>JAWNLD010000233.1:0-4800000 GCA_035041545.1 Drosophila colorata
GAAATTCAGAGTAGATTTATGCCACTGTAAAATGGGCACGGCGCAGATATGCTGTGGGGGCGATCAATAGAAGACAAGTACTTCTGCCTCGCACCGGTGGCCAGAATGTGAGATATATATATATGTATATGTTTTTGGACGGGCCACCGTCTGGGCCACTTATATGCTCGCATATGCGATTTATGTAGCCGCGAGATGGACGGCTGATCTGCGGCTGCTATGGCGACAGGGGCCGCGGCAGATCGTTGCGGTGTCGGCTCTTGTTGGAACACACTCAATCAGTTTTTTTTTTTGAAGGACGCAGAGAGGTAAGATGATGGTGGTTCCAATCAATAAAAACATCAACGCATGAAGGCAGGCTGTATGTAGTGCCCTTAAAGGCAATATTGGGACGCAGCGTGACCTGTTGTTGGCCACCTGTTGGAAACAAACACCAAATTACAATCATTCAGACATTTTTTCTTTCACACTTACGCCGAACTTTACTACAGACAGCACTCTTTATGCGGGGTCTGTGCGCCTGTGCATAACTCTGAATTCTGAATTCGGCCACACTTTGATAATTCCCTTGTTGCCGTCCCGCCAAAAAAACGTGTTGTCGCCTCTTTCTTTTGTTCTGCCTGTCATCTCCTCGGCAGTCTCCACCGTCTGTCGCTCTGGGTTTTGGCCCTGCCAACTCACGCTAATCGTCATGCGATGAACAGGGCTGCTCCCCTCGAAAAATTTCCCCACCAGGGTCGCGTTTGTCACCTATAATTACATGGCGCGATAGTCAAATGCAATTTCCTCATGAAGTTCTGAGTTTAGCTCGCGCTTTCAGCGATCTCACTCGCTTTGGTCGTCAAAATTGAGTGCACGAATATTCCCATGGTTGGTGAGCATAGTGCTGTAGAATAAAGTATTACAAAAGTTTGCGGATCGCGGATCGCGGCTAGCAGCTTTTGCACACTTCGTTGAGCTTCGCCCCTAGCGCAGACTATTGTTATCAGGTTGTAAGGTAAGGTTCGTTTCCATTTGGCGTCTATTCAGCTTGTCCATCATACCCTTGTATGCCTGTCCAACAGAATGTGCATTCGCTTGATAGCACAATTCATGCCAGCAACGGAATTTTCCCATTTTTATCGCCAGTTTCAGTGCAATGCCAATGACTCTGTGCTCACCAAATACGCAGCTTTTTCAACCTTGTCGGCTATGTCCTTAGGGATGAGTTTCGCCGCAGTTTGCGTCTTTATGCGCCTTGCGAAGTTTTGGCGTAGCTTCTGCGTTTAGGTTGCCGTCGATTTGCTTGAATACGTCCTTGAGCACGTCACCCACTTCACAATAACACTGACTTCGAACACAACCACTTTATGTTTTCACTTTTTGCCAGTGTTTCTGTGAGGTGTGTGTGTATGTCTATGTCTGATTTTGTGATATAAATATATATGAATGCAAGGGAGTTCAAACTTATGTAACGGCAGCTCGCATCTGGGTTCAGGGTATCTCCTAGTCGCGCACTAGTCAAAGGTGCACAGAGCAGTCTTACTTATTTAAATTAGTTTCGTATCTATAACTAATCGCTTATTACATGGATGACAGTATTCCCAATTAAATTAAACCTGAATAGAATTTTTAATAAACTTCGAGCATAATACTTTTTCTTGTAACAACTGATGGGCTTATGTTTTAGTCATTTGTTCTCTACGTCCAAATTTTTTTTTTTTTTTTTTGGCAGAAATTAAATATAAGCAAACTATTTTTTTCAGATTATTTATTGGTTTTATTTAAATCTTTACATTTTTAATTTCATATTTTGAATATTTCACCCTATTCTATGTAATCGCTGCAATGAATTAACAATAACTTTTATATAATATATATTAGTAATATGTACACATTACTTACTAGTTCTATATTAGGTCAGAAATAATGTTTATAAGAATGGTAAAACTTAATATCCTTGCTGTACTACTAATGTTTGCATGACTTTACGTATTTGATGGTTTGTGTTTAGGGAAGATTTAATACCAAGGGAAAATGCGATACATAAAATTTCAATAGCGTGTTCCTGTAACAATATGCATATTTCAAGAAGGTTATCAATGGCAGTGGCTGTTACGGACGAATTTTCATCTCGCAAACATTGAATATATGCGTTTAAAGTACATTGATTTATATCTGAGTTACCAGGGTTGTGTTTTAAATGTCGAATTAATATAATAAAGGCAATAGACCTTATCTGTGCGCTTGGTGAAAATATTAATTCCAATAGTCGCTCAAATAACTCATTTATAAATACAAATCGTTTTGATGTCAAACATTCCATTTCCTGCAACGGTCCTAAAATTACATCTTCAATATTAGACTGCTTAATAATTTTAATTAAATCCAGAATATGTGGAGAAACATCAGTAAAGTTTGATTTACAGTAAGAACTAAGGGTCAAAACTGAAAAGGAACCTCTGCATACATCTTGAAAATTCGGGTTTCCATCGAAGGACTCAATGTCATTTGCGACAATTTTATTGATCGCTTTTGATTCTGAATTTCCATCCAGTTCATATTCCAATTTCACTTCTTCGTCATCAAGTTCTGAGGATGCATTAGATTTATGCTGAAGCAAAGCTACAGCTTGTACGAGAACTTGTAGCTTTGCTATTGAAGTATATTTGACTGCTAGTTCAGTCAAAATCCCAACATATTGCTCAATAAATAATAAAGCACTAGAGGGATTGAAGTTAATATATGATTGCAATACCTGCACAAATTTTACAAGCATCTGACATGCCTCTTTAACTGAGCTATGATGTTTAAAAAAAGTGAAGTAACATGAAAGAGTTGTTTGAATTTCATTTTTATATGCATCTTCAAAAATAGTTGGCTGTAGTAATTCCAAAGTCCTTAGTATCTGTACAAATCGATGAAAATGATGTTCTTCTCGTAAAGCTTTCATGCTATTTTGTCCCCTTCCTTGCATAACTGATGATAATACACCCAAATGACGCAGAAATAGTAAAGGATGCGATGCAGCCAACTTTCTTAATAAGAGTTCTGTATCAGTAGATAACGTTTCAAAATCCTTTTTCGCAACTAGACTTCCTAAGCACGTTATTAAATTATTTGATATTTTATCAGCTTGACATCCCTTTAAACTTTGTAGTTTATGGTTTTGAACACCAGCTTTACGAAATTTAACAAATTTTATGCGTGGATACATAATATAAAGCTGTTGTAAAATTTTTTGTTTTAATGAATCCGAAATAAAACTTTTTTCTACATACTCTACAACTTTAAGCATTAAGCTTTTGTTTTTTTCGGTAAGTTTAAACAAAAGATTCATTCGTGAGCATAATTTAAAATCGTAGTTAATATTAACATCTGCTTTTACCTCTGCGATTCCTTCGTATAAAATGAAGTGTACAAACGGCTCTAGTTCAGAAGGCTCTAACTTAAAAAAAGAATTTGGTTGTACATTTTTCGACATATATTTGTCCCTACCTTTCCAGAGATTTGGATTTGTGGTCAGTGCTTCAAAATAGTTAAGCACGGTACAAAAATCATAATCATGTTTGTATTCTTTAAATAAACATTCTGCAACTCCTTCAATTGTGTTCCAATTTGTTTGATGATTAATTAATGACAAAAGAAAAAATCGAAATTCACTGCATGATTTAGAAAATAGAAAGCTTTCCTTTAAAAGTTTTGTATGTACTATTTCTGGATCTGCTTCTGCGAGCCAATCTATAAATAACCCATTATGAAAAATTTTAAAATTTTCTTCGTCGCAATATGTTATACTGTTACTAATATTTTTAAAGCCTTCAATAATTTTTCGGACTACTTTATTTGTTTCAAATAAAGCACTTTGCGTTTTTAATTTTATAAAATATATTTGAAATGAACTCTTCAACATGAATAATAAACTATTATGGAATAATTCAGTTTTAAAAATCTGTTTTGAATTTGAAATTATCTGTTTTGAAACTGTAACACTTTGCTTAAGTTTATTTTCCAGAACATGATAGGCTTCGTTGGAAAGCTTACAGCTAAAATATGCTCTTAGTAATGTAGAAGCGTTCCGGCTCACGTTTATATAATTATTATGCTGTTCAAAACGCGTGGGATCCAATGAAGACTTATTAAAAACTTCGGAAATAGACGTAAGAAATTCACTGTTACTCTTTGCAGGATAAACGACAAGATCTAATAGGTTATGAATTAATATTCGATAGTCTTTAATAGAAATAATTTCCTGACTTGGACTTTCGAGAAGAATTGTTACTATCTCGTTTGCTAGGCTACTATTATTTGAGTTATGAACAGAACCTGGGTCATAATGATTTATTTGGAGATTTTCCTGATTTTGCGCTTTGATTTTTGGTAGATCAGGAACGGTTTGAGAATGTGAATGCAAGTCTAATGCTTGAACGGTGTAATGACCATTTTTAGCTCCTCGGGCTTGCTGTATTTCGATTAGCTGTGCTAAATATGCTTTATTAAGTATAGCATTTTTTACTAAGTCAAACTGCTCTAGAACCGCAGTATCAAGCATTGCTAATAGTTTAGACATTGAGTTTACCGGCGTTCCAAAATTTTGCACAAACAAAACAATTTGATCCGGTGTAAGATCATTTAAAGCAGCTTCTATTAAGCGATCTACAGATGAACGAATCATCTTAAGTTTTAGCCAATCTGGTAAAAGTTGAATTTGTTCTTGGGGCATGGCAGGTAAAAACGCTACCGGTGCGGGTCGTCCTGGAGGAAACCAGTAATCCAGAATTGGGATAGATTCAGACATGTTGCTGTTTGAATATGTTAGAAGAATAATAAATGCATGAATTATGTTTATATGTAATGGTAGCTGCACTCCGTCCTCGAATTGAACCATTAATAAATCCGGGTACTCTGTCCATTCGTATGGTTCGTGAAATTCTCTTAATTTGATAATGTAATTGTTGAACATAACAAATAGGCATTTTAACGTCTGAATACGATTTTCATCTGGTTGAAGGTTGTAATCTTCTTGAGAAATTATTATATGTTGAAACATTGTATTACGTTCAACAATTAGTTGTGCCATATCAATGACATGATCTAGCATTTCGTTAACAGGATCGTTAAGGGTATGCGCCGTTATAAATTGGATATATGCCATTATAAGTTCTGGGCAATTTTCAACTTGACATGCAGCTCTCAGCTGTGGTATTATATACATTTTGGCCTCTAAAAAATGTGGAATGTGCTGAATTGATTTTAATAGCCATTCGTTTTCATATTTACCAGAGTTTTTAAAAATAATTTTTAAGCCAGATAAAGCTGCAACTCTTGACTGTTTTACTGTTGAGGATAACCGCCGGAAAATATAATCTAGTACTTCACAAACAACGTTATTGTTAAAATTAGAATCCATTATTAGATTTCTTATAAAATTCACTAATTCTGCATCACGGCTATTCTCTTCGTTAATGATGTGAGCATTAAATAACAAAAATTCACACAGACACTGTACAGGTAGATGACTAAAGTCGCCCTCGCTATTTTGAACTAAGTCAGATAACCAAGGCATAGATTGCGTTGTACCTTGCCTTTGTATAATATCTAGAAGCAAGTCTGGTTTTCGACAACGACAAAACAAATGCCCTAACTTGTATGTTTGATTAAGAAACTTAAGTTGTTCTAAAACTAAATTGGGTACTTTTCGGGGAGTTCCCATGGGGTCCATTAACATTAGCTGCGTAATTAATATTGCATTTTCTTCGGTAATTACAGCATGTGGAGATGTTTGTGCAGCCAAATAGGTTTCAAATTGAAGAATATGGTCTCTTTCAACAGTAGTTATCTGCAAGCAAACAATACAGTAATGTAAAAAAAAAAGGAAATTTTTTGTTTTATAGACATACTTGTAATTCATCCTTATGAGATATACAACTGTTAAATTGATTAGTAATACATATTTCCATTAGCATTTTCATTGTTGGATAGTGATCCCAGCAAAATGCTCCAAAAGTTGACGGATTGTGAGCAGATATCATTAATAAAATGAGCCATGCTTTCCAATAAAACGCAATGATAGCTAGTTTTGGTGGTTCGTAGTCCGTTGGTAACCGAATGTTTTCTGGGTGATGATATTCCGACATACTAAACAAAAAGTCGATTATATCAAATTTATTTGCTTGAACAGCTGGAAAATCGGTTGCTTTCATTCCTGAGACGCGTTTAATGACCAGCAATAACATATCAAATGTGTTTGCTATAGAGAATGGAATATCTTTTGTTATGCCTATTAATATAATTCTCAATAAAGTCTCTTCGTGAATAGGAGTTTCTGATATTATTCTCAATATAGCTCCTCTTTCCGGCTCAGATGGCCACTGGTCACAACGAGAGTACTGTTCCGGGTTGTCAAGTAAAAGCAGTTTGTGCAGAGCCTGGTGGTATTCTATGCCTTGCATTTTAAAAAGGTTTGGAACTGTTTCATACATCCATGAAACTGCGTCTAATTGTATTTGTGACATTTGGTTGTACAGTCTAATGAGAGCTTGATTGTTTTTGACATCACGATTAGTTTTAAGTGATAAACTTGCTTCACGTGCTTGTGGTGTAGCTGACAGAAACATACAAAGGCAAATAATGTCAACCATTGAATGAAATATTCGCTCTTTGAAATCAAAATGTTCAATTTGTGGATTCAACTCTTCTCTTTCATTAAGAAAAGTTTTGCAAAACTTAACAAGGTTTACTTCAAAACGTAACATTCGCACAAGTTCTCTTAAAAAAACTCGCAAGGTCCTTAAACAATCATCTCGTTGAAGTAGAAATTCCTGGTATATTTCAGCTAAATTTACTGCAGATTGATCCGGAGATGTTTGAAACATTGTACCTGAAAAAGGTGTTAAGAACATTTATAAATGGGAAAGTATAACAAGTATTCATAATAAATTTTAGTTTCTTAATCATTATTGATAAATTTTTGTCCGTGCTCTGTATGAAATTAAGCTTGTTCGTTTAGCAGTCGAAATTTTAAGTCTGCAGTTTGACGTTTTAAAACCGAAATTTAACATAAACCAGAAGTATCTATGGGGTGACGAAAAGTTATTACCCTTCCCGACATAAAGCAAATGTGCACTATATATTTATAATAAGTGTTTTCACATATCTTAAAGAAAATCTTAAACAACAGAAAAGTTTTTATACAAAAACGAATTTTTATGCTACAGTAATCCGATATTGATAATTTTGCTTATATATTAGGATCATAGTGACAAATACAGAGCTTGGTTGGGATATCTATAAAAAAAAACCTACAACCCACAGCTACAACAAAATATTTATCATACAAAAGCCTAATGTTTAACGCATAGAATATATAACAGCTATATGATATAGTGGTTCGTCGCCGATATATGTAGTACTGCCTGCCTGGAACTGGTGTACATAATAATAGACAAAACAAGCTAGAACGTTGCAGTCGGGTGTAACCGATAGCGGATTTCTTGTTCACTATAATATAATAATAACAAATAAAACATGTACCCTAGCACTATGTGTATTAATAATAATATCATATAAGTATAACATAATTTAAAAAAAAAGATTGCCTCTGCGCGGATACAACTGTTACCTAAGACACCTACCATTTCGTTTTGACGAAATTCACATTGAGGTATTTAATAACCTAATATATCCAATAAGAATCGACATTAAATTCCAATTAATAATGATCGAGTATAACAAAGAAGAACGAGTATAACAACAGCCACCACTGATTCTAAATTAGGCCGCTATCGCGCTAGCGCCGAAAATTGCGCAGCGCTTGGTGCATACGACTATGTTAACAATTCAAATTGTGTTAATGTTTATAATTTTGAGGTTTATGTGTACATTAATGTGTGTATGTATATATATACTTGACAGAGAATGCAAATAATTAAAAATCATAATTTTAGCTGCAGTTTATACTGCACCACCACACTACTAATTGATCGACTTGTGAAAAAACTCAACTCAAGTTACATATATGACAAGTGCACAATCAATCAGCTAATAACCACATACAAATTCTAAGAATTCAAAAAATTTTTTTGGTTTTGACTGACTGACTCTGACTGCTACACTTTTCGAATTCGTATATATCGAAGCATACCATAAATGGCGCCAGCAATGTTGCACTGGCATCATTGATGTTGTGCACATATCGAGTTTTTGACATTGTGGGCGCGGTAGTGGGCATAGTCAAAAATGCGATCTTTAGAGGAGGTTATCAGCAATCTGTCGGTATACATTTTATGGATCTAGCTTCAAAAGTGAGGGAAATAAATAGTTTTAATCGAATTGCCACGCCCCTAGTGGACGCACCCTAAACACCTTAACACTTTATCTGACGCTGGTATACACGAGTATATATTCAAATTTCATTTTCGATTGCAAGCATTTTATAACTGCGGACGGTAATCTGCGCTACGGGCGAAGCACAACGTAGTGTGACTAGCATGACCTATGCCTGCTTCAGCAACCCATTTGCGAGTTGAATCCTCAGAAGACTCAAAGAAGCTACCTTCTTCATGTGCAGTCATTAGACTACATCCAGTCCTGCAGTGGGACATGTGAAATAAAATAAAAATAAATATTAAAACACAATGTTCGCCCTTCGCGCTCGCTTTTAATATTTGCAGACAAATTTTAGTATACCGTAGATGTGCAATTACTCGCATAATTTTCACAAATTAAGAAACTGCGTCTGGTAGCCCACCAGGCAACACCTCTACCACCGAACTACAGCAGCAACATAACCGTCTCTGATAAAATCTTAGCTAAGAATATAGCAGTCATGTACAAACAATCGCATTAGAATTTAACAAACTTGGCGATAGCCACCATGTAGTTTAGCAAATATACAAATACATTTTCTTTTATAACTTCTGTGTTTCTCAACCGATTTTGATGAAATTTGTTTTAATGCATTCTTATTGAACTACAGTACATTTATATATTGACGAGCAGCCTAAGTAGTATGAATTGTGGCTGTATTTGGGGAGACGCTGATGGGGGGACGTAGCCAAAATCCGAAATATTCATAATCTGCGTATCCTTGACGAGATAGAAATAGAAAGACGAAAAATCGTTCAAGGGCGGAACTACGGCTTTTGGTGTCCTATCTCACGGGACACCACACAATCAACTATCACCTCCACAAAATGCGCCAATCCCCTGACACAGAGTGTAGACTCTGCAGAGAGGATGACAAGACAACAAAGCACATTTTATAAGATTGCCCAGCCATTATTTGGAATAGGAAGAAATATCTATGCAGAGAATTTGTTACTCCGGCACAGATCAGAAATTCCTCCACAAGGGATCTGCTCTCCTTCATAAGGGCGGCAGAGCTTCTCATGTCCCCATAGGCAGCCCCGTGGCACAAAAGACCGCCCTTCGGTCGCCCGTCGGTCGTAAGACTCCCTCACAAAAATTAATCATTAACGAGAACATATTAAAACAAATTTGGTGGCTCTATCTCATATAGCTATTATAGTTATAGTAAATATACTCAAAAAAAGCGGGTCAAACAAGTAAGAATGTTGCAGTCGGGTGTAACCGACAGCGGAATACTCGTTCACTGTGTAATAAAAATAGCATTAATCAATCCACGCAACAACCTTGTCCAACCTCCCTATTGATAGAAAAAATGTTTACTCTGAACTTCGCTCTGCTCTTTAGTCACTCAAGGGTACAACACCCGAACAGGATTTCGTACCCTATAATAAAAATGCTTCCACTGACCTCAAATATAGAATACTTAAATTATATAAATACATTTATAACACAAGCATTCCACAATCATACAAAACAAATCTTACAATACCAATTCTTAAACCAAACACAAACAAATTACATATCCAATCTTTCCAATTTCACTAAATTGTTGCTTATCCAAGGTATTGGACAAAATTATTGCTAAACGCCTTAGCACACAAGAGCCACGCTCTAGCTACTAAATACCTTAAACATTTGAAAATAAAAAATACCGAAACATTTCAGGTCACAGCTTATTTTATGCAGGTAGCTTTGATTTTGAAAAACGTAGCTTTTATTGTTAATATTAATATTTTTATTATTTTGTATGATAGCCGTCATTGTCTACAACTGATTTAAGGCGATTCTGCATCGATTCCAAATGCTCTTGAGTTACATATAGTGTAATATTCTGCCATTCAGTAAGCAACGCATTTTTTCGTTTTCATTAGAAATATTGTGTTTTCGAATGTTATTGTCTTTATCGACCATAAATTTTCAATCACATTATGGTCTGGTGACTGGGCTAGCAACCAGGTCTGAACTATTCCCACCTTATGTATGGGTCGTTATCCTGATAAAAATCAAATGCTTGACCACACGGCCAGATTTTCGGCACCTTGCAGCAAATTTTCTTCTAAAATCTGAAGATATTTGTGTTTGTCCATTGTACTCTCAATAAAAGCTAACATTCCCCTACCAGAAGTCAACATGCAGGCCTAAGCAATGACGCTACTAACGCCATACTTTTTTGTTGCCTTCAATTTTTTTTTGAGTTCAGTATTCCGTTTCTGCCGAACGTGGGACATGCATTAATATCAATAATTGTTAAATTTTGACTCATAAACGAATATTACTGAGTTTCAATACTCTAAGGCCTTTAAAACGTGTTCACTTTCGAATTTCAGTCTACAAAGTCTGTTCTTTGCACTGATGGAAGGTTTTTATGACCTACTCGGGCATTAGAACCATGTTTGTGTAGTACCCATCGGATAATTTATACTCTATACTGTTTGCTAAGGCTTTCTTCAACTTCGGATGCAGGTTTGAGTTGAGGGTTGGGGCCCTTGACGTACATTATACGGATTGTCAGTCTTGTTGAAAATTGAGATCCTGCCTTTATTAAGCACCCGATTCTCGTTAATAAAGCGCTCAAAGATTGTTTGTACCGTAGAGGCATTAATGTTGACCATTTCTGCAATTTTTTGGGAGTGACCGGTTTAAAATTGCTTTATGGCCAATTCTTGTTGTTCAATTGTTGTTTGAAATCCCATTTTAATTATATACGCGACTGGACACTCCAAGAAAGGAAACCAGATTAAAAGGCTTGTAAAAAGAATAGAAGTAGAGTAAAGGCATACAAATAAAAATCACAGTCCGATTGCCCAACATTGAAGTACCGCTGCACACAGAAGTGACTGCATAAAATCAGCTGTGGGCTTAGATTTTGATGCGCAATTAGTTCTGCTCATTTAGGGGCAAGGGTGGCTTATTTTTTTTAAATTTGACTTGAATTTTACATTCGATGAACATGCAACTACAAAACTACATTTCAATTTCAGCATTCTACCTATCAGTTTAGAAGTTAGAGGGTTTTGAAAGAAAAAGTATGCACTGCATGAAATAAGCTGTGAGCCACTATATGTACATGTATATACAGAATACTTTAAGTATCAATATCAAAACAAAAAAAATGTAATTTCGTTAGATCCAATTTACTTCAACATAGCTGAAGGCCTTTGCAGCCAATGCTGTATATATTACACAAGTTTTGTTAGTCGTGGCTTTTATAACAAAACTATTATTTTATAAAAAAAAAAAATTTATATTTCTAAAAGAAATCTTGAAAGAAGTTTTGGAAATAGCAAGAAAATTTTATGTTTTGATCATATTTATTCTATAATAAATAAAGCAATTCTAGCCTGAGAAAAATGAAAATTATATATACTTACCAATCATGCCCATGTTATTCGGATTTCTTGTATTAGAAAGCTCATTTTGTACAACCAGTTTCATGATGGTACTCAGTATATCTGGCTGTAGATGTATCATTTCTTTGAGGCATGACATATAATGATTGATAAGTGGTTTCGTTTTTAAACGCATTTTGACTAATACTTGAAGGACTTCGTTGTCTTGATTGTTTTTGCCTTTGATGTTAAAGCAAATATATGACAATAACTGTTGGGCAAATTTAACTAGTTTCCCGTTATGTATCCACAATTCCAAGCGAGAGATACTTAGACAGCGAACTTCGCCAATTCCCGAGCAGGTACACAGAAATTTAAGAAAGTTTCTTGTGTAATTATCCTGCTGTTGCCGTTTATTTAGTTGATCTCGAATAGCTTCGCTGACTAGTTTTTGCACAGTATTGTCGGCAAATCTGCGTTTTACTGAACAAATAGCATCAACTATTTGATCTGCTTCCAAATGCAAATAAGGACTGACATCTAAACTTTGGGTCGAATTGTCACCAGAATCATCATCAACAGTAAAATTGTCCCTATGCGATTGGCCCGATGGAACCGTTGTGTTTGAATCCCAACGAAGAAGACATAAATGTGGAATTCGCGTCTTAAAAGCTGCACAAATATTTTTAACAAACGGAGCGCAGTGGTCATTGTCCGCCCAAAAGCGTTCATTGACAGCATCATCAATGTAGGTCCGCAACAATATCTCTGGCCATTCGGATATATCAGAAAAGCCTCGAGTAAGTAAGTTTGTAAAAAGGATGTGAAGGTTTATATTATAACGCATTTTTACATTTGTCTCTCGACGCAAAAATGATAAAAGTGCATATGCAACGACATCACTGTTGAAGAAATGTGGATGCAATTTTGCAATGTACAACAGAGTTAAATATGCAATGCTGTCCACCTTAGCTCTGGAAGCAAGGGAAGTTGTTGTTGCGTGCCGAATAACGCCACAAATAATGCGTACAACCGCTTCATTGTCGTTTTGCTCGATTGCGGCGTAAACGCATTCTATAATATTTGATAAGTCACAGTCATCGGCCAATTGTTCCCATATGTCGTATTGTACAATTCCGGCCGGTGTGGTGATGTCAGGGCATCCATCCTTGAGGCTCACTCGAAGTCTTTTGCTGGGATGACTGACAATGCTGGATGAAGCATCTCTCTTTCTTTCAGTAGAACTAGAGCTGGATCCAGTTATTACTTTTATTGGTAATACTTTTGTCTTAGGATCATCGCGACAATTTTTGGTACCAAGAGCAAATAGTTCAGCACCTAATAACACCTTCTTTTGACCTCTATTAGAGGAATTTGCTTTACTACGATCCATATTTGTCTTTCATGTATGTTAACACACAACTTTTATAAATTTACTAGGTATGGAACTCTTGAACTTACTCATTTGATTCGCCCATACTATATTTGATAAAATGAACCATTTATCGAACTATTGATTCCGAACAGTTCAGCCTTTTCTTTGCTGACAGACACCCAATTTTTGTTCCATCTTACATGGCCAAATCACAAACATTTTTCAGAGTCAATGTTCAACGGTGTAAATAAAAAAATCATCAGAACAAAACACTCTTTAGTAAAGCTGAAAACACATATGCATAACATTTATTTTTTGCTTCGTGAAACAAGGAAACATTGCAAATTTATAAAAATATGGATGGGTATGGCTATAAACACACCGAATAAAGCAATACGATTGTAATTCGTGACTCAAACATATTTTATTTTTACCCACACCAAGGGAAACATAAAAAGCAATGTAAAACGCTTTATTTTCTTGTTTCGTTTTTTTCAAAATTAAAGTTGTGAATTGTAACTGGATTCCGATGAAATTTTATTAATATTGTTTTCAATTATTGAAGCAATTGGGCAAAATGAAATAACTAGCAAAATTATCATTGCGCTAGAGGCGAAGCACGACGTAGTGCGCAAAAGCGGGGTAATTCTTCGTTATCTTCACCCCAGGTAAAGAGCGTCCAAATAAATTGGGGTTTAGGTTAAACTTATTTAGTTTTTTACGGGGATTCCATTTCCGGCAGAGGATCTTAACTTTATTGCGTGGTTTATTAAATATAAGCAAATTAAAGTTGCCGATATATCGGTGCCAGTACGATACCAAAGGTTGTTCCGTATCAATACGGAATATTTGATAGGCATGGACTATCGCCAACCTTATTCGAGATGAGCAAATGAGAGTCATGCACTATCGATGAAAGTCATTATAAATATCGTATTTTCGATTTGGCGCAAATTGTTTTCACACAGCCTATATTTAAGAGCGATTAGATTGCAACTAGTTTTTCTTTAAATATATATAAATTCAAATGTTAATTATACTTGTTTATTTTATAGTTTATATGTAAGTATGTAAGTAAATTTTTAAATACACTAGTATATGACTTAATGTTTTTGTTTAAGGATATTTACCATTTGTTTACTAATACTGAATGTGACGGGACTCGTATAATATATAAATATTTAATAATAGTTGCGACAATTTACAACTGTTTCGTCGGTGTACGATAGCTTGATTTTTAAAGCTCGTAATAAAGAATTAAGCAAATGTCGTAGATGCTTAAATGGGATGCGGTGTAAAGAGTTTTCGGTTTTCAGCTTTTGGAGTAAAAATTACTTGTTTAAGATAAATTTAAGTTATTAATAATGAAATTTAAAATAAATAATTTGAATATACATGTAGCGTGTGCCTCCCTTGGGTGTATTAAAAATTGTTTCTGCGATCTTTAGAGAAAGTTATTAGTAATCTCTCTCTAAAGTATGTATCTTGCTTTAAAAGTGAGAGAGATATATCGATTTTATAAAATTGCGCTGCCCCCAGTGAGCGTAGCTAAAAAATCTTAATACAGTATATTCTAAATCTCAAGTCTCTAGGGCGGAAAGGACAGGCGGACAGCAATACGGTCATTGCACAAACTCAATATACTCTTCACATCATGAACGAGAATCAAAATGTTGGACAAAGTTGTGTAGATCATTATTTGCTGCAACGCTGGCCAAATTATAAAAGAAGTACTGACCTGTGAATGCTAATCATGAATACAAATACATACATTATGAGTTGGGTGTTATTGTTTTTTTAATATATTAACATTACTTTATACATACATTTTTCAATAGAATACAAAAAATATAAAACGATGCGCTGTATGGCACTGTATGTCATCGGTGGCACAAAAGGATAAGGCCGCGGAGGGTGCGCTGTCATCAGCTGCCGGCTCCAGGTCTTTGTAGAAGCCGCCAAATCGTCGCCACGCATAACTCCCAATTTGCTTGCTAGACAAATAAACATAAACATTATAAAAGTTAAAATCATTAAATATCATCAGTTCATTAGCGATCTCCCTAAATAGTCTTTGAATTATGTGAACGTTCCACCGATGCATGCCAATCACTTGGGGTTGGTGAATTGTTGTTGCTGTTAGCTGCACTTGTTCCGCTGTCGCTTCTGATTCTTCGCAGAAAACTGCTTTATCCAGCAGAGCCAGTACTCTGGCTGTACATGTAAATGGTTGAAAAAATAAATATCAATATTATATAAGAAGTATTATGATATTCATTAGCCACGATCTTACCTATATTTTGCTTTGAATTGGGTTTGTTTTCCTACATATAAATTAAGGAATTCTTTCCTTTGTCGTGTTTATTGTTTATTTGTCGTGCTATGTTAGAACTAAATTACAATGGTCAAGACAAATTATGCTAAAGCTAAAACTCTGCTACTGCCACTGTCGCTGTCGCTGCAACCGCTGCCGCTGTTGTCGCTGTTGCTGCTGTTGCTGTCGCTTCCGTTGTAGCTTGGTGTTGTACCATGGTGCGCTCCCACGGTTGCGCTGTTTGGTAGAATGCGCTGACGCACGTAGCAAAAGTGCATGCATCGGGTCCGTGATTGCATGGGCTCGTGTGCATGCATTTTTGATAACTTCGTCTTTAACACCTCCCCCTTTAAACCGTACGTCCTCGGACGCGATGTAAAAACGTCTTTGGTTTGGAACTGCGTTCGACTCCGTAATTGTTTCTGCTTCCACAACTTCTCCAGCGATCTGGTGTGCTGTAGCGAACAACTTTCGTCTTATCGTGTATCCAACAATCCCGATCATTACTGTCAGTAGAATTCCAGATAGTGTGTTTCAGAGTTACCAATTTTTGGGTGTTATTAATGTTGACTTCCTTCAACATTTGTTGTGATAAAACCTCGTCAACTCTGTTTTTCCGCCCAATAACTTGGAATAGGGGTGGTATTGCCTCTGCGAAGGTTATTTCCTTTGCCTCGTACACCTCATCTTCGATGGTCACGGTCGAATTTTGGAACTGTATTAGGAATGTTCCTCTGAGTTCCATTTCCTCTTTATCGATTTGTATATTGCCATCGAAGTCGTTGAGCAAGATTGTTCCGCCGAATAGTTCTTCGTAGCGTGGTACATGTTGGCTATTAATCATCTTACAATTTGGGGCTTGACTTCTTAATAGTGGAGTTATACAAGTATTGTTTCTAAAATCTATAAGATTATTCCTATTACAAATGATCTTATCGTTATGGGATTCGCAAGAGTCTTTTATTGCATAAATTATTTGCCCACATTTTACAATACTCTGGTGTCTTATTTCGTTTATTATATTTGATTTTTGAATGGGCTTTAATAACATAGCAATACATACTTCGCGCGCAATTAATGGTATGTTAATTATGTAGAGCATGCTCCTGCCATTTGTTGCTACTTTGATTTGTGCAAATTCTAATAATTCTTCGGCATTTAAAAACATGATCTTTTCTTTCTCCAAAATTTGCTCTACTGTTTTTACTTCTAATTCCGACAATATTACTGAATTTACTGTATTTGTCTTTGCCCAATCTATTGCATGAACTAGATTTGTTATATCGTCTTTAAAAATTTGAAGCTTGAATTTAAATATTGCAATTTTTTCTTCATTGAAATTTCTGTTTTCTTTAGCTAGTTTAATTATCTCGTTAGTGACTCCGCTTATCTCGTTAATTTTATTTTGTATAAGCTTATTTATAACAATTTGTTTATTATTATTCTCTAGCTGCTCATTCATTTTCCAGGCTGTTCCCAACGCGTTTATTGCTCTTGCCGCTCTTTGGGAGGGTTTGAGCCTACGTAGATCATTTTTTAATTTTTCGATCTCGTATTCTAGCAATGGGACTAGCTGGTGCGAGGTGTTTATCGTATGCAGGGTATCCTCTAGTGCCCCGAAAAGTTTTTCGTATTCGTCAATATCGAATACATGGATAATTTTGAAAGTGCCGTTTTGCACTGCTGCAAAACCCATTTTTATTGGAATGAGTTGCGAATGTGAATAATCTAATATTGTTGCCAACCCGAAGCATATAGCCAGGAATAACCTGTAAAATAGTATTATGATTTTATATTATTTTTGTGAACTTTCCTACCCGTTTTTTGTCGTAATAGTAGTGTTCCCATTTTCTGCTACTATCTCTCTTCTGTACTTCTTTAATTGCTTCTTCTTTGTGTTGTGGTAAGTCAAATCTTTTTCTTGGTTTGTGATAATTTTTTCTCTAATCTTTTGCCTGTCCAATTCTAATTGTTGGGGGTCTCTTACATTTTGGTTACCGAAAAAAATGTCTATTGGTTTCGCTTTCACTGTAGAGTGCACTGATTGATTATATAGCTGTACCGCTTCGAAAATTAATTCTTCAAAGTTTCTAATACCCTCGTCTTTTTTTATACATCTCATAATTTTGGTTTATGTTCAATGACATTACCGTTATTAGTAGATGTATATGGCGGCGTCGTGTAGACTGTGGCCTTTAGCTGATCTTGCAGCAGAAATTTTATGGAGGACGCGCTCAACTCTTTTTCATTATCCATGACGACTAATTTCGGCATACCGAAAGCTATCATGGTTTCGAGCAACGGATGTTTTAGGTCTTCAGCTGCCTTTGATTTAAGTATTTTAATTTGAGCATATTTTGAAAATTTGTCTATGGCAGTGAGTGCTAAGTTCCTTTGTGTTATAAACCGATCGATGTGTATGATCTGACCAGGGTAGGAATTTAGGTATAGGTATTTCTCGCTGTGTTGGTTGTCTGTCGTATTTAGTTTCTTTGCATGTTTCACAAGCTTTTGAAAAGCTTATATTTTTCTTTTTCATATCTGGGAAAAAAATCGACGTAAGATCTGTATCTTGTTTTCTATGGGGTTCCTATGAGCTCTGGTATGTTCTTTTGCTAGTCTATTGTTTTGCTCGTTTTCGTCTGTCAGGTCTACTACCTGTTTCTGAGTGTATCTAACTTTGTAAGAACTGAAATGTAGGGGAAATATGTTTTGTATTTTACCCATAATACATTCCGTGGTGAACAAACCGTTCACAATTTTCGGATCAAGTCTCTTTTTTTAAATTTCGATTAGGTCTTTCTGAATAACTATTTTTCTTTATTGTATGTCTGTGATAAGATGGGAAAGGTATGCTGAATTCATATGACGACTCGTCTGCAGTCAGTAAAAAGACTTCGTTCTTAAAGGCATTGATAGGGACTTCCATAACTGGTAGTAGATTGTGTGAAGAGCTCTCGTCGCTAGTGGCACTAGTGCAATTTATTTGTTGCTCAATGGGATTATGCATCCGCTACTACGTTGGATATTCCAGGTTTATACCTGAGCTCGTGATTGAACTCTTCGAGGTAACTTTTCCACCTCTTGAGTTTTCCATTATGATTTTTGGTACTAAGAGCAAAAGTCAGACGTTGGTGGTCGGTAAATATAACCACCTTAGCGGTACCGTATAGGTACATCCGCCAGCTCTGAAGAGCCCAAACTATGGCCAGCATCTCTTTTTCGTTTGCGGCATAATTTTCTCCGGCTTTTGAGAGGGTGCGGGAAATGAAAGTAATCGATCTACCATTCTACTCCAATGGCAAAATTTGAAGCTTCAGTTGTTAACTGGAATTCCTTGCTAAAGTTAGGGTATGCCAAGATTGCGTCTTGTGAGGCCAGCGTTCGTTTAATATTATTGAATGAGTCCAAGGCCTCATTATCTACTGTAATTTTATCCTACCCGATACGTTTTTGATAGTCTCCCGTTTTCTCCCTAAGGAGGGTAGTAAGGGGTTTGGCTATTTTGGCGTAGTCTCGTATGAATCTACGATAATAGCTCGACAAACCCAGAAAAGATCGTAAATCTTTCAACGTTTTAGGCACGGGGAAAGCCTCAATGGCTTTCACTTTTTCACTATTGGTTTTAATCCAATTTTTTGAAATAGTGAAGCCCAAGAAATCGACTTCGGTCTTGCCGATAAGGTATCATCTAAGGGCCTTTGAAATATTGATGGGGAGTTCTTTAAACCGAAGGGCAGTCTAGTGAATTCGAATTTTCCACCATTAACGGCGAAAGCCGATTTTTCAATATCTCTCTCTTTGAGTGGGATTTGATGGAACCCACTCTTTAAATCAATAACTGTAAAATATTTATTTTCGCCCAATTGTGCGATTTTTTTCCGATTTCGGGTATTGGATATCGATCTGAAACTGTCACGTCGTTCAGTTTTCTATAATCGATAACCATTCTGTACTTTTTCTTCGCTGAGGCGTCACTCTTTTTCGGTACCACCCATATGGGTGCGTTATATGGTGACCGTGAAGGTCTGATAATGCCGTCTCTCAGCAATTTTTGTACCTCTTTCTCTATTTCTGCTTTCAGGTATGCAGGGTATGGGTAATGTTTGCAGTACACCGGGGTGTCCGATGATGTTCTAATTTCTCCTTCTACCTTAGTGGTATAAGTGAGCTTCATGTCAGGGTCAGCGAATACTTCCGCATGCGTTTCGGTTAATTAATTGACACATTTTTTTGTGTTTCGGACATGTGTTTTGTTCTAATTTTTATGGCATTAACCGCTTGCGGTTCTAATTGCTTTATGTTTATGCGGTTATTTCCATTTATAATCAAAACGTCGATTTTACCGTATATGACTGCATTCAACAGTTTTAAAGTATCGTTACCCAGAATGCCGTGAAAGGTTTTTAGTGTGGGTAACAAGAAGAATTTAATTGGTAAGTCTTTTAACCCGAAAAGGTTAAGGCGAGTATGATGGGTAACATTGGTTTGCCCACCGACAGAGTTTGCGAAAAAAGGTTGTTCGTTAAGTTTGGGGTTTTGGACTAATCCGGACTGAATATAATTTTGGTTGGATCCTGTATCAATCAAAAATCTAAGTGTCGTACCGTTCCCCGCTGTGCATTTAAAATATGGCAACTGTTTACTGTTTGGGGTTGTCTAGGTGGTAAGGGCGGAGCTTGTTGTCTGAACTTCGGGACGAATGCTTTTCTATGCTCTTGGTTCTCTACCAATCCGCATAAATGAAGTGCATGACTGAAGTCTCTTGGTTCTTTGATGGCTAGTAATGAATTATGACATTCATTAGCCACGATCTTACCTATATTTTGCTTTGAATTGGGTTTGTTTTCCTACATATAAATTAAGGAATTCTTTCCTTTGTCGTGTTTATTGTTTATTTGTCGTGCTATGTTAGAACTAAATTACAATGGTCAAGACAAATTATGCTAAAGCTAAAACTCTGCTACTGCCACTGTCGCTGTCGCTGCAACCGCTGCCGCTGTTGTCGCTGTTGCTGCTGTTGCTGTCGCTTCCGTTGTAGCTTGGTGTTGTACCATGGTGCGCTCCCACGGTTGCGCTGTTTGGTAGAATGCGCTGACGCACGTGGCATGGGGTCCGTGATTGCATGGGCTCGTGTGCATGAACTTTTGGTAAGTTTGTCTTTAACTTACATAAATATGCAAATGAAAGAAGTAAAGTATTTTGTACACACTTGCTCACTTTCCTTGCAAATGTATATTTGTATTTACATACATAAAAATGCACATTTCATCCCTTTCGTGCATCGCTCTAACGCGTTCTTGTCGTAGGTCACGTACTCATAATATGTGCATACATATGTACATGTATATAGGAAAACCAACCCTTTCAAAGGAAAATATAGGTAAGATCGTGGCTAATGAATATCATAATACTTCCTATATAATATTGATATTTCTTTTTCAGCCCTTTACCAGTAAATGCAGAGTCCTGGCTCTGCTGGGTAAAGCAGTTTTCTGCAAAGAATCGGAAGCGACAGCGGAACAAGTGCAACAATTCATCAACCCCAAGTGATTGGCATGCATCGGTGGAACATTCACATAATTCAAAGACTATTTAGCGAGATCGCGAATGAACTGATGATATTTAATGATTTTAACTTTTATAATGTTTATGTTTATTTGTCTAGCAAGCAAATTGGGAGTTATGCGTGGCGACGATTTGGCGGCTTCTACAAAGACCTGGAGCCGGCAGCTGATGACAGCGCACCCTCCGCGGCCTTATCCTTTTGTGTCACCGATGACATACAGTGCCATACAGCGCATCGTTTTATATATTTTTTATTATATTGAAAAATATTGAATTAAAGTAATGTTAATATATTAAAAAACAAAAACACCCAACTCATAATGTATGTACTTCTATATTCATGATTAGCATTCACAGGTCAGTACTTCTTTTATAATTTGGCCAGCGTTGCAGCAAATAATGATCTACACAACTTTGTCCAACATTTTGATTCTCGTTCATGATGTGAAGAGTATATTGAGTTTGTGCAATGACCGTATTGCTGTCCGCCTGTCCTTTCCGCCCTAGAGACTTGAGATTTAGAATATACTGTATTAAGATTTTTTAGCTACGCTCACTGGGGGCAGCGCAATTTTATAAAATCGATATATCTCTCTCACTTTTAAAGCAAGATACATACTTTAGAGAGAGATTACTAATAACTTTCTCTAAAGATCGCAGAAACAATTTTTAATACACCCAAGGGAGGCACACGCTACATGTATATTCAAATTATTTATTTTAAATTGCATTATTAATAACTTAAATTTATCTTAAACAAGTAATTTTTACTCCAAAAGCTGAAAACCGAAAACTCTTTACACCGCATTCCATTTAAGCATCTACGACATTTGCTTAATTGTTTATTACGAGCTTTAAAAATCAAGCTATCGTACACCGACGAAACAGTTGTAAATTGTCGCAACTATTATTAAATATTTATATATTATACGAGTCCCGTCACATTCAGTATTAGTAAACAAATGGTAAATATCCTTAAACAAAAACATTAAGTCATATACTAGTGTATTTAAAAATTTACTTACATACTTACATATAAACTATAAAATAAACAAGTATAATTAACATTTGAATTTATATATATTTAAAGAAAAACTAGTTGCAATCTAATCGCTCTTAAATATAGGCTGTGTGAAAACAATTTGCGCCAAATCGAAAATACGATATTTATAATGACTTTCATCGATAGTGCATGACTCTCATTTGCTCATCTCGAATAAGGTTGGCGATAGTCCATGCCTATCAAATATTCCGTATTGATACGGAACAACCTTTGGTATCGTACTGGCACCGATATATCGGCAACTTTAATTTGCTTATATTTAATAAACCACGCAATAAAGTTAAGATCCTCTGCCGGAAATGGAATCCCCGTAAAAAACTAAATAAGTTTAACCTAAACCCCAATTTATTTGGACGCTCTTTACCTGGGGTGAAGATAACGAAGAATTAACAAAAGCGGCTAGCAATATGTACGCGAACTTTTTAAGTTTTGCTTCGATAGTCCGACAGATCAAGTAATACACCGATCGAAAGGTATCGTTTTAACTAGAACTAGTTTGGAGCTGATGTGACCGTTGGAGACTTTCAGAAATTCGTTCTGGCATCTAAAAATTTATGATAGCGTTGAGATGGCTTTTTGGAAGTTTATTGGCTTGTGCCCTATCATGAACAAAAAACCTTTTGTTCTGCGACTTTTGGAAAAACCCGCTAGTTTGGCGGGAAATCGCTAAAATCCGCTGAAATTGACACCCCCAGTGTTCAAACCTTGGAAGATACAGGTATGTTTTATATATTTTTTGAAAGGTATTTTTTATAGCTTTTAGGCTTACCTTGGGGTTTTTGTACGCAGGTAAGTTACAGATGAAATTAGTTTTCAATTGCACATTTTGATAATTTAAAAAAAAACGGATGCCTACGATTTTGATAAATGTTTAATATGTTGTAGGCATTGAGTTTCCGCAACTTTTGGTATATGCCACATATCTGGGATAAGATATCTACAAGATATTCCTTCTTAGTGTACATATCCAAAAACTTTTAATTAGACGTTCAGACGTTTACGTTGGAAAAATAACCAATGTTGCCAGTCAGTTTTTTTGTATTTGTTTTTTGACAATGCGGGCAATAATTACTTTAAATGAATTGAGCTGTTTCTTTGAGTATAACTGTATTTACGTATTGCATCAACTGATTTTGATTCACTTTAAAAAATTTAAATCAATTGATGGAATGGATTTCGATTTCGACAAACATCTATTCTGTTTGAAGTTTGATGCAAACATCATACTTTGATTTAAGGTTGTGCCGCAAAACGTAAACAAATATTCCAATGGTTTATTTTAATAATAAAATTTAAATTTTATATGAGAAATGTCAAAATAAAGTTAAAAAATATGATCCCCGATAACTTTCTGATAGCAGATTGGCCACTCTGCCGCTTTGTTTTGATTTAAGGTGGAACAGATAATTGTGTATGTTTACCAAAAGATGAAATCAAATAAAAATTTAATCAAAATCAGTTAACGGCATTATAAATTATAAATTCTTAGTGAAAATACATTTTATAGCACGCGCTTTACCTTATAAATTGTTGCATTTGACTACCGCGCCATGTAATTATCGGTGAAAAACGCGACCCTGGTGGGGAAATTTT
Source organism: Drosophila colorata (assembly GCA_035041545.1). NCBI lineage: Eukaryota > Metazoa > Arthropoda > Insecta > Diptera > Drosophilidae > Drosophila > Drosophila colorata. The sequence continues at coordinate 23,592 of JAWNLD010000233.1, forward strand.
TCGAGGGGAGTAGCCCTGTTCATCGCATGACGATTAGCGTGAGTTGGCAGGGCCAAATACCAGAGTGACCAGAGAGACAGACGGTGGGGACTGCCGAGGAGATGACAGGTAGAATAAAAGAAAGAGGCGACAACACATTTTTTTGGCGGGACGGCAACAAGGGAATTATCGAAGTGTGGCCAGGCCAAATTCGAATTCAGAATTATGCACAGGCGCACAGACCCCGCATAAAGAGTGCTGTCTGTAGTAAAGTTCGGCGTAAGTGTGAAAGAAAAAATGTCTGAATGTTTTGTAATTTGTGTTTGTTTCCAACAGATGGCCAACAACAGGTCACGCCACAGTTTTATTTCGAGGCCCTATTTATTTTGGACTCTGCTGCGGCCCAATATTGCCTTGGAGTGCATACACATGCAGCCTGCCTTAATGCGCTGATGTTTTTTATTGATTGGAACCACCATCATCTTACCTCTCTGCGTCCTTCCAAAACCGAGTGAGTGTGTTCCAGCAAAAGCCGACACCGCAACGATCTGCCGCGGCCCCTGTCGCCATAGCAGCCGCAGATCAGCCGCCCATCTAGCAGCTTCATAAATCGCATATGCGAGCATATTAGTGGCCCAAACCGTGGCACGTTCAAAAAATATTTTTGCGGCGACCAATAGGGCCAAACGAGCGGCGCTTGTAAGCCCATATAATTGTTGCACGTCTGTCAACTTAGATGTTAAGAAAGTTGCCTATTTATTTATCTATTTATTAATTTATTTAATTATTTATTGCGTATTTATTTATATATTTATGAATTTATTTATTAACTTATTTTTCCATTGTTAAATCCGGCACTCGGATTTTGCCAAATTTGCCTACATTAGCACATATACATATCTTACATTCTGGCCACCGGTACGAGGCAGAAGTACCTGTCTTCTATTAATCGACCCCCACCTCTTTTTACTTTTATTGGAGCTCCAATAGGGTAGGATAGGGATTGATTAAGCAACAGCTTATCTGCGCCGTGCCCAATTTACAGTGGCATAAATCTACTCTGAATTTATATCTGGCAAAATTTCGCTCCTGTTCGATTTTCAAATATATAAGCTTAAATTGTTAACGCCAGCCAAACATTAAGCACAGCCATCTAGTGGCCAACCTGTTCAACTAGCATAAGAAAAGAAATGTTTATTTATTAAATTGTACTTGTGAGCGAATCAAACATGATGTGTGAGTAAGCGTGAGGGAGGGAGAATCACCAAGGCCATGGAATAAGTCGGCCGTCAGTTCCAATTTAAGGGCAATGGCATTCGAATTTAAATAGCCGTTGCAGGAAGGCGGGTACGTCGTGGCCGAAAACACCGGGCCTGCCAACTCGTCCGATCATTTGTGTGTATGTAGGTACGTTCATGTGTTGTATTGTGAAGGTTGTATTGTTTTAGAATTTTGTACCGTCTAGGGGCAGGGTTGAGGTTACCCACCCCTGAGAATACTGAGCTAGCTGAGGTTGCCACCCCGAAACCACAAAGACGTGTTACAAATGTGGCACCCAAACTTTTGAAAACATCAGGATCTCTGGAGCCGTGTTCGTTGAAACGGGTTTCTGTGATCAGCGAGTCACGCGTGATGTATTCAAAAAAATATATATAAATGAACCGAAACGGTGAAGCCTCGCAGAGCAGATGGCTACTCTCCGGGCCATTGGAAACCACGGCTTACAAAAAGTACTTGTTTTATTTGTAATTGCGCGGTGGGAGACGACCTTGGGAGTACCCTGAAGCGTTTTTTTTTTTTTTTTTTTTTGCGATTCATGTGTTTTGTCATAGGCCTCAGGTGACTTGTCTGGTGGATATGGCACAAGACAATTACTCCGAGGATATGTTTGGATCGCGTCCAGATTTTCGATACGCCGGTACGTCACTCACGCTTTTGGAAGGCAGTGTAGTTTGCTACTGGGCACGATAGTGGAAGCGACAACTTGCATCCGGATAGGGATACATACACGGATAGGTGTCTGTCCCTTGTCAAGTACTGCGTGTGTTTCTCCTAATTTGGGTGTCGACGGAGGTATTCTATTGTAATAGGGTGACCCATGGTATATTTGTTAAGTAGCCATGCGCAGCTGACGATCGGATCAGTTAGTCTCATCTAAATGTATTTTTGTTTTCTTTGTTTGATCGGAACGGATTGGTAGAAGACGTAGGTTGGAAAGACGGTCGATTCCGGCAGATGGTGATTCTCCCTTACATTGTATGAATGTTGTGAATTACTGTTTTGGTATTGTGTTCAGTTATTCGTTATTTATTTACGCGTTTAAGTAGGAAAATATTTTTTTTTTTGTAGCCGAGTTCAAATATAGATATTATTATGACCGAAAGAGAGAATACGGGTTCTGTAGTCAGCCATTCCTATCCGCTGCGCTCAGGGACAGGGAATGTTGCGCAAGAAGACTCTTGGGAAGAGGATGTAGTCACAGCCACGAGGGGCGTGAGATTGGCGAGAACTCCAGCTAAGCCACCGGCGCCACCCCCAGGCGAGTTGAATCCACAACTCATAGACTATCATTTGCCGCCAAAATACCGAAATGTTCCTGCAGAGCCGTGAGCCGCTATAGACTCAGAAATAGCGTCAGCCATTAATGTCGCGCTTTTCGAGGTCCATGAGACCTATAGACAGTCCATGGAATCAGGCATAGCGCAGGTATTCAGGGAGGAGATCAGGTTGGGGTTCCAAGAGATGATGAAGGCCATCAACGATATGGCCAGACCCACTCCACCGCCGGGGAGGCACGGCCAGTTTATTTCTGAGACCATCAGGGAAAATATAGGCCAAGGCAGCCATCGGGTACTGTCTCGAAAAGACACGTTTACTCCATGGACTAGTACTCGGTAGATCATTTGCGGGAAGAGTGCAACGAGATCGAGGCAAGTTTGTAGCATACGGCACGAATCCAAGATATGCGGGGCAGGGCAAGCCGAATGTAAGCTCGCTCGAAGATCATCCTGCCGACGAGCCTAGGGCCGAGCCGCAGATCGAGGAGATGAAAATGAAGTCGGCAAGCCTGAGACCGGGGTGCTGGAACTGCGGCCAGCAGGGACACGATTGGAGGGATTGCCTAAATGATCAGCGTAGGATATTTTGCTATCGCTGTGGAAAGCCGGACACCTTCGCACCGAAATGTCCAGAGTGCGCGGGAAACGGCAGAGTGGGCGTGACCAGAGTGGGAGAGGCGCGGTCACGAAGATAAGCCCGGAAACAAAAACAATACCAATATCAGCATGCAAAGTTAGAATTTAAGGCACCTACCCTACGAAGAAAGGATAATGGCGTAAAGATAAGCTAGAAATAAGATTTTTGAGGCACGGCAGCTTGACGGGATGCGATTAGTCACTCGAAAAGTGAAAAAGGCACGCGACCGATTCACAAGACGACGCTCGGTGAGAAGAAAAGTGGTTGAGTCTGTCAAAAGAGGGCAGAAACTCGATTCGAGAGGGGTTTGCGGAGGTCAGCATCGAAGGCGAACGTATTGCTGGACTCTTGGACACAGGGGCCTCAGTAAATCTCCTGGGGCGTGGCTCTCGCGAGTTTTTAGCCGAGATCGGGGTACCGATAGAACGATACTTGTCCAGGGTGCGAACGGCGTCGGGCGTGGATCGATCCATTATAGGCCGAGTACGAGCAAAAGTTGGGTATAAGGACAGGGAGGAGACAATGACGTTCTACATCTGCCCGTACTTGGAACAGCAGGCATATCTTGGAATCGATTTCTGGCGTGCCTTCGAATTAGCCTCTGACGTTGAGGGTCAGACAAACCGAACGCTTCCATAGAGTCGATCGCAGTGGGATCGAACATAGTTGAGGAAATATAGCATTACATGGGGGAAAAAGATCATGAATTAGAGGCAGAAGCTTGGGAACTGGAACGCGATGAGAAAAGTCGACTGGGCTCAGTTAATGAAGAGTCTTTTGCTTTTGAGAAGGTAGGACTGGGGAAGACGACTGTGGAAACGCATAGGATAGAGCTGATCGAAGGGACGACACCGGTAAAAGACCGCCATTACCCGCTATCTCCGGCGATGCAGGAAGTTGTCTGGGTCGAGGTAGACAAGATGTTTGCATTGGGAGTCATCGAAGTCAGTAATAGCCCGTGGAGTAACCGCACTACAATTGTGCGAAGGCCGGATAAAAATCGTATCTGCGTAGATGCGCGCAAGCTCAACGCAGCTACCGTCAAAGACACCTATCCAATTCCATGCATCGAGGGTATACTTTCGCGGATCGATCAGACTTTTTATATTTCTGGCTTTGACCTCAAGTTCGCATTCTGGCAAATTGAGTTGGAGGAAGGCAGCAAAGCATACACGGCCTTTACAGTGCCAGGGCGCCCGCTCTTTCAATTTGTCATGATGCCCTTCGGACTTTGTAATGCCGCTCAGCGGCTATGCCGCCTAATGGACAAGGTAATCCCCACGCAGCTCAGGTCAAACGTGTTCGTTTATCTGGACGATCTTTTGATTATCGCTCCGGACTTTGAGACGCACTTAAAATACTTAAGGCTGGTGGCAAAAAGTCGGGAGGCGAACCTGACGATCGGGCTAAAAAAATCCAAGTTCTGCTTTAAGAGTCTCAAGTATCTCGGATTTATAGTAGGCGAAGGGACCTTACGAACCGACCCTGATCGTGTAGCAGCAATACGGCGAATCCCGGAACCTCGATCCGTCAAAGAAGTGCGCAGTTTTCTGGGAACCGCGGGATGGTACCGCCGGTTCATCAGAAACTTTGCGGAAATAGCAGCACCACTTACGGAGGTACTGAAAGGTAGTCCGAGAGGGAAATTCCATCTGAGTCCTGAAGCAGCGAAAGCCGTGCGTGAATTAAAAGGGTCGTTTACATCCGCTCCTGTATTGGTTCACGCTGATTTCTCGCGTAGGTTTTATGTTCAGTGCGATGCATCTCATCTCGGAGTTGGGGCGGTACTGTTCGTAATCGATGCCGAGGGCTATGAAAGGCCAATAGCGTTCTTCTCCGCCAAGATGCATAAGCACCAGGTCAATTACTCGGTGACGGAGAAAGAATGTCTTGCCGCGGTATTGGCTGTCCAAAAGTTCAGGCCGTACATCGAAATCGGTAATCACCGACCACGCCAGCCTCAAATGGCTCATGTCATTGCGAGATTTGGACGGTCGATTAGCTAGGTCTCTACGCCTGCAGCACTTCGACTTCCAGATCGAGCACAGGAAAGGGGCGGACAATGTTATTGCTGACACTTTGTCACGCAGTGTCGCCGAGTTGTCGCTGGATTTAGAGCAGTTGTTGGGGATACAGACAATAGCGTTTGAGTCGGATGAGTATCGAGAGATCTTGGAAGAGGTGCGCAAGAATCAGGATCGGTTACCAGATTTGCAGGTACAGGAGGGAATTTTGTACAAACGGACGGAGTTCGAAAAGCTGGAGGATGAAGTCGAGGGTACACTATGGAAGCTGTGGATGCCAGAGGCGCTATGTTCGACGCTGATAGAACAGGCTAATGTAAAAACGCTCCATTTGCTGAGAAGGCAATACTACTGGCCCCACATGGCAGCTCATGTGCGAGAATATGTAGGCAGATGCAAGGTATGCAAGGAGACGAAAGCGCCGAACCACCGGATGCAAGTTCCGATAGGGCACGAGGTGAAGAAAAACATATATTGATTTTCTGGGAAAGTATCCGCGGTCGAAGAGGGGTCACGCCTGGATATTCGTAGTCGTCGATCATTTTTCGAAATTTACACACTCAGACAACGGTCGACAGTTCGTGTCAAGGAAGTTCGAGAACATGATCGACGCTTTTGGAATCTGTTACATGTACACAGCCATATATCCTCCCCAGAGCAATGCAGCTGAGCTGAGATAGTGGGGCAACCAGGCAAACGGAGTCAACAAATGCGCACGGCAATTTTAACCGTTCATGGCGGCGCATAACTTCAATTTGCCGTGTGGTGTTGCATTTGACTACCGCGCCATGTAATTATCGGTGAAAAACGCGACCCTGGTGGGGAAATTTTTCGAGGGGAGTAGCCCTGTTCTCGCATGACGATTAGCGTGAGTTGGCAGGGCCAAATACCAGAGTGACCAGAGAGACAGACGGTGGGGACTGCCGAGGAGATGACAGGTAGAATAAAAGAAAGAGGCGACAACACATTTTTTTGGCGGGACGGCAACAAGGGAATTATCGAAGTGTGGCCAGGCCAAATTCGAATTCAGAATTATGCACAGGCGCACAGACCCCGCATAAAGAGTGCTGTCTGTAGTAAAGTTCGGCGTAAGTGTGAAAGAAAAAATGTCTGAATGTTTTGTAATTTGTGTTTGTTTCCAACAGATGGCCAACAACAGGTCACGCCACAGTTTTATTTCGAGGCCCTATTTATTTTGGACTCTGCTGCGGCCCAATATTGCCTTGGAGTGCATACACATGCAGCCTGCCTTAATGCGCTGATGTTTTTTATTGATTGGAACCACCATCATCTTACCTCTCTGCGTCCTTCCAAAACCGAGTGAGTGTGTTCCAGCAAAAGCCGACACCGCAACGATCTGCCGCGGCCCCTGTCGCCATAGCAGCCGCAGATCAGCCGCCCATCTAGCAGCTTCATAAATCGCATATGCGAGCATATTAGTGGCCCAAACCGTGGCACGTTCAAAAAATATTTTTGCGGCGACCAATAGGGCCAAACGAGCGGCGCTTGTAAGCCCATATAATTGTTGCACGTCTGTCAACTTAGATGTTAAGAAAGTTGCCTATTTATTTATCTATTTATCTATTATTAATTTATTTAATTATTTATTGCGTATTTATTTATATATTTATGAATTTATTTATTAACTTATTTTTCCATTGTTAAATCCGGCACTCGGATTTTGCCAAATTTGCCTACATTAGCACATATACATATCTTACATTCTGGCCACCGGTACGAGGCAGAAGTACCTGTCTTCTATTAATCGACCCCCACCTCTTTTTACTTTTATTGGAGCTCCAATAGGGTAGGATAGGGATTGATTAAGCAACAGCTTATCTGCGCCGTGCCCAATTTACAGTGGCATAAATCTACTCTGAATTTATATCTGGCAAAATTTCGCTCCTGTTCGATTTTCAAATATATAAGCTTAAATTGTTAACGCCAGCCAAACATTAAGCACAGCCATCTAGTGGCCAACCTGTTCAACTAGCATAAGAAAAGAAATGTTTATTTATTAAATTGTACTTGTGAGCGAATCAAACATGATGTGTGAGTAAGCGTGAGGGAGGGACAATCACCGAGGCCATGGAATAAGTCGGCCGTCAGTTCCAATTTTAGGGCAATGGCATTCAAATTTAAATAGCCGTTGCAGGAAGGGCGGGTAAGTCGTGGCCGATAACACCGGGCCAACGTGACACCAACTCGTCCGATCATTTGTGTGTATGTAGGTACGTTCATGTGTTGTATTGTGAAGGTTGTATTGTTTTAGAATTTTGTAGCGTCTAGGAGCAGGGTTGAGGTTACCCACCCCTGGGAAAACTGAGCTAGCTGAGGTTGCCCCCCCGAAACCACAAGACGTGTTACAAAATCTGTAGTTGAGATTGCCGTCGTCTTAAATAAAATGCTTATCGATATAAAATGTAAATGTCGGTACTTTTCTTCATTCTCTTATACTTGTTCCAAGCTCCATCCTCAAAATATTTGAACGATAGTTTTCGGAGAAATGTATGTAAGCAGCAAATGTCAGCAGTGTTTAGCTAAGATTTGGGGTTGGGACAAAATGAAATACCTTTTGACAAAAAAACACAACAAATTTCTGATATCAAAAAAAAAAGACACCCTCTGCAATTTTGATCACATCTATTGAACAAAAACACCTTTACACGAGGTAACGATCTATGGTCGAAAGCACATTCCTTTCTTTACGTAAAAATCTCCAGCTTCTGTATTCCCAACTATTTTTATTTTAAATTTGGAATTGATTATATATTATACCATACCATACCATAGATGCAGATGTCAACCCGATAAAAAAAGTGGTTACAAAAATGTTCAAACTCATGGCGCTTGCTGTCATTTTGTATGACTGAAGAGAGTAAGATCGCTGAAACGCTGAACTTGAAATAGTATAGTAATAGTAATAGCAAAATAGGGTTTGGCTGTACACTTTCTCTGTTTAGCATTGATATGTAATAGGACCCCGGAAGTGTAGTGTGTCTCGATCTCACTGTATGGTGTTGCTTTGAAATCTTGTAGAACTTGTACCTGTATGTACGCATGTGTACGCAAGCCGAGCAATGATTTGGCAACTCGGTCTTTTCCTATTTTACTGCTACGTACAGCCCCGACGAAAATACCAACTTGAAAAGGAATAAATTAAAGCAACAATTTTTTAAATACAGTTGAAGGAGAAAACATGCTACATACAGATTGTGGGTATAATACTCTGTTCCAATTGGAAAAGTTTTTTCGACCCTATAAAGTAAATATATTTTTGATCAAGATGACAAGCGGAGTCGATTTTGCCATGCCCATTTGTATGAACGCAGCGATTTTGGAAACCATAAGAGCTGAAGGCTTTATAATTTAAATATTTATTCTCCTATGGAGCTTGAGCGGGAAGTTCTAACAAACAAACCTTTATAATGTGCTCTTTGCAACATGTTGTTTCTAAAAAACAACCGGTGTTTGAATTTCATAATTTCTACCCCAAATCTTACCTCATCTGTTCGCCTGCCAGGACTAGTCGTATCGTGAATGCATGCCGTGTTAAATCAATTATATCACCAACTTTGTGATTTTTTTTGTCAATTGGTTTTGCATCAAATTTGTCCTTTCTGTTGAGTAGAAGATGTTGCTGGTAAACCTCAACATACTTTTGTTCTGTGTTAATCTTGCTTACATTGAGCCCAATTTGCCGTTAAACATTTGTAGGTCCCCTCAACTCATATTTTGAAGTCTGTGTTCCTCTTAGTTACCCAATGATAATCAGCCTCCCTTCTTTTCATGTGAATCACTGATAATAAAAAATTTTTAAGTCGAGATATTCTACTGAGTATAAGATATCGTAGATACTGGTGAATACTTCGTACTTTGCTAATCTATGCTTTTTATGTTATAGGAATTGTATGCGCCGGTTCATTAAAAAAAAGTTTATGCTTGTTAACACTAAACAAAAGTTTTAGAAGTGTTTTTCCTTCTGCAGTAGCATTAGCAAACGAGATCGCGAACACTGATCCTGTTATCGCTGATCTGTTTACAACCATTTTTCTACCTACATAATCATACTCATGATCATCACAGAAAGTTCAATATTTCGTGAAGTTAACAAAATCAATTTGGTTTATTTACCGCGTCCTGAGGTGCGTAGGTACCGTGGAAAAAAACTTTTGTCGTCTACGGAAGGGAAGTTGCTGACAATCCACAAGGCTGATAGAAGCGGCATATAGATTAAAATTCAATAGATTGCGGATTTTATTCTGTAGAATATACAACTAAGTATAATCTTAAGAATATAGCCAAAATCATACCGCAGTGACCTCTTCCCATCCCGCGTGTTTGCAACAAGATGCTAACATTCCAATATATACAAAAAATATGTTATCAGCACAACGGGGATAAACAGTATCCAATGCATATACCAATGCCTCGCATTATCACTCACTCAAGTAATTCTGCTCGGTACTGCAAATCTAATCTGGCTGATCAATTCGGAAGAATCAATTTTCCCATTAATTAATTTGTGTAAGAAGATTACACCAAACACGGTTCTGCGATCAGAAAGAGAGGAAAGATTTATTAGTAAAAGTCTACCAAGATAAGAAGTCATGCGCGTATTAGGATTCCAGTTATAGCCCCGGAAGGCAAAGAGCAAAAATTGTTTTTGTACGGATTCTATTCTATCCTGATGAACTTTGTATTAGGAACACCATATACAATATCCATACTCAAGAATTGGACGGACAAATTAGGTATATAGAGTTTTCGTTGCGTAAGGATCATCAAGTTCTTTCGACCAGCGCTTAATGAAACCCAGGACACCAAAGGGTCGATTAGCAGCAGAACAAATACTTAAACTTATGCTAGGGATCTACAATGTTACCCAAATCATCAAAAGATTCAATACGATTAAGTGATTTATTATTAGTAAAATAATTATTCAAGAGGGGCGTTCGCCTATAAAAAGACATGAATTTGCAATTAAGATTTAGCAAATTGACTTGACATTGACTAGCTTAGAGACGAAGTGTTCTTTCGGCGCCATCTCCTTTAGTTTATGCCGCAGACATCAGTTGAGACACTGCACCATTGTCTCCCACACACTGCCCTCGGATTCGCTAGGCAATTGAAGGGCCTACCGATCTCTTTCGTTGACAGCTCATTCTGAAACTTCTTTGACTCGAAAACACCCGAAAATGGTAATTTATTAGTTTCTAGGCGGTCCTCAGACAAGGGGACCATCTAGGGGCGGTGCTGGCTGCACGCGTTTAAACTTGCATGTGTTAACTATCTTCTGAAGAAGCCGTCGCAGTTTCGTCACACAGAACTTGGCTCGAATCTCGCTTACAGTTTCATCCAGTTTCTGATGCTTCATCTTCACATGGTAATGGTGCAGTTCTAGCTCGGATAGTGGATGCCGGTGCGACAGTGTGACCGCCGTGTATGGCGCTATATGGCATGCATAGAGCTGCATCTAGATTCCATATTCGTCAAGATTCATTCGTCAAGAGACTGTCTCCTTGTTATACGCAGCATTTCGTTCGGGAAATACCTTACATTGTGACCATCGGATAAACAAGTACTCCGTGTCCTCACATTCAGCAGTTGTGAGGCCGTAACATTTGAGCTGCTCACACTGTACCCAGGCAGTGGCTCTCAGCAATCGGTTGTAGCAGCGACCAGAGCAAACTCACTCGGCATCTGTTCTTCGTCATCGAAGGTATCGTATTGTGCAAAAACATGGTCCCGTTCAGCCATCGGGACACTTGGCTGAAATCCACCTTGGATTGTGGCCTTGCCCCATCATTTATCCCTATACTTCAAAATCTCTGCCACTCAATTCCCGGCTGGCTTTTATCGATGGTACGTACTACTTATAAAGTGCAGCACTGTCTTCAAGGCTTTCCAGAATGTGTAATCGCCCCTAGATTGTTACCTCGTGTAAAGGTGTTTTTGTTTACGAAGATAACACCCGACAGACCGTGACCACGTCTAGATGGTGGTTCAGTATCCCCATCATTACAGCGATTTTTCGGGCTTATAACAGAACCAGGGAAATGCACTTTAAGCAGCAATTTGACTTGGCCCTGTTGAAGAGCCATCTGACCTCCTTCCTTTGATTTGCCATGCCTTCGCTCCACCAGGGAACCTAACGTTTCACCTGATCTATCTCCCTTCTGAAGTTAAAACTGGCAGGAAGTTTGTAAACTTTCGAAGCCACTAAGGCTTTGTATGGGTCCCAATTTGTTTTGTAGGCTGGAAGATGACATCTGATTTGCTGGAGATATCAACTGGTGACCCCATCGGTAACCCGGCAATTTTTAATGAAATCGGACAGGGAGCTGCTAACTAGAGTGAGGTCTAGTAGATTGCGTTTATGAACATTGGTTTGCAGCCTCTTTTTGATACATTTAATTGACTACACAGAAGAAAATATTGAAAAAGGCACTACCCCTTTTGACATCACTACTACCCCAGGCAGTGTAATGGGCGTTGACGTCACTTCTAAGTATTTTTGCCACTTTTATTGTTAATATTAACCCACAGCTGAAAATATGTTTTAAATTGTAACGTAAGGTGTTCACCGAAGAAATAATATTGATGTGGCCCTAGTATTCCTCAGTGATGCAATCGATTCTGAGACGACGTTGATTATTATACCAATATATTATTATACCAATATATTTCTCTATGGTTACCAAATCATTCACTTTATACTGTTTTTCAATTTTTCTTCTTTGATCAAAAGCTCGCTGGTTATCCACTTACAATTCGTTAACACTGTTTCTTGCCTCCTTACGCAAATCATCTCGTTCAGTGTCCATAAATCATAGTATGCTGTGCCAACTCTTTTAAATCTATTTCTTCTGAAAGGCTCATATTAACACCTGTCAAAGTTTTGAACGGCGCAATTTTTGTACTCCTCGGGATTATTATACCCTGAACCCGATGAAAACGGGTGAAAGGGAATAATGGTTTTGTTCAAATGTATGTTACAGGCAGAAGTAGGCATCTCCGACCCTAGAGTATATATTCTAGTATATATTCATGATCAGCATCACTGTCTGTATGAACGCGTTGATTTCAGAGACTACAAGAGCTAGAGAGCTGAACGCAGATCAAGTTTATTTCAAATGTTCGATAACTTGCCCCGTTTTCTTATCAGTGTTTACCGGTTTTTTGAGCATATCCTAGAAATCATAAGAGGTAGAGCCACCAAATTTGGTTGAATATATTCTCGTAAAGGTTAGATTCTGATTCTCAATATGGCTCTCAACAAGTCTTCTAACTACTTTTTTCTAGTCATATGCCACTTGGGCTTCTTTTAAATTGTCACACTTTCCGTAAATACAAAACAAGCAACACGGCTCAATGCATCCACATGCCTCATTATTGTACCTGACCGATGTTCTATCTGGTATTCAAAATCTTGTAAGTACATTGCCCATTTGGCTACTTTTAACGGTTCCTCTTTCTATTACATGGTCATGGCGAACGCATTACGATCCGTGATGATTTTTAAGTTCGTTTCCAAAACATATACTCGCCATTTGGTCAAGGCTCCTATTACTGCAAGCACTTCAAATTCATACGAGAGATATTTTTCCTCACAAAGCTTTGTTTCACGGCTCATATACATAACATGGCGCAAACAATTGTCTCTTAAATCTCTATGCAAAATTACACACGCGAAACCAAACTTAGAAGCGTCTGTATGTATCTCCGTCACCAATTTCGGGTTCTACACCCTTAGAATTGGCTTACTGGTCAACGCTACAGGAATGTAGCTTTTCGAATGTTAATTGCTGCAACTCTTTCAACTCTAACTTTGAATCTTTCCGCAGCATGTCCGATAATAGTTTAACAATCACCGCGTATCCATCCATAAACTTACTAAGGTATCACGGGGTAGCGGAAAATTTGCAACAGCCTGCGTAACATAATATAAAACAAAAACATCACTACACGATGTAACAATATAGGGGCAAAAACACATTCCAGGCCCAAAATTTCTGATATAAAATTTTGTGACGAAGGATATTCAATTTAAGATATGGTCAATTCCAAGTTTTAAAAGAATAGTTGGGCATTCGACACATCGCAAAAAGTTTTTTTTAGGTACACTGAAGCTGGAGCTTTTTGCCTAAAGTGCCGTTTTCTTTTAAAGTTTAAAAATGTGCAATTGAAAACTTGTTTTACCTGTAACTTTTTACCTGCGTACCTAAGAACCAAAACCAAAGAACCAAGGTACGCCAAAAAGCTCTTAAATATATAAAATAAAATACCATTCAAACTTTATATGGAAAACACGTATGTACCATATAAAGCTTGGTTCTTTGGTTTTGGTTCTTAGGTACGCAGGTAAAAAGTTACAGGTAAAACAAGTTTTCAATTTTTCTATGGTTTGGAAACTGCGGGCATTTCCAAAAGTCGTAGAGCAAAAGTATCCTGGTTCATGATAGGGAATAACGTTCCATAAAGCCATCTCAACGCTATCATACGCGAAAATCTATACCGCAATTAACTTTTCGGAAACACACAAGAAATATATTTTCTTAATAACTATTGAGTAAGTGAGATACCATTCGGACGCGAATTTTAGGATGCCTAAACGAATTTCTGAAAACCCCTAGCGCAGACGTCCGTCCGCAGTGAAAACGAAACGCAACTTAGGTGTACGGATTCTATTGACAACTTCCGATAACATAGCCAAGAATATGTGGAAACATCTTAATTAGTATTTGAATGCCGCTTATGTAGCTGTTATTAGTGAAATGACATAACTGAAAATATATTTTATAAATACCTATGTCATGTTACAAACACTAAAAAATACCCACCCTTAAATACGCATGAGTAAACGGCATTTGCAGTGTAGTGTTCAAAACAATATATATATTATTAAATTCATACATAGACGCATAAATTGAACATTGCATATTATTGTTATTCGCAAAGCACTGATCATTCTATATTCCCTTGTGCATGAAATTCTAAAATATCGCATCTGTGCCAAAAATATCCCATTTTCTTGAAACAGAGGGTGTCAAAACGTAAACATTACACATATTGTACAAACTACTAAAAAGAAATGGCAGATTTGGAGGCGGTTTTAGCTGATGTTAGCTATTTGATGGCTATGGAAAAGTCAAAGTGCACACCAGCTGCGAGAGCTAGTAAAAAACTAATTCTTCCAGATCCCAGGTACCCACTTTTAAATTTATTCAATCAAATAAGTGCATATGTATGTCGATTTATATATAAATGTGTATTTACATGTGTATGTATACGTTAGAGTAAGCACAGGTTGATATGTAAATATATACACATGTACATACATGTATGTATATTAACTTAACCAAGGATTAGAAAACGAACATTTCCCGTTTTTTAAGGTACCACTAAACATATTTATGTGTGTACATGTATGTGTATATGCATTATTATCATCAAATATATTATTTTGTGAATATACATTTTATTAATATACTTACATACAGTGATTGTTAAAAGTCTACATACGACCCACATTTTTGCTATCTGACGAGACCAAAAAAATAATTCGAAAAAGTAATTATGCAGTAATGTTTTATTAAGAAAAAAAAAAAATAAACCATTAGTCATGTTTTGCGCTATTTTGTGTGGCTAGGAAAGTGCAATTTCTTTCCTTTAAATTAAATTTCGTGCTGGTTTTTTTTTTAATTTAATTTATATGCTATATGGAATTGAATTGTATAACATAGAAATTAAAATAAATCGCTTGGTGAAGTATCAAAACTTTTGTTTTTAAGTAAAGTAACAGTGCAAACAATATTGAAAAATTTTAAAAACACTAACAGTATTGAAAATATGCCTCACAGTAGCCGCTCAAAAAATCTTGAAGAGATGTCTATTTTATCTTAAAGGAAGTGGTTAAAAATCCAAATGTGGACGCCGCTAAGTTGGTCCAATATATTGCAAAAAGATTCGATATGAATGTTAATCCCAGAACAAACATGTGAACAACAAAAGCATGAGAACAAAGGAATCGGTTTTTTTGCAAAAGGTTTTGTTCACCGACGAGTCAAAATTTGATATACATATTTGAAGTGATGGTAGTACCAAAGTTTGAGGTTTGAATACTGCGGTGGACTCAAAAATATTAATTCCTAATGTCAAGCTTGGAGTAGGAAATCTGGTTTTAATCGAAGGAAATATGGATCAGTAGCAATGTAAAACCATTTTGGACCAACATTATATATTATTGAGCACATTTGGTAACTTTCGCTGCGTTAACATGATATTTGTTGATCTCCAGTGTTAAACGAAAAGCTACAAGAGACATGTGCGTATAAAAATGATCTGGAAAAACAATGTTTATTCTATGCCCCGACGCATGCAGGGAATAATGTGGTGGGCCAACAAAATATTAAAACAATAATATTGTTAACTTTTAGTGCCCTTTTTTCAGTTCTCTCGATTCATTTTGAAGTCGTATAAATACTTGTTTCAATGGTTTTTTTTTTCGTTTCTCAGTCATAGTTTTTTAAGTTTATATTGAAGAGAGGTTATTATATTCCGGATCCATTGCAAATGGTTAAAAAGTAGTGATGTTAAAACAAATCGATAAATCGATGGTAACATTTCTATTCGTAGATTATGAGAGCGTGGGGCACCACATTGAAAAGAATAGATCTATATGCATATATATATATTTAAGGATATGCCACCATTTTAAGACCAAGGTTTGCAGTTCGTCAAGAGTGAAAATGGACAAACTGATGCTTTAGTGCAGCGATGAACGACATGGTTGATAAATCTCTTACAACCTCAAGATGTGTGCCCTTCGTTGAGAAACAGGCGAAAATTGCGATGTAGCATTTGTGGTGGTTTGTTTCGAGATTCTGCCTTGTGAAAAAATTGACCACAAAAGTCAACGCCTCTGGTATTTAACGACGGATTCGGCTGTATGCGATTTGCTGGCAATCTTACCATAACGTGCAAAAACATTACAGGCTTCATACGAAAATATCTTACGCATTTGTTGATCACGCTGGAACTCCAACTGGCCAGTATCTTTAAAGCAACGTGCTAGAAGCAAAAACTTGCGATGATAAAACATAATTAATGCCCTTGATACGGGGTGATCTTTGTGTAGCAATATGGGGTGCTTAGCATCATAATCCAAGTTTGAGTTTTGCAGCCTCCCACCAACTGAAGCTCTGGCTTCAGACCGAGTAACTTGATTTTTAGCGAGATTGATTTTAGCGCACTAAGTCACAGCACTGACTTCCTCGGAGTAATGCACCTGCTGAATGCTTTTTATGAGCAGGCATGTTCCCTGGACTATTCATCGACTTGTTTGTTTTCCGTTTTGTTTTGGAGATTTCCTTTTGCAAAATGATAAAAATCTATAAATGAATGCAAATATGCGTTGCAGCAACTAATTTTTGATACTTGCTGTTAAAGGACATATGCATATTAAAGCTGTACAGCGAAGCTCTGATAGATTTTTCAGTGTTGGACTGGTGCGGGCCATTCCGATTTGTTTAATCCCAGGAAAGGCGGTCCATGAATCCTCAGGTCCAAGGGCAGCATTTCTTTCGGAATACAGCCTCGCGATATGATATCCGCTGGATTTAAATCTGATGATGCCACGACTGCTGGCGTCGCAAAAGGCGCGAATTGAGAAATCGAGTCACATCATGCGGAGATTAGTGGCTCTTGTAATACGACGTCCCATGATTGTCCTGGTATCCATAGGGCTAGGGCTAACAAAAATCTAAGTAACTATATATCAATTATATATATATTTCAATATTAAACCAAGTGCGTCGTAAAATCTAGAGCTTGTTGACAAAACTATGCGTTTAGTTGGCTTCCCTTCAGGAGTATTTTTAAAAAATTAAAAAGCATGTTATTATTTTAGCAAATTATATTCATTAATTATTATACACTGCAAATATTCATTAGGAATATTTACTTCTAAAACGGAACAGGGTGTTGAATATTTTTGTCTGAATGGCTGGTCCAGCTAAAAGTAGATCGTTGAGAGAACGCACAGATATGGTCTTAGTAGAGCTTTGTGCTGGTGCTTTCAAGCTTTTGGACGCAGTAATGTGGCAAGTATTGAGGGATTCCCAATTGACTTGTAAGACATGTGAACTAAATCGAGGTATTCTTTGCGAAACGCGGATTACTGAGTCTTGAGAATTGGGTTCTTTGTCAATTTAGGTTGGAAACTTTTAAATCGACAACGAGCAAGACTGATAGAGTCTCCAAGGTTGGTTATCAAGTGAACTGAATACTGCCAATTTTCAAGGCGCGAGTAGTTGTTTTGAAAAGGCTGCTCGCTTATTGAATCATCCTCAGAATCGCCGGGTAGTTCGAACTTCCAAAAGCTCTTCACGATGTCATGGAGTGACGTTTGGTGCCTTAATGATGAATGCATCTGTTGCAAGCCTTGTGTTTAAGTTGGCCAAGCCTCCAGAGACAATCCAACAAATTTTGTTCTGAAGGATTGGCAAACTATCTGCCAAATGTAATTGCCTAATTGAGATTAAGTCAAAGAAGTGAGCAGCTCCAATTAAAAGATGAAGCCATTGAGATCTGTTGTAGAGTGGGTCAGCGAGAGGTATGTTCTTTGGAATATTCCACTCCTTGGCATTAATATCGAAATGCGACTGACAGTCAGTGATGTCATGCGTCACAACAGCTGACTGAAGCACGATAGCTTCAATCCTCTGATTGAGCGACAGCATCGACATAAAGACGATTCTCCGATGCCAGATATAAAGATGCAATAGTGATGAGATTTTAGATGCAGCTGACTAACCATACGGGCAGTAATAAAGTTAAGCTGTGACGCTGAGTCGAGTATGGTGCAACAAGGAACAAGCGTGCCAGAACGATCTTTTACAAAGACTAGAGCAGTTGCAAGCAACCCAAATTATTTGGAGGTTGAGGTGTGAGAAGTGAGACAGATGAGAATGAGACTAATGCCGATGTACGAGACTGAGGATTTGACTCATCAGATGTGGATGTTTGCGTGCTTGATGTCATATGCAACAAAGAATGATGTTTCATGTGGCAATGCTTGCTGTACTCTGTTCTGCCTTTAAGCATAGATGCATTTTTTTGCCGGTTTGTTTCGCAACGTTGGAGTTAAATTAAAAAAACGACTGCATTTATCCAAAAATGATCTTTAGCATCGCAGAATAAGCACGAGGAAGAATTAGAATTATTAGCTGAAGCAATGAGTACGTTTTAGTTAAACTTGTGAGTACTTCTACCCAACTATTAGCTATGTGTCTGAGTTACCATAGCATTTTCGAAATTTTCTCCTTTCCAAAAATGAAGCCATAAAATTCCAGCTTGACAGCTTATTTGTTGGCAAATCCTCTTCCCACCTTCCTTGAATCCACGAATACAATTTATGGGCGACGATATTAATGAGGAGTCCATCCAATATATCCTCGTGCGATAATAAGGTGCGAATCGCGTAAGTGTGAATTCATTTTGTCGCTTAGCTCGCGAAGACTTTTAACAAATCCCAATTAAACATCCTGCAACCCAAATATTGCCTTTACGTGTGCCTGAAAGTAAAGAAGCTTGTCAAAACGATTGAAAGGAAGCTCAGTAGCTTTTTTACAATTCCAATCGGAGCGTGACCGCACGAATTTGTATGCGGTTGTGTTTGGCATCGACCTATGCACAAACAGCTGTAAGACGCGACTTGCAAACTCGAAATGAGAGAAAATAAGAAAAAGAATAATTAATTCACGTCTGGGTCACCAATGTCTTAAGGCTTTATTTGTTTTAGTTTTTATTCGCTCATGGAAGGAGTTGCAATGTTATACTGATAACAGGTGTAGCTGCTACGCACTTGTTTGATTTGATTTAACAGTGTGCTAATAACATGATATTTTTATGGCAAACAATATGAGCCGAAATTGCTGTTAGTATTTAAAATTAATGAAATACAAAAAAGTAAAAACTAAAAAAAAAAAAAAAAAAAAGACACTTGCTTTCTATTTCTAATGTTTTAGGGTTTCGAGATCTCTTAAGAAACACAGAAGTAACTAAAGGTTCGGTTAAGTTAAGTTTTGTATACATACATTTGCGTAGTGTAGACTTTTTCATTGAATTTTGTGTTCTGTTTGCGATTGTAAAGAAGTTTTGAAGTTATTCAAAAAATAATTTTCTAAATTGCGCAGCTTGCGGCTTGTGTTTGTGTGTGTGTTTATTTCTTTTCTTCGTTTTTTTTATTGAATCTGACTTTTTAACTAACTTAAAAGTAAAATTTCTCTTAGGTTGCGAATGCCTTGCGGAACCGCCACTAAGAATTCACAAGCCTGTCCGGGCTTATGTTTTTACTCCATTACCGTTTTTACGAAGGCGCAGACGGCTGACATATTCCTGCTGTCTTTGATCATATGCCCTACCAGTGTCCACACTGTTATTTATTTAGTTTGTCAAATAAAAATACCTCTACACGAGGTAACGATCTAGGGGCGAAAGCACATTCTAGCCCCAACATTTTAGATATAAAATTTTGTGACGAACGATATTTAATTTAATATATGATCAATTCCAAATTATAAAAAAATAGTTGAGTCTTCGGCACATCGCAAAAGTTATTTTTGGGTGCTGGAGCTTTTAGCATAAACACCAAGGTACGCATTAAAGCTACGTATATAACATACCTGTATCTTCTGTGGTTTGGAAATTGTGGGGTGTCAACTTTAGCGCTTTCCCGCCAAACCAGCGAGTTTTTCCAAAAGTCGTAGAACAAAAGTTTCTTAGTTCATGATAGGGAGCAAGCCCACAAAGTGAAAATTTATACCGAAATTAACATCAACTTTTCGGAAACACACAAAAAATTTAAATTTTTGTGAAAGAATGGTACTTTCTCTTTGCCTTCAAATCTAACTATATTCGCCTTTTCCGTATCTCTCAGTCTGACCAGGGGCCACCTACACAAAATTTTTAGGGGGTTTAATCGTCTTTTTCAGTTCTCTGAGTATTGGACTAATATCAACGACCTAGCCGGGAAGTCACGTCTATGGTTAGGCACCATAGCCGACGTGAATTGAAGCTTTATCAGTGAAGGCCACGCCGACGTTCGGTTTTGGTCGGTTTAGCCACGCCTGAGGTTAGAGCCCATAACAGTAGTAGTGGAGGGGTCAAGAGCAAAGTCACCACGCCTTACCTATGCCCGCCCAACCAATGCTCAACACCAGCGTATGCTAAAATCATAGAAGAGGGGAATCGGTTCTGAGATACACTCGACCTCGTCTGAGGTAGATCACCGTAGCAACTGTGGGAAGTGTATGCAAGAAAAGGTGGAGAAGGCGGAAAGGGGGAATGCCGACTAAGCGAGGGCAATAACATAGACACTTTTACCACCGTTGAAGCAGTTTCCGTATTCCCTTTTCTTTAAATTAGTCTGCCCATGATTCCTCTTGATATAATTTTGCCCTCTTTCTATTTGTGGGTTTCTATGTCGGGCTTGCATTAGGACTTTTCCAGAGCTATCAACGTCTCATTTGCTCGCTGGCAAGCAATTTCACCTTTACCATACTAAATGCCAGGAGTACATCTCGAGTCACCATAACGATTACGAAATTCTCGGAAGAATTATTAACCAAAATTCATTGTTTTTTCCAATGAATTTTATGTTCAAGAGTTTATTGAATAATGACACCGTCCTTGCTGCACCTTTCGGCTGGAACACTTCCTTCACTTTCATCCATGAGGCAACAGTGAGCTTTAAAATCAATATGATTGAAGCGAGCGCCTTACCATTTTTGAAGTACCATTCCGTGGCTTCTCCTTCTGTCTTTTTATTCTTTCGCACGAAATGAAAATACTATATTGGATTTATCCAATGTCCGTCCGTGTGTTCATCTGAACACCATTTTTTTCGACATGATTTGGGTACACCCATTGGGGGCGTGGAAAAAAGATCTTATCCATATATCTCTTTCAATTTTATAATAGGTATAATAGTTTTGTGAAAATGTATGTGACAGGCTAAAGGAGGCAGCTCCGAACACAAAGTATATATTCTTGCTATATATTTTTGGTCAGCATCACTAGTCGAGTCGATTTAGCTATGTCCGTCCGTCCGACTATCCGTCTGTATAAACGCTTGAGACTGAAACTTTTCGACTATAGATTCTCGTAAGCCATACGCAGAACAAGTTTATAATTTTTTTTTATATCTGGCTCCGTTTCATTATCATCGATAAAGATCAATTTTAAGACAAGGTTTTCTTCGCATAACTCACAAACTTTAAGAGCTAGATTCACCAAATTTGGTTTAATATCTTCTCGTAAATACTCATAAATACGCAGATCAGGAATATTTCGGATTGTGAATACCTCCCCCTATTCGCCCCACATATAAAAAAAACCTCAATTCAAGTACTACAGACTTGCGATTTGGTTTGTACATAGATTTGAATGCTCTTGGTTTAGAAGTTATTGAAGAATTGATTTGCATTTTATGTGTTATTTTGTGCATGTATGTATAAAAGTATGGGGCTCGAAATGTATGTAACGATCTTGTCGGAAATTCTAACTTGTTTTACCAAATGCGTTTTTAAATTTTTAGTTTTTGCTCCGTTCCCCTCTATGAGTCGCGACGGTGAAAACTAAAATATGCGTGGTGTTTTGATAGATACATACTTTACATAAATATATTGAAATGTATATGTATGTATAAGTGGAGTATACCAATATGTAAGTGAATAGCTTTTTGCTTTCACTATTTATTTAGTATAGGAACAATCAGCGAATGCATGGGTACGCTGCTTGCTATAGCATTCACGATCACAGCATTCAAAACCACTTGGATCATTGAAAATAATATTTCAATGTGTACATAACTGATCAAAAACACAACAAACTTCTTAAAATGTTTGTGTGAAAATGTTATTTTATCAATGAAAGTTAATAAATTTATTCTATCAACTGAAGCATTAATATGCCAAGTGATTGTACAATTGCCGGGAAAAATTTAGCAATTTTCAGATCACTGCAGGTTTTGCTAAGAATTGAGCTCTCTACGATGTGTGATGTGCACATTTTAATATTAAGAGCTAATTATATAGTGGACACTCGAGTGAAGTGATGACCCTAACTGTACTTAATTCAATTTGTGCGAAAAATAAATATCTGCTTACAGAAAAAATAAATTTTATTTTTAAAATATTGAGGGTTGCGTTTTATGTTGTTTATTTTTTAAATTTATGTTTTTTCAATTTCAATTTTTTAGTGGTCGCAGTGTTGCGACAGGCTTTTATAACACGAGTGCATGAGATAAATGAATGAATTTCATATCAATATATGTATCTGTTAAGGATGCATTTATTTTCCTAACCTCAACGGCTGGATATTGGATGCGATAGTGACCTGTTTTCGAAACGGGAGAAATAAACATGGATGCATTCATTATTTGTTACGCTTACAAATTTTATATATTTATTTTTAGTAATATTAATTTTTTAAAGCATTAGTACTAAAATATATATGTATTAAAAATGATGTTGCAATAGTTAATTAAAATACAAAATTTATTAAAGAGAGTAGTTGTAAATTTAATACACAGCTGCTGAAATTACACAACTTATATATAAATTAATTTTTAATCTTGTTACAAATATACGCTGTTTTATATCTTAGTCGTCTCTGGCTATAAACTTTGTCTTAAGCTGTCTTTCCTATGTCCATCGAAAACACGTAAGGTATAAAAAACCATATAACAACATTTACACGCTTTTGACAGGGACTGTACTTCTGTTTTCCGCAGCACTACCCTGGTAAATAGTGTTCCAAAAATCTCCTGAACATATTGTCTGATTCTTCAATGCGTACATATTCTTAATTAATACTTTAGATAATGCATTTTAAGAAAATTTGTCATTACATGCACATGTAAAATTTCATTGTACTGTTATTATCCCATTAATAGGAGCAGAGTACGAAATTGAACAATTTGTTCCTTCGATTATGCGTAAACATGCACAACACAATAAACTGACGAAAAATTAAAAATTTGTTATTTTTCGGTAGAGTGGAATTAATAAGAAAGGGTAAGCCGGATTTTTCAACACTTTGTGAAGACTCCCCGACTAGGAGATACGCTGAACGCAGCTGCAAGCTGTCGTTACATACAGGACCTAAAAAGAGTATTCAAATATATGTATAAACCAATTGAGAGGCTGTAGTACTTGAAGTACGTTTTTGTCATATTTGCGGCGAATGTGAGAGGTATCCCAAATTGAAATATTTTTGATCTGCTCATGGTTTACGATCTTTAGCTCTTAAAGATTTTGAGATTTGTTAGAAAAATCAATATTTATCGAAATTAAGAAACCGGGGGTTTGACCGGGATTAAGATATGACCGGGATATGATATACGCGAACTTTAAAAACCAAAGTTCAACTTTTTAGTTCTTATAGTCACTGACGTTCTCTGCGTGTGTATGAACATAGACCAAGAATATATTTACTTTATGGGGTCGGAGATCTTTTCTTCTGCCTGTTACATACGTTTGCACAAAACAATTATACATTTTCAATTCAGGGTATAGATATAGCGTGACATAATATTATAACACTCTGATGCGAGTATAATAAATATGATTATCATTTTATTAACAATTGATCTCACTTTTAATCACTGCGGACGGTAGTCCGCGGTAAGATGCGAAAATCAGCTACGATAATCCGAACAGATCGCGTTATATACCGCATGGTATTGTTTTAAAGAAAAGATAAACATATTAAAACATTTGATAGTGCATCTGGTTCTTGAGATATGGAGCTGTAAATGGTTAGGAAAAAATTTAAATTATTGGATCTAATAGAGCCATTGGCAGCTTACAGAAATTCCTTTATAAAGATGATAATTTGTCACTCATGCAAATCCGATAATTCGTTCAAAAGTGGCTTTCCCAAAATGAGAAGAAAATCTTCTGAAACTTTGTGGACTTATCTCTATCATGAGCGAAGAAATGTTTGCTACACGCTAGTGGCGTGAAAATGCCAAAATTTCAAATTGACACCCCACGTATTTCAAATCACAGAAGATACAGGTATGTTCTATATATTATTTGAAAGGTGTTTTTAAGAACTATTAGGTCTAGCTTGGTACTTTATAAAGTACATAGATATGATAATTAAAAGCAAAACGTCTCCACCGATTTTATAAATGATAGGTAATAAATTTTGGAGTTTTTTGTACTTTTTGCACCTATCTGTGATAATTCGATATGTTGATATTTTGATCATTACTCGAGTATTTCTTAACCGATTGAAAAATCGTTTCGCTTCTTGAAAGCTAATAAATATATCTATTAATCAGTCATGCACAGTTTTAAATTTAAATTATTAGTTTTTCAGCTATATAATTTTAAATTATTATTATTGATAGAGCTTAATGCACTGTGACCTTCTGAGTGCATCTCTATAGTAAGTTATAGCTCTTTATCTAATTTTATCGCTTGCAAAAATGCAATGATTTTTATCTGGTTTAAGAGCTTGAAATGTCCTGTCAGAAAGCCCGTGAGTTCTTGCTCATATTCCGATACTCATCGGTGCGTATCTTGTGATAACTGCCTAACAGCTTCTTACTTTGTTTTGCACCCTGTGCCGTTTACAGGTAGTTTTCGCAATCACGTCGTGCCTTTGATCGAATACTTGCTTTAGTATACTATGTCATATTGCACAAAAAGGTGTTAGCCCCCATAAGGAAGAACTCGTCGACTTTCTGACAATTTCGCCTGCTACCTCGTTTCCTGCAATCCCAGTAGATGGTTGGTCTTGTTTAGCTTGTTCAGAGACTAGGTACTGCCATACAAGCTCAGATACCTCCCCATAAGCAGTCAACGCTTTTATTGCTGCTTGGGTGTCCGAGAAAATTGGTTTGTCTAAATGGGTGTACCCATAGGCTCAAAGTTATAAGAGGCAAACTTCTCTCACTGGATATGGAAATGCTTGCGAATTTCCTTAGTGATTCGTGGTATCGGTATCAGACCTCAGCTTTTGCACCATTCTCTATGAGCGATCCGTCTGTATTTCTCATTGTGGACAGTGTGGTCCACTCTTTCTTGCTGCTAAGTTCTACTCTGAAAAGCTTGTCGAAATTATATTTGGTCTCTCATTCGTCTTGCGGGTATTGCGACAGCGGTCTCAATCCGCTGTCTAGACAGACCCCCCTTTGCGACTCTTATATGGGATATTTTCGCATCCTAATTGATTTGGATATATAGGGCCGGTAGCCCAAGTAGAACGTCCAGCGCGGTTGAAGGACAGGTACGCATCGTGACAGAAATGAATGTAAATGAGGAAGTTAGTGGGTACGATTATTTCACTAACAACTGACAATAGTGCTCTGTTGCATTAATAAAAGACCGGAGAGCTGGAGTACTGAAAGCTTTAATACCCCAAAATCACCTAAGCTCTAAGAACAGAATTTCTTATAACATAAGCTAGCCCTGTTCCCTGAATCTGCACCGTGCCTCGTGCATGGTGTCATATATCGGCCGGCAGCATCCGCAACTCTGTTAAAGTTCAATACCCGTGCCAGGATGTCTTGTTGGCCTCGAGTGTTTGGAAGCTTCTTGTAGAATCTCAAAAAGGCGGAGACTTGTTCACGTTCCGGTGACTTTCTTCGTTGTCACTGGTCGTGATCACAGCGGTTTCTTTATTGATGATGACGCCGTCAACGATGACCGTGATTGACTCAAGATGAGTGGGCTAAGTGGTACAATGGGCTGTGCCACCAGAGTGTATCTATTGAGCGCATGTCGGGTAAGATAATCTTCTGCAGTTGTTGTGAGCGTAGCGTTGCAATTTCCAATTGGCAATGTTGCATTACCGCAGTCAGCTATGACGTTTTCGTCGGCAAGGTTGAGGATGGTGTTATTGTGTTGTACAGGGTATAAAGAAAGACAATATAAATACTAAGATAAGTAACGCGCATACATTTGAATGCACTACGAAATTTCTAGTGTGGTTTTTCGCTCTTCAAAAGCCACTACAGCCGAGTGGCTTTTTGCTCTCCAAAAGCCACACGATCAAATATTAAAGTCGTTGCGCTCTGCTGCTAACACGAGCAACGAAATCAGTCGCCTGGATGCCTTCAGCAAAGCTGGTCGGTGCCGGTGCATGCTGGAGAAAAGCGCTCTTAGAAAATCTGCATCTGCTGAAACCATTGTAATAATTAAATATTTATTTTTAAATATTGCAATCCATTTAAGTGATTAGGATTTTACTGGCATTACCTCTGTAAAGAGAACATATGTACGTAAACATAAATTAGGGAATTTCACGGTCGGCGAAAGAAATCTAACAAAACTATTTTTCCGGCGGACAAAGTCAGCAAAGCATTTGCCGAGCCGAGCGCGGTTTATGTTAAGCATTTTAAGCTTTTCTTGTTGTGAGAGCGCAAGGGTACCGATTTCGTTTTGGTTCTCAATTTTGCGAAAATCAAGCTGCCCTGTAACATTTCGTTCGGCGTTACTCATCTTCGTATTTATATTGTCTTTGGTATAAAAGTATTATCTTACAAATTAAACTTGGCTTAGGGTATTTGATTAAAAAATGTAAAAACTTATCATTTAATAAAATAATGATGTGGACTACTTTCATTAAATCAGTAATGGTTATGTTCGTAGTACGCTCATTGATTATGTTTTGTAAATCGGTAGAGTCTAATATTGCCGGGTTGATGATTCCAGTCTATGTGAATGTAACAGATAGCATTAAAGTTTCAAGTTCCGAAATAAATATCTTATTTCTAGATAGCAATGTTATATATATAAGTGTTCTGTATTTATTCTGTTATTCTTTGAATTTTTTATTAGAATGTTCACTGCGTCTGTTAGTTTGGGGAAAATGATTCCTCAACTTCTCCGTTTCGCTTGTCATTTCCGCGTACATTGTTAAATTAGTCGAGTGCTTTCCAAATTGTCGTATCGCCATCCATAACTGATATGTAGTTCGCGTTCAAAAAATCAGTCAATTTAGCCATTGTCATCTTGCCAAGAAGTAGTATTGAGCACATCCTGAGATGTCCGTAAGAAAAGAAAATTGTATTAAAGTTACCTCACATTATCTTTATGAACCACCCTCCCTTTAATTAAGACTGTAGTCCCCAAGTCCGCATCTACTGCTTCCTCATTATATAAATGTGTAAGTTTATTTCAAAGACTCTTGTTTGTTTTTACAAGAATTTTGTGTCCTTTTGGAAATTTATATTTTGACTTACTTTGTTTAACCTTTGCATTTGGATGTTCTGCGCTTACTTCTGCGTCAAGCTTTGGCGGAAATGAATGCATTATATCGATAGGTCTTTTGTCCGTAAGTGAGTGGATTGTCCTGTTGTAATTTATGATTCCCTGAAGTATTAATTCGACAGTGTCATTGATACTTCTTTTCCGACACCCTGCGATTTCGACAAGACTACTGTGGAATCTCTACTCCGAAGCGGAGGTGCGTTTACAATTTGAATACAAAATTAATTATTTAGAAGTAGTGATGTTAATTTGAAATGAACATCGATTTTTTATATCGGATTACAAAATCGTGTTTATAATCATCGATGTGCCGATATATGGAAAAAAAAGATTATCGAGTTAAAATTGGAAAACAATACTGTTGTTAACATCGATGCATCGATGTTTTGATATTTTTAACATCAATAACGTGAAGTTTGCTTCCGTTTATTCGGTTTTAAGCTTAAAGATTCCAAAAGGGCCAATATATTTATAAGAAT
Organism: Drosophila colorata; assembly: GCA_035041545.1. Lineage (NCBI taxonomy): Eukaryota > Metazoa > Arthropoda > Insecta > Diptera > Drosophilidae > Drosophila > Drosophila colorata. The sequence continues at coordinate 51,558 of JAWNLD010000233.1, forward strand.
CGATCGAGGTACATCGAAATATCTTAAAAAAGATTATCGAGTTAAAATTGGAAAAAATCGCTGCTGTTAACATTTAATTCTTTCTGTTCGCTTTTGTTTAAAATGTCAGTTACCATGTGTTTTACCAGTGTTACCAGTGTATAACAACTGAACCCATTGAAAATGGGTAATAAGGGTATAATGGTTTTGTGCAAATGTATGTAACAGGCAGAAGGAGGCATCTCCGACCCCATAAAGTATATATATTGTTGATCAGCTAGTTGTTCACTAGCCTAGTCGATTAAGCCCTGTCCGTCCATTCGCCCCCATATAAAAAAAACCAACAAAATCGCAAATCAAGTACTACAGACTTGTGCTTTGGTTTGTAAACAGATTTTAATGCTCTTGTTACGTCCTGAAAATGTTATAACGATCCTAAGAATAGGAGAATAGGTTTAGACGTTATTTAAGAATTAACTTTTCATTGCGGGGGCCAAACGCAGCTGCATGAGCATATCTCAGAAACTATAAAAGCTAGATCCACCAAATTTAATTCATTCTGGTGTAAAAGTGTACTATAGAACAATAAGAATGCATTAAAACAAAGTTTATCCAAATAGGGTAAGAAACACAGAAGTTATTAAAAAAAATGTAGTTGTATACTGGCAAACCACGTGTTGGCGACAAGCCCAGACGTTTACTGCATGCGTGTACACCCATACATACATAAATTTGTATATGCACATTCTTTTTCGAATTCTCAAGCGATTGGTTGTGAATGTGTGTTTCTAATTCGATCAGATTTTGACAGAGGCAATTGAAATGCAACTGTATCTCGGTGGTAGAGATGTTGCCTGGCGCGTTATCAGGCGCGGGTTCAAATCTCGCTGGGTTAGCGGAGTTTTTTTTACTGTTTATTTAAATTTGTATTTTATTTTATTTCTAAACTTGACACACTTATTGATCCAAGTGCAACTTAATGCTGGGACATCGGCGATTTGAAATATTCTGGAGCAACAAAATGGTGAAAATTTGGTATTTGGCATGCAACCAACATTTGAAAGATATAGTTTCCTATTCTGTGAAAATTTTGCGAGAAAATTCACAACTACGGCAACTAAAATTTGCATGCAAATATTAAAAGCGAGTGCGAAGCGCAATCATTAATTTTTATCATTTATTTTTTTATATTTTATTTTACTAGTGCGGCTGTGGTGTCGAGTATGAATGCAGAGGGGTTTAATAAATCCATGTAACGATAGCTCGCCGCTGGATTGAGGGTATATCCTAGTCAGGCACTCCCGATTAGAGCTATCTTAATTGTTTTTCTACTAACTTATGTTGAACAAATGCTAATATTTGCAGTTCACAGAAAATTGCGATGACTTTTCTTTCTTGACAACGTTACACCCTCTAAATTAGCGTTTCTCTATCTGAGAAATGTACGAGGAAGATCTGCTTTCTTCTATTATTATTTGTTTTCGAAAGCAGTTGACCGGGTTGTCTGTTTATTTGACAGTGTAGGTGAGTGATAACTCGCTATGTATCGTGTCAACATCTGACTGCGCATCTTCTTCTAAAGCATGAATGAATCGTAACGTAATTAACGTAATTCTCTTTCCCTGGCTTCTAAAAAATTTGAGCATTGTGTTCGTTAATTTTTGCGTTCGAGTTGGGATCAGAGACGGCGAGTGTTAGAGACTGGAGGTCCGTTAAAATATTTGAAATTTTCACTCCGTATAGGTAGTTCCTGAGGGTTTTTAGAGCGTCTTGAGAAAAGACTGCTCCTAAACCAAAAGACGAAGCGTCTGTTTTGTTAAATCAAACGGCTTCTTGTAGTCAGGGTAAAGTAGAATTACATTTTAAGATGCGAGAACCTCTTTAAGCTTCTCGAATGCCCGCATTGGCTTTGGTCAAAGTTTTTTAGTATTTTTTGTAGACAGTCCAGTCGAGTCGTTTTATTAAAGGCTTGAATTTCAAAGGCGTGTCGGATGACGTTAGTACCATGTCCGCAGATCCCTTAATTTTGTTTCTCATTATTCCTAAAAATTTGTAATGTTTCGAACTACCGTCATATTTTTCGTAAGTTTTATAAGCGATGTGTGCCGCTTTTCTCCATGAAAAGTATGTCTCATGTTTTCCCTCACAGTCCGTCAAAGATTGTACTATGTCTAATGTTTCGTTGCACTGAACAGTTAATCGAATATCTGTGTCTTTGAAGGTCTCTACTTCTGGAATTCCGACACTAAAGTATTTGTGCATCAAAAATCTTCTTTCGAGCGGAGAGCGAACTATTAACTGTGGCTTCTATTAATGCCTGCAATTGCTCTTGAGTCATTGACATAATTAATTCTTTTTGTTATACTCGTTCACGATGTGAAACTAGTATATTGAGTTTGTGCAATGTCCGTCATGCTGTCCGTCCGTCTGTCTGTATGAACGCTATTTTTATTTTTTTTTGCCAATATTGAAGCTAGAGACTTGAAATTTTGGATATATACTCGTGTATACGCTCGTCAGATAAAGTATTACGGGTTTCGCGCCCACAGGGGCTTGGCAATTCGATTTAATCTTTATATCTCCCTCACTTTTAAAGCTAGATGCATAAAATGTATACCGACAGATTGCTGATAACCTCCTCTACAGATCGCATCCAATTTAGCTACGCCCACTACCGCGTCCACAATGTCCAAACTCGATATGTGCACAACATCAATGACGCCAGTGCAACATTGCTAGCGCCATCTATTGCATATTTTCGGTAATTATTTTTGTTTGGTCCTCACTGCTTACAGAGGATGACTGTTACAATATTTCAAATTGTTAGAATTTTCATGCGGTTGATTGCTGATTGATTTTGCACTTGTCTTACATGTAGCTTAAGTTGAGTTTTGTCACAACGGGATTAACTAGTAGTGCAGTGGTGCAGTATAAAATGTAGCTAAAATTATTATGTTTATACCCTGAACCCATTGAGAAGGGGTAATAAGGGTATAATAGTTTTGTTCAAATGTATGTAACAGGCAGAAGGAAGCATCTCCGACCCCATAAAGTATATATTCTTGATCAGCATCATTAGCCTAGTCGATTAAGCCCTGTCCGTCTAGCTGTCTGTCCGCCCGTCTGTAAGAACGCCTCGATTTCAGATACTGCAAGGGCTAGAGAGCTGAGCTTGGACTTTTTAGATTCGTATATACCATACGCAGATCAAGTTTATTTCAAATGATCGATAACTTGCCCCGTTTTCTTATAATCAGTGCTTATTTGACCCGGTAATTGGGGCATATCTTAAAAACTATTAGAGCTAAATCCACCACATTTGTCTTAATATGTTCGAAAAGAATCCGCATTATGTATATTTCGGATTTTTGATACCTCCCCCATACGCCCCCATATCAAAAAAACTTGTGCTTTGGCTTGTACACCGATTTCAACGCTCTAGTTACGTCCTGAAATTGTATAACGGTCCTATTTCAGCTTACTTATGAATTAACTTTCCAAATTGGGGGCCAAGCGCAGCTGCTTGGGCATATCTAAGAAACTATAAGAGTCAGAGCCACCAAATTTGGTTCAGGCTGCTATATTATGTTCTACAATACAATAAGAATGCATTAAAACAAATTTCATCGAAATCGCTTAAGAAACACAGAAGTTATTAAAAAAAAGGTATTTGTTTATTGGCAAACCACGTGGTGGCAAGGGCCAAGCGCAGACGTTTTCTGCATGCGTGTACACATTTACATACATACATATGTATATACACATTCTTTTTCGAGTTCTCAAGCGACCAGGACCAGTCTTTTAAGAGATTATTTGAAGCCATATTCTTATATGTAATGTACAATTTCACATCATCGGCATACATTAGCACACGGGAGTGTGAAAGTACCGAGGGAAGGTCATTAATGAAAAGAGTAAAGAGAAGCGGATTAAGATGACTACCATGAGGAACCCCAAATGTCACCCTGATACAGTTAGAATGTACATTTCTTAAAAGAACCCTTTGGGATCTATTTCACAGATACTACAGATACCAAGTAGGCATAATTAGTGGAGTGGTTTACTGAGTCTTGCTGAAATCAGTATAAATAACATCAGTCTGCATTTTGTTTTTGAAACCATTAATTACCACCGAAGAGAACTCTAGAAGGTTTGTGGTTACAGTGATTTTGCACAGTACCTCAGCACACAGGCAGGAACACCATCTGGACCAGGTGAAGGCACTGGTTTGATTGTGTTAAGGTCGCAAATTAGCGAACTTTCCGTAATGATAGGGCACAAAATGCAGTTTGAGAACTGCAACTGACGATTTCTTAAATTTTTTATAATATCTTAACGTAACATTTTTTTTATCTGAGTAATTGCTTTGATAACAAGAGGAACACACACATCAAAATGTGAGTTCATAGTATCGTAAAAAAGTTTAATGGCAACATCAATATCTGCACAATTGTACAGTTGGGACCAGTCGGTATACTGACCATTAAGCTAAGGTTTTGTTACCGCAATAGGCATGGGAGCAGGAAATTCAATGAGCAGATCCAGAGTTGGATGAAAAGGGTCCTCAGGTCAAGGTGGCCTGCGTTCAACATTGCTGGAGGAGTCCTACACAAATATCAAATCAAGAGATCTGTCTTTTGATTTGCGCACTAGATTAACCTGAGCAAGTGACAACTAGACTGTAGACCGTCAATAAAGTCATGTGACTTAGAAGGCAACAGAAAATTAGAGTCCATTAGAGATAACCAAGCTACGTCGGGAAGATTAAAATCGCCAAGAACAACCAAAAGGTCAATATCAGATAGTAGGGAAGAGATTGATTGGATGGCGGAAAGGTATTAGATAGATTAGATAACTGAACGTGCATTTCGTCAGAAACGAAATGGTTGGTGTCGATGATGGCACAGGGGCAAACTTTTTTTTTTGGTATATTATACTTGTATATTATTATTATTATTAATGCTCATAATGTTAGGGTACATGTTTTAGTAATCCGCTGTCGGTTACACCCGCCTGCAACGTTGTAACTTGCTTTTGTTTGGTTTTGACAGCTTATAGACTCTGACTGCTAAACTTTTCCGAATACTTAGAATTTGTATGCGGCTGTTTGCTGATTGATTTTGCACTTGTCGTATATGTAACTTCAGTTTAGTTTTGTCACAACTTGGTCAACAAATAGCGTGGTGGTGATGCAGTATAAAATGTAGCTAAAATTATTATTTTTAATTATTCGCATTCTCTTTTCAGTATATATATACATACACACATAAATATACATATATTTAATACTTAAAGTCATTAACATTAACACAATTTGAAATGTTATCCTTGGTCAGTTTTTATCTTGCGTTATTCTAACATACAATAATATGTACCAACCGCAGCGGTCTTTGTGTACTGTCACCCAAGTAACAAGCCAAATTGAATTCTCCTATTTAATTCTTATAAACTGCCTATGTTGTTGTTGCTGAAGTTCTCAATTCTGTCGCAGTCGTCTGTGGTAACGTTTTATCCTGTTGTTGTTGGAACTTCGTTTATTCTGCCGCTGCCGTCGGTGGTAACGTTTTTTTCTGCTTCTGTTGTTGTGGAATTTTGTTTATTCTGGCTAACAATGGGTTGAACCATTGCTACATATATCCACATTAGAATTTTTGAAGATAAACCCTACATTTTACCAGTAAGGGCTCTACAGCTCAATAGAGCGAGAGTGCCTTTTTTGATAACTTGTTCAGTGTGAGGCTTGCATTTCAGTCTTTAGTCTAGAATGACTACTTGAATTCCGTAGAGTGTGGTATTGTCACATCCCCAATTCGGATGGTTCTAAGTGAGCTCAGTTTGTCATATAAGGTGTGATCAAATTTCCCTTTGCAGACAATATTTATGTCGTCAGCAAATCCCTGACATTATATGCCATTGTCTGTGAGTTTCTGAAGGAGCACGTCTACTACCAGACTCCACATTAAAAGTGACAGTAACCCCACCTTGCGGACATCCCCTGGTGGTAAGAGCCCCTTTGTTGAACACTTTGTCCAAGCGTCTGTTGCTGCAGGCTTTTATATTTTCCTGATACAAGGCTGTATTAGAGAAAGGGGATCCTTACTCTTATTGAATTCTCCGAGCAACTGTTTCTGCAACTGGTCACCAACACTCACATTTTTAAAGGCATCTTGCTATATTTCATGTCTTGTCAAGGAAACCAACCTTACAAGTTGTCCCACTACTAGCACCTTCCACACTGCGAATGCAGGAAGAACAGCCAGCAAAACAGCCATAACAAACAACAGGTAATAGACAGAAGCAGAAGCTTTGTCTGGCCGTCGGTAGTTAGGCCCAATAAATACCATTACAGAAGATATTGTAATTTTGTCAAGAAATTTGAGCGCTTAGAAGGAGGCACAACCGAACCCATAAAAGCTATCTGTTTTTGACCAGTATCAATACTGTGTTAATAAGTAAGGAGTACAGACTATGTGGTAAGGCCTAGAATGTTGAACTTTTCAAAAAGTTGGTATTAAAACCTTTAACGTGTGGTATTAAAACCTTGTGTGTGTGTGTACTTTGTGCATAAGCGTCAGACTAGCATGTGGTACGGCTCACGATATTTGCTAATCGGGCACTCGCGACCTGGAGCACTTTTACTTGTTAAATATAAATTTAATTTACAATATTTATTTTCATACCCTTAACCCATTAAAAATGGATAGAAAGGGTATAATGGTTTTGTGCAAATGTATGTAACAGGCAGAAGGAGGCATCTCCGACCCAATAAAGTATATATATTCTTGATCAGGATCACCAGTCGAGTCGGTTTAGCCATGTCCGCCTGTCTGTCCGTCCGTTTACCTTTCTGAATATAGACTCGTCCATGGCATGCGCAAATCAAGTTTGCTTCAAATGATCGATAACTTACGGTTTTCCTACGTACGTACGTTTACTTCGTCGGCTTGCGGGATGCTTTGTTTGTTGAGAGTAAACGTTTCTTGCTTGCATTTCTATACATTTATGTGTACGTGTCAATCTACGATTTCTCCACAGCTAATAGGTGGCGGGCTATTGCGCAGTTGCCATTATTCGTCATCTGGAGCGACTAAGAATTGCAGTGTCATCAGCAAAAGTAGAGATGGTTAGCTGATAATCTATAGGGCTGCCCGCCGTGTACAGAATCTACAGAATTGGGTCGAGAAAGCTGCCTTGAGGCACTCCAGTTTCGATTATGTGATCGTGTAACATGATTGTGTTACATCTCGACTCTAGAGGTTTGTCCGTATTTTGAGGTAACAGCTTTGTTAGTTTGTATATAAGCCCGTCCAGCCAGACTCGATCGAATGTTTGTTCGACGTTGAGAGATGTAGCCGCGCAGTATTCCCGTTATTGGAATGCGGTGCGAATTTCTGATGTGATGCGATTGACCTCAATCGTTCCATGCTTTTCCCGAAAGCCAAATTGGTGCAATGAAATTGTGTTGTTAATTTTGATTTAGGGGCGAATGCGCAGCAGGACTTTTTCAAACAGCTTTGAAAGACAGGTTGGTCTGTATGACGATGGCTTAGGAATCTCACTATGATTAATTTCTTCCATTTTTTGGGGAAGTATCAAAGTACTGCGATTGCATTGAAAAGCAGGCAGATATACGAAACCACACACCTTAGCAGTTCAATGATAATTTTCGGAGTTATTAAATCACAACCAGGTGATATTAGGGGCTTAAGTTGCTCTTTGATGACTTTTAGAATTTCACTAGGCCGGAATTCGATGGGCTCTAACGATTCTACTAAGTAATCACGATCATAAATAAATTGGTGACGGGGTTTGGCTGGAACACATCTAAAACAGATACCCCAGTATTTAAAAATTATACTTGTTTGTAAAGTGCGTCTGAAAGCAGCATTACATTGATATTTTTGTCATTTAAAAACTGTATAGTTTCTATTTTGTGCCGTGAAACACCAATTGTGTTCCACAGAGATATCCGTAGCGAGGCCATTATATGGATATTGATACAACCAATTGTATCAGCATATTTTGATTTCGCATGGTAGTGTTTGCTCTGCCCGCGCGGGTTGTGAGATTCTTTCCATTGGAACAGGAGCTGAAAATTCGATGTGATACCACGAGCTAAGACAACACGTTTTTTAGGTGGCTCTTATGCTTCTGTGTTGCTGCTCCTTTTCACCAATCTATCTGGTTTGTTTTTCGGGCAGTTTGCGGGTTCGTTAGATAGACAAACAACGCATACTGACCTCAAAATGGAGTACGCTTTGTTGTGGCCATATTATTGGCAATTAGTGCAGTATACTTGATTTTTACGTTTATGCGGCTCTTTCACGGTGATCGGTGCAATAGGAACTGTAGCTTATAGATGGGGTGCTCTTTGCTTCTCTTTAAGGATTTTTCCTCTGGTTCAAGCTCAACTTTGAAGAGGTGTTGTGGCTCCTTGTTCTTGTTTAAGATATTGATGACCATCTTTACATGGAATTTTGTTTCTTTAAGAGCCGTAGTAATTTCCCTTTAATTCCCTTTAATACCACTTATAGTCCTTTGCAGCATTTGAGCTGATATGTAAAGTAGTGTTTTTTTGCTTCATTAAAGTTTTTAGTCACTACACGATGGTTTAACTCTGTTTGGATCTGCGCTTTTGTTTCATGTATATTTCCGTTTTTTTAGAGCAATTGTGTGGAATATTTTAACTCCAATTAGTGCTTTGTTTGTTTGGTTTGTTTTCTAATGCACTTGAGCTTAGCTCGCGAATATATATAGATGGTGGCTTAACGTTCAATACCAACAATACCAACATCCGCCAAAAGGGCATATATATTAGTGTTGGGTGACTCAGTTATTTCGCCACCATCATTGCCAGTATTTGTGTTTTGTGGGCTTAACGTGTGCTTGATGTGGATGGCATGTTTGCATGTTGTTGTTATTACCGGTATTGATACTGGAGCTTGCAATTGACGTTTTTATTGTATTTTGCGCTTGCACTGCAGAAGTTGAGTGCGCTATCGTTACTGCGTTGTTGCTGACGAAGACTATTGCATTTGTTTTTTTTGCTGCAAGGTTGCAGAAGTTAAGGAGGTCATTGTACATGTTTTTGATGCGGCGTGTGTCGAAATTATTGCAATCACCGTAGCTGGAGAGCTAGACTGCGTGCTCCAAGACGTGGGAGTTGCAGTGGGAAGAGCGGGAGAGCAAGAACGTGTTCTCTGGCTATCTGTAGTCACGAGTGCTGAGTTGCTCTGCTTTGTTGTTTTTTCCATTTAGCTTTCACGGTTTGAAAACTACTAGTAAAACCCATTTCTTTGATCTATAGAACTTCTAAGCTTTTTCGAGAGAGCGCTGCTCATGATCGATAACTTGCCCCGTTTTTATATAAGCAGTGTTTATCGGTTTTTTGACCCGCTTTGACCCGGGCATATCTCAAAAACTATAAGACCTAAAGCCACCAAATTTATCTTAATATGTTTGTAAAGAATACGCAGATTATGTATATTTCGGATTTCCCCCTATAAACCAATAAAAAAATCGAAAATCAAAAACTACAGACTTGTTCTTTGGTTTGTACACAGATTACGACCTGAAAATTTCAAACCGATCCTATTCCTAGTTTAGAAGTTGTTTAAGAATTAACTCTTCATAGTAGGGGCCAAGCGCAGCTGCTTAAGCATATTTCAGAAACTATAAGAGAAAGAGCCACCAAATTTGGTTAAAATGTTTTTATATATTGGCAAACCACGTGGTGGCAAGCGCCAAGCGCAGACGTTTTCTGTATGCGTGTCACGCATACATACATATGTATATGTCCATTCATCTAATGTGATTGTTTGTTCATGTATGCTATTTTCTAAGCTTTTGACGAAGACAATGACAATAGAATGTTGCTGCAGCTCGGGGATAGAGATGTTGCCTGGCGAGCTACCACACGTAGTTTCGAAACTCACTTGTGTCACTGTGTTAATGGAGTTTATGTAATGTTTATTTAAATTTCTATTTTATTTTTTTTTATTTATTTTTTTTTATTTATTTTTTATTTACTTATTAGTCCAAGTACAACTTAATGCTGGGACATCATGTACAAAAGCCTTCGGAGATCAACTGCAATTAACATTTATATGATAGTTTCCTATTTTGTGAAAATTTTGCGAGAAATTTCACAACTACAGCGTACTAAAATTTGCTGCAAAAGCGAGCGCGAAGCGCGACCAATAATTTTTTATTATTTATTTTTATATTTTATTTTACTAAGTGCGGCTATGGTGTCGGATGTATGAATGTAGAGGGGTTTAATTAAATGTATGTAAAGACAGCTCGCCGCTGAGTTTAGGGTATCTCCTAGTCGGTATCCTGACTAGAGTCATCTTAGTTGTGTTTATTAATTATGCTCTTGTTTTAGACGTAAAACAGTTTTGTTTTGTGCTTTACAGATTCCTTTCGCTATTATTGGATCACTCCAATATTTTTGCTATATTTTGGCTATGTGTGTATGAATGCAAGGGGGTTCAAATGTATGTATAGACAACTAGCAGCTGGGTTCAAGGTATCTCGGGCGCTCAGAACTGATATTCGCGTGCAGCTTTCGGCGTTTCTTAAATAAAAACAAGTTAGATGGCTCTAGTCGGGTGTCTCCGACTTGGAGATACCCTGAACCCAGCGGCGTTATATATATTTATAGCTCTTTGCATTCATACACACATTCACAAGGTCACACATATACACACACCCAAACGCATGCAGCAAGGTGGAAAATCACTATGGAAAATCAATTCTTGAATAACTTCTAAACTCGTTATGAAATTTTCAATGCTTAATAAGAGCATCCAAATCTATTTGATTTGCGTTTTCTTGATATGGGGGGCTTAATCGACTAGGCTACTGATGCTGATCAGGAATATATATACATTATGGGGTGTTACAAACATTTGCACAAAACCATTATACTCTTTTTACCAATTTTCAATGGGTTCAGGGTATAAAAAACTGAGCATTTTGAACTACCTTTACAATAATATTATGTTAATTTAAGCCTTTACCTTTACATATCTTTACATATCTGTTGTATGCTTAATACCTTCTTAACCCTAAAAAAACGTATCAATTTATTTTACAGTGTAAGAAGCGTTATGTATAAATACCTTGAGAAGGAAAATGAACTTAACTTTCACAACATTTTTAATCAGAATATAGGTACTTATAACGTTTAAAAATCACAATCGGCTTGAAACTAATTCACATTTTTTCCATAGGTTACTTGCTGTTTAAGGACTTCTGTGAGAATGATTCTGAAGAACCAATACAACAGTTAAAGTTCTATGAGCAGGTACTACTGCTTATAATTTCATAGCAATATGTGTATATTTATATTTGTATATAAATTATTCAATATATATACTTATATTATATTCTTTTAAAGATAAAAAACTTTGAAAAAACCGAGTGTTTCGAAGAACGAAAGAAAATGGCTAGAGAAATATATGATAATTTTATAATGGAAGAAATGCTGTCACATACCTATGTAAGTACTTCAACCTATTAACTGAAAGTCAAATACATTTTGTTTTTCATAGGAATACTCCAAAGATGCCGTCGCTAATGTCCAAAAATATTTATTAAAAAATGAAGTTCCTGTAAATTTATTTGAAGTAAGTTTCCAAAACAATACGATTTTTTTAATACGTACACAAGTTTAGACTTAAAATGTATTTCCCTTAATAATTAATTTAGTACTGTTAATACTAAATAAACGTGCATGTATCTCGAATTGCAAAAACTATCACAGTGAACAAATTAAATAAAATAGGCAGACCTGTTCCCATCTTCAGTGTCGGGAATATTTCGATAAAATAATCTTTACCCATTCTGACTTTATTTTATATATAGGCATATTTTGCTGCTGATAAAATAAATTCTGTATTTCAATACCACAAATACTAATTTTATAACAAGTAACAATGGCTGTCGGGTCGATAAGTCGATAACAGGCTAAATGCCTATTGTACCCTTAAAGCAGAGATTTTCAGACTGTGATACCTGCGATACCATCAGTTTTTTATACCCTGAATCCTGAATGAATAAAAATAGGTAAAAAGCGCAAATGGTTTTATGCAAATGTAATGAGTATGTAATAGGCAGAAGGAGGCATCTCCGACTTCATAAAGTATATATATTCTTGATCAGCATCACTAGCAGAGTCAATCTGTTCGTCCGTCTGTATGAACACGTCGATTTCAGAGACTATAACTTGGACTTTTTAAGTTCGTATATATCATACGCAGATCAAGTTTGTTTCAAATGATAGATAACTTGTATTCGTATTATCAGTGTTTATCGGTTTTTTGATACCGTTTTTTGAGAATATTTCAGAAAATACAGGAGCTATATTATTCCCCAAATTCCCCCATTAACACAAAATATATAAATGTACTGTTGTGCAATAAGAGTGCATTAATACAAATTTAAATCGTTTAAGAAACACAGAAGTTATTAAAAAAATGTATTTGTATATTGGCTAAACCACGTGGTGGCAAGCACCAAGCGCAGGCGTTTTCTGCATGCGTGTGCACACATGCATATATGCAAATTCATATGCGTGAGCTCTTTTTCAAATTCGAATGCTATTGTGTGTGCATGTGTGCTGTTTTCTTAGCTCAGATTTTGACAGAGTCGATTAAATTGCGATAGCTCGGTGGTAGAGGTGTTGCCTGGCGGGCTACCAGAGGCGGGTTCGGATCCGTTGACTATAGATTCTTCTAAACCATACGCAGAACAAGGTAATAATTTTTTTCGTTCACTTTATTATGGATAAGAATCGATTTTAAGACATGTGTTTCCTAGCATATCTCGGAGACTGTAAGAGTTAGTTCCCAAATTTAGTTTTTTACATTCTCGTAAAGAAGACGCAGATTATGAATATTTCGGATTTTGGATACCTCCCCATTCGCCCCCCATACCAAAAAAAACCCAAATCAAGTACTACAGACTTACGCTACGATATGTACATAGATTTAGATGCTATTATTAAGCCCTACAAATTGCATAACGATCATAGTCTTAGTTTAGAAGTTATTCAAGAATTCATTTTCCATAGTGAGGCTTTGTGAATGGGTTCAGAGTATCTGCTAGTAAGGCATACCCGACTAAAGCCATCTCACATGTTTTTTTTTTTAATTTTAACACACTTATAGGTCAAATTTCAACTCGATGATATACCGCCGATTTGAAATAATCTGTAGTAACAGAAAATATTTGGTATTTGGAATGCACACACTCAAAAAGCTTTCGCAGATCAACTGCAACCAACATTTGAAAGATATGGAATCCTATTTTGTGAAAATTTTGCTGTTGACGGACAGGTGCGCATCGCGCCTGAAATGCAAGTACACGCAAGCCTCTGGAGCTTACCCAGTTGCTTCCTCATGCATTCCAGTTCTATGCGCCGTAGCTGGGTCGAACCATTGCTGCATATATCCACATTACATTTTTTGGAGATAATCCCCACGTTTTACCGGAATGGGCTCTACAGTAAAATGGGTAATAAGGGTATAATGGTTTTGTGCAAATGTATGTAACAGGCAGAAGGAGGCATCTCCGACCTCATAAAGTATATATATTCCTGATCAACTTCACTAGCCGAGTCGATCTAGCCATGCCCCGTCTGTCTGTCCGTCCGCAGAATGCACGCGTCGATTTCAGAGACTACAAGGGCTAGAGAGCTGAACTTGGACTTTTTAAGTTCGTGTATTTTTTTTTTTCAAATGATCAATAACTGTCTTCATTTTCTTATAATCAGTGTTTATCGGTTTTTTGACCCAGCTTTTTGAGCATATCTTATAAACTATAAGAGCTAGAACCACCAAATTTTTATATGTTCCCGTGAACGATACGCAGGTTATGAATATTTCGGATTTTGGATACCCATTCGCCAAAAATAAAAAAATTCGCATATCAAGTACTACAGACTTGCGTTTTGGTTTGTACCTTGATTTCAGCGATCTTGTTAGGTCCTTGAAATTTCATAACGATCCTATTCTTAGTTTAGAAGTTATTTAAGAATTAACTCTTCATAGTGTGGGGCCAAGCGCAGCTGCTTGAGCATATTTCAGAAACTATAAGAGCCAGAGCCACAAAATTTGGTTTAATAGGAAGCAGTAGGCAATATATAAACACACTACAGTACACAAAAACAATTTTCATTCAAATCGGTTCAGAAACACAGAAGTAATCTAAGAAAATGTATTTGTATATTGGCAAGTCACGTAGTGGCAAGCGCCAAGCGCAGACGTACATACATACATATGTATATGCACATGCATATGCGTGAGCTCTTTATATACTGTAGCTCTGTGGTAGAGGTGTTGCATGGCGAGCTATCAGACGCGAGTTCAAATACCGCAGTGTTAAAGGACTTTTTGTACTGTTTATTTCAATTTTAATTTTATATTTATTTTTTGAACTTAACACACCTATTGGTCCAAGTGCAAGTTAATACTGGGATATCGGCGATTATAAATATTCTGGAGCAACAAAATGGGGGAACATTGGTATTTGGCATGCACACTCTCAAAAAGCTTTTGCAGATCAACTGAAGCCAACATTTGAATGATATAGTTTCCTATTTTGTTAAAATTTTGCGAAAAATTTCACAACTATGGCATATTTAGATCTGTCTGCAAATACTAGCGAGCGCGCAGCGCGATCATAAATTTTTTTAAATATTTATATGTTATTTATTTTACTAAGTAAAATAAGTATGAATGCAGAGGAGTTTAATTAAATGTATGTAACGACAGCTCGGCTGGGTTCGGGGTATCTCCTAGTCGGGCACTCCCGACTAGAGCCATCTTACTCTACCAGCGAGCTTCAGCAGCATTTTAAATGCCTCTGTCAAAATCTGAGATGAGATACTAGGACTAGCGGCACAAACAATGAAATTTTAATTCGAAAAAGAGCTCATACATATGAATGTGCATACATGTATATATCCAATTTTGATAAAAATGAATGCATTCTTATTGTACTACAATACATTTATATGTTGACGTGCAGACTAAGTAGTAAGAATTGTAGCTGTACTTGCAATTACAAATGTTTTGTCTGTTAATGGGAGAAGATGGGGGGAGGTATCCAAAATCCCAAATATTCACAATCTTTCGATACACCTCAAATCGCAAATCGATAAAAGGTGAATAGTTTCCATAATTTTAAAGCTAGTGTCACCAAACATTGTATGTAGATTACTGGTTACGTCCCCCAAATATTGAGAGCTTAACATCGCGGCCAAACTCAGTAGAATGCCCCCAGCCACCTCGACCCCACGAATCGCGAAAGTCTATATCTCCTACAGTTTTAGAGCTAAAGTCCCCAGACTTGGAAAGTAGTTTACTGGTCAAGATTAAAAATCTTTAAAAAAAATTTTCCATAGTGGGGGCCAAGTGCAGCTGCTGAGTAAAGTGCGCATCTTGCTGCATTCGTTTGTGTGTGTGTATGTGTGACTTTGTGAATGTGTGGATGAATACAAAGAGGTTTAAAGGAATGTAACAGCTCGTCGCTAGGTTCAGGGTATCTCCTAGTCGGGCACACTTGACTAAAGCCATTTTATCATACGGTCCGCCGGCTGTAAAATTTGCCTCTGATGATAGTTGCCCAACTGTCGCACATGTGGCGCCTACTCTTCTAGTTGGTGTTCCACCAAAGAAACACATTTTTGTTTCTAGGCTTGAACCTCATTTCTCATCGGATAATGTTAAAGCCTATATACAGGCTAAAATTTTAGCCAAAAGTATAACAGTGGAAAAGTTTAAATTTGCGTATTCAAGGAATATGTCATCCTTTAAAATAAGTGTTTAACCTGAATTGTTTACCAACATTTGTTGTAAACAGTTTTGTCCTGAACACTTCGTTGTAAAACAGTACAAAGAGTGTACAAACAGAGCTGCCCGATATGTCTATCAATCTCTTCCCTACTATCTGACAGGGACTTTTTGGTTGTTATTGGCAATTTTAAACATCCCGACGAGGTTTGGTCATCTCTAATGGATTAAAGTTTTCGGTTGCCTTCTAAGTCACATGAATTTATTGACGGTCTACATGAGTTGTGCCTTCCTCAGGTTAATCCTGTGCGCAACTCAAAAGACAAATCTCTTGATTTGATCTCTGTGTTGGACTCCTCCAGCAATGTTCTTCGCAGGATTCACCCCCTGATAAGACGTGAGGATCCTTTTCATCCTACTCTGGATCCGGTCATCCTCATATAGCTGCTTCCGTGCCTATTGCGGTACCAAAGCCTGCGGATCGTACCGTTGTTTTCGTAAGGCTGATTTTGTTAAGCTAAATGATCTTATTCAGCATACCGAATGGTCCCAACTATACAATTGTGCAGATATTGATGTTGCCATTAAACTTTTTTACGATACCATGAACTCACATTTTGATGTGTGTGTTCCTCTTGTGTATCCGGCGAGGTCTAATCAGCCTCTTTGGTTCTCAAAGGAATTACTCAGATTAAAAAATGTTAAGTCACGCTATTATAAAAGATTAAAGAAATCGGGAAATTCTGGTGATTTCTCCCGCTATGCAGTTGCCAGATCTGACTTCTTTAAGCTTAATCTCGTAAGCTACTAAAATTATCTTCGCCGTTGTCGGCTTTAGTTTTTACAAAATCCACAGCAGTTTTTTAGATTTGTTAATTTTAAACGAAAGCTGTCTATTTTGCCTTCCAAAATACCGTTTAAAAACGCGAGTGCAAACACTAATCAGGGCATCGCCGATTGTTCCATCCCATTTGTTCCCATAACTCACTATATTCCACATCCACTAGGAATAATCATTTGTGCCCTATTATTACGGAAAGTTCGCTACATTGCGACCATAACACAATCAAATCAGTGTCTTCACTTGGTCCTGATAGTGTTCCAGCCTGTGTTCTCAAGTACTGTGCGATACCATAAACTCACATTTTGATGTGTGTGTTCCTCTTGTGTATCCGGCGAGGTCTAATCAGCCTCTTTGGTTGTCAAAGGAATTACTCAGATTAAAAAATGCTAAGTCACGCTATTATAAAAGATTAAAGAAATCGGGAAATTCTGGTGATTTCTCCCGCTATGCAGTTGCCAGATCTGACTTCTTTAAGCTTAATCTCGTAAGCTATTAAAATTATCTTCGCCGTTGTCGGCTTTAGTTTTTACAAAATCCACAGCAGTCTTTTAGATTTGTTAATTTTAAACGAAAGCTGTCTATTTTGCCTTACCAAATACCGTTTGAAAACGCGAGTGCAAACACTAATCAGCATCCCGATTTCAAATTAAAATTATTGCTAATCATGATATATAATGATATAATGATTATTCCTAGTGCACTCGCGTTTTCAAACGGTATTTGGTAAGGCAAAATAGACAGCTTTCGTTTAAAATTAACAAATCTAAAAGACTGCTGTGGATTTTGTAAAAACTAAAGCCGACAACGGCGAAGATAATTTTAATAGCTTACGAGA
Source organism: Drosophila colorata (assembly GCA_035041545.1). Taxonomy (NCBI): domain Eukaryota; kingdom Metazoa; phylum Arthropoda; class Insecta; order Diptera; family Drosophilidae; genus Drosophila; species Drosophila colorata. Next base: position 69,016 of record JAWNLD010000233.1, read on the forward strand.
TTAAGCTTAAAGAAGTCAGATCTGGCAACTGCATAGCGGGAGAAATCACCAGAATTTCCCGATTTCTTTAATCTTTTATAATAGCGTGACTTAGCATTTTTTAATCTGAGTAATTCCTTTGACAACCAAAGAGGCTGATTAGACCTCGCCGGATACACAAGAGGAACACACACATCAAAATGTGAGTTTATGGTATCGCACAGTACCTGAGACACAGGCTGGAACACTATCAGGACCAAGTGAAGACACTGATTTGATTGTGTATGGGCAAGTGCGAACTTTCCGTATGGGCACAAATGTTCATATTGTAGTGGATTGGGAACAAGCGACCGATAGTTTGCATGAAACGGTATTTTGGAGGGACACAAATGGCAGCTTTCGATTAAGATTAACAAATCTAAAACTGCTGTGGATTTCGTAAAATAAGCCGACAACGGCGAAGATAATTTTAGTAGCTTACGAGATTAAGCTTAAAGAAGTCAGATCTGGCAACTGCATAGCGGGAGAAATCACCAGAATTTCCCGATTTCTTTAATCTTTTATAATAGCGTGACTTAACATTTTTTAATCTGAGTAATTCCTTTGAGAACCAAAGAGGCTGATTAGACCTCGCCGGATACACAAGAGGAACACACACATCAAAATGTGAGTTCATGGTATCGTAAAAAAGTTTAATGCAACATCAATATCTGCACAATTGTATAGTTGGGACCATTCGAGCTGAATGATCATTTAGCTTAACAAAATCAGCCTACGAACACAACGGTACATCCAGGCTTTGGTACCGCAAGGCACGGAAGCAGCTATAGAGGTGACCGGATCCAGAGTAGGAGAAGGATCCTCAGTCTTATCAGGGGTGATCTGCGAAGAACATTACTGGAGAAGTCCAACATCGAGATCAAATCGAGGATGCGAATAAGATTCATCTGAGGAACACAACCTGGACCTCAAATCAGGAGTGAAGCACCGAATTACCGAGATGACCAAACCTCGTCGGGATGTTTAAAATTGCCAATACACCAAAAATTCCTGTCAGTAGTAGGGAAGAGATTGATGACATATCGGGCAGCTCTGTTTGTACACTCTTTGTACTGTTTTACAACGAAGTGTTCAGGACAAAACTGTTTACAACAAATGTTGGTAAACAATTCAGGTTAAACACTTATTTTAAAGGATGACATATTCCTGAATACGCAAATTTAAACTTTTCCACTGTTATACTTTTGGCTAAAATTTAGCCTGTATAGGCTTTAACATTATCCGGAAAATGAGGTTCAAGCCTAGAAACAAAAATGTGTTTCTTTGGTGGAACACCAACTAGAAGAGTAGGCGCCACATGTGCGACAGTTGGGCAACTATCATCAGAGGCAAATTTTACAGCCGTGGCCGATGAAAAATGGCTTAGTCAAGTGTGCTCCGACTAGCTGCACGATACGGCGACCTCTTTGTATTCATCCTCAAGCACACACAACCACACTGCAGCAAGATCGCACTTTACTCAGCAGCTGCACTTGCCCCTACTATGGAAAATTTTTTTTAAAGATTTAATCTTGACCAGTAAACTACTTTCCAAGTCTGGGGACTTTAGCTCTAAAACTGTAGGAGAAAACTTTCGCGATTCGTGGTCGAGGTGGCTGGCATTCTACTGATTTGCCGCGATGTTAAGCTCTCAATATTTGGGGGACGTAACCAGTAATCTACATACAATGTTTGGGACACTAGCTTTAAAATTATGGAAACTATTCACCTTTTATCGATTTGCGATTTGAGTGTATCGAGATTGTGAATATTTGGGATTTTGGATACCTCCCCCATCTTCTCCCATTAACAGACAAAACATTTGTAATTGCAAGTACAGCTACAATTCTTACTACTTAGTCTGCACGTCAACATATAAATGTATTGTAGTACAATAAGAATGCATTCATATCTGGATTATCGACGCCAAATCATGAGCCCATTGCTTCAAAAGTCCTAGAAGCTCATCTGTTTGACAGGGCATTTAAAATGCTGCTGAAGCTCGCTGGTAGCATTAGATAACGTCGGGAATCCCCAGCAACGACCAGCCGAGCTATACATTTGATTAGCTCCTCTGCATTCATACTTATTTTACTTAGTAAAATAAATAACATATAAATATTTAAAAAAATTTATGATCGCGCTGCGCGCTCGCTAGTATTTGCAGACAGATCTAAATATGCCATAGTTGTGAAATTTTTCGCAAAATTTTAACAAAATAGGAAACTATATCATTCAAATGTTGGCTTCAGTTGATCTGCAAAAGCTTTTTGAGAGTGTGCATGCCAAATACCAATGTTCCCCCATTTTGTTGCTCCAGAATATTTATAATCGCCGATATCCCAGTATTAACTTGCACTTGGACCAATAGGTGTGTTAAGTTCAAAAAATAAATATAAAATTAAAATTGAAATAAACAGTACAAAAAGTCCTTTAACACTGCGGTATTTGAACTCGCGTCTGATAGCTCGCCATGCAACACCTCTACCACAGAGCTAGCACCACATACAGAGCTCCGCATATGCATGTGCTTACTTGTATGTATGCGTCTGCGCTTGGCGCTTGCCACTACGTGACTTGCCAATATACAAATACATTTTCTTAGATTACTTCTGTGTTTCTGAACCGATTTGAATGAAAATTGTTTTTGTGTACTGTAGTGTGTTTATATATTGCCTACTGCTTCCTATTAAACCAAATTTTGTGGCTCTGCTCTTATAGTTTCTGAAATATGCTCAAGCAGCTGCGCTAACTCACTATGAAGAGTTAATTCTTAAATAACTTCTAAACTAAGAATAGGATCGTTATGAAATTTCAAGGACCTTTAAGATCGCTGAAATCAGGTACAAACCAAAACGCAAGTCTGTAGTACTTGATATGCAATTTTTTTTTTTGGCGAATGGGTATCCAAAATCCGAAATATATAAAATATACAAAATCCGAAATCCGATATATATATATATATATATATATATATACATATGTGCACAGACATGAAGAAAACGTCTGCGCTTGGCGCTTGCCACCACGTTGTTCGCCAATGTACAAATACATTTTCTTTAGTAACTTCTGTGTTTCTGGACCAATTTTGATAAAAATTAATGCATTCTTATTGTACTACAATACATATATATGTTGACGTGCAGCCTAAGTAGTAAGAATTGTAGCTGTACTTGCAATTACAAATGTTTTGTCTGTTAATGGGAGAAGATGGGAGGAGGTATCCAAAATCCCAAATATTCACAATCTTTCCTTTACGAGAACACGAGAATAAAGCGAATTTGGTGGCGCTGGCTCTTATAGTTTCGGAGATATGCTCCAAAAACCAGATCAAAAAACCGATTAATATCGATAGTAAGGAAACGGGTCGGGTTATGGTATACATGGACTTAACAGCTCAAATTGTACATCTTGTACATCTTATTGCAACACTTTCTGCCTATTGGATTGTCAAATTTTACCGTACCTTTTCTTTAATAACTTCTGTGTTTCTTAACCGGTTTTGATGAATCTTAATGCCGTAGATTCTTCAGGTATATATAAATATTCATTCAAACAAAAATTGGTATCTCTATGTCTCATAATCTACGAATTAAGCTTAACAAATTAGAGGTTGTTGTAGTTTTTGTCGATTTTAGGCAATCGGTGTGGGTTATCGATCATTTGGAATAAACTTGATCTGCCGTGCCGTGGACAATTCTGTAGCCGAAAAGTTGAAGTCTCTAGCTCTTATAGTTTCCGAGATCGCCGCGTTCATATGTACGGAGGGACGGACAGTCAGACGGACATGGCTAGATCGACTGGGGTGTTGATCCTAATCAAGAATATATATACTTGGGGTCGGAGGTGCTTCCGCCTGCCTGTTACATACATTTGCAACAGTCTTTTTACCTTTTTTATGGAGGGATGATAAAAGATTCCTTCCAAATAGCAGGAAAAGATGAGTGCCAACAGACAACTTAAAAAGTTTAAGGTTGGGCTTGCAAAGTGATTTTGCACAGTACCTGAGCACACAGGCTGGAACACTATCAGGACCAAGTGAAGACACTGATTTGATTGTGTTATGGTCGCAATGTAGCGAACTTTCCGTAATAATAGGGCACAAATGATTATTCCTAGTGGATGTGGAATAAGTAGTTTGAAAAAGTTATGGGAACAGATCGGCGATGCCCTGATTAGTGTTTGCACTCGCGTTTTTAAACGGTATTTTGGAAGGCAAAATAGACAGCTTTCGTTTAAAATTAACAAATCTAAAAAACTGCTGTGGATTTTGTAAAAACTAAAGCCGACAACGGCGAAGATAATTTTAGTAGCTTACGAGATTAAGCTTAAAGAAGTCAGATCTGGCAACTGCATAGCGGGAGAAATCACCAGAATTTCCCGATTTCTTTAATCTTTTATAATAGCGTGACTTAACATTTTTTAATCTGAGTAATTCCTTTGAGAACCAAAGAGGCTGATTAGACCTCGCCGGATACACAAGAGGAACACACACATCAAAATGTGAGTTCATGGTATCGTAAAAAAGTTTAATGGCAACATCAATATCTGCACAATTGTATAGTTGGGACCATTCGGTATGCTGAATAAGATCATTTAGCTTAACAAAATCAGCCTTACGAAAACAACGGTACGATCCCCAGGCTTTGGTACCGCAATAGGCACGGAAGCAGCTATATGAGGATGACCGGATCCAGAGTAGGATGAAAAGGATCCTCACGTCTTATCAGGGGGTGAATCCTGCGAAGAACATTGCTGGAGGAGTCCAACACAGAGATCAAATCAAGAGATTTGTCTTTTGAGTTGCGCACAGGATTAACCTGAGGAAGGCACAACTCATGTAGACCGTCAATAAATTCATGTGACTTAGAAGGCAACCGAAAACTTTAATCCATTAGAGATGACCAATAACAACCAAAAAGTCCCTGTCAGATAGTAGGGAAGAGATTGATTGGATAGCGGAAAGGTGGTGTAAATAAATAGACATATCGGGCAGCTCTGTTTGTACTCTCTTTGTACTGTTTTACAACGAAGTGTTCAGGACAAAACTGTTTACAACAAATGTTGGTAAACAATTCAGGTTAAACACTTATTTTAAAGGATGACATATTCCTTGAATACGCAAATTTAAACTTTTCCACTGTTATACTTTTGGCTAAAATTTTAGCCTGTATATAGGCTTTAACATTATCCGATGAGAAATGAGGTTCAAGCCTAGAAACAAAAATGTGTTTCTTTGGTGGAACACCAACTAGAAGAGTAGGCGCCACATGTGCGACAGTTGGGCAACTATCATAGGCAAATTTTACAGCCGGTGGACCGTATGATAAAATGGCTTTAGTCGAGTGTGCCCGACTAGGAGATACCCTGAACCTAGCGACGAGCTGTTACATTCCTTTAAACCTCTTTGTATTCATCCACACATTCACAAAGTCACACATACACACACACAAACGAATGCAGCAAGATGCGCACTTTACTCAGCAGCTGCACTTGGCCCCCACTATGGAAAATTTTTTTTAAAGATTTTTAATCTTGACCAGTAAACTACTTTCCAAGTCTGGGGACTTTAGCTCTAAAACTGTAGGAGATATAGACTTTCGCGATTCGTGGGGTCGAGGTGGCTGGGGGCATTCTACTGAGTTTGGCCGCGATGTTAAGCTCTCAATATTTGGGGGACGTAACCAGTAATCTACATACAATGTTTGGTGACACTAGCTTTAAAATTATGGAAACTATTCACCTTTTATCGATTTGCGATTTGAGGTGTATCGAAATGCCAGTCTCCTAGAGGGTGTGGCACAAAATCTTAACACTTTGACTGGAGCAGATAGCTATCAATATATATTCCAAGTTTGAAGCTTAAAAAGCGCCGCAGTTGTATTCATCCGGACAGACGCACGGATGGACATTATAACGGACGTTTTAAAAACCCAATATAATAGTTTCACTTCGTAAACGTGTCTAAAAACCGATAAATACCGATAAAAAGAAAACGGGGCAAGATATCGATAATTTTGAGAAAACTTAATCTGCGTATAGTATATGCGAACTAAAAAAGTCCAAAGTCCTCTCTAGCTCTTGTAGTAGCTGAGATCGACGATTTCAAACAAACAGTCGGACGGAGCTAAATCGACTCGGCTAGCGATTCTGACTAAGAATATATATACTTCTGTTAAATTTGCAAAAACCATTATACCCTTTTTACCTATTTTCAATGGGTTCAGGAAAGGAAAGGTTCAAAGGAAAGGAAAAACATTCATAATAATTTTATTAAACGTTTTCAACGTATTTAGGAAAATGTATAAAAAAATACAAAAATTTAAAAAAAAAAAATAAAATAAAAAAAAAAAATGCACGAAAAATTATAAATAAGTAACAAAGATAATTAAAATGAATATAAAGATAATTGTCTTTTAGCCAAGATCAAGTCAAGATCTATAAATTTAAAATTTTGTTCCGTTGGCTTTATTAGCAATAATGGATGTGCAACGGCTTGGCATCGATTTAACCAAGTCCTGGCCTCGTTTTATTGGAATTTTGCTCAAGGACTGCTGAATGGCTTCCCAAAGTGATTTTTTCCTGGTTAGCTTAGAAGTGGCAACTGCCTTTTTGATAACACGCCATCGATTTTCGGTGGGATGGGAGGTCTGGTAATGACGCAGACCAAACTCATAATAGCGGCATCTCATATTCTGCTTAGGGTAGCATGATTTAAAATTGTATTTGGAGTTTTGAGGACACCTGATGTAAGAACCAAAAATAATAATTTTACACGCATCTGACCACAAAATATTCCTCAATTGTTGGGTCAATTTATATGTTGCTTTGCGAACTTCATGCGCTTGGCAATATGTTTCGCATTTAAAATATGTACATTTCTTGGGCTACAGGCTTTTAAATTATGTGTAAATTGTTTTCGCTGTCGCAGTTATATTAAGCTCTTAGTTAAGCCACTAACCAAATAACATACTGAAGGGACATGTAAAATAAAAATGTGTGACACTCATTTTCTGTGCGAAAGGTCCCACAGTAATTTCAGCTTTGCTCGGATTCGCTCACAATCTCAGAGAGCAAAAGAGTAAGCGTGCCGTTTGCACCTTACTCGCTCACACTACAGTAAGAGCATTGCCCGAAGTTGCTATCAGTGCACTCAGAAAATGTATGTATGTATATACATGTCTTGAAGCACAAGCAGCAGTATGTCGAAAATTTATATTTTATAATTTTCGGTAGCTTGTCTTTCTTTTCGCTTGAGCAGTTATGAGAAATTTATAAGTGGTTTGCCACTTTGGCATAAAGACTTGGGATTGCTTGCAATGATTGTTGATGAGGGTACTTAAAAGCAAGTGCACTTGCAAAAAAAGTTTCTCGGGTCCAGATTGGTTTCAGCACGGAGTTGTACTGAATGGCTTTATAGTCCAGGCTAAGAAGAGAGCGTGAGTTTATTAGCCATTGGAAGTCGCTTGCAATTAATTTCAGGTGCGTCTTTTTGGCTTCTATGTGCTTGCGGCAAGGGAGCCACCTGTCCAGATGGACAGGTATGCCCAGGTACGTTACATCGTCGGATTGCGGGATGTGTGCTTTGTCTAGGACCAAAGGAAGGCAGCTTTGTTTGTTGAGAGTAAACGGAACTTTCTTGGATTTCTGTTCATTTATGTTTATGCGCCAATCTGCTAGTTGCACAGTTGCCATTATTGGGCATCTGGAGCGACTAAGAATTGGTATGGCATCGGTAAACCTAGAGATGGTTAACTGATAATCTGTAGGGATGTCCGCCATGTACAGAATCTAGAGAATTGGTCCGAGAACGCTGCCTTGAGGCACTCCAGCTTCGATTATGTGATGGTGAAAGATGCTTGTGTTACATCTCGACTCTAGCAGCTTGTCCGTATTTTTCGGTAACAGCTTTGTTATTTTGTATATAAGCCCGCCCAGCCAGACTCGATCGAATGTTTGTTCGACGTTGAGAGATGTAGCCGCGCAGTATTCCCGTTATTGGAATGCGGTGCGAATTTCTGATGTGATGTGATTGACCTGCTCAATCGTGCATCCTGCTCAACTGGTGCAATGAAATTGTGTTGCGAATTTTGATGTAGAGGCGAATACGCAGTAGAAGGACTTTTCAAATGAGCTTGGAAAGACAGGTTAGTAAACTAATGTGTGACGATGGCTGCTTATCTGTTTATCTTTTCCTATTAATTAATTTCTTCCATTTTTTGGGGAAGTACCCAAGTTTTGCGATTGCATTGAACAGCCGGCAGATATACGTAACCGCACACCTTGTCAATTCGATGATAATTTTCGGAGTTATTAAATAAAAACCAGGTGATTTTCCGGGCTTAAGTTGCCCTTCGAAGACTTTTATAATATCGCTCGGCTGGAATTCGATGGGCTCTAACGATTCTACTAAGCAATGAAGATGGGAGCTTACATGAATTGTTGGCGGGGTTTGGCTGGAACACATTTTCTAGATGTGCAGCAAACGCACTTGCTCTTTGTTTGTCCCTGTGGAGCCAGCTGCCAGTCGGACTCCATTGTGGCATAAGTGTTTCGATTGGAGCACCTAGATTTCGATGGGCTCTCCACAGTATAAACTTTTTGCTGGTGGGAGCGAGTTTCGCAATGTACTGTCTTTGACCATTTTCTTCATATAATTTGATCGCATTGGTCAGGTTGCGTGTGGCATCTTTCAGACTGTACTTTGCAGATAACGATCTGTTGGATTGCCCGTCGCAGTCGTCGCTTCTCCACTATCAGCTCTTCGATTACTCGGTTTGTTCTACTGTGTTTCGATTTTACATATGTACCTTGCAGTGTTAAGACCTTTGCCGCTTCAACAAGTACAGACGTATGCGTATCTGACGAGATGTCGATATCGCCCTCAGTAGTCAATGTCGGAGTATACATCTATTTTTATAAGTCAACCAGTTTGTTTGGTTATTACTATGTTTCAATGGGAGTTTTCTTAGTTCTTTTCCTATCTGTCAACAAACGAGATCTCTAATGCGCGGGATTAGCATTATAATCATCAGGTGCGATAAATGGCTCACTCAGCGAGTTTAAGAATTCCGTAAATTGATCGTTAGAGATCGAACAGCGAGGTGGGCAGAAGACTTGCAGCCAGAGAAAGTGTACCGCTGCCGAATTACAAATTTATGGATGTAGACTGCAAGTCACTCGTTTCTTACCTGTGCAACATGTGGTGTTTTATGCGACTTCTATTTAATATGCCATTGCCAACATGAGCTTACCGTCTGTATGGTTCGTAGCGTAAAACAGATACCCTTGTATTTGAAAATTATATTTGTTTTTAAGGTGCGTCTCTGAAAGCAGAATTAAATCGATATTTTTGTCGTTTAAAAACTGTATAATTTTTAGTATGTGCCGTGAAATGCTAATCGCCTACCACGTAGATATCCGTAGCGAGGCCATTATGTGGATTTTGATACAACCAATTGTATCACCATATTTTGATTTCGTATGGTGGTGTTTGCTCTGCCCGCGCGGGTTGTGAGATTCTTTCCATTGGAACAGGAGCTGAAAATTCGATGTGATACCACGCGCTGAGACAACACGTTTTTTTAGGTGGCTCTTATGCTTCTGTGTTGCTGCTCCTTTTCACCAATCTATCTGGTTTGTTTTTCGGGCAGTTTGCGGGTTCGTTCGATAGACAAACAACGCATACTGACCTCAAAATGGAGTACGCTTTGTTGTGGCCATATTATTGGTAATTAGTGCAGTATACTTGATTTTTACGTTTATGCGGCTCTTTCACGGTGATCGGTGCAATAGGAACTGTAGCTTATAGATGGGGTGCTCTTTGCTTCTCTTTAAGGATTTTTCCTCTGGTTCAAGCTCAACTTTGAAGAGGTGTTGTGGCTCCTTGTTCTTGTTTAAGATATTGATGACCATCTTTACATGGAATTTTGTTTCTTTAAGAGCCGTAGTAATTTCCCTTTAATTCCCTTTAATACCACTTATAGTCATTTGCAGCATTTGAGCTGATATGTAAAGTAGTGTTTTTTTGCTTCATTAAAGTTTTTAGTCACTACACGATGGTTTACCTCTGTTTGGATCTGCGCTTTTGTTTCATGTATATTTCCGTTTTTTTAAAGCAATTGTGTGGAATATTTTAACTCCAATTAGTGCTTTGTTTGTTTGGTTTGTTTTCTAATGCACTTGAGCTTTGCTCGCGAATATATATAGATGGTGGCTTAACGTTCAATACCAACAATACCAACATCCGCCAAAAGGGCATATATATTAGTGTTGGGTGACGCAGTTATTTCGCCACCATCATTGCCAGTATTTGTGTTTTGTGGGCTTAACGTGTGCTTGATGTGGATGGCATGTTTGCATGTTGTTGTTATTACCGGTATTGATACTGGAGCTTGCAATTGACGTTTTTATTGTATTTTGCTTGCACTGCAGAAGTTGAGTGCGCTATCGTTACTGCGTTGTTGCTGACGAAGACTATTGCAGTTGTTTTTATTGCTGCAAGGTTGCAGAAGTTAAGGAGGTCATTTACATGTTTTTGATGCGGCGTGTGTTGTATCAGCATATTTTGATTTCGCATGGTAGTGTTTGCTCTGCCCGCGCGGGTTGTGAGATTCTTTCCATTGGAACAGGAGCTGAAAATTCGAGGTGGTATGAGGACGTGCTGAGACAACACGTTTTTTTTAGTTGGACCCTAAGCTCGTTATAAACGAAACAGCCTTGCCAGTAAGCAGTGTGTTTTTCTGCGTTGCTGCTCTTTTTCACCGATCTATCTGGCTTTTTTTTCGGGCATTTTGCAGGTTCGTGAGATGCGCTACAAACAACACAGACAGACCTCAAAGTGGAGTACGCTTCCATATTCCTGGCAATTAGTGCACAGTACTTGATTTTTAACGATTTTTACTCCGGTTTAAGCTCAACTTTGAAGGGGGGTTGCGGCTCCTTGTTCTTGTTTAAAATATTGATGACTGTCTTTGCATGGAAGTTTTTTTCTGTTGGTTCTATTCCCCTTAATACTACTTGGAGTTCATTTTCAGCCTTTGAGCTGATAAGCATAGTAGTTTTAATGAGCTATAACTAAAATGATTGGTGCATATTACATTTTAGATTACTGTTAAGTTACAGGCAGTATAATGCCCGCTTTTTATTTCCGGTTTTCTCCACTCCTCCAGACCTATAGCCACATAAACCTGTTTGTGCTATTTTGGAAATTAAGCTTTATGACCTTGCGATTTCCGGTTGAGGCATTACAAACTGTGACCCAAAAATCTGACAACGGTGTATTTTAGACTATTACTACACTATCAAAATTACTTGGATTATGTTCCACATGACACACCTGAATTTCATTGTCTTATTATTCTTTGTCGGTTTGGAAATGGTTCCTATCTATTAATCTCCGCAGTAAAATTAAAACCTATCTTTAAAACGTTACAAAATTTTTTTAAAATTTTCTACACTAATATTTATATATTTTCATTTTATTTAGCCATATATGGAGGAAATTTTTAGCCAACTTAAAGGCAGACCGTTCAAAAAATTTTTAGAAAGGTAAGTTTCATTATTGTTAAAATATAAAATAAATTCAATTACAGTTTTGCAGAAACTTCTGTGGGCAATATATATATTATACAAAAGAACAAACCTGACAATTTGTATATTGAAAATGGGTAAAAAGGGTAATATAGTTTTGTGCAAATGTATGTAACAGGCAGAAGAAAGCATCTCCGACCCCATAAAGTATATATATTCTTGCTTAGCACGACGAACTGAGTCGATTTAGCCATTTCGGTCTGTCCGTCCGTAACAACGCAGCGATCTCGGAAACTTTTCGACCTTAGATTCTCTTAAGCCATATGCTGAACATGTTTATCATTTTTATACCCTGAACTCATTGAAAATGGGTAATAAGGGTGTCATAGTTTTGTGCAAATGTTTGTAACAGGCAGAAGGATGCATCTCCGACCCCATAAAGTATATAAATTCTTGATCAGCATCACTAGCCGAGTCGATCTTGCCATGTCCGTCTGTCTGTCCGTCTGACTGTTCGTCCGTCCGTCCGTCCGTCTGTCCGTCTGTATGAACGCAGCGAACTCGGAAACTACAAAAACTAGAAACCTAAACTAAACGACTATAGATTCTCCTAATCCATTGTTTCATTGTTATCGATAAAGACTTGGTTTTCTTGGCATATCTCGAAGACTTTAAGAACTAGAGCCATTTAATTTAGTTTATTATGTGCTCGTAAAGGATACGCAGATTATAAATATTTCGGATTTTGGATACCTCCCCCCATTCGCCCCCCATATCAAAAAAAGCAATCCAAATACTGCAGACTTGCGCTTTGGTTTGTACATAGATTTGGATACTTTTATTTTTCATAGTGGGGCCTAGCGCAGCCGATGTGTAAAGTGCGCAGATTAGTTCGAGCGTTTGTGTGTGTGTGTATGTGTGCTTTAAACGTATGTAATGACAGCTCGCCGCTGGGTTCAGGGTATCTCCTAGTCGGGGACGCCCGACTAGAGCCATCTTGTTAAATATTGTTTTATCTATTTCGCGATCTACAATGTTTGTCGACAATTTGTATACCATAGGCTATTATAATTTTATCTTGAAATTTATAACGTAACGCATTAAATAACACATTTTCAATTCCGCAAAGTATATATATTGTTGATTTTTTGAAAACTGTCATCTCAGTTTTGAAGCTATCATTACATAAAAGAATAAAAAAATAAAAAAAACCACTTGCATTAAAAATAAAATAAGAACAAACTGATCATCATCGGATCATTATAGCATATTGCTTTTATTGAAAATATCGGTCGATAATTAAGCTTTTGTATTAATTATGGAGGAGTAATTTTCTTCGAAAATAGATATTGTCCTATTATTTAATATTCTGTCGCAAGAACCACGATTGCAACCAAACAATGTGGATTGCGTTCGTTTCATTTCCCTTGTATCACAACTGACCGACACAAATTTTTTTCCGTCCCCTTGAAGTATTATTGCAAATGGGTGTGTAGTTGTCAGTAGATGAGTTATCTAAGTGCTAAGGCGTTAGGACTGAACAACGAGGATTCGGGTTCGAATCCCAGGCTAGTGTATGGATTTAGGGTTTTACTTAGCCGAGGGCCTTAGCAGCCAGTGCTAATTAAAACAAGTTCGATGGCTCTAGTCGGGAGTGCCCGACTAGGAGATACCCTGAACCCAGCGGAGAGCTGTTGTTACATGCATTTAATTGGCAAAGTTTAGTACGCCGTAATTGTGAAATTTTTCGCAAAATTTTCACAAAATAGGAAACTATATCTTTCAAATGTAGGTAGCAGTTAATCTGCGAAAGCTTTTTGAGAGTGTGCATGCCAAATACCAAATTTTGCCCATTTTGTTGTTCCAGAATATTTCAAATCGCTAATGTCCCAGCATTAAGTTACACTTGGACCAATAAATAAATAAATAAAGTTACACTTGGACCAAATAGTGTGTTAAATTTTAAAATAAAATTAAATACAAATTTAAATAAACAGTAAAAAAAAAACTCCGTTGACCCAACCCAAATTCGAACCCGCGTCTGATAGTGCGCCAGGCAACATCTCGCCTCCGTCAAAATCTGAGATTAGATACACACGTACAACCAATCGCTTGAGAATTCGAAAAAGAATGTGCATATACATATGTATGTATGTATGAATGGGTGCACACGTATGCAGAAAACATCTGCGCTTGGCGCTTGCCTTCACGTGGTTTGCCAATATACAACTACATTTTCTTTAATTACTTCTGTGTTTCTTAACCGATTTGGATGAACTTTATTTTAATGCATTCTTATTGTTCTATAGTACATTTATATACCAGCCTGAACCAAATTTGGTGGATCTGGCTCTTATAATTTCTGAGATATGCTCAAGCAGCTGCGCTTGGCCACCAATTCGGAAAGTTAATTCCTAAATAACTTCTAAACTAAGAATAGGATCGTTATGAAATTTTCAGGACGTAACAAGAGCATTGAAATGTGTACAAACCAAAGCACAAGTCTGTAGTACTTAAGTACTATTTTCAATGGATTAAGGGTATATAACTTTTTCCTATTTATACCCTGAACCCATTGAACATGGATAAAAAGGGTATAATGGTTTTGTGCAAATGTATGTAACAGGCAGAAGGAGTCATATCCGAGTATATATATTGTTGATCAGCATCACTAGCCTAGTCGATTAAGCCCTGTCTGTCTGTATGTCCGTCCGTCTGTCTGTATGAACGCGTCGATTTCAGAGACTATAAGGGCTAGAGAGCTGAGCTTGGACTTTTTAGATTCATATATACCATACGCAGATCAAGTTTATTTCACATGATCGATAACTAGCCCCGTTTTCTTATCAGTCTTTACCGATTTTTTGACGATTTATAAGACCCAGAGCCATCAAATTTGGTTCTATATTTGCTCGTAAAGGCTACGCATATTATGAACATTTCGGAATTTGGATACCTCCCTCCATTCAAAAATCAAATACTTCAGACTTGCGCTTTGGATTTCAATGATTTCAATGCTCTTGTTACGTCCTGAAAATTTCATAACGATCCTATTCTTAGTTTAGAAGTTATTTAAGAATTAACTGTCAATAGCGGGGGTCAAGCGCAGCATGAGCATATCTCAGAAACTATGGGAGCCAGAGGCACCAAATTTGGTTAAGGCTGCTATATAAATGTACAATATGAATGCATTAAAACAAACTTCATTCAAATCGGTCAATAAACACAGAAATTATTAAAGAAATGGTATTTGTATATTGGCAAACCACGTGGTGGCATGCGCCAAGCCCAGACGTTTTCTGTACACATACATATGTACACATTCATATGCGTTAGCTCTTTTTTGAATTTGAATGCGATTATTTGTGCATGTGTACTATTTTCCTAGTGCTGCTGTAGCTCGCTGGTAAAGATGTTGCCTGGCGAGCTACCAGACGCGGGTTCGAATCTCGCCCGTGTGACTGTGTTAGTGGAGTTTTTGTACTGTTTATTTAAATTTGTATTTTTATGTTGTTTTTAAACTTAACACACTTATTAGTCCAACTATAATTCAATGCTGGGACATCAAGCAAAGCGCGTGCATTAATCTGAATTATTTATTTTTTTTATGTTCAATTTTATTTTTTTAAGTGCGGCTGTGGCGTTGTGTGTATAAACGCAGAGGGGTTTAATTAAATGCATGTAACGACAGCTGGGTTCAGGGTATCTCCTAGTCGGGCACTCCCGACTAGAGCCATCTTACTTGTTTTGATTAGAGTCTCACAATAGAGATCTTTTGTGCCATGGGAATCCCCATGTGGACAAGAGACGCTCTTCCTCCCTTATGAAGAAGAGCAGATCCCTTGTCGAGGAATTTCTGATCTGTGCTGGAGTAACAAATTGTCTGCATAGATACTTCCTCCTACTCCAAATAATGGCTTGGCAATCACATAAAATATACTTTATTGTCTCGTCATTCTCTCTGCAGAATCTACACTCTGTGTCAGGGACAATGCGCATTTTGTGGAGGTTGTACTTGACTATATGGGGTCCCGCAAGAGCCGTAGTTTCGCCCTTAAAATATTATGATCTTTCTACCTATATGTGGGCTGACCAGCTCTTTAGCTTATCGTAACCCAGGTCTCGTTGACCAGTACATTCCCCTCTCCTTTTTTGCCTATTCCTCTATCATCTCTTTGGCAGAGGCCCAGCTTAACCCAAAAAATGGTTCAGGCTCAAGAAGGGGGTTGCGGAACCGTCCCTAGCTAGCCCGTCCGCAACTTCGTTGCCGGAGCCGGACCCGGTTTCGATGTGAAGGTTGCTGGAGACAATTCCAGCAATCCGCAACCAGTTTCGCGGTAATCCTCCATGAGGAAAGAGCTTGAATTGCTGCTTGGCAATCAGAAAAGATATTTAAGGTGGCTCCTGTTATCCCCTTGTGAAGGATATGTCTCGAGCAGGACTCAATGGCGTGGATCTCAGATTGAAAAACACTGGGCCAGGTACCCATTGCAATCGAGATTTTGGTGTTGGGTCCAACCCCTTAATTAGTTTTTGATCCGTCTGTGAACCACTGCAGGCTCATGCGATCATTGCAAGGGTTGCCATCGTCCCATTCCCTACGGTCTGGATTAAGAGTCCTAAATTTCGGCCCGAAGAAATATTCCGTGGTGTTAAGATCCGTTCTGTCGCAGATCCCTAAGCCAGGAATAGGTTTTTACTAGACTAGGATGACCTATGTCCGCTTCTAGCAACCTATTTGTGAGTTTAATGGTCAGACGGCTCAAGGAAGCTACCTTCTTTATGTGCAAATGCAGTGGATTCAGTCCTAAGACTGTCTCCAGTGCTGCAGTAGGACATGTACGCATGACACCCGTGAGGGATAATCATACAAGCCGATGAAGTTTGCTGCATTTTTGTATGTCGGTGGCCTGCTGGATCTTTCGCCACCAGGCGAGGGCAGCGTAAGTGACAACAGGCATAACCATCATACTGTGCAGCCATCTGATGGCTTTGGAGTCTAAACTCCACGTTTTACCTCTGGTTAAGGTTTTGTCTAAGTGCGAGTTCCAGATTTACACCGAGATATTTGACCTCAAAGTAAAGGGTGTGATGCCCGCACTAAGGAGTGGTTTTTATTGATTATTGGTGCCGCTTGTGTCATCTGTATACAGTGCTCTGGGCCACTGGCAATCACACTTGGGTATGAATGACCGAATGCAAAAGGATATCTGAATAGACAACTGTGAGAGACGACAAATACTGTGCTTTGTTTGAAAAATGTTTCATCTGTCAAAACGAGGTTGCAAAATTTCTCTCTGATGTTCTCCGAAAGCCTTTGCTAAAACCGGATTGATGCTGCTCAGTAGCTCCCATGGTTTGATTAAAGCTCGAGTTTCGAAAGTCGAGCTGCCTATGTCAATCAGCACTAACGCCGTCAGCGCACTGGCGCTCTCATAAGTGAACATTGGATTTAAAATCTAAGGAAGGAAGATTAGATAAATTGCTGAAAGCTTTATGATACTGCCGGTCATGAGAGTATCTACCACGAGAACCATACCATCAACGCAAAAGGCTCGACGCAATTCGTTCGAAGAAAGATTATCAGCCTCGATGATAAGCATGTTGCTGTTTAAGAGGTTTCTCCTTGGAAGTTGCCTCTTGTCTCTTTTTCCCTCCCACAAAAATTTTTGGTATATATATATATAGTATCTCTATATATTAATAAATTATAGCATCTCTTCGAGGGCATATGAATTAATTAATACTCCGACTACTCTACTCCTACTTCCCATATACAACGTATGTAAGGAGTGCTTGGAGGAGAAAGAGGGCTGCAGGCCGTTTAATAGTAGTATAGAACCGTACGTTCTAAGTGTGGCAAAGATAGTGTTTTTGTTGAAACGAATCTGGTTTTGACCTTTAGGATATCAGTGGGGAATTATGCATTAGTTGTTGAGCAAGTTTTGCAATTTTTGATTAGGCTCATCTGGCAGAGGATTGCCGCCTTGAAGTTCTTTGAGCAAGATTTCCTGCATGAACATCTCTGCTCCGATAGTGGAAAGACCAATCCATCTGAATCGAACAACTGAGCAATCTTTGAAAATCACTTCACGTTTTGTGAATAATTACTATAAATCTATTTTGGTGGCGGCTAATAAAAACTTGTCGCCATCTGCGTTACAGCAGGTTCCTAAAGTTATTGCAATGTTGTCTCCTCCTATTTTAAAAAATGGACTTCCATTTTCTCGATGGCAATTTTGCTGTTCTAGGACCCTTGATCAGTTTTTCCACATTTGAACTGTGCATTGTGTACTCCTGCTAATACATCATCAAAAGGAAGGGTGCACAACTGATAACAAAAAGGACCATGTTGAGCTTGTAGTCTCAGAGCTCAATATCTTCGTTTCGAAAATTAATTCTTTGGTAAGTTGTGTTCTGCGAATCTACAAGGATTTGTCGATACATCTGAGTAATGTCGCCATTGGAACGAAGGAAGAAACGCCATTTTAAAATCTGAATAATCAGATCGGATTGCAGAATTAGTCCTGGATGTACTATGCCGTTCAGACTAATGCGATTGAAGACGGGCTGGATGCGTTTATCACAACAAAAGCTTTTGTAGTGTAGCTGTCGAGTTTAAATGCAGCATAATGAGGCATATATCAGTGTGCGTGTCCTTTTTTGGTGGGACTTGAATTAAGTGATTACTTATTATAAAAAGCATGATCAGCCTGTTGGTGATTTGGAAGGTCTCTCAAGAAACCTTGTGGGATTGGGTTCGGTGGCTGATTGCCTCTAATCCGGAATCAATCAACACACGAGGTACCCAAATAGCATAGGGTAATAATAGCAGTACCGAGTAGATCACATTTTGTGTTGGTAGTGAAATAGTTCTGAACATTAGTGTGTGAAGTGGACTGTATGTTTTTTGACTGAAAGCAACTTATGCAGGGGGTACTGGGAAAGGGAAACATCGCCAGAACATCTTTGAATGTAAAGCTGTATTTAAGTTGGTGTCCGCTTGCAAAATAGTTGAAACCTTACTTTTGCTGTCAAATGAAGGTTGTTGGTTCAATAACAGTCATTTGGATGAAACTTGGACGTAAGCGCACTGGATGTTTCTCTTTAAAGCAAAGCTTCCTATTTTACCTTGCGGCTTAGTACTGGCCTGGGCTTTCAAGGAGTTGACTCTTTTTGGTGCTGGCTCTTTTTTAGCACACTAAGATTTGTGCTTTTGTTGGGTGTGACCCTTATGTCTAACCAATTTTAATTTTAGGAGTACATGAAAAAAGCAGGCAATCCCAATACAGTCGTTAAACACACAGGACAGTCATAAGCACTGAGTTACATTTAAATAGATACTTTATGATACTCTGTGAACAACTACAGATACCTTGCAAGTCCGTTTGTCCGTCCGTCCGTCTGTATGAACGCAGCGATCTCAGAAACTACAAAAGCTTGTGCCTAAACTTTGCGACTATAAATTCTGCTAGAGTTTTCTTAGCATATCTCGGAAACTATAACAACTAGCGTCACTAGATTTAGTTAAATATGTGCTCGTAAAGGCTACGCAAATTATGAATCGGATTTTGGATGCCTCCATGGATGGGGCAGCGGAATACTCGTTCACGATGTAATAACAATGAAAACATGTAACCTAGCATTATGGGTGCACAAAAAATGTAAAAAGATTACTCGCAAAAAAAGATACCCTGAACCTAGCGGTTCAACTACATGTGTGTGGAATCTCTCTACTCTCTATTGTCCGTTCGAAGTACTGTGAAGCGGAGGTGCGTTTACAACTTGAATCAGCTATTTAAAAATGATTTTACAGTTTCGGATTTTATAGGGGGTTCGTTATCGCAATATATTGTCTTAGGGAAGATTTTTTGTCAGTTGAACATATGTATTTCGCCTACATGTAACGGAATAGGTGTTTCTCCAAGTGCTTTTTTCTGAGGGTGACGATCATATTTCGCCCTCTGCCAAATTTAGCATTTTACAACGACTTCGTTTGCTAGTTAAGCCATCTTAGGAAAAAAATAATCTTTAAGAATCTGTTTTACATTTTTTTGAGCGGCCCTATGTGCTCTATTATGTTCTGTGACAACTATTTTTTCCTGTTCGTTTATGTTTAAAATGTCAGTTACCATGTGTTTTTGTGGCGGAATGTTATCGATTTTTCTTGACAACGTTAGATACCCTCTGAATTAGCGTTTCTCTATCTGAGAAATGTATCAGGTGTCGAGTTTTTTCACCGAACATTATGACAGTTTCATCCGAGGCAGCTCTGCTTTCCTCTATTATTAATTGGTTTTGAAATCAGTTGACCGGTTTGTCTGTTGATTTGATAGTGTGGGTGAGTGATAGCTCGGTATGTATCGGGCAATATCTGACTGCGCATCTTCATCTAAAGCGTGGATGTTTTGTCGGGACAACGCATCAGCGACGTAGTTTTCTTTGGCTTGTAAAATATTTTACCATTGTGTTCGTCAATGAAAGTTTTGCATAAGAAATTAACCTGATCGTATTCTGTAAAGTCATCGGTCTGATGTTCAAGGGTGTCCTGGGCCAGTGAGGAGCACTTGGGTCAGATGAATCATTCTTTGGTACACATCATCCTGGGTCAGATGAATCATTCTTTGGTATTTCGGTCCTATAAACGGGGCAGTGCTACTGCTTGGTATTTTGTCCGTTTGTCGCTGGCCATTAAAAGTATTACTTTGATCAATTTGTTGATATTGTGTGGTTTGTCTAAAACGCAATAAATTGTCTACGTTGCCTACGTCTACAACCATAGGTTGTGGTTGTTTTTGTTTTTGCGGAGGTCTATTAGTTGAATTTTTCCATATGGGGTACAAAGTGTTCTCCTGTCGAGCTTCTATATGTGGCTTTGGCTTTGTTCGTTTCTTTGGGCCCTTTCTTCTACACTCCTAACATAATTACTGGCAAATGTGAAATTTAAAGGCGTCGAATGACGCTAGTACCATGTCAGCTGGTCCCTTAATTTTGTTTCTCATTATACCTAAAGCTTGGTAATGCCTTGAACTACCGTTATATTTTTCGTAAGTTTTATAAGCAGTGTGTGCCGCTTTCCTCCATGAGACGTAGGTCTCATGTTTTCCCTCAAAGTCTGGATAAGATTTTACAATGTCTAATGTTTCGCTGCACTAAACAGTTATACAAATTTTCGCGTCTTTGTAAGTCTCTTTGTAAGTTTCGACACTAATATTGCTAAACCGCTGGCTTGAATCCTTTTTTTGTGGATCAAACAAGCAAGTCTTGTATTTCACTATCACTCTTAGGAGCCCTTCGGTTTTTCTTATTTCTTTTCTTATTTCAATAACTAAAAATTTGTTTACACATTAGATTTGGAGTTTTTGCAATATAAAATTTATAAGGTATCATGCTCTTATTTAATTCTTATAAACTGCTTATGTTGATGTTGATCTTAAAATTTTCATTCTGCCGCTGCCGTCGGTGGTGACGTTTTATGCTGCTTGTGTCGTTGTTGTTGAAATTTCGTTTATTCTGCCGTCGGTGGTGACGTTGTATTCAGCTCCAATTGATTTGAATTGACTTGGGTTGCGAAATTGTTCCGTTGGACGCGAATTATGAAGTTAGTGGGTAAGATTATATCACTCACAACTAATTAGTGAATTAACACAGTGCTCTGTTGATTGTGCATAATTCGTATTGGATAGCTTCAGTTGAATTTTGTCGTTTATGTTTTACTAGAAGATGGCGATTATTTTATTCAATTGTCAAAATAATTTTTTTTTTTTTAAATCCTGAACCAATTGAAAATGGGTAAAAGGGGTAAATGGTTTAATGGTTTTGTGCAAATGTATATAACACGCAGAAGGAGGCATCTCCGACCCCATAAATACCATACCATACGCAGTTCAAGTTTATTTCAAATGGTCGATAACTTGTCCGGTTTTCTTATTATCAGTATTAATCGGATTTTTACCCGGTTTTTTCAACATATCTCAGAAACTATAAGAGCTACAGTCACCACTATGTTAGTTAAGGTTAAAATGTTCTCGTAAAGGATACGCATATTATGAATATTTCGGACTTTTGGATACCTCTACTCATTCGCCCCCCCAATCAATATTCCAGTACCACAGCTTTCGACTTGGTTTATACATAGAGAATTTCATACCGATCATACTCTAGAATTTATCATAGTTTAGAATTTATTCAAGAATTAATTTTCCATAGTTCGGGCAGAACGAATCCGATGAGTAAAGTGCGCCGCTTAATAAATCTTGATTTTGTAAATAATTTTTTTACAAGAAGTATGGGTGCTCTAGGTAAGAGTGTCCGACTAGATAATACATGTACAGTTGACATTACTCTTAAATAGCACGTACCGTCGAGACGCGTCGCTGGCAAATTAATTCTGAATAATTAATTCTTTAAAGTCCACCCTAAAATATATATTACAGGTTTAAATATTTGTATATCGCAAAACTAACATTTTGAACACTTTGTTTAATGTTTTAGACAGGTGTTGTAGACACAAAAACAACCGAAAAGTTGTAAGTAAGCAAAATATTCTTGATTCTTTATTAAAACCTAGAATCAATTTGCTTTCTCCAGCTCTTATAACCTATGAAATATACATTTATAACATTTATTATTTTCGCAGTGACAAGTTTACGAGATTTTGCCAATGGAAAAACCTGGAGCTAAATATTCAAGTATATAGCTGCAATAATAAAAACTTACTCAATTATATAATAAACCTAATACTTTCAGTTATCAATGAATGACTTTAGCGTGCACAGAATAATTGGCCGTGGAGGCTTTGGAGAAGTCTACGGTTGTCGAAAGGCCGATACTGGAAAAATGTACGCGATGAAATGCCTAGACAAAAAGCGTATTAAAATGAAGCAAGGTGAAATGCTAGCATTAAATGAACGCAATATGTTACAAGCAGTTAGCACAGGAGTAAGTTTTTAAAATAATTACCTATGTAATATACGTTATATTTTCTGTTTTTAGATTGATTGCCCATTCATCGTGTGTATGACCTATGCATTTCATACCCCAGATAAACTGTGTTTTATATTAGATTTAATGAATGGTGGTGACTTACACTACCACCTCTCCCAACATGGAGTTTTTAGCGAAGATGAAATGAAATTTTATGCGGCCGAGGTAATGTTATTATATAAAGTGCTGACAATGCAATAAATATCATTTTAATAGGTTATCTTGGGATTGGAACATATGCATAAACGATGCATTGTTTATCGCGACTTAAAGCCTGCTAACATTTTGCTGGATGAAAATGGTCACATTCGAATATCTGACTTAGGTTTAGCTTGTGATTATTCAAGAAAAAAACCTCATGCTTCAGTGGGAACCCACGGATATATGTCACCAGAAGTATTATCGAAGGGAACATCATATGACTCATGCGCAGACTGGTTTAGTTTCGGATGCATGCTATACAAGCTACTTAAAGGACATTCTCCATTTCGACAACATAAAACAAAAGATAAACATGAGATCGACAGAATGACGTTGACTATGGTAAGAAATTTAAAAGCTGATTTACTTTCGGCAAGATTTTAAGAAATTGACTTTCTGTTAAATCATGAATTCGCCAAATTTTAAGTGTTGAACTTCGATGCTTAGAAACATAGATATTGAATATTAATATACTAGGTAACAAAATTAAATTTTGAATTTGTATTGTTTTCCAAACCTACTTTTTCTGATATATATGGGGGAAAAACAGCTTTAAAAAAATGTTCTATGGTGAGATTGTTTTTTTTTTTTTTTAAATTGTTAAGATCTGTTTTTTTTTTAGCGTTTTTTTAGAGGTGACCTTACATTTTTGATCATTACTTGAATGTCACAACCGATTTTAAAAATCTTTACGCTTCCTGGAAGCTAATGAATATATCTATTAATCAGTCAAACATACTTTTGAATTTAAATCATTAGTTTCTTAACTATAAATGATATATATCAATAAATCTTAAAAAAAATTCAGATTTTCTATTTGTTTTTCAAGGTTTTCAAGTACTGGTTCGGTAGTAAAGTCGGTATGTTAAAAATACCAATAGTGTACACTGACTTGTCGGAATGAGTTCCAGGCTCTTTTTCATCTGATGTCAAAATAGAGTAAAATTCCTCATTTCCCAATAGCTTTCGAATCTGTGGGCCATCGATTACGCATCCCTTAATTTTTGCCATTGAAAGAAGTGGGAAAACAGTTTTTAGATACGATGTGCTTCACCTGCAGTATCTAATTCTTTTACAAAGTTTTTGATTAGTTCAAGTCCTTGATGTGCAATGGTGGCAATATTATGTCATTCACGTTCACTAGAGCGCATTTTGAACATTATGATATCGCAAAGTAGTATGTTCTTCTCGTTTTGGCCAGTCCTTCTTTGAGTAATGCTCTTGGCGAGGTCGACTATCCCAGAGGCACAGAATGCAGCAGTACATTTTATATAGATGAGCGTATATGGATTGAGTAAAGCAGGCCAAAAACAAAAACACTGCGATCTGTTCGCGAACACATTCACTAACTTCGAACATTTCGCCGAGCCGAGCCGAACCAAGTTCGTTGATAATCGCCTGCTTATCCCATGACTTTTATGAGTGAATTTGGAAAATGCGATTTAGGGAGGGAGAGTTGAACTGGTAATATCGATTTCGTCTCTCTATCGATTTCAATGATTAATATCTTAAACGACGCCTAATGACTGCAACTATGTAAATACACGGGTGAGAAAAAAATACCATTTTTTTTCGAGTTTTCCTTCAATTTTAAAATAAAACAAGTAAGATGGCTCTAGTCTGGTGCTCCCGACTAGGAGATACCCTGAACTCAGCAGCGAGTTGTTACATACACTTAAACTTCTTAGCATTCATACATACATCCACAAAGTCACTCATACACACACATACAAACGCACGCAGCAAGCTGCGCACTTTACACAGCGGCTGCGCCTGGCCCCACTATGGAAAATGAAGTCTTGAATAACTTCTAAACTAAGAGTATGATCGTTATGAAATTTTCAGTGCTTAATAAGAGCATCCAAATCTATGTACAAACCAAAGTCTGGTTTGATATGAGTTCCGAATATTCATAATCTGCGTATCCTTTACGAGCACATAATAAACCAAATTTGATAGCTCTAGCTCTTATAGTCTTCGAGATATGCCAAGATAAAACCAATTCATAAAATCGATTTTTATCGATAGAAATGAAAAGGAGCAAGATATCGAAAAAAATGATAAACTTGTACTGCGTATTGATTAGGAGAAGACGGACGGTCGGACGGATAGACGGGCATGGAAAAATCGACTCAGCCTGATCAAGAATATATATATTTTATGGGGTCGGAGATGCTTCCTTCTGTCTGTTACATACATTTGCACAAACCCATTATACCCTTTTTACCCATTTTCAATGGGTTAAGGGTATAAAATAATTGGGCATTCGGCTCATCCCAAAAACTTATTTTTGGGACACAGAAACTGGAGCTTTTTGCGTAATTTTTTTAAAGTGAATCAAAATTATTGGATGCTATCCGTAAATACAGTTATGCACACAGAAACACCTCAATACATTTAAACTAATTATTGCCCGCATTGTCACAAAACAAATACAAAACAAGTAAGATGGCTTTAGCCGGAATGCCCGACTAGGAGATATCCCGAACCCAGCGGCGGTCTGTCGTTATATACATCTATATATAACAACTTTGCATTCATACACGACTCAACATCCGCACTTAATAAAAAAAAATACAAATTAATGATCGCGCTGCGCGCGCGCCTTTAATGTTTGCAAGCAAATTATAGTATGCCGAAGTTGTGAAACTTCTCGCAAAATTTGGACAAAATAGGAAACTATATCTTTCAAATATGGTTCAAGTGGTTGCAGTTTATCTGCGAATGCTTTTTGAAATATCAAATACCTATTTTTCAACATTTCGTTGCTCCACAATATTTCAAATCGTCGATGTCCCAGCATTAAGTTTCACTTGCCCAATAAGTGTATTAAATTAAAAAAAAAAAATTAATAAAATAAAAAGTAGAGGAAAAAACTTCGTTGACACAGCGAGGTTCGACCTGGCGTCTGACAGCTTTTCAGGCAGCACCTCTACCGCCGAGTTACATCAGCTTTTTAACTGTGTCTGTCAAAATCTGAACTACGAATATACAATTCGTAGGAATTGTGGCTGTAAATGCAATTACAAATGTTTTTTGTATTAATAGGGTAAGAGGGGGGAAGTATTTAAAATTATAATCTGCGAATCCTTTCCGAGAACATATTTAACCAAATTTGGTGGGGGTAGCTCTAATAGTTTCTGAGATACGCTCAAAAAACCGGATCAAAAAAACCGATAAATATCAATAATAAGAAAACGGTGCGGGTTATGGAAATTTTAAAATAGCCTTGATCTGCGTTTGTATACACGAACTTAAAAAACCAAACTTTAGCTCTTATTGCAGCACTTGCTGCCAATTGGATAATCAAATATGTCAAATTTTACTACACGTTTTCTTTAATAACTTCTATGTTCCCTAACCGATTTTGATAAATCTTAATGCAAGAGATTCTTCAAATGCTATAGTATACATAAATATTGTTTGCGATATCGACGCGTTCATATAGACGGACGGACAGACAGACGGACATGGCTAAATCGACTCGGCTGTTGATCCTGATCAAGAATATATATATACTTTATAGGGTTGGAGATGCCTCCTTCTGTCTGTTACATACATTTGCACAAAACCATTATACCCTTGTTACCCATTTTCAATGGGTTCAGGGTATAAAAACTGACTGTCAATGTGGTTATTTTTCCAGCATAAACGTATGAATGTGTAATTTAAGATTTTAGAATATGTACACAAAACAAGGAAAATTTTGCAAAAACGAATTATTACAGATATGTGGCATATTCCAAATGATTGTCGGCATCTCCGACCCCATAAAGTATATATATGTAAGATATTTATTATAGTTAGGTTTAATTAGATAATGTGGTTCATAATACAAAGTTAGTTGTGACCGATCTGACAACGTTTTTAATTCCACTTTCTGCTCCTACCGACGACAACCGACGACTTCTCTGTACGACTTTTTACTTCCTTCTTCTCTATCGACTCTGACGACTTATCGATAGGCTGCAGTTATCCAAAATGTTAACTAACAGGGTGGTGTTATCTCTTTGACACTTCTGCACTTTACATTCGGCCCTCCTGATCCTCCTCATCTGTCCCAGATGATAATATCTCGTCGTTCTCTGACATAAAGCGCCATAATTTCATGTTATCACTGCTAGCTGCTGTGATATTTGGTCCCTCGACATTTGCCACCTTTCTGACGTCATAGCGGCCGTTTCGTTTGATTTTGGTAACTTCGTATGGACCTAAATACTCGCTGGCCAACTTGCGTCCTGCAACGAACTGCGTTCTCTTGATCGCAACCAGATCTCCCATACTGTAGCCGTGCTCAGCTCGTCGTTTTCTGTCATAATTGCGCTTGTAGACTTGTTGCGCTTGTACGATGTTGTCTTTAACTTGGTTACGCAGCTTCTGGCGCTCGTCGCTAAATTGCGCAACCAACTCCTCGTTGAGTACCTCCAACAGTCGATCCTCAGCTTGGCTATGCATCTTCGTACCAAACATTACCTCGAATGGTGACGACTTTAACGTTGCATGCACGTACGAATTAATCGCCTTCTGGACCTGGGGCACATACTTGTACCACTTCGTTGACTCATGCATTGACAGCTTCGCGATGATACCCAAAATTGAACGGTTTACTCGCTCAATCTGGCCGTTGCCTCTCGCCACACCTGTCGTTGTCCAGACATGCTCTACTTTGTTGTCGTGGAGAAACTCGCTGAAAGCGCTGGATGTAAACGCTGATCCTCTGTCGCTAATTATGCGTTTGGGGAAACCAAACACCGTTGACCAGTCGCTGAGCCTCTTGATAACCTCTTCATAGCCAGTTGATTTGGTTGGAAACAGCCATACAAATTTGGAAAACGCATCTACAACTGCCAAAATGTATTTGTATTGCTTGGCTGTTCCGTCCATTGGCCCCAAGTGATCAACGTGCAGCGTGTGTAGTGGCGTATCTCCTTTGTCTATGCAGTGCAGATAGCCCTCTTGTTTGCCCAACTTTTTACTGAAAAGAATACAACTGATACAGTTAGCAATCAACTTTGATACCTTTCCCTCAAGGTGAGGAATCCAGTATTGCTGCTGTATTGCGTGCATTGTCTTGACTGTTGAGAAATGACCAACTTCGTGTGCTCCTTGGATAACCTCTTGTTCCATTCGCTTCGGAACAGCAAGCAACTCATTGCCATTAACGACTTTAAACAGTAGACCACCTTTAAGCTTGTAGTCTTGGTATTGGCGTTGCTTCAGGATCTCTACAACGGCTTTGATGAAATCGTCTTCTTGTTGTGCCTTTTTTATACGAGCTATTAGTTCGGTCGTCACGAACATGCACGCCTGTGGAAAACGGCTGAGACAGTCCACGTGTCTCATTCTATCGGCTGGTCGATGTACTGCTTTGAATGTGAAGTCCTCCATATACAAAATCCACTGGGAAACTTCTCTCGGTATGTCTGCTTTAGTTGTTGTCTGCTTAAACGCCACACAATCAGTAACAAGATCAAATTGGATCCCCAACAGATAGTGGCGAAACTTCTTCAGAGCGAGGTATGCTGCCTTCACTTCTAAGTAATAACTGTGACGCTTAGACTCAGCTTCTGTTGTTTTTCTGCTCCAATAATAAACCGGATGAAAACTGTCATTAAACTTCTGCAGCAACACAGCTCCAAAGCCATCCTTGGATGCATCCGTGTGGAGTTCAGTTGGCGCTTCCCGTGAATAAATATTTAGTACCGGCTCCATAGCCAGTAGCTGCTTTAATCTTCGTAGCGCGTGGTTCTCTGCTTCGCCAATATTGAACACCACTTCTTTCCTAAGTAAATTCGTGAGCGGCCGTGCAACTTGTGCGTACCCAGGAATAAATTTTCTGAAGAAACCTGTGAGTCCCAGAAACGCTTGAACTGCTTTGATGTCCTTAGGCGTTGCAAAACGGCTGACTGCTGCTGTCTTCTCTTTGCCGGGCCAGATTCGACCGTCTTCGATTATATGGCCAAGAAAGCTTATGCGTGGCTGCATGAAGCTACACTTCTTCCATTTTATCTTTAGACCATATTGCGCGGCTGTCTCTAGAACCAACTTTGTTTTCTGCATGCATATATCGGGTGACTCGGCGTAAACAATTATGTCGTCCATATAAAGCTGCATAACATCAGAATTGATTAGTTCTTGAAAAATATAATTTACGAACCGAATGAACGCAGCTGGCGAGTTTTTAAAGCCAAAAGGTGCCTTGTTAAACTCGAACAGCCCCTCTTTTGTGACAAACGCTGTATACGGTTTGCTCTGCTCCTCTATGGGTACATGAAAGAACCCATTTTC
Source organism: Drosophila colorata (assembly GCA_035041545.1). Taxonomy (NCBI): domain Eukaryota; kingdom Metazoa; phylum Arthropoda; class Insecta; order Diptera; family Drosophilidae; genus Drosophila; species Drosophila colorata. Next base: position 98,041 of record JAWNLD010000233.1, read on the forward strand.
TAGGTCCATTATGGTGAACCACTTGGACTGCTGCAACTTCTCCAAGATCTCTTCCATCATCGGTACAGGAAAGCAATCTATCAAGACCATGCTGTTCAACTTTCTGTAGTCTATGCAAACTCGCAGTGTTCCATCCTTCTTTTTAACGACGACAACTCTACTCGCTACGTTGGAAGACGATTTTCGCACCATTCCTTGCTCGATCCATTCCTCGACTTGTTTCTTCACTGCGCTGGATTCGTCAGCTGCTAGACGACTCGGTGAATGATGAAACGGCTTAATCACTCCGTCCGCAACTATCTTCAGCTTGAATTGAACATTTTTGCAGCTTCTGTGGGCGTCTGGTAGCTGCTCTCTATCATCTGCTCGACATCTTTGCGATATTGTGGCGGAACTATAAAAGAAGACTCTTCAGTGACATTATAAATAAGGTTATGTTTATCTTTCGGCATCGGGTCTGCATCTAGCTTCCAAAACGTGTATCCTTGCTTGTCGGCGATCAAACAAAACTTTTTGATGAAATCATGCCCCAACAGAGCATCGTAATCGATCTGACTATTGGGTACGACTAAAAACTTCTGGTCCGTCTGCAACTTGTCCACCATAACCTCTGCGTTAAAGCATCCAATAGGCTTTGTTGTTGTATGGCCCAGACCACGCAACGTGGATGTGCTTTTAAAAAGCTTAACTTTTTCCATGTTCTTCACGACACTCTCTTTAATTATGGTCACATCCGATCCTGTATCTATGAGACAATCAACTTTAGAGCCATTTATTTGAACTTCTTTCATGCGACTGCGATCAGCAACGACGCGAACTTTATCAACTTCAATAACTTTATCGGCTTTTTCGGGACAGTTACGAGAGATATGACCGCTTTGATTACATTTAAAACATTTAATTTCGACTGTGCAATCTTTTCGTTTGTGCTCGCCAGATCCACAGTTGAAGCAATATTCTTTTTTACCGCTTTGCATGCTTTGTTGCTTAACACTTGATCTCGGCTGATCTTTACCGTACTTCTTTTCAGATATGCTTAAACGTTCATATATATCAAACTCTTCTTTCAAGGCTCTGAAGGACTTACAGCGATACATAGCACATTTGTATTCGTTTTTTATGTCAAGACCGTTCACAACATGACTTATGACAGCTGCGTCTTCAACATAACCTACTGCTGCAATTTTTTCATATGTAGCAAATACTCGTGTAGCGTCTCGTTGCTCTTCTTCTTTCTATCTTGCAGCTGCTGATGAATGTCTGCACTGTTATAGCTACATTTGAATTCTTCGAACAATACGCGTTTCAGCTCATCATAGTCAGACACTATTTCAGCTTCCAGGAAAAGCTTAGCTGCAGCGGTCATCTTTCCCCTAGCCTGTACATATTTTTGTTTATCTGTGAGTTCATACGCGTCCGCATTCTTCTCAAAAATTTCGAACCACTTTTCTATTGGTACAGACTTGCCATCACACTCGCTTATTATTTTTCCAAAATTATCCGGAGCGATTTTCATTTGGTTTTCACGTTGCTCCTCAGAAATTATTTTAAGGCTTAACAGTTGTAGCATTTGCTCAATTTTCGCGTTAATACTGTTTCCCTGATTGTTCTCATTTATATCTGTCATTTCGTTCACACTGGCACGCGATGTTTCCAGTCCGACTTCTGCCATCTCATTTGCACTCGAACGCAACTTTACTCCTGTTTCTCTTGGTTTTGTAGTTTCTACTTTTGTATTCTGCTTCTTTATCGGCGTTTTCTTCATCTTGCGCGTCTTTTTCTATACGAGTCTATACTACCCAAGCAACGGTTTTGCACAAAAATGACGGCGACACTGAGGCGACTTTTGATTTCACAACTGTTCGACGAAATTACACCACGATCGACTTGTATCAAACTGTGCGTCTCTGGCTATGCTCACAGAATTCGAATTGTTCAACTTAATATTTATAGCTACTTTTAACAACTTTACAACTTTACAACTTTATAGCAGCATATAACAACTTTTTCGAAATTCTGCTCTTGCACCAGTCCACTTTATACGATCATTTTCACTTTTCGACACGAACGAGGTCGCAACTGTAAGACGCTCTTTAACTCTGTATTTGACACGGACGAGCCCCCAAATGTAAGATATTTATTATAGTTAAGTTTAATTAGATAATGTGGTTCATAATACAAAGTTAGTTGTGACCGATCTGACAACGTTTTTAATTCCACTTTCTGCTCCTACCGACGACAACCGACGACTTCTCTGTACGACTTTTTACTTCCTTCTTCTCTATCGACTCTGACGACTTATCGATAGGCTGCAGTTATCCAAAATGTTAACTAACAGGGTGGTGTTATCTCTTTGACACTTCTGCACTTTACATATATATAGTCGATGTCTGTCTGTCCGTCCTTCCGCCCGTCCGTCGGTATGAGCGCGTCGATCTCGGAAACTATAGGAGCTAGAGACTTCAACTTTTCGAATATACTCTCGTGCACGGCACACGCATATCAAGTTTGTTTCAAATGATCGATAACTATTACAGTTTTCCTAAATCGATAAAAAATCTACAACAACCTCAACATTTTTAAGCTTATCTCTTATGTTATGAGAGTTAGGGTTCAAATGTGTATTTGAATATATTAGAACATTAAAACAATCTATTGCAAACAGCTCCAACAAGATTGGTAAAGAAACACAGTATTCCTGTGGTGCAATTGATCAAATTTCACAAGTCAATTAGCAGCAAGCGCAAGCGCAGTGCACGCGCAAGCAGTCCATGCATGTGCACGCATCAACACTAACATATGTACATTTCCGTGTGAAGACTTTTTGTTTGTGCAATTTCCGTCTTGCTGTCCGTCCGTCTGTCCGTCCGTCCGTCCGGATGAACACAACTATTTTCGGCACTATTGAAACTAGAGATTTGAAACTTTGCATATATACTTGTAGTTATCTGCTTCCGACAAAGTGTAAAGATTTTAGTTAAGAGTCCACAAATTTGAAAGGTAGATTTCTGGTCGCCCCCTTAAAAGATAGCGTGGGCGTGACTTTTCGGCAAAATCGATGTACTTTCGATGTCTAGGTTATTAATGCCCTTCTTTTTGCAATAATGTTTTGTATACGATTACTAGGGGCGTGGCAAATCGATAAAATCATGTATCTTGAGGCGGGTAAGCCGCGAAAATTTTTATCGTCCACAATTTTAGAACACCAAATTTATTAAGCAGTTTTCTGATGATCTCCTCTAAATATAGTACAGATAATTTTCAGCAACGCCCTCTTTCTATAACAATAATAATTAAGACCATGAACGAGTATTGCGTAGTCGGTTACGCCCAACCGCAACGTTCTTATGTTTGTTTTATAGTTTTATTTCGAATCTGTCTATCTGGGAGACAATAAGTAAATTTAATTAAATAATACATAACTATTTATCTTAACTTATTACATGTATGTAAGGTCGGGCTATGTAAAGCGGAAAAGAAGATCAAATGAATGATAACGCTTGAGTCTGCGGCGTTGCTGGCTGTTGACGGGCAGTCGAACTGCAAGAATGTTGTCGGGGTTTTCCAGTTTGGTTTGGATGGGTTTGTAGATTATTATAGTGTCGGGGCTGAGCCGTAATCTGCGATTGAGTAGCTTGAATAAACATGTGGTTAAGCTGCGTGCGCTTGTTGCGTAGCTGCAGGGTAACCCACAAATACTTTAGTGAGTGAGCAGTGGTGAGCGACATTACAACTGGGCACCTTCGGTGTCTCAGTGTAAATGTGACGTGTGTGAACTTCTCTGTGATTATGACGATGTTCTATTTGGTTAGCCAAGGCTCCAATGCGGGTAAGCCAGGAAGACGGTGTCATCTGCGTATGTGGCAGTGAGTTAATCGCAGGCATGTCGGCTGGGAAACGGGAATACACTACGGAATCCAATACGTTACTTTGAAGCACAACAGCCATTATGAGTTTAAATTTTAGGACAGCAGAGCTTGGTAGGCTTCTCTTGATCTTGTATAGAAGGGTGCCACACACTATCAAATGCGTGTTTTTTTTTTTTTTACATATTGACGTAGTTGTATTTTGAAAACGGTGATCTATCGATAACTAAATCGTAGAGATTTCTTCAATTATTATTCAACAACGTGACTTTTTCAAGGCTTGCGCACAATGGTGCCATCAAAAATACGGCAATAATTTGAGCCTTACCGATTACCTAAAATCGTATTTATCCGGAGAAGCACTTGCCTCGGCCAAGCCCATAACCGTAACAAATGACAACTATAGTGAAGCTTGGGACTGATTGGTACAAGACTAGGAAAAAAAAATACGTTCATTATTCGTTAAGAAAAAAATGCTGCTCAAATGCCGAGGTTATACCCGAAACAGAAGCTTTTTTCGGGGACTTTAAAAAGGCATATTTTTGAAGGTATTAAAAATGTGGCCATCACTTTGGAAAAAACATACCAACCTTAGAGAGGACTATGCTAAAAAATTAAGAAAAAAATTCTAAACAAGTAAGATCGTTGTTGTCGGGTGTAACCGACAGCGGAATACAGCAGTATGTGTGCAAATAGCTAACTGCATTATGTGGGCACAAAAAAAAATTGACGAATATAAAAAAAAATCCCGCGAACTCAAAACCGGGCCTATCGCACAATGAACATGTTACCCGCGCTTTATACATCTGTGCCACTACCCATTTAGTTTTGAGTGTGACGAAATTCAAGTTAAAGTATCTAACAAGAATTATATGAAAAATTCTAACAAAAACCAAAAAGAAAATATTTTAAGAAATTGTTGGTTATTAAAAATTTTGTAATATTTTAAATCATAAATCGAGTTTAAGCCCAGCGGCGGGCTGTCGTTACATATCTTCAATTAAACCCCTCTGCATTCATACACAGGACACCACAACCGCACTTAGTAAAATAAAATAAAACAATAATATACAAATTAATGCTCGCACTGCGCTCTCGTTAATATTTGCAGACAAATTTAAATATACCGTAGTTGTGACATTTCTCGCAAAACTTTCACAAAATAGAAAACTATATCTTTCAAATGTTGGTTGCAGTTGATCTGCGAAAGTTTTTTGAGAGTGCGCATACCCATTTGTTGCTTCAGAATATTTCAAATCGTCGATGTCCCAGCATCCTAATTGCCTTTGTCAAAATCTGAGCTAAGAAAATTGCACACATGCACAAACAATCGCATTAGAATTCGAAAAAGGGCTCATGCATATGCATGTGCATATATGTATGTATGCACACGCATGCACAAAACGTCTGCGCTCGCCACCAAGTGGCTTATACCTCTATTACCTGGATAGAGAGAATGCTTATGCACAGAGACATTAGATCTTCACTAGACGCCACCACTGTCCGCGTCCGAGCGGTCAAAGGGCCCCTTCTTTGGTCCCTAGTGATGAACAACTGGTGAAACTATCGGAGCTAGGCATCGATACCATAGGGTATGCAGATAACCTGGCAATAATAGTCTCCGGAAAGTTCGGTTTAACCATAACCGAATTAATGCAAACGGCCCTCAACACGGCCCTAAGATGGTGGACAGATGTGTGTCTCAATATCAACCCACAGAAGGCGATTATCGTTCCCTTCACGAAAGGGTACAACATCGTAGTCAGACAGCTCTACATCTGTGGGACACTTGTCGAGCTCTCCAGTGAGTTCAAATATCTCGGTGTTAATCTGGATAAGAGACTTAATTGGAACTCGCACTTAGACAAAACGTTGACCAAAGGTACTCATGCCATGTGGGCATGTCGTCGGCTCTTGAGTAAAACATGGGGTTTAGACCATTTTAAGCCATCAGATGGCTGTACAGTATGATGGTTATGCCTGTTGTCACTTACGCTGCCCTTGCCTGGTGGCCAAAGGTCCAGCAGGCCTAGCCATACAAACATGCAGCAAACTTCAGCGGCTCGTATGCCTATCCCTCACGGGTGTCATGCGTACATGTCCTACTGCAGCACTGGAGACAGTCTTAGTAATGACTCCACTGCATTTGCACATAAAGAAGGTAGCTTCTTTGAGCCTTCTGAGGATTAAACTCACAAATGGAATTGCTGGAATTGTCTCCAGCAACTCTCACTTCGAAACCGGGTTACGCTTTGTTGGGTTCCGCAACCCCTCTTCTTGGACCTGAATCCTATTGTGGTTTAAGCTGGGCCTCTGCTAAAGAGTTGATAGAGGAATGGTCAAAGAAGGAGAGGCGAGCAGAGCAGACTCTACAGAGAGGATGATGAGACAACAAAGCACATTCTATGTGAATGCCCAGCCATTATTTGTGTGTTTGACATTTGCGTCACCATCCATTTAGATTTGACTGTGACGAAATTCAAGTCAAAATATCTTATAAGAATTATAGTCAGGACTTCTCGACTAGGAGATACCCTAAACCGAGCAGCGAGCTGTCGTTACATACATTTAAACCTCGTTGCATTCATACACACATTCACAAACTTACAAATACACACACACTATGGAAAATTAATTATTGAATAACTTCTAAACTAAGAGTATGAGCGATACGAAAATTTCAGTGTTTAATAAGAGCATCCAAGTCTATGTACAAAGCGCAAGTCTGTTGTATTTGATTTGCCTTTTTTTGATATGGGGGCAAATGGGGGGAGGAATCCAAAATCCGAAATTTTAATAATTTGCCTATCCTTCACGACCACATAAATAACTAAATTTGATGGCTCTAGCTCTTATAGTCTCCGAGATATGCCAAGAAATCCAAGTCTTAAAATCGATTTTTATCACTAATAATGAAACGGAGCAAGATGTCAGAAAAAATGATAAACTTGTACTGCGTATTGATTAGGAGAATCTAAAGTCGAAAAGTTTAGGTCTCTAGCTTTTGTAGTTTCCGAGATCGCTGCGTTCATACAGACGGACATGGCTAAATCGACTCCGCTTGTCGTCCTGGTCAAGAATATATTTCCTTTATGGGGTCGGAGATGCTTCCTTCTGCCTGTTACATACATTTGCACAAATACATTATACCCTTTTTACCCATTTTCAATGGGTTCAGGGTATAACAAGTAAGATGGCTCTAGACGGGAGTTCCCGACTAGGAGATACACTGAACCCAGCGGCGAGCTGTTACATACCTCTTTCCATTTATACACACATTCACAAAGTCACACACATCCACCAAGAAACTTTTGTTCTGCGACTTTTCGAAAAACCCGCTAGTTTGGCGGGAAAGCGCTAAAATCAGCTACAATTGACACCCCATGAGTTTCCAACCCATGGAAGATAAAGGTATGTTCTATATATTGTTTTAAAGGTATTTTCGATAGCTTTTAGGCGTACTTTGGCGTTTTTGAAATTTTGTTTACACATTTTGATAATTTAAAAGAAAACGGCGCCTTTGATATACGTTTAATATGTTGCAGACATTAGGTTTCCGCAAGTTTTGCTATATGCCACATATCTGGGATAATTCGTTTTTGCAAGATATTCCTTATTTAGTGTACATATTCTAAAATTTTAAGGTAGATGTTTAGACGTTTATGTTGGAAAAATAACCAGTGTTGCCAGTCTTCTTGTTGTATTTGTTTTTTGACAATGATTAATTTAAATTAATTGAGCTGTTTGTTTGTGCATAACTGTATTTACGGATTGTGTCAACTGATTTTGAATCACTTTGAAGAAATGTAAACTAAAAATTAAAAATTTAAGTTAGATGAATGATTTAGCCATGTCTGTCTGGATGAACGCAGTGATCTCGGAAACTACAAAAGCTGGAAACCTAAACTAAACGACTATAGACTCTCCTAATTCATGCGCAGTACAAGTTTATCATTTTTTTCGATATCTTGCTCCGTTTCATTATTATCGATAAAAATCTATTTTTAGACTTGGTTTTCTTGGTATATCTCGGACACTATAAGAGCTAGAGCCATCAAATTTAGTTATTGGTGTGCTCGTGAAGGATACGATTGTGAATAATTTGGAGTTTGAATACCCCATTCGCCCCCCATATAAAAAAAAACGCAAATCAAGTACTACAGATTTGCGCTTTGGTTTATTCAAGTATTCAAGAATTAATTTTCCATAGTGGGGCCAAGCGCAACCGATGTGTAAAGTACTCAGCTTGCTGCGTGCGTTTGTGTGTGTGTATGTGTTACTTTGTGAATGCAAAGATGTTTAAATGTATTTAACAGTTCGTGGCTGGGTTCAGGGTATCTCCTAGTCGGGCACACCCAACTAGAGCTATCTTACTTGTTTTTTTTATAATTTTTATAAATTGTAACACACGATATTACAAAACTGTTTTGTTGCTAAAAATGCTGTTATATATATATTATACTCATAAGCACCTAAATTCAAAATTTGTTGTCTCTAGCATTGAAAGTCTACAAGATATGGATTAATACCATAGATTGATATTGATTTTTATAGATTTTTGGAAAATGGGAGCAGAAATTTTATTATTTTATTTTACGAGTGGACAAACGGATAATCAGATGAAAATTTCTTAAATGACTGAAGTAATCGTCCTGTTTTTTTTTTTAAACCGTCGTTCTGTTAATAATTTTTTCCGAGAAAGGCCGGAAACAGACATATTCATGATCGGACAAACGGACAGTCAGTCGAAAATGTTATAATAGACTCAGCTAATCGTCCTGATAAAAAACATAAATACACTTAAGGAGTATGTCGGGTCGGGTATGATTTTGATTGCCGTTTACAAACATTAATTTTTTCGGGAAACGCCGGATTCTAGTATTTTATTAACATTTCATAATTCAACATTTTTTAAGTACTCACAATTGAATTTTTTTTTTATCCATCAGAATGTTGAACTTCCAGATTCATTTTCAGCGGAATTAAGGAATTTATTGGAAATGCTTCTTCAACGAGATGTACCTAAGCGTCTCGGTTGTATGGGAAATGGGTAAGACTTTTTGGTCTAGTTAAATATTTTATTGATAAACAAATTTTATTTTAATTTTAAGAGCTGACGAAGTCAAAATGCATAATTTTTTTTCTGGAATTGATTGGCACCAAGTTTATATTCAAAAATACACTCCACCGTTAGTTCCACCTCGAGGCGAAGTAAATGCCGCCGACGCCTTTGATATTGGCTCTTTTGACGAGGAGGATACGAAAGGCATTAAGTTAAATGACAGTGATCAGGATCTCTATAAGCATTTCTCATTAACTATTTCCGAAAGGTAAGCAATAAAATATTGAAATTGAACAACATTTTAGTTGTATTAAAAGACCCTACCAACAGTTTAAATATTTTTGTTCAGTTTATATCATACAAAGTTTGATCTTACTTTAATCTCCAAAACATTCTAATTGTTATTATTGATTTCAGGAAAATATAAAGATTTTTTTAAAAAAACAATGATCTGTTATATTCTGTTATAACAGAATGTTTTTCCTAACTTATGAGTAATATATCACAAAGAATTAACCTTAAAAGGTATATACAAATATAGCGCATTTCGTATGTCTGTAAAGTAATTGCTCTTGTAACATTATGAAAATTTCATAACGATCACATTCTTAGTTTAGACGTTAGTCAAAAATTCAATTTTCATAGTGGGGGTCACTTTGCACGTTTGTGTATGTGTATGTGTGATTTTCTGTATGAATGCAAAGCTGTTTAAATGTATGTAACGACAGCTCGTGGCTGGGTTCAGGGTATCTCCTTGTCGGGCACACCCGACTAGAGCCATATTACTTGGTTATACCCTGAACCCATTGTAAATGGGTAAATGGGGTATAATGGATTTGTGAAAATGTGTGACTTCGTAAAGCATACATATTCTTGATCAGGAGGACGAGCCGAGTCGATTTAGCTATGTCCGTCTGTCCGCCTGTCCGTCTGTATGAGTGCAGCTATCTCTCAAAGGTAGAGACCTAAACTTTTCGACTATTGATTCTCCTAAGCCGTACGCAGTACAAGTTTATAATTTTTTTTTCGTTATCTTGATCCGTTTCATTATTATCGATAAAAATCTATTTTTAGACTTTGTTTTCTTAGCATTTCTGGGAGACTATAAAAGCTAGAGCCATCAAATTGTGTTTAATATGTGCTCGTAAAGAACGCAGAATATGAATATTTCGGATTTTGGATACCTCCGAACCCCATATAAAAAAAAGCACATCAAGTACTACAGACTTGCGCTTTGGTTTGTACATAGATTTGGATGTTCTCATTAAGCACTGAACATTTCATAATGATCTTACTTTTAGTTTAGAAGTTATTCAAGAATTCATTTTCTGTAGTGGGCCTAAGCGCAGGGGATATGTAAGCTGCGCAGCTTGCTGCGTGCGTTAATGCGTGTGTGTATGTGTGACTTTGTGAATGTGTATATGAATGCAACGAGTTTTAAATATATGTAACGACTGCTCACTGCTGGGTTCAGGGTATCTTCTTAAAGTATCTTCTAGTCGGGGACACCCGACTAGAGCCGTCTTACTTGTTTTTTTATATAATTTTTTTTTGTTGTTTGTTTTTTTATTTCTCATAATGCATGTAATAGCATGCACTGACGGTGTCGGTCTAAATAGCAATTTTAATTTTCATTATTAGAATTTATTTTCAGTTTTTGACGGTTGCCTTAAATTATTGTTGAAGCAGTTAAGCTGACTAACACGATAGTACTTTGCTAGTACTTTGTACCGCAGAATTCCTTTCTAGTGCCAATGGCATTGTCGGACTCAACTTTCACATATTGGTTGAAAAGTGTTTTGATTGCGAAAATGTCTTTTTTATTTTACACCGATTTCAGTTCACTTCCGTCCCTCCGTCTGTCCGTATGAACGCAATTTTTTCGCCGCTATTGAAGCTGAAGACTTGAAATTTTAAAAATATACTCGTGTATACCCTCGTCAGAAAAAGTGTTAAGGGTTTCGGGTTGTTCCCACGGTGGGCGTGGCAATTCGATTAAATCAATAATTCTTCCTCACTTTTAAAGCTAGATGCATAAAATGTACACCGACAGATTGCTGATGACCTTTTTTGGCTACGCCCACTACCGCGCCCACAATGTCCAAAACTCGATATGTGCACAACATCAATTAATCCTGTGCAACATATCAAGCGCCATCTATTGCATACTTTTTGGTACTTATTATTTGGTTTCGTTAGAATAGTGTTGGATAACTGTTCAATTAGTTTGTCACATGGGAAATTAAGTGGTCAGCGACCACTGGTCGGTAGATGGCTAGATGCTAGACTTTTTCGTATTCTTAGAATTTGTGTACGGCTGTTTGCGATTGTGCACTTGTTAGGTTTTGTTAGAAATTTTTTCATTATCCATATCAGGGCTGTAAACCCAACAAAAAATGTCTTTGGTTCGGTTCACGGTTCACACCAATGTTTCGTCTTTGAATTCGGTTCATGATCCCTATTTTTCACATTCATGAACCCAGGTTTTGGTTCGAACGAATAAAGTCAGAAAATAGAGACTAGAGTTTTCTATTGTGCAAGTGCATGTCAATAACACTATTTTAGAATAACAGAAAGGCCAAAAACTAACCTGGGATTAAATTTAAATTGTGGCAAAGTAAATGATTTTGAGTATTATATATATATTTATATATATATATACTTGCTGTTATATACAGGCGTATATGAAAGCTAACAATTTGTTTTTTTTTCTGAAATTTCTTAGGAAATATTTTGTTTGATAAAACAAAAGAGTTAAATTTTATTGTTATAATCTGTCATATTAATTTGTGCGATGTTTATTGAGTGTTTACAGATTATGAATATTTCTGATTTTGGATACTTCCTACCATTCGCCCCCATATCAAAAAAATAAAAAAAATCCGCAAATCAAGTACTACAGACTTATCACTCTTCTTACGTCCTGAAAATTTCATAACGATCCTATTCTTAGTTTAGAAGTTATTTAAGAATTAACTCTTAATAATGAAGGCCAAGCGCAGCTGCATGAGCATATTTCAGAAACTTTAACAGCCAGAGCCTCCAAATTTGGTTTAATAGGCCTATTAATAGGCATATAAGTACATACAGTACAATAAGAAGAATAAGAATTTTATCTAAATCGGTTAAGAAACACAGAAGTTATTAAAGAAAATGTATTTGTATATTGGCAAACCACGTGGTGGCATGCGCTAAACGCAGACATTTTCTGCATGCGTGTGCACACATGCATACATATGCACATTCATATGCGTGATTTTTTTTTCAATTTCTAAAGCAATTGTTTGTGCATATGTTTTTCTAAGCTCAGATTTTGACAGAGGCAATTAAAATGCTGATGTAGCCCGGTGGTAGAAGTGTTGCCTGGCGCGCTATCCGAATCTCGTAGGAGATTTCCTACTTTTTTTTCACTTGACACACTGTGTTGAGCCCGGGACGGTCGGCCGACCATCTTCCAGCTTGCTATTAAAAACACGACTCTTTTTATTTCAATTTTCCTTTATAAACTCTATTACGCGTAGAGGTTTAAGGCGAGAGTCTACAGACGAGAGCTTATCCGACCTCTGTAGATGCCTCTTCGCATTATATGTCGGCTTTCGGCGGCAACTTTCTCCCCCGGTAAACTGCTTCTCTACGGTAGCGTGTTTATCTCCTATCCTGCCGACGTCCAGCAAAGCGACTTTTGCCACGGGTCGTTGAAGCAGCCCAGTAGTTGTCCTGATGACCACTTGTCGCACCTGGTTGTCTTCTGCCAGAATAGTTTGTTCGATGATGCCTTTGGGCCAGCTATTGCGAGGCATATTCTCATCCTCTATCAGAACGACGTCGCCGGCGGAGATAGTTGATAATGATAAATTCCACTTTGCAAAACGCGCTCCGGAGACCTTCGCCCGTGAACTTCTTTGCCTCCCATGCTCCCCCCATATGAGGAGCTGCTGGTGGATTAAACATCCAATAAATCTGGTCGAATGATGCTTCGATTTCGTTGAAGTTGATCTTTTCTCGGCAGCCTTGAAATTGGTTCCGTTGTCCGAATAGATATACATAATACATGATGCGGTGTCCAGAGAGTGCGCTGATTCCAGGTGGACTGCTCTGATGGTAAGGCAGGTAAAGATGACGCCCCAGCGCTTTTCCCTTCAGCGACCAACAGCTACATATATTGGGCCGATATAGTCGATTCAAACGAACGTGAAGGGGTGCTGAAACGATGCCAAATGGGCTATGGGCAGTGCCGCCATCTTGCAGCGTTGACAAGATCTGCGTACGTTTTTGTACAGAACACTTAGGCGCGGTATGTAGTATGTGCCACGGATCCTATTGATGCATGCCTCGTGTGGTGCGTGGTGCATCTGCTTATAGTGCCATCCCACTATGAGGCGCGTTATATGGTGCCCATAAGGGAGCATAATTTGTTGTTGGCTGTTGGGATGTTCTGCTCGTCCGCGAATTCGCAGCAGCTTGTTGTCATCTAGGAAAACATTTAAACATATTAGTTTTGATTTTGTGTTTATGCATTTACCTCGAGCCAGACTGAGAATGTCTGTTCGAAACTCAGATGATTGTGAGCAGCGCCACAAAATTGATTGAGCACGATGCACCATGTCATGTGATACTTTGTGCGACGGTGGTGTCTTTCGCACCTTTGCGCGAAGTCGCTTAGTGTATAATATGTATGCCGCTAGTGCGTGGTATAGCCTCCGCCAGTCGTTGAAGTATTCAGCGTTAAGCAGGGGCTGCAGAGATGAATCTTGTATAAAAAATACGCTGTGACACATTTCAGTTTTTGTTGTTGGGCCCAGATGGTCGCAGTGAGGCCGCTCAGATGGGTCAAGCTGTATTCCGGACCGTTGAGCCATTTACAGGTGCTGTTGAAGCCGGATACCTTTGTCGCCAGATCCGCCTTGTTAAGGTTGGTTGGCACCCAGTGCCATTGATCAACGTTGGTGTCCTCCAGTACTTCGCCTACTCGATGCATAACATACTGCTGAAATTTGCGTGGATCCATGCGTAGCCAACTCAAGACCGTTTTGGAGTCAGACCAGTACCAGCACGAGTTGATTGGCAGCCGTGAGTTACTAAGGGTTTTCTTGCCCAGCCTTGCTCCAATAACGGCTGCTTGGAGCTCCATCCGGGGGATCGACACCGGGCTTAGCGGGGCCACTTTGGCCTTCGAAGATACAAGACTTAGATATGTGGTACCTCCTTGGCATACTGGAGGTGTGTAACTGAACGCTGTTTGTTCGTTCACTTGCTTTAAAGTAACATCTTGGTATTTTAACAGCGGCGATTGCTGGTAGGGCTTGTTTCCATCGCGTCCATTTGGGGATAAGGTTGTCGTACATAGACATGAGCACCTGTAGCAGTTCACGTTTCGTTGGCGGCTCATCCTCGCCGGAACACAAATCCGTCCGATGCTGGCAACCAATATAACCCGAGCACCTTTTCGTCGGGTGCAAGTTCAACCTTCTCCCGTGTGGTTGCGGCCATCTCCAGTTCGCACAGCATCCTTTTTGAATTATATGACCAGTTGCGTATGGTTTCATCATACGCCCGCTGCGTGGATGATCTCTTCCTGCGTAGCGGTGGCAGCCAACTATTCTTCGTCCTGGCCGCTGTAGATGAAATCGTCAACGTAGTGGTAGTCCTTTATGACCTGTGCTGCCATCGGATACAGGTTTTGGAATTGATCGGCATTTTTATCTCTGATGAAATGCGCAATGAATGGGGCACAATTGATTCCAAATGTCAGAGCTTTCATGGCGTATACACTCGGTTGTCGTACATCGTCGTTGCGGTCCCACCATAGTAATCGCTGTGCATGAACATCTGTTGGCTTTACTCTGATCTGGTGGAAAATTTCAGCTATGTCTCCGCAAACGGCCACTCTGCCGACTCTAAATGAGATTAACAAGTCAAAGAGAGCAGATCAGGCCCCCGCAGTCATTTCCTCTTGATTGCGCGGCGGCGTCCCATACCAGGCGGACTCTTTCTGGCTTGTTTGGATTGACAGTGATGAAAATGGTCAGGTACCACACCCGCTTGTTCGGATTAGCCAATTCCTCTGAGCTGCTGTAGAATAACGGCCAGCTTTGCGGGTTGCCTTCGAAACGTGGCAGCTCTCGGGGTATTGCCTGGCGGTCAGCAATTTGGGCAACGCTTGGCACGCTATGTTGCATAGCACCATTCACTTGTTTTTTTGGATCCATTTGTGGATTATTTCCTTGGCGATTATTAGTGGTGTCCTGCTCTAAGTCAGGCTGTTGCCAAGGCCAGCGGGGTGCAGCGCTTGTTAGCGGCTGCTCGCCAGTTGTTGCTTGCATGTTAAGGTTACGTTCGTAATCTGCGCGCAGATCGTTGCTGACGTAGGCATTATTGAGGTTATGTACGTCGGTCGTGAACATCCCATTTGGTCAATATACGACTGTGAATTCGCCCTTGACGGTGGGCCACTAATCGTACAGATCACGTGTTGTTGGGGTACTGTTTGCCATCGTTATGGTGTTTGTTGTCGTGTACGTTGACACTGCTGTCTTGGCTGTACCCAACGATGGCACTTCGTATCCGATATTGAGTCCCAGACCAGTTAGCGAGTCCCTAGTAGCCGGTGATAAAGACGCTTGCAGCTGTACTGCTTGCTGTTGTGGATTTGCCTTTTGCTGCGGGCGGCCTGTCGTAGTTTTCACGGCTGTTATGTCCTCCAACTAGGGTCGTCACTGACATTGGTGCCGACGCACTCGAAGTGGTACCAAGAGCTGCAGCGGCAGCACTGTACCATCCGGTCATTATCCGCCTGCAAGCACCTTTTGCAGTGATATACTCCACTTGAAATGTCTTCGTCTGGCTTTTTCGTTACACTTTTTAACCCGAAACCACGTGGTATTTCTCTCTCACATGTTACTGAGCAGTTACTCAATCGTCAGACCACCTGTGATTGCTTTGGACTTATTTTATAGAATGTTGAGCCCGGCACGGACGGACGACCATCCATCAGCTTGCTATTAAAAAGACGACTCTTTTTATTTCAATTTTCCTTTATTAACTCTATTACGCGTAGAGGTTTAAGGCGAGAGTCTACAGACGAGAGGTTAAAGCGAGAGCTATAAAATAAGTCGTGCCGGTGTCCGCAACCAAACTGACCCGCTCACATATCAAGCGGTACTTTACCAGCATCTGCGAAAACAAACGTGATCAAAAGGGAATGCACAAATGCCCTACAGTTCGGCATATTAGGCGGCTTTAGTGACCGACCTCTGTATATGCCTATTCGCATTATATATCAGCTTTCGGCGGCACCACACTGACTGGTCAAAGTCCAACTTAATGCTGGGACATCGGCTATTTGAAATATTCTGAAGCAACAAAATGGGAACAAATTGGTCTTTGGCATGCACACTCTCAAAAGCTTTCGCAGATTAACTGCAAACAACTTGTGAAAGATTTAGTTTCCTATTTTGTGAAAATATTGGATATTGTGGGCGCGTCAGTTGGCCGCCTCCTTTAGAGGAGGTCATCAGTAATCTGTCGGTATACATTTTATGCATATAGCTTTAAAAGTGAGTGAGATAAATAAATTTAATCAAAATATCACGCCCCCAGTGGGAGTAACCGCAAGATCGAAACACTGTATTATACGCGACGAACAGCAAGACGGACATTACACAAATCCAATGCACTTGTTTCTCTTCGTTAACGGGTATAATTGCTTGCGCTTGCTGCCAATTGGCTAGTCAAATATTTAAATTTTTTCCACACATCTTTCATAGCTTCTGTATTTATTAACCTATCTTGATAAAACTTTTTGCACTAGATTATCTAAGCGCTATAGTATATTCAATCAACCAAATTTGATAACTCTCGCTTTCCTAATTATACCCTGAACGCATTGAAAATGGGTAAAAAGGGTATAATGGTTTTGTGCAAATGTATGTAACAGGCACAAGGAAGAATCAGCGACCCCACAAAGTATATATATTCTTGATCAGGATCAACAGCCCAGTCGATCTAGCCATGTATGTATGTCTGTCCGTCCGTCCGTCCGTATGTATGGACGCGTCGGATTTGGAAACTAGAAGAGCTAGAGATTTCAAATTGACACTCATAAATGGAACGCGCAGATCAAGTTTAATTCAAATGATCGATAACACACACCGTTTTCCTAAAATCGATAAAAATCTCCAACAACCTCTAATTTTTTAAGCTAATTTCGTAGATTATGTGACCTGGAGACTCAACATTTTGTTGGAATGAATAATTATATATACTATAGAAGAATCTATTGCATTAAGATTCATCAAAATCGGTTAAGAAACACAGAAGTTATTAAAGAAAACGTGTGGTAAAATTTTACAAGAGTGATCTTATCCTATTATCGATACTTATCGATGTATTTTGGTACGGTTTTTTGAGCATATCTCAGAAACTATAAGAGCCAGCGCGACCAAATTTCGTTAAACGTGTTCACGTAGAAGATACGCAGATTATGAAAATTTTGGATTTTGATTACCTCCCCCATCTTCTCCCATTAACAGACAAAACATTTGTAATTGCAAGTACACACACAATTCTTACTACTAAGGCTGCTCGTCAACATATATTTGTACTATAGTACAATAAGAATGCATTAAAACAAATTCTATCCAAATCGGTTAAGGAACAGAAAAGTTATTAATGAAAATGTTTTTGTATATTGGCAAATCACGGGATGGAAAGCACCAAGCGCAGACGTTTTCTGCATGCGTGTGCACACATTCATACATACATATGTTTATGCACATTCATATGCGTTAGCTCTTTTTCCAATTCTAATGCGATTGTTTGTGCATGTATGCTCTATTCTTAGCTCAGATTTTGACACAGACGGTTAAGTTCCTGCTGTAGCTCGGTGGTAAAGGTGTTGCGTGGCGGGCTACCAGACGCGGGTTCGGATCGACGATGTGTCAACGGCAGGGTTTTCGTGCTGTTTATTTATTTATTTTTTTATACTTAACACACCTCTATTTACAAGTTCAACTCAATGCTGGGACATCGGCGATTTGAAATATTCTGGAGCAACAAAATGGGGAAAATTTGGTTTAGGCATGCACACTCTCAAAAAGCTTTCGCAGAACAACTTCAACCAACATTTGAAAGATCTCGTTTCCTATTTTGTGAAAATTTTGCGAGAAATTTCTCAACTACAGCATCCTGAAATGTGTTTGCAAATATCATAATTAATTTTTATGTGAGTATGTATTCCAAATTGGCTGAATTTTACTAAGTGCGCATGTGGTGTCGTATGTATGAACGCAGAGGGGCTTATTTGAATGTATATAACGACAGCTCGCCGCTGGGTTCAGGGTATCTCCTAGTCGGGAACTCCCGACAAGAGCCGTCCTACTTGTTAATAGCTGAATATTAGTGTCATGTACGTTGAGAGATCGACTTGCAACACAAATTTGTTTATTTGCTTGTGAAATTACCGCTCCTAATGTAAAACTGCTTAAAAAAAATAAAAAATAAACAATGATTGCACTGCGAGATCTTGAACATTCGTTTGAGATCGTTTTTATGGACGATCTAATGGTGGAATCACCGACACAGGCTGATATTCTTTAAATGTTACAAAAAGTATCTTTCTAAAGACTGTTGTTTAGTATCTTTGTTATGCGATACAAGCGAAAGAAGTTAGTTAAAATGCATTTTAAATGCTTGCAACGGGAGATTTGCCTTATCCGCAATCCGTCACCGGGATGAGACATTTTATTAGTTTAGCCTCATATTCGTAGTTCGAAAAAAATTAATAATATTTCTCACAAGCATTATTTGTTCGGTAAAATGACAAAATACGTTCGTTAATTTGCGGATAAATGCATATTGCATAGAGCACTTAATAAAATTCAATGTGCCTTGGTTTACTATTCACATATGTATAATACGTCATTCAGATCGACACCAGATACTGAAAACTTTGTTAAATCCATGAAATTTAAGTTAATTGCAGTATGAGCGAGCCGACCAAATGGGCAAGCTATTGAATAGCTTATCAACTGCATAAGAAACAAGCCAACGATCATGGCAAGATGATAATGTGTTAAACTTGCCTTAAATTGCCCAGTTAGTCGTGCGATTGAAGCAAGCGCTCAGCAGATGCTGATCGGAAAAGAAGCCCGTGCTCTAGGTTTGATTTCGGTTTGTTAAACGGAGAGTGAAGTTGATTTAGCTAATGTCAGAGCTCAAACTACTGAGAGTATGAAGTCTATAGATTCTTATAATAATAAAAGTTGGTGATGTTGCTTAAACGTAATGAGTTGGGTATTGGGAATGAGAAGTTAAGCTCGTCTGTAAATTAAGTTGAGTCTTAGAGTCATCTGTCTAAGTGAGACGACGAGGTTTCCTTCGGTCTAGGCAATATAACAATAAGTTAACCGCTAGATTTAGCGAATGATTAAAACTAAAGCAATGTTAGTATAAAGACGGAAGTCCATTGTATGAAAATCGGAAGAATATGTAAAGAGTTGTTGGCAATAGTGTAAAATGTGAGTGAATTGAATCAATTAAGATAAATTAAGAAAACTGTGTTCAAGACCAAGTACAGAATTTGATTAAAGTAATAAAAATGTAATGGATGTATAGAAAACATTATGGAAAATGAATTCATAAATAACTTCTAAACTAAGAGAATGATCGTTATGAAATGTTTAGGTCTTAAGAAGAGCATTCAAATCTATGAACAAACCAAAGAGCAAGGGTGTAGTACTTGAATTGCGTTTCTATACCCTGAACCCATTGAAAATGGGTAAAATATGTATAATGGTTTTGTGCAAATGTATGTAACAGGCGAAGGAGGCATCTCCGATCCCATAAAGTATGTATATATTCTTGATCAGGATGACGAGCTGAGTCGATTAAGCCGTCCGTCTGTCCGTTTGTATGAACGCAGCGATCTCGGAAACTACAAAAGCTAGAGACCTATACTCTTCGACTATAGATTCTCCTAATCTATACGCAGTACAAAATAATCATATTTTTTCTTGATCCGTTTCATTATTAGAGCTAGAGCCAGCAAATTTGGTTTAATATCTGCTCGTAAAGGATAGGCAGATTATGAATATTTCGGATTTTGGATGTATGTGTGGGTATCTCTTAGTCAGAGACACCCGACTAGAGCCATCTTACTTCTTTTTATATATGGGCCAAATGGGGGAGGTCGGCTATCCGAAATATTCCTGATCAGCGTCTACTTTCCGAGAACATAATAAACAAAATTTGGTGGTGCTACTTCCAATAGACTCCGAGATATGCTAAGAAAACTAAGTCTTAAATTCAATTTTTTTTGATAATAATGAAACGGAGCAAGATATCGAAAAAAAAAGATGAACTTGTTCTGCGTATGGTTTAGCAGAATCATTAGTCGAAAAGTTTAGGTCTCTAGCTTTTATAGTTCCGATCTCGACACAGCTATTGCTCCTGACCAAGAATATACTTTATGGGGTCAGAGATGCCTCCTTCTGCCTGTTACATACGCTTCAACAAAACAATTATACCCTTTTTACTCATTTTCAAAGTGGGTTCAGGGTATAAAAAGAGCGAAACAGCAGAAAGCTGTTGCTGACCGTACTCCCAAGTGTTGTTGCCTGAAAATAGGCAAGAAAGAAAATAAAATCCGTTCATATATATATGTATACAATTAAAATTAATTAAACAACGTTATCTCTTGCTTTAGGTGGCAACAGGAAGTGTCTGAAACTGTATTTGAAACAATCAACGCGGAAACTGATAAAGTTGAGCAAAAGAAGAAAGCGAAACAAAAACAACACTTTGATGCTGATGAAAAAGAATCGGATTGCATACTACATGGGTACATAAAAAAATTAGGAGGATCATTTGCATCATTATGGCAAACTAAATATGCCAAATTATATCCAAACCGGTATGATATTTTCTTTTAAATAGATTTTAGGTTACTTTTCATCATATAACCCTTTCTTTCGGGCTTAATTAAAAATAAATTGATAATAAGGTTCATTTGAGGTTGTTAGGTTTCACCTAAGTCTTTACTAACAAAGACTCTCCTTGGGAATATGCTTTGCGCTTTTCTAACATAAGTACCTGATCAGCTATACAGTTAATCAGGTATATGTTAGAACTTGTTCATATCATGGCGTAATTGATACAGATACAGGCTCATTACGTGCAAAAGTATGTCAAAGTGCTTAATCATTTTGCAATAATAGCCGATAGTCACTGTTTTATTGCCACATATGAGATGTGCCATTATATATATAAAAAAAAAACAAATTAAAAATTTTAATTGTATTTGTCCATGTCCATCTGACTGTGTGTCCACGGGCCCAATGAAAACAAAATTGATTTTCGAAGTACCGGTGCTGAAGGCGATTTTGCTTGGATTTGTTGCAAAAGTATGTCAAAGTGCTTAATCCTTTTGCAATAATAACCGATAGTCACTGTTTTATTTCCACATATGAGATGTGCCGTCTGTATGGACGCGTCGATTTCAGAGACTATGAGAGCTAGAGAGCTGAGCTTGTACTTTTTAAGTTTTTATATACCATACGCAGATCAAGTTTATTTCAGATGATCGATAACTTGCCCCGTTTTCTTATCATCAGTTTTTATCGGCATTTATGTTGGTGTTGTTAGAGATGGTGCCTTGCGGTCAAGAAGACGTGGGTTCGGATCGTCGCTGTGTTAATAGGGTTTATTTTACGGTTTCGTTCACGAAGTGAAACTAGTATTTCTGTTGTAGTTTCTGTAATGTCCGTCTTGCTGTCCGTCTGTCTGTCCGTATAAACGCTATATTTTCCCCGATATTAAAGCTACAGACTTGAATTTGAAATATATTTATTTATTTATTATAAAGAGTCGACAAAGCGAGTCTCAACGAAAAAGTTTAGGTAGATAAAATATATATATATATATATATATTTTGTAAATATTAAAAGCTAAAAGCCTAACGAGTTACAAAGATTTCTGATAACATCACCGATCTTTTATATATAGTATATATATACATGCACACATAAATATACATATAGACTTAAATACTTAGTCAATTACATTAACACAATTTGAACTGTTATCCTAGGTCAGGTTTTGTCTTGCGCTGTTCTAACATAGTGTTAATCATATGCATCAACCGCAGCGGTCTCTGTATGCACTTTTTAGCGTTAGCGCTACAGCTGCCGAAGTAAGAAACAGTACAAACAGGTTAGGTTATAAGATAACTGAACGTTCATTTCGTCAAAAACGAAATGATTGTTGTCGATGATGTCTAATGTCGCTGCTGGGTTTTGGGTATCTCCTAGTCGGGCACTCTCACTACATGTTTTCTCTTATGTTTAAAATTTAAAAAAACAAATTAGACTGCTGCAGTCGGATTAAATACTCTGTTAACAGTGAAATCACAGCATATATATAATATAAATACTAAGATGACTAACGCCGAAAAACAAAATGCTACAAGGCAGATTGATTTTCGCAAAATTGAGAACAAATACGAAATCGATACCCTTGCGCTCTCACTCCTAGAAGAGCGTAAAATGCTTAATATAGACTGCGAACGGCTCGGCAAATGCATTGCCTGCTTTGGCTGGCGGAAAAATAGTTTTTTTAGTTTCTTGCGCCGACTGCGAAATTCCCTAATTTATATTTATATACTCATGTCCTTTTTACAGATGTATTGTTTATTGTTTAAAACTCATTCACTTAAACGGATTGCAATATTTAAAAAAAATTATTTAAATACGACGAGCGGAGTCGATTTAGCCATGTCCGTCTGTTCGTCCGTCCATCCGTCTGTATGAACACGATCTCGAAAACTACAAAAGCTAGAGACCTAAGCTTTTCGCTATAGATTCGGCTAATCCATACGCTGTACAAGTTTATCACTTTTTTTGGATATCTTGCCCCGTTTCATTATTATCGATAAAAATCGATTTTTAGCCTTGGTTTTCTTAGCATGTCTCGGAGACTATAAGAGCTAGTGCCATCAAATATATTCAATATGTGCTTTTAAGTAATACGCAGGTTATGAATATTTCGGATATTGTATACCTCCCCATGCGGCGTGTTTTTGTATATGTGTGTGAACTGCTTTCAGAGTATCCCCTAGTGGGGCCGTCCCGACTAGAGCACTCTTACTTGTGTCTTACAATCTCAAAGCCGCAAACTATAAACTGTAAGGTTAGGAAATATTGAAATTTATGAGAACGGAAGAGAGCGTTGCAAAAGTTATTTAGGTTTGATAAAGTTTACTACCCTACAAAATTTGTTAGCTCTACCTCTACAACTGTAGTGTCAAAAGTAATTGCGGTTATTTATTTTATTATAAAGTAAAGTATAAACAATAAAAACAAGTAAGATGGCTCTAGTCGGGAGAGCCCGACTCGGAGATACCTTGAACCTAACGTGGGTGTCGTTGCATACATTTAATTAGGTCCCTCTGCACGTGGGAGCAGCGCACTTTACTCGACGCGCGCGTCTTTCTGCGTTGTATCTTTTACAAAATAGCCACTTCTAGAAGAAGTTGCACTGGCTCGGAGTCGATCTCACGTCTTAAAGAATGGGTTCTGTTGTTTCCTCTACGACACCACTGCCGCACTTACTAAAATTCGGCCAATTTGTAATATATACTCACATAAAATTTAATGCTCGCGCTCAGTTTTAATTACTGCATACAAATTTTAGTATGCCGTAATTGTAAAATTTCTCGACAAATTTTTAAAAATAGGAAACTATATATTTCAAATCTGTGCTGTAATTGATCTGCGAAAGCTTTTTGAGACTGTGCTCCAGAGTACGTATTTCAAATCGCCGATGTCACAGCATTGAGTTGAACTTGGACCTATTAGTGTGGTAAATTTTAAGAACAAGGCCCGTTTTCACATCTTTTCGATAAAGTGACTGTCGCTATAGTAAACTTTACACTAAAAGCAGCTTTTAGCATTTTTCGTTTCCACATCTTGTTTTTAACATAACATAACATAACGTTTCAAATTTGTGACAATGTGGCGTCTCGGGGCCTTAAAATGGGTCTCACTCTAACAAACACTGCCAATTTGAGTAGAAAATTTTCAACACATATTGAAAATTTCGCCAGACCCCTCAGAAAACTTGTTTTACATTTTTAAGTGTGAATTGTGCACTTTTTGGTGAATCGAGCAATTAAAATAGTGTCTCGGGAGTAGGAAAAGGTGCAAAAACTTTTGTTCAGAAGAGGAGATGATTAAGAGCTTGAGCGAGTGGGCAACACTGAAAACCGAACTAGATGTGAAAACAGGCCTAAGTGTGTTAAAAAAAAAAACATTAAGAAAAGCCCATTAACACAGCGACGATCCGAACCCGCATCATTTTGACCGATGCCTGACCTCTACCACCGAGCAACAGAAGCAACTTAATCGTCTCTGTCAAAATCTGTGCTAAGAAAATAGCACACATGCACAACAATCGTATTAGAATTTGAAAAAGAACTCACGCATATGAATGTGTATATACATGTATGTATGTATGTATGTGTGCACACGCATGTAGAAAACGCCTGCAGTTGGCGCCACGTGGTTAGCCAATATATAAATACATTTTCTCTGTATTTCTTAACCGATTTTGAGGAAATTTGTTTTAACGCATTCTTGTTGAACTACAGTATATTTTTATATTGAGCATCCTAAATAGTATGAATTGTGTTTTTTTTATTATTGTTATATGTTTTTTTTTTATTAATAGGGGAAAATGGTGGGGAGGTATCCAAAATTCCTAATCTGCGTATCTTTTACAAGAATATATTAAACCAAATTTGGTGGCTCTAGCTCTTATAGTGAAGTCTCTGAAATCGACGCGTTCATACAGACAGATATGGCTAAATCAACTCGGGTACTGATGCTGATCAATATATACTTTATGGGGTGGGAGATGGCTGCTTCTACCTGTTACATACATTTGCAGAAAACCATTTTACCTTTTTTACCCATTTTCAATGGGTTCAGGGTATAAATAGCGATAATACGCACAGAATGTTAAACGGTTTTTATTTTACATTTTTATCCCCATTTGTTATGAACAAAGTATTATCATTATATTGTATTGCTGTGGTCATGCCACAGTTTATTATTATTATTAGTGGAGTTTAGAGCACTGCGACCTCCTGGGTCTATTTTACCTCTCTCTAAGAAATTAGAAGTCCTTATCCTGTCCTAACTCTTGCAAAAATTCAATGATTTTCCCTGGCTTAAGATATATAATTTCTCTTGTGCTAAGGGTCTCGCCCCCGAGCTGAGACAGTCGTGACCTGAATGCTTCTGGACAGTCCTCTAGGATATGTTCCGGTGTTTCGTCACCCTCCAGACACAAACTGCAAGTGCAATCCTCCACAATCTTTAGCTTGTGTAAGCCTACAGTGTCCTGTCAGAATGCCCGTGATAATGCGAAGTGAATTTCAGACACTCATCGGTGCGGATTTTGTTAAACTGCCTAACACTTTCTTACTTTGTCTAGCACCCTGTGACGGTTGCCAGTAATTTTCGCAATCACGTCGTGTCTCTGATCGGCCACCATAAGGGGGAACTCGCCCCCTTTCTAGCTTGTTTATCTGCTACCTCGTATCCTGGAATCCCAGCGTGGCCTGGAACCCAGTGGGCACCCTGCTGGTCTCGGCTAGCTTGTTTAGGGACCCTAGGCATTGCCATATAAGCTCAGATACCACCTTATAAGCAGTCAGCGCTTTTGTTGTTGCTTGGCTGTCTGAGAAAATTGCTATGTCTTCACTGTATGGCGTGTTTTTCTGCTTGGAAAGTGCTGGGCGGAATCCCAAGTAGAACGTCCAGCTCTTTTGAAGGGCAGGTGCACATCGCGCCTTAAATGCATGTATACGCAAACCTCTGGAGCGTATCCAGTTGTTTCCTCGTGCATTCCTGTTCTGTGCGACCCGCCCACACCTCAGCGCCGTAGCTAACAATGGGCCGAACCATGGCTACGTACATCTACATTCGAATTTTTGGAGATAAACCCCACATTTTACCAGTAAGTGCTATATAGCTCATCAAAGGGAGAGTGGCATATTTCATAACTGTGTGACCCTTCAGTTTCAGTCTTTGATATAGGATGTTTGTGAGTTCTGCTAGCGCAGTCTCTGTCGATCTGCCGGCTCGATATGCGTGTTGTTAGTATTGCAGTGGATGGTTACTTAAGTAGCTAAGCCTTACGTAGTTGTCCTCTATATTTCCTAAGGTTTTGAACTGGAAGGAGGTCAGGCTTATTGACCGAAAGGATTTAGGTTGGAAGGGGTCCTTCTTCGCTTTAGGTATGTAGAGCTATACTGCCCTTAAGAATTCTGATTAGGTGTGACAGTAACAAATACAGTCCCCCAGGATGTCATCTACTCCTGAAGATTTGTATGGCGAGAAATTGCCAGCGCCAGTTTCCAGTTTGGTTCCCTGGTCGTGACCCTCCTAGGCTCAATGATATCAGTTCCGGACACACATATGGTTCTGCATATGGGCAACCGTAAAGGACCCATCTGTTTTCTTTAGGTAGAGTTCTGAGATACCGCTACCCTTTAGAAATGGCTTTACAAAATTCCAGTTGCAGGTGGTGCCTGCTCTATGTTACTACAAAAGTTACGGAAATGGGATCGTTTGCTATTTCGTATCTCTTTGTTGTACTCTGTTAGTTATGTTAGTGTATTGATCCCATTTTTCACTGCTTCACTTTGCTGCATTAAACAGTCGTCTGGCTTCTGTTCTAAGACTATCTAGTTTCTTACTTTACCACGGATTGTCTTTTTTGAAGGCTATCTCCCTCTCTTGACAACATGCGTGGTGGGTGTCTGTTATAATCTCGTTAAGACCTTCCGTTAGAAGTTCAACTGTACGGCTAATATTACTTTCCTCCGTTCATCTAGCCTACTCAGATTTAAAATTCGAGTGCACTGATAGAGTTGCAGTCTGGTATTTTAGGAACCTGATTTTCTTGCGAAACGTTGTGCCTTCCTTAATGTCGAATAGTGTGATCCTATGGTCCGACGTTGAAGGTTCAGTACAGACCGTACAGTTTTATACCATTCTGGAGAATCCCTTTTTGCCGAAAGTTATGTATAGTACCTCGGCCCTGTTCTTAGTTGTAAAAGTGGGTTCTGACCCCAGGTTGAAGATTGTAAGGTCCATCTCTAGAATATAATTAAACTGGTACTCACCCCTGCTATTGTCGTCTGTGCTGCCCCAAGCTGTATTGTGTGCGTTTCGTCGCATCCCAGCAGCAGTGACAGTCTCTTGCTGTTATAATACTTCACCAGGGATTGTACTTCGGCGGGCGGTGCTACTGCTTCATCTCCCGGAATGTATGCCAATTGTAGCACCAGCTGTTTGCGGGGGTCTGTGTCGGCAGTGATGAGGACTGCTACCAGATCTTTGCTAAGAAAATTTGGAGAGACAGAGAAAATTGTAGTTCTCTTTATCAAGATACAAGTTCTCGGTTTCATCTCTCGGACATCTGCAATTACCTGCACGCTTTCATGACGCAGACCACAGATCCTTCCTCTGACGGTCCATGGCTCTTGAATGAGCACCAGCCCCAGGCCTAGCCTGGTAACAAACCTGCCGATGACAGCCGAAGCCGCCCTCACGTGGTGCATGTTGATTTGTGCCACGCTGGTGTACATCTAACATATCCGGTCCACCCTCCGAGAGCGTCAAAGGCAGCTCTGACACTTCGTTGGTGAGCGTCTCTACACTCTACACTCTCAGAGCGTCGAGGTACAGGCTCCCTTCCGACGAATTGTCCACCTCCGATTCCATGACCGCCAGAGCCTCAGCTTCCGCTTCGGCGATCACATCCCGTGCCGGACAGTTGCTGCTGGCAAGGTTGGTGTTGTTCCCAACCTTTTCTGGCGTCTCTCCCTCTTTTTTGTCACACTTCCTTTTGTGCAGTCGGCTTGCGAGCTGCCCGAAACGTTAGCTAACTAGCATATCGTGTGCTTGTAGGAGCTGCAGAGTTGGCTACTCAACGTCGAGGGTAAAAAGCTTGCCTCCCTTCATCTCGCTGCTCCTCATCACCGTCCACGTCTCTGGAAGCAGATCTCTGTTCTTTGTCCGCCAGGTCCGCCAGTTTGCCAAGGTTTGGGTATGGGAGCTGTGGGGGGAAGAATGTCCACCGTGTCATAGCCCCCAATGACACGGTAATGCCTTTGTGTACTCGTCAAGGCGGCCAGGTATCGACGAGGCTCCGACGTATACAGTCGGTTACCACTGACTGCAAACCATCCAATGGGCACGGGTCGCATTACACAGTGGCTTAGGGGGGTGATGTGACCCCATTTTCTCTGGACCTCACCACTACCCTACCATGTTATCCGAGTACCCATCTGTGCCACACCATTGACGGGTGCTAACACAGATTCGTCGTGCAGCGAACTTTGCCGGATCTTTCCTGTGTTAATAGAAAACTGGAGACCCGTTGCCTGGTCGACACAGTTGGGGATTTTGTCAACCTGCTACGGTTTATACTTATTATTGCAATTTTTAATTTTGTTTTACCTCCCACTTTACATGGCTAACATTTCATAAAAATGTTCGCACATATTAGTACATGGCGATTAAAATGAGTGAAATCTCAACTTCATTAATTATTAATTTTGTTGTTCTAAATTATATTTACATATTGTTTATTAAAGCTTGGAACTTTATTCTGAGAGTGGAAATAACAAACCAGAACTTATATTTTTGGACCAAGTTGAAGATGTTTCTTCTGATTTTATTCAGTATAAAAATGAACAATGTATTCAAATCCGAGTTAATGATGGCAGTCGTGATGGCAGAATTATTTTGACAAATTCGGTAAGTAGATATTTTATTCAAAATACTCTTCATAATACTAAAACTTCTTTTATAGGATGAAATAGGTTTAAAAGAATGGGCGTTGTCATTAAGATCGGCCCACAAAATGTCACAAGACCTTTTAGGATCTATGGCTAAAAAAGCTGGAAAAATATATGGAAGTGAACGCGACGCAAACAAAACAATGTATATTTTGGGAGGGAATTGTTCTACAAAATCGGCAAACGGCACTAATTAAACATTAGATATAATGACAATTATACCATATAAAAGGTTTCCAGCTTTGAAACTCATAAAACTACAAAAATGCGTAACGAATCCTAATAAAACACATCTTGTAAAATCACACTTAAAAGTTATACATATTTGTGAATTTGTATAAACTGTATAATGGCAACATACAAATATTGCATTTATCTTCAGTTTTTTGTGTTTAAACTTATTATTGAAATGTCTTTTGTATGTACATTGTAGTTCTTCTATGTTCTGATTAAAACAGTGAGAGTTTGTATCCCTTGCAAATTTTCAGCGCTTTGAGGTATTGTATTAACCCATCTATTTATTGTAGAGTATGCTGTATTAACGAGAGTGTATTGCTCACTTCGACTGACTGCCGATATTTTGCTTCCTGAAAAATAGTTGTATATCTTATTATACCCTGAACCCATTGAAAATTAGTAAAAAGGGTATAAAGGTTTTGTGCAAATGTATGTAACAGACATTAAAGTCAAGTGGTTTAACGTGAGCACCTGCCACAATGACTTTATCTCACGGCTCCAAGAGCAGGATTAATTTAATCGTCAATCACCGCCCCATTGGAACATAAATTCCTCAGGTACCAATTTGAAGACACTACTGTTTGGTCTTGACTTCCTCTTTGGTTTGGAACGAGGCTTACCTAAAACCTCTTCCGATCTATGGGTCACGGCACCCGCTTGAATCGCGCAACTCCACGCCGAGCCTAGGCTCTACCCGCATTTGGGTGTTAAACCACAACCACCACGAAACTCCCCGAAGGACCGCAACCAAAAACCAGGACGGAACAAAGTTCCGCGGGCTCCTGATTACCCGTGGTACCAGAATGTAAGCCTCTTGTTAGGCCTCGTACCACGAAGGATACTTCCAATTTAAACTCCAAACAGTAAAGGGTAAAATTTCCGCTACCAGTTTCAATATTTACAGCTCTAATTTACAGGTAATTTGTTCTCATTAGAATTGCAGTTCTGCCATGTGCTTTTCCGTCCTTCCCCTTCTTACCCATTTGCTACTTTACGTCTAAGTTAATAAAATGATAATATTGTTTTTAATAAAGTAAATATTTATGTTCATGATTCCTCCGTATCTCGAAAAAATAGGGTTCCTGTCGTAGGTTTCATTAATAAAACAAAAACACCTCTACACGAGGTAACAATCTAGGGGTGAATGTACATTCCAGCCCCAAAATTTCTGATATACAATTTTGTGACGAAAGATATTCAATTAAATGTATGATCAATTTCAAATTATAAAAACAATAGTTGGGCATTCGGCACATCGCAAAAATATATTTTTGGGTACACAGAAGCTGGAGCTTTTTGCGTAAAGTGCAGAAGGCCCTAATATTTTTTTATAATTTGAAAATTGTTTTCTCCTGTAACTTTTTCCCTGTGTAACCCCAAGGTACGCCTAAAAGCTCTTAAAAATACTTTTCAAACAATATATATAACATATTCAATGGTTTGGAAACTGTGGGGGTGTCAATTTTAGCGGATTTTAGGGATTTCCAGCAAACTAGCGGGTTTTCCCAAAAGTCGTAGAACCAAAGTTATTTGGTTCATGATGGGAAACAAGCCCACAAAGTTCCATAAAGCCATTCGAAAGCTATCATACGCGAAAACTTATACCGAAATTAACATACACTTTTTGGAAATACACATAAAAACATTTTTTCTTGATAACTACTGAACGAGTTTTCGGATTTTATTGAGTTAGGTATCATTCGAAGCGTATGCGAAACACAAATTTTAAGATGCCTGAACGAATTTCTGAAAGCCCCATCAGCTCCAAAAATGTAAATTTTTTCCGAATCGTTTACAGCTATATATCTCATGAACCAGATGACCTATCACATGTTGTGCTATGTCATTTTTTATTTATAGGTAGAACGATACATTTCGATCGGTATGTCACTTGATCTGATTGGATTATCGAAGCAAAAGTTCTCGTATATATTGCTAGCCGCTTTTGCACTCTACGCTGAGCTTCGCCCCTAGCGCAGTGACCTGTCCGCAGTAATAAAGGATTATGTCAACTGATTTTGATTTGGTGAGCATAGACAATCAGCTGTTCCATACAAAATCATAATAAAGCAGCATAGTGGCCAGTCCGCTAGCAGAAAGTTATCTGCAAACAAAGATATTCAAAATGAAATCAGATCTGAGTCTGATTTTATATACAAGTTAACATATAGCACTCGCACGCGCAATGCTGATGTACGAATACATGTTGTCAGCACTCTCTCTGCAGCGGTCAACGGCGATAACTGAATACTTTTGTTTTTGTCTGAAATGTTTCCGTTATCGCCTACAATTATGCTGAGTTTATGCTTCGAAATATTGTCTTTAGCTTTAGCTTTCTAAATGTTGTATCCAATAAATTAGTTTTGTAGCGAACGTCAAATAAATCACGACATTACACCGGCATAAGCCGTCATCAATTCGCTGGTGTCTGTTATTTACATAATTGGCGCCCAACACATGGATAACTCGCGAAAAGCAAAAGCTGCTCATGAAATATTCGACACCAATATCCATAATCTTATTCAACGCAGCGTAGTTCACGCTTAAGTCAGTGCGTGCGCGCGTGGGGGAAGTATAACTTCGCCTCTAGTTAGATGAGGACTATCCCTCAAGTTTAAAAGTCCGGTCCGAATTATCTGTTCGACCGAGTCGGGTTCAGTCCGGTCGAATGTAAAAATGGGAAGAGTGTCTCCCAAAAAAGACTTAGTGAAAGTGATGTTATTCCGAAATGAATATAGATATTTTACATCTGTTTACATTTGATAATCATCGATGCGTCGATATATTGTAAATCATGTAAAGTTCGCATTCTTTTTGACGTCTTCAGCGTTAGCCTAAAGATGACCAAAAGGCCGATTTATTTATAAGAATCGCTCGAGGTATATCGAAATATCGTAAATAAGATTTGTTAAATGTCGGTTTGTCTCAAGGGGCAGTGCCGGCTAGCCAGTACTCTCATATAGGGGTGGGTCTACCCATACCCGCCTTCACAAACAATCACAAAAAACTACATGGTCTGCACATCACTAAACTGCTGACTTAAGCTACAAAATTAGCATTGGAACAGTGGCTTAGGTGCTTTGCCCCAGCGCTTCCGCCCTATGCTATTAAATTCCAGCTCAATTATTTAATTGGCGAATTTGCTCAAAAAGTAACGTTAAACTTTCTATTAATACATATACATGTAACAAGAATTCATATAAATAATTTATTTAATATATCGCAGCAGAAAAAACCCAAAAAGTAACAGATCAATGGCCCTGGCCCTAATTATGTGCGCTCTGACAGTGCTAACAAAAAAAGTGACGTCGGCTCGCATTCGCTAACGCATGTAGAGTCCCGCTTCCAAATTTTCGCATTCGTTGTTAAGCCAGATGCGCCAAAGTCGTTGCATAGCAAAAAAAAAAAAAAAAAAAATCGGATCTCTATAATTCTATGTGTGCGTATAGATCTCTACACTCTTTCCCCGATTCGCTCATGATACTCCTCTCTGGTTTGCTCACGGCCTGTTCCCCGGTTCGCTCACTGCTTAAAGTAGACCAGCTGACTATTTCGACTGCCACTATCGATAGGTGAAATCCCGATGCAACAGTTTATCTAGTTAAAATTGGAAAAAACCGCTGCTGTTAACATCGCTGTTAGTGATGTTCTAATGGAACTCCTTGTTAGGTAGGGACTAATTGCTGGACTTACATTGGCTGTGTAACTGTCGATGGCCGAACATTGAATGTCTATAGCAGTGCCCTCGATCGCTGCTCAGTTGACAGTATTTTGCCCACTTTACAACGCTGCGCTAGTCTGCACAGTGCATTGTGAGTATAACAGTGCCTTTGTTAGTATAACAATGCCTTTGTAAGTGAATCGTGTATGTTATAATTATACCCTGACCCCATTGAAAATAGTTAAAGAGGGTTTAATATTGTTTAATATATTCTCGTAAAAGATACGCAGATCATGATCGGATTCTGGATACCTCCACCCATTCGCCCCACATATCAAAAATCCCCAAATAAAGTACTACAGACTTGCGCTTTGGTTTGTACATAGATTTCAGCGCTCTTATTACGTCCTAAAAATTTTATCACGATCATACTTTTAGGGCGTTTTCACATCTTTCCGACAACCTTACAAAATTTGCCGATAAGAGACATATGATTTTCACATAAAAAAGTTTGTTAAATGCAGGGGATACCTTATAGGGCAGACCATCCACACTATAAGTGCTTAACACCGAGTTGAAAAATATGGCAACCTGGTTCAGTTTTCAGTGTTGCCCACTCGCTCAAGCTCTGCATATGACAACGTAGTGGAACTTTTGTTTTTGCACCTCTTCCAATTCTTCAGAGACATTATTTTATTTTCTCGATTCACCAAAAAATTCACAATTCACAATCAAATGTTAAACAACTTTTTTGAACGGACTGGCAATATTTTCTACTCAAACTGGAAGCCTTTGCTAGAGTGTGGCACATTGAACAAAACTAGTTAAATGCTGCTTGTAGTGCAAAGTGAACTGTTCGCAGCAACAGCTGAAACAGATAATTAGCATAATTCTGCCCTGCGCGGCAGCATAACATCTTACCGTAAGAAATGCACTCAATTGCTTCGCGCCCTATGCTGCCGAAAACCACTCAATTTGTCTCTCTGGTTGCTTGCCATTGCACTTATTACGGAATACATACGTCGCATACAGCAGAGTGCTATCGTTTTCAATTCGAATTCTTGTTTGCAATTAGCCCACAGCTTCTCACAATTTTGTATTTAAAACTAAGCTTAAATTAATGTAAAATAAATGTACAATTTATGAAACAAAACCCAGGTGTTAAAAAGCATGACATCTTCTTTGTCGGCAAGATGCGAAAAGGGGCCTTAGTTGAATAAGACATAGTTGTGGAAAAGCGTAGCAAGCGGCGACCGCTTCTGAATGTGTATGAGTGCTTTTTTGTATGTACAGATGTATGAATGCAAAGGGGTTTAAATGTATGTAACGACACCTCGTCGCTGAGTTCGGGGTATCTCCAATTCGGGCACACCCGACTAAAGCCATCTTACTTGTTATGTTTATGAGTTTGTTGTGCGCATTTGTGCGTCACAAACTTCAAAATTTAAAATTTTTTTCTAACCACTTACAGCTCGAATTGTCATTAACCAAAAACTATCAAATGTCTTAGTATGTGCATCAATTTAAAACAATACGTTCCGATCTGCATACAATTCGATCTGATTGGATTATCGTAGCAGATTTTCATTTATTTGTGTATATATTGCTAGTAGTCTTTTGCCGACCGCAGTGATATATTTCTCTCCGTTTACCATGGTACATGGTTGAATTTTTGTATCCCAATAAGAAGGAATGCATAATTGTCTGTACCAAAAAATCTTAGCAATTGCAGATTACTACTTATTAATCTGTTGTCTTCGCCTAGTGTTAGATGCTTTCGCTCAATGTAATAGTTTGCTTTGTGGGATACTGAATGTGAAATGCAAGCTTTTATGCGGTAGACGATGACTGGCTTTGAAGGCCAGATCATTCGATTTCGCAAACTTAGACATCACTAAAATTATTAATTGAGTCTCCCATGCGCTAGAAGTGATGGCGCATGATGAATGATATTAGTGTTCTATCAGCTTATGGACTTGTATATCACAATAATTCATGTTTTAAATAGATAATACCAGCAGTACATTGTTATTTCAAGCGTTCGTTGGCAGACCACACGCCATGATTGATTTTGGACAAAGCAGCTGGTAATCTTGACGGTTTCGCACATATGAACGGGACTTTGTTTCCTTAAACACCGGTTATCCTGGGTGTAGATTACGATGCAGTTGCTGCACTTCTTTGCTTTTGGATTTGCAGTGCATAGGTACATAAAGCAGTTTTATTGACATTATTATATATTATTATTAAGCTTATTTCGTAGATTACAATAGGGAAAAAAATTAAATATTGAAACCTACATTTTCTGATACATATAGGGCCCCAGATAAGAAAAAAACACTTTAAATATTTGTATATGTAGAAACTTTATTTTATTAATTTTTAAAATCTGGTATTATTGTTTTTAGTTTTTAGAGGTGAGCTTGCGTTTTTCATCATTACTCGAGAACTACAACTGAATTTAAAATTTTTTAATTTTTAATGTTTTTTTTTACTTGTTCACGAAGTGAAACTAGTGTATTGGGTTTGTGCAATGTCCGTCATCCTGTTCGTATGTCCGTCCGTCCGTCCGTCTGTCCGTATGAACGAATTTTTTTCGTCGCTATTGAAGCTAGAGACAAACTTGGAATATGTATACCCGCGTCAGATAAAGTGTGAAGAGTTTCGGGGTGCGCCCCTGGGGGCGTGGCAATTCGATTAAATCTATATATCTCACTTTTAAAGCTAGATGCATAAAATAAATACCGACACTTGTCATGTAACTTGATTTGAGTTTTGTCACAACTTGATCATCTGGAAGTATCATGGTGCAGTTAATTAATTAATGAATTAATTAAACTGATTAAATTAATCAAATTTTTAAATTTATCTAATTAATTAAATAATTAATTATTTAATTAAAATATGAATTAATTATATTATCTGTAAACACTCTCGGACAAAGTAATATGCTGATGATTTCCTCTAAAGATGGCTTGCAAACTTTTTTGGCTACGCCCACTACCGCACCCCAATATTATCCAGTCCTAACTCTTGCAAAAATGCAATGATTTTCCCTGGCTTAAGAGATATAATTTCTCTTGTGCTAAACAGCTGAAACAGTCTTGACCTGAATGCTGCTGGACAGTCCTCTAGGATATGTTCCAGTGTTTCGTCACCCTCCAGACACAGTCTACAAGTGCCGTCCTCCACAATCCTTAGCTTGTGTAGGTGTTTGCGTAGCCTGCAGTGTCGTGTCGGAAAGCCCGTGATAATGCGAAGTGAGCTTTTGCTCAAATTCAGACATTCATCGGTTCGTGTCTTGCCATAATTGCCTAACAGTTTCTTACTTTGTCTAGCACCCTGTGACGTTTTCCAGTATCTTTCGCAATTACGTCGTGCCTCTGTACGAATGCTTTGCTTCAGTATGCTTGGTCCTATTCCACAAACAGGTTCTGGCCCCCATTAGCGGGAGTTTGACCCCTTTCTGGCTAGTTTATCTGCTACCTCGTTCCCTGGAATACCAGCGTGGCCTGGAACCCAGTAGATGGTCACGCTGTTGGTCTCGCATAGCTTATTTGGGGACCATAGGAATTGCCAGACAAGCTCAGATACCACCTTATAAGCAGCTAGCGCTTTTATTGCTGCTTGGCTGTCCGAGAATATTGCTCTGTCTTTGTGGGTGTATCCTCTCTCAACTGACTGACTGTATCCTCTCTCTCTGACTGAGGCACACCTCTCTATGGCGAGTATGCCTGGAAAATACTTTTCGAATTTCCCTAGCGATTCGTGGTAACGGACCCTGGGACCACAGAGCCCAGCTCCTGCACCATCCTCTGTGAGCTATCCGTCTGTATACCACCTTATTGCATGTGTTTTCACATGATAGGTTGTGGACCGTGTGGTCCACTCTTTCTTGCTACTAAGCTCTACTCTGAAGAGCTCATCGAAACTATATTTGGATTCTGATTCATCTTGTGGGTATTGCGCCAGCAGTCCCAGTCCGCTGGCGTTTGTTGTAGTTTTGTGATTCTGATATGCTATGTTTTCGCAACCTGGTGCTTAGTTGCTAAACTTTTTCGTATTATTAGAATTTGTGTGCGTCTGTTTGCGATTGTACACTTGTCATATAAGTTGAGTTGAGTTTTGTCACAGCTTGTAGTATAAAATGCAGCTAAAATTATTATTTCTAATGAATTATTCTCAAACAAATGATTGCCTAAGAAATTTTAGAAAAAAAACTAGTTTCTTAGCATTTATATTGAATTTCGTTACATCAAAAACTAGTGATCGATGGTGCTCGTGTTCAATTCCCACTCTTGATGCAAATGGTGGTCTTGCTTCTTCTAATAAATCAAACTTTTCCCAGTTCCTAACAATTTCATAAAATTATTTTCTTTTTATTAAATACTTTAACTTGAATTTCGTCACACTTGAGGTTGAATGGTTGGTGGCGTTTGTGTCTAACGCGGGGTTTGCGTGTTAATTTTGCGGTAGACCCGGGTTCGAGTCCGTGCGTATTTTATACGTATTTTATACTCGTTTATTATTTTTGTTGTGTACCCATAATGCTAGGTTACATGCTTTCGTTTTTATTACACCGTGAACGAGTATTTCGGTGTCGGTTACACCAGACTGCAACGTTTTTACTTGTGTTTTTATTTATTTTTTTTAACTTAACACATTTATTGGTCTAACTGCAACTGAATTCTGCGACATCGGCGATTTGAAATATTCTGGAGCAACAAAATGGGGAAAACTGGTATTTGGCATGCACACAAACACAACATTTGAAAGATATAGTTTCCTATTCTGTGAAAACTTTGAGAGAAATTTCACAACTACGGCATCTTTAGATTTGTCTGCAAATATTAGCGAGCGCGCAGCGTGATTATTAATTTTTTTAAATATTTATTTGTATTTTATTTTACTGAGTAAAGTAAGTATGAATGCAGAGGGGTTTAATTAAATGTATGTAACGACAGCTTGCCGCTGGGTTCAGGGTATCTCCTAGTCGGGCACTCCCGACAAGAGCCATCTTACTTGTTTATCAAACAAATTATTACCTAAGAAATTTCAGAAAGAAACTAATTTCTTAGCATTTATATGGAATTTCGTCACACCAAAAACAAGTAAGTGAAGAAGTATTCCGCTGTCGGTTACACCCGACTCCAACGTTCTCACTTGTTAATTTTTAAAATTGTTACGCTTTCTAAAAACAAATGAATATATCTATTATTCAGGCATACATACTTTTAAATTTAAATCATTGGATTTTTATACGCGAAACTAGTATATTGGGTTTGTGCATTGTCCATTATGGTGTCCATCCGTCTGTCCGGATGAACGCAACTTTTTTTTGTCAGTATTGAAGCTAGAGGCGAGACACTTTGGATATATACTTTTAGTTATCTGCTTCAGACAAAGTATGAAGATTTTTTTGCCACGCCTACTAGGAGGCTGGCAAATCGATAACATGTCAATACACCTCAAATGGCAAATCGACGTGCATTTTTCCACAAAATTTGGTATATAGATTAATAACCCGGCCACGTCCACGTCCACAAGAATGCCACCCTGTTTTAGAGCTAGAGTCCCCAAATTTGAAAAGTAGATTACCACCATAAAATCAATGTATCAGTTTTAAGGGTAGAGACATATTTGTTGTTCACGCAGATTTCTAATGACCTGCTCTAAAGATCGCACATTTTCGGTTACGCCCACTGGGTGCGTGGAAAATCGATAAAATCCATATATAATGGGGCGGGTAGCCGCGTACCATACCTCCCTTACTTTTAAAGATTAAGTCCCCAAATTTACTAAGCAGTTTTCTGATGACCTAAATATAGAACCGAGATATTTCGGCTGCCCCACAAATTACAAAAATTTACATTTTTCCAAAACAGCAATGATAATTAAGACCGTGCATAGTCGGTTACGTCCGACTGCAACGTTCTTACTCGTTACCTATATATTTTTGAATTAAGAAAAATAAGACTTTATGTGATACTTTTTAAAAATTTTTGATTTTAAAATTCAAGGTAAAGTCGAAAAAATTGTATTTTGTTTTTCATCCATGTATTTACATAGTTGCATTAATTAGACGTCGTTTAAGATTCATTGAAATCTATGGAGAGACGGCAATATAGCAACACTTTAAAGCTAAGTACGTTTTTGTCGATTAAGGTGATTTATTTGTGGAATGTTCTATGAAATTCGGACTTTGGTCCCAGGATATTAATCATTGAAATCGATAGAGAGACCGTAATAAAGCAAAATTTTAAAACTAGGTCTTACGGTATTAAAATCAGATCATCGTATGAGACTTCACACGTTTTGATTCCCGTTCTGATTCCAGAAACGCTGATTATTGTTGTTAACTCCAAGTGGGAATGCAGGAAATAGATTTAGAGACATGTTTGCACTAATTTTTTTTTTTATACTTTTTAAACCATTTTTGGACTTCTTCAAAAAGTGTGCAGAGTGTTGCCCAGAAAGTGTGAATGAGTTCTATGCTGCTTTTTCATCTGATATCAATATAGAGCAATATTCCACATATCCCATTTGTGAGAAAACGGTTTTTAGACACTGTAGTGCTTCACTTTCAGTATCCAATGTTTTTACAAAGTGTTTGATCAGTCCAAATCGCAGCAGACCTTCCACTGACGCTCTTTATATTTGATACATTCAAATAGTTTAGCCATTGTCCTACAGGATTATTTTATATTAACAGCGCGTGTGTGAACTGAGTAGGCAACTAGTAGATGGGCGAAGATGGCTTCAGAAAAATAGGCAAAAAACAAAAACACTGGAAGCCGCCAAGTGTGCAAGATCGAAAGTAAATAGCTTGTTTAACCCATGACTTTTACGAGTAAATTTGAAAATGTGACATAGGGAAAGTTTGTTGAATTGGTAATACCGCAGCCGTCTCTCCAACGATGTAAATGATTAATATCTTAAAGGATGCCTAATTAATGCAACTATATAACTACACCAATGAGAAAAAAATAAAGTTTTTCGACTTTTCACAGAATTTTAAGGTCAAAGAAACGTAAAAAATACCAGACAAGAACTCATAAATTTCTTATTTCAAAATATTCGTATGCATGTTAAGTGAGTAATAAAGAAAAACAATTAGAATATGAATTCTTTTAGCCAAGAAATGGAGACAATTGGACCGTATCGCCATCGCCATAGTGGAAACACACGCAAAAAAAAAAACTCAGTGACAGGTAAGTTGTTTTATTATTTATAAATTTTACATTTAATATAAGTTATCTTTAAATTTCAGACGAATGTGCTGTCACCAGACATGGTGACTTCCAGAGCTGATTCCTTGACGTGTGTGGTATTCCGTAGACGAGTCTAAGGTGAATAGGTCAATCCCTATTCGCTTTTCAAGGGCGATACACTTCCTATAGTTCGTATCGCGCCTGACCAATTCTGGGAGCTTTGCGACCAGCATACTGAAGTACTTCCTGTCCATTCGAAAATTATCCTTAAAGAACTTTTCGTTGCCCAATAAAAGTTAGTGGTTATATTCATTATCTCTAATGAAACGCAAAGCTTTTAAAAATGGCTTTTGACATTCTTGAGTAAGGATCAAAAATTCAGGATCTGAAAATAAATTAACTAAAAAATAGCAAAATTGTATATTTGAAAAAAAAGGTCTCACAATAGAACAATTTTCAAAGTGGTTTTTCGTCATATGTATCAGAAAAAGTAGGTTTGGTAAACAATACAATTTGGCTGTTATCTACAAAGTAAGCTTAAATAATTTAAGGATGTTGTAAATTTTGATTGATTTTAGGAAAACAGAGCGTGTTATCGATTATTTGAAATATACCTGATATGCGCATGCCATGGACGAGTCTATATTCGAAAAGTTAGAAAGTGTCTAGCTCTAATCGCATCGCATTTGCAACGGACGTGTTTTATTCTTGCGCCTCGAAATAGATAACTTTTTATCGTTTTAATTAAATTTTAATTCGAGAATTTTTGCCTAAAATTAGTGTTGTGACTGTGTGATACATCGGTTGTGGAAACACATAATTGGGTTTTAATTGCCAATATTTACTCTTTTGAATTAAGTTTAAATACAACAACAAACTGATGCACAACCATATTGGCTGTTGCCTGCTTATATTTTCTTTTTGCTCTCTGCTTATTTAGGGTTTCTTCTCTCGCTCTCAACTTAACTATCCCTAATCTTTCTTTCCTGAGCTCACATTAATATTGCTTTTGTTTTGTGCTTTTGTTTTGATTCCGTGCTTATTTCGGTCTTCGCGCCTTGTTTTTTACATACCTTACAGCTATTTTGCTCTGTGATTTTTCTGTTTTATTTTTATTGCTTTGTTAGCTCTTAAAGAAAATATAAAATGTACATCTGCTTTAAAAAAAGGCAAGCGACCAAACGGTAAGGTGGGTTTCGTTTGCTGCTGGCTGTGGGATAAAGTGTTGAAAAATGAGCTGGCCTCAACGGCCGCAGTATTGACCTGATTGAGTCCAAATCAGGTTTAAAATGCATTTGAGAATCCTGCTGGGAATTAAAAGTGATACAATGGGATTCATGATGCAGACTAAAAAAGGCTTTAACAACTTATTTGATCGGTTTAAAAAACTGTTCGAAGGTTTCTCCGCTTTCGATGACAGGTTCAAGTTATGAAACTGTTGTATGAATCTCTATGACGTAATAAGGTCAATCATAGGCTGTTTATTGGCCCTAATGAACTTTTTGTCCCAACACACTTGCCCACAGTATTCGCTCCAAGTGTTGAGCCAATAAATCTTTCTTCCCTGTCTCTCCACTACAAAGACAGAAGTGAAGAAAACAACATCGTAAAAAAATGTTCTTGATGATTTATTTGCGATATCATTATGTGCAATCAGTGGTATCCCAAATTCTCTACATAAAATGATTGTTCTTATTTTTGTTTTGGATCACTCTTGCTTATCTGTTTCCCGTTCTGAGCCTTTAAAGGTGTTGATTGATTTACCTGTCCGTGGGCTAAGCCGAGGTGGTAAACCTCCACAGCGAGCTCGAAACTTGCGGAAAACGGAATTTGCTTAACTAACTTAGTTCTTATTACATGCTGACTGGTACTCGGCTTTACATGTGTAGAGACATGGATAGTGCGATCACAATTTTTTTTCCACTCTAAATAATATATTTGTTATATGTGCCCCAGTTTGTAATTCATTTAGGTCTAACAAATCTCTGTGGTTTACACGAGAATTTGTAAACTTAAAAATATAAAGCCAAGGTTGTACAAGAAGTTCATAGAAACTGGGTCGATTTTGGTTGCTCCAATTTCGCTGTCATAAATGACCAATGTTATAAGTATAACCTAAAAAGTTTTAGGTTACAGTTCCAGCGGAATCCCAAACGGTTTTATAATTTCCTTAATGCGAATCGTTTCCTTACTGCATAAACTTTTGCTGCATAAACTTTATCATCATTTTCAAATAATTTAATTTTTTGGATTTCCAACTATTTAACACTTAGAACACAAAAGTTTACTTTAAAGGCTTCGTCTCTAAGCCTGTAAATACCTCCTCAGGACTTCTGCGATAAGTTATGCTCTCGGGTGCTGATGTATGCATGCAAAGGTTGATCTTGACAGATTTCAAACCTGGTGTCAAGTAAATTTATTAAATTTTAATTGTAGTAAGTGTAAGTTAATGACTTTTATGGTGAGCCACTTGATCGTATTTAATCGGTTGATGATTTAGGTATCATTTTGGATCCCAAGCATAAGTTTGTCAAGTATATTTATTCTACTGCTAATCAAGCCTTTGGTGTCCTGGGTTTCATTAGGCGCTGGTCGAATTTGATAATCTATACGTTAGTAAAACTCCGTCCAATTTTTAAGTATGGTTCTTGTATATGGTGTCCCCAATACAAAGTTCATCAGGATATTATTGAACATACATACAAAAACAATTTCTGCTCTTTGAGTTTTAATTGGAATTCCAATAGTCGCATGGCTTCTAACCTTGCAGACTTAAACTAATAAATCTTCCCTCTTTTTCTGATCGTTGTACCATGCTTGGTGTAGTTTTCTTACAAAAACCAACTATCGAGCAAATTTATTCATCCTAATTGATCTGCAATTTCTTACCCCTTCCTCTTCAAAACTGTTGAAAAATCAAGTAATTTAAAATCGAAAATAGTTAAGTGTATTACTATTATTATTTCTGAGGAAGTCTCACAACAGAGATTTTAGAGGCACCGCGACCCAAGGGCGGTCTTTTGTGCCATGGAGCTCCCTATGGGGACAAGAGACCCTCTACATCCTTTATGAAGGAGGGCAGATCTCTTGTCGAGGAATTTGTGATCTGTGCTGGAATAACACATTCTCTGCATAGACGCCTCCTCCTTATCCAAATTATGGCTGGTCAATTACATAAAATGTCTCATCTCTGCAGAGTCTACACTCTGTGTCAGGGGATGTGCGTATTTTGTGGAGATAATACTTAACTTTGTGGTGTCCCGTGAGATAGGATACCAAGAGCCGTAGTCCCGCCCTTGAAAGATTTTTGGTCTTTTTACCTATTTGTGGGCTAACCAGCTCTTTAGCTTATCGTAACCCAGGTCTCGTTGACCAGTAGATTCCCCTCTCCTTCATTGACCACTCCTCTATCAACTCTTCGGCTAAGGCCTAGCTTAACTCAAAAAAATGTTCAGATCCAAGAATGATTGGTTGCGGAACCGGCCCTAGCTAGCCCATCCGCAACTTCGTTGCCGGAAATGATCTTTTTTTTGCATTTTTGTATATTGGTAGCCTGCTAGACATTTGGCCACCAGGCAAGGGCAGCGTAAGTGACAACAGGCATAACCATCATACTGTACAGCCATCTGATGGCTTAAAATGGTCTAAACCCCATGTTTTATCCAAGAGCCGACGACATGCCCACATGGCATGAGTTCCTTTGGTCAACCTTTTGTCCGAGATATTTGAACTCACTGGAGAGATCGACAAGTGTCTCACCGATGTAGAGCTGTCTGACTACGATGTTGTACCCTTTCGTGAAGGGAACGATAATCGCCTTCTGTGGGTTGATATTGAGACACACATCTGTCCACCATCTTAGGGCCATGTTGAGTGCCGTTTGCATTAATTCGGTGATGGTTAAACCGAACTTTCCGGAGACTATTATTGCCAGGTTATCTGCATACCCTATGGTATCGATGCCTAGCTCCGATAGTTTCACCAGTTGTTCATCACTAGGGACCAAAGAAGGGGAGTCAGGACCCTGCCCCTTGCACCGCTCTGATACGGACAGCGGAGGCGTCCAGTGAAGATCTAATGTCTCTGTGCATAAGCATTCTCTCTATCCACGTAATAGTGAAGGGGTCACCCCCCTAGATGCTAGCGCCCTGGTTATTGCCTGATGGCCAGTGTTGTCGAAGACATCTTCGACGTCTAGGAAGGAGCACAAAGCAATTTCCTTCGCCTCGAGTGCCTCTTCAATCTTTCTGACTATTTGATGTAGAGCGACGTCTGTCGATCTGCCTTTGATGTAGGCGAATTGTGTTGATGCAAGAGATTTGTATTTTGAAATTTGTACCGGATATGCAAGTCCAACAGGCGTTCTGCGGTCTTAAGCAGAAAGGATATAAGGCCAATTGGTCTTTACGACTTAGGTTGATCCATGGGACGGTTCCGTTTCCTGGGTATAAAAACCACATTTACCTCCATCCAAGATAGCGGAATATACCCACAAATGAAACGCGACCTAAGTAGGCCAATTAGTGGACTGAGTATATCTTTTAGGCTGTGTTGCAGTAGAACCGACAAAATCTGGTCGCCCCGCGGGTCTTTGAAGAGAGCGAATGATTTAATGGCCCACCTGACCTTGTCAGCGCGGAAGATAACACCCGACAGACTGTAACCACGTCTAGCTGGTGGTTCAGTATCCTCATCA
Organism: Drosophila colorata; assembly: GCA_035041545.1. Classification (NCBI taxonomy): domain Eukaryota; kingdom Metazoa; phylum Arthropoda; class Insecta; order Diptera; family Drosophilidae; genus Drosophila; species Drosophila colorata. The sequence goes on from JAWNLD010000233.1 coordinate 142,641, forward strand.
TTTCAGGGATTTTCCGGGTTTATAACAGAATCAGCGAAATGCACCTGATACAGTAGCTGTAGCGTTTCCCGTCGATCCTGTGTGTAGGAACCTTCTGTTCTTTTTAGGAGCCCCATACCATTAGATGACCCTTTGGCCAGTACCTTTTGCAAATTCGCTGTATCTGGAAGTGACTTCACACTTTCGCAGTAGGTGCGTCATGTATCGCGTTTGGCACGACTAATGCTCTTATTATACTAAGTGAGCGTGCATCTGTATGTGTCCCACGAGTCTCTGTTTGACTTAGCCCTGTTGAAGGGCCGTCTGAGCCGGTCTGAGGGGGTCTTAGAGCCGCACTTTCATGGTAGGAGGTTAAAAGCACATCTTGAAGTTGTCTTGACGCCAATTCTATCTCCCTCGTGGAGTTAAAGCTGGCATGAAGTTTGGCAACTTTCGAAGCCACTAAGGCTTTGTACAGGTCTCAATTTGTTCTTTTTTTTGGATAAAAGAATTCTAATAAAATTCCGCTTGGCCTTTTTTTCTAGCGAATTCCGATGCTATGAGCTATCCCACCTCCCGCCCAACCGACCGAGGGGCGCAGTCGTATAACGTACGACACGAGTCGCGAAGTACAAAACGAATACAAACTATCTATAATCTACTTGCTAAATAGCCTATTTGGGTATGATGGTAACCGAACCTCAGGGTCCCAATTTAGGCCAAGAAAGGGAAATAATTAAAATTTGATTTGATGTACTGCGTATTGTAGGGACCATACGCATGACCCAAACTCGAGAATGGGTCGGACAAGAGATATGAATTAATTAATTAATAACTTTATCGGTATTATTTACCCGTTCAAACAGTATTGTACCTAGCTTGTACGGAAACATTTGAAGAGAGCTTGGATAAAAAGTCATTGCCTTGCACTTAGAGCAATTAAGATTTAATAGGTTATCTTGACACCAGGACTGAAAGGCGTCAAGATCGGCTTGGAAGAGATTACTTGACCCCATATTCTTATATGTAATGCACAATTTCACATCATCGGCATACATTAGCACACAGGAGTGTGAAAGTACCAAGGGGAAGGTCATTAATGAAAAAAGTAAAGAGAAGCGGACCAAGATGACTATCCTGGGGGACCCCAGATGTTACCCTGATACAGTTATAATATACATTTCTAAAAAGAACCGTTTGGGATCTATTTCTCAGATACTCTGAAATCCAGATAATAAGATTTACTGGGAAGCCAAGTAGGCATAATTTGTAGAGTAGCAAGAAGTGGTTTGCTGAGTCAAAAGCCTTGCTGAAATCAGTATAAATAACATCAGTCTGCATTTTGATTTTGAAGCCATCAATTACCAGAGAAGAGAACTCTAGAAGGTAAGTGGATATACCTTTCATAAATCCATGCTGGAATGGTGAAATAATAGAGCTGCATAAATGTTGCATTTGAGATGTTATAATTCTCTCAAAAGCTTTTGGTTTTGCAGAAAATTTGGAAATACCTCTATAATTTTCGACAACAGTCTTTTTGCCTTTTTTATGGAGAGGGATGATAAAAGATTCCTTCCACATAGAAGAAAAGATAAGGTGTCAACAGACAACTTAAAAGTTTTAGGATGGGCTTGCACAGTACCTGAGCACACAGGCTGGAACACCATCAGGACCAGGCGAAGACACTAGTTTGATTGTGTTAAGGTCGCAAAGTAGCGAGCTTTCCGTAATGATAGGGCACAAAATGCAGTTTGAGGACTGTAACTGATGAGGGTAAGGCTGAAAGCTGAAGCCGTCAACGGCGAAGATAATTTTTTGTAGCACGAGAGATTAAGCTTAAAGAAGTCAGATCTAGCAACTGTATAACGCGAGAAATCACCAGGATTTCCCAATTTCTTAAATTATTTATAATATCGTGACTTAACAAAAGAGAACCAAAGAGGCTGATTAAACCTAGCCGAATACACAAGAAGAACACAGACATAAAAATGTGAGTTTATGGTATGGTAAAAAAGTTTAATGGCAACATCAATATCTGCACAATTGTACAGTTGGGACCAGTCGGTATGCTGAATAAGATCATTAAGCTTAACAAAATCAGCCTTACGAAAACAATGGGTAAGATCTGCAGGTTTTGGTACCGTAATAGGCACGGGAACGGGAATTTCAATGACCAGATCCAGAGTTGGATGAAAAGGGTCCTTAGCCTAGTACCTCTTCCCTGATTGCGGTTATAAAAGAATCCACTCACCCCTTTTGTTGACATCATTACTACCCCAGTGGTGAGCGTTGGCGTCACAGCTAATTACTAACTGTTTGTTCGTCCTTCGGCAGAAGTTGACGAGCCGTTCAGCCTCCGTCGGCGGTGCGCCTTCGGTATCGGCAGGGAAATATACAGACAGAAGTCCAATTTCCATTGCTCCTTCTGACGTAGCCACCTCAATGGTTGGCGAAACTTGGTCCCTGAAGATGAACTTTGTTAGACGGAAGTGCCTTACGCTTTTATAAGCCAATAATCAACCATGGTTCTTGAAAGAGAGAAAGGTTGATGTTTTGCGCAGCGAAAATCCTACACATGGTGACCGACGCCTCTTTAGCGTGGTGCAGGTTCGCCTGAAACACCTTAATTGTGCTTATTTCTCCTTCGTGGAGTGTTGGACAAGGCAACCGCATTTGCCCTTTCGGGAGTCGTTCCCACGAAAATCCTTCGGTAGCTTGGATGCTTTGTACCAGTCTTTTCCGCAGCACTTTATTAGTGACTGCAGCAAAGCGTCTCCACCATAAAGGTTAGGTGCAGCATAGCGCCACTAGTGGTTCGTTGCACTAACCTCTATTGGCTGGGTCTGAAGTCGTTTTGAGCACCTATGTGCGCCAGAACGGTCTCGTTGGGCAGCTCCAGGCTGTTGGTTAAGTAATCTCGGATGAGGTGCGCACGGGAACTGCAGGCTAGATATGGCTGAGGTTCGCCCTCAGCCACTCAGCTGCGTTGTTGTCGTAGCAGACGAGCATGAGCCACTCCGTTCCTCGACTTTCGGCTTCAAACTTGTTGTCACACACGTCAGTGTGGACGATAGAATAGATGCCTTTAGCATTGCCATTTGCTCCGCTGTCAGAGGTGACGATCTATCAATCGCGATGAAACCAAGCTTGACACCGCTCGCCAACCGACTATACGATGGCACTGTCGACTCTGAATGAGTAATTTTCGGTTTCTTAGACATCTTAGATCTCCGGAGACTTTTTTTGACCTTGGCGTCAGCGGAGTGCATCTTTGCAGCTTTCAGAGCAGCTGCTCTGGGGAGCCCTTTGGCGTTAGCTACCCTGGACAGCCTCTTCTCGCTGTTTGCCATCTTAATGAAGACGGTCTAAGTGTTGAAATTTAGACTTGCTACTTGAGTGCCTAATTTCGTCAGACCGGATATCTGAGAGATCTCAATGGATGCATCGTCGAGATCGGTGAGTGTGACGTCAGTGTCCAATTTAGGGAAAAGTGCCCTTATCGGACACTGCCGGTACAAACCTTTTCTCGACGAGAAAGTGGCACACACCAACTCTTTGGAGACCGGCAGCCCTACAGCTGCAGTGCCAGAGATAGGTTCAACCGAGCAGGTTGCGGTCTAGGGTGATGCTAATTGAGCCGCATCCGACGCAAATTTTTTTTCAATATCATTAAGGGGGGTCAGCAGTAATCTACCTTCTAAATTTGGGTACTCTAGCTCTATTTATTATTATTGAGATCTCAATTTTTGGGGGATATATATTCCAAATATGTTCACTCTAACTCAAAAAGTGTGGGAGATATGGGTACTTCGGGCGCTAGGGGGCGTTCTAGTGGCCGTGGCCGGGACGTCAAGATCGCAATCTTGCAAAATCGAATCTTTGTTTCTAGGCTTGCGCCTGCAATCTTCCGGTGGAAAAATTGAAATCGCATATATTCGGGAAATTTCATCTTTTAAAATAAGTGTTTCGGCAGAAAATTTGAGCAGTATTCGTTGTAAAGAATTCTGGCCGAATCACGTAATTATAAAAGAATACAATACAAAAAAAAAGCCTTCATTTCACTTCCCCCTACTGGTGTTGGTTTAAATATTGTGGTCTCTGATAGCACTAAAACTAACATTCTCCCTCTCACTTGGCTAGCAGAATGTAAGAGGTATTTGTAGTAAACTTAGTAATCTATACCTTAATAGTCTATCTTTTCCTTTTCATGTCATTGTCTTCTCTGTACACTCATGGTGTTTGCATTTTCATTACTTGTTCGTATATTCCACCGGCTATACATTTTGTCTCCTCTATGCTTTCCGATCGTGATTTTCTTGTTATTTCAATATTGCCGGAACTACTTGGATTTCTAGTCCCGACTCTAGTGTGTTGACTTTCAAGACCCAAAGTGATTTTCTTTGACGATTTATTTGGGATGTCATTGTGTCAAATCAATGGTAACCCAAATTCTCTACATCAAATGGTTGATCTTATTTTTGTTTTAGATTATTCTTTCTTATCTGTTTCCCGTACTGAGCCCATATCATGTCCTGAAGATCCTTATCTCCCCACTTTAGAGGTGTTGATTGATTTACCAGCCCGGGTGCTACGCACAGGCAGTAAACCTCCAAAACGAGCTCGTCTATTTCGGCTAAACTAAGTCAGCTCTTATCCCAGACTGACTGGTCTCGGCTTTACATGTGGGACATGGATAGTGCAATCACGATGTGTTATTCCACTTTAAATAATTTATTTGATACATGTGTCCCAGTTTGTAATTCACTTTGGTCTAACAAACCTATGAATTAATAAACTTAAGAAATATAAAGTAAAGGATGTATAGAAAGTTCACGAAAACTGGCTCTTTCTTGGCTTACTATCGGTATCTGATTGCTCTATTTAATTTCTCTGTCCTAAATAACCAATGTTATAAGGATTACCTGAAAAGTTGTATGTTACAGTTCCAGCGGGACCCTAGGCGGTTTTACAATTTCATTAATGCGAAACGTAAATCATCAACACTACCGTCAACCGTATTTTTCGAAAAAACGACAGACTCAGGCCAGGCCATCGCCGATCTATTTGTTAAATTTTTTCAAACGACTTACAGTTGTCAAGTATACCAACTGGGTCTGCCTTATCCTTATCACGTAAATGACTCAAATTGCATTAGGTATTGCGCTGAAGGTCTAATGAAGCCGTTGTATAAATTACTTAAACTGTCCGTGGAATTATGATATTTTTCTAACATTTGGAAAGAATCATTTATTATTCCTCACCTTAAAAAAGGAAACTATAGAGGAACTATAGAGGCATTTATAAGTTGTCTACTATTACTAAAATTTTTGAGAAATTGATAACTTGTCAACGAGCAAGCCTTCGGCACTCGGCTTGAGATCAATTATCGACTCGGTATCCGCCATTTACGAGTCGCTTTTGTCCATATGTATTGACAAAGACTTTGCGAACGCTGTACTTATCCACATTGTCATGCAAAAGTCTATCCTGCCACTAAATCAAGATATGAAAAGCAACTCGACTACAACTCACTGCCCCAATGGTCTGGTTGTGACTCAGCATTAAATAGGCGAAATCCATTTCTATCTCCTGACGAAAGTGCGAAGTCTACGGTGAAGCAAAGGTCAGAGTTGAAGCTTACTAAAACTAATGGAGAGAAGCGTTGCATCGCCAAGTGTCAATTTTGTAGCGATTTGCAGCAATTCCAGGTAAGCTCAACTTTGCGAAGACAAAAATGTGCATTAATTGCTTACGGCTAGGACACAGAGTGTCAAATTGTCGAAGTGTAGGGTCTGTTCTCGGGCTCATAATACTCTCCTTCATAAGTTCGCAACTCCTGATTCAGACGTAGAGCAATCTTCTGCAATGCCACAGGTTTCAGCACATCCCACCCGTGTAAACCATGTTGCAACTAAAACCGACCAAGCTATTCTTGCGACAGCTGTTATCAAAATTCGTGACATGTTCGGATAACTGCACATCGCTAGAGCTCTATTAGATTCTGGCTCCCAAGTCACCCTCAAGATAGAGCAGCTTGCTTAAGCATTGAGACTTTCAAAAAATTGAAAGGGACAGTTACGTCTGTTGGCAAAACCAGCTTGGTAGCCAAGAACGAAGTGCCGACAACTATTTTGTCTCCTGTAAATGCGCACCAGCTTAACGCTGACTTTTGGGTGTTAACTTTGATTTCGAGCAGGCTGCCAGATTCTGTTCTCCCAATAAGCAGTTGAAAAATCCACTGACTGACCTGAGTTCCATAAGCCCCAGTGAATTGATCTGCTACTAGGGGCAGACCCATTTTTCAATCTTTTATCTACTGGGCAAATAAGATTGCCTGAAAATGGACCCTTACTACAAAAAACATATGCAAATCCCCTATGCTGTGCAATTATGCAATCACTCAACGACTTTCTCATGGTGGGCTTATTCAGATGGAGTTAATTTTAACTCTTCTTTGATTTCGTCCAAATCGCTGTGCTCTCACGGCAGATATTAAAAGAATATATCGGCAAGTAAGCATATCTGAAGATGATTGACACTTTCAGCTCATTGTGGTGTGGTGTGGAATCCCATCGGATTAGTGCCACATATGGCACTGCGGTCGCTGCGTTTCTAGCCATCCGATATATGCAAGAACTGGGTCTACGCCACAAGGTTACCCATGTTCTCGGTTCCGAAGTCATTTGTCTTGACTTCTATATCGATGATATGCTTACTGGAGCCGATGATATTGACTCTTTGAAGACTATATGTACCCAGGTTTCCAAAATCCTTAGTTCAGGAGACTTCTTATTGGGAAAATGATTTTCAAATCATCACAATTTAATGGAAGAAGGTAAGAACAATAAGTTTCTCAGTTTTAATGATACCGCATCCACGAAAACGCTGGTTATTATTATTGGACGTAGATGTACTAACGGCAGTACATTCAAGTGGAAGAGAGTTCGGGGTTATTGTTTATTGCTGCACAATCGTTCAGTGTCCCAGCGAATTACAAATATTCTTGTTAACAGCCCTGGCCTGACTGAGATTTGTACCCCGGCCAAGGAACTACTTTACAAGTGGCGCCTGAGCAGGGACACTGGGGCATAGCAGGGCGTGATTCATTGGTGATATAAAGCCTCATTGATGACCCACCAATATTAAAAACTGATTTATTTAATAATTTTTCTTACCTTTTTACCTATAAATCCTATCACGTGCGAAGCAGGGGCCAACATTTTTGTTAGGCAAGGTAATTTCGTTTTGGCTGCGCACATGCAAAAGGCGCACGAAGAAAACAAAGGGAGACATAACGGGGAAGTCTGCACACAGCGAACGACGCGCGTTGATGAGTCGTTTTAAAAACGGTGGCGGCAGTGAGGAACAAAAGGGAGAACGGAAAATAGACGTCGGCTTGTGTGCAATAAAATAGGTAACGGCACACTGGCGGCGAGCTGTGCAGGCGTCGCGACTGCACTGTTTACATGAGCGCCGAGATTGAGAGAGTGAAAGCAACGAGACTGGGAGCGACAAAGCTACAAGCGGTGTCGTATAGGGTATGCAAAAAGGGCCGATCGATTCAACGGTTGGTTATGATCGGCGTGTAGCTTTCGGTGAAAAAAGACAGAATAAAATATAATAAATTAATAATAAGAAAACCGGATTAGAAATAAATAAATTAATAATAATCAAAATGGGATAAAATAAAAAAATTGGAAAAAATAAAATAAATAAATAGTAATAAAAACGGAAAGTAATAAAATAAATTATGTACCAAAGTAGGCGTAGGCACTCACCCTATTCGCGTTACCGAGATCCCAGCGCAGCTACTACAACAGGTGATGAAAGGGCACACAATCGTGCCAGAGCAAGTCAAGAAGTGGGGCATGCGTTTCGATGGGCGAGCGGATCCTCTGGCATTTCTGGAGTCCCTTGAAGAGCGGGCTATCTCATACTGCATCAGTTTACCGGCTATACATTTGCCGGAACGATTTCGCTAGTCTGACGCAGCTTACCCAGATGACAGTAGAATACGAGAGAGTGAGGAGGCAGAGGCAGAGGCAGGAGGATGTATACTGGGCGCGACCCATTCTATATGCACGAGTGCAGACCCCGCTAGAATATACGAAGGCTACTGACAGTTTTGGACTAATCTCTAATCCTTTTCGGGATACCCAGCAACCGGGGCCCGCGACACTGGTAGTTGGAGTAATCCCGAATCCGGCCGCGGCACGGTGCGAAGAAGCGACCCACAGGATTATCGGGCAAGGAAATGCGCGTCAGGTGCACGCGCGAAGGACATTTCCCCAAGGTCTGCCATAATCCGCGCATGTATTTTTGCCGACAGTGCGGCAGGAAAGGCATCAACAGGGAGGAATGTTGCCAAAAGGGGCAATCAGGGAAACGGGTAGCGGCGTCAGCCAGACCGGGATCACCCGAGCGGGGGTAGGGACGCCTGATAAGCCGTTGAAGTAACGCTACTATCCCAAGAACCCGGCGATGCAGAGGGTGGCTATTGAGCCCTCCCGCAGCCCATACAGCGCAACCATCGTGTTGGTGAAAAGATGACGGGCGAGTGGCGCATGTGCATGGATTACAGGCAATTGAATGTGCATTTTTAGCTGGACGATTATCCGGTTCCTTGGATTAATCATATCCTGCCTGCGGCACGCCCGCTACATTTCGATGCTGGATTTGAAGCAGGGATATTGGCCCATCGCAATGGCGCAGGACAGTAAGCAGTATACGGCATTCTCGGTGCCAGGGCGGGGCATATTCCATTGGCGAGTGATGCCACTCGGCTTGCATTCCGCGTGCACACATTCCCAAGGGTCTTGGATAATCGTCGTAGGTGCGACGAAAGAGCAACACGTAGCCAACTTGCAGGAGGTGTTCCGCCGGATTAGGGCGGCTAATCTGAAGGTGAATCGGAAAAAGTGTGCTTTCTTTAAGAAGGAATTAGTATACTTGGGCCACGGAGTGAGCGACTTGGAGATACGAACGGATCCCGAGAAGGTTGCAGCGATCCGAAATGTAAAGGCACCAACTAACCTTAAGGAACTGCCCCAGTGCCTAGGGATGGCATCCTGGTACCGTCATTTCGTACCGAACTTTGCTTCAATTGGTGCTTCAGGCGAACCTGCACCATGCTAGAGGAGCGTCTGCCACCATGTGCAGGATTTTCGCCGAGCAAAACATCAACCTGGCTCTCCTCCAAGAACCATGTTTGATTGGTGATCAAGTCCGAGGATTAAGTTGCAGCACATGTAAGTTGATATATGACCGACTGGGTGGTCGCGCAGCTATTCTGCTCGATTAAAGCGTAAGGCACTTTCCTCTAACAAACTTTATCTTCAGGGACCTAGTTTGAGGTGGCTACGGCAAATGGAGTGAAGGAAATTGTAGTGGCGTCTGCATATTTCCCTGGCGACACCGACGGAGGCCCAGCGGCTCGTCGACTTCTGTCCAAGGATGAACAAACAGCTAGTCATTGGCTGTGATGCTAACGCAAATCGCACTATCTGGGGTAGTAGTGATGACAACAAAAGAATTGAGTGCCTTTTTGAATACCTTTTGTGTAGTCAAGTAGATGTATCAAATAGAGGGTGCAAACCAACTTTTATAAACCCAATCAGGGACGATTGTTAGCATTTCTGTGTCCGATTGCATTAAACATGGGCGGGTTTTCCGATGAGACCACTCTTTCAGATCTCCAGCACATCAGATTTGATCTTCCAGGCCGTGCGGAATTTCTTTAGAATTCTTTTAACACAAGGAAAATAAATTTGGACCTATATAAAGCCTTAGTGGTTTTGAATTTCACCAACTTCCTGCCAGCTGTAACTCCACGCGGCAGATAGAATTGGCGTCAAGACAACTTTGAGATGTGGTTTTAACCAGCAACCATGATAGTGCGGCCCTATAAGAGCACATTAGACTCGTCAAACACGATACTTGGCGCACATACTGCGAAAGTGTGGAGTCACACAGCAAATTAGCAAAAGGTATTGGCCAAAGGGTCATCTAATGGGGCTCCTAAAAAGAACAGATGGTTCCTACACACAGGATCGACGGGAAACGCTACAGCTACTGTATCAGGTGCATTTCCCTAGTTCTGATATAAACTCGGAAAATCCCTGTTATAATGGGGATACTGAACCACCAGCTAGTGGTTACAGTCTGTCGGGAGGTAAGTGTGGTTTTTGTTACAAGCAAAGGAACTGTTCCTTGGATCAACCTAAGTTGTATAGACTAATTAGCATTGCATCCTTTCTGCTTAAGACCGCAGAACGCCTGATGGACCTACGTATGTAGTGCAGATTGCAAGGTACCAATCCCCTGCATCATACACAATTCGCCTACATCAAAGGCAGATCGACAGAGGTGGCTCTAAATCAGATAGTCAGTAAGATTGAAGTGGCACTCGAGGCGAACGAAATTGCTTTGTGCTCCTTCCTAGACGTCGAAAGTGCCTTCGATAGCACTGGCCATCAGTCAATAACCAGGTCGTTAGCATCTAGGGGGGTTGACTCCTTCTCTATTACTTGGATAGAGCGAATGACTATGCACAGAGATTAGATCTTCACTGTCCTCATCCGGTCTAAAGCGCTGGGTCCTGTCTCCCCTTCTTTAGTCCCTAGTCATGAACAACTGGTGAAACTATCGAAGCTAGGCATCGACACCATAGGATATGCAGATGACCTGGCAATAATAGTCTCCGAAAAGTTCGGCTTAACCATCACCGAATTGATGCAAATGGCACTCAACACGGCCCTATCTCAATATCACAAATGGTTTGCTGGCAGCAGACATAGGTCATTCTTGTCTAGTAAAAACTATTCCTGGCTTAGGGATCTGCGACAGCACGGATCTTAAGACCACGGAACTTTTCTTCGGGGCGAAATTTAGGACTCTTATTTCAGACCATAGGGAATGAAAGGGATGATGGCAACCCTTGTACTGACTGCATGAGCCTACTGTGGTTCACAGACGGATCAAAAACTAACCAAGGGGCTGGTGCGAAGATCACACGACCCAACACAAAAATCTCGAATGCAATGAGTACCTGGCCCAGTGTTTTTCAATCTGAAATCTATGCAATTGAGTCCTGCTATAGATCTATCTTTTGAGATAACAAAGCAGCCATTCAAGCTCTTTCGTCATGGAGGAATTCATCGAGACTGGTTGCGGATGGCTGTAATTGTCTCCAGCAACTATCACATAGAAACCGTGACACACGTTCTTGGGTTCCAGGGCATTCCGGAATTTCCGGCAACGAAGTTGCGGATGGGTTAGCTAGGGCCGGTTCCGCAACCACACATTCTTGGACCTTGAGTTGATAGATGAATGGTCAAAGAAGGAGAGGGGAATCTTCTGGTCAACGAGACCTGGGTTACGACAAACTAAAGAGCTGGTCAGCCCACATATAGGAAGAAAGACCAAACATCTTTCAAGGGCGGAACTACGGCTCTTGGTTTCCTATCTCACGGGACACCACAAAACTAAGTATCACCTTCACAAAATACGCCTTTTCCCTGACACTGACTGTAGACTCTGCAGAGAATGACGAGACCACAAAGCACATTTGATGTGATTGCCTTATTTGGGGTAGGAGGAAGTATCTATGCATAGAATTTGTTACTCCAGAACAGATCAGAAATTCCTCGAAATTGCTCTCCTTCCTAAAGGAGGCAGAGCCCTTCCACTTGCCACTAGTATCTCTGTTGTAAGACTCCCTCACAAATAATAAAAATAAAATATAGGATTTGGGTTTCCTTCTTGTAAAATTATAGAAAAAAGGGCAAAAACGACGCAAACGATATATGCATGTTGGTTAATAAATTAAATGTCCTTTCATTTATTTTGTTCTTTCTCTAATATATATTTTGCTTTGCTTGTTCACCTTTAATACTCATCAGTGCCAAAACACAATGTTTAATTAACTTGCAAGTGACACAGAACTAGCGGCACTAAATCCACAACTCCAGCGATAGACAAAACTGCGGCACCATTGCAGCAGAAGTAGCGGTAACGTCGGCAGCGATAATACCGTACTGATTCGCCACAACTATTACCACATTAGCCAACACACTATTGAATTGTCAATTAATTTAGACCAACAAAATCAAAACTCATTGAGCTTCCATGCTCAGGCGCTAAATGAAAAATCATGAAATTTAAAATCGAAAATAGCTAAGATAAATTAAACACAATTTATTAGCTATGCCGGACTATGGCAAAGAGTGCAATACATGTGTTGCCTTGAACAATCGAATATTTAAAGCGAAAACAAACTCGCACCGACAGCTGTCTGATCAGCAGTTTGAATGTTTTTACATACTTAGTATAAGAGAGACTTAGCATAACTTAAGCCTTACAGTTGCCGCTTGCTGCCCAAGCAGCTGCGCTTGGCCCCCACTACGGACAATTAATTTTTAAATATCTTCTAAACTAAGAATAGGATTGTTATGAAATTTTCATAACTTACCAAGAGCATTTAAATCTATGTACAAACCAAAGCGCAAGTCTGTAGTGCTTAAATGGGGGGAATGGGGGAAAGTATCCGAAATCCGACATATTTATAATCTGCGTATCGTTTACGAGAACATATTCAACCAAACCGTCTATCCGTCTATCTGTAGAGAGCTGAACTTTGACTTTTTAAGTTGGTGTATACCAGAGGCAAATCAAGTTTTTATCAAATGATCGATAACTCACCTTAACTCACTAAGGACTTAATGTTTTGTTGAGCATATCTCCGAAACAATGAGAACTTCAGCCACCAAATTTAGTTAAATATGTTCCAGTCTCACCATTGAACAATTTTTATACCCTGAACCCATTGAAAATGGGTAAAAAAGGTATAATGGTTTTGTGCAATGTTTATAACAGCCAGAAGGAGGCATCTTCGACCCCATAAAGTATATATATTCTTGATCAGGATCAACTGCCAAATCAGTTTAGCAATGTCTGTATGTCTGTCCGTCCGTCCGTCAGTATGAACTCGTTGATCCCCGTATTTTTAGGAGCTATAGACTTCAACTTTTTTAATATACACTCGTCCATGGCACGAGAAGATGATCGATAACTCTTACCATTTTTCCAAAATCGATATAAATCTGCAACAACCTCAAAATTTGTATGTTTATTTCTTATATTATGAAAGCTAACGCCACCAAAATTTGTTTAAATATTATATTGAAATATAAAATAGCACTGAAAGAATCGGTTGCAATTTTGTGAAGGTTTGTTAAGAAACACAAGTTATTAAAGACGACGTGTGGTAAAAACAAATCTCACAAGTCAATTGGCAGCTCGCGCAAGCAGTGCATGCATGTGCAGGCATCTATGCAGACATGCGTCACAAACAATTGCGTAGTATGGAGATAGTAAAATATTTCCAAACGCAGCCGCTTAGGAAAGTGCGTATGTGTGATTTTCTGTGAACATGCACGAATGCAAAAGGGTTTAACTAAGAGTGAAATCTATGTTCAAACCAAAGCGCAAGTCTGAAGTTCTTGAATTAATTTTTTGTTTATGTGGGAGGCGAATAGGGGGTGGTATCCAAAATCCGAAATATTTTTAATCTGCATATCCTATAAGATAACATATTAAACCAAATTTTGTGTTTCTTATAGTTTCTGAGATATGCTCAAAAGAAAACGGTTCAAGTTATCGATCATTTGAAATAAACTTGATCTAAGTATGAACACGAACTTAAAAAGTCCAAGTTCATCTCTCTAGCTCTTGTATTGGCTGAGAGTGACGTGTTCATACAGACAGACGGAAGGATAGACAGACGGACAAGGCTAAATCGACTCGACTAGTAATGCTGACCAAGAATATATGTTCTTTATGGGGTCGGATATACCTCCTTCTGCCTGTTACATACATTTGCACAAAAACCATTATACCTTTTTTTTTATATTTTCAATGGGTTCATGGTATAATAAGGTTTGCTAACTGTTGCGGCGAATCCGCAAGTCATATTTAATAACAATTAGCTTCGATTTCAAATATCGATAATTTACCTTACAAACGATTACCTTAAGACATTTAGGATTTAAGTTATCACATGTATGGTGACACTCAAAATGAAAATGAATGAAGCGACTGTATAGATATGCAGTCGAGAGTGAATAGGCAAACGAAGCTTACGTCCATAAATTAGTTTCAAACATAATTTTAATTCTGTAATTTCCCAGGAAATAAAATATACTTATATCGTAGTACTTCTAAACTACTGGGTTTGGCGTTACTACTTTTCTACACTTGTAGGGGTATTAATTTCGAAAAGGGATTCGGCACAACAAGTTTTATTTCGCTTTGCTTTTTCCCTGATGTGAATTTGGTAAGCGGATGAATAGCGGATGAACAGCGGAATTCTGATGGAAAAGCAATTATGTGTATGGGTGTGTATGAGTAAGTGTGATCGTTTGCGTGAGTACATGCAATACAGAAATAGCGCCAAAATTAGATCACAGGCAAAAATGAGTAGGAAAAATGCAGATGCGTCGCCGACTGACAACAGCGACAGCGACGAAGGCAAATTGGCACCTGATGGGCTGATGTCAGAAGCCACACAGGTGATGTCTGAAATGATGCGTGGTATGCTGGAGATTCAGCATGAGAACAACACACAAATGCAACAATTTCGGATGGAAATTGTTAGAATGAGCGAGATTCAAAACCAAAGAATGAATGTTTTGATTGAGTCACAGGCGGGTGCCGCCAGCGTAAACAGAAAAGCGCGAACATCTCAGGAACTAGAGGCGCAGAACTTGACGTCATTCTTAGAAGCTACGGATGCCCGCCAACACGTGCGAAGCAAGGTGGAAGGGTGTAAGAACTAAAAAACTCTGTTTTAACTGTTTAAGGTACGGCCACACCAGTCGGGACTGTAAGATCCGCCATAAATGCGACGTGGAGGGCTGCCAGAAACGGATGCATAAGCTGTTGCATAAAACCGAGGTATAACTACCAAACGTAAGGAACTCTAAGGTGCTGTTTAAGGTCTTGCCAGTAAAACTGCATGCGAACGGAAAAGTTGTCGAATGCCATGCATTTAACGATGAGGGCTCAGCTGTGTCCTAGAGACTCGTATTTGCCCCACTTTGGTGTCACAAACCCTAACAAGCCTGGAAAGTTACGGATTGTGTTTGACGCAGCAGCAGAAGTGAACGAGACGTCGCTAAACTCAATGCTGATGACTGGACCTGACGAATGCCCATCACTTGCGCATGTGCTGATGAGATTCCGGCAAAAGCGCTTAGGAGTCTGTGCTGATATTGCAGAGGTGTTCCACCAGGTGAATATAAGACCAGAAGACCGCTGTGCTCTGCGCATTCTCTGGAGATCGGAGCCACGTGAATGTATGAAGTCATTTGAAATGCAAGTAAGGACCTTTGGTGCGAAGTGTTCGCCAGCCTCCGCGCAATACATAAAAAACAAGAACGCGTCTGAATATAAAGAAATGTATTCTGAAGCTGTGGAAGCCATATTAAGAAACCATTATGTAGACGATCTAGTACACTGCTACTCATGCGAAGATGAGTATAAGAATACTATAAGAATTACGCATCAAATCATCAAAATACATCGTAGAGGCGGCTTCCTGCTCAGAAAATTTGTATCAAACTCAGATCAATTCAATGAAGTTTTTGCTGAAGGTGACACTGGTGGTGTTTTAAGTCTGGATACAGACGATACATCTAATTTTCAGAAGGTTTTGGGCATGCAATGGTATACAACGAATGATGAGTTTGGATTTCAACTATCATTTTGCAAGATAGACAAGACGTTGTTTTATGGTAACAAGGTGACAACAAAAAGAGAAATATTGCGAGTAGTCATGTCGATATTTGACCCATTTGGCGTTGCATCGGAGTACTCGTTAATAGCAGAACTACTACTTCAGTCTATTTGGCAAAAGAAAACCGGATGGGATCACCAGATCAGCGATGAGGATGCTGATACATGGAGACACTGGCTCCGGCGTTTGAACGAAATTGGCAAAATACGAATTCCTAGATGTTATGGAATTGAATTTCACGATGGAACAATAGAGCTACACATATTTTCAGACGTAAGTGAGATAGCCTATGCGGCAGTTGGATATTGGCGAATAAAGACTGGAGGACTTTGGACGACAGCCTTTATCATGGGCTAAGCCAAGTGCGCGCCAATGAAGCTATCCACAGTACCGATACTTGAGTTGCAAGCGGCAGTAATGGCTATGCGACTACGAAAGCTCATACTTGAAGGTCATGACGTAAATCCGAAGCGAATCTGTATGTGGTCTGATTCTAGAACAGTTCTGGCATGGATCAAGTCCGATCATCGACATTACAAGTCATATGTAGCACACCGTATCAACGAGATACTGGAGGGTTCTGGAGTGGACGACTGACGTTGGGTACCAGTAAAGGATTACCCTGCGGATTTTGGAACTAAAACCCTAACAAGCCGACTTTCGCTTTGGTTATCAGGCCAACAGCTACTTTTGGACCACGAAGAGTGCTGGCCAATGAATCCGAAATTTATGTTGTCAATTACGGAAGATACTGAAAACTTATTTCAAAGGTTTTCCTCATTTAAGGGGTTGAACAGGGTACTGGCATGGGTATTACGATGGCGCGACCGTGCAAAATACATTAAGTTCTTGGAAGCCTCTGTAGTATAACGACGAACAAAGGACACTAGCAAATTCAGAACCAGTCACAGGATCTAGCAGACTATGGAAATTGTCGCCGATATTGGATTAAAATGGACTTATACGAATGAACAGTCGTATAGCCAATGCCTGCGAAATAAGTGAAAACACTAGACAGCCGATTATAATGCCACAGAAAAACCATGTCAGAAAATTGATCGTGCAGCATTACCACACGGAATGGAAACACCAGAACGAGAATACAATCCTTGCAGAGATAAGGCGTGAGTATTACATTTTACACTGCCGTGAAGAGGTACGCCGAGCATCGCATGCATGCAAGGTTTGCCAAATAGAAAGAGCCCGCCCGTCACCACAATTAATGGGGCAATTGCCGGAAGATAGAGTCTCGCCATATGTGCGACCGTTCACATATGTGGGAATGGACTATATGGGCCCGTTTCTGGTGGTTAGGGGAAGAAGTACCGAGAAGCGTTGGCTATGCATCTTCAAATGCCTGACAGTACGGGCTATTCACTTCGAAATCGACAGAGATTTATCGGCAGACACATGTATTTGAGTGATAAGAATTTTCATGGCACGACGAGGAAGGCCGAAAAGGAAACTCTCGGACAATGGCACCAATCCAGTTGGCGCGGAGAAGGTACTTAAGAACGAGCTGCTGTGCATGGATCATGAAAATGGAGCAGCTGAATTTGCCAATTATAAAATTGAATGGCTATTGAACTGCCCATTAAACCCTCATGCAGGAAGATGTTGGGAACATGTCGTACGCAGCGTAAAAAATGCCATGCAATATTGAGTAAAAACATCAAGGAGGATGTTCTTTACAGTCTTTTGTGCGACGCAGAGAACATCGTAAATGTCCGACCACTCATACACAAAGCCTTAGATACCCCGACAGATGACCCGCTAACCCCGAATCACTTTCTTTTAGGTACTTCTAATTCTAGGCAAACACTACATCCGCAAGAAGAATCAGTTCAACCGACAAGAAAGGAGTGGCGTATGGTACAACAGCTTGCGCACTTGCTTTGGCGCAAGTGGATTAATGAATATCTACCGGACCTGTGTAGAAGGACAAAGTGGTACCACTCCAACAAATCGCTGAAGAAAGGAGACCTAGTTCTCATTTGTGACAGCGCAGTACATCAATCTCTCTGGAAAAAGGGGAGGATAATAGGCGTGACACCTGGAAGAGATGGACAAGTACGCACGGCGACTGTGAAAACTGCTGACGGATCATATCGTCGCCCAGACTGCATATTGGCCCGTTTCGATTTAGGCGAATCTGATGCGAGCTGGATTTATGGTGGCGGCGAATCCGCAAGTTATAATTAATAACAATTCAAATATCGATAATTTGCCTTACAAGCGATCACTTTAAGTAATATAGGATTTAAGTTATCACATGTATGGTCACACTGAAAATGAAAACGAGAGTGAATTGGCAAACGAAGCGTACGTACATATATTAGTTTTAAACATAACTTTAATACTGTAATTTCCCAGGAAATAAAATATACTTATATCGTAGTACTTCTGAACTACTGGGTTTGGCGTTATTACTTATTTACAACGGTAGGGGATTAATTTCGTAAAAGGACTCGGCTCAACAGTAACTAATACAATTTAGCTGTTACTGAGTAAAATCTTTATAGCGTCTATCACTGCGGACGGTAGTCTGCGCTAGGGGCGAAGCACGACGTAGTGTGCAAAAATGGCTAGCAATATATACGCGAATTTTCGAAATTTTGCTACGATAGTCCGATCAGATCGAGTGATATACCGATCGAAAGGTATTGCTTAATGGGACCTCACTTATTCAAATCCGATAACTCATTCAGTTGTTATTAGGAAAATAAATTTTTTGTGTGTTTCCAAAAAGTTTCGGTATAAAATTTCGCGTATGGTAGCTTTAAGATGGCAACATGGAACTTTGTGCAGTTTTTCCCTGTCATGACCCAAGAAACTTTTGTTTTACGACTTTTGAGAAAACCCGCTAATTTGTCGGAAAAACTCTAAAATTCGCTAAAATTGCCACCCCCACAGTTTGCGAACCATAGAAGATACAGGTATGTTATATATATTGTTTGAAAGAGAGCTTTTAGGCGTACCCTGGCGTTTTTGTTAAGTACGCAGTTAAAAAGCTACATGTGAAATAATGTTTTCAATTGCCCTCGGCACTTTACGCCAAAAGCTCCAGCTTCTGTGTATCCAAAAATAACCTTTTGAGATGTGCCGAATGCCCTACTAATTTTTAAAAATTTGGAATTGAGCATATATTTAATAGAATATCCCTCGTCAAAAAATGTTATATCAGAAATTTTGGCGTTGAAATGTACTTTTGCCCCTAGATTGCTATCTCGTGTAGAGGTGTTTTTGTTCTGCGACTCTATAAGTTATATATACTTTGATCATGATCGTCTGTATGAATGTAGTGATCTCCAATCCTACCAAAGCTAGATCCCGAAACCCTAAGACTATAGATTCTCCTGTACCATATGCAGAACATGTTCATAATTTTTGTAGATATCTTTCCCGTTTCAATAATATCGATATAAATCGATTTTAAGACTTGGTATTCTTAGGATATCTTGGAGATGAGCCGCCAAATCTACATAATAGGTTGCTTACACCGGTGCCTCAGTAGGAGTTGCATACATACATACACAGGGTTTGTGTGTGTCAAGCGGGCCGATAGTTCGCAGTTACCGCTGCTGCGGAGATATTCGGAGGGCTGCATTGGGATTTAGTATTTGTTAATATTAAGGTGTTTTGAAG
Source organism: Drosophila colorata (assembly GCA_035041545.1). Taxonomy (NCBI): domain Eukaryota; kingdom Metazoa; phylum Arthropoda; class Insecta; order Diptera; family Drosophilidae; genus Drosophila; species Drosophila colorata. Next base: position 162,058 of record JAWNLD010000233.1, read on the forward strand.
AGCTTTTTATATGTTTAAAATGGGCAATGGATGATTTTTGTTTGGGTGCGAAATGAACATGCATTGGCGCAATGGGAACAGACTTTCTTGGACATGTTGGAGGGAAGTTGGCACGTCTGAGATGTCTTCCAGATTGAATACGCTGGGCGTGGAGGTGCTACCAAGTGAAAGTGAAGATCGACACGTTCAAATGGCAATGTTCGTATTTACGTGAAAAATTAGCCAAACAATTAGAATATTATTACTTTTAGCCAAGAAAGGGAGCAAATTTAAAAAGGCAAATTTTCTATTCGTGGCTTTTCACCACAATATATATATTTTCGAGAGCTGAGTGACACATTATTTTTTTATTATTTATAAGTTTTACATTTAAAATATCTTTAATTTAAATTTCAGACGGATTCAGTTTATATGTAGATGACAACATGGCTGACGATCTGCTGTCGCCAGACCTTGAAGCAAGCTGCTCCAATTCCCAACTGGCTAAAAAAAAAAAGAAATTCTTACAAGCCTAGTGAAGCACACTCTGTTAATTCGAAAGTTATTCTTAAATGTTTAAGATTCACATCTCGAAGCAAACAGACTTTATTTTTTTTTGAGCGCGTGTTTTCGTAGTTTTCTGAAACAATCGGCATTTTTATCATTTATATTATTTATAAATTTTTTCAAATTATTATTTAATTATTATATATATTGTTTGCTTTTTCCGTGGTCGAGTCACGAGTGCATGTCGTGTATTTCAATTATATTTATTTGTGTCACAATTGCAATTGCAATTTCGTTTATGTTTTGAGCTCTATTCGTTTGAGTATAACTTTGTTGTTTGGTAAGCCTTACTTTTTTTAGAGTAACAGTTAAGCTCTCTCCCGCTTTTAGTTATCTGCATAAGCGTTTATCTTGTAATCTGCTCTCTTGCGCTCAATTTCCTAATTGTTCTGCTGCTGTCAGACTTCTAATCACTTATTCTAACTGTCTAATTTTCTCTTAGCGTGCGTTGGTACAGTGGTAAAACTGGTAAATTTTTCCAATAAAATGAGTCACCAAATTATCTGTTATAAAAAATCTTGTCAAAAGCAAGCTACACAATCTAGCATACCCTGTTGGCTTTGTGATAACGTTGTACATGCAAAATGTGCAGCTTACTCGGGGCTAGTGGGGGATGCTATAGCCCAACGTAATGGCTTATTAAATAGCTGTGACTCGTGTTGGCAAAAATACTGTTGTCGAAAATTACACAGGTTTTTCCAAATTGTCTGCAATACCAAAAGCTTTTGAGAGAATTATAACATCTCAACTGCAACATTTATGCTCTATTATTTCACCTTCTCAGCATGGGTTTATGAAACGTAGATCTGTAACCACTAACCTTCTAGAGTTCTCTTCTCTGGTATTTGATAGCTTCAAAAACAAAATGCAGACTGGTGTTATCTACACTGATTTCAACAAGGCTTTTGACTCTACAAATTATGCCTACTTGGTTTCATAGTAAATCTTATAAACTGGATTTCAGAGTATCTGAGAAATAGATCCCAAAGGGTTATTTTTGGAAATGTGTATTCTATCTGTATCAGGGTGACATCTGGGGTTCCCCAGGGTAGTCATCTTGGTCCGCTTCTCTTTACTTTTTTTTATTAATGACCTTCCCTCGGTTCTTTCACACTCCCGTGTGCTAATGTATGCCGATGATGTGAAATTGTGCATTACATATAAAAATATGGCTTCAAGTAATCTCCTACAAGCCGATCTTGACGCCTTTGAGTCCTGGTGTCAAGATAACCTATTTAATCTTAATTGCTCTAAGTGCAAGGTAATGACTTTTTAACGAAACTCTCCTCAAATATTTCCGTAAAAGCTAGGTAGCATACTGCTTGAACGGGTAAATAATACCGATAAAGTTATGAATGAACTAGAAGTAATTTTTGATCATAAACTTAAATTTGACTCTCATGTTACGACCATAGTCAACAAGGCTATGACTATTCTGGGATTCATCAAGAGATGGTCCAAGGAGTTTGATGACCCGACGACAAAGACACTTTTCAAATCTCTAGTCCGAACCGTTCTCGAGTTTGGGTCATGCTTATGGTCCCCACAATACGCAGTACATCAGAACCGAATTGACCCGGTACAAAAGAAATTTTTATTATTTGCCTCGTGGCCTAACTTGGGATCCTGAGGTTCGGTTCCCATCATACCCAAGTAGGCTTTTATTGATAAATCTCCCCTCTTTAACAAATCGGAGAACTATGCTTGGCGTAATCTTTGTCCATAATTTAATTACTGGCGTAATCGATTCATCTGAATTGATAAGCCAATTAAATTTCTCGGTTCCAATTTTAAACACTTAGTACTTAACCATTGCTTAACTAACTATGCCCTGCATGAACCCTTCCGTGTCCTTTGTGATGATTTTAATTTACATTATAGAATGATAAGTTCGGAGTCTTCCCTTCCTCGTATTAAGTCCTTACTCATAAGCTATTTAGCAAGTAGATTGTAGATAGTTTATATTCGTTTTCGCGATTGCATAAGAACTTTTGGCTACGTACAACACTGCTCCCACAATGTCCAAAGCTCGATATGTGCAAAACATCAACGATGCCAGTGCAACATTGCAGGCGACACCTTTTGAATACTTTGGTACTTATTGTTTGGTTTCATTAGAATAGTGTTGGATAACTGTTCAATTTTGTCACATGGGACAGTGGTCACTGATCACAGATCGCGACATCTAGCTTAGTTGCTAGACTTTTTCATTCGTACACTTGGCATAATTATTTCTAATTCATTATTCTATTATATCTGTAAACACTTTTGGACAAAGTAATGTGACAGATTATAATAGGAATAAAATTGAACTCTTTTCTTTTATCAAACGAATGATTACCTAAGAAATTTCAGAAAAAAAATCGATTATCTTATCATTTTTATTCAGCACACCAAAAACAAGTGATCGATGGTGCTCAGGTTCGATTTCCGCTCCTGATGCAAAAGCTGGTCTTGATTCTTCTAATAATTCAAACTTTTTCTAGTTCATAACTATTTCTTAAAATTCTATTCTGTTTGCTTTCTGTTAGAATTTTTCGTTTAATTCTTATTGAATACTTTAACTTGAATTTCGTGTGACGTGTGTGTTTACGTGTTAAACTCCGCGGGTAGTCAAATTATTTATTGGTTTTATACTCGTTTATTATTTTTTTATCCACCCATAATACTTGGTTACATGCTTTCGTTGTAATATACACCGTGGACAAGTATTCCGCTGTCGGTTACAAACGACTGCAACTTTCTCACTTGTTTTAATTTGCGAAATCACAACATTATCGATCATCAGCAGTCTTTGCTATCGACTTTGTGTTTGGAATCACCTTGCTAATCGGTCAATGTTCATTCGTTAATAATTCTAATTAGGCAAAAAACACAAAGTCAAATAAACACAAGACTGATGTTGATGATGACTGAATTTGTAACAAAACTATTTGCTTTGTCTTGGTAGGCACTTAGGCATTCAAGTTTTATCATTATTCTAGTAAGGTAAGCCAATAAGGACCAACTGAGAAAACTATTTTTCTTAGACTGATGTTTATTGAAAAATTTTTTTTTTTTATTATTTCGATTCAGTATTCCAGTCTCATAGCCCAATACCACAATCAGCATTTTCTGTTTTGCCATAATAGCCTGTCTACAAAAATGTATGGACTCACGTCCTTCTTGAAGTATATTTTGGAATTTCAGATTTGTAAACGTTACCACCGAACGCTAGATAGTGGAAAATCTATAATACTGATATGAATTAATATATCGAAATTATTTGTTTTCGGTAGCTGACACCAGGATTGTCTGCAAAAAATATAATTGTACAAAGTGTGATAAAAATGATTACAAGCTTAATCACAGATACAATACAAAATCATAATTGGATACCTTGCTGGCTTTTTAGCGGTAGTGGAAACTTGGCATTAAGTGACGGACTATCAGTTATTATATCTGCCAAATCACCCTGTGATTAGAAACATATGATGTTTTCTACATTATATTATTTGTCTATTGCCAAGGTCTTGCAAATTGAATCATGTCTAGGCTATTATTTTCTGCTCGAAGAATAAGACCGCAAGTAAGTAAACGCACTATTTTAAGATTAGTTCACTAATATTATTATTTAGCAGCAAGAATTTCTGCTTGCCGGCGCTTGCATTTCAAGGCAAACAAGAGGAAAAGCCTCAACACCAATGAACACAATTGTGATGTTTGTGCCGCAACAAGAGGTAAAAATACATATCAATGTTCAATTTCTATATTGAATAATCGAATTTCACCTGTGACATTACTGTTTCATGAAGGCCTGGGTAGTGGAGCGCATGGGAAGGTTTCATAGAATTCTAGATCCCGGCCTTAATATTCTCGTGCCAGTGGCCGATAAAATCAAATATGTTCAAAGCCTGAAGGAAATTGCGATAGATGTTCCCAAACAAAGTGCTATAACATCCGATAATGTGACGCTGAGTATTGATGGGGTTCTTTACTTGCGTATTATTGATCCCTATAGAGGTTTGATATTCTGTACAATAGCATACCTATATCATTTAAAACTTATTTTACAAAGTTTATTTTAGCTTCTTATGGTGTTGAGGACCCAGAATTTGCCATAACCCAACTTGCACAAACAACAATGCGGTCTGAACTTGGAAAAATGTCATTAGACAAAGTGTTCCGAGAAAGAGAATCATTAAATGTAAGCATTGTCGATTCAATAAATAAAGCGAGTGAAGCTTGGGGTATTGCATGTTTGCGCTACGAAATTCGAGATATTCGGGTAAATATTCAAAACGTGTCTTGTGTTTTGTTGCATCAACTATAAATATATATATTTTTTAATCAAAATTAGCTACCGACCAGAGTTCATGAAGCAATGCAAATGCAGGTTGAAGCAGAAAGAAGAAAAAGAGCAGCTATTTTAGAATCAGAGGGAGTTCGTGAAGCTGAAATTAATATTGCCGAAGGCAAAAGAAAATCGAGAATTCTAGCATCAGGTATGTGTGTACATATATATACAGTAAGCAAAACAATTTTTCGTACACTCGTAGCCTTCAATGCTCTGTGACTTTATGTACATTAAAGGTCATTGAGTAATAAGGTACAAAAGGCGGGGTTTGACTCCGAACTTTTATTACAGCTATTTGGTTTATCTTCGGTATTTAAGGATGGTCTGCAAACGCAAATTCAAACAGCAAATTTATCATAAGATGCAACAACAAAACTGTGAAAAATAAATCGGTTGAAATGGGTTTTGTACTCTTTTTTTTTTGATCGTCTGTCACGTCTATGAGTGACTTGAACATTTTCCCCTAATTGATTTTCCCCTTTTATTTAGAAGTTTTAACATATGTTGAAATCAAAATGAATCAAATTCATGACTTTCACGCACAAAAATTATTCGTACGGTGGTCCAAAATGCTGCAAAGGAAATAAGGAATTTAATTGAAATTGAATACTTTGTTCGGCTGCCTTTCAGTCGACTCCACATATTTTTACCAAATTATTGGTCTTTTTCAGATCAATATTTTCAGACTTTATAGCTGATGCGGTTTTTAAGGACTCAAGTCTAGTGACTGCGGAGGAATTTTAAGCTGCTTGCACTGATAAATCAGCCAATTTTGAGACTAATACGATGAATGCTTCGGGTCATTTTCTTATTAAAACAAAAATGTATTGGGATTGACCCCTAGTTTTTTGCCATGAAAAATGCCTTCCAAAACCATTTTATATACATGCGTGTCCAATTTGGCTAAAAAAAAAAATCCAGATGCTGCTATACACCCAAAACCATAACATTCGCTCCATCGTAATTGTTTTCAGGGATACGGTTCTTCGCTTACCTTACTTTTCGACAAATTTTCGAAAAATTTTATTTTTGGATTCGTCAATAATAGTAGCGTTCCCCCAACGTGAGTCTGGCTTATTTATGTACAATTTGACGAATCTTAACCTCTTATTGTATTATCCTTGAAAATTAATGGATTTGATGTGCAATTCTTCCATGATACCCAGCATTATGCGTGAACTGGGTATACTATGGGGCAAACTTTTTTGTGACTTTCTTAGGGGATGTTGTGCGATAGAGCTGGACAAAAGCGGCTATAATATTTCCGGATTCACGTAGAGTTAAAAATTTTCACATGTATTTATAAATTTTTTAATAACACTTTGAACAATGTGACCTTTAATTAGCTTTCCAATTTCACGACCAAATTTTTTAAACGCCCTATTTTGTGCAATTCAATTGAAATTTGTCTTATATCAAGTCAAAGTAGAATGCACGCATTAAAATCAAGAAAATTTCGTGAAAAATTTGACGATTACAGTTAGATGCGAGCATAGGTTGTCAGTTTAAACCTATGCAACTCATGAATTTTATTATTTTTCTTTTAAAAATAAGTTAGGAGAATGTTATATTTACATTCTAAAAATAAAAATTGTTTACCTTTACTCTACGTGAGGTTATAGACCATTAATCTGGAAGGTTAACAATGTACGAATAATTGTTTTGCTTCCAGTGTGTACTTATGTATATAAAAGAAGATAACAATTTCTCTTGAATACAATTTTGTTATGAAATGGGTTGTGCATAAAATAAGACAGTTTCAACCGCTTTATCAAATATTTTCCTGATCAATAATCTAATAACAAACCCATGACCATCTGTCTGTTTCTGTGATATCAATGGTCTAAGTTTAAAAGCTTTTTGATCAAATATGGCAACGATTCGTCAATTTGCAATAGACGATAAATTTATTTTTTGTACACCTATTTTTTTTTTAAGATATGCTATAAAAAAATTGTCTTCATACGTTCAGATGTATGGAATAAAATCAATTACAAAAATACAAAGCAAAATTCCATTTAAATATTAGTTAAGGGTTATGCAAGACTATACCACTAAATTTGAATCGAATCCAATTAAGTGCTTTTTTAAAATTATTTTTTTGAAATTATATTTGCAGAAGCTGAACGACAAGAGCACATTAACAAAGCTAGTGGTGAAGCTGCTGCCATGATCGCAGTTGCCGATGCTAGAGCTCGTAGCCTGCAAGCTTTAGCAAAGTCTCTTTCACATACGGTAAGTAAAATTATAGAAACCATAATTAGTGCTTTATATTTCTTATACTCTATCACGAAGTGAAGAGAATATATTGGGTTTGTGCAATATCCGTTTTGCTGTCCGTGTGATTTGTTTCGCCGCTAATGGAGCTTGAGAATTTAAACTTGGAATATATACTCCTGTATATTCTCTTGAGATAAAATGTTAAGATTGTTTCGCTTAGCTCGCTGACAATTCGATTTAAATATTTCCCTCAGTTTTAAAGCTATACTCACCAAATTATGAAATCAAATTACTTACACCTCCGTTAAAGATCGCGGAAATTTTGTTTTTACCATTCCCGTCGCCACTAATTAGAAAAAAATATATTCTCAGCAAGAGGATGCATTTTCTGTTTGCATTGTATACATGTGTATACATATGTATTCCTTATTAAAATTGTTTTCCAGCTGTTTGCGATGGGAATTTTTTTTGAATAACTTAATTTAATTTTCGTTACGTAATAATTAATTTTTATTCCCTGCACCTATTGAAAAATGGGAAAAAGGGTATATTGGTTTTGTGCAAATGCATGTAGCAAACAGAAGGAGGCATCTTTCATAACGTAAATACGGCCATAGTCAAAAGTAATTACACAATCAAATTTGTTTACATATTCCACTAAATCAGCTAGTTGTTGTGGTTGCAAGTAAGATGCAGAAAGAGTTGTCACATAACTTGATCTACACAAAAGCAAATCGAAGAAGAATTGAAAAAGATAACGGTTGATAGGACTAAAATAGAAGCAAATGAAGTGATGCATATCAGTTGTAACAATAAATGAATGAAGAATTGAAAAAGATAACTATTAAAATAACTAAAATAGAATCAAATGAAGTGATTCCTATCAGTTTTTCAAAAGTATTTACACACATTTTATTTGCTTCAAAAGTATTTACACAAATTTTTAACTTAATTTTCTTATGCTTACTTAATTAACATAACTAGTATTGACTATTGATGTTAAAAAAAAATCGAAACATCGATGTATCGATATTAACAACAGCGTTCTTTTTCTAATTTTAACTCGATATTCTTTTTTACGATCTTTTGATGTACCTCGATCAATTCTTATAAATAAATCGGCGTTTTGGGCATATTTAAGCTAAAGCTAGAGACGCCAAAAAAAAACACGAACTTTTTGTTAGTGATGTTAAGAAAAATCAAATCATCGATGTATTGATGTAACAGCGGTGTTTTCCAATTTGAACTTAATAATCTTTTTTTTCGATCGATGATTATCAACACGATTTTCTTATCCGATGTAAAAAATCGATGTTCAATATCAATATTGGCTATAAATGATTCAGTAAAGCTGTGGGCTAATTCAAGAGTCAATTTGGACCAAATTTCCCTTATTTCAAGGAAGGTATCATCGTGTTTTCCATTTTTTATCAAAAGTACTTTGCTGTTTTATGAAGGACCAAACATTTTTAATGATATTTAGATCGAGTCACTTTAAACGCCAATGCTGAACTGCCTGATTTAAGTCAATCAGAAATTTGGTAGATATTCACCTTTTATGACATGGAGCAGTGTCGTGTTGTCGAATCTAGTCAATGGATCTTAAAATCTTTAGTAAATCTAATCTAGGGATAGCCATCCCTAATACATCACAGTGCCAGCTCCAAATCTGTTAAGCGGATGCACTGCATTTTTACTTTGGTGTTGGCTTGGTTGGGGAAGTGCTTATCAAATGAACCCTGAAATTAAAATACTGACTCATCTGTCCACAAGTCTTTGTAGCAAAACTATATAAGTTTCTACAACACGACACTGGTCCATATCATAAAAGATGGATGCCTACTAAATTTGTATAATACTTAAATCAGGCTCACGCATTGTGCTCCGTTTACGTCGACGCGTAACGGCATTACACCCGTTAATTCTGCGAGCATGCCAAGCTACCTAAGCGGTAAATCGAGGCCTCAAGTCGTGCTAAAGGTAGTTGCTAACTACAACACTCCTGCAAGCACGGATGCGCTTAAACTAGTAAATGCAGGTATTACCAGAAAAGCCAGCGCGCCCTCGTCAGTTCCAAAAGCTTTTAAAGCACCTCTGAGTATAGACGCCACTCATGATAGCAACAGCTTTGAGGTCCCACTCCATCATCGAGAAAAGGAGCCACTCAACATGAGGTTTGTTGATTTGAAAAAGCAGGCAACAACCTCGTAAAAAATATAAGATAAACCCCGTAAAAATTACGGCCTCGTCCTGTGCAACAGGTGTCTGCAGTATGGGCATAGAAAAATCTACTGCACGAGACATTATGTCTGTACGGAGTGTGCGACCACCATCTAACGTTAGAGTGCAAATTAAGAAAAGAAAGAGAACGGTGCTGCTAGCACTGTGGCGAATTACACGCTGAAAACTTCATGGGCTCCCGGGATGTACCTGTTGTTTAATCGTTCAAACCTGGCCACCAATATTTTGCAAGTATTGCTCGGGTTAGCTAGCCTGCTGAACACCAAGCCGCTCCTCTTCCCACAAAAGAAACACAGCCCCCGACAGTCGCTACATTACCCTTGAACAACTTTAATGATAGCGGGCCAATTTTTGTCAATTTGAATGCGTTAACAGTATTAAAACTGAGTTAACAGCTACGAAAAATACTAAATATTATATAAAAACGAGTTGGCAGAAACCACGTTAATTTTAAACGCTGCTATATCACCTCCCTATTTCCCAATCTATACATGCTAGCCTACATAGGCACCCTGTGTAAGGTATTTCCAGAAATATTTAAATTGTGGCTAACAGATCAACCCTGGTGATCAAAACTCTTATGGTCATGGTTTGAATCTCAAGAGTTTGGGTTTTACTCAAGTATATTTTTGTTCACTGTTTACCAGCAATTATAACACTAGAGTTGCCATCAGTCGGTTGCATCCGAGTGCAAATGTCTTAATAATTTTATCAAAGTTACTTTTTATTGTCTTTTGTTATAGGACGGTAGAAGTGCAGCATCTTTAACACTGGCCGAACAATATATTGAAGCTTTTAAAAAATTAGCAAAATCAAACAATACTATGATATTACCGGCAAATCCAGGAGATGTAACTGGTCTTGTTGCACAAGCCATGGCCGTGTACAGTAATGTATCTAAGCAGAGCATTGATTCGTCACCACATAACATTGAAAACTGCTTTAATAAGAAAGAATACAATCCGTTTAATGATGAAAAAAATGCTGTAAAAATTAATATTGAATAAAATCAAAATTTAATAAAAGTACGCAACTTCGTTTGTTATTCTTTATAACTTAATTTGCATGCAGTGAAAACATCGTTTCAGTTAAAAGGAGGCAATAATAAAGTCAACGGGCTCTAAATTATTGAAAATAATTAAACTTTAAAAATCTTCAAGCCGAAACAGTTCGAATACAGAAATCCCTTTTTATACTCGTTCACAAAGGGAAAATAGTATATTGTGTTTGTGCAATGCTTGTCTTGGTTCAATGGTTCATACGGACCGGCGCTATTGAAGCTAGAAACTTTATGCTTACTGACCCTCACCCGTGTCGATACGGCGATGACTTCCATTTCCGCCATGAAGCTACCTACATAATCATCCACATACTGATATTCAGTAATGGTTTCAACCGCACGTGTATCTTTAACTTGACATTCCTCAAAGTTTATGGTCTTTAAGCTTGAAGTTTCCCTGGCTTATTTGCATTTATAACTTCAGGGAGCGGCAGGTACTAAAGCTAGAGATAAAGATATTGCTCAAATCGACCTGGTGGTCCAAGCGACGAGCGTGTGAAGTAGTATCTTGGGCTGGGGTATCACTTAGTCTGACCAGACGCCACCTACACGGATAGAGAGAGCTACTCGAATAGCGTTGAGATGCACTGAATTATGTTTGTAGAGAAAGTTTTCCTTGTGCCAAGTTGTATAACGGAAATCAACGTCCGAGCTGGGGCACCATCACCGGCGTAGATGATCTATGCGAACCGACAGAGACCTGGTAAGGACAACGCATCCGGAAATTGGATAAAATGGATCGAACTGGAGGTAAACATCTATAGCAGACCCGATCTGTGTAGGTCACGACGTCCGGTTTTGCCACACCTTCAGCCACGCCTGAGGTTGGAAGTGCTGGTTGATGTGCGCAAGAAAAGGTGCACGTGCTATCTAAGGTCACGTCTGAGATAGATCACCGTACCAACCGTGATAAACGTGTGAAAGAACAAAGTAGAGAAGCGGAAGAAACTTGGACAGTGGCACTGGATCCACCTGAAAATTCTAATAAATATATAATTATTACTGACTCGCACTAATTTATACATTTAATTTGCTTTATTATTGTACTTTGTTCTTTAAACTCCTAACCGCACTCCAAACTCCTACACCCGAATCGCCAGTCAGCTTACCCTTTCCTCTCGACTCCTCGAATTACTCTTGTTCGTTGCTGCGACCGATCTCACTGATGTTCATGCATCGACTCCTCGATCTGTTAACAGCTCTGCTGTTAGCCAGCTTTACACGCTCAGCTATAAAGCTGCGTCGCCTTTCATGCTCTCGGCCTTGCTATCACTGTAGGGCCTCTGAGTACGACTTTTTCGTCGTCAGTGTCGCTGTTAAATTGGTGTCCATTCTACCGACGTTTTGTTCAGCTGTGTGTTTGCGGCGCGGGGCGCCCATGCTGTGTTTTTATTGTTTGTCCGTTTTATACCCTGAACCCATTGAAAATGGGTAAAAAGGGTATAATGCTTATATATATATATATATAACATAACATAGATTTTAGAGGCACAGCGACCAAAGGGCGGTATTTTGTGCCGGTACTTTGTTCCCTGCGGAGACACGAGACGCTCTACCTCCCTTATGGAGGAGAGCAGATCTTTTGTCGAGGAATTTCTAATCCGTGCTGGAGTAACAAATTCTTTGCATATATACTTCCTTGTAATCCAAATAATGGCTGGGTAATCACATAAAATGTGCTTTGCTGTTTCGTTATCCTCTCTGCAGGGTCTACACTCTGTATTAGGGGATAGGGGCATTTTGTGTGACACAAAGAGCCGTAGAGGCGGAATGTTGGGCTCTATCCAAATGGCTGCTTGAATATGAAAAGATATCTTCTAAAGCTACCTTCTTTTTGTGCAAATGCAGTGGATTCAGTCCTAAGGCTGTCTCCATTCCGCAGTAGGACATGTACGCATTAAACTCGTGAGGGATAAACCCGACTTTTTACCAAAGAGCTCACATGGCATGAGTACCTTTGATCAACGTTTTGTCTAAGTGCGAGTTCCAGTCCGACAACGATGTTGTACCGTTTAGTGAAGGGAACGATAATCGTCTTCTGTGGATTGATATGGAGACACAGCTGTGCACCATCTTGAGAGCCGTTTGCATCAATTCATTGATGGTTAAGCCGAACTTTCCGGAGACTAGCATTGCCAGGTCATCTACATAACCTATATTATCGATGCCTAGATCCGATAGTTTCCCCAGTAGCTCATCTATCACTAGGGACCAAAGAAGGGAATCCTGTCTCCCCTGTCCCCGCGCTGTGGACAACTTTTGACCGCTCGGATGCGGATGCGGATGGCGTCCAGTGAAGATCTTATGTCTCTTTGCATAAGCATTCTCTCTATCTACAAAACAGAGAAGAAGTCAAATAATAGGCGAATTTGTTATGGTGCAGGTAACTGGAATCTTGCAATCTGCACCAAATATGCAAGTTCAACAGTCCTTGTGCGGTCTTATGTAGAGAGGATGTACGGCTATTTGGTCAATACGTCTTAGGCTGGGAATACAAATCACATTTACCTCCCTTTAAGATAGCGGAATGTACCCCCAAGTGAAGCTTGCCCCAAGCAAGACCACTTAATTTTTTAATTGAAACCCATAGAAACAGAGCAGCCAGAGAGTCAAATTTGGTGGGGAAGCCATAATCCAGATGCTCAAGCTATTCGCCCTGCCATTGGCAAGGACCTTTTGAGTGGAAATATTTCATTTCGGCGGTGGCTGATTTAATTTCCTCAGCCAGTTTCTTCATGACCACCAACTGATTTTCCCCTTTGTAAATGTGTGTGTTCTCTCAATACCTCAATATTTCGACACAACTGCAAACTATTAAAAAATATAAAATAAATTTGGTGGTACTTGCCTTTTAATTTAATGATAGCGGGCCAATTTTTGTCAATTTGAATGCGTTAACAGTATTAAAACTGAGTTAACAGCTACGAAAAATACTAAATATTATATAAAAACGAGTTGGCAGAAACCACGTTAATTTTAAACGCTGCTATATCACCTCCCTATTTCCCAATCTATACATGCTAACCTACATAGGCACCCTGTGTAAGGTATTTCCAGAAATATTTAAATTGTGGCTAACAGATCAACCCTGGTGATCAAAACTCTTATGGTCATGGTTTGAATCTCAAGAGTTTGGGTTTTACTCAAGTATATTTTTGTTCACTGTTTACCAGCAATTATAACACTAGAGTTGCCATCAGTCGGTTGCATCCGAGTGCAAATGTCTTAATAATTTTATCAAAGTTACTTTTTATTGTCTTTTGTTATAGGACGGTAGAAGTGCAGCATCTTTAACACTGGCCGAACAATATATTGAAGCTTTTAAAAAATTAGCAAAATCAAACAATACTATGATATTACCGGCAAATCCAGGAGATGTAACTGGTCTTGTTGCACAAGCCATGGCCGTGTACAGTAATGTATCTAAGCAGAGCATTGATTCGTCACCACATAACATTGAAAACTGCTTTAATAAGAAAGAATACAATCCGTTTAATGATGAAAAAAATGCTGTAAAAATGAATACTGAATAAAATCAAAATTTAATAAAAGTACGCAACTTCGTTTGTTATTCTTTATAACTTAATTTGCATGCAGTGAAAACATCGTTTCAGTTAAAAGGAGGCAATAATAAAGTCAACGGGCTCTAAATTATTGAAAATAATTAAACTTTAAAAATCTGCAAGCCGAAACAGTTCGAATACAGAAATCCCTTTTTATACTCGTTCACAAAGGGAAATTAGTATATTGTGTTTGTGCAATGTTTGTCTTGGTTAATTGGTTCATAAGGACTGACGGACGGACACGTATGTGCGTATGAACCTATTTTTTCGGCGTTATTGAAGCTAGAATGATGACTTCCATTTCCGCCATGAAGCTACCTACATAAAAATCCACATACTGATATTTAGTAATGGTTTCAACCGCACGTGGATCTTTAACTTGACATTCCACCACGTTTATCGTCTTTAAGCTTGAAGTTTCCCTAGCTTATTTGCATTTATAACTTCAGCGAGCAGCAGGTACTAACGCTAGTCGATATTGCTCAAATCGACCTGGTGGTCCAAGCGATGAGCGTGTGAAGTAGTATCTTGGGCTGTGGTATCACTTAGTCTGACTAGACGCCACCTACACGGATAGAGAGAGCTACTCGAATAGCGTTGAGATGCACTGAATTATGTTTGTAGAGAAAGTTTTCCTTGTGCCAAGTTGTATAACGGAAATCAACGTCCGAGCTGGGGCACCATCGCCGGCGTAGATGATCTATGCGAACCGACAGAGACCTGGCAAGGACAACGCATCCGGAAATTGGATAAAATGAATCGTACAGGAGGTAAACATCTATAGCAGGCCCCATCCGAGTAGGTCACGACGTCCGGTTTTGCCACACGTTCCGCCACGCCTGAGGTTGGCAGTGCTGGTTGATGTGCGCAAGAAAAGGTGTGCAAAACATAGGTGCTCAGGCACAGAGATAGCACGTGCAATCTAAGGTCACGTCTGAGATAGATCACCGTACCAACCGTGATAAACGTGTGAAAGAACAAAGTGGAGAAGTGGAAGGGAAAAAAACACTAAGCCCGGGCAGAAACTTGGACAGTGGCACTGGATCCACCTGAAAATTCTAATAAATATATAATTATTACTGACTCGCATTAATTTATACATTTAATTTGCTTTATTATTGTACTTTGTTCTTTATCCTAACCGCACTCCAAACTCCTACACCCGAATCGCCAGTCAGCTTACCCTTTCCTCTCGACTCCTCGAATTACTCTTGTGATCGACTCCTCGATCTGTTAACAGCTCTGCTGTTAGCCAGCTTTACACGCTCAGCTATAAAGCTGCGTCGCCTTTCATGCTCTCGGCCTTGCTATCACTGTAGGGCCTCTGAGTATGACTTTTTCGTCGTCAGTGTCGCTGTTAAATTGGTGTCCATTCTACCGACGTTTTGTGCAGCTGTGTGTTTGCGGCGCGGGGCGCCCTTGCTGTGTTTTTATTGTTTGTCCGTTTTATACCCTGAACCCATTGAAAATGGGTAAAAAGGGTATAATGCTTATATATATATATATATATATTCTTGATCAAGACGACGAGCTGAAATGATTTAGCCATGTCCGTCTGTATAAACGCAGTGATCTCAGGAATTACAAAAGCCTAAACTTTTCCACAATAGATTCTGTTAAACCATACAAGTGACAAAAAGTTTCTTATTTTTTTTTTCGATATCTTACTCCGTTTCATTACTATCGATAAAAATCAATTTTCAGACTTGGTTTTCTTAGCATATCTCGGAGACTATTAGAGCTAGAGCCACCACAAAGTACTACCGACTTGCGCTTAGGTTTGTAAATTGATTTATATGCTCTTATTAAGCACTAAAAATTTCATAACGATCATACTCTTAGCTTAGAAGTTATTCTATAATTAATTTTCCATACTGGGGCCCAGCGCAGCCGATTTGTAAAGTGCGCAGTTTGCTGCGTGCGTGTGTGCAAAGAGCTTTTAATGTAAGGTGAGCGAAATAAGTAAATCAGACAAACACATTTTTGCTCTTTTCTTCTGCACCACGCAGTTTTCGCATTCCCCATGATCATTAGTGTTTTGGATTGGATTAGTGTTTTAAATATCCGTTAAAATATTTCGTTAATTGCCAGAAGACAAGAATTCTTAGAGCGAAATAAGTAAGACAGACTGATTAGTTTTTTCAGTTTTGCGTTTGAGTGAGCACATACAAATTATTAATGTCTTTAACCCTTAATGTCAAATCGGGCCCATTTAAGTGACGAAGAGCGTGGAAGAATAGTGGGACTCCGCGAAATGGGCATGTCTATATGCAATGTAGCAGCAAATGTATCTAGAAAAAAATCCGCAATACAAAAGTTTCTAAAAAACCCACAAAGCCACGGAAAATACCGCGATATGGACGACCGCCATTGGTAGACTGCCGCTACATTAGACGGTCAAGGAGAACATTAGTTCATCGCAAATAAGCGAAAATTTGACCCTTCCCGTATCCACTAGACGTGTGCAACAAATACCTAAGGCATCCGAAAACGTTTCGTACGAAACAAAACTTTCTAAGCCGAAGCTTCTTCCAAGACAAGGCAGCTAGACTGCAGTTTGCAGAGAAGTACAAATTTTGGAACCAAGAGTGGCAAGAATTAATTTTTAGCGACAAAAAAAAGTAATTTGTATGGCCCAGACGGCTATCGTTATTATTATCGCGATTTGCGAAGCCCCAAGAAAATTCATATGGCAAGAACTTCCATGGGGGGACTCTGACTATATGGGCTTCAATCCGTTATAATGGAAAGTTTCCAATTTGCTTTGTGACCCTGAATAAAGTGCTGCTCGCGTTTTTGTGTATGTGTGTGTGTGTGTGTGTGTGACTTTGTGAATGTGTGTATGAATGCAAAGAGGTTTAAATGTATGTAACAGCAATCCGTTGGGTTCAGGATATCTTCTTGTCGGGTACACCCGACTAGAGCCATAATACCTGTTTCTTGTTTTGCTTTTCCGTTTTCTTATTATTATTATTTGCGAGGGAGTCTCATAACATAGATTTTAGATGAGAGTTGAGAGTTGCTGGAGACAATTTCAGCAATCCGCAACCAGTCTCGAGGTAATCCTTCATGAGGATAGAAGTTGAATGTCTGCTTGAATATCTGAAAAGATATCTTATCCCCTTGTCAAGGATATATTTGGAGAAGGACTCAATGGCGTGGATCTCATGTTAAAAAACACGGGGCCAGGTACCCATTGCAATCGAGGTTTTGGTGTTAGGTCCTGTGATCCTCGCACCAGTTTTTTTTATCCATCTCTGAACCACTGCAGGCTCCTGCAATCATTACAAGGGTTGCCATCAACCCATTCCCTATGGTCTGGATAAGGAGTCCTAAATTTCTCCCGAAGAAAAGTTCCATGTTCTTAAGATCCGTTGTCACAGATGGTTAAGCAAGCAAGGAATGGTTTTTACTAGATTTTAGCAACCCATTTTTGAGTTTAATACTCAAAAAGCTTAAAGAAGCTACCTTCTTTTTGTGCAAATGCAGTGGATTCAGTCCTTAGGCTGTCTCCAGAGCTGCAGTAGGACATGTACGCATGAGGGACAAACCCGACTTTTTACCAAAGAGCCCACATGGCATGAGTACCTTTGATCAACGTTTTGTCTAAGTGCGAGTTCCAGTTAAGACTCATCCAGATTAACACTCTGATATTTGACCTCACTGGAGAGCTCGACGGGTGTCCTACCGATGTAGAGCTGTCCGACATCGATGTTGTATCGTTTAGTGAGGGGAACGATAATCGTCTTCTGTGGGTTGATATTGAGACACAGCTGTGCAAAATCTTGAGTGCCGTTTGCATCAGTTCGGTGATGGTTAAGGCGAACTTTCCGGAGACTATTATTGCCAGGTCATCTGCATACCCTATAGTATCGATGCCTAGCTCTGATAGTTTCCCCAGTAGCTCATCTATCACTAGGGACCAAAGAAGGAGATCCTGTCTCCCCTGTCCCCGCGCTGTGGACACCGTTTGACTGCTCGGATGCGGATGGCGTCCAGTGAACATCATATGTCTCTTTGCATAAGCATTCTCTCTATCCACAAAACAGAGAAGAAGTCAAATAATAGCCGAATTGTGTATGGTGCAGGGGATTGGAGTCTTGCAATCTACACCGGATATGCAAGTTTAACAGTCCTTCTGCGGTCTTATGCAGAAAGGATGTACGGCTATTTGGTCAATATGTCTTAGGCTGGGAATACAAACCACATTTACCTCCCTTTAAGATAGCGGAATGTACTCCCAAGTGAAGCTTTCCCCAAGTAAACCAATTAGTGGACTAAGTATATCTTCTAGGTTGTGTTGCAACAGGGCCGGAAAAATCTGGTCGGTCCTTGGGCCTTTGAAGGGAGCGAATGATTTAATAGCCCTCCTGACCTTTTCAGCGTCGAAGATAACGCCCGACAAACTGTAACCACATCTAAATGGTTCAGTATCTCCATCATTACAGAGATTTTCCGGGCTTATAACAGAACCAGGGAAATGCACCTGAAGCAGTAGCTCTACTGTTTTCCGTCGATTCTGTGTGTAAGTACCATCTGTTCATATTATCACCATTAGATGACCCTCTAGCCAATACCTGTTGGAGTCTCGCTGCTTCTGGAAGTGACTGCACACTTTCGCAGTAGGTGCGCTAGAGAGCTTGCATCTGTATGTGTTCCACGACTATCTTGTTAAGGAGCTGTCTGACCTCATTCCTTTGATTTGAAAGGCCTTTGACCACGCTCTTCCCTGATTGCCTTTATAAAAGTGGGTTTGCCCTCTATTTTAAACATTTATTTGAATACACTTAAGATATTCAAGATGGCACTGACCCCTTTTGTTGATATCACTACTACCCCAGATAGTATGGTGGGTGTTGGCGTCACAGCCAATGACTAGCGACGAGCCGCTCTTACTCCGAGTTTAAAAATTACATGTTTGACAAATTGTTTAGAAAAGCCATAAATTAAAAATATTTGAAACAATGCAGATAGGGCAGATCTTAATGTTCCTCTGCGATTTTTCCGACTCGATTTTTGTTATTAATAGACTTTTAAAATAATATTCCTAGTGTTTTTAAAATACGTGCGGGGTTATGAATACACAGCCTAGCTTATCTGATCGATGGCAATACGGTTCTCTTCCTTTCGCGGCGTTAGCCTCCAGAATCTGTCAAACAAAAAACCCACCTGGTGTTTTCATATGAGCGTCCACTTCCACGTCCTACGTCATAATTTGCTATGTGACTGTGTGTTTGCAAACAAAAAAATATAAAAGGTTTTGCTGAGCGAGGCTCTAAGCGAGCATATGCACGTTGTGCAAGCAATTGAAAGTGGGATGCGCGCAATGTTACAGGTGCTCAAATTACAGAATATACTTCAAGATGCGTCTGGGCGTAAGCCCAAGCGTCTTTTGTAAGTTAAAAAAATTGACTTATTACCGCTATTTATTTTATAGCGCCGACGTGGAACGCTTGGCTAAAAAGTTATCTGAGCTGACCAAGCAAGACCACTCTGTTCCGGCAAACTACCCCACTGGATACATAATTTTTTAATTGAAACCCATAGAAACAGAGCAGCCAGAGAGTCAAATTTGGTGGGGAAGCCATAATCCAGATGCTCAAGCTATTCGCCCTGCCATTGGCAAGGACCTTTTGAGTGGAAATATTTCATTTCGGCGGTGGCTGATTTAATTTCCTCAGCCAGTTTCTCCATGACCACTAACTGATTTTCCTCTTTGTAAATGTGTGTGGTCTCTCAATCCCTCAATATTTCGACACAATGGCATACTATTAAATAATATAAAATAAATTTGGTGGTACTCGCCTTTTAGTTTAATGATAGCGGGCTAATTTGACTATTTGAATGCGTTAACAGTATTAAAACTGAGTTAACAGCTACGAAAAATACTAAATATTATATAAAAACGAGTTGGCAGAAACCGCGTTAATTTTAAACGCTGCTATATCACCTCCCTATTTCCCAATCTATACATGCTAGCCTACATAAGCACCCTGTGTAAGGTATTTCCAGAAATATTTAAATTGTGGCTAACAGATCAACCCTGTTGATGAAAACTCTTATAGTCTTGGTCTGAATCTCAAAAGTCTGGGTTTTACTCAAGAATATTTTTGTTCACTGTTTACCAGCGGTACCAGCCTCCCACTTTTTCATATATTCTGCAACAGTTGTAGTTTTCCTGAGCTTCGTTACGGACTGCATCCCTTTCTCTATCTATTTCATCTATAGCGGCTTCTTCTAACAGTTCCTGTAAACTGGATATCTTGTTGAGCTTTATTTCGATACCAGTCAGCAATCTGAATGGAGACATTTTTGTGCTCCTTGGTGGCGTACTGTTTATAGTCTGCTGAACTGCATCAACGTGCTTAAACCAGCTACCAGAGTTTTCATGACATAGTTTTGTCAACATTGGGATTACCATTTTATGGATACGTTCCTCCTGACCGTTATCACGAGGAACTCACGTTGCGATCATCAGATGCTGTATACCTTCCCCGTCGCAATATTCTTTAAACAGGTTTGATAAAAACGCTGCGCCTCTATCGGATATTATTCGTTTCGGATTTCCGAATATCGCTGCCTGTCGCTTTACAATGCCTTCTGCGGTCGTATTCTTGGTTGGATAAAGCCAAACAAATTTTGAGAAAGCATCAACCACCACAAAAATATAATTATAGCTCTTGCTGGTCTGCTCGATAGGACCTACATGATCTACATGATATGTTCCTAAAGGTTTGATTGGTTATTGATTGGTGCTAAAAATCCTTATTTTTTGCCTGCTTTATTTTCAGAGATAATGCACTGGACGCAACTTTTAACGATTTTAGGCACCTTTACCGATAGCTGCGGAACATAAAAGTTCTTTTTAACTGCCTCTTAAGTTCTTTTGGCTGAAAAATGTCCTTGCCTATGAGCAACTCTAATGATTTCTTCTTCCATACTATAAGCTCCTTAATGGGATCCTTATACAAAATACCACGTTTTATATAGAAATAGTCGTACGTGCTGTTGTTCAAGACAGTCAACACTGCTCGAACCCACTCATCGCTAGCTTGTGCCTGCTGCAACCTGTGATGCAGCGAATCTTCCAGCATAAGACACGATACTCGACTTAAAGCATCAACGTGCCTCATTTTACTACCACTACGATGCTCAATACAATAGTCGAAATTTTGAAGAAACAATGCCCGACGCGAGACTCTTAACGGAATGTCGCCTCGTTTCTTCATTGTTAATTCAAAGGCCTTAACGATTTTAAATCTTATACCGAGTAGATAAACGCGCCATTTCTTCAATGCCTCAACAATAGCTAATACCTCCAGCTCGTAGGAATGGTATTTTTCTTCTGCCGGTTTCGTTTTTCGACTCATATACTGAATTGGGTGAAATAGTTGATCGTCCGGATCTTTCTGCAAAAGTACACCGCCATAACCATGCATTGAAGCATCCGTATGTACTTCGGTCTGAGCCTTTGGGTTATATAAACATAACACTGGCGCGGTAACTAATGCTGTTTTTAATTGCTTAAACGTCCTTGAGAAGCAAATCAGAGATTGGTTTTGCAACCAACGCAAAAACTTCGAAAAAACGCGGTATGGGAAAATTTTTAACGGCTACTGTTTTTGTTTTAGATGGTCTTATTGTGCCTCTATCTACAACGTACCCTAGAAAGTCTACTTTCCGCATAAGGAACTGGCACTTGTTTCACTTAATTCTCAAGCCAAATTCTGCAGCTCTCTTGAGTACACGTGTTAACTTTAGGATGCCTTCATCTATATCCTTGGATGGAATAATAAGATTATCCATATTCGTTATCACTGTCCCATCCTGTACCATGTCCAACAGGATTGGATTGGATAGGAAAGGGAACATAAAGGAATTCGAATTGGCCTGCATGCGTTACGAATGACGTGAACTTCCTGGAGCTGGGCTCCACCGGAACGTGAATGAATCCATTCGCAAGATCAAGTGTTGTGAATATGCTATAGCCCTGCAATCTCTCAACTACGTCGTCCAATAAGGGCATTGGGAAGTTATCCCTTAAGATTTTCGCATTTAAACGTCGATAGTCACAGCACAACCTTTTACTGCCATCTTTTTTCGAAACGAGTACTATGGGAGAAGCGTACTCCGATGTACTCGGCTGTATAATTTTCTCTTCTAGCCACTTTTATATCTGCGAGTCAACAATTGACTTGTCTGCATATGATATGCGCCTTGGGCGTTCGAAAACTGGATACTCATCATTTAGCAAAATCTTCATTTCGATCGGACTTTTCTTTTTTGTTTGATCAATGCTGTTACAGCTTCAGCGAACGGTTTTCCTAAATGTGATAAATCGATCTCGGTTTCCTGAGCTGCAGCAGTAAAGCATAACTGTCTATACTCTCGCAAAAGATCTAAGTTCGATTTACGATCCTCACCAGTTTCTTCTTTTGTTTTCGTCGCTACGTCAACTACTATCTTATTTGCATCATCCTTTGCTTACTTTTGAAATCTCACTGAATTCTCAGATACAATCAAGTCAACTTCTCTTAATACGGTATTTCCGATAACGGCTGAGTATTTTATGTCGTCTTTGCTAGTAACATGAAAAGTGATTTCCACTTGACTGCCATCTACTTCAACTTTGGTTACAAAGCTTCCTAGCGCATGCAGTTCGCTATTGCAAATGCCAACGATGCAATGCTTTTACTTTTACTTACACTTTAACATTTCATTGGCTGCTTACATTCTTTTGCCAAATGTGTTTGGTCGCCGCATTTAAAACATTTCAGTTTTTGCTCTTTCTTTATATCTGGTTTTCTGTCTTCAGCACCATTATGAGTTTTGATCCCATTAGGCACTTGAGGGCGACTACTATGAATTTTCTCATAAACTTTAATTTATTCTTTTAGCTCGTGAACAGTCCTGGCTCGATACAAATTACTTTTGCTACTCCTCGAATCAGGTATGCCTTCAATAATGTATTCTATCAAACTTTTTTCATCCAAATTAACAGGCTTGCCTATTTCCATAAGGCTATATAGATATTCCCTATAATCTTTTCCCTGACGCTTACGCCTGTTTTGCAACATACGGTGAACGTCGATTAATGAAACTTCAGTCCCAAACTCAGACAACAATGCTTGTTTGAGTGATATCCTGTTAGAAATACTATACTGGCTACGCACAAATATTTTTGCTTCTCCTTTTAACAACTGTTTAGAGTATATGAATTTCTGAAGATCATTCCACTGCACCACAACAGCATTATCTTCAAACTCCTGAATCCATTGTTCAACAAGTGGCTGACTTGACCCATTAAACTGTGAAAGTGAGTCTTCCACATCTCTCAAAGTAAATGTCGTTCGTCCTACTCCTACAGCAGAATTATGACCAGCTCATGCTGACCCTGCATCGTCATACTCAGTTTCATCATCTAAACTATTATCAATTTGCAAATTAAAATGTTCAAATAGTCTATCTTGCAAAGTTGGCTTTCTACCTGCAGTCAGCAAGTTCAACTCCGCCAACTTCTCTTTCAGTGCGCTAACAGTTAAAAATTTCGTCTCTATTCATATTGTTGTCACTGTTGCTCGTTTTTCACAAATGCTAACAATTTTAACTTATAAGAGAAAACAATATAGGTACTTAACTTAATGGTAAATGTAATATATTATTTTTCATAAATGTTTTGTTTCAATTTTTTCCAATCTCCGATTCAACTCAAAGTCAATCTTCTTCAAGTACTCTAATTACGGTTGTAAATTAAATTATTAAATCTTACCACGAGACAGTAATAATTATCATTTACGATTGGTTTTCAATTATATTCTCAAGTTTTTCTTCCGTTGTTCTGCAACCTCGTACACCCTATGCTCACGGCTCGTTTGCCGCCAAATTCCGCGTTGTCTGTCCTCTGCCACGTAGACTCTGCTCTACACTCGAGACTTTTTTGCGTGCTGTTCTTCTCAAGAACTAGCCGATTCCACAAAATTTAATACGCATTAATGCGCAATTTCACCACAAGCTTCGTCGACTCTTTGCAGCCAAACTTTAATGAATTATCCTTCATCAACTAATTACGTTGCTTCGCCAGTTTGTTAAATTATTTTGTTCATAATTTCGTGCATTTCACAAGTCTTTCGTTATTCATCCCACTTCTGACACCAAAATTTGTGGGGGTGACCGGGTTTTGTCGGATCCCGAATAACGCTTGTGCTATTTTTTAATAGTTTATTTAAACGCTTTGAAATATGAACTTACAATTAATTTTACAATATCGGCTTTTAACAATTCACGTAGTCTTTTCTAGCAACGAGCCAGTGAACGCACAACTCGACTTCTTTCTCGATTCTCTCTGTCTGTGTAATTCTTCTTCTTCTCTTCTCGTGATAGTTGCCAGAGTTGACTCACCGACCGTAGTTTTGCAAATATTAATCGATATGCTAATCGAATACTTAATTATTAATATGATCGACGCTTCTGGTATTCTTTTGAAATCTCACATACATATTGGTTGACCTGTGCAATTGCATTGTTGCCTGCCTATTTTGTTTTTGCATTTTCGCTCGCATCATATTTTCTGTTCTCTACTCGTGCTCTCAACGCTACTAATTACTAGTCTCTCTCCCGCGCTCTAACTAATATTGTTGTTGGTGTTGATTCCCTTGTGTTTGTTTCGGTCGTCGCGCCCACGCTGCTTTTATCTTTCTAACGTTGATGTTGTAATTATTTTAACCCTGTGCCTATATTTTTTTTATTCCTTGTTTTTGCAGTTTGTTTGTGTAGTGATTTTTTTTGTAAATAATAAATAATAATTATCTATGTCTGCTACAATAAAAATTGCCGGGTGCCAGCAAACGTTAAGATGGGTTTCGTTTGCTGCTGGCTGTGTGACAATGTGTCGCACGAAAAATGCGCTGGCCTAAATGGCCGTATTATCGACCTGATTGAGTCCAAATCTGGTCTGAAGTGGACTTGTGAATCTTGTAAGGATGTTGAAATGGACATGATGGGATTCATGAGGCAGACTAAGAAAGGCTTTGGAGATATATTCGGACGGTTTAAAAAACTGTTTGATGGATTCACTGTTTTGGACAATGAGTTCAAAGCAATGAAACGAATATCCAAGGCGTAAAAAGGTCAATCTTAGGCTGTCTATTGGTCCTAATGAACTTTCAGTACCAATACACTTGCCCACAACATCCGCTCCTAATGCTGAACTTATCAGTCTTTCTTCCCCGTTTCCCCACATTCAAGACAGAAGTGACGAAAACAACATTGTACCCATGAATGTGGTTCCTTCTGATCCCGAAAAGTGTACTGAGTCGGCGATTGCTAGCACTGTTAATAATGATCAGCACTCCAGTGCTAATATACCGACCGAATCAAATGTTCAATCAACCAATACTATAACTCCACCAGTAGCTACTGCCGAGGTTCCCAATATGACCCTTGTAGATATTCCACCAAAAAATCAAATCTTTGTTTTTAAGCTGGCGCCTGCTACTTCATTTGATGATGTCAAGGCCTTTATTCTGGCCAAATCATCACCTAATTATGAAAGTATACAATGCAAAAAAAAGCCTTCTATTTCACTTCCCCCTACTGGTGTTGGTTTAAATCAACCTATTGTCTCTGATAGCACAAAAAACTAACATTCTCCATCTCACTTGGCTATCAGAATATAAGAGGTCTTTGTAGTAAACTTAGCAATCTATACCTTAATAGTCTATCTTTTCCTTTTCATGTCATCGCCTTCTCTGAGACATGGTTAAGGCATGACATCTTAAATACTGAAATTTTATTTAACAAATTCTCTATCTATAGAAAAGATCGCACTCCTCGTCGTGGTAGTGGTGCGCTTATTGCAGTTGACGTTGATTTATCTTCTGAGGTAGTAATAACAGACTTTAGTATAGATATAGAATTTGATGCTGTCAAATTATGCACTCATGGTGTTTGCATTTGCATTACTTGTTCGTATATTCCACCTTCTTCAGATAATTCCATATATTCTTTGCATTTCTCTACTATACATTCTGTCTACTCTATGCTTTCCGATCGTGATTTTCTTGTTATTCTGGGTGACTTCAATATTGCCGGAACTACTTGGATTTATAGTCCCGACTCTAGTGTGTTGACTTTCACGACCCAAAATGATTTTCTTGACGATTTATTTGGGATGTCATTGTGTCAAATCAATGGTATCCCAAATTCTCTACATCAAATGCTTCATCTTATTTTTGTTTTGGATTATTCTTTCTTATCTGTTTCCCGTACTGAAGATCCTTATCACTTTAGTGGTGTTGATTGATTTACGTGCCCGGGTGCTACGCACAGGCAGGAAACCTCCAAAACGAGCTCGTCTATTTCGGCTAAACTAACTCAGCTCTTATCCCAGACTGACTAGTCTCGGCTTTACAAGTGGGACATGGATAGTGCAATCACGATGTGTTATTCCACTTTAAATAATTTATTTGATACATGTGTCCCAGTTTTTAATTTACTTTGGTCTAATAAACTTAAGAAATATAAAGTAAAGGATGTATAGAAAGTTCCAGAAAACTGGCTCTTTCTTGGCTTACTATCGATATCTGATAGCTCGATCCAATTTCTCTCTCCTAAATAACCAATTTTATAAGGATTACCTGAAAAGTTGGCGGCGGCTTTATAATTTCGTTAATGCGAAACGCAAATCATCAACACAACCATCAACCGTATTTTTCGAAAAAAAACGACAGCAGACTCAGATCAAGCCGTCGGCGATCTATTTGCCAGGATTTTTGATCCTAAGATTTTTGAGAAATTGATTACTTCTCAACTGCAACATCTTTGTAGAACTTTAATTTCACCTTGCCAGCATGGGTTTGTGAAATTTCGATCTACTACCACTAACCTATTGGAATTCACTTCTTTTGTAATCAAGGGATTTCAAAATAAAATGCAAACAGATGTTATTTACACTGACTTCAGTAAGGCTTTTGGCTCCGTTAATCATTCGCTTTTACTGCATAAACTTCATCTTTTGGGATTTCCAAATAACCTAATTCTTTGGATCTCCAATTATTTAACTCTTAGAACTCAAAAAGTTTATTTTAAAGGCTGGGTCTCTAAGCCTGTTAATCTCACCTTCGGAGTAATGACCTCCCCTCTGTGATAAGTCACTCTCGGGTGCTGATGTATGCCAATGACGTAAAACTGACGTCTTCTAATTTTCTATCTGGTCAAAGGTTTAAGTTTGATCTTGACAGTTTTCAAACCTGATGTCAAGTAAATTTATTAAGTCTTAATTGCAGTAAATGTAAATTAATGTATTTTTATAGGCGAACGCCTTTCTTGAACAATTATTTGATTAATAGTAAGCAACTTGATCGTATTGAATCGCTTGATGATCTGGGTGTCATTTTAGATCCCAAGCTTAAGTTTGACAAGCATATTTCTTCTGCTGCTAATCGAGCCCTTGGTGTTCTGGGTTTCATTAAGCGCTGATCGAAAGAATATGACGATTCCTACGTTACTAAAACTCTTTATACTTCACTTGTCCGTCCAATTCTTGAGTATGGAACTTGTATTTGGTGTCCCCAATACAAGGTTCATCAGGATAGAATTGAATCCGTACAAAAACAATTTCTGCTCTTTGCCCTCCGGAGATATCACTAGAATCCTAATTCTCGCATGCCTTCTTATCTTGGTAGACTTTTACTAATAAATCTTCCTTCTCTTTCTGATCGTAGAACCATGCTTAGTGTAATCTTCTTACACAAAATAATTAACGGGCCAATTGATTCTTCCCAATTGATTGGTCAGATTAGCTTTGCAGTTATTACTAGAAACTTTTTACCGCTTTCTCTTCAAACCTGTACGAGTAACTATGCTAACCATTACCCATTTCGAATTTTATGTTCCCACTATAATAATCTTTTCCATTTAATAAGTAATGCTACTTCCTTACCTAGTCTAACTCTAAAAACTCTGGTGTTATGTCATCTTTCTAATTGTTCGCTATTTTCGTCACCGACGTTATGCAGCGCGCCCCTCGGTCGGTTGGGCGGGAGGTGGGTGTCATTTTGCCTGGGTCCGCGCGTTAACAAGCCCTTGCTTGGTATCGTTGGGCCACTTGAATGTATTGCCGTTAGTACATCTACGTCCAATAATAATAATAATATAGTATATATAAAGTCTATATATTCTTGATCAGCATCACTAGCCAAGTCAATTAAGCTCTGTCCGTCTGTCTGTCCGTATGTCCGTCCGTCTGTCTGTCTGTATAAACGCGTCGATTTCAGAGACTGCAAGGGCTATAGAGCTGAGCTGGACTTTTTAGATTCGTATATACCATACGCAGATCAAGTTTATTTCAAATTATCGATAACTTGTCCCGTTTTTTTATAATCAGTGTTTATCGGTTTCTTTTATCTAGAAACAAATCAACCATAAAAAAGTTTCTAAAAAACCTCGAAGCCACGGAAAATACCGCGTTCTGGACGCCATTGGTATACTCTCGCGACATAAGAAGAATTAAGTTCCTGGCCGTCAAGGAGAACATTAGTGCATCGCTAATAAGGGAAAATTTGACCCTTCTCGTATCCACTAGACGTGTGCAAAAAATACTTAAGGCATCCGAAAACATTTCGTACGAAACAAAATTTCTTAAACCGAAGCTTCTTCCAAGACACAAGGCAGCTAGACTGCAGTTTGCAGAAAAGTACAAATTTTGGAACGAAGAGTGGCAAGAAGTAATTTTTAGCGACGAAAAAAAGTAATTTGGATTTGGATCGCGATTTGTGAAGCCCCAAGAAAATTCATATGGCAAGAAACTTCCATGGGGGTCTCTAATGATATGGGCTTCAATTGGTTATAATGGAAAGTTTCCAATTTGCTTTGTGACCCTGAATAAAGTGCTGCTTGCGTTTGTGTGTATGTGTGTGTGTGTGACTTTATGAATGTGTGTATGAATGCAAAGAGGTTTAAATGTTGGGCACACCCGACTAGAGCCATCATAATTGTTTCTTGTTTTGCTTTTCCGTTTTCTTATTATTATTATTTGCGAGGGAGTCTCATAACATAGATTTTAGAGGCACAGCGACCAAAGGGCGGAATTTTGTGCCATGGGGTCCCCTGTGGAGATACGAGATGATCTACCTCCCTTATGCAGGAGAGCAGATCTTTTGTCGACGAATTTCCAATCTGTGCTGGAGTAACAAATTCTTTGCATAGATACTTCCTTGTAATCCAAATAATGGCTGGGCAATCATACAAACTGCGCTTTGTTGTTTCGTTATCCTCTCTGCAGAGTCTAAGTTAATTTTCACTTTGATTAAAAGCCGAAAAAAATATAACTTTAGGAACTAGTCCTCTTTATTTGAAGTCAATTTGCAACTAAATAAACTTATATCAATTCTAGCCCTAGTAAGCTGTGGCTTAGCGGCAGCGGCGTTGGCAGAGGCGTTGCTGCTGATGTTGTTGGCCTGTTGGGCAATTCTTCTTGGAATTTTCGGCGGTGCCGAATGGTTCTTGAATGGTTCATTGATTTGTGTTGAAGGTAAAGATAGCTCGTGCTATTTCATGACGTAAAGTGTGGTATAGGTTGTTGGTTTTTAGTTCTTTTTCGGTATGAAATAAGAGGTTGTCTAATGCAGATTTAATCTGTTCTAGTTCTATGGTTTGAACGATTCGAGTCGTTGATATCTGCAATTTTCCTATTCCCTTTAAAATGGTGATTGTCTGTGCGTCTGTATAGTTTAATATTTCCAAGTGTCCTTCGGTTTCTTTTGTTGTCATCATTAATAGTAATTGTAATTTGTATATATTTTTTATATTGCTTTTATGAACTATCTTGTCTGTTGTTGTTATTACGGTTGTGTTTCTGTTTTCTTTAACTATTTCCTTTTTATATCTGGGTGATAGTTTGGTACCTAATCTTGTGTTGATTCTGACGAATATTTCTTGACCTGGTGTGTAGGTGCGTACGTCGTTACGTTTTTTATTATGATTCTGCATGTCAGTCGATTGTTTCTGTTTAAGTCTGTCAATGTTCTCTTTCCTAGCTTTTTCGTACTGATCTGGGTTTGTGGTCACGTTTCTGCCAAAGAGTATGTCTAATGGTCTCTTGTTAGTTGTTGAGTGTATGGTGTAGTTATAGTCGTATATTGATTTGTTAAGCAGTTCTTCAAATGTTCTGTGTTCTTGTTTTCTTTTATTGCATCTCATAATGTCTGATAGCGTTGAATGGAATCTTTCTACCTGACCATTTACAGCGCTTTTGAAGGGTGGTGTCTTGAAAACCTCGATACCCAATTGGTCCTGCATCATAAATGTAATTGAGGCCGAGTTGAGGGATTTTTCATTGTCTATTACGACAGCTTTCGGTACGCCAAAATAAAAAAGGATTTCATGAAGTGGTTTTTTTATATCTTCTATTGCCCTAGATTTGATTATTCTTCCTTGAGCTAATTTCGAAAATTTATCTACTGCTGTTAGTACTAAGTTCTTTTTTGTCGTGTATATGTCGATATGGATTGCATGTCCTGGGTATTCGGGGATTGGTGTTTCTTTTAGTTTTGGGTTAGTTGGATGCCTGTCGTACTTTTCTTCTTTACAAACCTGACACTGTTGGACTAATTCTGTTATTCGTTGCTTCATTTTTGGGAAATATAAATTTTCGGACAGTTGCTTTTTGTTCTCTAGTGCGTTACGGTGTGCTCGGTTGTGTGTAATCAATATTTTCTCATCTTGCTCGGTTTCATTTGTTAAATCTTTTACTTGCGACTGTGTGAATCTAATTTTGAAGTTTCTAAAGTGTTGGTGATATATCTGTTGAATTTGATTCATTATTTCCTCTGAAGTAATTAACCCGTTAATTACTGATGAGTTTAGGCGAGCTTTCAATATCTGTATAAGATCTTGTTCTGTGAAATGTGGTCGGGTTATTGTATGTCTGTGAAACGTTGGGAATGGGATTTGGAATTTGTAATCTGTCTCGTTAGCTTTGCTGAGGAATATCTGGTTTTTAAATACGTTTATTGGGGCTGCTATGCTTGGTATTAAGTTGTGGCTTGAACTGTCTGCACTATGCTGGGTGGAGGCTACTGACCCGATGTTATTGATTACTGGGATTCGTGATAGCGCGTCGGCTACAATATTATCCCTACCTGGCTTATAAAAAAGTTCATAATCGAACTATGCTTTCCACCTTTTAATTCTTGCGTTGCCGTTCCAACTGCTGAGAGAGTAGATTAAGGGTTGATGGTCGGTATGCTTTCCACCTTTTAATTCTTGCGTTGCCGTTCCAACTGCTGAGAGAGTAGATTAAGGGTTGATGGTCGGTGTATATTTTTACTTTTGCTTTACCGTAGAGGTAATTTTTGAGAGCTTTTAGAGCCCCATTTATTGCCAACATTTCCTTTTCATTGGTGGCGTAATTCTCTTCTGCTTTAGGGAGTGTTCTAGAGAGAAAGCAAATAGGTCGCTTGTTCTAGGATAGAACCGCGCCAATAGCAAAGTTAGGTGCATCTCTGGTGAGATGAAATTCCTTGCTGAAGTCTGGGTAATGGAGTATTACCTCATTTGAAACCAAGGCGTTTTTGATTTGTTTAAAAGCTTCGATTGCTTCCTCATTGAGGTTAATAAGCTCTTTGGTGATTGGTTTTTGGACACACGTCCATCTTCCCTCTTAAAGAGAGGTAAGGTGCTTTGCCAACTTAGCGAAATCTTTTATAAATCTTCTATAGTAGCTGGCAAGTCCAATGAAAGATCTTAGATCTTTGAGTGTTCTCGGGAGTGGGTACTTTGCGATTGTCTCATTCTTATTCGGGTTGGTTTCTAGCCTTTGTCTGAGATGACAAATCCCAGGAATTCTACTCTACTTTTGAAGAACTCACATTTGTCCAACTGACACTTCATGTTGGCTTCTTGTAGAGTTCTGAATATTGCGTCGAGGTGACGCGTATGCGACTCGTCATCTTTGCTAAAGATAATGATATCATCAATGTAAATGAAACATATTTTTCCAATATGCTCACGAAGAATATTGTCAAGAGCTCTCTGAAAAATTGAGGGCGTGTTCTTGAGTCCGAAGGGTAGTCGTGTAAACTCATATTTTCCGTTGTTAACGGAGAAGGCTGTCTTCTCTATGTCTGATTCTTTGAGAGGAATTTGGTGAAATCCACTTTTCAGATCTAGGACAGAGAATACTTTATTGTTACCTAGCTGTGCTAATATCTCGTTAATTTCGTGTATAGGGTATTTGTCTGCAGTAGTTTCTTTATTTAGTTTTCTGTAATCTATGACCATGCGATATTTCTTTTGCCCAGAGGCATCTAATTTTTTGGGGACAATCCACACAGGTGAATTGTATGGGGATCGGGAGGGTCGGATTACTCCGTCCTCCAAAAGTTCTTTAATTTGTTTATGTACCTCGTCTTTCCATGATCAGATTTGGTTCGGATTTCTGCTCTTACGTTTGTTGTATAGGTTAGTTTTTCAGGATTGGCGAAGAGACTTGGGTGCGTTTTGACTAATCGATTTAGGCTGTTTTTTTGTTCATTTGTCATATGATCTGTTCGTGGTATTACTGTATTAACTGCCTCTATTTCATTTTGTTTGATGGGTATGCAAATGTTGTTTTTTATTATTAATAGGTTCTTGCTGCTTTGGATTACGGCATCTAATTCTTTCAGACTATCGTTGCCTAATATGGCATCAAATGTCTTTAGTGTGGGCAAGAGAAATAATTTTACTTTTCTATCATTTCTATAAAAAAGGTTAGCGAATTTGTGGTGTGTGATTTTGATGCTTCCTCCGACTGTGACGGCTTCAAAGGGGTTTCCGTTTGGAATAGGTTCGGACACGAATTTGGGTTGGATATAATTTCTATTTGATCCTCTATCTATCAATGCCTTGAGTAACTTTCCGCTCCTCATCTTACATTCTATGTATGGTAGAAAGGAGCTCTTTATCCTAAAAAATTGATGTCTGAATGTTCGTACTGGTTATGCTGTCCGTCGTTTGCTTCTTCTATTTGTTGGGTGTACTCGTTTAACGGCTGCTCGTATTCAGTTTGCTGCTCATAATTTAGCATTGCTTGTGTGTATTCTTCCATAGTCACGTCTTTCGGTCTCGGTCTGTTTTTCTCCTATTTGTGTGTTAAAATTTCTTTGTTTTTTGTCAGTGGCGTTCGTTGGTGGTGGAGGTCTTTTCCCTTTTTCAAAATTGGGTCTATTAATGTAGTTAACAATCCTCGTGCGGATGCTTGGGTCTACGTCCATTGGCTCCGGACGTGGTTGGGGTTTTGGTGCAGAAGGTCTACTGGGTACGTATACTTGTTGTGGTTGTATCTGATAAGTTCGTTGGTTAGGGTAGTGTGGAGTCGGTCCAGTATTGTTGTACGTTGGTTGTCCATAGTTTGTATTGGTTGGCCAAGGTGTATGAACTGGGAGTTGGGGCCTGAAGTTAATAGGTGGTGGCCTAAAAGTTTGGGCGTAAGAAGACTGAGCTGTTCGGGGTGGTAATGTAGGTGGTGGTCCATTCCTATTTGTGTGTCTGGCATGTGGTTGTTGGTTAATATTCAAAGCTACGTTAGTGCGATAGCTTTGATTCTCTAATTTTAGGCAATAGTGACGAGCTGAAGGAAGATCTGCGGACTCCTTTATTTCGAGAATCCGCGATAAATCTCCTTTCAATCCTCTTATAAAAGTATCTAATGCCTTATCTCGGTATATCTTCGTCATAAGGGTTTCAGATTCCCTATTTAAATCCATGCAACCTACTTTATTTAATTTCAGAGACAAGTGGTTGTAAACGACCTGGTAGAATTCTTCTACAGTCTGGTTGTTACCTTGCACTAACATTGTCATCTGATATTATAATGTTCCCATATCTATATATATATATATTTCGGAGAACCTGCTTCAGCTGCATAGACTGAGAGTATACGATCTACACTCTTTTTCCACGAGCTAAATTCCGATGGATTACCGGAAAATTCCCTGAGGCTTTTGACTATGTCCGGTACTTTGTCCAAGTCGTTCAAATTATGGTTGTCAGTTATCCTTTGGTCATCTACGTCACTAAACTCTCTAGAAGGGTTAACTAGCTGCTTTACTAGCGTTGGCAATTGTTGTGCCAAAATCTGGCTAACCGTAGCTGCTATTATCTGTTCTGCGTTATTCGCCATGCCTCTATTTTGTAGATGTTCGTTTTGTCTGTCGAGATGTCGTTGTTGCTGTCTGTTCAAGTTATGTTCGCCTACCTGTGGTTGATCTGGTACTATTGGGGGCCTAACCAAATTGTTCTCGTTAGCCATAAACTCGGTCTAAACTAAGGGTATTTTTTAGGATTGTGTACTTAATATATATTTTTTAATGTATTTTTTTAGTTTTGTTTTTTTTCTTTAAAACCAGTGGCTGGTTTTTTCCTTTTACTTTGGAGGGTCCCTTGGGAATCGCAAAGTTGGAATTTGATTATACTACGTTTGTAGTTTTGATATTTGCTTATTGTTTTACACTTGTTTATCTTTCTTATGTGTGCTTAGCTTCTAACTTACATTAATATTAATGATGTGGCAACTTCCCCTGCTGGTCCGGATTTCATCCTTTTTAAAGCTTTTGGGAATCTACTGGGGATCCTGCGACCAGTCTTCGTGGGAATATCCTGTGGACGGACCTTTCAGGATGTGCTGTCCACCGATGGGCAAATAAACGATTAAGTTTCAATTGCCTTTCGCGATTTCGACCAGTCGTCATATTTAATCGACGAGAGTTGCTCTGGTTTTGTTGTTCTTCGCGTCAACCGACTATGGCGTACGTAGAATCGTTTTGTTCTGTTGTAACGCGTGTCGGTCCCTGCTCGGGCGCCAGTTAATTTTCACTTTGATTAAAAGCCGAAAAAAATATAACTTTAGGAACTACGTCCTCTTTATTTGAAGTCAATTTGCAACTAAATAAACTTAAATCAATTCTATGCCTAGTAAGCTGTGGCTTAGCGGCAGCTGCGTTGGCAGCGGCGTTGCTGCTGATGTTGTTGGCCTGTTGGGCAATTCTTCTTGGAATTTTCGGCGGTTGCCGGACGGCGCGTGGAGGAAATGCAGCAACGCCGCAGGAAGACACCAATTCAGCATTTTGCTGCACTTCTTATGAGGCGTTGCAATGCTTTTTATTGGGACTATGTGAATTTATTTGTTGTTAACTTCTACACTCTGTATTAGGGGATAGGGGCATTCCGTGTGACACCAAGAGCCGTAGTGGCGGAATGTTGGGTTCTATCCAACAAAGTGTGATCCGGTTTCTATGTGAGTAGTTGCTGGAGACAATTTCAGCAATCCGCAATCAGTCTCGAGGTAATCTTTCATGAGGATATTATATATTTAAGGCGGCTCCTCTTATCCCCTTGTCAAGGATATATTTGGAAAAGGACTCAATGGCGTGGATCTCATGTTAAAAAACACTGGACCAGGTACCCGTTGCATCGAGTGTTAGGTCCTGTGATCCCCGCACCAACCCCTTGATTAGCCAACCTCTTGCAGGCTCCTGCAATCATTACAAGGGTTGCCATCATTCCCTATGGTCTGGATGAGGAGTCATAAATTAAAAAAAAGTTCCATGTTCTTAGAATCCGTTGTCACAGATGATTAAGCAAGGAATGGTTTACCATTGTACCATTGATTAACGTTTTGTCTAAGTGCGAGTTCCACTTAAGACTCTTATCCAGATTAACACTCAGATATTTGACCTCACTGGAGAGCTCGACGGGTGTCCTACCGATGTAGAGCTGTCCGACATCGATGTTGTACCGTTTAGTGAAGGGAACGATAATCGTCTTCTGTGGGTTGATATTGAGACACAGCTGTGCACCATCTTGAGTGCCGTTTGCATCAATTCGGTGATGGTTAAGCCGAACTTTCCGGAGACTAGCATTGCCAGGTCATCTACATAACCTATATTATCGATGCCTAGATCCGATAGTTTCCCCAGTAGCTCATCACTAGGGACCAAAGAAGGGAATCCTGTCTCCCCTGTCCCCGCGCTGTGAGCACCGTTTGACCGCTCGGATGCGGATGCGGATGGCGTCCAGTGAAGATCTTATATCTCTTTGCATAAGCATTCTCTCTATCCACAAAACAGAGAAGAAGTCAAATAATAGGCGAATTTGTTATGGTGCAGGTAACTGGAATCTTGCAATCTGCACCAAATATGCAAGTTCAACAGTCCTTGTGCGGTCTTATGTAGAGAGGATGTACGGCTATTTGGTCAATACGTCTTAGGCTGGGAATACAAACCACATTTACCTCCCTTTAAGATAGCGGAATGTACCCCCAAGTGAAGCTTTCCCCAAGTAAACCAATTAGTGGACTAAGTATATATATAAGCAAGACCACTTAATTTTTTAATTGAAACCCATAGAAACAGAGCAGCCAGAGAGTCAAATTTGGTGGGGAAGCCATAATCCAGATGCTCAAGCTATTCGCCCTGCCATTGGCAAGGACCTTTTGAGTGGAAATATTTAATTTCGGCGGTGGCTGATTTAATTTCCTCAGCCAGTTTCTTCATGACCACCAACTGATTTTCCGCTTTGTAAATGTGTGTGTTCTCTCAATACCTCAATATTTCGACACAACTGCAAACTATTAAAAAATATAAAATAAATTTGGTGGTACTTGCCTTTTAATTTAATGATAGCGGGCCAATTTTTGTCAATTTGAATGCGTTAACAGTATTAAAACTGAGTTAACAGCTACGAAAAATACTAAATATTATATAAAAACGAGTTGGCAGAAACCACGTTAATTTTAAACGCTGCTATATCACCTCCCTATTTCCCAATCTATTCATGCTAGCCTACATAGGCACCCTGTGTAAGGTATTTCCAGAAATATTTAAATTGTGGCTAACAGATCAACCCTGGTGATCAAAACTCTTATGGTCATGGTTTGAATCTCAAGAGTTTGGGTTTTACTCAAGTATATTTTTGTTCACTGTTTACCAGCAATTATAACACTAGAGTTGCCATCAGTCGGTTGCATCCGAGTGCAAATGTCTTAATAATTTTATCAAAGTTACTTTTTATTGTCTTTTGTTATAGGACGGTAGAAGTGCAGCATCTTTAACACTGGCCGAACAATATATTGAAGCTTTTAAAAAATTAGCAAAATCAAACAATACTATGATATTACCGGCAAATCCAGGAGATGTAACTGGTCTTGTTGCACAAGCCATGGCCGTGTACAGTAATGTATCTAAGCAGAGCATTGATTCGTCACCACATAACATTGAAAACTGCTTTAATAAGAAAGAATACAATCCGTTTAATGATGAAAAAAATGCTGTAAAAATTAATATTGAATAAAATCAAAATTTAATAAAAGTACGCAACTTCGTTTGTTATTCTTTATAACATAATTTGCATGCAGTGAAAACATCGTTTCAGTTAAAAGGAGGCAATAATAAAGTCAACGGGCTCTAAATTATTGAAAATAATTAAACTTTAAAAATCTTCAAGCCGAAACAGTTCGAATACAGAAATCCCTTTTTATACTCGTTCACAAAGGGAAAATAGTATATTGTGTTTGTGCAATGCTTGTCTTGGTTCAATGGTTCATACGGACCGGCGTTATTGAAGCTAGAAACTTTATGCTTACTGACCCTCACCCGTGTCGATACGGCGATGACTTCCATTTCCGCCATGAATCATCCACATACTGATATTCAGTAATGGTTTCAACCGCACGTGTATCTTTAACTTGACATTCCTCAAAGTTTATGGTCTTTAAGATTGAAGTTTCCCTGGCTTATTTGCATTTATAACTTCAGGGAGCGGCAGGTACTAAAGCTAGAGATAAAGATATTGCTCAAATCGACCTGGTGGTCCAAGCGACGAGCGTGTGAAGTAGTATCTTGGGCTGGGGTATCACTTAGTCTGACCAGACGCCACCTACACGGATAGAGAGAGCTACTCGAATAGCGTTGAGATGCACTGAATTATGTTTGTAGAGAAAGTTTTCCTTGTGCCAAGTTGTATAACGGAAATCAACGTCCGAGCTGGGGCACCATCACCGGCGTAGATGATCTATGCGAACCGACAGAGACCTGGTAAGGACAACGCATCCGGAAATTGGATTAAATGGATCGAACTGGAGGTAAACATCTATAGCAGACCCGATCTGTGTAGGTCACGACGTCCGGTTTTGTCAGACCTTCAGCCACGCCTGAGGTTGGAAGTGCTGGTTGATGTGCGCAAGAAAAGGTGCACGTGCTATCTAAGGTCACGTCTGAGATAGATCACCGTACCAACCGTGATAAACGTGTGAAAGAACAAAGTAGAGAAGTGGAAGAAACTTGGACAGTGGCACTGGATCCACCTGAAAATTCTAATAAATATATAATTATTACTGACTCGCACTAATTTATACATTTAATTTGCTTTATTATTGTACTTTGTTCTTTAAACTCCTAACCGCACTCCAAACTCCTACACCCGAATCGCCAGTCAGCTTACCCTTTCCTCTCGACTCCTCGAATTACTCTTGTTCGTTGCTGCGACCGATCTCACTGATGTTCATGCATCGACTCCTCGATCTGTTAACAGCTCTGCTGTTAGCCAGCTTTACACGCTCAGCTATAAAGCTGCGTCGCCTTTCATGCTCTCGGCCTTGCTATCACTGTAGGGCCTCTGAGTACGACTTTTTCGTCGTCAGTGTCGCTGTTAAATTGGTGTCCATTCTACCGACGTTTTGTTCAGCTGTGTGTTTGCGGCGCGGGGCGCCCATGCTGTGTTTTTATTGTTTGTCCGTTTTATACCCTGAACCCATTGAAAATGGGTAAAAAGGGTATAATGCTTATATATATATATATATATATAACATAACATAGATTTTAGAGGCACAGCGACCAAAGGGCGGTATTTTGTGCCGGTACTTTGTTCCCTGCGGAGACACGAGACGCTCTACCTCCCTTATGGAGGAGAGCAGATCTTTTGTCGAGGAATTTCTAATCCGTGCTGGAGTAACAAATTCTTTGCATATATACTTCCTTGTAATCCAAATAATGGCTGGGTAATCACATAAAATGTGCTTTGCTGTTTCGTTATCCTCTCTGCACTCTGTATTAGGGGATAGGGGCATTTTGTGTGACACAAAGAGCCGTAGAGGCGGAAGGTTGGGCTCTATCCAAATGGCTGCTTGAATATGAAAAGATTTCTTCTAAAGCTACCTTCTTTTTGTGCAAATGCAGTGGATTCAGTCCTAAGGCTGTCTCCATTCCGCAGTAGGACATGTACGCATTAAACTCGTGAGGGATAAACCCGACTTTTTACCAAAGAGTTCACATGGCATGAGTACCTTTGATCAACGTTTTGTCTAAGTGCGAGTTCCAGTCCGACAACGATGTTGTACCATTTAGTGAAGGGAACGATAATCGTCTTCTGTGGATTGATATGGAGACACAGCTGTGCACCATCTTGAGAGCCGTTTGCACCAATTCA
The DNA here is from genome assembly GCA_035041545.1 of Drosophila colorata. Lineage (NCBI taxonomy): Eukaryota > Metazoa > Arthropoda > Insecta > Diptera > Drosophilidae > Drosophila > Drosophila colorata. The sequence continues at coordinate 201,485 of JAWNLD010000233.1, forward strand.
TTGATGGTTAAGCCGAACTTTCCGGAAACTATTATATCGATGTATAGTATCGATGCCTAGATCCGATAGTTTCCCCAGTAGCTCATCTATCACTAGGGACCAAAGAAGGGAATCCTGTCTCCCTTGTCCCCGCGCTGTGGACAACTTTTGACCGCTCGGATGCGGATGCGGCGTCTATCCCTAGTAAGCTGTGGCTTAGCGGCAGCGGCGTTGGCAGCGGCGTTGATGCTGATGTTGTTGGCCTGTTGGGCAATTCTTCTTGGAATTTTCGGCGGTTGCCGGACGGCCCCTTGTCAAGGATATATTTGGGAAAGGACTCAATGGCGTGGATCTCATGTTAAAAAACACTGGGCCAGGTACCCGTTGCAATCGAGGTTTTGGTGTTAGGTCCTGTGATCCCCGCACCAACCCCTTGATTAGCCAACCCCTTGCAGGCTCCTGCAATCATTACAAGGGTTGCCATCATTCCCTATGGTCTGGATGAGGAGTCATAAATTAAAAAAAAGTTCCATGTTCTTAGAATCCGTTGTCACAGATGATTAAGCAAGGAATGATTTACCATTGTACCATTGATTAACGTTTTGTCTAAGTGCGAGTTCCAGTTAAGACTCTTATCCAGATTAACACTCAGATATTTGATCCACTGGAGAGCTCGACGGGTGTCCTACCGATGTAGAGCTGTCCGACATCGATGTTGTACCGTTTAGTGAAGGGAACGATAATAGTCTTCTGTGGGTTGATATTGAGACACAGTTGTGCACCATCTTGAGTGCCGTTTGCATTAATTCGGTGATGGTTAAACCGAACTTTCCGGAGACCAGCATTGCCAGGTCATCTACATAACCTATATTATCGATGCCTAGATCCGATAGTTTCCCCAGTAGCTCATCTATCACTAGGGACCAAAGAAGGGAATCCTGTCTCCCCTGTCCCCGCGCTGTGAGCACCGTTTGACCGCTCGGATGCGGATGCGGATGGCGTCCAGTGAAGATCTTATGTCTCTTTGCATAAGCATTCTCTCTATCTACAAAACAGAGAAGAAGTCAAATAATAGGCGAATTTGTTATGGTGCAGGTAACTGGAATCTTGCAATCTGCACCAAATATGCAAGTTCAACAGTCCTTGTGCGGTCTTATGTAGAGAGGATGTACGGCTATTTGGTCAATACGTCTTAGGCTGGGAATACAAATCACATTTACCTCCCTTTAAGATAGCGGAATGTACCCCCAAGTGAAGCTTGCCCCAAGCAAGACCACTTAATTTTTTAATTGAAACCCATAAAAACAGAGCAGCTAGAGAGTCAAATTTGGTGGGGAAGCCATAATTCAGATGCTCAAGCTATTCGCCCTGCCATTGGCAAGGACCTTTTGAGTGGAAATATTTCATTTCGGCGGTGGCTGATTTAATTTCCTCAGCCAGTTTCTTCATGACCACCAACTGATTTTCCCCTTTGTAAATGTGTGTGTTCTCTCAATACCTCAATATTTCGACACAACTGCAAACTATTAAATAATATAAAATAAATTTGGGGGTACTTGCCTTTTAATTTAATGATAGCGGGCCAATTTTTGTCAATTTGAATGCGTTAACAGTATTAAAACTGAGTTAACAGCTACGAAAAATACTAAATATTAATAAGGTATTTCCAGAAATATTTAAATTGTGGCTAACAGATCAACCCTGGTGATCGAAACTCTTATGGTCATGGTTTGAATCTCAAGAGTTTGGGTTTTACTCAAGTATATTTTTGTTCACTGTTTACCAGCAATTATAACACTAGAGTTGCCATCAGTCGGTTGCATCCGAGTGCAAATGTCTTAATAATTTTATCAAAGTTACTTTTTATTGTCTTTTGTTCAGGTTGGAAGTGCTGGTTGATGTGCGCAAGAAAAGGTGCGCAAAACAAAGGTGCTCAGGCACAGAGATTGCACGTGCTATCTAAGGTCACGTCTGAGATAGATCACCGTAACAACCGTGATAAACGTGTGAAAGAACAAAGTGGAGAAGTGGAAGGGAAAAAAACACTAAGCCCGGGCAGAAACTTGGACAGTGGCACTGGATCCACCTGAAAATTCTAATAAATATATAATTATTACTGACTCGCACTAATTTATACATTTAATTTGCTTTATTATTGTACTTTGTTCTTTAAACTCCTAACCGCACCCCAAACTCCTACACCCGAATCGCTAGTCAGCTTACCCTTTCCTCGCGACTCCTCGAATTACTCTTCGTTGCTGCGACCGATCTCGCTGATGTTCATGCATCGACTCCTCGATCTGTTAACAGCTCTGCTGTTAGCCAGCTTTACACGCTCAGCTATAAAGCTGCGTCGCCTTTCATGCTCTCGGCCTTGCTATCACTGTAGGGCCTCTGAGTACGACTTTTTCGTCGTCAGTGTCGCTGTTAAATTGGTGTCCATTCTACCGACGTTTTGTTCAGCTGTGTGTTTGCGGCGCGGTGCGCCCTTGCTGTGTTTTTATTGTTTGTCCGTTTTATACCCTGAACCCATTGAAAATGGGTAAAAAGGGTATAATGCTTATATATATATATATAACATAACATAGATTTTAGAGGCACAGCGACCAAAGGGCGGTATTTTGTGCCGGTACTTTGTTCCCTGCGGAGACACGAGACGCTCTACCTCCCTTATGGAGGAGAGCAGATCTTTTGTCGAGGAATTTCTAATCCGTGCTGGAGTAACAAATTCTTTGCATATATACTTCCTTGTAATCCAAATAATGGCTGGGTAATCACATAAAATGTGCTTTGCTGTTTCGTTATCCTCTCTGCAGAGTCTACACTCTGTATTAGGGGATAGGGGCATTTTGTGTGACACAAAGAGCCGTAGATGCGGAATGTTGGGCTCTATCCAAATGGCTGCTTGAATATGAAAAGATATCTTCTAAAGCTACCTTCTTTTTGTGCAAATGCAGTGGATTCAGTCCTAAGGCTGTCTCCATTCCGCAGTAGGACATGTACGCATTAAACTCGTGAGGGATAAACCCGACTTTTTACCAAAGAGCTCACATGGCATGAGTACCTTTGATCAACGTTTTGTCTAAGTGCGAGTTCCAGTCCGACAACGATGTTGTACCGTTTAGTGAAGGGAACGATAATCGTCTTCTGTGGATTGATATGGAGACACAGCTGTGCACCATCTTGAGTGCCGTTTGCATCAATTCATTGATAGCCGAACTTTCCGGAAACTATTATATCGATGTATAGTATCGATGCCTAGATCCGATAGTTTCCCCAGTAGCTCATCTATCACTAGGGACCAAAGAAGGGAATCCTGTCTCCCTTGTCCCCGCGCTGTGGACAACTTTTGACCGCTCGGATGCGGATGCGGATGCGGCGTCCAGTGAAAATCTTTGTCTTTGAATAAGCATTCTCTCTATCCACAAAAGAGAAAAGAAGTCAAATAATAGGCAAATTTGTTTGGTGCAGGGGATTGGAATCTTGTAATCTGCACCGGATATGCAAGTTCAACAGGCCTTGTGAGGTCTTATGCAGAAAGGATGTAATTGGATGTATTTGGTCAATACGCCTTAGGCTGGGAATAAAAAATATGTGTTTCACGACTCTCTGTATAACAGAGACCTGTTAAAGAGCCATTCTGACCTCATTCCTTTGATTTGAAAGGCCTTTGCTCCATCATGCTCTTCCCTGATTTATAAAAGTGGGTTTGCCCTCTATTTGAAACATCTATTTGAATACACTTAAGATATTTAAAAAGGCACTCACCCCTTTTGTTGACATCACTACCTCTCAGATAGTATGGTGGGTGTTGGCGTCACAGCCAATGACTAGCGACGAGCCGCTGAAACTCCGTCGACGGTGTGCCGTCGGTTTTCGCAGGGAAATGTGCAGACACCAGTACAATTTCCATTGTTCGTTCTGCCGTAGCCACCTCAATGGTTGAAGAAACTAGGTCCCTGAAGATAAAGTTTGTTAGAAGGAGGTGCCTTACGCTTTTATCCAGAAGGATAGCTGTGCGAGGTGCTCCACCCAATCCGTCATATAACAACTTATATGAGCCGCAACTAAATCCTCGGACTTGGCCATCAATCAACTATGGTTCTTGAAGGAAGCTGCGCAACAGGAACCTGACCACAAGTCGATCCATTAGCAGCATTAGCAGCCAAACCAGTGGAAGGTCCTAAGCCAAGTTCCGGGTTTGTGGTTGGACCAGCAGCAGACGGCACCGCGATTGTTTTCCGTTTTCTTAGTGGTGGCACATATTTACAGGTTTACTGCGGTGGTGGGTTTTCTGGCTGATTTCCCACCAAACCAATTGCTCCGAGTAATGTTACACGTAATATGCTAAGCAGTAGACGCGTTCTCATTGGGTCGACACAACTCAAATTCCTTTCTGGTGCCGTGTTCCTTGGCCGGCACTTCCATTTAAATGGGGCATACTCGCACCACAAGTTCAATTTCTGCATACTCTAAGTTCACAGCGGCGAAAGAGCGAGACGCCACATATGTGGTCTGCGAATAAAATCGAAAGGGAAAGCTGCTTAGAATCCTCAAGGCCGATAGAAACTCTTTATCGATTCACATTCAAAATGATAATAGATAGATGGATGCGAATTTTATTCGGTAGAATGTACAATTAAAATTATCTCATGAAAATAGCTTTATTCTGACTACAGTGACTTCTTCATATCCCACGTGCTCACATTGTTAGTGATATTATTAAAGGGGTTCTTCTGCACGGCGATATATATAAATCTATTGTACCCTCCATTGACCATAAAACTTATCCTAATCTCTCGGATGTAATCGATAAGTTTGATTAGGTTGAGACTTTCTAGTTCCCTTGCTTGCTGAGGTACCTATGTCTTCTGCTACAAGGCATCAATCTCGATGTTACAGAAGGGAAAATTCCCCCTGCTTATGATTCCTATTTTATTTAGATAGAGATGGTCAGAAGACCACCGATGATTCTGAAGAAATTCTTACCTAATCAGATTGCCTTTTTGACTTGGATTGTCTCAAACCTGAGGCGTTGGCCCAGTTCAGCATCCTCATATTTGCCTCCTCTGTTGTCTGGTGTTCTTTTATCGAGTGGTTTCCTATGCCGCAGTACAGCTTGGGTCCTAACAAGGCCCTCTCTGTCCTCTATTTGGCTAATTCGCCTGCTGTTTCCATCTGATGGCTAGCCTGTTGTTCCTGCTCAGTTGATCTAACTTGATTCTTGTTTCACCAACTTACTTAGATGTGATCTTGTTGCTACTCAAAGCAAGTCTTTATTCTGTTAGTGCTAGCAATACGTCACTCAAAATTCCTATGCAACAGCTAAAATACATAAAAGTATGTCAAGCACAGCAGGGAAATATAATACCAAAATACCACATAATCTGTCTACATTGCTAATTGACACTCAATTCGACCCGCGACAGTAGTTAACTTGCAGAAGAAAGCTTCTCTGCTCCCAAATCAGGATTATGAACTGAGCCGATGTAGCCATGTCCGTCTGTATAAAAGAGATCGAGACTTAAAATCTGCAATATTATTGTCCTATACCTTATGCAAAACACATTATTTCGATTACTTATACCGATTTTAACCCTTCATATGGCAATGTTGCATATCTGCAACATAGAGTTTAAACTTCAATATTTTGTTGTTGTCTAAATTAAAACGCGCAAGGCACAACGCGCTGATCAGGCTGTTAAACCGGACGCTGTTGCAACACAGCTGCCAACAGAACCTGACACCCGCATGCAAGCGCTGAGTGACAACTGCAAAAACAGTCACGAGTCGCCGAGTCTGTGCTGTTGCCGTCTCCGCCACAAGCCGCGCCAACGCCGCGATTAAAACTTGTAAGCCATAGAGTACCCGATTATCAATAACAGAACATCGTAGTGCGAAAACCGCGATTAAATGTTTTTTAAATTAACCTGCTATTATATGCACTAAAATAGATGCAGATACAGTTCTCGGATCCTTTAAAACCGTACTCAACTTTAAAGCATTGATTCAGATTTCACATCTGCCGATAATGAACCGGTCCATGTGATCCAGTAGGAACTTAGTAACATAAGACAGTGCGATTTTCCTTTTTTTAAATACTATGACGAGTTAGAAATTAAATTGACTTTACTAACGAACAAAACATTGATGACACATGACTCGGCCGTAGCAGCTGTTATCAATGAATAATAAAGAAGCGACGCGCCTCTCACATTCATATCCGGATTAAAAAAAGTTTTAAGTGTTGTCTCCCTAGCTCAGCCGCGCGATTTGCCAACAAGCCTGGCACTAGCGCAGAAGGTAGAATCAAGTAATGATTTTGGCAGAAAATTTCGCAAAACATACAGAGAAAAATTTCAAAAACACGTTGGTCAACGGTCTCAAGGCTGGCATCAGAATAACCAACAAGAAACTGAACAATTCTCAGAACAAAACCAGTAAGAACGTTGCAGTCTGGCGTAACCGACTGTAAAATGCTCGTTCACGGTTTTAATTATTTTTATTATTTTGGAGAATATCTATTTTTGTGATATTGGGGGCGGAAGTGGGCGTAGCCGGCTCTACATTTAGATCATCCGAAAACTGCTTACCTAATTTGGTGATTCTAGCTCTAAAAATGTTGAGAAGTAGACGGCTTACCCGCCCCAAGATGTAAGGATTTTATCGAATTGCCACGCCCTCAGTAGGCGTATCTAATCGTGTTTGTTGTGATCTTTAGATGAGGAAAAAATTGCGTTCATACGGACAGACGGACGGAAATCGATACGGACATTGCGCAAACCAATATACCCTTTTCACTTCGTGAACGAGTCTAAAAACATGCATTTTCAAAAAAGGCAAGGGAGAAATAATTAAGGTCTAAGCATTACTTTCATAACCAGGGATAAAGTCCTGAGCCAATAGAGGTAGATACGTCATCGCTTTTTGGCAAGCCAACACAGGTATAAGCCAATAAAATGCGATAGCGCGCTGTAGCGGTAGATGTTGACTTGTCTGAAATTGAAAGTTAAAATTTTTTAGTGGTACCTCCCTGCTCTCGTACATCACAAGTACAGTAGCAGGACAGACCAGTAGGATTGATTAGATTGATACAAATACATTATTGTATTGGGATTGATACATTATTGTGATACTGGAGCCTCCAAAAATTATATTAAGCGACTTTCCGTACTAGCACACTTTGTACCTGTCGACAGCTCATGCGAAATAAAATTGATACACGGGCTTACAAAAATTAAACAAAAGTATCTAAATTCATTTGTTTAACAATGAAAATATATTTTTCATTTTGGAATGTCTTGAAGAATGCGAAGCCAAACAAGAAAACGCAAAAACAAATGTTAAGTAAAGTAAGATGGCTCTAGTCGGGTGTGCCCGACTACGAGATACCCCAAACCCAGAGGCGAGCTGTTAAATACATTTAAACCTCTTTCCATTCATACACACATTCATAAAGTCACACATACACACACAAACGCGTGCAGCAAGCTGCGCACTTTATTCAGCGGCTGCGCTTGCACCCACTATGGAAAATGAATTCTTTAATAACTTCTAAACTAAGAGTATGATCGTTATGAAATTTTAATAAGAGAATCCAAATCGATGTACAAAGCAAAGCGCAAGTCTGTAGTACTTGACTTGCGTTTTTTTGTTTTATATGGGGGGCGAATGGGGGTAGGTATCTAAAATTCGAAATATCTGTTTTCTGCGTATTCTTAACGAGCACATATTAAACCAAATTTGGTGTTTTTAGCTTTTATAGTTTCTGAGATATGCTCAAAAAACCGGATTACAGAAACCGATAAATATCGATAGTAAGAAAACGGGGCGGGTTATCGATAATTTAAAATAGCCTTAATCTGCCCATGGTATATACGAACTTATAAAACTAAACTTTAATCCCTAGCTCTTATTGCAGCACTTGTTGCCAATTGCATTGTCAAATTGATCAAATTTCACCAAACGTTTTCTTTAATAACTTCTGTGATTCTTAACCGATTTTGATGAATATTAATGCAATAGATTCGTCTAGTGCTATAGTATATATAAATATTCATTCGAACAAAATTACAACAAAATTTGTTTCTAGGTCTCTTAATCTACAAAATAAGCTTAAATTAGTGGTTGTTGTAGATTTTTATCGATTTTAGGAAAACGGTGTGTGTTATCGGTCATTTGAAATAAAATTAATCTGCGCATGTAACGAGTCTATAGCCGAAAAGTTGAAGTCTCTAGCTCTTACAGTTTCCGAGATCGACGAGTTCATACAGACGGACGGACGGACGGACGGACGGACGGACAGACGGATAGACAGTCGGACATGGCTAGATCGACTCGGCTAGTGATGCTGATCCAGAATATATATATTTTATGCTTCCTTCTGCCTGTTACATACAGTTTCACAAACCATTATACCTTTTTTACCCATTTTCAATGTGTTCAGGGTATAAAAATTGTAACAAGCCCAATTACGGTTCAGATCCAAAGCCGATTATATTCACTATATGCCAAAACATGAATTTTATTCAAATCAAAATGATAAAATGATTAATCGAATGGTTTAGGCATTTGCGGTCTTAAATGAGTCTTTACCCCATAACATAAATACTGTCGCTACAAATGGCGGACCGGTGTACTTCAAGTTGTACCTATACCCAATGGGCGTATCCGAAATTGTCAACGGAGAAGCTCAGCAACTTCTAGTGCCTTATAACAACCTACTGTGGGTCGTTGACAAAAAGGGTGTCGACGAATCTGCTCAAAGAACGTCTGGCTTGATTTTCGATTGTTTTTCGCGTATTGAATCAAAAAACAAATGTTGATAAATATCTGATCTCAATTATTTCGACAATACTGCCTAACACGGGTGAGAAACGATATTTCACAAATAGAAATGCCGAAAAAAGACAGTGAAAAGACCGCATATTCTATAAATAATGGGAAGTATGAATGCTGCAGACTCCCTTTGGGCTAAAAAATGCCCCAAGCATTTTCCTACGGGATCATTTAGGGAAAACTCGTGACGTCTATGTAGACGACGTAATAATTTTCTCCGTAAACAAAGAAGACTACGTCGAACACATTGAATGGGGTTTGAGGCATGAGGGTCTTCCTAGAGAAATCCAAGCTCTTCAAAGAGCGAGAAATACCTTGGATTCACTGTGTGCAGAGGTGGAATAAAAAAGTCACTTGGAAAGGTTCAGGCGATAAAAGATCCTCCAAAACTTTGGTCTGTCTCAGATTATTTTTGGGACTAGCAAGTTATTAAAGGTGCTTCATAGTAGGATTTCCCACTATCGCGAGGCGGATACCGGACGTCCTACAAGGCGAAACGGTAAATTAAGCGCCAATCATTCAAGAAGGATAAAACTTGCATTGACACCGGAACAGTACGAAGCCTTTAACAAGCTGAAAGAGATACTAGCCTCTGAAATGTGATACTAACGTATCCTAACTTCAACAACTAAGATGGCTCTAGTCGGGAGTACCCGACTAGGAGATAACCTGAACCCAGCGGCGAGCTGTCGTTACATGCATTTAATTAAACCCCTCTGCATTCATACTCTCCACACCACAGTCGCACTTAGTAAAATAAAATAAGAAAAATACATAATAAAAATTAATGCTCGCGCTCGCTTTTAATATATGCAGGCACATTTTAGTATGCCGTAGTTGTGAAATTACTCGCAAAATGTTCACAAAATAGGAAACTACAAGTATTTCGTTCAAATGTTGGTTGCAGTTGATCTGCGAAAGCTTTTTGAGAGTGTGCATGCCAAATACCAATTTTTCCCTATTTTGTTCCTCCAGAATATATCAAATCGCCGATGTCCCAGCATTAAGTTACAATTCAACCAATAAGTGTGTTAAGTTTAAAAAAAATATATATAAAAATTTAAATAACCAGTAAAAAAAACTCCGTTGACCCAAGCAAGATTCGAGCCAGCGTCTAATACCACAGAGTCACAGTTGCATTTTAATTGATTCCGTTAAAATCTGAGATTAGACACACACGTACAACCAATCGCTTGAGAATTCGAAAAGGAATGTACATATACATATGTATGCATGTATATGTTTACACGCATGTAGAAAACGTCTGCCTTCGGCGCTTGCCACCACGTGGCTTGCCAAAATACAAATACCTTTTCTTTACTATATTGTCTGTTTCTTAACCGATTTGGATGAAATTTGATTTAATGCGTTCTTATTGTACTATAGAACATTTATATAGCAGCCTGAACCAAATTTGTTGGCTCTGGCTCTTAAAGATTCTGAGATATGCTCAAGCAGCTGCGCTTGCCCCCCACTTTGGAAAGTTAATTATTGAATAACTTCTAAAGTAAGAATAGGATCGTTATGAAATTATTAGGATGTAACAAGAGCATTGCATTTGTGTACAAACCAAAGCACAAGTCTGTTGTACTTGATTTGCGATTTTGTTGGTTTATTTTTATATGGGGGGCGAATGGGGGAGGGCCAAATCCGAAATAAACATATTCTGCGTATTCTTTACGAGAACAAAACCCGGGTCAAAAAACCGATAAACACTGATTATAAATTGGGCAAGTTATCGATCATTTGAAATAAACTCAATGTGCGTATGGTATATACAAATATAAAAAGCTCAGCTCTCTAGCCTTTGTAGTCTCTTAATTGACTAGGTTAGTGATGCTGATCAAGAATATATATATATTATACTTTATGGGGTCGGAGATGCTTCTTTCTGACTGTTACATACATTTGCACAAAACCATTTTACCTTTTTTACCCATTTTCAATGGGTTCAGGGTATAAAAAGGGATTCGACATAACGACAGATGCGTTGGGCCATGTCCTTGGAGCAGTGCTCTCTCAGTGCGGATGCCCTATTACAGTCAGAGATCTGAACATCTTTACAGACCATCAGCCTCTGACATTTTGAGTGTCGTATAGGAACTCGAACGCAAAAATAAAATGTTTAAAAGCTTTAATTGACACACACAACATTATTTACAAACCTGGCAAAGAGAACTTCATGGCAGACGCCAGACTCAGATGTTGCCACTGTGCAGAGCGAGGAATATCTTACGTACACGACGGAGGCAACAGAAAAACCCGTTAACTGATTCAGGAATCAAATAGTAATTGAAGAAACTTTCATCCCTCTAGTAAAAACGTTCATTTTATTGTAAAGAAAAAATTAGACATGTTTTTCAATTCTGACCGAAACTTTCTCTTACAAACGTTATAAGACGTTGTGAAAACGTGCGAAGTCCACGTAATACTTTGCGAACTGCCTATATTAGCCTTTATCCAGCACAGGTTAGTTGAAGCAATCCCACAATCAGATATTCCAAAAATATTGTCACTGCCATAACTGACACTATTGACGCGGATCAAGCAGCTCAAGAGAATATGAAACAAATATTTCGGGATTATTTCTTCCTCAAAATGTGCCGTTTGGCAACGGAAATAGCCGCGAATTGCAGGAATGAGCGATGGGAAGGTCGTCATCCTATCAAGCAAACGATGGGCAAAACTGCAATACCATGCTGGAGGTACTGGAGAAATACTACATATTGACTTGTATTCCACTAATAAGGAATTCTTCGTGACCGGCATTCGTGGATATAAAAGCACCAATACTACAACTATTAAACTAGTTCCCAAAGACAAAAACAATTTACTGCTACAATGAAAAATCGCTAAATTCTGAAACCATCAGATCAATTCCGACGAATAATTTTCTAACGGACATGATGAACGGTTCCATAGAACCAGAACATTTGATAGGTGAATGATAGGACAAAGATAAAGTTGACAAATGACTCACACTCAGCAAAGAGAGACACGCAGAGATCACGCGCTCATAGCTCCTTAGCAGCATCAACGACCTACGACAAATAGAGACAAGCGGAGAGCATGTACTTAAAAGCTTAAACAGAATTCAGAAGACGTTCTAGAAGACGGTCCGGAAGGACAGCCTAAAATAGGGCCTCATCTACAATTTTTAATTTTATCTTCACTAGGTTTGAGCATTTTCATTAGATTAAAAAGTTTTCATATTAATTTCATTCCAGATTAGGATATTTGCATTTACTGGCCCTGACTGTGGTTACCTTGACGACAGTGACATCAAGACTTACCGACTACTCTCACGCAGACTCCATGCCACTAGTGGACATAAACATATTTCTTTTCATGTTTTTTTTTTTGTGCAGGCAGTACATATGTTGGAATTCACAATATGAAGCCTATAATATAAATGCAGTCTCCCTAGCGATGTCATATGTATCGAAACACACACAAAAAATTATTGGTTTTTTAATTAGCGGGTATATCCCGTCCCAATCGACGGGACAGCGCTGTTCCTTCTTCTATCCACGGGGAGAACGCAATAGGGTGTGCTTGGTATATTTTCCCGTGCTACTCTTGTATCCTCTAGTAGTGCAACGCTTTACCGATCGGCCACACGCCGGACCCCTGGTGATGCAATGCCCTGCCAATTCGCCACTCGCTTGATACCCTATGGTGCACCGCCGTACCAATAGCCTAACGAAACATGATCGCCGCTCTGTCTCTATGAAAAAAAAATGTCTCCTTTACTATCTCCGATGATGCAACGTAGTGTGAATTGTCGCCGTCCCGTGACATGACCATGTAAAACGTCCAAGTAAAACGCATTGGCAAGGGTTTGTCGAGGGACCAGAAGTAGAACCGCGGACCGGATAATTCTCCTGACACCGTGCTTATAGCACAAACTGCAGGGTAGCTGCGAGCTGTCGTTACATACATTTAAACCCCTTTGCATTCATACATACTTTCACAAAATCAAATATACGCACACACACACACAAACGCACGCCACAAGCACTTTACTGAGCTGCTGCACTTAGCCACTATGGAAACTAAATTCTTGAATAACTTCAAAACTAAGCATATGATCGTATGTTATGATGTCTTTCACGATTCGAAAATACCATTCAAGTCTCCGTACAAACCAAAGCACAAAGCAGTAGTGAATGAATTGCGTTTTTTCATATTTGCGGCGATCGTATTTAAAAAGTTATATATTCTTGATCTGCGTAGGCTTTCCGAGAACATTGTTCAATTCAGCAGCAGTTCAATGACTGGTCTGACAGCACCTCAAACTTCTGCATCTGTAGCATCACCCTTGAATGACAAAACTCCTGCAGAGACATTGCATTCTTTTGCCTCTCTTGCTGCCCAGTGTCTTCAGTCTGATGTTGTGCTCCTGGCTACCGCTATCGTTTTGATAAAAAATGGGTATGGCACATTAATTCCATGTAGAGTTTTACTGTATTCAGGCAGTCAACTGCATGTAGTGACGTCTTATTTTGCTCAAATACTGCAACTGAAGAAAAATCGAACTTCAGCTACTGTCTCAGGACTCAGGACAAATACTTATTCGATTTCGCACACTTCTAGTTGCACTGACAGGAGATATTTGTAAAAAGTATCGCTGAATTCGAGTTAAGTCTCCTGATAATTACCTCCAATGCATATTGTGGCGGGATGCGCCTGACAAAGAATTACAAATCTATAAGTTGGATACTGTAACATATGGCACAAAGGCCGCCTCATTCTTGTCTGTTTGCGCATTGCACCAGCGGGTCCTTGATGAAAAAGAATCATTCTCAATTGGCTCAGTTGCCCTGCAAGAGGATTTCTATGTAGATGATTTTATTTCTGGAGGAAATTCCGTAGCTGGAGCTATTGCCAAAATGCATCAAACTGCATCAAACATTTGAGATTTGATGATGATAGCGATATTACCAAAACTCTTGGTCCCACTTGGGATCCTGTCTCCGACCAGCTGCTGTTTTCATTGTCGCCCATTGAAACCCATTCCAAAGCTAGAATTATGTGGAGCAGCGCTGTTGGTAAAACTCATGCATAAGATCATGGAAATGGGAATCTTCTTGGACAATTCTATTGCTGGTGTGACTCTTCGGTGGCTTTGTCCTGGATCAATAATGAACCCAACAAATTCAACGTATTCGTAGCTAATCGTGTGGCTGCCATACAGGAGCTAACTATTGATATGGAGTGGCGTCACGTTCCTACGGCACTGAACCCTGCGGGTATACTTTCTAGAGGTGCGCTCTCTGAAGTGATGGCTCAATCTGAGCTTTGGTTTCGTGGCCCATCGTATCTTACGAGCAATCGCGACAATTCGCCTGCTGCTTGTCTGCCTGACAAACCCATTCTTGAGTTACGAAAAAGCGCGTTGCTAGTTAGGTCTCCGTACTTAGATATTACTCTTGGATGTAAATATGCTAAGTCCTTATGGGATGATATAAAGGAGCTGCGACTGCATGGTGTTGTTAAGAAATCTAGCTCCATCGCTTCTCTGTCACCATTTAAAGATGATTTTGGACTCGTTCGCGGATTTCGGCAATCATTAATCTCAAAACGGATCTCAAAACGGCATCTGAGTAACCAGGAGGGCCATCAACAAGCTTTGTCTGCTGCCCCTTAATGAATTTGTTGAAAGACAGGCTTCCAACGGGGGGAGTATGTTCGGTTCGGCAGCAGCATATTCGTCATAATTCCAATTATTTAATTTTAAGATACATACATAAATTAACGTAATGAAATATTCTTGTTCGAAGTTGCTTATTATATAGCTATGTAAATAACATATGTAAAGTGTAAGCTCGGCCTCGGCAACGCTTTCTCTATCACTGTTGTTTGTCGGTCTGCAAGCACTGTCCAGGCTTGGATATTGAGCTAGCCGCCGGTCGTAGTTAGTCGTCGCTAATCTATTACCGCATACGATTGCATCGATCTCTTGTTCGTGGGCGAAGTCAAAAATTTGCTCGAAGCCACAGCCATACATGCATACGAGTGCATAATTTCTACAATAAACATTTATCACGTTGTTGCTAAAATCTAGCTTTGTGTTTTGTTTGCGCAGGGCTTATATAGTGAACATTGTATAGCTGCTAAAAAAGCTTGGTAGCTCAACAAACATATTAAGTCAAATTTGGTTCTAGCTCATATAGTTTGTGAGATGTGGTCAAAAAACCAATAATTATCGGTAATACGAAAACGGGGTGGGCTATCGACAATTTGAAATAAATTTGACCTGTGTGATATACACGAACTTAAAAAGCCAAGTCTCTAGTTCCTCTCTGCCTCTTTCTGCGTTCCCACATATTTGTATAAACAATTAAAGCATTTCTTACTTATTTTTCGAGTTTAAAAAATACCTATATTTATCACTATTGTCAGTGTTAATGAGGAGTCAATCATGGAAAAAGGTATCCAGCAAATGGTCGTGCAACTCACGCTCAGCTCAGCTCTCGCAAATGTTATCCAACATCATGTTTGCTCTGGGGAAGCTATCCAAATCCAAAATATTCCTAATCTGGGTCTAATACGAAAACAAAATAAATTAAATTTGGGGGCACGACTACTTATAGTCTCCGAGATATGCTAAAAAAACAAAGTCTTAAAATCGAAAATAATGCAAGATACGGAAAATATTATAAACTTGTTCTGCGTATGGTATTGGAGTATCTATAGTCGAAAAGTTTAGGTCTCTAGCTTTTGTAGTTTCCGAATCGATTCAGCTTGTCACCCAAATCAAGAATACTTTATGGGGTCGGAGAAGCTTCCTTCTGTCTGTTACATACATTTGCCCAAAACCATTATACCCTTTTTACACATTTACAATGGGTTGAGGATATAAAAGCATCGATGTGCTCCTTGTAGCAGAAACTTATTTTAGGCAATGTTTCCAAATTGACATACACGTCAATAATCTCATCACAGCAAGCCACCTTAGCGGTATGGCAAGAGGAAGAGGGGGGGGGGGGGGGGGGGTATGAAGCGCCAGTCGAGCCCACTGTTGAGACAATATGCGCTCACTTCTTGATGATGACTTTTGCTGCTGCATAGGCGACGCAGATCATCCAATTCATTTTTAGCACCGACGAAATTAGTAGCATTGTCAGACCAGATACATCTTGGTGCACCACGAGTGAAGCCTTTGAACAACACGACGCAACAGATGCGTTCCGAGGCGAATATTATTAGCTGTGAGCCCAAATGAGTGTCCGTCAGTGCTGCGATCGATGAACTTGTTTACATTTCCAAATATGCGCTGCATCATCCAAAAAGAGTTGATGTATTTGAATGACAATTTCATGTCTTCAAAATTGGCTGAAGTTAACATGACTCTATGTCGAATTTCCAGCAGCTCGACCTTGGGTAAATACTGCTGTGGCCAATTGCTTTTGGACTCTTGCAAGAACGACGGACCATTCATCCACAGACTGGAGTTGAAAAGTTCTCGCGGAACGGCTCCCTTCGACTGTATAACAGCTGGATTCATATCCCTTGGGACGAAGCGCCATTCCATTCCCTCTGTAAGCTATTGTATGGCACAAACTCTACTGACGACAAATACGTTAAATTTGGAAGATTCTTCATATAGCCATGAAAGCACAACAGAAAAATCGGACCAGCAAAAAAATTGGCAGTCGAAAAATTTAATTTTGACGATTTCGCTCACTAATTGCGCAAGTAAAGACGCTGCAGAGCTCCAGCTTGGGCACGGTGAGAGTTTTGAGCGGGTCTTCACGCGCCTTCGAACAAAGTAGTTTCGTTAGGACGATTTTATTCTTGCAGGCACGAACATAAATGCATGCTCCATATGCTTTAAGGCTAGCGTCATAAAATGCGTGAATCTGTATCAGAGCATCTGGGTGCAACACATAGCGCGGAAATGTTGCGTGGTGGGCATCAGAAAAACCATAGCAAAGCGCTGTCCAGGCAGTGTGCATCGATTGTGGTAAGCTCTCGTCCCATTCCAACTTGTCTCTCAACATGCGCTGCAAAAGAATTTTAGCCTTGGTCAAAGTAAGCCCGATCAAACCGAGTGGATCATAGCAACGTGCAATGGTTGCCAACACCGAACGCTTCGTGTGCTTGCTGGTACCAAGCTGGAGTGCAAGCCTGAATAGCTGCTCATCGCGACGTGGCTCCCAGACAAGCCCAAGCGCCTTTGTAACATCGCTGCCATCGTTGAATTTAATCAGGTTCTCTCTTTCAGTCTCAGGAATGTCAATAAGAACTTCCGGATTGCTAGAGCACCACTTTCTTAAACGAAAGTTGCCCTTAGCAAGCAAGTTTGTTGTTTGCTGCACGATATCACGAACTTCATCCACTGAACTTCCGCCAGATATTATTTCATCCACGTAAAAATTCCGCAAGATGGTCTGAGAGCCTAAGGGGTACGATAAAGACTCGTCAGTGGCAACCTGCTGCATTGCGCGTATGGTCAGAAACACTGCTGGGTTAGTTCCGTATGTTACCGTATCCAATTGGTAGATTTGCAAGGTGTCTGTGGGAGAGTCACGCCATAATATGCACTGGAGCATATTATCTGGAGCAGTGACCCTTACGCAGCGATACATTTTGCCAATGTCACCAGTGAGAGCTATGTGAAAGGTGCGAAAACGCATAAGCGTGTTAAATGACATAAGGATATAATTCAACGGAAGTCCAGAAGTCGTTGCTGCGGAGCCGTCGAATACAACTCTCAGCTTAGTTGTAGTGCTATCATCCTTCATGACACAATGATGCGGCAAGAAATATTGACACATGTGTACATTTGCTATGGAAACAGGTGTCATATGGCCCAGGTAAATATATTCTCTGATGAAGGCAGAATATTTTTGCTTGAGACCAGGACTGTGCGACAGCCTTGATTCCAAATTTTCGAAGCGACGTTTAGCCTGCAGAAAGGAGTCACCTAAAGAGTCGATGCCGCGTTTGATGGGCAGCCGAACTGAACATACTCCGGAG
The DNA here is from genome assembly GCA_035041545.1 of Drosophila colorata. Classification (NCBI taxonomy): domain Eukaryota; kingdom Metazoa; phylum Arthropoda; class Insecta; order Diptera; family Drosophilidae; genus Drosophila; species Drosophila colorata. Next base: position 219,287 of record JAWNLD010000233.1, read on the forward strand.
GGCAATCGTGTGACATTTTTCCTGAAGTGCGCTTCACAATCGGGCTCCTCCTTGGTTGTCTTCGAAATTGGCTCAAACACATGCTCAATTTTCCAAAAGCAAAGTCCAGCCGAATGCTGGGTTTGAGATTGTCAGAAGCCCGTTGACTTACAACAAAAGAAGATAGCTTGGGTGCCTGATGTCCACCACCAGATAATATCCAGCCAAGCTGAGTTTCCTGCAGTAATGGTAACCCCGGTGCAAGCTGAATCTGGCCAATACAGAGCAATTCGAAAAAGAGGCGTGCTCCTATGAGCAGATCAATCCGATGAGACACGTTGAACAACGGATCTTCAGTCTGAAACCATTCGATGCGAAGTTGGCATCTCCAATGCCCGAGGCGGCAGTTAGAGATTTGGTTTTTCGAAGCTGGAGTTAATTAGCGAATCGAGTAGTGACGAAATGCAATTGCGACCCTGAGTCTAAAAGCGCACGGCACGGCATGAGAATGCCGGCACGATTCCGTACAAGGAAAATGGCAGTGGCCAAAAGCACAGCATCAGAAGCAGACTGGGAGCTTAAGGCAAGAGCCAAGACAGTAGACATTGCAAGCATAGCGTTTGATGATGGCGAATTCGATGATACTGCTATGGTTTCAACAGCTGGTAAACGATTATAATGCGTGTAAGCGTGTGGTGCTTCGATTGGCAAGTGCGGCGCGCTCCAGATGTAAATCTGCATCTGATGATCCCAATTTATGCATAGGGCGAGCCTTTTTGCTTCTTTATGGGAGGTAATCCTATCCGTCAGCTCGCGTAGCTTGCCTACCGATGAATCAGCCCTTTCAAGCCCCAGCAGATCTGTGATGTGTGCCTGTAAAATAAAACGCTTATTGTCAAATCGATTTTTGAGTATATCTAACGCTATTTCATAGTTGCAGTGAGTTATTTCCAGGGCGCTGCCACTAAGACAGGAGCGCAGGTGCTGTAACTTCTCAATAGGAGTGATTGCGATCTCATTACCAATAACCGTGGTAAACATCGAGTAGAAGTTGGCCCATTCCGTGTAGGCGCCACTGAATTTAAGCAATTATAATTGCGGCAGTCGTGAACGATTTGCCATAAGATATACTTGCTGCGAATCGTTTGTGCCCACTCTAAATGTAGAGCAGTGATCAGGAGCTCTACGCTTGCCAAGCTTGCGCTGAAGAGTGGTCCGCAAACGCAGCAACGAATCCTCAAACCTTACAGACAACTCTCCAAAAATACTCTCGAAGCAAATTTCCTCCAAATTAGTGTGTACGACGTTGAAATTTAAGCTCGTCCCCTAAATCCAGATATCCTTCCCAACATCAATGTCCACGCACAATTTTTCCAGCCTGCTGAAAATTGCAGCTGCCTTCCGACGTACAAACGCAGCTTTGTCGATTTGCCCGCTGCCACCAGCAGAGACTGTACTGGCATCAGTCTGCGGAGTTGTATTTGCAGCAGCTTCTTCAGCCATTTTATTTTATTTTTTCTTTTAAAGTCACTTGCACTAGCACAGCGATATGCACCGAGAGGTTATGTTCACTGCCGAGCGAATGTACTTATTGCAGGCTAAAGCGTTGTACTTGGCTCAAACGATATTGCAAAATTACGCTTGCCCTTGCACAAGATTAATATTGCCGTGGAAATACAGGCTATTAAATATACAGTATGCGCAGAAATCCAATTGACCGAGCGAATACTTTTAATAGGCACTGTACGCAGGTGATCGGCACAAAAGGGAACACAAGCATAGAAAAGGTCGTTGCCTTTCGTTCGAGATGATTGTATGTATGTGGGCGTATTGGCGCGAGCGCGTTTGCTTTTGTTGCCAGCGACGAATAAAACGGAATAGCATTTAAAAATTGTCAAAATTGTATTGCCGAACGAACTTTGCAAATTAAACTCACAGCCAAAAGAGAAAGAGAAAAAATCACATTGGGGTCACCAATGTTTGAAGATGTTAAGCTTTTTAAAACCTGGGTTTTGTTTCATAAATTGTGCATTTAGTTTACATTAATTTAAGCTTAGTTTTAAATTCAAAATTGTGAGAGGCTGTGGGCTAATTGCAAACAATAATTGGAATTGAAAACGATAGCGCTCTGCTGTATTCGACGAAAGCGACAGCGAAACTAAACTTAGACGGCAAAAAGTGCAATGGCAAGCAACCAGAGAGACAAATTGAGTGGTTTTCGCCGCATAGGACGCGAAGCATAAAGATAAGCAATTGAGCGCATATTTACGGTTGGAATTATGCTAATTAACTGTTTCAGCTGCTGCTGTGAACAGCCCCATCAAGCGAAACGTGAGGTTCCCTGGTGGAGCGAAGGCCTGGCAAATCGAAGTAAGGTCAGACGGCTCTTCAACAGGGCCAAGTCAAATAGAGACTTGTGGGACACATACACATGTGTGCTCACTGAGTATAATAAAAACATTAGATGCGACAAACGCGATACCTGACGCACCTACCGCGAAAGTGTGCAGTCACTTCTAGAAGCAGCGAGATTGCAAAAGGTATTGGCCAGAGCGTCATCTAATGGTGTGGGGCTGCTAAAAAGAACAGATGGTTACGTGTTTACATTCTTATCTTCGACGCTGACAAGGTCAGGTTGGCCATTAAATCATTCGCACCCTTCATAGATCCAGGGGCCGACCAGATTTTTCCGGCCTGCTGCAACACAGCTTAGAAGATATACTTGGTCCACTAATTGGTTTACTTGGGGAAAGTTTTACTTTGGGGTTCATTCCGCTATCTTAGAAGGAGGTAAATGAGATTTTCATTCCCAGCCTAAGGCGTATTGACCAAATAGCCTTAAATCCTTTCTGCATAAGACCGCACAAGGACTGTTGAAGCTCAAGCATATCCGGTGCAGATTGCAAGATTCCAATTCCATGCACCATACACAATTCGCATATTATTTGACTTCTTCTCTCTTTTGTGGATAGAGAGAATGCTTATGCAAAGAGACATAAGATCTTCACTGGACGCCATCCGCATCCGCATCCGAGCGGTCATACGGTGCTCACAGCGCGGGGACAGGGGAGACAGGATTCCCTTCTTTGGTCCCTAGTGATAGATGAGCTACTGGGGAAACTATCGGAGCTAGGCATCGATACTATAGGTTATGTAGATGACCTAGCAATACTACTCTCCGGAAAGTTCGGCTTAATCATCACCGAATTGATGCAAACGGCACTCAAGATGGTGCACAGCTGTGTCTCAATATCAACCCACAGACGACGATTATCGTTCCCTTCACGAAACGGTACAACATCGATGTCAGACAGCTCTACATCGGTGGGACACCTGTCGAGCTCTCCAGTGACGTCATATATCCGGGTGCAAATTTGGATAAGAGACTTAACTGGAACTCGCACTTAGACAAAACGTTGACCAATGGCACTCATGCCAAGTAGGCATGTCGTAGGCTCTTCGGTAACACGTAGAGTCAGACTCTAAACATATCAGATGGCTGTATAGTAAGATGGTTATGCCTGATATCACGTACGCTGTCCTCATCTGGTGACCAAAGGTCCAGCAGGCCACCGTCATACAAAAATGCAGCAACCTTCGGCAGCTTCTATGCCTATCCCTCACGGGTGTCATGCGTTCATGTCCTACTGCAGCACTGGAGGCACTCTTGGGACTGAATCACGGTAGTCTAGTAAAATTCCTTAAGTCTTAAAGTCTTAAACATCTGCGACAGAATTTTAACAATCACAGAACTTTTCTTCTGGGTGAAATTTAGTACTCTTAATCCAGACCGTAGGGAATGGGTTCATGGCAAACCTTGTCGCATGAGCCTGCAATGCTATACAGAAAGACCAAAAACTAATCAAGGGGTTGGTGCGGGCTACACAGGACCCAACACCAAAATCTCGATTGCAATGGGCACCTGGCTTAGTGTTTTTCAATCTGAGATCCACGAAATTGAGTCCTGCTCCTCTTATATCCTTGACAAGGGGATAAGTGCCACTTTAAATATCTTTTCAAATAGTCAAGCAGCGATTCTAGCTCTTTCATCATGGAAGATTATCTTGAGACTGGTTTCAGATTGCTGGAATTGTCTCCAGCAATTCTCACAAAGAAACCGTGTTGCATATTTTTCCAAGGCATTCCGGAATTTCCGTCAAGGAAGTTGCGGACGGGTTAGCGAAGGCCGATTCCACCATCCCTCTTATTTGACCTGAATCTACAATCGCCAATCCTCTGACACAGAGTGTAGACTTTGCAAAGAGAGTCCACAAAGCACATTTTATGTGATTGCCTAGTCAAAAGTTTGGAGTAGCAGGAAGTATCTATGCAGAGATTTTGTTACTCCAGCACTGATCGGAATTTCCTCGACAAGAGATCTGCTCTCCTTTATAAGGAAGGTAGAGAGAGCGTCTCTAGTTCCAACAAAAAACCGCATGGTACAAAAGACCGCCCTTCAGTCTCTGTACCGCTAACATATCTGTTGTGAAACTTATTTACAAATTTTAATAATGATATAGGTATGTCTGCACATGCATACAAAAGTTGTTTTTGCTTGCTGTCACTTGGCTTGTCAAAATTTGGAAAACTTTGGATGCATACTTGTTTTATATGCATATGTTTCAGATAAAGGGTTCAGAATTGTGTGCAACGCCCACTAAGACGCTGGCAATTCGGATCACCTCATATCGCAATTTTTAAGCTGGAATCACCAAATAATTCGGTCAATGGGAAGCTCTTCAGGAACCAGAGGGGTAATCGGGCAATCGCTTGGAAAAGGAGATAAAGACAACATTGGGGATACGTCCAAGTCCAATTCTGTCGAAGGTGGATGGGCAGATTTAGGTGGCAAGGGAGACGGAACACTTAAAAATTGAGATTCTAACCAACGATTAGGGGGAGACTCAAATTTATAATTGCTAAGCAGCTGAATGCCCGAGTCAAAGTCGCTCGAAAGCTGCTTAGCGAAATTATTGAGTTTTAGGAATTGGTTTCTCACAGAATTATACTTTATGGAGAAATCAATTTGGATATCAATGCAAACTGGGCATGGCCAGCGTAGTCTACCGCAGTCCTTTTTGGCAATAGCGGATAATCTATCGCTATCACGCCCAGTGAGACCTGCATATTAAGCATGAATCATATTTTCACACAACCAGCAATTAACAAATTGCGGTGGTGCAGAATTATCAGCCTGCTTGACTGTGCAAGTTTTTTTGCAGCACGACATATTGACTACGGAGGTCAAACGAAATTAACTTTTGGTGCGAGAGAGCAAAGCAGACGAACAACGGCACACGAAAATATAGCAAGTAAACGCTCAAACGAAAGAAGTTTTTACACAAGTAATTCTTGTGTGGAACAGAAGCAATAACAAAAAATTGCGTGAGCGTGATGCAAAAGAACACACACACACAAACAATGCACAGAGAAGCGCCAAATATGTAAACAGATAACCAAAACAGGCACTAACAACAACACAGCACTGACGCCGTATAGTTAAATTTATTTAATAAATAAAGATTTACAATGCAGAAAAGAAAGCACTTTGCACAGAAAAATTAAAGCTTTTTAAATACAGTACAAAATTAGATAAAATGCAAAATAAAAGGTAGTTAATTAATGCAACGAAGAATAAAAGTTTTGGAGCTCAAAGTAAAGCACGTCAATCACTCTCAAGTTCAGATCTCTCTCTGAGATTCTTGTTGTGGTTAGATTCCGAAGTAGTGTTGCATTGGATGCAAACACATCCATCAAAGTTTAAAACATTTGTAGCCAACAGAGTCTCAGATATTCAGGAACTAACTGCATCACCCATCTGGCGGCACGTAACAATCCCGCTTATTTCCCGTCACGCGGGTGTATGTCACATTGGTTCGGACTATAGCAATTCGCAGCAAAATCCAATATTCACGTGCACATTTCGTTTATTGTGAGATGAAGGGCGATTGTTAAATGACCACTTGGCACAAGTCAAGTGACGTCAAAGAGTCAAGTGCACTAAGCAGTGCACTAATTCAAGGTCGGATCCGTCATCATCATTAGAGAGGATAACTTGCCACCCCTTGGCTCCTTGGAATCGTGACGGAAACAATAGCTGGAGTAGATGGAATTTTTTCATTATTATTTTGTAAGGGAGTCTCACAACAGTGGCACAGCGACCGAATTGAGGTCTTTTGTGCCAAGGGGCCCTGGGAACAAGAGACGCTCTGCCTCCCTAATGAAGGAGTGCAGATCTCTTGTCGAGGAATTTCCGATCTGTGCTGGAGTAACAAATTCTCTGCTTAGATATTTCTCCTACTCCAAATAATGGCTGGACAATCACATAAAATATGCTTTGTTGTTTCGTCATGCTCTCTGCAGAGTCTACACTCTGTGTCAGGGGACAGGCGCATTTTGTGGAGGTGATACTTACCTGTGTGGTGTCCCGTGAGATAGGACACCAAGAGCCGTAGTTCCGCCCTTAAAAGATTTTTGATCTTTCTACCTATATGTGGGCTGACCAGCTCTTTAGCTTGTCGTAACCCAGGTCTCGTTGACCAGTAGATTCCCCCTCTCCTTCTTTGACCATTCCTCTATCAACTCTTTGGCAGAGGCCCAGCTTAACTCACAAAAAGGTTCAGGTCCGAGAAGAGGGGTTGCGAAACCAGCCCTAGCTAGCCCGTCCGCAATGGACCCAACAAAACGTGACACGGTTTCGATGTGAGAATTGCTGGAGACAATTCCAGCAATCCGCAACCTGTCTCGAGGTAATCCTACATGAGGAAAGAGCTTGAATGGCTGCTTGGCTATCTGAAAATATATTTAAGGTGGCTTCTCTCATCCCCTTGTCAAGGATATGTCTGGAGCAGGACTCAATGGCGTGGATCTCAGATTGAAAAACACTGGGCCAGGTACCCATTGCAATTGAGGTTTTAGTGTTGGTCCTATGATCCCCGCATCAACCCCTTGATTAGTTTTTGATCAGTATGTGAACCACTGCAGGCTCATGCGGTTATTACAAGGGTTGCCATCATCCCATCCGTCTACCGCGAGAGGTCGAAATATTAAACTGGAGGGCGACAGAGTACGAGTACGACATACGGACATAACGGCCGAGCACCTCCTCGGTCATGAATCCTTCGGCATATGCTGTTCCACCTTGGATTGGGGTAATTTTCTGAAGAGTTGTCTTCTCTTTGCCCGACTACCATTAGTCAGCACCCTTACGAGGAGAGTATAGTCGCACTTCTAACAGTGTGTGCAGGTCCGGCGTGTATTATTCAAGTAATAATTATACGTATGTCGCCTGGCACACCAGTTAACTGACGGCCTGGAGTAAATGGAAAGGTTGCGAGTTGCCGTTGTAAGAACTAAATCTGTCACCTTCAAACGAGCTGATCACCATCTCAAACCATTACCTATGGATTTAATACCGGAGCCCTTCAACGCGGCCGATGTCATTTAATTTATGGGACATGACTTTCGTTCATTTTTATATTCTTCAACATTATATTCACGATAGTGTGTCTGACCATAGATAGCTGTGAGTTGGGGCACAGCCAGCTGAGAAGTGTGAAGTTCAAAAGAATATAAAGTTCAGTTGTTATACAGATGTATTTATGTAAATAGTCCAATTGATTCTCGATGGTGGTATCTGATTATCTTCTAATGTTAGCTTCTTAGATATGATGAAGAATTTATATTCTAGACTGATGCTTTTGTTGACCTGGGTTTTAAATAGGCGTCTTAATAATTTTTCGCTTAGGGCTTGTCGCTTGTATTCCTCTATCAAGGCAGTTTTCAATGTGGTCCAGGTATTGACTGCTTATGCTGACAATTGGGACATTCGCTGGGCAACTCTAGTTAACTACATCTCAATTGATGAAAACAACACGTGGTGTTATCGAACGTCTCTCGTCGCATTTAGGAATTTTTTTTTTCTCTTATGGACGGAGTTGCGATGGTATGATGTTAAAAAGAGCAGCTGCTATGCACTTGATTGATTTGATTTAACAGTGTTTACTTATGGTAATAACATGATATTTTTATGGCAAACAATATGAGCCGAAGTGACTATTGGTATTTAAAGTTAATGAAGTGCAAAATGAAAAAAAGGAGCTACTTCGAACGGATACAAAAAAGAGAACTTATGCTCTCTGCTCCAAACGTACTGCCTCCGATGGAAGACTTAAGGTTCCACCCGAATTGAAGTCATCAGGCAGAACAGCTATTTTGGCAACGGGTCTTGTTATTAGACCCGTCGCTGTGCGACTCTGATAATGCCGTCTGCTCCAGGCATTACTCCTTCGACGCGACAAAGATGCCAAAGGCTGTGACGTCTGCGTATGTGGCGATTAATAAATAATCACATCAGCATTAATGTGGCAGATTTCGGACTCCGCATCGTCACATCTGACGTAAAAGCATCGATGGTGCAGGTAAGATTTCAATACAAGGTAGTATGGAGCGGGGTGTAGGAGCTTCAGCTTGTGTAGCAGTCCTGGGTGCCATACACGGTCAAAGACCTGTTTGACGTCCAGAAAGACTGCTGAGCAGTATTTTCTGTCTTCAAAAAAATTGAGGACAGTTTGCACAATCCTGTGGCACTGCTCAGGGGTACCGTGCTGCCTCCTGAAGCCAAATTGGTGCTCTGGTATCAGGTTGCCGTCTTCCAGCAGGGGCAGTACTCTTGCTAGGAGTATGCGTTCAAAGATTTTAGACAGTATTGTCAGTAAGCTGATGGGACGGTAGGAAGCCGGGTCCTGTTCGGGATTGCCAGGCTTGGGTATCATTATGACCTCCGCACACTTCTGTTATGAGGGGATATGGCGTAGGCTTTTAATGGCATTAAAAATGTGTTTGATGATAGCGAATGCACGTGGGGGAGGGCCTTGATTGTTGCTGCATCGATACCGTCATAGCCGGGACTTTTAGTTGTCTTTAGGCCAGCCCTCCACTTTCAACTTCTTCTACAAGTACCGGCTGGATCGGCAGGTCCATTTGGCAGGGTGCGTCTAGGAAGACGTTCTACCGACACCAGGAGCCATTTGCATTTTGAAAGGGTGCAAGCCTCCTGGTTGGTCTTTTTAGGTATCTGGTAGCGTTCCAGAGGTTGTGCTCTAGACCGTTTGGTTCACAGTTGTGGAGGTAGTCAGTCAACGCATCGTTGCGCAGGTCATATAACAGCAATTTCAAATCCTTAGCTGCACGATTCAGGAAAAGTGAAACAAACAATATTAATAATAATAATTAGTCTTTGATAGAAAAAAGAAGGGAAAGAGACAGAGATGGAAAATCACTGACCCGATGGTGGTATTTTTTTGCCCGTCCGGCAAGCTATGCCCCTGCTCACAGCTGAAGGTGAGCAGTGATTTCCCTAAGGTATCCTGAAAGCAAAGATTTTATTAGTGGAAGAGAGTTCTGAGGAGAACACGTGGTATAGGCTATTATATTTTAGGCATAATATTTAATATTTTGTGCAAAGCATAGTCTGTCGTGCATGTAAGTAGAAATAAGGGGTTATAGTTTCTAGTAGGTCTAAAGGGAACAGAGAAGTTCAAGCGACCTAAAAGAAACGAGGAATCAATGTTGCCAATAATCAACTTATGTAGAAAAACAGCATCAAGGGTTGGTTAGAGACGGAAGATTAAGAAGTAAAAGTCTGCTGGAGTACGATGGCAGACGAAGATTGGGATCCCAGATTAAGCCACGTAAAGCAAAGAGCAGAAATTGCTTCTGGACGGACTCAATACACTCCTGGTGGGTTTTATACTGCGGACACCAGATATACGAGCAGTATTCCAGAATTGGGCGGACAAGTGAAATGTAGAGAAGTTTTGTTGTGAAGGGATCGTTGAACTCCTTTGACCAACGTTTAATAAACCCAAGAACACCTTCAGCCACGTTCACAATAGAGTATATGTGAAAATTGAAGTTCAGCTTTGAATCAAAGAGAACTCCAAGGTCTTTTACTGATAGTATACGCTGCAATGGAACATTGTCAATTGTATATCTAACTGAATGTGACTTAGAACGACTAAAAGTCATAAACATGCACTTTGAACTGTTGAGGTGCAACTGATTGGCCGAACACCAAAGTTGCTTAGAGTTCAAATCATCCTGTAAACTAGGCGTACGAGTAAATGAGTTTCAAATTATCTGCATACATAAGTATGCGAGTATGTGATATTATAGAGGGGAGGTCATTTATGAAAAGAGTAAATAGTAAAGGTCCAATATGACTACCTTGAGGTACACCTGACGTAACATAAATCTGTTTAGAAATTTCAGATCTAAGAGAGACTGTTTCAGTTCTAACCTTTAGATAAGATGAAATCCATGACAGAAGACAGGGAGGGAAACCACTACGGTCGAGTTTTAGAAGTAAAAGATCATGGTGAACAGAGTCAAATGCTTTACTGAAGTCAGAGTAAATGACATCAGTTTGCTTTTTTTTTGCAAGAAAAGCATTATTTACCAGCGAGGTAAATTCAAGCAAGTTGGTCGCAGTTGACCGGCTCTTAATAAAACCATGCTGAGCAGGGGATAAAAGTGATTTGCAGAGATGCTGCAAAGTGGAAGTAATTATTTTTTCATATAATCTAGGTATAGCAGATAATTTTGCAATGCCCCTATAGTTTTTTATATCCGACCTTCCACCTTTTTTGTGGAGAGGAATGTTGAGAGGAAAGTTTGACTTGGCTATGGAATACTTCGACAAGTCAAAATTAGAACCAGTCTTTTAAAACTTTTTAAAACATTTAGATTTAAAGTCTGGGAGTAAACCAGGGTGGTTTTGCCGAATCAAGGCGAGGGATGCAATTAGGAATGTAAACATCTAAAAGTAAATTTAGAATTTTGTAAAAGATCTTAGTAGCATTACCTATATTAACGTCATAAGGAATGGACCAATCGGTTGCATAAATAAGTCTATTAAGCAAGGCAAAGTTTCCTTTGCGAAAGGAACGGCGGGGCTTATGAGGCGTTGTCGATTGTAAATTTTGAGTTTTGCAAACGATCCTCTGGGACTGAAAGAGAGGATGACCTAGATATATCAGCGATACGATGGTCGTTAACAAAGACAAGATCAATTGTTCTATTCAATTGATTTGAAATAGAATTGATCTGGAACAACGAGAGATCGAGCATTCCATCCAAAAAGTCATGATGGGCTGAAGGCACAAGATAATTTGAGGATGAGAATAATTACCAAGAAATGTTTGGTATATTAAAATCACCCAACACAACAAATAAGTCATTATCACGCACTTGAGAAGATACGTCGTTAATGCATGCCAAATGCTGCATACAAACCTCAATATTAGAAGAAGGAGGGATATATGAGCAAGTGATAAATAAAGCACAAGATGGGAGGGTTACTTTTACAGAAACAATCTCTGCATCAGTGGGCGCAGTAAAATGGAAAAGTTACGACTGGAGTGAGGCTTTAACTGCAATTCATACCCTACCACTTGCACGAGTCGGTCTATCCTGTCTATAAACAGTAAAGTTATTTGAAAATACTTCGCAGTCAGATATGGTAGAATTTAACCAAGTTTCGGAAAAAGCGATAATGTCAGATAAAAACAAGGTGCTAACCATTAAAAGGTTTTTCAGTTTGGATCTAAGGCCTTTGACATTCTGGTATGAAATGGAAAAATTTTCGGAATGTGGCTTCAGTTTTTTGAAGCAATGCCTTTTGATTCTAGCACTGAGGAAACCGGGAGGGTGATCCAAACTTTTGGATCACAAATGATTGTAAACGCATCATGAGGGACATTAATTTTAAAAGAGGATATTTCACTAGGAGTGGATAAATGGAATTTGCTAATTGTTACACCAGCAGAAGATTTGCTAGCTATATAAGCTGCCAATGACTCACAGGTTGTGTCCGAGCAAAGCCTGGACACAAAGACTTGTTTGCGAGGCGGAACAACTGTTAAAGTCGGGGCAGGCGGGGTAGAAACGGCAGCATATTTGCTGCTTGAAGCTTGAGCTGAATTGCGCGAGGGCTTACCTCTGTGACCAGGAATTGCAGTATTAGGCTTATTAATCAGAGCCGCCTCAATAATTCGGTCAATGGGAAGCTCTTCAGGAACCAGAGGGGTAATCGGGCAATCGCTTGGAAAAGGAGATAAAGACAACATTGGGGATACGTCCAAGTCCAATTCTGTCGAAGGTGGATGGGCAGATTTAGGTGGCAAGGGAGACGGAACACTTAAAAATTGAGATTCTAACCAACGATTAGGGGGAGACTCAAATTTATAATTGCTAAGCAGCTGAATGCCCGAGTCAAAGTCGCTCGAAAGCTGTTTAGCGAAATTATTGAGTTTTAGGAATTGGTTTCTCACAGAATTATACTTTATGGAGAAATCAATTTGGATATCAATGCAAACTGGGCATGGCCAGCGTAGTCTACCGCAGTCCTTTTTGGCAATAGCGGATAATCTATCGCTATCACGCCCAGTGAGACCTGCATATTAAGCATGAATCATATTTTCACACAACCAGCAATTAACAAATTGCGGTGGTGCAGAATTATCAGCCTGCTTGACTGTGCAAGTTTTTTTGCAGCACGACATATTGACTACGGAGGTCAAACGAAATTAACTTTTGGTGCGAGAGAGCAAAGCAGACGAACAACGGCACACGAAAATATAGCAAGTAAACGCTCAAACGAAAGAAGTTTTTACACAAGTAATTCTTGTGTGGAACAGAAGCAATAACAAAAAATTGCGTGAGCGTGATGCAAAAGAACACACACACACAAACAATGCACAGAGAAGCGCCAAATATGTAAACAGATAACCAAAACAGGCACTAACAACAACACAGCACTGACGCCGTATAGTTAAATTTATTTAATAAATAAAGATTTACAATGCAGAAAAGAAAGCACTTTGCACAGAAAAATTAAAGCTTTTTAAATACAGTACAAAATTAGATAAAATGCAAAATAAAAGGTAGTTAATGAATGCAACGAAGAATAAAAGTTTTGGAGCTCAAAGTAAAGCACGTCAATCACTCTCAAGTTGAGATCTCTCTCTGAGATTCTTGTTGTGGTTAGATTCCGAAGTAGTGTTGCATTGGATGCAAACACATCCATCAAAGTTTAAAACATTTGTAGCCAACAGAGTCTCAGATATTCAGGAACTAACTGCATCACCCATCTGGCGGCACGTAACAATCCCGCTTATTTCCCGTCACGCGGGTGTATGTCACATTGGTTCGGACTATAGCAATTCGCAGCAAAATCCAATATTCACGTGCACATTTCGTTTATTGTGAGATGAAGGGCGATTGTTAAATGACCACTTGGCACAAGTCAAGTGACGTCAAAGAGTCAAGTGCACTAAGCAGTGCACTAATTCAAGGTCGGATCCGTCATCATCATTAGAGAGGATAACTTGCCACCCCTTGGCTCCTTGGAATCGTGACGGAAACAATAGCTGGAGTAGATGGAATTTTTTCATTATTATTTTGTAAGGGAGTCTCACAACAGTGGCACAGCGACCGAATTGAGGTCTTTTGTGCCAAGGGGCTCCCTATGGGAACAAGAGACGCTCTGCCTCCCTAATGAAGGAGTGCAGATCTCTTGTCGAGGAATTTCCGATCTGTGCTGGAGTAACAAATTCTCTGCTTAGATATTTCTCCTACTCCAAATAATGGCTGGACAATCACATAAAATATGCTTTGTTGTTTCGTCATCCTCTCTGCAGAGTCTACACGCTGTGTCAGGGGACAGGCGCATTTTGTGGAGGTGATACTTACCTGTGTGGTGTCCCGTGAGATAGGACACCAAGAGCCGTAGTTCCGCCCTTAAAAGATTTTTGATCTTTCTACCTATATGTGGGCTGACCAGCTCTTTAGCTTGTCGTAACCCAGGTCTCGTTGACCAGTAGATTCCCCCTCTCCTTCTTTGACCATTCTTCTATCAACTCTTTGGCAGAGGCCCAGCTTAACTCACAAAAAGGTTCAGGTCCGAGAAGAGGGGTTGCGAAACCAGCCCTAGCTAGCCCGTCCGCAATGGACCCAACAAAACGTGACCCGGTTTCGATGTGAGAATTGCTGGAGACAATTCCAGCAATCCGCAACCTGTCTCGAGGTAATCCTACATGAGGAAAGAGCTTGAATGGCTGCTTGGCTATCTGAAAATATATTTAAGGTGGCTTCTCTCATCCCCTTGTCAAGGATATGTCTGGAGCAGGACTCAATGGCGTGGATCTCAGATTGAAAAACACTGGGCCAGGTACCCATTGCAATAGAGGTTTTAGTGTTGGTCCTATGATCCCCGCATCAACCCCTTGATTAGTTTTTGATCAGTATGTGAACCACTGCAGGCTCATGCGGTTATTACAAGGGTTGCCATCATCCCATCCGTCTACCGCGAGAGGTCGAAATATTAAACTGGAGGGCGACAGAGTACGAGTACGACATACGGACATAACGGCCGAGCACCTCCTCGGTCATGAATCCTTCGGCATATGCTGTTCCACCTTGGATTGGGGTAATTTTCTGAAGAGTTGTCTTCTCTTTGCCCGACTACCATTAGTCAGCACCCTTACGAGGAGAGTATAGTCGCACTTCTAACAGTGTGTGCAGGTCCGGCGTGTATTATTCAAGTAATAATTATACGTATGTCGCCTGGCACACCAGTTAACTGACGGCCTGGAGTAAATGGAAAGGTTGCGAGTTGCCGTTGTAAGAACTAAATCTGTCACCTTCAAACGAGCTGATCACCATCTCAAACCATTACCTATGGATTTAATACCGGAGCCCTTCAACGCGGCCGATGTCATTTAATTTATGGGACATGACTTTCGTTCATTTTTATATTCTTCAACATTATATTCACGATAGTGTGTCTGACCATAGATAGCTGTGAGTTGGGGCACAGCCAGCTGAGAAGTGTGAAGTTCAAAAGAATATAAAGTTCAGTTGTTATACAGATGTATTTATGTAAATAGTCCAATTGATTCTCGATGGTGGTATCTGATTATCTTCTAATGTTAGCTTCTTAGATATGATGAAGAATTTATATTCTAGACTGATGCTTTTGTTGACCTGGGTTTTAAATAGGCGTCTTAATAATTTTTCGCTTAGGGCTTGTCGCTTGTATTCCTCTATCAAGGCAGTTTTCAATGTGGTCCAGGTATTGACTGCTTATGCTGACAATTGGGATATTCCCTGGGCAACTCTAGTTAACTACATCGCAATTGATGAAAACAACACGTGGTGTTATCGAACGTCTCTCGTCGCATTTAGGAATTTTTTTTTTCTCTTATGGACGGAGTTGCGATGGTATGATGTTAACAAGAGCAGCTGCTATGCACTTGATTGATTTGATTTAACAGTGTTTACTTATGGTAATAACATGATATTTTTATGGCAAACAATATGAGCCGAAGTGACTATTGGTATTTAAAGTTAATGAAGTGCAAAATGAAAAAAAGGAGCTACTTCGAACGGATACAAAAAAGAGAACTTATGCTCTCTGCTCCAAACGTACTGCCTCCGATGGAAGACTTAAGGTTCCACCCGAATTGAAGTCATCAGGCAGAACAGCTATTTTGGCAACGGGTCTTGTTATTAGACCCGTCGCTGTGCGACTCTGATAATGCCGTCTGCTCCAGGCATTACTCCTTCGACGCGACAAAGATGCCATTTTAAGATCTATAATAAGCACAGTACTTGCAAATTGTAGGTTGAATGTCGCTTGTAATAGCGGCAAGTAATCAGTGCTCCACTTTTTCAGAAGTTTTGAGTCATCTGGATGATCCGCTGCCAACGGCTGACACGATTGGATTTGAAATGCGTGACGTCAGTCTTTGGGAAATTAGTAAAAGTAGAGCTCTTCAAGTAGTGCGCAGGCGTGGGCACTTGGACTGTCTGAAATTGGACAAAGTGGACGAGAATTTAGCATGGCTGAGATTTCGTAGACCAAGGTTTGCAGTTCATGAAGAGTGAAGATGGACTCGATGACTCGATAAAAATTATGTTTTGCAGATCTAACAGCAGTTTCCAATAAACCGCCAAAGTGCGGTGCGCGAGGTGGTATAAACTTCGAATAGATGCCTTCTGAAAGAAGGATGCAGCAACAGCAACAAAAAATTGACCACAAAAGTCAACGCCTGTGGTATGAAATGGCGGGCTCTGCTGTATGCGATCTAATGGCAATCTCCCCATTATTTGTTGATCTTGCTGGCAACAAACTTTTTTCCTACAACTGGACAATACCTATGACGCAATGATGCTAGAAACACTGTCCGGCGTGCAATTACAATATAATTAATGTCTTTTACACAGGGTGATCTTTTGTCAGCAATATGGGACTTACCATCTTAATTCAAGTTATCCTTCCAATTCGAACAGTCTATCGGTTCAAAGCTCTGGCCTCAGAGCGTGTAACTTGCTTTTTAGCTATATTATTTTAGCGCGCTGAGCGACTGTGATCTGGATTGTTTTGGCTAAATCCTTTTCCAAATTGATAAATATCTATAAAATACACGTTGTAGCTTTGCCAAATGAGTTTTAATACTTGCTGTTAAAGGACATATCCATATGTGCTGATCCAATTAATGCTCTACATCGAAGCTCTGGCAGTGCTTGGACTGGTGCGGGCCATTCTGATATGTTTAACTGCAGGAAAGGCGGTCCATGGATCCACAGGCCCAAACGCAGCAGTTCCTTCGAAGTACAGCCTCGCAATATGATACCCGCAGCATTTAATTCCGTTGGGACATGATGCCAAGACTTGCCCTTTTTACAGTTCCCGGATTTGAGACACTCTGTTGGATACAAAGATTTTAAAATCTGATGATGGTAGACGTATCCAAGATAACACGATGGTCGAGTCATGGAAATTCTACGATATCTCTGACGCTAGAAAGCAATTCAGCGAGCAAAAGTACCGCAGACAACTCCAGCCTTGGGATAATCAATGTCTTTAAAGGAGATACCCTAGACTTGGCACAGAGTAGCTGAGATGACACGGATCCATTTGCCTCTGTAGATGATCGCTTTGCATCGCATTTACAACGGACGTGGTTATTTCTTGCAACTCGAAATAATGAACTTTTCATCGTTTTAATCAAAGATTAACCTGTGCATTTTTGTCTTATTTAGTGTTGTGGCTGTGAGATACATCGTGTGTGTATAACACACAGTTGGACTTTAACTGACAGTACATAAATAAATAATTTAAAACTGAGTTTAAATACAGCAACAATCTGCAGCGCAAACATATTGGTTGACTTGTGCAATTGCATTTTCGCTCTCGTCATATTTTCTGCTTTCTACTCGCGCTCTCAACGCTACTAATTACTCATCTCTCTCCCGCGCTCAAACTAATATTGTTGTTGGTGTTGGTCGTGGTTTTCTTTTTAGTTTTTGCTCTTATTTTAATTCCGTTGTGCTTTGTTTCGGTCGTAGCGCCCGCGCTGTTTATATTTGTTTAACGTTGTTGTTGTAAGTACAAATCAGCGTGTCAAATTATTTTAACCTTAGTGTGCATATCTTTGTATACCCTGAACCCATTAAAAATGGGTAAAAACGCTATAATGGTTTTGTGCAAATTTATGTAACAGGCAGAAGGCAGCATCTCCGTCCGTCCGTCCGTGTGTATGAACGCTCGATCTCGGGAGCTGTAAGAGCTAGAGACTTCAACTTTTCGGCTATGGAATCGTCAATGGCACGCGCAAATCAATTTTATTTCAAATGATCGATAACACACACTGTTTTCCTAAAATCAATAATAATCGACAACAACCTGTAATTTGTTAAGCTTATTTTGTATATTATGAGAACTAGAGACACAAAATTTCAAAGTAAGATGGCTCTAGTGGGGAGTGCCCGACTAGGAGATACCTTGAACCCTGGGGCGAGCTGTTGTTACATGCATTTAATTAAACAGCTTATTAAACCAAATTTGCAGGCTCTGGCTCTTATAGTTTCTGAGATATGCTCAAGCAGCTGCGCTTGGCCCCCACTACGGAAAGTTTATTCTTAAATAACTTCTAAGCTAAGAATAGGATCGTTATGAAATTTTCAGTACGTAACAAGTTCATTCAAAACCAAGTGTGTAAAAACCAAAGCGCAAGTCTGTAGTACTTTATTTTTTTGTTGATAATTTTAATTTGGGGGGCGAATGGGGGAGGTATCCAAAATCCGAAATGTTCATAATCTGCGTATCTTTTACGAGAACATATGAAACCAAACCAAATGGTGGTCTAGCTCTTATAGTTTATGAGATATGGTCAAAAAACCGATAAACACTCATTAAAGGAAAACGGGACAAGTTATCGATAATTTTAAATAAACTTGATCTGCGTATGGTATATACCAATTTAAAAAGTTCAAGTTCAGCTGTCTAGCCCTTGTAGTCTCTGATATCGACGCGTTCATACAGACAGACGGACAGGGCTTAATCGGCTAGTGACGCTGATCAAGAATATATATATATATATATATATTGCTAGGTGCGAGCAAACGTTAACATGGGTTTCGTTTGCTGCTGGCTGTTTGACAATCTGTCGCACGAAAAATGCGCTGGCCTAAATGGCCGCATTATCGACCTGATTGAGTCCAAATCTGGTCTGAAGTGGACTGAATCCTGTAGGCATGTTGAAAAGAACATGATGGGATTCATAGGGCAGACTAAGAATGGCTTTCGATGGATTCTCCGTTATAGATAATAAGTTCAAAGTAATGAAGCTTTGGAACGAATCTCTAAGGTGTAAATAGGCCAATCTTAGGCTGTCCGTTGGCCCTAATGAACTTTCAGGGAAATTTCATCTTATAAAATAAGTGTTTCGGACAAAAATTTAAGTAGTATTTGTTGTAAAGTATGCTGCCGCATCACGTAATTATAAAAGAATACAATGCAAAAAAGAAAAATTGGCCTCCGATTTCACTTCCCCCTACTGGTGTTGGTTTAAATCAACCTATGATAGCACAAAAAACTAACATTCTCCCTCTTACTTGGCTATCAGAATGTAAGAGGTCTTTGTAGTAAACTTAGCAATCTATACCTTAATAGTCTATCTTTTCCTTTTCATGTCATTGCCTTCTCTGAAACATGGTTAAGGCCTGACATCATAAATTCTGAAACAACAAGTTCTCTATTTATATAAAAGTTCGCACTCCTCGTTGTGGTCGTGGTGCGCTTATTGCAGTTGACGTTGATTTATCTTCGGAGGTAGTAATAACAGACTTTAGTATATGTATAGAATTTGTTGCTGTCAAAAACCTTCAACTAACTTTGACGCAGCAACGCGTCTTCTTTCCTTTATGCTTCTGTCGAAAGGGGGGGAAGAGATTGACACATATGCGTAAAGAGCAAGGCAATATATTTTTAATAGCCTGAACCCATTGAAAATGGGTAAAAAGGGTATAATCATTTTGTGCAAATGTATGTAAAAGGCAGAAGGAAGCATATCCGACCCCATAAAGTATATATATTCTTGATTGGGACGACGAGCGGAGTCGATTTAGGTATGCCCGTCTGTTCGTCCGCCTTTCCGTCCGTCTGTATGAACGCAGCGATCTCGGAAACTACAAAAGCTAGAAACATAAACTAAACGACTATAGATTTTCCTAATCCATACGCAGTACAAGTTTATCATTTTTTATCTTGCTCCGTTTCATTATTATCGAAAAAATTCAATTTTAAGACTTGGTTTTCTTTGCATATCTCGGAGACTACAAGAGCTAGAGCCATTCGCCCCCATATCAAAACAACGCAAATCAAATACCACAGACTTGCGCTTTGGTTTGTACATATATTTGGATGCTCTTGTTAAGGACCGATGTGTGTATGAATGCAAAGAGCTTTAAATATATGGGTTCAGGGTATCTCCTATCGGGGGTACCCGACTACAGCCATCTTACTTGTTTTACTACGCAGCGATAGAATAAGCCAAATGCAAAAACGAAAAAATACGAAGGCTCTGCTTGCTCGTGTCCGTTTTTGGACTGGCACTGCATTGCATCACTAAGGACCGATATTAGGGACAATTGGCCACCGCTCTCACGCGCCGAGAGTCAATTGACACCATCAGAACTGCTGGGTACATACATAAAAACACACACACAAGCGCTTGGCTCCCATTATGCGAAGTTAATTGAAGCTGTGTGCAAATCAAAGCGCAAGTCTGTAGTACATGATTTAATATGGTGGGCGAATGGGGGGAGTATATGAAATGTTCATAATCTGCGTGTCCTTTACGAGCACACATAGTCTTCGAGATATACCAGAAAACCAAGTCTCAAAATAGATTTTTATCGATAATAATAAAACGGAGCAAGATATGGAAAAAAAAATGTTAAACTTGTACTGCGTTTGGCTTAGGAGAATCTATAGTCGAAAATTTTGGGTCTCTAGCTTTTGTAGTTTCCGCTTATGCTTCCTTCTCTCTGTTACATACATTTGCACAAAACCATTGAACCATTTTTACCATTTTCAATGGGTATAGTTTTGTTCAAATGTATGTAACATATATATTCTTGATTAGGATGACGAGCTAAGTCGATTTAGCCATGTTAAAAAGCTAGAAATCTAAACTAAACGACTTTACATTCTTTTAATCAATACGCAGTACAAGTTTATCATATTTTTTGGATATCTTGCTCCGTTTTATTATCATCGATAAGAATCGATTTTAAAACTTGGTTTTCATATCTCGGAGACTATAAGAGCATGACGACGAGCTGAGTCGATTTAGCTATGTCTGTCCGTCCGGCCGTCTGTATGAACGCAGCGATCTCCGAAACTAAAAAAGCTAGAAACCTAAACTAAGCGACTTTACATTCTCCTAATCAATACGCAGTACAATTTTATCATATTTTTTGGATATCTCGCTCCGTTTCATTATCGTCGATAGGAATCGATTTTAAAACTTGGTTTTCATGACATATCTCGGAGACTATAAGAGCTAAAGCCATGTTTCGGATTTTTGGGAGCGGTGGACAATTGCCCTCTCCTATCGGTCTTTAGTGATGCAACGCTGTGCCAGTCCAAAATAGGACCGCTTCCGAAAGTATGTGGACATGTGTGTACATGTTGTTGTTTTTGTTCAAGAAAAGAAAAGGGAAAGTAGCCGCATTGCTGCGTCAAAGTTAGTTGTGGGAAGGAACAGCTCAGTATGAAGCCAAATAAACAACAACAATAAGTAAGTATAACCAAAATGAGTAAGTTAAATATTCTAAACATGAAAATGTGATATATGTACATAATAACAATTCTTTTTTTTTAAGAAAAATAGTGCGAATTGTATTTTACTAATAATAATTATTATTTTTTAAAGAAAAGGGGGTAAGTGCACATTGTGAATTAATCCCTTATTTAGATTATATGTATGTATGAACAAATATTAACGGAAATGCATTTATCTTTACTTTCAATATTTATGTATTTATATTGTATTTGTATTGTTGCAGGCAGTACATATGCCACAATATCAGAATTTAATATGTTTCGAAACGCAAAGAAAAATTGAGATCGATTTGGTTTTAATAAATAAATACATAAACAATATTTAATAAGCATTGATTTTGTAATATAGGTAACACATTTGTTTCAGTACAGTAGCCAGCAAAGCAGGGGAAAGCCCATGATACCCTATAATCCCCCAAGAGGTGCAACGCCATCCCAATCGGCCACTCGCCTGACCCCTAGGGGATTATAAAAAGGATAGCGCTATATACTGTTCTATACACGGGGGACCGGTAGAAGGGGGTATACCTTATTTTAGCCCATGATACCCTATAATCCCCCAGGGGTGCACCGCCGTCGCAATCGGCCACTCTCCTGACCCCTGGGGATGCAACGCCGTGCCAATTCACCACTCGCCCTCCGTACCAATAACCGAACGCAACCCGAGCGCCGCTTTATGTGCCGCCGGTTATCCACTTTATGTGCCCCGCGCGCATTACAAAAGTACCAGCGCTGGTTCCTTTTATATTCCCCAGTGATGCGACCTCGGGCCAATTGACACCGTCCTATGACATGTCAACGGAAAACGTCCCGGTAAAACGCATTGGCAAGGGTTTAACGGGTGGTAGGTTCTTAGCCTTTTCTACCGGCGATATCCCTGTCACCGACCTGATACCGAGAACTGCTGCGGGATGTTGGCGGAGGCGATTGAAATGCAATTGTGGCTCGGTGGTAGAGATGTTGCCTGGCGCCTGGGTCAATTTTATTTTATTTTTAAACTTAACACACTTATTGGTCCAAGTACAACTTAATGCTGGTAAATTTAACTAGCGGGTTATCTCAAAAGTCGCAGAATAACAGTTTTTTGGTTCATGGTAGGAAACAAGCCCACAAAGTTCCATAAAGCCATCTCAACGCTATCTTACGCGAAAATGTATACCGAAATAAACATTTGTTTTTCGGAAACACACAAAAATTTTTTTAATAACAATTGAACGAGTTATCGGATTTGAATAAGTGAGATACCATTTGACGCGTATTCAAAACACAAATTTTTAGATGCCTGAATGAATTTGTTAAAGCCTCCAACGACCCCATTAGCTTCAAAGATGTAAATTTGTCCGCATCGTTTACAGTTATATATCTCATGAACCAGATGAGCTATCACATGTTAAGCTACGGTTTTCTTCTAGTTTTAACGATATATAATAATTTCCAAATTTTTCAAAATTTTATAAACCCATTTATTTTTCTTTGCAACTATTAACAAAACAAATTTATTTAACGAATATAGTTAAAAATTTATAAATCTGTTCGTAAGTATTTAAGTTCATTGTCTTGATTTGTCGATGCCGGCAGGCAACCATGCTTAAATTGATGCAATTTGACATTTTTAGTTGGTATATATTCTTGTGTACAGGTTGCTTTAATTGTACACTCCAAGTCCGTTTGGGAAATCGCATCTTTAAAATCTGTCATTTGTTTAAAAACAAATAAATCGATCCCAAATAGTAGTGCACAAACAAATGACAATGCTCCCAGAGAATATCCATAAGTTAGTATATCATCCGGTAACTGATCCACAATACCAAATATTAATAATCCTAAAACAAGGAAAATATTTATTGATTTGAATGTCAAAGTACAAATGCCGACCGTAACTTGCAGTAATACAATAAACAACAGTTCTTAACTCAACAGTGAATATACGCCACACAATACGCACCTTAACATTTAAAAATTGGTCTGCATGCATTACAAAATTCACATTATCAATGGCAAGATGACAAAAGCCTTAACACTATGTTTTCACAACAGAGCTTTTGACATTAACGTCTATAAATTCCTGCACAGCAGCGCCACACAAAAATATTAAGAATAAATTCTACAAAAAGTCTTCAAATAGAGCACACGTATGTATATATGTACATATGAATACATATGTATAAAAAATCGGAGGTTGATTTTGATTTTCTCGCTGTTTTTCGATAATTTGAAACAAAATACATTTACGTGGCAGCTCTATTTCATCGATATATCAGTTTTAACACTAGAAATATCAGATTCTTTCAAACAGATTACTCATCAACTCCTCTAAAGATCAAATAACATTATTTTTGGGTACGCCCACTGGGAGTGGCAAATCGATTAAATCTTTATATTTTGGAGCGGGTAAGCCGCTTAAATCCATATCTCCCTAAATTTTAGAGCTTAAATTACCAACATTGGCAGGAAATGAAATTGAGCATTTTTACTTATCTAGCTGAAGAAAACTTCTCCTTTATCATATACAGTGAATCACAAAAGTATTCGTTGCTAAGCATATGGCACAAAAACCTTAGTATTTTACTATTTTTGGAGGCATTTTTTTGTAAGTTTGTCTCACTGCATTTGTAAATTGATGTTTACGAAAGGCAATGCAAAAGAAAATATTTGGAAACTTCAAACAGTTATCAAAATAGAGCAACAAAACTCAAAAAACGCATATTATCATCTCACAAAAGTATTTTAATACATACCTTGTATTGTGAAAAATAGTAATCCAAAACTCAATAATATAATCTCACTTATATGATAATTGGAGGTCTTTTCCTTGATTCTGAAACAAAGATTCAATACAAAAACATAAATCATGTGATATTAAATATAGACATATACTTGTTTTATTAATTAGCATTAACATTAATATCGATAAATATTGCTATTTAAAGAAGTAAACTACATATCTTGGAGCTGGGCCTTGCGCGAAATCCCCGTAGGATTGATTAGCTTATCTACCAAGAAACCTGCTAGCGGCTATTTAGATTGGATTTGATCACCTGTTTGACCAACTTGGACTTTAAAGCCAACCACAGGTATGTGAAGAGTATAAGCTCACATCCAACCACCTACTACTCCTTGGTCTTCATAACTGCCCAAAGGACATCAGTCCGTCCGTCCGCACCCAGGACCTTAGGATTGACCGGATCTACTAAAAGAGTGGGTATTCCACAAAAGAAAAGCAACAGCAGACGGGAACTTCATGTTTGCTCTCTGGAAACTCACCAGGTGATACAGAAGACACGCGGCGCCAAAAATTCAATTAAGTTGGAGTCCTATTGCCCCATCAGTCCTGGAAAGGTGAGTCCTAAGGAAGATCATGGAAGCCTCGACTATAATGCGAGCAATCGCGAAGTTCTAGTTTGGCTTCAGACTAAAGGATGGAATCCCATAGCAACGTCATCTTGTGTTAAGCTTTACGTGTTTGTCTTCCCCTGTAAGGTGTTTGTAGTGGCTGCATACCTCGACTTTTAGCATGCCTTTCATTGCAAGGGCTCCTGCCCTATACTATTTATAAGGTAATCCTTACTTCAGTGCTTTGGTTTGTACATAGATGTGGATTTGTACATAGATTGAAAATTTCATAGCAATCATACTGTTAGTTTAAAAGGTATTCAAGAATAAATTTTCCATAGTGTAGCCGATATGTAAAGTGGTCAGCTTGCTGCGTGCGTTTGTGTGTGTGTGTATGTGTGATTTTGTGAATGTGTGTATGAATGCAAAGAGGTTTAAATGTATGTAACGACAGCTCGCCGCTGGGTTCAGGGTATCTCCTAGTCGGGGACACCCGACTAGAGCCATCTTACTTGTTTAAGTTCGTCTATACTATACGCCGACCAAGTTATTTCGAATTATCGATAGGCCGTCCCGTTTTATAATCAACGATATTTATCGATTTTTAAACTGATTTTTGAGCAAATTTCAGAAACTCATGTTGAGCAACCAAATTTGGTTTAATATGTTCTCGTAAAGCATTCGCAAATCAAGAACGTTTTGGATTTTGGATACCACCACTCGCCAGCCACTTTAAAAACCACACTAGAAATTTAGTCTAGCATTGAAATGTATGGGCATTACTTATCTTAATATAATAATTAATATTGTCTTTGGTAAAATGTGTAAGTTGTGCGGGGCTGTATCTGTAGTAAAAACCGATTCGAAAGGAATAAAGAAGGCGAATAAGAAGCAATTTTTGTTTCTAAGAGAGACACGACGACAACACATGCAAGAGGCTGGTGCTTTGGTGCTGTGGTGAGCTGAATAAGGGCAGGCGTGTCTCAGAGACGAAAGAAGAGTGATCGCTGTTGTTGTGTAAAGCGTCAGAAGGCGCGAAAAACGATGACTGGAAAAACTTGACGGCTGATTAAACGAGTGAGTTTAACACAAGCAGCTGTGGATATACTGGCGGATCGATCGAGACGAGAAGAGCAGTCTGCAGCTTTGTATAGGTCTTGGTGAGTGGCATAAACAATTACCAAGGGCAAGACGGGAACGATTCAAGAGTTTCGCGACTTTGGCAAGACAAAACTGAAGAGGGTCCAGGGTCGAAAATTTAATTTACAGTTGTTGTCGACATTTAACATTGATATTTTAATATACATTTTTGTAAATACAGTGTTAAGTAAAACGTTAAAAAGTTAACCGTTTGTGAGAGCCAATTTTACGAAGCATTTAATTTAATTGTTCAAATATTGCAAATTTGTTAAGTTAATACTATTCAATTGTAAAAAGAATAAAGACCAGATATTGGATTTGCGCACAAAATTAGAATACGGATAGAAATCCCAGTTTGATGGAATCTGGTATAGGGAAAAACCGGCAAACAGAAAGTTTGGCCAGGTAATAGTTTACCTTGAAGGATGTTGAGGGTAGCGTTACAGAGTTCTCTGCATAAAATTCTCGAAACATAAATCCGTAGGATAAAGAACTTATAGAATGTGTTCTTACGGTGGAGTGGATTCAGTTGCCTTGTGCGATGAGTTTGGTGTAAGGATGTCATCGGCGGAGATACATCGTAGACTTCGCAACCGTCAGTAGAAGAGCGAAACAAAGCCGATTAATTTGTAAGAAGAAAGTATATTACAATGTTTGATAAATGAAATGAGACAGTTGAAGTTGGCGATCGTCACATATCCGATTCACGAAGAGTCTGTCCGAAAAATAAGTTCAAGTGTTTCTGTGATAATCAACCTGAGCGACCATTGTAAAGTTGAGGGGGAAGCAAAGCAAGTCGGGTATCCCCGACTAATAGATACCCTGAACCCAGCAGCGAGCTGTCTTAACATACATTTAAAGCTCTTTGCATTCATACACACATTCACAAAGTCACACATATGGACACACTATGGACAGTGAATTCTTGAATATCTTCTAAGCTAAGAGAATAATCGTTATGAAATTTTCAGTTCTTAATAAGTGTACAAACCAAAGCCCAAGTCTGATATTGGGGCCGAATGGGGGGAGGTATCCAAAATCCAAAATATTCATTATCTGCGTATCCTATACGAGCACATATTAATTTAAATTTGGTGACGCTAGCTCTTATAGTCTTATAGTCTCAAAATCGATTTTTATCTATTTTTATAAGTTTGGGTCTCTAACTTTTGTAGAGTCCGAGCTCGCTGCGTTCATACAGACGGACAGACGGGCGGACAGACGGACGGACAGACGGTCATGGCTAAATCGACTCAGCTCGTCGTCCTGATCAAGAATATATATACTTTATGCCTCCTTCTGACTGTTACATACATATGTACGAAACCATTATTCCCTTTTTACCCATTTTCAATGGGTTCAGGCAGACAATATAATTACTAAGATGAGTAACGCGCATTCATTTGAATGCAAGACGAAATTTCTAGTGTGGTTTTTCAAGTGGTTTTTCGCTCTTCAAAAGCCACGGCAGCCGAGTGGCTTTTCGCTCTCCAAAAGTCACACGATCAAATACCGAAGTCGTTGGGCTCTGCTGCTGACACGAGCAACGAAATCAGTCGCCTGGATGCCTTCAGCAAAGCTGACCGGTGCCGGTGCATGCTAGAGAGAATCGCTCGTCTCAGCCAATGGCGAGCGAGTTTTGTATGTATGAACATAGGCGTAGCCGCAGTAGGCCTGGGGGGACCCCCATAGAACACAGACTTTTAGTATATAAATATACTTTTTTTTTTGCCTTCATATATCATTTTAATTTTTGCATTAGCACAATAAACAAAATTATTTTACCTACATCTTGTCACAGCATTGACTTTGGCTGCCGAAAAACGAATTTTGTTAGTTCTCTTGCGCCGACCGAGATCTATCCTACATTTATATTAACATATATTTCTTAATGAAGTTGGGTCGGTAGCAAATCGGCATCTGCTAAAACCATTGTAATTGCAATTAAAAAATTATTTTTAAATATTGTAGTCCATTTAAGTGATTAGGATTTTACCGGCAATACCTCTGTAAAGAGGTATGTAAATATGTATGTAAATACAAATTAGGAAATTTCGTGGTAGGCGAAAGAAATCTAACAAAACTATTTTTCCGCCAGCCAAAGCCAGCAAAGCATTTGCCGAACCGAGTGCGGGCTATGTTAAGCATTTTACGCTCTTCTTGTAGTGAGAGCGCAAGGGGACCGATTTCGTTTTGGTTCTCAATTTTGCGAAAATCAAGCTGCCTTGTAGCTTTTTGTTGTTCGGCGTTACTCATCTTAGTATTTATATTGTATTTGGTTCAGGGTATTAAAAAAAATAATAACAAATCTTGGTTCATAAATATGTTAAACAGAAAATACAAGGATCATGTGCAGAATTGATTAGGGAGTTAAAAAGCTTGTGTATGTTGAGTTCAGTTTAAAGTAAGATTATGAGATGTTGTGTGGTCAGAGTTATAGATAAGTGGCGTGAAACGGATGATAAATTGGACTCATTTATCATCTAAAGTATCTAAAGATACTTTTAAGAAGATACCGTTAACACGTAAGATAATTAGTCATCCAGCATGCGAGGCGTTTAGCGTTCAGTGCGCAGCAAATAGAAGGTGATCAAGTTAAGGTGAGGGCTGCAAAAAAGATAATAAAACCAATTACTTCTGAACTTGATTCACCTATTTTACTGGTGAATATGAAAAACAGAAAGAAACCGCTATCTTGAAAATATCGTAGGTTGAATGAGAAGATAGTGAGAGATAACTTTCCAGTTGCACCACTGGACAATGGACATTGTTAGTGGTAAGTTGCAAAGGGAAATGTGCATTACTACGTTGGATTTAACTAATGAACATTTCTTCGTAACATCGTTCGTAACGCAGAAAGGGCGGTATGAGTTATTGTATGTACCGTTGAGCATATCAAACTCACTAGCAGTTTTTACTGGATTCATTATTACATGGATGATGTCATCCTCCCTAGTAAAGTTGCTGGGGAATGCTTACAGAAGTGGGAAAAAGTACTTGTTATGCACTGTGAACTGCCTTGCAAGGCCAATCTGTTGTTCAACAGTGAGAAACAGCGTGCTTTAGATAAAGTGCACAGCTCTTGAACCGGTTAAAATCGCACAGCTCGCTTGAGTAAATATTTTCAACTAATTTTATTTCTTAAAATGCTAACTTTATATAGGGTACAAATCGCTTAAACTAGCCTTCCTGCTGCGTTTCTTACATTTGTTGCAATAGCGGGCTTTTATTTTGTTCCCAAACACTGTTATTTTTCTTATATACACTTATGAATTGTATTTATAGTTTTTTTAGTTCATTTTTTATGTTTTATTATAATAATGTGTGTAGGGGTGCCCTATTCTCTCGTTAAAATAAAGTGTCATAGGCTGAAGAGTGCAGAGAAAGAAGAAGCGACGTAAGACAAGGCTGCGAACAACACCAACCCTGCCGGCAGCAGCGGTCCGACTCGGGATGAGTTCACCGAACCGGAAGCTGAGGCTTTGGCGCTAATGGAGTCGGACGTGGACAACACGTCACTAGGGGGCCTGGACATCGACGCTCTCAGAGTATGCGCGCACAAATCAACCTGCACCACGCGAGGGCAGTTTCGGCTATCATCGGCAGGTTTGTTACCAGGCTGGGCCTGGGGCTGGTGCTCATTTAAGAGCCATGGACCGTCAGAGGGAAGATCTGTAGTCTGCGTCATGAGAACATGCAGGTAATTGCAGATGTCTGAGAGACCAAATTGTAAGCTTGTATCTTGATAAGGAAAAATATAAATTTTCTCTGTCTCTCCAGTTTTCTAAGCAAATATCTGGTAGCAGTGCTGATCACCGACACAGACCTCCGCAAACAGCTTGTGCTCGTATCAGCGTACTTTCCGGGAGATAAAGCAGCAGCGCCGCCCGCCGAGGAGCAATCTCTGGTGGAGTACTGCAACAGCAAGAGACTACCACTTCTGCTGGGATGCGACGCCAACGCACACAGCACAGACCGGGGCAGCACAGATGATAATAGCAGGGGTGATAACCTACTTAATTATATTCTAGAGATGGACCTTACCATCTTCAACCTGAGGTCAGATCCCACTTTCGTAACTAAGAATAGGGCCGAAGTGTTAGACATAACCTTCGGCAATGGGGGATCCTCTAGCTTGGTACAAAACTGTAGGGTCTCCCCTGAACCCTCAATGTCGGACCATAGGATCATACTATTTGACATTAAAAAAGGCACAACGTTCAGCAAAAGAATCAGGAATCCCAAAAGAGCAGACTAGCAACTCTAGGATTAAATCTGATCAGGCTAGACGAACTGAAGAAAGTAAGATCAGCCGTAGGAGTTGAACTTCTAACGGAAGGTCTTAACGAAACCATAACAGACGCCTACCGCGTGCTGTCAAGAGAGGGAGATAACCTCCAAAAAAGACAACCCGTGGTGGAGCAACAGAGCACAACAAAGAGATACTGAATAGCAAACGATCCCATTTCCGTAATTTTTGTAGCAGCATAGAGCAGGCACCACCTGCAACCAGAATCTTTAAAGCTATTTCTAGAGACATGGGCATCTCAGAACTCTGTCTTAAGAAAACAGATGGGTCCTTTACGGAAAATGAGGAGCAGAAGGTGACGCTTCTACAACAAACACATTTTCCCATGTGCAGAACTATAGGTGTGTCCGGAACTGATGTCATTGAGCCAGGGAAGGTCACGGCCAGGAAACCAAACGGGAAACTGGCGTCAAAGATATTCTCCGAACACAAAATAAGGTGGGCAGTTTGCAACTTGTCGCCATACAAATCTCCAGGAGTGGATGTTACTGCCTTACCTAATTAGAATTTTTAAGGACAGCATAGCTCTAGGGTACAAATCTAAAGCGTATAAGCGTGACCCCTTTCATGCTCAAAACCTTAGAAAAGATAGTAGACAACTACATAAGGCATAGTTACTTATGTAACCATCCACTGCACTTTAAACAAAACGCATATCGAGCCGGTAGATCAACAGAGATTGCGATAGTAGTCTACCCCTACTGTGGAGTCTGGTAATGGACGAGCTTCTTCATAAACTCACAGACAATGGCATAGAATGTCAGGGATACGCTGACGAGTCTAAGTCTAGAATGGTGCAGGACATATATACAGCTAAAACGACAGTTGTGGCCTTCACAAATCGGTACAAGCTATCCACTATCCAAGGGAGTCAAATATCTGGGACCCATCCTAGATCAAAAACTGAAATGGAAGTCTCACACCAAACAAGTTATCAGAAAGGCCACTCTCGCTCTGATGAGCAGTAGAGCCCTCTCTGGTAAATTGTGGGGTTTATCACCAAAAATGTTAATGTGGATGGTTCGGCCCATTGTTAGCTACGGCGCTGTGGTATGGGCGGATCGCACAGAACTGGAATGCATGAGGAAGCAGCTGGGTAAGCTCTAAAGACTTGCGTGTACATGCATTTCAGGCGTGATGCGCACCTTTCCGTCAACAGCATTGGACGTTTTACTTAGACTACGGCTCTTCAGAGTAGAGCTTAGTAGCAAGAGTGGACCACACTGTCTACAACCTATCATATGAAAACACATGCAATAAGGTGGTATACAGACGGATCGCTCACAGAGGATGGTGCAGGAGCTGGGGTCTGTGGTCCCAGGGTCCGTTACCACGAATCGCTAAGGAAATTCGCAAGTATTTTCTAGAGATACACGCCATAGAGAGGTGTGCCTCTTTTAACCTTGAGAGAGGGTACACCCACAAAGACATAGCACTTTTGGGACAGACAAGCAGCAATAAAAGCGCTAGCTGCTTATAAGGTGGTATCTGAGCTTGTCTGGCAATGCCCTAAATCTGTGGATCCCTAAATAAGCTAGGCGAGACCAACAGTGTGACCATCTACTGGGTTCCAGGCCATGCTGGGGTTCCAGGGAACGAGGTAGCGGATGAACTAGCCAGAAAGGGGGCGAACTCCCGCTTATGGGGGCCAGAACCTTTTTGTGAAATAGGACCAAGCATACTGAAGCAAAGCATTCGTTCAGAGGCACGACGTAATTTCGAAAGATACTGGCAAACGTCACAAGGTGCTAGACAAAGTAAGAAACTGTTAGGCAGTTATAGCAGACTCTTAGCACAAGAGTAATTAGATCTCGTAAGCTAGGGAAAATCATTGCATTTTTGCAAGAGTTAGGACTGAATAAAGAGTTATAATTCACCAGTGAGAGGCACAATAGACCCAGGAGGTCGCAGTGCACCAGACTCTATCAATAATAATAAAAAAAAATACATATACCCACTAATTAAAAAATCAATGCTTATTTAATATTGTTTATGTATTTATTTATTAAAAACAAATCGATGTTACTTTTTCTTTGCGTAACGATACATATTAAATTCTGATATTGTGGACTCCAGCATATGTACTGTCTGCAACAAAAAAACATAAAAAGAAATAGTTTAAATATAAATTCAATATAAATACATAATTATTGAAAGTAAAAATGAATGCATTTCCGTTAATATTTATTATTGGACGTAGACGTAGTACTAACGGCAGTGGCCCAACGATACCAAGCAAGGGCTTGGTAACGCTCGGACCCAGGCAAAATGCCACCCACCTCCCGCCCAACCGACCGAGGGGCGCGCCGCATAACGTGCGGTGACGAAAATCGCGAACAATTAGAAAGATGACATAACATTAGAGTTTTTAGACTAGGTATGGAAGTAGCATTACTTATTATATGGAAAATATTATTATAGTTGGAACATAAGATCCGAAATGGGTTATGGTTAGCATACTTACTGTTACAGGTTTGAAGAAAAATCGATAAAAAGTTTCTAGTAATTCTGTTCGGTTAATCAATGTGGCTAATCAATGCGGAAAAATCAATTTGCCCGTTAATTAATAAGATATTAATAGTAAGAAGATTACACCAAGTATGGTTCTACGATCAGAAAGAGAAGGAAGATTTATTAGTAAAAGTCTACCAAGAGAAGAAGGCAGGCGACAATCAGGATTCCAGTGATATCCCCGGAGGGCAAAGAGTAGAAATTGTTCTTGTACGGATTCAATTCTATCCTGATGAACCTTGTATTGGGGACACCAAATACAAGATCCATACTCAAGAATTGGACGGACAAGTGAAGTATAAAGAGTTTTACTAACGTAGGAATCGTCATATTCTTTCGATCAGCGCGTAATGAAACCCAGAACACCAAGGGCTCGATTAGCAGCAGAAGAAATATGCTTGTCAAACTTAAGCTTGGGATCTAAAATGACACCCAGATCATCAACCGATTCAATACGATCAAGTTGCTTACTATCAATAATATAATTGTTCAAGAAGGGCGTTCGCCCTAAAAAGACATTAATTTACATTTACTGCAATTAAGATTTAATAAATTTACTTGACACCAGGTTTGAAAACTGTTAAGATCAGATAGAAAATTAGAAGACGCAAAGTTTTACGTCATCGGCATACATCAGCACCCGAGAGTGACTTATCACAGAGGGGAGGTCATTAATGAACAATGTGAATAACAACGGACCAAGATGACTTCCCTGTGGTACTCCGGAAGTGGCATTAACAGGCTTAGAGACAAAGCCTTTACAATAAACTTTGTGAGTTCTAAGAACTGTAACCTACAACTTTTCAGGTAATCCTTATAACATTGGTTATTTAGCACAGAGAAATTGGAACGAGCAATCAGATATCGAGAGTAATACATCGAGAGAAAGTACATATAATCTAAATAAGGGATATATATATTACATTATAATGTTTAGAATATTTTACTTACTCATTTTGGTTGTACTTACTTATTGTTGTTGTTTATTTGATTTAATATTGAGGTGTTGCTTTCACACATCTTTTGACTTGCACTTCGGAAATTCAACTAACTTTGACGCAGCAACGCGTCTTCTTTCCCCTTTCTTTTCTTGCACAAAAACAACAACATGTATACACATGTCCGCATACTGTCGGAAGCAGGTAAAGAGATCGACACATATGCGCAAAGAACAAGGCAACATATTTTTTTACTTCGCAGTGAAAGAATATAGCCGATTATACAAACCGAACAAAGTAAATGCAAAAACAAAAAAATACTAAGGCTGTGGAATACTTGGACTGGCACGGCGTTGCATCACTAAGGACCGATAGGATAATCAATTGGCCACCGATAAGATAATTCTAGTGTTGTATGCGATAGTAAATCGGGCAAAGCCCGTGAGCGATAGTTGATCGCCCAAGCGCTAGAGACGGTAGTTCTAAGTTTGTCATCTTAAGATGGCGGGACAAAACGAGACATTGTGAAATTAAGAGAAATAAAGAAAAACGTTAAAATCTACAACCATCCGACATCAAATTTGTTTAAAAAACAGACAAGTTTACAAATCAGGTGTGGGGTTTGCCCAAAAAGATCACCGTATGATGAAATACGCCGATATGATCAAATTGAATAAATCCGAATTGCTGGGCCTGTTGGTTGAGAGAAAAGTTCCCGTTGGCATTGAGGCGTCAATTTATCAACTGCGTTCTATTGCAAAATCGGTAATGGACGAGACCGGAAATGTTGCGCAAGTCCTTGAAAACGGAGATGCTGATGCTGTTACCATGCCTGGCGGCCAGTGTGCAGATGCTGCTGGTTCGGCTCAAATTATGGAAGAGCCCTTAGAAGGGGCTCAGACAGGAGCATCCGCTTTGTCACCAACTTTTTCGCCGTTGCTCGCAAATTCACCCGATATGCAAGTAAACGAATGGAATCGAGCAAGTTCGAGAACGTCGGGCACAGAAGCTGAACTTGTGGAAGTGGCGGCAGCAGGTGAACTTACAGCTATTATGAGCCAACTCAACTTGTACACCGCTCGAAAAAACCTTGCTGAGTTGAAAGCGCGTGTTGCTGGAACGAAGCGCAGATTTACCCGATCAACGCCGTCGTGTTGATATAAGCGATGTCAAGGCCACCGTTCCGTTCTTTTTTGGAGACGACCACATATCCGTCCACATTTGGACCCGAGAGCTGGAAAAAGCGGCCAGTGTTTACAAACTCACCGACAGTCAATGCTGGTCGCTCGCCTATCGGCTGTTACGCGGATCTGCCAAGGAGTATATGCTGTATGAAAAGACAACTACATGGAGTGAGCTGCGTGACTCCCTGGTTACAGTTTTTGGATTAGGAATGTCCAACCACGAAGTTGTCCGCCGATTACAAAACCGCCCGTTGGAAAAGGGTGAATCCCTTTTGCAGTATTTCATCGCTATGCGGAACATCTCCCAGCAGGGCAAATTCGAGGAGGCGGACGTTGTCAAATATATAGTTGATGGCATTGGGGATCGTACCGGATACGCCGCTCCGTTATATTATTGCACTTCGTTGGACGATTTGCGTCAGAGGATGATGCGATACCAGAACGTGCTGCCAACCGTACAGAAGAAAGAGTACACTCCTCGTGTACCTGTCGTTACTCGCGTACCCAATGATGCCACTGCCAATGGAAGTCGTGAGATGCGATGCTACAATTGCCGCCAGATGGGGCATATCAGCACGGAGTGTCGGCGTGCCAAGAGACCGGTAGGAGGCTGCTTTAACTATTTTCAAACAGGACACCAATATCGGCAGTGCCTAAAGCGCAGCCAAACTGCCGCCATGGGTACTAAGGAGAATGCAGGGCTTATTGATGATAAATCGTTTGTCCATTTAGTAAGTTTAAGAATACCTAGTGAAGAGGGATGCATCAATGTTAATAATGTTTCTGACTAAGGAGAATGCAGGGCTTATTGATGATAAATCGTTTGTCCATTTAGTAAGTTTAAGAATACCTAGTGAAGAGGGATGCATCAATGTTAATAATGTTTCTACGGAAAAGTGAAGTTTTTTGATTTATTTAAAAAATAATATTATGAAATTGAAGTTTTTGTTATTCCGGATTTAATACTGCCCACGCCGCTGCTCCTCGGAAGAGATGTTCTCAAATTATTAAAACTTAAACTTATCATGTGTAGTGGTTCAAAAGAAAGTGAACAAAATACAATTTCAGTTAATAACACAATTGCCTTAGTTTATAAATCAGTTGGTGCACCCCTGTTTGCTCTAATTCAAAACTATAATAATATGTACGATTACATTAATTCAAAAGAGTTAGATAATAATTGTGATAACGCCTCTGTAAACATGAATGAATCAGAGGCCGAGTCGTTTCGAGGTTGGCTTAGCGAGATGAAGTCCGTTTGTTCCGTATTGTTAGATGAAACTGTAGACGTAGGCTGTGAATGCGGAATTGACATAATGCAAATGTGCAGGGAAGTTGTAAATGGTCATTATGTTAGCAAATTTTCTCCGGGTCATGGACCATCAAAGTGTCAGATGAGTATTCACTTGACTGATACAACTCCGTTTTATAGTGCCCCTAGGAGACTGTCGTATCATGAAAGAGGAATAGTAATAGATACCGTGAATGAGCTGTTAGCAAGTGGAGTGATTCAACATAGCAATTCTCCATACGCGTCAGCTGTTGTCCTTGTTAAAAAGAAAGATGGTAAAGCCAGAATGTGTGTTGATTACCGTGGATTAAACAAGAAAACCGTTAGAGATAATTTTCCGCTGCCACTTATTGAGGACTGTTTAGAGTATCTAGAAGGAAAGACCGTGTTCTCTACAATTGATTTAAGAAGTGGATTTCACCATGTAGGAGTAGAAAAGGATTCGGTTAAATATACCGCATTTGTGACTCCTGATGGTCAGTTTGAATACCTAAGGATGCCGTTTGGTCCCAAAAATGGACCTGCCGTGTTTCAAAGTTCATTTCCAGCGTATTGCAAGACATGGTCAGACGTCGACAAATTATGGTATATATGGACGATATCATTTTAGCCACGCGTACCGTCGATGAACACTGTCAGATTTTAGCAATGTTGTTGGACCGTTTTGTCGAATATAACCTTGAGATTAACTTTAAAAAAAGCAAATTTCTCCGTAAGCGTATCGATTATTTGGGCTATGATGTTAGCGCCGAAGGTATTCTACCGAACGATATACACCTTAAGGCAATACAGGACTATCCTGAACCGCTTAGTAGTAAAGCTCTACATTCTTGTTTAGGACTATTTTCGTATTTTCGAACATTTGTACCAAACTTTTCTCGTATAGCAAAGTCCTTAATGGATTTATTAAAGAAAGGCGGCCCATTTCCCATGCCTCAACCAGAGAAAGATTAATTTTTGGCATTGAGAGCTGCCTTGTCTCCTCCTGCCGTGTTATCCATTTTTAATGCCCTTTTTGAAACCGAATTGCATACTGACGCCAGTTCGCATGGCTTTGGTGCTGTGCTGATGCAGCGGCAAAGTGATAGTAAGATGCACTTTGTATTCTTTTACTCTCGAAAAGCAACAGCTTCGAGCTTGAGACATTGGCGATAATTTATGCACTGCGCCGATTCCGTGTGTACCTTGAGCATCGCCCCTTTTTGATATTAACCGATTGCAGTTCCCTAGTGCAGATCTTAAATAAAAAGTATAGCCCGTTGGTCGTTAGAATTAGAAGGATATAACTTCTCAATAACTCATCGACCTGGTTCGAGTATGACTCACGTGGATGCGTTGAGTAGGCAAACTGAATTATTGGGAGAGGTTACCGAAGAGATTGTTGATCCGTGCACCGTTTCTAAACTAGTTCATTCCGAAAGCCCTCATTATTCCATAGAGAAAAGTTCACCGTTAGATGATCACCGAAAGCCTGAGCCTGTGTGTGAGCTTAAAGAGCTACATAAATCCGACGAGCTGACAAACGCCGTAGCTTCAAATGTTCCGTGTGTCCAGACTGAACCGAATATATGTCTGAAGGATTTGGTAGGGGTGATTGCTGCTACACCCGATGATGTAGATTTCCTTTTACAAACGGAGTAGATAAGGGACGCAGACATCTGCAAATTACGTGAAAGGTTGGAAAATGGTATAGTCACCGGCTTTGAGTTAATTGATGGCATCGTTTATAGGAGAAATATGAATGACGAATTATGTTTGTATGCCCCTAGTCGCCTACAGGACGAATTAATAAGAAAATGCCATTAAAAGCTAGGTCACCTTGCTGCTGATTTCTCCTGAAGGAGAAATATTGGTTTCCTCTGATGAGTTCCAAAGTCGATATGCACATTCAGAACTGTTTGCCGTGTATCTTACATTCCGTCCCAAGAACAATACATAACCGAACTTTGCATAGTATACCTAAAACGCCGATACCTTTCGATACTATCCATATAGACCATTTAGGCCCGTTGCCAAGTATTACCTCGAAGATGAAGTATTTGCTGGTAGTTATAGATGCATTCACTAAATTTGTCAAATTGTATCCCGTTAATACAACTAGTACTAAAGAAGTGAATGCCGCGTTAGAAAAATATTTTGAATGCTACAGTCGTCCCCGACGAGTTGTGTCTGATCGGGGAACTTGGTTCACGTCCTTTGAGTTTGCTAGTTTCCTTGAAGACAGAAATATTGAACATATCAAAGTCGCAACCGCTGCCCCGCAAGCTAATGGACAAGTCGAACGAGTCAATCGCGTTTTGACTCCAATGTTAGGCAAACTATCCGAACCATTAGACCAGTCAGATTGGTAAGCTGATTAACCGAGTAGAGTTCGCTATTAACAACTCTGTACAGTGTAGCACTGCAAAACCCCTTGTATGTTGTTGTTCTGTTGTAATCAAAGAGGACCCGTCGTGGACGACCTGACAGAATACCTTGAGCAGAAGTTTAGTTCTAGACAAGTTCGTGATCTGCCTTCTATTAGACAGGAAGCTGGTGCAAATATCCAAAAGTCACAAGAACGAAATGAAACTCAATATGCTCTGAAACATAAAGCTCCACTCAAATATAAAATAGGAGACTTTGTAGCTATCCGTAACGTAAATACCACTTCCGGTGTAGGCAAGAAGTTCGCGCCCAAATACCGCGGGCCCTGTAAAGTAAACCGTGTGTTACCGAATGACCGCTATGAGATTACTGACATTGACGACTGTCCGCTCACCCAGTTACCTTACAGGGGCATTCTCGAGCCATCGAGACTCAAGCCGTGGATTCAAGCATGTGTTAAAACAATAGGAATATAAGTTTATGTATTTTATTGTATAGATTGAGGTCGATCAATTGTCAGGTTGGTCGAATGTAAACGGCTAAGTATTTAGTATTTCCAGTTCGATAATTCTAGTGTTGTATGCGATAGTAAATCGGGCAAAGCCCGTGAGCGATAGCTTATCGCCAAGCGCTAGAGACGGTAGTTCTAAGTTTTTAATCTTAAGATCTTAAGATCTTAAACGAGACATTGTGAAATTAAGAGAAATAAAAGAAAGAAAAACATCAAATTTGTTTAAGAAACAGACGCGGCTTGTTTACATTGCCGTCCGCGTATATTAGGCATGATATGTGAAATAATTTTGTGACCACACTGAATTTTAAGACCAATATGAATATTAATTAAATAAAAATACAATAGCTGTCTTTACAAGGTTTGCTGGGTAGTAGAAGGAGAACATGGTCAGCTAGTTCTCCATATTCTTACGAACCTCGTGTTTGAAACTTTTGGTAGTTTATTTAGGTTGAATTTTCCTAATTTCCATCTCCTGTAACTCTGTCTACTCCTCTTTTATTAGTGTAACAGAGCATCTTACTAGGGTGCAAACAACCCACCCCATTTACCTTGAACTAGTCGACATGTGTAGGCAGAGTAGGGTGACGCTGTGCGTATTTCGTATTTCTGCGTTCGTTACATGTTTTAACACCACTTGAAGTTCCGGCAAGAAATGGTTTGCGAATCATTCAGAATAAATATTAGGTTTTGCCAACGAAGGTAATTTTTTTAGGGTACATTAAGGAAAATGGTACTATTAAAAAAACAATTTCAATTTCCAATACCCCACGATTAAAAAGGTTGTGCAACGCTTTGGGTTTGACATAGTATTTTTAAAAATTTGTTCGTATTATAGCGAATCCATTGTCGTTGTTATCGGCCACGATATGCCCATCGCCCTTTATTTGGAACCGACGGCCAACTTATTCCACGGCCCGGTGATTCTCTGTCCCTTACGCACATCATTTTGTTTTTCGCTCAAAACTGAATTTTAATATATAAACATGTTGGCCTTATATTAATAATGTTGGCTACTAGATGGCGGTACTTAATGATTAGCGGGAGCTTAAAATTTAGACGTACAAATTTAAGAATCGAGCGAAACGAAATCTTTCCAAATATAAATAATTTATAGAAGAAAGAATAAATTCCACTCCTTTTTTTTGCACGGCGCTAATATATACCGTATTGCCGCTTACGGTTCCCTCATTCTCTCTCCTACCCTATCCGAGGTCCAATAAAAGTAAAAAGAGGTGGGAAGTCTGTTAATGGGTGACGGCTATTCCTGCCTCGTCCTATTGGCCGGAATTTTTGTATATATATGCCGATACGGCGAATTTGCAAACTCAGAATGCCGGATTTAACATTATAAATGTATTAATTTAGTAGCAATAAATAATTGAATAAATAAATTAATAAATCAATAAATAAATATATGAATATATATGTCAATAAATAAGTGAATAAGTCCGCAATATATAAATTAATAAATAGGGGAATAAATAAATAAGAAAATATAGAGATAAATAAATAATTTACTGAATTGCTAAATTAATAAACCACCAATCACTCTGTTCGTTAGTTTTGTGAAGAGATGAGATAAAGGTGTTTGGTTGTTCCAATTAAAAACAAGTAAGATGGCTCTAGTCGGGTGCCCCCGACTAGGAGATACCCTGAACCCAGCGGCGAGCTGTCGTATTATTGTCGTATATATTTAAACCTCTTTA
Organism: Drosophila colorata; assembly: GCA_035041545.1. NCBI lineage: Eukaryota > Metazoa > Arthropoda > Insecta > Diptera > Drosophilidae > Drosophila > Drosophila colorata. The sequence goes on from JAWNLD010000233.1 coordinate 259,752, forward strand.
CATTCATACACACATTTACAAAGTCACACACACATACACACACAAACGCACGCAGCAAATTGACCACTTTACACTTCGGATGCGTTTGGCCCTACTATGGAAAATGAATTCATGAATAACTTCTAAACTAAGAGTATGATGTTATGAAATTTTCAGTGCTTAATAAGAGCATCCAAATATTAAACGAAGCAAGATATCGAAAAAAATTATAAACTTGTACTGCGTATAGATTAGGAGAATCTATAGTCGTTTATTTTAGGTTTCTAGCTTTTGTAGTTTCCGAGATTGCTGCGTTCATACAGACGGACGGACTGATGGACGGACAGACGGAAATGGCTAAATCGACTCAGCTCGTCATCCTGATCAAGAATATATATACTTTATGGGGTCGGAGATTCTTCCTTTTGCCTGTTACATACATTTGCACAAAACCATTATACTCTTTTTACCCATTTTCATTGGGTTCAGGGTATAATAATGGATGAGTGCCGATTAAATGAGATGTAGACTGTATGCCACACACGCCTGTAGACGAAAGGAGGGCCTTGCCGGTCCAAGGTTGCATTTCTAATCAAATTGACCCTCAGCCATAAAAAAGCCTAAGCAATAAGTTTTGCCTTTGCAATAATTAAAGGGGCGTGACCTGCCGTTGGCCACCTGTTGGAAACACAAAAATTAAAAACTCCAATCGCCTGGTTGCCCACCTTAACGGAACGCCCAACGTAGGCCACACCCTCTTTAAACCCTAAGGTCCTTCGCAATAACAACATCCAACGATCTTCTGGCCCCATCTTTGACCTCGTAGGCATTGTTGCCCACGGTTCTGTCGACACTTGCGAAACTACCTGGCGAATTTGGTATTGAAAGTTTGTAGAATTATAGGTCTGGCACCGCGTAAAATTGCGTTCACGCTTATTATACTGCTGTCGGCTATGCTCGAACGCTTTGTGCAGGTGCTGTTTCACCTGCTTCTGCACTACCCGGATTTTATCCTGCGCCCCCAAATCGAAGATCGATGGACCCATGGACCGTAATTTCCGTGCAAGCTTGTAGCTGGCCCCATTGAGATACATTTGCTGGCCAAAGACTGCAAAAAACGGTGTAATCCCTGTTGCAGAGTGGACAGCATTGCGGATCGCAACCTCTGTTTTGGGCAGAAAAGCGACCCGCTCCCGATAATCCTGTTCCACATAAGAACGGATCGCCGCTAACAATCTCTAATTTCTTTGACACGAACTGCCGGCCGTTGTCTGAGTGGATCGTCTCAGGAACACCGAACTTGAAAAAGATCTTGTGCACCAGAAATTCGAATATATTGCGCCGTATTGCTGCGTAAGGTCAATCCACCTACTATAAACTCGAGATACTTGAGACACTTTATAATCAACAGATCGTTGTCACTGACTTTGATGACTCCCAAGGCCAACATCTTATCTACCTCGCCCTAAACAACTTCCTGCATCGCCAGAGATAGCGGATAACGGCGGTCCTTCTGCGGGACCGTCCCATCGATCAGCTCAATTCTGTGCGTTTCCACAGCCGTTTTACCCAGTCCTACCTTCTCAAAAGCCAAAAACTCTTCTTATACCGTGTCCAGCAGACTTATTTTTTCCATTCGCAGGTCACGAGCTTCCGCCTCTAATTCGTGATCCTTTTCCTCCAGGTAATGTTCAATTTCCTCGAATACGTTCGGTTCCAGTACGATCAAGGATCAAGGCATTTGCCTTGCCCAACCCTACAACTTAAGGATGCAATCCGAAGAAGCGCCAAGCGATACCATAGATATGCCTGCTGTTCCAAGTACAGGCAGATGTAGAACGTCATTTTCTTCTCCGTGTTCTTCTACACAGTTTTTGCCTCTACTCGGACTATAATGGACCGATCCTCGCCCGAAGTCGTTCGTACCGTGTACACATATCGCCCTATCGGTACCCCGATCTCAGCGAAAAACTCACGAGACCCACGCCCCAAGAGACTAACTGTGGCGCCAGTGTCCAAGAGTCCAGCAACACATTTGCCTTTGATGCCGACCTCCGCAAACACTCTGGAATCGAGTTATTCTTCTTTTTTTACAGACTCAACCACCTCGTAAATCGATCGCGTGCCTTTTTCACTTTGCGTGTGACTAATCGCATCCCGTCCAGCTGCCGTGCCTGAAAAATCAGATTGCTAGCTAACCTATATGCCCTTATCCTTTCATCATAGGGTAGGTGCCTTATATTCCTATTTTACTAATATTGCTATATTGCTAATAATATTCCTACCACTTTCGGGCTCGACTACCCTACTTTGCGGGACCGATTCGTAAAGGCGCCTCTCCCACTCTGTTCTCGTAAAGGTTTCGCTGATTATAAATATTTCGGATTTCGGAAACTTCCCCCATCTTTCCCCATTCACAAAAAAAAATCATTTGTATTTCCAAGAACAGCCAAAATGCAAACTATGTATAGCTTCAATGAAGACTACTACATTTGTTGAGTTACAATAGTAAACGGAATTTATTCTTACAAATCATATCTTTATATAGCTAACATGAGAATCGTATCCTATATTTTATTACTATGTTGACCTGCGACCAACGGAACGCAACCCAACAATTGTTCGGGTTTCATGTACCTAAAATATTTACTTATCGCGTAGTGGTCATAAATTGTATATTTTATGTACACATGTGTTTTCGGTGCGTTGTGTTGTAGTACATGCAAGGATTCTTATGTTTATATTTAAATCTCTTTAGCTCGCTTGTTAATGAGCGGCTGTAAATATTGAAATGCGTGTTCAATCTTGAACATTCTGCCAAGGTTCGGCAAAGTAGCAGGCGCATGATTGCGTTTAAATTACATTTTCTTATTGCATATACAATTAAAATTAACATCATTATGATAGCTACTCCTAAAGAAGCGTGTCCTGATACATGATGAAAATCAAGCCCTTTCAATTCCTTATGGTGCTCTTTCAAATACTTTATCTCATTTCGTAATTTACCGATTTCCTCGGTATGGTTAATTGCTACTGTTCCTAATGGATCCCAAACAATTTTTGGGATTTCACTAATGTCTCCTAAATATGGCAAGGAAATTGTTACGTTGCTTTCAGAATGGATTTTGTGATGAGCTACTAATAATTTGTCATCAGTCCTTGCAGTCCAGTATTCTTAGTATTCTTTGTTCAGGGAAGTCTATCAGTTCTTGCTGCGTGCTACTGCACTGAATTCTTACTTTGGCGTTTCTTGAAACTTTAAAGATCCAACTACTCTGGCCTTCCAATTCAACCCAGTATGTTCTTGAATTTCCTACACTTTTATAAATACAATTAGATTGCCTATTTGGTTTAAAATGTGTGATTTCACATGTATTATCATTTGCACTATTCCAATGTCAACTACCTTCACATATTCGTTTGTTGGACTGCCATTTTCCACATCTGTTTAACGTGGATTCAGCCATTAAGTAATATGAATCTATTTCGAAATTGTACACTAGATACTCGGACTTCAGATGCACCATTATCTTTGATCTTCTATTGCAATTGGTACAGGAATAACTCTGTATAACTGCGATGGATGCCTGCCAAATAAGGGTATTTCAGCGCTTATAATTAGTCTATTGTTAATAAATATCCCCTTTGCTGTTAGTAAAGTGTAAATTTATTTTAGCTCGGTACCTGTTCTTTTCCCTGGTAAAACTAATGTTTCTGACAAACATTCTTTAATTTTCAGCCTTCAATTGATTTGGCTTTAGTATGTTTGGGTTTAACCTACCATGATTAATGTCAATTAGCAGGCTTATAATTCTTAAGTTCTTTTGTTATCATGAAGAAGTTGATTGACTCTTTGTACACATAATTACTTTCTTTAAGGAGCTCGGTCATGTTCTCAATTCTTTTGTTCATACTATTAAAGTTAGAGTTTACTTCATCGGTAGTTCGTTTGAGAATATTTGCTGTAAATTCTACCACGGAAGTTTGTTTTTCAATTAATTTATGTAGATTATGCTGATTTTATAACAAGTTTTTCATGTTTTCTTCCGTCATTTTTCTATAGTTTGTATCCGTTATACCAAACACCATATGATATATGGAGCCCATAAAGTCCAGTGGCGAACGTTTACTTCTTACTTTACCTGATAATCTCAAATTAGGATTCCATGCTATAAAATATAACTAGATTTCAAGAAGAAGCTACTACCTCTACTTCTCCCAATGGATCTAAATAAATTGCTGTGCTGTTGTTTTTTTTTTACACTATCCATTTTCTTGATTCTTTTGCTATTGAGGCTGCATCGGATATTTAACAACATGGCATTAACATCAAAATAGCTACTAATACTCCTAGCTTTGATATTCGAGATCCTCCCCTAGTGTTAACTCTCTGTTCAGCTACTTCTGAATTTTCATTTTCTTTAATTCCAGGTAAAGGACATATTTTAGTTATTGGTCTTGTAATCGACCCTTCTTGTACTTTTATTTTCCCAACTCTAACTTTCTTGTCTTTACCTTTGTGGACTTCTTTAATTTCCCCCAAAGGCCATCTAGCTGGGTGACAAATCTCATCTTTAATTAGTACTAGCTGTCCTTCCTTTATATTTTGCTTTTCCGTTTTCCATTTGTTTCGCTGTTGTAATTTATATAAATAATCATCTTTCCATTTACGGCAGAAATCTTTCTTCATTTTTTGAAATAGCTTCCACCTGTCAAGATTTCCTATTTTTTCGTCAGCTATTGACTCAACTGAACCCAATGTTGGTCTACCAATAAAAAAATGACCTGGTGTCAGTACCTCGTTGTAGTCTATATCATTCCCAGATGTATACAACGGTCTTGAGTTTAAAACTGCCTCGATTTGGCATAATAACGTTGACATCTCTTCATATGTTAAATTGCTGTCTCCAATAATTCTTTTTAAATGCTGCCCAGATACCTCCGAAGTGAGGTCCTGACGGGGGAATAAAATGCCATTCAATTTCTTCCTTTTCTAAAATTGGAACAATCTTAACATTATCGTGGATTGCTCTTAAAAATTCCTGATTTGTTCCATTGTCGGAATATATATGAGCACATTTTCCTCTCCTTGCCAAAAATCTTCTAAGCGCAGCCAAAAAGGCATCTGAAGTTAAGTCACTGACAACTTCCAGATGTATAGCCTTTGTAGCCATACATACAAATACTGCTATGTATCCTTTATACGTTTTCTGTCCACGATTCTTGGAACATCTTATGTGATAATGCCCTGCCTACTAAGCCCCTAATCTACTCCTGTAATTAAGAATGGATATGACATTGCTACCCTATGCTTTGGAAGATTTCCCATTATTTGTTCTGTATTTTGCAGTATTTTGCTGGTACCTCGCACAAGTTATACACTCTCGAAAATATTTCTTTAAAGAGTTTCATAATCCAAATATCCAAAATGTTCTCATTAGATTTATTCCCCCACGCAAAGGTTCCCTTATGTGCATTTTTAACTATCAATGACGATATATGGCACTTGTTTAATATTATTGGATGCTTAACGTCAAACCTTGTATTGCAGTTTTGCAATCTACACCCTACTCGAAGTATTCCATCTTTATCTAAAAATGGATTCAGGCTCAATATTTTACTTCTAGTTTCAATCTCTTTTTCCTTATCTAAGCTTTTTATTTCTATTCTAAATTGAAGTTCTTGTTGTACTTTTATTATTAAAATGTTTGCTTTTTTAAGCTCATTAACCGTTAAGTACGATGGGTAAGACTTTTTGTTAATTTTAACTTCAATAAATCTTTTTATGTATGCAATTACTTTTTCTAGCTTTTTAATACAAGAATATTTTTCCAATAATGAATATATAATATTATTTTCTGTATTTGTAGCTACCGTATTTACTACAACATTAGCGTCATATATTTTTTCTTTGGGCCAATTTTCTTTTCCTTTCCAACGGATCTCGCAATCTCTTCATTTGCTCGCACAAATTCCCCTAGAAGCAATATCTGCAGAATTCTTTTGAGATTTTACATGATTCGATTCAATCTCTGTAATTTTTCTTATTTCGTTTAGCTGCATTCTTAATCCACGCACACGTTATCATGGAATCACTCCAAGCATAAGTGTCCGCCGTAACCGCCAACGATTCTTTTATTTTTTTTTATTAGTTTTGCTAAAAGAAGGGCTGCACATAATTCTAATTTAGGAATGGTTTTTCTATTTTTCTTAGGATTCACTTTGCTTTTGCTGGCTATTACCATGGCTGAATTTCCTACTTTGGCATATACTACCGCTGCATAAGCTTTTTCGGATGCGTCAGCAAATCCATGAAGTTCCACTGGAAGAATAAGCCGAGTCTTAACCCAACTCGATATTCTAATTTTCTAAAGAAAAGTCCGACTTTGTATAATTTCCATTCGTTTACTTCATTAATAGACAATTCTTGATCCCAATTCTTTTCTTCTAGCCATAACTTCTGCATAAACAATTTCCCAACAATGGTGACAACCATCCCAATGGATCATACATTTTTGCTAGTGTAGATAATACTACTCTTTTATTTATATTTTTGAGTTAAGACAATTAACTGTAAATTTAAATTCGCCTTTAAATGGCTCCCATTGAAGTCCTAATGTTTTCACAGAACCGTGTTCTTTAATACTCAGCACTTTGTTCTCGCTAGCATCTTCTACCTATTCAATTATTGTAAATTTGTTGGAAATCCATTTTCTCAAATTCATTCCTGCTTTACCTAATTCGATTGTCACTTGACTTACTATTTGCTTAAGGCCTTCAATAGTATCAGCTCCTGTCATTAAATCGTCCATATAAAAGTCATTCTTAATAATTTCTTTTATTATTGAATGCTTACATTTATCAGCTATATCTGCTAACACTCTGGTAGCTAAATATGGAGCTGACCATAGGTAACTGTTGTCAACTTATAGTCCTTAATTTAAATAAAATAAATATTTTTGAGCTTTTGCATCATTATTTATTTGTCGGTAAATTTTTTCAATGTCCGAGGAAACTAAATATTGCCATTTTCGCCATTTTAATATAATGTCGAAGAAATCTTTTTGAACCCTTGGTCCAATGCACATGATATCATTTAGGCTTTTTTTGTTAGTTGTTTTTGCCGAAGCATTAAACACTACTCCCAGCTTTGTTGTTAAGCCGCAAAATCTAATCTGATGAGGCAGATAATATTTACCCTCTTTATTTGCCTCCACCATATGTCCTAAATCCCTGTATTCTTTCATGTATTTTATATATTCTTCCTTGAGTTGGACATCGTTTTTAAATTTTCTTTCTAAGTTATGAAATCTAATTCTTTTTGTTCCTTAAGTGGAATTGTTACTACATATCTCCCTTTTGAGTCTTTCCTTGTAGTTTCAACAAAATTTTGCTCACATGCTTCAGCTTCTATATCATCATTTTCCTCAGCTTCTAACTCCCAGAATCTTTCTAAGTCATTTACTTCAATGCTTGTAGCGACTATTGTCTTTTTGCCTTTGGATATTGTACATCCAGATATTATCCAACCAAAATCAATATTTTGGCCAAGCAACCTGGTTTATTAAAATCAGGATCAGCCAATATGTAGCTTTCCCATTTCGTTTTATCAATATTAACTGATCTAGATGGAAGAGCTTTCATAAGTTTTGGCAATATAATTGCTTCAATATTTAGGGACTCTTTTTCATGGTCTCGAATTTTAATATTGAGCTTTACTTTATGTTTTGATGTACAAGTATCTGTTGAGGACACCCCACTGATTTTTGTGTAAGCTTTTATTCTAGGTAATTTTAATACCTGCGCAGCTTCCTCTGCTTTGTGAACCACTATCTATCAATGCTCTTAAATTCTCATATCCCCCATCATATGATTTCACTTTGACAAGTGCTGTTGCTAATATTGCTTGTTCTTTAGTGACACATGTATTTAATTTTTCCCTTTTTTCATAAGGAAAGTGAAGCATCGTATGATGGGTTTTATTGCAGAATGAGCAAATTATTTCAGCTGTGCATTTTTTATTGCTAGAGTGTTTTAGACATCTTAAACATAGCTGTATTTTTTTTTAGCTATTTCGGACCTTTATACGGGACTCATTCCTTTAAATTTGTAACACTGAAACGTGTTATGCCCTGCTACCGTACATATCGGACAATTATCTTGTGTGGTCGTAATATATTTTTTTACTATTTTCTTTTCTTCGTTTTCTATTGAACAAAACGAACTAAACCGCAACTTCAAATATTCCATAACATCAGACAATGTCTGAATTTCTTTTGGCCGTTTGACATGGCTTTCATACAGTTGTAGAGCCTCTTTATTGAATTTTCTCAATATTATTTGGACAAATATCACATCATCTTCTTCTGACAACTGTGATTTTATTTTGATCAAATGTACTGATTCATTTATTGAATCAATAAACATTTTAATTTGTCTAGCTGAGTCGTTATTTAAAATTGGTAAATCAATTAACCGATTCAGCTGTTCGACAAATATTTTTCGTTTATTGTCGTACCGCTTGACTAACAACTCCCAAGCGGAATTGTAGCTCTCTGCGGAACCTGTTAATAAATGAGCAACCATGCTCCTTGCTTCACCAGGTTATGTGGATTTCAGATAGTTACATTTTAGAGAAGGACTAAGATCCTCTCTATTATGAATTATTTCCAAAAATAGTTCGGAAAATAGGTCTCATTCTTTAGAGTCGCCATAAAAGATGGGTACCTGTAGCACTGGAAGGTCGTCAGTTTTTTCCTTCATAGATGCTTTTTCAATTTTATGAAACTTGACATGGTTTTCCACATTCCTCAAAAGTTTTTCTTCTAACGCATTCATTAAGATTTGTACGTCAAATTCTAAATCATTAACCTCTTCATCAAATTTAATATTTTTATTATATTTATCTTTTAAAATATTAATTTTCTGGGCAACTTTTTTCCACAGATATTCTACTTTTTGTTTCCTTATTCTCAATACTTCAATTTTTCCTTTCTCGATATCTTGGTCTACTGTTACTAGATATTTTCTCAACTGCTCAACATTTTCGTCGAACTCTTTTATAAATTGTTCTAAGTTAAAATTTTCCTTGCTAGTATCTTTTCTAGCATCTTTAAATACCAATGGCGTTCCAATTGATTCTAAAGGTTTTATGCTTTCACCTTTCACTTTTCTTTAATTTTTGATATCGTCAGCATTGTCTGCTCATACTGTTTAGTATTGAAGTAGTCATGATCAACTACTCCAATCTTAAGCAGCATGGCATGATTTGCTGATAATTGCTTTTGCCACTCATCTATTTGAGTGGATACTTGGCTAACGTTCGTATTGATTTCCCTATCACTTACTGCCCTGATCTTCCCTATCAACTCGGACTGTTTTTTTCTATAATTTTTTCTGACAACATTTTGACTTTACTTAATATTTAATTATTAATACATTTAAATTTGACTAGTCTTCTTTGATACTGCCGTTGTTGCTGATATTATCTTTGCTGATGTTGCGCTGCTGCCGTTGTCGTTGTTGATGTTGTTGTAAATGTTGTCGTTGATGATGTTGCCGTTTCTCCCACGTAGCTGTTTTGTTCTCTCACAAAACTCCCTTCGCTTGCTCCCTCGTACTGTTTTGTTCTCTTACAAAACTGCTCGCTTGCTCCCTCGTACTGTTTTGTTATCTGACAAAACTCCTCGCTTGCTCCCTCGTACTGTTTTGCTTTCTGACAAAACTCTTCGCTTGCTCCAGCGTACTGTTATGTTCTCTGACCAAACTCACAACACTCTTTTCTATGTTAAAGGCCTCGAAAATACGCCACACTTTTTTTTTTTAAAAACACCACTTTTTTTAATTTTTTATGCAGACAGTTGTAGGCCGTCTTTGACTTTTTATTTTATACTCTGTCTCTTACATTGGGTAGGGGAAAACAAGAGTTTTTTATTTGCAACCTTTAGCTGACAATATTGTAGACTTTAAGGTGCTGGTTTTAGCTCTGTGTCTCTTGCCTTGGGTGGGAGAAAATAACAGAGTGCTCGGAGAACCAAAATGTATAGCTTCAATGAAGACTACTACATTTGTTGAGTTACAATAGTAAACGGAATTTATTCTTACAAATCCTATCTTTATATAGCTAACATGAGAATCGTATCCTATTTTTTATTACTATGTTGACCTGCGACCAACGGAACGCAACCCAACAATTGTTCGGGTTTCATGTACCTAAAATATTTATCGCGTAGTGGTCATAAATTGTATATTTTATGTACACATGTGTTTTCGGTGCGTTGTGTTGTAGTACATGCAAGGATTCTTATGTTTATATTTAAATCTCTTTAGCTCGCTTGTTAATGAGCGGCTGTAAATATTGAGATGCGTGTTCTATCTTGAACATACTACTTAGACTGCTTGCCAATGTATAAATATACTGTACTGTTCAATAAGAATGCATCAAAACAAATTTCATCAAAGTCGGATAAGAACACAGAAGTTATTAAAGAAAATGAATTTGTGTAGTGGCTAAACCACGTGATGGCTAGCGCCAAACGCATACTTTTTCTGCATGAGTATGTACACATACATATATGCAACTTCATATGCGTGAGTTCTTTTTCAAATTCTAATGCGATTGTTTGAACATGTTATTTTATTTCAATGCTGAGACATCGGCAATTTGAAATATTCAGGAGCAAATACTTAAATAAATTATTTAAAAAGGTTTATATAAATTAAATGATTATTGATTTCACATAGGTAAATGTTATATTTATTAATATATTTATTATTGTTTACAACATAGCTGAATCGAGCATTCTATGAAGGAGTTAATTAGCGCTTGGACTTGCTGTCTTAAGGCATACAAATTGTGAACTAAAAACTAAGTTGACAAAAAGAGACTTATGAAGCTACAAAGAATTACAATGACGAATTATTAAACTATCAAGTTACACAATGCAAAAAATCATAGCGGCTGCAGAAACGCTTAGCTTGCGCCTCGTGCATTGCCTGCTATGTGAAGACATCCGGCCCAGAGCTGAGTCAGCGTCTGTGCTGGAGTCAAACCGAGTCGCGTTAACTTATGTTAACTACTCCCCCGTCAAGTCGAGGCCGCCCTCGGCCGACCCTATCTCAGTGATCACCTCGTTCATCCTTCGAGCCGTAGCCTTCTTTTTCATGATCTGTCGATAGGTTAAACCGATGCCAAAGACTATGCCACAGGTTATGCCAAGGAGAAGCAACAGTATGATCGAGTTGATGTTACCAATTTCGTCCCTGACCTCTTGTATCGTCTCCAGATTACGTTCATTGAGCCGATGAAGGTAAGGGAGACTGAGGATGTCCTGATGGCCTGTGACGTTCAGCAGAGGGGAAGCTGCGATGCCTGGGAACCGGTTCTGTACGCTGTTGCGATTGATGTATCTCGTTCCGTTTATGGTGACCCAATTGTTGAAGATGATTAATTGTGTGCCACGCACCCAGGACTCGGTGCCGTTATCTACGCAGATTGCCGCCGCTGCATCATTGATGATGGCAATTCCATCGTCGACCCACGTGACTGCGTCTAGGTCGCTCGGCTGAAGTTCGCAATGAGCTACACCGCCAGCATGAAGTTCCTTGGCGCATGAGCTGGCTGTTGACCGTTGATAAAATGTTGTTCTTGGGGTGGCTGTGCAGTTTTCCAGCGCGTAGATTTGATCTTTGCATTCGGCGATGATGTTGTTCTCGATTCGCAGCATATGATTTCTGGGTAGACTGTAATTTTCTTGCAGGTGTGTTTAATTTTTGGAAAAGAGATTATAAAATATATCATGTTTGTGGATTGTAGAGCTTTGACGGACGAAGCGGACATTAAGTCGGCTATGGGAGTATCTGTGGGCTCTTCAAACCAAACAGATTTTAAGTCTGCGTGGTCTAAGATGATTGGACTGACAATGTTGGCTTTAGCCAGGGTTATGGAGAGCATTAAGTTCTGCAACTCCATCGACAACATTCTGTTCCTAGCCAAAAGTGTTTCATATAAGTGGCCTGAATCAATTTGCCTGTCTTTTGAGGCTTTCAAAATTTGGTTGACTGTGAGCGTTAGTTGGTTAATCTGATCCTGTACTCTGGTGTTTATCTGCACCTGTCTATTATTTGAATTTATTAATTGGGCTTCATTAATCTTTATTTTTTCCAAGTCCCCGTCGTCTGGAGTGCCTGCAACTACCTTCAAAATTGAACCCAGAAAGTCTAGACTCCTAGCAATTCTGTGGTGTGTGCCCAGGCCCTCCAGCATGTCTCTGAGATGTTCTGAGTCTACATTCAGGAGTTTTTTCATGTGTGACTGCGGAAACAAATCACACAGTTTCGCTGTCTCATCCACCATGCGCTCATAATCAGATATGTTCGCAGAATGTCGGACGAAAGCGAACTCCTCCCATACCAAGACTTGGCCGTCGATGATCGGTATGTACTTAGCGTGGGAATAGTCGGTGACCCGTGCCGAAGTCGTCGCGAGGATAAGTAGTATCAGAAACCCAAACCTGTGGAATGAAAATTACTTTCTTTTTTTGAGGAAAAACGTTGAACAACCCATCACCGAACTTATTTAACTTATAAATGTTATTAAGCAACCTAATACTAAGACCTATCTAAAGCGGGGTGCCAAGTGGGTTAAAACTTATATCTCTAGCAACCTAATGTAAAAGAAAAACTGCCAAATGGCACACTAAAAGTTAAAAGTAGAAAAGAAAACACTACTTAAGGTTGTCTTTGTGGACTACCCTCCCCTTAATGAGAACCGTAGTTCCCAGGTCGGCTTCCACGGCTCTTTTTCACACAAAGGTGTAAGTTTGTTTCCGAGCCTGCGATTAGACTTTACCAAGACTTTCTCTCCTACTTCAAAACCCCTATTTTGTCGGGAGTCATTTTGCCTAGCTCTGAGGTTGTCCTGCGCCCTTTTAAGCTTGTTCTGAATCTGCGTCTGAGATTCGCCTGGGAGTGAACGGACAACATCGACCGGCCGCTTATCAGTGACCGAATGGATTGTCTTGTTGTACTCCACTGTGGACAACAAAATTACCTCTACGGTGTCGCTAATGTTTTTGTCTATTTTTAAGCATAGGGTGCTATGGAAACGCTCGACTTGCCCATTGAAAACGCTATGCAAGGGCGGGGCATTTGAAATGCTGACTCCATAGTTATTCATCAATAGTGAACAGATAGTCTGGGAGTTCAAGGCTGGCTCATTGTCGCAGTAAATCGCTTTGACTCCCGGGATGAAATTTATGAGCTGTAACAAGGGTACTTTCAAGTCCCTTATTGTTCTGGATGCGATCGGTTGAACTACATCGAATTTTGAAAACTTGTCAATACAAGTTTAAAAAAAATGTTTGTCAGTTGAGAAGATGTCCACATGTAGCATCTCCCCTGGGTATGAAGGAATCGGCGTCTCACCAATCTCTTGTTTTTTAGGGTGCCTATCGTATTTAGCCCTGGCACAAGTCTTACAGTTTTGTACGATTTCGTTGGCTACTTTGGCCATTTTTGGGAAATAGTAGTCTGAGAGGACCTGCTTAATGTTCTCCTGGGCTGCCCTGTGGGCTCTGTTGTGTTCTGCGACGAGAATTTCCCTTCTCTCACTAACACTGAAAATGTCCACAACCCTGTTTTTGCAGTGCCAGAACTTGGTAGTTGGAAATTTCCACACTAAGTCGTCCTGCACCAGCGCCAAAGTGTGTAAATCGCAGTGTAGCGCATTCACCACATCAGGTTTTACTACCTCCATTAGTTCCTCGAGAAGTGATTCTCTGCATGTAAAACTCAGGGAGTGTCGCCTCTTGTTTCCAAACAGAATAAAGCTGCGCTTTTGTGAAAAACGCGCCTCTTCAAGAATTATATCGTTCTGGAAACAGTTCAAGGGCTTGTCAGTGGACTCGATAGTGTAAGTCAAGGAGACTTCACTGTGAATCGTGGCAATGCATGATTCATTATCTTGGTGGCTCAGAGCGTTAAGCTGTTGCCTGGATAAGGCATCAGCGACCAGATTTTCTTTGCCTGGCTTGTAGAATATGCGCGCGTTGGATTCGTCAATGCGCGCCTTCCATCGCTTGATTTTAGCGTTAGGGTTACACTCAGAAACGGCAAAGGCCAGGGGTTGATGGTCCGTGAAGATGTTGAGATCTTTCACCCCATACAAATAGTGGCGCAATTTGGGGAGATCGAGTGGGTGTGCCTCAAACAGAACATCAGAGAGGCTGCGCTTGAGGCCAGAAACGAATATGCGCAAGACATCGCCTCTAAACTTCTCGCACATGCCCTTAGCTAGTGCTGCGTCATATGTCATATTTACCTTGTTTATGAGTAAGGTGAGCTTTTTATCGACCTCATCATAATATTGTGGCAAGGTAAGCTGTCTCTGCCTGAGAGTGCCCATTTCTTGTTCTATGACGTGAACCGGCCTCTTGTCACTGTAAGTGAAATCCAAGCGGTTGATAATGGCATCAAAATTTAGGATCGTGGCAAACGAAGACAAAACTGCATCGGCCGAACCCCTTATTTTGCTTCTGATGATTATCACCGCTTGGTAATGGCGAGAGCTGCCATTATATCGTCTGAATATTTTATACGCTGCCATCGCAGCCTGTCGCCATGAAACATAAGTTTCTTGCGAGCCTGTAAACTCTGAGAGACACTTGACCGCGTCTAGAGGCTCGTCGCAGCGAACTTCGTCCACGTTTTGTATTTCTTCAAAAGTCTCAATTGGAGGTGCTGTGACCTTCAGATCTGTTACTTTTTCTGTCAACTCGGCAATTTGCCGGTTGAGGCTCTCTTTAAGAGCCGCATCCCTCTCCCTGAATGCCTCTGCCAGTGCTTTGAGCGCACCCGAAACTGCTGACTCAACCAAAGCCCTGAGTTGCTGGGGATCCAGCATTAGTTAAGGAATATGACAACTATCCACAGAATCAGTTTAGCATCATTTATAAAAAATAATCAAAGCAAAGTATTTGTCGAAACGATAGAACAGTCAATGGTCAATTGGATTTGCAGAAAAAAATAATCGATGTGCAACAACACAGTTTAGTTAATTATTGAGTTTTTCGAGAGAAAAAAATTTGTATCTACCTCACGCAGTACTTAAAATTTGTGTGAATGAAAAGCTCACTTACATGATCTTTATGAAATTATGTGGTAGCAAAAATATCCTAATATCCGCAGGTGATGCTGTCTCCCTCGCTGCGGTCATGCACAAACAACTTTTTAACGCTGCCCAGATTAGCTTGCGCGCTATACTGGTGACACACCGCTGCCCGAAGAACTCCAGCGGCTTCGGTGTATAAAGAAACAATTTGTGTAATTCAATACACTCGCACTGACCGAGTTGACGTAGGTCAGGTACACTGCACAGCACTAAACGTAAATTACGCTATGCCGAATTTGTTGTGGCGTTTGGCGCAGATTTAAATGCGAGCGCCGTTAGTGTCACAACACACAACACAAGTTCAGATTTGATTTTTATCTGTTTTAAATATTTGTTTAAATTCACGGCTACGCGACTTGGGACGGAGCGCGAGATTCGTTACCGTTGGGCGCCAATTAAATGATTATTGATTTCAGTTAAATAAATGTTATATTTATTAATATATTTATTATTGTTTACAACATAGCTGAATCGAGCAGTCTATGAAGGAGTTAATTAGCGCTTGGACTTGCTGTCTCAAGGCATACAAATTGTGAACTAAAAACTAAGTTGACAAAAAGAGACTTATGAAGCTACAAAGAATTACAATGAAGAATTATTAAAGTATCAAGTTACACAATGCAAAAAATCATAGCGGCTGCAGAAACGCTTAGCTTGCGCCTCGTGCATTGCCTGCTATGTGATGACATCCGGCACAGAGATGAGTCAGCGTCTGTGCTGGAGTCAAACCGAGTCGCGTTAACTTATGTTAACTTATACAACAAATATCTGCAGCGCATAACATATTGGTTGACCTGCGCAATTGCATTGTTGCCTGCCTATTTTGCTTTTGCATTTTCGCTCTCATCATATTTTCTGTTCTCTACTCACGCTCTCAACGCTACTAATTACTCATCTCTCTCCCGCGCTCTAACTAACATTGTTGTTGGTGTTGGTCGTGGTCTCAAATTATTTTAACCCTAGTGTGCCTATCTTTTTTTCTATATTTTGTTTTTGCAGTGTGTTTGTGTAGTGATTTTTTGTTTGTTTATTTTTCTTGTTTTTATCCCTTAACAAAAATAAAAATAAATAAATAATAATTATGTATGTCTGCTACAATAAAAATTGACAGGTGCGAGAAAACGTTAATATGGGTTTCGTTTGCTGCTGGCTGTGTGAGTTCAAGGCAATGAAGGTTTTGAACGAATCTCCAAAGCGTAAAAGGCCAATCTTAGACTGTCTATTGGCCCTAATGAACTTTCTGTCCCAACACACTTGCCCACAATTTCCGCTCCTAATGTTGACTTCATCAATCTGTCGTGGTTCCTAATATGGCCCTTGAAGGTGTTCCACCAAAAAAACAAATCTTTGTTTCTAGGCTTAACCCTTCTACTACATCTGATGATGTTAAGGCCTTTATTCTGGCCAAATGTCAAGCGATTCTTACGGTGAAAAAATTCAAATTCGCATATACACGGGAAATTTCATCTTAAAATAAGTCTTTCGGCCGAATTTCAGCAGTATTTGTTGTAAAGAATTCTGGCCGGATCACGTAATCATAAAAGAATACTCTGCAAAAATCTGCCTCCGATTTCACTTCCCCCTTCTGGTTTAAATCAACTGCAACCAACATTTGAAAGATATAGTTGCATATTTTATAAATTTTGCGAGAAATTTTACGACTACTGCATACTAAAATGTATCTGCGAGCATTAATTTATATTATTTCTATTTTATTTGTTTTACTAAGTGCGGCTGTGGTGTCGCTTGTATGAATGCAGAGGGATTTAATTAAATGTCTGTAACGACAGCTCGCCGCTAGGTTTATTGTATCTCCTAGTCGGGCACTCCCGACTTGAGCTAGGATAAAGTGCACAGTTTGCGGCATGATTTTGTATGTGTATGTACGTTACGGTACATGATGTCCTAGTCGGTCACGCTCGTCTAGCACTCTGATTTTTTATACCCTGAACCCATTAAAAATAGGTGAAATTGTGGTAAAAAATAATATTTTTTTCTTAGATTATAAGAGTTAGAGACAACAAATTTGGTTGACATAAATATTTTAATATATTATGGCACTGAAAGAATCTATTGCAATATTTGTCATCAAGATCAGTTAATAAATATAAAAGTTATTAAAAAACATGTGGTAAAATTTGCCAAATTTGACAAGTCAATTGGCAGAAAGCACTGCAATAGTTTTCCAAGTGGTTTCGTTTTTTAAGTTTGTGTGTACCCTACTCAGGTCAAGTTTATTTCGAAACTATAAGAGCTAAAACCACCAACTTTTTATTAATACATATGTTCTCATAAAGTTTACGCAGATCAAGAATATTTTGGTTGTTGGATAAATGTCAATTAAACTACTTTTACAAAGTTACATGTAAACAAATGAATACATTTAAATACTTATCAGTTATACATATTATTACCTGGATATCAATAAAATTGTTGAGATAAATGAATATCCTAAAATAGTCAGTACACTAAACTCATCAGTTGCTTCCGTCAATGAAATTCTATTCGAGAGCATCCACTCCGTTAAAGTTTTTTTGTTGCTTGTCAACAATCGCTCAGAATATCTATCAGATAACTTCTTTAAGATGATCGCCGTCACAGTAAAAATCTATTAAAAATAATAACAAAAAATAATAGTTATATTCGGGGTGCCGACGATGCGTTTTCTTTAAATAATCATACTGATTCTTATAAAACTTCAGTTAAATAATTATTTATTTGTAATGACGCGAAAGGTGCTTTTCTGAAGTTGTTCTTATAAATTTCAAATTATTTCGCTTTGCTTGTCTATTAACAGGCACAACATGTACACTGACTTAAATGTATTGCGGAGCAGATTTTCACTTCATCCAGTATATATTGCTAATCACCACGTACTTTTTTTATATCCTCAACCCATTGAAAATGGGTAAAAAGGATGCAATCGTTTTATGCAAAAGTATGTAAGAGGCAGAAGGAAGCATCTCCGACCCCATTAAGTATATATTCTTGATAAGGATCAACAGCCGAGTCGATCTAGCCATGTCCGGCTGTTTGTCCGTCCATCCGTCCGTTTGTATGAACGCGTCGATGTCGGACACTATAAGAGCTAGAGACTTCAACTTTTCGGCTATAGACTCGTCAATGGCACGAGCAGATCAAGTTTATTAAAGAAAAATTAAATAAATAAAATTTGATAAGCCAGTTGGCAGAAAGTGCTGCAACAAGTGCTAGAGAGTTGAAGTTTCGTGTTTTAAGTTCGTGTATACCATACGCAGATCAAGTTTATTTCTTATGGGCGTGGCCAGGATATCAAATCTCAGTTTTTGGGGGAGGTCACCAGCAATCTGTATACCAAATTCGGTGACTTTAGCTTTACCCCACAATAGTAAAGCATATAAGTGTTACCCATTTGTGCTTTTAGGTATTTTGATTTTTGAGATTACGGGGACGGTAGGTGGCGCGGCCGAAAAAAGAAGAAAAGCTTCGATATTTGTGGAGCTTTTCTGTGATATAAATTCCACATATGGTAACTTTGGTTGACAAGATCCCCAACTGAACCCTCTTCGAGGGTGTCGACCAGGCAACGGGTCTCCAGTTTTCTGTGAACACAGGAAGGATCCGGCTAAGTTCGCCCTGCGACGAAACTGCGTTAGCACCCCTCTGGTGTAGCACAGATGAGTATCGAATAATATGGTTGGTGGTAGGGCAGCGGTGAGGTCCAAAGGCCACGGGGCACATCACCTCGCAGCCAGGGTGTAATTCGACCCGAACCCATTGGTTGGTTTGCAGTCAGGGGTAACCGACTGTATACGTACGGAGCCTTGTCGATACCTGGCTGCCTTGACGAGTACACACAGACCTTACCGTGTCAATGGAGGCTATGACACGGCGGACATACTTTCCCCCACACTCGTGGGACCAATTTATATGGATAAACTTTAAAAATTAACAGACGGGCGGGATATGACCGCAACGTAGATGGTAGAGCGATTGGAAGAGGCGGCACTGGACAAAATGTGCAGCAGCGCCTAAACGGGGCTCGCCCCATAAGCAAAGCTCCACCGGGAGTGCAGAGGTCTTCGCACCTCAAATGGCAGTCAAGACTACCACAGAACGGACAGACGTAGGGGGTGGGACAGCGGTGCCCGGCACCGCGAAAGCAGCGGGCCAGCCGGCAGTAGCTGCCAGCAGTACCCTACTGCTGCACCGAGGATAACGCTTCCTCCCATACCAGAACCCGGACAACCTGGCGGTCCTGGTGATCCGTTCAGGCAAGGCCTAAGCGCGGCAGGCCGCAAATGGTATCTCAGGTATCTGGGGAGGGGCAGGCGTCCGGAAGAGGCCAAGAGGAGGGCGTTAGAGCACAGGGCCAAAACTGTATCCCCCGTGGCGAGAGTCGAAGGCCAAGCAGCAAGTGGTCGCAAGCGGCCGCTGCACCAGACCTCGCCGAGCTTGGAAACAAAAACGCTGCCTAAGAAGCAAAAGAGCAGAGCCGATAACCGCACCGCGACAAACGGGCAAGAACCGTTGCGAAGCGCCAAAAGGACTCGGGTATCCTATGCCAACGCCACCAAGGCCATCAAGGTAGCCATAATGGCGGAGGACCACCCGAGGAGACAGTTATCGAAAGAGGAGCTCAGAGAGGAAGGGACGAGAATGCCAATATATGGCTGGAACAGAACGTCCCAAAGATCCCCATCAAGGATGGAGTGCTGAAGGTGTGTGACCAGATCCCGGTGCTGGACATCGTCACCATCTACCTGCCACGCACAACTGGCGAGGAGGAAGCGAGCTCTGTGGGTCTTCTGAAAGATCAGAACAGATACGTGCTTTCAGAGACGTGGACGGTGATGAGATGCAGCGTAACGAAGGGAGGGAAGCTCCTCACCCTTGGAGTTAAGCAGCCAACTCTGCAGTTCCTCCAAGCGAACGGTATGCTAGTTAGCTACCGCTTCGGGCAGCTCGAATGCCGACTGCAGGGTAAAAAGAGTGCAGAGAAAGAAGAAGCGACGCCAGACAAGGTTGGGAACAACACCAACCCCGCCAGCAGCAGCGGTCCGACTCGGGATGAGTTTACCGAAGCGGAAGCTGAGGCTTTGGCGCTAGTGGAGTCGGAGGAGGACAACGACTAGGGGGCCTGGACATCGACGCTCTCAGAGTATGTAATGACGGCGAGCGCGCTGGCGAAGAAGAGCCGGATGACGAGTAGACGCTCACCAACGAGGTGTCAGAGAAAAATCGGACTCTTTCGAAGGGTGAGCCGGAAATCTGAGATGTGCACCAGCGTGGCACAAATCAACCTGCACCACGCGAGGGCAGTTTCGGCTGTCATCGGCAAGTTTGTTACCAGGCTGGGCCTGGGGCTGGTGCTCATTTAAGAGCCATGGACCGTCAGAGGGAAGATCTGTGGTCTGCGTCATGAGAACGTGCAGGTAATTGCAGATGTCTGAGAGACCAAATTGTAAGCTTGTATCT
Organism: Drosophila colorata; assembly: GCA_035041545.1. Classification (NCBI taxonomy): domain Eukaryota; kingdom Metazoa; phylum Arthropoda; class Insecta; order Diptera; family Drosophilidae; genus Drosophila; species Drosophila colorata. The sequence goes on from JAWNLD010000233.1 coordinate 280,357, forward strand.
TGATAAGGAAAATTATAAATTTTCTCTGTCTCTCCAGTTTTCTAAGCAAATATCTGGTAGCAGTGCTGATCACCGACACAGACCTCCGCAAACAGCTTGTGCTCGTATCAGCGTACTTTCCGGGAGATAAAGCAGCAGCGCCGCCCGCCGAGGAGCAATCTCTGGTGGAGTACTGCAACAGCAAGAGGCTACCACTTCTGCTGGGATGCGACGCCAACGCACACAGCACAGCCCGGGGCAGCACAGATGATAATAGCAGGGGTGATAACCTACTTAATTATATTCTAGAGATGGACCTTACCATCTACAACTTGAGGTCAGAACCCACTTTCGTAACTAAGAATAGGGCCGAAGTGCTAGACATAACCTTCGGGCACAACGTTCAGCAACAGAATCAGGAATCCCAAAAGAGCAGACTGGCAACTCTATCAGTCCACTCTAGGATTAAATCTAAGCAGGCTAGACGAACTGAAGAAAGTAAGATCGGCCGTAGGAGTTGAACTTCTAACGGAAGGTCTTAACGAATCCATAACAGACGCCGACCACTAGTGCTGTCAAGAGAGGGAGATAACCTCCAAAAAAGACAACCCGTGGTGGAGCAAGAAACTAGACAGACTTAGAGTAGAAGTCAGACGACTGTTTAATGTAGCAAGGAGAAGACATGGGCATCTCAGAACTCTGTCTTAAGAAAACTGATGGGTCCTTTACGGAAAATGAAGAGGAGAAGGTAACACTTCTACTACAAACACATTTTCCCATGTGCAGAACTATAGGTGTGTCCGGAACTCACACTGCAAGTTACGCAAACACTTACACAAGCTAAGGATTGTGGAGGACGGCACTTGTAGACTGTGTCTGGATGGCTACGAAACACGTGAACATATCCTTGAGGACTGTCCAGCAGCATTCAGGTCAAGACTGTCTCAGCTGGGGGGCGAGACTCTTAGCACAAAAGAAATTAGATCTCTTAAGCCAGGGAATATCATTGCATTTTTGCAAGAGTAAGGACTGGATAAAGAGTTATAATTCACCAGTGAGAGGCACAATAGACCCAGGAGGTCGCAGTGCACCAGAATCTATCAATAATAATAATAATATGGTAACTTTAGCTCAAAAACTGCATTTTTTAGGCGGGGACGCTGGCGGTCGTTTTAGTGGTCGCCAGCAATCTACATAGCAAATTTGGTGACACTCGCTTTCAAATTGTGGGAAATATGCACCCTTTATCGATTTGCGAGTTAAGGTGCATCGACATGTTCGATTTGTCAGCCTTTTAGTGAAGGCTTAACACTTTGCCTGAAGCAGATAACTGCAAGTATATATCCAACGTTTCAAGTTTCTAGCTTCAATAGCGCTGAAAAAGTTGCGTTTATCCGCATGACGGACATTGCACAAACCCAACATACTAGTTTCACTTCGTGAACGAGTATACAAATTAATGCCTGCGCTAATAAATTGTTGTTGCCGTAGTTGAGAAATTGCTCTAAAAATTTTACAAATATCTATGTCTTTAAAATGTTGGTTGCAGATGATCTGCGGAAGCGTTTTGAGAGTGTGCATGCCAAATAACAAATTTCCCACATTTTGTTGCTACAGAATATTTCTAATAGCTGATGTCCCAGCATGGAGTTGCTTTTGGACCATTAAAAGGTAGGCAACACCTCAACCACCGAGCTGCAGCAGATACTTAATCGTCTTACACGCATGCACAAGCAATAGCATTCGAATTTGAACAAGTAAGATGGCTCTAGTCGGGTGTGCCCGACTAGGAGATACGCTGTACCCAGCGGCGAGCTGTTGCATACATTTAAACCTCTTTGTATTCATACCCACATTCACAAAGTCACACATACACACACACACAAACGAATGCAGCAAGCTGCTCACTTTACTCAGCAGCTGCACTTGGCCCCCACTATGGAAAATGAATTCTTGAGTAACTTCTAAGCTAAGAGTATGATCGTTATGAAATTTTCAGTGCTTAATAAGAGCATCCAAATGTATGTAAACATATATAAAAACCACAGCGCAACTCTGTAGTACATGATTTAATGTGGTGGGCGAATGGGGGAGGTATCCAAAATCCGAAATGTTCATAATCTGCGTGTCCTTTACGAGCACACATTAAGCCAAATTTGACGTGACGCTAGCTCTTATAGTCTTCGAGATATACCAGAAAACCAAGTCGCAAAATCGATTTTTATCGATAGTAATAAAACAGAGCAAGATATCGAAAAAAAAATTATAAACTTGTACTGCGTTTGGCTTAGGAGAATCTATGGTCGAAAATTTTGGGTCTCTAGTTTTTGTAGTTTCCGAGATGGCTGCGTTCAGACAGACGGACGGACAGACGGACGGACAGACGGTCATGGCTAAATCGACTCAGCTCGTCGTCCTGATCAAGAATATATATACTTTATGGAATCGCTTATGCTTCCTTCTCTCTGTTACATACATTTGCACAAAACCATTGTACCAATTTTACCCATTTTCAATGGGTTAAGGGTATAAAAACATGTTTAATAACTATTGCGTTTCTTAACCTATTTTGATGAAATTTGTTTTAATGCATTCTTATTGATCTACAGTACATTTATATACAGACAAGCAGTCTAGTAGTGTGAATTGAAGCTGTACTTGCAATTACAAATGTTTTTATACTCGTTCACGAAGTGAAACTAGTATATTGCGTTTGTGCAATGTCCGTCATGCTGTCCGTCCGTCTGTCCGTCTATCCGGATGAACGTAACTTTTTTCGGCGCTATTGAAGCTAGAGACTTGAAACTTTGGACATATACTTGTATCTTGTAGTTATTGTAGTTATCTGCTTCAGACAAAGTGTTAAGATTTTCGTGTCACGCCTGCTAAGAGGCGGGCAAATCGATAACATGTCGATACACCTCAAATCGCCAATCGGAAAAGGTCAATATTTCCCACAATTTTAAAGCTATAGTCACCAAATTTTGTATATAGATTGGTATATAGCTATCTCGGCCACGACCGATGAGGGCATTTCGATTAAATCGATATATCTCCCTCAGTTTTGAAGCTGGAGACATTTTTTTACTAATGACTACTAATGACTAATGACCTCCTCTAAAGATCGTACAAAAAAAGTTTTGGATTTCACAATTTTCGAGGTAGAGTCACTAAATTTAAAAACTTCACAGTTTAACAGCCAGAATGAGGCATCTCCGACCCCATAAAGTGTATATGTTCTTGAGCAGCATTACCAGCCGAGTCGATTTAGCCATGTCCGTCTGTCTGTCCGTCCGTCCGTCTGTCTGAGTGAAGACTTCAGAGACTACACGGGCTAGAGAGCTGAACATTGACTTTTTAGATTCGTATATACCATACGCAGATCAAGTTTATATCAAATGAATGATAACGTGCCGTTTCTAAAATCAGTGTTTATCGGTGAGCATATCTCAGCAACTATAAGAGCTAGAGCCACCAAATTTGTTTTAATATGTTTTTGTAAAAAATACGCAGGTTATTAATATTTCGGATTTTGGACACCTCACCCCATTCGCCCCCATATCAAAAAAACCAAAAATAATCGCAAATCAAGTACTCCAGACTTGCGCTATGGTTTGTAAAAGAATTCAATGCTTTTGTTACGTGCTGAAAAGTTATTGTAGAATTAACTCTTTATAGTTAACTCTAACTAAGAATTAACTCTTCAAGTGCGGCTGCTTGAGCATATCTTAGAAACTATAAGAACTAGAGCCACCAAATTTGGTCAATATATATGTACATGTAATATAGTACAATAAGTAACTTAATGCTGGGACATAGGCGATTTGAAATATTCTAAAGCAACAAAATGGTGAAAAATTTGTATTTGGCATGCAAGTCAATGCCAAAGTTGCATAAATACACCACATGCCAACGGGCATTTACCGAACGTCCGCTGCTGACCAACGCCGCCTGCAACATTGTCAAAAACGCTGACGCACCGTCGGCTGCGACATATACGTCAAGAACAACTGCAAGAAAGAATTCCATATAATCACGCCACTTGCTGCCGCTCTGTCACTGCCTACATATAGGGCCAGCTTAGGAATTAGTCTCTAGTCTCAACTTTGTAATCAAACCTATCGGATCAGATCTTCTGACCGTTAAATAAAAACAATATATTTGTTGTAACGAAATAACATCAACTGGTGCCCGAGCAGGGACCACCGCGCATTAACGAGAGAGCAAAACAGTTACTAAGTCGGTTCGCAGTTTATTCCAAAAAATGAGAGTCCTGATCATTAATTTGGTCAGTCAGGAAGAGAGCTGCAGCAGTTGCAAATTTTATTATTTCGTGGACTGCAAATTCTGTACGACCCGTTCACAGAATACTTTCACGGAGTATGGACAGTGAAACTCGACGAGGATTACCAAAAAGGACTAATTTCGCACCATCAGGAAAGGCGGCCACATCAATTACAGTCACGTAAGCTAGTAAATAAGTAAACAAAACGGAAATTTACAACATTTGTTTAAAATTAAGTGCCAAAATAATATATAAGAACTAACCAAAAAAATTTTCTGCACCCATGAACAAATGAAGGCAACATAGGCCAATTATAAAAAGGCGTAAAATTATAACAACGTAACACACTATAAACTGTAGTATAAAACATCCCAACTTTGCGATTCCCCCGGACCCTCCAAAGTAAAAGGGAAAAACCAGCTACTGGTTTTCACAAAAACAAAAGAAGTGATAACGTTGCAGTCGGGTGTAACCGACAGCTGATTACTCGTTCGCTGTGTAATAACAACTAAAATGTGTACCCTAGTACTATGTGTATTAATAATAATAATAATAATAATATACAAGTATAAAATACCATAAAAAATAAGTTTGATTCTACGCGATCACAACTGTCACATAAACAGCGTGTTAGACATCATCGACACCAACCATTTCGTTTTTGACGAAATGCACATTCAGTTATCTAATACCCTAACCTATCCAATAAGAAACAACATATAATTCCAATTGAAACTGAACAAGTATAACAGAAGGACGCAATAGCGCTAGCGCCGAAAAGTTCATACAGAAACCGCTGCGGTTGGTGCATATGATTAACACTACTGAACATAAATGTTTATTATGTTATGTTATTTTAGTTTTATGTTAGTTAAAAACTGACCTAGGTTAACAGTTCAAATGGTGTTTATGTTAATGACATTAGGCAAATATATGTATATTTATGTGTGTATGTATATATATACTTGACAGAGAATGCGAATAATTAAAAATAATAATTTTAGCGGCCTTTTATACTGCACCAACGCACTACTAGTTGATCAAGTTGTGACAAAACTCAACTCAAGTTACATATACGACAAGTGCAAAATCAATCAGCAATCAACCGTATACAAATACTGAAAATTCGAAATAGTGTAGCAGTCAGCCTCAGTAAGCAGTCAAAACCAAACAAAAACAAGTAAGAATAAGAATATATATAATAAGAAGAATTATATGAAAAGTTATAACAGAAAGCAAAAAGAATATAGTTTTAAGAAATTGTTATGAACTGGAAAAAGTTTAAATTATTAGAAGAATCAAGACCAGCCTTTGCATCAAGAGTAGGGATTGAACCCGAGCACCATCGATCACTTGTTTTTGGTGAGACAAAATTCAATATAAATGCTAAGAAATTAGTTTTTTTCTGAAATTTCTTAGGTAATTATTTGTTTGATAAAACTAAAATAAGTTAAATTTTATTCCTATTCCTTTATTGATATTATAAGATTGTTATAAGAGTGTTTACAGATATAATAGAATAATTAATTAGAAATAATAATTTTAGATGCATTTTATACTACAAGTTGTGACAAAACTCAACTCAAGTTATATGACAAGTTCATAATCGCATGCAGCCGCACACAAATTCTAAGAATACGAAAAAATCTGGCAACTAAGCGCCATCTACCGATCAGTGACCACTTAATGTGACAAACTAATTGAACAGTTATCCAACACTTTTCTAATGAAACCAAATAATAATTACCAAAGTATGCAATAGATGGCGCATGATATGTTGCACTGGCATCATTGCTGCTGTGCACATTTCGAGTTTTGGACATTGTGGGCGCGGTAGTGGGCGCAGTCAAAAAAGTTTGGATGCGACCTTTAAAGGAGGTCATCAGCAATTATTATTTGTAGTATTTGCATCTAGCTTTAAAAGTGAGGGAGATATATTGATTTAATCGAATTGTTACGCCCACCGTGGGTGCAACCCTAAACCCTTAACACTTTATCTGACGAGTGCATACACTACATACGTTCATACTAACAGACGGATAGATAGACAGACTGACGGATGGACAGACGGACGAACAGCATGACGGACATCGCACAATAGTTTCACTTTGTAAACGAGTATAAAAATCAAAATATAAATTTTGTTCGTAATACATTTACATTTCTACCACTGTGCGGCAAACTTTTTCTCTGACCCTTATACTTTGTTTCTAAGCAGACATAGGCAAACGAGCTTCGCGCAAAATATTATGCAAACACACAACAATAAAGAATAAATAAATCCAACACCACAACACAAACACAAACATCTTGCGAAAAGCCAAGTTTTGCCTAAAGTAATTCTATCATATTTACAACTGATTTTTATATTTATTATATTTTATATTTTTCACAATTTACAAAATTAATCATAACAGACCCCATTGAATGGCGAATCAGAACAATTTAATAAGATCACTAATTTTAATAGAACCTTAACCAGAAAAGATAAACGAACAAAACAACTTAAGGCAGCAACAACGAAACGCACAGAGACAATTAGGGTATCAACAAAACAGGAATATGGACGAACAAAATAGACAGCAAATACAGGGTTTCATAAGTGAATTAATTGCACAGCAATTAACATCAATTTTGCAACAACTCAATCTAAATAAAACAACAGGCTTTGCTAATGCCTTAATTATTTTAAAAGCCGTTAACATCGCGCGAATCTAGGAGACTTAGATCGGATACCTGATTTAGTGCATTTTCTGGCAACCCGTCAGCATTTAGTTCTTGGAAAAAGGGCATGGATAGAATTTTAGACACATACGCTGGTCAGAGAGGCACTCCTAAATACTTTGGTATTTTACACACAATACTTAATAAAATTACAGGACATGCTGGCACTGCTCTCGAATCGTATAACATACCCCTAAACTGGGATTCAATATCGAGGTGCCTTCCGCTACATTTCACACACCACAAAATAGCCAATCTTTTTACTCAACAGGATATCAAGATCAAATTCTTTTTACTACCCAAATCGACATTATTTAACGCAATTTTAGAGAACGATAGTTTTACAGATTTGGAAGCCGAAATCAAAATAAATAAAGGAGTTATAGTCATCAAAAACGAAAAGTTAACTTACGTAACAAAAGTAAATGCAGAAATTAGAACCACGTCAGATTCCCAGGTATTTTCTAAATTTTATCAGTTACCCATGTCTCTTAAAGGCGAGGTTAATAAACAGACCCAAGACGTATTTAACGATGGTAGATTTCGACCATCCAGATCGCCGTACAATTCACCATTGTGGATTGTACCCAAAAAAGCGGACGCTTCTGGGAAGCAAAATATTGGATGGTCCTTGACTATGAAAAGCTTAATAAAGTCACTATTGCGGACAAATATCCAATACCAGATATTAACGAAGTGATAGCCCAATTGGGAAACAACAAGCTCTTCTCCGTTTTAAATTTCAAAAGTGGGTTCCATCAGATTCCCTTAAAACCTCCGACATCGAAAAAATAATGGAATATATGAGTTTACAAGACTCCCATTCGGATTGAAAAACGCGCCTTTAATATGCCAACGCGCTCTTGCCGATATTTTACGGGAACATATTGGTAAAATCTTTTACATTTATATCGACGGTATCATTATCTTTAGCAAAGATAGTGAATCACAAACTAGAAATCTGAACACAATTTTTAGAACATTGAAAGAGGCCAACATAAAGTGTCAGTTGGACAAATGCGAGCTCTTTAAAAATAAGGTCGAGTTCCTTGGCTTTGTCAAATCAGATAAGGGCGCCGAGACAAAACCGAAGAAAGTTTTGACAATAGCCAACTATCCGTCCCCTTAGACCTTAAAAGATTTAAAGTCATTTGCAGGTTTGGCCGGGTATTCAAGACGTTTTATTGTAAATTTCGCCAAAGTGGCAAAACCACCTACGTCTTTCTTATGAGGAGAGGACGATCGAGTGCCAAAAAAAAAGAATCTTCAAAAAATAAATCGAGTTTGATCACGAAGTTTAAGACGCTTACAGAAAAATTACAAATGCATTAGTGTCTAACGAAGTCATTCTCCATTACCCCAATTTCAATAAAGATTTCCAACTAACAACAGACGCTTCTAATTTTGCCATTGACGCAGTATTATCGCAAGATAATCGACCCATCTCATTGTTATCAAGAACGCTTTCTAAGGCTGAGGAGAATTATGCCACCAACGAAAGGGAAATGTTGGCAATAATTTTGGCATTGAAGGAACTTAAGAATTACCTTCACGGTAAAGCGAAAGTCACTATTTATACTAACCATCAGCCTTTAACCCATTCTCTCAGTAGTTGGAACGGGAATGCTAGGATCAAGAGATGGAAGGCATACTTAGAGGAGTATAATTACGGACTTTTTTATAAGACAGGCACGACTAACATAGTCGCAGATGCATTATCAAGGGTTAGTCAAATCAATTCAGTAGCATCCACCCAACATTGCTTCGAAAGTTTGGTAGAATATCTAATTCCCAGTATTGAAGTTCCGTCCAATGCCTTTAAAAACCAAATATTAATTTATAAAATAATGTCAGCTGATTACAAGTTTAGTATTCCTTTCCCAACATTACATAGGCATATAATCCGACAGACAAATTATACTAAAGAAGACCTTCTGACCATATTAAAGAAACACCTCAATCAGTCCGGTTTTAACGGAATTCATACCTCAGAAGATTTAATGGGTCAAATTCAAAATCTATATTCACAACATTTCATAAATATAAAGTCAAGATTCACATCATTAATAGTTGAAGATATCGTAAACGATACAGACCAAGATGAACAAATTCCACGCCCAATAAAATACAATTGTCCGAGAAATTCTACTTCCCTAAGATGAAGCAAAAAATCGTAAATCTAATAAAACAATGCGGTGTTTGAAAAGTGCAAAAATATGACAGGCACCCCCCAAATCCAGAGATAAAGGAAACACCCATTCCCGAGTTTCCCGGACAGATAGTAAACATAGCCATATACTCTACGGAAAAAGTTTTGATTTTGACAATAATAGACAAAATTTCGAAGCTATCGCACGATAGGACTATTAAATCCAAAGCATGACATATTGTTTTATTATGGTGTACCCAAATGCATTGTAATAGATAATGAGAGGTCCTTAAATTCACAACAATAACCTTTATGTTAAGAGATCATTTAAATATGCAAATTTTCAATTCACCACCATACAAGAGTGCCGTCAACAGGCAAGTGGACACATTCCTCTCCACCCTCTCAGAGATCATGAGATGCCTGAAGTCAAAACAAGAACACAAGACATTTGAAGAACTCTTGGACAGAACTATTTACGAATACAACTATTCAGTACATTCAGTAAGCAACAAAAGACCATTAGACGTGTTCTTTGGACGAAAAGGAACCACTCACCCTGAACAATACGACAAAAGCAGACAGGATAACACAGGATTAACAGACAGGATTTGGAAAACCATAATAAATCAAGTAAGATGGCTCTAGTCGGGAGTGCCCTACTAGGAGAAACCCGTAACGACAGCGGCGAGCTGTCGTTACATTAATTTAATTAAATCCCTTAGCATTCATACTCTCGACACCACAGCCGAACTTAGTAAAGTAAAATTAAAAAAATAAATAATAAAAATTAATGCTCGGGCTTCGCGCTCGCTTTTAATATTTGCAGGCGCATTTTAGTATGCCGTAGTTGCAGAAAACGCTAATATACAAATACCTTTTGAATTTTTTTATATGGGGGGCGAATTGTGGGTGGTGCCTTAAATTCACAAAATGCGTATCCTTTAAATATTAAACCTAATTTGATGGCTCTAGCTCTAATAGTTTCTGAGTTATGCTCAAAAGACCGGGTCAAAAAACCGATAAGCACTGATTATAAGAAAACAGGGCAAGTTATCGATCATTTGAAATAAACTTGATCTGCGTATAGTATACACGAATCTAAAAAGTCCAAGCTCAGCTCTCTAGCCCTTGTAGTCTCTGAAATCAGTGCGTTTATACAGACAGACGGACAGATATACGGACATGACTAGATCGACTCGGCTAGTAATGCTGCTCAAGAATATATATACTTTATGGGGTCGCAGATGCCTCCTTCTGCTTGTTACATACATTTGCACAAAACCATTATACCCTTTTTACTCATTTTCAATGGGTCCAGGGTATAAACAGAAAACAGATAAAAACTTACATACCAGGACAAGAAATATTCGTAAAAAGAAACACAATATTGGAGTCAAAATTACACCAAGATTCCAAAGATAAATTGTAAAAGAAACAGAGTTCATAAAAGCAACATTAAAAATGCATAATTCATTTTCAGAACGCTCATAATACTGAACCTAACGACTAGGTACGGGTTCGTGGAACTAAACAACTATACTGATGCGCGGACCATTACTATCTACAAGTGAATTATTCATTTAATCAACTTGGACCAAATTGAAAATACACTCGAGAAATTACTCTACCATATCGAAAATGACTTACGAACAAACAATTTGTATCACACTCTACATCATGAAATCACACAAACCATCACCACATTTTATGCAATCACCTCATCATTTAGTCAACGACAGACTAGATCAATAAACTGGATCGCAACGGCTTAGAAATACGTGGCAGGTAGTCCAGACCACGACGACTCAACAATGCTAGAGGGAACTCTTAACAACGTCATTTTAAATAACAGCAAGTAATAATCAATATACAGCTAGAAGAAAGACTCAACGTATTGACTAAAACATCCAACGACTTGACCAAGGGACAGTTAAAAAGGGACAGTTTTCTTAGTAACGACATAGTCATAAGTTTTCAAAGGCAATTCAATGGGCGACGTTAAATATAATAAATTCTATACTTTTGAGTGAGCAAGAGTTAGAAGAAATTAGCAAAATATTCAATAATAGTAGCATGCCGCCAATTTTAATTGAGGTAATATTAGAATTTTCCGATATCTCTATATTACACAATAAATCTACTCTTATTCACCTCGTAAAAATACCAAAATTTGAGGAGTTAAATTTTCAAAATATGTTGTTACAGCCAGTAATAAAAAATGGTTCTATTATCCATTTAAAAGAAAACAAAATCTTCCTGTCCAACAAAGAAATATATGAAATACCAAACAATTGTAAAACATTTATCAATATTAAGATATGCAATAAGAATAAAATTGCTAACCTAAATAAGACACAATGTATCCCCAATTTAGTTAGCATGAAAGAAATTTGCAGTTTTAGTAATGCTGACCATATACCCGAAAATTTAAGTGGTTGGCGACGGCATCATCGCACTCAATAACTTCAACAGCATAGTGAGGTGAATGACACCGTGACCATAAACGACAAGATATTTGGCAACGTATAAGCAACAATTTTGAAACCAGGAGTGCCAATTATCCAGATGACAGCAGTGGACGCCGAACGTATTAATATATTTACCCGGGAAGCTTTGGAAATGTTGCACATAAATAATACAGGACAATTGCAACATCTTAAAACCCAATCTTCAATAAATAGAATTACGCTCATCACACTATTCTGTTTGATCATTGTCTGCAGTGCAAGTCTACACCTTTGGCAACAAAAGAAGAATACCGTAACCTTGAAAATGAATCCGGTTTTCCAAAAAATTTTCAACAATGATAAGAAAACAAATGCGATCACAACAAACGCTCCACATCTACACTTTAATAACATATTGTACTTCTGATAACCGCTTGAAAACAAGCAGAAACTAATGAGGGAAGAGTTAATGCCAAAGTTGCATAAACACACCACATGCCAACGGGCATTGACCGAACGCCCGCTGCTGACCAACGCCGCCTGCAACATTGTCAAAAACACTGACCGTCGGATGCGAATCTTCCGTCAAGATCAATTGCAAGAAAGAATTCCAAATAATCACGCCACTTGCTGCCGCTCTGTCACTGCCTACATTGCACTTATATAGGGCCAGCTTAGGAATTAGTCTTTAGTCTCAACTTTGTAACCAAACCTATCGGATCAGATCTTCTGATAGTTAAATAAAAACAATATATTTTTTGTACCGAAATAACATCTTTATTTAACTGGCTCTCAAAGAGCTTTCGCAAATCAACTGCTTAAACGATATACTTGTAGTTTCTTATTTTGTACAAATTTTGCGGGAAATTTCTCAATTATGGCATATTAAATGCAAATATTAAAAGCGAGCGCGATCAATTAGTTTTATTATTTATTTTTATTTTATTTTACTAAGTGCGGCTGTGGTGTCGTCTGTATGAATGCAAAGGGGTTTAATTAAATGCATGTAACGACAGCTCGTCGCTGGGTTCAGTATCTCCTAGTCGGGCACTCCCGCCTAGAGCCATCTTACTTGTTTTTTTTTTTAATGGGGGAAGATACATAATATTTATACAATAACCAACAGAAAATTTATCATGCAGTCCACCGGCTGTAATAGTATACAGGCTAATATTCCAGCCAAAAGTACAACATATAGCAGGCCGACAGTGCCAATGCTAGAGATTGAGATTGCTCTCTCATCTCTAGATAGCCGTTAACTATTTGTACACCACTAGTTTGTAAGTGTTGAAAAAGAGATGAAGAGACATGGGCCCTTCACTTCTAAGCAAACATTAAAAGAAGATAGACGTGTGCACAGAACAAGTGTTTTCATTATTCTAACGGCTCCTACAAATTCAGAAGTGGGATACTAAATCACGAAATGGACAACGAAATAAATGACGTGTCGGTGGCCACATTACAAAAATGGTTGGCTCTTTTGGGTTTGGCAACAAAAGGCTCAAAAGCCGAATTGTTGGCGCGCTTAAACAAGGTGCCGGCAAATGAGCGAGGCAACCCGCCTCGATACAGATGATGAGGAGCAGCCAGCTTGTAGACAAGCCGAACAAAGAGCTGTGGTGCAAAAGTAGGAGGAAATTTTCCAAAGCGCGGAAATGCTAAAACATTTGCATGTGGAAATAGAGGCCGCGCAAAATTTTCTAGAGCAGTTACGTCTACAAGGCGTCAGAAACTGTACCAGCCAAGAAGAGCAGTCTGAGCGAGACAGCAGCAGGGTTCGCAGAAATGAAGAAGAAAACGGCGACAACGCTCGCGACGCTGACTGCAGCCAAAAAGACGCTGACGAAAACGGCGACAACGGTCACGACGCCGACTGCACCGACAAAAACGCGGACAAAAACGGTGGCAACGATCGCGATGCTGACTACCGCCAGAGAGACGTAGAGTAAAGCGAAAGGAAAGCAGAAACAGCAAAACGGAATGGTCATTGCTCTGCATCAGGGTGCCAATTGGCAAAGGAAATCTCATTGGAGTTTACAGGAGAGTCAGCTCGCAATTGGATTGCCCAATTGGATAATGTCTCTCAGTTGTGCCAGTTGACTGAAATACAACGTCGGATGTTATGCATAGCTTAAATAAAAGGCAATGCATTGCAGTGGCTACGTACAGATCCAGCACGCATTGTGAAGCCATTGGATGAGCTACTGGATCAGTTGGTAACAGCATTTGTGCAAAGTGAATAAAGCTGAGCTGCGACGCAACTTCGAAGCACGCATTTGGAGATCCACCGAAAAATGTATTTTGTATTTCGAGAGCAAGGCGATGTTGGCTCGAGATCTTGGCATGGATGGATGCGGAGGTGTAGGTCACCTGGTGGCCCAATGCCCACAGAGGATGTCGAAAGGTCAACTGGGTGACAATAATAATTATGTTATAACAAGTCAATAATTGCAGAATGTCTCATAGACTCGGGCAGCCCTATATCCTTTATTAAACAATATTTAGTACCAGAAGGAATGGAACTCCAGTCACATGAAGTGTCTTATTTCAGGCTAAATGAAAACTGATTAAAAAGTTATGGAAAAATTGTATGTTATGTTTGCAAAGAAATTTAATTTAAACATTGATATTGAAAACCAAGAAAAAGATAACGTCTTGTTAAAATTAAACGTGCAGCCAACACAAGTACAGTTGTTGGATAATAGAATATTAGAAAGTAAATGGTTACCAGAAAATGTGGTGGAAAAGAGATCGTTAGAAAACAAGTTGTTAGATAATGAAGCCATAAATAATAGATTGTTAGACAGAAAGGAACAGTCAGCAGCGTGATACAAGATGACTTTGATAAAAGCATGTTACAGATAAACATATTAAATACTGAAGAAATGGAAAGGGTATATAAAATTGGAGAACATGTGGGGTATAATGTAAGGAAAAAATTTATGCAGATGCTGGAAGCCATATATGTCAAGGCTAAAAGACCGGATAAGAACAAAATTAAATGCGAGATGAAATGTACTGTGCAAAAAGCAAAACCATTTAGTTGCTCATGTACATGAGATACATGAGAGATGGTATTATTCAACCTACTAGTTCTGAATATGCGTCAGCAATTGTTTTAGTCAAAAAGAAAACTGGAGATATCTGGATGTGCATTGGCCTTAGAAAGCTGAACAAAAAAATGATTAAAGATAATAATCCATTACCTTTAATCGATGACTTATTAGATGGATTAGTAAACAAAACTGTGTTTACCAAGCTTGACCTGAAAAACGGGTATTTTCAGGTCTTTGTGTATAAGGAATCGATAAAATATACGTCTTTTGTAACCCCTTTGGGTCAATTTAAATTTGGGGCTGAAAACGGCACCTCAAGTATTTCAGAGATTTGTTAACAGTATATTTTCAGATATGATTAGGGATAACAAAGTGATTGTATATATGGACGACATTATGATTGCAAGCAAGAATATAGATGAACATTTTCAAGTTTTAAGAAAAGTGTTTAGGCGATTAGTAGAAAATAAATTAGAATTGAAGTTAGACAAATGCGAGTTTATGCAAAATAGGTCAAGTACTTAGGATTTCTTATATCAAAAGAGGGAATAAAGTCCGATGAAAAAGGTGTAGTAGCGGTAAAAGATTTTCCCATACCTGAAAAAGTGCAGGCAGTACAGAGTTTTCTGGGGCTATGCTTATATTTTAGAAGATTCATTATGGATTTTTCCATAATTGCGAAACTATTGTACGATTCATTAAGAAAAGATAGAAAGTTTAAGTTTTGATGAAAAAGAACTAAGTTGTTTTTTATGCTTAAAAGATAAATGGTTAGAAGCGCCTGTTCTATCAATTTATGATCATAGAGATGACATTGACAGTATTGTTGCAAACAAAAGCAGGACGGCAAACTGCATCCAGTTTTTTATTTTTCAAAATGAACAACGGAAACCGAAGCGAAATACCACAGCTTCGAGCTAGAGACCTTAGCCATCATATATGCGATACGAAGATTCAGGATATACTTACAGGGCAGATGGTTTAAGATTGTGACGGATTGCAATTCCTTGACTTTGACGCTGAATAAGATAGAGCTTAATCCCAGAATTGCGAGTTGGGCTTTAGAAATGCAGGAATTCGATTATGATTTATTGCAAATGAAGCAAATGCAACATGTGGATGCATTATCAAGGTGCAATAAGGTGATTATGATAATAGTTTTAAATAGTTTTGAAACGAATTTAGTAATATGTCAAACGAAAGATGAGGAAATTGTTAGAGAAAAGTGAGCTTAAATTGTTTTAAATGAGAAATGGGGTAATATATAGAAAAACGAATGAAAATAGATTACTTTTTTATGTGCCGGTAGGAATGGAGGATCACGTATTATATAAATATCATAACGAACTGGGGTACATTGGAAGATATAGAATGTTGGAGGCTATTAAAAAAACTTACTGGTTTCCGGACATGAAAAGCGATTGTAAGCCATATTGAGAATTGTTTGAAATGCATAGCATTTTCACCAAAGTCGGGAAAAGAAGGGGGTATTCTACATAGTATACCCAAGGGTAACAAACCTTTTGACATAATCCATATTGACCATTATGAGCCGATAGACAACTGTAGAGCAAGGAATATATATATTTGCTGTGGAAGATCGTTTCACAAAGTTTGTCAGATTGTATCTAACAAAAACAACAAACGGCAAAGAAGTAATAAACGCATTGAGAGACTATTTTAGATCATAAAGTAGGCCAAGTGGTATAATATCTAATCGAGGAAGCTGTTTTACATAAACCGAATTCGATGAATTTTTAAGAGAAGCAAATGTAAAACTTATTAAGATTGCAACAGGCTCTCCACAAGCAAATGGTCAGGTTGAGCGCATAAATAGGAGTTTGGGTCCCATGACAGCGAAACTTACCGAACCAGATCACGGACAACATTGGGATATTATTATTGAAAAAATAGAGTATACTTTAAACAATACTCAGCATCGTAGTACCAAACAGTCTCCTAGCACCCTGTTATTTGGATTAACACAAAAGGGAGAGGTTTGTGATGAGTTAAAAGAAAAAATAGAAGAAGCGAAACAGTTAGAAAGAACTAGTGAGAGATATTTAAATGATATTAGAAAAAAGACAGAACAAAATCAATCACTAATTCAAGCAGACAATGACAAATATTACAATGACAAAAGAAAAAATTCAATTAAATATAATACAGGAGATTATGTTATGGTAAATAATTTTGATAGCACAGCTTGAGTCTCGAGAAAACTGATACCTAAATGCAAGGGACATTACATGATAGAAAAGGTATTAAAGAATGACAGGTGTTTGCTCAAAGATGTTGATGGTTTTCAGTTATCTCGGAATCCTTATCAAGGCGTTTGGAGTACTCAACACATTAGGCATTGGATAAAAAAATAAATAATTTAAAATAGTTACATAAGTGTGTAAACAATTAAAATCTCAAATGTTAATAATAGAACCTAAGCAATGTAAATCATGTATATATGTAAAGATTAATATTAATTAATTGACACATAAGTGTCAATTCGGCTGTTTGCTAAGATTGAGGGCTATCTCATGGTCAGGATGGCCGAGTTGTAGCAGGCCGACAGTGCCAATGTTGTGAGATTGCTCTCTCATCTCTAGATAGCCGTTAACTATTTGTACACCAGTAGTTTGTAAGTGTTGAAAAAGAGATGAAGAGACATGGGCACTTCACTTCTAAGCAATCATTAAAAGTAGATAGACGTGTGCACAGCACAAGTGTTTTTATTATTTTAATGGCTCCTACAAACAGAGGGAAAGATTTAATTTGCTTATTCAAGGGATATATCATCTTTTAAAATAAGCGTTCAACCTGAATTATTTACCAACCTTTGTTGTAAACAGTTTTGAGTTCGTTGGAGAAAAAGTCTGTCTGTCACTTGTTCTTACATTCCCCCACTGTCCGATATGTCTATTTGTTTTCATCACCTTTTCGCCATCTAATCAATCTCTTCCCTACTATCTGATAGGGAATTTTTGGTTGTTCTTGGCGAAATCTTCCCGACTTGGCTAGGTCATTTCTTATGGATCCCAAATTTATGTTGCCTTCTAAATCACATGACTTTATTGACGGTCTACATGAGTTGTCCCTTGCTCAGGGTAATGCAGTGCGCAACTCAAAAGACAGATCTCTTGATTTAATATTTGTGTTGGACCCCGCCAGCTATGTTGTCCGCAGGATTGACCACCTTTTAAGATCTAAAGACCGTTTTCATCCTAGTCTGGATCTGGTCATTGATATAGCAACTCCCGTGCCTATTGCGGAACTAAAACCTGCGGATCGTACCCGTTGTTTTCATAAGTCTGATTTTGTTAAGCTTAATGATCTTATTCAGCTTACCGACTGGTCCCAACTGTATAATTGTGCAGATATTGATGTTGCCATTAAACTTTTTTATGATACCCTGAATTCACATTTTGATGTCTGCGTTCCTCTTGGTTCTCTGGTTCTCAAAGGAATTACTCAGATTAAAAAGTGTTAAGTCGACATCAAGGCTGCAAACCGGGTTTGGACCAACCCGGTTCGAGCCCGGAACCTCCATTATTTTTAAATTTTGAACCGAATCCAAAACCGAACCAGTTTGGAAAAACACAGCCGAACCTGAACTCGAACTCGAAGATATTATACAAATTTCAGAAATCGGGAAATTCTAGTAAATTCTCCCGTTATTCAGTTGCCAGATCTAATTTATCTTCGCTGTTGTCGGTTTCAGTTTTCACAAAATCCACAGCAATATTTTAGGTTTGTTAATTCTAAAATACCGTTTGAAAACGCGAACACTGTGCGAACACTGATCAGAGCATCGCTAAATTATTCGCATCATTTTTTCAAACTACTTATTCGACATCCACTATGAATAATCAGCCCTATCCACATCAGCTACAGTCGTCAAATGTCATTTTCGTCTCATCATTACGGAAAGTTCACTTTTTTGCGACCTTAACATAATCAAACCAGTGTCTCCACCTGGTCCTGATGGTGTTCCTGCCTGTGTACTCAGGTACTGTGCAAAAACACTTTGCAAGCCTATCATAAAACTTTCTAAGTTGCCTGTTGACACCTCATCTTTTCGTGCTATTTGGAATGAATCGTTTATTGTTGTCGAAAATTATAGTGGTATCTCCAAATTGTCTGCAATTCCAAAAGCTTTTGAGCGAATCATGTAACCACTAACCTTCTAGAGTTCTCTTCTCTTGGAATTGATGGCTTTAAAAACCAAAGGCAGACTGATGTTATTTATACTGATTTCAGCAAGGCTTTTGACTTAGTAAACCACTCCTTGCTAACTTCACAAATTATGCATACTCGGCTTCCCAGTATATCTTATTAACTGGATTTCAGAGTTCTTTTTAGAAATGCATATTTGAAATGTATCAGGTTGACATCTAAGGTCCCCTAGGGTAGTCATATTGGTCCGCTCCTCCTTACTCTTTTCATCAATGACCAACCTCGGTACTTTCACACTCCCGTTTGCTAATGCCGATGATGCGAAATTGTGCATTACACATAAGAAATTGGGATCGAGCAATCTCCTACAAGCCGATCTTGACGCTTTTGAGTCTTGGTGTCAAGATAATCTATTAAATCTTAATTGCTTTAAGTGCAAGGTATGAATTTTTATCGAAGTTTTCGTACAAGCTAGGTAGCATACTGCTTGAACTGGTAAATAATACCGATAAAGTTATTAATGGCCTAGGCGTCATTTTTGATCACAAACTTAAATTTGACTCTCATGTTACTATAACTGTTCTTGGATTCATCAAGAGATGGTCCAAGGAGTTTAATGACCCTTACACGACCCTTGTCATATTTAATGTTCGTCCCATTCTTGAGTTTGGATCTTGATCACCAAAATACGCAGTACATCAAAACCTAATTGAGTTGGTACAAAGTCGGATCCTGATGATTGGTTGCCATCATACCCAAGTACGTTTTTATTGATAAATCTCCTTTCTCTAACAAATCGGAGAAGTATGCTTGGCGTAATCTTTGTCTAAAATTTAATTACTGCCGTAATCGATTCATCTGAGTTGATAAGCCAATTAAATTTGTCGGTTCCAACCAAACTAACACGTAGTTTTAAACCTTTTGTACTTAACCATTGCCTAACTAAATATGCCCTGCATAAACCTTCCCGCGTTCTTTGTGATGGTTTTAATAAAAATTACAGAGTGACCAGTTGGGAGTCTTCCCTACCTCGTATTAAGTCTTTACTCCTAAGCTATTTAGCAAGTAGATTGTAGATAGTTTGTACTCGTTTTGTACTTCGCGACTCGTGTCGTACGTTACACGACTGCGCCCCTCGGTCGGTAAGGCGGGAGGTGGGATGCTACTTATAGCATCGGGATTCGCGCGAAAAAAAAGATGGGGGAGGTATTCAAAATCTAAAATATTTATAATCTGCATTTCCTTTACGAGAATCTAATAAAATAAATTTGGTGGCTCTAGCTCTTATAGTTTCTGACATATGCTAAAAAAAACGGGTCGAAAAACCGATAAACACTGATAAGAAAACAGGGAAAGTTATCGATCATTTAAAATAAATTTGATCTGCGCATGGTATATACGAACTTAAAAGTCCCACTTCAGCTCGTCCAAGCGGACGATCAGACAGACGGACAAGGCCTAATTGAATTTTCAATAGGTTTAGGGTATAAAAACTGACTGGCAGCACTGGTTTTTTTAGCAACGCAAACGTCTAATTTAAGAGTATGCAAGTTAACAAGATCACCCGGCAACAGAATGAATCGCAAGCCCAACGGGCATAAGTGGCGTGTTATGATTCACCGCCAGCGGCCTTCGCGGGCTTTGCACGGCAAAAAGTTGCTTTCAGGACTTAAGCTCTCCGCTATTTTATTAGTGCAGCAGAGCACTGTGTTGATAATCAGTTGTAAGTGAAATAATCTTACTCACTAACTTAGTAATTTACACATTAACAAGGAATATCTTGCAAAAACGAATTATCCTAGATATGTGGCACATACTAGAAGTTGCGGAAACTCAATACCTACAATACCTAAACATTTATTAAAATCGTTGGAGCCATTTTCTTTTAAATTATCAAAATGTGCAATTGAAAACTTTTTTCACCAGTTCCTTTTTACATGCGTACAAAACACTATTGAACGCCCTGCAGTTCGGGGTGATACCCTGCACGATGTCTGGAGAAATCGCCGGTCCGCGGTGCCATGAACCGGTCCCTCGTCAAACCCTTGCCAATGCGTTTTACTGGGACGTTTAACGTTGGCATGTCATAGGACGGTGTCAAGTGGCACGGAGTTGCATTACTAAGGACCGATAGTAGGGACAATTGGCCACCGCTCTCACGCGCCGAGGGTAAATTGACACCACCAGAACTGCTGGGCGGTTATCAAATTTTAAAGAAAAATTTGCATGAAAGTGCGGAGAGTCTGGGCATGATTATAGATCAGAAGGGTGGTTATACAAACTTTAAAATATTTTTGTTAACCGGTAAGCTTACTTTTATTTTAAATTTCATATTGTTAACTGACACTGTGTTTGGTCGCTTTTTTGGTTTTTAATTCTTAATAATAATAATAAAAAATAATTAAATAAAATATATAAAAAAATCAATAAAATATAAATAAAAAATAAAAATAAATGAAATCATATTTAATAAGTTAAAACATTAGACTAAAAGCCTGCACTTAAATCATTTTAATATATTTTCTAGTTTGGTTTTTATAGCTCCTTAAAGTTTTTGTCAGGTGCTGGTTGAAATAAGTTGTGAGCGACTGTATATCTATATCTCATGAACCAGATGAACTATCACATGTTGTGCTACGTTTTTCTTCTAGTTTAAACGATACCTTTCGATCGCTAGATAGCTCTATCTGATCTGACTATCGTAGCAAAACTTCAAAAGTTCGTGTGTGTATTGCTGTCCGCTTTTGCATACTTCGTCGTGCTTCACCCTTAGCGCAGACTACCGTCCGCAGTAATAAGCTTTATATACATACATACATATGTATGTATGTAGATACAGTGGCTCATAGCTTAAATGAATCAACACATTAAAATATTTTTAAATGGCCATATTTTTTTAAACTAATCGGTCGATCACCAAAATTTAAATTTAACTGTGTGAAGCATATGTCTATCAATCGGCGTATACAAAAAAAATTTGCAATTAGTTTCAGACTAAATACCTCAACATTTTGAAGCAGAAGTTGCTTAAAAGCGCACAAAATCTTGGTATTAGAAGCAATTTTCGCTTCTACCAAGACAACGACCTTAAGCACAATGCAGGGATTGTTCAGTCGTGCCTTGTGTGGAACTGCCCCTATTTGATGACATCACCGGCAGAGTCATCTGACATTAATATTATTGAAAACTTATGGGCAATCTTTGACTAAAAAATCCGGGAACGTCAGATATCAAATCAAACTGACTTAAAAACGGTCTTGCTAGAGATCTGGAAGAATATCTCTTCTGATTTGATCAAAAAGTGGGTAGATTCTATGACAAAAAGGCTTTAGACTGTGGTTCATTTAAGCTTAAAATTTCTGTATTTTTAGTTTTTGTATTCGGTTAAGGAAATAAGCGACTTGTTATGAATAAACTCAAAACTGTTTTTTAAGATAAAACATAAATCTACAACTCTGCATTTCAATTTTTGTGATTTCCCTTTTTATTTGGAAGTTCAAAAAGCTGCTTTTTGAAATTTGGTATGTATGTGCTTATCATACTCAAAGAAAGAACATTTGAATGAAAATAATTTTTAAAACGATTTGTGGTATGTGGTATTGTGGTCAATATGTATATAAATGTATTAACGTATGTATATACTTACTACTTGAAGAATTTTTACACATAAACAAGCAGCAAATTTCATTTTGGATTTTAAATATTTAGACACAAAACACTAAAACACAAGATACTTATGTAACTTTGTTAATCAGAATAAAATTTCAATTTCGCATTTTGATCAGGTATTTGCTTTGAGAATTTATGAATGTTTGTGAGAAATCTGAGACACTTGCAGTAGAATTTTCAAGCTTTTTATATATGTAAGTACATAGATAGCATTACCGTGAATAGTACCATACACATCGTTTGATGTAAGATATATCAAGAACGATTTTTAAGTCCAAAAATATAAGTATATTAATAATATAGTAAAAATAATTTTTACAAATATGTATATATGTATATATATGCCCGACTAGGAGATATCCTAGTCTACCTAGCTACAAGCTGTCGTTACCTACTCCATCGTTTTAAAAAAAAATCAAACACATGTCTACACACCCCCACACACACGTCGCAAGCTGCACACTTTACATAGAGGCTGCACTTGCCGGCTAAGTAAAATTTTGCCATGTCCGTCTGTCCGCCCGTCTGTCTGTTCGTCTGCCTGTCCGTCTGTATGAGCGCAGCGGTCTCGGAAAAAACAAAAGCTATGAACCTAAACTAAACGACTATAGATTCTCCTAATCCAGACGCAGTACAAGCTTACCATTTTTTTCGATATCTTGCTCCGTTTCATTATTATCGATAAAAATAGATTTTAAGACTTGGTTTTGGCATATCTCGGAGGCTATAAGAGCTAGAGCCATCAAATGTGCGGTAATTCTTCGTTATCGTCACCCCAGGTAAAGAGCGTTCAAATAAATTGGGGTTTAGGTTAATCTTAGTTTTTACGAGGATTCCATTTCCGGTGGCAGAACTTAACTTTATTGCGTGGTTTATTAAATATAAGCAAATTAAAGTTGCCGATATATCGGTGTCAGCACGATACCAAAGGTTGTTCCGTATCGATACCACTTGACGATGAATATTTGATAGGCACGGACTGTCGCCAACTACTTCGATATGAGCAAATGAGAGTCATGTACTATCGATGAAAGTCATAAATATCTTATTTTCAATTTGGCGCAAATTGCTTTGACACAGCCTATATTTAGGAGCGATTAGATTGCAACTAGTTTTTCTTTATATATATATAAATTCAAATGTTAATTATACTTGTTTATTTCATAGTTTATATGTAAGTATGTAAGTAAATTTTTAAATACATTAGTATATGACACAATGTTTTTGTTTAAGGATATTTACCATTTGTTTACTAATACTAAATGTGACGGGACTCTTATAATATATAAATATATAATAATCTTATAATTATTATTTTTTTTTTATACTATTTTAATTTTTTAAATAAAGTATATAAATAAATATATATATTAAATATAAACATATATATCAAGGCATTATGTTATAATATAGAAGATCTATTGGGAAACATTTAATCGTATTTTTACTACCTACAATGTGAGGGACAAGTGTGCATAAACATTTGTGACCCTGAACTTGATCGCAAATTTTATTAGTACATATGTACATACATATGCAAATGAAAGAAGCAAAGTACTTTGTACTCACTCGCACACGTTCCTTTTAAATGTATATTTGTATTTACGTACATAAAAATGCACATTTCATCCCTTTGTCGTAGGTCATGTATCATAATATGCATAATGTGTATGTGTCATATGTAAATTAAATATTTATTAATCATTTATTTATTTATTAATCACTAGGTCGTTCAAACCAGTGAGTGAGTTGAATTATTAGCTATATTGGGCCGATGCGCCGCAAAAACCAAAATAAAACTAAACTAGGGAATACAAATGAAATTTACTTAAGCTATTGAATACGATTCACAACGGGCGCTAGAATGCTTAGCTTGCGTATCGTGCGCTGCCGTTGTGCAAGACATCCGGCCCAGAGCAATGTCAGCGTCTGTGGCTGGTGTAATATCAAGTTACAATGAACTTGCGTTAACTTCTGTCAACTTGTACACATGTACATATAAGTTAAAGTCGAAATTGACCAAAAATGCATGCACACGAGCCCATGCAATCACGGACCCGATGCATGCACTTTTGCCACGTGCGCTGCTTCAGCGCATTCTACCAAACAGCGCAACTGTGGGAGCGCACCATGGAATAGGACACCTTAGCCAAGCTACAACGGAAGCGTAGCCTCCCTTAGCATTGGGGTAGGCACACAGAACCGCCACTTACCCCCAGCACTTCGGGGGTCAGACGACCAGCTACCAGTACGCCCATTGCTAGCCCAGAGCTTAGGGATGTACTAGTAAGCATAATCAAAGAAACTCTTGACAGAGAGTTGATAAGGCGGGCTATAGACAACACCGATCGCCTAGATAATTTATGCGATATCCCAATTGCCAGACCAGGGCCCGAAAGTGAGCAAGAATAAGAATATAACACGATTAATTAGGGAGTTCTCAGGGGACAGGACTACATTTAGTTCGTGGAGGAAGAATGTAGATCGAATAATGGGTATTTACGAAGGGCAAGAACAGACCTACAAATACTTTCAATCACTTTAGCTGTACGAAATAAAATAGTCGGCGAAGCTGATGTAGTACTGGAGTCGTAAAACACTCCTATGAGCTGGAGAGGAATATCTAAGTGTCTGACGTCGAATTATGCTGACAAGAGAGACCTTAAGTCCCTCGAATACCAAATGTTCTCAATATCACAAGGACGAATGAGCATAAATGAGTTTTATCAGGCAGTCTACCATCAGCTGTTCTTAATACTCAACCAGATCAGTTCGCAGGAAGAATTTCCAGAAACTGTGAGCCCTGACTAAAAATTATCGGGATAAAGCCTTGGACAGCGCTTAACGGCGATTTACCTCGTTTACTAGGCATCAAAGAACCAAGAGACTTAATTCATGCACTTAATTTATGCGGATTGGTAGAAAACCAAGAGAACCAAGGTCATATAATGACAAGACAGCAAGGACCCAGACCAGTACAGAACATGGCTGGGCAAGCTGGAAACTTTGACCCTAGGTTGTACTATCCATCGCAAGTCCGAGCAATTGTGGGTTATAACCCACAAGGCACATGGTCTGTTCCAATGTACCAGCAACAGGTACCTCATCCAATGCAACAACAATATGCTGTACCACAACAGTCCGCTCCGTATAGACAAAATTTTACAACGCCCACAAGCCCAGAAATCTGAACCTCGACTGACACCCATGGACATTGATCAGTCCATTAGGTCGAAACACATAAACTACATGAACAAGCCACAGAACAATGACTTGACTGGAAAACGACCACCGGCCGCACCATACACACGGTCCCCTCAGAAATTCAAAGGACAATTCCACATCGCCACCGGCGGCACGGAGTTGACGACGGATGGGACCGAAACGGAAGCACGTTATTCTACTGGTATCGAAGAACATGGCTACTTGGAAGCCTTAGAACAAAAAGGAGCTACGGAATTGATCAGTCAGTACCAAGATGACAACGATCAAGAATACGTGCCCGTATCAGTCGATGCCTCAGATGTCTAATTTTTTAGACTAAACAGTTCCTCGTTGCCATATTTTAAATGCATAGCGGGGAACGGTAGGACACTTACATTTTTAATTGATACAGGATCCAACAAAAATTACGTTCAGTCCGGATTAGTCCAAAACCCCAAACTTAACGAACTACTTTTTTTCGCAAACTCCGTCGGTGGGCAAACTAAAGTTACCCATCATACTCGCCTTAACTTTTAAAGGACGTACCAATTAAATTTTTCCTCTTACCGACATTAAAAACCTTTCACGGCATTCTGGGTAACGATACTTTAAAACAGTTGAATGCAGTCATATACGTTAAAAACGACGTTTTGATTATAAATGGAAATTACCGCATTAACATAATGCAACTAGAAACGCAAGCGGTTAATGCCATAAAAATCAAAACAGAACACAAATCCGAAACACAGAAAAAATGTATCAATCAATTAACCGAAACGCATGCGGAAGTATTCGCTGACCCTGACATGAAGCTCACTTATACCCTGAAAGCTGAAATAGAGAAAGAGGTACACCCATAGGTGCGAAAAAGTACAGAATGGTTATCGATTATAGAAAACTGAACGACGTGCCAGTTTCAGATCTTTAACAAGGAATTCCAGCTAACAACTGATGCTTCGAATTTTGCCATTGGAGCAGTACTCGAGCAGAATGGTAGACCGATTACTTTCATTTCCCACACCCTTTCGATAGCCGAAGAAAATTATGCCGCAAACGAAAAAGAGATGCTGGCCATAGTTTGGGCTCTTCAGAGCTTGCAGATGTACCTATACGGTACCGCTAAGGTGGTCATATTTATCGACCACCAACCTATGCCTCAGGTATAAACCTGGAATATCCAACGTAGTAGCATTGTCCAGAAATCCCTTCGAGCATCAAATAAATAGCACTAGTGACACTGTACATAGTGACGAGAGCTTTTCACACAATCTAATACCCGTTATGGAAGTCCCTATCAATGTGTTTAAGAACCAAGTTTTTTTACTAACTGCAGACGAGGAGTCATATGAATTCAGAATACCTTTCCCATCTTATCACAGACATATAATAAAGAAAAATAATTATTCAGAAAAAGACCTAATCGAAATTTTAAAGAAAAGACTTGATCCGAAAATTGTGAGTAGTTTGTTCACCGCGGAAGGTATTATGGGTAAAATACATAACATATTTCCCCTACATTTCAGTTCTTATAAAGTCAGATACACTCAGCAACAGGTAGTAGCCGTGACAGACGAAAAGGAACAAAACAATATACTAGCGAAAGTACATACCAGAGCTCATAGGAACCCCATAGAAAACAAGATACAGATCTTAAGTCGATTTTTTTCCCAAGTATGAAAAAGAAAATAGAAGCTTTTCAAAAGCATGTGAAACATGCAAAGAAACTAAATACGACAGACAACCAACACAGGGAGAAATACAGACAACACCAAACCCTTCCTACCCTGGTCAGATCACACACATCGATCTGTTCATAACACAAAAGAACTTAGCAAAGTCATAGACAAAATTTCAAAATTTGCCCAAATTAAAATACTTAAATCAAAGGCAGCTGAAGACCTAAAACACCCGTTGCTCGAAAGCATGATAGATTTCGTTATGCCGAAATTAGTCGTCATGGATAATGAAAAAGCTTTGAGCGCGTCCTCCATAAAATTTCTGCTGTAAAATCAGCTAAAGGCCACAGTCTACACGACGTCGCCATATACATCTACTAGTAACGGACAGGTTGAAAGATTTCATTCAACATAAACCGAAATTATGAGATGAATAAAAAAGACGAGGGTATTACAAACTTTGAAGAATTAATTTTCAAAGCGGTACAGCTATATAATCAAGTGGGGCTCTCTACAGTGAAAGCGAAACCAATAGACATTTTTTTCGGTAACCAAAATGTAAGAGACCCCCAACAATTAGAATTGGACAGGTAAAAGATTAGAGAAAAAACTATCACAAAACAAGAAAAAGATTTGACTTACCACAACACAAAGAAGAAGCAATTAAAGAATTATAACGTCGGGGACACGGTATACGTAAAAATAGATAAAAGATTTGATTCAAAACTCACTCCTAAGTACAGAAGAGAGATAGTAGCAGAAAATGGGAACACTACTATTAAGACAAAAACGGGTAGGAAAGTTCGCAAAAAAATAATAAAAACATAATACAAAATAAAATTAGCGAGAGAGCGAGAGCGGAGTCAATAACGAGATAATTAAATTAGCTAAAGAAAACAGAAATTTTAATGAAGAAAATATTACAATATTTAAATTCAAGCTTCAAATTTTCAAAGACGATATAACAAATCTAGTTCATGCAATAGATTGGGCAAAGATAAATACAGTAAATTCAGTAATATTGTCGGAATTAGAAGTAAAAACAGTAGAACAAATTTTGGAAAAGAAAAGATTATGTTATTAAATGCCGAAGAATTATTAGAATTTGCACAAATTAAAATAGCAACAAATGGCAGGAGCATGCTCTACATAATTAACATACCATTAATTGCGAGCGAAGAATGTACTGCTATGTTATTAAAGCCTATTTAGAAATCAAATATAGTAAAACGAAATAAAACATCAGAATATTGTAAAATGTGGGCAACTAATAAATGCAATAAAAGACTCTTGCGAATCCCATAACGATAAGACCATTTGTAATAGAAATAATCTTATAGATTTAAGTAACGATACTTGTATAACTCCACTACTAAGAAGTCAAGCCCCAAATTGCAAGATGATTAATAGCCAACATGTACCACACTACGAATAACTATTCGGCGGAACAATCTTGCTCAACGACTTCGATGGCAAGATAGAAATCGATAAAGAGGAAATGGGACTCAGGGGAATATTCCTAATACAGTTCCAAAACGCGATCGTGACCATCGAAGATGAGGTGTACGAGGCAAAGGAAATAATCTTCGCAGAGGTAAGACCACCCCTATTCCAAGTTATTGCGGGGAAAAACAGAGTTGACGGGGTTTTATCACTACAAAGGCTGAAGGAAGTCAACATTAATAACACCCAAAAATTGGAAACTCTGGAGAGCTACAACAGCACTACAACATTAATTAATTTCACACTATCTTGAATTCTACTTACAATAATGATGGGGATTGTTGGATACTCGACAATACGAAAGTTTTTCGCTACAGCACACCAGATCACTAGAAAAGTTGCGGATGCAGAAACAATTGCGGAGGCGAACGTAGTTCCATGCCAAAGACGTTTTTACTTCGCGTCCAAGGACGTACGCGTTTAAAGGGGGAGGAATTAAAGTCGAAGTTGACCAAAAATGCATGCACACGAGCCCATGCAATCACGGACCCGATGCATGCACTTTTGCCACGTGCCCTGCTTCAACGCATTCTACCAAACAGCGCAACCGTGGGAGCGCACCATGGAATAGGACACCTAGCCAAGCTACAAGGGAAGCGACAGCAACAACAACAGCGGCAACAGCGACAACAGCGGCAGCGGCTGCAGCGACAGCGACAGTGGCAGTATCAGAGTTTTAGCTTTAGCATAATTTGTCTTGAACATTGTAATTTAGTTCTAATATAGCACGACAAATAAACAATAAACACGACAAAGGAAAGAATTCCTTAATTTATATGTAAGAAAACAAACCCAATTCAAAGCAAAATATAGGTAAGATCGTGGCTAATGAATATCATAATACTTCTTATATAATATTGATATTTATTTTTTCAACCCTTTACAAGTACAGCCAGAGTACTGGCTCTGCTGGATAAAGCAGTTTTCTGCGTAGAATCAGAAGCGACAGCGGAACAAGTGCAGCCAACAGCAACAACAATTCACCAACCCCAAGTGATCACAGGTTTCATATGTTGCCCGCTTGCAGAACGTCGCATAGTTGGTTGTAGTGCACTCTGTGACAGCTAAGATTCCATCGTCGCATTCCGCCACTCCGTTGTCGTGCATTTGCAGTACGCTGTTGTTGTGTGCCACGGGAAATATTATGACCTTCTTACAAATAACCTTAACCTTAGGATAGTCGATTAATATGTGAATAATGCTATTGGATTGAAATACTCTAATATTAGATACTCCCATTAAAATAACTATAGTGAGCTGTTCGGCAAAAATAGACTTAAAATCATCATGATCAAATATTACGAGATTTATTTTATTGGATTTGGCGAGTGTGATAGTGAGAGTTAGGTTTTGTATTTCTGTAATTAATATTCTGTTTCTCGCTAGTAGCGTTTCATACAGATGCCCGGTATCTACTAATTCACCCTTTTTTTCTTTAAGTATTTTATTTACTGTATCGGTGATTAGATTGATCTGTCTCTGCGTTTCTGTGTTAATTACTACCTGTCCATTGTTTGACTCTATAATCTGAGCTTCAGTTACTTTGATTCTTTCAAGGTCCGTCTCGTTTGGAATACCTACCACAACTTTTAATGCCGTTCCCTTCTGGCTATTCTATGATGTATCATGAATGCGGACAATAAATTCTGGACATATTCTATATCTACATCTAAAAGTTTTTCGCATATACAAGTGGGGAAACAATTCGGACATTTTAATAGTATTGTCTACGATGCTCGTGAAGTCGGTTAAGTTAGTCGAATGAATCACATAACTGCGTTGTTCCCAGCAGCAACACATTACCATATAATACGGGAATGTAGTTTGCATGAGAGAAGTCGGTGATTCGCGCATTCGTTGCGGACATGAGTATGAAGAATATTCCGATAAACTTGCGGGAACAATTAAACCAGATCTGTAGTAATTGAATGATTGGGTGTGGTTGGTATGATAAGTTTGCTAATTTCTCAGATTGTCCTTATGTACCACCCTCTCCTTAATGAGCACAGACGTTCCTAGGTCTGTTTGTATGTTCCCTTTAGAGCATAACGGGGATAACTTATTTCCCAATCTTTTGTTATTTTTAAGATACACCTTTTCACCTATGTCAAACAGCCTGTTTTGCCTATCTGGGTTACATCTGGTAAGTTGGTCTTGTTGGGCTTTTATTATCTTGTCTTTGATTGTGTATGTCAGGGAAAGTTCACTATGAACGGTGGTTGCGTCTGATTGCGGTTCGTCTGGTAGGGTATTGATATCCTGCCACGAAGTTTTCGTTCCCCGGTTTGTAATGGATAATGGCGTTATGCTCTTCAATAAAAGCTTTCCACCTTTTAATTTTTGCGTTGGAATTTTTTTCAGACACCGCGAACGTGAGCGGTTGATGGTCTGTGAAGATGTGTAATTATCTGGTACCATACAGATTTATCTTTATATGGGCTGCCCCCTTGAGATAGTACTGCTCCTATATCACACGCCGAAGCGTCAGTGGTAAGGTCGAAGGGTTTCTTAAAGTCTGGGTACATAAACATGTCATCCTCTGATGCCAGAATGTTTCTTAATCGATCGAAGGCTTCGCGTTGCGTGTTGTCAAATTATATTTTGCCAATTTTTTCACGAAGAACATCGCCAATTGCTCTTTGAAAAATGCTTCCCGCATTTTTTAAACCGAAAGGCAGTCGACAGAATTCATATTTTCCGCCGTTTACCGAGAAGGAAGTTTTCTCATGATCTTTTTCTGCCAAATAAATCTGGTGGTAACCGGATATCAAATCTAACGTTGTGTAAAATTTCGTCTTTCCAAGATTCGCTAGAATCATTGGAATACTTGGCATCGGGTAGCGGTCGGCAGTGGTTCGCTCGTTTAACTTCCTGAAGTCAATAATAAGCCGTTAGTTCTTATTGCCGCTGGCATCTAGGCCTTTCTTATCAACAACCCACGCTGGGCTGTTGTATGCAGATCTTGATGGTCTTATGATGCCATCTTTAAGTAACTGTGAAATTTCGTTATTAACGAAATCTGCTACACCTGTAGGGTACAGCTTTAAATATACCGGATCATTATCCTCGGTATGAATTGTGGCAATAACTGAGGTGTTAAAGGGGAGTGCCTCGTTAGAGGTCGAAAATGCCTTTATCCTCTTCAGTATCATTTTTTTTTAATTCACCCCTTACGATATCAGGTACTACTATATCATCGACATGTGAAAAGTTCACGTTGTCGCAGGAGTCGTGTCTCAATGTTTCAGACTTGTTGCCGTAAGTGATGTTATTATCGCTTAGATTCAAAGTAACCCCAGCCTGCGGTAGCAGATCGAAGCCTATAATAGCATCAAAGGTGTCGAGGGTGTCAAAAAAAAAACGGGGAAACTTTTCCAAAAATTGTCATTGACTACTTATTTTTGATTTTACTGGATCCATGAATGGAATTCAAAGTAAATGGGGTGTCGACAGGTGTTACGTTTTGTAGCTCCTTTACGGGCTTAACGTAATTTTACGCCCCAGTGTCGATTAAAATCTTTAGTGTTCTGCCAGCAAACTGTCGCTCGACGAACGGAAATTGGGAGCGCTCCCTAAAAAATTTAGTAGGTCATTGTCACCAGTCGAGTCACTTTCATCATTGATGTCAGCAACTGCGGCCTCGGCTGAGTTTGCATATTCTTGATCCTCTTGGTTGGAGGTCAGTTGGGAGACATTATTGATTCGTTGGCGTCTCTGCCCTGATACTCGCTCTGATGTGCTTGGCCTTTTCTGAGCTTGGCTCTGTCTGGCGTTACTCTACGGCTTCTCCCAATTGGTTTGTTGTTTAACCCTGGACATCGACGGATCGACTTCCATAGGCTACACCTGGTTATGTCTTAGGGCTTCCCTATCACTTGGCTTTTGTTAGGGTTCACGCTGTTGCGTCCTATTTTTTCCTGACTTCTTCCCTGTTTAGCTTGGAGACGGTTGCCCTGTCTGTTAGCTTTGCCTGAATGGTTTTTATCTTTGATCGCCCTAATATGCGTGAGCGTGAGTTTCCTCTCGACTTCGTCATAGTACTCCATTAGGTCAAGCTCACCTTGCCTAACCATTTCTAACTGTTGTCGCAGTACGCGTAGTGATGTTTGTATGCGTATGTGCAATAAAGTCTAGCTAAGATCGCGTCAAATTTGAGCACCGTATTGTGGGACGTGAGCAATGTTCATGCTGCTCCACAAATTTTGTTTTTTAAAATGGTTATGGCTTCGTAGTGTGCCTCACTACCCGTGTACCGTTTGAAAATTTCGTACGCATCTATGGCAGCTTACCTCCACGACACATACACTTCGTGATTTCCGGTGAACATTGGAAGTGATTTCACAATGTCTAACTTCACTTCGCACTTTATATTGGGGTCAATAGTCACTCTTTTATATGCTTCTATTTGAAGGCTTCTATCGTTAGGGCGCTAACCTGATTTCTTACGGAGTTCCGCACGGAACTCGAATTTAAAACGCCGTTCTTGTTCGGTAAGGTTAAATGCCCCTTTTTCTAATGCTTTTAATAGCGCTGGCTCCATTTTTAACTGATTATGTGTTGGGGGCCGATACCCTATCTCTCCAGTTCCGTCGCTATCGTATTCAACTTTTATATTTCTATGAGCCCAATTCATGAGCAGTCGGCAAAGGGAAGATAAATCGTTTAGCAACTATTAAACACTAAATTTGCATAACTGTTTATTCTCAGATTATTAACACAGAAACGCACTTAATGAAATGAAAATATACAATTTTTATAGAATGGCGTAACACTTTCTTTCGCGCTGCCAAATCATTAAAAAAAAATGTTTTTTGTGTTTTTCTTGAAGTTGTTTTTTGTCTCACAGTCACTTACATGTTCTTAGGGACGTGAATTCTTAATTAAGTTGGGCTCCAATTATTTTATTTCGTCTTGCCGAGGTGCAATCCTGGGTTTCCAAGTTGTTCATCGCAGGCGCTGGTGGGAGTCGTAATCTCTTACGATGATTACGTTGGGAAGTTGACTTTTCCTCCTTTATGACTGGCCTTGTAGCTCAGCAATGAAACAAATATGTTATATGTTTAATGACGGCAATGCCGGAGTGAAGCAGTGCTTCTTTCAAAATCAAATACAAAACTGACTTAACTAAAAGAATGAATAAGAAACTAAAGCTAAAGACATAAATGTAATTTACTTGGGCCATGCCCTGGGTTCGTGGTCAATAAGCCTCAGCATAATCATAGTGATAGTGCAGCGTTGCGCCAGAAGCCAACGTCTGTTGATCGCCAACGCTCGTTCGCAGAACGTTGCATGGGTAATTTGACTCGTCAGCATTTCGGGCGCACGGGTTGCTTGATAAGTTCATGCGAGGGTAGCTTGCTAACTTGCTTGTTAACTCACATTATGAGTTGGGTGTTTTATTGTTAATATATTAACATTATTTTAATTCAATATTTTTCAATAGAATACAAAAAATATAAAACGATGCGCTGTATGGCACACGATTCGTTGTCATCGGTGGCACAAAAGGATAAGGCCGCGGTGGGTGCGCTGTCATCAGCTGCCGGCGCCAGGCCGTTGTAGAAGCCGCTAAATCCGTCGCCACGCATAACTCCCAACATTCTTGCTAGACAAATAAGCATAAACATTATAAAAGTTAAAGTTATTAAATATCATCAGTTCATTCGCGATCTACCTAAATAGTCCTTGAATTATGTGAACGATACACCGATGACTGCCAATCACTTGGGGTTGGTGAATTGTTGTTGCTGTTGGCTGCACTTGTTCCGCTGTCGCTTCTGATTCTTCGCAGAAAACTGCTTTATCCAGCAGAGGCAGTACTCTGGCTGTACTTGTAAAGGGTTGAAAAAAGAAATGTCAATATTATATAAGAGGAGGAGAGGTCGGAGATGCTTCCTTCTGCCTGTTACATACATTTGCACAAAACTATTATACCCTTTTTTTTACCAATTTTCAATGGTTTCAGAGTATAAAAACTTGAGTTCCCAATTTTTTAAATTTTCGGCTGCATGTCTTCTCATGTGAAATATTTAAAGGGTTTGCCATATTGGCAAGATCTCTTAAAATTTTGATTGCTGCGAGTGTACCTCAGCGTTAGTATATTTGCAAAACAAGTTTTTTGGGACGAGCACTAAACACGGGACACTGTTCTAAGCCTCAAATAACATTGGTATTTGCGTAGTGTATGGACTCCTCTGAACACCCGCCATCTGAAAGAAACCGAGTTTTGGGGACGATTGTGTCGATACTGGCTTATTGAACTCTATGAGGATGAATGAGAATAATAAGCGTGATGTATTGAATGATATATTTATGGAAAATATAAAATAAAATGTGGAAGAAATTACGTATAGAAAGAAGAACTCGTCCATAGTGACGTGCCATCGATTCACATATAATTCTTAATAATATTGAAAATATTGGGAAGCAGTCTTGCATATCACTAGACTTTAAAGTAGACCTTCCACTGCGGTGAGACTGCTCTCTCATTTCTATATAGCTCTTAACTATTTGTATACCACTAGTTTGCAAGTGTTGGAAAATAGTTGAAGAGACGTACAATTAGGTTAAAACGAACATTAAAAGAAGCTAGACGTGTGAGCAGAACGAAGTACTATTATTTGTTCCGTCTCCTACAAATTTCAGAAGTTAGATCATAAATTTCGCGATGGACATAAATATCAACATTAAAAAAGGGGTTGGCTATTTTGGGCCTACGAACAAAACGCCCAAAACCCGAATTGTCGGCACGTTTAACCACGGTGCCGGCAAATGACTGAGGTAATGTGCCTAGCTTAGATGATACAGACGATGAGGAGTGGCCAGCTAACAAAGATCTGTGTGCAAAAAAAAACTTTAGGAAGCGCAGAATTGCTAAAAAATGTGCATGCGGAAAAAGCGGTCGCACAACAAGGCGTCAGAGACAGTGCCAGCCAACAGCAGCAGGCTGAGCGAGGTAGCAGCAGTATGCGCAGAAATGCGGACGAAAACGGCGACAATGATCGTGATGCTGTCGGTCGCCAAGTGCATTGACTTTAGAAAACTGAGCAAAATGCGCAAAGATAATAATCCTTTACCTTTAATTGATGAATTATTAGACATATTAGTAAACAAAATCGTGTTTACCAATGACCTGAAAAATGGGTATTTTTATGTCTTTTCATGTCATGGTCTTTTGGACAAGAGACGCTCTACCATCTTTATGAAGGAGGCAGATCTCTTGTTGAGGACTTTCTGATCTGTGCTACAGTAAAAAAATTCTCTGCACAGATACATCCTCCTACTCTAAGCATATGGGCAATCATATAAAATTTGCTTTGTTGTCTCGACATCCTCTCTGCAAAGTCTACGCTCTTT
Organism: Drosophila colorata; assembly: GCA_035041545.1. Classification (NCBI taxonomy): domain Eukaryota; kingdom Metazoa; phylum Arthropoda; class Insecta; order Diptera; family Drosophilidae; genus Drosophila; species Drosophila colorata. Next base: position 316,578 of record JAWNLD010000233.1, read on the forward strand.
GTCAGGGGAGGTGATACTTGACATTTTGTGGTGTCCCTCCGTTGTCGGAAATTCCGGAATACCCTGGGACGAAGCAAAGTGTGACATAGTTTCTATGTGAAAATTGCTGGCGACAATGCCAGCAAACCGTAACCAGTCTCAAGGTAATCCTCAATAAGGAAAGTGCTTGAATGGCTGCTTGGCTATCTGAAATTATATTTAAGGTGGCTCCTCTTATGTACCATTGTCAAGAATATGTCTAGAGCAGGACCCAATGGCGTGGATCTCAGATTGAAAAACACTGAGCAAATGTTGGGACCTGTGCTCCCCGCACCAACTCCATGATTAGTTTTAGATTAGGCTCATGTTGTCACTACAAGGGTTGCCATCATCCCATTTCGTATGGTCTGGAATAAGAGTCAAAAATTTTGGTCAACGTTTTGTCTAAGTGCGAGTTCTAGTTAAGTCTCTTATCCAGATTAACACCCAGATATTTGACTTCACTGGAGAGCTCGACAGGTGACCCACCTATGTAGAGCTGTCCAAAATCGATGTTGTACCGTTTCGTGAAGGAAACGATAATCGCCTTCTGCGGGTTGATATTGAGACCCACATAAGCACCATCTTAGGGCCGAATTAAGTGCCATTTGCATCAATGCGGTGTACTTTCCGGCAACTTTTATTACCAGGTCATATCCATACCCTATAGTAGCAATGCCTAGCTCCAATAGTTTCACCAGTAGTTTATCTATTATCTCTCTGCAAAGTCTACGCTCTTTGTCAGGGGAGGTGATACTTGACATTTTGTGGCGTCCCTCGGCGCCAGAGAAGGGGAGACAGGACCCCGCCCTGTGGACACCCTTTGACCGCTAGGACGCGGACAGTCGTGGCTTCCAGTGAAGATTTTAAGTCTCTGTGCATTAGCATTCTCTCTAACCAAATAATAGAGATGGGGTCAACCCCAGTGTTGTCTAAGGCACCTTCGACGTCTAGAAAGGAGCACAAAGCAATTTCCTTCGCCTCGAATGCCTCTTCAATCTTGCTGACTATATGAAGTAGAGCGACCTCTGTCGATCTACCTTTGATGTAGGCGTATTGTGTTTGGTGCATGGGATTGGTATCTTGCAATCAGCACCGTATAGGCAAGTTCATCAGGCGTTCTGCGGTATTAAGCATAAAGGATGTAAGGCCAATTGGTCTATACGACTTAGGTTGATCCAAGGGACGGATCCCTTGCTTGGAGATAATAACCACATTTACCTCCCTCCAAGATAGCGGAATGTACCCCTAAGTGAAGCTCGCCCTAAGTAAGCCAATTAGTGGTCTAAGTATATCTTCTAAGCTGTGTTGCAGCAAGGCCGGGAAAATTTGGTGGCCCCCAGGGCTTTGAAGGAAGCGAATGATTTAATGGCCCATCTGACTTTGTCAGCGTCGTAGATAACACCCGACAGGCTGTAACCTCGTCTAAATGGTGGTTCAGTACCTACATCATTACAGGGATTTTCCGGACTTATAACGAAGCCAGGGAAAAGCACCTGACGCAGTAGCTCTACCATTTTCCGTCGATACTGTGTGTAAGAACCATCTGTTCATATTAGAAGCCCCACCCCATTAGATGTTACAATCTCGCTGCTTCTAGTAATGACTGGACACTTTCGCAGTAGGTGTCGAGTCTAATGAGTCCCATGAGTGTCTATTTGACTAGGCCATGTTGAAGAGCCGTCTGACCTCGTTCCTTTGATTTTCCAGGCCTTCGCTCCACCAGGGAACCTCACGTTTCGCCTGATGGGGTCTTAGAGCCGCACTATCATGGTAGGAGTGATGGGCGTTATCGTCACAGCCAATGACTAGCTGTTTGTTCGTCCTTCGGCAGAAGTTGAGTCGGCAGTGAGTCGTCGGTATCGGCAGGAATATATGCCGACGTTACTACAGTCTCCTCCGCTCCTTCTACGGTAGCTACATCAATGGTTGACGTATGTCCCTGGATATAAAGTTTGTTAGAGGGAGGTTGATGTTTTGCTTGGCGAAAATCCTGCACATGGTGGCCGATGCTCCTCTAGCGTGGTGCAGGTTCGCCTGAAGCACCTTAATTGAGTTGCCTAGTCGTTTTGTGACGATTTATCAATCGCGATGAAAGCGAGCTGGACACCGCTAACCATCCGACTGTACGATGGTGTCGACTCTAAATGAGTATTTTTCTTTTTTTTAGACAAACCGAGCTCGGGAGACTTTTCGTCTGAGCGACCCCTTTGACCCGCTTTGAGCCGCATCAGACTCTGTATTTATTACTTTGTCTTGGTTCATTGTGTACAGATACGGCGCGTATTATTCAAGTAATATTTATACGTTAATCCCCTGACGGCCTGGAATTGAGGTTAGACAAATGCGAGATTATGCAATACACAGTAAATTATTTACGATTTCTTATATCAAACGATGGAAAAAGGCCAACGATATAGGATAAGAAGCCATCAAAGATTTTCCAATACCTGAAAAATTGCAGACAGTACAGAGTTTTCTGGGGCTATGCCTATTTACTAAGCTTCATTAAGATTTTTTCCAAAATTGCGAAATCATTGCACGATTTATTAAGAAAGGAAAAAATGATTAAGTTTGAAGAAAAATAACATAGTTCTGCCAGCATTGTTGAAGAAAAATCAGGACGGCAAAATGCATCCAGTTTTTTTATTTTTCAAATCGAACAACGGAAACCGAAGCTAAACACCGCAGCTTCGAGCTAGTGCCAAGTGCCTTAGCCAACATATATGCTTTACGAAAATTCAGGATATATTTACAGGTAAGACGTTTTAAAATTGCGACAGATTGTAATTCTTTGACTTTGACGCTGAATAAGATAGAGCTTGATCATAGAATTGCGAAGTGGGCGTTAGAAATGCAGGAATTTGATTATGATTTAGTGCATAGGGCCGAGAAACAAATGCCACATGTGGATGCATTATTAGGTGCTATAACATGATTATGACAATGGAAGCAAGTAGTTTTGAAACAAATTTAGTAATTTGTCAAACGAAAGATGAGCACGTGCATTGTTAAAGAAGTGTGAGCTTAAATTGTTAGAAATGAGAAATGGGTTAGTATATAAAAAAACAGCTTACTATTTTATCTGCGGGTAGGGATGCAGGATCATGTGTTATATAAATACCATAGCGAACTGGGACACATTGGAAGATACAATATGTTGGATGCTATTAAATAGTAGTGGTTCTCAGACATAAGAAATAAGATTTTAAAGAATTTGAGAATTTTTGACATGCATAGAATTTTTACCAAAAACGGGATAAGAAGGTGGTCTCCTACAGAGTATACCCAAGGGTAACAAACCTTTCGACATAATCCCGCACCAAGAAAAATGGATTTTATAAATTTGCCACGCACCCAGCGGTCGTGGGCCGAAAATTTGTTAAAGATAAAGGTAAAGATTGGGGACTCTAGCTCTAGATTTTCGCGATTTGGGGGGCGGAAATTTGGAAATTTGAAAGATCTCTAAAGGAGGTGACCACTAATCTACCTTCCAAGTTTAGGGGGTTCAGCTCTAGCTCTTAAACTGAGGGAGATATAGGCTTTCAGGATTCGTGGTCGGGTTATCAAGGTCTCAAGCTTTGGGGCAGGTCACCAGCAATCTACATACCACATTTGGTAACTCTAGCTTTAAAACTGTGGGAACTATTCACCTTTTATCGATTTTCGATTTGAGGTGTATCGACATGTTTTCGATTTGCCAGCCTCCCAATGGGCGTGGCACAAAAATCTCAACACTTTGTCTGAAGTAGATAACTTCGCGAACGATGATATAATATATGAGATTATGTTATGGTAAAAATTTTGATTTTGACTGTGCAAATTTCGAGATAACTGAAAAAAATGTGTCGGGGTATGTGTGATTTTGTTGTTCTGTGTATAAATGCAGAGGGGTTTAATTAAAAAAATATATAACGACAGCTCGCCGCTGGCTTCAGGGTATCTCCTAGTCGGGCAATCTCGACTATCTAATTCTAAGTTCTGTGGCTGCGCTGCGGCTCGTCTCAGCCACACAGCTTTCAGACTTCACCTCGGAGTGGCTCTCTTGCTAATGGGAACTTCAGCAGCTGCTGCCTGCTATGCTAGGAGTTGCAGCTCAACTTCGCTATCGTCATCGCTCCTTGCGTTTACCTATTCTGTTGTGCCTAATAATAAATACTTAAATCCTACAAACTTATAAATACTAAAAACTTACATACTACAAACTTACATACTTATTACAAACTTACAAAACTACTAACTTATACATTACAGAATTTCAAAATGAGCGCAGGAATTTCAAGAAATTTGTTGTGGAAAAATTTAGAATTATTAGAAAAATCAAGGAGCAGGAGTCGAACCTGGGACTGCCGTAGCGAGCGTTAGATAGCAGCGTCACCGACCACTTGTTTTCGGTGTAACGAAATGCAAGTTAAGTTATATATCAAGAATTATACGGAATTCTTAGAAAATGGAAAAAATAAAAGATTTCTTTGCGACTGGGACCAACCGAGATTTTAACTCGCGACTCAAAGTCAGGACATACTGCGAAAACAAAACATCGTGTTACTCATCTGCACCACCAACCAATTATTTCTTATCTTAATAAATTCAGCTTCAGTTATTCAACAACGTAAATAAATTGTAGTACCAAAAATTAAAATTGCTGTTTGCTGAAACCGAAAGAATAAAAAACAAGGAAGAACGTTGCAGTCGGACGTAGTCGTCTGCGCAATTCTCGTTCACGGTCTTAATAATTATTGTTATTTTGGAATAATTTCCATTTTTGTAATTTGTAGGGGGGAGAAAGTGTGCGTAGCCGAAAATTATTGGCCATATATTTAGAGGAGGTCATCAGAAATCTGATTACTACTTTTGGCGACTCTAGTGCCAACATTGTGCGAGATATGGATTTTCGCGGCTTACTCGCCCGGATAAATGGATTTGATCAAGTTGCCACGCCCTTCGTGGGCGTATACAAAACATTTTTGTGCGATCATTGCAGGAGGTCATTATTATTATTAGTTATCTGCCTAAACGTATGTCTCTAGCTTTCAAACTGACGGAGATACATCATTTTGATAGAAATCCCCCTCCCACAGTGGGCGTGGGCGAAATTTTAATCTACCATCAAATTTGGGAACATTAGCTCTAATACTGTGGAAGATACATGCTTTCGTGATTCGTGGGGGCGGAGTGGCAGGAGGGCTGAGTGACTAGAGGACGTTCTAGTAGCCGTGGCCGTGATATAAAAGTCTAGGTTTTTGGGGGAGTTAACCAGCAATCTATATACCAAATTACAATTGTGGAAAGCATACATGTGTTACCCGATATTTGGAAGAGCTTTCCAAGAATATATATTCCAAATATGGTGACCATAGCTCAAAAACTGTGGGAGATATAGGCATTTCTGCCTTTTTTGGGCGGGGGCGTTCTAGTGGTCGTGACCGGGATGTCAAGGTCGTAATCTTTGGGAGGTGACCAGCAATCGACATACCAAAAAATGGTGACGCTAGCTTTAAAATTGTGGGAAATATTCACTTTTTATCGATTTGAGGTGTATCGACATGTTATCGATTTGCCAGTCTTATAGTGGGCGTGGCACAAAAATCTTAACACTTTGTCTGAATCAGATAACTACAAGTATTTATCCAAAGTTTCAAGTCTCTAGCTTCAATAGCACCGGACAGACGGACGGACAGCAACACGGACATTGCACAAAACCAATATACTAGTTTCACTTCGTGATCGAGTATAAAAAGTGTACCCACAAACGTCTGTTTACAAACTAGAGATGCAAAAATATCGGGCTCGGGCCTAAAAATCTTATTTCGCGTCCTAACTTTAAGGCACGAAACACACCAAAGGACCTAATATTAACGAAATAAAATCACACATGATTCTCATACTCTTTAGATTTTTCATACAACGTTCGCCATTTTAGTATTAATATTAATTAATTACTAAGCACAATTCTGAATGTGGCGCTACCAAAAATCGGGCAGAAATATTTGGTATCTTCAGCAAACTGTGAGTACATGCTAAAGTTTTGAAAAAAAATTATAATCTTAATTATTACAAGTACGCGCAATACATGCTATCCCAGCGAGAGGATATTTTCAGCAACTATAAATTAAGATAAGATTAGATTATTAAGCTCAAATATCGATAAAATTTTATATTTAAAGACCAATCTGAACTAATATTGAATAAAATATAAATTTGTGTTAGGTCGAACCGGGCCGGGGCGACCCCGGGCTTCACAAAAAATATTATGGCATCAAGTCCACCAGATTTTGCCATTTCTGTCATAATATCATACCCCTTTCTGCGAAAGCTACTTTTTTCAGAAATTTACTGTTTGATGCAAATTTGTTCTAAAATCTTTAACACATCATCCATTAAAATATTATAGCAAAAGTCGTAATAATTACGCCGGAAATGTACTATCAAATTAATCGTAATTTACAGTGTATCTTTCGTTAATACCGAAATTAGCGTATGTGCCATAAAAATTATAGTTTGGTGACTTTAAACAAAATTTGCGGCCAAAAAAAAAATAAGTAAGATGGCTCGTTAAAACTCAGGACACCAAATGCTCGATTAGTAGCAGAAGTAATTTTGCTTGTCAAACTTAAGCTTGGGAACTAAAATGATACCCAAATCATCAACCGATTTAATACGATCAAGTTGCTTGCTATTAATAAAACAATTGTTCAAGAAGGGCGTTCACCTATAAAAAGACATTAATTTACATTTACTGCAATTAAGATTTAATAAATTTACTTGACACCGGGTTTGAAAACTGTCAAGATCAGATTGCAACCTTAGAAGACGTCAGGCAAAGTTTTACGTCATCGGCATACATCAGCACCCGAGAGTGACTTATCACAGAGGGGAGGACATTAATGAACAATGTGAATAACAACGGACCAAGATGACTTCCCTGTGGTACTCAGGAAGTTACATTAACAGGTTTAGAGAAGAAGCGTTGAAAATAATCTTTTTGAGTTATTTGGAAATCCCAAAAGATGAAGTTTATGCAGTAAAAGCGAATGATTAACGGAGTCAGTGTAAATAATAAGTAGTATGGAACTGTATGTTCTGTAACAGGAAGTTGCTGTCAATTTAATTACGTGATGTGAATAATTAATGATTTATGACCCTACGTGACCCTAATTAATATGCAGGCACCTGACCCTTTTTGAAGGAGGGGTGTGAGGGGACCGATCGTTAATATGCAGGTACGTGATCCTTTTTTAGGGAGGGACAAGTGAGGGAACCAATCGTCATGGGCCTTTGTGACCTTTTGATGAGGGGGGAGCTGAGGAAAGTGGCCGTTACATTTTAGTAACTGTCCCTTTTCTGAAGTAGCGTGGGTGCCCGATCATTAAAATTCAGATTTTAAGTGGGAGGGGTTATGAGATCACGTGCGCACAAGTGCACGCATCGACTTGTTCATCTACTTTTTCGGGGGTGGGAAAAGGGACCGATCATTAAAAACTGGTTTAATAAGAGGCCGTTCATTAAAATTCAGATTTTAATTGGGAGAGGGTTATGAGATCACGTGCGCACAAGTGCACGCATCGACTTGTTCATTTACTTTTTCAGGGGTTGGTTGACAGCTCGATCAGGCACGTGCGCATTTAATTTACTCTTCCTTTTCTGAAGACTGTGAACAGACCGTTTTTCTACACGGCGAAGGAAGACAAGTGCGGCGCACACTTGTAAACAGGTTTTGTTAGAGAAAAAGGTTCGATCGTAAATTCTAATGTATGGGATAAAAGAAAGACAACATGTTTTCATTTTACAGATTTTTTGTCAATTTATTTATTGGTTTGTTTATACTACAATTTATTTAAATTATTTTTTCTAGCTTAGGATTAAATAGTTTTATGTATCATTCTATTACCTAATTTAGTGTACTGTGATATAAGGCGTTCTAGTTTTTGTATTCGTATAATATAAAAGTGACAGGCGCAGGTATCACATCCAGTTATTGTCTGATCTGAGAACCAGGGACATATTGTTAAATGTTCTCCGTATTGCGATGTTCTAATGTGAGATTTTTCGTATTTGGTGAAATATTCTCGGTATTCCGCCAACAGCCGTTGATGGAAAATTCAGGAAAAATCATCCCATCAAATTCGGCTAGAAAATCATCAATTTTCTTTACAATGGAGATGTAGCCAAATTTTGAAATTAATCCCATTTCTGTACTGTACTTCTTCAAGATAAAATTAGAACTGAATGCAGCCTTGATACTGGGAGCCTACTTATACAGCTGACTCTTTTTTAAAAATATTTCTCTATAGTTGTTTGCATCTCTTTCTATTTCTCGTCCCATCTTTTTAGAAATTTCAAAGCATAAACGAGTTAAATCTATTTCTTCGCCATTTCTATAAGTTACATTTAAATCGGTGAACCGTATATCATTTTTTTGAGTCATTGCACATTTGGGAATAATATGGTTATAATATATACTTGTAATTTGATTTTTCAATAATGTATTCCAACATAAGAAAGATGTAAAAAATATACTCAATCGTATAAATTTTATTACCATATTGAATTAATACTAAAATACATTGATTTTCCGGTTTTCTATACCTAAAATGACACTTTACTGTATCAAGTAGGGGGTGATCAACTATTGTATCAGGCATTAAGAACTCAAACTGTTCAAGCCTTAACTGGATATATTCCTTGTGCATTAACAATCGAATCCACTCCTCATTTTCTAGGCCAATGAAATTTCGTTTATGTTGTTGCATCCAGATCATGGGTGTAAATGCTCTTGTAGTTGAAAATCCACACTTTACTTTTAGCTTAAGATCTACATAATATTCAAATCCGAAAATTAATTCATGATCTTGAGGCTTCCAACACTTTCTCGCTTTTTTTAACTGTTGCGTGGTCATGTTGGTTGACATCTGAATCAAACTAACTCTAAATTAACGTACGCGCACCTTTTAAGGCACCGACTCTCATTAAATCTTTTCAGTATGTTACATAAAGTTGAGGCAAGATGTTGAAGGTAAGAAACTCTTGCGTTTTGGTTGATTTCCAATATGTATTTGGAAACGATAATCAGGTTTTCGTTAAGGAACTAGCATTCATGCAGGGTGGTTCGGTTATTCCAAATTTCTTTCACTTCAAACCACCCTACAATATAAAGGAGCTGGATGAAGTAAATCAAAAGACTAATTTAATAGCCCAAGAATATGTAGATGGTTTGGATTCGTCGGATGGAGATATTTCATATTTAGGGCTGGAGGATATATTAATGCCATTAAACAGTTTCGCCTCAATCATTGTAAGGGGCGATGCTAAGAAACAATCTTTAATGAAATATTTATCTTCAAACCTAATTGATTTGGAGCATGAAGAAAGTTTAATACACTTCCCAAACTATTTCACAAATTGCAGAATACATAAAAAATCTTCAAACCAATGCGCACTTAATAATTTATTCAAACTTTTTGTAATTATGGAATGTTCAAATTTCGAAATTTATGAAAAATAAAAATGCATAAATTTTATATTTTTTTAATTGAGCTGTTTTTATTTGTTTATTTATTTTCTTAATAACTATAATAGGTATAATATGGTGCATTCAAATGATGCATAAAATCCTTGAACATCAATAGCAACTCGCTACAGATCCAATTTTAGAAGTTTGTTTTTGATGCTTATACTAGACGATGCGTTGAACTAATCCAGTCAACGGAGAATATTCAACTAATCGATCATGCATAAGCAAACAATATACTTTTGTGTTCCTAGAACTTGCATTCTCCAGTTCGATGGAAACTCTCACATCAATTGGTCCCGTTTTAACAGCCTCATTCTGATGCGAAAGATCAATAACAATAATCGGCGCCTTTTCCTTAAACTCGCTAGGTGAAAGCAGCGGCCGAGACTCTTTCATATAATAGCTTTGTTGGAAATTTGCATACATTTGCATTCAAGTACACTTTTATGTTTCTCAAGTGATTTTGAATTAGTGCTCCATTTAGTGTAAATGCTATTATCGCAAAACGGGGGCGCTCCCTGTTGGCTGCAAGCTTAACATTCCATATATGATGGGAGCCCTCCGCTAGTGCGGGATTAAGATAGCAGTCCCAGCTATGAAATGCTATTGGTAACGAACCACCGTTTTTAGTCAAACTGAACATTGCCAATTTCTTTTCATCGCTAAGTGCTACATGTGGTATTTTCCATGTTATATTGGAAATATTCAGTTTAAATTCAACATCTCCAATTTTCGAATAAAATACATCTTCCATGCTTTTAGTCATGAGTAGTATAAGCTCATGTTTACAATTTAACAAGACTTTATTATAGTCTTCTCCAAATCCAAGTAAGAATTTAAGAGGAACGGAGAAATTAAAATATCCACCGTTTGCTAGCTGTTTTCAGATCCATTAAACCATCCAGAGTTACTAAGCATGTGACTCTCGCTCTTGTTGATTGAAATGTAGTTTTTAAGGTGGTCGTTGTACCAACAAATCGTGTGCGATCGATTTCAATGCCATTCAATTCATATCGAATTTCATCAAACAAATAACCCATACAATTGTTTTTTAATTTACCAGCGTTAGTAGGTGTGTTGTCAGCCAAACAAATCGAGCCCTCAATATTAATAAAACTCTCGCTCGGTAATACATAAAGATCCTGATTTTGGATTGTAATTCGAACTTCATCATTAGTCTTAAATGATTGAAGGTAGGGTGAGTAACTATGATATTATTTTTTTATTATGATCTCGTCGGAATAGGGCTTCTCTCGAACATTCAAGATATCGCTCATTGCGTTCTGATTGTAAGACCCAAAGACTTTAAAAATAATCTGTTTGCAGGTGTAAGAGTTCTCCTTACTGATCTTGTTTCCTCTATGTTAGAACTCGGAATGTTTGAGGTGGGGTTATTACACGCATATTTATTGTAAATAATCATTGTCGTGGTCTTAAATGTAAGCGAACTGTAACGCTCTCTTCACGTAAATTAACTAAATTTCCGTCTTGATCAACAATCCGTAAAATTAATGACTGAATCTCTCTCGTGTTCACTGGCAAATAAATCAGGCTGATAGGTTTCTCGCTCATTTTATAGCCTGGTGGTACGTTGAGAGTAAATTCATGCAACGCATGACTTAATTCTTCGTTTACATATGATCCGCTTCATTTCTTCATTTTCTCTAATATAACATTACTTATGTCATTTAGCTCGTAGGATCCCACGGTAATCTCGAACACATGCTCTCCAATATGGAATAAATTATTATCATGATCCACATTTGGAATCGAGTTATACATGTGAAAATCGATAAGAGCACATTCATAATCCGTATGTAGTATAATAGGCGGAAAGTAGTTTGCCGATAAGTTGAACTGCATCCTGTTAACGTAAGTGTTGTTGACATTTTGACAAGTTGCGTGTAAGTGAAGTATTAATGAACGTTCTTCTCGTTATATTTCAAATTCGAATGAAGTCTGCAAATCCTCGTCTATACCGTCCGTTATCTATGGGGTCATCTTTACAAATTAATAGAAAGCCATATCTTTCTTTCCAACATAATTGACAAATTTCCTTAAAACAATCGAAATTCATATCAACGCCTACATGATCCTGATAGACGTGATTCATATTTAGGGCATCTTGTTTAAACATTAGAATTAGGTTTGCATTATCACGCACAAGATGTTTCGGAATACGTGTGTATGTTTGGCATAAATAAAACGCATCGATGTTGCTATGTCGCCCCATGCAAAAGTAAGCACGAATATTATTTTGTTTTTCACACGCTACATCATCAAATATCATTATAATTAATTATCTAATAACTAAACATTACATTTGTTTTCCCACAGTTAGAAGGTCCAACAATTAGGGCTCTAATTGAACTGGGTAAAAGGCTTCTGTGCCTGATCGTTTGGTTTTCATTATTTTTTAAATCGAAATTTCTCACTTGAATGTTCGTTTTTTGCTTTATTAAACGCATATTAGTTAAGGTTTTTTCTTAAGCACGTCACTCATTAACAGCTCTTTGAAGAATAATGAGCTAATAAAATGGTAATGCACTTTTATAAACCATTTAGTAATAAAATTAACGTCTACCACGGAGGAGGTATCATTAATAAAATAATAAAGTCACTGCCAGTAGAATTACACTTGCCAGGCTATCAGTTTTGTGGCCCAGGAACAAAACTCCAGTCAAGTTTGGAGGGAATAAATCCATTAGACGCCGCCTGCAGAGAGCATGATATAGCATACTCAAACCACAAAGAATTAAGGAAACGTCATATAGCCGATCTGGTTCTAGCGGAAAGAGCGTGGGAGCGAGTTAAAGCATCTGACAGCAGTTTTGGAGAAAAAGCCGCAGCATATCTCGTAACTAACGCAATGAAAGCAAAGAAAAAATTCGGCATGGGCCTCAATCAAAGGAAAAAGAAACCAACGCAATATGAAAAAAAGAAAAAATTGGGCATAGGACTGAAACAGAGGAAAAAGAAGCCAAAACCATGTGAAAAAAAGAAAAAAATGTTGCATGTAGTTAGAGTGGCTTCAAATATGTTAAAAAAGAAGAAACCTTATGATATTCACTCGGCAATCCAAATAGCTAAGAAAGTCATAGACAACTCAATTTGAGATAAGAAAAAAGATGTAATAATCCCGAGAATAATAAGTGTGCCTAAAGGGGGCGGGTTCTTGCCGCTTGTACCGATTTTAACAGCAATCGGTGCCTTAGGAGGGCTTGCGTCCGGTGGTTCAGCTATTGTTAAAACTATTAACAGTGCTAATACCGCCAGAAAACAGCTAGAGGAGAATAAGCGACATAATAAAAAAATAGAAGCAATTGCTTTAGGCAATGGTCTGTATCTCAAGCCATACCAAAAGGGATACGGTATATCAACTCTTCAAAAAAACTTCTAGCGCAGCTACCCAATAAACCACTTTCAAACATTGATATTATGAACTTTGCACGCAAGCATATTCCTAATTTCAGAGGTGTATTTATGAGAGACTCACTTCCAAAACGTGTTCGTAAAAGGGAGTGTGGCATCATTAATTTAGACTCTTCGGCAGGAGGTGGGACACATTGGGTAGCTTTTTATAAAACAGAGAAGGAAAGTCGATATTTTGATAGCTTCGGGAATTTACCACCACCTTTAGAGCTAATCAAATATTTAGGAGATAAAATTAAATACAATTATAAACGAGAACAACGGTTCGATACTTTTAACTGTGGACACTTGTGTTTAAGGTTTCTACTATTGAATTAAAGAATATTTAATAAAGATTTATAAAAATTGAAATTCAACTAGTATTTTTGTATTTTTTAATGCATGGGACTAAATAACTTTTAATATCTTTTATATTATATTTTATATTAATCAGTCTGAGATGAACAACAGCTTGATAAACAGCAATAAACAATAAATAAACAACAAAAAACAACAATAAACAACAAATAAACAACAAATAAACAACAAATAAACAGCAAATAAACAACAATAAACAGAAAAAAAACAACAAATAAACAAAAATAAACAATAAATAAACAACAAATAAACAACAAATAAATAACAATTAACAACAAATAAACAACAAATAAACAACAATAAACAACAATAAACAACAAATAAACAACAAATAAACAGCAAATAAACAACAATAAACAGCAAAAAACAACAAATAAACAACAATAAACAACAAATAAACAACAAATAAACAACAATAAACAACACTAAACAACAAATAAACAGCAAATAAACAACAATAAACAACAAATAAACAGCAATAAACAACAAATAAACCACTGGTTTCGTATTTAAGAAAATGAAGGAACATATTCTGAAGGAATTAACAAAGACAAGAAACGCATTAAAACGAAAATTTCAAAGCATTAAATTAGGGAGAGAAGAAAATGAATATCAATTAGAAGAGACATTTAAACCAATTACGCAACCTCTTAAAAAACTCATCACTGGAAATATACTACCCAATCAGCCTTTAAAGACGAAGAAAGAAGAAAATGAAGATTATAGAAAACAAGAAATTAAAGTAGATCAAAACTATAGTAATGTATCTCATGATACATATGATGAGGAAATCACAGAAGATCAATTCTATTCTCAACCTTTTGTGTCAACTAATGAAAGCAATAATCAGCATACTGTAACAAGCAATGTGAGTTATAATTTAAATCTGAGTGAGCTAGAGCGAAAGGGCGAGCTTGATAAAGCCTTTGGCCCCTACAAGAAAAGCGGAGAAATTAAATTGGAAGCAACTAAAATAATTGTAGATGATAATGAACTAATATTAGAAACCGGTGAAAAGTGGAAACTAACACCGGGATTATATTCTGTAATCTACCGTAAAAACCCCCAAGGCTATGACGAAATGGATTTGGAATCATATCAGAAAATTTTAATAAAAACCAATGCTCATAGAAGAAATCACTTACATAATGATGCTCTTAAGGGTAATCGCTCTAAAAAATATCTCACAATCATAAAAAAACTGTTTCCATCAATGAACGCGCCTAGTGCGATGTCTACACCTAACCGCCGTACAAAATCTATTCATGAAGGGGGCGGTCTAATGACACTTAATACAAGTAAACCAAATTATGTATACTGGGATGATCCGAATGAGATCGTTAATAGACTAAGACTTCTAGTTGCATCACAATCAGCTGGTCATAGTAATCATAACAATGAAATAGTTTCCATAATTGAAGAGCTGCGAGAAGCAAAAATAATTTTTTAAATAAAAATGATACGTTCAATGATTTTAGCAACAATATCAAAATGTCGCTTGAAAAGTTCGGACATTTTTCCTCCAGCAACATTACAAACCAAAATTATACTATGAAGAAATCTATTCCTGGCATATTGATAGATAATGAAAGTAATATAATTTTTTCAAACAAAAGACTTAAAAATGTAGGTGAACCCCTAGAAGACAATGATGTATGCACAAAAATATTTATGGAACGTAAAATAAAGCAAACGATGAGAAAGAAAGATAAACTCTTAATGGAGCAAATTACATCGAACGAGAAACTGATAGGCGAGATAGCATCTAGTTTCCAGAATATAAAAGCTGAGAATAAAAGTGAAATTCAAAACACAGATAAATCACTTAAAGAATACGTGAACATAGAAATTGAAACATTACGTCGTCTAATTAGCACTGAAAATCGAAAGATGCTATCTGCAATGGAGACATTAAAAACCCATATATTTACATATTTTAAACAACACGCAGTTTAGGGGAGAACTATAAATAATGCATGCACTTGTGAGGTATAAGGTAAAGACTTAATGGTCGTCGAAAAGTTCGGTCACTTCTCTAATGAGTGACACAACAGGAAATATGATCTCCAGTTGTTGGACTTGCATATGGATAATAAGCAATATGTTGATGCACAAAACAGGCGAATTAAAAACATCAGTAACGCAATGGACGAAAAAGACACGGTTAACACAAATTTTCTACAATCGAGAATCAACGAAACGACACAAGGCTTGCACACGCTTATAAACATCTAAAATGAAAAAAACGTAAAAAATAAATATATAAATATATATATATATATATAAAAAAATCAATATTGAAAGTCTCATTATTAACATACGCACCAAGTAAAGTTGTCATTAAGAACAGAAAATATATAGATGGAAAAAATAAATCAATGGGAAAACATGACTAAAAGAGATTTATTTAATGAATTACATGCACCAGCCCGTAAAAACTTTAGGCGGCGACGTGTTGTTATAAAAGGAATCGACGACCTTTGGCAAGCAGATTTGGTAGAAATGGGAAAGTACTCGTCATCGAATAAAGGCTATAAATTTCTATTGACGGTTATCGACTCATTCTCTAAATATGCATGGGGAGATGCATTGAAATCTAAATCAGCTAAAGAAGTTACTAACGCTTTATCAAGTATTTTTAAATTTGGACGAATTCCTAAGAATTTACAAACCGACGATGGGAAAAAGTTCTTTAATACTACTTTCAAAACATTATGTGACAAAAATAACATCAACCACTATTCGACATATAGTGGGTTAAAAGCGTCGATTGTTGAACGTTTTAATAGAACCTCAAGGAAATGATGTGGTGAGAGTTTAGTTTCAAAGGAACATATCATTGGATTGAAATGTATAATAAATTGATTGATGAGTATAATCGAAAACATCATAGAACTATTAAAATGGAACCGATAAAAGTGACCTCATTAAATGAAGATAATCTGTTAAACACTGTTTACAATCATATTAAAATTTTTCACGGGGCAAAATTTCATGTGGGTGACTATGTTCGTATAAGCAAGCATAAACATACATTTGAAAAGGGATATACTCCCAACTGGACAACGGAAATTTTTAAAATAAAACGAATACAAATGACAAACCCAACTACATACATATTATAAGACTATCAGGGTGCACCCCTTCAAGGGGGTTTCTATAAAGAAGAGCTAAGGAAAACACGTTATCCAAATACTTATCTAGTTGAAAAGATAATAAAACGAAAAAACGATCGAGTTTTTGTTAAATGGTTGGGGTTCCCTAATGAACACAACTCTTGGATACACAAGAACGAGGTGCTCTAAATGGCGACAGATCATCAACGACGAACCCCTAAAACCATTACACTCAAACACACACACACACACACTCACACACACACACACATACAGACACAGCAATATTATACCAATTAATTTTCAATAAAAGACATTCAAATGAAATTCATAAAATGCGTATTTATTTATTCATGTTTATTTATTTATATATATATATATTTTTTTTTCTTATATATCTACAAATCACAATTAGCTTATGAACTTATTCTATAATGACCCCAAGCATATGTTTGGATGCCATCTTCTCTTATTTTTCTCTTATCATCTAATCCACTTTAAGTGGTTTTCTTAACTCTATGCGTATATAAATTATGGAACTTGGTTCTAAACATTAGCATACTATCACATAATCTCTTATTTTCAAATAAACATTCCTTATAACTATTTAAATTTAATTTATCTAACGCAGATTTTTTGACTCCTTTCGATTTTTTTATGCACCCTCCGCCTTCAAGCGATAAGGAGTACATCTTTGCCCTTAACCCTACAAACTCGACCATACTTTTGCCGCAGTTTTCGTCTTTCATCATTCCTAACACCTTTTTATTGCACCTTTTTATCCCGTATTTAACCGCTAAATTTTCGGGGTATTCCGAAGTATCAAACTTCATATCCACATCTTTACTTATATCCGCAAAGAAATCATTTGTTTGAATGGAATAAATAAATGAGTCTGTATCCATATAATTTAATTCGACTGCCTCTTGGAATTTGGGCTTCATGTAATCATAGTGGAAATCATACATTTTCCACTTTGATAATTCTAAGACTGTGAACCCTACATACATCGGCTTATCATAAGTATTATGAAGTCGCTTCATTTGTATGGCATACATGTCTTCAGCAAATTGTGCAGAGCTATGAAAACTAGCCTTTGCAATCAGCGCTCGTGCTCCCAACCGATTGCAGCTCACTGTTTCCCAAGACGTGACTAGCTTGACTTTTTCCGTTTTTCAACGTTTTCCATCGTTTTCCCATAAACGGCATTGTTCAATAGCTTGAAGAAATCTTTCTCGAAATTGTTCTGTGCCATTGTTCTATGATGTGTGTTAAGATCAATGTATTTTTTCAGCCAAGCCGGCTGTTTGAATCTTAACACACGATGGATCTTTGTCAGCTCTAGTCCGTTTATCAAGTACTGCTACAAATTTCTGTAGTGTATGGGGTATTTTACTTTGGACCTCAGGTCAGCAATTAGTTTGTTGACTTTTGCTGCCGGTGTGGCCCTTTGGTTAAGCGGACAAAACGGAAGATCATTATGTAAATCGTGTAGGTTTGATGGATACATTAATCATACATACATAAACATCAAGAATATAACCATATTCTGAGGTTTCTCCAATATTTATTACATCGAATGATGAAATTTCATCTTCGGTCAACCACTGAAAACCTGTATAAGGGAGACATTGCGACATGGCCCAACCGTATAGATTGTTTGCATCTAAAAACATTAAGTATTCAGACTGGCTGGCATCGTATTCAGAGAGATATTTATGATTGGCTTTTGAGTACCTTTTACAGCACTGTACAAGCCCACCACGAATACCGCTCTGAATAAATCTATACATATCAATGTCAGTTAGCAGCTCCAGCTCAATTTCTGTTGTCTTGAGCATAGCATCCCAAGACAGACCAGGAGCTGTATAATAATGAGCCGGATCAAGACAGTAAATTTTCTGACAAATTTCTCTGAAATTTTGGAAAATGTCTGCTAACAAAAGCACATCAGTTTTAAGATACAATTCCATGTAATCTTTTAAGGTTTGACAACCAAAAGCTGTCCAGACATGTTGAGCATGTGCATAATCTTCTTCTGTACATTCGGAGTTTGTGAGGCTATTAAAGAAATTTTCTCTCGAAGGTAGAGAGCTCTCACTTAAACGACTCTCTGAGTCTAAATATTCGTACGGGAACACCCCCTTTTATGAATCAGGTTGAATTGGTCATCAAGTGGGAAGAAACGTCTGACACTTTCAAACCTTTCAACACTTAAGTTTGCGCTTAGCGCATCTAAACTTGTTGCCATGAAACGATATGTATCGAGAAATCTAATTTCAAGATTTTTATCGTGGGAGGCAATGTGTGTATATTTAGAAAGGGATATTTACAATTCCTTATTCAGTGGCAGCACCTTGATTTCACCATCGACTTTGTTTAATTCTCTAACGAATAAATGTGAATCATACTTAGAGAAGTTATGGAAAAATACAGGGACAAAAGGTGCAATTTGGAAATTAATGTTGCAGGCATTATGCGCTGCGCCTCTAAATTTACCAGTTAAATGGCAATGATCTCTAACGCGATCAGCTCTTAACGTCTTTTTACAAATATGGCAGTTAAAAGCCATTCTAAAACCATTTTCCTCTTCAGAACTCATTGTTATGGGTCTAACTGTACTCAGGTATGAGGTGTAAATTTCGTTCATATCTTTTATTAGAGATTTAACGAAATTTTCACCTGCATTTTCACCTGTCTCCATAACAAATTTGTCTAAATTGGAATTAAAGGCGCATTTAATGAAATACGAGGATGCAATGGGAACATGTTCATGTGTTGCCACTACATTCTCACTAACTCTAGAGTTTGAGGGCTTCAACATGCACTCGAAATCTGCATAGACTACGAAGGGTACATCTAAACTACGATTAAAATTTTTAAAACTTAGACTTGCCTTTTCCGCCGTTGGCAAGGTCGATACCATCTTTCCCCACTGTTGTTTATGCTCCTCGTGTAGTTTTATGCTGTGGGATAGTTTAGGCACGTGCCACAGAACAGGAGCTCTTCTGTGTGGCTTGTTAATTGTGTGCGTACAAGTCTGAAAATATAAATCAACGTATTTCATAAGTATTTTTTCTAAATATATGCATATGTTTATTTATATTTGACTACATACCTTGATAAATTTCTTATCCATACAAAATAGGCCCGACCTTCCATCTCGAACAGCATTAGGCTCACGTGGGATTGTTTCTCCTCCTTCGTTAAATATAACGGCCCAATAACTGCTCCAATCTCCTCGTCGAATCCGAAAACATTTACGCTTATGGTCGGGTTTTGCTCTTCAAACACTTTGAGTTGTTCAAACTCCATGTTTTCAAAATTAAGCGTATAAATGCTCGCTTAATTGGATGACGGTGGCGTTAATATCGTCGATGGTATAGCTGCTGCTTCTATTCGCATTGCCTTGCGGAGATCTTATCACCTCCTCATCAACATATTTTACATACTCTGCGAAGAGCTCGAAATTAGCCTTCACAGAAGTATGCATATGTAAAATATTTTTGAGGAGAGGGAGTAGAGACGCTGATGCATCGCACATAAATTCTTCCGGCAGAAGAAGTTCATCCTTTCTGTTCTCGAAAGAATATGTGCATATGCGGTTCTTGAAACCGCTTACCTGTTCATTCACTGGTGTGAAAACACGTATCTTGTGAGCATTTGACCTGAAGTGCGTGCTCCATTTCGCTTGTAGCATGTACACATCACACGCAGAACAATAAATAGCATGCTTGGGTGTTGGCATAGCAGTTTTATTGTAGCTGGTGGTTGAAATTGGGTTGCCGATGCTAGATCCAGTGGAGTAGTTGGAGTGGGTGGTGAAGCTGGGGTTGAAGGCTTTAGATCCGGTGGCGAAGTGGGCGTTGAAGGTGGGATTGGCGATTGTAGATCCGGTGGCGTAGTCGAAGTGGGCGTTGAAAGTGTTGGAGTTGATGTTGCCGTTATAGTTGTTGTAGTTGTAGGTGGCGATGGGTCCGTTGGGGGTGGCGATAGGGCCGCTATGGTTTGCGGTAGGCCCCCTGAGGAGAACGTTCGAGATTATCAACGGCTTATCTCCTCTGGTGTGGGTGGTGACAGATCCGTGGGGGGTGGCGAAAGGGCCGCTAGCGTTGGCGGTAGGCCCCCTGAGGAGAACGTTTGAAATTATCACCGGCTTATCTCCTCTGGTGTGGGTGGTGACAGATCCGTTGGGAGTGGCGAATGGTCCGTTGGAGGTGGCAGCAGGTCTGCTGGGGGTGGCGATGGGTCCGTTGGCGGTGGCGATGGGTCCGTTGTGGGTGACGAATGGTCCGTTGGAGGTGGCAGCAGGTCCGTTGGTTGTGGCGATGGGTCCGTTGGGGGTGGCAATGGGTCCGTTGGGGGTGGTGTTGGGTCCGTTGGCGATGTTGTTGCTTCTAAACACAACATTATCGAAGTAATTCGGGATGCTGTTGCGACCCACGTTCTTATTATAACTAATATAATTGAACGTTTTGTCGCAGTTGTTGTTGCACTTGTTGAAAGCCATTTTTAAACAAAACGATTTTTTTTAAGTTTGAGGATTTGAGGTTTTAGATAGACGATAGTTCAGGAACTACTGATGCGGGTTCAATGAAGGAAAGGAGCCTTTATAGCTCAGGGACTGATTTTTCTATTACTTCATTCAATTGATAAATATTAGAGATAGGGACAAACAGGTTTAAGAGGACATAGGGTATGATCCGGTGCATCTACAATACAAGCGTGTACACTTTTTGAAGAAACTTCTCACGCCCAAAGTCATAAAACAATCAAAATAATGTGAAGATGAAAGAAGATATCCTAAAAATCAGTGAAATCTGGGGCATTCGATGAGTCTGATACTAAAAATTGACACGTAAACCGCAAGTCATAAAACTATAATATTTAGGAGAAAACAATTACAGAAGCCCATCCATACATTACCTGAATACATGATTTACCCTTGGCACACGCACCCATAATAGAGCTGTTTACCCTTGTCAGTAGTTGTCTATAGGCGTGAAATTTACGATCGAACCTTTTTCTCTAACAAAACCTGTTTACAAGTGTGCGCCGCACTTGTGTTCCTTCGCCGTGTAGAAACACGGTCTGTTCACACTCTTCAGAAAAGGGAGAGTAAATTAAATGCGCACGTGCCTGATCGAGCTCTCAACCCACCCCCGAAAAAAACGAACAAGACGATGCGTGCACTTGTGCGCACGTGATCTCATAGCCCCTCCCAATTAAAATCTGAATTTTAATGAGCGGCCTCTTATTAAACCAGTTTTTAATGATCGGTCCCTTTTCACACCCCCGAAAAAGTAGATGAACAAGTCGATGCGTGCACTTGTGCGCACGTGATCTCATAACCCCTCCCACTTAAAATCTGAATTTTAATGATCGGGCACCCACGCTACTTCAGAAAAGGGACAGTTACTAAAATGTAACGACCACTTTCCTCAGCTCCCCCTCATCAAAAGGTCACAAAGGCCCATGACGATTGGTTCCCTCACTTGCCCCTCCCTAAAAAAGGATCACGTACCTGCATATTAACGATCGGTCCCCTCACACCCCTCCTTCAAAAAGGGTCAGGTGCCTGCATATTAATTGGGGTCACGTAGGGTCATAAATCATTAATTATTCACATCACGTAATTAAATTGACAGCAACTTCCTGTCACAGAACATACAGTTCCCTACTACTATAATATCTGTTTGTATTTTATTTTGAAATCCCTTGATTAAAAAAGAAGTGAATTCCAATAGGTTAGTGGTAGTAGATCAAAATTTCACATGTTGGCAGGGTGAAATTATAGATCTACAAAGATGTTGCAGTTGAGAAGTTATCAATTTCTCAAAAATTTTAGTAATAGCAGACAATTTAGAAATACCTCTATAGTTCTGAACATTGGACTTGTTTCCTTTTTTAAGGATTCTTTCCAAATGTTAGGAAAAGAACATAACTCCACGGACAGTTTAAATAATTTATACAACGGCTTCATTATACCTTCAGCGCAGTAAGCACACAGCTTGGTACACCATCAGATATTGGTGAACATACAAGCTTCATGACTCTTAGATCAGTTAGTAGTGAAGTTTCCGTGATCAAAGGTCCAAAAATGCAGTTTGAGTCATTTACCTGATAAGGATAAGGCAGACCCAATTAATAATCTTGAGGACGGTAAGTCGTTTGAAAAAATTTAGCAACTAGATCGAAACTAACGAAACTATAAAGCCGCCTTGAATCCCGTTGGAACTGTAACCTAACACTTTTCAGGTAATCATTATAACATTGATTATTTAGGACAGAGAAATTGGATCGAGCAATCAGATATCGAGAGTAACCCAAGAAAGAGCAAGTTTTCTTGAATTTCCTATAGATCCTTGACTGTATATTTTTTAAGTTTATTAATTCTCCTGTAAACCACATATGTATGTTTGTTAGACCTAAGTGATATAAAAACCGGGACACACAGGATGCGCAAACGAAATCAAATGATAGCAAGTAAAAACTAAGATCAGCGCAGCACATTTTTGGCACGCGCATATTACACACTAAAAAATTATCTATGTACATATATATATATTTAATTATACACTTTTTTAATACAACAAAGAATTATTTTTTTTATACCCTGAACCCATTGAAAATGGGTAAAAATGGTACAATGGTTTTGAGTAAATTTATGTAACAGGCAGAAGGAGGCATCTCCGACCCCATAAAGTATAAATATTCTTGATCAGCATCACTAGCTGTCCGACTGTCCGTATGAACGCTATTTTTTTCGCCGCTATTGAAGCTAGAGACTTGAAATTTTAAATATATACTCGTGTATACCCTCGTCAGATAAAGTGTAAAGGGTTTCAGAATGCGCCCACTGGGGGCGTGGCAATTCGATTAAATCTGTATACAGTGAAATTCCTCATAATTATGGGAGATGCCAGCTTATGGTGACCCCCACACAAAAAATATATTTAAATTACATCCAAGTCTTCAGAAATTGTCTGTTATTTAATATTTTGTACGAATTTACATTTACATTACATTTTCATATAGATTAAGTACAAATACAAGTTCGATGGTATGTGAAGGGCAATAGATGATCTGCGCATGCCATGAACGAGTCTAAAGCCGAAAGGTTGAAATCTCTAGCTCTTATAGTTTCCGAAACCGACGCGTTCATGTATACGGACGAACGGACAGACAGACGGACGTGGCTCGATCGACTCGGCTTTTGATCCTGATCAAGAATATATATACTTTACGGGGTCGGACATGTTTTCTTCTGCCTGTTACATTATTTTCACAAAACCATTATAACCTTTTCAACCAGGGTTCAGGGTATAAATATATCATTTAAAGACGTGCAAATTCCAAACGCAAGGCCATGCCTTCTAAAATGGTGGAAAGCGGGAAGTCAACCCGAAAATATTATTTATTCTTAATAACTGTACACAATACAAGATCTTAATCGCAAGTTTGTATCTTTAGGCTAAAAACCGATTCTTTAAATTTGAGGAAACTGACAAACATATGTATGTACTACTCGTCCATTGAAGTTTAAGCATTTTACATTTTTACCCAATTAAATAGGTTTTGCTGAAAGTGAGCTTAAACAAAATACACTGTTTAAGCCATAAAAAGGTTACCTCTTCAACATTAAGACTCGGCTAGTGCCAAATTAAAAAACAGGGTAAAGTCCCCAATCGATATACTCATTCAATGGAGTTATGAACATAAGTTTTTTAATAAGTATTCACTGCAGTAACAAATATTAAACTTATTTTCTAATACTAGTTATATTGTTCTAATAGCTGCTAATGTAGACTGGCAATATCACATCAATTAAGATTAGCATGGCAATCGTGGCGGGGTTCATGAAATCAATCGCTCAGCATGGCCTCCAAATTCTTTTGTTTCTGCCACACACGATACTCAATCAGACCGTATCTATGAATATGAAAAAAAAATAGTATTTTGTTGAGACTAAACGCCAACAAACTCACCCCACGCAGCCCACGAGCATCACACACATCAGAACTATCAGTTTGGTGGATGTGCACAGCTGCGAGCTGATAACGTAGCCAATAACCGAGCCGGTGCTCTCCCATAAACGAAAGTTACTGTACGCGGCAATCAGGTGGTTGGGAAACAGGATGCCATAAAATGCTGCAAAGACACATGAGCTCTCAGGGGTAATGCTTTTGAAAGCTCGCACTCACCATTGACAACGACCAACCAGACGCCATCGCAAATACCCCAAACGGCCGCAAAGGCGCAGTACCTCTGATAGTCACCCTCGCGCGCCTCCCAGCTGTACATGTAGAAGAGCAGGCAGAGGTTCAGCGCCGCACAGATGGCCGCCAGTGTGACTCGTCCCATGCGCTCCACCAAAGCGCCTGCAATGCCAGCGGCAATAGCATTGGCAACGCCAAAGCAAATCATGGCAAATCCGATTTTTGAAATTCCCCAGCCGCAGGCGACGAACGACTGTGGTGAGTTAGAGAGCAGAGCTTTAGGCGGGCTGCCCTCACATCTGAGCTTGTGAAGTTCACTTACGCGTGTAAAGTCCACGGCCAGGAAAGCCTCTTCCAGGCCAATAAACATGGTAATCGGCAGCATGAGTATCTGGCGGCGTTTGCGCAGCAGATTAATGGTGACCGTCAACAGCCTCAGGCCAGAGATGCCATCGCCTGTGTCGCCACGCTTAACGCCATAGCTAGAAGTTTGAATTGGGCATCTTTAATCCGTCAACAAAACACTTAATTATCTTAACCTGCAATCTTACCGCTTTAGTGAGCTAACGCCGAAGATCATCATGACCACGGCGCCAGCCATGCACGCCAGGAATATGGAGTTAAGCAGCTGGATTTGCTCGAGAGCGGGAGGCACTAGATTGGGGTTCACCTCAGCGCCAGTGCCGGGGCAAAAGCGTGCGCCGCACAGCTCCCCCACCCGACTGATGCTCGCCTCCAGTGGCTCCAGCTCTATGCTTTGGTTTGCTGACGTCTTCGCTGCGCCAGCGCTGAGCGTGAGCACCGAGGAGGATATGAGGTTGCCCCACACCTGCGCCATTTGGTAGAAGATGAAGAACAGGCCAAAGAACTTGACCGTGTTCACATCCTTGCGCGAGCTGCTGCCGCGCACCTGCGTCAGTGCCTCGGAGACGGTGGAAAGGTACGTGCACTTAGCGCACCATAGCGGACCGCCACCGAAGCCCACCATCAGGGCGGCCGGAATGAGCGTCTCAAAGCGCGGATAGAACTGGGCGGCTATGTACGGCATGTATGCGAACAGCGCCAGGGCCATGGTCAGGCGGCAGCCAAACCAACTGTTGATTAGAGTAAGTGGCAAGAGCTTAGCGTTGGCCATTTGTTTTGGCCCACTGGGCCAGCAGCAAGCCAGCCGTTGGGTGACAAGCAGCTGTCCCAAGGACGCCCATAAATCTAAATAAATCGAGTTAACTGATTAAAGTTGCCATGGCTAGCGTTTTTAGGCCAACGGCTTGCGCGCGTGCCTGGAATAAGTCAAACGGGTCGGAAAAATGTGTCGAAACTTGTGCGTGGGTAGCTGCCAACGTTTCCTATAAATTAGAGATTTGTTTAAATGTCAGCCAAAACAAAATGGTCGCCAGCCAACAAACAAAAAAATAAACAAGACGAGATGGCGATGGGATGAAAAGGCAGAAATGACAACGGGGGGCTGGCTACGCCCCTAAATCCCAAGGTCTTCCTGTTGACATTTGGCTGTCAACCGCATTAAGTGCTGACTGTTGACTGCCTTTTGACTGTCGGCCATCGCATCTGCATAAAAGTGCCATAAAAACACCACGCAATTGCCAAATATTTATGGGAATACCAAAAATTTATGGCTTAGCCCCCAAGCGAGTGGAAGTAATTATATCAGATGTCTATCAGATTTGCAAGGGAGCCGTTTGGATTTTCATAAGTTTAAAAATGCGCATAAGAAATGGTTGAAAATTGTGGAAATCATAGTGCCTCAAAACAGCCAAATTTGTCACCCAAGGTACTTGGAAAAGTCGGTGGTTAACAGCATTAACAGCGTTAACATCACTTTTTTGGGAAAAATATTGATCCACAGTTCCCTTCTTTTATAACTTTGTCCAAAGTCCAAGAAATCAATGGAGAGCAATAGTACTATCGATCTCCGTGTTATTCTTTAAAATTCTAAAATCTTTCAATAAACTAAACATTTTTCATACCAAACTTCTTTTTATTTATATTAGCAATTTATTTTTAACCTACTCTTGGACTATAAAACGGTCGAACCCATGATTTGTCTGTAATTGTCTACGCATTTTATGGAGTCAACAAGGAGCTGGGGATTTTGTGATCCACTCATGTGTAAAGTGCAGCATAGTTACTCACCCAATCACCGTCATGGGTAAAAATATGTTGGACAATATGAGCGAGCCATAGATGACAGCCAGTGTAGTAGTGCCCAGCGCCTTGTCCGCATTCACTGAGCTCTGCAGATTCGATGTGCCGTGAAAGGCCGTGAAGTGTATCATGAATGCCAGGCCAATGACAACAACATTTTTGGTTATAATAAACCGCTCTCGTGGCTCATACTGGCGCTGATTCAGCTTGCTGTCACCGTTTGTGGTGCTGGCGGCAACAACGGCCGTGCCAGAGTTGCCATTCGCGTGAGCAATGCTCGTATCTAGTGCGAGCTCCTCATTGTGGGCGTCGGATGTGTCTTTGGAGTAGACCATCCTGTTTATATTGATTTGCTACAATGAACTGTAAAGGAAAATTATTTAACAGACTTATAAATAATAAAATAAAATTTAAAAAAATAAAATTGATCTTGATCAGCATACGCAGATACACAAACTTAAAAAACCAAACGTCAACACTTTAGCTCTTATCAGTTTAACAGTACGATATCACTCGTGGCGATTAAACAGAACCCTTACGATTAATATTCAAGAGGCATAATTTTTGAATTTTCTATCGATTTTATTTCGTTGCGTGGCTTTCGTTCGATGTGCTCCTTAATACGAGTTTTCCCGATTTATTCAATTGATGGCTATTTGCATCGTTCCCCTTATTTGTTTGTTTTTATTCGAGCTAGACACACTTTCAATGAAGACACCCACAACAACACCCACTAAATCGCAATACACTTGTCGGCTTTCACTTCGTATACCCGTATCGCCGCTGCAGGCAGGGTATATTAGCTACTGTGTCAAACATGTATCAAGTGTAGGTATCTACACCCAATCATTTCTATCGCATCTTAGCTATATTTCAAGCTCAACCGTCATGTGACTCAGAGTGCTGCTGAGGGGGGATGGGGTATATCGTAGTCAATCGGTTGTGGGCAGCGCTTTCTCTTGTTTGGCAATAACTCCGCAGGCGGTACGCCCTCCTGAACGAAAGTGATATAAATTCTTACGTCCTTGCGCAGGCCCGGCATGAAACCCGGCCCTTGGCTTTGCTACGCTTCAGTATCGAGGACAACGGCGGCGGCTGCTGCCTCTAATCCTTTAGGCAGTGCCACAGCACGTAGCACGGGATTGAGCGCAAATTTATGCCTACGCCCACTCACTGGAGGAGAGAGCAGAGAGGCCCTGGCGGAGTCTGTTTGCCCAAGGTTGAAAACTCAGCTCGACTTGTTTGCATTTGATTTCGCGATGCTAACTGCACATTGCTGCAAATTTAGCACCTTTGAAAAAGTTAAAGGTTTGTTTGCCCGCTGCTGAGTGGTCTCCCACGCACCACTCCCTTTAAGGAGGGCAATGATTTTGATTAAATGTACTCGCGGGACGCCCCGCCACAGACAACTTGATTGAATCGCATTTCCGCCGGAGCCCTAGGTGCCGAATTGTTTTCCAAGATTTTTGGCACTGCGATAAAAGGGTTAAATAATCAAATTAAATTGATTCAGAATACCTTGGGGCGTGACAGCACCAAATATTAATTGCTTCAATTTGAAAGTAGCCAAAATTGAAATCATCTTAAAACGAACTCGCTGAGTTTGCAACAATTTCTAAACTCTTGATAGGCAATTAACTTGGCCTCAGCGCTGCCCGTAAATCACTTTCATGAGCCACTTCCCAACGCAATAAGACCCCAACATCGTCCCGCATTAATTATTCGCAGCGTTGATCGATTGTCTAGGGTCCTCGCATGCAACTAATTCGTATCGAGAAGTGCTAAGCTTACACATTGCCTTCACTCAACGGAGTCAATGGCAGTGAGCAACAAATACATAATTAATTACACTCATGCGTGTCCCCAATTGTGTGTCATAAATTAACTTTTCCCATTAAACTCAACCCGAAAAGGCACAAGTAATATCAAGCCAATACTCTCTACTGGGTAAGAACCTCCTAATTATTGGCGATCAGAAAATATTATTTTTTTTTATTATTTGTTTTTTTTTTTTTTTTGAGCAGCGACTGCACAACTGGCACTATAACAGGGACAATTTCCATCAAAATATTGCCCATTAACATAGATTCGTATATAACATATTCAAAATAAATGTTGCCAATTAAATTACTCGTTCCCGGTCTTAATTATTATTGCTATTTTGAAAAATTTTAGGTTTTTGCGCATCCATTGGCGGGTTCAAAATTTGTGCGATCCTTAGAGAAGGTTGTTAGTAAGCTGTCTGAACAAAATATTGTCTCTAGCTATAAAACTGAGGAGAAACATTAAATTTATCAAAATGCCACGCCCCCAGTAGATGTGGGCGGAACTTTTATTAATTAACTTTAAGGGAGGTGACTATTAATGACCTTCCAAATTTAGGGACTCTAGCTCTAAAACTGTGAGAGATATGGATTTTTACGATTTGCGGGGGCGGAAGTCAACGTGGCTGATCCTTAAAGAGGGTGACCGGTAATCTACCAATTCAATCTACCATTCAAATTTTGCGGACTCTAGTTCTAAAACTGTGGAAGATAAAGGCTTTCGCGATTCGTAGGCGTGGCCGGTATATCAAGGTTGCAGTTTTTGGGGGAGGTCACCACATACCAAATTTGGTGACTCTAGCTTTAAAAATGTTGGAAATATTCACCTTTTATCGATTTGCGATTTGAGATGTATCGACATGACAAGCAGATACTTACAAGTATATATTCCCAGTTTTAAGTCTCTAGTTTCAATATCTCTGAAAAAAGTTGCGGACGAACGGCATAACGGACATTGCACTAACCCAATATACTAGTTTCACTTCGTGAACGAGTATAAAACGCCAAAAAACAAGTATCAATTGAACAGCATTGATAGTTAGTTAATAATTAACGAATAATTAATAGTTTTAAACAAAAAAATAAGACACCGAAGAGGGAAGACACGCTAAATTTTGAGTGTGGTAAATCAATTCAATTATATATATAGGCGTCACCCTTCCATCTCATACTTTAAAAAATTAGCTCCAAATTCAAATTGATTGGCCTTTATTATGAAGATTTACATCGTTTAAGCAAACGAGAGAAGTTAATATAATTTAGAATGCTTTATCAGTGCTGCAGCCATTAGCATAGAATAAATTCAAATTCTAAAATCACTCAACAACGAACGTACGTACACACAGACACACGCACACACAAGCATACGAAACCATCTGGAGTGGCAAAATTGATGCCACGAGACACCATTAAAAATAAAACTTTTTATGGTTTGTTGACAGCTCACGCGATGCAAACATAAAATTTACCCCCGGCCAATTGGCTGGCCTATGTGGGTGCAGAGGGACACAACAAGCTGTTGGGCCTCGTCCATCATCTAAATGAAAATCAGGCATAATCACCAAATGGAAAGGCAAATATGACAACCATTTTTCTATCTTCGTTCAAAGTACTGCCGCATAAAACAATGAAACTTGAAAGCCGGACCCGTCGCGACTGCTTTCAAAATATGTGCCATAAAATGGCGTCCAGCCAGCACTTGGGTGTGTGTGAGCCTGATAACAATAATTTTTTGGCATTTGCTTTATGTTTGCTTTTTATGAAGCGCCCCTCAGTAATTTTATTAAATTATTGCTAACTCGACTGCGCACAAAGCGAGCGAGTAGGCCACATTTTGGAGCATTCGCTTTTTGGTGTTGAATTCAAGGATTGCGTGCATATGAGATAAGAGTCGAGCAGCTTTAGTTAAGTTCCCGTTGTCATATTAAATTGTTAGCCCCGGAAATGTGCTATAATTTCATGGGTTCCCTGTGTAATTGTGAATTCTAGCGGCATAAACTACACATTCGACTCTATGAAATGTCTAAAACACCCTAACCCAAACAAGAACAGCAGCTGGCCCACGGCTAATCAATCACTGTCCCAGTTAAAAAGGAAAACAACAAGCTGCAGACAAGCCGAAAGGAGGCTGAAAACAAATATTTTGACTTGTGGCACAGGCCGTGCAAATAGAAATTATAGGCACCCGAAAAAATTTCGGTAATTATGCCTATAACTTGGCACTTAGCAGCACATGTCGAGTTGAGCAACAATAATACTCGTAATTAACATTAGATCTGTCATACTTATTGCATATGAGGGTCGGGCTTGGGTTCAATCAGGCACAAGCAAAACAAATACAATTAAGTCCAAAACATCATGAATGAGTGGACAAATCATTTGCTTGGCCAGCTCATTAGTAACAATGAAATTTGAACGGCGCCTGAAAGCAGGCAACATAGATTATAACAGATTCTGTGTTAATGTGTGGAATTCGTGGGTTTATTTTTGACGTCACAGTTGTTTGACATTCGCTTTAACATTTGCTCTATTTAATGTCCATTCGTTTTGATTGCCCCTTCCCCAAAGGTCAACTTTATGCATTTCATGATTAACACCATGGTCTCAATTCACAATAAACTCTTATGATTAACTATAAATATATAGAGACTTCTTAGGTTATTTCCCACAACTAAAGTAATACAATGGTTTGTGAATATTCAACGAAAGTGGAATTCAGAACGTGGGCTAATCTCAACTTATGCGTTTTCTGTTTGTCAAACGATTTTAAGTAACAAAAGAAATCACAAATGTTTGCAAAACGCGTTTATAAAGAAGAGGAACAATGTCGAGTAGCATATAATGATAGGGTGTTCAACTATGTGCTACCCTGTAAAACATCAAATTAGTTGATATTTACAAAATTGAGTTATCTGTAAAAAAAAAATTGGTAATAACATAAAAAAATTCTCCCAGTTGGAAAATCAAGAAAATATACTTAATGACTTTAAAATAATTAAGCATAATTTTGTTTGGTGTTATAAATTGTTTTTTATAATAATATTTTGCAACGTCCAATGCGACCTTACGAACAATAGTTGGAAATTAAGTGCGATTTTTATAACTATTTCAGCAATATGTTAAACTTATGTTAACATATCTTTTGAGCTTTATCGCAAATCTTTTATATTATTTGATCTATTTTGTTTTATTTTGAGATAAACTTAAAAAATTGCTATACCTAATATATTTATTAATTTTGCGGGACCCTCTGCTGGGCACTTCTGTTTGACAGAACTTCGAACAGAAACATTTCCGTACGAGTCAGCGCACTAAATGGCAGAAACTGCGGGCGCCGACAAAGGACGCTGGTGTCCATAGAATTGACACACATATATGTCCAAATAAGTGTGTGTATTTCTTCACTTTGGTGATTGTATATGTCGCCCAGTTTGATTTGCTGACGTTGCAAGCTAAAAGAGTTTTTAATATGGCATATCAAAGATGAGCGCGCAGTCGTCAAAGATGTATCTACATGAACTGCGTCAGGTGCAAACAAAACACATCAAAGCCAACAATGGAAACTTTTGTGTGCATTGCCAAAAAAAGAGTAGAAGAAAAAAGCAGAAAGAAAGAAAAAGCAGATAAAACGTACCTTGCCATGAAAACTTACTTTGTATGCTAACCAAGCTGGCGGGTCACGCCCCCTGAACGCGGTAACATTGTTACAATGGCATCACGCTGGCCGCAGGGAAGTGTACAAGAGGGGTAGGGCATTGAATAAAGTTGGCAAAAAAATTAAACAAAGAGTTTTTGGGAGCCGCTTACCAAAAATGAAATACAATTTTAATGGCACAACATTGAGGCTAAGGCATAAATCTTGGAAATGCCTTCGATGCGGCTGCTGCTACTACGGATGCTACAGCTGTGATTTCTTTTATGTCGCCTCGGGAGACGCTTCATTTTGGCAGCATACTCTTGGGCGAAATTGTTTTATTGCCCAGTGAGTAATTTGGAGCTCGGGTAACTTGCGATAGATCAAGGAGACTCTGAATTATGCTGTGTTTTTCTATTTCAAGGCAAAAAGGAAACTAAGAACACCAGCAAAAACAGTGAAACGAAGATGTATTACAAATTCATAGAAAGGTGGAAATTTGCAGCAGAGAGAAAGTCAAATATATTCATAATAACATGGATTGACGACGGCTTCTGGGCCTAAAACAAACTGGTAAATTGTGTGTCCCACTGTGCGACTTTGCAGCGAGCAAAGTCTTTTACATGCTTATGAGCGCTGGCTAAACTTTTATTGTTTCTTTGAGTACGCGATAATTTAGCTTATGTTTTCCGTTTCCTAATGAGCCATGCCCCAAAGTAAATGCTGCAAATTGGTGCCCCGGACATGTGGACATTTAATGAAACACTTAAAGCTGGGACGCCCAAATTAATGCTTTCATTTTACGTGGAGTTAAGGGCCTCAACGCCGTGTCATCAGCCAGTCAATCATAAATTTATAATGTCGTCGAAACCTATATGAATTTTTACGTTTATCACCAGCCACCCCCGCGAAAAAGCACAGTTACTTAGGCAACTGCGCACTGTTTTTATAGGCCGTGTGCGTCAAACTTTGGCGGAACTTAGCCATAACCAACAAAAACACACAAAATGTAACGCAAACGTAAACGTTTTTCATTACTTCAGCGAAATTTGAAGGCCAATAAAAATGACAATAATAACAGACACAGGCCAAAGGCAAATCAGGCCCTGCTAAAATACTCGTTTATTATGTATTTCAATCAAATAAATTATACTTGTGATTTAATGTTCGGGCTCTCGCTTAAATTTCAATATTGTTGCCCGCCTTTGGGCTGGCCAGTCCATGTTACTATAACAGCTAAAGCTGCGCTCACATAACAGCGTGCTGTTAAAATTTCCCCGTTCTCTGAGTGTTCCATTTGCTCTAACAGCTTAAGAGAGTGTTATAGCGACTATGTTAGGCAGGCGCTGCTGTTAAGTTTCCCGAGTCGCTTTCTCAATTTCCGTTATCAAACTGATAAGCGGCTTAAACATGTTGGGTTGAAGACACGTACATTTTAATGAGGTTTTTTTTTTTTTATGGAAAAACCGTTGAACCCAATGACAACAATCTCGTGAGGCTGTTGCATTTACGCTGGAGACAAGTACTGAAAGCTTACTGGTAGTTGTTTGTCTTGGCCAATACAATTAACACCCTATTTGTGTACCCATTAAATAAATTATTATTATAATAACTAACTAATAACTAGAGATGTCTTTCACAGGTCCGTATTGTTGAAATGCAGATATGGACAGAAGCTTATTAAAATCGGACTGATTGAATGCAAAATTTAGTTATGTACAAATTGAAGCAATAAATTGTATACGTTCTACCTATTAAAGACAGAAAAACACAGATATCGTATTGTATTAAAAGTAAGCTGCGGCAAATGAAAAGAAATTAATCTCAAATCTTACATTAGGAATTTTTTCCCTTTTCTCACAGCTGCATTGAATTATCAGCAATAGCCTGAAACTTAAAACTATGTCCTGTTTTAAGCCGAAAAATCATGTAAAATTTCCACTTAAATTTGTGCATTATTTGAAAGATTTTGCACCTTATAATATGAAATATTTTTTTCCTTGAAATGGAAATATCCTTAATTGCAAATGGAAAAAAAAACAAAGTTAAGATATTGAAAAATGTGTCCAATTAGTTGTAATAATATCTAAGCAAGAAAATTACCTATAGGAATATTTTGGAATTTGAAAAGCTCTTCAGCTAACTTGAAAGCAGTGCCTACACTTTTGTTCGTAATTGTTGTTTCTGATAGTCGAGCACTTTAACTTTTAGGTTCTTTGCTTTTGAACTTATTGTACAATTAATTTATATTAATTATTTACTTGTATTTGTAACTATATTTTATTCATATTAAAACACATTTTGTGGCTAAACTCTCTTTGTGTGCAAAACAAAAAAAAAAAAACAAAAAAGGAAATTAAAAAATCAATCAAGTAATTACAAATGGGTTGTAGTTGTTAAAGACTTAAAAATGTTATTGTAATATGCGTGGTAAGCTCGAAGTGTAATGTTGTCTTCAAGTGTTTGACTATTGGTCAGAAATCACTTCAAAAGCGAGTCATGTAGTCCCTTATGAATTGCGTGCGGCGTGCAACAAGCAGCAGGCAGCTCACAGCCATAAAGTGCACCAAAAGCAGCAGCAGCTGCGGAGGCGGCTGCAAACAAAGTATGCTGCACTTAAGTGTGTGTATGGCGAGTAGTGTGGTAAGTGCGTTGTGGCTCCCACAACTAATTTGCACGCTTTGAAGTTTGGAGCTGGCAACAAAGTGTAATGGAAGATAAGCTGGCAGAGGTAAGCGCTTAAGCCGCATGCAAAACAAAAGGCAACCGGAAACGGATATAGAAACACAAATGAAAATGCCAACTCACGCGTTTTCAATTGAAACCCGTAATGCGTAATTTTCGAGCAGGTGCAACAATTAAATTGCAAATGTTCTTCGTATGCCAAATGTTAAAACTATACAAAGTTCACTTGAACTTGTTCATTCATGAGAGATTAAATGGTGCAGAAAAGAGCAGACTTTATAGCAAATGAAACGCTGAAGGATAGGCACAAAGCAGAGGTCATAAATGCAATCTTAACTCTTCTAGTAAGTGTGTGGCCAAAGAAGACATTGCTTAAAAGATTAAAGATTAGCAAAGAACAAAGAACAAAAAAATCCATACAATTAAATTACATTCAAATATGTATGAAACTAAACATTTTTTTGCTATCAAAAATTATCAATAGAAAATAGACTTCAGTTTATATTTATTTATAAAACAATAAAGCAAAATGTTCGCCTGTTAATAGAGACTGTCGTAAATCGAGGTATGGATTTAAAGAGAATAAAATAAAACAAGTAAGAACGTTGCAGTCGGGTGTAACCGACAGCGGAAACTCGTTCACGGTGTAATAACAACGAAAACATTTAACCTAGCATTATGAGTGCACATATATGGTGCACAAATAATAAATAAAAATATAAAAAAAAGAAGAAATTTGCCTTGGGGCGTCGAATCCGACCATACCGCAGAATTAGCACACAGACCCCGCGTTAGACACCAACGCCACCAACCATTCAACCTCAATTGTGATAAAATTCAAGTTAAAGTATTAAATAAAAATATATACAAAAATTCTAACAGAAAGCAAAAAGAATATAATTTGAAGAAATTGTTATGAACTGGTTTGAATTATTAGAAGAATCAAGACCAGCCTTTGCATCAAGAGCGGGAATTGAACCCGAACACCGAAGTTATGTGTCAAGTGCACAATCGCAAACAGCCGCACACAAATTCTAAGAATACGAAAAAGTCTGGCAACTAACGCCATCTACCGACCAGTGATCAGTGGGCCACTTAATGTGACAAACTAATTGAACAGTTATCCAACACTTTTCTAATGAATCCAAATAATAATTACCAAAGTATGCAATAGATGGCGCTTGATATGTTGCACTGGCATCATTGATTTTGTGCACATATCTAGCTTTGGGCATTGTGGGCGCGGTAGTGGGCATAGCCAGGAGGTCATTAGCAATCTGTCGGTGTACATTTTATGCATCTAGCTTTAAAAGTGAGGGAGATATATTGAATTTCCACGCTCACTGTGGGCGCAACCCGAAACCCTTAACACTTTATCTGACGAAGGTATACACGAGTATATATTACAAATTTCAAGTCTCTAGATTCAATAGAGGCGAAAAAAATTGCGTTTATACGGACAGATTGACGGACAGACGGACGGACAGCAACATGGACATTGCACAAAACCAATATACTGGTTTCCCTTCGTGAGCGAGTATAAAAAAAAATAATAAATAATAAAAACAAGTAAGATGGCTCTAGTCGGGAGTTCCCGACTAGGAGATACCATGAACTCAGCGGCGAGCTGTCGTTACATGCATATAATTAAACCCCTCTGCATTCATAAGCACGACACCACAGCCGCACTTAGTTAATAAAAAAAAATAAATAATAATAAAAACAATGCTAACGCTTCGCGCTCGCTTTTTCTATCTGCAGGCAAATTTTGCAAACTTTTCACAAAATAAGAAACTATATCTTTCAGATGTTGGTTGCAGTTTATCTGTGCATGCCAAATACCAATTTTTTTGCTTCAGAATATTTCAAATCGTCGATGTCCATCATTAAGTTGCACTTGGACCAGTAAGTGTGTTAAGTTTAACAAAATTAAATAAATAAACAGTCAGAAGAAAAAACTCCGTTGACACAAGCGAGGTGTTCAAACTTGCGTCGTAATGGCCGCCAGGCGACATCTCTACCATCGATCTACAACATCATTCTAATTGTTCCCGTCAAAATCTGAGCTAAGATATTAGCGCACATGCGCAAAAAATCACTTTAGAATTCGACAAAGTGCTCACGCATATGAATATGCATGTATGTGTGGTCACGCATGCAGAAAACGCCTGCGTTTGGCGCTTGCCACTAAGTGGTTTGCCAATATACAAATACATTTTCTTTAATAACTTCTGTGTTTCTTACCCGATTTTGATTAATTTTTATGCAATAGATTCTTCAAGTGCTATAGTATAAATAAATATTCATTTGAACAAAATTTTGTGTCTCTATGTCTCATAATCTACAAAATAAGCTTAAAAAGTTAGAGGTTGTTGTAGATTTTGATCGATTTTAGGAAAACGGTGTGGGTTATCGATTATTTGAATTAAACTTGATCTGCGCGTGTCATGGAGTCTATAGCCGAAAAGTCTCTAGCTCTTATAGTTTCCGAGATAGACGCGTTCATACAAACGGACGGACGGACGGACAGACAGACGGACATGGCTAGATCGACTCGACTGTTAATCCTGATCAAGAATATATACTTTATGGGGTCGGAGATGCTTCTGCCTGTTACATACATTTGCACAAAACCATTATACTCTTTTTACCCATTTTCAATGGGTTCAGGGTATATTAAATAAAATAATAAGCCATGACAATAGTAAACAGGATTTTAGTTAAAAGTTTATGGATTGCATTAAAAAAAGAGTTATCTGATAATTGTATATGTGCTGCTTTGAGCATAAGTAAAAATATGAATAATATCCCCAAAGAGTCCTTGCATGCACATAATTAACATGATGGGCGAAAGAACTGCAAATAAACACTTACGGATGAGGCACAAAAGGCAATGGCGGATAATATGATCTCGAGTGCGTAACAATAAAAATACGTCACATTCTATTCAAAATATGCCCACTTCGATGAAGGTAAAACACCACAAGCCAAGCACAAAAAAAAAAGATAATAAAACTTTGTGTCACTAAAATAGCTGCATAGTTTAGCCAAGCACCGCTAATACTCCCAGGAACCGCTCACGCAATGGAATATGCTGCAAACATTTGCTCAATTGCAGTTTGTCGTCCACATTGTGTGTGTGTACGAGTGTGTGTGTGAGTGCGGGTGAGTAGAGGATGCGTGTTTGCATTTGCTGAAGTGCACACACAAAAAATGGTATTTTTTTATTTGCAGAGTACTTCCGCTTTGCTGCTCTTTATGTTGCTTATTTTCTGCTCGACTTTCTTGTTGGGCTTTCTCACTGACTGACTGGCTGAGTGAGTGAGTGGGTGAGTGAATGACTAACTGTCTCTGGCTGACTAAGTGAGTGCGTACGAATACTCAAGTAAAAAACCTGCATTGAATACGTGCATTGTAGAATTTATCTTATTTCTTACGTAGGAAGACGGCAATGTTTGTTGGTTGCTTTCTTTTGGCTTGGCTCTGATGGGTATTGTGTTAGAATAAACATTAAGCAGATGTCCTTAAGTCCTTTTGTCAAGTAAGTCACTTTTTCAAAAGAAGACGGCAAATGATGACCAAAAGGCAGTCAAAGATAAGAGTAGCTTACATGTAGGTAATTCGCAAAACCGAATATATTTGTATATATTTAAGAACAAATATTACCAAATAAAGGTTGATAGCACGATGGAGATAAAAACGACTTTTCAAGTTTAGTGCAAGTTAAGCCAATTTGCACTAGAATCGGCTTAAGATTGAGAGCTGAAGGACCACATAATTTAATAATTACTTTTAATTTCATTTTGAATTATATATACCCAAATTAAAATTATTAATTAAAATATTTGCCCTATTCCAATACAATATCACGCAATCCAGTATTATACAAATTTGTATTTTGAAATTAAATAGTTAATTTAGTCATTAACCTTTACATATTTTTAATTTATAAATTATAAATAATTCACATAATTTTGTGTGCAATATATATACACCCTATTCTCTTTTCACACGATAAATACGTTCACAAGAAATTCGTGGGGAAAATATATTGGCTATTTGGGGAAAAAGTAGATTAGTTTCAGACCCAATAAAGCAATTTAAAACTTCAATAAACCATATTAAAACATTCTTCTTATTTGTAATTTGTGAAGGCGGTAGTGGCCGACATTTTTCGGCTCGGTCTTTAGAGGAAGTAATCAGAAAACTGTCAGCCAAATTTGGTGCTCTAGCTCAAAAATTGTGGGAGATATGGATTTTCGCGGCTAACATTAAGTGGGTGAGTCAAATGCATTTATATTTTTATCTTTAGGAGAGTTCATTATAAATCTGTCTGCAAAATATCCAAAAGATCTTAACACTTTATCTGACGCGGGACATTGCACAAACCCAAAATACTCTTTTCACTTCGCGAACGAGTATGACAAAGAGAACACAAAAACAAGTAAGAACATTCAGTCGGGTGTAACCGACAGCGGAATACTCGTTAACGGTGTAATAACAACGAAAACGTGTAGCCTAGCATTATGGATGTACAAACAAATAATAAATAAAAATATAAAAAAAAAAAGAAATTTGCCTCCTTGCGGCCTCGAGCCCGGGCATACCGCAGAATTAGCACGCATACACCGCGCTAGACACCAACGCCACCAACCATTCAACCTCAGGTGTGATGAAATTAAAGTTAAAGTATTTCAAAAGAATTATATGAAAAATTCTAACAGAAGGCAAAAAGAATATAATTTGATGTTGTGCACATATCTAGCTTTGGACATTGTGGGCAGTCGTAGCCAGGAGGTCATCAGCAATCTGTCGGTGTACATTTTATGCATCTAGTTTTAAAAGTGAGGGAGATTTATTGATTTAATCATATTGCCGTGCCCCCCGTGGTCGCAACCCGAAACCCTTAACACTTTATCTGACGAGGGTATACACGAGTATATATTTAAAATTTCAAGTATCTAGCTTCAAAAGCGGCGAAAAAAATTGCGTTCATATGGACAGACGCACGGACGGACATACGGACTGGACAGCACGACGGACATTGCACAAACCCAATATACTACTTCGTGAACGAGTATAACTAGTTTCACTTCGTGAATGAGTATAACATAAAGGTTTTCAATTAGCTTTTGACAGGATAATTAAGATGATTGCAAAGTAGCAGACAGTTATATGAGCTGCTCATTAGTTGCTCAAACTACTCAAAATGTCGATTTATTGGGAGAGAAATAAAACGAAATACATATTTGAATATCCGACTTTGCATCTAGTTTAATTACAATTTTCAATTTCAATTATTTCCCTTCACTTTATGCATAACGAAATGCGCTGACCTGTGCTAACTTTTAAAGTTCTCTTTCCGTATGTTGATTTTCCGATTTTTGCGCACTATTGTTAAGCATTTCTACAATTAATACATTTTACTGCAGCAGCTGCCAATAGCCATTGCCATGCACACGGTATGAAAGGCTGAATTCCTGCCCGCAGCTCCGTCGCGCTCTTGAAAAAAACACAGCTAGCAAATTGCAAAGCAAACGAATAACTACAAATGCATGAGTCCGCCTCCTGTTAGGGTGCCAGTAGGGCAAAACATTTCTATAGCTAATAAGCAGCTGCAGGAATGGAACGGTTTTGTAATTGGCATTAAATATGCAAAGCAACAGCAACAACTTCAAATTCATTACATAGCTGGGCGTGGGAAATGCCAGTCAGGGGATTATCGATTATAGATACAATATTTATCTGTGTAAGCAGTGACGGCTGATGCAATTTGGTTGATGATAACGATCATCGGACCATAACCTCAAATTGCGTAAATTACAACAAACTGTAACCCAAAATGACTGTCGTATCAGATTCCCAAGTCTTATTTATGGCAAATGAGCAGAAGCGCTGCACAGATTGCAATAATGTCTGGCAGTGGGAGAGGTAGATGTTAGTAAAGCGTAGAGATGGGCGGTTTTATGCCACAACATGCGCTTCTTTTTTTCCATTCGGTAAGAAGGTTTTTCAAAATAATAATTTAATATTTCTTTGTATAAACAAAAAATATAACTAAATTCATCAATGCCAATAAATATTTATGTATTCTCTAATTTCTCAAAGCATAATGTACTTCAGATCGTGTTAATATAATATACACTTTGCTCTCTTTCTATAAGAAAGAAAAAGATTCGTGTAAAAATTGTATTGTCTAAATGGAAAAATAGGAGATTATAAATTGAGGAGTAAAATAATCAATATTAAGAAAAATCTTTTTAGAGTTCACATGGGAATGTATTTTATGCGCTCAGTTTTCTTAACTCATTATTTATATTGTAAAATATAAATGATGATGGGGGAAAAGATAGAATATAATATCAGGAATTACTTAATATCAAAAGGGTAAAACGAATTTAAGCATATATTTATATCACAAGGGTAAAACGAATCTAAGCATATATTTACATATATATATAACTCGAGGAATCGCAATAAAACAGAAAATACCCATATAATCAATTCGTGTAAGAAGACAAAAGTTGTATCTGTTTAGAGCGTGCTATTTCAAAACCGTGTCAAAAAATTCGTGTATAAAGAAAATTAGTGTAAACATTTACAATGCGTTTCTATTTGAGT
Source organism: Drosophila colorata (assembly GCA_035041545.1). Classification (NCBI taxonomy): domain Eukaryota; kingdom Metazoa; phylum Arthropoda; class Insecta; order Diptera; family Drosophilidae; genus Drosophila; species Drosophila colorata. The sequence goes on from JAWNLD010000233.1 coordinate 358,160, forward strand.
TGAATTGGTGTCGAGATTTGTTTCGTGTCACGAACACATCACTGTCGAATCAAAGTAAGCCCGGCTCAACTAGCGAGGGGAAGTCTCGTCCTCGAGAGGAAAACTCGTAACTTAGTTTACTTGCAAAGGCAACAGTAACATTTGGTACATGCTGCACGCTAACAATTTGACGCCACGGGGCTGTGGCAAGGGGCGTGTCGGGCATGGGGCGCGGTTGAGCTGCAGCATGCGTGTAAGTATAATGAACGCTAAGGCCAATGTCGCCACTCGTTTCCTGCCACCTGCCACGTGTGTATTATCTGTGCGTGATATTGAAGCAACGAACCACACTTTGCCTTTCTGTTGCGAATTTTAATGAGTTTCGCGGCTGCGTGCGGTAGCCGAAGTCAGAAAAGGCAGCTAGGCCCTCTCAAAAGTGAACAATATCAGCTGAGAGCCCACACTATTTAAGGCAGCACATTCTCATTCTAATTCTCAGCGAATCATTAACAAGAAATTATGATTAAAGCTAGCTAGCTAGCACCGAATTTTGGCATTTAGCTTAGGTAAGTTAAGATAGTATTCTATCTATTTAGATTGATATATAACATGTTTGAAATTTTTCAAGTTGTTTTAAGCAAGAGTTATTAACTAACATCTAAGTATAATTAACATTTGCTAACTTTTAAGGCAGCTAATGGCTAATCGCTGAACTGTAGACTGAGAAACTCAATTTACAGGATAGTCTTATAATTATTAGCATCAGAAAATTTGCAATTGCAAAATAAATTGAATTGCAATAAGAGCTTAGCCCATGAAAGATATTAGTCTAATAAAACTAAGGACCCTTTAAATAATAATAAAAGTAATTAAAATTCATATTAACAATAACAACAATAATCTCAACACGATGTTACCTGTAGTATATAGAGAGCAGCAGCAACAACAAAAAAACAATTTAAATAGTCCACTAAAAGTTGCCACTTGACTTATTCATGTACTTTTTAAAGTCTTTTCCCTCTCAGCTAAGTTTTATCTCTTTTATATTTAATATTATTTCAAGCTCTTACAATTGTTTTATGTTATTACTTTCCACTTGAGAGTCTTCAAACTTAAGTTGGCCACTTAAATTGATTGCAAAATTGTTAAATTAATCGCAATTATCTACTCGCACTTACTTAATTCACTTTTACGCTCAAAACACCATCGCGAAACTTTGAACTTGGCAAACTTTGTTATTTAAACTAAATTTAATACTGTCCGGAGCTAAAAGAAAACCATCGATGGGCCCCCTCCCTGCCACGCCCACAGCCGCCAACGCACATTTCAATTATCATACAATTTTTCCGTTTCCTTCCTCTCGCTGTCCTCGTTTTCATAGCGCGCTTTATGTGTAAACTTGTGGCCCACTCTGGTCTGGTCCCTGCGGTGCCAGTTGTAAAAATGTTTGACCAAGGCAAATGCCATCGGATAATTGGGAAAAGTCTGCTACGATCGAAAACCGCATGCATTTAATTAAAGACCGAAGCTCCTGCAATAAGTCACAGAATCATACGGCATTCTTTTACTCCCACTCAAACGTATGTAAGAAGGAATCAAAGTCATTCGAGAACAAGTTAGACTGCACGACTGGGACATACTGCTTACCCAGCTTAACTTTCTTTTAGATCTTTAGCTATTATTAATATCACTATTACTACCATCATCATTATTATTATTATTATTATTATTATTATTATTATTATTATTATTATTATTATTATTATTATTATTATTATTATTATTATTATTATTATTATTATTATTATTATTATTATTATTATTATTATTATTATTATTATTATTATTATTATTATTATTATTATTATTATTATTATTATTATTATTATTATTGTTATTATTATTATTATTATTATTATTATAATGTTATGCAAAATATCAACCTTACTTTTTAAAATAGCATTGACTAGTTTGGTTTTTTGTTAAGTATATGACAATACCACATATAAACACTTGCCTTATTGAAATTCCGAAATTAAGTTAAGTCTAGATATAAAACTTGAATTGCTTATGTATTTTATGACTTTACTATCTTCACTATCTATGCATAAAGATTTATGCAAATTGTTTTTTCAAATGCAGGTATCACAAGCTCTCAAACACAATCGAAATCAAACTGGAAATTAACTGTCTTAGATATATGGAATTTAAATATATGAAACACACACGCCCATTGATAATTCTTGATATGCCCTTACAAGTCGCCCATCGCATAGTCTGCTTTAATAAAAATAAAGTTCATGGCAAATATTTCGTAATAACTTCGAATTGTGTTCGTTTGAACAGCTGCCATCCGCAATTTACAATTTTACTGCTTTACACTTTTTCCGTTTATTCCGAATGCTTCTCTCTTATTAAGTAATTGCGCAATTAATTCAATTTTCTTTACACTCGTACGTATACGTGATATCTGCTGTCAACAGGCTGATGCAGCTCACAATCATATTGGTTTGATTTAAATATGTTTTCAATTTGCAATTAAATTGATTTTTTGCACGCTGGGCTAACAAATAATAACTTATTACCTGTGTGAAGCAATTAAAAAGAATGCACCCTTTACTTTGTATGTGTTTACAAAATAGATACCAAACTGGGAGATAGCACTAAAAAGAGATATTAAGACGGACGACCGTTTCGAGCCGCAGCACTCCACACCGAACTGTGCTGTTGTCGCGCGCTATTAAAACTGAACTGGCATCTCAAACGGCAAACTTCTAAATATGAATTGACATGGAATTGAATGCGACAATAACAACAAGAGGGCGGGCGAGCCAGCTAGCAGCCGATCGGGACAGGTTTTAGGTTTTGCTAAGCCCAGCTCTCGGGTTCCCCATATTTGCATGGTGCGTTTGGCAAATTGCCGTCGCGCTTAGCTTTTTGCATTGTTCACTTTTTTTTTTAAATTTATAATAATGTTATTGCGCTTCGCCACTGGCAGCATCGTGACGCCTTTGACCTCTGCTGCTCTGTTGGGCGTGTCAATTCAAGAACTTGCCAGAAAAGCGCTTCACTAAGCAAACGTTTCGAACACAATCAGCAGATGCCAACCACAATTTGCGGTTAACCAAGGGTTGCAGTTGGGCATGTGAGTGCAAATGAAGGCCAAGCTCAGATCAAGTTTGCACCTGATTACTCACACGCCCTGTGGTTAACTGACACACCACACAAAACGCGATCGAACCCGCTTGAAGTCAAAATTCATAAACATTTCCGCAGACGAGTGTTTTGAACTTGTGGATGTATCCGATTTGCACTGCTTAATAAGCCGAGGTCATGTCAACTGTTTCTGATGAACTTTTACTTATATGTATATACATTGTACCGTAAAGTGTATCAGCTAAGCTTCAGATAAGCAGTTGACTAAAAGCCTTCTAATTATCAGAAAAGTGCCTCAGAAGGGGGCCAAAAAAATAATTATATATAAAAAGGTATTCGCGTTTAACTTCTCCAGTCAACCTTAACAGAGTTCAATAACAACTTCATAATAAAACTACAATATAAAACATTAGGCTTTAAGATAGCAAAAGATAACAAAATACTAAAAAACAAGAATTTAAAGTAGAGTGCCTTAGTACTTTTAACGAAATCTTCGCTAAGTTTGAAATTTCGGAAGTGGATAGTGGAAGACAGTGGAAGATAATCAGTAATTTAGCAATCCACATTTTGTGACTCGCAATTACCGGGAGTAGAGAGGACGTAGGTAAGATCTTTTACTCGACTAAAGTCGATTATGCCGCTCACAAAATAAAAAAAAAACTTTTAATATAGACTTCTGGAATTCTTAGAAATTCGAAAATATTAAATATAACGGCTATTTTTTTTGCCAATGATATGGAATCGGACCTTAAAATATAATAAAACTGAAGATAAATATTGTAAAAATACTTTTTATTTGGGTTGATGAAATCAAGCTAAAAATTGAACGATTTTGGCCGCTTCGTAAACAAAAACGTTACTACTTGTGCAATATAAATGTACACAATATTTTATTTGTAAACTCTTTTAAAACTGCTATATCATAAGAATAATAATTACACATTTTAAATCTGATTCATTTTCTCGGAAAAACAAACTTGTTGACTTATTCGTAATGATTTACTAATATATGCTAATTATATCAAAACAGCGCGCAGCGGGAAATAAAACTCCCGTGCTTTAAAAAAACATTAATAAAGTTGACAATTTGTTTCGGAACAGCTGTTTGACAGCCAAAAATAAATAAGAAATAAAAAAGTCTGAAAGTTGACGTAGATAATATGTGTGTGGAAGCAGAAGTCGACGTTTTAACTGCGCTCTGCTTTAAGCTAGATTTAAGGCCAACCTTTGCGCTGTTCTTAGGTATTTCCCCAATTATTTACTGATGCGTCAGATCGGTAAACACGTTTATTGTTATCATCGTTGATACGTCTTTTATTTTGCTATTGTTTTTGTTTTCATTTTCGTTTTTGATGTCTTTTGCTGCTCTGGGGATCTTATATTCACTGGTGCTTCACATCTGGTTGACTAAGTGATGAGGTCCAGCACGCAAAACGCACTCAGAGCTCCAAGAATTGGAGAGCACTCTTAAATCTCGTTGCCATTTTTGCATAATCCGCTTATGTGCAGAAGGCAATAACCTAAAACCAAACATCGAACGAGCGAACAATGACTAAACCCATGCCCCCCTTTTGTAGCGCTCCTGGCTTTTTGGCTGAGCACGACGTACTTCAATAACTGCTCGTTGAAGCCTTTCACTTGAAACAGTTTGCGAATTGGACTGTCCGCATTGAATTCACAGCTCCGGCTCTGATGCCATAAATCCAGCTGAAGGTCGCTTCTATTTTTATAATTTTTGTCTGTTTGCTTGACATTTTTTCTAACTGAATGCATGTGTACATATGATTGAGTAGTATTTAAGTATATATATGTATATAAGTAATATGTGTAGCTCAATTTGAAATCCAGCAATAGGTAATAGTCTTTAGGTAAAAACTCGAAATAAAAATTCATATTTATTACTTATTTACTAGCATAATTAAATATAATGATATTATAATTTGATATTTGTAGTTATACGTAATTATTCACATTTTTCCTCCTTTGAATGTTGTTTGAGTAAATTTAAGTAAATGAATATTTTCGAATCATATTAAGATATTTGATAATATCATTATGTTTTTCTTGTGTGTTTTCAACGTTCAAAATATTTTTCAGCAAAATTATATTAAATCTGAACAAGACTGAAATTTAAGTTTCATAAAGAATTTGTGTAAGCCGTTTAATTGCTCTATTCCTCTATCAAAATTACTTATAATTTTTGCAAATATTAGAATGTAAAATATGTTGCCTCTACATTTTCTCATAAGAAACAACATATCTCACATATCTTACATATTCTACATATGCAAAAAATGTTTCAATACGCCTCGTGTAATTCGTATATTTGGCGATGATTTATCCAATATCTTATCAATCAATTTTAAAATACTATTAGAAATTGTAATTACCTCACAAAGATAAGAAAATCAGAAAGTAGTCACTTAAATGGGGCCGCTACTTTTAGGCCATAAAATTAGGCTTGTGAGATGCGGATTGCGTTTTTTATACTCTTTCTCGAAGTGAAAAGAGTATATAGAGGTTGTGCAACGTCCGTCTTGCTGTCCGGCCGTTGCTGTTGGGTATACTGGAATTGTGCTGTACGTGTAATAAGTTTAAAGGCAAATATTTAATTGAGACTCTTCAAACTAATCCCAAAGCAGTCCCAGCTTAATCAAATTTAAAGAATAGTTTTTGTGTCAAGACTACTATATATATATATATATATGTCTCATTAAATGCATTCAAAAGGTTGAAATTCAGATTGACTTGTGAATAGGAATTTTCGATATTGATTTATGAGCTTTACAAATGTCATGTTTATTATGTGTTTGGCATTTACTAATTAATTAGAAGCTTCGATTAAGCATACTTAATCTCAATCAATTTGTTGCGGGCGCTTAAATGCAAATTGAGGCAGACAACAAGTTTTGTGTATGCTGTTGTTGTTGTTGCAGCTGGCAGATGTTTATTTAGGCAAAATAGTTTATAAAAGGACTCAAAAAAACAATATTTTGATTTGATTTGTAATTATTTGTGCATGCAAATCATTTGCTCGTGTTGACTTTATGCCACATTAACTAACAAGAATACTGATACACGGCTACCCATTCATCTTATTGATGAATGTTCATGCAACACGTAAATGACTGAGCAAATGCCACCCAGGGGGTATTAGGTTAAAACTGGCTATTAACTTAAGCCCTAATAAGATAATTATAGCTTAAATGTGGTGTTAAGTTAAACGCAAACACTTGAATTTAAATTTAATTATTAAATTAAAGGTGTGCCCATAATTTATTTAATGTCAATATGTTGCTAATTGTTAAGAGAAGTTTTCAAACCAGTTTTAACACAGCTTCCACAACTGGCGACTGTTATTCAAAAGCTTTCGCTAGTCTATACACACACCGTGGTTTGGGACAATGTAAATGCATGTTAGTTTGACCTGTTAAGATTTTAACAGCATTTGCATCTGTTATTGCCATAACTCGTGAAGAGACTGTTATTGTAAAATTTAGTTAAATGTTATTGATAATCCCGTTTTATATCTGATGATGATGGGTGATTATAAAATCACTGTTTGTTAATGAGATTATTTAATTCAAAATATATTTTTGGACTTAAACATGAAAACTTTTGATGAAATAATTTTCATGCCAAACTAAGCAGTCAAATGGTAGGTGTTAGAGGCTAGCTATAGACCGGAAACTTGGAATATGTATTTGTTGAAATGTGACCCTAATATATTATTATTCAAGCAAAGTAGCAATCTGGCAACTCACATTTCGATGTTATCTTAAGTTGTCTTTTGTGCTGTCTCGTATGTGGAGACATTGTTCGATATTTCAAGCAACACCTCCCTTACGGTGAGAATCTTCGAGAGAAGCACATCGTTACGCATTACACTACACGCATTACATTTCCACATTTATATAAACTAAAATATTCCACAAATTACAACAAGTAATAAATTAAAGTTAATAAAAAGTGACTGTTTTAAAGTAACAAAAATCAATAAGACAGTTTTATGTTGCTATTACGCTGTGAACGAGTATTGCACAGTTGATTATACCCAACTGCACCGTTCTTACTTGTTTTTATGTGTTCAAATAAAAAATCTAAAGTCTTACTTATCGAATTTAAAACTCTCATATATATGCCCGTAATCGAATAAAAATAACTTTTTTTATTTGTAATAATTAATTCATTTGATACTTTGTAAATATGTTGCAAAATATATAACAGTTAATCTGGAGTAATGATTTAAAGCCACTTGATTTAATAAGTAAATTTTAATAGGCGTAAAATGAAAACATTTGTGTACTGGCAAAAACAAAACATTGCATAAAAAGCTATTTAAGATTCCAAAGCCAAATCAAAACACAGGCATCAATATTATAATTATGCCAATAGAAAGCAAATGCAGCAAATTTCCAAACTGAACATTAGATAATGATCGACGAGAAGATGACCTGTTTAAGGGTATAAAGAAACTCTTGGCCTTAAATATATGATTAAAATAACTATCTAAATAAATTGGAAAAACTTTTGATATTATTGTTATTGCCTAATAACAAAATACACTATCCAATTATATTGATATATATTTTTTTCAGTACTAACAAATTTTTATTTATGGTCAATCCAAAATGTTATTTATATGATTACCTTTATGATACTATTTTTCTTCCTTTAGGAGGAGGACAGGGTATGCTAATGTAAATAGTGAATAAGCTTACCGAGCTGTGCAAACATTAATTCAATCGAATGGAAAATATGAATAACAAATCATTTTTGATGGTTAAAGTAGAAAATCAATTATATTAAATGCACACTTCGCACATAGCCTATAATAATGGTCGATAAGGGATATAAAAGTGTTGAATATAAAATAACATTTTAAGAAATTTTAATATAACTTATTATTTTTGACTGGCTATACAATGATTTTGACTATTTGTCTGTCTGCCTGTCTTTTATCTGAATATAATCGAAGTAATTGAATTATTTCGGCTTTGCAGCAGATGTAAACAATGTAACACATTTTCCACATCGAACTTATCTCCTTGAATGCGCTTGAACTCAATTCGGAATTATTCAAATCAATTTCCATGTGCGTGCCGGCAAATACATAATTATTCTCGATATTATTGTTAGCAACAATAGAATTAGTTATAGACAGGTGGTCATTTCTCGGCCAAATGATTGTCAGGACATACAGGACATACGGGTATGTGAACATAGAAATCAGACACGATAATTTTAATTGGATAATACTGCTGTTATTGATAATTCTGGCAGTAGCTGTCTGGCGATAAGTTTTTGATAGATTCTGCATGGAAAATTAATTAAAAAAACCTTTGAAATATTTCGTAGCATATTTTACGGGCTATAAAACTTTCTCTTTAGTATGTGGCAATAAATAGTGCAATTAGTTGTGGGCTGCGAAAAATGCAACATGCGTTGCGTTGAAATTTTCAAATTTGCACCGCAAAACTTGTTTTAGCAATTAGGCTCAATCAATTGTGGTCGAGTGCGTGTAATTACAAATTCCATTAGGCCGAATCGATGCGTGCAATTCAATAAATAATCAGGTAATAAGTTTTGCCCTTCAACACGCCCAAAACTTTAAAGCCCGATCATCCATCAATGTCAAGAGCCAGACAGCATTTCGCTGCCAACCCTGCTGCGTGTTTCAGCCGAGGCCTCAGCGCTTTAAGCCACCATTTTGGCCATGCGAGTCCCAGCTGCCTTTGTACATGCGCAAATATTGACAAAAAAAAACGCGAGCCGCCCCCAGGAAAAAGCTAACAGCAAAAAAATGTCAGAGCCGAAAGTAAGTAAACATAAAAAGTTTAACAAACATAATGAATGAACCACAAAATCTCAAAGAAATTGATTTTTATCCACATTTGTTGCTCTTTTTGGGTTTTAAAATTCATTTTCCGATGTTGCATTATGTGAAATAAATAAATGTACGAAAAAGATAAATTTTAAATTAATTCTGTTGAATTCAGGAAAAAACGTTATTAATTAATGCCGTTTCTTCTTGTTACAAAAGATTATACGATTAATTAAGTTTATGCATATACATATTTTATTATAGGCCACAACAAGCAATAACAATTTTTGTGAATTAAAAACAAATATTTATTCATTGAATCTTTAATATACCCTATACCCTGTTAAAAAGGTAGACACCATAACGTTGTTTCATTTTTTGTGCCGGGAGTGGACTTTGTCGTCTATGGCCTCTGTCAAAATTAGTAAATTATTATCGTTCAGGAGGTCTGAATCGGTTTTGAAATATTCGAGTAATGACTAAATATGAAAAACAGCTAAAAATATACCAGGTTTTAGAAATGTTATAAAGAGTCACCATAGGAAAATTTTCAAAGTGTTTTTTGTCAGGAGTATATGTATCCATATGTATGCGAAAAATAAAGTTTGGTAACTGATACAACAAATTTGATTTTTGTTACCCAGTAATCTATTGCAAAAAGTTTTATCAAATTCGGTGCAGGAATACAGAAGTTATTAATATAAACGTGCTGTAAAAGTTGACAAATTTTACAAGCAAATTGACAGCAACGTGGTCACATACATACACACACACACACACACACACGCACACACACACACACACACACATTTGCATGCATTTATACTTGTTAACTTTCGAATTTTTTCCTCGAATCTTTTGCGATTGTGTAGTTTGAATGTAGTATTTTGTAAGCTGAGTTTTTTCACTAAAATATGAACCAGTAGAGTGTCTCTGCAGAATGAGATACAGCTTAAGTTTTCGGTGGGTCGGAGGTTTGAGTTCCCCTAGGGGCAAAGGAAGCGATGTGTTTTTGTTTTTGTTTTTATTTTTCATAACCTGTTTGCACAGCAGCTGCTCCACACTGCGACAGATTTTTTTTCTGCACCTTGCCACATTTATATTTGTAAGTCTTTTATGTGTCCACATAATGATAGGGTATAGTGCTTATGCCGATCCCAGGGTAGTGTGTGGGTGTAATGTTTGTCTTAGCCAAAAGACATAGCATTGTTAAATAACTTAATTGATAGATTTCAAAAAGTAATAATAGTAATGCTCGTGCTCGTTTACACAAGTTATGAGGATGGGACAAGTGTAAGAGCTAAAACACCGAACACAGTGAAATTCCCCATTACGGACAGTCCTTATAACCGGACAGTTCCAACAGCCGGACAAATTTCGTGGACACAGCTATTTCACTAACTTTTCCATAGAAATATCATTCCAATAACCGGACGCTCTAATAACCGGACGCCGACACTATATTTCAAATCATTTTGATAAAAAAAAACATTTATTTATTGCATTAAGTATTTTAATTTTGTTGTCACCCCATATTTATCTTGACTTTATATTAAAGTAACGTCAAACTGTCTTCCATTATATTGTAAACAAAAACATACAAAAGTAGATAAGTATATTTTTTCAAATGCGTAATTTGACCTGTATGTACTTATATTCCTTATATATATATATATTTCAAACACCCTCTCTTCATATATTCTTAAAAATAAGACAACAAATGTTCTAAACTGTTTTGAATGTTGTGCTTATTTGACATAAACGCCTACAACAACATCGAAATGTTGCAAATTTAATTAAAAACTTTTTTGGCCAAAAAAGAAAAGAGAAGAAAAAGCAACAGCAACTACATACAACAATTTGTGTTTCGGGCAGGCCAGCAAATAAATCTTTATGGATTAAGTGCCCTGCCAAGCTGGTTACAACAGGAGTATATACTACATCGCAGCTCTCCTTGTTGTTGTCACTGGTTTTGTTGTTATTGTTGTCGCTTCGTTTACGCAGCAGCGAATAAAAGTATTTCGAGCGGTTTAAAACTACTTCTCGCCGGAACAGAGACTGGGGAAGTGGAAATAAAATAGTAGCAAACAAAATGGCGACGGTCAGCATCGAGCGTCGAGTGATTTATGCGGCATGCGAGTTAGGTGCGGGCTGCGCGGGAGGACACAGCGGAGCGTGTGAAAGCCGTGCGTCTGGCAGACCAAATATTGAGGTTTAATGAACTCGAATCTTAATAAATAAATGTGTCAATAGAAATGCCGGCAACAACAAGAAACAGCTGCGTTAACAACTGCCGCCTGGACGCCCATTCAAAGTGCAAACAAAATGGCGACATCCGCGCCATTGTCCTTGCCGGGGAGTCTGTGTTTGGTGTTGGATTACGAGTACCTCAAACATAATGAAACGAAGACAAATGGCATTGCCAATTCTGTTTGTAGGCGTCTTGAAAGCCATTTGAAAGCCCGCATCTTTTGTAGGTCATTTCAATTTGGCACTCCCTCTCCCCTGCCGCACCCTGAACAGCAGGCAACACATTGCCTCGCCTAATGAGCTGGCCAAAAGCTAATTTGCACTACGTGCAGTTAAGTACTATGTGAGTAACAACCGTTAAAAAAACGACACACGAATATAAACACACACACACGCATCTGCAAATTAATTTGCTTTAAAGCATCAACTGACAAATGGATCTGCATATTTAATGAGCAGCAGAAATAAATCGAGCCGATTACTGGGATAATAAGCGTTAGTGAGAGACAACTGACTGAAGCCAAGAAAAGATTAGACTGAAGGCCTATTAAATCATAAAAATAATACATTTTCTCAGTTACTTTGCTCGACATTAAATAACCCTCGGAAACATTAAAATAATTCAACTCGATTAAGTTTTTATATTGTATATACCACAATCTACTGAGCTGATGATATGCCTCTTTCTCAGCTTTTAAAGGGTGTAAATGATTAAAAAATTTTAAGAGGCTCTTGTTAATAGGGTAATTATTGAATTTAATTAATGCATAGCTGTTATTTATCTGAAAGGGTATTTAGTCTTTCAGCATATTGAAAATACAAGTTTTTTCTAACATCAGAGGATGCACCAAATATTTTCATCAGTTCACTCGGAAATCTGATGTTTAATTTTATTGTTTATGCAATCATATAGAGATCATGAGTTTTCATTAGCGTAATTTATTATCTGCTGCCACAATTTTTACCAATTTCCCAGTGCAATTGCTTTTCCGTTAACCTTCGAACAATTCGAACCATTTGCTACCCTACTTAAGTGTGCTTTAATTTCAGTTCTATTTGATTCTCGAAATTACGTTTTTCCAATGCATTGTGTGTGTGTTTGGGTGCTTAAGTAACGGGACTACATAGTAGGTGCTTCGAATGGCGCGTCGTTGGTCAATTTTCCGCTTGGTTTTATTGTTTGCTGACCAATTGACTTGTTCCTGCTTCTCCTTCGTCCAGCTGCCCCCTCGCCCGCTGCTGCTGCTGCTGCTGCTATCCGCTGAGGCAATCAACACATCATCCGTGATGTGGGGATGAGGTGGGGATGAGCCTTCGCGTGTCATTAAAGTGGCATTGAAGCACATTCACATTCCGACATCCTTATTATCCATCGTGCACATCATCAATGACAGCAACAGCAACAGCAACATCAGCAGCAACATTATCGTTTGTTTTGATAGGTTTTTTCTCAATCCGTCTCTCTGTCCCTCTCTGTTTTTTGGCCGGATAACAGGATGGCAGGATGAGATTGTAGTGGAAGCACATGTGACTTTTTGGTCTACATAGAAGCTGTTTGTTTTCATTTTACTTTGCAGCTTTTCGCCCTGTCTCAACTTTTTGTTGCTGCCCGTGTGTGCGTCTGAGTCGAGCTGTTGTCTGGTTTTTTGGGCTTAATCTGCACTGGAACAAATCATGCAAAGCATTCATCAATTTTGTTATCCTTCCGGGGAGTGGGGAGCGGCAATGGGGTGGGGGCTGGCATGGCGAATTGCCTTTGGCTTAGGCCTAAGGCCAACATGAGCGGCGAACATGATTGTTAGCCCGGCACGGGCAAACATTTGCAGGTGCTTAGACAACATGTTACGCATCCTAAAAATAGGCAATGAAGATTGAAATTGATGGTCCTTGCTCAGACCCAGACTTGGCTGGTTGCCCAGGCAATCGGCTCGGCTAGCATGTCCCATCGTAATATTGTGGAAAATGTTTAAGTTTCGATTGGTGCATAAAGCATCTTAGAAAAGTCAGGATTTAAGTTGCAAATAATTTAAGAATATATTCAACTATTTTCTTTTTACATAAGGTTCAAAGCTTAAAGTGAAAATCTAACCTAATAAAAGTGCTGATATGTCGATTCAGTGCCAAACTGTCAATGGCAAGCAAAACTAAAATTGAAATTGATTGCTATAATATAAATATTATGCTCGCTTAAGCTTTAATTAATTAATTATTATGAACAGGTCCATTAATTTAGCGAAGAGAGATTGCCAGCCATTTTAAGTTTTCACATTGAATCAAAATAACATAACTAATGCATGCCTTATTCAAAATTCATTTGAATACTCTAATACAACTTATAAACACCTTTGTTATTTTTGGTTTGGAAATTACAGCTTTTCTTAAACCCCTAAAACAGCATAATTATGATGCACGACCAGAAATGTCCACAAAGTATTTATAAGCCGAAGCACACTCAATCGGTTAGCAACAGCAACACCTGCCCACAGTTTACCCCTCCCCCCCCCCCCCTCCCCTCCCTCCTCATCATGACAACATTGGCCACAGCTATCTATCAAGTTGTATTTTCGGTTGCGTTTCACCAGGACAACAAAATAAGCAAATGTGTTATAATCATATGCGACGCGTGACTGACTTACATACTTGTACATACTTGGACACACACAAACATACACGAAAATATTCATAAATATGTATATATATAAATATATTTATTATATAAATATATATATATATATATATATATATATATATATATATATTTGTGGTGTGTATTTGCATATGTGGATAGATAGTATTTGAGTGGATATCTCTATACCCTGTAGACATGTTAAAAAAGGGAATACTTAAATTTGATCATTTTATGTAACAGGCACATTTTTATGATGTCTTCGACTCTTAAGTAATATAATAGCATGTGTATATATGTTCTTAAACTATTAAATAGTGTTAATAACTTAAGCTATTAACAATAGAAACTTTATATACCAACGAAGTTGGTGGGTGTTGTGTTCAGGGTATCATCAAGTCGGGCATCTTTTTTGTATTGTGGTTTATTTTGGCTGTGTCTATTTATGGATTTGGCACAACAACTTGTGATTTGTGCTGTGTGATTTCTTTTGTGATTGGCAAAAACAGTGACAGACAGTGTCTGATAAATTGAGATTCGGGATTTCTGCTGTGTTGCATTTTGCAAACCTGATTTGATATTTGGATATTTGGTTTGAAATTCAACAGCGTTTTCAAATGCCAATGCATATTGATGAATTCATTTAAATAAATGATCAAGTTGTTAGCTAGCTTCCTAGCGGACATCATTTAGCTCTTTTGTATTATTTTACTATCTAACCAAAATCTCATTCAAAAGGAAAATTAAAGTAATATTAAACTGTTTTCAATTGCACTGTTATTTATGAAAATAATAATATCAGCAAAGTATTTAAAACACACTTTGAAATGTCAAAAACATACAGTTTTGTTTAAATTTGTTTTTCACTTCCCCAATTTCTCCTTGCTTCGTTATTTTTTCTTTTTTTTTTGCAATACAGTACTATATATTTGATTGCACAGCATATTTAATTATTTTACTATCTCCCAAAAAGTGCAGGACTAAACGATAAAATGTCAAAGGAAGGACCTTTTGACATCTTTTTGCATTTGTTTCATATTTAATTTGCAACATTTTTGCTGTGATTCAAATATTTTTAGAGCAGGACTTGTGCACAACTAAAGGTGAAGAGGACACCGACAATAAAAAGAAGTGAAAGCTAACTTTCATAAATTACTTAATGGAAGCGAATTGTTAGGAAGTAGATACATGTGCATAAATGTATAATATTAAAAGTAATTTGTAGAAGTAGTTGTGCTTGAAATATTTTAATTTATTAAAATTGTGGATTAGATAGGCATCGTTATTTTAGTCATTTTAGTTATTTCTTAAGCTATCATAAACATGGATTGCAAACAAATTTAATGCATATTCGAATATGTAAGTGTATGCCATAATGTATACGGCTATGTACAATATAAATTAATGTTAATTATATGTTTCTATTTATTAAGTTTTGGTCATTTGTGTCGATAAAATCAACACAAGTCGCAACAAAAACAAGCATCAAAAATACAATGACAATCCACAAAGTGAGTCAAATAAGTAAGCGCACAGCACACAAGCCTACAAGTACACACACATATACTCGCACAAAGCAATTTCAGTCCTAATGAGCAGCGCGCTGCTCCAAGACAAGGTCAGCCAACCATCGTCCCCTCATCCTGCGCTTTGGCTTTGTCCTGCCCGCCGCTCAGTGCTGATAAAAATGATAAGCCAAAGGGGAACTGCTGCCAGTTCACGTTGACACGGTGCAGGAGGGTAGGGGAGGACTTTTAGTACAGCGTTATACATGTCCTGTATAACAGTTAGCTTCCCCTCTCCAACACGCCTTTTGATTAGTCTGAATCTTTTAATGCTTATCAGGGCATGTTCTTTTTTAATTTTATTTGAATTTATTTTATTTTTCATGAACTCGTTATGAAATTATTGTGACATATGCTCTAATTATTTTTAACATCCACTTGAGCTAAAAAGGGCTAGGAGATTTGTTCAAAAATACATATTAAACGAATATGTAATTAATTAATAATACATATTACATAAAATTTACACTTATATAATAAAATATATTACCGCTATGTGGGGTTTCAGGAATATGCTGCTGTTTAAGGTCCTGTTAAGTAGGTGCAAAGACCGCATGTGTCTCTGTTTATGTAGTTAAACTGCTAATTTATTTGTATTTATTTTTTATACTAAAAAAAAGAACACTAATAAAATATAAAAATAATAAAATTACTTCATGAGTTGTATTAGCCTGGTTTTTATTTTATTTATTTATTTATTATAAATAGTCATACACAACAAATTTCTAATAATTTGAATTTTAAACAATATGTTAAAAACTTTTGTACTAAAACAATTTATGCCTGAAATTTTTGAAAGAGTATGGAAATTGACCTGTCGATATTCAGGCGTTTTTCGGTTAAGATTGGTATTAGCTCATAAATTTAAAAATCGTTTTGTCAAGGAAATTTTAATATTGAATAACAAAAAGTTAAAGTAGCCGATAGCATAAAGGGCATCCTGAGAAACAAGGCGTTGAAGATAATTTTCGTGGGTATGTCCTACAGCTAGATATTGTTAGCCGGAGTTAAGCAGATTCCACACAAAAAGCGATGACGCACTGTGTAGCATTTATCGCATTTGTAAAGCCCATTTTAGGGGACCGTCAGTCCTGGAATGGCTGCCGGCAATGGGGAAAAATGCGTGGAATCCATGAATCTCAAACTGAAACCAACTGCCAAGTGCTGCGTCACTGTGTGTCAAATTAATGACAATGCAGTAAAATGTGGAATAGTAGAAGAGCAGACAAACGATTGGGGAGGTTGCGACAGCGGAAATTGTGCGTGGTACATTCTAGCGGAAACCAAGCGAAAGTGTAATTGGAAAACGCTGTGGTAAATTACTGTAAATATTAAAATTATTTCTGCCGAATCGAAACATATAACGATGCATTGCACAAAATCCGCAAATGGCCGAGAATGAGCGAAATTGCCAAACAGCAAACAATTTCGGATGAATGCGACGTGCCGCATCCGCTGAAAATCCAATAAAACTGCCGGCCCCACCCGCCTGTGGACAGAGGGCTAATCCAATTGGAACGCATATTGAGTTGGTCAGCCTGTTGGCCAAGTGTTGTGACTGCCGTTAACCATTCTGTGCAAATGGCATTTGCCAGCAGCCATGGGCAAAATAATAATAAGGCCAACTAACAGCGTGTCGTGGTTAACATTTCACGCAGCATTGTTGCATGTTGCATGCACATATTGCCTTGCCACAAGCAAAAATCAAGTAAGAACGTTGCGCTCGGGTGCAGCCGACTTCGCAATACTCGTTCACAGTCGAAAACGGTGTTAATTATTTTTGCTATTTTGGGGGCGGCCGTGCGCGTGGCCGAAATTTTTCAGCTCGATCTTTAGAGGAGGTCATAAAACTGTAAGTGATATGGATTTTCGCGGCTTAGCGCGCCCAAGATATATATATATTATCGACTTGCCGCGCCCCCAGTCGTCATATCCAATAATATGTGCGATCTTTAGAGGAGGTCGTCAGTAATCTATCTGGAAAAATTTCACATACCTAACTTTAAAACTGAGTGGGTGTACATGAGTATATATTCCGAATTTCAAGTCTTTCATACTGACAGACGGGCGGACGGACAAACGGATGGCCAGCAAGACGGGTATCGAATAAACGAAATATGCTCTTTTCACTTCGTGAACGAGTATGAAAATTGGCGTCAGGCCCTTTGTTTGTGCGTAGCTTGCGTCCTTTAAAGCTGATGTGTGTCTTGCTGCATGCTCGGGTCCAACATTTGTCCCCAAGGCTTTTGACCTTTTGAGTGCGCCTTGCTGAAATTTTCATAATCGATGAGCAGGCGAATCCCCAAAGGCTCTATCCCGACACAGCTACACAGACGGCGCCACATAATAAAGGGTTTCCAACTTTGACCTGTCATTTTTTATTTTTTGTGCAGACGCGGCAAATACATAATATTAAGTGTGGCGAATATAGAAAGACGGTCTTTAAGTAGGGGCGTCTAAGTTGATGGGGGGGAACCTTGTTGGACTACCGGCATTTTTACAGTCGTTCCCCGGGGCTCATAAGTGTGTCTGTGTGTGTGTGTGTGTGAGGTGTGCAAATTGCTGTGTGAGCGCGAAAAGTGTATTAAAAAAGAAGCATTATTGGATTTAAAGGTATTGAGGATATTATGAAATTATAGACCAAAATGTGTGGCGTGTTAGACTTTTTTGTATACATTCTCAAATTTATATTAAGGCCCTGACAGCAATAGCTTGACAATACAGCATTTTACTCTTATGTCTTAGCTTTAAGTTAGCTTTATAATAATAAATAATTATATATTTTGCATGTATTCAGAATATTTTAATAAGATAGTTCATTTTATTTTTTATTTAATTACTTATGCATTTTTTTTTTAGTTTTTATATTTATTTATTAGATGTTTGGTTTAGCTGGCTCGATGTCAGGCGTCTACATCTGATTGAAACAATAATGTTTTAATTTTTTTATCCAATATATCTCGACTACACTCCGGTAGTCTTCTACAGGGCTCACAACAATGTTTTTAACATATAATTTTTTTAACAAATAACAAATTTTTCCTTACAATTATTTACACGTCAGCTCTGTACGGCGTGGAGCTCTGTGTCAGTAGGTGTCTGTGTATGTGTGCACAACTGTCAGTGTCTGTTTTGTAGTTTAGTCTCTTGTTTGTTATTGTGTTTATTATGTGTAGCATTTCTAGTGTGTAACGTTTGCAGTATTGTTGTTCTTGCTGTAAAATTGTCGTAGCCCCGAAGTTTAGTGCGTGTCCGCTTTCCATGCAATACGCTGCAAGAGCTGTTTTCTGTACGTTTGTCTGATGTCCGAGTTTGATGTCTGATTTGTGTTGTGATATTCTTGTCGATAATTTCGATTTGGTTGTTGCTACGTATACCTTGTTGTTTTCGTCTCCTTTACAGGGTATCGTATATATGACATTGTTCTTTTCTCCTATCTTAATTTTACTCTTGGTTTTGTTAAAGAATTCCTTTAGTGTGTATTCTGGCTTATGTGCTATTTTTATTTCCTGTCTGTCATAGCAGTTTGACCTGTTTAAACGTTCAGAACGTGTTGGTACATATGTATATTAATGATTTATACGCCTTTTCTTCTTCTCGTGGTTTTGATGGTTTTGTATCTTTCTAAAAGTTATTTGTTAACCTGGGTGGATAGTCGTTGTTTTTTAATATTTCTCTTATTTCATTCTTGATTTCCACGTGGTATTCTGTCTCACCCAGATTCATCATGCGTTTATGCATCCCAATGCTGTGTTGATTTTCATATTATTCGGATGTTTGGAATGAAAGTTAAGAATCCTGCCTGATGCTGTCGGTTTGTTGTACCATTTGACTTTCAGCGTGTTTTCATGTTTCTGTACTATTGTGTCCAGTTTCCCATCTTTCTGTTAAATGAGTTTAATGCATCTAGGGTGTTTTGTATTTCCGATTCCTTAGTTATACCAAATAAGCTATCTACATATTTTGTCAGTATTCTAGGTGTGTTCTTCATTTTCTTGGTTTTATTGTCCAGAAGTTCTTCCATTACTATGTCTGCAACTATTTGTAATGCTGGTGATCCCATGGGTAATCCTTTTAATTGGATCATTTTTACTCTCTCGTCAAATTTAAAGAATCTATTCTCTGTTATGCAAAATTTAATAATCGTCGTAAAAAGGTGTTTGGGTATCTTGGTATATTCTGTTATCTCTGTCCATCTTTTGTTAATAATCTCTATCGCTAAGTCTATGGGCATGCTGGGGAACAGAGACACTACATCGAAAGACACAGTATTTCTTCATCCACTATGGTCATTTTGCTTACTCTATTTTTACTCTATTGTTAATATTATATTTTGAATTCGTAGTTATGTTCCTCAAAATGTTCAATATATATTTACACAACTTGTGTGAAGGTGAATTTACTGAGGAGCAAATTGGTCTCAGTGGCATTTCTTCTTTGTGCACTTTGGGTAATCCAAAGCGCTGGGGGGGTAGCGCTGTGCTTGTCACGAGTTTATTTCTTTCGGCCTTTGAAATAATCTCTAGCTTGAACATTTTATCTACTAATTCATTGTTTTTGTTTGTAGTCTTAGTGTCGGGTCTTGTTTTAAAATTCTATATGTACATAAATCTTCTACTATATCCGTTGCTTTTCGTAATCGTTGTGTTCCATTGCTACTGTATTGTTTCCTTTGTCTGATGTTAAAAAAAGAATATAGTTATTTTTATGTACAAAATTCTGTGTCTGCTCCACTGTGTATAGGATTGCACAATCTTTTTCACTTTATGTGTGTTTAGTTTTGCAGTCTGTCAATAAAAGAAAGAAATTAGTGCGTGCGTTTTCTTGAGCCTCTTTACTCTTTAAAGTTTGGACAAGTTCCTCTCCGTCTGCTATATACTTAAAGAGAGGAAAGTTCTTCTTGTTCACTGGTACAGCGAACTTTGGACCCTTAGCTACTAGTAGCGTTTGTACAATTGGCGGGAACATCATATTCGTATTGTTTACGAACCAATGTGTTTGTATGTTGTTATTGCGAATTGTCTTGTTGCGTTCGTTTCGTAATTTCTCGTGTTTCAATTTCTGTCGTTCCGTAATAGTTGTTGATAGTTTGGCAGAGATTCTGCTCTCACTCTCAAAAAACGCTTGCGAGTCATCTATCTCAAGCATCTGTTCTATCGTTGTCTTGGTTTTGTTCATATGTTCGTCTTGTAGTTTTATGTTGTGTACATGTTTAATGAGGAGGCTTAATATTTTTATGGGGTATAAATATGTGTGTCTACTGAGAGCTCTATGTTTGTCCGATGTTATGTGTGTCGTTAGTGAATAAAGTATTTTGATTTTTTGTGTTTATATATTGGGAATTAATTTGAACTTACGACATTTTAGCAGAAAATTTAAATTTGTTCTTATTTTAGTTAGTCTGGTTGATGATGTTTGAAATTTGTTAATATGTCTACAGCCAGCTAAACCAAACAGCTATAAAATAGAAAGATCGCCAACAACAACAATTATTTAAACATATTACAAATAATATCATGATTTTATTTAAAGTGCTATATAGAGTTATATTGGCTGCAAATTAAAAGTTATACCTATCAGTTTACACCAATATTAAATTAAAATGGTGCCTGGTTCCAAATTTGAATTTCTGGTGCGCGAGCTATTTCTCAAGCAATTGAGTGCGCTATCGCAGCAGTCAGCTTTTTGACATTTGGCAGCGAGCATTATGCTGGCAATCAGCTGATGGGCCGTTAACATCGATAGCGCTGTTACCGATAGTTGTTGTTCAAACGATGTTTACCCACTTCGATGATTTGATTTTTTGGGGGAACTATTGATGTATCGACCATTTGCTAATGAGGAAATTTTAAAAAGTTTATAACAATGCTTATAATATATTTCAAGCGATTGTAACTTTTAAATTGATCAATTTATTTATAATATCAATTTATCAATAATATTATATTAAATACAAAAGATATATAAGCAAAAAGAATAAAACAAAAACAGAGGAATATTTATTATTTTACAACTTTTATTCAAAAAGTAAGTTTATTGTCAATTTTCATTTAAAATTCAAGCAAGTCTTATTATTTTTATTTTTTGCAAATCACTCAAAGCATTGCATTTATTTTGTAACTTGTTTTTCAATACAATACAAAGTAGTTATAATAGTTATTCTGCAAATTTTTTTTGAAAAATCTTAATGACAATTGAATTCAAATATTTTGAACCACAAATAATTGTAATGACGTGTTTAAATACATATGATCTATCTATGTAAGTGTGTATAAATGTATTTTTGTTTATTCAATGCTAAACTCACAATATTTCTTTTTATTACAAAATTATAAAAAAAAAAGCCTTTTGCGTTTTCAGAAATATATAATTAAAATATAAACATTGGTTATTTTTTGTCTTTGATTTAAAAGTTGATGTATCGATGTTACATCGATGTTTCGTTCAACACTACTGGTTCCACTTCTGGTAAGCATACTAGCCTTGATATATCGCTTGCTGTTGCTGGTAATATCGATAGTAAAGCAAACATACGCAATCGATAGCTTAGCAGCTGTGCAGTTGGAGGCTGAAAAGTAAATTGGAAATTAAGCGCAAACAAAAATTAAGATGGCTCAGGATATGCTGCTCGGCAACGAAGAGCCCAGCAACAACAAGGAGACGTTCCTGCAGCAGTTTTGCCTGCTGGCCAAGAACGCCAGCGGCGTCGCTCTCCTAGACGTCATCAAACAAGTACTCGACGCGCCGAACGTCTTTGTGTTTGGGGAGCTGTTGGCGGAGCCCAACGTAGCCGAGGTATTCCACTATTCCACTATCCACTATTCCCGACTAAACTTACCCGGTTCCTGCAGCTGAAGAGCGGACCCGATGCCAAGTACTACAACACGCTGAACCTGTTCGCCTACGGCACCTACAAACAGTTCCGGGCCCAGCAGCAGGACTACATCGAATTGACGCCGGCCATGCAGAAGAAGCTGCAGCATCTGACAATCGTCTCGCTGGCCATCAAGACCAAGAGCATTCCCTATGGGGTGCTGCTGCACGAACTGGAAATCGACAACGTCCGACACCTGGAAGACATCATCATCGAGGCCATATATGCAGGTGCGTCGGCTGCCAGAATCAGCCTCTATAAGTATATATATTATAGTTGTAATAGGTAAATGTATATACAGTGACACACAAACGTACTGGCACATCATGCATTTTTTAATTTGCTGGGTTTCTTTGCACATTTTGAAAACCAAAAAAGCTAGAGCCACCAAACACGCACAAAAAAAAACAATACTACAATACTATTGTAAAAATCTGGATGTATTTCATAATGTTCAAAAAGCGCAAAAAATCAAAAAATTTACAGACAGGCGGACATCAAGACGGACACTTTACAAACCCAATATACTCTTTTCACTTCGTTTACGAGTATATAAAGTAAAAAACGCAGGAAGTTTGGGTTGAAGCGCTAAAAAAAATGATTCCGTTAGATGATAATTTAGTTTATCCCTATCCCTAATTATACAATTTAAGTAATGTCTTTTTTATGCAATTTATTGGTTTTATGCGCGCTTTGCATTATAATGGAATGCATTCCTATTTATACCATATAGTAAGTAGTGTCTTTTTTAATGAGGTTTTCTGTGGAACGTATCTACCGCATAAGAAGAGAATTGAGTGTATATTGGGTTTGTGCAATGTCAGTCTTGCTGTCCGTCCGACTGTCTGTATGAACTCAATTTTTTCGTCGCTATTGAAGCTAGAGACTTAAAATTTGGAACACATTCTCGTTGATACCCGCTTCAGATAAAGTGTTGCGGTTTTAGGGTGCGCCCACTAGGGGTGTGGCAAATTCTGTTAAATGTATCTCCCACAGTTTTAAAGCTAGATGCATACAATTTATACCGACAGATTGATAGTAGTAACCTCCTCTAAAGATCGCAACAAACACTGTTTTAGCACGCCCACTCCCGCCACAA
This sequence comes from Drosophila colorata, assembly GCA_035041545.1. Lineage (NCBI taxonomy): Eukaryota > Metazoa > Arthropoda > Insecta > Diptera > Drosophilidae > Drosophila > Drosophila colorata. The sequence goes on from JAWNLD010000233.1 coordinate 381,533, forward strand.
TACACAAAATTCGATATATTCACTGCATTGAATCTCCAAGCGTTTTTTTTTTTGTTGGTCTAAAATAGCAATTTTAATTTGTATGCTCTGAACCTATTAAAAATGGTAAAAAGGGTAAAATGATTTTGTGCCAATATATGTAACAGGCAAAAGGAAGCATCTCCGACCCAATAAGGTATATATATTCTTGATCAGGATCAGCTAGAGACTTCAACTTTTCGAATATAGACTCGTTCATGGTCCGTCTGTCCGTATGAACGCAATTTTTTTTGGCCGGTATTGAAGCTAGAGACTTAAATTTTGGATATATACTCGTGTATACCCTCGTCAGATAAAGTGTTACGGGTTTCGGGATGCGCCCACTGGGGGCGCATAGATGCCTTAAATGTATACCGGCAGACTGCTGATGACCTCCTCTAAAGATCGCATCCAAATTTTTTTAGCTACGCCCACTTCCGCGCTCACAATGTCCAAAACTCGATATGTGCACATCAGCGATGCAAGTGCAACATTGCTAGCGCCATCTATTGCATATTTTTGTTTGGCTGTCACTGCTTACAGAGGCTGACTGCTATACTATTTCAAATTGTTAGAATTTGCATGTGGTTGATTGCTGATTGATTTTGTACTTGTACATGTAACTTGAGTTGAGTTTTGTCACAACGTGATCAACTACTAGTGCGGTGGTTCAGTATAAAATGCAGCTAAAATTATTATTTTTAATTATTCGCATTCTCTGTCAAGTATATATATACATACACATATAAATATTCATATATTTAATACTTAACATTAACACAAATTGAACTGTTATATCACATAACATAACATAAAAAAAATTATTTTGTTTATCATATGCACCAACCGCAGCGGTTTCTTTATGCACTTTTGGGCGCTAGCCACATGCCACAGACTTCTGTTATACTCATTAAGTTTCAATTGGAATTCTATGTTCATTCTTATTGGATATTTTTGGTTATTAACGATTCTCTCTTTTAACGATTAGGTATAATTTTTGTTCCATAACATAGGTTGAATTTCATAAACAAGTGGTCGATGGCGCTGCTGTTTAACGCGAGCTATACTTGCGGGAGTCTCAGGTTCGACTCCCGGTCCTGAAGCAAAGGCTGTCCTAGATTTGTCTAATAACAATTCTACATTTTTCCACAATTTCTTAAAATTGTTTTCATAGTCGTTCACGAAGTGAAACTAGTTTGTGCAATATCCGTCATGCTGTCCGTTCGTCTGTTTGGATGAACGCAACTTTTTTCGGTGATATTGTAGCTAGAGACTTGAAACTTTGGATATATACTTGTAGGTATCTGGTTCAGACAAAGTGTTAATAATCGATAACATGTCGATATAACTCGAATCGCCAATCGATAAAAAATATAATAATATAATAATGAATATTTCCCACAATTTTTAAGCTAGTCACCAAATTTAGTATGTCGATTGCTGGTGACCTCCCCCAAAAATTGCGACCTTGACATCCCGGTCACGCCCACTAGGACGTCCGCCAGCGCCCCGTCTAAAAACGTCAGAAATGCCTATATCTCCCACAGTTTTTGAGCAATCACCATATTTGGAATATATATAACTGGAAAGCTCCCCAAATATCGAAGAATAATTGTTCCGGCAGAGCCCCCTCCTGCCCCAGTAATCGCAAAAATCGATATGAAAGCACAAATCGGTAACACGTGTATGCTTCCCACAATTGTAAAGCTAAAGCCAACAAATTTGGTATATAGATTACTGGTGACCTCCCCCAAAAATTGAGACTTAGATATCCCGGCCACGCCCACTAGAACGTCCCCCAGCATGCCCGCACCTACGAATCGCGAAAGCGTATATCTTCCACAGTTTTAGAGCTGGAGTCGCCAAATGTGAATGGTAGGTAACTGGTCACCCCCTTTAAAGATCGATAAATAAAACTTCCAACGAAGCCCATTCCCGCCCCCGCAAATCGCGAAAATCGATATCTGCCGCAGTTTTAGAGCTAGAGTCACAATATTTGAAAGGTAGATTACTGGTCACCACCTTTAAAGATCCTTAAAAAATTTTCGCCCTCGCTCACTGGGGGCGTGGCATTTCGATAAAAACGATGTATCCCCCTCAGTTTGAAAGCTAGAGACTAGAGTCGGGCAACTGGTCCATTCTTATTGGATTTGTGATGCCTCCTAAATCGTATAAGTGAACTAATCTATGTAAGACTTCTTTACCAAACCAACCAAGTTATTTAGTTATCAAAAATATTTTGAAAAATTTGATCTCCAAATTAAGCACAGCAAATTCAAACCGATCGTATGAAAAATACCCTTTAAGAATATGTTCATAAATTCCAGATTATTTTGTGTGTTTGTTTCACTTGACTGCAAGGGTATTAATCATTACAACAGGGTATAAAACGCAAACTGCAGCTGTAATTAAAAAACTTTAACCAAACATCGCCCCAGACAATACCCGCAAAAGTTTACTTTATTCGTCTATTTGAGCGCAAGATAAGTTAACTGCATTAATTACATTAAAAATGGCTGCGATTATTCAGAAAGCTGAATTTGTGTTTAGCTAAAGTTGCGTTAAATTGTCTCTCACTTATTTTGTTTGGTTCTATCTCTCAACACTAGCTAAGCTGTAAAATCGCAATTCACACTTTTGCACTTTAATTTAAGCAACAACATACTATTTTAACTATTTTCCATTGGTTTAGCTACGTAATCTGGGCGTGCATCTGTGACTTTCATCTCCCTTTCCGTTCGCAAGTTTTGCTTCAAATTTTGCATAATTATATTAAATGCTAATTTTTCTACTTTTTGAACGCACTAACGAATAGCGAACGCGCCTCAATTACCATTTGACGGCTGCAGACAGCTGGGACGGTATCAAAGCGGCCGTCATTGAGGCGGAGGTCGGTCCCCCAAACTTTCAGTCTGACAAACTGGTAACAGTTGGAACGAATTCTAAATAAAATGGTGTCATGTTCCTCATTTGCTTCAACTCCTGCCGAGGCAGTGTACTTGATTAGCCCGGATAGCGGACGCTCATGGACTGCTTGAGTCTCTATCTTTCCCGACGGGAACGAACCAACCAGTCGCGAGTTTGTTTTCATTCGATAATGTGGGTCGTTGTCGGAAAAACAGTCAAAATGACTTCCGACTAACCGGCAAATCAACTCCCACCAGTTGCGTTCCAATGTGCTGCGTCGACAGCTGCCTTAAAGCTTTGCAATAATGATTTTTGTTCTTGCCTTCAGTGTATTCATCTTGCTTGGTATAATTGAATCAAGTTTGCATTTATTGAAAAAAACTACACCTAATTCTCCATATACACGATTTTTATACCCTAAAACCATTGCAAATTTGTTATCCATTTTCATTGGGTATAATGGGGTATAATGGTTTTGTGCAAATGTAACAGGCAGAAGGAAGCATCTCCGATCCCATAAAGTATATATATTCTTGATCAGGAAGACGAGCTGGGTCGATTTAGCTGTCATTCTGTCCATCTGTATGAACGCAGCGATTTCGAAAAATACAAAAGCTAGAGACCTAAACTTTTCAAATATCGATTCTTCTAAGCCATACGCAGTACAAGTTTATAATTCTTTTTCGATATCTTGCTCCGTTTTATTATTATCGATAAAAATCGATTCTGAGAATTGTAATATCTTTGTTTGTAACAGTTCGCCGCTGGGTTCAGGCTATCTCCTAGTCGGGCACACCCGACTAGAGCCATCTTACTTGTTTTTTTGTGCTGTTTGCGATTGTGTATTATGCAGTTGTTTAGAAGTTATTTTCCAATACATTTTCCAAGGGGCGCACTAAGTAAAATTCACATAATTTACCATGTGTTTGTGTTTGAACGACAGCTCGCAGCTGTGCTCAGGGTATCTCCTCCCGAATAGACCACTCTTACTTGTTAATGTTTAGAGTAGTTTTACTTTTTGATACAAAGGAATTTCTGAACATATTTCCTTTACTTATTTAATTATTATATTTTGTGGTGAACTCTCGGAAGGTTTTTCGAATCGCTACAGCCTATATCTGCCACAGATTAAAATCTAAAGTCCACAAATTTGGATGGTAGATTACTTAAAGATGGGTAAAAAATTCAAGCCGCGGCCACTCCCGCCCCGCTAATCGCGCAAACCCATATCAGCCACAGTGTTCGAGCTTGAGTCACCAAAATTTTAAATGTGACGGTTGGAAGGTGGAAAGCTGGTCATCCCGTTTAAAGATATTTACATTAATTCCGGCCACGACCACTGGGGACGTGGCTATTCGATAAAATCGATATATCTCGCTCAGTTTTAAATCTGTACCTGATGACTTCTGATAAAGATCCACAACAAATTTGTTGGATACGCCCACTGTGGCCGTGGCAAATATACGTTGCACATCCTGCAAATATTGCAAATTATTTAACAAAATTTATTGTTAAGTATCCAGATACATACATATATATGTACATATATATTTATTTATAAATATAATATGATAATTATTAATTATAAAGATATTTCTTTACAATTACAATGTATGCAAGAATATAAGCTTTGTCAGTGCAACATTCTTATTTGTTTAAAAGCTAATATATTAAATAATTAAAGGTACACAATATACTATATATAAATATATATAATATATTGATCCAAAAATATTTCTTGTTTTTTTATTCCGTAAGCAATATCTCGCAATTATGAATATAAATTAAGTGTTTCCACGATATTTTGTTGTAAGCTGTCAAATTTGTTCAAACTTTAATCCATTTAACCCTTTATGCCGTTGTGGACTTAAATACATTAGGGTATTTTCGAGGAATTTTAAGTCTCGAGCTGTTGCCATTTGCAAATTGTGTGGCTTATTTTCTGTAGCATGTAGCAAAGCAACTGCAAATGTTACCACTGCATTGTTTCCTAGTTTGCACTGAATTCTTTCATAGCCAAATTGTTTTTAGTTCTCTCTCGCTTACGCACCAGCAGCAACCCCGCCATTTTTAATTAATTTCTGCCGAGCCTGCGCAGCATTCTAAGTAACTATTTGACCCACTGTTGCAGTGAATTTACATTTTTGTTGTGTGCGGCTCCAAGCTAAGCTAACAGTTTTTGGGAATTGCAGCATTGATTAGAAAACTCGTACGGAATTTTCGCGCATGCTGTTGACTATTCGGCTCAAAGCCACCCGCGAAAAATGCCTTGGAAATTGGCCAACTAACTACCAGTTGTAATGTTGCTCAGCTCAACAAATGCAAAAAATGTGGTTGTGGTATATGGAAAACAAATTGCTTTGAATTGCAGCACATAAAAATGAAAACAATAGCCGCAAACCAAATAAAGAGCTTCTTTGTTTGCCTTTTTTAGCAGCCATTTTCAAATTCCAATGAAAGACAAACACATAAACGCCGAAAATGCTATTTTTAAAAATAACTAAGTAAATCGACTAAATGATACCATCTAAAGGTTTCTTAACCATATGAGACTTTAAAAATATGAAGACAAGACACGCCAAATTTGTTAACTCCATCTACTATCTACTGTCCGATTTTAAAAATGTTCTAAATACTTAAAATATAATTACCAAATTCGAATTAACTTTAATTTATGTTTTCATAAACCACACCAGTAAGTTCAATATTATTTTATTAAGCATCTAATTCTAACTTTATTTAAATAATAATATATTTAAACTATTTATGTGTTACATATTTTGTAAAAAAATAATTATTCATTACAACTATATAAAAAAGAGGACAGTTTTAATAATGTTTCTAATTGAAGAGCTTGTTGTTGGTAGCTTCCTTTTTGTGTATTTTTAAATTGTGACGTCCATATGCAGTTTCTAAACTTATAATTGGTGCACAAAAAGGAAAGCCTTGTTCAGATAAAATAAAGAAATATACCACTTTTGGAGATGCCTCCCTCACATATAGTGGCACAACTGTAAGATACTCCTTATATATTTATATATATATTTATATATATATATATATATATATATATATATATATATATATACATGAGTGCAGTGTACAGCAAAAAAGCTTAAATTAAATCCCCGCATCCATTATCAATGTAAATAACAGAGCAAATAATGTGACGACTGAATGCTGTTAGACTGTAGGCCCTAGGCTTCAGGCCGCCCCATAAATAAGACGCAGTGCGAGTGCCTGTCCAGTCGAACTACCTGTTTAATTGCTTTTTAAATCCAACGCTCAGACCTGGCCACTGTTTCGGCCTGAAGCAATGGCGGAGATTTATGTTATGATAGGCATCATTGAGCCTTCAAGAGAAGGCGACAATCTAAATGCCTAAAAACCATAGCATACTATTAGGCGCTGAAATCTGAAATCGCGCTTGGATAATCGTTGAAAGTGGCGGAGGACGCAGAGGCTGTAAGCTGCCATTAGGCAGCTACAGGGCACCGCAGGACACGACTCCTGTTATTTGCTGTAGCTTTTCGGGCGCGTTGTGTGCTGTTAATGTTTGCTCTTAGCTCTGCCTCACGTTTCACGGGGGCCCATTAGAGCATCATTTGTCTTGACAGTGCGGGTGGGGGCTGTGGCCAGGGGTGCGCTGTCGCAAGCTGCTAACGGTAATTAAATGCATTTGATAATTGATAATTGAAATTTGGAAAAGTGAGGGGCTGTAGTTAAAGTCAGGCTATATGGATCAATAAGATTTGTTTTTCGGTTAAATGGGTCAGGTAAAATAAGCTTAGATGTTCATATATTTAGTTTCTTTTAAAACAAATTATTTTTGAATATTGAAGCTTTAATGCTGTCTAAAAAATAAAAAAATAATCTGTCATCCATTCAGTTTAATTTTTAAGAGTTTCTGATTTCATTTTTCGGTTAAGTAATTTTGTGATAAGCATTTGACATTATCTTTAAAAGTGTTTTCTTTTGTAAATTATTCTACATTTCAGTCCGAAACTATGTTGAGTTTAACTTCTTAGCAATTGACTTTAAGCCACAGCGCCAGATTTCATCAGGTTTCACAAATTTACCTTATTGTGTTGTGTTCGTCTCTCGTATTCTCACTGCTGACGTATTGTATGTAGTGCTTTAAACCCTCATCAACTTAGTTTGAGCATGTGTCCGTTGTCAGTTGCATCAACTATTAAGCTAAGCGCCGTGTTGCCTCTTTTGCTTTCCTTGCTTTGGGTTGCTTTGCTTTTACATCGCCGAAAAAAATGCATATTCAGAAACAGCAACAGCAACTAAAACAACGACGACAAGGGAGCTTAAAATAAATACAACATGCTCGTAAAGTCTATTTGTGGTGTAAATCCCACTGCGTCGCGATGTGTGCAGCAAAGTCTTCTTTCCACTGCCCTGCAGCTATTTCTATGAAAACGGTACATACGGGTGTGCATTGCAAATACCAAAAATAAAAACTCAATTTACTCGTTGACAGTCATAGAGCTTAATGGAATATGAAATATAAAATGCATTTATGCAAAAACAAAAAATCTTGTCACAAAATTAAAAGTTCCTTAAGATATAAGATTTTATTTTTTCTGATAAAAAAAAAGGAGGCATCAGCTCGTAAAGTTCCAAATTTGCTGTTAACGATGAGATTATTTTTTTTTTTTTTAAGTAGGGCTAAAATTTACGTACATTAAAAAAATTTTGTTTATATGAGCATTCTATGTGCTTCCAACCTCAGGGTAACTTACCGGCGACCATTCCTATTGTTTTTGAAGTGCACTGTTTTTATGTGAAATTCTGGGTTTTTTATGTTTAGATGTGATGGGAGCCGTTGACAGGGCGTGCTTTGTGAGCAAGTTTCATCTTCGCTTTAATTTCTATAGAGGCAGCACTCTTGTCAAAGCTGAAATGATGCATAATACAAACCGCTTTTGAGCCTTTGACTTGGTCTTTGCTTTCCATTTTATTATTATTTTTGTTTTTTCTTTCTTGTGGCCTTTTCAGATTTGCAATTTTTGCATTCCGTTGCTGTTGCTGCATGGTTTACTGACAACAGGATATGAGCCACGCCCATGGCCCATCGTCCACATGGTATTCGTGCAGCTGTTTTTGATTACCTTACACTTGCATCGCATATTTTCGGGCACCTACGGCACATTGTTGTAGGTCGACCCGCGAAAGTTTCGAGTACCCTCCCCAGCACTTTGTCAGTTTTAGGTGAAAAGTTTCCAATAGTTGCCTGCCCGACTTTATATTGATGGCCCAAGTTGGTGCGGCGTTTGTTTCTACCCAGGTACTGTCTATCCTGTCTGTCGCCTGCTGCCGGTATTCTGAATTTTCAATTAATAAGTTTTCATTTTAGTCTCGCTGAAAAAATCTGCTGGCAGCTTTAGCTAAACCTGTCAGCGACAGGTGCATGTAAACTTTTCATAATGCTCAGCTTTAGATTCCTTTGACCCACCATTTAGATGCGTCGCTCCGTTAAGCACACAGCGGGGCGACTTTGCCGTTGAAGTTATTGCGTCGTGCAGATATGACAGTATATGAAAGAAAATTAAAGTTTACAATCGGGTAAAGAATTTGGCAATATGCAAAATTACAAAAATTTCAGTTGCTGATTTAAAATGTGATTAAGTTTGTTTGTCTGTAGCTAAAAATCACTTGTGTGTTGTTACACCCTTGCAGTGGGTATTCTAATTTTCTTACGAATTATAATTTTGTAACGCGTTAAAGAAAACTTCTCTGACGCTACAAAATAAATATATTCTTAATCAAGACGACGAGTATAAACACGTCAGATAATGAATTAAGATTTTTGTGCCACGCCCACTGGTAGGCTTCCAAATCGATAACATGTCGATACACCTCATAGCTCAAAGATCAAATCGGTAATACGTGAATATTTCCGACAATTTCAAAGCTTGAGTCACCGCATTTGGTATGAAGATTGCTGGTGACCACTCCCAAAGATTGAGACCTTGATCTCGGTCACGCCCACTAAAACGCCCCCAGCCAGTTAGCCCCACGAATCGCGAAAATCTGTATCCGAAGTTTTAGAGCTAGAGTCCTTAAAGGTAGATTACTGGTCACCCCCTTTAAAAATACTTAAAAAATGTTCCGCCCACGCCCACTGGGGGCGTGGAATTTCGATCAAATCGATATTTCTCCTTCAGTTTTAAAGCTAGAGACATACATCTTTTTCAGTCAGATCCTTTCAAGATCGCACAAAAAATTTTGTTGGTTATGCGCTCACTGAGGGCGTGTCAAATCAATCAAATCCATTTATCTTTGGACGGGTAAGCCGCAAAAATTCATATCTTCCACCATTTTAGTGCTAGAATCACCAAGTTTAGTAAGCAGTTTACCGATGACCTCCTCTAAATATAGAGCCCACAAATTACATTAATTATTAATTAATTAATAATTATACATTTTTCCAATATAAAATAATAAAATCCAATAAGTATTGCGCAGTCGGTTACGCCCGACTGCAACATTCTTACTTGTTTTGTTTGTTGCAGGCAGTATCGTACCACTGCATCATTTAGCAGTCAAATTATGGCAGGTTAAGTTTTTGTATACAGAACTTTTGTAGCTACAAATTATTTTTTTTTTTTTTTTTGTACTGTAAGATACAGACCACACTATAAAACACAAAACAACTAATTAAAAATTTAGTTTTTTATGAGAAAGAAGAGAATTCTAATATTTGATCTCTGACACCAGTTTATGCCACAATAACGCACTAACGAAAAATGTAAACACTGCCGAAATCATGTAACACTATACGATACGTTGCATTTTCTTTTTAATTTTAAGTCCAAAAACCGGCATTTTCTTTTCATTTTTTTATTATTTTTGCACTGGAAAAAAGATTAATAAAATTTGCCCCTCACTTGTTTATATAAATTGTCATTTCGCATTGAGCCAATATCTTAAAAGTATTTTTACTGAACCTTCATGTCCAATCTGAAAATCTGCCAACACAAAAAAAGCATTACCTTCTCTCTCATTCGTAATCCACAATAATCCTTTCTGCAATGCTGAAATTTTGTGTTTAGTATTTTTATGTATATTTTATGATTTATTTTTGGCCTTGCTGAAATGTCCAAAAGCATGCCTTAGCAATTTTAATATACATTGCAGTAGAATTTATATGTTAAAGCAGCCCACCGGCAACGGCAGACTTCCTCAAGAGCCCCTCCTAGATAGTCGCAGGGATATTTCGAACGGTTGTCGCCATTTTTGGCACAATTTGTGGCGCCCCCAAGCGGGCGCGGCCTGCACAAAAAGCATGATTGATTGTTTCGGTGTTGAGTTTCCAGCGAGCAGGCACCCACAGACACACACACCCACACATATGGCCAGGCACGTACGTGTGTGCGGTCCGCAAAACCAAGACACATGTCAACGCCAAAAATACCGCAAAATTTTACAACACTTGTGGCTGCCACGCCCCCCTATGGCTGGCGTTGATGGAGCCGCTTGTTGTGTTTTTTACATGTTTTTTCAATTATTTGTTGCAGGCTGCTGGGTCTCAAATTCAATCAAAATGCCTGCGCCCAAGCTAATTAAACAAACTGGGGGTAGAAAAACTGGACAGTATCTGAATCTGTGCTGGCACCTATCTTGCATATTTTTTGTGCGTATGTATGACAAAAGTTGGTCGTGTGCGCCGCACGATGAAGGCCAAGTGGCCGTTAATTCAATGCCAAAATGCGCTTAGGGTCTTAACTTGTGCTTTGACTGTGTCAACAAACAAAAGAAGAAGGGGAACGTGCCCGTGACATTTAATGGGTCCGCTCAGACACTGGCTATCATTTTGGCGCATTGCTCGTGGTCCTGCCATAGTTTGGCACATAGTCCTGTCATTCTCTCGACCAACTATGCTCATGTAACACTTTAGTGCTCTTTTAGGCAACGAACCTAAACCCTTAACAAATTGTTCAATTGAAAATTGCTACTAATCCATCGTTATCCGATTTAAGCGCTTTGAAAACCCGAACTCTGCCAACAATTTTAAACTAATTACGGGCAAGAATCGTTTCTGGCCGCGTCCCGTTCATTTCCCATTCAACTGCATCAGCTAGGGCTTACACTTTGGAGTGGATTTTGGTAATTGAGTAGCTACCGGCCAACACAGAAAGCTAATCACATAAGCCCCCGGCTATGCTCGCTGCTGTAAAATATCTAACAAAAGTTAAACATTCGACTGCACAACGTATAACGAATAACGCGTATTTTCATTGTTTTATCAGCTGCCACTCGACTCGACCCGGGGACGAGTTGAACTGGGATTCCTGCTTGCACAAGTACATTAATATTATTATCGATATTGTTATACGGATAAAGTGGGTTCGTCTGTGCTCTGCGCGGCTTTAGTTTCACAGCGCTACACAATTTCTCATCAGTTTAATTGATATTGAATCGATTGAGGGAAAAACTGACTTTATTATGAGAGCTTAAAAAACGATTAGTACAAAGAAAAATCACTTAATGCTTATTTACGAAAAGAAGGGTCTTGCTTTAATGTAATTGTATATAGAATTATAACATAGAGTTGGAATTGCCGATTTTGTTTTAAATGAAAACGTTTTTCCTACATATTAATAATTTTTAGCCTGTTTCCATAAGAACACTGATATTGGTTTTCTAAATATACAGAGAGATAAACCAACCGTCGGATATCTAAGTTAATGATGATCAAGAATATCCATATACTCTGCGTGATTGAGAATGTCTTCTTTAGCCTGTTACAAATATTCGCACAAAATTGAATAAAACATTTATAAAACTAAAATATAAATATTATTGTGTATGCAAATAAAAGCTCTTAGTAGTACTAATCTAATAAGTTAACAATCCACAGTTAATAGGGTAGTTAAATAATTTCAATCTGAATCTCCTTATCTTGAATTTCAACCACATGAGTAACTTTAACATTCGGTATGAAAAAGTTTGCCCATGCTACCAATGCTAGCTTGTTGAGCCACGTTTAATGCTTTTAACAAACCAGAATGTCCGTGAGAACCCAAACAGTTTGAAGGACACTCCCACGTAGAGAAAACTTTTTGTGTGTGGAAACTAAACCTAAACCGACCCGCGCAAAAAACCAACCAATGATACATGGAAGTACTTTGAAGTGTTCTCCGAGCATACTTTGTCACAGTTATCAGTGGCCGGTTAACGGTTACCCAAAGCCAGTTACAGAGGCGACCCACTAAGACTGAGCCAGAGTTTTGGCACTGCTCTGGATGTCGATCCTTTGAGCTGGGCGCAGGCGACACTCGGGTCCACTTATTTATTGGCCTGTCATTTTAATCCAAAGTTGTCCTCCGGTCTGCCGTTTGCCTAACTGATGCAGCACGCACTCTTCTCGTTTTGCTCAATTAATCAGCTGCACTCGACAGAATGTGTCATAGCCGGGGCTACAGTATACATAATTTGCATGAGTATTCAGAAGGGGGTTAAACTTTTGGATAAATGGTGGATTTCTGTTGCAATGTAGTCTCACACCATTAAAATTATTAAGTTTATGACCTTTTTGGTATTTTAAAACCACTTTATAGTACTAGATTTATGCTTTCTACTTGCTTGCAGACATCATACATGGAAAACTGTTCCAGAACACACGCATTCTCGAGGTAGACTACGCCCAGGGGCGTGACATACCCCCTGGCTACACGGGCAAGATAGTGGAAACTCTGCAGGCCTGGGTCAACTCTTGTGACGGTGTCTCCAACTGCATTGACATGCAGATTAAGTATGCGAACGCCGAGAAGGCCAAGCGCCTGTACAACAAGGAGCGCATCGAGCAGGAAGTGAGTGAGTGGCAGCCACTTTATTGACATTACGCTAAAGCACATTCCATTTGAGCAGCTCATTAATTTGAAGAAAGTGCTTAAGAGCCAGGCCTCCGACAGTGATGAGAGCATGCAAATCGACACTCATGGCCCGGGTCCCAGCGGCAGCAGCGGCATGAGCCAATCGGAGGTGCGCAAGAAGCCCACAAAAATGAAGAATCCACGCAGCGGTGCGGGTGAGTGTGCTATAAAAAAGTTGTTAACTGTTTCAATAAATACTTTCTCTTTGAACTTTGTCTAAAGTTGGCCTCAAGTTCAGCAAGTGAGTGCAGGCCGGCCGAGTGCCAAGCAGCCAGCCCAGGCCCCATGCTGCGCCGCGGGGCAGCTGAGGAGAGGCAAGTTCGGCGGGTAATGGAATTTAAAATGCAACTCATTTAAAGACTTAGCACACATTCACACTCGCTGGAACCCATCATTAGTCATTAAAATTATCACTAAATAAATAAATAATAAAACAAAGTTCATCAAATTGCAAATGAAATACCAGAAACTTTGCAACTTGTTTTGATAAATGCGTTTTGTCTAATTGCGTTATTTGTTTACTTGCTCGTGTCTATACCATACCATTTCATTTGGCCAGCAGGTAAATACACACCCTCACAAAAACACACGAATGCGAATGTAAATTGTGCGTGTGTTTGCAGGGACTGCAAAAAGTGGTATACATCAGTGATTTGTGGCTAATTAGCAGAGCACCCAACAGGTGCATAAACAGTGTGAAATTGAATTGAGCCAGAATATTTTTCACATTCCATACTTCCTTATCTTTTCTGCCCCACGCTCATAATTGATCAGAATCCATCAATTTGTGCATAATGTTGGGCAAAATCCAATAATTAAAAACTAATTCGGGCATCGAGCTCAACAAAGCATAAGATTTAAGGGCTGCTGGAAAAGTAAAACTAAATACATTTGGTTTTTGCTTTTGCCGAAAACTCATACCGAAGTGATGAAGTTGGATGAATTTATATTTTTATTGTGTTTGCCTTTATTACGGGAAAAGCGGGGAGCGGTCAGTCAACACAACAAATATAGTATTCCCAGGACCGATCCTATCTAGCGTTTATACAGACACCCATAAAGATGCAGACTAGTTTGATTATGCAGTTAATAACATATTGAAATATACATATATAAACTATGATTTCGGGTTAAGGGAAAAAATCAATTTGTGCTGTGTTGCATTATATATATATTTTGTAAATATAGAGGTACAAATATTGCAAGTACTTTGACATTTTTATACCGTGAACCCATTGAAAATGGGTAAAAGGAGTATAACGGTTTTGTGCAAATGTATGTAGCAAGCAAAAGAAGTCATATATTCTTGGTCAGAATTACTAGCTAAGTCGATTTAGTCCTGTCCCTCCGCGGATGAACGCGTCGATTTCAGAGACTACAAGAGTTAGAGAGCTTTACTTGGACTTTTTAAGCTCGTGTACACCATACGCAGATCAAATTTAATTCAAATGATCGATAACTCGCCCGTCTTATCAGTATTTATCGGTTTTCTGACCCGGTTTCTTGAACATATCTCAGAAATTATACAAGCTAAATTCACCAAATTTGGTTTAATATATTCTCGTAAAGGATACACAGACTATGAATATTTCCCCCCATATCAAAAAAACGCAATTCAAGTACTACAGACTTGCGCTTTGATTTGCACAGAGATTGGGATGCTCTTGTTAAGTCCTAAAATTTTCATACCGACCATACTCTTAGCTAAGAGTTATTCAATAATTTATTTTCCATAGTGGATGCCAAGCGCAGCTACTGAGTAAAGTGCGCTGCTTGCCGCGTGCGTTTGTGTGTATGTGTATGTGTGCGTATGAATGCTCTTGTTCGAGCCGTGATATATGGAAAACCTCTCACACGCTTACATACAGAGCCGCACATAAGTATTGACACGGCAAGCATGTTTGACTGTGCTGCTAAATTGCGACGCTATTGAGAATAAATATTTTTCTGAAACATTTTTCTTGTATACCGTAACTAATTTACTACCCATCAGAGGTAAGCTTTTTAACATAAACAATATATTATTTTATTTAATTTAAAAAATCTAAAATGTCCACGTTGTCATTGCACATTTGTATTGTACATTTGTATTTTTAATCGATTTATTTGTTTTATTTTGCAAATATAGCAAGATTAATGTCGATGATATATTTTATGAATTCCTGTTAGTTCAATGAATTGCATTTTGCAAACTTATTTCTCATTGTCATATTTTTAAAATTAGATAAATAAATCGATTATAAATATTAGTGTGCCAATACTTATGTGCGTCTCTGTACATTCCTAATTCGATCCAATTCAGTTGCAAACACAATAAAGTTCTACATACATACATATGTATGTGAGCTCAGGGGCCGGAGGCAGGTGTCAGGTGAACTACAAACGGAGCATCGCACAGCAATTACTTAATTGAGCTTTGTCGAACAATAACGCCAACCAACCTAACTATTTTCAGCATCAAGTCAGACTGAAGTCAAGCGACTGACAGTATTGTTCGATATGTTCGTAAAATTCAGGTTGAAATTAATTCGCAATATTGAAGAAATATTTAATGGGAATGGAACGTGCTTCGTCTTTCGCTTTATTTGAATGTGCACATACATATGCCAAAGCTTTATTTTTAGATTTGAAAATTCTCTGATCAATTCGAGTATTTTTCAAAAGTTGCTGAGCATTTGTAAATACTTCTGCTTTATTTCTCATAACTTCTTTTAAAGGCTGATTATTTGATTTTTATCTATAATGACAGATTTACAAAAACTACATATACCAAGTATGTATAGCTAAAAACCGGGTTTCAACCGAACGAGCTTAAGTCTGGAATTCCTGTTTAACTATTACTAGGTTTGGTTCATTTAAAAATAACATTTTACAAGAGTTCTTAATATAATTTAATTAATTAAATACAAAATTATATCATAAGCACCAATCCTTGCACAAAATAAAATTATAAATTGAGTTTTTTCGCAGCGAAATATTTGCTATATATTTACATGCTTGTAAATATCAAGTATTTGGTATAGAAGCTGCTTTAAACAAATGTATTTATATAGAATGTAATTAAATACACATAACACTGTAATTAGCTCAACTTTGTTTCTTACTTGTTATGCACTATTTCCAAGGGGAAGTAAAGTATATCCATTCTGTTTGTCTGATTTTGAAATTTCGAGCTATGGTTTGTACTAATTAGTATATCTGTTACGTTACGATATGATCCCAATAACTGCCGATATTTTCAATGATCTTTTGCAATCCATCCACTTTAAAAAGTAGTTACGTTAGGAACAGAGCATTTCGTAGTCGGGAACTTTTCTGTATGAAAATGTTACATGTTTTTAATCTCGTCAAAGTCTATTTCTGACTGACCCGTGCTTCTGTAATCGGACAGCATACTGGTTTTACTTGATAGCTTCAATGTAGTATTCGTATTTTCATTTAGATAGGCATTATTTGATAGGTAATATGAATGCAACTGGGGCTGCATGCATTCAGTAATCTCGAATCGCTGGTCATGTGAAAATGTTCGATTTACTGTT
The DNA here is from genome assembly GCA_035041545.1 of Drosophila colorata. Lineage (NCBI taxonomy): Eukaryota > Metazoa > Arthropoda > Insecta > Diptera > Drosophilidae > Drosophila > Drosophila colorata. The sequence goes on from JAWNLD010000233.1 coordinate 397,884, forward strand.
CTTAGTCGCGATCAGCGCCGTTGTGATCCTATGTTGTGTCCTGTTTGTGCTTCGATATGAGCGTCTTCTCAAGCACATCGATCGACAGTTTCCTGGACCGAGATCCTATCCAATAGTCGGCAACCTATTACAGTTGGGCTTCACCCCAGACGGTAAGTGAAAAAGCCAACAGTTAGCTTTTGGAGTTTTATTGCCGACCGTCTTTATGATTCCGTACATATCTATGTGATCGGACTGGTTTTTCGGTGTTAATTAGAAGTCTGTTTTTTTTGGTTGCTATCCTAAGAGTACAATTATTAATATGTTCGATATAATCGTGATGTTAGCGCCTTTTGGCATTCAGTCTTGAATCTGGTTGCTGCTGTCATCTGTATCAGTTTATGAAGAACTCTTGCTTACCTGTTCGAATCAAGTTTGTTATATGATCTTCGCAAATGTTAAAGGCTTTTTGTTTTAATGCGCAAACGAAATTAATATTTGTATCAGCATATAAATAATATAATATGTCAAAATAACGTTAATAATAAATAATAAAAATGTTCGGATTACTTTTAGCCTACGTACAGTCTTAAATAAAATGTTATAAGCAAGGGAGTTTTAATTTTATGGCCTTATAACTATTCTGGCAAAATACCCAAATATCATCATCAACGTAATTTTAAGTCTGAGCCTTGAAATAGATGCAATGCAAGCCTCAAACTCATCAGCATGGTCCTGAATATATGTATATACATCTTCTTCTGCCTGTTTCATATAAGTATATTTGCATAACTTTATCATACATTTTAATGATATATTTAATACATAAATAAATAGAAATTCATTGTCAACAAATTTCTAGGAATCAAATTCAAAGAGTTAACAATGTGAGAAGAAGTATTACGATTTTCTATGCCCTCTGGTGGCGTAGCAAATTGCGAAAATTTATATCTTTCAGTTTTAGAGCTATTGCAAATTACTGGTGCACTACAAATTTCAAAAATAAATAATTTCCCAATATTACAGTTTGAGGTAATGAACTTATTAGGACCATCCTTTACAGTTTTCATATAAGGGGGGGGGGGGGGGGAGAAACCAAAAAGTTTCAATAAATGAAACTTTTTTTTTACAAAGAGTATCGTTACCTTTGTAGTTACTAATATGTATAAAATGCATATTTTGTTTAAGATAGTCTAGAATTTTATAAATCCAACTGTTTTATCGATTTGCTAAATTTCGTAGTTATCTATCCAGTAGGTCCATATTAATATGTTTGATTCTGAACTAAAATAAAGATTCTTCTACAAAGTTGTTGCACTTATTTATTTCAGTCTAAGCCTTAACTTTACAAAAATCAAAACACGTCTTCATTTTTTTTTTATTGATTTATACTTTGTTTTAAAATTTTGAGTTTAGAACATGTGTAAATTTGACTGAAAATGAAATTATTTCATTAAAAATATAGTTCGTTTATTCGTGCTCCTGTCATTATATAATAAATATTGTTATTTAGAGTAATAACTAATTATTGCTGACAACAGTTATTAGTTTAATTAAATAATTAACCATTTAATTGACAATTAGAAATAAATTGATTCACGCAATGCACTTTACAACTGGGAACTCAGAGCTAAACAATTTACTACAGACAATTAAGTCACAAATGGTGTCGATCATAAAGCAATCATTAAACCTTAGAAGGTACAATATTTGAAGAACACTGCTCATTTACCGTTACTATATTTAAATATCTTAGAATGCAAAACGCTTGCCGGCCGGCAATATACGATCCCAAGATCAGGGTCATCCAAAGCCGTTAAACTTGTTTTCGCATTGACGCTTCAAATACTGCAAAAATGTATTTGCTTTTAAAATTGCCAAATGTTACGCGAATCGAAAGCGAAATTAAGATTTGCTAAATTGGAACCGGTTTGAAAGCTTAGAGCACAGTTAGCTACATTTGAATGGGTCTCTTGCTTATTCATTAGGGTATTCCGTGTTTTTTGTGCTGATATGCATCTGTGGCTCCAAATAGTTTTCAGTGCTGGGAATACTGATACTTCAAAGACTAATAGTTGACCCAGTGACTTTATTTCGTTCGCTGGCAGACACGGCTAATAAAATAAAACATTTAACTTTTAAAATGCTTTCAACAATTCGCTGCATATATTTTTCTACGAAAAAAGAAAAGTATGCGGCAAAAACAAAAAATATACAGATTATTTTGTAGGGAGAGGTCCATTATAAGATCCAGTCAACAAGGTCAGAGCTTAGTGCTCAGGTACGGGAGGGTGAGCAGCGATCCAGTCAAGGCCGCGTTGGATATCAGCTGGGATTGGGGGTGGCGTGGGGAGCACAGAACCCTGGGGCTGGAACCCGTTCTCATCAGCCACATACTTAATATCGACGTGTTCACCCTCGGGCGAGATCCAGCTGTAGCTGCCCTGTGCGTTTCCGTGCACATCACCAGTCTCATCTGTTTGAATACCATTGCTGGTCTTCAGGGCGATATTGAAGCCATCTGGGCCCACTTCGTCCTTGCGCTCAACAACCTCTGCTTTCACATCAGATTCCACAGCGGCGGCCAGGCCAATAACTGCGCAAATCAACAGCTGAAAGATGATAAGTCACAATAGGTTAGATACTCGTATATATCGCCGATGCAAAACATCCTTTTAGGTACTCACAACTTTGAACATTTTGAATTAGGTGCAGTTGTTGAGTGTAAAGAACAAACGTTGACTGATGGTCCAGATCAGCCAGGCGCCGGCTTTTATACAGCTTTCTCTTTGTGAAAAAAGTTTAGACCTGTTCCTGCAAATCGCATTTGCAAATTTAATATCGAAAATAAACTACTTCATCACGCCGTATTAAAAAAAACTTGCGGACCTTTCAGACGAGTTTATTCCATTGAAACAGAGTATTTATATAACACAATTTCTATGTACATATATGTGTGATAAAAAAGAGAGTATTTAAAAAACAAATAAAATGGGATGATCACGACCAGTAGTTAACTGGCTTATTAAATATATATTTATGTGATGGCCTTGAGAAATCAATCTTAAAATGTTAATCATTTTAGTTGCCTAATCTTCAAAGCAAATCCTAAAAAGAAAGATTTATATCAATATCAAGACAAATAAGCTAACAAAAAAAATAAAATATATATATATATATATATATAAATGTAATTACCATTAAATTAAATTCATTTACTTTTGATCTTCTTTGTTTGTTGACCAATTTAAAAATACTAAAAGGTTAAATTACATAAAGGAAATTATTTCTGATCTGTTCGGTATACACGAACACAGGTATATAAATTGGTGGCTCTTGCTCTCATTACATATGCATTTAATATATGTATGCTCAAAATCGATTATTCTGCGTAGGGAATAGAATAATATAAATTTTTACATTCATGTATTTAGCTGTTATAGTCGGGCAGCCGGACAGACGGACGAAATTTCGGACCCCGGTGAGAAATATGTGCAATTTTTTAAAGGTTGCTGGCAACGCAAATTAATTTAAAAGGACATCTTACTAACATACATATCATACGTGTATGGAATGCAGAAAATTATATTCCTAATTTAAAATCTCTAGCTTTTTAAACTCTGAGATCTATGCTTTCATACTGATTAGATCGACTTAACTGTTGATGCTGACCAAGAATATAAAAAAATTATATTTTTGCGATCTTAAAATTAAGATTAGCAAAAATATATTATATCTTCAAATATTTGTGGATATATTTCGATTTATAGAATAGATTATCAGATCAGATCTACCTACAGACAGATAGAGATACATATGTATTTACGACCCCGGGTGGGAGTGGGGAAAAATCGTTAGTTAGTTGACGTGGGCAAACACAAGTTCACATATATGTATGTATGTATAAAGATTGACGACTCTATCTTTAATAGCGCCGAAAATTGCATTTAAGTGGACGTGCGGGAAGACAGCATATATACAACATATGTCGGAGTTGACCGGATCGGACCACTTTATCATATAGCTCCCATACAAACGATTGGTCCAAAATCAGTTTTAACAAGAAAAACTGGTTTGTTTTTCACAAACAAACTTGGTAATTTTGAACTTCCCTATCTCTGTCCTCTAAAGAAACAAGTGGATATATATCAACATCTTCTAAATTTTTGCTAGACTATTTAATTTTCGCCACGCCAAAGTAATTGTTTTTCGTTCTAATTGATTTTAATGGAAAATGATCGATTCATAAATAATGAAGGATTATTGATTCACTGCATTTATTTTTAATTTAAAAAATCAATCATGCTACCAAATCAAATTTGCACAATATTGTTGTGGGGCGAATTTTCCGGGTGAAGTCCATTATAAATATATATACATATACATATATATACATGTATATGCATAAGGTATATTTTATGAAGTCGAAGCTTAGTGATACTCAGGGGCGGGAGGGTTGGCAGCAATCCAGTCAAGAGCGCGCTGGATATCAACTGGGATTGGAGGAGGGGTGGGAAGCCAGGCACTCTGGGGCTGGTAACCGTTCTCATCAGCCACATACGAGAGATCGATCTTCTCACCCTCGGGCGAGATCCAGCCGAAGCTGCCGTGGATGTTGCCATGGACATCACCGCTCGCCGACTGGGTAATGTGGTTGGTGGTCTCAAGAGCAGAGTCGAAACCATCAGGGCGTACATCGTCCTTGCGTGCGACGACGTCGGCGTGCACATCATCAGACGAGGGGCCAACTGGCGAGGCGGCAGCCAGGCCGATAACTGTGCAGATCATCACCTGAAACGAGTCAAGTTAGTTAATATATTGTTAATCCTTTGCATCCATTAAGGTGCTCACAATTTTGAACATTTTGAGGTTTTTGCAGTTGTTGGATGCAGAGACAAGCTTTAACTGATAATCCACTCTAGCTGGGCGACGCCTTTTATACAACTTCCTCCGACACGAGACCAGTTCCTGAGCATTATAAATGCAAGATATGTTCGAAAATTTATGATCACAAAAAACTTTGTTACTATTGAAGCACGTAACCCATATGACAGCTGTGAATTTATGCAGTACAAGTTTTACTTAATAATCATTTTTAGAAGACAATATTCGAAAAATACGTTCGATTAGGTGGGCAGGAGAAAGCAGGATTTTAAATTTCAGCCTTTTGAATGCTAAAGTGCATCAACGACTGCCTCAAAAAACTGGCTCGTCTACCTTAAGACTAGTTATTATAAATATTTTAGAACGCATAATACACATAATATAATACCATTCACGTCACTTGGTCTTCGAACTTAAAAAACCTGCTCGGAAGCATCAGATTTAGATTGATAATAGCCGTAAAAAATGTAAGAGTAAGTTGAAAGTATTATACAACAAGAAAGAGTACTCTAGTCGAGAGTGATTGATTAGGGTATATCCCCTGTATCAAGCTGTGAGCCGAATACCCTTCTTTACAAACGTACTCAATTAGAAACAGTTACACACATTTACACATACAAAGACGCCGCAAGCAGCGCAAATTTTTCAGTAGCTGTGTTTCCATTTCTTCACTCAGCCCTACAATCTAAAGCTTGTATTAATGTTATATTAATCTGTGAATACTATTTGAAAACTCGTTCTCAGTGTAATAACAACCAAAACAGGTACCCTAGCATTATGTGTACAGTGTACATACAGTGTTCACTTAAAAAATAATAAAAAAAAACGATAAAAAGCAAGTTAGAACGTTGCAGTCGGGTATAACTGACAGAAGAATACTCGTTCACTTATCATGAGCCTGGGTCTACTGTACAATTTACACGTAAACCGCGCGTTAGACATCAGCGCCAGCATCCATTTAGTTTCTAGTGTGATAAAATTCAATACATGAAGATTGGACGCATCCGTTAAAAAACAGAGAAAAAAAATTCGAGATTTGACCGACGGCGAATGCTATTATTTGATTTATGCACAATAAATAAATAAGTAAGAACATTGCAGTCGTGCGTCACCGACTGCGAAATACTCGTTCGCAGTGTTAATTATTTTGGGTGTTTTCCAAAAATGTAAATTTTTGTACTTTGTGGGGGTGGAAGTGGGCGTAGGGGGCTCTATATTTAGAAGAGGTCATCAGAAAACTGCTTACCAAATGTTGTGACTCTAGCTCTCAAATCGTGGGAAATATGGATTTTCGCGGCTTACCCGCCCCAAGATATAAGGATTTTATCGATTTACCACGTCCCTAGCGATCGTATCCGAAACATTTTCTGTGCCACTAGTGGGCGTACCCTTAAAACCTCAACACTTTATCTGACGCGGCTATACACAAGTATATATTCCAAATTTAAATTCTAGCTTCAATAGTGGCGAAACAAATGCGTTTGCACGGACGGACGGACAGCAAAACGGAGATTGCACAAACCCAATATTATCTTTTCACTTCGTGAACGAGTAAAGAAATTTGAGTCTGGGTGTTATTTAAACACATGACTCACAGCAAACCTTACTGCGTTTTATACAGCAGCGCAACCTACCAATCAATTTTCGGAGGGATGAAATTCAACTTAAGTTATCTAACAAGAATTATGCGCAATCGTTAAACACTGCAAAGAAATTCGCAAAATAATGCACATGTACATAAAAATTGCTACAGCTTGAAGACTTGATGTTGGGAAAAATTAGTTTTTATAATTAGTTAAGGCGGGAGTGGGCGTAAACAAAAAAAATCAAAAGTTAACAGTAATCTGGCTGTAAAAATTTAGTTTTTTAAAACTGCTGGAGAGGGAGAGATATATAGATTTTCATGATTTCGCTTAGCCAAAAAATCTCAACAATTTATCTGACGCGGGAATACACAAGTCATTACTCCAAGACATCATCCCAATATTCTCCTTTCAGAGCTAATTAAATTTTGCCGCGATATTTCATATATTTTAAACTATATTTTCGACTACGCAAAGAATATTAATAGTATCCGATGAAGGAATTTGTCTGTCCCCAAAATGAGGCCAAAGAACATGGGATAGAGCTGAAATTACTTATGGATGTCTCATGCTCTTGCAAATCTTGCAAATCTCATATGCGGGATTTTTCGAAACAAATAATATTTACAGGGTAAAAAACCCAAGAGTGGGCGCCAAATAAAAACAATTTTGCTTGATTAGACAAAAAGATTTGTTATTAAATTTGTCATAAACAATGCGCGAAAAACTTAAAGACTATCATTGTCGAGGCGAATTCAGGAGTCATGTCCATATACGGTCCAATAAGCACGATTAAAAAGTTTACTTATGCTCGGGTGCTGAGGGATGGGCCGCAATCCATGCAAGAGCGCGTTCGATCTCGACTGGGACAGGAGGTGGGGTGGGGAGCCAGGCACTCTGGGGCTGGTAACCGTTCTCATCAGCCACATACGAGAGATCGATCTTCTCACCCTCGGGCGAGATCCAGCCGAAGCTGCCGTGGATGTTGCCATGGACATCACCGCTCTCCGACCGGCTGATGTGGTTGGTGGTCTCAAGAGCAGAGTCGAAGCCATCAGGGCGAATATCGTCCTTGCGGGAGACGACGTCAGCGTGCGCATCATCAGCCGAGGGGCCAACAGGCGAGGCGGCGGCCAGGCCGAGAACTGCGCAGATCATCAGCTGTAAGAAATTTAACACAGTTATCGACTGACGATCCCTAAGCTCATACTTGTACTAAGCTACTTACGACTTTGAACATTTTGATTTATGTGCAGTTTTGGAACGTAGAGCAAACGTTGACTGATGCTCCACTCTGGCCGGGCGCTGGCTTTTATACAGCCCACTCGGGAATCCAGTTGGATGCCTTCCCTGAGTGCATCACATATGCAAATTTGGACGAAAATCCGTTTTTGATTTTGACTGCCGCAGTGTATTAATACCTAGAGAAAACGGGTCGAGCTGCCTCAAAACTTGTTTCTACTTCTAAATAAAAGCATATAAAATTCTCCAAATAACGTCAAATATCAGCCTCGCAACAATTTGCGAACAGTAGAAAGTACAAAAAGAAGGTAAAGACTTGCTTTTAACCAAGTCGCAATTTGATATTTTTATTTCTTGTATTCGACAAGCTATTATCCAGTTAGTTTTTGGCACAAGAAGGCTATCGCCAACATCTTGCCATTTAGTATCAGTTTCTTATGCTTCTATAATTTATACCTCTCTATCTCTCCAAACGATCTTTGAAAAAGTTGATTCAGTGAAGATTAAATAGTGGTCTTCAAAATTATAGCATTAAAAATAAAATGCGCTGTATTCATCGCTATTTAGGTGCACCATTTGGAAGCAACTTAACGATATTTATATTTTAAAGTATCTTATCTTTCTTAGGTTTTATGACACATATTAATTTATTATATTTTTTGTATTATTAGTTAATTTTAGTTATTATTAATATGTGCAAAGAGACACCTAAGTATGTATTTATCATACTCGGGTTTGTGCAATGTCCGTCTTGCTGTCCGTCCGTCTGTCCATAGAACGGAATTTTTTCGCCGCTATTGAAGCTAGAGACTTGAAATTGGGAATATATACTTGTGTGTACCAGCATCAGAAAAAAATGTTTTTTTTTGGTTTATATACTCGCTTATTATTTGTTATGTGCACACATAATGCTAAGGTACACGTCTTAGTTCTTATTATGCAATGAACGAGTATTCCGCTGTTGGTTACACCTGACTGCAACGTTCTCACTTGTTATACCCTGTTTTTATTTGTTGCAGATAATTTGATTAAAACCTTCTTTATTGAATTGTACAACTTTTACCATAGCCTACTTTTAGGTATAACATAAATAAAATACCCAAAAAGACATACTCAAGCGTTCGTAGCTTAAAATGAATACAATTATTCGCGGGTGACCGAGTAGAATATACCCTAAGCCTGCTCCGATTGACCTCAAATACATTGCCAGTTACTTCTATTTATAGATACACAAGAACACAAATACTTACATAAGCATGCACGCCGCAAAGTACAGGGTATAAAATGTAACATTGATATAACATTGCGAGCAAGTAAGAGCGTTCTTCATATCGGGGTTGGGGATCCGCCAAAACTATTTTGGCATTTCTATTAATAAATATATTTCATTAAGTATCGTATATTACAATTATTATTACACATAGTGTACATAAGATACATATTTTAGTTATTATTACACTATGAACGAGTATTGCGCTGTCGGATATATCCGACTGTAACGTTCTCATTTGTTGTTATCTATCTATGAAATTTACAATGCGTAATCTATCTTCGGAACTGGTGGCTTTAGCTCTTAAACTTTTAGCGACATAGATTTATGTGTTAAACACTCCTTAGTGAACACAAGAATTAAACGTTACCTTACGTTGTGAAAAATATCACACTATTTTATACTTATTTTTCTACGAGTCGGTATGGCTTTACTCAGACTGAAGAAGGTTCTATAATTTCTTTTACAACAAATGTTGTCAACGTCCGTTTAATTTTTATACTCGTTCACGAAGTGAAATGATTATATTGGGCTTGTCCGTTCGTCCGTCCGTCTGTCCGTATGGATGCAACTGAAGCTTGAAATTTAGAATATATACTCGTGTATACCGGCGTCAGATAAAGTGTTCAGGTTCAAGGGGTCCAAAGTAAAATCGATATATCGACCTTAGTTTTAAAGCTAGATGTATACAATTTATACCGACAGATTGCTGACCTTCTCAAAACATCGCAATTTCAACAATATTTTAGCTACGCCTACTCCCGCCTCCATAATACACAAAATTAGATTTTTTTACTGCATAATGGAATGGGTATAATGGTTTTGTGCATATGTATGTAACAGACAGAAGGAGGCATCTCCGACACCAAAAAGTATATATATCCAAGTCGATTTAGCCATGTCCGTCTGTCTGTCCCTCTGTCCGTCCGTCCGTCCGTCTGGATAAACTCGTCGATCTCGGAAACTATAAGAGCTAGAGACTTCAACTTTTCGGCTATAGACTTGTCCATGGCAAGTTTATTTCAAATGATCGATAACCCACACCGTTTTCCTAAAATCGATAAAAATCTACAACAACCTCAAAGCACTTGAAGCACTTAAGATTCATCAAAATCGGTTAAGAAACATAGAAGGAATTAAAGAAAACGTGTGGTAAAATTTGACAAATTTGACAATCCAATTGGCAGCAAGTGCTGCAATAAGAACTAGGGGATAAAGTTTGCGTTTTTAAGTTCGTGAATACCATACGCAGATCAAAGCTATTTTAAATTATCGATAACCCGCCCCGTTTTCTTATTACCGATATTTATCGGTGTTTTAAACCAGTTTTTTGAGCATATCTCAGAAACCATAAGAGCTACAGCCACAAAATTTGGTTAATTATGTTCTCTTAAAGGATATGCAGATTAAGAGTAATTCGGATTTTGGATACCTCTCCACATCTTCCCCCATTAACAAAAAAAACATTTGTAATTGCAAGTACAGCCACAATTCTTACTACTTAGGCTTCTCGTTAAACAAATTTCATCCAAATCGGCTAAGAAACATAGAAGTTATTGAAGTAAATGTGGCAAGCGCCAATCGCATACGTTTTCTGCATGCACACATACATACATGTGCACATTCATATACATGTCTTTTTCAAATTCTAAAACGATTGCTTGTGTATGTGTGCTATATTCTTGACTCAGATTTTGACAGAGGCAATTAGAATGATGTTGTAGCTCGGTGGTAGAGATGTCGCCTGGCGGCCATTAAGACGCGAGTTTGAACACCTCGCTTGTGTCAACGGAGTTTTTTCTTCTTACTGTTTATTTATTTAATTTTGTTAGTTAACACACTTACTGGTCCAAGTGCAACTTAATGCTAGACATCGACGATTAAAATATTCTGCAGCAACAAAATGGGAAAAAATTGGTATTTGGTATGCACACTCTCGAAAAGCTTTCGCAGATCAACTGCAACCAACATTCGAAGGATATAGTTTCCTATTCTGTGAAAATTTTGGGAGAAATTTCACAACTACGGAATACACAAATTTGTCTGCAAATATTAATTGTGATACTCACGAAGTGAAACTAGTATATTGGGTTTTTGCAATATCTGTCTGTCCGTATGAATGCAATTTTTTTCGCCGGTATTGAAGCTAGAGACTTGAAATTGGATATATACTCGTGTGTATCCTCGTCAGATAAAGTGTTACGGGTTTCGGGATGCGCCCACTGGACGCGTGGCAATTCGTTTAAATCTAGATATCTCCCTATATTTATGCTAGATGCATAAAATGTATACCGACAGATCCACTAAAGTCGCATGCAAACTTTTTTAGCTACGCCGACTACCGCGCACACAAGGTCCAAAACTCGATATGTGCACATCAATGATGCCAGTGCAACATTGCTAGCGCCATCTAATTCTTATTTTCGGTAAATATTGTTTTTGGTTATCACTGCTTACAGAGGCTGACTGCTACACTATTTTAAATTGTCAAAATTTACATGCGGTTGATTGCTGATTGATTTTGCACTTGTCGTACATGTAACTTGAGTTGAAATGCAGCTAAAATTATTATTTTTAATTATTCGCATTCTCTGTCAAGTATGTATATACATACACATATAAATATACATATATTTAATACTTAACAATAACACAAATTGAACTGTTATCCCACATAACATACAAAAAATTATTATTTCAACATAAGTAGTTTTTATCATATGTACCAACCGCAGCGGTTTCTTTATGCACTTTTCGGCGCTAGCCACATGCCACAGACTTCTGTTATACTCGTTCAGTTTCAATTGGAATTCTATGATTATTCTTATTGGATAGGTTAGGTTATTAGATAACTGAACGTTAATTTCGTCAAAAACGAAATGATCGGTGTCGATGATGACTAACACGCTGTTAAGGTGACAGTTGTGATCGCGGAGAGGCAAACTTTTTTTTTTGTTATTTCATACTTGTATATTATTATTATTATTAATACGCATATTGCTAGGGTACATGTTTTAGTTATTACACTGTGAGCGAGTAATCCGCTGTCGGTTACACCCAACTGCAACATTCTCACTTGTTATTATTTATTTTTATTTTATTTTAGTAAGTGCGGCTGTGGAGTCGTGTGCAGAGGGGTTTAATTAAATGCATGTAATGACAGCTATCCCCTGGATTCAGGGTATCTCCTAGTCGGGCGCTCCGACAATAGCCATCTTATTCATGTTAATTTTGTATAAAGAATGTAACAGCATGCACTGACGTTGTCCGTCTAAGCAATTTTTTATTTTCATTACTAAAATTTATTTGCAGTTTTTGACGGATGCTTCAATTCTTGTTGGATACCTAAAACTCAATTTAGTGACATAATAGCTAAATGGTTGGTGGTACAGAAGTCTAACACGATGTTTTTAATTTTATATTATATATGGTTTTGACGATTGCGTATAATTCTTGTTGCTTAAGTTGAGTTGAATTTCGTCACACCGAAAAGAAATGGTCGGTAGCGCTGCTGTCTAACGCGCGCAATAGCTGCGAGAGTCTTAGGTTCGACTCCCGCTCCTGACGCAAATGTTGTAATAATTCAAACTCTTACAGTTTCCAACAACTTCTAAAAAGAAGTTCTTTTTTTTTTTTTTTTTGGAATTTCTTGTATATTTCTTATTAGATACCGTAAGTTGAACGCGAAACTAAATTTTTGGTGCCGCTGCCATTATAAAATTTTATGTGCACACAAAATGATAGGGTGCATGTTTTAGTTGTTATTACACAGGGAACGACGATTCCGCTGTCGGTTACATTCGACTGCAACGTTCTCCCTTGTTATCATTACAGGCGTCCTAAACCATCAATATGTGGGAGAGATTCCTATAACCTCTTTCTTGAATTTCTTGATTATACTTCATTTCAATTAAATTATATTATATCATGTATTTTCCAAACTATTCATCTCGTATAAAGGTTGACTGCATTATCGTGCAATCACCCAAATTTGAATGGAAACTTTCATATACTTCGGATCGCAAATTCGTTTTAGTTTTGGCAGCAAAGTGTTGATTTTTGCTTATAGAACAAGTTTTAAGACAAGCAATTGCTTATGACGTAATAGATCAAATGGGTGCGCTACATAAATTGATTTGGTCTAATTTTTAATGTGTTTAATAATAACACGATTTGCTTAAGCAGATAGCTTTGGTGACAGATCGGAACAAGTTTGCGACCAGTTGACGCTATTGATGCACTTTAGCATTCAATATAGAATTATAATACTAAATCATTATTTTTGAACTGGCATTTGTTCATGCGTTGATTTTTAGTGTGGGCGCGTCGGTTATGCCCATAACTCTAAGCCATAATTGAGTGATGCGCCGTAACTGGTCACTATCCAAGCTGTTGCCGTATAAAAGACAGCGCCCGGCCCGAGTGCAGCATCAGTCAGCGCTCGTTCTCCGCGTTCCACAACTGCCAATAAGACCGAACATGTTCAAAATCGTAAGTAGTTTAGTGCTAGCGATTTACGCCTGCTAACGACCACTTGTTACAGTTGATGATTTGCGCCATTTTTGGCATGGCTGTCGCCTCGCCCCTTAGCCCAGTGCGGCGCCCCCATCCGGTAGCTCAACCAGCTCCGGTGTACAAGGCTGTGCGCTCCGGTCCCATTGGATATGGTGACGATGTTCACGCCGAAGTCGTCTCCCGCAAGGACGATGTCCGCCCCGATGGCTTCGATTCTGCTCTTGAGACCACCAACCACATCACCCGCTCTGAGAGTGGTGATATCCACGGCAACATACACGGCAGCTTTGGTTGGCTCTCTCCCGAGGGTGAGGCTATCCAGATCTCGTATGTGGCTGATGAGAACGGCTACCAGCCCCAGGGCGCACACCTGCCAACTCCGCCCCCAATCCCAGTCGAAATCGAGCGCGCCCTTGCCTGGATTGCGGCACATCCTCCAACACCCGAGCCACACTCTCGTCATTAGGTCCTATTCAGCTATTATCTGGTGGAAATGGACTTGTGTCTGTAACTCTGTTCATAACTGTAGTTTTTAAGTAACTCGACTCTTAGTGCGAGTTTAATAAATACAAAGTGCAGCTGATGAAATCGTATTTTCAATTTAATTCGAAGTTGTGGCAGTTTTGTATTTCGAGCAAAATAATTAATAACACTATGCAATAGCATTTTCTATTCAGAGCAACCCGTATATTTTTCTGATCTATACCGAGACCCGAATACGAGGATAATCACAATAAATTATAAATGGACAAGGTTAAATATTTTATAGTCTTGCAAAGGATACAATAATTATATCACAAAATATTACAATAGTTAAAAAATGCCTTTGACTTCATAAAGTTTATATTTCCTTGACCACGACAGTCTGTCGATCCGTCTCGCCATTTCTATATAATCTGGTTTCGCAGTCTTGAAGTAATTTCGATTAAGTGTGGCTGACCTAAAAATAAAACATGCTTTTCGATTGTTTAAAACCTTTTTAAATTTAAAGATTTAAAAAATTTTAAATATGTTGATTGTTGTCGGGCTAAGCTCATTTAAAACCTTTTTAATTTTAAAAATTTTAAAAATTTTAAATATGTTGATTGTTGTGGGGCTAAGCTCATTTAAAACAAAATTAAATTCCAGCTGTAAAAAAATAAATTAATTGAAATAAAACTATATTCATAAACGTTATAGAACACTTAAAATATTCCAATATCGTTTCGCATATCGCATATCGCATATCGTTTCTCAATAAAAGTTTACCAATCAGTAATCTGTGCTAAACTCCCTGAAATCTCTAGTTCTTATGCTTACAATGCTAAATCAACTCTAACCATTGTTCTGATCACAAATATAAATTCTTTATTTGGCGCATGTGCAATATGTTTGAATGTATATCAAAGATTAGATAATTAAATTAAATAATATGGACTATTTGATAATTGTAAGTAGCATAATGTTGCTTGATAAGGTTCTGTTTGGTCAAGATTTCTTTATGGACTGTGAAGGTCTCATGTTAGTTACAAAAATTTACATATAATAATGCTTCGATTTAAGTATCTGATATCGATTTTCTCTCGACTTTACAGCCTATTTGAAGAACCTCTTGAAATGGTTCAACGAATACAACTACAAAAACATTCGCATCTGGGCCGGCCCGCTGGCATATGTGCTGCTCGTGGAGTGCAAATATGTAGAGGTAAGCAGGACGTACAAGCACCCTACATTCTGTATATATATATTTTTATTGTATTTGCAATGACTCAGCACGTGCTAAGCAGCACTGCCCTGGCCTACAAGTACGATCCGTACAATCTTCTCTACCCCTGGCTGGGCAGTGGCCTGCTCACCGCTAACGGCCATCAGTGGATGACGCGTCGGAAGCTGATCACGCCCTCATTTCACTTTCACATCCTCAAGGACTTCCTGCACATCATGAACGAGACGAGCAGTCGCTTCATGAAGCTGCTGGAGCAAGAGTCGGACACGGCTCAAGGCCAAGTGCTGGACATTCAGGGGCTGGTCACTAGGAGCACCATCGATGTCATTTGCGGTGAGCTGCGTTAACCCAATTCCATTTCTTGTCTGCAACACTCGATTTGCTGCAGAGACCGCAATGGGGACTCGGGTGAACAGTATTGAGGGACGACCATCGCCGATTGTAGCCGCCATCGATAGCATTTGCCACATTATTCCGGAGCGTGTTTTTTCGGTGTTCAAGCGCATAGATGTGTTCTTCAAATGCACGCCATTATATAGGCAGCAGCAGCAGGCGCTGAACACGCTACGTGTGGAATTTGCGCAGGTTGGCACTTCAACCAACCAACTTCCGGCCGATGTGCCATCTAACCACCTGCCTTTTTTTTAGATTATTGAGCAACGCCGTCGCTTGCTTCAAACTTCAAGTTATCAAGCTCCACAACTGGACGATGAGCTACTAGACGCGAAGCGACCCAAAATGGCATTCTTGGACACCCTACTAACTGCAGAGGTGGATGGCAAATCCTTGACATTTGAGCAAATTTTTGAAGAAGTTTCCACATTTATGTTCGAGGTATGTTATTGGCTTATAGGAATTAAAAATGTCACATCGAATTTGAACATGACCTGCCGTACTTTGATATTAAATTTTTCATCTATCCATCAATCAGCTTCTCTGTTTCTATTTCAAACAAGTAAGAACGGGTGTAAGTTCAGTCGGGTGTAAACGGTCTTAATTACACTAGGTAACAGCCAAATTGTATTTTATGACGAAAAGCCACCTTTAAAAAATGTTCTATGGTAGGGCTTTTTATACCCTGAACCTATTGAAAATGGGTAAAAAGGGAATATTGGTTTTTTGAAAATGTATGTATATGTGGCTTTTCTTAAGCTTTAATCTACTTACGCGCTGTTAATATAAAATAATTCTAAGGTACAATGGCTAAACTGTTTGAATGTATCAAATATAAAGAGCATTAGTGGAAGAGATGCTGCGGTTTTAAAGTTATAGCCACGTTATCTGGATGCAAGATGGTTACTTACTTTCTCTGCCTCTTGGGTAGTCGACCGCGCCATGAGCATTACTCAGAGAAGGACTGGCCAAAACAAGAAGCACATAACTCAAACATAAATCATAATGTTCAAAATGCGCCTCTAGTGAACGTGGATGACATAATATTGCCATTATTGCACATCAAGGACTTAGACTTTGTAACAGATAGGTAGATAGATAGATGGGGAAGGTAAAACACTGCAGTATTTAAAAACTGTTTTCCCACTTTTTTCAATGGCAAAAAACTAAGGGATGCCTATTCGATGGCCCACATATTCGAAAGATATTGGGAAATGAGGAATTTTACTCTATTTTTACATCAGATGAAAATACAGCCTGGAACTCATTCCGACAAGCCACTGCACACTTTCTGGGCAACACAATGCACATTTTTTGAAACGTCTAAAAATGCATCAAAAATGATGAAAAGATGTGAGCACACTTTTGAATAAATTTGAGCACACACACCCAAAGTAGGGGAGCTCAGCGATAAACACGGAGAACGGTTTCAACAACAATTAAAAGCTATAATGCGACGTAACCAGGATGGCCATTTACGTGTGAAGTTTCAGACGAGAATCTGAATTTAATACCGTAAGCAGGAAGTCACGATACTAAAAATCAAACAGCCAGAAAAGTTAATTCAAGTCGGCATTCCTGGGGCTAAAGTCCGAATTTCGTAGAACATTCCGCAATGAATCATCCTTATCGATAAAAACGTACATAGTTTTAAAATGTTGCTATATCACAGTCTCTCCATCGATTTCAATGATTAATATCTTAAACTACGCCTAATTAAAGCAACAATATAATACATTAATGAAAAACCAAATACCATTTTTTCGACTTTTCCCCGAATTTTAATTTAGTTTCTGGAGTTGAGAGTGGGCGTGGCCTATACTTTTCAGCTCGATCTTTAGAGGAAGCCATCCAAACACTGTTGTAAAATTTAGTGACTCTATCTTTAAAACTGTGCGCCCTCAGTGGGCGTACTTAAAAAAATGTTTTGCGATCTTTGAAGAAGTTCTTCAGTAACCTGTATAAAAATTGGATGTATCTAACTTTAATACTGAGTAAGAGAGAACAATAATTTTAAATATTTGTTTGCATCCTAAGGGTCACGACACCACCGCCTCGGCCATCACATTCGCCATCTGGTGCATGGCATGGGCCCCGGACGTGCAAAAGCGTGCGTATGAGGAGCAAGTGCTCATGTATGGAGATGGACGGGAGTGCCATCCCACATACCAGGAGCTGCAGGATATGAAGTATCTGGATCTGGTCATCAAAGAAACCCTACGTTTGTTTCCCAGCGTGCCATTTATATTTCGCACGACACGCGAGTCGACAGTCATAGGTGAGTGGCTAATGCTGCAATGTGTTCCCGCTATAAGTAAGTTTGATCCACAGTGGACAAGTATTTGCCGCAGGGCACTACCATTGTGCTGCCCATATTGGCCATTGGCCATAGTCCGCACAGCTTCGAAGCGCCCTACGAGTTTCGACCCGAGCGCTTCGAGGCCGCTGAGCGCACCCAAGCCAACGCCTTTGACAATGTGCCGTTCAGCGCGGGTCCTAGAAATTGCATAGGTACGTATTACTTGCGTAACATATTCAAGAGACCTCACATAGCGCCTATTTACAGGTCAAAAGTTCGCGCTGCTCGAGTTGAAAGTGACGCTCTCAAAGCTGCTACGCAAATTCCGCATTCTTCCTGCCCCTCTAGCTAAACAGACATTAGCTGATGTCTTCAATCATAAATATAAGCCCGGTCTACAAGAGCTAAAGCTCCACTTGCCCATAACACTCAAATCCATGAACGGAGTGCCCGTGCGACTGCAGAGGCGGTAACGTCGTATCTTCAATTTAATTGGGTGGAAATGTTTTTTTTTAAGGTATCCTAACTGGGTTGATGTATGGGGGTTCAAATTTTTTTCTTCTTAAGCACTCTACATAAAAGCAAAGTAGCTATTACCATCTACATTGCATTGCTTCACACTTGACTTTAATTTGTTGCACATGTACACCCCTGGTTACATATTTTCAATAGGTACAGGGTATAACAAGTAAGAACGTTGTAGTCGGGTGTAACCGACTGTGCAAATTCGTTCACGGTATAATAACAGCTTAAAACAGACGAAAAAGGTTATAATTATTATTGATATTTTTGAAAAATATGCCTATCAAAATTGGTTACTCTAGCTCTTAAATTGTAGGAGATAAGGATTTTCTCGGTCTACCCACCCCTAAGATATATGGATTTAATCGATTTGCCATGCCTGCAGTGAAAAAATTGGTGTATCTAGATTTAAGTCTGCCACGCTTCATGTGGGCGTAGCCAAATAAATTTTTGTGCGATCTTTAGAAGAGGTCATCAGGAATCCGTCTAAAAATTAATGAATCTAGCTTTATAACACTGTGGGAGATAAATATATTCGCGATTGGCGGGGACACGTTCTAGCGTGGCCGGGATATTAAGGTCGTAATCTTCGGGTAGGATCACCGCAATTTACATGACAAATTTTGTGACTGTAGCTTTAAAATTGTGGAAAATATTCGCCTTTTATCGATTTGCCACCCGACCAGTGGGCAAATCTTAGCAGTTTGTTTGAACCAGATATCTACAAGTATTCCAACTTTCAATAGCGCCGAGAAAAGTTACGTTCAGGACGGACAGCATAAATACCATTGCACAAACCCCATATACTCATTTCACTTCGTCATCGAGTATAAAAATTAAGGTACATTCTGTGCTTATTTCTATTGACACTGATTTCACTAGGAAACAAATTAATTTTTTCCAGTATCAGTTACCAAATGTTCTTTTTCAAATACATCAGATGAGAAAAAAAAAGTCTAACAAATTTTCTAAGGTGAGACTTTTTTTAAACAATTTTTAAAATCTGCAATTGTTCCCAATAGTGTTTTCAGAGCTTGAATTTTTTATCATTTCTCGAGAGTAAATATACACTAAATTTATGTTTTAGACGAATTTTTAAGCGATTTCGTAGTTTCATTTCGAAAAAACCACATTTTTTCATACGATTTTTATGCGGAAATCTATTCCAGATTTTGAAGGTATGCGATTTTTTTTGTTTCTGTAGGTATGCGATTTTTTTTGTTTCTGTATTTTGTATTGGGTTCCCTTTTTATACCCTGAACTCAAGGGTATAATGGTTTTGTGCAAATGTATGTAACAGGCAGAAGGAACCCATAAATTATATATTTTCTTGATCGGGACGACGAGCTGAGTCGATTTGTCTATGTCCGTTTGTCCGTCCGTTCATCTGTCCGTCTGTATTAACGCAGATGTCGTTGATGTATAAAGTGCGCAGCTTGCTGCGTGCGTTTGTGTGTATGTGTGTGTGACTTTGTGAATGTGTGTATGAATGGAAAGAGGTTTAAATGTATGTAATAGTTCGCAGCTAGGTTCAGGGTATCTCCTAGTCGGGCACACCCGACTAGAGCCATCTTACTTGTTTAAATGTTTGTTCTCTAAAGAATAAGCAATGCACAACTTGGGTGCTATGCTCAAAATTTTTGTAAGAACAAATTATCATTGAAGCCAATTCTTTCTTTGTGTAAAGACCAGTGTTGGTTACATTAAGAAGATTACTTTTTTTAGTTTTAAAATAAAAAACCTTTTTTTTATTATGGGAAAAAAAAGATACAGCAACGAAAAGTTGATATTGACTCTTTTATGCAAGTTGGAACGTATCCCTAATTATACAATGCAAGTCATGTCTTTTTTGTGCGATTTTGTAGTTTTATGCGCTCTTTGAAAATTATGGAAGTGTCTTTAAAGTGTCTTTTGAAGTGCTGTTTTCTGTGGTACGTATCTGCCGCATAAAAAGAGAATTGAGTGTATATATATTAATCGCTATCAATCCACTCTTTTAAATTCGAATCATTAGTTTTGCAACTATTTAATTTTGAAATAAGAAAATTATGATTTCCTATACGGAATTTTGTACGATATTTTGACTTCAAATTCGGGGAAAACTCAAGAAAAAATTCCTCACACATGTATTTACATACATCAATCATTATAAATGAAATCGATTTGCTTATTATCCGATAGCTATATACTTTCTTCTACTTAGAGGGTATAAAAAACTTTGATTCCTAATATGAATACATTAGATTAAGGCAGATAAAGAAATAAAACAACTTAGTCTTTCCTATAGTGTTCGCGTATTTTATCAGAATCTGCTAAAAATTAATAAACTTAATAAATAAAAAGTCTTTAATTAATAGTTCAATAGTGCATTTAACTTTATTACACTGCTGTTCGCTGTTTAAGCCTGATTTGTATGCCGTTTTCGGACTTTAGGGTGATGCGAATGTTTAGCACCGGATCGTATTCACTTTGCGGCACGCAGTCCTCGCGAGAGTGGTCATTGATGCCGGGGGGCAGGTTATCCACGGCGGGCAGAATTTCAAAGTGTCGCACCAGCAGCGAGAGCAGCGCCTGCAGTTGAAACATTGCATACTTTTCGGCTGCAGGGTGGTTGGAAGAGGTGTGCTAAGGTCTGGGCAGGCAGCGGGCTGTTAAAAAAACGTTACTTACCGATGCAGCGCCTGGGCCCAGCGCTGAACGGGACACTCTTGAAGGCTTCGATGCCGCTATTCGTGCTGGCCTCTTCGAACCGCTCCGGCCGGAAGGCACAGGGATCGTCAAAGTAGCGCTCGTTGTAGCCCATTGCAATGAGGCACATAATGACTGTCGTGCGCTTGGCAACCTTTGTGCCATCTAGGGACAGAGCATTAGCTGGGGCACAATCCCAAGACTCCCGATTACTCACTTATGTCTATCGACTTGCGATTGGTGCGTGCTATCAGCGGCACGGCGGGATACAGTCGCAGGGTCTCGCGTATGACCAGCTCCAGATAGTGCATCTGCTGCAGGCGCGCTATATCAGATTCTCCGGATATGTCCTTGCCAAAAATGCGCAACTGTTCGTCAAACACCTTCTGCTGTATTTCTGGGTGGCGGGAGAGCGTGTAGATTGTAAAGGAGATCGCAGAAGCAACGGGATCGTGACCCTGTCAGATATAAAAATACAGTAGAGTTCTTCATTAGTGAAAACTGGTGGTGGATGGAGTCCTTAAACTTACTGTAAATATAAAGGTGGACAACTCCTCGATAATCTCGCGCTCCTTGAGCGCGCGTCCATCGAGCTTGGCAGACAGCAGAACATCCACGAAAGGTTTATTTTTGCTTTCATTGACTCCGGCCAACTGCTGCTCTCGTTGCGAGATTGTCTTGTGCAAAAATGTACTGTTAATATGACCACAAGTCGTTCTAGTAATAGACTTACCCGCCTAATTTCATTCTTGAGCAACCGCAGCGCACGTCGCTGCTTCATGAAGTAGGGCGTCAGACGGAAGAGAGCATCGAAACGCTTGACTATGCTGAACGTGCGTTCCTGGACGACATCGCAGAGACTGCCAGAGCGGAAAGGTGGGTTACAATGGATTGCTATTAGGCAAGCCTTTAAATCGTAGCTTACTCTTTGATGGCGCTGTGTAAATCTGAGGGCTCATCGTTCATCGAATTGCTGGCCACGCCCGTTGCGTTCTCTATTGAAAGATGTATGTTTTGTATATTTAATACGATTTATATACACAATTAGTAGCTGTGGTTGAAAATGCCCCAGCGGAAAAGGTAACACACACAGTGTGTGGCACAAATAAAAGTAAAATCAGGGCCAACAAAAATTGTCGGTTGATCGGTTATCGGTACGCATTATTGTAAGGCTCAGTTCGTGTACCCAACCGTTTAAAAGAAAAAATTTTGCAATTCTAAATTTCAAAGAGAAACATAAAAAAAATCCAACATTTTTTTTTATAAAAAAAAAATATATTTAAATAAAAATTAAATTGTAATGCAGAATCAGTTTACAGGTCAAACTATGATGAAAATGGTAAACATCATGAAAATCTGTTTAGTTTTGACAAAGTTGATATTTAGCAAGTAAGGATTCTGAATTTTTAAATGTCGAACTTTATGCAGTATCGATTTGCAAAGTCGTAATATTATAAGTTAAGAAATTAAAAATATTTTTTTTTATGATTTTTTAATAGTATTAATACCCCAACACTCTTTTTAAATGCGCCCATAATTCAAAGTTGTTGGCATTCTCCCATGCCTCTTTAAAACCATATACTTTCACCTCGTACTTTAAAAACTCGCGTTACATTTTGGGTGGTGTTAAACTTTTTCACCGCACAATCTCTGGCACTTGTAGCAATTTTCTATGCAATAAATCTAATTTATAAAACGGCCGTAATAAATTACAAAAATAAACGAGTGCAACGCTCCTGCAACCGCACCCCGAAACCCGGCCGAAACAGCAAAATGCCCATGACAAATGCTTAAAGTTTTACAACAGAATGCTTGCGCCCGCAACCTCCCACCACCCACTGCCCAACACCGAACACCAAACACCAGCCAACACTTACCACACACAATATCCAGCGTACACTTGGCAACCAGCTCCTGGGCGTCAAAGGGCTTCATTGGGCCCGTCTGCTGGCGCAACATCTGTACGAACCTTTCCCCGGTTCGATGCACCACACGCAAATATCCCTCAATTGCGGAGCGTTCGAAGGCGGGCGCATACAGCTTCTGGTGCTTGAGCCAACGGGCACCGGAACTGGTGAGCAGACCGTCGCCTAGCCAGGGGCGCAGGAAGGAATACAAGTGCTCCTTGTACAACAGTGAAGAACTTGCCAACATATTCTGTCAATAGCCGATGTCAGTATTCAGTTTCAGTCAGGGGAATGTGCGCAACTTACCTGAATTTCCGCCGGATCGCTGAGCATTATATGGTATTGCAGGAATACCAGCGAGCGGAAACCATGAAAATCATATTTCCGACAATATTGTAGCACCTTTTTGGGATACTCTGATTATGGAAAATAAAAGAAAATGGAAAGTGTTTTAACTTTTGCTTACATAGATTGGGATTTTAATGAAGGCATTAAATTGCTTGTTATTTAAATGCCTAAAAAGTTTTAGTATTTAATATTTTTTTATACCCTGAACGCATTGAAAATGGGTAAAAAGGGTATAATGGTTTTGTGCAAATGTATGTAACAGGCAGAAGGTGGCATCTCCGACCCTATAAAGTACATATATTCTTGATCAGCATCACTAGCCGAGTCGATTAAGCCCTATCTGTCTGTCCGTCCGTCTGTATGAACGCGTCGATTTCAGACACTACAAGCGCTAGAGAGCTGAATTTTTTAGATTCGTATATACCATACGCAGATCAAATTTATTTTAAATGATCGATAACTTTTCCCGTTTTTTGTTATAATCAGTGATTAACGGTTTTTTGCTTCAGTTTTTTTAGCATATCTCATATAACTGTCCCATATCTCCGACATCAGAAGAGGCATCACCTGAGCCAGAAGAGCATTCTGACAGTGTGTTCCAGGCGATATTGGAGTTTCAAAATAAAAAATTCATTGAGCTGTTGAAAACGTTCCAAGCACCGCTAGCAGTAACCTCGCGCAGCCCGACTTTGCCAATGTTCAATTCTGAGGCCGCTGGAGCTGACGCCGCAACGTGGTGCAAAACAGCCGACATGATTTTGACCGAACATCCATTGGAAGGCAGTGCACTAATAATGTCACTTAGCAAGTCATTGATTGGGAGCGCAGCACAGTGGCTATCCCAAATTTGTTTTGCTGGAATAACTTGGTATTCTTAACGGACGGCAGAAACAATAACAATGAGAAGCGAATCGACATGTGTACAGTGCTGGAGCCGAAAGGGGTTATGTATTAATTTGGTGAGCTCTTTCCATTCTTCTTTGACTCGGGTGCCGAGTGTTTTTTGATTAAAGAGAAGTTGTGTAGTCTTAAGAGGAATAGGAGAAAACATTGTAAAAAGTAATCTGCAAATGTTGGCGACAGTGCAAATTTCTCAATTTAATTTAGAAATTCTATTTCATGTAGTAATGGATAATTATTTAAAGCATGACATAATGAAGCTGATAAATTTATTATTTTCAAAACCAAAATAGTAATGTCGAGAAACTAAGAAAAAGAAAAGCTTAGGCTGAAAGAAATACTGAGTCAACACACAGATGATTTCATAGATGGATTCCCGAAAAGGCGTGTATCAACCGGAGCATTAGAAATTCGATTCTTAGATTACAACAAAACAGTTCAAATGCGGCGGTACAGGCTTAGCGTAGATGAAAAATCTCTAGTCAGGGATGAGGTACGTCAAATGATTGAAGCCGATGTCATCTGTCCAAGTAGTTCGCCATTTGCCAGTCCAATGCTGTTAGTAAAGACGAAAGATGGTAGCGATAGATTGTGAGTGGACTATCGTGAACTGAATGCGAATACAGTGTCCGATAAATATCCATTGCCATTGATATCCGATCAGATTGCTAGAATGCGTGGTGGAATATATTTAGTTTAGATATGGCCAGTGGGTGACCAAACCCAAAAAATAGAGGCCTTGTCTGCTTTGTCTAAGTTTTCATAAGTTTGGCGTCATATTTCCGGCAATTCGTAACGCGGTTTTCTGAGCAGATGAAGCCATTGTATCAGTTAACCTCAAAAAACGCAGTATTCGTGTGGACGGAGGAGATTATCGTATCGTCAAAAGACTATCGTAGTGTTAACTAGTAGCCCAGTTTTGACTATATTTGATCCGAAACTGCCAATCGAATATACATACTGACGCTAGTGCAAATGGTTATGGTGCCATGCTCTTGCATAAGATAGACAGCAAATGTAGAGTGGTCGAGTATTAAAGTAAGTGTACACGACTTCAGAATCAAAATATCATTCTTATGAGTTGGAGACTTTAGCAGTACAATGCTGTAAAACACTTCAGACATTACCTACACGGTCGAAAGTTCACTGTCTATACCGATTGCAATTCATTAAAAGCAAGTCGCTCAAAAACTGAATTGACACCCAGAGTACATCGATGGTGGGCGTACTTCCAGTCATTTGACTTTAGTGTGGAGTCTCGAAAGGGAAGTCAGATGGCACATGTAGATTTTCTATCACGAAATCCGATTCCTATAAAACCTAAAGTCGTAAGCAAAGTCGTTGAAGTTCGTATTGATATGGCAGAAATAACAAACAACTGGCTAATAGCTGAAGAACAAAGTGACGCAAGTATAACAGATATCATATCGCAGTTGAATAGCGGCGAGAGACAGGGGGATATTGTAAGGACATATGAACTATGAACCGGAATGCTATATCGCACTATCCAGAGAAATGGCAAGACACGCTGTTTGCCTGTGATTCCGGGAGCCTTTAGGTGGTCATGTGCATGAGGCAATAATGCACCTGGGATGTCAGAAAACTTTAGATAAAGTGTATGAGAAATATTAGTTTGAGAATATGTCCAAGTATGTCAGGAAGCTTGTGGAGAATTGCATAACCTGCAAGATGTCCAAGCCCCCATCAGGCAAAGTACAAATGGAAATGCATCCCATTCCCAAAATTGCTATACCATGGCATACTGTACACATTGATATTAGTGGCAAACTGAGTGACGTACGTAGCGTCGCGGAGTACCGGCAAGAGCCTGATAACCGTGGTATGGTAAAGCTGATAGCCAAATGGGCGAGTAACTGCAGAAGAGTACGAGCTACTGAAATAAAACTGAAAGAGTGATATCCTGCATTACTGACATTTAAAGACACAAAAAGAGTGTACGTGACGCAAAAGCAAGTACAAGAGTGTACATGACTCAAAAGCGAGTGCAAAAAGTTGAAATATAATGATTTGAGTTGAAATGTGGAAATTTAAGTTGATTAATTGATTCTTTTACTTGAAGCAAGATATGATCCTAATCTAATAGGGTGTTTACACCGGGATCGCTACCGCTACTGCAGGGGGATTTCGCAATTGTCGCTTTTGCCCCGTAAGAAATACACGTTTGTTTGTATTTGTGTCAAGCGGGCCGACAGTCCGCCGTGGCCGCTGCTGTGGAAATATCTGCAGTGCTGCATTTCGATTTTAGCTCTTAACATTTAGCAGTTCTAGTCTAAAGGTATTTTTTTGTGCCTTTTATTGGTTTGAAAAGACCAACGGATGAGTTTTGATTGGGCGCGAAATGGACACGCAAAGATGGAAGCGATGGCTTCGGCCACCAGATTGGAGACTCTGGGCGTGGAGGTGCTGCTGAGGTCACTGCCAAGTGAGGTAAAAGTCAAGATTGACAGGTTAGTTCTTTTATTATTTAGAAATAATAAATAATATTTATAAATTTGCATTTAATATAACTTATATTTAAATTGCAGACGGATGCAGCTCGTATGTGGATGACGACATGGCTGACGATCTGCTGTCACCAGACATGGAAGCAAGCTGATCCTCTGCCCAACCGGCTAAACGGAAAACAAAACAGTTACAAAGAGGATCTCGACTTGTCTATGTATGTATATATATTTAGCATACTGAAGCAATCGAAGCATTCCCGTCCATTCGAAAGTTATCTTTTACCTAATCAAAGCGTTCCTTTAAATATACGTGTTATTATAATTACATAATTATGTTGTTTTATTTACTCACATATTGGTATACCTCACCAGCATCAGCCAAAAACGACACAATAAAAGTGTTGGATATTGATGTGCCAAGACGCCGAGAGAGGTGCATCATAACAGCAAGTGCCTCGGCATCCTCGATGTCGGACGGCAGAAAGCAGGTTTACGTTTTGATCTTTCACTTTAATATTACTCTTAAAATTAATTTTTTATACAATTTAAATTGACGCCGACACGCAGCGTTAATATCGATCAGCTGTTCACTGACTGCAGTAGCGGTAGCGGCTGGTGTAAACAAGTTTTTCAGTAGCGACTTTAACAGACTCTGTTAAGTCCGGTGTAAGAACCCTATAATGTTAGACTTTACACACGAGGACGTATGATAGTCAAGGAAGGCCGTGTCAGAGATTTAAATAATTTAAATGGAAATTTTATTCTAATGTTAGTACTAGAAGTTATGTTAAGAATCACAGAGACTTAGCATTGCAATGTTAAGTAGGTGAATAATGAAAAGAATGAAGAGAATGTGGTAATTGTCTATTTTCAAGGGAATGAAATTAATATATGCTGAGAGCGAGGTCCGAGAAGAAGGACCGAGTGTGGCGCAATTGTAGTTGTCAAAAAGGAAATCAGAATAAAAGAAAGAAGGAGTTGAAGAGAACAATAAGCACGAGCAGTGAAGCTAGTGCGAGAGCAGCGAGTCTATGCAAGATTGGCAAAGAGACAACATGAACAATTAGCGACTCGCTGCGCTTAAGCAAATATATTAAAAAAAAAGATGAAACCAACTGAAGAACCGTTCCACGACGCAACTAACTGTCGAATATCTCCGACATATACATATATTTAATACTTAAAGTCCTTAACATTAACACAAATTGATCTGTTATGCCATAACATAACAGAAAAAAAAATTATTTTGACAGAAGTAGTGTTTTTGGCGCTAGGCACATGCCACAGACTTCTGTTATACTCGTTCAGTTTCAATTGGAATTCTATGTTTATTCTTATTGGATAGGTTAGGTTATTAGATAACTGAACGTGCATTTCGTCAAAAACGAAATGGTTGGTGTCGATGATGACTAACACGCTGTTAAGGTGCCATTTGAGATCTCGCAGAGGCAAACTGTTTTTCGGTATTTTATACTTGTATATTATTATTATTATTATTATTAATACACATAGTGCTAGGGTACATATTTAAGTTGATACTACTCTGTGAACGAGTAATCCGCTGTTGGTTACACCCAACTGCAAAGTTTTCACTTGTTTTTTTTTCACTTAACACACTTATTGGTTCAAGTGCAACTTAATGGGATATCGAAATATTCTGAAGCAGTAAAATGGGGAAAAATTGGTAATTGGCGGAACACTATCAAAAAGCTTTCGCGGATCAACTGCAACCAACATTTGAAGGTTATAGTTTCCTATTTTGTAAGAATTTGGCGAGAAACTATGCCATACTAAAATTTGTCTGCAACTATAAAAAGCGAGCGCGCAGCGCGATCTTTAATTTTTATTATTTTATTTGCATGTAACGACAGCTCGTCGCCTGGCTCAGGGTATCTCCTAGTCGGGCACTTACTCCCGACTAGAGCCATCTTACTTGTTAAACTATGTAGATTTTTAAATAATTTATAACACAAATCAAAACAATACAGAAAACTTACCATGCCACTTTTAACACTTAGAGTAAAATGTAGAGTAGTTATTTGAATGAAATCGGTTACGAGTCTAATAATATTTTGACTTTCATACCTTTGATGAGGGTAATACAATCTTATGATTAAATGTGTAACGCATTGAAGGAGATATCTGCATGCCCTTTAAGTTTATATAAATGAGTTTATATATTGATCAAGGTGACGAGCTGTCCGCCTGGCTGTCTTTTTTTATGCAAATTGGAACTATCGATAATTAAGTTTTTGTACGAAAATCGTCGCTGTTTTTTTTATATTTTCTAACCAAACTCTGCTTACTGTGTAATTTAGATCACATAGGAATCACTGGATAAAATTTGATTATGGTATGAAAACTGTATATATAATATGGCACACATCTTCTACATACCTGCCAGGATTGGCAACTTTATGCTCCTGTTAACATATTCACTTTCGTACTATGACCAAAACGAAACGAAACGAAATAAATACTATTTTTATATAGTGTTTGACGAAACTACTGCGAAAATGTTAGCTTTGGCAAAAATTGGGGCACACAGATTTATATATATAGATTTACACATGAATACAATAAAAATGTGAACAAATTTCAGTGTTTATTTAATTTTCAAATTTAGTACGATCTTCAATAAAAACGTGAAGCAATAAACACATAGATAACTGCTGTATTATTCCAAATATTCCAATGCGCACACCAATTTTTTTTTTTTTGTTTTACGATAGCGTCCGGTGCACCCATTTCTTAATTGGTCTCTATGCTATTATTTACTTAATACTTCAGCTATCATTCGCATGTTGTGGCTGCATTTCTCGGAGTTACGATTTGCCAAAAGTTGTAATTTCCTCTGCGAGCTAGTTTTAGAGAGTTTAAATAGTCTGTTCCTAGCAGTAAAAGGCACCCAATGGACCCCATTTCTGTTAACAGCACACGTTATGCAGTCTACATTTCAATTTGCAATTTCATTTCCCTGCATCGCAGCCGCCTGATGAAGTTTTGTGCGTTGGACTGTTAAATTGCCAAGTCCTGGCTGCAAGATGCTACCACTTGCCTAAAGGATTGATAAGGCGCTTTTGTTTGTGTACTGTCCGCTCCGATGTGTTGTTGACTGTTTAATCAGTGTTTGAGTATGTTCGGATTTGGGGAGATGCTTAGACTTTACCACAGCTTTATCCCCAACATGCTTTAATGTAAATGGTTCTTTTAATCCCCAGTGCATAAGTCAAGCAAGGCAGATGAAAAAGAAATGAGCAAAAGCTGCCAGCAAACAGTGACTGCATCAAGTATCTATTAAAATGCAATGAGAGCAAAATCAAACAAGGATAATGGTAATAGTAATGGCAACAGGCAGCAGGCCACCCAACCTGAATGCCAACGCAGCGCAACAGACAAGCACACTCACTGAGACGGAGAGCCATCAATTGGGACAGCCAATGCCATCGAAGCATGGCAAAGCTATCAATTGTTGTGCAGCGTTTTGTATTCCGGCTATTGTGCATTTGGAATGATTACTTGGCAGGCACGTGCGGGGAAACAACACCAAAATTACTCAACAAATTGTGCGCGCGTCGAGCGTCTGGCGCCCGAGATTCGGACTGGGCTATGGCTCACGGGAAAAGCGCCGGAAAACAAATTCTGATGAAAATTTCCAGAATTATTGCAAAAAATAACAGACTACACGCTAGCAACGAATGCAACTGAAATCCATCTTTATATTTGTATCTAGATAACAAAAAAGAAAAAAAATCCTATATTTATATCTTAATCTAGCAAGTGGAATGCGAACAAAAATTGCAACATAATATTTTATGATTGTAGTTCGTTTGCTTTGATGTTGGCATTTGCATTCTTATTCCCATTCGCTTATCCAAATAGTGCATAAATATAGGCTGCGAGCTATCAACTGTGCTTACCGGCTGGCTTAAGCCCAAACTGAAAGAGATTGCCCACGAAGGGATATGGCGTAGGGCCCGGTATCATTTCCATAATTCCAGCCATGTGATCTATATAATTGAATATTTTGACGCCCTTGATCACCAAAATGGTGGCCAAAATAATTGCCGCTGCTAGCAGAAACATATTTATATCTATTACGTTAATCAACTGTGAGTGAGTGTTTTGTAAAATTTTCCTTCACGTTCCGTTCAAATCGCGAATACTTTGCTTACTGATCGACGCACAAAAGAAGTCGAACATTTGGCAACATTTTGTTGTCAAACTGGCGATAACATAATCGATAGCTTATCTGACTGTTAGCCACCCTCTACTTGGCACAAAGTGTCCGGCTCTAATTTTAGCTTGTAAACACTAATTAACCGGTAACACTTCAAAACAGTCATAACAATTATCGCCACCTAATTACATTCAATTACCTGTATAGTTATTACACCTAGAAATTGCTGCCGACAGCAAGTTAACTGTCAATACTAATTGCCTCATTACCCGCTCAATTGACTCAGTCGCGAATCTGGATTATGACGTGTAAGTTCAAAGTGCAGATTTTTTATTTGACTGATAAGGGTTATCAGTTTGCTTAGTTGCAATAACGTGAGTCAAAACTAGGCAGAACTTGAATTACTGAATAAAATATAGGCATTTTTTTTTACAATTTTTCAATTATGTTATTATGGCATGAAACTTTTATCATACAAAATCATTAAGAAGAAAGCTTTCAACAAAAACATTGATTATATCCATACACACTATGTATATTTTGAAGAATTATCTTGAACACTGAACCCATTGATAATGGGTAAAAAGGATATAATGGTTTTGTGCAAATGTATGTAACAGGCAGAAGGAAGCATCTCCGACCCCATAAAGTATACATATTCTTAGTCGATATAGCCATGTCCGTCTATTCGTCTGTATGAACGCAGCGAACTGTGAAACTAGAATAGCTAAAGACCTTAACTTTTCGATTATAGATTCTCTCATTGAGTAATAAGGTATGAGTATAATGAGTGGGGGCTAAGCGCAACTGCTGAGTAAAGTGCGCTGCTTGCCGCGGGCGTTTGTGTATGTGATTGTGTGTATGTATGTATATATCCAAAGATGTTTAAATGTATGTAACGACAGTTCGCCGGTGGGTTCAGAGAATCTCCTAGTCGGGTACTACTAGAGCCATCTTACTTTTTATACTCGTTCATGTAGTGAAACTAGTATATTGGGTTTGTGTAATGTCGCCATGCTGTCCTTCCGTCTTTTCGCCCAATTTTCCGCAAGCTAGAGACTTGAAACTTGGAATATATACTTGTAGGTATCTGCTTCAGACAAAGTGCTAAGATTTTTTTGTCACGCGCACTGGTAGGCTGGCAAATAGATAGCATGTCGATACACCTTAAATCGATAATCAATTAAATTACTGTTCACACCTTTAAAGGTAGGTTAGCAAATTTCCAGCCAAGACCACTCCCGCCCTCGCAAATCGCGAATGTCTATTTCGCAGTCCCAAACTTGGAAGGTAGATTACTGGTCACATCCTTTAAAGATCTTTACATTATGTTTCGCCCATGCCCTGTGTGGAAATTCAATAAAATCGAAGTATCTGCTTCAGTTTTATTGCTAGAGACATACATTCATACATACATATTTCAGACGCATAACTAATGACCTCCTTTAAAGATTGCACAAATAATGTTTTGGATACGCGGACTTGGGGCATGGCCAATCGATAAAGTCTATATATCTCCCTCAGTTTTAAAGCTAGATACAAACTTTTTTCATACAGATTACTAATGACCTTCTCTAAAGATCGCACAAAAATGTTTTGAACGCCCATTATCGATCCAATCTTTAATAATATTTAACACATTTAACCATTTTTCATTTATTATAAAATTAAGAAATAAGATCTGTAATAAACTTTTTCTTAAAGATAAAAAATAATTACACTACTGAGCTTCTTTTGTTAAATATTAATATGCATGTCGCACAGTCAATTTTCTTTTTGTATGAATTTTTATATGATTTTGAAGATTTGTGATTTTTCCATAAGATTTTTTATGCGTATTTTTTTAAAAAGATTTCGAATTTGAATTTTTATACCCTGAACTCATTCAAAATGGGTAAAAAGGGTATAATGGTTTTGTGCAAATGTATGTAACAGACAGAAGGAAGCATATCCGATCCCATAAAGTATATATATTCTTGATCAGAACGACGAGCTAAAACAATTTAGCCGTCATACGTCCGTTAGTCTATTCGTCCGTCTGTATGAACGCTGCAATATCAGCCTTTTTATGCGTTTCTATGCGATTTTCTGTGAAACGTATCTATATTTATATTGAATATCGCAGTACTAAATGCAATATTAATTTGGAAGCTTACACACATACACATACATATGAATAATCATTCGACTTAGCGTAGAACAGAACCCTTTTAAAATGTTGGGCAAGCATTGCATACTTTTAGTAGACTGGAAAAAATTAACTTCTGCTGATAACATGGTTTCATCAAAGAGAATTAAAAAGAGTGTGGACTTTATATCTGTCGACTCTTAAATGTGGCCCATTTGTATTTAGGTTTTGCTTTATTTTGCTTTTAGTCAATACAAACCTTAAACAAAATTTTATGAAATTTAGTTTTTAAACTTGTTCTTCTCGCTCTCAATGACAACATATGTATTTTATTTCTATTTTTGTACTTATATGAAGAAAGTTGGTTGTTTATAGGCTTGGAAATAAATACAAAATATATAAAAAAAAACACCTATTGTTGTATATAATAAATTGCATTAATTTGTGGGTTTATTTAGCAAATACACTACACTATAACAACAACCTTTGTTTTACATTACTTGTTGTATATGTACATATGGCATACATATACATATGCTCGGCAACTCGAATCAAAAGTTGATAAAAAGGTTTGTAATTGCCTGCGTGCAAGTTGCACTAGTGATCGCTAGGTTGTAAACTGTCGCATTCTCTCTTCTTGTATTTTTCTCTCTCGCGCTCTCTCTATCTCTCTTTCTCTCTTATTTTGATCCGTTTAGTTATCAGTCTTTTGCCGTGCCCGTCTTTTATTAAGTCGAAAGATAAAAATTCGAATGTAACTATTTAGATTAACAGATATAAACATATGTATGTATATAAATACATATAATGCAATTTTACATGTGTTTATAAATAATATAATTTTTTTTAAATGAGTGGCATTACCTTATGTTATACTCACTAAGATCATCAATTATTTAATTATTATTTTAAACAATATCATTAATTATCACAATACATCATCCATTCCACATCCTAGTTTCAAATTTGAGGTTAGGGATACTCATCCTTACGACTCAGGCTTTGAATGGGCTCAAACTAAAATATTCGTGGTAGTGTAAGGTATACGTAAATCAATGCTTTTTCAGTAGACCTGTGGAAAGAGTAGAGATGGGCTGACATAGAGTTTCACTTCAAGCATAGGTCATGAAAGACCATACACTTTTTTGAATCGGATAGTTTTATCAACATATCTTGGTTGGAAACGAACATTCAGTATATGAAAGCTTTTTAGAGATCCCAGCTCTAACAATAATGAAAAGAGAGTTGAGTCAAAAGAGAGTCAAATCTTAGTTAAGAGTTTTAATTGCGACTTTTTTTATGTTTGTTTGTTTTATAAATTAAAGCAACAACATTTTTATATATTCTTACAATTGTGTACGAAAGAAAAAAGCAATGCTTAATTTTGAATGTATATCTGTTTATAACGATGCACTATGCATATAAAATTATATACATACGTGACTACAAACAGTCGGTGAATATTTACATAATTGACAGCTGTAAAATGAATCACTTGTAATTCTCTTCATTTCCATGCTCACTAAATGATGTCTAATTAAAAATAATAAATTTCAGTCATATATATATATATATATATATATATATATATATATATTTATAGAACATATTTTTGTTAGTAAACTTCATATTATATATTCAGGTGGGTCCACCATAGTCCAACATGGTCAGCTCAGTACAGTGCTCTTTCTCTCTCAGTTGTTTTTCTGTCAACTCATAATGATACGCTGAAACTCGCGAGTTTTTGGAAGTTGCTTTAATCTCAGAAACGAGGCGATCTTGCATTTAAGTTGAACGCCGTTTCAAACTAGTCTCATTTTCATTTCTTTGCTTGGCGCGAGCAGAACGGATCGGATCGATTGGAGTTTTTGTTTTTGTATTTGCGTCGTAGTTTTCGTTGCTTTACAATCGTGTCTGAAAATGTGGTTTATTTTGTATGCGTTTCTAGCACTGCCATTGCTTCTGTTTGTGTACTTTGAACTGAGTGTCGCTAGGAAGAAACGCGTGCTAAACAAGATAAAGGGTCCGCCCACAGTGCCGGTCCTTGGCAATGCGCATAAAGTGGGCAACACTCCGACGGGTAATTGCCCTAGTTATCAAGAAATTATATTGCAATTAATAATTCAAAAAAAATTTAAAAATCTTTGAAAAGTTTTATTGGCTCATTTTAATGGTTAATTGCGTTTTCTCGAATTTCATTATGGCTGATGACCATTCTGGATCTACATCAGTTGAAATGCCATTCGGGTTAAAGCATTTATGGATTGACAACGAGCAATCATTTTAATACGAGACATTTGTAATATTAATTCAAATGCTAATATTTTTTTTATTATTTTTTGAGCATTAGTGTAGAGATAAAACAAATACAAATGTGCGTTTCAGATATGTGATATTGCAGTAAAATGATATCTTTTACAAGAAATCAAAACTGATTGCCGGCTGTGAAAATTATTTCTGTTGCTATCCAATACTTAAGAGCATGTTTTTATTATTATAGCTTTTGTTAACACTTAGCCGTGATACGAATAGTAAGAATGTAGTTATGGTAGTGAAAATAATACTAACAATATAAATAATAATAGGTTTATTATAATAATGTTTGATATATAGTCAGATAGCACTACTCACTCGGGCTGCGGTGGCTAATCTCGATTTGTAGTGGCTTGCACACTTTTGCCTTAACCTATTTTTAAACTTTAATTTTATGTAATTATAATCTACACTTTGATTTTATCCTATAAGGCTGTAATTGTCAATCACAAAGGTAATAATGAAATAAAAAACGTGTACTTAACGCAAATTGATTGCAACTTCGGGTTGAAACTATAATAAGTTACCGTTTGTAAACAGCTAATAAAATCTAAGTGTTCTCTCATCTATGAAATTATCTTTAATATTACAGATTAAGTGTATAATTTAATGATTAATGATCTCTATGGCTTTTATTTTCCCATTTAATACTACAGAAATCTTAAATACTCTTTTCGATTGGTGGCATCAATATGATAAGGATAATTTCCGTATGTGGATAGGCTACTATGCTAACATTTTGGTGACCAACCCCAAACATTTGGAGGTAGGTGTCAAGCTATCAAGTTTCAGAGCCCTCCTAATATGCAGCTCTCTTGTTTCAGGTCATAATGAATAGCAACACGTTAATACAAAAATCGGATATTTATGATATGTTGCATCCTTGGCTGGGCGAAGGCCTGCTCACGAGCAGCGGCAGCAAGTGGCATAAGCACCGAAAGATGATCACGCCCGCGTTCCACTTTAATATACTCCAAGACTTTCACGAAGTCATGAATGAGAACTCGACCAAATTCATGAATCGACTCAAGAAAGTTTCTGCTGGGGACAGTATTATCGATTTTCAGGATGAAACACATTATTTAACACTGGACGTCATTTGCGACACAGCAATGGGTGTGCCCATTAATGCGATTGAACAGCGCGACAACGTAGAAGTTGTCAAGGCCTTTAAAGAGTGAGTTCCTCTCCGAAGTTCTCTAACGACACTCTTAAGTTCTCCTTGTATAAATACAGCATGTGTTATAACTTGAATATGCGAGCATTCAATCCCCTAAAGCGTCCGGAGCTTCTCTTCCGCCTATCCCCCGACTTTGCCGCCCATGCTAAGACCCTGAAAACTCTTAAGGACTTCACTAACGAAATTATCGAGAAGCGCATTGAGGTCCATCGTACTGGTGCCGCCAAACAGACAAAAGGTGACGAGTTCTCCCGCAAGAAAATGGCCTTTCTGGATACTCTGCTTTCGTCAACCATTGATGGGCGTCCTTTAAATCAGATGGAGATTTATGAGGAGGTCTCCACATTTATGTTTGAGGGCCATGATACTACGACTTCGGGCATTGCATTTGCCGGCTACATACTATCCAGATTTCCGGAGGAGCAGGTGAGATAAATTGAAGTGAACTGCCTAAAAGTTGACTAACATTTTATTCTCTCACCAAAGCGCAAACTATATGAGGAACAGCGGGCTGTCATGGGCAATGAGCTGCACCGCGATGCCACATTCCAGGAAATCGCCGAGATGAAATACCTGGACCTTTTCATCAAGGAAGCACAGAGGGTCTATCCCAGCGTGCCCTTCATTGGACGCTACACTGAAAAGGATTATGTGATACGTGAGTTGAGAAACACTGGGTAAACACTGAGTTCTAAATGCCCTCTCTCTCACTCTTTTTCTAGATGGCACCACAATGCCCAAGGGCATTACTTTAAATTTAGCACTTATCATTCTGGGCTACGATGAGCGCACTTTTAAGGAACCACATCGTTTCAATCCGGACCGTTTCGAGCAGGAGAAACCCGGTCCCTTCGAGTATGTGCCCTTTAGCGCAGGTCCCCGCAACTGCATTGGACAAAAGTTCGCTCTTCTGGAGCTCAAGACTGTGGTGTCGAAGCTAGTGCGCACCTTTGAGGTATTGCCGGCAGTGGATGAACTGGAGTCCAAGGATGGTTATCTAAACACCTATTTAGGACTCCCAAAGGCAGAGAAGGAAAAGAGGGAGAGGCAAGGACACAAATATGATCCCATTCTGTCGGCCGTTCTTACCCTCAAATCAGAGAACGGCCTTCATTTGCGATTGCGCGAAAGGAAATAACTGCTAAGGCTTTTCGAAATGTAGACACATTATACAGTTTATTATCATTGAAAGTTGTTAAAGTTAAAGGCTAGTCCATCCTTGGTTATCCTTAGTTGATGGCTACCAAAACGGTGCCCACATAGCCGTTGGCCACAAAGGCTGAGGTCTTGACGCTGTCGCCATTGATATGTTGCGATTGCAACGAGCTGGTTATGACCTCCGCATCAGTGCCCAAGCTAAAGTACTTTGTGAGATCGATGGTCTTGTCGGTACCGCCTAGATTTAGCACAACTACATATAGATCGCTTCCCTCCTTTTGGCTGCGTGAGGAAAAGAGAAAGTGAG
Organism: Drosophila colorata; assembly: GCA_035041545.1. Lineage (NCBI taxonomy): Eukaryota > Metazoa > Arthropoda > Insecta > Diptera > Drosophilidae > Drosophila > Drosophila colorata. The sequence continues at coordinate 435,850 of JAWNLD010000233.1, forward strand.
AGGATAGAACATTTCGAAAGTGATCAAGCTAAGTACCGTGAGTAGACAATGACATCATCATCCAGAGCCTGAATCTTAAGCGCGCCAGCACGGAACGAGGGCTCCTGGCGAAGACGCACCAGAGTCTTGAAAATTTGCAGATGCGACTGTGGAGCGCGCAGCTGTTGCAGAGCATTGTTCGTCTTATATTCATCCGAAACTGGGAGCCAAGTGTGATCAGCACTCGTGAAACCTGAGCGAATAATACCGAATGCTTGAAAGGGACAAAGCGGAACGGGTTATCGTATTACTCACCCGCCATTGAGGAGGCGTCCCATTGGTAGGGCGTGCGCGCGGGATCCCGAGACCGAGCATAATAATGTTCCGGATCGGAGTTACATGCATTAGGATCCACTGTATCCTCCCAGCTGATGAACACGTCGGTCATGCCAAGCTCCTCACCATTGTACGTGACTGCATGGCCGGGCAGAGTCTGGAGCAGAATGTTTATCAGATCCGTACGCTGCACACCAAAGCGAGAGGCCACACGTTTGTTGTCATGATTGCCCAGCACCCAATTTGCATAGACCCCAGCGGGCATGGCATTTATCCATTTTTCTATATGCTCCACATACTCCGTAGCCGTTGAAGCGTTGTTGATGTTGGAGAGGAAGTCAAAGTTGAAGGGGATCTGCGAGCCATTGCGAGTGCCATCGCCGTAGAATTTGATCATATTTTCGAAGCTGGTGTAGGCCTCTGTCATAAGCAAACGCTGCTCGCCGCCGAATTCCTTGCGGAACTCATCGACCACCTCCCGCCACTGGTAGATCATGTCCAATGTCTCCGGCTGGTCTTGGGTGTAAATGTGCTGTGTGTAACAGTGGTCGTCGGGATCCGGACAGCTGGTGTCATTGGAAAGCGGCTCATCGGGGTACTGGTTATACCGATCCAGCTCAATTTCGAACAAATAGGGTATCGCATCAATACGGAATCCAGCAACGCCCTTGGCCAGCCAGAACCTGAGGACATTCTTCATCTCGTTTACCACTGCTGGATTGCGATAGTTCAAATCCGGCTGCGCCGTGGCAAACTGGTGGAGATAATACTGTTCCCTGACCTCGTTCCATTCCCAGGCGCTGTAACGAAACTCCGAGTTCCAATTGTTTGGGGGCTCTCGCTCACCAGTTTCCTCGTTGATTTTGCCATCGTGCCAGATATAAAAGTCCTTGTAGTTAGGATCACCATTCACAGACTTGATAAACCACTCGTTTTGGTCACTTGAGTGATTGGGTACAAAGTCCAGTATTATTTTGATGCCCACCTCTTTGGCACGTGCGATCATGCTCTCAAAGTCCTCCATGGTGCCGTACTCCGGATGTATCTGATAGAAATCAGCGATATCGTAGCCAAAGTCCACCATGGGAGACTTGAAAATGGGCGACAGCCAGGTGGCGGTGAAGCCGATGTCCTTTAGGTACTGCAACTTCTCGGTAACACCATTCAAATCCCCAATTCCGTCTCCATTGGAGTCGCGGAACGAACGCGGATAGATCTGATAATAGTTTCCACTCTCCCACCACTCAGTGGCCCCGCCGAGGCCCAGCCCCACAGACAGGATCGAGACGACTGTCAGCAATCGCATGTTGAAGTAATTTGTTCAAACTGACAACCGCATGGGGCTTTTTATGGCGATCGATATGACCATGCTTAATAAGTTTGTGCCCACTCGGAGTGGGCATTTCGATTGCTCAACAAACAAATCGGCCCATAGTATCATGAGCTACTATGCTGAAAAATACCCGCTAGAAAGTCATTGTTCTTAAGTATAACACCGCACTTTACTATGGGAAATCGACGAGGCGATTTCGCATTAGCTTTTAATGTTACCCAACAGCGATTACTGATAGTGGAAAATTTTAATTTCTCGCCTCTTATTGTTTATATTTTGCTGTACTTGCATCTGAAGTGCACCGGCATTAGTCAGTTGGCAATAGTCATCTGATAGGAAGTAAAGAAGAATTGTCAGCATACTCAAACCGAAAGGGCTTACCTCTAAAGGGGACTCATTAAAAGATAGCCGAAAGAGCCACTAAGCAATTATTGCTAAAAACAATTTTGTTTTTATAATCAACCTATTTGTCATAGATTTTGGATAACCTTGCGAATGTCAGTGCAAAATACATAGTTCAATATATTAAATACAGGAATTTATATAGTGTGACATTGTGACATATGTAACATTTTTCATTTTACATTTACTTTTTTAAATTAACTAACTTTTTTGAAAGTTCCTATATACCACTTAATTTTTGTGAATTAGAAAATCACCGTTTATAAAATATATTGCAATGTTTATAAGAGCTAGAGAGTTTTTATTTACACTATTTTGAATGAAATGCCTCTTAATTAAAAATAAAAAATGTTTAATTTTTGTGTAAAAATCTTCATTCATTGCAAATTGTATGAATAATTTTCATTCATGATATCTAATGGTGTTCCTGTGATTCATTGTTTTGAGCTAATAGTTATGATTAGATAAAAATAATCTATTCGATTTATATAATGCAACATATTTTAAATTGATAATACTTTAATAAATCGTATTAATTTGCGTCGTTACCTACTTAATTTTAAGATGTGTGCCAAAAAATAATAATTGTATATATAGTTAAGGAATACCTATAGATACAAATCAGGTTTCATTCCTAGCCAGTTACGAATTTATTATTCTTGTTAAGAAATATTCTTTAAGTGAGAAGAGCTTATAGGCTATGTATAAAATGTTGAGACTAGACCATGGTACATTCCAAGTTTGTTAGAAACAATCGGCGGGAGAGCAAACTTTGACTTAATGGTGAGAGCCGTGATGAGTGACTTGGGGATTGTGGACCTCAGGGGCATGGGGATGCGCCTCGTTCCAGGCGATGGAGCGCACGATGTAGTCGGGCACAGCGGGGACGGCAGCTCCCGATGGCTGGTATCCGTTCTCATCGGCAACGTACTTGATGTCAATGTGCTCGCCCTCGGGGGAGATCCAGCCAAAACTGCCATGGATGTTGCCATAGACATCGCCGCTTTCGGACCGGGTGATGTGGTTGCTCGTCTCAAGACTTGAGTCGAAGCCATCGGCGCGCACATCGTCCTTGCGGGAGAGAACATCAGCGTGCACTTCGTCAGATTGGCCACCCTGATGAACGGGCACTGAGTGTGGCACGGGGTGGGGCACTGGATGCGATACCTTCACTGGGTGGTGTGGCTGTGGGTGGTGTTCCACTGGGTGGTGCACAGCGGCAGCCAAGCCAATAACAGCGCAGATAAGTACCTGGAAAATGGGGTAAGATCGGTGAGATGATTGCCAGTCGATCGATATCGAGATCGATATACTTACAATTTTGAACATTTTGATTTTTTTGCGGTTGATGTACGTAGAGAACGAACGTTGACTGATGCTCCACCCTGGCCAGTTGCTGCCTTTTATACAACTTCAATGGGTGCTGGCCGATATAAATTGTGTCCAGTTTATGACTAGTTCCCATCGCGCAGTTAATGCTCTGAGTTATGGGTTTACCCGCCGAGCCCACTTCCCAAATATTTGCTTAGAAACAGTTTGAGAAGAAACAATGTACGGTTATAATTTTTAAAATTAACATTAATGCTAAAGTGCATCAACAACGGGTTCAGATCAAAGCACAAACAGATCAAAGCACAAACCTGTTCCCAATTCAAAACAACAGAGCATCAGTGTGTCACGAGCCCCCCGAGTGTGCCCAAATCCAGTTTCTGATAGTCAATAGAGGTTCGCGCGCATCAAATTGCAAATCACGGACAATTTGTGCATTACTTTGGGGCTGTTCCACTTCGCATATATTTAGCTGAATGCTAATTGTAATTTAAATAGAGAACAGGGAGTGTTTCTTATGGTACAAAATTTACTTATGCATAAGTGCCAAAAATCTTAAGACTTGGCCATAAAATAAGAACCCACCACTCGCCAAACCCTTGCCAATGCGTTTTACCGGGACGTTTCCCGTTGACATGTCATGGGACGCAGTCAATTGGCCCGACGTCGCATCACCGGGGAATAAAGAAGGCACCAGCGCTGGTACTTTTCCACATAAAGTGGATAGAGCGGCGCTCGGGTTTCGTTCGGCTATTGGTACGGCGGTGCACCCCAAAGGGTCGGGCGAGTGGTGAATTGTCACGGCGTTGCATCCCCAGGGGTCAGGAGGGTGGCCGATTGGGACGGCGGTGCACCCCTGGGGGAATATAGGGTATCATGGGCTTTCCCTTGCTTTGCCGGCTACTTTACTAAAAAATATGTTACCTATATACCCATTAATTCAAAAATCAATGCTTATTTAATATTATTTATGTATTTATTTATTAAAAACAAATCGATCTTAATTTTTCTTTGCGTTTCGATACATATTAAATTCTGATATTGTGGATTCCAACATATGTACTGCCTGCAACAAAAACACATAAAAAGAAATAATTAAATATAAAAACAATATAAATACTAATATTTGTTCATACATACATATAATCTAAATAAGGGAATAATTCACAATTTGCACTTACCTCTTTTTCTTTAAAAAAATAATAATTATTATTAGTACAATAAAATTGGCAGTTACCTCTTTTTCTTTAATAAATAATAATTATTATTATGTACATATATTACATTATTATGTTTAGAATATTTTACTTACTCATTTTGGTTGTACTTACTTATTGTTGTTGTTTATTTCGCTTCATACTGAGCTGTTTTCTTCACAAATCAATTCACTTGCACTTTGGAAATTCAACTAACTTTAACGCAGCAACGCGTCTTTTTTCCCCTTTCTTTTCTTGCACAGAAACAACAACATTGTATACACATGTCCGCATACTGTCGGATGCGGGGGAAAGAGATCGACACATATGCGTAAAGAGAAAGGCAAAATATTTTTTTTTACTACGCAGCGAAAGAATAAGCCGATCATGCAAACCGAATAAAGCAAATGCAAAGCTGTGCTTGCTCGTGTCGGTTTTTGGACTGGCACGGCGTTGCATCACTAAGGACTGATATTAGGGGCAATTGGCCACCGCTCTCACGCCTCAAGGGTCAATTAACACCATCAGAACAGCCGGGATATTCTCTATTTGCGCAATGTAAATCAATAATAAAACAAAATGAACGACATCGAAGATATTTAAAAATTAATATTTATACTTGAAGTACAGATTTCAATATGAGTTTATTTTGCAGCATAAAGTTATAGTTATATTACACCATATATGTTACTTTTGATAATCTTTGAAGTCTACCCCTCTTCGCCAAATCTTTTTTTTTATTTGCCAGGAGTTGAGATTTTTTGCACACATTTGCTCAACTTGATCTAAGCCTACTCTTGTCAATCTTATGGCTTATTGCGTTGCGTATAACAAACACACTTTACTGGCGCAAGCTAATATAATAAATTTCATTTAATTATGACTGCATTAACATAAATTACGCAAGCAACCTGGCCTAAAAATAAATAAAACTGTAAAGTAAACGCTAATAATTTAATTGACTTAAAACAAGTGGAACCGCATCAGCTGTCGTCCTAAAACGGGTACTTTGTAAAATGCTGTCACTGGCCCAGCCATTGCAACGCTGTCCCGGTCTTCCCTCCGGTGTAGGGGATACTCTCTTTGCGGCGAACTTGTAGAATTAAATTTGTTTTAAAGGAGTTCCGCCCATTAATTAACTAAGTATAAATTCAAAGCAAAGTAATTTGTTTAAAAGCACAACAAGTTATTAATGGCTGGGGGCTGACAAAAAATTTGTCAAAATAAAGTCGAGCATTTTTAAAATGTCAAGTGAGCGGTCGGTCACAGTTGACAGCTGTCAAGTGGCCAGAAGGACACGTACATGAGCTTTTCGACCGTTCGCTTTTATTGCGTCAAGGATAAATCCGCTGAGGTTCTTTATGGCCCGTTCTGTCATGCACCATTCGCGGGAAATTCGTACTATTTTGTATTTGAGATTAACACCTTTAAAGCGCAGAAAAGTCTTTCAATAGAAACGAAAATTCACTGTGAAATTGCAAGTTTTTCAAATTTGTTTTTGTCTTTTTAATTGCAACGTTCGATTTATGAGCAATTGATTATTTTAAAATGTCTTTCAAGATAAGGATTATCAAATTTTGATACTTTCAAAACCATAAATATTACGGTAAAAGCTGGATTTTATGTTGGCATAATTGGTTCACAATCTAAGTATAACTCACGTGGGAAAATACGTATATATTTTTGAAAGAGTTAAGACATTAACAGCTATTTGCTGTGCCGAAAACCTTTCTGTCAACCGTCGTAAATGCAAAAGCCAAAGCCTCTGTGTATCTGAATTTGCTCGGGTCACATAAAACAATTTTATAGCAGCTTTTGTAATTCTGAAGGGGACACAACAAGTCGCCAAGTGTATCGACAGAAACATGTATGCATATCCATGACAAAACATGTGTGACAAAGTCAAGAGGGACTAAGAGATATCTTATTAAATTTTTAGTTAAAAATAAAACATGTCTGTCATGTATTTGTACCCAATGCCCAATTTTGTAAAATGTTTACACTAATAATACACTAATTCACAGTAAAAATAATGATAATAATTAAAAAAAAACATTTTGCAAAAGAGAAGAGAAAATTATTGAAACGTTGATGGGAAGCTTCGTCTGATTGGCTGATATAGAAGATTTAATCAAAGCGAGAATTAAACTTCAGTTGAGATACAGACACGGGATTGTTATTGTAAAGCGGATTTTATGTCATTAATAATTTATTTGTGAGAATAAGGCAACACTTCGGTTGACTGATAAGAAATGGTCAATAGGTGAACCGACAAAATGTGGTTGTCGGTGCCGAGTAAAAATATATACAACGAATATATCCACGTAAGATCGGGCATATGTTTTCAGCATATGTGTGTATGTAATCAAATGATATGAATGTAACATATCCACATCTATTTATTACACTATTTGCCTATTTGTTGGAGTGTAGATTGATATCTAGCGACTGCTCGATACTCTATTTTAAGTGTAAAAAAGGCTCCAGATAGTTGTAAAATTAAATTATATGACTGCACTTCTAAAATTGTGAAAGATAAATAATTTAAGAATTGGAACTCTTGTAATTACTTAAATAAGTAGTTAGTTAGTTAGTTAGCTTAGGATCTTTTTGCAATACAAAGCAGTTTATATCCCTATCCCTCTTCTTTCCCCAGTGGGAACAGGGTGTTAAAAAGCACAAGCGCAACTTGTGTAATCTAACAAGAATGCCATAAAAGCGGGCGATTACCCATGAGTTTTGTGGGGTATGTGTTGCGTGTACGAGTGCCGCTGGCGTCGTTGGTGTTGGCCTTATCGCCCCTCAATCCCAATCGCAACTGGGAAAAAGCAATTGTTATTAACTAATTGATTTTGCGACACTCAAACGCGAGCGACATGTCAACGCGATTACTTCTTGGGCTGCTCGCGGCTCTACTAGTTGGCACAACAGCCACCTCATCGGACATCGATTGGTGGGAGAATGCGGCGCTGTATCAGATATATCCTCGATCGTTTCAGGACAGTGATAGCGACGGCGTGGGGGACCTGAATGGCATAACCAGGCGCCTGAGCTATCTGAAGGAAATCGGCATCACAGCCACTTGGCTGTCGCCCATATTCAAGTCGCCCATGTCCGATTTCGGTTATGATATATCGAATTTTAAGGAAGTTGATCCGATCTTCGGCACTTTAGCCGACTTCGATGCCATGATTGTGCAGGCCAAGTCGCTGGGTCTGAAGATTATACTGGACTTCGTGCCCAATCACTCGAGCGATGAATGCGAGTGGTTCGAAAAGTCCGTGAATCGCCAGGACGGCTACGATGACTTCTATGTGTGGCACGATGGCAAGTTGAATGCGGAGACGGGTGAACGCGAGCCGCCCAGCAATTGGGTGAGTGTCTTCGGAGGGCCACAGTGGACCTGGCATGAGGCGCGGCAGCAGTACTTCCTGCACCAGTTTCAGGTGAAGCAGCCCGATCTAAACTTCAGCAATCCCATGGTGCGTGAGCACATGCTGGACGTGCTGGGCTTCTGGCTGGACCGCGGCGTCGACGGCTTTCGCATTGACGCCGTTCCACACATCTACGAGCATCGCAACGCCGACGGCAGCTATCGGGATGAGCCGCTCAGCGGCTGGAACAGCGATCCCAACAGCTACGACTATCTGGATCACATATACACAAAGGACCAGCCGGCAACTGTGCAGCTAATGTACGAGTGGCGCGACTACCTGGTGCAGTACCAGGCGCAGTACGGCGGCCCCACACGCGTCCTGCTCGCCGAGGCCTACAGTCCGGTGGAAACGCTAAGCGAGTACTTTGGGAATGGCACGAGGCTGGGTACACAGCTGCCCATGAACTTCCAGCTGATGTATCTTAGTGGCTTCTCGACGGCCAAGGATGTGGTCGGCTCCATTGACTACTGGATGCAGACCATGTGGACGCAGCACCAGACTGCCAATTGGGTGGTGGGCAACCACGACAACCAGCGCGTGGCGAATCGCATGGGCGCACACAAAGTGGATCTGCTGAATGTGATTGTGAATGCGCTGCCCGGCGCCTCAGTGACCTACTACGGCGAGGAGATTGGCATGTCCAATGTGGAGACGGAATGCACCGAGATTTCCTGCGATGGCCGGGACGGTGAGCGAACGCCTATGCAGTGGTCTCCAGCCAAGAATGCCGATTTCTCGACGGCTGAGCAAACTTGGCTGCCCGTCGGCCCCGACTATGCGCGCTACAATGTGCAGACGGAAAGGGGCGTGGCGCGCTCCTCGCTGCAAATATTCAAGGGGCTGCAGCAGCTAAAGAGCAGCTCCGCCTTTATGGCTTTCAAGGAAGCGGATGCCTTCTCCTACGAGGCGGTCACGGAGCAGGTGCTGCAGATTGTGCGGTAAGTTGGGAGTACCTAGCACAAGAATACAGCTAGTCATTAATGAATCCTTAAACGCAGCACCAATAAGCGCAATGAGGAGTACCGCATTCTCGTCAACATGGGAAACAAAATTGAAATTATCGATGGTCTATATGATAGGGTCTTTGAGTATGTGCTGGTTACCGCTTACTCAGTGCACAGACCTGGGTAAGTTTGTCGCCTGTAGGTTAACTTCCTTGGACTTATCACATCTCTTTTAGGGAGACCATTGACCTGAAGGAGAGACTGTTGCTTATGCCCTATGAAGCAATCGTGCTGCGCTGGCTGGCATGAATCACCTAATTTATTTACCCTAATCAATGCTGATTTATGATCCTCATAAAGATTAAACACGGTTTGGGGCCTGGAACAGTGTGCCCAATCAGTTTTAAAATTTGGTAATAAACACAAAGTTCGGTTCGCCTTTAAGTGGTTTCTACTCGAAAGAATTATAAATTCAACACTTAATGAGTTTTTTATAATAAACTTTTTAATAACATATACCTATTTACGAAAGCTAAGATTAGATTTATACTGCATACAGTTGATACAAAAAACCCATTCTCTGGTAAAGCCTATAATATTTCAGCAGGAAACACTTCATTTAGTCATTTAGTTATATATAATTTTTATAATTTTTTATTTAATTATATATTACATCTTTATTTCAAATTCGTCTCAAATCGATAAAAATCGGTTCATGAAGATCAATTTATACTAAATGTTTCTAAACCAATTTAAATGACTTTCGATAGATGCATATTTTGAAATCTTGATACAGAGTAGCATCTCGTGACGCACTTGCTTACCAATACCATTCAATTGTTATGTGTTACCTTATTGCCAAAGCTTGATAATAAGAATTGAGCCCCTAAACTTATATAAGGCTGATAAGTATCGATTACGAAAGAGGATTAGCAATTACGTAGTATGTGTGCTTATAGTTTTTTTTTTTGTACGTTTATTTGTTTGCCCCTATTTCAATGATGGCATTAGAGATTGTCCCTAAAAAATAATTTTAGAAAATACGAAATTAAATAGTGCTCAGGACAACGGCTTCCTTGGGCATCAACAGTAGCGAATTAGCAAAGGTCACATCACTAAAACAACAACAACGAGAAAACACAATTTTAGAATGAACTCAAGCCGAGTATCTACAAGATTTCGCTTACTTTTTGCGTCGGGAACTCTTGTCGTTGACCACGGCATAGCGCAGCTGTGAGCTGATGTCCGTGAAGACAGAGTCCAGATTTACCGATTCGACATCATCGTTGATGTTCAGGACGGTTATATACGACTTGTGGCCGGCAAGAGAGCTGTGAATAAGTAGGAGGGAGTCAGTCTGGGCCGGCTGTTAACTGAGGAGCATAAACACTGACCGCTTGAAGGCCAGCACATTGGGTCCAATGGCATGGATCGCAACATCTCCCTGCTTCAGGGTGGGCTCGTCGCGCAGAGCACGCAGCTGCTTGTAGATGTTCAGGTGGCTGAGGGCAATGCCCCGCTCGCGCTTAACATTCACCAGCTTGAAGTTGTCCGCGACGGGCAGCCAGGTGCTGGAGCCATTGGTGAAGCCGGCGAACTGCTCGTCGCTCCACTGGAAGGGCGTGCGAACAGGATCGCGAGTGAGGCGCTCGAACTCCTGCTGGTTGGACTGACATGCCTGCGGATCTACTGTGTCCTCCCAGCTGATCCAGACGTCTTCCATGCCCAGCTCCTCGCCTTGGTAGTTGACGCTGATGCCGGGCAGCGTCAGCAGCAGCATGTTAATCGCATCGATGCGATCCGCGCCCAGACGCGAGCCAATGCGGCTACTGTCATGGTTGCCCAGCACCCAGTTGGCCACCTGGCCAGCGGGCATGTTGTCCAGCCAGTTGTGCAGGAGCTCCGAGTAACGGTACGCATCGGATTTGTAGTTAATGTTGGACAGCAGCTCGAAGTTGAAAGGAATCTGGGAGCCGCTGTGGGTGCTGTTGCCGTAGTATTGCATGAGTACATCCAGCGGGGCGTATGCCTCGGTTAGAAGCACACGATCGTCGCCACCCAGCTCCAGGTCGATCTCCTCGAGGACCGTGCGGAATTCGTAGACCAACTCAATGGTTTCGGGCTGATTTGTGGTGTATACGTGGTTCAGGTAGGTGTAATCCTCGGGATCGCTGACGGCCTCATTGCGCGGCTCATCGGGCCAGTCGCCATTGGCGTCGGGCGCCACTTCGTAGACATGTGGCACGGCATCGATGCGGAAGCCAAAGACGCCCTTGCGCAGCCAGAAGCGAAGCACATTCTTCATTGCCTCCACCACCTTGGGATTGCGGTAGTTGAGGTCCGGCTGCTTGGCAAGGAACTGGTGCAGATAGTACGCCTGGCGACCTTCGTGCCAGGTCCACTGCGAGCCACGAAATACGCTAATCCAGTTCGTCGGCGGCTGCCTGATGCCATTGACCACCTTGCCTGTGTGCCACACGTAGAAGTCCTTGTACTCCTCCTCACCTGCCGCCGAGCGTATAAACCAGTCGCACTCGTCGCTCGAATGGTTCGGTACAAAGTCCAAAATGATTTTGATGTCCAGCTGCTTGGCGCGCTCCAACAACTGCTCAAAGTCCGCCATGTCGCCAAAAAGCGGGTCGATATCGGTGAAGTTGGCCACGTCGTAGCCAAAGTCCGCCATCGGCGAGGTGAAAATCGGCGACAGCCAAGTGGCCGTAATGCCAATCTCCTTCAGATAGGCCAGCTGTTGCGTAACACCTGTCCACAGAACACCCAACAAATCAACTTGGCACTGAACTCTCTTTGGTTAGCACACCTACCGTTGAGATCCCCAACGCCATCCCCATCGCTGTCCTTGAAGGAACGCGGATAGATCTGGTAGAACTGCGCCGTGCGCCACCAGCCCACCTCGGCGAGTGCGGGCAGCGCGAGTGCCAGGAGGCAGCACAGTGTCAGAGCTTTGGCCCACATGTTGCCTCAGTACCGATTGTGACGACGGATTAGTTGGGGCCTCTATTTATGCACTGCGATAAGTTTAGAACGCGATAAGCCCCCCGTATTGCAAACTATCGCTTGCTGATTAGATGAGGTTCTATTGCTGAAATGTTTATGGCCGAAGCGTGTTGAACCCGCAGTCCATGGGGCTTCCATAAGAATTCAGGTGTAGTTATTTATAGGAGCCAATTCCTATCGATGTTTTTTTGGCTCCACCTTTGCAGATCATGCGACAGATAAGCAGCCAATAATTTTCGCAGTTGCACAAAAGTTAGGGCCTTGTCTGACACCCGTTCAGAATTTATGAGTCCACTTTTGTTGGGAGCATTTTCGGGTGGTATTGAGTGCATATAAAGTCCAATCCGGCTTTGATTAGGTGTTACATTACTAGGAGAAGCAATACAAAATGCGTATGCATATGGTATACAAAACTTTGGATCGCATGTTAATAGAAGTTATGTTAGCTGATTGTTTTAACTCGGCTTGTCCGCGATAAGTGCCGGTACCATTTAATTTGAATTTTCACTTATGCAGTATATCTCCCGAAGTCTGTAAATTAATTTAAGCTGTTAACGTATTTATATGTACAATAAAGAAAACAGAAAAATATATTGTGAATATCTTTGTATGACAATCATCAGACTAAATAAGATTATGATTTTCGGACAATGAAAGTTTGTTACTTCTTAAATATATCGCCCGATTTTTATTTTTTTATTTTACTAAACAATCTGTCAAGTTGTAGATTATCTTGTTAACCCTAACCTATGTCAATTTTTCGTAACTAAGGTATGTATCTCTGAAGTAAAACTAATATTGATAACACAGAGTTCCATACTAAAGCTAAAGGTAGGTTTTCTATAACTTTTGAAAATAATTGAAATAAGAGCCAACTTTAGTGCTGAAACACTTAATTTAATTAAATCGTTCCATAAATCACTGGAGTCGGCCCATACTAAAGAAGGTGCTCGCTTCTGAAAAAACAACGATAAGCTCTAATGCCATTTGTTTTACAATTTAGATATGGACATTATCGATAGCAGTTGTAGGCATATAAGAGGTCGATGGACCTGGCGTTTCCTTTAGTTCAAAATGACCACTTGGTCTGGCATTGTCTTACTACTGGGCCTGGGCCTGTTGGCCGTGGACGCGGCTGCGCCCTGGTGGCAAACGGCCTCCTTCTACCAGATCTACCCTCGGTCCTTTAAGGACAGCGATGGGGATGGCGTGGGCGATCTGAATGGAGTTACCGAGAAGCTGGAGTACCTGAAGGAGATTGGAGTGACTGCGACTTGGCTGTCCCCCTTCCTGCGCTCACCTATGGCTGACTTCGGATACGATATATCGGACTTCAAGGAAGTCGATCCCCTCTTTGGCACAATGAAGGACTTTGAGAAGATGGTGGCGCGGGCTAAGCAGCTGAATGTGAAGATTATCTTGGACTTTGTACCGAACCATTCGAGCGATGAATGCGACTGGTTTATACGGTCAGCCGCCGGCGAGGAGAAGTACAAGGACTATTATATCTGGCATCCGGGCTTCCTGGAGAACGGCGTACGCAAGCCGCCAACCAACTGGGTGAGCGTGTTCCGCGGCTCCGCCTGGGAGTGGCACGAGGGCCGCCAGGAGTATTTTTTGCATCAGTTCCATAAGAAGCAGCCGGACTTTAACTTCCGCAATCCCGTTGTGCGCGAGGAAATGAACGACGTACTGCGTTTCTGGCTTGAGAAGGGCGTCGACGGCTTCCGCGTGGATGCCATCTATCATGCCTTTGAGGTTGAGGCCGATGCGAAGGGCAACTACCCGGATGAACCCCGCAACGACTGGACCAACGATCCCGATGAATACGGCTACACCCACAAGATATATACGGTCGACCAGCCTGAGACGCCGCATTTGGTATACGAGTGGCGTGAGATTCTGGATCAGTTCCAGAAGGACAACGGCGGTGAAGAGCGGTAAGTCAACGATTACTCAATCCGTTAGATTACATATAAGTATGTGCTGTGATTGTTTATGTACTGTACATGCAGCATACTCATGGTGGAGACCTGGTCCCCCATTGAGATTGTGATGCACTACTACGGCAATGAGACGGCCGAGGGCGCACAGATACCCTTCAACTTCCAGCTGATAAGCAATCTGCACACGGACTCCGACGCTTATCACTACGAGTACTTGATCAATAACTGGCTATCGCTTATGCCGAGGGGCAAGAGCGCGAACTGGGTGGTAAGTTGAATGCGAAGTCGACCACAAACCATGTGACTAATTGAATGTCGAATCAATTGGCGATGCGGCACACAGATTGGCAACCACGATAAGAACCGAGTGGGCTCCCGTTTCGGTGCGGATCGCATTGATCTGTTCAACATTCTGCTGCTTACGCTGCCCGGCTGCAGTATCACCTACCAGGGCGAGGAGCTGGGCATGCTGGATGGCTATGTCTCTTGGCAGGATACTGTAGATCCGCAGGCGTGCAATGGGTACGAGGAGAACTACATGGCGATGTCACGCGATCCAGCCAGAACTCCCATGCACTGGACAAATGGCAAGATGGCTGGTTTTACCAGCGGCAGCGCCACCTGGCTGCCAGTTGGCCAGGACTATGCCCAGCGCAATGTACAGACGGAGCGAGGTGTCTCCCTTAGCCACCTGAATGTCTTCAAGCGCCTGCAGCAGTTGCGCCAGGAGCCTACCATTGAGCAGGGCGCCGCTGAGATCAAGGCTGTCAGCAGCTACGTCCTTGCGGTCAAACGGTGAGTGCAGCAAACCGGAGATGACGTCAAATATTCCATTTACTTGACTTTGTCCCCACTTGACAGCTATCTGAGTGGCAACTACGTTTACATTTCACTCTTCAACATCTTCGACCACATCGAGAATGTGAATCTGAACGAGGTGTTCAGCGGACTGCCCGCCAACTTCCAGTATGCCTTGATTACCGACAAGTCCATCAAGCAGCTGGGCGACAAGGTCGTCGCCAGCAGCGTAACTCTTATGCCTCACGAGGCCGTTGTCCTGCGCTCCACAACAACAATCTAATCTGGCTTACATATGTAAAATAAAAATCAAATGCCTTTCATCTCGATGGGATAATTGCTTTAGACTTTAATTTTAACTGATAAGGCTTATCAGCAACTGTGGGGTTGAGTCATGCTTTAAGTGTTTTCGACCACACCGAAGCCGTATAAAGTACGTAATTCACATATTACTCTATTAGCACTTGAATGCAACTATTTCAGAAACTGAACAATAACATACCCTGTGAAAGTTGATAAGATAAACATTTGTTTTGCACTTGCAGACCTCTCAAAACTTCAACCTCATAAGGTACATACACATAGTTGGTATTAAAATACCATTACATATTAAAGCTTCCATTAAAACAATCGCCAAAAAAGGGTGTTTCCTGCTGTTTCTTTCGATTCTCTGCTATCTTATCCAATCTTAACAATAACAATTTATACTAACCTGCAAACGTAAATCTAAGAAAATATAATTGCCATCAATCGCTCGCTAATGATATTTGTATACCTGGTAAAATTGTTTAAAACAAATGTAAAGGCATTTCCGACCCCATAAAGTATATATATACTTTATTAGTTCGCTCGCTAATGATATTTTTATACCTGGTAAAATTGTTTAAAACAAATGTAAAGGCATTTCCGACCCCATAAAGTATATATATTCTTAATCAGGATCAACAACCGAGTCGATCTAGCCATGTTCGTCTGCCTGTCCGTCCGTCTGTAACAACGTGGACACCATAAGACCAACTTTTCGAAATTACACTCGTCCAAGGCACGTGCAGATCAAGTTTGTTTCAAATGTTCGATAACTCTTACCGTTTCCTAAAATTTATAAAAATCTACAACTACCTCCAATTTCTTAAATTTATTTCGTAGACTATGACAGCTAGACACAAAATTTGGTGAGCACAAATATTTTCATTTCGTCAAGATCAGATAAAAAACATGAAGTTATTAAAGAAAACGTGTGCTAAATTTAAACAAATTTGACAAGTCAGCAGGGAGAACTTTTTGTGTTTCTGTGTGTGTGTATGTGTGATTGATTGTGCACCCAATAAAATAATTTTATGAATAGTCGGAATTTTCTTTAAATATATTGTAGCACCGTTAATTAAAGAAATATGCCGTACAATTTGCTTAATGTCTACAAAATACGCTTCCCTTCCAATTTAAAAGTTCGTTCACATTTCATATAAAGGATGCTTAGTAATACAAATTTTATAAAATTAATAGCAACATAAAAACAAGTAACATGGCTCGGGAGTGCCCGTTACATGCATTTAATTAAGCCCCTCTGCTTTCATATTCTCGACACCACAGCCTCACTTAGTAAAATAAAATAAGAAAAATTAATGATCGCGCTTCGCGCTCGCTTTTAATATTTGCAGGCACATTATAGTATGCCGTAGTTGTGAAAATTCTGGCAAAATTTTCACAAAATAGGAAACTACAAACTACAAACTACAGTTGATCTGCGAATGCTTTTTGAGTGTATGCATGCCAAATACCAATTTTTCCCCATTTTGTTGCTCCAGAATATATATGAAATTGCTGATGTCCCAGCATTAAGTTACACTTGGACCAATAAGTGTGTTAAGTTTAAAAATAAAATAGATTCGAACCCGCGTCTGATAGCGCGCCAAGCAACACCCTACCACTGAGCCACAGTTGCACTTCAGTTACCTCTGTCAAAATCTGAGATTAGACACACACGTACAACCAATCGCTTGAGAGTTCGAAAAATAATATGCATATACATATGATATGTGTACACGCATGCAGAAAACGTCTACGCTTGGCACTTGCCACCAAGTGGTTTGCCAATATACAAATACCTTTTCTTTAATAACTTCTCTGTTTCTTAACTGATTTGATTTTAACCAAATTTTGTGGTTCTGGCTCTTATATTTTCTGAGATATGCTCAAGAAGCTGCACTTGGCCAACAAATTTGGAAACAAAGTTAATTCTTGAATAACTTTTAAACTAAGAATAGGACCGGTATGAAATTTTCAGGACGTAACAAAAGCATTGAAATCATTGAAACCAAAGCACAACTCTGTAGTTCTTGATTTTGTTGGTTTTTTTTATATGGGGGGCGAATGGAGGGAGGTATCCTAAATCCGAAATGTACATAATCTGCGTATTCTTTACGAGACCGTAGTGAGACAATTTGGTGGCTCTAGCTCTTATAGTTTTATTACCAAAAAACCGGGTAAAAAACCGATAAAGACTGATTTTAAGAAAACGGGACAAGTTAACGATCATTTGAAATAAACTTGATCTGCGTAAGGTACATACGAATTTAAAAAGTCCAAGCTCAGCTCTCTAGCCCTTGTAGTCTCTGGAATCGACGCGTTTATACAGACAGACGGACAGACAGACGTACAGGGCTTAATCGACTAGCTTTAGTGATGCTGATCAAGAATATATGTATTTTATGGGGTCGGGGATGCTTCCTTCTGCCTGTTACATACATTTGCACAGAACCATTATACCCTTATTACCCATTTTCAATGGGTTCAGGGTTTAATAAATAATTTACAGATTTTATTTTAAATGTTAGAAAACAAATATTTTTTAAATTATTATTATTAAATAAACAAAAAAGTGATGCATTTAAAGCTATCTCGCATTATTTATCAGCTTGTGTGTTTATCAAAAATTAGCACTGAATAAGTTAAAGCACAAGTTAAGTACGGGGTATACAAACGCAGACAGAAAAGCAAATGAACTGCAAATAATCGCCGGCTGCCGGCAATTTGAGCAAAAAGAGAGCAAAAGCAAATCCGAAAAAAAAATTCAAATTAACAGTGAATATTGGATTAGTATGCACAGTGCACAAAACAAAACAGATATAAAAATTTGTCTACAATATTAAAATTTTAAGCGTGTGCCAAGGGTATTATACTATATATATAATATTGACATATATCAATTGACAAAACAATTATGAAGTCAAAATCTTCATATCTTTGTCACTTATATATTCTAAGAGTTGCCATAGCTTGCCTACATAACAGTTTTAAGATTTTAATTTTAAGCTAGCATTAGGTAAAAACATAGTCTAACAGTTGCTAGTTATCAAAGTAATAAAGTTATAAAAAATAATTTTAAGATTATTTATTTATATATTACGATTTATTTATAAGACACAATTATATAAATATATATCGGGTAGTTGAGCCACTTTATAATTATGTATGTCAGCATTGGTATTAAGTCGTCTACATTCTAAATTTATTTAAGGCCTTATCACCCACTGTGCCTGGCTGAGAGCTAAATTTGTTGGTGAGCTCTCTGGCGCTCCCATTCTCTTCCTCTCTTTGCTGTTTATGTCTCGCAGGTAGAGTAATCGTTGAGTGCACATAAAAATAAAGCACCCAAGCAGCAGGGGAGGTGCGCTAGGGGGAACTCTGTGAATTTGCATGATCTCAAAGCATTACGCCTGCGATCGTCAGTTGTGTATGTTTGTTTGTTGCGTTCAGTCTCGGCGGATTCAGCTTTCAATTTTAGATTCGCATTACTAGTGGAAAATGCTGAGCGTCACTACAGCTTCGCTGATGCTGTTGCTGCATTGTGTGGGGCCAGCGCTGAGTCAGCCCTATCCCAATTACCATGCAGACTTTGTGGATCTCGATCAGCACAGGAATCAGTCCAAGTGGTGGCAGACCGGCGCCTTCTATCAAATCTATCCAAGGTCATTTAAAGACAGCAATGGCGATGGCGTGGGCGATTTGAACGGTGAGCTAAAGGCAGAAGAGCAAAAACCAACGAGTAAAAGAGACTTAAAGTCATTTACGTTCTTAGGCATTGCGGAGAGTCTGCCATATCTGAAGGAATTGGGTATTACGGCCACTTGGCTGTCGCCCATTTTCACCTCTCCGATGGCGGACTTTGGTTACGACGTTGCCAATTTCACCGAAATAGCGAGCATCTTTGGCACCATGGCCGATTTCGAGCGCCTTTTGAAGGCCGCCCAGCAACTGGATGTGAAGATCATTTTGGACTTTGTACCCAATCACTCGAGCGACGAGTGCGACTGGTTCAAGCGGTCGGCAGCGGGCGATCCGGAGTACAAGGATTTCTATGTGTGGCATCCCGGGCGCAATGAGAGCGGAACTCGCCGACCGCCCAGCAACTGGTTAAGCGTTTTCCGCGGCTCCGCCTGGGAGTGGCACGAGACCCGCCAAGAGTATTATCTCCATCAATTTCTCAAGAAGCAACCGGACCTAAACTATCGTAATCCCAAAGTGCGAGAGGCTATGAAGGTAGGTTGGAAATATTGACAGTTACAGGGATGGAGTTCTTGATCTTGGCACTAATACATACATATACATATATTAATAATATATATTTTTGTGCAGAATGTACTGCGCTTTTGGTTGGCCAAGGGCGTTGCCGGCTTTCGCATCGATGCGGTGCCGAGTGTGTTCGAGATAGCACCCGATGCTGCGGGTCAATATCCCGACGAGCCGCGCAACGCTTGGATCGACGACCCCGATGACTACGGCTATCTGCAGCACATCTACACGGTTGATCAGCCGGAGACGATTGCAATGGTGTACGATTGGCGTGCAGTGCTGGATGAGTTCAGTGATGGCGACGAGCGCATCTTGCTGGCCGAGACCTATTCGCCTATCGACATCGTGATGCAGTACTACGGCAATGCAACGGCGGAGGGCGCTCAGCTGCCGTTTAACTTTCTACTGATAACCGAACTCTCAAACATCAGCTATGCGGATGACTATGCCAGATCCATACAAAAGTGGCTGGAGCACATGCCACAGGGTCGCACAGCCAACTGGGTGGTAAGTAGTTTTTATACTCTGAACCCATCGGAAGGGTAAATCAGGAAAAATGCATATCTCCCAAATTTTTTGATCTACGGTTACAAAATTGACTTGCTTTTTTACCTGACCTGTCGTGGCTTATCCTTTACTAAACTGTTTTTCTTCAACGTGGGCAGTTAGGAAACCACGATCAGCCGCGTGTGGGGTCCCGTCTGGGCACGGATCGCATGGATATGCTGAATATGCTGATCACCACGTTGCCGGGCGTCACCGTAACCTATCAGGGCGAGGAACTTGGCATGACAGATGTGTGGATATCATGGAACGACACCGTAGATCCCTCCGCCTGCAACACCAATCCCAGTATCTATGAGCGCTTCTCCCGCGACCCCGAGCGCACGCCCTTCCAGTGGAGTGGCGATGCCGATGCAGGTTTCAGCAATGCCAGCAAGACATGGCTGCCAATTGCCGATAACTACAAGCTGGTCAATGTTAAGGAAGAGTTCAAGCAGCCCCTGAGCCATCTCAATATCTACAAGCAGCTGTTGCATCTCAAAAAACACACGCCGACCCTGCAACTAGGCGACACTGAGGTGAAGGCCTTAAATAAGTGGGTGCTGGGAGTCAAGCGGTGGGTACTTAAGGCTAGCCTTTCGAATTAAATGTAATTTATGAGCATATTATATTCCTAGCTTCCGTCAGCATGACTTCACCTATGTCACCGTACTAAAACTCTACGGCGAGACTGAGCAAATCAATTTGAAAGAAAGCTTTACCGATTTGACAGCTCACATGGAGGTGGTGATGGTGATAGGCAACTCCAATTTAAAAGTGGGGTGAGTACAATACATTTATAAAATAAAAGGAGAGATTATAGAGAGTAAACATTATATTCAGGTTAAATTTTAAGCGATCTTTTTAGTTTTTAGTTTTACACGAAATGTATAACGCATAGAGGGAGAAATCTCCAGTTCTTATGGGGTTATTGTAAAATTATTCTTGATAACTATCAATAGCTGAGTAATCTAATCTCTCAGTTTAAAAGCTAAAATAACAGGGACCGAAAATAACGTTTACGACATGAAACTTAAACTAAACAAATTATAACTAAAAAAAATTTGTAAAGAGAGCATTTTTAAAACGCTATAAACTTGTTTTAATAATTTAGCTTACACTTTTTTTAAATTTTATTTAAAAGTTTAAAAATAATAATTACTATCATAGTTTTTATACTCGTTCACGAAGTGAAACGAGTATATTGGGTTTGTGCAGTGCAATTAGGTGTCAACTGTGACCGCGCCGAGTCAAATTTTTTCATTTGTTTACTATAGTCGAATATTAATGCTATTAATGTTATTATTATTATTATTATTATTATTATTATTATTATTATTATTATTATTATTATTATTATTATTATTATTATTATTATTATTATTATTATTATTATTATTACTATTATTATTATTATTATTATTATTATTATTATTATTATTATTATTATTATTATTATCTATTATTATTATTATTATTATTATTATTATTATTATTATTATTATTATTACTGTGCAAGGGTAGAAATTGTCGGTATTATTACACTGTGAACTAGTACTGCGCTATCGGTTAGACCCGATCGCATCGTTCTCACTTGTTAGCTATTATTAAAGTAAAATTTTTGCCTTAAAACTTACTTACGGTCCCTGTAATATTATATATTAATATTAAAACCTTACATAGTTTTAGTTAGAAAACTCAGCTATTTTTCGGAGCTTTGTTCCTTATGTATGAGCCAAATATTATCAACATTGAACTACTATTTAATATACATGTTCAATGAATGGAATGGATGTTTTATCCACCATATCTATACACTTAGTCCTCATAATACATAATTGAAATTTAGTTTTTCTCGGCAACCAGCTTTTTAAAAGCTTTTTATTGGCAATTTTTCTCTCTGAGAATTCAAGTCTCGTTCGATATATAAGCGCATGGATACATAAAACGATCTGTTAGAATACCTAAATATCTGGCTACAAAATTGATAACTCAGCCGTTTATGTTTATAGTGTGCCAATGAAATTAGGTATTTCTTTGCATATTGCCGATCTCATTATAGCTCCTAGGGAAACTTAATTTGTACAAAGGTTATATTAATTTACTCTACATTTGAAAATATTAATATTTGGAGTTGTTTAATAAATACTCAATCCACTTAAATACGACTCGAGATATGTATGGTTTTGCTTTCCACTTTCGTATACCCTCAGTGATCTCATCGATGCCAGCTCATTACAGCTGCTACCCAAAGAGTCGCTGATTCTGAGAAGCACTTCCACTTACTATACGTACTATGCGAATGGAGAACATCGTAAGCTGCCAGTGTTTGGTATTTATCTGGTGCTGGCTCAAGTGGCGCTCTATCTAAGCTATCGTCAAGTTCTCACACTCAATTGAAGTTGGCTGTCACTTGTAATTATATGAATGCTTATAACCAAATAAATAATTGTACACAATCAATGCACTCGATTCTTATCAATCACTGAACGTTCGCTGGGATAGCTGATGACCATATATATAGCAGTACAGAAACCCTCGACTATTCAGTTATGGCGCATCTATTTAAGTGGTTAGTCACGTTGCTGTGCCTGGGTCTGCAATGCGGCCTGGGCCAGGCCGCTGCTGTGGACTTGGAGGCGGCGAGCAGCAGGAAGAGTGAGGCCACCCGTGATTGGTGGCAAGTGGCGCAGTTTTATCAGATATATCCACGCTCCTTCAAGGACTCCAACGGCGACGGCATTGGTGACTTGCAGGGCATTATCTCCAAACTAGACTACCTCAAGGAGCTGGGCGTGACGGCCACTTGGCTGTCGCCCATTTACACTTCGCCCATGGCCGACTTTGGCTATGATATAGCCGACTTCTTCGACATTCAGGCGGAGTATGGCACCCTGCAGGACTTTGATGAGCTCATTGTGGCTGCCAAAGAACGCGGCCTAAAGATCATACTCGACTTTGTGCCCAATCATTCGAGCGATGAAAACGTCTGGTTCCAAAAGTCCGTGCGCCGCGAGAAGGGCTACGAGGACTATTATGTCTGGCACGATGGGTACTTAAATGCCGCCACGGGCCAGCGCCAGCCGCCGTCCAACTGGCTGCAGGCCTTCCGGGGCAGCGCCTGGGAATGGAACGAGCAGCGTGGCCAATACTACCTGCATCAGTTCGCCGTGAAGCAGCCCGATCTGAACTATCGCAATCCTGCTGTGGTGGCTCAAATGAAGCGCGTCCTTACCTACTGGCTGGATCGCGGCGTGGCCGGCTTCCGCATCGATGCAGTGCCCTGGTGCTTCGAGGTGCTGCCCGACGCTGACGGCCGTTATCCGGACGAGCCGCTCAGCGGCTACACGGATGATCCAGACGATTCGTCCTATCTGAAGCACATCTACACACAGGACCAGCCCGAGACCGTGGACATGGTGTATCAGTGGCGTCAGCTGCTCGACGACTACAAACGCATACACGGCGGTGACACACGCGTCCTCATGGTGGAGACCTACTCGGGCCTGGACTATGTTATGAAGTTCTACGGCAATCGCACTACGAAGGGCGCCCAGATACCCTTCAACTTCCAGTTCATAGTCGGCGGCCAAGGCGACAAGAACAACAAGCAACTCAATGCTGTTGGATTTGTGAAAATCATCAACAGCTGGTTGGGTCAGATGCCAGCGGGACAGACAGCTAATTGGGTGGTAAGTAAAGGGCTAATGGGTATTGGTCTTAGTTGACAAAAATGGTGATAGTTATAATAACTATTATACTCGTTTACAAAGTGAAACTAGTATGTATTAACTAGAGACTTGAAACTTGGAATATATAGTTGACGTTATCTGGTTCAGACAAAGTGATAAGATTTTTGTGCCACCTTACTGGGAGGCTGACAAATCGATTACATGTTTTCCATATCCAAATCCATATCTCCCATCATTTTGGAGCTAAAGTCAATTTAGCAAGCAGATTTCTGATGACCTTCTCTAAATATCGATCCGAAAAATGCATCTTTAAATCTCAAATCTAGAAGTCTTATCTGCTTTTTATACGTGGCAAAAATTTAATATCTGTTACCAGGTGGAATGGGCTCCTTTATATTGAATATTATATATGCGGTACTACAATTGATAACTTCCTACCCTTTTTCTCACAGATGGGCAACCACGACCAGCGTCGCGTGGGCAGTCGGTATGGAGAGGATCGCATTGACTTGATGAACATGCTGCAAATGTTTTTGCCTGGTGTGAGCATAACGTACCAGGGTGAGGAGCTGGGCATGACCGATCTGGATATAAGCTGGGAGGACACACGCGATCCGGCCGCCTGCAACTCGAATGCGGACATCTACGAGCAGTTCACACGAGATCCCGGCAGAACGCCCTTCCAGTGGAGCAGTGGAGAAAACGCGGGCTTTTCCAGCAACAGCAGCACCTGGCTACCCATCAATCCCAACTATGTGACGGTCAATGTGGAGACGGAGAATGCCACCGATTCCAGTCACCTCAACCTCTACAAGCAGCTGGTACAGCTGCGCCAGACCCAGACACTGCAGTATGGGGACACGCGATATGCGGCCGTCAACGAAAATGTGGTAGCCATCAAGAGATCGCTAAGTGGGCAGTCCAGCTATGTGCTGGTGGCCAATGTGCTGGACACCAGCGTCAGCGGCGTAAACGTGGCCAGCGTGCTCTATGCCTCCGGCAGTTACAAGATCAAGCTGCTCAATCCGCAGGCAAAGGCAGCCGTCGGGTGAGTTCACTGGAAAGTAAACTAATCAACAGCTCAATTAACGGCTGACTTTTGTTGCATTTTCTGCAGGGACAGCGTCACGTTGAGCAACCTAACTTTGCAGCCATATGCGGCTCTGATTTTGGAGTCTGCTTAGGGGTCCTTCAAATCATATGCCTTGTCATAAGCTATCAATAATATATATATGTATGCATGTAAGTGTGGATGTGGGTTCATTTATAAAAGTCATTGGGAAACTTTTCAATTTGAGGTCGCAGGATCTGGCAACTTATTATAAATTATTAAGGAACTTTGTCTGCCTCAAGTATGCCCCCTCACGCACAGACACACAAAAAGAAATTCCATTAGACGTGATTGATAAGACACACAAATCACGCATACGCAGCGCTGCATCGGACCACAAAACACCTCCGACTCGCTGACTGTAAAGTTGCCCTTACAGCGTTGTCCGTGCCCCGATCCCGGCCCTGAAAAGTCAACCACCAAGGTGGGAGGGGGACTGTGTGGCCAGACACGACCTGAATGGCAAACGGCAGCAAGCAGCGACTGGGGTTAGCTTTTTAATTTACTCATAAAAAATGAAGTGAAATTATTATGAGTTCTCACCTCCGGGCGTTTCTCATGATGTGCCTCAAATTTATGTGAATTTCTCCCGACCGCAAAACATCAAAAACATGCTCTCGACTGTAACTCAAACAGCACCTGTTAGCCACAAATTAAGCACGAGTTGCGTTTAAAAAACATGAAAGAAGTGCGAGTCAGGAAATTTTTTACTTTGCGCTGAAATGGAATGTAAAAAATAGCTGCGTGGAAGTTCATTTATTTGCGGTACTTTCTATTATCGTTAACCAGCAGAAATATAAATAAAAATACATAACTTATATTTTAACAAGTGAGAACGTTGCAGTCGGGTGTAACCGACTTCTTAAGTATTAAATGTATGTATTGTTTTGTGTGTATGTATATAAATACTTGACAGAGATTGCGAATAATTAAAAATAATAATTTTAGCAGCATTTTATACAGCACCGCCGCACTACTAGTTGAACACGTTGTGACAAAACTCAACTCAAGTTACATGTACGACAAGTGCAAAATCAATCGGTAATCAACCGCATTCAAATTCTAACATTTGAAATAGCGTAGTAGTCAGCCTCTGTAAGCAGTCAACCTCTGTAAGCAGTGACAACCAAACAAAAATAATTACCGATAATATGCAATAGATAGCGCTAGCAATATTGCACTGGTATCATTGATGTTGTGCACATGTCTAATTTTTGACATTGTGGGCGTAACTAAAAAGTTTGTATGCGATCTTTAGTGGAGGTCATCAGCAATCGGTCGGTATACATTTTATGCATCTAGCTTTAAAAGCTTTAAGGGCGCATCCCGAAACCAGTAACACTTATATATATCCAAAATTTGAGGTCTCTAGCTTCAATAACGGCGAAAAAAATTGCGTTCATACGGACAGACGGACGGACAGCATGCCGGACATTGCACAAACCCAAAATACTAGTTTCACTTCGTGAACGAGTATAAAAATAGGGATGTCTTTCATAATTTTCAAAAAATATATTTTCGAAAAGCTCATAAGACCAAAAAATCGTATACAAAAGTCAACTTTTAGTTAGTGTTTCTTTTTTTCATCGTAAAAAAAAGTTGTTATTTTAAAACTAAAAAAATTAATCATCTTAATCAATCAAACACTTGTTATTAGTCAGCTAAAGCATTATTACTTCTTCTGTATAGAACAAATTCAAGCTCTTTGCATTCATACACACATTCACAAAGTCACACATACACTCACACACACAAACGCACGCAGCTAGCTGCGCACTTCACACATCGGCTGCGATTGGACCCACTATGGAAAACGAATTCTTGAATAACTTCTAAACTAAGAGTATGATCGTAATGAAAGTTTCATTGCTTAATAAGAGAATCCAAATGCATGTGTCAAATCAAGTACTAAAGACTTGTGCTCTGGTTTGAACACAGATTTCAATGCAATTGTTACGTCATACAAATTCCATAACGATCCTATTCTTAGTTTAGAAGTTACTTAGGAATTAACTTTCCAAATAAATGTTGTATGGTACAATAAGAATGCATTAAAACAAATCGGTTAAGAAACACTGAAGTTATTAAAGAAAAGGTATTTGTATATTGGCAAACCGCGTGGTGGCAAGTGCCAAGCGTGGACGTTTTCTGCATGCGTGTACACATATCCATACATACATATGTATATGCACATTCTTTTTCGAATTCTCAAGCGATTGGTTGTACGTCTGTGTAATCTCAGATTTTGACAGAGGTAACTGAAGTGCAACTGTGGCTCAGTGGTAGGATGTTGCTTGGCGCGCTATCAGACGCGGGTTCGAATCTATTTTATTTTTAAACTTAACACACTTATTGGTCCAAGTGTAACTTAATGCTGGGACATCGGCGATTTCATATATATTCTGGAGCAACAAAATGGGGATAAATTGGTATTTGGCATGCACACACTCAAAATGCTTTCTCAGATCAACTGCAACCAACATTTGAAAGATAAACTAGTAGTTTCATATTTTGTGAAAATTTTGCCAGAAATTTCACAGGTACGGCATACTAAAATGTGCCTGCAAATATTAAAAGCGAGCACGAAGCGCGAGCATTAATTTGTATTATTTATTTTTTTATTTTATTTTACTAAGTGAGGCTGTGGTGTATGAATGCATGAGTATGAATGCAGAGGGGTTTAATTAAATGCATGTAACGACAGCTCGCCGCTGGGTTCAGGGTATCTCCTAGTCGGAGACTCCCGACTAGAGCCATCTTACTTGTTTTATGGTGGCGAATGGTGGGAGGTATCCAAAATCCGAACTTATTTTAAATCTGCGTCTGCTTTACTAAAATATAACAAACTGAATTTGGTGGCTTTAGCTCTTATAGTCTCCAAGATATGCTAAGAAAATCAAATCTTAAAATCAATTTTTATTGATAATAATGAATTTTTATTGATAATAATAAAACGGAGGATGATATCGAAAAAAAATGAAAAACTTGTTCAGTGTTTGGTATAGCAGAATCTAAAGTCGAAAAGTTTAGGTCTCTAGCTTTTGTAGTTTTTGAGATCGCTGCGTTCATTCAGACGGACGGACGAACGTACAGACGGACAATGGGTTCAGGGTATACAAATTTGCATATAAACAGAATTGAGTGTAGAATTGAGAAAGGCTTTAATAAAGTTTTCGATACGTATGTAAGCAGAAGAAGGCATTTTCCTTAGATTATATTATACAATATTTAAATAATTAATTTTCTTAGCAACAAATAATACAAATTAATTTATACTAAACAGTTTGTACAATTTTTTAAGCTATCGCAAGTATTTTTATACTTTTTTATACGGACATCAGAAAATTAGCAGCCTGTGCCTAAGCGGGTTACAAGATATATAAAAATCGTGTAAATGGTGGCGTGACTTGCCAACCCATTAAAAATGTTGCAGACACAATCTGAGCCAGAGACGAAGGCACTTTAGTCTCGGTTACGTGACTTGAAACCAAAAAAGAAATATATGTGCATATGAAAACAGCAAGACAAAGCAGGGCGCAACCTGGCGGCGGTGACTTACACCGGGCGCCTTTTTTTTGGCTCGATGGGCGCTTTTCGTGTGCATTTTATTTCGTCGAGATAATGAAGTTAATTTCCCGAAGAGAGGGTGCTTAAAAAATCAACGCATTACGCATTATGTTTAAGATGGTTTTCGGAGATTTACGGTGGAGCATGCCGAAA
This sequence comes from Drosophila colorata, assembly GCA_035041545.1. Classification (NCBI taxonomy): domain Eukaryota; kingdom Metazoa; phylum Arthropoda; class Insecta; order Diptera; family Drosophilidae; genus Drosophila; species Drosophila colorata. Next base: position 464,203 of record JAWNLD010000233.1, read on the forward strand.
ACTTTTACCCCGTCCTCTAGCAAAACTTTGAAATGCATTAAGTTTGTAATCTGTAGTAATTTTGTAGGCAGGAAGGAAGCAGAGGCACATTTACTAAACGTATACCAGCCACAACATCGTTTGCATATTAATTTTGCTGGCTGACGGGGCGTGTGCGTAATATTTGAACGCGCCTCACCTTTATTTGGCGTTCCTAATTTTCCGGCTATTTCTAGCCGGTTGGTACTCTGTTGTTGTTGTTGTTGTTGCTGTTATTATTTAGTTGTTAACGAGCCTCCTTTCTTTTTTTTTTTTGGTCTCTGATCTGCTCTATGCTAGGCACGTACAGGTTTGGTCAGGTTAGCCACGAAAGTTTCTTTAACCTTTCAATGAATCCCATATTTCGATTTATGTATCCTTCGTGTGGAGGAGGGATTTCACAAGCATTATGTATCTTAAAGACCAACATATTTTTATGAAGGTTAAGTCAAGAAGTTTCAGCGCTAACGTATTTAATAATGCTTAAAATTCAAATCAATTTCTGTCAGTTTTTAATGGATGAAAATGTTTTTTTGATACTAATGGATCAATGAAGTAAAAGAGTGTTTGATGGCTATAAATTATCTAGAAGTATTAACTATAACGTATTTTACATAATTTAACATACTCTTAATGATACCTAAATATTTGTGTTACATAGGGGTTAATCACTGTTAATGTAGCCAAAAAGTGCTTTTAATCTTTCCATCACTTTAGGGCTCGACAGTGTCCACTCTAGCGTGGCAGTCAGTCAACTCGGTTCGTCCAGACAGTCTCACTTTAATTGCACCACAAACATAGCGTAGAAAAAGGATTGAGATGGGCGCCTTCGCCACGGGCCCCGCTAATTTAGACGCTTCTCACGTAGCTGTTACCAAAATGATGACATTCATTGCCAACTAAAAGCAAATGGGGGCGAAGAGACCAATTGTCGACGGTGCAGATTGTGGTGAGGGGAGTGGTATTAAGAATGGGATTTTGCGCATTTCAAACGCATCAGTCAAAAGTGAAAGTTAATGTTACAAAATTCGGACGTTCCTTCCCTTTAAGTTGCTTAGTTTCTAATTTTAAAAAGGTGATTAATCTTTATAGCATAAATACAATTAAGAGTGCTCTAATCGAGAGTGTCTGGCTCGGCCACCCGAGTATCTCCATGTAAGTTATATAAAAGTGATATTCTTTATATGTATCTTTTGTTTTTATAATGATAAAATTATGCTCGAAATGTGCTCGGACTCTATGAAAATTAACCGTAGTTATCGAAAAAAATCTTTTATGTGATATTCAAGAATATTTATTTCGAAGTACAAGCCTGCAGCTTTTATGAATTCTGAGAATAACGTGTTCATATAGACGGATTGTGCCTGTTCCACAAATTGGCAGAAGCTCATTATACCCCCTTATATACCAAACATGTTAAGCTTTGCATGCTAAAATAGTAAAATTGCGAACATTGTATGAAAAATCTAAGGAGTATACGATTTATTTGTGATTTTATTTCGTTAATATTAGGGACTTTGGTGTGGTTCGCGCCTTAAAGTACGGCACGTGCCCGATAATTGTGATAAAGGCATATGGGCCAGGAAACCCGACTACCCGTGTCCACCTCTAATGAAACCAAATTAAGACAAGTTACATTTCAAACTTAGGTTATTTCCTATTATTTAACACCCAATGCACAGTTATGAAGAAAAATGATCTTATAAATTTATATATTGTAATAATTTAAATTATAGGCGACAATTAAATTTATGGTTTTCCCATACTTTGTCTCATTTGATTACTCTTCTTTTTTATTCCACTTGTGCCCAGCAACTTCCTAATGGCACTACAATCTCTGAAAATTTCTATTGAGCTGTCTGACAGTTGTTTAAGCATTAATTGTGTCTCAAAGCCACTTCAGGCAGATAAACACTTAGCGTCAACAAGGCAATTGTTATTGTTGTTTAACGCTTTTCTGAAGCATGCTTGCAACCTCAATCTGGTAACCGGTCAAAGAAACACCGACAGGTGCTGGAAACGCTTTGTCTTGTTATGTGTAGGTGACCTACTTCCAGGGTGACCAACTAAGCTGTGGTAATAGTTTCACATCTAAGCACTTCGAAAACTCTTAACTATAGTACAAGAGCTGTGGGCTGAACAGCCCAGCTCTGACAGCCAAATTTATGTTTAGGGTTGTCCTCGTGGCACACGCGTCATTTGCCTTGCTTGGCTGGCACCTACAAATTAACATGTGCAAACGCAATTTAATTATCTATAGCGTAATTGAAATTTCACTTTCAGAAATCTTACCGATACAAGGAACACACAAGGCGGGTACTTTAAAAAGTTTTCGGCTTTTCAATTTGGGAAACATTAAAACAGCACAATTTCGTAAAAATCTCTTAAATATTATAGAAATTTGTACAAATCAATTCCTATATTTTCTTTAAAAACATATTTGTTACACAAACAAAAAGGACTTTTTATTTTAAATAATTAAAATTTAGTGCTGTTTATAGACAATATTAAAATATTGAAAACAATTTCAAATAATTTCAGAATATTCCGAATATTAATATATCTATATTATTTATCTCGTTGACGAAGTGAAAGGAGTATATTGGGTTTCCCAGCCTGTCCGTCCGTCCGTCCGTCTATCCGTTCGAAAGCAATTTTTTAACGCTATTGAAGCTAGATTTTAAATTTTGAATATATTCTCGGGTACTCGTGTAATCAATATATCTCAACATATATCGCCACCTAGCGGCCTAATTTATAAACCACCCAAGCCCAGGGGTCTTTAGAAACAACTTTTGTTGATTTTAATTAGAATTTTGCGTTGATTCTTATTAGATAGGTTAGCTTATTAGATAAATTATCTTGAATTCCGTGAAAAGTTGGTTGGTGTCTATGTCTACATGCAGCTTAGGTTTCAACTGTGACCGCGTAGAGAGAAATTTTTTTGTTTTTTAAAATTCATTTATTACCATCATTATTACATGTATTTCGCTGTCGGCTAGACGCGACTGCAACTTTCTCACTTGTTTTTATGAGTATTAGAAACGTTTTTTGAACATTGTACAAATATTTTCATATTTTTATACTCGTTTACGAAGTGAAACTAGTATATTGGGTTTGTGCAATGTCCGTCTGTCCGTATGAGCGCAAATTTTTTCGCCGCTATTAAAGCTATAGACTTGATATTTTAAATATATACCCGTGTCAGATAAAGTGTTAGGGGTTTGAGTGTGCGCCCTCCCATTTAAAGCTAGATGTATAAAATGTATACCGACAGATTGCTGATGACCTCCTCTAAAGATCGCACCAAACTTTTTTGGCTATGCCCACTACCGCGCCCGCAATGTCTAAAACTCGATGTGTGCACGACATCAATGATGTCAGTGCAACACAGCAGGTGGCACCTTTGCATACTTTGGTACTTTTTGTTTGGTTTACATTAGTAACAAAGTAAAATGACAGATTTTAGGAATAAAATTTAACTCTTTTCTTTTAACAAACGACTACCTAAAATATTTCAGAAAAAAATGTATATACGCCCATATATAACCGCAGGTGTATTTACAAATTATTAACCTTTACCGCAGAGGTCTCTGTGCGCACTTTTCGGTGCTAGCGTTATTGCGGCCGAATTCAGAAACAGCCACGCAAGCAACAAACCTTATATGTTATACTCGTTCATTTCAAATTAGGTTTTTATGTCGATACTTATTGGATAGGTTAGGTTATTAGATAACTGAACATGAATATCGTAAAAACACGAAATGGTTGGTGGTCGATGACGTCTAACACGGTGTTTAGATGATAATTGTGACCGCGCAGAAGCAAATTTTTTTGTTGATATTTTATACTCGTGAATTACTATTATTAATACACATAGTGCTAAGGTACATATTTTATTTGTTATTACACAGTGAACGAGTATTTCGCTGTCGGTTACACCCGACCGTTCTCACTTGTCTTACATGTTCATATAAAACAATTAAGAACTTTGCATTTGGACCGACTCCGCAATACTCGTTCACCACGTAGTAAAAATGCTGGTACACTTGAAATATTTATATTTTAAGAGAGCCTTTATTCCATATGTAGTGTAGTTGTAATATACGGAATATGCGTAAGAAAACAAAGATAACGATAATGATGTTGAAGGCGGGAATATTAATTAATTTATATCACTGCAAAAAGACATGCGGACGTGGCTAGAACGGCTCGGCGATTGACGCTAAGAAAGAATTTATATGCTTAAATGACACATAAGCTTACAAGCCGATAAAATATATTTCGTAAATAAGAAATTAATTGTGATAATTAATCTGCTTAGCGAAGTTTACTAGCAGCCCTCGTTACGTAGCCGTGCACTTCAAAGGCGGCCAGGACTTGGGGTAAGGCCGAGTTGTTGAGGGTCTAGGCCCCACTTGCCTCTGTATTTACTTTGTGTTACGCATACTTTGCTTTTCGGTTGCTGTTGCTGTTTCACCACGCTAGATATAAAGTACAAAATACAAAATACGAGACGGCTCGCAGCTTGACTTTAATTTGTGTGTAAACACTTTAAATGGCGACCGCCGCTCCGACTCCGTGTCTTGCAGGAAATTAGACGAGTGTGCCGGGCACTTGAGCCTATCTGCGAGCGTGTGTGTGTGGGTGTATGTGGGATGGGTTGAGTGGTTTGTTTGTCGATTTGTTTGTTTATTTATTTATACAAGCGTCGGCATATTTGCTTTGAGCCATAGGAGCACCCCAAATGCCAGAGCTGTCTAAGGTTTTTTAACTGCACGACCGAAACTGTAATTGGTTAGGCTTAAAAATAAATCCAAGTGAAGGGACTTTGTGCATTTAACTGGCGTTCAACACCAGAGCCTCCCCGGCTGCCAAGCTGAGTCCGTTGCTTTCAAACAGGGCACTGAAAAATATAAATATTGATAGGCTACGCTTTTCAGTTGCTAATCAGGGCTAATGACTTACCCCTCTGCCTTGCTGGAGTCGATGCTGCGTATTTGCAAGGTCAAAAGAGACGGTAAAGTCTTATCAAACTGGTCAAGATCAATGGTGGTGCCGCTGCTGCCCAAATTGGCAACATAAACAATGCTGGGCGAGCCAGACAACGAGCTGTGTAAAAGGAAAGATAGAGATCGTAACAGAAACATGCAAAATTCGTCAAATATCTTTATTCAAATGAAGGAAAAATGAGGTAGACTGGTTATCTTCGGGGTGCCGAAGATTAAATACCCTTGCAGACATATGGAAGACATGCTCTATTTATCAATAGGTAACACAAAAACTTTTTGATCAATTGTTCTTATATATATAGCTATCCTTGATCCTGATGAAGTTTGGCTTATGTTTTAAGCCCATGGGTATGCTCACAAATCCCTTATATATATATACTATATATCTTTGATAACAAAATTGTTTTTTTTTTAACATTTTAACATTTATCAACTGATTGTTCCTGTGGCAGCTTAATGATATAGTGGCTCAATATTAACAATATTTCGCAGAATTATTAAAAGTACAGTAGCACTCTTAATTGCAAATTTTGTTTTGCATATCTTGAGAAACAAAAACGTGGCGTTAGATTCCGAAAACAGCAATATACACGTGTACTGATTGGAACAAAAAAGAATAACTTTTGCAAAGTTTTATGCTTTAAAACCAAGAAATAACTACAACAAGAGAGAACGTTGCAGTCGGGTATAACCGACCGAAAACAAGTAAGATGGCTCAAGTCAGGTGTGCCCGACTAGGAGATACCCTGAACTCAGCGGCGAGCTGTTACATGCACTGAAACCTCTTGGCATTCATACGTATTCGCAAAGTCACACATTGCGTTCATACGGACTGACGGACAATGCACAAATTCACTTCGTGAAAGAGTATAAAATGTACCCTGGCATTTTGTATGCACATACAAAATAATAAAGGAGTATAAATAAGAATTATAATTATTAGACAATCCCGAAGAGCTTCAGAGTATGAACTGAAAGCCTTGGGCTCTTAAGCGCATATGCGATATAGTTACCCAAAATGTTACTAAAAGTGAATATTCAGAAGCTCAACTCACCGCTTGACAACGAAGACATTCTCGTTGAGCACAGCATATTTGGTGGCGCCGTTCTGTAGGGTTTTGGAGCTCTTGCGCAGTGCAACCAGCGCTTTGTAGATCTTCAGATGGGAGCGAGTAGCCGCTGATTCCACCTCCACATTAAGCGTTTTGTAATCCTCGGCGAGAGGTAGCCAAGTCTTTATGGCCGTGGAGAAGCCCGCATTGGTGCCACTTGTCCACTGGAAGGGCGTACGTGAGGGATCACGTGTGAACTGTTCATAGAGTTCCTGATTGGAATTGCAAGCTGCTGGATCTTGGGTATCCTCCCAGCTTATCCAGCCATCAGTCATGCCCAGCTCCTCACCCTGGTAGGTGACACTAGCGCCGGGCATAATCATGACTAGCATATTCATGGCGTCCGTATTGGCCACGCCATACCGACTGGCCGCGCGTCGCTGATCGTGGTTGCCGATCACCCAGTTGGCGGTGCGTCCAGCGGGCATCTTCAGCAGCCAGTTGTCCACAGCCGTCTTAATCGAGCTCGCCGAGACGCCGTCGCTCGCCGGCACAGTAATCAGATTAAAGTTAAAGGGCAGATGGGCGCCCTCCACGGACCGATTGCCGTAGAACTGCATGGTATAGGCGGGCGGAGCATATGTCTCAATGAGCAGCACCCGTGTCTCCCCGCCGAAAATACGCTGATGGTCGTCCATCACAGTGCGCCACTGATAGGCCATGTCAATGGTCTCGGGCCGGTTCTCAATAAGCTCGTTCTTTAAGTAGCTGCGATTGTCCACATCGTCAGTCTGGCCGCTCACCTCCTCGTCCGCATACTGGCCATTCTCATCCGTCTCCACCTCGAACAGCACCGGAACCGCATCACATCGAAAGCCAGCGACGCCCTCATTCAGCCAGTAGCGCAGCACGCGCTTCATCTGAGCCACCACATCCGGATTGCGATAGTTAAGGTCTGCCTGCTGCACCGCGAACTGATGCAGGTAGTACTGCTGCCGCTCCTCGACCCACTGCCAGGCACTGCCCCTGAATGCTTGTAGCCAGTTGGAAGGAGGCTGCCGCTCACCGGTTTCAGCATTGACCTTCCCATCGTGCCACACATAGTAGTCCTCGTAACCCTTCTCCCGCTTCACGGACTTCTTGAACCACTCGTTCTCATCACTCGAATGGTTCGGCACAAAGTCCAGTATAATCTTCAGCTCCAGCTCGTTGGCTCTCTTGATAAGCGCTCGAAAATCTTCCAGAGTGCCATACTCCGGCTGTATGTCGAAGAAGTCGGAGATGTCGTACCCGAAGTCCACCATGGGGGACTTGAAAATGGGCGACAGCCAAGCAGCTGTCACGCCCAGTTCCTTGAGATACTCCAGCTTGCTGGTGATGCCATTCAGGTCGCCTATGCCATCACCGTCAGAGTCCATAAAGGAGCGTGGATAAATCTGATAGAACTGCGCAGTTTGCCACCAATCCTTGCTGCTCGTAGTTGTTGTTGCTGTGTCCTGGCATGCCTGGCCAAGAAGCACCAGACAGACGAGTGGAACTAGAACTTGCATGGGTTGCATTTTAATGACTTGTCCTGCGCACAGGCACCGCTTTGGCTTTTATACAGTCAGCCAGCCACGAGCTCACGCTGACCGGCTCAACTGGGCTTAAATGATAGACGAGCCACAAGTAGCTGAGTAATTTGCCGAGCACTTGAGCGGACAACATTGAGCGTCGAGTGCATGATTTCGAAGAGTGCTACAAGTGGGTCTTTAGTTAAACGAACTTTCAATTCTCTTTAAGTTGTAATAAGGTATGTTTTATGCATGTTTTTTTTTTGCATGTTTTATGTTCTCTTTCCATGGCATTCTATCACATCTCAATTTTTGAATTCCTCTGACTCGACGCACCAGTTTTTAATAATTTATATATTATTAAAAAATAAATAAATAAAAACTAATCTCGATTTTATAAAATATTTATCTTATGTTAGAATGCTTTTTTTCCTAAAACTTGTTAGAACCATTTTTGAAATTTTGAATTTTTTATTTTACATAAGGTAGTTTATAAATAAAAAAAAAACTCTATTGTAACTCTGTTTCGTTATTTAAATTGACGGAACTTCAAATAACTTAAAACATAATTTGCAAGTGGTTTTTTAAGTGACCTTTCTAGTATATACTGGTAAGCTGGCAGGCTCGAGGTCGGTCGTTGGTTTACTGACCCAACAACAACAATAATCTTAAAGTTAAAACAAAATGCACATTTATTTTTGGCAAATCAAAAGTTTGTTCTTTTCTTACAATAATAATTTGTTTATTTTTTCAGCGCTGTGAACTTATTTTGTCTTTTTGAATTTGTGCACCTAGGCTTTTCTCTTGACAACACCTATTGATCAATTTAGCATAAGTAAAATCTCCCAACCAGCGATCAGGGCAGTTGAAAGACAGATCGAATATACCCATCATCCAGGTAGTAACACCTAATATGGACTTGCCTAACCATTGCATCGCGTTGGTATTTTCCGCTGCTCAAAGCTTATCGAACTTATCTAACTTCCCTATCGTTAGCTATAAAAGCTCGGCCGAGTGACTACACAGCCGAACAAAATGAGTTTAATTTGGAACAACGTCTATACTTTATTGCTGAGCTTGGTTGTCTTGGCTGCCGGTGGCCAAGCATGCCAGGACACAACAGAAACGACAGCGAGCACCAAGGATTGGTGGCAAACTGCGCAGTTCTATCAGATTTATCCACGCTCCTTTATGGACTCTGACGGTGATGGCATAGGCGACCTGAATGGCATCACCAGCAAGCTGGAGTATCTCAAGGAACTGGGCGTGACAGCTGCTTGGCTGTCGCCCATTTTCAAGTCCCCCATGGTGGACTTCGGGTACGACATCTCCGACTTCTTCGACATACAGCCGGAGTATGGCACTCTGGAAGATTTTCGAGCGCTTATCAAGAGAGCCAACGAGCTGGAGCTGAAGATTATACTGGACTTTGTGCCGAACCATTCGAGTGATGAGAACGAGTGGTTCAAGAAGTCCGTGAAGCGGGAGAAAGGCTATGCGGATTATTATGTGTGGCACGATGGGAAGGTCAATGCTGAAACTGGTGACCGAGAGCCCCCGACAAATTGGCTGCAATACTTTAGGGGCAGCGCCTGGGAGTGGAACGAGGAGCGGCAGCAGTACTATCTGCATCAGTTCGCGGTGCAGCAGCCGGATCTGAACTATCGCAACCCGGATGTGGTGGCTCAGATGAAGCGCGTGATGCGCTATTGGCTGAATGAGGGCGTGGCCGGCTTTCGCTGTGATGCGCTGCCGCCGCTGTTTGAGGTGCTGCCGGACGGGCAGGGGCAGTTTCCCGACGAGGTGGTGAGTGGTGCCACGCAGGATGCAGAGGATCGCGACTATTTGACGACGACCTACATCGAGAACCAGCCGGAAACCATTGATATGGTTTATCAGTGGCGCGAGGTGCTCGACGAATATAGGCGTATTCACGGCGGCAACTCGAGTGTGCTGCTCATCGAGACGTACTCGCCCGCCTGGTTCACCATGCAGTTCTATGGCAACCGGTCGGTGAATGGCGCCCACCTTCCGTTCAACTTCAACTTAATAACCGTCATGGAGAAGGGCGGCTTGAGTGCCGCAAACGTGCAGGAGGCCGTCGATCTTTGGATGGATAATATGCCCGCTGGACGCACAGCGAATTGGGTGGTGAGTAGTGCAACTTATCCTTAGAGCTTATTAAGGAACTGATGCAGTGCTGTCTTTAGCTGGGCAATCACGACAAACGTAGGGCAGCCAGCCGATATGGCCAGGAGCACATAGATGCCATGAATATGCTGGTCATGATTTTGCCCGGCGCCAGTGTAACCTACCAAGGCGAGGAGCTAGGCATGACCGATGGCCAAATCAGCTGGGAGGACACTGTCGATCCTTGGGGCTGCAACTCTAATCCAGACATTTACGAACAGTACACCCGAGATCCAGCGCGCACACCCTTCCAGTGGACAAGCGGAACAAATGCGGGCTTCTCAACCGGCCCAAAGACTTGGCTGCCCCTCGCCGCTGACTACGAGACAATCAACGTGGCGACTGAATCCGCAACGGAGCGCTCCCATCTGAATATCTACAAGTCGCTTGTGGCGCTGCGTCGCAGTTCGAAGACGCTGCAAAATGGAGCAAGCAAATATCAGGCACTCACCGAAGATGTTTTCGTGGTGAAGCGGTGGGTTGAAGGGCTCACTTACATTCAGATCATAATTGGGCAGCGTTTTATGGGTCTAATAGCTCAATTCTACTATCAACATTTATTACATTTTTGGCAAATGTTAAATATTTACAGTATGTGAAATATGTTGCCTGTGTGTTTTCCAATAAGAAATCACATATCTCACATATTTAACATTTGCAACAAAATTTGTAATTCGCCTCGAATAATTCGTGTTTTTTGCAATAATTTATCGAATTTCTTATCTAAGTTAGGAAAAATATGAAAGTATTAATACCACAAACAGGCTATATAGCAACGAAGGTAATCGGCAATTTTAAAATACACTTAGAAATTGTAATCATCTCACAGTTCTTAATATTTAAAGATGCGCAAATCCCGAAAAAAGTCCATTAAAAGGGGCCCCCAAGGGGCACGAGGTCGACACTAATGGAATTGCAAAATGTAAAATATGTAAATGAAAAATATGTTGAGGGATAGTGGAATCGATCTATGAAACTAAAATCCGCCTAATAGAACTCCGCTTCGGTTGAGCCCTGTTCGCAACGATCGTGATCGGATGTATTGTATTACCCACTTCACACCCTTACTCACACTTTTTTTTTTGTTTTGTTTTTCGAATTTAGGTCGCTATCCGGCGCTGCCAGCCTTGTGTACGTGTCGAACTTTGGCTTGACAGCTGTCACAGTCGATTTGAATGGGTTTGATACAAATTTGCCGGCTAGTTTGCAGCTACTCATACGCAGTTTGGACTCCAACAAGACGGAGGGGTAAGAGAACGTGCCCAACATTGTTAGAGAGCACATCAACAGCAGATGAATACCCTTTCTTTTCTATAGTGTTGGCTATGCTACGCAGGAGCTCATGTTATCGCCAGGGGAAGCTTTGGTTTTCAGCACGGAATAATACACACATGTTGGAATTAGTTAGTATTTTATTGAAAGTTGTTTGTTCAATGTTTGTTTGGTAAGTTCTCGTACATATATGCCACCCAACAACAGCAGTTTTTAATATATATACCATAAAATTTCATGTGTTCCAATTTTCAGAGACATTCAGTTATATATATATAAATATGGCTTGTATTTTCATATGCGTTCCTTGCTTTATTATGTAACATATTTACATTTAATACACACAGAATAATAAATACACATGCAGTTCGCTAACAATTAAACTGTTATAATTTGGCTAGACTTTCTTTAACATTAATATTTAACGTTTATGTTTAGTTTAGTTTAATTTATTTTATTTGTGTGTTTCATTATCACCTCTTCATATGACCTTAGAATAAATATTTTGTATAGGTTTTCCTCCACGGTAGAAATGCAAAACTGCAGCACGTTTAATAATTATGAGTACACAAAAAAGAACGTATAACTATTTTACTTTAAGTGTATATACAAGTCGCTTACAATTAAATGCTGGCCTTTAGACGCCCCTTTATCCACTTAACAATTAAATCCGCCATGTTGCTGGGCTCAAGCAACACGGCAAACGCAATTGTTAATCCGCTACGTTGCAAGGGGATTGCGAGATTGCGGTGCATGTGCAGCGTACTGCCTGCAATCCCTTTGGAACATACTCACACCGTAAATTCCCTCGAGTGCGCCGATGTCACTTTAAACTGGAGGTTCACAACTTAGCCTAACAGTTAGCAAGTACGACATTAGTTTTGGTTTCGGTTACGGTTTTGGTTTTAGAAAACACACATTTTTCAAATTATATCACATTTTTTCTTTTTGGTTATCTTTGCTGCGACTGCAACCAAACTACATGCTCTAAAACTAGTTAAGCTTAAAGATAAAACATTTAAAACGTTTCGCATTTATTCAAATAAATGTGGCTATCAATAATTTTGACATTTCGTTGGGCTTATCGTAAAAATTCTTGCAATTGGATTTTTTGTTGCTACAGATTTTTTACAATATATCTTCCAAGTGGTGGCAGGGAGGTTGCCTGATAAGCATTGAAATACATAATTTTTAAATAGTTTGTAGAATCAAATAAAATAATTATAAATATTGATTCAACACAAATTAATAAGACATAATTTGAAAAATTTAATTGCAGGTAAAAGAAAATATTTATATAACTAAATCGCAAATTTAAGCTTGATTTTGAGCTAAAATATGTGTATTTATTAAATCAAAATAATTGTTGTCTAAAAAAACCAAACATATACGGCAGCTGTGACCTAATGATTTCATTGAATAAACAAAATAAATTATAATAAATAAATTGTATTTATTATTTGAATTGTGTTTTTCAAATAAGAAAAATATAATTTCAAATTAATTCTGCTATTGATTATTAAATTACAGTTCAAATACAAAAATAATATTAATTAAATGCGAGTATTTGGCAAATTCAACCTTAAATTCCCTGTCCTTAAACCAAATTGTATGTACCTAAACTGTTCTATCTATGCTTGAAATTTACTGTTTACACTGGTATCGCAGCGCGTTTCTTGCTGCTTCCGTTGCCGATCGTTGTGGCGCTTCCGCTGCCGCTGCCAGTGCTTGCAACATCGCTGCCAGTGTTGGTGCTGGTGGCAGCTTCAATCGCCGGTTGATCCGGCTCTACGGCATTGGAGAACTCCACTTGCTGCTGGCGTTGCTGCTCCTTCAGCAGCTGCTGTTGCAGTTGCTGCGCGTTTAGCTATAAATTTGTCTGCAGCACCGGCGCTCGTCTGCTGCCGTTTGATGTGGCCGTGGGCGCAACTTCTGCCGCGGATGCTGGATCCGTCACGCTGGCCGTGACCGCTGATGCTGCTGCTAATGTTGCTGTTGCTGTCGTTGTTGTTGTTGCTGCTGTTGGTGCTGGCGGTGCAACTACGGGACTGCTGGCATTGTGCTTGTTGGCCGTGCTGACTACAACAACAATATGGGCCTGGCTGTGCTGCTGTTGATTGATTTTGTTGTTGTTAGCCACCACCTGCTCGTTGGTCGGCTCCGCGGTGGCATTGAGCGTGGCCGTTGCTGTATTACTTGGCACATATTGATCGGCGTACGGTATTTGGTTGTAGGCATTGCAGTCCAGGGACGCAAATATGCTCGATAATGCAATCGTCTGTGTGGCCATCTCGCACAGTTTTTTCGCCTTTATCGAGTGCTCTGCAAAAGATCCGCATACATGGTTTTGGGCGGGTCTGAAGGGGCGGGGGCAATAGACCTACCTGTTTCAGTGGGCGTGATATGTTTCTGCAATTTCTCCTCCTGTGCACAAGTGGCGGCCGTCACAACCGCCGCGGCCATCATCGACGATGGGCCAGTGCCTGCGGTGCGGTGCATGTTGCCGCATCGGGGCGGCATCATGCTCTGGCGTACGTTACGCTCCGGCCGAACGAGTATTATGTAGAGCTGATAGAGAGAGCGAGAGAGAGAGAGAGAGAGAGAGAGAGAGAGAGAGAGAGTGGGGAAAGAGTGAGCTAGAGCTAGTTGGTTACAGCTACAACTTAAGCCACTCGGCCCACACTTGCTTGGGCCATTCATTAATCATACGCCCCATTACACGGTCTCTATTTATGGTTTTCACTGCGACACGCCCCCAAACAGTCTGGGGCCATTAGTAATTTCCCGCTTTTTGCGGTTGCGGTAATTATTATCAAAGGCCACTGACACTGAGGCGACGTTCAACAATTCCACGCCATTAAATTGTCAACGCTTTCTGGCGTTAGCCGAGGCTCAGCGAAACGTTAAGCTCTTGCGTTACGTAAGGCGCTGCCATTTCCGCCTTGGCGTCACATTGTTCGCCTGCCTTTTGCTGCCGTTTATTATTGTTTTTCTTCCACAAACAAACAACGGAACACGGACCAGGAAGAAGACTAGTCGGACCTGGACACGGCACCAGGCAAAGGAAAAAATAAAATGGTGCTCGGAAGTTGCTTACTAGCTTTGCCCACTGGGGCTTGGGGACGCGCCCGCCGGGCAGCCAGCTCTCTGATTTGGATCTAGTTTGTTGCCTTAGTTCAGTGATCCCAGTTGCTTTGTGCCAGGCTATTTGTTGTCGCCCCTTTTGTAGGTAAAACAGCAAATACTAAATTGCATTTTTATGGCTTGAGGTGTTTATGGCAGCCAGGTGCGTGAGCACACATGCGTGTGAGGTGTGTAAGTGTGTGTCTGGAGCAGAGTGTGCATTATGAGACATCTATAGCTATGCCGGCCTTTCCAGGCAATCGTCCATTTTGCTGGTTAACAACGGCAACTGCGCTTAGTGTTAATGGCTATTATATGGTGAAATAACTTGTTGATAACTATTCGGGAATTGCTGTCCACCAAAGGACCAAAGTTCAAAGATACAGCAAACAGAAAACTTTAAGCTAAGCTCGGAAATGCATATATTTTGCATCCAAATGATATTTAATCTAGGAAATGGAAAATTCAAAGACTCCTTTTAGTTATACTCGTTCACGAAGTGAAAGAAGTATATTGGGTTTGTGCAATGTTCGTCTTGCTGTCCTTTTGTTGGTCTGTCCGTATGAACGCAATTTTTTCGTCCTTATTGAAGATAGAGATTTTAAGCTTGGTCAATATACTTGTGTATACCCACATCAGATAAAGTGTTAAGATTCTTAGATTACGCCCACTGTGCGCGTGGCAGATCGAGTTAATGTATATATATCCTTCAGTTTTAAAGCTGGATACATCAAAAAATCGTGGCAAATCGATAAAATCCATAAATCTTGGGGGCGGGTGAACCAGGAAAATCCATAACTCCCACAATTTTAAAGCTATGTGGCAGATATCTTTTGATGACCTCCTACAAAAAAAAGGCGAAGAATTTCGGCCACATCCACTCCTGCCCCCACAAATTACGAAAAACGATATATTTTTTTCCAAAATAACAATAATTATTAAGACCGCTATCGACGGTTTTAAGCTGTAACTGTAAACTGTAAACGAGTATTACGCAGTCGGTTACACCCGACTGCAACATTCTTACTTGTAATTTACCGTCTTATGCACAAAGTTGTTATACCAGAGAGCAAACTTCATTTTGTGTGCAGTCCCAAAAATAAACTCCCAGAGTGCATCTCAAGCTTGTAGATTATGGCAAACTTTAAATGTCAACTTAATGCGGCAGTTTAAATGAACTGCACCTTCGGGCCAAGTAAGTTGTAAATCTTGAAACTGTCCAAGTAAATGGTTGGCGAACTTTTATGTGCAGCCAAGTTAAGCCAATGCCCCGCATTAATCCGCACCCCCAGGCCAATTCTTAACCACATTACAGCCATAAATTGCTGCGGATATTAAGCTCGACTTGCAGTTTGCCGCAACTTAATGGCTAATAATTAAGCTTTATTAAAAATGTTGTGGCAAATACCACGCACCAAGCTCAAACGAAGAGTGGAAAGCGTAGGGGGGAGCCGGACGAAAAGTGAACGAAGAGCTGGATAAACTTGCACATTCGCTTGTTGCCATTTAAAGCTATTAAGTTTCTGTCATGATTACAAGCTTTAATAATGCAACAAGATGTGGCAGAGAGAGAGAGACCTGCATGAAAAATAAAATTATGGAGCACACATTTCGGGGCGCGTAAGCGAGTCAAAGAGCCAAAGAGACGGCTGTTTGGCGAAAAGTAAATGTAATCAGTATGTGATCAGATTGGATACAGCATGCCTCAATTATTAATAAGGAAATAAGGCAATTAACGGCGCCCGACTGACAATCAATTCGCGCGCTTCCAGACGTGGCATAAATTGTTAATGGCCGCTCGTCTTACCTTTGGCGAGAACAGACACGCAATCGTCACGCTGGCGGACAGGCTAATGGTCACCGACATGCTCGTTATTCGCAGCGGCACGTGGTTGGCAGTTCCAAAGTACAGCGGCACAAAGGCCAACCAAATGACGCAGGTGGTGTACATGGTGAAGCCTGAAATGAGCCAATTGATGCGAAACACATTAAAACCAAAGCTTATTAAAGTCTTATCTTATTTTGTTTTAATCTGTATTTATGGAATTATTTCTGATATAAGCCCACATGTTGAGAAGTTTTGAAAAAATCTTTGGAATTTATAAAATTTCACAAGAGCTTAGGATTATTAAGCACTAATTGACAATTTAAAACTGTAAACTCTTAAAACTTTTATTAAAGTTTTTATGTAGTTTTTTTCTCGGCTTCACTTAGTTTATTTTAAACGTCATCGTTTGTTAAAAAATCTACACATTTTACTATTTTTACTTTATAAATAATATTTAAAATTAATTATAAATAAAAATTAAATTATACTAGTGAACAATTCTAAAAAAAAAACTTGTTAAAAATTATATACATATGTCTTCCACTTTGCTCAATAATTTTTTTTTATGAGTTTCTGATAGCGAATTGTTATTGCGGTTGCCTTTCTAGTTGAAATTTGTTTAAAGCCTTTCGTGAAAATATTTTGCTGAACTCAAAAAATATCAGTTTAAACCCCAACATGTTTAACACTTAATCGAAGATATTCAAGTGGTATCTTTTAAATCGGAAACACAAACATTATCTGTCCGACATTGAGACGCATAAAGATTAATCAAACCTCCAATATTTATGGACAACATCCACGAGTATATTAAAATTAAGTATAATTTCACGAAACTCACCGATATGCTTTGATTCATTGAACGCCTCGGGAATCTTGCGAGTGAGCACCGCATAAACGGTGCACACCACGATGAGGACAATGGGATAGAAGAACGCAATCATGTAGGAGGCATCTATGTAGGAGTCGCACACCAGCAAATTATCCTCGCGTGTTGGATAATGATGCATGGCATGTGATGGGGCAATTACCATCCAAACACCATTAATGAGAATCTGCAACAAGAGCGCATCGCCAGAGAGTCGCGTAGTTAAACAAAATGATAACTGCGTGCGCGTGAAAGGAGAAGCGTGGCTAGCTTCTCTGCATACACCTACCTGCACACTGACTAGGCACGTGCAAATCACCAGCTGCGATTTGGGGCTAATAAATGAGGGCCGTTTGGCAGACTGTTTGCCAGCCTTGAAGATGCGCGCTATGCGATTCGTTTTGGTCAACAATGCGGCATAGACGACCGTGAAGCAGAAGCCCACGCCAAAGCTGCAAGCGGCGCAAAGTACAAGTTAGTTCAACACGATTATCTTATAGCTGCCACACACACACACACACACTCACCGCTGAATGGCGCAGACAATATTCGTTGGTTTAAGCACAAGGGCAAAGGTTACGCCGTAGCACATAAAAATGCCAGTCAGGAGTATGTAGCTCAGCTCACGTCCAGAAGCGCGCACAATGGGCGTCTCGTTGTGTCTGCGTTGTAGATGCCGAGAAAGAGACAGAGCATGAAGATGTAATAGTTATCAGTGTATCAAATAGATGTGTATATATGAGTGACTATAATTGTTATGATTCTTAACGTTAAAATTGCACTTTAATAACTACATTTTGTACATTAATTGATCACAGAATTAATATTATTTTGCAACTTATATTTAAAGTTTTCAACATAATAATACAATTTTCAATTTTTATTTAAAAGTCATAAAATACCTCTAATTTATTTTTTATTATTCAATATTCGTTCACAGTGTAATTATAAGTATAACAAACCAAAAAAAGTTTCTAAATTTAAATTCATATAAACATCAATATTTTTATATGTGTTAAAAAGCAAGTTATTTCATGACTTTTAAATAAAAATGTTAAATGAATTTAATATTTTTTAAGTTGAAAAATAAGAGTTAAAAAATAAACATTGATAGTTTCAGTTAAAGTTTCATGTCAAAACAGTTATTTTGTGTCCCTGGTACATTTACATTTATAGCAATATTTGTGTCAATGAAATTCCAATTAATTGAACTGGCGCAAAGACATACAACTTTTGAATTGCTACATCAAACACACACACACACACTTAGAACGCAAAGCGGAAGTCCGAAACCATAGAAATCACAATTACATTCACTCAAACAGACACACACACTCACCTAACAAACACGCCCACGACAAAGAGCGTTATCAATATGCCCGTCGCACTGAACGCCATGGCGCCAATGGCCCAAGCGGACTCGGGTCTGAGGTAGACCTCCGGTATGGCACGGCAGTACTGCTTGTGAGCGTCGGGCAGTGTGCCCAGCTTGCAGACCAGGCAGTGAGTTTCGTCAGTCGGATGGCGTATCTGCGCGAGAGAAAATCGAAAATAATATACAGATATTAAAAGTAGCACAATTGGTAATTAAGAAGCACGAAAAAGCAGCACGAGAAGTGAATGGAGGGTAAAGTAAATATAATTAAGGAGAGCACATAGGGAGCGAAAGTGCTTACACCATATGTGAAAACTGGTAAGATTGTTCGAGTTGCGAGTACCCGACTAGCAGGAGTCCTGTAGTCAGGTCTAAAGCTTGCTAAGTACAATACAACAATAATTTTTCGGGATACCCATAAAGCTTTTAAGAATATGCAAGCCATAAAAAAAAGACTTTTCCTTAGTAAAGTTGAGATTTATTAGCAAATATTTGCGGGAATTACAAATATTCGATCAAATGTATCTGTATCTAAGTATCGTTTCCGAGAACTTATTTGTAAATTTAACTGGCTTTTTGTGGACCAAGAAGGCAATAAAACAAAAAATAAACATAATATTATTGGTATATATATTTACCAATTTTAAAGTCCCTAACCAACAATTAATCAATATTTTCGGTATTGGGCATAAATGAGTTGAAATTTTTTAGATCAAAGGGGTGTAAAATAAGTTTATAAATAAAGTACAATTAGTGAAAGGCAAACCAAGTATTTCGAACAAAAGTTAATCCCTACATTTAATTCGACATTTTTTGCGAAATTAGCGTAAGCTTGAATAAGCTATGTGCAAAAAAAGGATTTATTCAGCAAATTTAGGATAACAATGTGATTTTAAAAATATTCCTAAGCTATATTTTCATGTAAAATCCGCTGGAAACACTTAATTCAGTTCTCTTTAAATGATTGATTCAGCTCGTTTTTCAATTGAATTTAACGCTAATGCCTTTCACTTCGCACAGTTTGCTTTTTTATGACCCTGGACATTG
This sequence comes from Drosophila colorata, assembly GCA_035041545.1. Taxonomy (NCBI): domain Eukaryota; kingdom Metazoa; phylum Arthropoda; class Insecta; order Diptera; family Drosophilidae; genus Drosophila; species Drosophila colorata. Next base: position 483,541 of record JAWNLD010000233.1, read on the forward strand.
AGCATTGAACCTTTTCATTCTCTAGTTCGCACAATAATTCACTACATTACATTGCAATCAGTACAAAAGCCTGGCAAATAAATTACGTAACTTGCGCCACTTTTGTTACGGAAAGTCTCAGTCTCAGTTTTACTTAAGCTAAAGCAGGCGACCAGCTGAATGCATTGCCTTGCATTTAGGTAGTTGTTGAATGCTAATACTATAAAGTTGAGCGACGAGGAAGTTACACTTACTTGATAAGTCGTACAATTGAAACAGTGCCAACAACAGCTTTCGCCCTCCACGTATCTCTTGGCCTGCCCACGTTCGCAGGGTAGACTGCAAACGGATTCCGGTGGCGTCGGTTGCGACAGTTTGAACTTTACCTCTGGACAGTGCCAACAAAGAGACGAATTTGTGTGTGTATGTGAAAGTTGCACCTGTTGAGTGGTGTCTACTTACCGGACATGTTCAAGCGCAGCTCGCCCTCGTAGTACTCGCCCACCTTAACCCAGTGGTACTGACCCGCCACGGACTGCTTGAAGTGGATGATGTTGTAGCGCGCGGGTCCGTCGCCGTTGCCGTCGAAGCGGAAATCATCTCCGCTGAGGCCTGTACGCAATAAATGTTCGGGGTTAAATGCGTTTATGGCTTGACGCCCAGAGCCAGAACTAGAAGCATGGGGCCGCAGCCGAAGGCTCGAGCAAGCTTCTGCTTATCAGAAAATTGACAATTTGCGCGTTTTGCGTCAGCCGCCTGCTGGCCTGGCCTGGCCTGGGCTTTCTTGTATAATTTATTGAATTTCAAATTGAGTTCAATGACGATGACAAGCAAGTCAATTTTCCACTCGAAAGCATGGCCAATGCGCATTGTGGGCACAGCCATGGCTCTGACTTCGACTATGGCTATGGTGGGAGGGATGGTGCACCATGGATATAACCACTTAAATTATTTGCGCAACACTTGCGACACCAAAACCGACACGCACTCACACACTTAAAGCACACGGAGTAGAAGCCGTTAGCCAACTTATCCTACATAACTTTCCTGAAATATTTTATCAGCCGTTTGAATAATTCATTTGTAAGTCCGTGGAAAGTGTTCAATATTTTTGTCTATCTATCTTAATTATTTCTTTGCATAGTTTCAGGCAACACTTGATGGCTCAGATTTCGGGTCAGTATATGCTCATTATTTCTTGCATATACTCATTAATTTTTAAAGTGCATTTGACCCAGCGTTCCTTTAAGAGACATCCACACCTTAATTGAGTTCATAAACTTTCGCATATATGCACTAAAAACGTGTACCCAAAGAATTCTGTATACTATGTTTATCCCAAGAAAAACAAATACAGTTGAGAACGTTGCAGTCGGGTGTAACCAACAGCGGATTAAGCGTTCACAGGGTAATAGCAACTAAAACATATAGCACTATGTGTATTCATAATAATAATAATAATATACAAGTATGAAATAACAAAAAAAAAGTTTGCCCCTGCGCGATCTCAACTGTCGCCTTAACAGCGTGTTAGTTATCATCGACACCAACCATTTCGCTTTTGACGAAATGCACGTTCAGTTATCTAATAACCTAACCTATCCAATAAGAACAAAAAAGAATTCCAATTGAAACTGAAGGTATATAACAGAAGTCTTTGGCTAGCGCCGAAAAGAGCATAAAGAAACCGCTGCGGTTGGTGCATATGATAAACACTACATATGTTCTTTTATTTTATGTAACAAGTACATAATCAATCAGCAATCAACCGCATGCAAATTCTAACAATTTCAAATAGTGTAGCAGTCAGCCTCTGTAAGCAGTGACAACCAAACAAAAATAATTACCGAAAATATGCAATAGATGATGCTAGCAATGTTACACTTGCATCATTGATGTTGTGCACATATGGAGTTCTGGACATTGTGGGCGCGGTAGTGGGCGTAGCTAAAAAAGTTTGTATGCGATCTTTGGAGGAGGTCATCAGCAATCGGTATTCATTTTATGCGTCTAGCTTGAAAAGTGAGGGATATATATATATATATATATATATATCTATCAAACTGCCACGGCCCCAGTGGACGCATCCCGCAACCCGTAACACTTTATCTGACGAGGGTATACACGAGTATATGTTCAAAATTTCAAGTCTCTAGCTTCAAATTTGGGAAAAAAAAATGCTTTCATACGGACAGACGGACGGACAGCATGACGGACATTGCACAAACCCAATATACTAGGTTCACTTCGTGAACTTCGTGTACCCCTAGGGGGGAGAGGCTGATGCAAATCTTACATATGATTTTCACCTATTCTATTTGTACAGTTATTTCTTAAAATGTCAGAGTTCTAAGATGAGTTATTTTTTGAGTACAAAAACGATCTATGAACTTAAAAAGTTATTTAGGCAATGCGAATCCGTGTTCGAAGAATAGCTTTTTTGTAGTGTCGAATTACACCAAACTCATGGCAGTCAGTGCTATTTAAGAGTTTAGATGATAGCTTAGAGCTATCAAATGATATTATTATAAGCATTTTTGTTTGATATTGCTTTTAAAATGCTTTTAAATAAAAAAAATAAAATTTATTTTTTAAATGTAAGATTAGAGCAATATCATTTAGTTTTTTGATATTGAATATTTTCTGCTAACGATGTGTTGCCCTTTCTAGGGCTATGGATACAGGTTAAAATTCAAATATTTAGAGCACTGCAATATGTTGATCGAGTAGTGAATTCAAACATGGTTAATTGGGCAAAACTCATTGCCACAATCCTTTCGATAATAATACGTTTATTTTTATTAATAATAATGTCTGGTCCTTACCTATTATAAGGATAAAACCCTGTTGATTTTTCATTAAAACATTCCCTAAGCAATGTTATAAAATAACCACGCTCATGTTAATTAAACTTATTTCTGTAAATTTTGACTTTATATTCTAATTGCGATTACGACCAGAAACTGGGTACACCTGATAAAATGTTCTGTTATGTTTATTTCATTTCATATTCAGGCACAACTTCTGCAATGTAAGACAAATAAAGCTTGTTTGAATTGTTTTCCCTCCTCGCCCTCCCTTATACACACACAATTTGGCGATTAGTCAAATTAACCACGATTTCGACTTGTGATTAGGCAACTTACCTTTGAATTCAACTTTACGCAAATATTTGAGTAAATCAGCGCCCTTGGTTGGCTTCATGGCATCGCAGAGCGAGGGGCGGCCGCCGCACAAGTCGCGGTGCATGTCCCTGCGTGGATTGGGGCATATTTGGTAAAGAGTTGTGGCTGGCTGTATGTGTGTGTGTGTGTGGCGGATGTGCGTCCGCTTACCTCAGGGCATAGGCAAAGGCCATTACCGCATCGCTAACGAACTGCAGCTGATCCTCAAAGTCGGTGTTCTGGCGGGAGAGGCGCTCCTTGGTGGTGCAGGTGCGGGTGTAGTTGTTGTAGGGTGTGCTGGTGCTGCCCGGATAGCGGCATTGGAAGTGGTCTTCCCAGAATTCTGCAATGCCAGTTCAGATTATTAACAAAAGCCTCCGCAGGCCAAACAAAGGAAAATGCAAAGGCATATTGCGTACCCACAAACCAGGGATTGCGCTGGTTATTCTCCACGGTCAGGTTGAGAAAATATTCCTCGAAACCACGTACGGGATTTGCCTGCGGCTGCACGGACAGTGTGCCCTCCACCTGAAAAAAAAGAGAAATGATAACACTTACGTTGCGTATGCGTAATTAATTTGAGTTCAGTTACGGCTGCCACTCAAGGGGCTGTTGGGCTTAGGGGTAATGTGTAATGGGTAACGGACTTTGGGTGCCAAATTAATTTGCCATAGCCTCGCCCTGCACAATACACAATTTATTTCAATTAAACCATAATTCATCATAGTGGGGCTTCATTTTGTCGGGTTGCTGTTTTTGTTCGTTGCTACCATTTATAAATTTGTAGTTGGTGTCATGTCACTGCACGCCTCCATCACTCATCTATGGGCGTGGCACATCAACAACTCGCCCAACGATTCATTAATCACACTTTCCCGCACATTTGCGCTCATAATTTCCGGCCAGCGCAACCGCCACGCCATTAATTCTAAGTAGAAACCACAGAGTTGTAGTTTCTGCCACTTGCCTCCGGCTCGTAGTCATCGGAGACGAGATTCCGCGCACTCCAGCCGTCGGAGCCTATCCAGGAGAAGGCACCTGTTGCATTCGCACGCCTCACCGCCCGCATCACTTGGCGCACTTCCTGATCCGACCCAAAAATAATGGCGCCTGGCCAATGGGCAGATTTTCCATGTCCGATGTTTAATTTTCCATTTTCGTTGCGAAATGCCAAAGGAGACACGTGAAAGAGAGGGAGAGAAAGGCAGGGAAAATGCAAAAATTAATTTTAATTGCATTAAATATTAAGTAAGCGGATTTACAAGCATCCTGCCCGCCTGCCGGACAACTCGTCTGTGCCAATTTGAAATAATTCGTTGCATTTTTCATTTTATTTTGCAGCGGCCTGTCTCACTGTAAAATGATTGTAAATTGAATTTTCAGTCCCGCCCCACGCATCCACGCATTTCTTATTGATTCAACTTTTAAGCGTTTTCTGAAAGAAGATGTCTCAACTTATATGACAAATGCTTTATTAACAGAGCTTATCTTTACCATCTGGGCTGGGATTGGAGTGCAAGAAAATCAATGTTTCCTGCTGCTGCACCTGTTTAATTGATCTATCTTGAGAGGTTCAAAGGCTTAATAAGCTTAATTTTCATCTAAGAGTCGACAATTGATACGTTAAGTTTATTTGCACTTGATGTTGACATTTCTGCGTCAAATCTGAGGAGCTTCTTCGCACTGTGAACAAGTATTCATATAAAAGATATTCTTAATAAACCCATTTCTTGCTATATATTAAGGTCCCTATTTACGACTTTAAAAACACCTTTCCAACAGTCCAATTATTAACGCAATTTAAACTGTAATTTATTGCCCTGATATTCAGTTCAGTTTAAAACGATGTTCGATATTCACCAACACCTTTTATTTGATTTACATGTCAACGCCGTTTCATCTGCTCGAAATGCCACACAATACGCAAGCGTAAAAAATGAAAAACATTTGCAATACTTTATTGCCGAAACTTTTTGACATTTAACATGACAAACCATGAAAAAAAAGTTGGCCATGTAAATGATTTTTCAACTAAATTTTAAATGACGACAGCGCGAACTCCGTCAATCATACGCCTTGTGGTACAACATAATATATAACAAAAAATTTCATTCAATTCGGTTTTTATACCCTGCAGTCATAAAGCCATATAGCCTAAAGGGTATGTTATAAATGTATGCTTACACCGGCAAGAGGCAATTTTAACTTTAAAATGTATATATTTAAATTCGGGAGAGACATTTTAGAAACTATAAAAGCAATAGGCGAATAATTTGTTATTTAATCCATACATTCTTGATTTTTCTCATAAGATTGTGTGGAGGTAAGATTTGTTCAGGGTTAGATTGGGTATCTTTTAGTCGAGTAATTGCTTAAAGAATTTTCGTTCATTTTTATTGCTTTCAGGTATTTGAAATGTCTGTAAAATTCGCTTTGATTTGCAAATATTAATCAACTGCCAGTTACAGACTGCCAAGAAATATATTAAAAATAATTACCATCACGAGGTCCTCCGCATATCATTAATCAGGGGGCGACAGGCCAATGAACAGCAGATGGCGCTGCAGAGGCCAATAACATTTACTTCTGTGTGGCGGCTGTTGATTTACATAAATGCGCCATCAGTAGTCGTTAAAAAACGGACAGGACTTGGCTAGGGGACAAGCAACCTTTGCGAAAAGGGTTTCTAACAATCATTATTTATTGTGATTTGTGATTTGCCGCCATTTACCAACAGTTTCCCATTCAATAGCCGCTGCCTCGGCCCAGCTCCAGCCCCTGCTCATTTCATCAGATGATTAATCACACTCGTATTTTTACATATGTGTGGGATATCCCCACTCGTAGTTCTGCGCGTTGCTTGAAAAATTATACGCCCAATTGTTGGTGTAACTGCAACTGCTAACTGCCATCGAGGTAAACATTGCCTAGTAATGCTCCCACTGGGTGTGCGCGTGAGGGAGCGTCTTTTTGGGACCCTTACATGCTTTTGCTCTTTATCGCAATCACTTCGTTCCGATTCGGTTAGATTCACTACGAAAAATGTAAATCGCAGGTTTATAAAAACACGAACACATTTGGCTTATTTAAAGTAGTCGAGTTGATTTTGCACCGAAAACTTTATTGTCAAACTTGAAGTCCATGTTTATTTTCAAACCATATACTCTGAATTTGACTTTGAACATTGGCAGCAATAAATCTTTAACGTGTAAGCTCCGGTTTACCGTAACAAAAGAGTTGGCTAATACAAATTCAAACAATTAACATAAAATTTGCACTGCGAAAGCCAGTTGCAGTTAGCTCTAAATTCCCCACTATTTACCAAACTTATTTTACTCGTTCACGAAGTGAAAGGAATATATTGGATTTATGTAATATCCGTCTGTCCGTATGAGTGCAACTTTTCTTTGCCGCTATAGTGCTATAGTGCATATTCGCGTCAAATAAAGTGTAAAGATGCCTTTGTTACGCCCACTCGTGGCGTGGCGAATTGGCAAAATCGCTATGTCTACCTCAGTTTTAAAGCTATATAGACCAAATTTGGCAGATGGTTTCCTGATAACCTCCTCTACAGATCGAGACCAAATTTTCGGTCACGCACACTCCAGCCCCAACAAAATACAAAAACAAGATTTTTCCAAAACAACAATAATAATTAAGACCGTTCTTAGCTGTGTTAAGTTGGTATGATGCTGTGAACGAGTATTGCGCTGTCGGTTAGATCCAATTGCAACGTTCTTACGTGTTTGCTTGTTGCAAGTCAGGTCGCAAGCTTGTTTCTACTCATAATTTACTGCGATTATAAAGAGATGCATTCCATCAGCTTGTCAAATATGCAGCACGCATTAAATAAAATAATTAATAAATACTAATAAAACTACAAAATGTTAAAGTGGTTGCTAACTCTAGCAGTAACTTGAAAATTTTTACCTCTGACTATTCGGCTATAAGTTGCCACTATTCCAAACGTGTTTCCAATTTATATACTTGCGCGCCCTGGACAACTCTCAGCTCAGAGCTCTTGGCTGCCCAGTCACATAGAACAAAGAAGCTGCTTGAGTGTAAGTCCAATGGCAGCACAAAGGCGTCGTCAAGTTTTCCTATTCTCCGTGCAGCTGTTGCTGCTGCGCCTGATTAAGCTTCGCTTAACTTTCGGTTCAGCACAAAAGCCAATCGATAAGTTTGGCGTGGGAGAAATAAGCCAGCAGGGCAGAAGAAGAAAAAGACCAGAAAGCCAGTAAGGCGCGAAACAAAAGCGAAAACGTGAATAGGCATGGGGAAGAGGAAGGGAAGGGAATAGAAGGTAAATAAATTTGAGGCTGAGGCTGGGTAACGCTGTTCTTGCTGATAAGAAATGACAACTGCAGTCGGCACAGCACACCGAGCAAACGCAGGGGAGCGGGGAGGCTTTAGTTTGTCTGTCCATAACAATGAAAGTCATAACAATGAAAATAACATCGCCAAGGGACTCAGCTGTTCAGCAGAGACTGCCCCAGTTGACCATCGAGAGACAGGCGTCAATAAAACGGACAGTTTTTGTCCAGCCTGGCCTATCATTAACAGGCCCCACTAAAGAACAAGGCAAAAAGTGAAAATAAAACTCAGACTGAAACTGAGACTGAGACTGCGACGAAGAGCGTTAAGTGGCCGTCTGCTTGCCCAGCAAAATTTTCTTGCTTATTGTTTGCGTTTTGATAAGTTGTGCCTAACAATTTGTTGGCAGCAGGACAGCAACTTGGCCAAAACTCTCGAGTTCCCACACAGTACCCTTCGAGGGTCCTGTACCGCACCACCTCAACTGCCACTCGACGGTCGTCTGTCTGTCTGCTTATTTAATTAAGTATCGAAAAGAAATGTCTTTGCATTTTAATTGTTTTCATTTTTAATGTTTGGTTTTAGCGTCGCCTTTTGCCGTTTTGATTTGCACTTGATATTGTTTATATTGGTTTTGCAATTTACATTTTGTACTTGATTGCGGTTCTTGCGTTTTACTTTGTTTACTTATGCAGTTTAAGCTGAACTGAAATGTGACTTTACTGGCAGTCCCTGATTATTATTGTGGCTAGGCATTTGTGATGTTAAATTTACGCATTTAATCTACATAATTAGAACAAATCTCAATTCAGCTGTAAGATATCTATACGTTAGATATAAAATCTGGCAGGTAAGTCGTATATGCATGTCTGACCTATATTTCCTAAAACTATAAATAATAGCCACTTGTATCAACTATCGTAAAATGGAAATTAAATTTGCTGCGATATTTCCACTTGGCTTTTTACACAATAAAACGCGGCAAATTTAGTGCTAATTGTTCAGACAATTTCACTATAGCACTGTAAGTGCTATAGTGCTATGAGTGCTATGATTGGTCAATTCAAACTGAAGGAAACTGTAAATAAGACAATTAAGAGTGCTCCGAGCTGTCGTTATATACATTTGAACTCTACATACACATACGCTCTCGACAAGACTACTCTTGTTTTGGCTATATAAATATAAATATATCTATATATATATATATATATTTTTTTTTTTTTCAGTTTCCGCTTTATAACTATAGCTGTAGTTCAACAATTTGCCAGTTGGTTGGTAGATTATCTCGTCATTTCCAAAGGCGCCTGATGCAACATTTTAATTTCCTGCGCTGCAAAATTTGCGCCCAATGAAAAATGGCAATGAAATGGGCAACTGCAAAACTCGACAAAAGGAAAACAAGAATAATTCAAACTAGATTGCTTGGCATGAAGATACCCTGTAACGCAGCTGTAAATGTAAATTAATGAGTACCCTTTGGATTTTGTGTTTTATTGCGAAAGGCATGGGAAGGTGTACTGGAAGATTGGAAAACTTTTTTCTAGGAAGAGACACCTGAACTTTGAGTGCCTAGGTTCGAATTCCAGACTAATAGTTGGATGTATTGCAAATTTTTTTTTAGCTGAAGATCCTGCAGTTAGTGCTTTTCAATAAAGGTAAATTTACAGTTTCTAACTATAACTCCACAAGTTAAATTATTAATAATAATAATAATAAATAAAATGTTAACATTTTCTTTGGAATACGCCATCCATTTGAAGTTAAGCTTGGCTTTTGAGTTGAATATATCTTGTTAGGGCTAAATATTAATTAAAGTAAATAGCATAAGAAACTATACAAAATTAGGTCCGTCGAGTGTTGTTTTTAATATTTCCACTTAATTTGTACAATTTCCGTTGCAGCTGAAAAATCTCAGATATCACACGCCGCTAGCTGGGAAAGTTTTTGTCAACTTTTGGTCGTTTTCCGTTGACATTTAATTTAAAATGCTTATTTTTTTATTTATTTTTTTTTTGCCGTTGAAGCTGTTATTGCACTTACCTCGAGCGCGCGGTTTTGTCAGTAGCTTCTGCACAATATTATCGTATGCAATATCCTCAGCCACTCCCGAATCCTTGACGAGCTTCTCCTTAATGGCAATACAAATGTTATGGCGTGCCAGCAACTCCTCTAGTTCCTCAAATGCCTGCAACAACGCATGCACAAAGAAATGGAAAATTACTTTGAGCGAGGCAGAGTCACGAGCCGAACCGAGAGTTGGGTCACATCCGCCCCATAAGTGGCGACTCGCTCCTGTAACGCAATAAAAACACAGAGCTTTCCGCAAAGCAAGTATGCAATGTTTCGTGCCACAAAAAATACAAACAAAAAGAACTTAAATTGAAGCTGCAGAATAAAAACTGTTGCCAAACACGCGACATTCCTCAACTCAACTCAAGCGCAACATTTCCGAAATCGCTTAAATTCTTAAATGCTGACATCCCTTGAGTATAGTCTGCTGAATTAAGCTGCTTTTGAATTTTAATTGCTAAATCACCTTCAATTGTTATCAAGACGCAGGTGTATTAAAATTATAATCATGCGGATTATTGTACAGTAAATCAACAAAAAGCCCTTCGCAAATATTGAAAAATAAAATAAATGCTCAGCAAAAAATGCTGGATGTGCTGTCCTTACCTTAATGCCATAGTTGCTCTCCTCGTAGATAATCGAAACATAGGTCCAACCCATGCTCTTGACAATCTCGACCATGGCCTTCACCTGGTAGTGGTCGGATGGGATGGTGCGCGAGAAATACTCAAAGCGCTGCTTGTTGCTCAGCTCGGGGCTGGTAGAGAAATATGAGACCTGTGAAAAAATAGATGCACAGGCAAATTTTGATGAAAACTATTTTATTATAGCACCAACAAAATTGCACAACAAAAAATGAACTGCCGTTGATTGTAGCTGGCAAAAAATGGTTTGCTGTGCACTTTTTGATAGTCACAAAGTACACTTGTGATAGCCAAGGAAAAAAGAGCAATTGCCCTCAGGAAATTGTAGATATTGTTGATACAAAATTGCATTTTACTATATTATCTAACGGCTATTTGCTCGTCACCCGCAAATTGAGTTTGCTTTTAGAAAAATCTGCTTTTAACGCAATTCACCAATCACTATTGCATTTTATTATTATAGTAAAATAATATGTTTGATGTTGGGAAGCCAAAAGTTTTTGTTTATTAAACTCGTTTACGAAATGAAAACAGAATATTGGGCTTGTGCAATGTTCGTCTGGCTGTCTGTCCGTCTACCCGTATGAACGCTGCTTTTCGCCGCTATTGAAATTTCACTCATTTTTTAAAACTAAATACACCAGATGCACACATTAGAATTGAATAATTTTGATATTTAGAAGCGATTTGATAACACTTTAGCCATGGTTCGCCCCCAGATTAATTATGCAGCTAAAATAAATACTTATATGTATTATTGAAACAAGTTCTGCTTCTCTGGTAATTGATGGCTTCAAAAACAAAATGCCGACTGATATTATTTATACTGATTTCAGCAAGGCTTTTGACTCAGTAAACCACTTATTGCTACTCCACAAATTATGCCTACTCGGCTTCGTAGTAAATCTTATTACCTGGATTTCAGAGTATCTGAGAAATAAATCCCAAAGGGGTCTTTTTATACCCTGAACCCATTGAAAATGGGTAAAAAGTGTATAATGGTTTTTTGCAAATATATTTAACAGGCAGAAGGTAAGTATATATATTCTTGATCAGGACGACGAGCTGATTAAGCCCTGTCCGTCTGTCCGTCCGTCTGTCTGTCTGTCTGTATGAACGCAGCAATCTCGGAAACTACAAAAGCTAGAAACCTAAACTAAACGACTATAGATTTTCCCAATCCATACGCAGTACAAGTTTATCAATTATTGATATCTTGCTTCGTTTCATTATTATCGCTAAAAATAGATTTGTATACTTGGTTTTCTTAGCATATCTCGGAGACTATGAGAGCTAGAGCCATTAAATTTAGTTTAGTATGTGCTCGATTATGCAGATTATAAATATTTCGGATTTTGGATTCCCCATTCGCCCCCCATATAAAAAAACGTTTTATTAATTGTAATTTCGGTCATGACTACATCGTCCTAATCAATAATATATATATGGAGTATACTTTATATGGTCAGACATGCTTCTTTCTGCCTGTGACATGCATTGGCACAAAACCATTATACGCTTTTTACACATTTGTAATGATTATAAACAGATTCTGAGGTTGTACATTTTATTGTCAAAAATCATGCTAAAATGTACAAGATATTTGTTATGTAAAGCTCTCGGATCCACAGCTCCCATATTTCAAACTACCATAAAGCTGTCGACAGTGAACCGATTCTCAAGTTTGTATATGTTATATATGCATTATTTAAATAAAATTTTTCAACTCATTTTTTAAAAGTGTAGTCCTAATTTTAATAATATATAAATTTATTTAACCTACATTTTGCGGCACTGGAACTGGTAAACGATATCCGCCTAAAGCTCTTCAACTGGACATACGTAATTTACCACGGCCCATGAGATATAAAACATATCGGCAAATGTCGCATGTGAAGGTAAAATATTATAAATGGCTCTCCCACTGGCAATTTTCGAATTCACATGTTAGTTTATATTTTGACTTTATTTTCACTTTCTTTCTCTACTTGTAATTTTTAGAACTTCTCAGCTTGGCAGCTTGTCTTTTCCACACCATTTTCCACTACTTATTTTCGCCGGACGTCTTTAGAAAATATCCCATTTCCTTTTCGGTCCTTGGCTGTCGTTTCTGTCAGACGTTGTTTGCCTCAATTTGCAGAGCTCTGCAGGCAGCGAGCCACAAAACCACAGACAATGCACCAAAGTCAAAGTTAAAATCAAAGCAAAAAACCCAAAACCAAAAACCATCAATTTCTCGCTTTCGGCTCTACTTAAAAGTTTTGTACATTGCAAAAAAAGAAAATAATGGTGTATACATACACACATATATACAGATATAGTAATGCCACTAAAAACCAATTTCACGCGCAAATTAACGCCGATTGCGTGGTGACTGAGAAATTTGTAAACGTGGGCGCTGCAGGGGGCGTGGCAATTCAACCAATTGCAATCCGCATGACTTACAGTAGAAAGTCAAAACTGCAGCACAACGTTTCGGGCTAAGAAGGATTTTCACACTGCGTCCTTAAAGTGGGCGTTGCTTGGCAGTTTCAGGTATTTAGCCAACTACTTGATTTCTAATTAAGAGCCATTATCAGCACGCCGCACTTTGTTGCCTTGGTGCCTCGGCGTCTGCCCCTACGCTCGGTTGCTCGGCGGGTTCTGTCAACAATTTAACAGCCAAGTGTTTGTGCAGTCTTTGAGACTGATAATGAAATTCCAAGAATGCACTGCAACTGTCGCCGCTTTGTGAAAAGTTTAGCAAGCATTTGAAAATCGCAATGAGCTGCATGATAATGAGGGTATTTCAATGAATAATTTTATATTTTCCGTGAATGCGCCTGTTTGTGTGCGCTCTGATTTTTCAGAAGACAAACAAGATGTCCTTTAAGCTGCTTAAACTTAAAAACAGGGCATAAACAAGCTATTTTACCATTTAGTTTCTGGAATTCACATTCTTATGTACAAAATGGTAATAGAGAAATTGTAGGATTTTGTCAACTTTGTACACTCTTGACTAGAGCACTCTGTGTCTAAATAACCTTGCGTAAATTACTATAACATTGTCAGAAAATGTGTAATGTATAGAGGCGAGTTGATATAGCCAGGTCTATCTGTTTCTATGCAAACTAACCTAGCAAACCCAGCTTGAATTTCTATATATACACACCTAATTTATTTTTTAAACAATAGATACAAAAATTAAAAGTGCAATAAACAATATTAAGTTCACTTCAGAATTTATTTTCTGTGTTTACACATTTTAATTTATTAAATATATAAAAAAAAAATTAAATAAAATAAGATTCATTCATATAAACAAGTACGATGGCTATATACGGGAGTGCCCGACTAGGAGATACCCTGAACCCAGCGTCAAGCTCTCGTTACATGCAGTTAATTAAACATCTCTGCATTCACACTCTCGACACCACAGCCGCACTTAGTAAAATGAAATAAAAAAAAAATAAATAATTGAAATTATGCTTCGCGCTCGCTTTTAATATTTGCAGGCACATTTTAGTATGCCGTAATTGTGAAATTTCTCGGTAAAATTTTTAAAAAATAGGAAACTACATGTATATCTTCCAATTATTGTTGGTTGGAGTAGATATGCGAAAGCTTTTTGAGAGTGTGCATGCCTAATACCAATTTTTCCCTATTTTGTTGCTCCAGAATATATCAAATCGCCGATGTCCCAGCATTAAGTTACACTTGGACCAATAAGAGTGTTAAGTTTAAAAATAAAATAAAATAAAAATTTAAATAAACAGCAAAAAAACTCCGTTGACTCAAGCCAGATTCGACCCGCCTCTGATAGCGCGCCAGGCAACATCTCTACCACCGAGCTACAGCTGCATTCCAATTATCTATGTCAAAATCTGATCAAATTAGAAACATACATGCACAACCAATCGCTTGAGAATTCAAAAAAGAATGTGCATATACATATGATGTATGTATGGGTTTGTTCTTGGCGCTTGCCACCACGTGGTTTGCCAATATACTATTACATTTTCTTCAATAACTTCTGTGTTTCTGAACCGATTCGGATGAAATTTGATTTAATGAATTCTTATTGTACTATAGCACTTTTATATGGCAGCCTCAACCAAATTTGGTGGCTCTGGCTCTTAAAGTTTTTGAGATATGCTCATTACCCATTATTACCCATTTTCAATGGGTATAAAAAGTAAAACTAATATAAACATTACAACATTTTATTCATTATCACTTTCTGATAATAAACGCATACTTCTACGAAAGCTTTATTAACCACTCAAAAACGCTTCAACACATATGGCACTAATCTTTACCCTGAATTACAACACCAAAGAATTACACAGATATGTTAAAAACCAACTCTCCGCTCAATTAAAGAAACAATATCTCACAGTGCAATGTTTGGTACTGAAACCTAAACCAAAACTCAGTACATATACATGATTACCTAAACAAAACCTCGCAAAACAACATTAAGCGATCAGACCAAATTAAATGTATCCGCATTCGATTAGGGCACACAAGACTAACCCACCAACCTTGATTCAATAGCAACACTTCACCCACATGTACACTTTGCGAATTCAATAACACCCCCCTAATATAAAACACATATTTAACTGCCCCACTTGTGCCAATACTAAACAAGAAATTGTGCAACATAATTGTTCAGCTCAGCAGCTAAATTTTAATTTTAATATTAGTAGTTTTTTTGTTTCTTGACCTGCGAGGCAAGCAAAGTTACTCTTTCGTTATTGGCGCTTCTCGCATAACTCAAACTTGTTATCGGTTAATTATCTAGCGCTTCTCGCATTAAGCTCATTATTGTCGTCTTATCTCGCTCAATTATTATCTTGCACCTATGCTAAGCAGCTGGCGCATCAATGCTAACGTCGCTGCAAACTTATTCTCGTTTTATATTTTCGCTATATCGCACCGCATATTTTTTGATCGCTAATCGTTTGTTCACATATAAACAATTCGTGTAAAAAGAGAAATTTGTTTTTTGTGTGACAGCACAGTATACAAATATTAGGCAAATGTTGTTCAGCACCATGAAGATGACTGTCGCGTTTTGTATTTGTATACCCTAAACCTGAAACCTGAAAATAGGTAAAAGGGGTAAATTGGTTTTGTGCAAATCTTTCTGAATGAACGCATCAACTTCTTGAAGGCTCAGTGACTACAAGAGCTAGAGAGCTGAGCTTGGAATTTTTAACTTCCTGTATACCATACGCAGATCAAGCTTACTTCAAATGTCTTCTTATTATTAGTATTAATCGATTTTTTGATAAACCACCAAATTTGGTTTGTTGGTATAAATTTTAATAAATGGAACGAGAGGTCGCCAGAGGTCGCTAGAGCCAAATTACTTGATATAACTCAAAATTGGGTATTTAAATTAAGTTTCTTTTATCGGGAAATTCAGGCGTGTAGTACATTAAATGGGATGAAAAAGTATGAAAGTATTACCTACACACGTGGATTTGACATCAAAGTCCTTACTGTAGTTACTCTAGCCTGAAGCTGTCCAAACATTTTTTCGGCCGGCCACAAGCCATCAACTAGCACTGAAATGCAATCAAATGCCAACGCTTGATTTATGGCCGACTCGAAGCGACTGTTTTGGGCTGCAGTGAATGGTTTCTGGGTGCGTGTGCGTTTTATGGCATACTTGCAGGCGTGGTTGCTTGCTGCCGTGTGCCTGCTTATTGTCGCATATTGACTTTTGGCTGTTGCTCACGTAGTGGCAACGCTGCGGCTACTCAATCTTGCTAAGCGACGTGACTTCTGGACTGCCACATTTGCGACGCTTCTGGGAATGAAACAGTAACTGAAGTGGGGCAACAAGGGGAGGCGTAAGCGGAAGTTTGTGTGTGCCCTTGTGCAGCAGCTGCACTTTGCTTGATTTGTTGCCCCTTGAGGGCCAACTAATTTGGCGCCACGTGCCGCTTCTTTAGCTAATTTAAAGCTGAGCGCTATGCGACAATTTTGTGTGCACTTTTTAATTACAGCCGCAAAAACTTTTTACTGCCAATGTGAGACCAACAAACGGCAAATGGAAACCAGAGCTGCAAAAAAGTTACGACAAACAAAACAGCCTGGCAACAGTGTGCACTGGCCAATGTTACGTATACGATATGTGCATCCACCTACCTGTGGTATTCGAAACAGTCGGAGCAGATTGGCCACCTGTATGGATGTCACCGATGATGCAGCGCCAACTACGCCCGAAATGACCTTGCGCACTTGCGTCTTGTTGCAATGATATTCGGCATCGTCAATGTTACTAATGGAACCTGTAAAAAAGCATTCGCCACAATTAATATTCAATGCGAAATTATGAAAATCGAGAATCTTGACACGAAACATTAATCATTGATATTTGTTTCCTTAGTTTTGGTAAGAAACAATTAAATTTAAATTTGTAAAATGAGTCTTTGATGTCATAAGTGCTTATGTTTGTGTATTATTCTTATATAATATATTTTTTATTATATATTAAAATCACATCAAGTCTCTAGTTTCAGCAAACTCTGAACTTTACGAAACTTTTGCTAACTCTGCTTTGGTGATAAACTAATAACGTGTACTTAATCATAAACGCCCGGTGGCGTAAACGAATTTATGAATAAAGAGTTAAAGTTGGCCATGCGCCATCTCAAAGCAGAGTGAAGCTTTGAAAGTACATCCAAATATAAACTAAGCTTCCAAAACAAACTCCCACAAAGTAGTTGGTCATTTTACAACACAAACGCGTCTACCCCACGGAACTTTACTCATTTGTATATACTTAACGTTTGCAAACACCAATTTTTTCTGCATTTCTGCTTTTTATTTTTTTAATTATAAAACTTTTTATGATTCAGTCTGTTGATTTGAAATGCCCTATGAAATAGTTCCAAATAAAAACGGAAAGTCGGTAGTGAATCGTAAAAAAAATAAGTATTTCACACCAACACTTGTTTCTTCGGTAACTATGTTCGCTCAATACTGAATTTATTTGTTTTCAAGTTAACGGGTCGTTTATTGAAAAAAACGCTCTAAGCGGCTTATTTTTTTACAATTTGTTTGGAGAGTTTCTATTTTTCGCATTTAACACACGTTGCCCAATAAGTTGTGAATAATAGAGTGAATTGATAAAATACAACACCAGAATATCAATTAAAAAATAAATAACTCAATCAAAAATTGAATTCAAAGAAACTATTTTGCATAATCTGTTGAACTTTGTAGATTTTTTAATACTTGCTCTAAATCTCCATAAAACACATTTTTTTTATACCCAGAACCCATTGAAAATGGGTAAAAAGGGTATAATGGTTTTGTGCAAATGTATGTAACCGGCAGAAGGAGGCATCTCCGAACCCATAAAGTATATATATTCTTGATCAGGACAATGAGCTGAGTCGAGTTTAGCCATGTCTGATTGTTCTTCCGTCCGTCTGTTCGTATGTATGAACGCAGCAATCTCAAGACATATTTTTTTCTTGCTCCGTTACATTATTATCGATAAAAATCGAATTCTTAGCATATCTCATTTACTTACTCGTGAAATTAGGGGTTTTCTTCATTCTTTTTGAAGGAAAACGGATTACTCTCGCCCAGATCAGTCACAAAACTGAGATACCGACTTTTGATGAAAGGCAAGGTATTATATAACCTGTGATATCGTGCTATTTGTTCTTAAGAACTTTGCAATCTTCTGTTATATCTTTTATTTGACTTTTGTCGTAAAATGCCAAAGTATGTCAGAATGTATATGTCAGTTAGGAGGCTATTCTCAATTCAATTGATTATATGGCAATCAATCAATTAAATACATTTTTTTGAGTAAAAAAAAAATGTAATATTGGGAGTAGCATCTGGATTACATTGTATCGTATTTAAAATTAGTTTTACCTGTGTAGAACAGAAGACATACGTTCGATTCTTTCTAAGACCTGCAGTGGCAAAGTAGCTGGGGCTGCCGTTGCGAGTAACAAATAAACAGAGTGGGAAACAGATGCCGGTCTCTCCGGGCTAAGCTGTCAGCGGCTGATTCAATTAAATTAAACTAAGCTCGATATAATTCAGAAACCCGCTCACTCATACACACAGACGTGCGAAAGGAGATCATACTAATATTGGGGCCGGGCTACTATTATGAGCCTGCCACGCCCCGCACATGTTCAATTGACACGGAGCCTGTTTTCGACTTAAATACAAATTAATTAACTCTATCGGGAGGCCGTTGCGTTGGGCGGGCTACTCTCTGGGCGCACCAACAATGATGATGGCCTGATGAAGACGATGACTTGTACGTTGGGTGTAGACAGGGAAGAGCGAGATAGAGAGAGAGCTCATAGTTTGTGGCATGCCTAATCCTGCCAATATAATTCAGTGACTTGGAAAATTATATTTTTCATACGTCAGCTGCGAGAAACATGGCCGCTAGTCGTTGCGGCACGTCGCTCAAATAAATCCTTGTTGCGCACATAAATAATGAAATTATGGAGATTAGAAAGTGTTCAGGCCTAGCACAAAGACAAGGACAACACTTGCAGCGTCGCCTTGCCAGCCGTGCCTCCTGGCGCAATTGATTATAGATCATTGAGGCTGTCGCTGTCGTTTTCGTTGTCTCCTGCGCCGCTTTGTTGCCAGATAAAAGCAATAAGCGCCCTTTTATGTGCCCGGGCAAAGTGCCAGACAAACACATACATACGTACGTATGTGGCCATGTGGCACCGTTGCCCTCCTCGCCGACTTCCGTGCTGATCTCTGGCGACGCACTTAATTTTCGCTCAAATTGACACGTGGGACTTGCGTTACCTTCCTCCGCCTTGGCGTGTGTGTATGTGTGTGTGTGTGTGTGTGTGTGTGTGTGTGTGTGTGGGTGTGCATGTGTTCAAATTCAATAAATGACACCGTTCTGTCTTAAGGGAATTATGTATATTAGTTTGGCACATGAATAACGTTCAGAGAGCTTTAAGGCTCCAGGATACTGCTCCTGTTTTGCCGGCCGAGAAAACGCATAATTTATTTATTATTTTGTTTATTAATAAAACGTTTGACGGTCTAAATCGAAAACGGAGGATAATTTGCATCAGCCATGTTCAAATGCAACGAATGTAAAGAAAACTCGTATTGAATGGGTAAAACAAGTGCGAAAAGGGGATATTTGTATACTCGTTCACGAAGTGAAGAGTATATTGAGTTTGTGGAATATCCGTCTTGTTGCCCGCCCAGGCTGTCTGTCCGTAAGAACGAAATTTTTTTCACCGCTATTTCGGCTACGTGCACTGGGGGCGAATTGCCCCCATTCATTTATGTATTTCAATATATATCGCCACCTAGCGGCCTAATTTAGAAACCACATAAGCACAGCGGTCTTTGTGTGCACAATAATAATAGTTCTTCAATTTATCAATAGGAGGATCTTCACGTAACTTAGCGCTCTAATTTAGAAATCACCAACCAACCCACAAACCTTTGTTGGTTTTAATTAGAATTTTTCGTAGATTTTATTATATAGGTTAGGTTATCAGATAACTTAACTTGAATTTCGTCAAAAACTAAGTGGTTGGTGCGAATACATTCATACATATATTTTACGAGAACCTAATAAACCAAATTTGGTGGCTCTAGCTCAACCAACCAAAAAAATTTGTATCGATTGTAATGAAACGCAGCGAGATATCGGAAGTGTTTTACAAATGGCTTAGCATAATCTATAGTTGAAAAGTTTAGGTCTCCTACTTTGGTAGGATTCGCATTCTTACAGGCAGACTGACGGACGGACCGACGGCTCGACGGGCAACACCTAATCGACTCTCCTCATCGTCCTGATCAAGACTATATATACTTAATGGGGGAGATGCTTCCTTTTACCTGTTACATACATTTGCATAAAACCATTATACCCCTTTTACGCCATTTTTATGGGCTCAGGGTATAAATAGCAATTTACAATTCTAAGGACATTTTATAAATATATTCATGATGGAATTAATTAACTCTATACAAAATTTGTATATACATATGTAGGTATTTGTTGGTACTTACGATTTACAACAACAAATATTATTTTGTTGTTATTTTTCAAATTAAGTTTTAAATAATATTTCGAATGCAATTTATTATATTGTCAATTTGATTTGCTTAAACTTTAAAACAAAAAGTCACAAGAATAAACAAAAAGACATTGACAGAGTTTAAATTATTTTTTAAAAACATATTGTCTACTGTTTGAAATCTTAGCGCAGTATATAAATATTTATATATTTATATATATATTAAATATAATAACTGGAACAATTTAACTTGCTCAGCTTTAAACATAAACCCATAAAAATAATTCAAAGGGCATTTTGTACAGTCGGTTTGCACGAAACCGACATTGTTTTGTGTGTTCAGCTGTGCTCTTAATGCTATTTCGACAATATGTCAATCATCATCAATAAAACACAACCTCTAATTCACAGCAGCATTTTGCGGACGCTCGTTTGAAAATTTGAGGCGAAATGCGAGCCAGCTACAAACCAATATTAAAGTGTGGCTCCACCGCACTTACCTTTAATGAAGTCCACAGCCATTTCCAGGCCATACGAGTCCTTGTCGCAGTCGTCGAGGATATGGGCGCCGAGAGTGATGTTTGGCAGCAAGGCCATTTCGTTGATGCGATCGATGGTGTAGAGCATGGCCTCCAGTGCCTGGATGCCGCCTTGGGGCATGATGGGGCCGCAGGTGATGCTGTCCTCGCGTGAATGTACCATCATGAGGCCGCCGAGGATAACGTCGCCCTCAACGATGGCCTCCCGCTTGACGGGCCAATGCCGCTGCGGCTGCGTTGCGTACAGGCGATCCTGCAGAAAGTCAACGGAGTCAGGCAGCGAGCGCAGATACTTGCCACCCAGCTCCGAGATCAGTGGCAGCATCACATTGGCGTGGTTGTTGTTGTCGTTGTGTACATGGCGTCCACGATGCCGACCAGAGCGCATCGACGCGCCAGCGGCAGCCAAGCTGCCCATGTCGAAATGAGTATTGCCGTAGTCGGGATTCTCGACAAGTTCATCTTGATGCTGACTGTGGTGGTGCTGCAGTTCCATATCGTCCTGCTCGTCGTTGACATAATCAGTCAAGGACGGGGAAGTGGGCGCGGGCGTGGGCGAGTGCAACCAGTGCGAGTGTTTGCCCAGCTGCTGCAGTCGCTGCTCCAATTCGAGCGTCTTGTAATGAATCCCACTGTAAGTCCGCCCGCGACGATGGGGCTGATGCTGATACTCATGATGATGATGATGCAGATGCTGTCGATGCTGTTGCAGATGATGCTGATGATGATGACGCCTCGCTGTGTAGCTGTCCAACTGTTCAACTGGAAACAGCTGCTGCTGCTGTTGCTGCTGGTCATCGTCATCGATCCACTTTTCGCGAATGTCACCAATTACCGCATTCTCGACGCTGGCAGCTCGCGATTTAGCCCGCGTCAGCAGCACAACAACAACAAGAACAGAAATTTGCACACACAACCGGTTGAAACATGCTAATTTCATGTTTGCATCAACTTTGTGTTGGAGTTTTTGCGATAATTTATTTGATATTATTGGATATGCAGTATTTCAGATTTATTTGTTCCATTTTAGGTTCGTACACATAAATTGCTTGTCGCCGATTTGTGCGCATGTTTGCAGCTAAGAGTTTGCCATTTGCAATCAATTTAATCACATGATCTAGAAAATAATATTTATATAACAGCTTTTGCCATTTTAAATCTTACATTTTCGTTAAAGTTGCAGAATTGAAATTCACAAATTGTTATTGCACTCGATTACACAACTAATGTGCTTTATTTACGATTTTAATTATAATTTTAATTGAAAAGGTATATTAATGTTAATGTTATTTATTATTGCAGTGCCATTAAAATTGCTGAAACTTTGTGGCGTTGTCAGCGGTCTGGCAGCGCTGCAACCGAACTCAAATATCATTAAGCCGAAGCCCCACCCAGCTTATGAATGTCAACCGCATAAGGCCATAGAGGTGCTCCCGCGGCCACTTGGCCATAAAAATTATTGGCCTGAGGTAAATGTAATGTTGCATAGAATTTATTCGCGAAGGCGCAGCACAAAGCAGAAGCGAAACTGTAGCGCACATTATGCAGAAATCCTTTGCAGCAACTTAGTAGGGTGCCGTGAGGCAGGTGCAAGAAGTGTGGCACACAACCAGGTAACGGGCGCGGTAATTAATCAAATTGTTGGCGGCATAATGACCTTGTTGGCTTGTCAGAGCACCTCCTGACAGGGAGCTTCACTTCGAATCCGACGCGGTCTCCAACTCTGACTGCGACTTTGACTCTGACTAATCAACGGGCACATTAACGCCGCTTTTGAGGCATCGTCGGTCTGCAGTTCGAGTTTACAAAATTACTTATAATCAGCAACATTATCAAGCTGAAGCTGTGGGCAAGACGGAAGGGGGCTGTCATTGCGCCCTGACCTCAATGCCTATCACTGTCAGGGGCGACTGCCTCAGGGGTCGCCGGGCCTGCAGCAGCTGTGCCGTCGGCTTCGGGACGCATCTAATAATGAGATTGCGTTAAACAAATGGTGCTTTCCTTTTATTGCCCTTAATAGACACCGGAGGCTGCTTACACGCTCGTAATTTATTTTGATTACATTTACCGCTCTCTCTCTCTATCTCTCTCTCTCGTTCTCTTTCGCTCTCATCTCGTTAAGCCATGTTCAACTGGGTGTATGTAAGTGAAGTGTTTTTCACTTTACTTAAAATGTTTTTAGCTTAATTTAAAAAGTCCAAAATGAATGGATTCATTGACACTTATGAATTCTGATTCCTTATTTGTTCCAATTCCACGTTTGAAATGAACCAATAACATAAAAAAAATTATTGCTGAGAAAGGAGATTATGTTTTGATCTTGGCGGAACCTATAACGGCCTGGTGGTCTCTTGTTGAACAAAAAAAAATTGAATTCAGCTCTTTGATTAACAAATAAGACAGTTAGTGAGCCTTTAAACAGAAGTGTGAATGCAAGTTGTTCATATTATGTTCTCGTATCACTTTAACATCAATTTCACAGAAATAATAAAAAAAGTAGAAGGAAATTAAAGCCCCAGTTAGTTGTGCTCTTATATAGTCCAAAATTATGATTCGAAACTTTTATTTATACAGCAGAAGTTTATAAAATTTGTTTGGAATGTTTTCTTTTAATACATTTTTCCTCGACGGTCCTAAAAGCGTTTTCTAAACATTTTTGTGACATTAATGGCTGATTTTCCACAACAAGTCGATACCAAATGCGAAAGGAATAATGAAAAACTTCTGTATGCGCATACGAATTAAGGATGAAAAAATCGGTTCACTTGGAATTCAGTGCATTTAATATTACAGTGTATGGGCGAGCCGATGTCTTATCTAGGCTTATCCCGCGTATACGGCGCTGGTGTGCTCTGTATAATGGCGAGACTGTATCTGACACTTGCGTGGACTCGTCATTGCGCTGTATCTTTTGTCCTTTGTCTTATTTTGCATTTTATTGTGGGGGACTTTTATTTGATTGAGCATTTCACCCACCCCCGCCTTATTCCCTTTTGCGCTTATTTGAATTTCCAGACTGGCATTGAAATTGAAATATGTATGTATATTGGGGTAAAAGGGAATGCCGTGGCCGGATTTAAGGATAATTTGCGAGTGCCAGGGACAATTCTGAATGCGGCCAATTTGTTTGTGTATCGAGTGGGCGTGCGGACGAGCCGGTGCCGGATTTCAGCTTGTGCAAATTGATTTTCATCGATAGCAGACAAAGTTGCATAATTTGCCACTTGATGTGTTTGTATTAAGCACGGCCCAAGGTCAAACACTCGATACGATGGCCGCTTGAAAGCCAATATCGTATTAACTATATACAACAAGAATGCTATAAAATAACACTCGTTGCGCCGATAAGTTGGCTGTGAAAAAAATGCACAAAGTCCGTAATTTATGCAGTCATTTTGCGCCCAAGGGACAGTTCAAGTGCTTGCAAATGTTGTGCCATGAAAACAATTTCAGTAGTGAAAAAAAATATATATACATATATATTTAACAGCCACAGAGAGTAAGAACGTAAGTCGGGTGTAACCGGCTGCGCAATACTCACTCTAATAACGGCTTAAAACAGTGGAAAAATAGACATTTTTGCAATTTGTGATTGGAGTGGTCATAACTTTTCGGTTTGATATTTTGAGGAGGTCATCAGAAAAGGTCAGAAGAAAAAACGCCCTCAAGATATATGTATGGATTTGATCAATTTGCCACGCTCCAGTTGGCGAATCCAAACAATTTTTTGTATGCTCTTCAGAGGAGATCATAAGTTGGTATCTGTCGGTATATTTTATGTATCTAGCTTTAAAAGTGAGGGATATAAATAGATTTAATCGAATGGTCACTTTATCTGACGCGGGTATACACGAGTATATATTCCAAATTGTAAGTCTCTAGCTTCAATAGCGGCAAAAGAAATTGAGCTTATACAGATTGCACAAACCCAATATACTCTCTTTACTTCGTGAACTAGTATAAAAAAATATATATATATGCTGCTGATTGATTGTCAAAGGAAAGTAACTGAATATTTAAAATGCAGCGCAATTAACTGGACTTTCTCTATATATAACATTTTAAGAGTTGAAGAGTTCGCATTCCGCTTGATTGTTTGCCGCATCATAAATTTCATCGACAGTCACAATGTTTTATTTCGAATCATGTTTTTTGGGCCGCCAAGAAATGCCGTTAGCATTTCTGTGATGGCCGTAAAGTATGCAAAACAAATTGTAACATTTACATAAATGCCGGGCCAGGCAACGGGCGCATAAAGAAATTTAAAAATGCACATCAAATAACATTCAATCATACTTTTGTGCCCACACACGCGCTTCAAGCGGGGGCTGGCACCTGGCCAAGGATGTCAACGTCCTGCAGCTAATGGCTTGGCAGCATCCACGCGGCAGCCGCGCGGATTAGGCGACGTCTTCAATTTACTACGCGGCGAAGCAAAAAATTAATAGCAACACATGTAAAAAATGCCGAAATGCTGAACACAAGAGTACGCAACGGCAGAAATATGAATAACTTTGACAGGTGTACACATACGAGCAGATATGCAAATTCCTTGCCGCACCACCCTCCACCCAACTCTCAGTAATTCTGTGTCACTGTCTGCGTCAGTTACAAATGTCTGCGACTGTGTGATAAATTTCGTTGACACGCAACCGGAGTGGGGGGCAGCCGGAAGAAAGTGAGGGCCACCTCCTGGCAAAGGGAAACGGCAAGCGGTGAACGGGAAGCAGGCAACTGGCATCTCTAGCTGCTGCGCCACAGTGCCTGCGTATGTCTACGCACTTGCGTATGTCTAACTGTCAGGTAATCAGCAACAACGACAACGACAGTTTTGATACTTGCACAACAATTTTTAATTTGATTAGCCGTGACAGAGATGCGTGGGACATTGTCATAAATCTTCTGATATGGATGCCATGTGGACAAGGCAACAAATAATATTAAATTAATAATCCAATTAAAAATATAAATCGTTAGTATTAGGGCCAAAAATTACCTTGATATGAAAAAAGCTTTTCCTCTATAATGAAGTGCTACTTTACGAAAAAACCCATTTGTTCTACATATTTTCTATTATATATGATATACATACATATATGTGTACCATAATACATACTATAATACTATATAAAGTAGTACTGTTTTTATACCCTGAACCCATTGCAAATGGGTAAAAAGGGTATAATGGTTTTGTATAAATGTATGCAACAGGCAGAAAGAGACATCTCCGACCCCGTCGAGTATATATATAACTTGATACAACAACCTCAAATATTTTAAGCATATTTCGTAGATTATGAGAGGTAGAGACACTAGATTCGTCGGAAATTAAAATTTTATTATAATATAGCACTTCAAGAATCTATTACAAAAAGATTCAAACGTGTGGCAAAATTTGACAAATTTGGCAAGCCAATTGACAGCAAGCGTTACAATAAGAGCTATAACCTGAAGTTCGGTTTTTTGAGTTGGTGTATATCATTCGAATTATCGATAACCCACCCTGTTTTTTTATCGATATTTATCGGTTTTTGGCCGGTCTTTTAACCATATCTCAGAAACTGTGAGAGCTTGAGCCACCAAATTTGGTTTAACAAAGTCTCATAAGGCATTCGCATCAAAAATATTTAGGATTTTTGATAGAGCTCTCCACTCACCCCAAATGGGAAAAAACGTAATTAAAGCCTACAGACTTGCGCATTGTCTTAGATTTGAATGCCCTTAAACAAACAAACTAGATGTAGAAGTGTAAGTCTGTGCCACTTAAATTGCGGTTTTTTGATATTTGGGGCGATTGGGCGGAGGTATCCAAAATCCGAATATTCCTGATCATATATATATATATATATATATATATATATATATATATACTAAGAAAACCAAGCCTTCAAATCTATTTGTATCGATAATAATGAAACGGAGCAAGATATCAGAAAAAATTATGAACATTTTCTACTTATGGTTTAGCAGAATCTATAGTTCAAAAGTTCATATTTCAGCTAGTCGTCCTGATCAAGAATATATATACTTCATGGGGTCGGAGATGCTTCCTTCTGCCTGTTACATATAGTCGCAAAAAACTGTTATACCCATTTTTCCGTTTTCAATGAGTTCAGGGTATGAAAAGTATAATTTTATTACATATCTTTAGTTGCATCCGATGCAGTTGTTATTATGAATTTTGATAGGCTTAAATGGTAATATCGTTGCCAACAGCAACGTATTAAGGGAAGGAAATATAATGTATTCTTATAAAGTATTTTAAACAAATAAGCATATTTCAATAATATCAGTTAACCACCTCCTCTTTAATCAAATAAAATTAGAATACCATACCAGTTACGTTTATTATTGTTGTCATTCAGTTTTTTTAGATCCTTAATTAATAAATATGTCTCTGCAAATCTAGCCAGCTGGAAAGGGCACTCCTTGGTGCTATAATCCCGTGTAGCTAATGGAAATAATTGTTGATTTCATTACGTGGCACATATTAATGAGCAGCAAGCCATTGCTAACCGTGCGGCAATGACACACAACGAAGCCATAAAAGTCATTTTAATAAAGGTCAACAAACATAAAAATGGGGAAAAACAATTTCACTTTCATTTCCGGTCACAGCAACAGCAAAGAGAAGTGAAAACTTTCTCAGACAGCGAACTCTTACCCAGGCCACGGCTGTAGTTAAGTTTGAGTTTGAGCTTGAGCTGAGTTGTTGGAACGCCCCAGTAAATACATAAAAATATGCGCAAATAACAATAAAACCTACAAAATTATTGATATTGGGCGCATAAAAATTGCTACTCAATGTGGGCGTAGCTCAACGCACTTATCTGGGCGAGGCTGAGGCTGAGTCTGCGAGCTAAAGTTGAAGCTGAACTAAGCAAATAACCCTTAGATCTTAGGTATACGCATTTCATGCATGCCCGAGGCCAACTAATATTAAAACAAATATGCTCGAGCCCAGTCCATAGCACTCTAGCTAAGAAACTTCTACAGTAAATACTTTAAGGCAAACTTTATTAGCTACCAAAATACCTGAGATTTGTGTGCCGCCTGACTAAATATAGGCGAAAGACTTAGAATCAACCCTCCCACAACCCTACAGCCCCGCCAGAAAGTTATGCATGCGCCGAGCAAAATACAAAATGGAAGAATTGTAATTGGTTTCGTGTGTTTAACGTCTTTCGCCTCTGGGCCACAAAATGTGGCTAATAATCCGTCCTAGGCACGCAGCTCAAACAACGGGTTCTACTATGTGACGCGAGAGCAAATGCGAATGGGGTTGCCGCAAAGTTGGGTAGACAATTTTTGGGGTTCAACTTGAATGAAAACAGTGGTAAAGCGAAGTATGTTTTTCAGTAAAATAGAAGCACTTTTCTGTTACTGCTAAAGAAATTACCAGCATTTTTATAATTTTCAGGTTTTTCATTGAAAAGTGGAGAAAAATTACAAAGAATTACTGAATAAAAAAATAAAAACCTGGAATGCAACCCACTTTAAGCCAAGGACCGAACCGGTTAAAGTATTTCCCAAAAACCCACTCAAACCCTCACGTGCAAAGCGAACCCCTTCTGTTCAAAACAACAATTTGTTTTCATTTAAGTACAGCGGTAAATTTAAAACCAAATAGTTTTATTACCTGGCTGCATTGATGAGAATTCGCTTCATAATTGAAAATGAACAAGAAAAGTGCATAAACAAGGATGTAAATGACAAATGGATGTAAACCGGACATTAGGTATTCATGCACTTCAGTTAATCGGAAGTTATTTTAGGTTTGGGTTAAAAAACATACCAATCAATTTGTTGCAAATCTCAACTGAAAAGTAATGAAATTGCCCAAAACACGAGGTAAACTTAAGGTAATTATTAACAAATCAATTTTGTTCACACGGTGACATTTGAAACGGAATAAATTGTATTGAATTAGCGAAAAACAATAAAAAGCAATCAATGGAGCAAAGCAATTAAGTGAACTGTATGAGGGATGTCAAGACTAGATAAAATGCAGCAGCGGAAGTGCCATATAAATACACAATTATTAAACACTCCCACACACACACAAAGGATCATTTTTTACACATATGTACACGTGCCGAGCAGAGCACAATGCGAGTCCTGTGGCCAAAAGGAGAGTAGGAGCTAAAGCAAAACACATGACAGGAAATCGACAGGCGCTGCCATGTAGCAATTTAGCACCAAATTGTTTTCTTTCAGATGACAGCTGCAGGCACCCCGAACTCAATCAAATGTCATGTTGCGCAGTGTACCATATGACCATATGTGTGCTCTGCCGTACACTGATTGGTCAATATTGCGGTACAAATTAACAACTTTACCTCCCGGCTTGCCCCGTATGTTCCAGAACACTATCCTCAGGGTTTCCATCGAATGTAAAAGTGCGTTGGCTGATCTGAACAGAAGTCGAACTTTAAGAGAAATGTAAATAGTAATAATGAGAATTTTGAACACCTATTTTTGTAGAATTTTGCACCTGGGTATATAAGCAAGGGCAATTTCTGCTGCCAGTTAAAGGGAAGAAAAAATAAAAGTAACTTTTTGTTAAAGACCACATAACGTCAAGCTGTCGGCACATACAAAATTTAAAAATAAAACTTAAGCTATAAATCATAAATAATTCAAAATAGTTCTAGAGTATTTTGGTATTAATATTTTATAAATTGTTGTTTTATAAATGATAACAATAAAATTGTATAAATGTATAATAGAAATGGTTTGAAATCTACAATAAGTAAAAACTAGTAAAAGCGTTGCAGTCGGGCGTAACCGACTGCAGGATACTCGTCCACGGGTTTCATTATTATTGTTATTTTGGAAAAATTTAAATTTGTGTAATTTGTGGGGGCGGAATTCGGCGAAGCCAAAATTGTTCGGCTTTATATTTAGAGAAGGCATTAGAAAACTGCTTACCAACTTTGGTAAATCTAGCTCTAAGATTGTGGGAGATATAGATTTTTGGGGCATATCCACACCAACATATAAGGAATTCATCGAATTGACAAATTTGTATCAAAAACATTTTTAGTGCGATCTTAAGAGAAGGGCAATATTAATCTGTCTGAAAAATTATATATCTAAGGTGACCATTAATGTAACTTTGCGGGGGCGGGAGTGGGCTTAGCTTAGTCATCTTTAAAGGGGTGACCAGTAATCTACCTTCCAAATTTGGTTACTCTAGCTCTAAAACTCTGGGAGATATGCGCTTTCGCGATTCTTGGGGGTGTTGAGGCTACGGGGTGTTCTAATGGGCGTGGCCGGAATATCAAGGTCTCAATTTTTGGAGTGGGGGGGGGGGGGTCACTAGCAATCTGCATACCTCTATCTTCCGGGTATATAGATTTTTACGATTACGGGGCGGGAGAGCGGGTCACTAGCAATCTGCATACCTCTATCTTCCAGGTATATAGATTTTTACGATTACGGGGCGGGAGAGCGCCCGGCCGAACATAGTTTTTCTGACGTTTGGGGGAACTTTCCAGTAATATATATTCCATGACTATGTGGGCGTTCTAGTGGGCGTGGGCGGGATGTCAAAGTCGAAATCGTTGGGGGACGAGCCTATATATCAAATTTAGTCACTAAATTTTAAAACTGTTGAAAATGTTCACCTTTTATCGATTTGCCATTTGAGGGGTATCGACATGTCATCGATTTGCCAGCCTCCCAAAAATATTAACACTTTGTCTGAAGCAGATAAATTCAAGTTTTTACCCAAAGTTTTAAGTCTCTAGCTTCAATAGCGCCGAAAAACAACTGCCTTCATCCGGACAGCATGACGGACATTTCACAAACGTAACATACTAGTTTCACTTCGTGAAAGAGTATAAAAAGATATTATAACCGATCTTGATATAACTTTGTTTAATAGATTCAGTGCTAAAATATTCATGCCAACCAAATTTGGTGTCTCTAGCTCTCATAATCTACGAAATAAACTTAACAAATTTGAGGTTACTGTATATTTTAATTGATTTTAGAAAACATTGTGGGTTATCGATCATTTGAAATAAACCAAATCTGCGCGTGCCATTGACGATATATATTTAAAACGTTGAAGTCTCTAACTCTAATAGTTTCCGAGATCGAAAATGCTTCCTTTTGCCTGTTACTGCACAAAATCAATATAACCTATTTACCATATTCAGGATATTAAAAACTATTAAAATGATTCAAGAGTGTAAAGTCAATAATGAATGTCCGACCACCTGGCATGGCATTTGGGTATAGCTCACTAAGCGATCCAAATACTTGTTGCTTTTACTACTATTCTGTACTGAAGGAGAAACACTTTTCAGTGGAAAAACTTTAACTATAACTATGCCTCTTTTATAACTTGAATATATTCTGAGTATAAAAGGAACTTGCAGCGTTTTACTTTGTTGAAATATGAAACATTTTCATAATTAAATTTTGCACGCCAAATAAACGCATTAACTTAACAAAGTTACAAGTAACCAAAAACTCAGACGTAAAGTGAAAATTTTCATAATTAATTTTTGTGGGCTTCGAGTCGTTAGGGTCTGCCTCCGACAAAAAAGGCGGCTAGCGACCCCTACCAGAGACACGACGACGACCCCAACTGCCCCGTATTCCACTTTTTTCGCTGCCATGTTTGCGCGCAATTTGTCCAGTTTTCGGCGCGTCAATTTGGGCGACTGTTTGCCCAACGCTAACGCCAACGACAACAACACAATAAACCTCACACCTGACGGCCGGAAAAGAGACCAAAATAGACAGACAGGCTGGCCACACACTTCCAGTTGGCACTGTGGTCGACTGCGCCTATCACGCAGCCACTGCTCCAACGACATCGAGTGTTGCACACTACTCAATTATTGATGCGTCCACTACCAGAGCGCGCCTGGGTCGAAAGCAAATAGTTGGTATTTTTGTACATTTTGTACATTCTTGTGTAGCATACATTTGTGCGCATTTGGCATGCATTAGTCCCGAAAGTGGAATGTATATAGCGTCTTATGCTGGATATGCAATGACATTCGGCTATTTGGCTACTCGGCAATTTAGCTAATTGAATTCCTAAGCTAGCAATAGTCAGCCTAATGCGGCTAAATATAGTTTTATTTAGGCCTACCTAGGCTTGTCTAACAAATGCAAAAAGTTGTAACTACGTTTTGCTGGCATTTCAGTTCGACTATTTTTATTTCTGTCCTCCTCTACTTTTTGGACAGTTTAATGTTATTTCCTGCAGTTGCAGACAGTTCCAAATCAATTATAACAAATTTGTTTATTTAATACAGGAAATTTTGTTTTATTTGTCTCTAAAAGTTATCCTACAACTGCAAACATTCCATTCAAATTATTTTAATATTGCATTTAGTTACAGGCTCTCATCGTTGCTTTCGGAGTATCCATTAAAATTCATTTTTAAATATTGATAAATGTAAATTGGTATATTCATTGGCCTTTTATTCATAATTGGCTTAGTGAAATTCACAAGAATCTTATTCAGAGCAATTAATTTAATTACGTATTCAAAGAAAACAAATAGTTTTGCTTATTTTTGTAAAACAGACCACAAAATTTACATTCTCTATAAAAACAAAAAATAAAAGTAATAATATAATATTTATTTGTTTATTAGACATTAAGTCTAAGCAGCAAGTATTTCAATTAAAACTTATCTTGTGGATAAGCCATTTTGCCAAGAATCAAACAAATTGCTATAAATTAATTTAATTATTTATAGGAACACATTTAAATCTGGCTATAATAAGTAAGTGTGCTCTACTCGGTAGCGGCTGACCAGGACCCTGAACCCAGCTGCGGACTGTCGTTACATACATTTCAACCGCATTACATACATACACAAAACCACACACCCACACATACACACAAACACACGCAGCAAGCTGCGCACTTTACCCAGCGACTGCGCTAACTTCTAATCCAAGAGTATAATCTATATGAATTTTGTATGTATGAATGTAGAAATTAAAGTGCAATTGCAAATTCGGATTCCGGATCTGCGTCTCCGTTCCGAGAACATAGTAAACCAAATTTGGGGGCTCTAGCTCTTATAGTCTCTTGATAAGAAACCCAAGTCTTTAAATCGACCGATAATAATAAAATGCAGCAAAATATCGATGTGTATGGTTTAGGAGAATCTTTAGTTATAAAGTTTAGGTCTCTTGCTTTTGTAGTTTCCGAGATCGCTGCGTTCATACAGACGGATAAAGACATGACTAAATCGAGTCAGCTTGTCGTCCTGATCAAGAATATATTTTTACCCATTTTAATGGCATCATGGTATAAAATGGAAATTACGTTTTTATAACGAACCAAACTACTAAGGGAAGATACACTGTGCCTTAGTCAAAGTGCGTAGTCAAATTTGATTGCTGCGACTGGGCTTTTGTATGGCAAACTAAATGCAAAACACGGCAAAGTCAAACTTGATTTCGTTGGCTGGCAGTCAACTTAAGCTCCTGACATCACCTGCTTCAACACAGTTATATTTACTTATTTAATTTCCCAGTCAGCTCAGTCAGTTGGCAACTGGGCGAGTGGGCAGCTGGCAGCTGGCAGTCATCAGCATTTACTACCACAAGCCGTCAATCTTGCTTGCACAATTTCATTTGTGCATTCGTGTAAGGCCATAAGCAATTTTTCTTTTGACAAGCGACAACAGCCGCTCCTCACGCTTATCAGAGCCTGTTCACGCTTCTGATTTTTTTTATGCTTTTGCTGGGTTTTTGCTGTGTGTGTCTGTGGTGCTGCAGGGGCTGGAGCTGGTGGATCAAAGCTTGAATGGCAGCTGGGGCTCACAGTTTGCACAAATCGTTGTGCATGGCGCTGTAAATAATCTATTTCATGTTTACTTGCCACTTGCCAGCTAACCAGGAGAGCAAAGCTGGCAGACTGTACACGTTTATGTGTGTGGGTGGCAACTCAGTTGGCTCTGTTAGCTGCTGCATGTGTCGGTATCCGGCGAACAGCAAAAACCAACATTAGATGGCATCTGTTTGTTGCCAGTTTGTCTGCTGGTGTGACAAATTATTATGGTATATTGGTTCTCGAATCAAATGTGCACACATGTAAGCATACTTCAGTTCATTCTATCACTGAATTGACTGCCTGTTGTTCCTGTGGCTGCAATATTGAGTTCCCAAAGTGCTCTCTTCAGATTGACATTTATTTATTGCAAATTTCACGTGGCAAATGCGATTTTGGCACGTATTAAGGTGTGAATATGTGAATGTTCGCTTGATTTAAATGCAAAATATACAAATTTAAGCTATCCAATATTTTAAAGTCTTGTCCAAAATGCAAATTGTGCATTTATTAAATTCTTTTATCTGTTCCTTGTCCTCTTTTTCACACTGTTATTTTAACTGCATGTTAAATTATTAAATTATTCGCAAGTGCATTTATTAATTTTTTAAATAATTGAACAGAATTTCCATTATTGAAAACTTCCGAAAAAACTAAACGCAAATGGCATCTAAGAAGAATTCTTTTTTTTAAGCTTAAGCCCTCATATTGTATTTTATACCAGAATTTCCATTATTGAAAACTTCCGAAAAAACTAGACGCAAATGGCTTCTAAGAAGAATTATTTTTTTTAAGCCTAAGCCCTCATATTGTTCTTCATACCAGAACGAGTTTAAATTAGTTTACCCTTTAACCACGTATTACATTTGAAATCTGACGTTTATTATATGTTTAAATATATATATATATATATATATTATATATGTAGGATTGGCAGCCTTGGCATAGTTAGCAAGTTGGCAAGTTAGTCGATGTTTAAATATCGATAGGAGTGTGAGCGTTCGATAGAAATAGAGCAGAGTAAGAATTCAACTTGAAGAGGAAAAACGTACGAGCGAATGTTGCAAGCGTAGAAATAAAACGCAGTTGTTTAACTTATTCTAAGAAATCAAAACATTAAATAAACGTTGTGTAATCTTTAATCCATTGAATGAAGAACTGTGTTAAATATTTACTGCTTCGGAGGAGAATTCTTACAAACTAGGGAGCTCAATAAAGATCCCTACATATAATTATATATTTATTACTATATATTTTAAGAAGCTGGTCAGTAAACTGTTGAGGGCACAAAGACAATTTAATTATTTCAAAGTAAACCCATATACTCGTTACATTTACATTTGTTTTTCTTTATTAAAATGCTTTTTGGCATTCCATTTAAGAATTTCTTAGAAATATTTCTTGACATTTATTGTTGCCTTTATTATTCAAAAATTGTTATTTACCTGCTGCTTTTCGGTATTTTATTTTAGCTTTCTGCTCTTTAGAAGCTCTGAAAACGTCCAGCAGGCAAATATATATTTTTGCAAAGGTCATAAAGGGGAAAGTGAAAATTACGTTTGCATTGTGCGTTGGTTGGATGTAGTTAGTATTTTATGGCATTTTTATGAAACGGACTAGTTAAAAGGCATGTCAAACGAAGAACATGGCCCATGTGCTACGAGTTCAGTCAGTATCCCAAAAAACACAGCATTTCTATGCAAATTCCGTGCTTTGCTAAAACACAACATGCAAATCACATGAAACCTGTTAACAAAGCTGTTGACTAAGTTCCGGCTGCGGAAATTGAATCATTGTTTTTGTTGCTGTTGCACCTGGCTGACCGGGCATTAATTAAAGCCAACATGCGAGCTGATTTCAG
This sequence comes from Drosophila colorata, assembly GCA_035041545.1. NCBI lineage: Eukaryota > Metazoa > Arthropoda > Insecta > Diptera > Drosophilidae > Drosophila > Drosophila colorata. The sequence continues at coordinate 518,965 of JAWNLD010000233.1, forward strand.
ACAGTTAACATAACTCAAAAGCACTTGGGTAATTTAATGGCTCTCGACATGCTACAAAGTACGCAGAAGTATCAGGACGAGGACGAGGACCAGGACCACGAGGCCCTTGCAAGGCACCATTGAAATGGTGCTAACGGTTTCATGCAGTTCACTGACCAGTGGTAAAATAATTTATCAGGCACTAGTCAAAAGGTAGCCACAGGAATCCTACGATTGTTGGTATAGAAAACAAGGTGGGCAAACATTGTAAACACTTTTAGCTTGTTTAAATTAAAATAATATTTATTTTTAATTTAATTTAGCTAAAAAGCAAAAACTATAGACTTGGATAAAAGCGATACACCTTTTGCCTCTAAATTAATCAACTCTTAGTGACATTTATCACGTTCTGAGGTACATTACAGAATTTACAGGATAAACGAATCTTTAAAACTATGTGTCTGTTTATAGAGGTAAATATTTAAAGGATTTAAATAAATTTAAATAAATGCATGTTTGCATTTTTCTCTGGAAAATAAGATTTGGTAAGGAAATTTAAACACACAGAGAGGACAAGGATTTTATGCATTTTATGGAAATTATTAAAATTCAGCGAATAAACATTTCACAAGTAGAGCCTTACGGGATTGCGCTTGCTCAACCTGAGTACCGCTGGCTGCCTGAGGGGATGCTTCAATGACCAGCCGCAAAAACATTCGAGTGCCCTGGCCCTGGGGCGGCTCGCATTGCGCAATGTATCAATGCACATACATTTTTGAAGAGTTCCCAAGCGGCTTTTGTAATTGCGTGGGGCATAGAAAAGGTCTGGGTGAACACGAGGTGCCACACCGCTTGCTGCTTGCCTGTTGCCGGTTGCCTGTTGCCAGGGCACTGCAACATAGCCCAACTCATTCCCAGGCGGTAGCAGATGAAATTAGGTGCAAAGTGTTGGCGCCGGAAAATGTTCGAAATAATAAAATGTAATGCGGCTGTAAGTGTACGTATTTTGTATGTTGCCAGACGCCATAAATTTCACACGCCAATGGAAAGACGTAGGTCGAGGCACGTAAATGCCATATTTACTTTTTACGATAACAATGTAATTCCTTTATTTTTTTGTGAGAGAGATCGTAAATAATTAGTGCTGCTTTTTGTTAGGCATTTGCCGTAAAAAGCGCCGTCAGCTTTTGTATTTGCAATGCGTGTGACAAGTGACAAGATACAAGCTATTTTCGCCATGACAAACTTTTTTACGATTTGTGTAAAATTTGGAATAATAAAATTAAGCTTATCGCTTTCGAGACATATGAGTATGTGGGAACTGTAAAGTGCTTGTCAAGCGGACTTGTAAGCATTGCACTATGGATAATTTTGACTTATTTTCTGGTAAAAAGTGATTTCTTAAAAGTGTTAAAAATAATTTGCATTTGGTGTAATAACAATAAAAGCCCATAAAAATACAATGTGATAAGCCAGAATATGTTTTAAATGTTGAATGTGCTTTGTGCCTGATTTGTCACGTTAAGAACTTCGTAGTTCTCAAATTTTGAAATTAGTATATAGAGTTAACAAAGTAAAAATGTAAAGGATTAATACATTTATATGGCATAGATTTATGTGCGAGTAAGAGGCAACACAGCTTGATATTACCCCAAAAAAGTTTCTCAAATCAACTCTATGTTTTTCATACGATTTTCTATTGCTCTCGTAGTCGTTATATGAAAAGCTGTCATAGGCGGTGCCCAGCCCATTTTAATTCAATTATTTCAACATAGTTGGAGCAAAAACAAATCGACTAAAATAAGTATGTTTAATATATAAATTTATGACACAAAAAGTATTTGAACACCCCATTGCGCAATGTAACTGTTTTTAAAAAATGTATACAATTTTATTTTATTTCTTAGACGCGTTTTGTTATATTTTGGTTTACTGCAAAGTCAAATTTTACAAATAGCTTTTTAAGCTCACACAATTGCTGTAAAAACATTTTTAATATACTTAAAACAAGTCGCTGCGTGTGACGAACTTTTGAATACCTCTCATTCGTAGGGGCGCTTCAGCAAATTAGTTCTTCAGTTTTTAGTTCGCTTGCACGTAGCCGGAAAAGGAAATTGTGGATAATAGTTGCAGTTTGGCAGAAACGTGTCCCATTAGGCCAAAATCAAATCACTAATGGGGCTTACACACATGCATGCATATGTATATATGTTCAATACATGTATTTAAAGACACTTAAGTGCCAATTTCCGTTTTTGGGCAATTGAATCCCAGTTACAGTTAAATTTACTGTTACATTTACAGTTAAAGTTAAGCAAATGGCTTTTTGCAGACTCAAAACTCGCGAGTCGGAAATTCCATTACCGAAAAAACAACCTAGCATAGAAAACCAAATATAAAGAGACAGCGTGGCCAGCTGTGCGTGTGGCATAAAAAGCTCCATTCATAAAATGAAAAAGCGAAAAAAGAACAGATATGAAAAAACGAACAAAAAATAATCACCAATATGTTGAATGCACAACAAACACGCTTGCAATATATCCACAGGGAGTTTTAAATGCCAGGTGAGCTTTGAATTTTAATAAAAGCCGAACAAAACGTTATTTTCGTTAAATTGAGCAATCAGAGAATGAAAGTGTGCCATAAACTGTAACAGGACCGAAAGATACCAATGAAAACTACTGAAAATCTGGCTTAAAGTACGAACTGTTGGCGGTCAAAATCAACTGCTGCCAAATCAATGTTTTTCAATATTTTTAAATATTTATTGAATTACAGCAGCCTTTTATGGCTACTGGCAATGGATACAATAAAGTGCAAATTTAATATTAATTAAAATGAGCAAATCAGTGGTATACGTAATACTTTAAAAATGTGTAAATTGGTTTTTAAAATATTGATAACTAACTACAATAATTTAAATATCATCAATTTCGACGAATTTATTTAATATTCTATGTTTGCTTCTATATTCTTTAGAGCTTCCGGGTAAATACAGTTTTCAGACAAGTTAAACTCCCAACTTTAAGAAGTCATAAAAAACACGACTAAGACCTTTAGTTGTTTGTCTTATGCGCATATTTAAATAGCCAGTGCTGATTGCTTTGCTTCAGTGTGACCAGACTCTGTGATTGACTATGCATTAAGGTGGTGCCATCTCCCTTAGCTGTTCATCCGCTGGCCTGGACATTTTTATTGAATTTCTAACCCGCAGTCAGCACATAGAGCTGTTGACGTCAAAACTTTTGTCAAGTTTGCCTTGATGGATTGATATTTATGAGCCTGTCTGCCTTCTGTTTTTTTATCAATGAGAAGCCAAACCTTTTGGCATCGATTAGTTTGACTTTGACATATTTGCTCTGAGGCCAAAGAGCAAACAGAACGGAAAATGGCAAACAGTGCCAGCCACAAAGTAATAATAATCACACGCCCAAACAGCCACATTGAAGTTCCTATTTGACCTTTCATATATTTCCAGAATTCTTTTTGCATTTGGTTTTTTTATTTTAATATTATTGCAGCTGTTTGGTTTTGCTCCATCAGCAAACACATATTTGTAAATCCCTTGCTTACATTGTATGCATGTTTGCGTGTGTGCGAGCGTGTTTTAGTTTTAATTTTAAGCGGAACTCACGTACCACACACATGCCGACAATGTTGTATGTGCGCAGCGTGTATTTCGGCCGTGTTCTGCTGCATTGTGTTTTTCTCTCATTACGGGCAAAGCGCCTTTTTTAATAGCATCCGCACCACAAATGAGTTTTAATTAAAATGAACGGCGAATAAGCCCGGCAGATTCATGGCACTTTAGCTGCAATATCAACTAAGCAAGGCTTAAGAAATTACTTGCGATCAGGAATAAACATCTGAAAAAATATAGAAATACTAAATATCAAATGGAAGTTTTTTTATGGCCAAAATCAGTTTGTGTTGGATTGTCTGGGCATCATTTTAGTAATGTGTTAAATGGTACAAACAGACTATATCCGCTCAAAGCTTGAAAGGTTTTTAATTACATTTAAATTTTCAGCTCAGCTTGGAATTCGGGATTACAAGGCAGATCGAAAATCGACATGGACGTATAACATTCATCTTTGGGGAACACCATGACACTGAAATACTAAAAACCTGCAAAGATACCAATCTATGGTAAAAATGAAATCCATAAATACTTAAATTGGTCTCCCATTTTGTTCGAAATAAATGGAAAAAAGTAACAAAAATTTAAAATAATTTAGCAATACATCCTGTTGTCATTATTGACATTTCTAAAATAATAAAAACAAAAAAATTCTTATTTATTTCAAAAAACTATTTTGTGGATATATAACTGTTTATAATTTGTTAGGTACAAATTTCAATTTAAATAAATTTAATTTAAATTTCACTTGATTGGGGGTCATTTTCACTGTATTTATAATGATGTTCAAGAATGATAAATATTGAAAATTTTGTGATCTTAATTTAAGCCGTAAGAGCAATATGTGATTTTCAGTCACTGGCATCCTCATAATTTAAGCTGATTAATCTCTTATTATTATTGTCAAATTATCTTTATTTTGATGTATATTATTTTCTTCTCTATTTTAATATAATTTAAGCTTAACGAATTTAACAAGCAAGCTTGTTTTAATATAAAACAAATGTTTACAAATATATTTTCAAGTATTTCCATAAGCATTAAGTTCATTAGCAATATAAAGTCATTACAACTACTTGGATTGCGCTTTAAAGCTCAGCTGCAGCATTAAGCACACGCTGTGTAGGTTGAGATGATAAGCTTTAATTGCAGTGCGAAAACTAACTTCAAGTAAGTGGCAACGATCTGTTAACTGTGCCACTTAAGCACGGCAGATTGCTATCTGGAAGCGCATAAATATGGATCGCCTGACGTCAGCGACATTTACCTAAGCGGCCATAAAAAGCATTAATAAAGCACTCAGCCGCTGTGGCTGCTGCTGAGGCCTTGTCTTCGGCCTGCGTTGCGGCTGCTATCAAGAGCCAATAAATAAAATCTCATTAAGTTGAAGCCGCAACGGCACGACTCGGCGCGGAATGGAGTGGCATCGGATAGATCGGAGTGTGTGGCTGGCTGTGGTATATGATTATATGTGGATGTGTGTATAAGTGTGTGAGAATCTCATGGGAAAATTATAAAATTTCCATTTTATTGACATTTGAAATTGACTTATATCGGGCGCGAAGAGTGCGAATCCTTGGCTGGGCTTAAGTGTTTGCCTGTTGGCCATCTAAAGGGAAACTCTCTGAGCGAAGCGAGGCCACGATAAATAAGCAAAAACGTGTAGCATGAAACAAGGCGCCAAGCAGCGCAACAACAACAACAATAAGTCAATCAAGTTTGGCGAAATGGTTCAATAAAGTCAGTGGGCAGGCAGGCTAACGGGTGGGCGTGGTAGCGCCCTGCGGCTCAGCTGAGTTGAAGTTCAAACAGAGCGCCGAAAATATTTTCGAGCCCACTCCTAAAATTACGTTAACACCGCACCCAGAGCAAGACACAGAAAGAAAACAGCGAACCGAGCGGAGAGAGGAGCGCACAGAGAACTGAGAACAGAGCACAGAGTACAGAGAGAAAGACAGTGTACACAAATGAGCGCGTAGGAAGCGCAGTAAAGTGTCGATTGCTGATAACAGCCGGAAGCGAAATACAGCAACAACAGCAACGGCAAAAACATCAGCAACACTAACAAACACCAAAAACAAAGCTCAAAGGACAAAGCCTTGGGCCACGCACTGGGGATTGGACAAGGGCAAATAATTTTTTGTGACAAGGCGAAAATTTTATAAAACGAAATTGGCTGAAAAGCAATTTTTGCATAAAGTTCATTCAAATAGGTGTGGCGTTATGGTAGGTGGTAGGCGTGATGGGCGTGGCATCTCAGTGGCTTGACACAAATTTAGACATTGTTTGGGCCGCCTTTTCGAAACGCACTATGCTTGGTTGGCTTACCAATCAATAATTCAAATTATGTTTGGTTTTTTCCGCGCCGTGCAGGAGGCGGAGCAACCGCCCGAAACGCGCCACAAAGCGTCGCATTAATTTGCATGCAAAGCAAAATAAACTTGAACTTGTCACTCAATATTTTTCTTGCAATATTTATTATTTACTTTACATCGTCAACTTTTCTTTATTTTGTGGCCGCTTCAGTAATTGTTCCAAAAGAATTTATTATTCCATATAAGTTTGGTCAAGTTAATGCAGCATTTCGCAAACTTAAATATTATTAAATAGATTCGGGTAGTCACGCCGAGAGTTGCAGGACAGTAAATGCCACTTCTTGTGAATCGAAGGATCTTCTTAAGCATTTTATTTTGAGCGTTGCCTAATATAGGATATTCGAATATTTGAATCAACAATTTAACACACAAATCTTTTTTGATTGAAAGAAATGTGTTGATAGAACGGTAATATTAATATTTTTATTTTTTCACTACTCATTCTATTCAAAACTGAGTTAAATAAATATATATTTGTATTATATAATACTAAAATATCTATAAGAAAGACAATTTATTTATGAATGTAAGGAAAAAAAATTGGTTTGTTAAATTTTTATGAAAAGAATAAATATTGCTGAAAATGTATCAGTTAGTTGAAGTAACTGAAATACCTAATATGCAATATTAACAGAAATTCTATTCATATATACTACAGACTCTTATTATTGTAAGTGTATTTCATTGGCCACTGCCTACACTGCTAGACACCCTCCTAAAAAAGCTTGCCACTAGTAAACCAAGTTTGTGGTTCATTTTGCTTGAACATGGCCGTAAGTCGAAAAACTTTTATTCCAAACAATAACACAAGTATTAGCTTTGAAAGTTATGAAAATATAATGTGAACTGACATGGCGAACTGTAAGCAAATCAAATATGCAATATAAATAAACAATAAATTATGCAGTCACTCAAAAAGTCACAATAACCAAATATACCGTGTTCCCGTCTATTCCCAACATATTTTCTTTTTTTACCGTGGTTCATAAATCACTGCCAAGAACTACTATGCAGAACACAAAGAAATCGAACATTGAATGTGTACTGTTAACTGTGACTTTACTGCTGCTTTTTACTGCTGCTGGCTGGGCACATGTTGATTTATGGCCCTAATGTAAGCTCAAAAATATTGAAAGTCTTGAAGCAACATCGTGTTGCCAATTGGACTGCTGCCTGAATAGACGTGGTTCTTAAGTTGTACGATAAGCATTTGACCGACATTACAAATCGTAATTTTTAAAAACATAAAATGATAAAATTTGTAATTTTTTGCACATATTTTGTTTCTTTATTTTAGTTTTGCTCTCACATTTTTATTATGTCAACGAAATGGGGCTGTGAAGTGTGACCCCATTTTAATACCGCGAAAAGACTATAATGCCGTACTGTCAATTTAAAATAACAATATTTACATTTTTGGAGCTAGCCAAGACTGCAGTCCGGCGTGATTATAAGGATTACCCAGAGATCCCGAAAAATCCTTATATTTTGAATAACATCCCGATGCGGGCATTTAAATATTTGGTTGCGGGTCTATTGCCACCATTTACAGTGTTTCACAAACGTTCACCGATATCGCAAAATGTATTCATAAATTTCTGAATACAATCGATTCTCGTCGACTTTAAATGGGCCAACCAAACAGATTTAAATGCTTTGCGTCCCTATTGGGTGTGCACATACACACATGTGTATATAAAACCGTGCTGTTGTTTGGCGCCAGGCACACATGAAACATATACGATTTATATGGCTAGCTCACAAGCAAATAAATAAAAGCCACAACAACAACAAAGAGTTTACGATATAAAAATCAACATCAAAGGCACCAAATGAAAGCAAACCTCGACTTGTCAGCCATAAAACAAATTGACATTTTTTATTATTATGACAAACAGTCAGGATATCAAGCGTTGCATTGGGGTGTGGAGCACGAGGGGTGTATATGGGGGTGGGGGAAAAGTGTTTAAGTGCTTTTGACAATGTCAGTTCAGCAGGCTGGAAGGCTGCTTCAAAGTGCTGACAGCTGAAGATTTAATAAAAAATACCAACAATGTTTAGCTGAACTCTCTCTCTCTTAAAGCCTCCCCCTGCCCCGCATTGCTCCCATAAGTCACCTGTTAAAACTGCAGATTGTCCATCAGATGACAACCAAACTCTTCACTTTCCGCCTGCCGTTTATCTATTTTAAATGCCTTAAGGACCTCCGCCCGAATTCGACACATAGCTCAGTTCGTGCTGGCACTTCCAGGGAAATGTGCAATGGAACGGCCTGACAACGTCCTGAGTCCATTTTGATATTTGGCTTAATAAAAAGCTCGCGCTTGTATGACAGCCGCTGTCAGTATTGAATTTAGTGCATCATAAAGAGATTTTTGTAGCGAAATTGTTTAATAGTGCGGGAGGGGGAAATTGTGTGCGGCGGGTTGACGTGTGGATTGCTGGGTTTCAAGGCTTGTGTTGATGAACCACAAAAAGTTTAAACAAAGTTTTCATAAAACTTTTATGAGCAAATAGTTGACAACAGTTTGCGGATGCGTCAAATGAATTTGACTCCACTTCTACCCTGTTAAACATATTTAAGGACATAGTATATTTGTGCAAGTAAAGAAAATTCATGACATGTACACTTGATCAGCATTAATAGTATATCGGATCTAGTAATGTCCATCTTTATGGCTGTCATTTCAGCAACAGCTGCCTGGAGATTTTACAGCTATCTTCACGAATGCTTTAAGCCGACTTCGATTATTTGGGATTTGGAAAGGCCAATCGAAGTGCTTATTTAATAATAAAGATTTAAATATGATAAACATTTATTTTGAAATCATTTCTAAAGTCTTTATGCATAAAAAGATGCTCTTAATTATCTATTATATATATATTTGTGGTTATGAAATTTATAATAAATATATAGGTAAATTTTCATTTTGTGAATTGTGTTTAGTTCGGTCAATCGCTTCAAAGCAAACTGATATCGTTTTAAATATCTCACTCATTTGTCATCTCCTGTTCGGCTGGTGATTTAAATTCGACCGGCATTCAAAAACATGCTCGATTATACGCAGAGCCCTATCCAGTAAAGAACAACAAATTATGACAGAAGACCAATTTTGAGATTAATTGTCAGCAGGCTTTGAGTTATCTTTGATGGCGCACAATTTGACGGCTCATAAATAGAACTCTCCATGCCAGCCACGTTCTAAAAGTCAAAAGCATATTCAAAGCCCACGCAAACCGACTCAAATTTGTTCGCCATTAATTGTTATCACCGTGGGTGGCAAATGCTGCTGACTGTAGTAGGGTATTAAATTCATTAGTCTCTTTTGTGAGTTCGCTTGGGCCAGCTCAGTAATCAAGTATTTTGCAAAGTGATTGACTGTAAAATTCCTTAGATTTCCATTTTTAACTCAATCTAGAAAACTGAAAAATTATTTTCGATTTTTCTTTCACTATTAAAATGATCAGAATAGAGTTTTGATACTTGGCTCTGTTGCTGGTCATATTGGCCCCATCCAATTAACAATTGGTTTTTGCACTATTTATTGAGCTCTATGAGTTAATTTTTGTTCTAACCATGTGCACTGAACAGCTATATAAATCTACACAAATGTGAAACACAAACAATTACCAACAAAATTGTTTACAGACACATTCGTCGCGATTTGTTAGCAGGCTTTCATGCCAATATTGTTCAACAATGATGGGCAAACAAATTATATAACTGCGAGAAATTTTAATTGTGACCTCAGTTTAGTGAAGTATTTGTTGATTTCATTGAATTTAAAATTTGATTTTTAAAAACGTTTTTTAACGCTAAAAAAAATGCACAAAAGCTTCTTCTTCAAAGGCTTGTTTAATCCTCTTTACTCAATTGTCTGAGCATACCACTCTTCCCTTTATTGTATAGGATATAGCAACGCCAGTGGCAAACGCTTTTGAGCTGTCAAAGGCTTTAAATTTTGTACTCCTTAGCTGGCTTTAAGTTTTGTAATGACCGCGCAACGTGGGGCACGTGTACGGCATTTTAATCGGATTTGTATGCAAAACATGCCATTGTCTATACAAAATTCAATGTATTGGAATTAATAAAGGACAGAGTTGTCCTGCTCCCACTTCCACTTCCACTTCCACTTATGCTTCTCCTACTGCCTGGGATGTGCGTGTGCCGAAATCTGTGTGCGGCCTTGAGTGGCAGATTCTTGTGCTCGGTAGCCAATTTTCAAACATTTTTTGTTGTTATTGCGTCCGCCCTTTAATAGCCAATGCTCCCGAAGTGAAGCGCGCGCTCATAAAACGTCGACCGAAACCGTAAAGCTGCATAAATATTTTTATTTTTATTTCTATTTTTACGATGCCGCGCTCAGATAACAAAAAAAAACCCAAAAACAAGAACAACTAAAGACGTTGCAGTTGGGTGCAACCGACTGCGCAATTCTCTATTCACAGTGTGTGATAGCACACATTAAAGCATTTGTGAATTTTAAACTGCGAAATTTGTATAATTTGAATGTGGGCCAATTTTATGACTCGGTCTTTCAAATAGGCAATCCACCAGCCAAATTTGGTGACTCTAGCCTAGATGAAACCAATATTCTCTTTTCCAATTCGTGTGCAGAGTATAAAAACAGACAAACCTGAAAAAAAGTATAAGAAAAGAAGCCACCAAAATCCTGGGAAATGATTTTTGGTGTTTTTTATGCACAGCTGCAAATAGTTGAAGTCGTTAATGGGCGGCCATAAAAGAACGCAGCGCGCAGCTAGCAGCCCAGAAGACAAAGCAAAAAGCAGCAATGGAGCAATAATAAGCACAGCTTACGTGGGCCCAAAACTTCTATAATTGGTGGGGCAGTGGGCTCATTGCCTGTAGCAAGTGTTGAGAACCGTAGAACTACACCCTTTTCCCGGGGTCCTTGGCAAATGCGGTCAAGCTGCTGCTAAGCTTCGACACACAATGCCGGGGTCGCAAAGTAAAAAAGGGTCAACGTTGGGTCACAGTATTCGATTTGATTGTGAAAATCGTGTCAAAATGCTTTAAGCCCATTAAATTCTTAAATACTAAAAGTACCCATAAATAAATTTGTGTTGAAAATAATATAATACCAGAAGTATTCCCAAATGTGATTTCCTGAGGAAAACGGTTAATAATTTGAGAAAAATATAAATAAAAATACTTATAATATTTAATATAATTATTCCAGATAACCTTTTGATTTTTCAGTAACATATGTGCACCCGAAACTATACCTTTAAAATTTGATTATGCATCTAGGAGTAGGCAACATAAAACTTGGCCAAATTCAAGAAATGGAGATTTAGAGGAAAAGGCAATAAAGAAGCAACACGACAGCCGTTTTCACTCCGTTTGACAGCCATTTTAATATGTAACCAATGGCAAAGACAGGTCAGACAGAGATAGACGCTCTCAAGAACGGGACAACTGCTGCTGTGTCCGTATGCGTGTGTGCGTATGGGCGTGCACAAATTGATATTATGCAAAAAAGGGTCAAATGTGTTACATGTTTGTTTTACGCTCTCCTCGTTTATTTTGGCAGTACATATTTTCCGTTCTGTGTTCTGTGTTCTGTTGCCTTTCGTTTTTCTGTGTACCGCGCCAATTGTACTTTATGGATTAAATACGCTGCTCGCTTATGCAATGTTAACGGGGACGAAGCTAGCAGGAAGCGCATAAGTTGCCATTAATTAAAGGACAAACAAACAACTCCCAAAGAGGCTTAAAAACGAAAAACAAATGCGCTTCGTTGAATTTCAAGCGGCCTAATTAGTACCAAATGCGTCCTTTTTGTAGATTAGTCAAGTGGGTGTCAAAAAATCGTTTATTTCATTTTCAAAGTCATTTTTCTTTTAGTCAATTTGCCACATTTTCAGCGCTCATATTTAAATTATGCAATGGACAATTCGGAAAAATCAGAAAAATCTAAAAAAAAATACTGCGTTTATTTTAAATAACATTCTGTACAACCTAAAAAAAATTTTTAATCTTTGTTTCATAAATTCCGATATTCTTAATCCTTTTCAAAGGCAAACGCAATTAAATTGAAAATTTGTGACTTAATTTCTTTTATATAGTTTTGCTTTTTATTATTAGCGCTGCAATGTGGAAAATGAATTTTTGTGCAAAAAGCTCGGTGTGAATAATATTGTTAACATGATGAACTACATTTTATTTTCTATTGATATTTAAGGCAACATTCATTTAGACCTTTGAATTTGTAGATCTATGATCTTGACCAACCTGGATTTTGAGCATGTTTTGCCCATACTGCTTGCATACTGATTGCAACGTACTATTGGAGTTGGTGCTTTTTTGAATATATATATATTTTACTTTTTTGAGAATTTAATAAAAGGCTTATGTCGTGTTGAATATCTCTACACTGACTGTGATTTATGTCATTGTCAAGCAAAACCACAGATGCAACCCCCGCTTGCCAAACGCAAGTCAGCTCATGCGAACTCAATGCAACTTTCGCCACATGAGGTCCTTGCGACAGTACTTCCCCAGTGACGTACATCATGCCAGCTTTAACTAGCTGGATTCAATGCGCAGTGACTGTAAGTGATTTAAAGGCTTGAATCTGGCTTGTAGCTGGTTTGCGCTCTTCCGGCAATACTCTATACAACCCAACCCCCGCCCCCCTTCCATTTGCCTTTACATACAATGATTGTATGCATTGTGAAGCGAATACTCGTTGCACAGTCCTCACCTTCAGTCGAATCTCATTCAAAAGCTAATTAATTTAATGCTATTTCAGTCTGAACACCTTCTCTGCTCCGTTCTCTTCAGCTCTCTTCAGTAATCGGCACGCATGCCAGTCAGGACTGGTACACATTCAATTAGACGGTCCTAAATATGCATAATAATCATAATATACTTGGATAAACATGAATGGCGTTTTGCCAGCTTCAAAAAAAGTGAGAAGGGAGAGCAAAGTGTTTCCAGCACAAAACTGGTTAAGTAGCCACCCAAATGCAAAAGCAAAGCAGGTAGCGGGTAGTGGCTGGCAGGTGGCGGGTGGCAGGTGGCATGCGGAAGGCAACATTCAGTCAACTTTTGTCTAATGGTGTCAGAAGAAAGTGCTAGCCAAGCAGGGCCCATAAAGGTGACACTCGAGTAGCAATTAAAGCTCGGCAGGTGGCGTCTCGCCATTGCGGCGCTGCTCGCTAGAGATGCACAATTATTAAAGATGCACATACCTAAATGGATCTCGTCAGCATAAGACACTGATCCAGATTAATATCGATTTAATATTTATAAATAATATTAAACATTCCCTTTACTTTTTCAGTTTAAGTTCAATTCAACGGTTAAATATGTTCTAACAAATTTTGTAAATGTCTCTGAACTATTCAAACCCAGTTGGCAGCCTTGTTGATACACTAAAATGCCTCCAATTATGACATTCATTCATTATATATTAGATTTTCTTAAAATTTTCAAGATAATTAGGTTTGAAAAAATAAAAATTAAAAGGTTAATAACTTGGACATTTGAAAATTTACCTTGTCAATTAAAGTTTAATAATATTTATAAACATACATGGTTCAATTGTATTTTTAAATGGTTTTCTTTTTTTAAAATAAATCAATTTATTGAAATGAAAATGTTTCAGCTTTTATAAAATATTAATATATATTAATTAATTTACTTAATTAATTTTTTTTTTAATTTCTTGTTTTTAACCATACAGATTAACATGAAACGACCATTTGTTTTTAGGAAATTCTAAAAAATTATAATTTATAACAAATAGAGAAATCTTCCTTACTCTTCAATCTTTGCAGTTATGGCGTTTTGCCTCCCTAATAAACTATCTATAGAACTTATCTATCTATCTATCTATCTACAGAGACACACTTCCTAGACAATTTCCTTTAAAAACTGTGTGAAATATGCTGCTCTTCTCTTGATAATTTACAATTTAATTTTTCTTCCGACCAACAACTTGCGACTTTTTTCTTTTATTATCACTTTGCCATCTCTATTTATGTCAACTCGACTCGGCTATAAACATTCGGAGGTGTGGACTTGTAGCTCGCATAACGGCACTTAATTATTTTCGCTTAGAGCTGTGACGATGGCGTCTGTCGTTCGAGTGTGTGCGTGTGTGTGGGAGAGTGTGTGGACACGTGTAGACCGCAGAAGAACATTTCAGATAAATAACGACAACTAAATGGGCCTAGGTCTCTCTCTCTTTCTCTGTCTTTTTGCCTGGTGGAGTGGGTGCCCCTAATGACTGGCATTTGATAATACACATGTTTCTCGCCGACTACCTGGCTGGGTGGCTGGCTGCTTTCGACAGGTGCTCAGCATGTAGCGTAATTGCCAAAAAGGAAAAAAAAAAAAAAAAAAAAAAGAACAACATAGATGTTTAGCATCCACACAAAAATGTAATTAAGTTATTATCTCAACTGCCACAGTGTGGTGTGGACGTTGTTTTAGTTTTTGGCAGCTGGCTGATTGCGTGTCAGTATCGCATTTTCCGCTCACGGCACCGCGCCTCTTGTGGCAAACATCGCAGCGCTGTCCATAAGCGAAAATTGCAAGTTGGAAAGATTTTAGGCAACTGCATTTAATGAACTCCACAGTGACCCCCATTCCACGCCAGCACTTTGAATGAAGATTTGGACACACTTGACACATGAAGGCGCGTGATGAGTGCTGCGACTAACATTTTAATGCCTTTAAAAGCAATTCCTTGCTACGTACAACTTTTAATTTGATTACATGCCACAGACACGCAACAACACACATGGACACACACACACACACTCGTGTCTTACATGGCAAAAGTATAGAAAATGACGTGCCTCAGCTCAACGTGTTTCAGCTGCCAACACACGCACACACACACACTCACACTCCCTCACATAGACGCCCACACTTGCATGCATATTTCATAAGGCCAACACGCACACGTACGCACTATAAACACTAATACGAACAGCGCGAGCCGAAAAGTCGAAATTTATGTGCTGCATAAATATAAATTTCAATTTTTCTTCTTTCTCTTTTTTTAGGTACATCGACCCGCTCCCGGCCGCGTCTCAATCCAGTCCCAAAGGTCTGTGGTCCTGCAGCTTTGCGAGCTTCAGCTCTATTTTCGTTGGATGCCTGAACAGTTTAGCGGGGTGGGGGCCAAGGGGGTCTTTGATGTAGCTTAAGCATGAGGCCGTAGTTTCAGGCAATAGACACAGACTGCGTAAATATTGCCGGTATTCGGGCACTCAGATCCTCGGGGCAAAACACACACTGACTGGCACCCACTTAGACAGCTACTTACACACAGAAACAGGCATTCTCATATGTTACACACACACACGCGCAGTTACGAGCTGGCTGTAATTACAACTAGCAGTCGCTGAGCTACCCTGGAAAAGTATAAATGCATTATGGCGATTACAATTTAATATAACAAAGACAACTCCATAGTGAACCTGCCAGCCAGGTTACTGAACATTGAGGATAAGGGTTAAAGTCCCCTCCATTTATCAGTTATTTGTAGTTCGTTGATAAACCCACCGGGTAGCCTTAGATACTCCAGTTTTGCCTGTCTGATTTCTTGGCACGATAAACAACAGCTGGATATTTTGATATTTTATAGATGAGTGCGCCTAATTGTGTGCTCGGCTCCGCATACATTGACCTGCGTTTGGGGCTTGTTAAAGCCAGTCAGAGGGAGTGCGAGTGAGAGCGAGAGGGAGAGAGAGCACTTGCCAAATCGACGGCGCCTAGAGTGTGTATAAATTTGGCTCTTTAAGCCAAAATGTGGCCAACATAGCCAAACAATTTGTTTATGCACAACTTGTGCAATTTCCGACAAACTGGCTGCTTAAACTATCTGCCAAATTGAGTGAGCAGCCAACCAGGCAGCAGCCAGTGAAAGCTGAATACAACGCAAATTAAGATTTTTCCCTCTCGTCAGCAGCTTGAAAACTTTTTAATTATTATTTCATTTGCCAAGGATAGCAGCATGTGTTCGTTGTTTTTCTTTTATTCTTGTTTTGCAGCTTGAGCAACTGCCTGTTAAAATGCATTATTTTACGACTGCACCATCAGCATTCTGCCAAGGGCTCTTTCATTATTCCGCATTTAAGTAGTAAACGGTAAAAAAAACAACTAATTTTGTGAACAAATCTTTACTACATTTGACAATTGCCTTGCAGCAGATTATTAATATTACTTACTTTAAAAGCTGGCAGCGATAGTTATCTGAAAGTATAAAATTAGTGAACAAAATAAAAATTCGAATAAAAAACAGACAACTTAACAGAATTATGTATTTATTTAAATCAAGCAAGACGAAAACAAAAGTTGACGAAACAAAAGTTCGATCCAAGCTATGGCTGCCAGGGCCGTAGCTAAAAACGATGTAAATAAATAAAATCAAAAAATGATGATTAAATTAAATTATATTTTGTTTTTTATTTTTTTAAAATCATATAATCAAATATGGTTTTCATACTAATACAACCATAATCGATTAAAAATATAAATTTGCAATTCGAAATTTTGAGAAACAATGATTAATTCAATTCAATAATGTATAGTTAATTATACAATTTAAATGTGGAATCAATCTAAAAGATAAATCATGAACAACATACCCCAAACATGTAAATCGGTTCAGCTTTGACAAAGTTATGGTAGTTTGACATGTGGAATGCATCCGAAAAGTCACAATTATGCAAATCTTAAAACTTTAAAACTGAGAGATATATAGTTTTAAGCGAGTTACCGACACATGGGAGAATTTTGTGATCGCGATTGAGACACGCGACGAGTTAACCAAATTTGAAGTTGTCAAGGTCAAGATGTTAGAAGAGGCCACTCGAAAGCTAGAAAGAGCTAGCAAAGACAGTATAGAAACCACACAAGCAGTATATAACGGCTAAAGAATGGGCACAAAGAAAGTCAAAAAGAAAAGCAATAAGCAGCAATTCAGGGGTAAATGCTTTAATTGCGAAAAAGAAGGGCAGCGAGCGAGTGAAGTAAAAAGAAGAGTGATTGAATGAATGAAAATAGAAAACAGTCTCTACGTCTAATGCACAGTTATGCTAAAGAGAAACAGTGCAATATTTGTTGCATGGACATGTGTTGCGATCACAACATGCTCCTATTACAGCAAAGGCATACCGCCTATATGACCCTGAAAAACGTACAGTTTTTGAGAAGATGTTGTCTGATGTAAAGAGAAAAAGGGTTACGCGACGTACATTTTTAGTTTTGAGGAAAAAGCACATGTGGAGGGTGCACAAGAGTATGGCAGAGAGTTCGTAACTGTATAAGATTCATAGAATCAGCGCCGATACAAGCTGATGGTGTAGTACAACATGGTTGGGGCAGACCCAAAGTTATACGCCCAGGTCTCCCAGGCAGGCCCAGAAAGCAGTACCAATTGCTCAATAATTTAGTCAGTCTGTTTCTGAAGCATTACATGGCCAAAACGCATAGGACTGGCAAAAGTCTATGCAAAGTGAGTACGATGCTTTGCAAGCAAATAAAACATGGTCATCAACCTCCAGGGCAGAAGGCCATCTGCTCAAAATTGCCAGTATGCAGATCGCTTGTCCCGGGATTTCAAGCGGATTGCAAAGACGATACCTGCGTCAAGGTAAACAAAACGCAATATCTGCCTCTAATTGGTTCGCTTATGTACTTAGCAGTCCTGAGTCGGCCAGATATTTTGCGTGCTGTAAGTAAATTGCCACAACGAAATAGTGATCCACATGAAGAACACACGATTGAAGCAAAACATATTCCACGGTGTCTAACGGGTACGGCCGCTAAAAGGTTTCCTAGATGCAGATTGGGTATGGGAGATTTTGCAATATGGAAAAAGTTCGGTACATGCAAAACATTTTTTTTTATAAAGGCGAAAATGCATGCAAGGCGAATTAAATAGAGAATAATGTTTACGGCCCCGATACTTTCCCAATATTATGCCCAATTTCAAAGTGAAAAATGCATCTCGCACAGGTAGACCTTTCGTCGAGAATTGCAATAAAACCCTGGAAATAACTGAAGCAGACCGGCATATCAGCAGCCGTAGCATCGCCCAAGCATTGTCTACAAAACAGCTTTAAATCACTTTAAGTACGCTGGAATTAAAAAGAAGCTTTATGTATGTGCCACACGAATTGTCGCAAAAAAAAACATAATGGACCGAGTTTCCATCTGCGAATCTGTGGGCAAACGCAATAAAATCGTCCCATTTCTTAAACGGATGGTGACTGGTGATGAAAAATGGGTCACAAACAATAATTTTGTGCGGAAACTATCCTGACCAAAGCGTTGTGAAGTAGCTCAAACGGTGTCCAAGCCAGGACTTACAACTAGAAAGCTTCTGCTGTGCATTTAGTGGGACTGCGCTGTCGGTTCGACTCGGCTGCAAAGTTCTCACTTGTTATACCCGGAACACATGAAAAATGGGTAAATAAAATGGTTTTGTGCAAATGTATGTAACAGGCAGAAGGAATCATCTCAGACCACATAAAGTATATTATTGATCAGTCTGTCTGTCCGTCCGCAGATCAAGTTTATTTCAAATCATCGATAGCCCACATCGTTTTCCTAAAATCAATAAAAATCAAACACAACCTCAAATTTTTAAAGCCTTTTTTGCGTTTTTTTTTTTGAGCTAGATACCCCAGATTTGGTTGACATGAATATTTTAATATACTAAGAAAATCTGTTGCAAAAAGCCTTAACAAGATCGCTTTAGAAACACAGAAGTTATTAAAGAAAACGTGAGGTAAAATATTACACATCTGCCAATTCTATTAACAGCAAGCACTAAATAAGAGCTAGAGAGTTGAAGTTTGGTTTTTTAAGTTCGTGTTCATTTTTCTTACTATCGTTATTTATCGATTTATTTACCCTATTATTTTTTGTGAGCTATAAGAGCTAGAGCCACCAAATTTGGTTTACTATGTTCTCGTAAAGCATACGCAGATAATTAATATTTCGGATTTCTGACACCACCCCTCAGTTGCTCGCAATATGAAAAAAATCACAATACAATTCAAGTTCTACAGCCTTGTGTAACCACAGATCGCATTTGTGTTCAGTGTTCAACAGTTTTAATAATGGAATTTTTACTTTATTATTTTGTCATTGCGTTGAAATCCTAAATTTATCACAGATTAGCAGCACTGACAAACTTGGTATTTTCCAACTGTACACATACTAATGTCAATCACTGCACTCAAGTTGATATGTAATTAAGGAACAATTGACAAAATCAAATATGGTAAAAGCCTTGTCCTCTACATACATGTAATCTATATTAATCAGGCAACAACTATTTGACCAGCACAAAATAAGTAGCCGCAGTTTGTGATATGAAAATGAACTCACGTTTTCCGGCAGACGCTGGCTGCTGACAGGACAAACAAGCAAATAGTCAAATGGCAGCAAATAGCCACTGCAACAACAATAGCAACAGCAGCCTCAAGTCAGGAGACGCGCTGGGACAACAGAAACAAAGCAAATGTTAATGGCAGGCAAATGTGTATGTGGAAATGTCCTATAAATCACATTGGCCACATACATGGGCCACATACGCATAAGTAGCGCCCCCTGGTGTCACTGCCAATGCTCGCAAGTGCATTTTTCACCTAACTCTCCGCCCGGCGCCACCCCTCGTCGGCACCATTACATGTGGCATGACATATTGGTTAGCTCGGGCTTATAAAATATATGCGAGCTGCTTTATTTTGGCACGTGACTTGCATAACAAGTGTTGACTAACGCAAATTGAAAACAACAAATACATTGCCTACTTACAAGCTGCGGCTATTTGTAATGTCCCCGTAGCCTTGTCGCCTAGCAATGGTCTCGTGTCACGAACGAGCACGACTTAGCTCGACGTATTCGTGCTTGAAAGCATTCAAGCAAGAAACCGATGGAAAAATTGACGATTGACTCAAAAAATTTTAATTCATTCGTATTAAGCATATTTTAAGAAGTTCCTAAAAGTAATCAAATTTATATTACGTTGTTTAATATTATAATGAAAATGTGCAACATTAATAGATGAGAACAATTCGAGAAGTTGGAAAAATATTTGCATTCGTATCATCTCTATTGCACCAAAAAATTCTTGAATCTGCAAAGACTTTTTTAATGTATTTTTTAGGGGAATCTCAAATGCTTGCCGCGTTTTCAAAAAAATATGTGCAAAATCTCGGTAGACATTAATTTAAACTCTCAATTTTTGTCAAGCATTTGCCGTTTCAACGCACATTATGCACCAGGCAAATAAAAGGTGGCCGCGGCTAAGTGGCCATAAAGTCGGCTAACATAAATCCGCTTTAAATGCTCGGCACGTTGGGACAGATTTTAAAACGTCTGCTAAAACTATGCGAATTTGAATTGACAGATTCGTTGGGACTTTTTTTCTGCCAAATTGTTGATTTTAGCAACAAAATAATAATCCGCTTGCCTTTTTCACCTCAGCCGCCCACAAAATGTGCGCCACGAAAAAAAACATACTCGAAAAAAAAGCGTATTTTTTGTCTTTTTTTTTATTTTTTATTTTTTTTTTGTTGTGGCATCTAAAAGCGCAAAGTCATGACAAATACAACAAAGTAAAATTGTATGTGTGTGCGAGAGTGTGTGCGTGCGAGTGTGTGAAGTTCAGAGTGTGCGTATACGTGTGTGTGTGGGCTTTTGTTTGTTTGTTTGTTCTTGTTTTACGTGTGTGTGTGCACCTCGTGTGTGTTTTTCGGGTTGCCAGCTCCCCCAGTTGGGCCAGGATATGAACAACAAAAAGATCATTACCACAGTGTCTATTGTCTGGCATTTTCAAGAATGCTTAGCATTCCGCCGGGCTTTTATTTGCCTCTGCCGCTGCTGCACACACTCATAAGCTGTGCTGCACAAACTAAGTACTAAATATTTTATAGCTTTATATATTTTATATGTTCTTTTTTTCGTTTTCTTTTTGCTGTGCAACTAACTAATAAATGCCAGCCTGACATGTTTACTGCTGTTGCCGCTGGCATGACAAAAGAAAAACATATTTGCCAAATATACAAGCTAATACAGACATACGTACTCGTATTTAATTCGGCGCCCTTAAGCGCGCTTTAATTTAGATAGCCATCAATTTTGCGGCGTCCTCTGATGTGGGTCTCTTAGGTTTTATGACAAGCTGCGTCACGCATTCAATTTGATTTGATGTCCGCAAGACTCTCAAAAAGTTTAAGAAGAAATCGCGATAAATTGCTTATCAAATTATATTAATTAAGAACTAGTTAGTAGCTGGCGAAAATAAAAGTTGTCTTTCCGAAACACATTTAACCTTTAACCTTGCCAACTCAATTAAACCTTATCTAAAAACAATTTAAATTTAAGCGCTGCCCGACGCCATAAAAAACAAACTCAGAGTCAGCAAAAGCTGCGCAGAGTTCATAAAAAGAAGTCGTAAAACGGGTGGCTGACAAACAGAAAAAAACGTGCAACTGCAAAAATTAATTGCATAATTAGTGGCGCTTATCTGGCTGGCAATATGTGCTTGTGTTTGTTGTATGCAGTGCTTACAGTCTCCCAATTTAAACAAATTAATGCGGCTTCGCTCAGACAAATTGGCAAGGCACGAGTCGGGCGTATTGGATGCCAGCCTTTATGCACCAAACGTTTTTGACAGCCACCTTTTGGCTGCCACATCAAATTGACTTAATCATAAAAGTTGCTGCTGCCAGAAAGTATGCCAAACTTTTGCGTGCAACTGCCAACACACAAATTTCTGCTAGTTTCTTCTTATTTATACGCACAAGCTTACACCTATACAAATATATGTATATAAACAAAGGAGGCGGGGCGTAAAGCACCCCCTCGTTTGGCAAGTTTGTCTGAGTTTGTCTCAGTCACCGCAGAACTACCTGAGTTTTAATAGCGCTCCCGTATTTATACACACTTTACGTGTGCCTGTTCTAGATTTCAGTTTCTACTCTGCAAAAGAAATATGAAATTGTTGCGCATTGCTCATTTACCGAAAACCAACCAGAAACTGTAAGATTTGCTGTGGTGGAACAACCCTGTTGGACGATTTCGTCTGGCGACAGTAGAACTTTATCCGCGCTTTACTTTACGCTCCAGTTAAACCTCCAGTTTCACGCAGTTGCGCCATTTCCGTTTCCGCTGCGCGCCATATTGACAGCCCGTTGCCGTCTACGCTTGAGTCCTGCCCTTTGGCTGTCCGTCGTATTTGCTTGCCCGGGCAACTATTTGATTTTCTAATTATTTTACTCATGAGAATTTACTGCGAGTCCGGGCAACAGGTAACCACAAACACAAATTGTAAATGGGTTTTAAAAGCTTCTGTTGCGCTGTAAATAAGTTAACGGCTTCCCTCGAGCACATGTGTGTGTGTGTGTGGGGATCAGTGTACAGCTGGCTCATTAGACGCGTTTATTTATTTTACCTACTGACCCAAGTTGCATGTGGCATAATTAATTAGTTCTCTGCCGCTCCACACATGATGTTTGAGCTACGGTATTTATGACCATGTAGGAAATCAATTCACGGTAGAGCGCACATTTTTCGCAATTACTAACCGAAGAAGTTGGCATTTGTGCAATTTGCGGGTCCTGCGGCATCTGTGGTCTTGACAGCTGCTTGAACATTTATTGGCAATTAGCGTCGAGTTTTCAAAAACTGCTCATTAATTTAAATAAACTTTCAGCCAGTCGGAAACAAATAAGTTTGCGCACTTGCAGTTCCAAGGAAAATGCATATTTAAAGGGCCAGAGCAGGAGAAAAGTGTCTAAACACTTTTCGGTGCCATTTTCAATTAATTAGTGCTCATTGAAATGCATTTATATCTTTACAGTGTCAAACAACTTTAGTGGGTGGGGCTTTATAAGTTACGTCGTAAATTAAAAGAGCCTAGGAATTCAACAAATTTATTATTTAAATAATCGATATCAGGCTGAAAAGGTATTATTAGAGAAGACAAAAATTCAATAGGTTAAAGTGAAAAACAGAATGAACTACGAATTAAATAAATTTATTTCTTCAAATATCAATATCCAGTTATTCAAAAGCTGACAAATCTTTATTATTGAAGAAAAAATTCAATAGTTGAAAGTGAAAGAGAAATATTTAATGGTATAAATCACATCATAAGCTAGCACATACTACATTGTTTTTGCAACTAAAACGAATTTATTATCAGGGGGGGGGGGGGACCATTTATCATTTCGAAGACGCGTCGTTCAATTGCTGCTAGTTGAAGCTGCTGCAACCTCTGTGAAATATATTTCACACCCTGCATAAATCGCATTTGAATACTGATTTCTGAAGCGGGTAACTTGATTTTTTTAATGGCAGCGTGTTAATATAATTCGGATTATCATAAAATTAAAATATTAATGTATAAATGTGTTTATACACATAAATTGCTTTAAAAGGTCTTATATAAAAAAGAAACTACTTGCATTGTTGAAATCTGCTGCTGGCAAATGGAAGAAATACCATAAGCAGGTAACAAAGGTAATTGAATGGGGCCCAAAAGGGACAGACAGCTGATATGACAAATGGGATGCGAGTTGACCAGTTCATTAATAGGGACCCTTTTTGTAATTAAACAAAGGTCAGCCGTAGCTCAGACGACAATGTGTCAACGACCGCTCCCCGGTGGGGCTGTGGGGCATTTATCACAGCACACACAGAGTACGTGACCAGACCTGGCAGCACAACTATCTGGAACATCTGCACACATTACAATGGCAACTAAGCTGCAGATTTGTGTAAAGTCCGGGGCTCTTGTAATTATTAGACTGAGCTGAGCCCAACCTATATCCTGTGCTCGCCTCTTAGTCAGTTAAAAGCTGCTGCTGATGCTGCTAATGCGCTTAAACTGGAAATAAAATTTTCAGAAGGCAGGCGTTTGCTGCTCTGGCAAGGAAATTAAATATCCTGTAGGTTCTGCTATGCGTGTAGTGACGAGGTTTTGGCAGTCAACAGACGCACATACACACGCACACATTGCGTAATTGTGATTTCGTTTTTACTACGTCTGGCAACACTCGTTCACTCGACTCGACTTGGCTCTTATCTGGCTCTGCTAGCCTGTGATTTTTGATCCAAAATTGCCACACATGCAGCCAACCAAATTTGAAAATTTTGCATAATTCTGTAATTAGTTTAAAATGGTTTTAATTGCCCAAGGGTGGCAGACCTTTGTTCATTAGCCTCAGCTCGTCTGAAAGTTTATGAGAGGACAGCTGGAACACACCTGTGGTCTACGTGACGGATAAGCAACGGCTTTGCATAATGTCTAATCGCTTGGGAATCATTTGAGTGTGCAATTTTTTGGGCAAATATTTATTAGTTAATGTGTTGAAAAGACGAATTTCATGCAGCTTTAAATTACACTTGACTCAAAAATGGAAAGTAGAAAATAACCATAAAATAAAGCTTTCTAAATATGACAAAAAAGCAAAGGCACATCCTTAGGCAAATTGCATCAGATTTAAGGGGCACTTTACAATGGAAGCTGGGTGCCAGGGCAACGAAGAATTTGATTGCCTTCTGTCCTGTCCGCACTTTAATTAAAATACTTTATCGCCTCAAACTCATCCAATGAACTTTTCCTATTTTCAATTTCAAAACAGCAAAAAGTGCCTACTCACCACCCCCAGCAACAGGAGTAACAACAAGTCGCCAAAGTTGACTGTTGAAAAAATTAGAAAACAACTTATAATTAAAGGTAGAGCATAAAGCAAAGCGCAAACTTTGTTTGAGTTGTGCTTCGCTCATTTTTAGCAGTTTTTTCGTTGGAGTTTGCCAGCCGAAGCGCACAGAATTATTTAGATTTGTATTAATTAATATTTGTTTTCCGTCCCTTTTGAAGTGCCCACTGGCCCACAAGTAGGTTAGCGGCGGAGCTGTCCAAGAATCCAAAAACAAAAAAAAAACGAGTCCTTGCAGTTGCTTTTGTATTTATATAATTAAATTAGTTTCGCACTAGATTGGGATTTTAAAACATTTATAATTATTTTCATATTGTTTTTTGTAAAATCTGTTAAGCAAATTTGTATTCCCTTACATTAATTGCTGCTTTTTCTTTAATTTAAATTAGTCATTGTTTTTTCTGTTATTAAATGCATTAGTGTTATTAAATTTGTTTTACAAAATAAATATATCTTTTTAGCAAAGTAAATATTACAATTTAATTGTAGACATTCAAAACACTGTAAACATTTCAATATATTACGTTTTGTAGCGCGCACATAGTTACATCAAGTTGAATGTCAGAATAGGATATTCCTTACTATATTTGGTTCTAATATCTCCAAAAAACAATTTTAATTCTATATTTTTTTAATAACAATCTTAATTATTGAATTTTTCATTTATTTGACTTTTTTCATTTTTAATTTCGAATGCACGAGCTTAAATATTTTGACACACTTGCAAACTCCAGCGATTTATCAGAGACTCACATTAACCGTTAATCGTTACATTTATCAAACCCAATGCAAATCGCGCTGCTCGGACGTTCACTTTAAAGCGAAAAGTGATAACTGTTCTTAGGCTGCCGATGGTGCGTCTGCATCGTTGTGTGGCCGGCGTGCGACTGAGGAACGCAAACGATGCTTCGACGCCCCAAAACCAGATTGGCGCACGAGCTGAAGCCTCGTGTATTCGGTTGGGTAATCGCACGAAGTCTTGTCGGCGGGGGATATGTGCTAAAAGTTTAGCACATGTAGCACAGCACGCGCCTTGTAACTGTGAATCGCGGGCACTGGGTTAGTGTGCAAAAGGCAATTTATGAATGGAACAAACACTTGTTAGCATGCGCTGAGGAAATTGTATGACAGTTTTGTATCTGTTATACAGCTCAACTGGCATTCTGGCATACCGCTTGCGAGGGTAACTGGGGTAACAATTGCCAGCATTTTGATGGTGTTAAGGACTCTGTTTTAAAGCTCAGAAAGAGTGTATTGAATTTGAGATTTTTAAATTGAAGTAGTCTGCTTATGTTTGTTAGCCCCATCTACTTAGAAGCACTGAAATAGCGACTCTATGCTAGAGTCACGAAATTTGGCAGATAGATTTTTATTACTGACCTAACCAATAAAAAAAAATCAATATAGAGCAACATATAAAATTATATGCTTACAATATTCTACTCACCTATTTTGTATGTACAGTCAATAGATACAAAATATAGCTAAAATGCTTCTGCCCTGTTCTTGACTAAAAATTACAAAATATATTATAGCAATATTTCACATATACATAT
This sequence comes from Drosophila colorata, assembly GCA_035041545.1. NCBI lineage: Eukaryota > Metazoa > Arthropoda > Insecta > Diptera > Drosophilidae > Drosophila > Drosophila colorata. Next base: position 545,238 of record JAWNLD010000233.1, read on the forward strand.
AAAGTGATAATAACATTTCGTAAAACATATCTTTAACAATTATTTATGTTGTCATAGGAACGGGGTTTTCTTATCGTTAAAAGGAAATCTGTGGAATCTATCTATAAATAAATATAAATAGATATGTACAAAATATATATGTACATAAGTATTTAAAGTTGAGTTGCATGAAAAATAATGAAAAACGCCTTTCGGTTAAGCAGCGTTTAATTACGTGACCCTGTTGGGAACTAGAAAACAGTTACGACCACATTTGCATATATGCTACCATAGTGAAAAGTGACAGTGGCCAACTGGAAACTATTATGCAGTGGCAGCCAAAGTTATCCTTGTGTCACTGATCCTGACAACAACTCCGACTGCAGCCACTGACCGCAGGGCGTGTGCCAGAGTCAATGTCTATGTGTTTTGTGTTTGCCGCTCCGTTGGTTGTTTTCCGCCGCTGCAGGACAGAGACGCAATTCACTAGAGAAGTTTATAAATTTAAAAAAGGCATCAAGCTTTTTCGGGCGTATTTACTAATGGAGCTCTCGAGTGTGTAGCTAATAAGTTATGTGGAATATAAATTGTTGTTAAAGTATTTTTTTATTTTTGTATCTAGTTTTATAAATGTTTAATTTAGTTTTAGTTGGTTTTGAGCCATAAATAAGATAAGCTCTACACAAGTTTGTGTGTACCATTTAAAATTTTCAATTTTTAACTTTGTGATTTTAATTTTAAATTAATAAGTAAATTACATTTTTTCACAATCAGGAAAAATCAGCCGAAGATTAAATACACTTTCAAGCATATAGCGGATGTGCGCCATTTAAAAATAACATTACCCTCTGGAAGGGTGTAAAACTACCAAGAACAATAATAGGAAGCCAAAGCCAGCTCTGAATTGCATATACACAAATCAATATTTTTATTCATATGAACATATACAAAAAAGAAACACACAGAAAATGCTTATAAGAGGCAATTAAAATTTTTTTAAAATTATTTAAACACAGGATATTTCACGCTGACTTCCCTCATTTATTCATCTGCAAGTCAACGTGCCTGCAGCTCAAGTTTTTTTAAGGGTCCTGCCAAAATGCACAAGTCAGCAGGATTTTAGCTGCAATTGGCAGACGCAATTCAATTTATCAAGGCCAAAACGCGCACAATGTAAACAATGCAACAATATAGACGCTGGCAGGAGGAGGTTGAGGAACATTATCATCATCATCATCATCATTATCAGCAGCAGTAGCAGTAGGAGCCACCATGTAAACTGATTCAACTTTCAAGTGTCAGCAGGCGGCAGAGGGTCTGGCAGAGGTCGAGGCAACGATAAATTCTCTGATCAACAACAACAGGTATTCAAAAACCAGCAACAGCATAAGTAACTAGAAAAAATAAGAAGAATTCAAGCTGTATGCGCGAATTCGATATAAGTAAACTATAATTGCTATTCATCGGATAATGTACACTAAAGAATGGAGATATATTGGTATGTTAGTTTTCTCAGTTTTTCAAAGTTCATATGCACTATATAGAACACCATTGGTCACGACACTTTACAGGGTATAACATGGTATTGTTAGATGATGGCTGAACTCGTAGCTGTTGTTATTGTTACCCGGTTTCTCATTTGCCTCCAGCGAATACAAATAGAAGAGCACTTTGTTAGAGTATTCACGTCATTTATGTATAGCATTACCTATTGAGCGCAACAATGAAGACAGTAAAAAACAAGCAAAAACGTTGCAGTCGGGTGTAACCGACAGCGCAATTCTCGTTCACAGTGTAAGAACAAAAATATCTATTTCGAAATTGGGTAAATGAAACATTTTTAAATATACAAATACTTTTTTATATTTATGAAATATGCATATATATTTTAAATTCAGAATCAACATAGAGGTCGAACCTTAACTAACATCCTAGCAAACATAAAAATCGGCTCAGTTCTGACAAAACTGTAGGATTTTGAAATGTTAGAGCTATGAATCCCCGAGCTTAAAAAAATTAAAAACCTTTGTCAACTTTCATCTGTCAATAAATATCTTAACACTTTAACACTAGCTTCAATAGTGGCGAATAAAAATTGTGTTCAGGCAGCCATTGATCGAACCTAATATACTCTTTTCACTAAAGCTAAAGCAGACGGCCGTTAAATTTCCAAGAATTTCCAAAATTGGAGCTGCAGAGCTGAAACATCTGTCGGATCTGCTGCTGCTCAATTGACTCGAGTTTCGCCTGGGCTACCTTCGGGGCAAATGAAAGTGAATATGCCCAATCGAAGGAGGAATGCATATTATCAATAGAAAAGTACCCATATTATTGTGTCCCATTACAAATCGAATCGTTTCGTAGAACAACAACAAAGAAGGCGGCAGAGACATTTAAGATAGTCGGCCCTCTTTGTTTTCTAAGCAGTTTAAAGCAAAGCCAATTTGCAGGCGGATACCCTGAACTCAAATTAGCTGTCTCCAGCTCTTTTTGTAACTGATGTATCTCTAGAAATCAGGGGCAGCAAATCGAATTTGAATTGAATAAACTTGATCAGAATTTAGCTTAGAAAAACTTATATTTCTGTTTCATACATACCCAGTATACCCTTCTTTAAACATATTGAATGGATACAGGGTATGCAACTAATAGTTATATGCTTCAAGGCACATGTGTAAGTAATTTTGGTCCTGAAAGCAGCTAAGCATTTGGCCAGTAAAATCTTGTTAGCAATCAATGTCAAAACAGGCAAAACAAGGCCAAGACCGACGTGTGTCGCAGACGCAAAAAACAAAAGGCAAACGCCGCAAACTTTTTGCCAAAGAGGCAGCAAGCCAAGATTTGAGAAAAATGAGTGCTAGGCGAAAGCCCGCAAAAGTCGCCGATGCAGGGCAAAGAAAGACGCAAGACGCGTCTCGAATTTCACAGGAAGCGGAAGGCAGGCGTTGCAAGGATAATGCCCGGCATGCGTAACGCATAAGCGGCAAATTCCATTAAGTGGCAAGCAACAACAAGCAGAAGATGGAGAAGAACAGCCAGTAAAGAGTAGCCAACAGGATGGATGAGCTGGTACTGGAGATGGGACTGGGACTGGGACTGGGTCTGAGGCTGGGGCAGTGGCAGTGGCGAATTAAAATGATATGAACAGAGCGTTGCCAGAGTTGCCGCAGCGTCATGGCAAATAAACTTTTTTATATGCCGTTTGATGAGGGTGCGCAAGGGTGTGCGTGTTTGTGTGTGCCGCGTGTGTGCGGAACGAGAAAAAAAAATTTCAATTTACAAGTATAACTGGGTCAGTAAAGGCGGCGGATTCGGATTTTGATTCGCCGGATCGTAAAGAAACTCGAATTTTCCCTTCTGTTTTCTTTCTTTATGCTAACCAACATCAACAGTTTATATTCATCGTTTTACGGTCGCACATCACACTATTTACGCATATAAATACGCTTTGACAGTCGCACTATTACAGCCGCAATAAAACTATAAATGCAGTTCATTTAATTCCCGAGCGTTAAAAACAACACTTGCATCCGGATGAATCTGCTGGGACTGCTAAATTATTCAAAATTTAATGAATTGTACGTTATATATTCTATAAAGTCCAAACATTTAATTTGCTTTATTCAATGGAAACGTATTTGCGGCTTGGGAATTAATTATCATAATATATAATTGTATAGTTTTATTTTTAAAGCCAAGTCAATTAAAATTGAAAAGTTTATTTGGCTTTATATATTAAATGGTAAGGCAAATAATTATAATATACAAATTATTTCTATAGCATTATATAAATGTAACAATGTTATAATATAGGAATTAGTTTTATATAAGATTAAATAAAAGTTTTAAGTAAAGCTTACACTTTTAAAATGCAATAAATAATTTGTAGCATAAAATTATATTTCTTTAATATTCACATAAATGTTTAATTTATATATAGAGATAAACGTTTTGAACATAATGATACTTTATTGAAATTAAATTTTATAATCATTTGAATACCATAATAAATTCGGTTTTGGGACATCCTGTACAAAATAGTATGAAAGAATGAACTGAAACATTTGTCCCAAAACCAAAATGTAACCTGTCTGTTATGCTCGAATCGCTGTAAGTTAGCAGCAGAAGACGGTCCCAATATTAGCGCGGACACGAACCGACAGTGGAAGCTTTCAATCTGTTACTTAACAGCGCACAACAGCTGTTAATAAACAGAACTCATAACACCGAAAGGTTCAACGTACGGCAGCGGAAATGTGCACAGAGAGAGTGTCGAAAGGGGAATGAAAACGAATGCATTTTGCTTAACCCAATTAATTGTTATTGGAAATGACAAGCATAAACAACGCACAGCACACAAAAGCAGCTGTGTTCGCATTGACAAAGAGCTAATTACACCCAATATCCTGGTGGAGCCACAGCATCCGCCACAAGGTCCTAGGAGCGTAAAGAATGCGACGCGCCCGACAAAGACAGCTGTGGGCAGCGATGACAAGTGCCGCAACAGCAAAGGGGACAACAACAGGACGACTGCATTGTTGTGCCACACACACTCACACACACACACATACACACACACACACATGCATGATTATGCAAATAGAGAGCTTTGTTTGACGGAAGCTGATTTTATGCCAACCTATGAAAGTCGGTATTAATATTGGTGACAATGGGCATCAGCCATTTGTTTCATTGGCTTTTCGAATGACGCTGTCGATTTAGCAAATTGAATTGTAATGAAGTTAGGCAAGAGCTGGGCTGCCAGCTTGCCAGCACATGTGTGCCGGAATCTCTCTCCCCGACGGTCGCGCTCTGTCGAAGTGGTTTTACACAAGAAGCAGACATGTTTTTGGCCCCCGCCCTCGTATAGTGCGGTTTCAGCCCTGTTATTGTAGACAGAATAATGGGCTTACGCTTTCACAAGCACTTACGCTCATGTTGTATTTATCTACGTGTTTATCTGCAATACACTTGCGGTTTTCCAGCAGGCAATTCGTTCTACAATCAGTAAACACGCATGTTCATAATTGTCTGCGAGTGTGTGTGTGTGTGTGTGTGTGTGTGTGTGTGTTAACATCCCTTGGGTGTGAAAAATGCAAATTAAAACAAGTAAGAACATTGCACCGAAAGATATTGCATTCATACGGACAGCAAACCCAATATACTACTTTCACTTCGTGAACGAGAATATGTATAATACAGATCCTTACATGTAAATTCATATTTTAACTACTATATAGCTGGGATTACTCATAAAATACAATGTGCCTATAAAACTATATTACGAAAGGGTCATTAGGTAAAATGTATAAAGCAGATAGAACGCGAGTTTATCGATCCAAAAACTAGCTCGAGGCTGATTTTATATGACTACCAGAGTTCCAATAATTAACAAATAGACCAATTTTTATTAAGTTTTTATTTTTTAATTCGGTGAAAAGGTCCCATTTTTCACAATACAAAATTTAATTATTATTCAGCTCTTAAATTATTTGTGTAAAGAACCTGATTCTTTCTGTATATATTGGCTTCCCATAAGTATCAACATTTTTAAAATCAGTTGAGCTTTACAAAAATTATGGCAAATAGTGTCCCCCAACCCTCAAAAATAAAAAAAAGCCTTGCCTATGAAAAACTTTTAGAAATCCATTTTGTTATTGGGCGTCCCAAATCAATAAAAAAAATATGGGTTTCATCAATCGCGGTAATATTCTGATGCTTAGTGCTATTTGTTTTTACTCAATATCCATCTCCCTTTAATAAAAAAGAATTTAAAGCAACGTTTTTCCAGTTGTTTGTAAGAGCTCATTAATATAGAAACTAAAAGTCCTAAAATACAAAAAAAATTTTCCAAATGCATGTGCACACACATTTTCGCCAATATAATGTTTTGTATTATTATTATTATTAATATTTGCATTATGGAAATGCATTCATTGGATAATATCGTTTTTCTTCTCTTAATTGCAACGTAAAGCTTTAAATATCCCATAAGGGCAGTTGGGATTTTTTAATAGGATTCCAGGATATTCCTAGCTGGACTCGATTCAAAAGCGCACCTCATATGTTTTCTTTAATTAACTGTAAAGTAGCCAGCAACATTTAGCCATCGCATTCGTTTCCACATATTCATTTTTCGTGTGTGCACAGGCACTTGTATTTCATGTGCCTCGGGCGTAGTTAATGAAAATGGCGCTGTCGAAAAAATATTACTACACCAGAAATTTTGACTGAGCTCTGCTCATATTTGATTTTCAATTTTTCCCACGTATTATGTAAACTTGGTAAAACGTAACCAATAAAAACATCAAACGGAATATTTCATTCAATCATCTTTAAAAACCGTATTTAAATTCATGCGATTTAATGTGCTACAAGTTAATTAAACCAATTGTGGGCAACCAATAAAATTATAATAAAAACACCACTTAAAATTGATAGCTACTGTAGCTGCTGCCAAAACTAGGGTAACGATAAATAAATCATAAAAATAATACGCACATATGCGTAAATATTTTACTGATTCTAACTAGGCTAATTCAACGCTATTTCAATCTCAGCAAATTGAAGCGTATTCGGGAATGTGTTAGAGTAATTTTCCGCAGATTTTCCCCCATGCGCAAACCAGGCGGAAAACCAAACAAACGCAGATTTAAATTGGAATGTTTGCAGCTGCAACGTAAATAGTTTATCGGTAAATATAATAAATAACAGTAGTAAATAAATGCATCAGAAAAATAAATTTAAGAAAAGAAAATACCAAATAATGTTAAATAATCTCACAATAATCCGGCTAAATTATTACTGTTCAAGGGAGAAACACATTGAGTACTAAGTAAGAGCTGATTGCTCGAATTTGTACTTGCACCAGGGCCGGGTAATAGTCGAAAGTATATAATAAAATAGTTCTTAGCATTTATCTTCGCAATACAACTTTCTAGAGTCGGGCACAGTCTTCCTTGTATAATCAATAACATATATATAAGTTCAATCTGATTGTAGTTTTTCAAGCCAGATCTCCACCAACAATTACTATCTAAGCTTATACAAGTACTTTTTAGACAAATCAAGTTAATTAAAAAATCTCAAGTAAAATCATTTTCACATTAATGCTTTTAGCGGTTAAAAATAAGATTAAAGAGTAGCAGAACTTGGCGAGATTATAGTTATATTTGAATTAATACGCACAGTGAAAGACAGAAAACGGATTTTAATCCAACTTGCAGCAATAAATAATTTTAAACAGGTCAAAACGTGCGTTCGGTCCGTGACCTTTCCTTTGCGCTGCTTTGGACTTAGCTAAAGCAGACCTAACGGAATCAGTGATTAAATGCGTATCAGTGCAAGCTAATTAATTCAAGGAAGGGAAAGGGGGGTCACAAGTCGCATTCGTTTTACATTTTCGCCTGCTTAATGGACAGGACTTGCCGCAATAACAAGGGTTTTTTATGGTTGTTGGCGTTTTGGCTGGCCCACGCCTCATAAATATGTAAAATTGCAGCGTAATTACCACGCACAGTTGCTCGGCCGCACACGGGGCGTATGCGTAGCAAGCATGCGAGCATACGAGCCACACGAGATGCTGTTGTTGTTGTCATAGTTGTTGTTGTTGAATGTGAGTGGGAACTTACCTTTAATGAAATCGACCGCCATCTCCAGGCCGTACGTATCCTTGTCGCAGTCATCCAATAAATGCGCGCCCAGCGTAACATTCGGCAGCAATTGCTGCTTGTTCACCTGGTCCAGCGTGTACAGCATGGCCTCCAGGGCCTGGATGCCCCCCTGCGGCATGATCTGGCCGCAGGTGATGCTGTCTTCGCGCGAATGCACCATCATCAGACCGCCAAGTATCACGTCGCCCTCGAGCACTGCGGCATGCTTCACAGGCCAGCCAGCCGCGGAGGGGGCGCCGGCGGCGGCGAGGGTTGTTGCCGTCGGATTATTCAATGTATTGGCATTCAACTGGGCCGTGTTTGTGGTCCCCAGCAAGCGGAGCGCGGGCAGTGCTTTACCTGTTGGTGCTGTTGTTGTCTCTGCTGTTGCCGCTTGCCAATTACTTTTATTATTTGCCTCTATTGCTGGCCACGCTGCAGTTGTAGTTGCATTTGTCTCGCTTTGTTTCATATTTAATGTGACTTCTGTTGCTGTTGCTGCTGTTGTTGTTGGTCCTTGTTTTGTTGCTATAGTTGATGGGGCTGTTGCTGCGGGCGCAACGCGCTTGGTTTTTATTGCTATTGCCGAGGGTGCTGACATTTTTTTTGTCTGTGCTGCTGCTGTTGTTCTTGCTGTTGCTGTCGATGGGTTCAATGTTGCTGCTGCTGCTGCTGCCGCGGCTATTGATGTGCCCAATGCTGTTGCAGGCAGTTTAATTTTTTTGCTAGCTGCCAGCGCTTGACCTTCGGCGTTTTTTATGCTCCTCGCTATTGCTGTTGCTGTCGCCGCAGGTGTTGCTGTTGTCGCTGCATTTAAATTGGCGCTTACGGCGTACGCCAACTCTGACCTTTGGCTTATCGTCGCCATTATTGTGCCCACATCTGAAGCTGGCAACGGTGCTGATTGCTGGTCTGCGCCATTTTGGCTGGCCATCAATTGTTGTTGTTGCTGTTGCTCTTGCTGCAACTGTTGCTGCGCTTGGCACAGCGCGCAGGCCAGCAGCAGCAACATGCCTCTGGCTACACTGGACACCATTTCGTGCTGTGTGTGTATGTGCCAAGTGCTCAGTGTGACAGCATTAACAAAAAATGTAACCGAATTTGTTTTCGGCCAGCTCCCAAATAAACTGCAATTAATTTGAGCAAACAACAGTTTAAAATTGCTGCTGGCCAACGCCTTTTAATTAAGTTGTTTTTCCAGCTGAAATTGATGTGTCCGCTAATTCCACAGGATGCTGCTGCTGTTGTTGTTGTTGGGGGGACGCATTTTAATGCGTCTCAACTTTGTAGTCGCTCTTGTTGCATGTTTTTGTTGCTGCTGTTGTTGCTGCCAGCACTGCAAATAAAATACAAGACAAACTCGTTGAGTAGAGCAGCGAGTGGCAAAAAAAGATGGCGGGATGTAAAAAGAGAACAAATAAATAAGCATGTTTAAGTGAAAGTGAATTACAAATGTGGAGCAGTTTAGCAAATTTAATGAACAGTAAAAATGTACATAAAAACGAAGCAGACATTTGTTTATTTCCCATTTCACACTTTGTTGCGTGCCAAAATGTTCTTCGCCAACTGTCCGACACCGAGTTGACTTTCCTGTTGCCAACTCTCAAGGGGCAACATCAGCAGGGCAGAAGGTGGAGGAGGCATGGGCAATTTGTGCTGACATGCTAAATTCAAAAGTCTGGCAATTAAAGCAATAAATTCAAGCATTAAACTAACTAAAATAAAGGATTATGGAAATTTTAGTAGTTCTCCATAAACTCGCACTTAAAAAAAACCCTATCAGAGTTAGGCTTTACACCATGCCGCATATTCGTATTTTTATGGCCAAAATTTTATTACATTTGCAAACAAATAAAATAGAAGCCGAGCCTCAAGCCTTTTTGATATTTTTAAAACAATTTCTTGCATTTATAGTTGCCTCGAGAATTTACTTTTTAAATTCATTTGTAATATTTATCTCACTGTTCGTAATACCAACACTGTTTATGACAAAAGGTACACAACTAAATAAAAAAAAATAATAATAAATATTTAAGATTATTATGTCAACAAATTTCCGTTTGAGTGGGGAACCGGCTTTAGAAATGTAGTTTAATAAGCGCAACATAAACAATAATATTTGACTAGGCAAAATTGTCTGCTCACATCCATAGAAACGGTCGGTAAGAAATGAATTTTGGTAGAAAAAACCATATTGTATTTCAAAGACATCCTTAACAAATTTGATAATATTGAGATTCAAACATTAAAAATGAAATAAAATAAGTTATAAAAGTGGCTTATATTATTATTATTATTATTATTATTTCGATTATATAAATCAATGTTATTTGTAATATTATATTATTATATTAAAGTTGCATATACATATAAATATATATATATATATATATGTGTATTGTGTAAATAAACCACTTGCATATTTATTCATATCTGGGTCACTTTCATCGACTGTCACAGTTTAAAAGACACAGCCAGCAAATGCATAAGTGATTATCTCACTCAAATATTAAGCCAAAAATCTTCTTGTCACATTCATTATCACTCCGCACCCTTCACATTCCGTGAAATTCGTTAAAAGCCTTATGCCTTATGGTTTTTGAATCCCCGAATTCTCATTCGCTGTAGGGAGATTTTAACCATTCAAATCTTAACTTCAATCAAATCTTAACTTCCACGTGGTTGATTAGGTATCTCCACTTAAATTATAGGACAATTCGGTTTGATACAAATAGATACAATATAGAAAACATTTGAAAACAAATTAAGAAGTCTCGTAAACAAACTGCTGAGTGGACTAGGGCCGAGTCTTAAAATGGTGAGCCATAGACAAATGCGGATATCCCGTTTACACTATTCAAATATACACTAATGCAAAATGGCACAAGACTTTGATAGACTGCCACAAGCAACAACAACTACTGACCCCGACCACTCACCGGAAATGCTGGCAGTAAAATCAACAGCAAAATATTTACATAGCAACATTTTCGGCATTTTCTATCTATGCCTAAAATAGATGAACACAAAAAGGCGTTACCTGATAATAACCCAAGGCATCGAGCCTATTTATCCTGACGACAACGACGTGCCGGAAATTGAGTTACATGGCGTTATGCTCATTAAATATTAACACATAGGCAGCTAATTAATTAAGAGGCTTCGAACCAAAGGATTTTCCGATTTAGGTTTGGGGAAACCAATTAGACCCCTATCGAGGTCCCTTGTGCGCACGTCCCTTCAGCCTCGGGTTTAATGAACTTCTTATAATAGACAGCCTAATAGTTATTCAATAGGTGGAGACACGAAGCACTGCAATTCACTACAAGTTACTGTTATTAGGGAACTTGGTTCGACCACCCTTGGGCCCTACGATAAATTTTGAAGGCCCTACTGTTAAGTGTCAAGTGCTGTGCCTTAGAATTAATCGATAAGCCGATAAACATAAAGTAACACCTGGTTTAAAGCGCACATTTAAGACACCAACGGCTAACTGCCGCTTTGGCCGGCGCTGTTAGTAAATATTTAGGCACACAATATAAAAATACCACTGACGCATATTTCTGGTTCTCTGTGACATAATCTTTAATACGCCCTACGGCACCAATGAGCCCGACCGACTGTTCTCTTATCTCAAATACCTGGCGTGCCAGGGTTGCCCTTTTCCGCTTTGCCCCCTCCGTTGAGTATTTGTTTATATTGCACCCACGCAGCCAACGGAAATAGCCGCAGGCTGCGCATTCCCAGTTGCTCTTTCTTCTGTTTATTTTCGTTGTGTGTGCTAATATTCGCTTTATTGAAACGATATCGGGAAGGTTGCTCGAAATGGCGGAAAAGGTCGTACGCGAGTAGGCGTCAACTGGCATGTGGCCCACAAATCGTCGGGACGTGCGAATAAATTCCATTTTGTGCAATGCTGCCAACTAATGAAATGTTACCCCGAATGGAACTAATGAAACGCTCTATCCCTATCCATCCTCCATGTAAATTTAATTAAACTTATCAATGTTCGCAGCCGCAAGTCAAACAATTGACAGCTGGTGGCCATTGTCCTGGACACACCACAGACATCACATGATATATGATACTATGTGGCACATGTACGGCCAGAAGCTGTTGTCATTCAGCCGTAAATGTCTGCAGCAGCAAAGCCTTCACAACTTCTGATAATAATGCATGACATAATAATGAACAGTCGATGTGCTGGTTGCTTAACCCATTGTTTCATGTATGGCTATGGGGAACACAGTGCTACAAAATAACGTCGTCAAAACATAAATCTTCATTTTACGTCTGGCTTTTGGTTAGATTACATTTTTAATTTGTCTTTATGATAACCAAAAAAACAAACGTGAAAGTTTTCGTTCGTTTTCAAATATACACGTAATTCACATTTTACACAATTTTTTTTACACAGCTTTGGAATAACACGCGTTGAAAAGATAAAATTGTTCTGTTCTTACACGAATTGTTTTGTTTCTAAAATGTCTAAGCACGGAAAACTAACTATCAAGTGATCTCTAACAAGATTTTGTATAGTGAAAAGAGTAAATTGTGTAAAGATTTTTGTGCCACGTCCACTGGGAGACTGGCAAATCAATAACATGCCGATAAACATAAAATCGCAAATCGATAAAAGGTGAATATTACCCACTACTTTAAAGCGAGTCACCAAATTTTTATACAGGAATTTTTTTGGAACGTATCTCCCGTATCTCCCGTTTACTGAATATACGGTTAGATATTATCATCAGATGAATTTCTTTGTTTGACTTAACTTAGATAACTTAACAAATATCAACAATATAGTAAAGGGCATAGCAAAAACTGTGACACATTTCACCGATATCATGGAACGAACACAAGATAGCTTATTACAGCATTAGTATCCTTATTAAGGACTCAAAAGCAATCAATCAAAACTGATAACAAAATATAGTTTATTTCCACATTCATCATCATTACCCGAAATAAGCACAGTTTAAAATAGTTTGACTCAGCTCAGCACCAAATCCGCTGTTGACCAGAGTAACAAACCGTAAACTTTTCATTAGCTCAATAAATGCCAATTTGAAAGTTTTGTGGACTAAAGTAATTAGTATAACAAGCTGGGATTGATAAATATTTCGCATATAATAGCTCTTCGTTAAACTTGCATTTATACAATTTAATTTCCAGAAAATCAACCATAAATAAATTCTGGACCGCAGCTGCATTTATGCTTAAAATACGTTTTGTGAACTTAAGTAATTACCATAAATATCCTTTAAATCTATGAACGTGCTTTGAAACCGAGATAACTACATATTAAGGTAATGTACATTACAGTCTGCTTACAGTATTGTTCTGAATACCCTGTTAAATCATTTTGGCCAATGTGACTCTGCCAATTATTGCGCTCTAAGGCCGGAAGAAAGTGCAGTTAATTAGAGGAAGTTTATTTTAATGCACATTAGCCAGCATATATTGATTTCGAGGCCAATCCTTTTAGTCTCGTCTGACATAATAATGTACTACATAGCTTAGGGGTGTAAAGCTTTTAATGTTATAAAGTAAGGGGTAGATACTCGCAGACACACCCAGGTAATGTAGTCGTAACAGTTTTGGTCATGTTTTTTTATGAGAAAATTATGCAGAAAGTTCAGTAAGCTCGGGAGCAAGGACCAGGACCCGCCGCTTGACTCTGTTGCGCCGTTAAAAAGGCTGCAACAAATGCAAAATTAATGCGCCACCTCCATTAAAACCAGCGGCGCGGCATAAAACAAGCGGCACAGACATCATCATAGCCGGCACAGGGCACAAGCTCATTTAGCCGGCGCTCAATTATTGAAATATTATTTATAAGCACTACCTAAAGCAGCTACCTTTTCGAAAAAAATAAGTGCAGCAGCAAAAAAAAAAAACAAAAAAAAGCCAGGAATGCTTTGCCGTTGGTTAGTTCATATCACGCATACGCGGCGTAATACGTGGCACGTGACCTGGGAATAGACCAGGCAAAGGGCCACTCGCAAGAGCGTTGACCACTTAATGCATGATTATCTCTAATGAATATGCAATGCGCATAAAAACATTTTCCCATTTTCCTCCATACATTTTTGTGGCTTTTCGCTGTGGTTCAAAGTAATAAAACTCATGAAATATTTCTATAGTGCGGTAATTTGTCATTTTCAAATTTATTGGGGCCGGGACGGACGTGTGAATAAGGCGTGGAATGTTCAAATTTAAATAAAAAGAGCATAAATCAGTGACTTACTTTTTGCGGTGGGGGAGTTTATGAAATTAGCGAAAATTATTTTAAAATATTAAATTCACAGTGAGATGAAACTTTACGCATCTCAATGGATTGCATTTTCCAGAGACTTTTAATATTAATTTAATTGATTTTTCTGTTGAGCCATATAGCTGTTCCTGATAGTTTTTTAAAGGGGTTGCGTAAAAATATATGTTTCATTCTTTTACTCTTTACTTATTTCTATACATTAAATGTTTTTTCACTCTTCCTGAATATTTTGTTCACCAATTAGAATAGTTTTTTCATATAAGAATGTTTTTTTTATTACTAACGCCTTCATATTTTGCTGTAGAGATAATTATGTCAATGACAACAATTAGCTATGAATAGGGGCACAGCTGTTCGGCCAGCAAATAAAATACCCCCATCATGTCGATCACACTCGATTTTTCAAGCGAGCTTTAAGTTATGTATTATATAAAAGTGGATTTTATCATGAAAAACTATTAAAATGTTATTTAACATGCAATGCATACATGTATTTAGACTTATATATATGTTCTCTGCATGAATGCTGTAGAACAAACACTGTCAACTAACAGTGTTATGTCAATCGTGAATAAACTTTCGTTGCGTACAGATCGTGTTTCTTTCGCTAATTAAATCCAGGCTCTCCCTGACGCAGGGAACTCGCTCTAACAGGTAATGGGCCCAGGACGTAGCCTGGTAGGACTATAAAGTTTATAACGCGGATTTTCCAGAGTTACGAACTCGGAAAGGTTCAGACTGGCAAATAAGTAAATTGCGTCGCAGTAATAGTAAATTGAGTGCATTGTACCAAATAGACAACAAGGACGAGAAGAACTATGGTTCTTGGAGCATCCAGATGCGAAGCGTGTTGGAACTGGCGGATCTATGAGAAATTGCTTCGGGGAATTTAAATGTGTCAAATGTCGGAGAAGGTGTTAACTGGATCGCGTTGGATCGTAAGGCATTGGCAACGACCACGCTGAGTGTAAAGACATCGCAGTTGGTATACATTAAGAATTGCAAAAATTCGCATAAGGCATGAGATTACATTGCGCGAAGTCCATCGGCCAAGCGGAAAAGTGCGTAAAATCTCGCTATTTAAAAAGTTGCTCAATTCACGCATGGCGGAAGAGCAGAGTATGGCTAGTCATCTGAACACATTTAGCGAAATTGTGGACCAGTTAGCCGGAGTTGGACTAGAAATATTTGACGAGCTCAAGGTCATTATTTTGCTTTCCAGTCTTTCAGACGTTTATGAGAATTTCGTTGTCGCCATTGAGACGCGCGACAGTTTGCCGACGTTCGAAATTCTAAGCATAAAGCTGAAAGAAGAAGGCGAGAGGAAAGAAAATGCAGAAAAGCACAGCGACACAGCGCAGGTTTTTGCAGTTAAGCAACGGCAAAATAACAGTGCGAAGGCAGCCACAAAGAAGAAAGAAGAAAGAAGAAGGGCACATTAGAGCGAATTGTCGCAGTCAAATTTCTAAGCATGACGAATTTAAGAAATTCGCAGTGAAGAGCGTGCAGCGAAATTGCAGTTTACTGAATGCGTTGGAAGCAAGCAGTTTTAAGCGATCAAGCTGGTGCTTAGACAGCGGGGCAACAAGTCATATGTGTTGCAACAAGCAAATGTTTTCAAAGCTTGAGTCACATAGTGAAATGATCGGCCTGGCGGATTCTGGCTTCTTGCAAGCGGAAGTCATGGGCGAAGTTAAACTAAAAACGGATTTGTGTACGCTGGTACTAAGCAATGTGCTATATGTTCCAAAGTTGACAGGCAATTTTATGTCCTTGAGTCAAGCGGTAGTAAACAATATTGTCGTACATTTTGGGCCAAAAGTTGCAAGAGTTTTGCAAGGTGGCGAATGTATATTCGAGGTCAAGCGAGTCGGCAGTTTGTACACGTTTGAAGGTAGAAATAACAGATGTTATGCTGCTGTTAAAGCTGATGGCGTACTATGGCATAACAGATACGGGCATCTAAATTACGCAAGCTTACAGGAAATGGCAAACAAAGGATTGGTGCGTGGAATGGAAAATATGGAGATGTTACAGAAGGTATCATGTAAGACGTGCATGGTAAGCAAGGTTCACGTACAGCCATTCCCAAGTTCATCAGAGAGCCGAGCGCATGAACTGCTGGAGTTAGTTCACAGTGATGTATGCGGCCCTTTCGAAACAAGTCGCTTAGTGGCGCCAGATATTTTTTGACATTTATTGATGACAAATCAAGGCGGATTTTTGTGTACTTCCTGAAAGGAACAGACGAGGTTTTTCGAAAGTTCGTGGAATTCAAAAATCTAGTTTAGCGCCAAACAGAAAAAAGGATTAAAAGTATTCGCATTCAACGGTTTTTTGAAAACTAATGGAATTGCATGGCAGTTGATCGTGGCGTACAGTCCGCAACAAAATGGTGTTGCGGAACGTGCTAATCGTACAATAATGGAGATGGCTCGATGTTTGTTGGCGCAGTCAGGATTAGGCCAGTGTCTGTGGGCAGAGGCAGTAAACACAACTGTGTATTTACGTAATTGTGCAGCTACGAAGGCGCTGATCAATATGACCCCAATGGAAGCGTGGACTGGTAAGAAACCATCGATAAGCCATTTACAAGTTTTTGGTTCCGTTGCAGTGGCACTGGACAAGGGTCATCGTAAGGGCAAGTTCCAGCCCAAGGGTAATGAATACCGAATGGTTGGGTACTCAATACAGGCTAAACCGGCTCTACGATGAAGAAACCAGGACGGTTGTCGACCGACAAGATGTTCTCTTTGATGAGCTTCGCTGTTTGGAGCAGGCAAGCGGTGATGCAGTAACATTTGGCATAAAGCTAAAAATGTTAGCGACGAAGAGAATGATGATGACGTGGACCTCAGCGATGACGACGTCACTTCTCAGTCGGATGCTACTAGTAAAGGTAGCGTAGATGAATTTGCAAGTGCAGAGGAGGTTGAAAGGCGTGAGGAAGAGCAAACGACACGTATAGGACCTGGTAGACCGAAACTGCTAAGGACGGGCAGACCTGGTCGCCCAAGGAAGCAGTACAACGTACTCAGCGCAATGGTCAGCGACGTGCCCATTCCAACATCCTTTGAGGAGGCGATGCGTGGTTCGCATGCTTCACATTGGGGCGAAGCAATGCAAAAGGAGTACGAGGCTTTGATTACGAATCAAACCTGGCAGTTGGCAGATTTGCCAAAAGATCAACGAGCAATTGGCTGCAAGTGGGTATACAGCTTGAAGCGAGATGTAAACGGCCAAATACAGCGCTTTAAGGCACGATTGGTGGCAAAAGGATATTCGCAGCGGTATGGCGTTAACTACAACGAAACATTTTCTCCGATTTATCTTGGCACTGGCGGCAGAATTGCAGTTGTATCTACATCAAATGAATGTTTGTACTGCGTACCTCAACAGTGATCTGGCTGACACTGTTTACATGAAGTTGCCGCAGGGATATGCAGATGGCAGTTCATCGAACAAAGTTTTGTTGCAGAAGAAGGCGATATATGGATTGAAACCATCTGGAAGGGAGTGGAACTCCAAGCTTGACAGCGTGTTGCGTAACATTGGGTTTGTCGCATGCGACAATGAGCCATGCCTTTATAGGTGGGAGGGAGATAATCTTGCATTAATTCTTGTTTACGTTGACGATCTCCTTATAGCATGCCAATCGAAGTCAGAGATGGTCAGCATTAAAGCTGATATTTCAAAGTCATTTGAATGCGTTGACAAATGGCCACCTGAACTGTTTCTTGGCATGGAGATTCAACGCGACGGAGAAGTTGGCGAGATCACTCTGGGCCATACGCAGTATATAAAGGAGCTATTGCGTAAACACGGCATGGAAAACTGTAGACCAGCAGCTACGCCTTTGGATGCTGGATACCAAGTGGCTTGCAACAGCAGCCATTGCCAGAAGGTAGATGTAACTCGTACCAAGCACAATTGAGAGCTGATGTGGTTGGTTTTAGCCGCATAGTGAGCATCTTGCGGGTGTGAAGCACATCCTGCGTTATTTAGCGTCTACAGCGGAGCTGAAGATACACTACAAAAAGTGTGGAAAGCCTTTCGAGAGTTTTGTTGATGCTGACTGGGCTGGTGACCAGGTTGACGGCAAATCATATACTGGCTATGTATTCTTTCTTGCTGGCGGGCCGATATCCTGGAAATCGGAGAAACAGCGCAGCGTGGCACTCAGCAGCACGGAGGCTGAGTATATGGCTATGTCTGTGGCATGCAAGGAGGCAATCGTGATGCGCAGTCTAATCGCGCAGCAATTAGCGAAGAACCCAGTACATCATGCTAGAACTAAGCATATTGATATAAGATATCATTTTGTACGACTAGTTGTCAATCAGGGCCAAATTGCTTTGAAGTATGTTTCTACAAATAGTATGATAGCTGACATGCTAACTAAGAATTTGTCAAAAGGAAAACATAATGAATTTATGAACATGTTAAATTTGAATTAATTTTTGTAAACATGTTTGCATTGAGGAAGGGTATTAAAATGTTATTTAACATGTAATGCATACATGTATTTAGACATATATATAAATTCATTCTCTGCATGTATGCTGTAGAACAAACACTGCTAACTAACAGTGTTATGTCAATCGTGAATAAACTTTCGTTGCGTACAGATCGTGTTTCTTTCTTAATTAAATCCAGGCTCTCCTTGACGCAGGGAACGCGCTCCAACAAAAACATATCGCTACATTAAAATGTATTTAAATACATTTTCTCAGGCTCTTACGTAAAAGAGTAGCTGTCAAGTTGCGGATGAATGTTATTTCCTCTTTCTTCTTTCAAAAAAACTTTTTTAAATATTTTTTCTGTGGTTGGTTGTTTAATTTCATTTATTATCATTTTTATTGTTTTGTCACTTAAAAAGTTTGAATATTTATTCTTTTTCTTTCCGATGGGGCCATCCAAGCGCTGTTGCAAATTTAATGCTCATTTTTGGGGCAAATTAAGGCCCATCGCTTTGACAACACGGCGACAGAACACGCCAAAAAGTTGTGTGAAAACTTTTAATTAGCAGCGTCCAACGGGGAGCAGGAAAAACAAAACGTAGAGAGCTAAGCGAAAATCCCAAAGGAAATGGCGCAAAAAACCAAAATTAGGAGCGCAATGGGTGTGGAAACACCTGCTCGAGAGTGAAACTCAATTTTCAATGCGTAAAAATAATGAAAATGTCCGACACGAAAATGAAAGTGAGGGAGTGGGACTGTGAGAGAGAGAGAGGCAGAGAATGAGAGAGAGCTGCATGCGCCACAACTGTTTTCAAAGTTTTGTTTAAAAGTTTCGGCTAGTTGCGGACTTTGTTGACAGCTGTGCGGTGAGTATAGCGGTAAATTATTTGAATTTGATAGATCAATTGGGGCTGCCAATGTCAGCGGAGAGCACTATGTGGCTTAGGACATTTTAGGCAGTAGCCATCCTTGTGATTAAAATGAACAAGACTTTATAATAGTGGGGTTTTTAGCTTGACAGGTTAGAATATATGTATCAATATGTATCTATCTTTTACTGCGGCTTTTGAACTAAAAGTGTAATGTGATTTTAAAGCTATATATAAATAATCCATAGCAGTGAGTGTGTTATAAAATCCCTTTGGTTTATTTCCTTTATGTTGTTTTCTCCTATTGATTGCAACTTTCAACTCACTTGACAGCAATTTGGTGAATTGCTTTGGCATCGATACAAAAGTCAAGTAGACAAAACGATGCCAAGCGCTTTTAAGTGCACTTTCGTTTTTCGCTCTTGAGTTCAGACGCTAACACCACGCTTTCAGCTATTTAATTTTCAGTCATGGGCAGGGCTGTAAATTTTATGCTATTTCATTTCCAATGCTGCAAGTGCTGCCAAAGTATTAAAGAAAGACGGTTCTCGACTCTACGACGTGGCGGTAGTCTAGAGGCCATAAAATGCCCGAAACTGACAGTGGCGGCATTCCGGGGACAGTGTCTGCCCCCACTCTGCTGTGTAGTAAACAAATTAATCCAATTTTGCGAAAGCTGCGACTGAGCTCCGACTGAGACTACAAACTGAAGCCGAGCCAGCGCCCAAAGCAAGTCGCCTCAGGCATAAATTAAGTAATTAAGTGCGTGAGGCGCGCAGTTGCCTAGTTACTCACTTTGTTAATTGATGCTGTGTCAAAGCGTTTATTTAGTGCTTAAGTGCGCATATTTTGCTAATTAAATTGTTGTTGTTTTTTTTTCGCCCACAGAAGTTGATTTGATTTATTTATTTCCCTCCCGCGACGTATGCGGAACCACATGTCGCATGATTGATTTGTTTATAAACATTAAATGTGGCATCAGCTCGCTACCATTTTGCAACATATTACGATTCCAGGAGTAGATTAAACACAAGCCAAGAAAAAAGCCCACCCCAAAGGCTGTTCAAGAATCTGTAGACGGAAGCAAAAGAAAAAAAAATTAATCAAAATTAATCGCATTACATAACCGACAAAAAGCAAACAACGACCAAAAAAAAAATCTAGGAGTCGAACACTCGACTAAGCGATACCCCTTCAACAATTACACAACAATAACAATAACATATTTTGATGGAAAACAATTTGTATTTAATGCCAAACAGTCGTTTTTATTTAGCAACTATTGAATCGCATAATAAATGGTATGTAAATAAAAGTCTCAAGCTTTCTACGCCAGACTTTTCAATTTGCTTTGTATTCGCGCCCAACGTGGGAAAGCAAGGATTTTCTGTTACACATATTTACATACACCTAAAACACCCGTTTCGAGGACGTGGTATAAAAAACGTGCGCCAAGCACAAAAGCAATTTACGTTTTCCCAACTTGACATATGTATGCACATGTCATATGATTGCTTTTTGCTCAGGCACGAACTCAAATGAAATTTGAAATTTCAAACACTTTTAAGTGAATGCAGACTATGTGAAGAGCGCACAGAACTCATTACGGAAATTACTTTACACAGCAGTCTGTCGAACGGGCGGGGGAAAACACTCTCGGGTGGGTGCCGTTGATGGGCCGAGCGAAAGACTCCACGCAAATGATATGCTTATTGAAGTGAGCTTCGATGCTGACGCTAAATAAATAAACAAACATTCCCCAGAACAGGAAAACGCAGCGAGGGTCCCGCCTGGCAATTAGTACCAAGAAGACGCCAAAGGAACCAAGCAAGCATATGGGCAATCTCTACTTGACATGATGCCACCAAAGATGGTGCTCCACCAGCTCCACCCTCACTGCGACCAACTCCCACACAATGACACAGACTGAGTGATGGCTGGCAAAATGAGGCTGATATCGTAAATATATTTGCTTGATAAATTTTATTAATTTAGATAATTTTCGTATTTATCCTTAAGGCAGAAAAGTTTTTTAAATTGTATTCAGAAACAAAATAATTCAAAATCACAAAGTGGAAATCAACAAAACTTAATTATTTTTTACTACAATGGTAATTCAAAAGTACTATTATTCTTATAAAAAAAAAAAAAGTTTGATAAATATTGCAAATGGAAATGGCCTAAAAATGTCAAAACAGATTTAAATAGTGGGAGGGAAATTAAAAAAATTAATTTGAAAAGGTATGATAAACGATTGGAAGTTCTTTTTTCACCCAAATATGTCACTAATTAGCATTTTTAAGAATCTTTAGAGAGGTCTTCAGAAGCTAATATTTTTGTTGTTTAACCGCCCTTGGCTATCCACGATTATATACTCTTTGGCGGTCATACGGACGGACGGATAGCACGACGCACATTGCTCAAAACCAATATACTCTTTAATTTGTGAGCAGAACAAAACGGTCTTTTAACCCTTTTCTAAGAGCTTCCAGGGAGAAGGAGTCATCTCTTAACTTTTCAGCTTTGTCTGTGTGCTGGTTTCCATGAAAACTAGTCTAGCAAATTGTTTCTGTTTCTATTTCAGAATTTAACCTCTGTAGTAAGTATATAGATTTCCTAGAAGCAATCGATCGCGCATATCTGCTTTGTAAGGGTAGTAAATCTGCGCCACCCCGAAGCCAACTGTTCTCTTTAGTTTTTACTTTACATATATGCTGGATGTGAATCAATGTCGCCTGCCACAAGGCAGCATCGAATCATGGATAACGCTATTCACTCTGACTTGCCGTACGTTACAAATTTTTAATTTGCGACTACCAGTCAGGCGCATTCAAGCACTTGAGTCCTGTCTGCTGGGCTAGAGAGTTTTTCTGGCAGACTGAAGTTGGTTTGTTTTACTTTCAATATTTGTTGCTGGCACCTATTGATTTTGCCCCTCGCCCCTCAAGCAACACGCGGCAGTCGATGGAGATTGCCACTGATAAAATCGAAATGATATACACGGCACATTAAATGGATTATTTAATGTTGTCACTCGTACGTACGCCTGGCAAATGATGCGTACAGCTGATAGCTGTAACACCCTCCTTTCAAACTGGTACTGACATTAAAGTCCCCGCAATGCTGCCTAGCTCTGGATTACACACCCGGGAGATGTTCTTATTTTTATACTCGTTCACGAAGTGAAAAGAGTATATTGAGAGAAGAGAGTCTGATTGTATTAACGAACATTTTTTCGGCGCTATTGACGCCAGAGAATTGTAACTTGAAATATATAATTGTGTATATCCGCTTCAGATAGAGTACGAATTTTTTGGCTACGCCCACTGGGGGCGTGGCAAGTTGATTTAATCAATATATATCCCTCAGTTTAAAAACTAGTTACATCAAATTCTTTCAGACAGATTACTGATGACCTCCACTAAAAATCGACCAAATCGATATATCTGGGGGCGAGTAATTCACAAAAATCTATACTTCCCACAATTTCAGAGCTAGAGTAACCAAATTTTACATATAGTTTTTGGGTAACGTCCTCTACAGATTAAGTCAAAAAAATTCGTCCGCTCCCCACTCCCACAAATTACAAAAATCGAAAATTTTCCAAAATAACAATAATAGTTCGGCCCGTTTTCAATTCTTTTTAGCTGGTTTTATACTGTGAACGAGTATGGCGCAGTCAGTTACATCCACCGCAACGCGCCTTTTTTTTTTTATTTGTCTTGTGTTGTTGTTGTCGGCGGGTTTGTCGTCGCCATTTGTTGTTTGGGTTGCCTTCACGGCTTCAAATGGAGGCTAAAGTTGATTGTGCTTGAAATTGGGCGGTTTGTATGTGCGTGCCAGTTCCTGTAATTGCTGATATGCTCTTTACCCAGCCTCAGCTTGCCACAGAGCTTGTAATAATAAATTAGGAGGCAAAGTTGGGGAACTCAGACTCAGGCTCAGGCTGACTCAGGCCAGCATTCTTGTGGCTATGCCTGTTGTCATTGTTGCTGTGGTTGTGGTTGTTGATTATGTTAAGGTGGTAAGCACTCAGGAGTCCCTTGGTATTATGAAGATAGTCGCTAAAAGCCACCTGTGGCTGGGAATGCTTCGCATATGAAAACCAGACACGACTCTGGATTGACGCTGTCAATGCCATTCCACATCAGTAAAGTGGATAAAGTCCTGAGAGGGACAATTGATGTTTGTTTTCTTTTTAGACTGTAAGCAGTTGAATAAACGTTTTATGAATGTGCATGAACATTTAAATGGGCAACTTGCACGCATTTTACACACTCAGTGTGATGCATAAAACATAAAATTTATGGCTATATTAAAAAAACGTTTTATGTCCCCCATAGATTTGGCCTCAAATCAGCATGCTACACAATCCAATTATTTTTCTAGGACCAAGCTGTTTTATCGACTCTCTCGCCTGTTTATCACTGGCCTGATAATTTACCAAGCCAGCGAACGACCTTTGACCTTAGTCAAACACACACATACACACATATGTGTATGTGCACACACACACAGGATCATTTGTAATCTGCTTGAGATTTGTTTGCTATGCCGCACGCATATTCGCCTGCGGCATAATTAACCACATTATTCAAGTCCATCAAGTGTAATTCGAATAACAAACTCAGTCATTTTTCAGGCTTGCTTTGGCAAGCAAACACACGCTCTCCATAAACGACCGAGTGGCAAACAAATATAGGAAACAGCATGAGCATAAGCCACTGGATCAGAGCACTTTGGGTACTTCCGCTAAGCCCCTACCAGCTGAGATCAGCCGGCATAAATAAATATTTATGACCTGTCTAGGCGCCCTTCTACAGCAGTGGATGTGGATTGTCTTATAAATATGCATATCAAGGGATTCATATGGCTAATACGTCCACGACCTATTCTTGAAATCGTCTAGGCATGGGATTAATTAACATAAAAGCCAAAACAACCTAATAACAGTGACTGTTTGATTACCGATGTTTGTAACTAATTCACTTTAAGTTCCTTGCAAAACTCTACCTTAAATTTGAATACATGCATCTCAATAACACTAAATTCAAATCTTTAATTCACATAATTCAACTTAAGCCAGAGAACGGATTTTTCATTTTCATTTGATAACCATAGCACTACATGTACTTGTTTTATATTATCTAACGGTTAATTATATTGTTTACGTAATTCACTTTAGACTCTCTGCAATTTTTAAACTAAATTTTAATATATATTTTCTTGTTCATCTCAAACGCACTTGAGCTGGCACACAATTTTAATCTTTAATTCGCATGAAATTTGTTTTTCAAGAAGAGCCAGAGAGCGTATTTTTTCATTTGATAACCATAGCAATACACGCACTAGCTAAGCGAATAAGACAAACAAATCATTGATAATTTAATTCAGCACATGGTACAATTTGTGGGCGCCCCGCTAAACCATAATCTTAAGCCAAGTGCAATGCAAATAAGTCGCTATGAGAGCACAGGCAGCTCCTCCTTTGCTGGCATTAGGGCCTTTATTGTTATGTTGCCTGCCCGAAACGGCAAAGTTGAAGCAGACGAAAGCGAGACATTTCCACTAAAAACTGAGTTCAGCTAATTCAATTACATTGAAATGCAAATGCAGTCAAGTACTTAGATGGTACTTGAAAGCCAGCTGGCTTTCCGGGAGACTTAGGCGCGGCTTATGCCATGTCTTCGTCTAGGACATAGCTAAGGCTCTTGATCTGGAAACACTGTCTGCTTGATTTCTGCTTCATCTGCAAGTATTTAGAGCATTTTAAAGAATTTTCGCCAATTTGTAAAGAAAATAATAAAAGCTAATTGCAAGAGCGTGTGAGATCTTTTGAGTGCACTCAAATGGCAACTTTTTGCATGTCGGTAAATAAATGAATAAAGGGTAGAACTTTGTGCAAAAGTAGCTTGCTTATAATACATTCTTTTACACAAGTGCAGCAATGCAGAACTTTTTAAATTTATGCTTAAGAAGTTTGTAAATCCTTTTATTAAAACAATAGCAAAACATAGATATAAACATGCAATACGGATCAAGTGGTTCTACAACCCACAATCCCACTTAACTGTCTAAATAAGGACACAAACATACATAGCATTCCCCTCGATTTGCCCTACAACAATTATTATAAAGCAGCTTTTGTATACGTTACAGACAGACTAAAAGTAATAGTAATAAAAGTAATTCGCTTATTTTTTACTATTTAATAAAATAGATGGAAAGTATATAAACATTTAATTTCTTTAATAGGCGGCTTTAATTGAAAAAGAAGCAAATAATTAAAAAATTGTAAAAATTTAAATTTTTAAACCCTCTACAAAGTAATACATGTAATTGAATTTTTAATATATTAAGCTTTTAGAGCGTCAACGTAGCGAATAATTGAAAATTTACTTAATTTAAAATATTTAAAATCCAATGTTCTGCTTGAGCCCTTTTGGAAGAGCTATTGACACTTTAATGCTACAATAATAATAGCTAATGTTTACCAAATTAATCGTTGCTATATTTTATAGTAACTGCTTATGTACAGTTTTTAATGGGTACTTTGCACATCAGCGCTATAATGGCAGCGTGAATGAAAAAAGACGACTTGATACATTTTTTATTGTAATTGAATTAAATATCCTTATTAAAAGAGAGTTACAATATTTCAGAAAACAGTGCTGACTGACTTAATACAAATTTAATTAAAATTTTGATATGTTGCCGACAGAAAGGACTTACAAGGATGTGAGCTGGTGCATTTTTCGCTCTTAAATTGGGGATTCACTCATTTCCATTAAGGGCCATTTATAAAATTATTTTCAATATATTCGCTCTCGTGATAACTGCATGGAAAGCAGCTTTTCACCTCGTTAAAATGTGGCAGCCACGAGCTGCGGGACCGGGAATCGAGGAGCGTGGCACGTGGTGCGTTAATCTGCGGCAAGTTGCCGTTAAATGCCGACGGCGGGCAGTTTTAAAGTGCCATAAAAACGGATGCTATAATAAATATTAATGTCGGCGACGCAAACAGGCAAACTAACTGCTGCATTCGCATTCAGACATAGGCTAAATATGCGCTTCCGCTTCCGGTCTCTAAGGCTGCCCGCAAGTCACAAGACCGAGCGCTGGCAAACCTCTGTGGGGGCGGTTTCTTCGTTTTGTTTACATTCACTGTAAAATATTTATTTATTTGCGCCGCATACGAAACGCGCGTCAGGGGCATCATTTGCATTAAAACACTTTCATTGTTGGTAATCTTTTGCACTCGCATATAAAATTTAATTAAGGCGATGGACCGTCATTATTCAATTCCTAATGGGACGCATCAGTCAAGCCCAAAAGTGCACAGAGTGAAACCGATATATATATATATAAATACCGATATACCGAGACACGCCCCGTTGCCCTTTCGAGAGCGAGCCAAACAAAAAGCTTGATTATTTTTGGGCGAAAAATTGTTTGCGAAATAGCAACGAAAGTGATTTAAGCCAAAACACACACAAACACACACACTCACAGAATAAGACCCAACGACGCTAAGAATAACCTTTTGTATGATGATATTCGCCAGCCAAACGAACGCCCAAGCGGATTTAATTTTATTATTTTGGCATTAAGTACCAAAAGACCCACCGGCCAAAAGTAGTCCAGGACATTTTCACATGCTTTAAGCAATGTTATTAATAAAATAAAATTATATGATGAAACTTTCACGTCAGTGCAAAGTGTACGAGTCGGAAACATGTTAATTAAAACAAAGTTGGCAGAAGAGATGAGCTGAAAATGAAAACGATTTTTACATTTTCTCTTAAATTATTATATAAAAATATAAATAAATAAAAATATAAAATATAAATAAATAATAAAATAAATATAAATATAAATATTTCTCTTTAATGGTTAATTAAATGAACACTTCATAATTCGCAAATTTGTATTTGAACAATAACATGCAGTGTTATTGGAGAAGTTAGCAATGACCAAGACTAATTTGAGCAAAGGTCTGCAACAGACCGTAGGAGGCACATTTGACTCCCTAAAAATAATACTTGTGTGTTCGGTATGAGTATGTTTACACAAAAGGATTGGCGAAAGACCATTTTTGCAGAGCAGCTTCAAGATGAGTATAATTAATGTTTAAGATTGAACATTTTTAAATTCCTTCAACTAATGTATGTAAAACGATTAAATAGCACGAGCAATGTTTCAGTCGAGAGCTCTCGACCAGAACAATTGAATATAACATTCACTTTTGCTAAATTTTTATAAATTCCGTGTCATTATTAATTTGTTTTATTTTATTTTCAGCAAAGGAGAGTAAACTTTAACGTGTAAACGTATTGGGAAACATATATATATATATATTATCCCTGAAAGTATGCAACAGCATTTAAATTACTTTTGGCTGCAGATCCTTACGTATGCATTATAAAGTAGGGCAACCAATTTAAATCCATTTTCACAGCTATTTACAGGCTCTTTAGTCGCTACTCAGGCTTAAAACTTATCCCGCACACACACGCACATTCGTACTCAGCTAGTATTAAGTGACAAAAACTTCTAGACTGGCAGCTGAAACGAGTTGAAAGTTATTAACAAGAGTTTTACCTTTTAGCTTTAATTATGCTGGGTTTGGGCCCAACTTAAGCCCGCTCAACACCAACACAATTTCGTTAATGTGTGTGTGTATGTGTATGTGAGTGTTAGCGTGCATGTATACGTGTGTAGTTTTATAAGCGCTTCTAGTAAAAAAAGGGTCAAAATGGCAAGAGAAAATTTCAAGCTAAATTTTGGTTGCTTTTCTTGGTTGCCGTTTTTGTGTGGCCATTTCCCATTGACGACTCTTCACCGAACTAATGTGAACTACCCAATGGCCCAAAACTAATGGGCTGTCAATTCACAGGGTGACTCGCTTATCAAACAAGCCAAAAACTTAACAAAAAAATGTGTTCATTTAGACAGTGCCCGACTAAAAGATATCCTGTGTCCAGTTGTAGCATACATTTTTTACTTACTTACAATAATACATTTTAATACATACACAACTCAGAGAGAAAATAGTTTTTAAATTAAATTCTGTATTTTTTTCTGATTTTTAATGCTTTTCCAGGAGGATAGTATTTTAATTTCTGTAAATTCCAAAAGTCAAAAGTATTACTTGATCAATCGATAAATATCGGCTTTGATAAATGGGTCAAACAGAATATAAACTTTGTCTTTATATAATGGAATAAGGCACTTTCATCCCAAATGCACCTAGATCGGCATACTTACGTTCATTCATACACTTATACAACTTTTTTATACCTTTCGAATTTATCTAAAAAAGCTACAGGGTATATGGAAACAAAAAGCTGAATGCAGTGAAATATTGCAAAGTGCAGCCGGACAATCAGTGATGGCAATGCTGGTGCTTAGAGCGAGGCGAAAATTGCTGGCAATAAATTTTAGTGACTTGTGCGTGACAACTCATTAGAACTGACAATGGGCCCCCAGGGTGAACAGAACGAATGCGAGAAGAGTTGTTAACCCAAAAACCGCTTTAGACAAATTCAGCACATTCGCAGCTTTATAGACCGAAGCGCACTTAATGAGCACAAAGACTAAGAAATATAGAAAGCACATATTTTGAAGATGCCTATCCTACATGCCCTATCAGTCTCTCGTCCAATGTTCCAGTCACAATTGCTAGCACATCAATCACAAATTTCATCAGAATTTAAACTCCGTGCTGAAAAGACATTTGCATAGCAATTTTTTGCGCCGCAGAAAGATTTATTTCACTTTTATTCGCATTTATCATTGCACCCACACAATGTAAACAACATTTAAATGTTTCTCAACTTGAAACAACACCACCACCTAACAAATTTTATATTGTAGTATTATTCCAAGACTCCCTTTTGTTAAGATATTGTCTGAATTGGCATTCGGCTGAATTTGCAATAAGTGAAGCCAACTCGAGCGGTAATTAATAGATTTTAATTTATTTTGCTTGCTTCTTGGGATTTGAGACAACTGTCTTTAAAATTTGTCGCTTTCTCGGTTTTTCTGCTTTGTTTCATAATATCAAATAAATACCTCTACTAAAATTGCTTTATAATAGCTCCAAATAAAACAAATTTATATTTTTAAATTAAAATTTAACAAAAAAAAATTGATCTTTAGATATACATATTTATATTTTTTTACCAAACGAGCTCACCATAAATATTAAAATTAATTTGTTTTGATTATTTTTGTTTTAAATATAAATTAAATTCAATGCAGCTCAATTGTAAATTTAATTTGTTTTTTTTTTTGCACATAATTTATTAAAACTTATAGCACATAATATATCACGCTTAAGTAAATTAATGCATTCATGGCAGTTAATTTAATTTATGTTTGCATTTTGTCTATTTTTTCAAATTTAATATTTATGATGAAAACGATATGCCAGCAGACAGATGCATTTTTTAATATTCATGGAATCACTTTCACTCTCAAAATTTAATTACAAAAATTAAATTAGATTACGAAACTTTTAATTTTTTATGTTTAAGAACAACTTTTTTTACATTCATATTTCATATTATATTTATATTTAATTTTTTTATGTTGACCAAATAATAAATCTCGGACATATGTATATAATAACTTCACATACACATAGATCCAGGACCCACAACACCGCTCGGCTTCGACTCGCGTTCGAGACTGCCGCGTGGCTGCTGAAAAAATCGAACAGCAGCCGCCGCTGAGGCTGTGCTGCTGTAAGGCTTTGTTTTGGGATTTTTTAACAGAGCTGAGACTGTTAGGACCTCGGCCTGTTAAGGCGTTGCTAAGTAGCATACTGAGAATTAGTAGGAACAGTGTCCAAATCAAATGTGGGTTTTTTGTGCAGCTGTTTTTGCCTGGAGAGTCATTACAGAAGAATGTGTCGACCTCCGGTTCCACGCATGCAAGAATGATTTACTGCCTCTGTTTTTATTCACACAAAGAGAATGAGAACTTTTTAGTAGAAAATTAACTATCTTGTGAACTGGGTTTCTGGCGCTTAGTTCCAAAAGCAGCAGGCTCAATATATGTTTGCTTTGAAAATGTTTGCATTTTAGGGCCTCGTGGGATAATGCACATTAAAACGACCTAGAAGCTCCCTTGTGTGTCTCCGAATTAAATGGGAGACATTAAGCATTAATGCTGTTAATGTCAACGGCCCAGCAAAAGATAAACATAAACATAATTGATGGGATCGAGATCGGGATCGGGATAAGCATCAAACCATTCATCATTCCGTACCGGAAACTTTTATGCGCATCAGAAAGGCGCGGAATAAAAAAAATATGACTTTTTCGCCAGCATCAGAGCTCCATGTAGTGTTCAGTCAAATAAATGTGTGTTTTTGTTGAGTCTTCTTGTAAATTCATTGCCTTCCAATTGGCTGCAACACAACTTCGCCCGAACATTGTGGTCTTGTATGCCAATAAACTGGATTAAAACTGCCAAAGCGGCGCACATGGTAAACAGCTGAAAACATTTAACACTTTCTCTATAACTTATAAAAAATGGGCTCTAATTCCACAATAACAGTTTTTCGCCACTTCTTGAGAAACCTTAACCGCTTTAAGCACAGCAGAGATGTGCAATTCGCAGAAAAATGCTTGAGTCTTATAATCCAGTTCTTTATACAGCTGTAGTTATGAAACCATTTAAATTAATTTTTTATAAATTTTACATATTTCTCGTTTAAATCGCTAAAATCTAACTATGACAACCATCAATTGATTTTTCATTCGCAAAACCTCTTCACAGATTGCATTCATTTTGTTATCCTTGTTCATGACGAGCAATTTGAAAATCCTTGAGATAATTTGCAAGCCATTCACAATTCAGATCCAGTGATTCACCCCAATAATTATTATGTCATTACACATTTTCACTTTCCACTCGTCAATTGAATAAAAAAATAAAAGAGAAAAAGTTAAATGCTTAACGCGCAATTAAGCAGGCAGCCCGGGTAAAGTGCGTGCCAATAAACATTAAATAAATATTTGCCCAAGGCATGCCAGAGAGACGAACTCGGAGACTGATGGACGGCCAGACGGACGGACTAATAGACAGACAGGCAGTCGGACAGCGAGAACGTGCGCGGCGATAAATACTTTTGCACGTCGATGCCAGAAACAAGAAGAAGAACCACAACTTAAGAGGGCGACAAGCAGCTGATGATGACTGAAACCGGACCTGAAGCCGAGCCGGAGCCGAGGCCTGGCAGCTCGACAGTCTACTGTCCATCCGTGATGTGCTTTTTGTTGACAGCATAATTACGTCGATGACAGCGGTCGGCGGTGGGGAGACGGGCAGGCGAACTGACGAGCAAACACAGACATGACCATCAAACTGAACTCGGACATTGGACACTAGACACTGGACATTGGGCTGTCGGGCCCCATTAGCAGGTGACCCCAGAGCAGTTCAGTGGAGTTCAGTGTAAGCGTTTCTAACTGCACGCAGGTGATTTGCGGTTGGCATTGAATTTGACGCCGCGCACAAAAAGACGCTATAAATAAACTGCAAGTTGACCTCTGTGCGCACTTTATTTCTCAGAATACTGTAAGTATATAAACACCCGGGTTTTAAAGTAATTCAATGAACCAATCTTTGAATCTAATGTAATGTAATGTAATGAAATATATAAGTATATAAGTATATAATGTTTTTCAACACGTTATAAATATAACAGCTGTTAAAAAGTTCATGATAAATTTATAGAAATTATTATTGTGTTGCTTATTACATTTTATTAGTTCTGAGATCTGTGGTAAGGTAACTATATCTTATTTGTATTTATTATAATATATAGTTTGATATGTCAACAAACTGCATTAAATAAAAATATACGGCACGCCATTACTGTTGTCAACAAAAACTAAGATTTTAGCAAAAAAAAAAAAAAACAAAAAGCACATATTGGCGGCTGTAAGGGCAAGAGGGGAAGCTCTTTCCCTAAACAGCTATATGCCAAAACGTGCGCGCTTTTAGGATGTTTTTTCGTTTTTTGGACTTGTAATTCGAAAGAGTGGCAAGGCGTACGCAAACCAAAGGTCGATAGCAAGAGAGGTTCTTGAAATAGCTATACAGACAACCTGCTCACTTTTTGGTGCTTTATACCTTATTGTTGTTATTGGTTCAATAAACCAATAACTCGAGCCAGCCAAACTCACTCTTACCCAATAAAAAGGTCGCTAAAAAAACTACTTGTATCAAACTTTATACATTGTTATACATAAATATAATACACAGCTATAGATTAGTTTGCTAAATGAAAAACATATTAAAAACTTCACTTATTAGCTTATAGTCCGATAAGAATTATTTTGTATCCATAGTACAGGTCCACATGTGAAAAGCCATTGAGAAAAACATAGGTGAATCACTATATAATTTATCATTGACGACTGCGCTATTTACGAGCCCATTGCTCAATAGTACGAAAGCGTGCCCGCCTCCAAATAGACACAATGTAGCTTCAGGCTATATGAGATAATACAAGTCATAGCAAGGTACATCTGAATAAAGTGAGTCATAAATGCTTTTTTCAATTCATTCATACGTTTCAATTCAAACAGCACAGAAAGCATAGGGAGTAAGCTTTTCGTTTCGAAAAGTTTTTCGCATTGCTCTACTAGAAACTCAAGACACGGAGTGTTTAGTAATAGTACATATTGATAAATAATAAAATAAATACATAGATAGTTACAGAATTATAGCTATATTATTTTATAGCTTTTTATTATGCTGGGCTTGGGGCCTCGTGCTTTTATGTCTAAAAGTCCTATCCCAAAATTTGGACTACCACGAATTCAATAATTTTATAAGGGAGAGTCAACCCCCTACCACAAACTTGGGTAGATTTAAAATCTTTTATATTCCCTTAAATCCCTTAATTTGTTATTGTTACTGATTTATTGTCTTCATGTTTCTCAGTTTTCAATTTGTGAAGCATCACAGAACAAATCTCCCAAAACACATGTACATTTTAATAAGTCTGTATAATGTTAAAATAACCTGCTAGTGTTTTCCTTCGCTCTCATGGTGCAATCTGACTAAAACTCATCCAATTCGCAAGCCACAAAAACAAGGCCAAAAACCACAAACAAATTTTACCCTCAGTGGTCTGCAGGTTAGAAATGCCCTTCTATCAAATAACAAAGGGAACCCAAACACGAACCACAAAAATAAACCATGTACTATATTTTTTCTTGGCGGTCAGGCGCAATCTGGATGTATAAACACAAGGACACACTCTCACACAAACATGCATGCAGGGAAATGCCCGTAAGTGAGACCTGGTGCGAGTTACCAAAACTTTGTTGGGGACAGCGTGGGCAAAACTTTGTCCGGATCTGTGTCTGGCCATAATCATAACAGCAGACTCATGAGGCTAATGAAGCGCTGGGGTGCCTGTTTGGGCGTGATACGCCCCAAATTATGATTGCAACCAGCGTGTGCGAATTAAATCACACTCTGCAAGGACAAGGCCAAGGTAATTGCACATGGCTAAAAAGTTATTAATTATATGCCACAGAATGTTTGCCGAGCTCTGTGAGAAATGCAAATGCAACTCGGCAGCCCTTTGAGCTGGCTTTTGCTCTCGGCCAAATCGCATGCAATTAGTGAACATAAAAGTGTCGGTATCTTGTGTTTGTGAGTGTTGGGTGGGTGTGGGTGTAAGGAGTGGTTGGTTGGTTTGATTTGGTTGGCATGTGCCACGGTGGTTAACCATTTTCCAGTTTGTCAAAGGCAATTAACTTAACACCAATTTGCCAGGCTCG
This sequence comes from Drosophila colorata, assembly GCA_035041545.1. NCBI lineage: Eukaryota > Metazoa > Arthropoda > Insecta > Diptera > Drosophilidae > Drosophila > Drosophila colorata. The sequence continues at coordinate 579,288 of JAWNLD010000233.1, forward strand.
AAATTAATTGGTGTTCAACCGAACCTCCAAAAGTTTGTTGAGTAACGATAAAATGAGTTTTGAGCGAGGGATTACAATTTATTTTAATAGTTTACCATAGCAAAGAGAATCGCATACGAAAGCTAAGATTTAGCTGACATTCCTTTAAAAATCTTGACTTTATTTTAATTTATAAATTCACCTTTACTTTTGAATGAATTTTGTTTGTTAATTTGAGAAGTTAATATTTTAATTTGATTTTAGTCAAGCTTGCCCTTCAATTAAATTAGTATTTTGTATTGCGTATACTTTGCAATAGTTCTTAAGTCAAAAAAAATTAAAAAAAATAAAAATAGAGTGTTAAAAAACTTGTATCAGAAGTGGTTTTGTAATTTCCAACTGTTTACAATTTTACAAAAACCAAATTTAGCACTAAGTTCTTCTGAGAATTCGTTTCGAACAATGTTTAAGCTTGTTGTTATAATTTTTAGCCAACTCCAAAGCTTAAGAACGCAAACATACCTTTTATTTGCACAGATTGAATTCCTCGAACGTTGCATTTTCCATTTCAGAATATTTTGGCTTTATATTTACTCGACTACATTTTCCATATGCAAATGCAAATTCTCGGCTCTGCTTCTCAGCTTGATTATTTTCAATACAGTGTGGGAAAATGGGTATATGCAGCTTTTGCAAATTACATGAAATAGAGCGCCTCCACTGACAGGCAAACAAAAAGTCAGCCGGGTTTTTAGTTGAACAATCAGCCGTTTGGGGCTTTGTGATGTTTCGTTCTGTTTAGAGCTCGTTAGAATCTGCGCACCAGCGAGAACGTGTCCGGAATTTGGCTAGCCGTTTGACTAGCCTTACTCTTCCTTAATATTTCTCTCTCTCTCTCTTTCTCTCTCTCAAATTGTGCTCCTCTTGTGCAAATGCAAGCAATTCTTTTGTTTTAATTTAAATTTATTGTCTAGTGGGCGTAGCAGTCATATTTATGGCCAAGCAATCAATTTAAATGCAAAGTACAGCGATTTCTTAAAGCCAACAGAGTCCTTTCTCACCTATGACTGAAGATGTGTTTTTCTCGTGTCACGAAGACATATTACTCGATATAGCTTTCCGCTTAGAGCTCTATTACTACGAGCATTCGTGCGTGTACAAAACTGAAACGTGACTTTTTTGTTGGTATTGATTTATTAAAACGAAAGTATCTTTGCTGCGAATAATAAAGTTCGCACTATTTATTGTCTTAGACTGTTATTCAATTAGTGTTCAATATTTAACACTATTAAATATATGTAGCCTTTAAACTTCTTTTGGTAAAACTTAAAAACTCACTAGCTACATATTTAAGCGATAAAAAATTGTCCCGAATAAGTTGATAGCTATCAAAATTTCGCTTGGACAGTTTTAATGCCAGTTCTTACTCTAAACAGGTTTATAAATTTGCTAAACATATTTAAACAACCTTTTGTCAAATTGAAATATATCGTGTCGTTTCAAGTTTCGTTTCGTGACCCAACACTTGCCCTGTTTCGTGTGCTTGTTAGCATTTGCATAAATAGCTGTACGTAGGAGACAGCACAGAAACGGGTCAGCGCACTGACCACAGCCTCAGGCCGAGGTCAGCTCTCAGTTCTCTGTTAGTCAACCCAAATCACAGAGTACAAAACACATGGCGCCGTCGGCTTTAAGTTTCCATTCGTTTCAAAAGATGCATGTGGGGCAAATCCTCGTAGTTGCTTGAACCGGGCAAACGGCAGTCAGTTGTCATAAAACTGTCAGCTCGTGGCAGACAGAAAATGGCAAAATCTGCGATAGGTTCAAAGATTTGCTTAGCCCAAATATGCGAAACTAGAGAAAGATTTGCATAATTTAAACATAAAATGTGCCCTTAATTGAGTCTACTATAAAATATGAAAATGAAATATTTTGTGGGTTATTGTAGTAAATCCGCTCGGTACAAGTTTTACTTGTACCCATTAAAAATTTGAAAATCTGTGGTATATACGCACGTTAAAGAAGTTGCAATTGATTTAATCGATGTCTCGATGCATTGGGAACATTTTCATACAATTTTTTAGCTCAATCCATAAAAAAAAAAAACGTTTCATTCTTACAAAATTATAAGAAACATTTTATTATTATTTAAATTTTGTGTACTTATAATGTACTACTTATTATTCTCTTAGGCTTAGGTCAACATTTTTCTTTACCAGAACATTGTCAAAACTCCACTGTGTTTCATCAGGAAAGGTTTTTGGGTCACTGAGTGTCCTTCAGCTTAATTCGGAATTTCAATTAATCAGGAATTCTTTTTTGGGTGTATTGGCCAATCGGATACTTATACTTCATTTTCTCATTTATACATTAAAATTAAATATATTTTATTGTTTTTTAGGTTTTTAGCTTTAATTCAAGTCATCTCGGCGTCGTGAAATTTACTTATACAACTTCTGGTATATACTTTGCATAGTAATTAATTTAATTACTGCCCATACATGGTGTATGCTCAGAAACGTGAATTTGTATTATTTACCAAAACACAGTTGCTCAATCAAAACACTTTCGTGTCAAGTCTTTGGGTGCCAAAAAACTTTGTTGCAAATTAATTTGAATTAATTGTTTTTACGTTTGCCGTGAAAACTTTTTGGTTTACATTTCGCTTTACGAGCCCACACTTTGGCCAACCAGCACAGCCAACACTATCAACAACAACAACGACAGCAGGAGAAACTTTCATTATGGCGCAGTTCGTGGATTGGGTTTGAGGATTGGGATTGGATCTGGGAGAGTTTGGTGCGGTTTAGTGGCAGCTCCTAATGAAATTCGCTCGACTTGTTTCCTGTTTATGGCACGCCCGCCCTCAAACTTTAGACATTACATAGTCATGGTTGTTGTTGTTGTTGCTTGGCTCTGAAACACTGAAAACTTGGAAATGATATTGGGTGTTTGGGATCCGGTTCGGTCCAGCTACAGCATGTCTGTGTCACTCAAATGATTAAAGATTTCATTTTATGGCTGCTGCTTGGCTGCGTTTTGCTCTGCTTCCTCGCTATTTGCTATTCGCTGTCGGCTGTTTGCTACTTTTTGCAACAATTTATCAACTTTCAAGGTTTTCCGCAGCAGTTGTAAAAACTTTGCCATTCGGTTTTGTCTCGCTCGCATTAAATTTATAATTTAATCAGCTAACTGTTAGTCGGGGGCACCACGCGCCCACGCTCTGTAGGCAAATTTCCACTCATATTTCATGCTTACCATAAAACCTCACCACGGCCGTCTCTCCTTTCGCCTGACCTTTGAATATTCAATCGACTGGACTAGCTCTTTAGCTCTGCGTTCCCATCCTTCCTTCTCTAATCGAAGGTCATGGCAGAGCTCATCAAAAATGATTAATGCGCGCCATTTTGCGACAGCGACAGAACTTCGTTAGTGGAGCATTCGCGGGCGACACTACAAAACTTTTCAGACAGCCGGAAATAGCTAAGTTTTCGGCAATACACGTATATTATTTAGCAAGCAAAACCCGCTAAGGCCGCACGCCCTTGAAAACTGTTAATCACCCGGCTAATTATATTGCGAACTTACATTATTCGGAGGCGTGCGCGTGTGCCCCTTATCCTACTGGCAATTGTCATAATTACTTATGTGTAAATTGACAAAGGGTATAATTACGCCGTATTTCCCTCAGGGCTCAACACACATTTTCATAGCCAGATACAAAGGCGAATAATTAATTGCATCGTATGCAAATAAATAGAATTTACAATTCATTATTCCACTGATATGTGGGAACATGTTTATATTAATAAACTTTAAAACCCAAATATTATATGTGGATTACAACCTACGGAAAATGTTGAGAGTATATTTCTTGATACAAATATTCATTAATCTTCAATTGAATTACATATATTATGCTGATAAAATAAAATAATCAACTGTTGATTGTTTTAGGGTGACTAGCAGATCTTTAGATCAAAAAAGTAATGCAACAAAAAAAGTTGTGCATTGGCGCGGTCGCACTTGACACCTAAACTGCGTGTTAAACATCATCGACACCAACCATTTAGTACTTGCCGAAATTCAAGTTAAATTATCCAATAAGAAACAACGTAAAATTGTAAATAAAACCAACTAAGGTTTGTGGATTGGGTGGTTGTTTCTAAATTGGGCCGCTAGCTGCCACGCCACCAGTGCGCGTAGCCGAAAGATCTTAGCACTTTATAGATTGCTGGTGATCCCCTTCACAGATTGTCTCGTTGATATCCTGGCCACGGCCACTAGAACGCTCCCAACAACCGCGAAAATTGGAGCTAGAGACACAAAATTTGGAAGGTAGATTACTGGCCACCAACTTGAAGGATCTCCAAAAATTTCCGCCCACCCCCACTGGGGGCGTGGCATTTCGATAAAATCGTATATCTCCCTCAGTTTTAAAGGTAGATACATACATTTTTTCAAACAGATTACTAATGCCCTCCTCTAAAGACCGCACAAAAAATGTTTTGACTACGCCCAATGGGGGCGTGACAAATATATCAATTTTTATATCTTGGAGCGGTTAAGACGCGAAAATCCATTTCTCCCACAATTTTACAGCTAGAGTCACCAAGTTTGGTAAGCAGTTTTCTGATGATCTCCTCAAAATATCGAGCCGAAAAATTTCGGCTACGCCCCCTACCGCCCCCACAAATTACTAAAAATTATAATTTTTTAAAATAACAGTATTAATTAGAATTAGAATTTATTTGCAGTTTTTACTGTTGCCTTCAGTTCGTTTTGGATAAGTTAAGCTGAATTTAATGACATTGGAATTGGACTGTCGGTTGTGCAGATGACTAACACGGTTAGTCGGGTATGCCCTACAAGGAGACACCCTAAACCCAGCGGCGAGCTGTCGTTACATCAAACCTACACACTCACCATTATAAACCATAAAACCATTATACACTTTTTACCCATTTACAATGGGTATACTCTCAGTATAATAAAATATCAAAAAAGTTTAAAATATTAAAAAAGGAAAAAAATTAAAATTATTTGATTTCATTGTTTACTATTTATACTCTGTTCAGAATGTATAAAAGGTATATTAGTTTTGTGCAATGTCCGCTCAACTGTCTGTCTCTCTGCATAAGATCTGAACCTTGAAATATTAATTCTTGTACACACAAGCCAGACAACTACTAACATTATTGGACTACCCAACACGGGGACAAATAAGTCGCTAAAAAATGTGCGTATTAATGTGGGACTGGGGTTATATTTGTATTTCCAGATGAAATTATAATAAGTTCCAATTGGTCTATGGATATTATATGATATTAATAAATATATAAAATATATATTAAATATATAACAATTTGATTTTATATTTTAATGAACTTTGATCTGAGATTCGCGTTATCTGCTTCTTCGTTTTACCAAGACCAGTCTCAAGTCTGCTTCATAGTAGCAGGCTTGCCAGCTAGTCATCATCATTTAAGTCGTTACCAGACCATGCCACATTAATTTGAATATAAGTGTAGCTGCACTTCAGTTTTTAATTTAAGTTTATTTTTATTATTGCACATCAGTGCACATGAACACTTGCTACTAAATCAAGTCACATGGTTGGGCCCTTTTTTGCCTATTAAGATTTTCAGCCACTCCTTTGTGCCACCTGCGAAACACTAAACTTTTGCCATTGCCCTGGTAACCCATTGAGCCTTGAGAAATACCAGTTCACCAGAACAAGAGAGATAGAGAGAGGGCTTTTACGTAGGAGCAACTTTAACTAGTCATAGGCATGTTGACGCTTGATGGCCCATAATTTCCGCTAGGAGATGACTAAGTAAAACTTTCAAAGTACTTTCATACATTCACGCAGAGCAAAATTCAAATCAAACAAATATTGTATGATCTGAAAACGAAATTGTTATTTCAAGAACTCCTTTTTAACACAAGACTTAATACAGTACGCAATCTTAAAATTGTTTAACTTTCATAATTTTAAGGAAAAGAGTTTCTTACCATGGACTTTTTAGCTTTTGTACCTATAAATATAACAAAAAAAAATTTGTTTACCTTTAAGTACAGTATCTTTTTCAGTCACACTAACAATATCCAACCTTTAATAACTGTTTAGTTAGTCACAACATAAATTATAAAATTTTGTATTTAGCTAGCTACACTAATGCATAGACCAAAGGATATGCAATAAAGTGATGAAAAACGCTGCGTTCTAGAGCCGACTCTTGTCCCATAGTACATTTATATAGATGTTGAAAACCGCTTCTAATGATCAGCTGACGTACGCTGAGTGCCGGTACGTGTCACCAACTTGAACGAGCAACTTGTTGTTGACGTTCACACCCTAACGGAAATTCATTGTCCCTGCATCAGCTGCAATCGCATTGCATTTGTCTTCTGGCGATCATTTGGCATGGGACGCCGTTTGTTTGTATAAATTTGACATGACCACACTGTCAGCGGGTGGGCGCCACGAATGAAGACAGATTCAACAAGCGAACGAGCGCTGGTCTCATGTGCGCCAATTTTTATAGACTTTGTACACTGGGTACCCCTTTGGCGGCTACTTAATATGCGAAATCTGCACGTAGAGAAGCCATGTGCGTGCTGTGGAATGTGCGTGGAGAGGGGGGAGAGTACTGTAGCAAGCTCTGGTCGCCTGCCTGGAACGTTTAATATCAAAGGTTAGCTTAAGCAAAAAGATTTAAACTTCAGCACAGTGAATACATATAATTCTTAAAGTTGAACAATTTACGTATTCAGATTTGTGTTATGAGAAAGTTTTAGCTAAGCGTATGCAGAATTTTAATCAAAATTAATTGGCAGCAAAGCGCCTTGGGAAAAGTCCAGGATTTGTCCACACGCTTTTTAAGCCAGTAACCCAGCTGACCCGATTCAAGCCGCAAGACACACATGCAAGCGCTTACCGTTACGCCATATGCATAATGCACAAGACCCACAAGAGACGTATACGTAATGTCATCGGTTTATCATGCACGAAGCTGAAACTCCCAAATACAACAATATGTGTGAAATAAAAACGCCAGTGCCCACATATGCCTTTGAATGCGTGTGGGGGGAGAGCAGAAAATGGAATTTTCCATTAGATTGGCTTTTGCAATCATATCGAAAACTGTGCGCGCATAAATTCAATTTATCCTCAGTTACGTCTACAATGTAGTGCGTGCAACAATTGTTTCATACGCACTGGCCAAGCCGAAGGCAGCCAGGCAAACGGTCAAGTGGCAAAACAGCTGTTGGCGCCCAATGGCAGTTGCAGATATTAATCAGGCAACGGCATTTCTGGCCTGTCACCCGTTTAGTTTTAAGCACCGTCCACTTAGCAAAGGGGCAGCAGGATGTTGCCCGAGCAAACGGCCATGTTTGGGATTACACGCTCTCTGTGCGCTCGGCAGTGACAGCGATGCACACAACTGTAATATTTCACGTACACAGTGTGAGCATGAGTATTAGTATTAGAGTTAGAAAAAGGAGCACAGCATGTAGTTTTATCTTGTCAGCTGCATTATGTCGTAAGGTCTTTGGCTGGCTTACGGCACATGCCAAGCAAACGACAGTTTATTTAGCTTTTGACCTGAGCCACTGCAAGTTGTTCGCATTTCACAACACTGGCAGCTGGCTTAGAAACGATTGACAATTTACAACACTTGGCTGGCTAGCCAAAAAATTAATCAATTCGCTTAGATTGCATTTTAATGCATTGAGGCGTATTCTCTGACTCACAATGTGTCCAAAGCTGTCAATCGTGGAGATTGCTCTGGGTAGAGTGGAATCTTATATTACTATTAAATCCATGTTTAAGGTTGAGGCCATTGAAAATAATTTATTTTGACATATAGCAATTTTAGAAATTTTTCAATTTTATTAAGAGTTTATTTTTTAATTGCAAAATATTTTATTTTAGAGTTCTTTGATTTTTACCAATGAAAATTGCTGCTGATCAGTCAGCAAAACACTTAATGAGTTAAGTAATAAGCAACCTATAATTTTAGCATCATTGTATATTTGATAGTCACATTTGTGTCTATAACTTAACTTAACTATCCTGAAACAAGTCCTCTTTTTATAACTCTAAAAAACTAAATTTTAAATTAAAAATTAATAGGACTTCCTCCAGAATATATCTACATAATTTATTTTATAATCTTCTATATTTTAATCATCGATTTTATTAACTATGTTGCATATAAAAAAAATCGTACCAGTTTGATATCGCTACATTTTTTGTATTTTTTTGTATTTTTTTATGTTTAAAAGTTAGAATTTGTAGATAAAGTTTTTAACGCGTCAAATGCACAAAAAAGTGTTCAACTGAATAAATTGTTGACTGAATATATTGAATAATTTCGATACTCAAAATACATTTTTTTCAACCCAGTAAAAAAAGGAAACTTATTTTTATTAAAATCACAAACATGTCAAAAATATAACAAATTTATTCAGAACAGAAAAGGAACAGAATATTCATCCGTGTTAGACGTGAGGATAAATGCATTTAAATTGATAAAGTTCATGCATAAATGTTGGAATAAAATACAAATCGGTGAAGATAAAATGGAATGTCTGATTTACTTAACCTTTTGTATAGCAAACGCCAGGCACCTGTAAAACAAATCCATAGACCAGAGCCAAAGCCAAATTTGAATTTGTATAATCCAGGCAAACCACAAATCGCCAGACGAAGGATTCAACAACGTCAAAGTGAATTGATGGCTGGCATAAAGCCAGCATCGGCACAAAGATTAGGCCGCATGCGAAACGTATCAAAGAATTTAAAAAATCAAGCAGAAGTTAAAATACCCTTTTTGAAATTAAGGATATCTGAGTTGCATGTCCAAACTTAGCCACACAAGTTTTCTTTTTTGGTTTTATGATATTGCAGTTTAAGTGTATTTATGCAAAAGTTTCATTACGATGAAAATTAAATTAGGAAATGTAGTAAGCACAGAAACAGACAGCCAGACAGCCTTGTCGTGACGAGTTGAAGCACTCCCTGTAAGGATGTAAAAAAGTCAGCACATGCCTGTCTGTTTTTTGCTGCATGCAACACATGCAAAAGTACAGCCAATTTGCTTTACCCAAATTTCTGGCACTGTTGTTGTTTTTTTTTTTCTGCTGGTGCTGGCATAAAATATTTATCATTTATCATTTGTATATGCTGACTGTTATCCCAATATTGACTGTGCTTTATAAACATACGTTTGTCATTTATATGTTATATATCATTTATTAAAAATTTGCCATGCGTAGGGTTGGCCACAAATTTTTTAATACGGCTCAAAGTATGCCGCACATTTTGCAATTTGAATGGAATTGTATTTGATTTCTTTGTATTTGAATCTTTTAATTACCGAGCAGATTGTTATTTATGTTTGTTGAATTCGTTTTAAATTATTTAAAAGGCAGAGATGCGCACTTTGTGCTAGTTTTAATTGCTTTTCATAGCATTGGCATTAGAATATCAGAATATTTTGGGACACAAAGCAAAAATTCGATTGCTCAATTCTGTAGTGTCGAGACAATTGGTAAAGAGATTCTTCAGAGACAGCAACATAAACAATAATAACAAAAACAGCTCTAGGCACTCAACACTCAGCACTTGGCCAAGACAAACTGTTTGATTTTTATTAGTGCTGGGATTTGTTTGCGACGCCCAAGTTTAATTAACTTTTACAGCTGCTTTGTCTGAAATGTCAACGAGCCAATTGTACAATAAAATAAACACCCTGTTCGAGCAATGACAAACAAAGAAAATCATCCAAAAATTATGACAAAATGACCAAATGAAATTACAAATTTTGGCAGACAGTTTTTGGAGCGTAGTCGAATAAGCGGCAAGATAATTGCTTTTGCGGCCAAAATTGAGAGCGAAATTTCAAATTCGATTATATTTGTTAAGCACACGCCTCATTGTTAATGATATTAGGATTTAATCGGCTTACGACTTCGACAGCAGCGCCAGAATAAATTATTATTTAAATTACTTTACTTTTGACATGAATATCAATCACTCCTGCTACTTTTGTGTCATTAACTATGCATTAGACAATATTTAGACTCATTTTAATAAGCTTGGTCTCTACTCGACGTATGGTGCTCTGTGATTTTATGACACTCTGCAAACCATCATATGTAGCTTAATGTCCCATTTTTAATTCAACAGTATTAACCTGAGCTATCATAAAAAATTCAAGCAGATGTGGCCTCAAATTGAAATCAAATAATAATCAAGACTAACGAACGTACACTTGAGCCCATTATCCCATATAAGATGTCAATCAGGTTATTTGTTTGAGCCTATACCTTACACACAAGCTCTTCGATATTCATAATTTATGCCCAGTAAAAGTTTATGCAAATAAAAACAATCGAGAAAGAACAGTTAACCTAGAGTTACTGAAGATTAAATACCCTGGCAAACAATTGGAATATGAGTTAATTTTATTTGCACGCCAAATTTTTTTCAAATATCAGCTGAATAAAGCTGCAAATTGATTTTATGCTGGCAAATTCGGCCGAATAAATAATTTCATAATAAATTGTGTTTATTAATTTATATTAAATTATGTGAAGTACACATCGTGGGTAAACTGAATGAAACAAGTACAGAGTACCTACCAAATAAGCACGCTCGACTTGAACATGTAGTAAACTTATTCTTACACCACGTACCACATTCCTATCGAATAAAAAGTACAATCGAGCATATGGATTACAAATTGTGCATGCCGTTTACAGGCGCATCTGTGTATGCAACGCTTTTGTGCACAAACATTGCATTTGTTGTCAGGCAACTAACTACTAAACATAAAGTGGCATAAATAACGAGCGCTTGCTGAAAGCCCCCACTGTCGACTGCACACACACTCGCCCACACAGTCGCTGCAGGCGCTCATGTGAGAATCTTTTGTATGCAGAATTTCACACTTTAGTCGAGGCCCAGCAGAAGACGCTGCCATAACGAGGACCACACATTTATAAATCGGTGACTTTTATGAGCTCATATTGATATGATGTAGAAATTATTTTCATGGTCGCCTGATTTTCTATACAGAAAACGCCTCGGCTCGAACATGCAAATGGGATATGATTCTCTACAGTTGTATGTGTGTTTGTATGTTTGCTCACATAGAATTTAAGTACGGCAACGCTGCCTGTTAGATAAGCTTCCGCTTTGTTATGCCTGCCCATTGCCTGCCTGCTTATATTTGATTGACTGCGTTTCGAGTTGACAACGCAGCCATCCAGAACCGCCAATTACTATGATAATGTGCATTCATTTCAACACATATACAAACCAGTATACACGCATACACACAAGCTGACAAGCTGCCATTGTCTGAATCCATTCTGCAAACTTGGCACTCTGGCAACTCCAGCAACATAAAATGTCCCAAAAATTCACACATAAAAAAGCGTCAATTGGCGACACGTTACACTGACAAATTGCTGAGCTGTTCCAAGGAGCAGTTGTAAAGGAGAAGCGAAAGTCGCTGCTGTTTATTGCCTTGCCAGACATTATGGCTGGCCGACATCCAGTACTCCTGGCCGAACTTCTAGGACAGTGGTAAGAAATATCAAAAGGGATTGTGGAGAATGTAAGAAAATTGTAATGAACTACAATCAGCTTGTTTCCACTCGCGATGTGAAATTTGGATGCATAAAAGCCTTATTATTATGGCAGTAAGGATTAATATGTGGAAATATGGAATATGAGTCACAAAGAAAATAATAAAACTGGAAGAAAATTGTAATAAAATATCCATTTGATTCCATTTAAAAAAATGCTGTCAGCAAATTCTTTAGAATTATACAACTTTTCTATTATATATTTTATATACATTTATATAAAATCTAATTCAACTTCACAAACCTTTCTATTCAATAAAAAGTAATATTTTAATCAAGATCAATAATAGGAATTGCAACATCAAGATACTCTATTTAAATGGATGTTCAATTTTGTATATTTATTTATCGTTGTAAATGGGAAATAAAACTTAAATAAAAAGTTCCAGGTCTCACCCACTCAATTTTACGTACTAAAACTTATTTTATTCGATTTTATGTAACTATAACTTATTCCATTCGTGTTGTTTAATGGCTGTCAAAAGTGCTGCGTGGTTTATGATGAGTCTCCAATGACAGCTGCGCCCATGCATTGCTATTGCTTTTCCTGATTTCACTTTCTTTTCCGTCTTTTTTTTGCGGCACGTAGCAAGTTTTTGTGAGGAAGTCGACCTTTAAGTTGTGACTTCGTGCTGAAACTTACTGCGATTTGGAGGAAGCAATTGTGTTGCAGTTGTAAACTAAGAGATTTACAAGCTGACAACACAACTTTTAGAATGCTTTACAACAGCTCGTGTTTGGCAGTTTGACCTGAATTGAGATTGAGTGCGGTGGGGACTATGTCAAATGTTGTCAAGATTAAAAGACAACAATGGTCTAAAATGATACCGCAAGAGCTAGAGAAAGCGAGCGAGATGGAAGGAAATAGAGGCAGGGGAAATAAAACAGATAATCAACTTTTGCTATTGAATAATTTTAAAGATTTATGAACTTCAAAAATTAATAATAACACAAAAAGACGTTTTCACTGGAAACTGTCACTTGCAAAGGCGTGTTAAAAGCTTTAAATTAACTTTTGGGTAAGAAAAACGAAATATAATAGTTGACTTTCGAATATTAACTACTCTTTCGGATTTAAATTTAAATTTTCCATTTGTCGTCAGCAACGACTTCAAGAAACTGTAAATACTTAACCGAAACAACATAACAACAAGTTTGCTCTAGACGGGAGTGCCTGACTAGAAGATACCCTTGCGAGCTGTCGTTACATACGTTTCAGCCCCCTTTCCTTTATTCATCTATACACAAAATCACACATAAACACACACATTGCAAGCTATTCAGGCTTCGCTCGGCCCACACTATGGAAAATTGATTGTTAAAAACTCGAAAACTGCAACACAATTGCAAACAGCACAAAAAATTCAAAGAAAAAAGTCTACAACACGCAAAAATTGCTTCAGCTTGCGACCAATTGGCTTCTCAAATTTGTTGAATTTTACCAGATGTTTTCTTGAATTACTTCCGTGTATCGTAACCGATATTGCTGAATATTCCTTCAAATTTTTTATAAATCAGAAGGGTGGTCATACCAAATATAAAAATATATTTCTTTACCTAAGGCTAATTTAAAAATTGAAATTGTTAGCTGGTTGAAATAAGCTGTGACATTGGTTTATTCGTTCACGAAGTGAAACTAGTATATTGGGTTTGTGCAATGTCCGTCTGTCCGTATGAACGCAAATTTTTTCGCCGCAATTAAAGCTAGAGACTTAATATTTAAATATATACCCGTGTCAAATAAAGTGTTAGGGGTTTGGGGGTGCGCCCACTTTGGGGCGTGCCAATTCGATTCAATCTATTTTTTTTCCCTCCCATTTAAAGCTAGATGCATAAATATTTTGAATTATTCAATTATCTGAAAACACTTTTGCACAAAGTAACATTACAGATGGCAGAAATAAAGTTTAACTCTTTTCTTTTATCAACGATATAATTACCTAAGAAATTTAAAAAGAAAACATATATAACCGCAGGTATATATATACATGCACACATAACATAACCCTCAAAATTATTAACCTTGACGCAATTTAATTTGTTATCCTATCTCAGTTTTTGTCTTGCTGTTATACTAACATAGTGTTTGTTCGCAGCAGAGTGTCAATTAATCAAATGCGTATTAGCATCAAATCAAAGTAAAAACTTCCATGTTATCATGTCACTATAAAATACTTGTAAAATATTCTTAAGGCTTCCATATCAATTGAAAACAACAAACACATGTACACATTACTTCACTACTCTTCGCTTTGTACAGCTGCAGAAAATACACGCAATATTCTAATTAAAGGCCGAAGTGGGGTGCAAAACAGCATCTCCTCGAAACATTGGTGACCCCGACGTGATTTCTTTCTATAGTTAAATTATCTTTCATTTTCCTTTTTCCTAATACGTTGATCGCACGCTATTCCTTTATTAGCCATTTAACAACGGTTCTTCATTCTCGCTGCTGCTACAAGCTTTTCGTGGCTTCTTCGATGTCGCAGATTATTGCAAGTAACTGCAAAAGTCTCCCGCGTTGTTAATTAGCAAATCGGCTTACTAATAACCAAGCTGTTTAGTGCAGATCAGTGCTAAACATAACTACTCGCATATACGGAAAGGCCCCAAAAACAAGTGCACAAATTGCAGATCAGTGAGCTTGATCTCGATATGTATGTATGTATGTATAATCATACATAAGTGCATACAAGTTACGGTAATCTACATTCCGCTGTTACTGCTTTGACCTTCGCTGTTCTCAAGGGCACAAAATATAGCTTCGCGCGCATTTTGGCAATTTTGGTGGCAAAGATAATTACAGTGAACACTCGGTACAATGAGCCAACCTACCAAAAGTGCGCCTTCTATAGGCCGAAGTGAAATGGCAACAAGAATTCTGCAAAGCTAAGTGTGTTTCAGTCAAGCGCCAACTCGCAGCTATGAACACATATTTTAGCGCTGACGATATGGAGAGCTCCGATGAAAACGACTTATTGGTACGAATGGAGTCCGTGGACCACATGAAGGCTGAATTTAAGGGCACACAGTCCAAACTCGAAAAACGTAACCTGTTGGATTTGGCAACAGACGTGCGTGCGGAATTTACTCAACTGTACTGGAAGGTTAAATCAAAGCTTGCTCGTTAATTACGCGTTGTGAACAAGGCACGGATGATTTGCCCTAATTCTACCGCCATTCCCTCGATACATTGACGAGCAAAGCTCATCGTCTCAATCAGTTTGCCGTTAGTTTCGCTTACCCGAGTTGCAGCTACCCAACTTCAGTGGTACCTACGAGGATTGGCCTGACTTCTACGCCATGTGCAACACCGTTATCGGCAACAATGGGATCTGAGTAAGATTGAAAAGCTACAACATTTACGCTCGTGCTTAGATGGTGCTGCTATCGCCACAATACAATAATTGGAGCCGACGCCAATTATGACAAGTCGTTGGAATTACTTATTAAGCGGATTAATAATAAATTGTTACAGTTTCAGGGCAACGTACGGGCTATCTTCGGGCTATCAGTGGTCGAGAGACGATCAGCACATGAGCTGAGCGACAAAATGAACTCACATCTTCGAGCGCTCAGCACCATGGCATCTATTGACGAACTTGCTGATGGATTGCTCATCCATATCATTGGCCGCAAGCTCGACAAAAACACTCAAGAGAGATGGGAAAAGGCACTTTCAACGGATAGACTGCCAACGTGGGCGGACATGTCGGCATTCCTGGAAAAGAGATGTCGCATGTTGGAAAACTTGGAAAGCCTAGCCTAGCCTACACCTAGCCCGCAGGTGGGCAAAAACTCATCCAAAGCATCAAATAGTAGCACACTCATCGCTGCATCTAATAAAACCCAGCAGTTTTGTAAGTTTTGAGAATCAAAGGAGCATTACCTCGTTAAATGTTTGAGATTTCTTAATTTATCACCCAACTTGCGTTACAGAGAAGCTAAACGTATGCAACTTTGTCTCAACTGTCTGCATAAAGGTCATAGTTTGCAGCACTGCCGATTAGGTAATTCCAAGCACTGTCAATATAAGCATCACTCTTTGCTACACATAACTCCAAACTCTATTAACTCGTCTGCGCAGTGCGCACAGCAGCCTGTTATCGACAAGCCATCTCATATCTCGTCCACGCTGCCTCAAATGTCGTCGGCTCTCATCTCAACTACCTCTGATCTCTCTCTCGCACCTGAAAGCCTGATAAACAAGCCTGCTGATTACGTGTTGCTCCCCACCGCCATCATATACGCCAAGAACAGCTCGATTCTGCTTCTCAACTCAATTTTATCACTAGCCGACTAGCCAAACAGCTTCAATTGACAACTCATAGGTCGAGCATCTCGATTTCTGGCATCGGCGAAGCAACCCTAACCTCAAACAAGTCTACTGATATTTCTGCTCAGTCGCTTGACAAAAAATACAACACCACATTCTCAGCCGTCGTAACATGTTCTATCACAGATTATCAACCACACTTTGGAATTGACGTTGCCGGTTGGAATATCCCTCAAAACATAAAGCTCGCAGACCCATTAATTTTCAAATCGCAGCGAATCAATTTACTGTTAGGAGCTGATCTATTTTTCGATCGTATTTGCTGAGGCTCCGAAAGACAAAAAACGGGGGTGGATTGTCTCTAGTGGACTTTCTCGCAAATCCAACAAACATTCATCTTTAGCTACCATGTCCAGGAATCCGGACCTAAATTCAACAGAAGATTCGCTATACCTCATTGTTAAGAAGTTCTGGGAAGTCGATAATTCATGCGGCTCTGAACCCATTCTCACCGATGAAGACAGTCTTTGTGAGCAGTTATTCTTGCAAGGATACACACGCCTCAGCTCAGGTCCAAATTCAGTTCGTCTTCCCGCTAAATCCAACTTCAATGGTTTGGGCGACTCATGCCACCGCGCTCTAAGGCGTTTCGAATCCCTTGAATGCAAGATTAGCAAGAATCCCCAGCTAAAGGACCAGTACTCGGTATTCATGCGAGAGTACATAAAATGGGGATGTAATTGGTTGCTGAACAACAGATTGCTCCTCGATTTTACTTGCCGCATCACTGTGTGGAGAAGCCGAATAGCACGTCTACAAAATTGCGTGTCGTTTTTGACGGATCCGCTAAGTCCACATCAGGTGCATCCTTAAACGATCTGTTGCTTGCTGGCCCATCAATTCAGCCAAAGATATTTAATATTATGATTCGATTTCGGTTCTTCAAGGTTGCAATGTGCGGCGACATTTGTAAAATGTATCGGTGCGTACGAATAACGCCCCCAGATCAGCTGCTGCATTGCATCCCATGGCGCGAAAACCAAACTGACGAAATCAAGACACACTCTCTAGACACCGTCACATATGGAACCAAACCCGCCGCGTTTCTTGCTATTCGTGCGATGCAACAGCTGACCTACGATGAAGAGCACAATTTTCCGCTGACTGCCAAGATTGCTCGTCGGGACTTTTACGAAGACGATTTAATTTCTGGAGGTGAAAAAAGAAGCTACAGAAATACGTCACCAAGTCAAGCAGCAATTGGCAAGGGGCCATTTTCCAATAAGAAAATGGTGCTCGAACGAGCCTGCAGCTCTAGATGGAGAATCGGACTCTGATTGAGAGAAGCTGATTAAGTTTCACGATGGCACCAACATTAATAAAGCGCTTGGCCTAACCTGGGATCCCAGCTCCGACAATCTACTTTTCAATTTTGCAGAAGCCCTATCAGTAGGTTCTGGGACAAAACAGAGCATCCTCGCAGTGATTTCCAGTTTCTACGATCCGCTGGGTTTGATAGCACCCATAATTACCAAACTGAAGGTATTCCTTCAGGCACTGTGGATAGAAAAGGTTAGCTGGGATGAAGGCTTGCCGCAGTCATTATACTCCGTTTGGATTCAGCTTACCTCACAACTTTCATTCGTATGCAGCCTCAAATTTCCACGTTTCGTCATGACGCCTGTAGCGACCTATGAAATACACGGGCTTTGCAACGCTAGCATGGCAGCATACGGCGCTTGCATCTACGTGCGGTCCGAAATACAAGGAGTTGTCTCATCACTCCTGCTATGTTCAAAGTCTATGTTGGCACCTCTGAAAACATTTACAATTCCAAAGCTTGAACTTTCAGCAATTGACATTCTATCACGTGGATGTACGCCTCTGGAAATCATAGACTCGCAGCTCTGGCACAACGTACCAGTATTCTTGCGCTCTGGCAGTTCATATTGGCCTGCACCCATCGCTCGCCCATGGGAGCTTCCCGAGCGTCGGCTTAAAACATTAGTCTCATCACTGCAGACCGATTTTACAGCATCATGCTAATTCCAAAACTCGTTTGGAAAACTGCAGCGAACGTTCGCATATGTCCACCGATTTATAACGCTCATACAGTCGAAGTCAGCTCAACTTCAAGGCCCTCTATCTCTGGATGAAATAAAGCAAGGAACACATCTACTCATTAAGGGCATTCAGACTATACATTTTGCTGATGACTACAAATCACTGCCACTGTCTCATAAAAGCGAGCTCCGTTCATTGCATCCCATCCTAGATCCTAAAGGGCTCATACGCGTTGGCGGTCGTCTGCATAATTACAATCTGGAGAACGAAGCCAAGCATCCGATAATATTGTTGAAACAACACCCAGTTACCCGTTCAATAATTATGCACTATCACAACTTGTTCCTTCATTGGAGGACCCAAGGTCGTCTCCAGCGTCGTTCATAAATGCATTCGTTGCTTCCGCATGCGACCTTTAGGTCCTTTAGGTACTGCAACAAATCATGGCTCCACTACCAGCTGACTTCTTCCATTGACTTCTGTGGCCCATCCTACTTAAAATCGGAAGTCATAAATCGCACTCCATCAAAATATTACATAGCCATATTCGTGTGTTTCTCGATAAAGGCAACACACTTGGAGCTGGTAGAGGACCTGTCTACAACGTCATTCATCGCTGCCTTAAAGAGATTCATCAGCCTAACGGGCAAACCAAACTCAATTTGGACAGACAACGCAACGAACTTCGTCCGTGCCAGAAACGAATTAAAAGAACTAAGAAACCTTTTCGTCATCGTAACTAAATTGTTGGTGAATGTTTGGTGCTTGGAATCAACTGGCATTTTATTCCGCCACGATCGCCACATTTCGGTGGCTTATGGGAGGCTGCAATAAAGGCGGCAAAGCACCACTTCTACCGCGTGGTTGGAAACATTGTTCTCTCATTTCATGAGCTGCGCACCCTCGTTTGCCAGATTTCTGCAATGTTAAATTCAAGACCACTTTGTTCCATTACAGAAAATCCCAATGGCTTTCAACGGGGAGACCATGTTCGCAGAACGTCAATTAAGCAAAGGCACATTAGCATCAAATCAAAGTAAAAACTTCCATGTTATCATGTCACTATAAAATACTTGAAAAATATTCTTAAGACTTCCATATCAATTGAAAACAACAAACACATGTACATATTACTTCACTATTCGCTTTGTACAGCAGCAGAAAATACACGCATTTTAAACTTAAGCTCTCGGGTTTCTTATATTCTAATTAAAGGCCGAAGTGGGGTGCAAAACAGCATCTCCTCGAAACAGTGTTAATCATATGCACCATCCGCAGAGGTCTCTGTGAGCACTTTTTGGCGCTAGCGCTATAGCGGCCGAATTGAGAAACAGCCACTCAAACTACTAACATTTGTTATACTCGTTCATTTTCAATTGGAATTTTATGTTGATTCTTATTGGATAGATTACGTTATTAGATAGCTGAACGTGCATTTCGCTAAAAAAGAAATGGTTGATGTCGATGATGCCTAACACGCTGTTTGCCGCGATTAAGCCATGTCCGTCTTTCCGTCCGTCCGTCTGTCGGTCTGTATGAAAAGCTAGAAACCTAAACCAAACGACTATAGATTCTCCTAATCCATACGCAGTACAAGTTTATAATTTTTTTCGATATCTTGCTCCGTTTCAGTATTATAGATAAAAATGTTATGATTTTAAGACTTGGTTTTCTTGGCATATCTCGGAGACTTAAGAGCTACAGCCATTCAATTCAGTTTATTATGTGCTCGGAAAGGATACCCAGATTATGAATATTTCGGAAAAAATCAAATACTACAGACTTGCGCTTTGGTTTGTACATAGATGTAGATGCTCTTTTTAAGCACTGAAAATAACGGTTATAACGATCTTACTCTTAGCTTCGAAGTTATTCAAGAATTCATTTTCCATAGTGGGGCCAAGCGCAGCCGATGTGTTAAGTGCGCAGCTTGCTGCACGCGTTTGTGTGTGTGTGTGTGTGACTTTGTGAATGTGTGTATGAATGCAAAGAGCTTTAAATTTATGTAACGACAGCTCGCCGCTGGGTTCAGGGTATCTCCTAGTCGGGGACTAGATCCATCTCACTTGTTTTGAATGGTAATCGTCGATCCTAACGATTATTTTTCCCATGCATCTATGTATATTAAGTTAACATTTGATTTTGTCCTAACATTATTTCTTCGGTTAATACCTTACATTAGAATTCAAACATATTATCAGCTGAGAGTTAATTTTACAACAACCGGTATTGGCCATTTTCGACTTTAAAGATGAGGTCGAGCTGCATTGCGATGCAAGCTCACTAGGTTTCAGAGCAGTACTAACAGATTGTAATTCATTAACCCTGACGTTAAACAAAGTCGAACTCAACCATAGAATTGCCAGGTGGGAATACAAAATTATGATTACGAATTGATTTGATTCACAGGGCTGGAAACAAGATGCAACATGTAGATGCCCTAAGCAGGTGCACAAATATCCTAATAGTGGAACAAACAGTTTTGAAGACAATCTTATCAATTGCCAGACAAAAGACTTAAGAATACAAAAGTTAAAAGGGATGTTAGAAAAAAGCGAGCACAAGTTCTACGAAATGAGAAACGGGGTTGTTTACAGAAAAACCAATGATGGTATATTGCTGTTTTACGTACCCGAGGACATGGAAAACCACATATTGCATAAGTATCACAACAAGACAGAGATAAGATAAGATGATTAATGACATTTCGAAAAGGTTTTGGGTAGCAAATGTAAAAGAAAAATGCAATAATCGTATTGAAAATTGTCTCTAGTGTGTTGCATTTTCGCCAAATACTGGGAAATCAGAAGGATCACTATACAGTATACCCAAAGGAGATAGACCGTTATTGCAGAATACGGAGAATATGCAGAATATGGAAGAACTAACAAGCATGTATTTCTAATCGTAGACGGACTTACCAATTTTCTAAGATTATACACAAGACATAAGACAACAAATACTAAGGAGGAATAAAAGCACTAAGAGATTATTTTAGAGCGTATAGCAGGTCAAAATGCATTATTTCAGACATGGGCAGTTGTTTCACATCTAATGAATTCGAGGAATTTTTGTCAGATCTCAACATAAAGCACATAAAGATAGCAACAGGCTCGCCACAGGCAAACGAGCAAGTTGAGCGCATAAATAGAAATTTAGGGCCAGTGATTGCCATACTTACAGAGCCGGAAAAGGGAAAACATTGGGACTCAGTGATAGAACAAGTAGAACATGCGTTTAACAATACCATACAACGCAGTTGTTCGGTTCAGCAGCAGCATATTCGTCATAAATCCAATTATTTAATTTTAAGATACATAAATTAACGTAACGAATTATTCTTGTTTGAAATTGCTTATTATATGGCTATGTTAATAAAATATGTAAAGTGTAAACTCGGCTTCGGCAAAGCTCTCTCTATCTCTGTTGTTTGTCGGTCTGCACGCACTGTTTGCAGGCTTGGGTATTGAGCTAGCCGTCGGTCGTAGTTAGTCGTCGCTAATCTATTACCGCATACGATTGCATCGATCTCTTTGTTCGTAGGCGAATCCAAGAAATTGTTCGAAGCCACAGCCATATATGCATACGAGTGCATATTTTCATAAATAAACATTTTCTATAACATTGTTGCTAAAATCTAACTACGTTTTGATTGCGCAGGGCTTAGATAGTGAACATTATACAGCTGCTAAAAAAGCTTAGTAGTATTAAACAAATACCAAGCAAAATGCTGTTTGGTATAGAACAAAAAGGGGAAGTTATAGATGAGCTGAAAGAAAAACTGGAAGAAATAAATGTTTCAAATAGTATAATCGACTTAAAAGAAATCAGAGAATAGGCCAAATAAATTAATTAAGTGCGCAGACTTACAATGAATTATATTATGACAGAACTAAGAAAAAAGTTAACGACTATAAAAGAGGAGACTACGTGATGGTTAAAAATTTCGATAGTACAGTAAGAGTTGCCAGAAAATTAATTCCTAAAAACAAAGGCCCTTATGTAATAGAGAAAGTTTTACGAAATTGTAGGTTTTTATTAAAGGATGCAGAGGGCTTCCAAATATCTCGAAATCCTTATAAGGGTGTATGGAGTGCTCAAAACATACGCCACTGGATAGGGAAAAAGAAATAAATTGAGAAATTAAGAAAGAAATAATTTGATGTTTTGATTATCATTAAGAATCAAAATTGCAAACTAATGAAAACAATCGTGTAAAACAAAAAACAAAAAAAAAAAACAAAACTAGTATATAAGATACATTGTAAAAGCACAGGATCAGGCGATCCAGCTCACAGGATGGCAGAGTTTTAGTAGGATAAATACATAAACACACATACACATGAGAATAGCTATTCGGTCAGCGGGCCCCTTTACCTAAGCTTGGGTCATTCTCCCATTCTCCTCTGCTTTAATTATGCATCTAACAAGGAAACAAGCTAGACAAGTACAAACACTGCTTTTCTCGCTTACACTTTATCACATACTCTTGCACTTCTAGATTGGTCAGCATAGAAAACGAGCGTCCAGTCAATCTTGATCGAGCTGCGAAATGCGGAAGAAGACGCTTTTCACAGACTTTTTAATCGTGACTTCCGAGTATTACTTGCCTTCCACAATATTGTGCTGTCGTCTACACCTGACTGCAAATTTCTTATTTGTTTTCTTATGTAACTATCAAATACTAATTGTGAAACTTTTCACAAAACTCTTTGCACAATCCTTAAAATACTTGCTATCAAGCGTTCAGCGTCGATTTCCGCTTGTCGCCTGAAATGCATCGATTTTCATAACACAATATTCAACCAGTGCTGCCAGTTCTGGGCGGCGAAATAGCTAGTTTTACAAGTTAATAAAGCAACAAAATTGATTTTATTTAATTGAAAAGAAATGAAAATGTTTTTTATATTTATTAAGAATATTTGAACAATATTATCTGCTTCAATAATCAAGTATATATATGAAGATGTGCTGTGCGATTGATATAGTTATATATGACTTATTTGATGCTGGTTTTGTTGTTATGTCTAATAAGCTTATCGAGTTCATCGTGTGTAGGGCAGAATATTGCGGATCTTGAAATCTGTTATTAACAGCGGAGTTTCGGTATGTTAGAGCTTTCACCCTGAATTTTTCTGTGTTATTATCACTTCACCAATTTAATAAATGATACTTATCATCATCTGGCTTATGTTTGAAATCACACAGATTAATATCGATTATTTTTAAATCAATATATTTCAAAATCGAACAAAAAAAAAAAAAAAAACAATATAAAACATTTAACGGATAAAGGCCGAAAAGCCACTGACATTATCTCATTCTTTTTGCCATCCTGTCAAATTAAAAACATTGCAGTCGAATCACAACAAAATCAGGTTCAACCTGAGAGGCTCAAAGTATCTGTAAAACACATTTATGTGATTTTTTCGGGGATGCAGCAAAAAATTCAATTTGTTTTTAGGTGAAGAGATGGACTGACAGTTAGACAGACATTGCACAAAACAAAAATACTTTATATCTATTGTGAACAGAGAATAAAAAGGCAAATTTGACGCTAAGAATGTGCCGTTGGTAGCACTGTATCCGAGCAGCGGAAAAGTACTGCACCGGTTGAAATTTATTTATGCTCGCTTAGAATTGCTCGCCTTGAAACGTACACACACACTCGCCCATACACATACAGATACACACAACGGCGCGTGCTTAGTAGCTGGGAACGCTGGGTCATTGGTCAAGTTGGAATAGTTAAGCTCTGAATGCGAGTAGCTCTGGCACATTTATCATGATTAAGTTTAAAATGCAACCGATTGGGAGATTTTTAAATAGAGTTTCGAAATTGGTGAAAAACGTAAATCAATTTAAGCCTAGCGAATTTGACTTTTTTGATTTGGTCTCTCAGGCGACTGCCATTGATTGATTAAATTGCAGCAACTAAAAAGTGACCAATGACTAATGCGAAAAGTTTGACTTTGGATACTGAAATTGATAAACGATGCCAGAAGCAAGAAAAGTTTCAAAACAACAATTACAAGAAGCTCATTCAGTTTGTGGGCAATAAAAAGCGAATAAATATCCAAATATTTGAATGCAATTTTCTCGCAAGAATTGATTGGAAAATTCAAAATAAATGGTGCATTAAATTTAATTAGGCTATTTAAAGTACAAGGCTCTTGCATTCGTAATTGGATTATTTTCTGCCCATCAAAAGAATTTTTTGCAAAGGAAATTTGTATACAAACTCCTTAAGGTAGTTTCTCGATTAAACTGTAACAACTCCCGGCTTGGATTTAAATTTAAGTCCAATTTTACTCATTTTAACCTGGCCAAAAAAAGCTAAGACAGGCAAGCTTGGCACTTAAGAGCTTATCACACATTTGTCTGGCAGTTGGTGTCATCACAAATAAACAGAGTTTCTTTTGTTGCATGTTTCTCATCTCTTTTACCCATTGCGGTATCCTTGTTGAATGTCTGCAGCCACAATGCAAATTTAATGAGCTGCACAAAATAGTATTTGGATTTGTCACGCTGTGTGTATGTTTGTGTAAGTGTGTATGTGCCATAGTGTGTTCATTCGAGCCAATCAAGATAATGAAAAGAAAAGAAAAATTGACAATCTGCCAGAATGAAATGCACTTTCCGAGAATATTCAGAACTCTGAGATTCCATAACTTCATAATTTGGTTTAATTTGGTTTGGTACTTTCGAAGCAATAAGCCTTGAAGGCAGTCAACAACCCAATTATGACAATAGTTTCAAAAATATGCAACAACAAAAAAAACAGCCAACTGAATAAACAATCGGAGCATTTTCACAAAATCACCTTTATGACTTAATAACGTTGAAAACAATATTTGAAGTAAATACGTTGCAGTCGGCATTCACTAATCAAAATATCTTCAGTGAAAATATATTTATGCTTCAAACAAATTCTGAACTAAAATTTTCATCTATTTTCATTAGCTTCTGTTAGAGTTAGCAAATATCTTAACTCCTAAACTTTTGTATTCATTGTCTTGAATGTGCTTTTAAATTTCAACTGATAACCGTTTAAGTTGTAGTGTTCGCTATCCAATCATGTTTAGAGATAAGCAAACTATTGTGTTTAAATTTCCCAGTACAATTTAAATATGAATATTACTCGAACTGCCTTGCAAATTCTCCGATATTGTTCACTTATTGGCAAGCAAAAGCAAGATAGAAAAAAACGAAGCGCAATTATGCTTCTTGCCTGGACACAGCGGGGCTTAAAGTTATGAATAGGAATGTATAGTATACTTTGAAAAGCCACCGGTGCATAGCCTGAGACAGCATACGCCTCGGCAACTTAGGAAATGAAACAAACTACGTGCCACAAGGGACAGAGCCGCCAGTAACAACAAGTCAGCGAAGTTTAGAGCATGAAGCGAGCAAAACTGCAAAAGGAAAAATATTTGCGTATGTCAAAGTGCAGGGCAAATATGGCATGCGATTCTGGCAAGGGCAAATAAACCGCAGCAGACTACTTTTAACCCATCTACACTCACACAAATGCACACAACGCGTGTGTGTGTATGCCAACGACGGCAACAAAGCAACTGCATTGCATTGGAGCTAACAGCACGCGTTCACATTGTTGTCATTTGTTCAACATGTTCTGCAGAGCCTGCAGCAATAACGGAAAGCCACGGGAAAGCAACTTTTGCGAAAAATGTGTCAACATACTGGCAGAAGTTATTGCTGTGCAGCTTAAAGAAAAACGAAAAATAAACTCGGGCGTATGCGTTCTCAGCAGGTACGAAAGCTTTGATTAATTGTGAGCATAAACAAAAGACGAGTATTGGCCACAAAATAAATATCCATATTAACAGCACTCGTCACAAACACACTTTATATGTGTACATGATATATACATATGTATGTATATTAATGATGCGTCACATGACGTCGTCTGTAGTTTTTGTCTACAACCTCACAAAACGCTTATACGCAGCGAGTGCACTTAAATATAAACTCGAATTGCACATGAGTGAATATAGCTCTTCAGCCAACGGCCATCAAGTTGGCAACGGACACAACAGCTCTGCCTTCTGCGAAAGCAGCTTATAGCTGGTTTCCACACTCATAACGGCCGAGCATTTTATGGCTGTTTAATCAACGGTCTGGCCACGCTGAAGAAACTAATTAAAGACCTACGAAATAAATCTTAGAACCTCATTGTCATGGCGCCCAAGCAGTAAAGAACAAGAGTCAAAGACAAAAATAGGCAGGTCTATTAAAACTCATTACAGAGGTTGCGGCAAACATGGCCGCTTGAAAGATGATATAACAAGCCAATCTGACTCGAACACATATACAAATTCCCTTGCTCACTTAAATGGTTTAAACGACTTATCGTCAAACTAAATTAAAATTAAAATAATCTATCCAAATTAAAAAATAATTTTTGGCGTAATCTACAAATTTGTGATGCTTGTGTGGTTTTGAATATAAATATATATATTTAAATTTATAGTTGAAAGAAATGATGTTTATGATTTATGATGTTTTTAGAGCAAAGGGCATACCTAGCTACATGATTATACATAAGTCGTTCCTTTGTTATATATTTATCATAAGATATCTTTCTTCAAAAGTGTATAGCACACTGTAAGGGTATAGAAAAGCGGAAAATAGCCGCGACTTCTCGACAAATTGTTATTTAATTGTGTGGCACAAAATGACAAAAACCAAAAAAAAGACCGCATTAAATAAAAGATAATTAAACGTGGCAGCCCGACCGAAAGAAAGAGCCAGGGAATTAGGGGATAATGGCAGGTACATAAATTGCTGCCGTTGCTGGAAAAAGGACGGTAAAACAAATTACGGCGACTGAATTAAAATGCAAAGCGACATGACTTAAGGTTTACTTCTGGTAAACTGTAAAGCGGTTATAGCCGATAATGTGGCGAAGCTTGGTTTCCGTTCGAAGCTTTTATTTTTAAAGTTGGGCAGACTTCAGAGTTTTAGAACTGGTGTGCATAGTTATTGATGCCTTGAAACTCTAGTATGGGTTTTGTGAAAAGTTCAACCGTATTCCGTCTTCATAATGAAAGCTTGAGACTCCGAACTTTGCTCGCAGCGTCTTTAAAGTGCCTGACAAAGTTAATAACTCCATGCTCACTCCCATGCCCGAAAATGAAAAATCACTTATAATCTAACAGTCCTGAAATCAAGTTTTGAAAGATGGTATAGTCACAGTTTTTACTTCCTCACCACACATTAAAAAAATATTTATTTAATTTTAGCTACTATAACACTGAGAATATAACCGGGAGATTCCTATAAATAGGCACAGCTTTGATTTTAAAGATAATTATACGAGAATTTACTACAATCGAAAACTATATTAAAAAAAAACGAAAAGACAATCGAAAGTATCGATAATACCATCAACAGTTTGTTGCACTATTTATAACTATATTTATGCATACCCTTTGGCAGAAAAGAGTGTTCGTATATGCTATAACTAAACCTTTAAACCCCTAAAATGTGAAATCGGAATTTTATTGAATGAATGAATCGATCAAAAATAAATGACACCAGACGAACTGGCCCTAATAGAATATCTCACAGCGTTCTAAAATTGTGCGACTCTTAAGTTTATTTGAATGGTGCAGTTCAAAGTGTCTGTCTGTCGTCTGTATATACATATATATGCATATGTATATATGAGAATTGTTGATTTTTATGCTTAGCTTGTCTATTGTCTGGCTGCGGTCATTTTCTGGCATTGCATATCGAGTTATGCGTTTTGTAAGCCGCGCAACTTGCGGGCAACAACTAATAAAAAGAAAGGACAACCGCGACAACAAAGAGCAGTCATTGTTTGCATAGTGTGAAACAAGTTAGTAGAAAAGTACAACATCTATAAAGGACGTATATACGTATTTAAAATATGTCAATTAGTACATTATGCCATTTACTCCTCCATTTAAGACCCAATAATAAGAATTGTCTTTCGACCGACTCAAGTTTCACTTCTAGTTCAAGTCCAGTTTAATTATTCATTTAATTTACACAATGCAAGAGCCTATTCCTCAAATGAACACATTATTATTATACCCTGAACCCATTGAAAATGTGTAAAAAGGGTATAATGGTTTTGTGCAAATGTATGTAACAGGCAGAAGGGGCATCTATATAGGCATAGAGTATATATATTCTTGATCAGGATCAACAGCCGAGTCCATCTACCCAAGTCTGTTTGTCTGTCCGTCTGTATGAATTGGTCGATCTCGGAAACTATAAGTGCTAGACTTTTTGGTTATAGAATCGCCATGGCACAAATGATTTCAAATGATCGATAGAAATGTACAACCTCAAATTGTTTAAGCTTATTTCGTAGATTTTAAGACACAGAGACACCAAATGTATATTTATATATATTAAAGCACTTAAAGAATCTATTGCAAAGTTTCATCAACATCAACAGAAGCTATTTAAGAAATTCAAATTTCAATTCAAATTACCGATAACCCGCCCAGTTTTCGAATTACCTGTTTTTTACCTGGTTTTTAGATAGAGCGACCAAAAATTATTTAATATGTTCTCGTAAGGCATACGCAGATCAATAATATTTCGGATTGTGGTACCACCTTCCACTCGCCCCAAATACCAAAATCATTTCATATACTTCAACCTTGATTTAAATGCTCTTTACAAGTTCTGAAAATCGTATATCGATCATACTCTAGCTTAAAAGTTATTCCAGGATTTAATTCCTAGAGCGGGGCCAAGCGCAGCCGCTGAGTAAAGTTCGCAGCTTACGGCATGCGTGCCTGTGTATGTGTGATTTTGTGTATGTTTGTATGAATGTAAGTGGGCTGAAATGTATGTAACGACAGCTCGCCGCTGTGTTCAGGGTATCTCCTAGTCCTGAATTGTATAAATTTTCTGTGCTCAACAACAAGCTAGTTAAATCTACTCAACCCAAACTGCTTGACCCTTAAGATTGCCCAGTATACAAGCAAATAACACTAGTTCAAGTCGCTAAACCAGAACATGTTGACATGACCTGCGTACGCGGGGCAATATTTGGTAACCTTTGCAATACTGCGGCCGACATGGCGTATGCGCAATATAACCAGTTGAGATTGTAATAAGCAGTGACTGGGACAGAAATCTATGTATGCCCAGTAGTAATTGAGGCTTGATAAGGCTGCAGTATAGAAAAGCATAAATCTCATTTGCATACAGCTCCTTTACTCGATCCGGTCAGAATAATACAAATATTGTACCTGCCAAAGTTACTTGGGCATAATATAATGACACATGTTGACGTTGAAGGGCTGATTTTGTGCATACAGGCGGAATATGATTATGTGATAATTTATGAATATCAGCTTTTAATCGTTCTTACTAGGTCAACATATGAAGTAGCCCTAAAGTTGATTATAAATTTCTATACTTCAATATTTTTATTTTTATACACGTTCACGAAATGAAACTAGTATATTGGGCTTGAACAATGCCCGTCATGCTGTCCGTCTGTCTGTCCAGATAAACTCAACTGTTTTCGGCGCTATTAAAGCTAGAGACTTGAAACTTGCAATATATTCTGGCTGTTATCTGCTTCCGACAAATTGTTAATCGACAACAAAAATCGGAAATGCCTAAATCTCGCACAGCTTTTTAGCTAGGTCAAATAGGTGAAATATATATTACTGAAAGGCTCCAGCAAACATCACAGAAAATATTTTCCGGCGCGCCCCCTTCAACCACCGTAATCGTAAAAATCGATATACCCGAAAAAATTCTAATCGGTAACACATGTATATTTACCACAATTGTAAAGCTAAAGTTAACAAATTTGGTATATAGAGAGCTGGTAACCTGCACTAAAGATTGATACCATGATTTTCCACAAACGCACGCACGGAAATTTCTATATCTCCCACAGTGTTAGATCTAGAGACACAAAACTTGAAATGTAGATTACTCGTCACTCCCTTTAAAAAATTTCGGTAAATCGATATATCACTCTCAGTTTTGAAGCTAGAGAGATACAATTTTTTCGACAGATTCTTGATGAGCTTTTTGAAAGGTCAGACTTAAAAGGATTTGGCCCACTGGGGACGTTGCAATTCGATAAATTTCTTATTTCTTGGGGCGGGAGAGCCGCAAAAGACAATATCTCCCACAATTCGGTAAGCAGTTTTCTGATAACCTCCTATAAATATCGAGCCGAAAAATTTCGTCTATTCGCACTTCAGCCCCCACAAATGACTAAAATCGATATAATAACAACTAATAACAATAATAATGAAGATCTCTTTCGTCTGTTGTAAGCTGTTATTATACGCCGAACGAGTATTGCGCAGTCGGTTACGCCCGACTGCAACGTTCTTAATTTATAATTTTTTTTTCGCGCGAATCCCGATGCGAGTTGCGAAGTACAATACGAATATAAACTATCTACAATCTACTTGCTAAATAGCTAGGAGTAAAGACTTAATACGAGGAAGAGAAGACTCCGAACTGATCACTCTGTAATGTTTATTAAAATCAGTACATAGGACGCAGAAGGGTTCATACAAGGCATAGTTGGTTAAGCAATGGTTTAAAAGGTCTTAGGGTTTAAAATTACGTGTTAGTTTGGTTGGAACCGAGAAATTTAATTGGCTTATCAACTCAGATGCATCGATTACGCCAGTAATTTAATTATGGAAAAAGATTACGCCAAGCATAGTTCTCCAATTTATTAGAGAGGGGATATTTATCAATAAGAGCCCACTTGGGTATGATGGCAACCGAGCATCAGGATCCGACTTTGTATCAATTCGGTTTTGATGTACTGCGTATTGGGGGACCATACGCATGACCCAAACTCGAGAATGGGTTGGACAAGAGATATGAAAAGTGTCTTTGTCGTGTAAGGGTCATCAAACTCCTTGGACCATCGCTTGATGAATCCCAGAATAGTCATAGCCTTGTTGACTATGGTCGTAACATGGGAGTCAAATTTAAGTTTCTGATCAAAAACGACGCCTAGGTCATTAATAACTTTATCGGTATTATTTACCCGTTCAAGCTGTATGCTACCTAGCTTGTACGGAAATATTTGAGGAGAGCTTCGATAAAAAACCATAACCTTGCACTTAGAGCAATTAAGACTTAATGGGTTATCTTGACACCAGGACTCAAAGGCGTCAAGATCGGCTTGTAAGAGATTACTTGAAACCATATTCTTACATGTAATGCACAATTTCACATCATCGGTATACATTAGCTCACGGGAGTGTGAAAGTACCGAAGGAAGGTCATTAATGAAAAGAGGAAAAAGATGACTGCCCTGTGGAACCCCAGATGTCACCCAGATACAGTTAGAATATACATTTGTAAAAAGAACCCTTTCAGATACTCTAAAATCCTGTTAATAAGATTTACTAGAAAGCCAAGTTGGCATAATTTGTGGAGTCGCAAAGAGTGGTTTACTGGTCAAAAGCCTGTCTGAAATCAGTATAAATAACATCAATCTGCATTTTGTTTTTGAAGCCATCAATTACACTATCAGGACCAAGTGAAGACACTGATTTGATTGTGTTATGGTCGCAATGTAGCGAACTTTCCGTAATAATAGGGCACAAATGATTATTCCTAGTGGATGTGGAATAAGTAGTTTAAAAAAATGATGCGAACAGATCGGCGATGCACTGATCAGTGTTTGCATTCGCGTTTTCAAACGTTATTTTGGAAGGCAAAATAGACAGCTTTCGTTTAGAATTAACAAATCTAAAAAATTGCTATGGATTTGGTGAAAACTGAAGCTGACAACGGCGAAGATAACTTTTGTAGCATGAGAGATAAAGCTTAAAGAAGTCAGATCTGGCAACTGCATAACGGGAGAAATCACCAGGATTTCCCGAGTTCTTAAATTTTGTATATCATGACTTAACATTTTTTAATCTGATTCGTTTTGAGAACCAAAGAGGATGATTAGACCTCGCCGGATACACAAGAGGAACACAGACATCAAAATTTGAGTTCATGGTATCATACAAAAGTTTAATGGCAACATCAATATCTGCACAATTGTACAGTTGGGACCAGTCGGTATGCTGAATAAGATCATTAAGCTTAACAAAATCAGCCTTACGAAAACAAAGGGTACGAGTTGGATGAAAAGGGTCCTCAGTTCTTAAAAGGAGGTCAATCCTGCGTACATTGCTGGAGGAGTCCAACACAAAGATGAAATCTGTCTTTTGAGTTGCGCACTGGATTATCCTGAGAAAGGGGACAACTCATGTAGACCGTCAACAAAGTCATGTGACTTAGAAGGCAACAGAAAATTAGAGTCCATAAGAGATGACCAAGCAACGTCGGGAAGATTAAAATCGCCAAGAACAACCAAAAGGTCCCTATCAGATAGTAGGAAAGAGATTGATTAGGTGGCGGAAAGGCGATGTAAATAAATATACATATCGGACAGCGGAGGATTGTACGAGCAAGTGATATAAATACAAAAATTTCCCAAACAGACTTTACTCCAACGAACTCAATGTCCAAAGGTGGAGGCTAAAGGGGCTCAGACGGAACTGTCCGGTTTTAACCAAGTCTCGGTAAAAGCAATTATATTTATTTGTTCTTATTAAAAGGGCTCTGTAATATTTAATTATTTTATATATAAATTAATTTTGTATCTATACATTAAACTAAACTTAA
Organism: Drosophila colorata; assembly: GCA_035041545.1. Taxonomy (NCBI): domain Eukaryota; kingdom Metazoa; phylum Arthropoda; class Insecta; order Diptera; family Drosophilidae; genus Drosophila; species Drosophila colorata. The sequence continues at coordinate 611,953 of JAWNLD010000233.1, forward strand.
ACTTGTTTCAAGTGATCGCCGGAGAATATATGAGAAATTTATAAATGTGACCATTGACTATGACATTACATTAAAGTGAACTATATATATATGGATTCATTAAAGTCTTTCTTGGTGTAAATTCTTACTACCAAGCAAAAACTTATTACGCGAAACTATATTCCTGTTTATGTTTCCCTTGGTTATTAGCCACAAATTACATTTCGCCCGCATCGCATCCCAATTGACGTAACATATTTAGGATACCGGCAAGTTTGGAGCTGCTTCCTGGGCGCTTAATGTGTCAGTACTGGAAAATTTATGCACCTGATATGCAGGGCTCTTGCTGGTAAGGCTAATATAACGCTAAATAACCGAGCCCGTGTCACAGTTGCCGGACTGACAGTCGAAGCAGACGGACGGCCAGCCCGTAGGCCCCACATGCTGACAGGGCCAGCGCCACACATCGGCACAGGCCTGGGCAAACATAAATTAAGTTGGCCAAAATCTACATCTTCGTGATTTACGTACGCACTTTGGGCGCACATGTGGGCCATGTTTGCCTTAATTGTTCCTATTGCAGCCGGCAATGTCCATTTTTGGCAAATAATCACATGGTTAATTGTTTGTGCAGTCGCCTATGTCTGTTTGTGACACTCTCAATTATGGCTTTGTGGCTTTTGAATAACTTGGCCTGAAGATACTGCAACCAAGTGGCACGTACTCGTTTGCCATACCTGCATCTTTAATCGTCTAAAATTGTTCTACTTACTAGAAGGACAGTATAAGAGTGAATAAATAATAATCTTCAAATTAAGTCCTTTACAAGCATGAAACGATTCCTTAAATTTATTATATTATATTTTTTACTCATTCAGTAATATATTGCTGTTTGATATATAATAAAGATTTTGATTAACTCAAAGGAAAGCTTATAGGTTAATAAATGCGAACGAATAAAGACAAGCAATAAAGCACTTTAATTAAAGTTGGGGATGTTTACGTATACCAGGATAAAACATTAAACGCAACATTTTAAAAATTCACTAACAGAACTCATGAACTATTTTAAACCTCAACGAGCCACATTGACGTATTTTTATTTCAGAAAATAAATATGTTATTTTATAAAAAAAATTTCTGGTTTTCCAATGCATTTTTGCCAAGTTTAGCTTTTACAAGCATTCCTATGATTTTACCCACATTAGCTGCATACAGTACATCATAGGATAAAGTGAACCGAAAATGAAGTGTTTGTATGAAAACACCTGAATTTACTATGTCTGCAAGGAGCATGGTGCACAAAAATTCAGCAAATTGTTATTTCTTATTTTTACCACTAAAAATTCCATATTTTGCATTTCTTCTGCTTAACATTTTGCTTCAATAAAAGCAATGAAAAGCCCAAGAATAAATCAGCATTTAGAAAAAAAAAAGGGGCTAAACTATATAGAATGGTCAGTTCTCACATGTATGGCCGTTTTCCAAGTAGTCATAAACCCCCAAATAAATGCCGTTAAACCTGTAGTAAAAGTGAAAATGCCAGAAAATTCAAAAGGGACCGCTCAGAATAAACTGTTTCCACTTTTCTCCGATCTAATCTGCATTTTCCTTACCATTACTGTGTACGTATCTAAACATAATATTTTGGTCTTCTAACAGAGTTTGGTTCACTTAAAAGCCCATTTAGAATTGGGCACTCATGTCCCCTTTTGAGGGTTGCCTTGCAGTCCAGCTCGCACTTGACACATTGGAAAGGTTCTCAGTGGACAAACATCAATGCCCAGTCCCAGTGACAGCTGCCTTGCCAGCTGACCACAGAAAGGCTTACATACACCCACACACACACCCACGAAAGGCAGAGATTTATGGCGTTGCTAGTGCTGAATGAGTTTGAGTGTGCCTATGTGAGCATGTGTGCCACATGCTGTGGCGAACCGTTTGCTTGCCACTTGGCAGCTCTACACACTCATACACGCACACGGACAAATATTTGTAAGAGGACACGTTACGCACTCGACGCAACGTGCAACAAGCGCAAATGACATGTTTATGTGGCATACTTTTCAGCGCAAATTAAAAGTGGCACAACTTTGAGGCCATCTTATGGCGAGCAAATAAAACTGACAGGCAGCACAAAACCAAAAACAAAACCCAAAATAAGAAAAAATGGGGAAAATATCAACTTGCCTCAGCCACGTACGCATATAAAAAATGGTACAAAATGATCATCAACTGTGGTGCGTGGCGACATTTAGCAGAAGGGGGTGGTGGTGAGCGCCATAAGCCGAAACCCGAACACAGATCATGCAAATCATGATGGAAATAAAATTTGGTGCAGGGCGACACAAACAATTTAATAAAACTCAACTTGAGCGAAATTTACATGCTTCACAGCACTTGGCTGACAGTAACTTGGCATTCCTTTCCACTTAACCCAACGCCAGCAGTCAAAACGTCTTCTTTGTCTGCTTTACAGCTTACGACAATAGTTAAAGTTTTTTCTTCACACCAACACCCACACACACACACTTGCACACTCGCGGGAGACTGTGTTAGCTTTTTCTCGTGCCGCTTAACTTTTGTGATAGCATTGTCTAGGCAGGATTTCCACCCCTAGAAAAGTACTTTTGCACTCGTGCTTTCAAAATCAAATTTGTTTCACAATTTCGTTATATGCTATGGCGGATGCCACACAGGCAAAAACAAATATAAAGAAAAACCACGAACGGTTTGCGGGCTAAATAAATGTTAATAAGCTCAAGTCGTTGTACTTTTCGGGGCTAAGACTCTTGTCAAATCCGATGAATACAAATAAATTATGCTGTTATTCAAATCAGCTCCAGTTAGTCAGCCAGCCGCCGGCTTTCTGCTTTGGCTAAAACGCCTGTCTTTTAGAAGCTTTAAATTATTAATATGTATTTTATACACTTAAAAGAAATGTTCAAATCAGGAATTAACATTTTATAACAAGTCAAGCAGTGCAATTACTTGTAGGGGTATTTTTATAAATATATATTATATTCAATTGATGTAGAAAATTACGCTAGAAACAAGAAATCGTCATAAGCTGTTCTATGTAAATAACCAGAGCTCCGTGTTTTCAATAATGATTAAACCCGCGAATGGTTGGTATCTTCATTTCTTTAATATGATATGAAAGCTTAAAGACGGTAGATTGAGACTTCTAATCAGAAAAATAATGGCAAATTTAACAGTTGGACAGTTTGATAAGTTTTGCTATAATTGTAAATGGAAATTCGAAATATAAATATACTTATTAAACTTAATCAGCTTCATATTAGGGACATCAACAAAGGACTTGCAGTATGCAAATTACGAACCTGACAAACAACAATAAAATCTTATTAAAGCCTACTATGCGTGGCGGACAACAACAACAAACGCACCGACAAGTGCCAACTGCCAGAACAAATTTAAATCACACAACGATGAAATATTACACCTGCGGTGAATATTCCATCATGACCTCATTTGCCACAAGCAGCACGCTGCGAGTACAACAGTCAACAGGCAAGAGGCAGCAGGAGAGCAAAGTTCAAATCAAATATACAATTTCTTGCCCGACCAAAAACCAGAAAAAAGCAATCATTGCCAACCATAAGAGAAAAAGGTAAAAAGGTAAAGATAAAATATGATAAAAATGTTGAATACATTTAGATTGAGGGGGGCGTCGCGCAAACTGTAGCTGTGGCTGAAGCTGGCTTGCTATATAAGTGCAAATATGCGTGTAATCAGCTTACTTACGCATGTTTATTATATGTTTACAAATATTCAATTTGTGAATTTTTGTACATTTTCGTAAATTGCATTTAAAGACACTGAACAAGTTTGAAGCATTTGCTGTTGACCAGCTAACAACTTGTTGGCCGCGCTTTCAACGCGCTTAAATTGGCACAAATGCTATGCTAATTTCAAGCGCACCAAAGTAACAATTATAAACGTCGACTTCTCGTCGTGCAATTTACATAAATTTTCGCAACTTTATGCAGCAATTGTTGGCTGTTGAAGGGGGCGTTCAACAGAAGACCCCCTCATGCTCGTCAACCCTTTACGCGGGAGCCTTCAACACCCTGCGCGTATTTTGAGCCGTCTGTCATTCCACGTGGCTGCTGTCCTTGTTGCTTTGCTTTTGACAGCTTTATTTACCGTAAAAGTACAAATACTTTTTCTTTTCTTTGTTATTTGAGCAACAGCAGCAGCAGCAACAGGGATCACTTTTTCCCAAGTGGCTTGTTTGTTTATAAAATTTACTTATTTTTTTCAGCTTAGCTCAGATGTTTTCCAGTTGACGGCAAAAGCTAAGAAAAGGGGCGGAACTGAGGGCTTCTCACTGTTCCTAGTGCAGGTAATGCAGCCTGCTCATAAATCTGATGTGTGCCATTTTATGCAAATGGCACATATCTGCGTATACGTGATATTTATATAAATATATGTATATATACAAGCATACATACACAGTGCTAACAAATTGTATTCTCTAGAAGAAATGCATCAGCTGCAGCCAAGAGCATAAAGTGTACATGCAACTCAACAAAGAGTAATCGACTACAAGCCACCCTGTGATTCTGAAAAATATTCAAATGAGTTTGATTCTATATTTAATATGTTTTTAAATCCTTAATCCATTAAAATTGAAATTATATAAAGCGCTATACACAATATGTACAATTATTCTAATAATCTCTTTCGAAAAGCAATACATTTAAGGCTCAATATCACATCTTGCCGATAATGTCTACAGAAGCTATAAGCTTTATACTGCTTTATACTAAAAGCAGCCTGTAACTTTTCCGTTCCCACATCTTGGTTTAAACATAACATTTATTTTCGCAAAGGTTGCCACTGTAAGTAGAAAATTATCAGCACTTTTCAGAAGTGTTGCCAGTCATCACAAAAAAGTTGTTTGACATTTAAGTTTGAGCTGTGGTATTTTATATGGAAATTTCCAGGTGGTGCAAAAACTTTTCATCGGAAGAAGAGATTATGCTCTTAGAGCTTGTTGCCGACCACAAGTTATTATATGCTAAAAATAAAAATAAAATGTCGGATAACGTAATATGAAAGCAAAAGGAGGATTCTTGGAAGAAAGTAGCGGAAAGCTCTTTAGCTAAAAAGGCTATACCGCGTAATGCTAAGGCATTAAACAAATCTTACAAGCCTTCAGCGGAAGTCAAAGGTGGAAATAACTGAGGTAAAGGCAGGGTGCTATCTCACAGGAGGTGGCTTGTGGACGAGCGCAAATGTGTCTGGGCGGATGATCTGCCCTGTATCAGCTGGGCGCTACTAAACTTAAAACTCATTGTTTTTATCAAAATTTAAATATATATATTTTTTAATAATTGCAAGTGGCTTATGTTATTTGAGATATTATTGAGATATTATCAGAGAAAAGTATACGTTTAAGCCCATCTATGTAAGAGATGGTCATCATCCTGGAGCATCATCAACTTTAAGATTTCGTTTTTCAAACCCTTTCAACATGATCAAGTTAGTGGTTTAATTTGATTAATTTAAGTTGTGTAGAATCCTCAGAGTATTTGTTCCACATATTAACTAAAAAAAAAATCTTAATAAATTTAAAATTTTTTAAATTCATTTTCGTTTAAATGACCAATATTTAAAAATATATTAACTATTCTCGAGAAGAATGTTGTCATATTATCTAGCTCTGAACAGAACAATATACTTATTTAAAAATCAATTACTTCGACTTGATTTACTCGTGCTCATCAGTTAAACGGTTGCCTGGCTGGATATTTACTTTAATTAAACTGTTATACAAAAAAATGTTGAGTCACTTTAATTTTGTTAATTGTGAATTAAGTAAAATGTCTGCAGCTAATTTCAAGTTATTTCTCACGCTTCGCTGAAAGCGTGGAGCGTGACAAGTCTTGGCAGCTAATAATTTCAAGTAGTTTATTTTGGCGTTACAATTAGTGCGCCGAGAGCAGTTGGCTGCAAAATAATTTTACGGTTGATTACACAAAGGACCAAAACAGGCGGAATATTCGTAATTGGAAAATGATGTCAAGCTGCTGTCTGTTATCCAACTTGTTCCCGCTTCATGCCGTTGTTGACGATGACGGCGATAACCACCACGGCGATGAGAAGGACAAAGTTGAAGTTAGAGTTGTGTCTGCTCCACACTCGACAGCTGATTAATTAACTAAAGGCAAATCAAGTGAATGGCAAAAGCCAACGGCAAAAAGCTGATTTAGGTCAAGCCAAGACCATCAACAAAGCGAGAGAGAGAAAGAGGGGTAGAGAGAGAGAAAGAGAGAGAGAGAGAGAGAGAGAGAGAAAGAGAGAGAGAGAGAGAGAGAGAAAGAGGGAGATAGAAAAAGAACGCAAGAGATCTGTTAATTAATTTAGCGAGCTTGTGGCCATCCCTACCAACCAACTACTCGCATGTGGCTGACATCCGCAGCTCTTACTTCACTTTCGTCTTTAAAGAAAAAAAGCGCTGCTGACTGTAAAAATTCAATTCAACAATAAAAGCCGAGTTTTCCCATCATTTCATTGCTTTATGCGTTGCGGTAATGGCAAACAAAAACCATACGAAAGCAATGAGAATGCCCAGCTTCATGTCTAATATACACATATACATTCACACATTTAGCCATCTGATAGTGCTCATGCTAGCCATTGTTGGTGCTGCTGCTTAGGCCTTGGCGCCACTTAAATGTTGGCTCACATACGCCAATATAAAAAACGACCCATATAAAATATATAAAAGTGAATAGATGGATATGCAGTGGTGTAGCTCCCTAAGGAAGCAAAGAAGAAAAGGGGATACTTGCGAGGAAGAAATGAACAATAATACTTGAATAACTTATTCCATTAACATATGCTACTTATAATTGCCAAGATACATTTTCATTCCGAATTAAATTTCATATTGACACACGCTACATTGAAAAATTATACTTAAGATAGAGAAGTCTAGCTGAAATCAAGTTTCTTCTAAGCTAGATTCCTTTAAGGCTATTAAGGAAATTTTTTGTGTTTGACGCTAGCTTCAGCAAAAAAACAGATGTGAAGAATCTGTTGAATAAAATAGAAAAACTGGTTATAAGAGTGAATGATTGATTGATGGATAGCTAGCAGCTATTCGAATGTCCGTGAAAATTTAAATTAAATATTAAGATCATATAAGATTGGTTGATTTTAAGTAACTCCTCAAAATAGATTTTTACAGCACTATTGAACAGATATAATCAATATTAGCATGTTGAACACGCAATGAACATGAACAAATTGGTATTACTCAGATTACAGAGAATACAACAGTCTAGTATTTAGTATTTAAATGACTTACCCCCTGAGGTCTACCGCACTGTGCAGAGAGTTTGGTTAACGTCAGCTTTCCCGTTTCCCAGCGTGGATGTGGGTATACTTACACTATAAATAAGCGCCACATGCTCAACATTTTTATGCTGTTTTATTGCATTGCGCTAAAAGGCAAAGCAAACGAAACTCAAGTAAAAACCAAACCGTGACCATGTCGGAGATGCGAGATGCTAGATGGGGGTTGTCAGATGAGAGTTTGGATTGCCTGACTCGGTTTGCTGCTCCTCCAGTTTGAGTTTGCCTGAGTTGCCTGTTTCTGGTTATGTCGAAGCTGGCATGGCTAAAGCCAAAATCGTATTATGTGCTACATTTAACGCCCAAAGAGCTGAACATTTCAGTCAGATAAAACCATTTACTTTGCCATCAGCGTCAGCAGCGAAACGCATTGTGATTGTGTGTCTCTTCGAGTATATCTCTATATTCTCTGCTCTTGGCTTCGCTTAAATCTGTCACGATACAGATGTGTATCAGTCTTCTATATATATTTATATATAAATATATATATATCTGTCGGTTGGCTATTTTATTCGTTAGGCAGCAGCGATGCAATAAAATTAAACAGCTTTGTGTAAGCCTTTTCCTAAACCTTCGATTGTACCTGCGGTTAGCTGCGACGCTTGCTGCAAATCGATGAGCAGTCGTAAAATGTGCCAAATTTATTACATACTTATGCGAGGGTGTGTGTGTGTGCGTGTTTGTGGACATGAGGGTGGCTGCGTTACCATTTTTACACCCTTTTGATTGGCCTTCGTGCGGATTAATGCTGTATACAGCAACGCGTAAATTTTATGCGAATCGTCGTGAAAACGTTTAACAGTGCGTATTCTCGATTTGTCCGCTGGCTCTATCAGCGCGCCCGCTGTTGTAGTTATAATTGAATTTTCATTTATTATCTACAAATGTTACGGCGACAACGTACAGCTTTATATATTATGCAACGCCGAGCGCTGTGGTCGCTGCCAGTTAATTGAATTGATTTTAGACAACTACCCTGGCAAGCTGGCTAAGCACGCAGTTTTCAATTAAAGCTACATTGAATCAATAGCGCGCAAATTTAATGAGCACCAGCTGATGGAAAAGCACGCAAGAGGGTCAAATAAGCCCAAGGTAGCGTCTGTGACATTGACTTTGAATCATGAAATAAAATAATAAATTTCTCAGGCATTTATTAAAATTCCATTGACTGTAATCAGAGCATAATAGCAGTATTTAATTTTATGAGCTGCCATAGAAACATCAAGCACCGGTCAGCTAATGGCCCTCACTCTCGCGCACACACTCACACACACACATGCAACCGAGCTGCTCATTTGGCCGACACTTAAACACTCCTGAGTGTAGACAACGATGCTGCGAGGCTACTCAGATGCCAAAGACTTGGCCATAATGCAACAGTAAGGACCAAGGCCAACAATACCAACAGCTGACGGCCGAGCCCAGACACTTGAAGCCCAAACAACTTGGCCAACTCTCAAGCGTTTGCCCAAGCAAACTAGCAAACTGGAAACAGGCAACAGGCAACTAGGTAAATAGGCAGGCAACCAGCTGCAGCTGCGAACAGACACTCAAAGCCCTCTGCACACACTCGAGTGCAAGTGAATCGAGGCGTTAACATTGCTTTAGTGTCGAACCGATTTAGGAGCCTGTAACGCAGTAGACGACCCTGTTCATTTGCCCAAAACATGCTACTTTCTGGGCATTCGGTCTTAAGTTAATACGCAGCCAAAGAGGATATAGCTTAGAGGCAAGCGGAAATTGGGCAGAATGGCGCTTAAAATAAAGTCAACTTTCTCTGTTTCTCTTTGCCCTCATTGGTTAAACCGTCTTTGGCTCTTCGCCAGACCTCTTGAGCAAAATACAACAGCAAATGATGACAATCTTTAAAACTCTGATATTCTTTTTCTGATCATCCATGTCTGCCCAGCCAGAGACGCCAAATTTAGCAGCTAGATTAATGAGAAGAGAACGTTAGAGTCGGGTGTGACCGACTGCGCTATACTCGTTTAAACTATAATAACAGCTTAAAACAGTCGAAAACGTTCTTAATTATTATTATTATTGGATTATTAATTATTATTGTTATTGGAAAAATATAGATTTTTGTAATTTGGGGGAGTGTCTGGGAGTGGCCGATCTTCAGAGGAGGTCATTAGAAAACTGTCGGCCAAATTTGGAGACTCTATCCCAAAAATTGTTTGAGATATAGATTGTTGCGGTTTACCCGCCCAGTGGGCGTGCCAAATACATTTTTTTTTTTCTTGTCTTTAGAAGAGATCTTCAGTAATGTCAAATCTTTAAAACTGAAGAAAATATACAAATTTTAACGATTTGCCACGCCTCCAACGGGCGTATCCTTAGGGGAGGTAATCGGTAATTTATCTGAAAATATTTGATGCATCCAACTTTAAATCTAAGAAAGAAATATCGATGAAATCGACTTGCCACGCCACCACTGTGTGTTGCCAGAAGATCTTAACACTTTATCTGATGCGGGTATACATGAGTATATATCCCAAGTTTCAAGATTCCAGGTATTTAAAAGCCCAAATGTAATCAATTTAATTTTATTTAATTCATAAATGGCATTCGTCTCTTTTTTTTTTAGTCGTTCACGAAGTGAAAATGTATATTGATTTTGTGCAATGGCCGTCCGTAGTCCGCATGAACGCAACTTTGTGATTTTTGAGCCACGCCCACTGGGAGTCTGGCATTTCGATAACATGTCGATACACCTCAAATAGCAATTCGATAAAATGTGAAATTTGGTTTGTAGATTGCTGGTGATTAAGACTTTGCTATTCCAGCCACGCCCACTAGAACGCCCGCCGTCACCCCGCTCCCTAATTCTCCCATAGTTTTAGAGGAATTTTGGAATGTAGATTGGTGGTAGCCCCTTAAAAAAATTTCTTCCACACATACTGAGGCGTGACATTTCGCTAAAATCGATATATCTGCCTCAGTTGTAAGGCTAAAGACATAAAGCAGTTTTCTGATGACCTCTTCCAAGTAGCGATCCGAAACATTTCGGCTACGCACACTCCCGACCCCACAAATTACAAAAATCTACATTTTTTCAAAATACCAATAATAATTAAGACCGTTTTCGGCTTTTTAAGCTGCAACGTTTCTACTTGCTTATACATAAATTCACAAATTGCTTTTTCCTTTATTTATATATCTAAATCACTTTGAAATAGTATATAAATCTAATTGACAACAAGTTGTTTAAACATGAACCTTTTCAGTTTGTTGCAAGTTTTCTCTTTGTAGATAGCACAACATTAACATTCAATCGCGAACTGCTTTTCGCCTGCATTTCAGTTTTCTAGCCAATTACAGCAGGTGACAGCTTTGTCTCTGTCAAAAGTTCTCAGCGCTTGTCACATCTTCGGCTGCCACACGAAATGACATTTTTGGCATTCAGCCAAATGGCGAACCGAAGCACGGAGCACTAATTGTGAACCTGCCGTTGCTTGCGTCGTGGCATTTAGTCGAGATCCTTTTGATTTCACCGCTACATACCAGAAATGCAAATATTTGCGTGTTTCGAACGGGAGGCGGCTCCGATTCTTCGCTTTCTTCATGTCACAACGTAACGCGATTCAGCGATTGGAATTGTATGTGAATGCTGTGGAGCCCAGGCATGACAACGCGAACGGAAATCACGCAGTTCGTATACGCCATTGAATTTTAAGTGAAGCCGTGGCCCATTCAGAGACACAGAATCAAAGCGAGACTTTGAATGAGACCGAGACGGGGGCTGAGATGGAGACAGAGACAAGCACGCACCGGCAGAACCCCACCCTCTTTACAGACATAATATGTTTACAAAAATGCAAGACAAGTCGGAAAGCGCTGCGGCTAAAGGAAGACAACACAAGGTCCTCGCTGCTGCTCAAAACCACTTGAGCCAGCTGCCACGCCCACGCCCATACCCATGACCACATTCAGGACATAATTGGCGACGTGTGCGCGTTGCCGTTGGCGCCGCCTGCACATTTAATGCTTATGAAATTCTTAGCAGCACTTTCCATCTGTATATACTATGAAAGTGCTTCTGCCCCTGCAACTAATATGCTCGTTCTATGAGCAGCTGAGCCAAGCGAAGCGCCACATTATCAGCCAGACTAGAGTGCTCGAATGAAGAGTGCTAGAGCCGGAGATACCCTGCACTCGGCTCTGAGTTGCCGTCGAATGCATTCGTACCTACTTCTAAACACACACGACAGAATCTCGTGTTCTTCTTCTTACCTCCTTTCCTCCCTTTTAAAAATAATTCTTCTCTGTTTTACTGTCCGATCATAATAGCTATAGCTATTTTTCTTATTTTAAGAAGGACTGGGGAATATAGCTTAAAGTTAAATATTTTTGGACAGTGCAAAATGTATAAGAAATTAAAAACCAATTTTGGTGTTCCGTATGAGAACATGTTTCTTTAAAATTGTAGTTACAGTCAGCTTGTCGCCAACTTTTCCAAAACTTAACTATACCCTCTTTTACTCAACTTGAATGTGCATAAGGTATTAAAAAAGAGAATTTGGTAAAGAGAGGCGAAAATATTGCACACATAATATAAAATGTATTAAAAAATATAGCCCAGAATATTAAATGCTGTTCTTAAATTAGTTTACAGTCCAACTTTTTTTAAAAAAGCGACAAACCTATGTTTCCCTATCAAATTACTTAAAAAAAAAACGTATGTTTTTATTTTTAGTCTGCCGCAATATGTACATACATATAAACAAAAATTTACTGATAAGAAAATACGGCAATTGGACAAGGAGGATTCTAGTATGAATGGAAGACTGATTTGTGAATGGAATGGATATGGAAAAGTATCGGTTTTCCGTATAAAGAAAAGCTATTCTAAGAACTTTTACATTTCAAATTCAAAAATAGCGTTTGTAAGACACTGTAGCTTATAATGTAATGAAGACAAATGACATTAAAAATTATTATTTATTATATATTTATCAATTTGTTAATACATATTGATATGAATTTTTGTAAGACAAGTTATATGCAGAAACGGAAAATATAACAAGTAAGAACGTTGCAGGCGGGTCTTACCGACGGTGCAAAATAAGTAATAAACAATTTATGAATTATTGATAAAAAATATAAATAATTATGCAATGTAGCAATGTATCATGTATGGGAAAAGGTAGGAATGCCAACTTTGAACTAGGTTCAGGTGTATCTAGTCGAAGGACTCTTGGATAAAGCACTCTTACAGGTTGTTTTTTTTTTTGCCAAAATGTTACGTTTAAATACAAATAAAAACGTTACAGTCGGGTGTAAGCGATTGCGCAATACTCGTTTACCGTATATTAACAGCTTAAAACAGTCGAAAACGGTATTAATTATTATTACTATTTTCGAAATTTATTGATTTCTGTAATTTGTGAGGGCGGTAGTGCCCGAAATTTTTCGGCCCGATTTTTAGCGGAGGATATCAATAGAAAACTGCCTACCAAATTTGGTGACTCCAACTCCAGCTCTAAAATTATGAGAGATGTGGATTTCCTCAGGTAACCAAGATATATGGAATTAATAAATTTACCACGACTCCAGTGGGCGTAAACAAAGAATTTCTTGTGCCGTCTTTTTGTGCCACGCGTCAGCAAGCATAACCGAAAAAGCTTTATCACTTTATCCGACGCGCCGTAAAAACTGACACAAGCCCAATATACTTTTACAAATTATATAATGAATCGTTGATCTCAAAGAATGAAAATATGCTTGAGCCATGTGCACAATATGACAATATGACGTCTACGTATAAGTTAATCAGGCTTCTGCTTATTTTTGAAAACTGTTGAGTTAAGTTTAAGTTTATTTTTGATTTTGTCATTTTCTCCAGTGTACAATTTGTAATTTTTATAATCAGCAGCTGCACCTTTCAAAAACATTGTGTGGCAGCCGCATAACGTAATAAGACAGACTTCATGGAGGCAGCTGCATTGTCAAACTGTAGTAGTTAGCCAACAGACTCTTTATTGTACTGCCATGTTATGGATGCCAACATCCATAATATGCATGCACTCACACATATGCATATTTTATGGCTTACTAATGGTTTCCTCATGCTCTGACTGGCCAAAATTAAAAAGTAAAAAGAAAAAAAGTGTTGCGCTTCTGAATGTTACCACTTGTGGCCTCAAAACGGCTTTTATAATGCTGAAACAAGTCTGCGTGGTATGCCGACCCAAAGGCCATGAAATATCGTAGGCATACCTGTCTAAAGCTGAAATGTGAGAATAGCTTGTTTGATTGGGACAAGTGAGGCGCAGAGAGAAAAAAGTGAGAGTCAAACAAATTAGGAATAAAATTTCTAGAAAGACTTTCCATTCTTAAGAGCTAACAAGTCCGGCAAAAAAATCGCTTAGCCAATGGTTGAGAAGGAGATATTTTAGATATTTGTATGTATACTATTAAAATATTATAAAGATATTTATATATATATATATATAATAAATGCTTTTTGTATCTCAAAGTTTATCTGAATTGTAAAATCAATTTCAATTTGTAAAGTAAACATTAAATATTTGAATATTTTAATGTGAGTGCGTGAAATCGAACTCTTTGTTATTAAAAAAAAATACTTAGGTAGAAACACATTCAGTTGGACAGTTCAGAAATGCCATATATCCTAAGATTAAATTTTAAAATTGACAAATTTGACATTTGTAACTTACTTATTGTCTATTATTATTATTACACCGATAACTATAATCAAATCCTGTCATCCTTTCTCAAACACAATACAATGGTTTCACAATATTTTGCATTCAATTTACATTGTTTTTAACAATTAAATTACCAAACAAATATATAGTTGATCACACTTTAAACTTTACCTCTGACAAACTTCAAAAATATGAATTTAAATAACCATTCAAATAACTATTTGGATGAAAATAATAGACAGTAATTAAACGCAAAAAACCCTAACATTTTACTTCGATTCAAAATATATAATATATTTGCTATCCTCGTTTCACCCCGTATCCAATGAAAAAAAAATATATATATATATTAATTATGGTGAAATTGTACTAGTCAGCTAAAAGTTCTACTCTCGGAATTTTTATTCATTTTATTTATTCTACCAACTCGTTTTGACCAAAATCACCTGCAGCTCTGGCCCAAAGCAATAGTTACGACTCGGGAAGTTTGAAATGCAAATGCATCTGCATTTAATGCCCGCCTGGTAATTGAATTTACAGTCCATTGTTCGCTGCTGCGTGACAGTTAATTAGCGTCAGCAACAGCAGCCCCTGAGCACCTGCGCTAATGGATGGATCTCAGGGAAGTCCATTGGTAGTCCACCCAGATAATGGCACCAATAAGCGGACAGCGTAAATTTGCCGAATACCCGTCCGCACAACAATGGCAATGCAAATGCACGGCTCTATTGTGATGAATCATAAAATGGCCCAAACAACAAAATTGTTGATTGGTGAGATTTTGAAAGATAATATATATTATTTTTTTATAATTTCTATTTATTTTTCTATGAAACATTTTAAGTCCTTAATTGAAAAGGCGTTTAACTTTTTCTAAAACTTCTGTAAAAGTTCTATAATTATTCTAAACATAATTTATAACAGCAGCTGTAACCTCTTAAATATAATGACGTTTCAGATTTTAGTTGGACTTAGAAATAATTTATTTTGCTTTACAACAAATGCCCTCGTTTATTTCGCACAATATTATTTTAGCATTTTGTAGTGCCATAAACTGTGATTTTCGGCCTTCCTTTGAAATTCAATTCTGCGGCCACAAAAATTCCAATATGCCTGCAGAAGCGGACTTGTTTATTAAGGGTCGCATAATAATCTTGACTGCCCGAACATTTCTGAGCAGGCAAGAAAGTCTATGTGCTAAATCAATAACAATAAATTTGGCTGGCGCACATAAATTCCAGCCCTGAAGCATGCAACAAAATATATTTTTATATATGTATAAATAAATATTTTTTATATGTCTGTGCAATAAGTTAAGGATATCAATAGTGGCAAACGCTCACACGTGTTGGCCATAAATTCATCTTCGCTCCCTTCCTATCTGCCGCCTATCTTATTGTACAGGCCAAAATGTTTTATGTGGCACCCAACTAATTGCGGTACCACACAGTGGTCGAAAAAGTGTTGGCTCTAGGCCAACAAATTCTTAGGCGTTTAAATTAATATCATGTACGCGGAAGTTCTTGGGCCAAACAATAAAAAAACAATTTGAAAATAAAAATCACTTCCGTTGAGTGCAGCTTAGTTTATAACTTTAATTTAAAAATGTTACTGGCTAAGCGGAAATTAAACAGTAGGTGTGAAAAAATACCCCTGATCCGGAAATTATTAGCAAAGATATGACCATTTATGAAGCATTGTTCTTAGACATTTAAGGAAAGAGTTTAAAAGCAATATTGGGCATAGTTATGCACAAAAAAAAATATAACAAAACAAAGATTGCATAAGCAGTGCAAAAAAAGGAACTTAAAATTAACAAAGCCTTGGTAGTTTGGATCCCACATATAGTTATAGCACATGCGAACGACGAGCAAAGCCTTATGCTGTAAAGATTCACAGGGCGGACACAAACGACGTTCCCAACAATAGTTTTATCTACGCTGAGGCACAACAGAGTTCCGAAATTTAAGACATCGCTGTTGGAACTGAAGCACTATTCACGTCTGGTAAATAAGCGCCTTAAGAAAATCATATTATCAGAAATCCCCTTCAACGTTATAGTCTTTTCAACCCGTAAGCAATATATGTTTTATTTTCATAAAGAAACGAATCTACTTAATTAAAAATTTAAATATAATATTATTTAAAATTAATAACAAGACATTTCTCACCTGATTAAAAAAGGCTGGGGTTAAATTTCAAGTAAATCCCTTTATAACTTATTTCGAATTAGAGATTTATTATGTCATGTTGTGTTTAATATAATTGATTATATACCAATTTTAAATATTGAAAACATTTTATATTATTCCACATTGCGACCCCAATCTTTAAATTCTTTAAATGTATAACTTAATTTTCAGCGTAGCCCGAGGACAACACGCAGAAAATATCTTTGCATACAGCGCAGCGCACAAAGAACGCCAAAACACAAACAAAACACTCGACAGTGGAATATAAACGCGCACCGTTTTTACATCATGAATAATTCCATGTGCTCGCGTTTGCGTTCGCCAGTATATGGTTACGTCCTTTTGGCAGTGAATGTAGCGGACAAATTAAGTCAGAGTAGCCACTCACACACGTCATACGATCCCGCGGCTATGTTGCATACTGGGCGACGACTTCGCGAGAGCCGTAGACAACACCAAGGGGGGAAATTTTAACAGAGCGCCGGCTGTGCGCTGAAAAGTGAAAGCAATGCAACACGTGTCAATGACAGACGCTCTGCCAAAGTTAACAGTCCTTTCTGTTTACTTAACAGCTGTAACCCAGTGACTTACATTACATTGCGCCGTGCTCTTAAACTGTTACAGACTGCGGTGCTCTTAAGGTCTGTTGTCAGCTAAGCTGTCAACTCAATACATTTGCACATTTATTTTTTTAACTGAATATATTTTAATAAATGTTGCAACAGTTTCGTGTCACAAACATGCACGAAGCAGCATCCACGCAAACACACACTCACATACACACACCCACATATATCATAAATTCATGTCAAAAAGGGCCAAGGTTGCTGCTGCCTGCCTCAGAAGCCACAGGTGTGGCAGCAGCAAATTAAGTTGCGCATATAACTCAGCCACCCGTGCCGCACGCCAAGACAGCCTCAAGGAAATTGGCTCCTCTGCTAAGTTATTGGTGAGTGTGTGTGTGTAGCTGTGTCACTACCTAGCTTCAATTTGTGCCTTAAAAGTTGGCTCACAAAATATAATGTACACGACCCGTGTCATGTACTTTACAATTGTTGCTGGCTGTGTTTGTCATTACAGCAAACGATTTTGACAGAAAAAGCAACACACATAAATTACTACAAAAGCAAAAAGCGAAAAGCGAAAAGCGACAAAAAGAAAAAAAGAGATGTACAATAAAGGGACAGCAGCTGGCAGCCTGCACTGCGAATCTGGCTGGGCACACGCATTGTCTTAAGCCGCTTAAATTATGCCATTATGGTCGAGTAATGTCAACGACTCAGCGCATGACATCAAGGCAGACGGCTACATAACGCGGAGATAATTCAGTTATATCGCGCTGCAGAAAAAGTATCTGCAGTGTCAATGAACGTGTTATCCATCCACACGACCAGCACGGAGTCCCTGTCATGCCAGTGTCAATGACGCACAGCTAAATTCGAGCTTCGGGGCATTTGGGGACATGTTCATGCGAACAGAGTTATATGATAATTGCAGTGAAACGGCAATTTAATTTGGCTTATCAATTGCATACGCAAACAGGCCAACAACACGGCAAAAAAAAAAAAAATAGCAACCGTTCAAATTTAAGTCAGTATTGGGCAGTCTGCCAAACGCCCGACATCGTCCAATTTAGTTGCAGACACTCGCTAAAAAAAATGAGGCTATGCGAAGGGGGATAAATGCAAAAATATGATTTAAATGTCAAAGGCTAATGTCTATGGCAAAAACTGTTGGGGAAAAAGTTAAAAGAGCTCTAGAGCTTAGGAAAGTGTAATAAAGCCACTTTCAACAGAATGTTGAATATTCCAAGGGAATGCGTGGTTGATAGAGCATAGCAAAATATTTTGCAACGGAATATTTCTTTACGTCTTTGTACAACTTGGATTTACAACTAGGACAGCAAAGCAAAATCTCGATACTCCAATTAAAGAATAATTCAAATATCATAGGTCAAAGCAAATTGATTTTTCAGTTTGGCCCCTTATTTTGCATACGTATTAATTTTCTAAATTCTTATTGCTTAGCAAAAGTTTTTATAGTATATTACTGTTTAAAGCTGTTTGAAATATAAGCTCAAGAGCTTAAAAAAAAGTAATAAAGTCACTTTCAACAGAATGTTGAATATTAAAAGGGAATGCATGGTCGATAAAATATAGTAAAATATTTTACATTATGTATGCAATTTTTATACTCGTTAACGAAGTGAAACTAGTATATTGGGTGTGTGCAATGTCACTCATGCTGTCCGGATGAATGCAACTTTTTTCGCCGCTATTGAAGCTAGAGACTTGAAACTTGGAAATATTTCCCACATTTTAAAAACTAGAGTTATCAAATTTGGTATGTAGATTACTGGTGACCTCCCCCAAAGTTTGCGACCTTAACATCTCGACCCCGCCAACTAGAACGCTCGCAATTGGAAATACCTGTATCTCCCACAGATTCCACGATTCCAGATTTCACCATATTGGGAATATATATTAATAAAAAGTTCCACCAAATAACACAGAAATAATTAATCGCAAAAATAGATATACTTACACAAATCGGTAATATTTCCCACAGTTTTAAAGCTAGAGTCCACAAATATGGAAGGTAGATTACTGGCCAAAATCCATATGCATGTACGAGTATTGCGCAGTCGGTTACTTCCGACTGTAACGTTCTTACTTGTTTTTTCTTACAGTTTAGCAGAAGTTAAAAATATGATAGGTATTAGGTTTGAAAGCCGTTTGAACTATAAACTCTACTACTAGTATTAGAGCTCACAATTCGTTGTTTATTTATTCTTTTGCAGAAGATTAAATACAATATTACGGTTTAAAGCCGTTTGCAAGATAAGCTCTTGATTAAGCCCAGAGCTTTGTTAAAGAATTGATTGCTATTGATTTAAATCAGTTATGAACTAAACTCAGTAAAATAAAAATAAATTTAAAGAGACTTTCCTTGCAAATATTAAAATGAATTTGAATATTTTCATAAGATTTGACATACATATACGCATGTATGAACTCGTATTGCTCGGCAAGTCGGCAATTACCTGCTCTGCATGAAAAATTTGATATGCAAGTGTTATAAAATATGAAGACAGGTTGAAAATGTATTACTGCAGCAAGTTTGCCACATGATTGCAAGCATGTAATTTAATTTGGAACCAAGAAGAGAAAAACTAGAGATTGCCCATATGGCTGGCTGCAGGACAAACTTGCAGTAGCTGCAAAATATAAAATATTGAGCAGCCCAGGCAGCGACGTGAGCGCAATTGTAACGGGGAAGCCTTTCGAATTGGCTGACGGCGAACGAGGAGCTCGAGGTGCAGCGCAGGTGAGAGCAACAGTAGCGGGTTTTGGCCGTAGCACAAACACAAAAGGCGCCAGATGAAGATATCGTGAAAGCTGCGCTACAATTGCTCCCGTCCTGAGCACTTTTGCAATTCAATGGAGCGCAACGAGTAACAACAACAACAACAAGGCGACACCAGACCGGATGGCGACGTCAAGGTGTTGAGCCACTAATCGTTTCCGTCGGATGCCTCAGTGCACCATGGGGAATATACCTGTTTTTCGGCCTAAAACTCTTTTTTTATAACTGCATAACACAAACAAGTAAGATGGCTCTAGTCGGGTGTCCCCGACTAGGAAATACCCTGAACCCAGCGGGGATCTGTCGTTACATACATTTAAAGCTTTTTGCATTCATACACACATTCACAAAGTCACACACACATACACAAACACACACACAAACGCAAGCAGCAAGCTGCGCACTTCTAAAATAAGAGTACACTCGTTATGAAATTGTAATAAAAGCATCCAAATCTATGTACAAACCAAAGCGTCTGTAGTACTTGATATGCGTTTTTTTGACATGGGGGGCGAATGGGGGTAGATATCTAAAATTCGAAATATCTGTTATCTGCGTATTCTTAACGAGTACATATTAAACCAAATTTTGTGTTTCAAGCTCTTATAGTTTCTGAGATATGTTCAAAAAACCGGATAAAAGAAACCGATAAATATCGATAGTAAGAAAACGGGACGGGTTATCGATAATTTTAAATAGCCTTAATCTGCCTATGGTATACACGAACTTATAAAAATAAACTTTAATCCCTAGATCTTATTGCAGCACTTGCTGCCAATTAGATTGTCAAATTGATCAAATTTTACCACACGTTTTCTTTAATAACTTCTGTGTTTCTAAACCGATTTTGGTGAATCTTAATGCAATAGATTCTTTTAGTGCTTTAGTATAGACTTTCTCTAAGTCTCATAATCTACGAAAAAGCTTAAAAATGTACAGGTTGTTGTAGATTTTTATAGGTTTTATCGAAAACGGTGTGGGTTGTCGAACATTTGAAATAAACTTGATACAACTGCGCCGAAAAGTTAAGTCTCTAGCTCTTATAGTTTCCGAGATCGACGCGTTCATACAGACGGACGGACGGACGGACAGACGGACAGACAGACGGACATGGCTAGATCGACTATATATACTTTATGGGGTCGGAGATGCGTCCTTCTGCCTGTTACATACATTTGCACAAAACCATTATACCCTTTTTACCCTTTTTCAATGGGTTCAGGGTATAATAACTTTTGGTTTTAATAAATTTTAATTACATCTAGTAATTTAACATAACAGAAATCATAACCGAAACAGTATGTACATATTTTCTTTTATTTTTGTGACTTGTGCACAATATTTGAATTGCTGAAATATATTTTGTTGTCGAACTTCTGTGTTTTTTTCATCTGATCTTAATGAAGCTGGAAGTTTGGCTTAAGTGCATGATCTACTGATGCTTGCCAAATATCTTCATCTTTTGAATTTTTTTCAATTATTGCCAATTTTTCCAAAAATGTTCTTAAACAATCAGGAACATACACCAGTGACGAAATCCACAAACTTCGCTAAATCTTACAGTAATTAATTAAAGCCTGAAAAACAGGTACATTTGCCCATAGTGCACTGGTGATCTGGCTGGCAAATTTAAGTGCATCAGCGGCAGCACCTGCCAATCCATCTGCGAGGCGTCTGTGCGTGGCAGTAGCACGTGCCGCAATGGCAATGACAACACCTCCAAAGTTGTCGTCAACATCATTGTCGCCTGCTGCACTTGGGTTTGTTCACGAGCTCGTGACAAGCAGCCAATGCATACAAAGCAGTAAATTGCGCATACGCTATGCATGCCAAGACAAGGTAAGTGCTCTTCCATCAACTCATTAATCAATGAGCTGCGACGGCGACAGCGACAGTTGAGAGCGGCAAAAGTCAGAGCCCCAAACCAAAGCTGGCAACAGCATAAGATTTGCCAAAAGACTTACCAGCCGACAAGGCGACTAAGTGACATGATCTGCCGCACCTTGCAGCATTTTGTGTTGACATTTGCAACGCGTATTTTTACGAATCTAGCCTTGATTTGGCCTGGCAAACACGCCGCATGGGAGCATTTGACAGCCTAATGCGCGGACAACAAACGATTTGGAAAATTGATTGTTTCCACACATTCGTTTTCCGGCTGCCACTAATCCAGAGCCCAGCAATTGTGTTGCCATCCGGCCGGGTCAAGCGAATTGCTTACGCAATCAACAATTTAGCAGCTGCACCAGCAAAAGGAACTGAATGTACTAGAAAATATACCCTGTACTCGGTTTGAAGCAATCAGAAAAACACAATCGTATTCGAAACTATATGAAGCTATCTATTGAATCAGGCGCCGACAACAACAATACCTCGAATAATGACGTCGATAAATTCACAACACCTATAACTTAAAAATGCAATTTTAAGGCATCCAATTACATGTTCCAAATGTATTCTTCTTTCCCGCCACATATGTCCATTGTGTATTCAAAAATATTTAACAAGTAATTTTTTGTTTTTATAATTTTTTATTTTACTTGGAATTTATTTATGACTACAAGATCGGGGCTTTCTCTTATTTTATGTTCCACTCATTTGGCAAACACAAATATTCCTTTTTTTAACCATAATGCATTTATTGCTGGGTGTTTATATGAACAAATCTGTGTAAGAACCACAATAAACAATGTTGAAAAATACATTTATATTTATTTGTTTAAGGTAAAAGTAATAAAATTTGTAAAGTTGCAAAACATTAAAATGCTTAGTTTGGTTAAATTTAGCAATGGATTAGATTTATGGATTTATATATTTCACAAAAATGATTTGGCTATCATCAAATTACTGAGAAGTTCTTAAATGGTATTTTAAACAAAACAATTTCAAACTTAATTTACTGTAAATAATAATAAATGACAATGCAAAAATGTATTCAAGTAATAAATTAGGAGCTTCCAAGCTCTCCTCGCTTCTATACTTTTGTGAAGGGTGCTACAGATTAGTTGCGAGAAATTTAACGCAGTGAAAAATACACATCTAAGTGCATAAGATATATAAATAATTGTTATTATTATTATTGACTTGATAAGGTGAGTGTGTATCTGACAGTCTGCTTCTCTCTCCCAACAAACGTCATGGTGTATACATTCTGAGTTTAGCTGTAGCCAGAACACAAATCATAGTCGGCCAGATCGGATCACATTGTCAATATAAAAGCAATCAGTTAAATTTATTGTTTTTGTACTCAATAAATATATTTTCTTTAAGCTGAATTTTCAAGGGTATTAAATTTTTGGTGCACTGCACAAACAATTATTATTCTGGTTTTTTTTCCCCTATTTTTATTTGCGATGTTTTTTAAGCCACTTTGTTTCAGTCGATTGCTTTCCATGACAATGAAAAAATGTTTGGGTTTTGGATTCCATTCTACATTATATTCTTTCATTGGTTAAATTCATTGGCGCAGTCAAATAAAAGGCATAACTTAAGCGCATGATAAATTTACAAAACGCTTTGTCAGCTGGGCGAATTGTGTCTCATCAGCACTTGAGAACTTGGCCAAGTATTGGACACCTTTTCCGCTTAACTAATTAGCAATTTATACAGCTTTGTTTCCAGCCATTTATTACGCACAGCATCAACAAAATGGCCGTCCTTGGGTCATAAAATTACAACACCTTTCTGGTTTCTGACCGGAAAAGTATGCTATGGAAAATTGGTATGCAGACACCAACTGCCTCTTAGCTAAGCATAATGAATTGTTACCTAAGCATGATTTATCTGTACGCAGCACATAAATCTCAGGTCCATTGCGAGGAACGTAGAGTAGGTGTGTGAATCGCAACGTCTATGTTGTACCCTGGATCAAATTTGTTTATGATATGATCAATTTAAATGGTAATATATAAATATATTTATATATAAATTTAAAGCATTTAAATTATATTCATTTTCGTATCACTTTACAAACGTCTTCCTTTGCAAAGCTGCTGAAACACCTGCCTCAGCATCGCCATATGTATGTATATATCTTCCTCATAATTACGTGCATTTTGCAAACTCCGGAGACTCTTGCTGGCCACAATCGACACTTTGACCTTTTGGCCACAATATGCGCTCGTTAGTCAATGTTCGGCAATTTGTTTTGAATCGATAATAAATGTAAATAACATAATAGACACAAGTGCCAGAGGATGGTGTGTGCTGTGTCCTGCCGTCAGGATTGATAGTGATGATGATGGTGATGATGATGCCATCATCGCCGCTAAAGTAATCAAAAATAAGAATTGGAGCAAGTGAAATATGGCAAACTGTAGCTGGACACGCGCTCACTCAATACCATTTTGCGCCACATCATGCCAGCTGTTCTCGGCCAAGACAACGGCGCCAATTGACCGAAAATCAATGGGCCCCATAGCCGGAGCTCAATTTTGGCACAGTCCGAGTCATCAGCAGCCACGCAACCAGCATCATGAGTGGATGGAATTTAATTTTTTTTTTTTTTTTTGCGTTTATATATTAATGTGTACATCTTTTTTTTTTGACTGATGGCCATCTGCCATGTTGCATTTCTCCTGATGTCTGCAAATTGTACCAAGACACGAACTTCAAATCGCACGATTTTGTGCTTCACTGTAGTATGAAAACTTACTGGGACCTGTTTCGCTTAGCGGGTTGTTCTTTGTGCTACTCGCTACTCATTCATTTGGTATTTCATGCTGCTAATTATTTCACTTGTTCTCTGGCTAAGTTTTTCTCCGCTTCTATTCCACGCTGCCCTAAAGGGTAAAAGCTTAGTTTCTGCACATCCGTGACCGCACTGTCAAATGCGGTTGCAGAAAAGTTTCGTCTGGTATATTATCCTAAACGTTCACTTAAATAGCTCCCCAGTTCCTGCCTTTGCAACAAAGTCGAACGCTTGTGGGAGGAAAAGTTCCAAGAGCTCTTCAACAAGTCGCATCAGAGATAAACAAACTTTCTGAATGTATCTTCAAATTAAAGAATCGAGGTTCTGAAGGGTTATCCTTAAAGCAAAGATAAAATTTTATTTTAAAAATTTAGTGTAAGTTTAACTATACAATAAATGAAATAAATGCATATGTGCTTTTTTATAGATATTCTTCGTAATCTTTTTATTTTATACTTTAGAAATTCTTGTGGCAATACTAGCAAATACATTATACATGGATTTTAGAAAAATAAACTGGTGTAGTGAATGTCACTGCAAAGACATGAATTTTGCTTCACAAAAATCGGTTTTTTATGTAATGACACTCGGAATAAAAGAGAAAAAATTAGTCTATGAACTTAGTCTTTTTTATTCGAGTTAAAAAATAGTCAAATAGCAAATTCGTAGAAATGTTAACAGACGATAGCTTCACTCACAACATAGTTCCAGGTACTATTATTCAATCCTAGATTAGACTTGAAGCAGATGCATATTTTCAGTAAACTGCCAACTAAACCGCACCACAACTCACTATGCCACACCACACCACATCACAACACTGCATGCCATAGCAAGAGACTGTCAGATGGTCAAACGTCCAATTGCTTTTGGCGTCCCATTGGCTTGCTTTGTAATTTTCTCTGCCAATTTTATCTGCTATATACAATTATTGGCTACATTTTTGCCCGCGAGGAAGCGAGCCACAACATTTTCTGAAATTGCCAAACGGTGCCCAATAAATAATAACACATCGCCTTTATAAGTTTTTGCTATTGTCCCAAAAGAAAAGTTCAATAGTCCTGCCAAGTATGGAAATAAATAGTATAGGAACTAAAGTTCTTGCAACTAACAGAAATAATCTAAATACAAGTCCAATTTGTTCAGCTGGATTTAAGTGCGCGCAACAAATTTGTTTGTCAACTTTGTACCAAAGTTTTTATTTACACACTTAAAGAAAACTTGGAACGCTTCGAGCAACAATAAAGTGATTCATAGGGATCTTCACTAGAAAATTAATTTGTATATCTTATCGCTGTAAAACGGTAGTTTGGTAAGGTCCGTTAATTTAGTCTTAAAGCAAATTTATATTTTCTTTATCATCGTTTTCAGTTTAATGTAAAAATATACAAAATTCTGTCGAATTATTACACAAATTAAAAAGCTTAAGGCTCAGTTGTAGTTTTTAAATAAGGAACCAATTCACGTTTTGAAAATTTAAGGATTCCGTTCAAGGAGTTAGAACTATTTTAATCAGTAATATTAATGTTATTGACATGACCATTAAGCCTAAATAACCAGGTTATTCAAAACATGGGGGAAGTGGTTAAACTATTTGTCTATTAAATTGTGAAAAGTTTAAGTTTAAGTTTTAGGGTATGTTGCTCGTGCTTACTCTGTTTAACTGTGAGCTCCATAGAAGCATTGAAGAAATCAATACATAAAAGAATTTAAATTTCCACCAAAAAATTTGTGTGTACAAATTTGCTTCTATTACTTTAACCAAAAGAGTAAAAAACGGGTTTAAAAGTGTTTAAGGTTACTCAAATGTATTTGTAAATACTTTAGGGCAACACATTACAAAACAAGTAAGATGGCTCTAGTCTAGGAGATACCCTGAACCCAGCGGCGAGCTGTCATTACATCCTTGTGCATTTAAACCTCTGCAAAGTCACACAAACACATGCACACAAGCGCAAGCAGCAAGCATGGGCTTCACTTCTAAATTAAGAGTATGATCGTTATTAAATTTTCAGTGCTTAATAAGAGCATCCAAATAGAGTAATTGCTTTTTTTTATATGGGGGCGAATGGGTAGGAGTATCCAAAATTCGAAATATTCATAATCTGCGTATCCTTCACGAGCATGATATGGTGATGCTAGAGATATGCAAAAAAAATCAAGTCTAAAATCGATTGTTATCGATAAAAATAAAACGGAGCAGGATATCGAAAAAAAAACATAAACTTTTACTGCGTTTGGCTTAGAAGAATTTATAGCCGACAGTTTAGGTCTCTAGCTCTTGTAGTTTCCGAGATCACTGCGTTCATACAGACGGACAGATGGACGGACGGTCGGAGATGCTTCCTTCTACCTGTTACATACACAAAACCATTATACTTTTATTTTTACCCATTTTCAATGGGGTCAGGGTGTAAAAATGTTAAAAGGTGTTAAAAAATATCCGGAAAGTCAAATTGATTTTTTGGCTCTTGGGGTCTTTGAACGATTTACAGAAAAAACATAAAATAAAATATTTATGCAGCTAGAAAGAGAAGCTGATGTCTTTACCTTAAGATTAAAGCCAAGTTAAGCATTGTTGTTTTACTTTCGATTCGTCCCGCTGAGAATTTAATGCGCCACACTTCATTGCAATTCGGCAAAAACTCAGCATCACAATTTTTATGTCTATTCGAAAGAGGCCATGGCGCATTAGCGGCATAAAACAGGCACTAGGCATTAGCCCAAATCCTTTAAGTACCAATACACACACACACACGCACAAATGCCGCAGCGTCAACACGTCCATTGCCCGCTCTTAGGCGCGACGCTGTTTTATTAACGTGCACGTGCGAGGCCAGAACCAGGACGCGAACGAGCACCAAAACCAGCAGGAGCGCCTCGAGTTTCCGGCGGCGCTGCCCATCAAAATCAACGCTTAATGTGCCCCTAATCGCTTTCGCATAAATTTGCGCGATTTTGTAATTCAGCTGGATACGCAGTCTGGCCAATGCCCGTCAGTTGGCTCGGCTCTAGAGCGCTGGGCCTGAGGGGTATTGGCTCTAAATTGTACGGTAGTTTCATAGACTTTACGCCTGATTTGATTTACCACTGGCCAAATTTAATTAAAGCAAATACCAAAAGGCAATGCAATCAAAGCGGCTACAACAACAACAACCTTTGGATATCCCAGCTTTTGCATGCGGAGCAGAGCTGCTGACATTCCAATTAGAAAAACAAATAAAGCAGGCTTTAATTGAAAAATTGTCATCACTGTCCGCTTGTCCAGCTCGATCGCAATTGTCGACAAGAAAGCAACAAAAGGTCAAAAGGTGAGAAATATAATCTAGATTGGACTCGACAATTCATTAGGTTCTATTCAAACCGAAGGACACACACAATACTCTTTTAGAGTACTTCAATCAAATTAACTAGCATATCCATTAGTGCGGTGCATTTTTAAAAAATATTTCAGAATTTTTATGAATTTAGGATGTAAACATTGGTTTATAACGTGGTAAAACGCAGCCAATTTAACTCCATTCTGAAATTTAACTCTATTCTGAATCTATCTATCTGAAATCAATCTTTTCATGCTCAGGAAATTTAGGTTTCATAACGTAAGCTCAATTAATTTTATTAATTAAGTTAATCGTCCAAACAAATTCGGCATCCAAATGTAATATATGTTTTTTTTTGACAATTTAATTTCTTACACCCTAAATGCAGCTCTAAAGTATGTAGGTATTTTTTCCAAAAACAAATAAGAAAGTTTTCATAGCAGCTATATTTAAAATGTCCAAATAAATAGAATTAAATAACAGATGTCCAACCCGAGATAAGGCTTAATTTATAGTTTATTCAAGTAGTAGTACTCGTATCTGATCTTAAACTGAGTGGATAGTATTGCTGCTGCAATATTAAACTGAATATTTGAAACTTTTACCTAAAGTTTAAGAGCTATTTAATTTGTATTAATAATATAAAATACTACTGATAGCCTTTTGCCATTGTCATTCTGATCCCTCATCATTAAGTGTGAAATGACTCAACCAACAAATAAAATGCGGAACTATGTTGTTTTCTTCTGTATACAAATTGGTATTTGTATAAAATGTATATACCCTGCACATAATGAAAATAGATATAAGATTGTTAACTTGTTTTGTGCAAATGTAAATAAAGGCAGTAAGATGGATCTCCTATCTTCAATTTCAGAGAATTTTTTTGAAACGTGAAATATAAGTTCCTATACAATATTTGAAACCTAAAAATTGCATTAAGTTCAGGTGATTAACACTGAAGCTATTATTGTTTACATTTCCCATTGTACGGGGTTGAATGAATTAACTAATTATAATTATACTATTTCTTATTAATATATTCAGTTTATGAGCGTTTTTATACTCGTTCACGAAGTGAAACTAGTATATTGGGTTTGTGCAATGTCCGTCATGCTGTCCGTCCGTCTGTCCGTATGAACGCAATTTTGTTCGCCGGTATTGAAGCTAAAGACTTGAAATGGATTTGGATATATACTCGTGTATACCCTTGTCAGATAAAGTGTTACGGGTTTCGGGATGCGCCCACTGGGGGCGTGGCAATTCGATTAAATCTATATATCTCCCTCACTTTTAAAGCTAGATGCATAAAATAAATACCGACAGATTGCTGATGACCTCCAAAACTCGACATGTGCACAACATCAATGATGCCAGTGCAATATTGCTGGCGCCATCTATTGCATATTTTCGGTAATTATTTTTGTTTGGTTGTCACTGCTTATAGAGGCTGACTGCTACACTATTTCAAATTGTTATAACTTGCATGCGGTTGATTACTGATTGATTTTGCACTTGTCGTACATGAAACTTAAGTTGAGTTTTGTCACAACTTGCTCAACTAGTAGTCGAGTGGTGCAGCATAAAATGCAGTTAAAATTATTATTTTTAATTATTCGTATTCTCTGTCAAGTATATACATACACACATAAATATACATATATTTAATACTTTAATACATTAACACAAATTGAACTGTTTCCCACATAGCATAATATAAAAATAAATTTTGTAACATTAGTAGTGTTTATCATATGCACCAATCCCAGCGGTTTCTGTATGCACTTTTCGGCGCTAGCCAGACTTCTGTTATACTCGTTCAGTTTCAATTGGAATTCTGTGTTTATTCTTATTGGATAGCGTGGTTATTAGATACCTGAACATGCATTTCGTCAAAAGGGAAATGGTTGGAGTCGACGATGACTAACACGCTGTTAAGGTAACAGTTGAGATCGCGCAGAGGCAAACTTTTTTTTTGTATTTTATACTTATATATTATAATTATTATTATTAATACACATAGTGCTAGGGTTCATGTTTTAGTTGTTACTACACTGTGAACGAGTAATCCGCTGTCGGTTACACGTTTTTTTTTAAGTAAAAAGCTTCTTACTCTTACAGTCTTTATTATAACGCCATTTTATTGTTATTTGGCTCTCCGCAAGCTGACAACTGTGTTGGTGGCTGCCACGATTTAGAGAGCCACAGGCTATTCAAAGAATTCTGAGCTCTGAAAACTGTGAAGCCGTATCAGAATTTTGTGTGAGCGCGCCGCGACAATTTTGCTCTTAAAGTAGTATATGTTGCTGTCCAAGACCTCTAAATCATAGGACTATAGTTTTGTGTAGATTTTATATAAGCCAAAAATCGAATGAGTACCAATGTAAACAAAGCACAAACCGATAATGTGACGCCACACTCTCTTAAAGATCGCAATCTTACTAAGAGAACGCAAATTATTTGGCTCTCCGACAGCTTTTCTGTCTGTGTTGGTGGCGGCAAAGAAATAAAAGCAATCAAAGCTCGCCAAGTTTCTCAGTTCTCATTCGACCCTCGCTGAGGTTACTTGATACGATTCTAGACATGGTGCTGCTAACGGTCGCCCTGCTGGGCGTAGCACTGACGTTGCTCTACAGCTTCTACCAGCACACGTACACATACTGGGAGCGCCGGGGGGTGCCCCATGAGCGGCCCCTGCCGATAATAGGCAATATGAAGGGCATTGGCAGAAAGTTGCACTTCCGCGACATCAATCAGAGACTCTACGATCGCTTTAAGGGAACGACGCCGTTCGCAGGCATGTTCATGTTCTTCAAGCGGGTCGCCTTCATTGTGGACCTGGATCTGGTCAAGCAGGTGCTGATCAAGGACTTTAACGTGTTTCAGGATCGCGGCGTTTTCAACAATGTGCGCGACGAGCCGCTAACGGGTCACCTCTTCACGCTCGAGGGCGACGAGTGGCGCTCTATGAGGCACAAGCTGACGCCTGTCTTTACCTCCGGCAAAATGAAGCACATGTTTGGCGTCGTCGTCGAGGTGGGTCACCACCTGACCGACACAATGGATAAGGCTGTTGACGCTGCCGCCGCTGACGATGGGGAAGTGGAGATCAAAGAATTCTGTGCTCGCTTCACCACCGATGTTATCGGCACCTGCGCCTTCGGTCTTGAGTGCAACAGCCTCGCCGATCCACATGCCGAGTTCCGCACCAAGGGTCGCATGATCTTCGAGCAGCCGCGACACCACCTGCTGGTGCAAGCCTTCATATTCACGAACGCAAATCTATCGAGGAAGCTGCGCATGAAGGTGTTCCCCGATGAGCTATCGAAGTTCTTCATGGAGGCTGTACGGACGACAGTCGATCATCGTATAAAGCACGGCATCAAGCGCAATGATTTCCTCGATCAGCTCATCGAGCTTCGCGCTGAGAACGAGCAGGCAGCCCGTCGGGGCAAGGGAATCGATCTCTCGCAAGGTCTGACCATCGAGCAAATGGCCGCGCAGGCTTTTGTCTTCTTCATAGCGGGCTTCGAGACCTCCTCCAGCACAATGGCCTTCTGCCTATACGAGCTGGCCCTGCAGCAGGATGTGCAGCAGCGCCTTAGGGAGGAGATCGAAGCGATGATCAAAGAGACGTCCGATGGGGAGCTCACCTACGATGCCATTGGACAGATGAGCTACTTGGATCAGGTGCTGGCAGGTAAGAAAAGCACCTCTCATCCTACTCCTCTTCTAAGAGCTTTCATTACCCAAACAGAGACTCTGCGTAAGCACCCGATCCTGCCCCAACTGATGCGGCAGGCAAACCAGGACTACAAGGTGCCTGGCACACAGCTGGTCATCGAGCAGGGCACATCCGTCATAATTCCCGTGCATAGCATACACCACGATCCGGATATATATCCCCAGCCCGAACGCTTCGATCCCACCCGTTTTGAGCCCGAAGCCATTAAGGCGCGACATCAATTTGCCTATCTGCCGTTTGGAGATGGACCCCGCAACTGCATCGGAGAGCGATTTGGCAAGATGCAGGCCAAGATTGGCCTCATCTCCCTACTCCGTCACTTCAGATTTGGTGTCTCCAAACGCACTGAGGTACCCCTGATTCTGAATACGAAGAACTTCCCCTTAGCCACCAAATATGGCATACATCTGAAGGTCGAGCGCATTTGAGAAATAATGCTCATTGTATATGGAAAGCAAATTAAAATACCTCCTGCTTCCAGTGATTTCATTTAATAATAATATATCATTTTTTCGAAGCTTTTATCGATGGTAATGGTGAACTTGCAAAATAATAAACCGTAATCTAGAAATAGATTAGCAATAATGAAGAACAAAGTATTTTTGTGCAGTCTAAAACCTAATACCCTAGATAAATTGTCAAAGTGATTCAGAAAAACAGCGGAGCAACTATACAATATAAGTATAATAATTGTATTTGAATTGAGATAGTCCGATATATTTTTTAATTGTAGAGAAAGGTGACAAATCTAAGATTTTGTGTTTGTTTATTGGAAGCTATATACTGCTAAACAATTATTTATTTATATAATATATATACATTCACTCTGGGTAGCATTTGTAGTCTAATTTATTTGTGCGCATTTGCATTCATAAATAAAATGAAATGAATATTCATACAAAACTGCGCATTGTGTATAATATATACATATGTTTAATTGACAGTTGAAAATCACTTAAATCTTTTTTACACGAATATTATTACACGATTTTGAAATAACACGCCTTACAAAGTTTAAAATATTAAAAATCTGAAAATATATATTTTTTTTTTATTTAACATGATTTTAAATATTCTATGAATCCTTTTTTTATGATTTTCGCAATACACATTATACTGAATTATAAATATTGGCAAATAGAGAAATAATTTCCCAAATGATGAATCAAATTGCAGTGCTATTGCAGTCTTACGCAAATGTATGCATTTATTGTCAAGCGACAATGAATAAAATGTTGTTATGTTTATAATAGTTTTTCTTTTTTTGAAAGAGACTTGAAATTTTGAATATATACTCTAGTATATACTCTCCATATACATATCTTGGGGCGGGTAGGCAGTTAAATTACATATCGCCTACCATTTCACAGCTAGAATCTCCAAATTGGGCAGGTAGTTTTAAGACCTCCCCTAAATATCGGAACGTAAAATTTCGCCCACGCCCATTTCCGCCCACTGTTATTATACGTTGAACGAGTATTGCGCCGTCGAAAAACCGACTGTCACGTTCTTACTTGTTATATATTGATTATTGTACTTTTGAGTTGATGTTTTAGATCTGGAACCAATACACTATTTTTCCATTTTGCCAATATATTTTTTTACGCGAACTTTTGGGATTTTATTTATAGTATAAAAAGAGAATTAGGTGTTGATGATATGAGATAGTCCGACTTAAGACATCTTATTTAACTTTAGAGAAAGGTGTTAAATATAAAACATTCGATTTGGTTGTTGGAAGCTGCATGGTGAAGGTTTTTCAATAAAAGTTTGATTTTATTTTAAGTTGTTCAATTATTATTCAATTTGTAATTTGCGATTTTAGTCCACATATCGGTTTTGGCCGTCATAGGCGAAATATAGTCGATTAGACGAAATATGTATTTCAATATTTATTCACGTATGGGTAACTTTTGTAATTTACGTGTGCGCATTTGCATTTCGTAGATAAAATCAAATGAATATTCAAACAAAACTGCGCATTTGATACGTATGTAGTACATACATACATATGTACATTTAATAGCCAGCTGAAAACACAAAAATATAAAAAAGAAAATCAATGATATTATTACACACCCTCAACACTCAAATATATATGTTAAATTAAACTTAAGCAATTTTAAATCATACTTAATGTTTTTTATAATAATTTGACATAATTTGCAATATACTTGAGCCTCAATTTCTGACTAAAGAAACAAATTGATAGTTATGACTGCTTATGGGTATTGAAAATAAAATGCCCTTGCAGACGTAATTATGTAATTAAAGCAATAATTACTTAATAGTATTTTGATACCAATCCGTAGCCTGGTGATAAGAACGAAAGAGAGAGAGAGATAGAACGAGATGCAAGTGTACGGGAAAAGCTCATTTTGTGAACTGCTTGTTCCCACCAGGCTGCTCAGTTGCAATTCGTTGATGGAGCCATGTGGACGCTTCTCTGTTTGCTGATAGCCGCCGGCAGCGTTATATTTGCCTGGCAGAAACAGCACTATTCGTTCTGGAAGCGTCGTGGCGTTGCGGGGGAACGGCCCCTTTTTCTGTTGGGTAACATGCGTGGCTTTGCGCGCAGTGCGCACTGGACGGACATCAACTGGCGCATCTATGACAGGTTCAGGGGACTGGAGAGGTTCTGTGGGTTTTACACGTTCCTCAGCAAGGCGCTGTTTGTGCTGGACCTGGAGCTGATCAAGCGGATCATGATCAGCGATTTCAATAGCTTTGCGGATCGCGGACTCTTCCACAATGTGCGCGACGATCCGCTGACGGGGAATCTGCTGTTTCTGGATGGCGATCAGTGGCGCTGGCTGCGGCAACATTTGACGCCGGTGTTCAGCTCCGGCAAGATGAAGTTCATGTTCCCCACTATGGTGCAGGTGGGCGAGCAGCTGGCGCTGAGCGCCGAGCGGGAACTAGGCGAATTCGAGGCAAAGGATCTGTGCGCCCGCTTCACCACGGACATCATTGGCAGCTGCGCCTTCGGCCTGGAGTGCAACAGCCTCGCCAATCCGGCCTCGGAGTTCCGTCAGATGGGGCGCTCCATAACGGAACGTCCACTCCATCAAGGCATCGTTCAGGCCTTTATGTTCGCGCAGCCGCAGCTGGCACGGCGGCTGCGCCTGCGTCTCTTTCGGCCCGAGGTGAGCCAGTTCTTCATGGACACCGTGCGCCAAACTGTGGACTACAGAAAACGCGAGCACGTCCAGCGCAACGATCTGATACAGTTGCTCATGGAGCTGGGCGAGCGAACAGTGGAAGCTGATGCACCGCTGACCTTCGAGCAGATAGCCGCCCAGGCCTTGGTCTTCTTCCTAGCTGGCTTCGACACCTCCTCCACGACCATGTCCTTCTGCCTGTACGAGCTGGCGCTCAATCCCGACGTACAACGGCAACTGCGCCTGCAAATACACAGCACCTTGGAGCGGCACAGGCAACAACTGAGCTACGAATGCCTGATGGAGATGACGTTCCTCAACCAGGTGGTGGCGGAAACGCTTCGCAAGTATCCAGTTCTGCCGCATTTAGTGCGCCGTACGACGCAGCTTTACCACGTGCCGGAGAGCAGGCTCGTGCTTGAGCCGGGTACACGCGTGATGATACCCGTGCATAGCATACACCACGATCCGGATATATATCCCCAGCCCGAACACTTCGATCCCTCCCGTTTCCAGCCCGAGGCCATCAAGGCGCGCCATCCATTTGCCTATCTCCCATTCGGGAGTGGACCCCGCGCCTGCATCGGTGAGAGATTCGGCCTGATGCAGGTGAAGATTGGCATTGTAATGCTGCTGCAGCAATATCAATTTCGCAGCACGCCACGCACTCAGGTTCCGCTGAAATTTGGCAAGAAGAACTTTCTGATTGCCGCGGAGTCGGGTATTCACCTGGAAATGGAGCGACTTGGCATAGAGTCGCCGTAAATACCGCATTTCAAGATATACAATTAATATACATTTGTATTTCCAAATAAAATATTTCTGCCATAACCTACTCACAATAAATGTATATATGTATGTATGTACTTGTTGAGCGACTGCTCTTTGTAAGCTCAGCATTTGAAAGCTTTAAGTTCTGATTCTCTCTTTTTTGTTGTTTAGCGAGAATAGAAAAATATGTAAACAACTGTATGGTTGTGTCTGAAAACAAAGTATTCGGGAGTGCCATACCCTGTATTTTAGTACAATGGGATTATTTGTATAATTTGTATTTATTGTTATAAAAAAAATATATGTTATATGCATTTACAAATCGCTGTGTATAAGATTATTCAAAAGTAATTGAGATTTTTAAATATATGTATGTAAATATTTAAATGTGTTTGGTCAGAAGAAACGGCAACTAAAACAGTTTCTAAAGTTCAGTTCTTAAAGTTTTTTAATGACTTCTTCCAATCAGCTCCTACATAGAAATATATGTAGGATTCTTAAATTTCATAATGTTACAGCGCTTTAAGAAAATAAGACATCAAATGGATGTATTAATATATTTCAAAATAAAATATTTTAGCCATAGCCTACCCAAAATAAATAAACTTGTTCGGCGTAAACTGTGAGCTCAGCAGAGCAAAGCTTCTTTGTTGTTGTCGCGCTCCCTCCGCTGTTTAGCGAGGAAAGAAAAACATGTAAACAACTGTATTCTTGTGTCTGAAAGCAAAGTATTCGGGAGTGTCATACCCTGTATCTATGTTTAATAATATATAAATGGTTGTTGTAAAATAATTGAGAATTTTAAACATACATATGTAAGGAAATGTGTATTTTAGTGTATTATTATTAGCAAACTTTGTTCAGCTCTAATATACAAATACATAGTTCCTTAAATTGCATAATGTTATAGGCACCCCAGTGCTTTAAAAAATAGGAAGTCAAATGGATCATAAGGTACATATGATCGTAATGAAATAAATTATCAAAAACAAATATATATATCATGTTGAGTTTTCCAATCACAAGCTATTTAGTAAAGAAAAATTTGTAGTTGGACCGCTTTAAATGAGAACTTAGGGTATCTGCGAGTTTGGCACACTATTTTAGAGCATTCACTTTACTACATACAAACATATTACAAAGATAATATTTATATACATAATTATACAAACATTAAAAAATCAGCAATAAAAGTGTTTCAAACGAGAGGAGCCGCAAATTGTGTCATTATCTTTATCACATTTTGTGCAATGCCGTTATCGCAAAGTCATTATCAAGTGCGAGGTGCACTTGTCTGTTAATACCTCTCCCTCCATCTACCTCACTCTCTATGCCGCTGTCAAACATAACGAAAGCTCTCGCTATTGGAATTACTGAGCGCATGCGAATTCCACTTCGAGTCACATAGTTTTTCAGTCCTCCAATTAACGAGGCTAACTGCTCGAGTTGTTTACATTGAAATGCACTTTGCACCGCCGCTGATTAGAAGCCGCTCCACAGACTCAGACTCGGACTCGGACTTAGATCAGTTGAAAGTAAAACGCGCGAAATGCTGGATGTGATTGCGCTGCTCTTGATTGCGCTGGCCAGCGGCTGCTGGTTCGTGCGCACCAGGCTGAGCTACTGGGCACGACGCCGCATCAGCCATGAGCGGCCCACGTTTCCCATGGGCAACCTGCGGGGCTTTCGGAAGGAGAAGCACTTCAAGGACATTTTGACGCCGCTCTACGAGAGCTTCAAGTGCACTGGGGCGCCCTTTGCGGGCTTCTATTTCATGCTGCGGCCGGTGGTGCTGGTGCTGGATCTGGAGCTGGCCAAGCAGGTACTGATCAGGGACTTTGCCAACTTCGAGGATCGCGGCATGTACCACAACGAACGCGACGATCCCCTCACCGGCCACCTCTTTCGCATCGACGGGCCCAAGTGGCGACCGTTGCGCCAGAAGATGACGCCCACCTTCAGCTCGGGCAAGATGAAGTACATGTTCCCAACGGTCTGTGCCGTGGGCGACGAGCTGGCGCATGTATGCGCCGAGCAAGCGCTGAACTCCATGTGCGGCATTCTGGAGATCACTGATCTGATGGCCAGGTACACGTCAGATGTGATTGGCAACTGTGCTTTCGGCCTGGAATGCAACGGACTGCGCAATCCGGAGGCCCAGTTCGCCGTGATGGGGCGCCGCGCCTTCACACAGCGACGCCACAACAAGCTTATCGATGGCTTCATTGAGAGCTTTCCGAATCTGGCTCGTCACCTGCGCCTGTGCCAGATACACCAGGACATCACAGACTTTTACACGCGCATCGTGTGCGATACGGTTAAGGAACGCGAGTCCAAGGGCATTGTGCGCAACGACTTCATGAATCTGCTCATCGAGATGAAGCAGCGCGGGCAGCTCACCTTACCGGAGATCGTCGCCCAATCGTTCCTATTCTTTGCCGCCGGCTTCGATACTTCAGCGTCGACTCTGGGATTCGCCCTCTACGAACTGGCCAAGCAGCCGCAGCTGCAGGTCAAGCTCAGACAGGAGATCAATCAGGCTCTGCAGCTGCACGGCGGACAATTCACATACGAGTGCATGCAGGAACTGCGCTTCATGGAGCTGGTCATAGCAGGTGAGAACTCAAACCACCTTGCATCGGGTCAGTTCGAGATAAGCGATATTGAACATAGGAATAAAAGATAAGAATATCGATAGTCACATTTTCGTAACCAGCTAAATATACGAACAATTTAAAGCTTCTTATCTTAAAAGAATTTAGTCGGTAGCGCCCGACTTGGGGATACCCTGATGCCTGATACATTTCAACCCCTTTGCATTCAATCAAACATACATAAAATCACACACACACACACACACACACAAAGACACTTCGCAAGCTGCGCACTTTACTCAGTGGGTGTGCTTGGCCCCCACTATGGAAACTAAATTAAGGGGCTTAAATATATATAACAACTTTTAGTTGGGTAAGTAGTATCTCCTAGTCGGGCGCTCCATGTTATGTGTTCGAATAATGCTATGCTACATGTTTTGGTTTTTATTACACTGTGAACGAGTATTGCGCAGTCGGTTACGCCCGACTGCAACGTTCATACTTGTTATAGTTATTATTATTAATAATTTGTATCAGTCCTTCAGCTGTGTCATTTGGGTTTGACCGCACATGAGAATTATTCGCATACATGCATAGTAGGCCATATATTTTTATTAGTCGAATCTTAATTAAAGCATCAGAACACTTATTTGTCTCTTCAATTTCAATTTCCAGAGACGCTTCGCAAGTATCCAACATTGCCGCACCTCTCGCGCGTCTCCCGCAATTATTATGCGGCCAAGGGCAATCGGCACTTTTACATTGAGCCGGGGCAAATGGTGCTGATACCTGTTTATGGCATACATCACGATCCAGAGATATATCCGGAGCCGCACAAATTTATACCGGAGCGCTTCCTGGCCGATCAGATGGCTCAGAGACCATGCGTGTCCTGGCTACCCTTTGGCGACGGACCCCGCAATTGCATCGGCATGCGCTTCGGCAAGATGCAGACGAGCGTTGCCCTCTTCCATCTGCTGCGGCGCTTTCAGTTTAGCGTCTGTCCGCGCACCGAGTCCAAGATTGAGTTTATCAAGTCCAACATCTTGCTGGGTCCAGCCAACGGCATCTACTTAAAGGTTGAGGAGTTGAAAAAATAAAAATCTAAGACGATTAAAGGAAACGTCATAAATCATTTTGAGTCTGCACTGCTTTTACTATACTGATAAGTAGTTTCGTAATAAGCACTAATGTACTTACCCATCCACTTTTTTACTGACCACTGCCCGATAGTTGATAAGGCCTAGAATAAATGGTAATTAAGAAACACATACAATTCTTACGGAAATCAAATAAATAAATAATACGTTTTGGCCTTTATCAAGTTACCAGTACATAATTATTTGTTCTTTGATGCTTATATTAAACACCTGTTTCTCTTTTGACCCAAAAAAAATCGTCTAGAGGAAGATTTTGGCTAAATGGAAAAATAATAGAATGGTTCCAAACCTATAAAAGCAACTTAAAAGTACAATATTAACAAATTCTTGTTCGATTTCACTTAAGATTCGATTTTTGTGCGTTTTATAAGCAAATAAGAGTGCTCTAGTCGGGAGCACACGACTATGAGATACCCTGAGACCTGCTACGAGCTATCGTTACATACATTTAAACCCCTTTGCATTCATACATAACGAAATCACACATATGTATACAAAATCACACATACACACACACACATTCGCACGCCGCTTGCTGCGCACTTTACTCTCAGCTTGAATAACTTCTAAACTAGTCTAAACTGATCGCTATAAAATGTTCAGCTTTTAACAAAATATTCGAATATGACTGTAGTACTTAAATTAAGTTTATGTTTGGAGCGAGGAGGGGTAGCATACAAAATTCGAATATTTCTGATCTGCATATGCCTTACGAGAACATAATTTGGTGGCACTGACTTTTATAATCTTCGAGATATGCTAAGAAAATCAAGTCTTAAAATTGATTTTTATCGATAATAATGAGACGGAGCAAGATATCGAAAAAAAAACTGATAAGCTTGTTCTATCTATAGTCGAAAAGTGTAGGTTGCTAGCTTTTGTAGTTTCCGAGATCGCTACGTTCATTCAGACGGACAAACAAATAGACAGACAGACGGACAGACGGACATGGCTAGATCTCGGCTATTGATCCTGACCAAAATTAAATAAACTTTATGGGGTCGGAGATGCCTTTACACACATTTGCACAAAACCATTATATCCTTTTTACCCATTTTCAATGGATTCAGGGTATACAAATGAGCATAGAATGGAGAAGAAAGTGTACTATATTAAATTATGTACCCTCAATATGTTCCCCTAATCTGAACAGAATTCCTCATGCAAATAATCTATATGGGTTTGCCTATGTTATCTAAGTTTTCGTTATTTCGATTATTACTTTGCGTAGCGCAATGACTAAGCAATATCAGTAGATTGTCTTGATCGTGAGTGAAATTATGAAAATACTTGGCTTACTACACAGAAACAGCCATTTCGATTGTTCAGTGCAACATTGCGACATTCATACTATGAACTCTGATTTAGATTAGATAGTATGAGTACAAAATCAAACCCAACTTGTTCGATTCGTTTTTGTGCAAGATAGAGAAAAACTTGATTTCAATGCCAAAAACGAATTGTTTTTTTCCAATTTAATTTTGTTGCTGGGATTAATAAGTAGTTAGGAAATTGATCCATACTCTTCGTATTTAATACACATACTATACTATAAACAGAAGAGCTCGTGTCTCTCTCTCTCTCTCTCGATATCTCTCTTCAATAAAAGTCTATGGTAAAAAGCTCTCTTAGAACGAGCTTTGGCCTATAAATATCGTGTGTGGGGCATATCATTTGCTCAGTTTGCAACACTGCGTGAAATGTCGCTGGGTCTCGCGTTGATCGGTATTGTTATAACGTTGCTTTATTATGCGGCCCGGCATAGGCACAACTACTGGAATCGCCGTGGTATTCCACACGATGTGCCCAAATTCCCGAAGGGCAACATTGGCGACTGGCCGGCCAAGCGGCAATTCAGCGTTATCTTCAGGGATTACTACTTGAAGTACAAGAATGCGGGTAGCCCCTTCGCCGGCTTCTATTTCTTCTTCACCAAGACAGTGGTGATCACTGACATGGAGCTGGTCAAGCGCATCTTGATCAAGGATTTCAATAACTTTGAAAATCGTGGGATCTTCTTTAACGAAATCGACGATCCTCTTTCGGCCACATTGTTCAGCATTGAGGGCCAGAAGTGGCGGCAGCTGCGGCACAAACTGACGCCCACCTTCACATCGGGCAAGATGAAGCACATGCTGCCCATCGTGTTGAATGTGGCTGAGGAAATGTCCAAAGTGTTTAAGGAAAAGGTGGCCTCGCCTCAGGTCCTCGAGATCACAGATCTTGTGGGGCGCTACACGGCCGATGTGATTGGCACCTGCGCCTTCGGCCTGGACTGCAACAGCCAGCGCAATCCCGATGCGGAATTTGTCACCATGGGCAAGCGGGCTGTTACGGAACGACGCTATCATGGACTCGCCGATTTCTTCATCTTTGGCTTTCCCAAATTGGCGCGTCGCATGCGTCTAAGGATAACGGTTGATGAGGTCGAGGACTTCTATATGCGCATTGTGCGCGACACCATCAACTATCGTCTCAAGAGCAAGGAGAAACGCAACGACTTCATGGACATGCTCATCGAGCTGTATCAGAAGCAGCAGGAGGGCAACACTGCGGAAGGTCTCAGCTTCGAGGAGCTGGCCGCCCAGGCCTTTATATTTTTCGTGGCTGGCTTCGAGACCAGCTCCACGACCATGGGTTTCGCTCTGTACGAGCTGGCTCAGCATCAGGACATCCAAGACAAGCTGAGAACGGAAATTAACGAGGTGCTTGGCAAACACAACAATGAGTACTCCTACGACAATATCAAACAAATGGAATATTTGGAACAGGTTGTCATGGGTAAGCAATTGTACTGAATATGAGTTTATTTCAGGACCGTAACGGTTACAATTTGTAATGTAAAAATTGCACTTAACAATTAATTTTT
This sequence comes from Drosophila colorata, assembly GCA_035041545.1. NCBI lineage: Eukaryota > Metazoa > Arthropoda > Insecta > Diptera > Drosophilidae > Drosophila > Drosophila colorata. The sequence goes on from JAWNLD010000233.1 coordinate 653,863, forward strand.
GTACATTTTACATTTACGTTTAAAAAATAATAACTAATGTATATAAAAAAAATAAATAATAATTTAATAGCCACGAAATAACCATGTCTGTCCGTCCGTCCATATGTATGATCGGGTCGATCTCAGAAACTTTAAGAGCTAGAAACTTCAACTTTTAGGCTATAGACTCGTCCATGTCACGCTCTGTGAAGTTTATATCGTATGATCTAACCCCCACTGCACTAAAAGAATCTATTGCACAAAAGTTTCATCAAGATCGGTTAAGAAACACAGAAGAAAGACAGACGAGAAAATTAAACACATTTCTCAAGCCAAATAGCAGCACGCGAGTGAGCAGTGTACGTGCAAGCAGTGAATGCATGTACACTATGGAGTTAGCTTAAAAGTTATTCAAGAATTAATTTTCCAAGCGCAAGTAAGTAAAGTGCGCAGCATGCGGCGTGCGTTTGTATGTGTGCCTATGTGTGACTTTCTGTATGTAGGGGTTTGAAATATATGTAACGACAGCTGAGTTCAGGGTATCTCCTAGTCGGGTGCTACCGACTATTACACAATTACTTGTTTCTGCAGCAAATTTCCTTCAGAAAGAATTTTTAAGTTAAAGATTCTTGTAATAATAGTTATTTTTGGTCCCTCGTTTATTTGTATTATGCTCTAATTTCAATTTCATGTAGAAACTCTTCGCAAATATCCCGTTTTGGCTCATCTGACGCGCCAGACCATCTCGGACTATTCGCCAGAGGATCCAAAGTACTACATCGAGAAGGGCACTGCAGTGGTCATACCCGCACTGGGCATTCACAATGATCCCGACATTTATCCAGAGCCACACAAGTTTAAGCCAGAGCGATTCACGGAGGCAGAGATATTGGCTCGGCCAGCCTGCAGCTGGCTGCCCTTCGGCGATGGTCCTCGCAACTGCATCGGGTCACGTTTCGGGCTTATGCAGACCTGTGTGGGCGTGGCGCATCTGATCCGGGACTTCAAGTTCAGTGTGTCGCCACAGACCCAAATACCCATTAAACTGGTCACCAAGACCATACTGTTATCTTCCGAAAACGGCATTTTTCTGAATGTCGAAAAGGTTTCAAAATAAATGCGAAAATATACCCTCTAAAATACAAGCATTTTGTCCTTAATAAGCAATCGGTTGCACAGAAAATTCAATATCAGTAAACGAGATAGAGAATAACATAGAGTTGGTTTACATCAAATAAACAGTTGAACTATTGATATCTAATCTCACAATATTTAACGCATTTAATCAATGATAAGTCCAGCAGCTTATCAATTGTTTGATGTGCTGCTGGCATTTACCTATGTTTCAATACTTGTTCTGTCACTCACATGTACAATTGACAACTACCATAATAATCAACCTCAAAGCAGAAACCTTTAACCTTAAACCTTTAAACTGTAAAATGTTTGCCTCGATCTTGGAAAGCGGTCATCAGTAGTCTACCTAACTGAGGTGATGAAGATCCCCCAGTGGGTGTAGCAAAAAATCTTAATATCTTAAAATATTTATCTGACAGGTATACACGAGAACATAATTTAAAGCTCAAACCAATATACTATTTTCACTTTATAAACGTTTAAAGCAGTATGTATGTTTCAAACAAGACCTAAGACTACTATACCAGACCGGCTTGAGGTCTAGATTGGGACATTTCCATACACTTTTACAAAAAATATAAGATTCTTCCCAAGAATATACAAATGCATATGCATATATTAAGTTTTCGATCTTCCACAACATAATATATGTATATGCAATTTAACATTTAGTTATACCAAACAAAGAAGAATTTTGTTTGTATTTTATATGATTCCGACCTAGCCCACCCCGCCCAAAATAATCGGAAATGGCTATATCTCCCACAGTGTGAGAGCATTTCGATCAAATTTATATATCTCCCGCAGTTTTAAAACTAAAGACATACAATTTTTCAGACAGATTACTAATGACCTCTTCTAAAGATCGCAAAAAAATGTTGTGGATACGCCCACTGGGGCGTGGGAAATCGATAAAACTCCTTTTCCCTCAATTTTACATCTAGAATCCCCAAATTTAAAAGACAATTTTGTGATGACCTCCTCTAAATATATAGCCGACAAATGTTCGTCACGTATAATGATGTTAAAAAAATCTAAATATCGATGTATCGATGTTAACAACAGCAATTTTTTTAAAATTTTAACTAGATAACCTTTTATACGATATTTCGATGCACCTCGATCGATTCTTATAAATATATGGGCCCTTTTGGAACCTTTAAGCTTAAGCTGAAACCGACTAAAAGAAAGCGAACTTGACGTTATTGGTTTTAAAAAAAATGTAAACATCGATGCATCGATGTTAACAACAGCACCTTTTCCAATTTTAACTCGATAATCTTTTTTTTCGATATATCGGCACATCGATGATTACCAACACGATTTTCTAATCCGCTATAAAAAATCGATGTTCATTTCGGATTAACATCCCGCCAGTAATAATTAAGGCAGTTTTCGTCTGTTTAATGTGCATACGGTGAACGAGTATTGCGTAGTCGGTTAAACCCGACTGCAACGTTCTTACTTGTTTTTTGTTCCTTTTAATATCTCGTCAGTTATAAATTGTTTTGTGAAAAACAAAAAAACCAAACTCCTAATATTAATAAAAAATTCCACTACTTCATAACTAAACAATTTCTTGAAAATATTTTTGTTTTCTCGAACAGAATTTCCCATTACAATTTTAATAATGTTTCCATATTTTTTTAAACAATTTATCATAATATAATCATTAATCTCAATATTAATATTAAACTACTACATTAGAATTAAGCCCGTAAGAATGCTTGCAGCTTAGCAACCTAAAGTTATTTGTTGTTTTTTTTAGTATCTCTAAAATTTGTTTGTCGCAACCTTGAAACCACCCAGAGCTGTATGTCAGTTACCTTTCGAAGGCCTAAAGTTACATCGTTAAACTTCATTTCACTACACACATACCAACCAACCTATTGAAAGCCTAAGCAACTATTATTATCATCAGATATATACTTAATACTCGCTACTCGAGTTCCAGGTACAACTGAATTCTAGATGAACCCTGTGCCATTTGCTAATAAATTTTAATAGAGTCGCGTCAGCATGTTTGCAATAAAGTTAATTTTAAGTAGAGGTCCTGACCTGCACAGCGGCCCAAAACAGGGCCTATAAATGCCACAGAGTGTAATCATCTGCGCCCAGTCTAAATTATTCTGTCAAACAGAAATGGTCGCCACAATTTCGCTCGTCGCGTGTGTCCTGATCGGCATATATTTATGGATAAGGCACCGCCTTTCCTATTTCCAACGTCGTGGAATTGGACATGAAACACCGCTGCCGCTGTTGGGGAATCTGTGGGGCTGGCGAGTCACCAGACACACCTCGGAAATAGTGCAGAATCTGTATAAGAAGTACAAGCACTCGGGTCCGCTGGTGGGCTTCTACTTTCTGATGGCGCCCACTTATATTGTGACCGATATGGAGCTGCTCAAGCGGGTTTTCATCAAGGACTTTGCCAACTTCGACAGTCGGGGCCTGTTCTACAATGAGCAGGACGATCCCCTATCCGCGCACCTCTTTGCCATCGACGGGCCCAAGTGGCACAGCCTGAGACCCCGGATGTCGCCCATATTCAGTAGCGCTAAGATGAGGCTTATGTTTCCATCAGTCGTCCGAACGGCTCGCGAACTGGCGACTGTACTGCATGAGCGTTGCGCCGGACAGGCTGCCCCCTTGGAGATCACCAAACTGCTGGCCTGCTACACGGCGGACTCCATCGGCACGGCCATCTTCGGACTGGAGTGCAATAGTCTACGTGATCCAAAGGCGCACTTCGTGCAGATGGGCCTGAACGCTATGCTGAAGAAACGCTTCGATTACATATTCTGCGTGCTCTTTCCAGAGCTCAGCCGCAGTCTGCACCTCAAGCGGACGCCCGCCGACGTGGAGAAGTTCTACATGAGTCTCGTCAAAGACACCATCAGCTACAGGGAGCAGCACAAGATCCAGCGCAACGATTTTATCAACATCATGCTGGAAATGAAACACAAATACGATTCGGGCAACACGGACGAGGGTCTGACTCTCAATGAGATCGCCGCCCAGATGTACGTGTTCCTGGTAGCGGGCTTTGAAACCACAGCAACTGCTCTTACGCTGGCCTTGTACGAGCTGGCGAAACACGATCATATTCAGTGCCAGCTGAGGAAAGAGATCGAGGAAGTTATCGAGAACTACGGGGAGAACGGCGAGATCAGCTACGAGGCCATGCAGAAAATGAAATACCTGGAACAGGTCATATCGGGTAAGCCCAACTCAGAGATTATTGACTTCGATGCCCTATTATTTATCACCATCTGTCAGAAACCCTACGCATGTACCCCGTTGCCACCGAGCATATGCGTCGTGCCAACGCCCACTTCGAGGTGCCGGATCATCCGAAGCATTACATTCCCGCTGGATCACATCTGATCATACCCGTCTATGCCATACACCATGACCCGGCTTACTATCCGGAGCCGGAAAAGTTTCTGCCCGAGCGTTTCACCGAGGAGGCCATACAGAAGCGACCCAGCTGTGCGTTCCTGCCCTTCGGTCTGGGTCCCCGCATCTGCATCGGAATGCGCTTTGGCCGCATCAAACTGGCCGTGGGCCTAATTGCGTTAATACGCAATTTCCGCTTTAGCTTGACGCCCGACACCCCACAGCCCATGAAATTCGAGAAGCATTCGTTTCTACTACACACAAAAGGCTTCCAGCTGCAGGTGGAGCCACTGAGGTAGAAGTTATGAGGATATGGAAATAGATATATAATATATATCTGAATATTAGGCTAGTTCGTTTAGAGTCCAATATTTAATTAACTTTATTTTACTCGTTTCTGTGTATTCAAACACAATAATAAAAGCAGAAATAGCATCACAAACTGGAGACCTATGTGTGTATAAACATGTGCACACATATTCGAATATAAGTAGATCATTCAGATATTAAAGTGACGTAATACTCTCTAGTTCTGGTTACGAGCGTCTAGCCAGTTTGTTATTCTAACCACAGAGAGAGAAAATTTCTGAAAAAGCTTTTTAACGCTTAGCAAAACAAATACTAACAAACAAATGGAAAATATAAATGAACTTTAGATACGCAAAGCCCCAATGCACAGAGAAATAAATAAATAATACGCAACGATAAATAATTGTGGTAAAACGATGCTTCCAAAAACTACGCAGTGTCAAAAAATTAAAACAATGACGCAATACACATTATACACATATATTTCATTTTGGTCCGTTAAAATCCAAGAGATATTAACCCTGGTTAAAATGATTTCATAAATGGTGTGTGACATTTGACAAATGAACTGTGAAAACAGCACACGAATAATTTTATACACAAACATGATCATAATTATTTACACAATAATGAATAACTAAAAATAAATATAGATAAAAATATATATATGAAGATTGGCTCTCAATTAATTTAAAAATTAAAACAATGACGCAATACACATTATACACATATATTTCATTTTGGTCCGTTAAAATCCAAGAGATATTAACCCTGGTTAAAATGATTTCATAAATGGTGTGTGACATTTGACAAATGAACTGTGAAAACAGCACACGAATAATTTTATACACAAACATGATCATAATTATTTACACAATAATGAATAACTAAAAATAAATATAGATAAAAATATATATATGAAGATTGGCTCTCAATAACAAGCGCTTGTCAGACACGCTCCACTTCTAGAAATATTCCAGACTCGCTGGCTATCAAGAAGCTCTCCTTGTGATACGTAATGGGTATGGGTGTCTTATCGCACACCGCAAACTTAAAGTTTTTGATAAGCATGGCTAGTCCAATGCGAGCCTGCATTTCGCCAAATCGCATTCCAATACAGTTGCGCGGTCCATCGCCGAAGGGAAGCCATTCCACGGAGTCACGGTTCTTGACACGTTCGGCCTCAAAGTTGTCCGGATTGAAACGATTTGGTTCGGGGTATAACTTTTCATCGCGATGCATTGCGCCGGCGGGTATCAGAACTGGCATGCCCTTTTTGATCACGTAATTCGGATAACCAGGCACTACGAAATCCTCTAGACACTCGCGGTTTAGGACGGGTAGGACAGTGTAGAGACGGAGGGTTTCTATTACAAATAAATTAATTCATAAGTAGCTTAGGTTTCAATAGAGTTGGTATTGCTTACCCGATATGACCTGATTCAAATAATCCATTTCCCTGAAACACTCATAAGTTAGCTCCCCATTGTACCTAGCTAGTACCTCGTTACACTCCTCCCTCAAACGCTTTTGTATGTCCTCGTGCTGAGCCAGTTCATATAGGGCAAATCCCATGGTAGTGGAAGAGGTTTCAAATCCAGCAGTGAAAAAGACGAAGGCTTGTGCGGCAATTTCCTCAATGGTGAGGTTCATATCCTCACCCGTCTCGGACTTCATCAATCGATTGTTTTTCAAGTCAATTAACTGATCCATGAAATCGTTGCGACGAACATTATTTTTCTCTCTGAAGGCAACAGTTTCTTTTACAATGCGCATAAAGAACTTTTCAATATGTTCTGGAGTCATTTTTAAATGAATACGTCGCGAAAATTTGGGAAAACTGTTGAGCAGTGCAATTCCCAAAGCACCATGACGTAAATCTGTTATAGCCCGGCGACCCATGACACGAAACTCGGCATCGGGGTCCTTGAGACTGCTGCACTCGATGCCAAAGGCGCAAGTACCTATAACATCCGTCGTAAACCTTGCCATGAGCTCCCGAACTTCAATTACCGAGGACTTCGTAGCCATATCTCCAAAGACATCCACGAACTCGTGACTGATTTTTACGACCGTCGGAAACATGTACTTTATTTTGCCTGAGGTGAAGGTGGATGAAAGTTTATTCCTCATAGCTCTCCACTTGTGGCCATCTAAAAGGAAAAGCTGACCAGACAGCGGGTCATCCTCGGGATTGTGAAAAAATCCTCGATCCGTGAACTTGTTGAAGTCCTTGATCAGAATGTGTTTCACCAAGAAAGGTTCCAAGATGAATGCCGCTGGTCGTTGGAACCAGTAGAATCCTGCAAAAGGTCCCGTTCCTTTGAACTTGCTGTAATAATGCATCCAAATATCTGGAAAGGCTCGCGTTGTACGCACGCCCGCCAAGCTACCCATCAGCAGATTAGGCTCCTCGCATGGAATGCCCAAGTTTTGCCAATGCTGCAAACTACGACGCATTCGAAAAAAGACATAGCCCATCAAGGCTAGCACCGCAGTGAGTAATAACGTGCCGATACCCATGGCGATCATGTATTTATATACATATGTATATTTATCACACAGAACAGATATCACGCCCGCAGTGCGAATGAACGGCGGCGGAATACTGAGAGCCAGTGCACCAGAGTTTGCCCATTTAGCGGCCAGTCGAAGCTTTCGCCGTCACAATGACAACTGCTTTTATACCCTAAACCCATTGAAATGTGTAGAAAGGGTATAATGGTTTTGTGAAAATGTATGTAAAAGGCAGAAGGAGGCATCTTCGAACCCATAAAGTTTATATATTCTTGATCAGGACCAACAGCCGAGTTGATCTAGCCATGTCCGTCTGTCTATCCGTTCGTCCGTCCGTGTATGAACGCGTCGATCTCGGAAGCTATAAGAGCTACAGACTTCAACCTTTCAGCTATAAACTCGTCCATGGCACGCGCAAATCAAGTCCATTTCAAATGATTAATAACCCACTACGTTTTTCTGAAAAAGATAAAAATTTACAACAACCTCTAATTTTGTAAGACTATTTTGTAGATTATGATTTGAATGAATATTTATATATACTATAGCACTTGAATCTATTGCACACAGAAGTTATTAATGAAAACGTGTGGTAAAATTTGACAAATTTGACAATCCAATGGACAGCAAGTGCTGCAATAAGATCTAGGGATTAAAATTTCGGTTTTTGAGTTCGTGTAGACCATACGCGGATCAATGCTATTTTAAATGATCGATAACCCGCCCCGTTTTCTTATTATCGATATTTATCGATTTTTTTGGTTCGGTTTTTTGAGCATATCTCGGATACTATAAGAGCCAGCGCGACCATTAACAGAAAAAACATTTGTAAAGTACAGCCACAATTCTTATTACTTAGGCTGCTCGTCAACATATAAATGTACTGTAGTACAATAAGAATGTATTTTATCCAAATCCGTTCAGAAACACAGATGTTATTGAAGAAAATTAATTGTATATTGGCAACCCTCGTGGTGGCAAGCGCCAAGCGCAGACGTTTTCTGCATGTGTGTGCACACATACATACATACACATACATACTTATATGCACATTCATATATGTGAGCTCTTTTTCGAATTCTCAAGCGATTGTTTTTGCATGTGTGTTTCTATTCTCAGGCAATCTAAATGATGCTGTAGCTCGGTGTTAGAGATGTTGTCTGGTGCGCTATCAGAAATATTCTGAAACAACAAAGTGGGGAAAAATTTGTATTTGGCATTCACACTGTCAAAAAGCTTTCGCAGATTAACTGCAACCAACATTTGAAAGATGTAGTGTCCAATTTTGTGAAAATTTTGCGAGAAATTTCACAACTACGGCATACTTAAATTTGTCTGCAAATATTAATTAATTTTAATATTCATTTGTATTATTTATTTTTATTTTATTTTGCTAAGTGCGGCTGTAGAGTCGTGTGTATGAATGCAGAGGGGTTTAATTAAATGCAGGTAACGACAGCTTGGCGCTGGGTTCAGGGTATCTCATAGTCGGACATTCCCGACTAGAGCCATCTTACTTGTTTTAAACGGTATGTATAGGTGAATCATAGAATTGGTTCACAAGTGTTAGATTAGAGCTTTAGTGCTGTATCCAGACAGCCGTGTCGGGTGTACTCTAAAGAATTGTTGATATGTAGTCGCAAAAATTAAATTACGGAATTATGCAAAATACGTAAGTATAAATATATATATACATATATATATATATATATATATATATATATATATATATATATATCTGATTTTATGACACTTTCAACACATGTAAAATTTCTTAAGTGGTTTAATTTTTTTGAGAAAAAGCATCTATATTGCTATATATGTAGTGCAATTTCGAGTGCAATAATAATAACGATGAGTGCATGTAATGCCTGTTAAAAATCACATAATCATAGATTTATATAATTATTACTCAATGATATAAACTGAACCCTACCTACATTTCACTCCCATTGCATTCATACATACATACACACAATCAAGCACACAAACGTACACAGCAAGCTGCGCACTTTACTCAGCGGCTGAAACTAATTCTTAAATAACTTCTAAGCCACGCGTATGATCATTTTGAGATTTCGTATGAGATTTCCAGGACTTAACAAGAACGTTAAAATCCGCAAATCCGTAGTACTTGAATGGCGTTTTTTTTATATTTGTGGCGAGTGGGTGTAGTTATCCAAAATCCGAACTATTCCTGATCTGAGTCTGCTTAACGAGAATATAGTTAACCAAATTTGGCTCTAGCTTTTTTAGTTTCAGAGATATGCTAAGAAAACCCAGTCTTAATCCGTGCAGAGGGACTTGGCTAAATCGACTCAGCTCGTCGTCCTGATCAAGAATATTAAATACCCCGACCCCATAAAGTGGTCGGATATGCTTCCTAATGCCTATTACATTTGTTATATTTGCACAAAACCATTATACCTTGTTTCCCCATTTACAATAGGTTTGGGGTATAAGAAAAAATCGCAATATTTATCTTTCCATTTCCATACAAGAATAAAAGCTGGTGTATGTATAATTCTTATCTTGGATGTACAACATAGTTTCTTAAGCAACTTAGATAAACGATGATCTCGAGCATAGAGAACGCGATCCAGAAGCTATCATCTGCTGTGTAAGCTTTGTATAACTATGTATGTATCTCGGAGCTTGCAAACACATATGAGACCATATGTTTGCACTTTTCAACCAGCTCTCGCTGATATTGTAAACAGAGAGCGTGAAGCTCAGTTAAGCTTCGCTCATCTCTGCTAAGCCACAGTTGACTGCTCTCTCCGGCACTGGGCGAATGCTTTTTAAGAGCAATGGGCGTGGAATATTTTTCTCGTGCAGATATTGCGCTTAATTTTGTCAGACTGGTTCCACATTACTCTTTTCACTCTCAGCTGTTAAATGTAAAATTTGTTTAATTTTTTACCAACAAAATATTACTAACAAAATTAAACCCTTTAAAAAAAGTTAACTATTATAGAATTTTAATTATTTTTGTTAAAATACAAAAATTATTTTGTTTGTGAAAGTTACGCTTTATTTATAATTTCAAGAATTCGTGTATTTAATTGTTAATTTAAGCACTAACACAATGGATAGCTTAAGCAACAAATAACTAATCCTATAATATCAGGTATGAACATTAATGCCAAGCAAATGATCAGCTGATAACTATTATGATTGGTTGTCATGACAAGCATTAAACTCGCTCTACTTTCAGGTAAATGCCCGACTCACTTGATAGCAAGAAGCTCTCCTTGTGATTTTTAATGGGTATGGGTGTCTTATCGCACACCGCAAACTTAAAGTTTTTGATAAGCATGGCTAGTCCAATGCGAGCCTGCATTTCGCCAAATCGCATTCCAATACAGTTTCGCGGTCCATCGCCGAAGGGAAGCCATTCAACGGAGTCACGGTTCTTGACACGTTCGGCCTCAAAGTTGTCAGGATTGAAACGATTTGGTTCGGGGTATAACTTTTCATCGCGATGCATTGCGCCGGTGGGTATCAGAACTGGCATGCCCTTTTTGATCACGTATTTCGGATAACCAGGCACTACGAAATCCTCTAGACACTCGCGGTTTAGGACGGGTAGGACAGTGTAGAGGCGAAGGGTTTCTATAAAACTTAAATTCTTTAATAAGTAGCTTAGCTTTAAAAAGAGTTGTCATTGCTTACCCGATATGACCTGGTGCAAATACTCCATGTCTCTGATACATTCATAAGTCAGTTCTCCGTTGTGATTGGCCAGCACCCTGTTGCACTCCTCCCTCAAACGCTTTTGTATGTCCTCGTGCTGAGCCAGTTCATATAGGGCAAATCCCATGGTAGTGGAAGAGGTTTCAAATCCAGCAGCAAAGAACACAAATGCTTGTGCGGCGATTTCCTCGATCGTGAGGTTCATATCCTCACCCGTTTCGGACTTGATGATTCGGTTGTTTTTCAAGTCGATCAGTTGATCCATGAAATCGTTGCGACGAACTTTGTTCTTCTCTCTAAAGGCAACAGTTTCTTTTACAATGCGCATAAAGAACTTTTCAATATGTTCTGGAGTCATTTTCAAGTGCATGCGTCGCGAAAATTTGGGAAAACTGTTGAGCAGTGCAATTCCCAAAGCACCATGACGTGAGTCTGTTAAGGACCGACGACCCATGACACGAAACTCGGCATCGGGGTCCTTGAGACTGCTGCACTCGATGCCAAAAGCGCAAGTACCTATAACATCCGTCGTAAACCTTGCCATGAGCTCCCGAACTTCAATTACCGAGGACTTCGTAGCCATATCTCCAAAGACATCCACGAACTCGTGACTGATTTTTACGACCGTCGGAAACATGTACTTCATTTTGCCTGAGGTGAAGGTAGATGAAAGTTTATTCCTCATAGCTCTCCACTTGTGGCCATCTAAAAGGAAAAGCTGACCAGACAGCGGGTCATCCTCGGGATTGTGAAAAAATCCTCGATCCGTGAACTTGTTGAAGTCCTTGATCAGAATGTGTTTCACCAAGAAAGGTTCCAGGATGAATGCCGCTGGTCGTTGGAACCAGTAGAATCCTGCAAAAGGTCCTGTTCCTTTGAACTTGCTGTAATAATGCATCCAAATATCTGGAAAGGCTCGCGTTGTACGCACGCCTGCCAAGCTGCCCATCAACAGATTAGGCTCCTCGCATGGAATGCTCAAGTTTTGCCAGTACTGCATATTACGGCGCAGCAAGTAGAATATGTAGCCAATCAGGGCTAGCACCGCGGTGAGTAATAACGTGCCGATACACATGGTTATCGGAATTAATTATTAATTTTCCGAATGGTGAACGCGTAGCAGCACTTGTGCGTGGTGCGAATGAACTTCGGCAGAACACTGCCGGCTACGGCGTCTGAGTTCCCCTTTTGAAAGTCCAGCCTTCACAGTCACAATGACAATAATTTTAGATTAACTATAATTACTTCGTATCACATAAAAGCTTCAACGGACACACTTTTTGGCTAGCTTGCTGGCTCTTTTCCACTTTAGGCAAAGCTAGTATATGTGATTAGTAGAACAACAATTAATGGAGCTTTTAAAGACAAAGCTAGCTAGCTAATGAAGGAGAAACTTAAGCCTGTAACGACTTAGTGGCCATCAGGCGTTAGAATGAGGTAAATGTTAGAAAATTATACACTTCTCATTGACAAGAAAGGTACCGGTAAACGTGATGTTAAAGAAAATAATCATAACGAAAAATATTTGGATCATCTTGATTTTAAAAACAAGTATTAATGTTACAGTTGGGTGTAACGGATGATTGTAACCCCAACGCGGTTATATTTAAATTATGATTTTAAGATAATATCGATTTTTGTCATGTGAGCGGACAGCAGTAGACGTCAAATTGGCTCAATCATTAGAGTAGGTCAACAGAAGTCTACCTGGTATCTCTAGTTTTAAAACAGCATATATCCCATTTAAAGTATCTAGTTTAAACACCCTTGTTTCCATTGAAAATGGGAAAAAAGATTATAATGTGAAAATGTATGTAACAGGCAGAAGGAGCATCTCCGATCCCATTAAGAACATATATTCTTGATCAGGATAACGAGCTGAGTCGGCTTAACCATGTCTGTCGCTCCGGCTGTCCGTCTGTACAAACGCAGCTATCTCGGAAAATACAAGAGCTAGAAACCTAAACTTTTCGACTATAGATTCTCCTAAACCATACGTTATCTTGCTAAGCTTCATTATTATCGATAACAATCGATTTTAAGACTTTCTCAGCATATCTCGGAGACTATTAGAGCTAGAGCCACCAAATAGAGTTTATTATGTTCTTGTAAAGTAGACCCAGACCAGGAAAACTTCGGATTTTGGATACTTCCCCCCATTCGCCCCATATATACAAAAACGCAATTCAAGTACTACAACTAGAGCTATGCTCTTGTTTAGTTCCGAAAATCTTATAACGATCATATCTTATTTTAGAAGTCCTTCAAGAATTTAGTGGAGGCCAAGCGCTGCCGCTGAGTAAAGTGCGCAGCCTGCTGCGTGGTTTTCGATGTATGTATGTGTGTTTGTATGTATGTATAAATGCAAGAAGATTGAAATAGACATATGACACTAAAACACTTCATTGTATAGCTTACTTATATAACGGATTACAAATAAATATAATTTTTATCAATTTAACAAATTGAAAATTACAAAATTCCCACTAGCACTCGTTAAGTTCGAAACGAGAACCTCTCCAAATAATTTTCCATTTACAAATTTAAAAATTTTTTGACACTCAAACATTTTTTATTTTATATTTACGTACGTTATTAATCGACGTATTTCTCACAGCAATCCGGCAACGCTGCTGTCTGCCTTTGTAACTTTTTTGTTGGATTTGATTAGATTTCAAGTTAGCGCATTTGGTGGCAATAATAACAAAAATATGAGTACCAGGTACAACACAAATTTTATAGCTTTCTGTATTGTTTATTATTAGTGTTCGCATTTCTGTGAGTTTTTTTGTATACCCTGTACCCATTGAAAATAGTTGGAAAGGGGTATACGGTTTTTGCGCAAATGTATTTAGCAGGCAGGCAAATGAAATCAAGTATTTAAATTATAATTGATCAAGTTTATTTAAATTTATCAATAACTTCCCTCTCCTGAACTTTATCAAATTATATTGTTTTTTGTTTGAGCATTCATTTCTAGAGGGTCTATAGACAACAAATACGATATGTATGTTCTCACTCTATAGTATACACAGATCATGAATATTTCGCTGGTTGGAGGCTCACGCGTTACCGTATAATATATTGATCCTGCGCTTTGGTTTTTACATATATTATATTATATTTATTAACTGAAAGTTTCACCGATGATATTCAGAAATGGTTTGCCAGAGAGTTGAGTTTTTATTTATTTCAGCAGCTCGGAGCTGGATACAGGGTGTTTGTTAGTCGGGCTCTCGTGACTCAAGCACTTATTCTTGTTTTGTTTTGTTGTCATAGCACTTACGCGCTAATTGTACGTAGAATTCAGCAGGTCAACTAGATAAGTACACTGAGAGCAAAAGCTGTTCTCAGCCTGTACTTGACTGGGGAAAACCAGTTCAAGCTAGTGATGTTAATCCGAAATGAACATCGATTTTTTATATCGGATTAGAAAATCGTGTTGACAATCATCGATTGGCCGATATATCGAAAAAAAAAAAAGATTATCGAGTTAAAATTGGAAAGAATCGCTGCTGCTAACATCGATGCATCGATGTTTCAATATTTTTTAACATCAATAACGTAAAGTAGTCGGTTTCAGCCTAAGCTTAAAGATTCCAAAAAGGCCAATGTATTTATAAGAATCGATCGAGGTGGCAAGATTATCGATTTAAAATTGGAAAAAATTGCTGCTGTTAACATCGATATATCGATATTTCGATTTTTTTAATATCACTAGTTCAAACGAATTAAGATTTAATGGAGTTTAGAAAATATAACAAACTAAATATAATGTATATTGGTAATTAGAGTTTTTTTTACCAGTCACAGATTGATGACTGAAGTCATTATAAAATCTACACGTTCTGGGCTGATAAGCGGCTATTTAACATTTATTTGCTTTTACTCATTGAGCACACAACTTTTGACACAGTGCTTTCAGTTAATGGGCCCGTTTAAATTGAGCTAACCCCACCTCAACGAGCATAGCGTACGAAATTCAAAAGGCAGCAACTGCTCTTTTATCCATAAAAAATACAAAATAAAAGCTGTTCAAAACTGATAACAAACGAAAATGAACTTTAATTTGTATAGCCATGTAGATAATTTACAATGTTCGGTCGTAAAAACTTCGCAAATACCCTACGACAAGCACTGCTGTCTCTCGGCTTTTAAATACTCGCATCATTGTTTCATCCTACACATTAACACACACCGACTGAGTCACATTCACGGCAGACTCACGTCTGAGTATGCGACTGTTTGTTGGCCTCACTCGGACGCCCACTCGCAGCGTGTTTAAGCCAAGTCGAGCAGCACTAAATGTAGTGTAGCGCACTCCAGACCCCAAGTGAAAAGCTCGCACTGGCGCGGAGCGTATCGTAAATATGTTTTACTCAATTGCAGTCAGTTTGGTAATGAACGTAACAGATTCAACTTGTCGCTGAGAACGCGTCCGCGCCTCGCATTAGATCACTGACGGTTACGGATACGACTTCCGGCCAAAAAAAACTGTGATATTGTGATTTATATTTGTACATGTGTGTGTGCGTATGTGTGTGTGTGTATTGCTAATTGCTGTACAAATCGAGACAAATCAATGAAAGGCATGTGGATCATATTTATGATACTGGGCCTAATCGTGCTCTGCCTTGTGGTACTGCTGATTATGGCCGCGCGTTATCAGCGCGACTATTGGCGCTACCTGGACATACCGCACGAGCGGCCCAAAAAGCTGTGGCCCATCATGAAGCAGCTGGTCACCCAGTCGCTCAGCACCGAGGCCATGAAGGCCGCGCACTACACAACCCTGTATAGAAAGTTCAAGGGCAGCGGACCCTTCTGCGGCTTCTATGCACTGCTCCAGCCACGCGCTCTGGTGCTGGACTGCGAGCTCATACGCCAGATAATGGTCAAGGATTTTGCGAATTTCAATGATCGCGGCATTTACTGCAACCAGAAATCGGATCCATTGTCGGGCGATCTATACGGACTGCGGGGCAACCGATGGAAGGAGATGCGCCAAAAGCTGGATCCCAGCTTCGAGCGGGAGCGCATGGCCTGGCTGTACGGTAGTCTGTACGAGGAGGCCGAGCAGCTGCTGCTCACCGTCAGCACCACGCTGATGAAGCAGCCCCACTCGACGCTCCACATACAGAAGCTAATGCGGCGCTATGTGCTCTCGGCCCTGGCCAGCTGTGTGTTTGGCCTTGACGCCGAACAGCGCCAGAAATACTCATTGGACGAGTTCGAGCAGATGACGGAGCTGGCACTGAGCAGCCGGAAGCATGGCTATCTGATGAATCTGATGATGATACGGTTTCCCAACTTCTGCAGGAGGCTGCGCATGCGGCTGACTCCCAAGCCGGCCGAAGATTACTTTCTGTCGTTGCTCGATGACATTGTGCAGCAGCGCGAGGCGTCCGCTGTGCGTCGTCAGGACTACCTGCAGCTGCTGCTGGACCTCAAGGCGCTGGAGCTGACCACACACGAGTACGAGGCGGACAAGGAGCTGAAGGTGCATCTGCAGCACGAACTGGCTGCCCATGCTATCGTATTCCTTAAGGCCGGCTACGAGCAAACGGCCAACACGTTGTCCTTTGTCCTATACGAGCTGGCCCTCAACACGGAGGTGCAGAGCCAGGTGCGCCAGGAACTAAAACAGGCGATGGAAAAGCACCAGAACAACCTGAACTACGAGTGCGTACAATCGCTAACTCTCATGGGCCATGTAATCCTGGAAACCCTGCGAATGCATCCCATCACGCCGTACATTATGCGACGCGTCCTCAATGACTACGTGGTGCCGGAGCACATGAAGTACACGCTGGTCAAGGAGCTGTTCGTGATCATACCCACGCACGCCATCCACAACGATCCCGAGCATTATCCCGAGCCCGAGCTCTTTACGCCTGAACGCTGGGGCAGTCCCAGAGATTCCTTCAAGGAGCAGAGCACATGGTTCGGATTCGGTTCCGGCGTCCGCAATTGCATCGGCATGCAGTTCGCCCAGCTGCAGCTGCGCCTGGCCCTGGCACTGCTGCTGCTGGAGTTCGAGTTCACTCTGAACTCGAAGCGACCGCTGCTCAGCCTGGACGATGGCATCGCGCTGCAACTAACGCCCCTGGGCGTGGTCGAGCCCGGCCTTGAGGAGCGTGCACTGTAGCCACAGAGCGTACGAATAATGAATTTAAAATGTGAATAAGGTGTAGTTAAATTTTAAAGTGTTAAAACAAACTTAAAATTAAATAAATAGGGCAAACTTTAATTGTATATAAGCAAATGCTTACACAATAAGCTAAACAAATCTTGTAATACGGAACTCACTCAAGCAATAAAAATAATAATCAAATTAAAATCAAAACCAATTATTAAAATAATTAATTATTTAATTACCAATTATAAAATGAATTTTTAAAAAATGCTCACAAAAAGAACAGTTTAAAATAGTCAAATATTAACTTAACAGTTGTATAAGAGCAGTAAATGAAATTCATATATTTTAATGAATTAAAAACATTTAACTGGTTATATTTATTACCAAAAAAATAATTAATATGAATTTAAAGTATGAATAAGGTGTAATTAAACTTTGAAATGATGATGATGATGATTTAAAAAGTGTAATTGCTTGAAAAGAAAAATATATGTTTTCAATTTAAAAGTGCACGTAATAAAAAAAGTTTTTAAGGATAATGAAAATAATAGGCTGCGAAAAAAAACTAAAACAATTCAGCTTAAAACCGATTAGACACAACTTGTTTATTTAAAATGCTCTAATATATAAATTAATATTTAAATAATATAATATATATATTTAAACAAAATAATTTATAGATATATATTGTATTAAAGACAATATGCCGGATACAAGTATACATTTCATTCAGATGGTGCCACTCTTGGATTGTTCTAATAAAAGTGGCTTTTCCCATATTTATTTATCAACCATTTTTTATTATTTCATATAAGTATCTCTGCAAAAATAATAAAAATACACAATAATTAATTGTATTACACTTGATTTTTTGTTTGTTACTGTTAATTTATGTCGTTTTGCATTGTCGTATGCTGATATGGTTGCTTTATGGCTGCTACTCGTGTAGCCCAGGCTAGTGCAGTATTTTTTGTTATTGTTAGTTTAAGTATATTCTTACAGGGTTAAAAGAAATGTAATATGTTAATAGTAAATTAATTTAAGTTTTGCGTTTAATTTTAGTAGAATAGTTGACAAACTAAGCGTTAAATTTAAATTATGCACAAGTTATGTTAAAGTGTGAGCTTTTTAGTCTTAAGCATTAACTATAGAATAAATTAAATACACTTGAAAATAATATTAAAAAACGGTTTGCGCCTTTTGTTTTGTGTGTTAACTTTTGCCCGAACTATTAACATTTGTATTTTTACAGCTGGGCTCGTCTGATATGGAATGCTTTAACTATTTCTCTAGGCAGCGCTACGAAATGCTAATAAAATCTTACGACTACTGTTTGTTCGACATTTTGGCCGCTAATACAAAAGGCTGCCCGGCAGCTGCGATTTTCCCTTCCGCTTCCGCCTCATTTTGCTGGCTTGGGGCGCGCGGGAAGAGGCAGAGATTTGCGTATGGGCTCGCCGCGATTGGGCAGCTTGCTGCGCAGCACCTGCTCGTGCACGTAGAGCAGCAAACCCACGTCGCGATGTCCAGCCTGCCAAGCGATTTTAAAAGCCGTGCTGCCATCCTGAGAGAGGAAAAGAAGAAGACGAATTAGTACATCGTACGCGTTAAAATGTTAAAATTCATCTCTTTTAACACGAGTTATTTTGTTTTAACACGATTTTAAATATTCTATGAATTAACTTTTTTTAATTCTCACCCCTCACAAATTTTACATTTTATCTTTTAATATACTTAATACTGAATTGTGAACAAATCAGTGAAATCAGAGAAATCAGTGTCCGAAAACTATAAACAAAATAATTTTTGTGATAGCAGTAATATTGCCAGGAAATGACAATGAATAAAATTTCATTATGTTTATATTAGTTTGATTTATTTTATATTAATGAATTTCTGTTACTATTTCCTTTTTTCTAAAACACAATTTAATTTTTATTTTATATTTAAATAATTAAGCACGGAAATAAAAATTCTCAATTGAAATCTAACAAGAATTTTTAAATATTATTCTTTTAAACTGGCTTTTTAGGTCTGAAACCAATGTACTATTTTTTCATTTAGCCAATATCTTTCTTTTCACGAAATTTTTGGGACGCACCTACCGTGTAAAAAGAAATTTAGGTGTACTTACCACGTCCTGCACAAGTGAATCGCAATCCGTTTGCGACAACAGGTGCTTCACAATGTCCACGCGTCCGTGCTCTGCGGCGCACATCAGCGCCGTGCTGCCATCTTCGTCCTGAATGTTGATGTCCGCGCCGGCATCGAGCAACATGGCAACCATGTCGCCGTTGCCATGCGACACGGCGAGCATCAGTGCGGTCTGGCAGTGCTGCAAGAGTGGGGCAAGGAGTCAGGATTCAGGTCAGTTAGGTGGGCACACGAAGTCAGTTCGCTGAGCGGCACTTTACGGCGTGCCTTTACCTACCTTCTTGGCTCGTATATTGACATCGGCCATCTGAAACAGTCGCTCCACGACCGTCCGATGCGCCGCCTGCTTCAGCTTGGCCAACGATACGAGCATGACGCACGTGTATCCGGCGTTATTCATTTGGTTTACGTTGCAAACCTTGGAATCCAGCAGAATGGATACGACGTCAAAATTACCGTGCGAGACTGCATAATGCATAGCCGTGTTGCCCTTCAAATAGTATGAACAGCACAATGTATTAGAATCCTAGCTTACAAAGTTAATAAATCTCTTGATTAATTCACAACAAGTAAAATGGAGATACCCTGAACCCAGCGGCGAGCTGTTCTTACACACATTTAAAGCTCTTTGTATTCATGCACACATTCACAAAGTCACACATACACACACTCACAAACGCACGCAGCAAGCTACGTACTTTACACATCGGCTGCGCTTGGCCCCACTATGGAAAATGAATTCTTAAATAACTTCTAAGCTAAGAGTATGATCGTTATGAAATTTTCAGTGCTTAAGAGCATCCAAATCTTTGTACAAACCAAAGCGCAAGTCTGTGGAATTTTTGGCTCTAGCTCTTATAGTCTCCGAGATATGACAAGAAAACCAAGTATACAAATCGATTTTTATCGACAATAATGAAACGGAGCGAGATATCGAAAAAAAATGATAAACTTGTGCTGCGTATGGATTAGAAGAATGTAGAGTCGTTTAGTTTAGGTGCCTAGCCTTGGCTCTAGCTTTTATAGTTTCAGAGATATGCTAAGAAAAAACAGTCTTATGCGTGCAGAGGGACTTAGCTAAATCGACTCAGCTCGGCGTGCTGATCAAGAATATATATACTTTATGTGGTCAGAGATGCTTCCTTCTGCATGTTACATACATTTGCACAAAACCATTATACCCTTTTTACCCATTTTCAATGGGTTCAGGGTATAACAAGTAAATTGGCAGTGCTCGACTAGGCGATACCCTGAACGTGGCTGCGAGCTGTCGTTACATACATTTTAACACATACGTACGTACGTTCATACGTACATACATACACAAAATCACACACACACCCACACATAAACACGCCGCATGTTGCGCACTGTACTCAGCGGCTGGAAACTAAATTCTTGAATTAATTCTAAGCTAAAAGTATGATCACTATGATATTTTCAGGACTTAAAAAGTCCCATCTTTACATCGCTTAAATAAGCTTAAAGGTTTGCAAAAGCCTCTTTGCATTTGATTTATTTTGTACTTTTACAATTAACCAAACAAAATCTAAGAAACCCCACAGCTTGAAAAGCTTTGCACATGTGCAAATGAATATGTGCAATTATTCGAATGATATCTAACACAGCATATTTAAAACTCTTCATTAATGAGCTTTAAAAGCAAATTAATACAATAAATCGAATTAAGCATTTTAAAGCACAAAAACAGCTGCAATTTAAGCCACATAGGTTAAACTCTATTTTAGCCAAAAATGTTGTTTCGCAAGTCGCTAACACTATAAAATTTAGATAGCTCCCTAAATAAACTCACATTGCTATCGAAGACGTTGACACAGTACTCCAACAGTGGCATCGACAGAGATTCAAAATAGTCTAAGTAATCCTCAACCTCATGCGGATTGGAGGTGGCTGTGCTCGAGATGCCGAACCAGTGCTCTCCAATGGTTGCCTTGGATGACTTCAGGCTGAACGATGAGAAGGGCTTGGAGCCCAGCTTCTTGAGCAGCGAATCGTTGATGACTTTGAGTGCATCCTTCAGCTCCTTTGACAGCTCGGCTCTGTGGGTGAACAGCAGCTAATAAAATAAACAGCTTAGACGCGCAGTTCAGAAAAAACTTACTTCTGCCTGGGCTCCGAGGGTGCCTGCGCCAGCTGATGCAGCTGTGCCTTGGTGGGCGGGCGCTCCTCTTTTGGATCTGGCTGCACGTCCGCCTGCCGCTCGATGACCGTCACCTGGGAGCCTTCGCTTTGACTAGACTTGAGCGGGGTGCTTGATTTCTTGCGTGCGCCCTGCGAAATCTCGCGCTCCACATTCGAATCGGGCGAGGCGGACTTGGTGCTAGTTGTTGTTGCCGAGGACGTCATCAGCGGCGCTGGCGAGGCATCGCGGGACCAGCTGATGCTGACCCGTTTCTCCTCGCGCACAATCAACTCATCATCGCCAAGATGGCTCAGATCCAGATCCTGTGACGTAGCTGTTGATTTGCTGGACGGCTGTTTGATAAAACTCTGCGACTCCGGCGACGAGTCAAGCGCCACAGTTGGCGGCTTTTCCTGCAGAGAGCTGTGAAAGATAAAGAACACAGGTGAATTCACAAATTGGGACTTGGATGTACAGGAGACGCACGTTAGCAACAGCGCTGAACAGCCGCTGACCACCAGTGGGTAGCAGGTGAAGCTGCTCAGGCCGGAAAACATCGAGAACACCATGGAAAAACGAAAAGCCAAACAATAAACAAAAAAGTCGATAAACAAGGCGAAGCTGCAAACGCGCCAAAGCCAAAACGAAAACTGAGGCTGAAGGTCAATGCGGCCAGGTCGGCATTCATTGCCACTCGGACTCCGAATCGGAGTCGCACGCCGAGCATCTCTAATGCGCATGGCACGCAAATGTCCCAGACAAGCGCCGGGTTTGTGTCTCTGCTTTAAGCTCGCGCCGAAAGCTTTTCGTACTGCTCTTACAGTGGGCTGATTGCAATACTTAATGAAAGTGAACGTTTGAGTTTGTAGAATTGAAACTTCTGTGTATATTCAATTAAAAATTGGAGGGATTTCGTAAGATACACTTGGTGAGCAGTGGTTCGAATGCAAGAAATTGAAATTGAACAACGTAGATCCGGGCTAGAATCGCAGGCTAATCTATGGGTGTAGTGTTTCTGTTAGCCAAAAGCTGCAACAGCCAGTGCTAAATAAAATTAATTAGGTTGATAGTTCATAACTACATTCTCCTATACTTTAAATAATAATATTAATATTTGTTTTTTACTTTAAATGTAAGCTATTGATTTGAAAAATAAGTATATTTGTTAATCGTTAAGATATCTTAACTAAACAAACAGTGGGTCAAGTGTAATTTAATATGAAAGAAATGTATGTAATTAAATTAAATAAATGTGTTTAAGGCAAGGACCGTAACTGTTATAAGTTTAAACGTAAATTGCACTTTAATCCTTTATTTTTTACATTTATTATATTGTTCAAGGAATAATTATTATTTTTAAATTTGTATTTAAAAGTCTTGAAAAAACACTTATTTTTAATTTCTTTTCTAACACCCAAAGCATAACCGTTACTTTGTAAACTTGAAATTCAGAAACTATTAAACTAAGAAAATTTTAAATTTTTAAATTTATTTTATTTTTAAGGAAACTTTTGGGAACCTTAGGGTCTTCAGAACTGAGTACTGTGGGGCATGTGTTATTCAAAAAAGGAAGTGCTGTACTCAGATTATTGAAAAACCCTGAATACAAATAAACTTTAATAGACGAAACTGAGGTACAGTGGTTTAATTATGATTTGAAAATTGAGGTAAAACAACAAAAAGCGAAATTTATTATAAAGGGGATTCTGTCTGCAACGCGACCTCGATTGATCCATTGAACCTAAGGCACATCTGTGAGCCTAATCTCTCGGATGTATTCAAGAAGTCTGATGGGGTTAAGATTTCTAGTTCCTCCCTTAAAGAAATGGCTTACATAAGGCGCGGCATTCGGTCCCTACTTTATAGAGATGTCCCCCCAGCCAGCAGTGCACTGTCATGATTCTGAGGGAATTATGCATAATAAGCTTGGCTGTCTGATTTGGTTTTAATTAACTACCTAACAGGATCCCTATGGTATTAAGTTCGTTAATTTTCACTTACCTCAGACGTGCTATTCGGTCCGCTTTTGGACTCTTTATGGGCGACGACGTTGGCAGCGTGTAAGTGTTTTGTCTCTGGAACTGCCTGCGCACAGGACTGGGACTAGTGAGATGCTTGGGGCGCGGAATGCGCGAGTCCGCCGAGGTGGAGCGCCGAGCCGTGGGAGCAGCCGTGGGAGAAGCCGTGTGAGAAGCCGTGGGAGAAGCCGTGGGTGAAGTCGTAAGAGAAGCCGTGGGAGCAGCCGTGGGAGCAGCTGTGGGAGCCACCGTGGGAGTAGTCACGGAAGCAGCATTTGGAGCGGACACTAGCTCGCAGGTTTCGGCATTTGAGAAATCCTTGGCCAACAGCTGGATGGCCTCTTTGCAGGAATCACAGTAGTTGGCCGCACAGGCAATGGAGATGTGCGGCCTGACGATGTCGCCGCAGCCCACATCCCGTTTGTGCACCTGCTCCGTGTTGCAAGCCGAGTGGACGGTGCTGCGCTCAGGCTTGGGCAGCGGCTCCGGTTCCGACTTCGGCTTCGGCTCCGGGTCGGTGTTGCTGCCCGTTTGACGTGTAGCTGGGCGTATCTGCGGCGCCATCAGCTGCTCGGACCGGGTGGCGCTGCGTGTGAGGCGCTGCAGTCCGTTGGTGTCGGTCTGACGGCTAGTCGACTCCACGCCGCACTGGGTGGCCACTGGCTGCTGCTCCGGGCTCGCCTGCGCGCCCGTCGAGCGCACTGTGGTCAACGTCGTTTGACTCGACGCGCTGTGCACGATTGTCGTCGGCGTCTGGCAGCCGATGGCTTTGCGTTTGATCGCCAGCGGCTCGTGCTCGCCCAGGCTGAAGGTGTTGCTGCGCCCGGGCAGCTGTGGCACGGGCTTTTGCTTCGGCTCCGGCTCCGGCGGCTGGTCTGTGCCGCAGCCGACGCTGACGCCGACGCTCCGCCTGGCAATGGCGCACCTCTCGCAGAGCACGTCCGTGACGCGGCAATCGGAGCTGCCCACGCTACGTAACTCCGGCTTGCAGCTGGCGAAGTTCTCCCTAGTCATCGGCTTTGCACTGACGCTCACGTTGTGCTTGAGCGGCGGCCGCTCCGGCACGGTTTGCATGCCCATCTCCCGCTGCTCCCGCTGCGGCACGTACATCTGAGTGCCCACCGAGATGAGTTCGGCGAGCCGCTGCTGGCGTCGCTCGCCGAGCGCCCCCTCGATGTGCTGCCTCAGCTCCAGCTGCGAGTACAGCGCTTCGGCCCGCTGGGTGCCCACATGGCGCAGGCTCGGCTGGGCGCCCACGGCCACGTCGCGTGTGGCAGCCACCTTGCCGGCCGCCTGAGTGGCCACATCGCGTCGTATAATGCTGGGCGATGTGGAGCTGCTGCGCATGCGCGCCCCCAGGCTCTCCAGCGACACGGGACTGATGCGCTGCGGCGTGAACTGCACGGGAGAGGCGTTCTTGCCGCCCGGACTCGGCGGCGAAGGCGTCTGGCGTTGACTGCGCAGCAGCTCCTCGTTGCGGCGCTGCAGTCGCTGCTTCTCGGCGCGCAAGGAGCTCAGCTCCAGCTAAAAGAAAAGAGTGAAAACAAGTGAGAACGTTGCAATCCTCGTTCGCAGTATAAAAACAGCTTAAAACAGTCGAAATCAGTCTTAATAGTTATTGTTGTAGAGGAGCGGTTAACGACAAATCTTAACCATTTATCCAACATAACTATATATTTAAAATTTCAAGTCTCTAGCTTCAATAGTGGCGAAAAAAAATTGCGTTCATACGGACAGACGTACGGACAGCCAGACGGACACTGCCCACACCTAATAAAATCTTTTCACATCGTAAGCAATAAAACAAAAGGCTCACACAAGTTCAACTGGTTGCCATTTACTCACCTCCATGTCTGGTATGACCTTGACCTGCTCCTCTAGATCCTTCAGACGCTTGAGGCTCAGCGCCATTTGCTCGCGTATCTGGCACAGTGCCTGTGCATCCGCCGAGCTCCCCGGCGACTGCAGCGGGCTGCGTGTGGCATGGCCATTGCTCTGCTCCGCTTTGGGCGTGGACGTCAAATGATGGCGACGCGGCGGCGGTGGAGGTGGCGTGGCCTTGACCTTGTCCGTGTCAGTGACCTGCTCCAGCTGTTCCACTGGCGACTTGGCATTGGCCGCCACTGTGGCCAGCACATAGCTCTCGTACTGCACCTCGGCGGGACTGGGCCGCTGCTGCAAAGGCAGCGTGTTCGAGCGCTGGAAGAGCCGCGGCGGCGAGTAATTGCCGGCCATGCAGGAGTCTATAAAGTACAGCAAAATATATAAAATAGGCTTTAGATAATGCACTTTCCACTTTTTATCTAGTTACTCGCTCTGTCTATAGCCTTGCTCAACACTATTTCAATTTGCAGACCTGCCATAGACGCTGGCAGTGGGCTACTGACAACATTTTGGCCAACAAAATTCAATATTTGTGATACAATATGATAGCTAGATACAAATGGATATATACAGAAACTGTGTCACAGTGCGCATAATTTGCCAGCCAAACAAAAACTGCCGCAGAAAATGGCAAATACTACGAACTGGGTATAAACGACAAAAGCCAAACGGCAAAAGCCAAAAGCCAAGAGAGACGCAGGTCTGTCCTTTGTGTGTTTGTGCCAGACTGCTGATAAGTCGGCGCCGACTGGCGCTATTATTCATTATTGATTTTACCTACATACTGACAATTTATTGCACTCGATTTTTTCATATGAGGAGCAAGAGTATTGCGCGACATAAATGTTGCTATCAGTGCAGTACGAATTGGCGGTATCAATTGGTTATCTCTCAAGAGTCTTAATATCTGCTCTCTGCAACACGTGTGAAGTTGAAAAAAAATTAATCCTAGATAGCTGAATATATTGGAAAGTTTCCTATTTTTGAGTTTACGTTCGCTAATTCGGTTCTGAACAGAATTGCTTGAAAATTTGAAAATTTCTACGATTGCTTTGTCTAAATATATCGGTATATAATTGAGACGAATTATTTTTATAATTTAAATACCTATTTATTCTCGATATACAACTTATTTATGATCGATAAATCGATTAAATCGTTTAATTGTCGATGTGTAAGCATTGATTTATCGATATCGTATAAATTTGTAATCATTTTATTATGTTTAATATTTTTTAAATTAGCAAACAACCAAAATTGGCAAAACTTTTCAATCTTAAATCTTCGCTAGCATTATGTATTAAGCAACAAGCCAACCTCTGAACAAGGGTTCTTTCCTCTGTTTGTAGGCTCCACAGTAAACCATAATCAAATAGAATTTTCACACAGTGTACGCATAGTTTGCATGCGGACTGTGTTTCGAGAGCTGTTACTCATCGCCTTGCAGGCTGCCAAGTATTTTTTTTCTCATCTTTGTTTTTCGCTGCTCCATTTGCGACTATTACTTAATTTCTATACGTACAAAGCCTACTGTGCACTGAACTTTCCGCAAAACAAAGTGTAAAAATACAAAAAGAAATTAACAAAAATAGACGAAACGATGTATATTTCTTGTGTGTTGTCGGTGCCAAGTTGGCTCAGCTGTCGAAAAAGATGGTCAAGGCAACGTGGTGCTGGCCGAAGAGCGCAAGTCGCGTGTTTGGTAGCATTGACCGGCGCATAATTAATCAGTTTTTATGAGCTAGAAAATTGGCAGAATGAAAATTGAAAACATGCGCTGCTGGCCCAGCAGATGTCAGAGCGAACGTATAAAGTAGATATGCCCAGCTAGCTAATGGACCTACAGTCATTCCACCAACTTTTCAGGGGGCTTTGCCTTGTCTCCGGCTTCATTTTGATTTTTCGCCTCGTCTCCTTGTTGCGACGCAGTGACAAAGTGTCGCTGGCTGTGGCAAACATTGGTGTTGTTGTTGTTTGTTATTGATTATTAGATTGTTAATAGCACAGGTAATTAAACATTGCAGCTTCATAATTAAGAGCACATTTAGCGGTCAAGGCAGCAGCCATTGCACATTGGTAATGCGAAAAAAATTTATTTTATTTGCAATTTTTTTAAACGACCTGTTTTTTGTTTTTGTTTTTTGTGTTAATTAAAGCAATCGCTGTGTGAGTAATAAACAATAACATTTTGATTTGATTAGCCAGCTTTCAAATAGACGTAGGCACATTCACATCAGAAATCAATGCGAATAACGTCACGCGTTATCTTTTACAGTGCTGTGCGAAACTACATGCACAATTCAACTCACTCTGCCTAAATTCATGTTTTATTCTCTTCAAAATCGTGAGCATTGGCATTGTACATTTATTTAATAAAAAACTATATGTTAATTATTTATTTAGATCAGTTTTTTAAACAGATATATCGTTGTTTATAGTAATTTATTTGCACATAATTCCCATTAAATTCAAACTTTTTTGACAATTTTATTTTTAAATATATGGGCTGAATGTGTACACATAAATATGTATATGCATTTCCTATGTTAATATTAGCATTCTCATTTTTTATTTAAAATAGTTTTTCTATCACATTCGGTTCTATTTCGTTGCTTTATCGTTACTTTCGGACTGATTTTCGAAATTTTTAATATGCTAACAATTTTTTCGCTGGTTACTTGTTAATTTTTTTGTTTGTTGTGATTTATATGTATTGCAATTTTATCGTATATCCTAATTTGATTCAATTCCTCATTCGTTTGATTAATTTATTCGCTTAGATCATTTCGCTTATTTAATGGCTTTTTATTTCGCTGCTAGACACATTTTATGTTTTTCGTTCGAAAGTCGTCGGCAAACTGCGTTGAGATTTTCACGCTGCGGCCAGCAACGAACAAAAAAAGCATTTAGCAGAAGCTATTTTGTTATTATTTACCAGCTCTTGTGCAAAAGCAGCACAGTACAAAAAATTGTTATGTATTACTAACAACAACAAATAAGAAAAACTACGACAATACAATATTTGAGGCACCAGAGCAGAGAGCACAACAATAGCGATAAGGTCGTCGCTCGCTCAGCAAATACAAATTAAACAATCTGAGCAACAACAACAGCAGCAAAAACAATAACAAATACAAAAATTAGACAACAGTTTGCAGATAAGCTAAATGCACATTATTAAGTGATAATGTTGATTATAATGATGACGGGAACAAAGCATTTTGTAATATATTTAGACTCGTCGTGAGCTGACTCTGACCTGCTTAGAGCGATGCCGGTACGTTTCAAGGTGGCTCTTCTCTCTAGTTTGTCTGAGCATTTTACAAGCAAATATAAGAAATTGTAATGTTTACATAACATATTAATTTATATTTGAAGCTTGCTTCGCATATCTACGCTGCGATGTCAATGAAAAACGCCCCTATATTTGAAGTACTCATTGGAAGAGCAATCGACCGATCAGTATAGATTTATCTAAACGCTTCTAAGGCAATCCATCAATTTATAACTAATTTATTAATAGTTAAAAAGTGTTATATTTGATTCTAAGAATAATATTACTCATGGGTAAAAGTCAAATTTTTAATAAAGAGGTGAAATATCTTCTAGCAAAGTTACATTATTGCTGCAGAAACATCTTTGATCAGACCCAGATCAACTCCAGAAAAATTACATATACACTATAAAATGACATATTAATTAAACGTAAAAAGCTTCTACGATATTAAATTAGATCAAAATATGGTATAACTGATTGTAAGGTTACATAAAGACGGCTAAGAGGTAACACATAATTGTTTTCGCCATACTTATAACCAACCGTTTTGAGCCGACAATTTGACAATTAATACAATTAAGAAAATAGAAAACTTAAATAAACCCATATAATTGAACTACATTCTTAGTAATCAGTGATTTTTTATAAGATAGAATGAAGTAACTACAGGAACTATAAATATATTATACGTATATAAATAAAAATATTTTAAAAATGAATGTCAGCGATAACATTGTCTGAAATCTGTATAGTTTTTGACGAATTAGATTTAACACCCGCCATTGAAATACGGTCCCTTGCATTTAAATAATCTTGCTCACTGCTTGCAGTTAATTTGTATCAGACATCTGCATCTGCATCTGCAAGAGGTGACTGTCTAGACCGACTTCTAGGCCTCAAGGTTACCAGAAATTATATCTACACGCATTTGGTATTTGACTATTGTTAGATGGTTTTCTGGGCTCGTCTCTTGAGACGGCGTCAATCATCAGCATTTTTTGGCAAAGACTTTTTGGCAAACACTTTTTGGCAATACGCATAAAAGTAAAATCAATTTATAAGCCATTTATTACGAGCCTAAACAGTCACCAACACAAAATAGGTGCTCACATATCGTATATGTGTGTTTGTATACTTCAGTTATCATTAATCAATGTCAGCTTTGGGCTCCTTGTCCATGGGCTGCAGCTGAAATGTGCGCGGGCAAAACGCGACAATTTGATTTGTTTATTTGCCGGAGTTTCTTGCATTGCTTTTTGCACACTTTATGGCAAATTTATGGCATAAACAAATACAAGAAAAACGGGCCAGCAGCAAAAACACACCAATAGCAACAACAACAATAATAAAGCAGCATTTGCATGCAAATTGAGCGCCAAATGCGCATTTCAAAATTGATTTAAGATACGAACGCCTCGAATCGCCTTGAAGTTGCTGTCGCGCCGCTTGTAAACTCCAATTGAGTTTGAAATGCCAAAGATGCAAAGCGATTGTATCTATATCGCCGTAAAGTATCTGTATCTGCAGCTAACTCTGTATCAGCGGTCTTTATGCAGCTTAATATCTCTTGATTGGGCCGAGACACTTTTTCGGGTGGGGGTCTATCATATAAAATTAAATTATGCCTCAGCATACTGCAACTTTGGACCGAGTGTTTTTGGATCTACATTTAAATATTGCTTTGATCTAACAGTTTGTGGGTCGAGTTGACAGCTTCATACGTTATGTGGCCATATATGTACAGTGCGACAGTACTGCAAAAAAATAAAAGTACTCAAATTGGCAATAATCATAAACAATTTAACTATCTTTTGTAATAACTGCAGAACGGTTCGAAATATATATTGAGTTATAAAATTTTATGTATTTTCATGTATTTTTATTTGTTTGGTTATTTTTTTTCGTGAGCTGCGTTTACTATGCATAAAAATATTTTAAATCATTTGAATCGGCTTATATATTTGTAAATTTGCTAGGCAAATTCATATTAAATAAATAACGTATTTAGAGATTATACTTGCCCAATAAAAAAATGTTATATATTTATTTATATCCATAAATATTGCATGCTGAGTAATAGCTTCCTACGTAATGTTGGCTTAAATATAACTACAATGGGATGAAACCATAGAAATACTGCCATAAAAATATGCATAAAAAGCGCAAGTTATTTTTGATTATAAGCGAGGGTATTTTGAGAATTAAATTAAAAAGCTGTAATCAAGTTATATTAGAAAAAGTTTTCTGACTGTTATTACATTAAACTTTAACTACAAAAATAATTAAGAGGGAAGTCTGTCGTTTTAAAGAGAAAGTCGCATAGTTCAAGAAATTATAATTTAAGATTCATTGCAAAACTCCAATTCCAATAATTTCTTCATAAACATGCAATCAATTTCCAAACAAATTTTCGCCCCATTGTACGACACTTTAACAACTTCAAATCTTTCACACATTCGTGCGTAAAAGTGTCACATGCGCGGCGGCGTCGCTAATTGCTACGAAAAGCATGGCAAAAAAAATAAGAAAAGCAAAAGTATCGGCCAGATACAACTGAATTCGTCCGCCGACTATGAATCACGCAGCAAGACCGAGCAAGCCACGAGTAGTTCCTCGTCTATTTTGAGCATTGGAGAAATTCACTCACCTGCGACTTCAAAATAACGCTCCCACGTGCTGTGGCACATTCGATGCTCCTTGGCCTCCTGGCCATGGCCATTGTTGAGGCTGAGGCTTAGGCTCAGGCTGTTGTTGTTCCGATCTATTGAGAGAGAGCCGCCGTTGGTGTAACTATAGGCGCCCGCCTTGCGCCGCTTTGTCGAGGCGCGCTCCAGGGTGCGCTCGAAATCGCTGCAGACCTCGTCGAGCGCATCGCGCAGGAAGGCTCGCGTCTCCGGCGGACTATTGGCCGGACGGGCGTGACCATAGCTGTGATTGCCCTGATTGCTCTGCGACTTGTGCTGGTAGATGCCCGCATCGCTCTCGATTCCGCCACGCAGCGAAGAGCAGGTGGAGGAGGCTGTGCCGTAGGGCGACTCGGGCCGTGGGGCGAGGCTGCTGCTGTAGTTGAAGCGTGGCACCGACGACGAGCGCGGCCGATAGCAGGGCGACTGGCCCGCCGCGGGGTGTGGCGAATCCGGCTCGCTTTCATGTGCGGCCTGCGAAAAGTAAACAGGTGACAAGTTAATTGAGTGTGAAGTGTGCCTCCCTTTGAAGATCTGACAGATCAAAGACCGCCAATTTGGGGTGCACCCAGATTTGGACTCACCTCTGCCAACTTGGGCTGCACACGACTCTCCGCCTGCCAATCGCCGCCAAAGAGACTCTCGAAGCCCAGCATGAACTCCATGGACTTCCGCGACCGTCGACGATCGCGGCGCTGCAGCTCCTCCTCGCTGGGCTTGGCACTGGCCAGGGCCTCGCAGTAGCGCACAAAGTCCAGATCGATGTGGTATCCATACGGACAGCAGTTGCAGCTGCGCACTGAGCGGGTTAGCGTTGAGTTTGGGGTGCCATTGTTATTCACCGGCACTTGCCGTGCTGCTGAAGAAGATCAGAAAACGAGAGGAAGCGTGAGATAAATGACCGGATGCGCATCACAAAAAAAAAAAAACGTACGTTGCAGTCGGGTGTAACCCACTGCGCAATACTCGATCACAATCTAATAGCAACTTAAATCAATCGAAAGCAGTCCTAATTATACTTTAGAAAAATATCGATAGTTACACTTGTTCACAGTAAAAAAGAGTATATTGGGTTTGTGCAACGTCGAGCTTGCTGTCTGTCCGCCTGTTCGTCCGTCCGTCCGTCTGTCCGTATGAACTATTGAATCTAGTTACTTGATACTTGGAATATATACTCTGGTATACCCGCGTCAGATAAAGTGTTGAGATTTTTCAACTACACGCACTGGGAACGTGCCAGTTCTATTAGTCAATATATCTCAATATATATCGCCCCATAGTGGCATTGTGACCACCCATAATTAGAATTTTGAGCTAATTCTACTGATTCTAAATTGTGGGAGATATGGATGTTTTGCGATTTATCTGTTCCCATACATTCAATCGATTGGACGCAGCCAAATGATTTTTTGTGCTATCGTTCATATGGACAGACGGACGGACAGCATGACAAACATTGCACAAAGCCAATATACTCCTTTCACTTCGTTAACGAGTATAGAAATGTATCTTAAGTGCAGACGACGCGTATCTAAATGTCACTATCAAGGTCACGTCCGTCTGAGTTCATCTGCTTTTAATTCTGGGTATTGGCAACATTCTGTATTGTTTGCGTCTGCCTTAGTTTGTGGCAGGCATTTGGTAGTCTCGGAGCCACACCTGCCGCTGGCCTAAAACACGTTTCAGCTTTTTGGTAATCTGAGCACCCAAGCACAGTTCTCAGAATATATCCGTAAGTTAAATTAGTGTGAGTTGCCGGCCATATTTATGTTTAATTGCGTCATATAATAACTAATTTTGTTTAATTTAGATAACGATCTATTCAAAGTATTGAATTGCCTTTATTATTATTGTGATTTCATTTTCCATTAAACTCGCAGCTTCAATTTGTATAATTGAAATTTTCTTTAATTTGTTTGATATTTGTAAAATCTATTAAAGTAATTTATTAATACTTTTGAATTGGTTTCTATTATTACTTTGAGTAGATTATAGTTGCACAGTATTAAAGATTTTATCTAAGACACTACGACATATGCCTTAAAAGCCAGACAAATTGCAAATTTGTATGTGGCATACACTGCCTAAGAGCTAAATTCACCATATTCGGCAAATACCTCACTTAAGATCAAACAAAAACTAACCAACGGCGAAATACTCATTCTATACTACAACTAAACTATTTATCCTAAAAAAAAAACCAAAATAAAAGATTGCCTCTTCACAATTGTCACCTAAACTGCATGTTAGACATCATCGACACCGACCATTTAGTTTTTGACGAAATTCGACGACGATCAAAGGACAGACAGCCAGAAGGCCGACGGACGGACGGCAAGTAGGACGTTGCAGAAATCCAATATGCTAGTTTCACTTCCTGAACGAGTATAAATATGGCGAACACGCCCGCTTACAAAAATCGATATATCCTTAAGTCAAAGTATAAAATTGCCTAGTCGGGTTACTGTTACAGAGACATTTACTATATAGTTCTTACACAGTGTAAGAGTATAACAGTATTGTGCAGTCGGTTGCAACAGATTAAAACTTTCTATCTTATTTAGTAAAAATATTAAGTTGATTGAAAAAAAAAATAATTTGGTAAATTTCTGATCTTATCTATACAACTATGTTTCATTCAGTTTGTTTGTTTGATTAGAATATCTTACAATATAAAAGTTTTTTTTTAAATAAACCTTAGTTTATGGCTGTTAGTTCTGGATCCGTGTCATTAGAGCATAGAAATATGCGAATATTATGTGATGTATTTCATTTCAGATCAAAAAATGCTGATCCAAATAATAATTAAATATACAACATTGAAAACATATAGTTTTTAAGACAACCATTTGCCACAGTCAGCTAATGCGGCCGAGTCTTAGAAATGTATATATAAAACAACATAATGAATGTCAGCCATGTTTTATTATAACAGAATTTAAGACAACTTTCTGATAACAGACGTTTTGACGAACTTCCCAATACCAACTAAGATTGTCGAGATCAAGATTAAATCGCCTTCTACGCGTTTTATATTTATTTTGTGACAAAATTATCATCTCTGCAAATATGTAATCGAAACTAGAGCCACGCACTAGTTTTTAAGAATAGTTTAGAATAGTTAACCTGCTTTCTTCTTTAAAAGAACTCCTTTCGCTCTCACTCGCACTCACTTGGGCCGCAAATTCTCTGCGGTATGCGCCTTGGTTCGCTTGCTTCGTACCACAGCCACAGCAGAGCAAGCCAAAATAAATTCCAAAGCATTTTTTATTGACCTTGGTCCACTCGAATCAAATAATTTCAAATACTCGCCGATTCGCCGACCATTTGGAACGCACGTTCTCAACCCAACTGGACGGCATGGTATCAAAATTCCTGTGAAGCTCATCAAGCAGATAATTGGCGATAAGATACGCAACTTCTAAACCGTTTATCAAGCAACTCAACAACGTCTAGATTGCCGCATGGAAGCTTTTATGCCTAGATTCGTGTGGCGCCATCTAGCTGTGAACTCCATAAATATAAAACCACTTTTGGTTTCACTTTCAGCCGATTCACCGATTCATTCATAAAAGCGTGCAGCTCGTTGCCGTGGGCGTTTACTTTGTGAAAGTGTTGTGGCTGCACTATGCGGCGTATACGGCGTGTTGTCGCACACAACCGGGGCAGTGTTAACCGGGCCAAAAGTGCATATTGATGAGCTGCTGTTGCTACGTTTGTTGCTGTAATTAGCAGCAATCAGGGCCATGGCCGCTTTCAGGGGCGTGGGCGTGGTGTTAATGACGCTGCTTACCGGCTTGATTTTCATTGCTGTATTGGACACCCAACACCCACACACACACATAATCACAGCTGTTTGTTCAGTTTGGCATGTGCTGTATTTGCTTTTGGCCGATGCACTGTGGGCGTCCAAGAATGCGGTCTGCCTAATGTCGCCTAATTGGTGGCTGAGTGCTTGTCTATGTCTCGTCAGCGTGTTGGCTGCTTGAATTGCAAAACATGGTCTACGGTTGATTGACTGCCGCAAATGCTTTTCTTGGGATTTTCACTTAACCACGTGCAAGGGAGCATCCGTTGTAAAGGGCAGTCCACAAAGTGTCACTTTCTATACTAGGTACAGTTTGAACAAAAGACGCTTTCAATTTGCACTTCCCAGAGATTTGTTACGAAAGTGTTTCAGTTACTTAGCTTAGAGTTTCATATTGTAAATATATATAATATAATATCATTGTCTCTAATTGTATAAAACTTATAATATTGCATATGCATTTATAAAAAAGATATATACGATATGAACTATTAACAATAATAGAATAAATTCGCCTGTCTGCTGCATATTTTAGGGTACGCATCTTAAAGCATTTGTATAAAGAAGAAAATTAAAACAAAAAATTCAATAAATAATTTTGCAATAATTTCCGCTTCGTTTCCACTAACCACACATATGTCCGTTAAGATTTAGACATATATCTAAACTAGATAATACAATTTTTCAAAGCGGTATGGTAATACAAAGCTACAATGAAGTTGCGTTGGACATTTCTATACAACTATATAAAAAATTACCCAAAGTTATGTTATTGCAAGATATGTCAGGTATCAGTAAGCAGTAAATAAAACCCCCTTCAAATACAATTTTTCGCTGGCATTGTAAAATCTGTTGACCAACGTGGACAACTTCATTTGCTCAATCTTGTGGGCACCATAAAAGGCGCCTATTTATTCGTACACTGACATAAATCGCGCACTCGGCGCACATAAAAATTAAGAAATTAGCCCAGCAAACAGGCCACAAACTGAGCTGCAAGTAAAGGTAAATTACGAGAATGCCCAGACCTCTGGCCAGGCACGTAGACAGAGTCTGATTCCGACTTGGAATCGGACATCGATTTTGCAGTGTTAATGGTGACAGCGCAACGTATTCAAGACAGACCCAAAAACCAAGCCATACACATTATTATCATCGTCATCATCATCATCATCATCACGATGATGGCACGGTTGTAATGACTAAATTTTCAGTGTGGGCGGCGACTCTGGCGAAGACGAAGGCGCAGACACTGCCCAGCATACAAAATGAAGCCGGCTTGTGAATGAATTTCGACCGACAGCCAAAAGACAAGGAGAGAAAAAAACACGTTAAACAAACTTAAATTAAAACTGGTTTTCCGGCTAATACACATGTCCGACTAATACATACATAATGCAATTTAGCTCGAACGAAGGAGTTTGTGCTGACGCTGTGTCTGAGGCTGCACCGGGTAGGCGGTAGCTGCAACTGCAGCTAATCAAGCTAACGGTGCAACAGCCACAGCAACTGCAACAAAAACCACAGCAACAAATTACCTTAAAGTGCAAAAACTTAATTATGCTAAACACGTGCAGCCGCTGTTCAATCTAATTGCATGCCACGACTCACAAGACAACTACGGAAAACTAAAAAATTTAAATAAATAAATAAGAAACAACAACAATGCTACGATGAATGTTCGCAAATTAAATGCCCTTTTCACAAAAGCATTTCTATATATATGTGGAAAGTCACTTAATTTTATCTCTGTTTCTAGCTGCTTATTATGACCCTAAACTTATGCGTAGATTAACTGTTCTCCTTATCGACGCGAGCAATATATATGTATATATTTTTCATATAAGACTTTTTAATTAATTGGTTATTAAAATATACACATTTTTTATAAACAGATTCTTTCGATCGGATTCAACAACATAGTATTACCCTCTCCATATATAAAACAGTCCACCAATATGAATATGAGTAAAAAACTGATTAAAAACAAAGAAAACAAGTAAGCACGTTGCAGTCGGGTGTAACCGACAGCGTAATACTCGTTCACGGTGTAATAACAACGAAAACATGTAACCCAGAATTATGGGTGCACAAAAAAAATAATAAACGAGTATAAAAAACAAAAAAGGAATTTGGCTCCGCGCGGCCTCGAACCCGGGCCTCCCGCACAATTTACACGCAGGCCCCTCGTTCGGCGAAAAAATTGCGTCCATACGGACAGACGGACGGACGGACAGACGGGCGGACAGCATGACGGACATTGCACAAACATATACATATAGTATATTACATAAACTTAAGTCTTAATTCGAATTTTTAAAAATCCACTGACACGAGCGAAATATGAATAGAAAACTCATGAAAGAGAAAATCGTAATGTACTGTATTGTATAGATAGAACATGAAAATCATTCACAGGGGTGGAAACTGGATGGAAAGCTTATTCGAACAGATTTAACCATATTTTCAAGCAATGTTACACACACAAAAAATTAAATTTTTATCCACACTTCACAGATTTTGGAAATAAACTCTAACGGGCGAAATAGGGGAAAACTTATTATATTATATTTAAATACATATAATAAAGGTATATAACATGAAAATCACTTGCACAAGCTACATTTCAACTTGAAGTTAGTTAGTCAGTTAAATTCAAATGACTCAGCTTTATAGCCAAGAGACTACTTTAAGTGTAGATGTGTGGGTACGGTAAGGTATACTATAAAATAACTTAATATCTACTAAAAAAAATATAAAAACATTATCTTGATCATAAATGAATTATTTCTATATTTTAACAACTTTAAAAATGAACAGCTGAAAGTTTCAAAATGCCTCCCTAATACTAATGATCTGGGTACCCATTAAATGTTATAAAAAAAAACAGTTAGATGGCTATAGTCGGGCGTCCCCGGCTAGAAGATACCCTGAACCCAGCGGCGAGATGTCGTTACATACGTTTAAAGCTCTTTGCATTCATACGCACATTCACAAAGTCACACATACACACACACACAAACGCACGAACTAATCTGCGCACTTGGCTGCGCTTGGCCCCACTATGGAAAATTAATTCTTGAATAACTTCTAAGCTAAGAGTATGATCGTTTTGAAACTTTCATTGTTTAATAAGAGCATCCAATAAGAGCATACCAAAGCGCAAGCCTGTAGTATTTGATTTGCGTTGTTTTGATATGGGGGGCGAATGGGGGAGGTATCCAAAATCCTATTCATAACCAAATTTGATGGCCTAGCTCTTATAGTCTCCGAGATATGCTAAAAAAAACCAAGTCTTCAAATTTTTGTCGATTATAATAAAAAAAAATAATAATAATAAACTTGTACTGCGTAAGATTAGAAGAATCTATAGTCGTTTAGTTTAGGTTTCTAGTTCTTGTAATTTCCGAGATCGCTGCGTTCATACAGACGAACGGACTGGCGGACGGACAGACGGACTGACAGACGAGCGGACGGACAGACGGGCATGGCTAAATCGACTCAGCTCGTCGCCCTGATCAAGAATATATATACTTTATGGGGTCGGAGATGCTTCCTTCTGCCTGTTACTTACATTTCCCCAAAACCATTATTCCCTTTTTACCCATTTTCAATGCGTTCAGGGTATAAAAAGTTTAATTGCATGCGCAAGTCAAGAGACTTTCAATTTTATTAGTGTAGTAGCTATTTCTGCTTAATTGCTGCAGTTTCTTTTCTCAGGTTTTTCTTTTAGTTTTGCTTTGATTTGCTTTAAAGTGCTCCCCATGGAACGACGTACTGGGCCAATTTATGGCTTTTCCTATGCATTTGATTATCCAATTAATGCATGGCTTTTGTTGTTGTGGATGCTATTAATATTTTATTATGATGCCCCTCGCGTCGTTAATTTTATGCGTGCATGCAAAAAAAAATAAATAACCAATATCAAAAATATTGTCAACTGCGTGTGGCTAATGAGTCCATTTTGGCACAGACTTGACTATTACAGGCTGGCATTTACATTTTAAGTTTAATTGCTTCAATTAACGCTAACAAACCGGCCATGCCCACGCCCAAAACTGTCAACTCACATCCGCTGTCATAAGTTGGCCACAAAAACATTAATGAGTATCAAAACTTTAATCTATGTCGATCTGAGCCAAATATTTGAGGCTCAGAACCGGCTTTGGCTTTCAAGCTTAATTAAAAATCACATGTGTATTTTCTGCGCCGAAATATTTGAAATTGTTGTTGCAAATGTTGCCCGGGGGCGTTGACAGCGACTCCGTGGTAAAAGCAAAAGACATTTGCATAGCTCGCGCTTGCAGCTGACTTTTCCTCGTGGGCCACGTGTCTGGACAATGGAAAGTGCGTTTAAGCCGGCAACTGCAGTCCGGTAACTGTAACTTTAACTGTTGCCAATCTGCGAGCTGCTGCGACAAATTGGCGCAGAGCAAAGACATTGTCTAGTTGGTGGGTGGGTGTTGCCGTCACCGATATCGCCACTCGAAACTCTGTGCGGGCGTCAAGTTGACCCACATCCGACTCCACAGAGTAGCACTCATGTGGGCTTAAGCCACGACTTTATAGCTAAATAAAAAACCCACGCCAAGCCCCTCGACGTACCATTTTCCTCAATGAAGGCGCGTTGACTCCGCAAAACAAGCGACCTGCAAATGAAGAGAAAATAGTAGAGTTGATTAGGAAAATTGCAGCAATCACTTTAAGGCAAGCCACTAAATATTAATTTTGAAATTTGTATTTGACAAATTAATAGCTTATAAGTTAATTATTGGAAACAAGAACTCATAAAACTGTTTTGTTTGTTATCCTGCATGCGATTATCAATATAAAGCTCAGACTAAAATTATAATAACAGATACAAACAATTTAATTTCAGACTAGTTGCACAAAACTTAAAAGCAAACAAAAATTATGTAGCATAGCATTATTTGTACACATAGAAATGCAAAATCAATCTAGAGGACAAAACATGACCAAAATGAGTGTTTGAAATATGGGAGCTATATGTCCGACATGACAAAATGTGGTGAATTTTAATCCATCTGCAAAAAATTTGAGATATATATGATCGATTGTTGATATTGAGGGTTGTAGTACATAGTAATATAATGTTAGTGATATTTTGCTAAAATATTACAGTCCCATCGTTAACTGTGGATGCCACATAATATACTGATCCGATCCGGCAACGACAGCATTAAAACTGTAAGATTCTAGTGTACATAGAAACAGACAAACGGACAAGCAGACAAACTAAATTTACTTAGCTTTTGTTAATTAAAAACAAAAAATATATATATACTATATAGTATCTGAGACGTCTTTTTCTATGCGTTATTCGTTTGTGTTTATAATCCATCAACAAGGGTATATTCAAATAAAAGCTTTTTTAATCTGCTTGGGAAAAGCTAATAATGTTATACCCAAGCTCAGATTTTATTCGGAACATATATATATTCTTCATCGATTCCTTGACAATATAGTTATGCCTGCTGCTCAGATGCAAAGACAAATTTATGCACAAGCATAATGATACGTGTATCATAATCGTAAACACACATATTAATTTGGTCTTCGCTCCAAAAATAAGCGACGCCGTCGCTCGTTTCACATGGATGCAACTTGACAGACAGGGACAGAAGGGGGAGGCGATCAAATGTGGGGGAGGTGGCGGGTCTGTGGCTCTGTCATGCATGCGATACGGAAAACCGCATAAATCAGTTGACGCATAAATTTTCATTTTACATAAATTTTGGAATCGAAAGAAACGCAACATGAGAAATATGGCAGCAAATTGCAAGACGGCTTTCAACTTGATTTGTTTATTTTATTTTAAATCGGCAATATTGTTGTTGTTGCTGTTGTTGTTCTTTTGGTTGTTGTTGCCGTAAGCGTGGAAAACATGACAGGCAATTAATTTAATAAGATATGAAAATGCACGGACAGTTGGCAGAGTTTTCCCATCAGCGCCATTTTTGGGCTAATTGCGTCAGGTTGAGGACTTCGCCGATTCGGTTAGCCCAAATAAAAAAAGCAAATACGAAACAAATTATAAATAATTGCAGCTTCCGTTGCAAACCCGACAAAACAAATGAAAATGAGAAATGCGGCGCGTATGTAAAATTTTCCTGGAAAATATAAGTGTATTTTTAATGCCAGGCTACACCGAAAGGGGGGACCTAGGTTCACTAATGAGTGCAGTGCCTGGGAGTGAAATAGTCACAGACCCCTGTGCTTTATGGCATGGCAAACAGATTATTGTGGATTTTGTGGCGCGCATAGTTTCAAAGATGTTTCAAAATACCGACGACAACAATAACAACAAAAACAACAACAATGACAACAATGAGAACAAAAGGGGCCGCAGGCAAAACTCTAAATGTTGACAGCTTGATATATTTTATTATAATTTTCCAGTGTCGAGCAACTGCTACAGCGCTCCCAGCGGCAAGCGTGGAACTAACTATACAAAAGTCTATGTGTCTGTATATGTGCACCTAAGTATCTACGCATCTGCACAACGCATATTTGTCGCATTCTATGAAGCGGCTGCCTGTCCCGTGCTCAGCACTGCATTGATTTATTTATAAATCCGTTAGATAAGTTATATTTGAACAGTTGTCAATAGCAAAACAAATATTTGTGCGCTGGCTTGCACGCGTTTTGCAAGCGTTTTACACGTGTCGTCTCCGGCATGAGCAGTTAATGCTTTACAGAACAAAATGGTCGATTGACCAATTTCAACGCTTTCGAAAACTAATAAAAAAAAATATATATATTTTTTACTAAAGCAAAATTAAACTAATATTTAATTTAAATTATAAATTCATGCATTGAAATTAGCAAAATTAAAATTCCATTATATTTTTTAATATCGTATTTATTTTATAATATTTTAAAATGCTAATATTCATTGTAACTACTTATATTTTTCTATAAATAAATCTATGCTGCCACATTTTATGTTCTGATTACACCTAAGTTCGTAGTTAAA
Source organism: Drosophila colorata (assembly GCA_035041545.1). Taxonomy (NCBI): domain Eukaryota; kingdom Metazoa; phylum Arthropoda; class Insecta; order Diptera; family Drosophilidae; genus Drosophila; species Drosophila colorata. Next base: position 696,004 of record JAWNLD010000233.1, read on the forward strand.
TGTATATTTCTATTTGGCAAGGGCTTTAACGTTTTAGTGAAAAGTCGTTCATTTATTAAAATGAAACATATATTTTAGCTTTTTTTCTAAATCCCAATTTGTAGTGTTAACTATTATAAATTTATATATTAAAACCTATCACAACTTCTAATATTGTTTGAAATGTTACCTTGTAGCCTAAAAATGCTAAACAACATTTCATTACCATTTTTTTTTTCAACAGTCTATACTGTAATTATCTGCATCTGCATAAAAGAGATATATATATATTACATTGTTCTTCTGGTTCTTCTTAACTTAATTAATTTTGAAAGCCGAAGAAATCGAACTTATGCAACATATTCTCACATCTGCGAAGTTTAAATATAAATGCATATTTTAAAATTGATTAGATTCCTGTGAAATCTATTTAAACGTTTAAGCATAAAGCTTTAAGCTGACTAACAGGTTTTCTATTATCCTCTTTGCTAAATTAATTTAGGTCTATTTTGTGTTTGATTTATAAATAGGCGGTTCACTTTGTTGCCCATATTTTGTCACTTTTGCACTTCGATTTAAACTCACACTCACACCTTTAAAAGCACCCACACACGGTACCAATTACAGCTACAGCAACAGTATCTAAAGACTGATCTTTAATCTCGGCAAAACAGCACCCAATTAATTTAACTTTCCGGCCTCAAATTGGGCTTTATCGAGCTGGAGATCAGAGCGCAGAGGCTGGTGCTTATCTTTACCTCCAAAAACGCTTAACGGCTTCCTGTTCCGTGGGCGTCAGGTGCGTTATCTTCTGAGCGAATTTTGACTCATCGTAGAAAAGCAAATCGCCGGGTAGACCACCGACTCCGGCCGCAATATCGGCTAAACTCACACTCATGCTGCATACGTAATTTTGTGGATAGCTTTATTAGCTGGCAGTAAGCACTGGGCACTGCCTAATTAATTGCCAGGCGCTATTTTTGGCCAAATGGAAATTGTATGCCGAAATTAATTAAATTTGATTGACAGCGAAACTTCACGCCATGGTGACACCGCAACTATCAGGCTGAATTTAGGCACGAGTAATACATTTTATGTGCTGCATTCTTTGCTGACTCAGCTCGAACCGAAAACCAATTTTATATTTTATTATTTATTTACTTCATAATTTAGTGCTTTTAGCGCATTTAGTTCTACGGGACGCGCACGCTCCGCGCTCGAAAATCGCTCGAATCGAACTGAAATCCAACAGAGAAAAACTTTACGAGTTGGCGCTGAACTTTATGCTCTGTAAGCGTGTATTTGTTTTGTTGTATCTGTGTAAGTGTGTGTGAGAGTGCTACGATGTATTTGTCTTTTTTTTTTTCATTTTTTATTTTTATTTATTTTTTGTCTGTTGACTGACGGCCACAAAAGAGCGGCAAGCCAGAACTTTGCTAAGTCCAAAACACAATGCGAAGTGATTTGGCTTCTTTTTCGTTTCTCATATTTTTGCCTTTTGACCAGCTCAAAGCACGGCTCACAACTGAGAGAGTTATCGATACGATAATTAATAAATACAAGCAACAGCCACCACAGCAAACCAGTTCAACAGTTCGCAAGAGTCGGCGTCGTAACTTGTTGGAACACCCAAACATGCCCGATAAGCGCTTACAGCTAACCATTGAGTTATGAAATTGTATTACTCAATGACAGCTAGCCGAGAATCTACAGTGTGCACAGAGTATCTCATACGTTTATATGTACTTGTGTCTGGTATATTAGAGAGCAGCTGAAAACTAAAGCGACAATATGGTTGCGCCTCCAATGCCTATAAAAATGATTGATGAAACAAAAAGGTGTAGCTTGGTAAGAGGGCGGGGTGGGCAGGGTCTACTTTGATGTTGCAGCCAATGCAACGTCTATTTTACATTATACATACATATATAACTATAACCTCAACCCGACATGAACCTTGCAAAAATTAGAAAATGATTACGAGTATTGATGAATTCATTAGCAATTCATTTATTTTCCGTAGAGTTTGTTCAATTTTTCCGAGTAAATAAAGCTCCAAGAATCGAGTGCAGTCGCCCACTTTGTAAACACAACAACAATAACAACGATAGACGCCAACAACGTCCGGATTCAAGCTCGACAGCAGAATGTTGTTGTTTCCCCCAAAAATAAGTATAAAAAAGCGCATGTGTAAAAAACATATTGCTTGCCACACACGTATACACACATTGACAGCCAGCGATAAGATAACTCCTAAACACTTCAAGTCATTACAGCGTGTCAAGCTGCATGTCATGCAGTCTGTCAATGCACGCTCTACATGTCCGTTAGCTGACACGCATAAAAATAACAACATGGAGAGAGCAATTGAAGTTTACACAAAGCTTAAACCTTACATTTAAAAATGTGAAGTAAATTATTTTGTGTTATTTTTTTTTTAAATAATGAAAAAAGCTACAATCAAGATGAAAACTAAAAAAAAAAATTTTTGAAACAAAATATGTTATGACCCTTGCAGACATAATATTATTGCAATTACAATTAAAGTAGAAATATATCGTTGTGGTGTAATTATATTTTAAATAAGTTTGAGGACTAGAAAGCGGGTTGTTAACCAAAAATAATTGAAGTTAACCATATAATTGCATTTGGAATATGCTTCCATTTCTGAAAGCTTACTTCTGTGACAGCTGTATGACATAGTAAAAAGATCAGTTAAATTCCGACAGATAGACAAAGGTATATATGTGCAGATACCAATGAATCTGACAGCACTATGACTTTTCCGTCTGTCTACGTGTCATTGGATAGATCTATTTCAAAAATGTTTAATAGGTTAAAATGTCACAACTCATGCTAACAAATAAATAGGCATTTTATAAAAAGTTAAACATATTTTGAATATGAATATTTTATCAATAATTTAAATTGTATTGCATAAGATAAGTTTTACATGATTAGAAATTTTTTTTTATTATTATTAACTGGAAATATCTAAAAAAAAAAATTGTTGAAATTGCTTGCTTGAAATTCGATTAAGCATCGTATTATATAATTAAATAAAAAACAAAACTACTGCTTGCAACGTGCTCACTACTTTTACTTATACTACTAAGCCGTACAGACCACACGGAGAGTGCGTGTGTGTGTGTATTAGTTGACAAAGCGGCAGCTAATGAAAATGTTGAAATTGTAAAGTAAATGAAATGTTTGACTGTAACAGTAATTATCATAGGTTCATTTTGGCTGGCTATTTACACAACTGCCGCCTTATAGGCGATACCGCTCAATGGATTTCCATGTCGGACCGCTTATCAGCGATGCGTGTATTGAACTTTAAGCCCAAGTATCAAGGCATGAAATTGTATTTTTATTTCATTATTAGAGGCAAGTGTTTAAGTCAGTCGCATATTGATTCATGTATTTATTTACAAATTAATGTAAATGTATGCCATCAAGCACGTCGGAATATTTTAAAATATTTTAGTCGGTTTGCCGAACTGTTAATGAGTTAACAACAAAATTTCATGCTCTATGAAATTGGCAGTGAATTCGGTCGCTTATTAATTGTCGCGACCCTCGAGGCCGAGGCGTATATACAAATTAGCTTCGAGTTATTGGCAGCTATAAACGCGAATGCCAACGTTAAGTGAGCCGGTTATAATTCGCATTCTCGTATCGTATTTTTGGTATCTATGATTTCATAAACAAGTTTTTCTATTGCTGTTGTCGTTGTTGTTGTTGTTGTTGTTGTTTTAGCCTGCGGATTTCACGTCTCTTAATTATGCGTTAGACATTTCTGCACATGGAAATCTCATTGCGGGTCCCGCAATAAATGTTTAAATAAATGGCTGCAATTATTTATGCGTCACACCCAATCGATTTCAGCTGTGATAGCTGCCGGTGCCCAAGGCATCTCTATTCTCCAGTTCCCCAGCTCTCGAGTTCGTTTGAATGAAATTCAACAAATGTTTTATTGATGTGTTGTAGATAATGTAATTTTGTATTGTTTAAATTGTTGCCGCTTTGGTTTTTTTATGTGCCTACTTGACCACCGGCGTTGATCACTTTTTATAGCGTTTGTCATTTTTTATATTTTTTCTGCTTAATTATTACAAGCTATGTAGTTGGAATTTTTTTTTTCAAAGAAGCCCCGCAGAGTGTTTGACTACTGTGTTGGCGGTAAGAAAGATTGAGTATTTACAATGGCGTCAAGTTAATGTTTGCTTTGTCGCAGAATTCCCCTTTTAGCTACTTCATAAAAGTAAACAACAAAAATTTCAACACATGGCCTTCCGCAGGTCGTTTTAAAAAGTATTTTTTGTTACATTTCCCCCATTTATCATCTGAGATGAAAATTAATTTTATCCGAACAACCCATGTAATAATTAATTATAATTAAAATAAATTGAAAATTTTCAGAATTTGGGTTCTCTTCCAAAAAGGTACTGATTAACGTTTTTAACGCTTTCATCTTGGACTTAATCATTTGTCGATCGCCCCTATAAGTTAGCTATAAAGATAAAAATTTTATAAAAAAAATAAATACAATTTTGCAACAATTCTTTTCAGAATAACGGGGACAGTAAATGTTCATATATTTAAAAAATTTAAATACTCATAATTTATAAAAGGACTTAAAATTAGGCTTATACTAGGAACAAAAATTATTGTTTTATATAAATTATTATTTAATTTATATTATTATACGTCTTAATATTTAATGGTCAACCATTATAATCTATAAACAATTTACTTTATTTATGAGCTGATTGGGAAAATCCGTTATATTCTATACATAGGAATTCATATTCTCTGATTAGCGTAAAAGTAATTATACAAGTCTGTCAAACAAGTTATGTGTATATTGTATATTGTCGTATATAAGTCTTATTAATCTCGAAAACATTTCAGTTATTCGATTGCAGCAGTAGCAGGCACAACCATTAAAGCTGAATATGAACTTCTTCAATATAATTTCTTTAATAGCTTTAATATTGGTCATTACTGTTAGTCAATCGCGTGCGGAATGGTTGGACGATATTGACACTCACATAGTAAGTAGAAGTTATTTTAATAAATATCAATTCAAAAGAAGTTATAAAACATTTTTATCTCATAGGCAAATGCTGGCAATAATGTTGAAGAATTGGGCAGAATTGTTGTAAGTCGTAAATAATCCATAAATAAAAGAAAGATATACAATATTTGTATCGCGCAGGAAAAAGCTGGCAGGGAAGTTGATGAACAGACAAAGAATTTGGTAAGTCTCATACAAATTTATTGAAATATTACCAACTACGGTTTTCAACAAATGTAAAATTTGCAAACCTTCTATCAAGAAAGAAGACATAAAAAAAGGTTTTGAAGCAAGTGCGTAGTATGTTAAGGTCGAGCAATAATATATTTTACTAGAATGAGAGAAACTTAGTATATATATTATTTAAGCAATTGATGCTATGTACGCAAAGTATATACCTATTTAAAAAAGCAGACAAGAAAAAAGCTGTATTTAAATTAAGACCTAACAACAATTTGATGCCCTATATTGGAAAATCCCAACTACAAAAAATGATTCTCTAACTGCATTACCGAAATAAATTTCATCTTTTAATTATACAAGAGATACTAACAAGAAAAAGAAAAGTTAAGGCATGTTTGTGTTATTTATAAATTTTAATTTAATTTTCAAAATAAACGGGGTAAAAGAAACTTGCGCAAGTTTTTTAAAATTATTTATTTTTTTATACTCTAATATTAATGACTTAATTAATGAAGGAAAAGTGTCCGAAATAATTTGTCTATATGTTTCTACTTATTCTTTTAAAGTTAAAAGCTAAATTGATGTTAATTGGCCAATATGACTAGAATCTATACCTGAATCTGTGATGTGATAACAATTGCTCAAAAATTTAGTTTTTATGTGGAGCAGATTTCTCTATCGCAAGGGTATTCAACTTTCGTCAACTATTTTTTCTTATTTTTGGCACATTATGCCTTATCAGCATTGTTGCGGCCGTTAAGCTATTTATTTGTACACAGCCCAGATAAGACAGCAGTCGTAAGAGTCTCGTGGCATCTGCAGCATCTTCAATTTCGAGAAATAAGCGAATACAACATGAATTATAATATATTAATTTTGATTGCTATATTTTTAGCAGTCAATGTGGACGTAGCTAAGGCCGATTGGTGGGACAGCATAAAAGATACATTTGTAAGTTGCAATTCAATATGTGTATGTTATAAATGTGCGTGTTAATTATCTGTATAAACTTTTGTATATACTATATAGAACGACATGATTGACGCAATTAAAGACATATTCTCATAGGCACAGAGATTGTACGTTTCCGTTTGAAATGAATTGAATTGTAAATTAAATTCTACAGCAGTTTAAATTTAAAAAATAAATAATTTCTATCAAAACAAATTTGTTAACTTAAGAAATCTTTTTCAGAACTCCATCTTCATTTCTATTTGAGAGTTTATTTTGTTGCTAGTTTGCTGGCTCATTACAAACCAAGTGTATTTATACGTGTTTTACATGAAGTGTGAAAGGCAGCTCCATCTTCATTTACACTACGAGTGACGTCTCGCGTTTTTGGGGTCATTTCAATCAGCACCTGTCACATGGCCCGAGCGTTGGCGTGTGAAGTATTTTGTGCAGCTCACATGGCTGTTCAAAATTAATTAAACGAAATTGTTTTGGCCGCTGGGCTGCTGAAAACTCTTCGTAGAACATCGTTCATCGTTCGACACTTTCGCTGTATGCCCAAAGAGTTCTGATTTTTTCCCCCATTTTTTTTTTTTTTGCATTTCGATAAACGGCTAGTTGCGGCCCGTTGCAGTCATATTTTATACGATTCGGCGCAGTTTATGACAGGCTAACAAATTTCCTGCTGCCGCCCCATGTGGTCAGTAAACGGCGGCCAGCGAGATACAAGATACAAGATGCAAGCAAAAGATACAAACGCCAAAGGCGGCTGCCATCAAGGCCAGCGACCGAGTCGCAAACTTATGCCTGCCAAATGCCATGAGGCCCATAATCGAAACCAGAATACACGCGTGCGCTGAAGCCTGACGCCGTTCAAATCGTAAATTATGATATACTCGCCCGATGCCTGGCTGAGACAGCCAGAGGGGCAGTGCACGAGCATAAATATACACAGACAGAAAATAGTCGGATTAAAATTAAGTTTGAATGAAAATGAATTGAGTATTCGCATTCTTCAAAGACATACTTGATATAAGCACGAACTACTGAGAATAAGCACAACAAATCATAAACCAAGTAAAATGATAATATAAGAGAAAATAATCTTATATCAATTACAACTCTCGATTTACTAGAAGTGAGTACGAATATTCTGATGTATTTAACGATTTACTAGAAGTGAGCTTGGGCTTTTATGTTTTTTTTTATACCCTGAACATTGAAAATGGGTAAAAAGGATATAATGGTTTTGTCCAAATGTATATAACAGACAGAAGGAGGCATCTCTGACCGCACAAAGTATATATTGTTGGTCAGCATCTGAACTTGGACTTTTTAAGTTCGAGTATACCATACTCAGATCAAGTTTATTTCAAATGATCGATAACCCGCCACGTTTTCTCACTATCAGTATTTATCGGTTTTTTGAGCGGGTTTTTTTGAGCATATCTCAGAAACTATAAAACCTAGAGCCACCAATATGTTCTCGTAAAGGATACAAATATTTCGTATTCGCCATTTGCTCCACATATAAAAAAAAAACGCAATTCAACTACTACAAATACTAAATTGCTTCAATTCTCGGACTTAAGAAACCGTTCTGGATATAAGATCGAACTTCTTGACTTGAGTAAATTCAATCTTAGTGATCAATCAAGTCTGAAGTGTTGGGTTATAAGTACGAAATACTAATTTTTTTCTCTGTGTAATATTAAAGTTAATTACAATCGGCAGTTGAACAAGGCGCTGGCTGACTGACTAGCTGGCTAGAAAAGGTGAGCAATTCTAGGCTTTATCATCGATGTCATGATCATCGCTTGACCTGCCCACCCACACTCAGCTCAGCTCAGCACAGCTTTTTGTTAATTATCACAATGAGCGATCGGCTGCCATTTCAATCGCACGTATCTGGACTATAAATCAGAAACATGTACGCTTATTGCATCACTGCGCAAACATTTTGCACTGGACAGCCGCTAAGTAGCCAGTGATTAGAAGCAACAACAACAGCCAGACAACAACAATAATATAATACCATAACACAATAGCACAACAACAACCGCAAATCCGAGATAAATGCTGTAACTCTACCTTGATATTTGGATAACATTTAGAGACACGGGGCGTATACGCAATTTGCATATGTCAAAGCGGATGATGCGATGAAGCTGCGTCATGGGCCAAATGAGTCGCACATTGCTGAAATTCCCCTCCTCCCCTCCTCTCCCAGACTTATAGTTTATCTACACTTAATTCCATAAAATTGCTAATGGACGGTATATATTAAAATGTTGTACATACATACATGTTGTACATATATAACAAATATATGTGGAAAATTGCGATATGAACAGGGTATCTCTTAGTCAATAAATTTATTTTCATTCTTATGTTTTTATACTTTGTAATAGATTTTCAATTTTTCTGATAAATTGTGGCCCCACGACACTCTTTTACAAACGATAGTCTAACACTCAAAAATACCGACAGTTAAAATACAAGACTAGAATATAGAAACACTTAATATATATGTACACACATATGTATTTCTTAAATATATATGGGGAAGAGTTTCATATTCCAGACAATAGTATGTGTGTTGTGTTTTTAACCCGAGGATCGTAGAGGCCAGTTGTACTTTAAAAAGTCATGTTGATAGTTTATAAATATGCCCCATACTTACAATAATAAGAAAGAGTTTACACTATATCCTAATATAACAAACAGCTAGTGATTATTATTTCAGTTATATTTACAGTCAAAAACAAGTAAGAAGGCTCTAGTCGGGAGTGCCCGACTAGGAGATACTCTGAACCCTGCGGCGAGCTGTCGTTACATGCTTTTGATTAAACCCCTCTGCATTCACTCGACTCCACAGCCGCACTTAGTAATATAAAACCAAAAAAAACATAAATAATAATTATTAATGCTCGCGCTTTGCGCTCGCTTTTAATATTTGCAGGAACATTTTAGTATGCCGTAGTTGTGAAATTTCTCGCAAAATTTTCACAAATAGGAAACTATATCTTTCAAATGTTTGTTGCAGTTGATAAACGAAAGCTTTTTGAAGTGTGTATGCCAAATTCAAATTTTTCCCCATTTTGTTGCTTTAGAGTAATTAAATCACCGATGTCCCAGCATTAACCACATTAATTACACCACGTGGTTTGCCAATATACTAATACATTTTCTTCAATAACTTCTGTGTTTCTTACCCGATTTGGAAGAAATTGGTTTTAATGCATTCTTATTGTACTATAGCACATTTATATTGCAGCCTGAAACAAATTTGGTGGCTCTGGATCTTATAGCTTGGACCCCACTATAAAAAGTTAATTCTTAAATAACTTCTAAACTCAGAATAGGATCGTTATGACATTTTCAGGACGTAAAAAGAGCATTGAAATCTGTTTACAAACCAAAGCACAAGTCTGTTGTACTTGATTTGTGGGTTTTTTTGGGTTGTTTTGGGGGGAATGGGGGATGTATCCAAGTCTGAAATATTCATAATCTGCGTATCCTTTACGAGCACATATTAAACCTAATTTGATGGCTCTGGCTTTTATAATCTGCGTATGGTATATACGAATCTAAAAATTCCATGTTCAGCTCTCTAGCCCTTGTAGTCTCTGAAATCGACGCCTTCATACAAACGGACGGACAGACAAACAGACATGGCTAGATCGACACGGCTAGTGATGCTGATCAAGAATATATATACTTTATGGGGTCGGAGATGCCTCCTTCTGCCTGTTACATACATTTGCACAAAACCATTATACCCTTTTTACCATTTTCCCTTTACCATTTTCAATGGGTTCAGGGTATAATAATAACAGTAACATAACAGATAACATAACAAAAACTATCCTTTTTTCTCCTTCTTAAATTAAATATCGCTTTCCATTCAAACTAAATTTAAGTTGGTATAAATATTTGTGTAACTAAAAGTATACGGGCTAACGCATAGTAGTAGGGAAATATCGATGTTTTTTCCAATTTTAACTCGATAATCTCTTTTACGATATTTCGATGCACCTCGATCGATTCTTATAAATATATTGGGCCTTTTGGAATCTTGAAGCTTAAGCTAAAACCGACTAAAGGAAAGCGAACTTTACGTTATTGATGTCAAAAAAAATCGACACATCGATGCCGATGTTAACAACGGTAATGTTTTCAAATTTTAACTCGATAATCTTTTTTTCGATATATCGGCACACCGATGATTATCAGCACGATTTTCCAAACCGATATAAGAACTTAAGGACTTACATCACTAAGTCATAGTCTATAATGTGACCACATAAAGTTAAAGCTCAAAAATCACGATTTGGATTTGTAAAGCTTTTCAAGTAATGGGTAACTCTACGTCGATTCTGCAGATTCGACAAACTTACATTTCGCTTGGGCCGTTGCCGCCAATTAATAAACATTTACGCTCTTTGCATTGATTACCCGCGAGCGATAAGTTGAAGCGACTTTTAAGACCTGGGCGTATTGAGTTTCGTAATTGAATTTCAAATTTCAAATGCATGCCGGTGAAAGTAAGTCGCAAATTTCATTTGAAAGGCCGCTGCCGATGACGTCTAATGTAAAAAAGCTTTTTGTTGCCTTTTCATTTTTTTCTGAACACTTTTATGCGCCAGTCGTGATCGCATAAACAAAAGCAAAAATCCAAAAAAAAATCACTTAAACGATTTCCGAGTTGAAACTTCGTTTTTTTTTTGCTGCTGCGCAATTGACCGGCTTTACTTTGGCGAAGCTTGTTGAGCAGGTGGAACGTTTCTAAAGGCCGAAATCGTATGCAAATATTTAGAGGCCGAATCGCCCGGAATGGTGACAACTTGTAAACATTTGAAACGCCAGTCGGCATCAGTCAGTAGAAACATAAGTATACCTGAACCCATTAAAAATGGGTAAAAAGGGTATAATGGTTTGGTGAAAATGTATGTAACAGGCAGAAGGAAGCATCTCCGACCCCATAAAGTATATATATTATTGATCAGCACGACGAACTGAGTTGAATTAGCCATGTCCGTCCGACCGCCTGTCCGCCCGTCTGTCAGTCTGTCGTCCGTCCGTCTGTATGAACGCAGCGATCTCGGAAACTACAAAAGTTAGAAACCTAACCTAAACGACTATAGATTCTCCTAATCCAAACGCAGTACAAGTTTATCATTTTTTTGCGATATCTTGCTCCGTTTCATTATTATCGATAAAAATCGATTTTAAGACTTGGTTTTATTGGCATATCTCGGAGACTATAAGAGCTAGAGCCATAAAATTAGTTTATTATGTGCTCGTAAAGGATACGCCGATTATAAATATTTCGGATACCTCCCCCCATTCGCCCCCCATATCAAATACTACAGACTTGCGCTTTGGTTTGTACATAGATTTGGATGTTCTTATTAAACACTGAAAGTTTTATAGCGATCATACTCTTAGTTTAGAAGTTATTCAAGAATTAATTTTCCATAGTGGGGCCAAGCGCAGCCGCTGTGTAAAGTGTGCCTTTGTGAATGTGTGTATGAATGCAAAGAGCTTTAAACGTATGTAACGACAGCTCGCCGCTGGGTTCAGGGTATCTCCTAGTCGAGGACGCCCGACTATAGCCATCTTAGTTATTTTGTTTTGTCGTCGTGGAATTTTGAAATCGTATTTGTGTCATATGCAAACGAGGCAGTGAGAACAAAACACAAAACTGAAATTCGATAGCCCAAAAATAGCAACGATGTGGAGTGTAAATAATGAATTGTGAATACGTAGAGCGCTGTTGACAGTTCACAGTAAGCCCGTAACCAGTTTGGAACAGAGGCGTAGGACAAGGGATTGCCATATGGTATTACCAAATAAAATTGGCCGGCTTGCCCGCTTAAAGTGTTTTCCACCCACTGGTGTATATTCTCGTCAGAAAAAATGTTACGATTTTTTAGCTACGCCCACTGGGAGTGGCAATTCGATCAAGTCCATTTATCTCCCGAAGTTTTAAAGCATACAATATTCTCAGTCAGATCCCAGATACCTCCTCTTAAGATCGCACAAATATTTTTTGGATACGCCAATTTGGAGCGTAGCAAATCGATAAAATGTATATACTCTTTTTGCAGTGAAAAACCATATCTCCCACAATTTTAGATCTAGATTTACGAAATTTGGCAGACAGTTTTCAGCCACGTCCACTCCCGCCACTACAAATTACAAGGACCAATGTTTTTCGACTGTACTGAACGAGTATTGCACAGTCCATTACACCCGACCCAACGTTCGTTTCTTACAATTTACAATGAAAGAAAACTGAAATCAACCTTTGCAAAAGCATTTGTTTAACTCTTACCTTCTTGCATATTTTAAGAGCCCTGTAATGGATACCTTTTCTCCATCTAGTGCCTCAATAGCTCCAAAGTGCAGGCAAACACTTTGAACATAATCATCAGCCACTTGACCGCAACACAAAAGGCCACAGGCGAAATGAAGTAATTTTTGGTTCAACACTTGAAATCACGCCCGCAAATTTCAATTGCCCTCAAGCATTATAATTATGCCATTACGATTACGAGTGCTCATTACTTGGACCAAACTTCACGATAATGGGCCACAACCTTCAGTGTGGCAACGCTGAAGTGTACAAATTATAATTGGACATTAAGCTGATGCCGGGAGTGCTATTCCGACATATCTACACAATAGGCAACGAGTCGACAAGTGGCTCACACAATTGCCACTCGCTTGCTGCCAAACAACGGAAGTTGTCTCCAAGGCGACGCTGATTTCATTCATCCAAAGCTCGACTTGAATTACTTGCAAATTGCTGGCATAAATGGCAGGAGGCGAGTTCCAAAAACCACAATCTCAACCAGTTGCTGCATACGAAATGAGATTATCAGCTGCAAATCAATATTTATGCATAAATTTTGGCTTATTCTGACGGTCAGCAGCAGCTGCCACAAAAATGTGCAACCCAAGAATAATTGGGAATCCATTTAACAACTTTCCCACAACATATCAAAATTCAACAAGTGCAGCATCGAGTTAAGCCATTATGGATCTCATATCTTATAAACATACAAAAGAAAATCAGCCAGAAACACAAAAATTGTATGTGCAAACGAAATAATAGTGTAGTCGACTATCCAATGCACTATGTTAAGTTGAAAATAAGACCTGTCATTGCCACTCTCGATAATATCGACTTTGTACTTGCAATCAAATGTTTCTGATCAGCATCAATGATTGTACTTGTAATTAATAAAAAAGTTAAGACCTCTTGAATTTTTTTTAAAACACAAAATGGGAAATAGGCAACATAAATAGAATATGTATAGTTGCCAGATGTATATTAAAGTAAGGCTGCAAGCCTCTGATTTAAACCAACCCGGCTTGAAAAAAACTAATCCCAAAACCTTTACGACAAGATATTTTACCTCTTAATTGAAAGTGAAAAAAAAAGTTTTTTTTTTTAAACCAAATACCCTGAACCCAGCTGGGAGCTGTCGTTATAGTATTAGCCCCAAATACTCTTTGAAAGGGCAACTGCAACAGTTTTTGTTGCCAACTGCATAAATCAAAATGAAAGCTCCGATTACCAGGGCCAAAACGGCAAGGCAAGCGTTTTTCTTGACGATGCCACTGATGATGGAACCGGCTGGCATAATAACAGAGAACAGAACTTCTTGGGCACGACGCAAATAACTTGCAGCGTGACTGGATAAAATGCCAAGTCAAGCCACACACAAGAGCCAACCCGAGGCCCAAGCTCCAGACTACGAAATCCAGTGAACCCCTGCACTGGCGAGACATCTCCCCGAGTTTCCAATCGTCGCCGGTCGGCAAAATTCAAACAAATCGCTCAAACAATGCAACAACAAAAACTCGAAAGAAAAAAATAATAAAATACAAAGCAATTTTTTGACACGACTCGCGCAACTTTGTGGCTTTTGTTGTTGGTTTCTTTTTTCGATTTGTGGAGTTTGTGGCTGAGACAGTATTAGAAAACCGCACAATGCGTTTCGGCTTGCCGTAGATTTCAGATTTCAGTTAATTGATTAGAAAAACGTGTGCATTAAGATAAGCATTTAGACACATGATGCTGAATCTGCGAAAACGCATCGCCTAATACGAGTCTTATGATTCAGTTTGCCTTTACCGTATTGTTATTGTGTTTTAAGAAATAATAAAAAAGACTATCGCACATGGAATGTGCTCTTGTGAATTCGAATATAATTCGAATTTAATGAGACTGTTCTCCAAATTGATTTTACTCTGTTCCAAAAATACGTATGTAGATGTGTGCTATAAAATTAAGCTTATAAAAACAAAATTAGCATAAATTAATTAAATTTGTTTTTTTTTTATTTTTTTTAACTTGCTGCCGTCTGTCCATTTGAACGTAATTTTTTTAAAGTCAGATAAAGTGTCAATTTTTTTCTCAATATATGTCTCAATATATATGCCAGCTAGCGGCCCACCCAAGCGCAGCGCTTTTCGCCAACTAGCGACCTAATTTAGAAGCAACCACCCAAGCCGCAAACCTTCGTTGGTTTCAATTAGAATCTTATTAGACATTTAACTTGAAATACTAAATATCTTACACGCACCTTAGCTGTCAATTCAGACATCGCTGAGCCAAACTTATTTTTAATTATTATTATTAATTATTACATATCAAGAATATTTCGGATATTCATTATAGGATTTTAGTTTATAAGTTATCCAAGAATTAAGTTCCAGCAGTGGGGGCTAAGCGCAGCTTCAGAGTAAAGAGCGCTGCTTGCCGTGAGCGTTTGCGTGTGTGTATGCCAGGGGTTTGAAAAGAATGTAAAGACAGCTCGTAGTTGGTTCAGGGTATCTCCATGTCGGGCGCTCCCGAACTGAGCACTCTTATTTGCTTATTGTAGAAAACGGTCATTTACATACATTCATTACATAGAGGAATCAAATTATATGCAGTTTCTTATTATCATTAGCAACAATTTCTACAAACAAAAACAAAGTTCTTATCCGATCGGCGTTACAATTAATTCGCAATAACTTAATCATTTTAGATCAAAGTGTGAAAAGTTTTTGATTAATATATCCGTAAAATTAAAATAAAATAATTAATAAAATTAATTATTTTAACAGAAGGTTGAAAATTTTATACAAAAATAAAAAAAAATGGTAGAAAACAGTTGAGGCTTGAATGATAAATATATATCTCCTTAATTTTCTGCCATTTTATCTATTGTTTAATCTAAGAATTTTCATTTCTATTAATGTAGAAAAGTTTTTTAAGTTTTTTTACATTTTCGAAAATAGACAAATAATCTTAAGTTCCATCGAAAAAAAAATTGTATCAGTCTTAAGTTATGCCAATTATTAAGAACTATTTCCCCAATTTTATATGATATATTTAATACATAAAGATAAGAATTGCAATGTGGCGAAATAATGCTTAACATATGTATAAAATGTAATACAATATTCTATTATATTATACGCTAAGTTTGCTTGCAATACCTGCACAAATTTGTAACTGAACAATTTTTTTAGTATTTATACCCTGAACCCATTGAAAATGTATAAAAAGGGTATAATGGTTTTGTGCAAATGTATGTAACAGGCAGAAGGAAGCATCTCCGACACCATAAAGTATATATATTCTTGATCAGCACGACGAACTGAGTTGCATTAGCCATGTCCGTCTGTCCGTCCGTCCATCTGTCCGTCCGTCTGTCCGTCCGTCCGTCTGTCCGTCTGTATGAACGCAGCAATCTCGGAAACTACAAAGGCTAGAAACCTAACCTAAACGACTATAGATTCTCCTAATCCAAACGCAGTACAAGTTTATCATTTTTTTGCGATATCTTGCTCCGTTTCATTATTATCGATAAAAATCGATTTGAAGGCTTGGTTTTCTTAGCATATCTCGGAGACTTTAAGAGCTAGAGCCATCAAATTTGGTTTCATATGTGCTCGTAAAGGATACGCAGGTTATGAAAAGGATTTTTTCAAAAAAACGCAAATCAAATACTACAGACTAGCGCTTTGGTTTGTACATAGATTTGGTTGCTCTTATTAAGCACTGAAATGTCATAATGATCATACTGTTGGCTTAAAAGTTATTCAAGAATTCATTTTCCATAGTGGGGCCCAGCGCATTCGATGTGTAAAGTGCTCAGCTTGCTGCGTGCGGTTGTGTGTGTGTGTGTGTGTATGTGTGACTTTGTGAATGTGTGTATGAATGTAAAGAGCTTTAAATTTATTTGACAGCTCGCCGCTGGGTTTAGGGTATCTCCTAGTCGGGAACTCCCGACTTGAACCATCTTACTTGTTTTTTTTTAATTTTCAACAGTGGCTGCTGAACTCGTGTACCTGCAGCTTTGGTGTTCATATTTTGGCTAATGACTGGCACTAACAAAAAGTTAAATGGCCACGAAAACAACATAAAAAGTGGCAGCCACTGCTGCAGTAATTGTTGTTATTGCTGTTATGACTTGACTAGCGCACAAATTTGTTCACATTAAGTTTAAAGTTTTTTTTGTGTGTTTTTATTTAAGTTTTTATTATGGCCATTTTGCACTGTCGAACATATATTGGCTGCTTGTTTATGATTTTGTGCTTGTTTGTTTATTTTGTTAGCCAAGTTCATTTGAGGCAAGACTCCTGCTTGAGGGTCACAAGTCTCCGTTTTTGTCATTGTTATTGTTGTTATTGTTCTCGCGGCTGTTTGTTAATTCAGTTGTACGAGGCGTGGCAAATGGCTTGTGAATGGTCTGATGGATAACTTGCTGCATTCATTGCTCAACCACTTTAAGCCTATTAAAAGCTAAGCAACTCAGGCTATGTGCACCGCCAACCGCACAGCTTAGAAAAGATACTTTTTGAATACTATGCCAAACAGCTCACACAAAGAAGAAGAAAAAGATAAAAACTGCTGAGAACTTTGCAGCCGGGTTTAACCAACAGCGCAATACTCGGTCGCAGGGTAATAATAAGTAATATATGTACCCTAGCACTAAGTATAATAATAGTAATAATAAACGAGTATAAAAAACAAAAACAAAAAATTAGCCCGCTAGGTTGCGATATATTTATAGAGATACTTGGATTAAACGAATTGCCTCGTACTCAGTGCGGGTAGCCGAAAGCTCTTAACACTTTATTTGATACGGGTATACTTGAGTATATATACCAAGTTTAAGTCTCTTACTTCAATAGCAGCGAAAAAATTGCGTTCATACGGACACACGGGCAGCCAGACGGACCTTACCCAAACCCAATATACTCTCTTCACTTCGTGAACGAGTATAAAAACTCTTTTACTCGTAAAGCGAGATCGACAAATTGCCAAATAACTGAATACAAAAACCAATACTCCAAGACGTAGCTCAAGTCAAAAAAAAAGACTCAGATCTTTGCATCAAAGTAACCGCCGCCATTCAATGGGAAGAAATGTAAGCTACAGTGGGCAAGCAACACTATTATAGCATTAATAACATCATGATAGCTATTCAATAATTGTGTTAATTCAAATTCATTTTAATAAAAAATATATAAATATATAAAAAGTTCATTATATTTATTATATCATAGAATTTATTAAAAAATTAAAATTTAAAATAGTCCCTTTTATTGACAATATCGGAAACAATTTTAGTCTCTTGCCTAAGTTTCAAAATATTTAGCCATTTTAGTACTTTGTCAGATTTTGACAATTTTTCACTCCCGCTAGTGGACTTTTTAAAACATGAAAAAAAAAATTTGTGCATATGTGTGTGTTATCGAGTTTTTTACAGCTTATCAAATATTATATATTATTTATAATGTAAAAAACTAATTTAACTGTCATGATTTGCTACATTTTAGTTTGCGGAGGGAGCTCCTATGGTGCTTTTCAAAGCAAGAGTACTCATATTCAATCACAATTTATATATACATATGCTGCTTCCCCGTGCTTCGTGCTTTAAGATAGGATCTCAGCAGCGTTTGCTAATAATTTATTTCGTTGCCCCGTGGACCTTTTGAAACTCCCAACATATTTTATGTGGCAGCTTAACCCATTGTGACCCATGGTATGGCCATTGGCACGCGATCCGGGCCCCCGTCAACCGCATTTTGTCTTAACATTGTTTGCGTGCCGCAGTTTGCTTATTATTTTTGTTGTTGTTTTCATCGTCGGCTACTTAGGCAAACATGCAACATTTTGCCAGGCCGCTAAAGTATCTTGCAGATACGCGGCAGGCTTATTAAAATGCAATCAGCGCAGGAAGCAGTATCTGCCGATACGTACATATATGTATAAGTATATAAGTATGTATAGGCAACTGTTTGCTCGTTTTGACCATAAGGCGCAGTCGCTCCGAACCGCCTTCAAAACTATGCGCGGCATTTGTGTCAAACACGCGACCCAGTCGCCGTGGTCTCCCAAGTGCCGGGCAAACAATTGTCGGTTGCCAAGTTGCCAGTTGCAAGTTGCAAGTTTGCTGCCTGTTGCCAAAACTGCCGCCTGCCATTGCACCAAATTGGCAACTGGCTTAGAAAGTCACCAGCAGTTACCGCTGTTGATGGCAGCCTGAAAGAAAGTCAAATGCCATGTTGCTACTTACATGTTGCTGCTGCCAGTTGTGTTGGTGTTGTGGCTGATTTTGTCGTTGTTGTTGCTATTGATGTTGCAATTTTTGCCGTTGTGCGCTTTAATTAACAGCTGCAGGGCAAGGCCTCAGCACTGCTGGACAACTCATCCTTAAATTTTGACTGATTGGCGAACTTTTGTTAGACGTTGATGTTGTTGCTGCCTACCGGCAATTTTTGTTGCTTTTGATATCTTCGATTGCACTCGTCAGCGCTATTGTTGCTGTTGCCTGCCAGTTGCCAGTTGCATGTTAATTAAGCGCACCTTGACTGCATTTGCCTCCAGCTGCTGCCACCGCTGCTGTTGTTGCTGTTGTTGTTGTCGTTGTAGTTCACTGTAAATGTAAAGTTGTTGTAGTGATTGCTGTGGCTATTGCTGCTCATTTTTCGTTATGCTGAGCAGGCAGCATTATGCCTAACATTTGTTTTATGTCAACTTGATGAGCAGTTCAAGTATCTATTAGATAAATTACTCGATCTACGAACTGCATCATGACTTCGAAGACGTGAGCATTAATATCATAAAGTCATGCATCTGACAGTGGAGTTATATAACTTATATAGAAATCAGCAGTCCTAAATTTATTTTTAAAAACTTATATTTTTTGAGATCATAACTTGTAAACTTCTATAAAGACAAGCGATCCAATAAATGATATTTATGATTCATGGACACTGTATACTTAAACAGTGACATAAGCCCAAAGAATATATTTTGAGTATATATATAGTTATCCCTTGACAAATACAAATATTTGTGTATAAATTTTAACTCAAAAAGCTTTTAATATCTTCATCAAAATTTTATTTCTTGGCATAGTTTCGAAATGTAGCTTGAAAATTTAACACAACATATTTGTAAATACGTTTAGACTAATTAAATTAAGTTTTGATGTATCAGCATTCTAAACTGTCTCTTTATGTCGAATATACTTTAATCTACACTGAAGTAGACAAATAAAAATGTTTTTATCACAATAAAAATCAATTGAAATTATAATCTGAATTGTTGGACAAGCGATCAAATAATTTGATATTCAATATGTCTTCTGAGTTTGCTGAAATTCATATAATTTTTTAACTGACTAACAAATGTAGTAAGACTTTAACATAGAATATGCCTAAAACGCGCATCGTTTGTTTATCTAAAAAAAAGTGTAATTTCCAAAGCTTTTCATTTCTGCGTCAACATTTTATATCACGTCAAAGTTTTGAAAAAACATATTTTTTTTTTAATGAAGAGAAATATTTATGACTTCTGTCCTATATTTCAGGAGCCTATAATATAATATACAAACTTTTTCCTCTTTCCCAATTTTCGAAATGTTGAAAATGATAAGAACAAGAGCTATTTCATTGCAACTTTTGAATAAAAGTACAGAATGAAAATGCAAACTTATTTATATTTAAATATTATAAATTTTAGTTTTTTTTTTTGTTCTGGTCAAATTATAACCATTAAGTTTTTCATTTTTCTGACAAACTTTCTTGAAAATGGTTATTTTTAGAAAAAATTTCAAGACATAAAAATTATTTTTGAACAGGGACAGAACATCTGCTAGAACAGTGTTTGAATTTTTTAAACTAATAGACAAACACATCAAAAATGTAAGCCCCTAAGATGCGTCATAAAAAAGTTTTTCCCAAGTATATTTATAATATTCTTTTATATTTGGAATAACTGCATGAGCTTATATTTATCTCAAAACGTAGCTCGAATATTTTACAAATTCATTTCTTCAAAATCCGTAAACAATATTAATCTATAGCACTTCATAAGTACAAATATAGTGTTCAATTACAACAATTAAAACAAGTATTTATGTCACGCATTTGATTAACTAAGATTTAACAACTACAAGATTTTTCAGCTTAATAGTTTTGACCATAAGTTAGCCAGGCAAATGCAACCCACACAAAGAATATAAAAAAAACCGAAACATTAAGTCAAGTATTTTGCGTCGGTGGCCCACCTGTGATGGCCAAGTCAGGTATTTCTTTTAGGCCAATGTCTGGCAGCTATTAAACAGAATCAACGAATCCCGAGGCAAAACCAAACCGCGACCAAATTTATGAGTTTGTGATTTTGGTTTTACGGGGTGAGTCGTAAAAATCTAAAAAGCACATGATATTAAACACTTTAAAATGGCGTGGGTTCGTTTTTAGTGCGAATTTTTTTAATGAGTCAGTACGGAAAGAGTGGAAGCCACACTCTAGGGGAAGAGCACAACAGTGCGGATCATCTTCAAGATGAATGCACAGGTTAACAAATTCTAACAAGTCATTGCAGGTGTTCATGTGTTTGACTGTTTGATCACTGAGAGAGAGCCGTAGATCGTTGAATTTCCGTTGTTTCATAACTTCTAATGCATTTCTAATGATTTAATTGTTTTTTTTTTTATACTTGTTCTCGAAGTGAATAGAGTATATTGTTTGTAAAATGTATTTCCGTCTGTCCGTACGAACGCAATTCTTTTAGCCGATATTGAAGCTACAGACTTGAGACATTATATATACTCGTGGAAACCCGCGTCGGAAAATTTATAAAACCTCTATATCTTGGGGCGGGTGTTGGGGTTATCTCCTACAATTTTAGAGCTAGAGTCACCAAATTTGGCTTACAGTTTTCGGCCATTCCCACTATGGCCACAAATGAAAAAAAAAATCTATATTTTTCCAATATCATATATCATATATATATATATCATATGTCAATCAATCATAATGAAGATCACTTGCGACTTATTATGCTGTGAACGAGTAATGCACATTCGGTTACACCTGACTGCAACGTTCTTACTTGTTTTTTCTTAATTTTTTAATCTCGATTCTACTTGTTTTACAGCTACATTTGTAATGTGCATTTGATTTATCTTACATTATTTAGTTTTTTTTTGGTTCGTTTTTAGTGGTTTTTCATGCGTCGACGCACCTGTTTCACTGTTGGTTGCTTTTAAAGGCAGAACAAAAGCAGCTGCCGCCAATTACAAGCGCCAAAACGTTTACAGCTAATGGACAAACATTTTTGTTGCATTTTTTCCCACACACTCGCAGCACAACGGCACAAATCGAAACCGAAACCGAAACCGAAACGGAAACCGAAAAACAGTTCGATGTTGCAAGCGACGCGTACGAAACGTAACTGCTGCAGCCAGGCGACGAGAAGCTGCAACTAGCTGCTGTTCGTAGATCTTGATTTCTCACTAGCTCACTCTCACACACACTCCCTCGCTCTCCCGCTCACAAACTCCTTGTTCTCTTGCGCTCTCTCGTGTTTCCGCGTTGAGCCGACAGCGCCCAGGCGAACTCCACGAAAACGTTCTAACTAGGCGAAAAAAACAATAACAATATCAGTATGCTCAGCACGTCGCGATTGCGTTTGCGTTTTGTTTGCCGTTGTTGTTAGCTGGCCGCGCTGCCCACAACTGAGCGTCAGGTGCGACGGCAACTGAGCCCCAGCCGCAGCTTGGGCGCTGCCATAGAAAGCAGCGACGTCGGCTGAGCGCAGTTGTTGTTATGTGTGGTAGTGTTGTAGGCTTCAATGGGTTAACTCGCCTAGTGTTGTTGTTGTGTGTTATTGCTTATTGCTCGTTTGCCTGTGCATGTTTGCATGCGCCGGTGTGTTTTGTACGGCGGGTTACGAATACTACACTGTACAACAAATACAGAACAAATAAATACTCGTATACAATTGAAAAATAATTGAAAAATATTTCAGGAAAAAATTAACAATGTCGAAGCTTGGATTAAATTTAAAAACTTAATTAAAGAAATAATATAAATAATATAACTTATATTTGCTTATATAAAAAACTCCAATTAAAAAAAAGGGAAAACTTACTCATTTAGTTAGAACTCATTCTTTAGCTTAACAATAACAGAAGTTCTGGAAATTCAAACTACAGAAATGCGTTTTTTTTTCTAAAAATAAGTACATGGTATTTCTAAGTCAATTATGCCCTGCACATTTTTATGTAAAACAGGTAAGAGTAAAGTAGAGATGTAATTTTTCAGCTGTTGCACAGTTGTCCTGCTGGGCGCTAATGAACAGGCGCAGAGATGCTCGCACCTGCATTCCGATGAATTCGTGATACAAAGTGCAAAGTAACACTTAGAACAACATCCTGTTGATGTCATCCGAAGGTAAGCATGCGACTCGGCAGCTGATAAGGCAGTTCAGAGTGTATTTAATGGACATTCAGAGAGAGATCAGAAACTTGGTTCTCTTTGGAGTGAATATGTGAATATCTAAATTAGTATAAAATACCACTTTTAAAGTGATTCTTATGGGGTCGATTTTTCTATCAAAATTCAATCCAAAATTGACAAAAATTGAGACATGTAAATTTCAAAAATCCAAATTTTTTTCTACCCACTATCAAATGTCTGAGTAGGTACATTTTTAAGCAATAAAGCACTTGGAAATAAAAACAATAAAAATCCAATTGTATTCTGCTTATACAAATTATTAATTTGAAAATATATAATTATAAATTTCTAAATTGGTCTCTTTAACCACCAGCAATCTTATAACTCGATCTGATCGGACTATCGCAGTAGATTTTCAATTCTTCCTGTATATATTGCTAGTCACCTCGATCTCTCACCCTCTCTCCCGCATATCTATGCTAATGAGAAGTGCTACGCTCTACTCAGGTAGACAAAGTAGCGAAGCGCGTCTGCATACTTGAGGGTTTCGGAGAGATGTTCATCAAAACAAACAAAAATAGAACCAGAACGAACCAGAGGCTGAGTAATTTGACATTGCACGATGAGAATGAGAATGGCCATTATGAGCATGAATGAATACGTATCTCTCGGCGTTGCCCGGTAAACGTGTCTCTGCGCTGGACCGAAACAGAAACTGAGACTGAGGCTGAGACTGCAACTGAACTGTGCCATAAATTTGCTGACTTGATTGTGTTTGACTTTAAGGCACTTTGTGGCATAAATCACAGGACTGCAAGCGATGCCAGAGGAAAAGAGAGAGAGCAAGCGACTCCGGAGACTAGAGACTGACCCAAGGGTTAATTGCTGACAATTTCCAAAGGCTGGCAGCCAAAAAAAACAGCTTACAGAGACTTGGCCAGTTTCACGTTTTGCACACTTCTCCGATTTTAATCTTTATTTATAGGCCTTGTATGCGTGCAGCTATGTGTTCGTGTGTGTGTTAGGGTGTGCGTGTTCAAAGTCTTTTGGGGAGTAACTACCATTTGGCATTGGCACGGTAACAAGACAAAACAGTCCGACCATCAATAAGCAGCTGCTGGCTGCGCATGCGCCTCATTCCCATTTGCCCCATTCGCCTATTAACGAGCGCAAGGAGCTGGCCGAAAGAGATTTGCAAGTCGTTGTTGTTGTTGCTATTGGCAGGCTAACGAAGTTGACAACTTGATGACATTTGATCTCTTGGCTTGAACGATCGCAACAACAACAACGACGACGACAGGCGCAAAGCCTAAGCAAAGGCAAACCGCAAATGACAGCACGATGATCAGATGAGACATTCAGAAAACCAGACGATCAGACAGTCAGTTGGTCAGTTGGTTTGATTTTGGTCTAGGCACGCACAGCACATTCAGATTGGATTCCAGTTAGAGCTACAATTGGATTGCATGCACACTACAAGGTGCTACTTTGTAAATTAATCCTTAAACGAATTTATGTAAAAAATGTCGATAAAAACAATATATGTATGTATTTGCCCTTGCAATAAATGCTAAACTGCAACCTTTTAAAATATATTTTTAAATTGGTTAAAACTTACCGGTTAAAATTTGTTTTTATTATTTTATTTATTCTTCAAAAATACATTGCGTACATTACCATAAAAAGACTTAATAACTTTGATCATCTTGGAATTTTCATCGCTGAAAAAGATTTTCATAATTACATTCAAGTTTTCAAACTAGATCTGAAACGAACTGGTTCGAACCCGGAATTTCAATATTTTTTTTTAAGTCATGGACCGAACCTTGAATTAAACACTAGCATTTAACGATTATATAAGTAAATAAAAAACAGACCCTCTCGTCTGCCAAAAACAAATATTAATATACAAATACATAAATTAATATGCAAATATGCTATCTTATCGGCGTTCTACAAATCAACGAAATGAAAACGTTAGCATAGGATACATGAAAAACCTTTAACTCATTTTACGCTAGGTCGTTCTCATGCCCATATAGGATATAGTGGTCCGATCCTTCCTACTCCGACATATGTACCGTCCTTGGCAAAAATCTGCATAGAAACAGGCAGACAGAAACGGCTAGCTGATCCAGAATATATAAATTTTTTGGGGCTCGGAGATGTCGCATTCAAGGCACTGAATTTACATTTTGTGACAACATTATAATACACTTTGCAAAAGTTTAAATTAGGCCTAGCTACAATAATTTATCCTCATCAAATTTAAATAAATGTATTAATTAATTTTCACAACTATATGTTGGTTTAGCTTATTATCGTAATTATTTGAGTTAATTATTCGATTTCCATTGTTAAAGTTTCATCAAAATAATTTTACTTAAATGTATATATAAATTTTTGAGTTTGGGCTCATTCTGCAATGATGTTCTTTATATCATATTAAACTAATAAGTACAAAGCGTAGGAGTTTAAAATTGACTATTTTGCCTTAAAATCCTTAAAAATTTTCAGAAAATCAAGAAGCTCCGAGCTCTGTACCCTACACAGATACAGATACTTGCAAACATACCCCTTACCTGAAGGCATAGGCACATGACACCGACATCGATGTCGATCTGTTTCTTGTGGTTTGACTGCAGAAGACGCACTCGAAGACCACCAGCCAGTGAGCGAGGAGTCTGCCAAGGTTGCCACCAAGTGGCATGTGGATAGAGTGTCAACGCAGCCACATTTCGTTTTACAAATCTTCCATTTATTTATCAAAAATGTGACACCCATACAAAAGTGAGCCCGACTAAAATTGCAAATCAAATGCAAGAGTTCAAAGCAACCAGAAATCAGTTGATGGTATTGTTGAGTTTAAGACTAGAATTTCTATATAGGTAGGCATATATAGATATTTAGTAAGTGGCTCTAAAGTTTGGCTTGTGCTGGTTTCCCCAGCTGTTTCTCCTCTCCCAGCTGCAACTGTTCCTGCTGTGACAAAAGATTACCCGCCGCAAAGATGTTACGCGGATCCAGATGCCGTTTGGCGGCGGTGTAGAGCGCGGTGCCCGTCTCGGTGACTGCATTGCGATACCAGTGGCTTCGGATCTTGCCCACCCCGTGGTGATGCGACAAGGAGCCACCGCAGCCCAAGATCTCCTCTCTCGCACTGTGCTCAATGGCTTCAAATACCTCCACCGGATTGGGTATATTCAGGTAGCGGAATCCAAAGTAAAAGTAAATGCAGGCCCCCGCATCGTAGGTCTGTGTCACCCTCGCGGAGATGGTGTAGTGCGAGATGTTGTGCCTTGCGCATTCCTGCAGGCAGATCGAAAGTTAGCTGCAAGTTATTCTAAACAGGTAAGGTCATTCTACTAACCGAAACGACGCGCTGCTTAACACAGCGACAAAGCAAACTGCAGCGATCCCAAGGCACAGAGGTCTCAAATGACTCGGCCACAATCCCTTGGTGGAGTGCAAAGTCCTGTAAGAACATGTAGGTGTTATGGAATAAATAACAACTATCTGAACAAGTGACCATTAGGGATAATTATCTCTGGCCAAAGATGATAAATTTATAAAATATTGAGATTTGTTAAGAGTTATAATTCTGAATTTATTCTGAAAAAAAAAAAATAAATATTCGGAAATAAGATATACGCTTGTTTTACCCGTCTCGTTCTCTTTACCGATTGACCACTGTATTCGACTTTTTAAGCACATCAAGCCTATAGAAATACTTTGACTACACCAGACCAAACTAATTCGATTCATCACAATTATAAACATATATCTCCAGACAACACAATAATTAAAAACACTTGTAATGAAAAATGTCAATAAATTTAACAGGTATATGTCAACAGGAATTACATGGTAATAAACCAAGCTTACATCACGCAAAATGTGCAAACCTTTTTTTTAGTAAATAATCATTATCACTCTGCAAATATTTGTAATCTTTTAAGCCAGAAAGGCGTTACTTTAGAAGACACATGGAAAATAGATTGGTTAAACGAAAACACATTTTCGTCGCCGTTTCAACTTTCAAGAGAAACGTTGGCGATTGGAGAGAAAAAAGGAGCATTCATTTATTATGCACTCTAAAAAGACAAATTTTAGTTAATTTGTACACAGTTTTGAAATAACACGCCTAAAACTGTTAAAATTCTTATCTTTTTACACGAATTGCTTTGTTTTAACACGATTTTAAATAACCTCAGAATTCTTTTTATGATTTTTTGTTATGTTTTCTAAATTGTTTTATTCTCACTCGTCATAAATTATACATTTTAGCTTCGCATTATGTTTTTCTGTTAAATGGATTATTGCGTATCATATTTTATTTTTTTAATGTATTTAATGAAAATGTGTATGCACGGAAAAAAAAATACCCAAATGAAATCCAAGAAGAATGTTTGTATTGAATATTGTTTTATTAAGCTCTTTTTTAGGTCTGGGAAGAATCTACTTTTCTATTCTATTTTTCCATTTAGCAAATATCTTTTTGCACTAATTTTTTTACACTAATTCTTTGGGAACGTATCTATCGTGCAAAAAAAGAGTTTTGTGTAAAATACATGGTAGTTAATAGAAAAAAATATACTGATATTATAATCCTAGCGATTCAGGTACATTTTGGGACTTATCCAACCTATTAAAATCTTGCAACCATATATTTAAATAAAATAAAGAGGGTAAAAAGCCTAAAATTTCTGATATCATTTTTTATGACGAAGGATATTTAATTTAATATAAAAACAATTCCAAATTATAAAAATAGTTGGACATTCTACACTTTACGCAAGAAGTTCCAGCTCCTTTGTACCTAAAAATTACTTTTCGAGATGTGCCGAATGCCTAACAATATTTATATTTGGAATCGAGGGAGCCGTTTTCTTTTAAATTATATACATTTGCTTTTTACAACTTTTTTCACCTGTAGCTTTTAACATACTTACTGAGGCAAAAAAGTGCCAAGCTAAGCCTAATAATGTGGAAGTGGCAATTTTAGCGGACTTTAGCGACTTGCCGCCAAAATAGAGGTTTTTTCTAAAAGTCGTAAAACAGCGAGATTTTCATCTAATTTTCGACAAGACATTGTTAAACTGCTAAAAAAAATAACTTTTAAATCGGATTGGAATGAAATAAGTACCTTTCGACGCGTATTCAAGATAGAAATTTTTATCTGTCTGAATAAATTTCTTAAATTGGTATGTTTTTCTTCTAGTTTAAACGCCCAGTTTTGCCCAGTTCTACTAGCGCGGACTGTCCGCAGTGATATTGACTAAAATATCAGAACCAAATCAATATGAATATTTAAATACTATGTATACTAGTACCCTTATTTATGCCTTATCCCTATACTCACCCTAATGTAGGCGATGACAAAGGTGAATAAGTAGCCCCGCTCGCCGTTCTGACCTCCTGCCGGAAATCCCTTGTAGCAGGCGGCGATTTCATAGATGAGCGCCTCCTGCCGCTGCACGTCCTTCAGCTCGCCCTCGAAGAGCAGCGTGGCGGCACAGATGTGCGTCAGATCGATGCCCTTCCAGATGGTCACGTAGCGCTGCTTGACCGCGTCCAGGCAGCTGGCCAGCCAGCTCTTTTCGGGCTTGAGGGCCTGGCCAAATAGAAACTGCTCGTTGTCCATGAGACGCACCGAGGCGGGCTGGCAGCGCCGCCTGGCCACCTCGCGCATGAAGAGCACTCCCTTCTCAAAGTCCGGGAATACCAAGGAACCATAGCGCTGCACCGGCGGCAGGGGACGCACCTTCAGCACGACCTCCGTGATGACGCCCAGTGTGCCTTCGGAGCCGAGAATGATGTGATTGAGGTCCGGGCCGCAGCTCACCCGCGGCGCACTACACTCCCGCTCCAGAGTTCCCGTGGGCGTCACCATCCGCACGCGCACCACCAGATCCTCAATGTTGCCGTAGACATTCTTCTTCATGCCGGAGGCGCGCGTGGCCACCCAGCCGCCTAGGGTGCTGAACTCGTACGAGTCCGGCTCGTGGCCCACGGTCAGACCCTGCTCGCGCAGCACGCGCTCCAGATCTTGACCCACCACGCCCGACTCAAAGCACACGGTGAGGTTCTCGCGATTGAGCCACAGCAGACGATTCATCTGCGAGGTGTCCAGCACGCAGATCATGCGTCGCTCCTCCTGCGGACAGGTGACGGCGCCCGAGACGCTTGTCCCGCCCCCAAAGGGCAGCAACATGACGTTGTGCTTGTGCGCCAGCCGCACCAGCTGCACCACCTCGTCGTGGCAGCGCGGCCACACTACCACGTCCGGTATGCGCTGGAACTTGTTGTGCCACAGGCAGTAGATGTCGTGCAGCGTCTGGCCGTGGCACCGCACCAGCCGATCGACGCCCTCCTCGGAGTGCTCCACTTTGGTGCAGCCGCGCAGCTCGTTGAGGAAGGGCGCGTTTTGCACGGGCTTCGGGTACGTCGGCGGCAACTGCGGGTACGCTTTGATGGGCTCCACGAAAAGGTCGAATTTGCTTCGCACCCATTTCGTGAAATTGGGCAACTCACAACCGCCCAGCGGGTATCTGAAATTGGGTAAATGAACATCGTTCAGTATTTGAACTGGAAAAATTATATTTTTTCGGACTCTATGCACATATTTTACCTAAGACTAACATATTTTAATATTTGTTTTCGAATGCAGAATTTTGTCATCAAAGGAAATGTATCCAAAATCAACTAAACCAATACATATATACATAGTATACATGAGGTTTTTTTTTTTGCTTATCGAATAGCCCCACAGAATGGCTGTCAATCGGTCAAAAATAAAAACTTTGCGACCTATTAAATATATATTATTTTTTAGCTCCCCATAACAAGCTTAACAATTTATGATAAACGTAGCCGAATGCCTGAATACAATGAGAATATGAACTGAAAAAATTAAATTCACACTCTTCGCACAGCATTTTCCTAAGAATACAACATATTTTAATATTAGTTTTCCGATGCCATATTTTGTCACAAAATGTAAGATGAAGAGACATTCCAATCAACTATATACTATATACAATCAACTACTATACAAATAAACATGGTATACATGATTTTATTTCTACTGATAGAATCGATTATTTCAAAATAAAAGCGGCTTAACCAAGCAATTAAATAATTTTTTTTTAACTAACCATAGCAAGCATAACAATGTATAATAAGCGTTCATGCTATATAATATTTAAGTTACATGTTATTTTGTTCACACTTATGACAATAAAACTAAATACGTTTAAGTCTGTTTGATATAGCATGAATCTTGAACCTATTGAAATTTGCGACCCAAATATTAAGACCACAATAAAAAATAAAAAATTTGTACAATTTTATAACAACCATGGCCGCAAATTTAAAAAAAATCGTCCAATGTCTCGTCCTTACGCTCGATTAGTTATCCTAGATTTACACATCAATGAACCCTGGTTTAGGTTCGAACCTTATATCATTGCACTCTTTTAACTTTAAAGAAAAATATTCGATTTCTTATTTATAAACAAATAAAACATTTTCTTCTTTTATTTATGTTTAGAGGTAAAAAGACTGCAAGCAACTTTTTTAAATTGTGCCTCTGAGCTATAGGATTTATATTTTACAATCAAAACAATTTTTTACATTTTGCTCTGCTAATTTTTGAAACTGTATATAAGTTTTTTTTTTAAATTTGTAAACATCCAGTTGCAAGACGCACATTAAACAATTATTCGCATTATTATTATTACACATTTGTTGACAAAATAAAACTAGCTCTTGCAAGGGAAATAAATAATGTCGAAATTTCTATAACAAACAGACATACTTAATTTAGACTTTCGTTCTTTGTCACAATCGGTCAAACTAAACGAGTTTTTAAATAACTTTTTCAATTGTTTCCCCTAACAAGAGTGCAATAAATCCGACCAGTTCTAAGTTGTTTACTGTCGGTTTATCAATATAGACTTGAAGAACTCTTATGACGAACATTCTAAATCTTCTAATTAATTAAGAATATGACTCAGAGAGTCGCATTAATGAATCTTTTGCCCAACCGGCAATGTACTCACTTGTCGCCTTTGAAGCAGATGATGCCCTCTTGTCCATAGAACTCGGAATCGTTGTAGCCCCAGCCGTACCACTTGAGCGCCTCCTGGCTAAAGAACAAAACAACAACAATTGGAATGATATCCACAAATATGAGTATACGTAGCATATGCACATATGTATGCACTCTCACCGCTTCTTGGGTATGACACTCTCCACGTGCCGCGAGAGACGCGTGTCCAGCGCGAGAGATGTGCCCTCCGGCGGTGGCTCCGGGATTTGTGTGGTCACCGTATTGCGTTTGGTTGCCATCTCCTGGTACAATGTTGACAATTGTTATTACAGAAGTTTGGTAGTATTTGACTATTGCACAGCCCGTTCAGCTCGAGGTTGAAATACACATGAGCGCAAAAATCGATAATTTGTTTTGTTTTGCTGTCGTCAGATGAGAAAATAATACTTGGCCTGCTATGTAAACGCAACTGAAGTGCGGCTCATAAAATTTGCTATTGCTTGTGTTTTTAGTTAAGAATATTCTCTTGCTAATTACTTGTACTTTGCGCTAATTCCTAAAATTAAATTAAAATTCCACTAAAACACTTTGCGGCAGCTGCTTCGCTCTCGGTTTCGTTGCCACGACTGGCGACAGGCCCAACGAGAGCGACCCACGGCGTGAGAGAGCAGCCCCCAGGCCGGGCCAGGCACTGTGTTCTTGGGGATGGGGCAGAGCGAAACGGTTGCAAACGGTTGCGGGCGAAACTGAAAATTCCCACATGAACAAAATAGAAAAACTGAGCAATCAATGAATTTCTATGCGACACGTCCTGCTGTTTACGCTTTCTGACTAACTCATTTCATTACAAAATTTTGTGAGCTACACTCAATTTGGGCAGTCCAAATTTTAATTCGAAATATTTCAAAATTTATGTAAATTGTTGTTACGTGTGCTATTTGGCTAAAGTGTAATCATGCCTGGCAAAAAGCGCAGCACCTCCAAGAAGTCAACCACTTCAACTCCGGTTGCCAAGGAAGCGGGAAGTGTTCCAATTTTAGATACTACAGCGGTGAGTGCACCCAAAAGTATTGAAAAGGAGGTGAAGAAGAGCAAAACCAAGAGCAAGCCGAAAAGCAAAAGCAAGAAGGAATAGATGCAAGCAACTGTCAAGTCAAACGATATTCACGGGAGATATTTGAGGGCTCGAAAATGTACAAGGTATAAAATTATATATAATTAATATAATTTGATATTAACCTAGATTTTGTTTTTGAATTAACACGCGTTACAGAGGTACAATTTTTCCCTTTTTACATAAATTGATTTGATTTAGCACGATTTTAAATGTTCTGTAAATCCTGTTTTCTGAATTTCGCCTTATATTTCATACTGAATTGTCAACAATAAGAAATAGAGACAGTAGAGAAATAATTTCCCAAAATTATAATTTCCCAAAAAAAAAGAACTGTGATATTGCATTCTTACGCAAACGTATGCGCTCATTGTCAGAAAGTAACAATTAACAACAGTTTGTTTATATTAGTTTGATTATTGTACTTTTAAGTTGCTTTTATAGGTATGAAACTAATCTACTTTTTTATTTCTTTTTTTTTATTTAATTATATATTTAAATGACAGATACTTTCCCAATAAATTCGTGTAAAAATGATATTAACTAAATTGAAAAAAGGAGATTAGTTCCTATTAGCTATTAGCTATACCTTTATATATTACAAATTTATTAAAATATCATACATATATATATTATTATATTAAATCTATTCAACTACACTCAGCGTCAGAGACCAAATGCCAAATCAAACCAGGCGAAGGACGAAAATGTTTGAAATGATCTGTGAAAAATTGGTATAAACCTTTAAAAAACTTGGAAAGTACGGAAAACATTGCTAATTTAGCAATATGGGATTCCAACATAGGTTGCCATTGTTGGCAGGAAAAGCTACCACTAAACATTAATACCCGCTAAATCTAACCCAAGGTAAATGTAACAAGGAAAATTTGATATTTAAATATTTAAATACTTTTACTTTTAAGGCAAGGTTAGCTACAAGTGCCACGTGCTACCCCTCGAAGATCAAGCCTATGCAGAAATCGACCGATCATGTCCTAATGTTGGCATTATTTACATTCCTTTTAACACCAGAAATGCATAGTTAATTTTTTGAACTAACTCACAATAAAACCGTCCCAACAAGCAAAACCGTTTCGTTCTCTCTTTAAGCACTCTCTCGCTCTCTGTGTTGTTGCCGGCGCTTTTGTTTACATGGGGGTGGTTGCTCCTTATCAGGGCATATCAAGGGGGTGGCAGGCTGGCACGCCAGGGTTGTAAAATACGCTTCTGGTTCTCTGCTCTCGGCATGAGTCATGAATTACGTGTACCGGTAATGTCAATGAAATTGTAAACGTCGCGACAGGTGGTCTACATTCTAAAGCGGGAGGAAGGGGTGCCGTTGGCCAATTCATAAAGCTGTTATTAGACGATGACCCACTTAGATATTTAAAACTGCCAATACGTAGTACTGCATAACTGATTTATTGGTAGGGAAAACATAACATCTGCTTGTTAATTTTTAATTCCAATTGACGCTATTCTATTGATTTATTGTGTTCGAGTATACACAATATCGTAAGGGAAAATGGTAAAAATAGTTTGGTGTATTGCGTTTTGTTATTTGGGTTTTAAAGACAAGGACGTATCACATTGTATATATAAGGTAGATTTTCATTTTATTGTTTTTCATTTTAACTTTTTTCTTTATTTGAACTATAATTTGTTAATTTAAAATTTGAATTTATAAGTTCCTATTACTCTTTAGGTATTATTGTATAGATGAAAAAATAAAAAAGGAAACACGATACGATGGGACAATGTTGAAATATTTAAGTCAATATTGCTTTTTTACATTTCATACTTTTTCTTTTTATTATATTTAATTGTATTTATTTATATGATCTATAATTTGAATGTACGCCTTTCTGTTAATCCAACATAATTTTTGTAATCATGAAAAAAATTTAGAACTGTATTATATTTTTAGAATTGTATGTTCAGCTTTAAAAACACAACTTTGTTTGGAGAAATTATATTACATATATATTATTATATATATTTTTTAGTCTCATAATTTTTCCGTTATATTTACTTTTAGTAATTTATATTAGCTGGCTCGAGGTCATGAATTGGAGTATGTAAAAGCAAATTATTGCCAAATAAACGTGGAATTCCTAATTACATGATCTATAGTTTGTTAATTCAAAATTTAATTTACACCTTTCTTTTGATCAATTGTAACCGCGTACACACTTGCGGCTATTGTATTCGTGAGAAAAAAGTGTGAAAAATAGTTTTCTTTTAGGTTTCAAATCTTTAAATAAATTATATTTTTTTTATTCATTTATTTTATATATATTTATTTATGATTTGGTTTTTGGGAACTAGATTGTAAATTTGTATTTATATATTTAAACTTCTTTCTTTTATTCTTTCTCACTTGTAATCGGTACCGATTTCTAACAACGTTTTTTTGAATGCCCAACTGCAGTGCGCGGCATTAGAAACAAAACTGAGCTCCCCAAAAGCCAATTGCATTTGACGTTTTCGTCGTCTCGTTTGCTTGTTAGTAAATTTTGTCTCTTGCAAAAGCCAAGCACAGCAACAACAACAATAACAAAAATAAGCAATGTTTATTATGCGCGTATTTACACATCGCCGTACAATTTTACAATTGTTTGAAGTGTAAATTCGTGAAGAGCCCCACACGAAACGAAAAGTGGACGCTATTTGTTTAATTTTCGCACTCCGAGCGCTGGACAGGGAGGGTCAAAGTCTTTAGATGTTTTGAGTTTCGTATATTTACGTGTTTTCTATCTCTTTTTTTTTTGTGGTTTTTTAATTGGCGGCTTGTTCGAAAACTTGCATTGATGTGCTTGCAATGAAGCCTGAAACGCTCAATTTGCACTTCCTTCGTTTATTGTGCACTCTGTTGACTTTTGCGATTAGCTATATTTGCAAAGCGTTACGCAGCCAGGAAGTGCAAAGAAAATATTAGCTAGCAAATAGTATTCGATTAGCTGCAGCCACTGCACAATTGTTTTATAATATGGTTTTCTCAAAATTTAAATATTAACAGATGCACGCTGGCGACATCTGGTGGAAAATAATTAAACTGCGCAGTAGCCATGCTGTTTACCAACACTGTTTCTCTTGAGCTTGAGAGCATGTGAAATATAATTAATTATCTCAATATATTTAAATTAAATATTTATATAGCGAAATAAATACCTAATTAATATAATAAGCAACACTGTAAATAAATGTTAGCAATAAACAATGTATGTATCGATAAAATATGTTAATGGTGTATCGATGTTGAAAGAAGCGACAATATCGATACACCAAACTTAACTTTCTAGAATTGAATTGAGCGCGTCGGATCTAATTAAAATTATAATAATTAAAATACAACTTATTTCTGCCGCCGAAAATCGATTCATTGTGCAATATAACATAGAATATAGCAAAACCAACGATTAAGTAAACAATTACCAAAATATAAATACTAAATAAAGACGTAAACTAAGTATAAACTTCAAAACTTATTAAATTAATATGTGACAATCAATTATTGATATAACACAGATGTAGCATTTATCAGACGTGGCTGATAACTCTTTCTGTAGATAAATATCGATTACTGTCAACAAGCCTATCGACATTTTGGTTGCTATGCATTCCTGTGTACTGTGGCTGCTGCCAACTCGCAACTTGTCGTCTTCAAAGCGAAAAACATTAAAGAAAACCCGAATAGAGTACGCAAATGAACATAAAATACATGCAGCCAGCGAAAATAGTATAGGGCTTGCAAGGTGCCGGCTGGCCAAGCAAACGGCTCAAAGCAGACGTAGCCCCCATTGTTTGTGTTTGTGCAAATGTATGTGTGTGCGTGTGTGCGAGTGTTGGAACAATAACAAGCCCAACAAAAATGCCAATGAATTGTAACGGAGCAGCGTTCAATGGGGCCGCTGCCTTTGTGCTGCTGCAGCAGCAGAAGCAGCGATGATTTATAGGTGAGTTATGCGCCTGGCTTACCGCATATTTATTTCTCACTCTTTCAACTTGTGTGTGTGTGTTTTTTTAGCCCGCAATAATTATAACAACAACTACCACAACAATAACAACGGCCGTGCCTTAATATCGAACGTAAAGCAATAAAACACAGAAAAGCAGAGACGAAAATGCCGCTGCTGTCAAAGTGTTTTCCATGCTTCAAATTCAAACGTGAAGAGGTCATCGACAAACTGGACTACAGCAATACACCTCTACAGGACGCCTTTCCCGAGGTGTGGCAACACGAACGCACCCTCGAGGAACTGCACCTGAGCAATGCGCGGGTGAGCAACAACCTATACTATCATATTCACCCATTCATCAAATTCCACCTGAATCCAAACCAATTTTATCTATTCACCAATATCCACCTAAACCCAATCATCTTCCATAACCTATTCACCAAAATCCAAATGAATCTAAACCTATGCCACAATATTCACCATTCTGCATTTCAGCTGCAAACGTTACCGCCGCAGCTTTTCTACTGTCAGGGATTGCGTGTGCTCCAAGTGAACAGCAACAACCTGGAGAGCATACCGCAGGCGATTGGTTCACTGCGTCAATTGCAGCACTTGGATCTGAATCGCAATCGTTAGTTGTCAAAATAACCTTAAGGCAATGGCCTAATTGATTTAACTTTCTAGTTATTGTCAATGTGCCGGAGGAGATCAAGGCGTGCAAACATCTTACCCACTTGGATCTTAGCTGCAACAGTCTGCAGCGGCTGCCCGATGCGATCACGTCGCTTATATCGCTGCAGGAGCTGCTGTTGAACGAAACCTACCTGGAGTTTCTGCCCGCCAACTTTGGTCGCTTAGTCAATTTGCGTATTTTGGAGGTGCGCCTCAACAATCTCATCACGCTGCCCAAATCGATGGTGCGTTTGGTTAGTCTGCAGCGACTTGACATTGGCGGCAATGAGTTCACCGAACTGGTAAGCATAATATTAGGTTAGGGAAATGGAAATCCACTGTAATATGCCCCATTTTGTTCAATGATTGGCCGATTTGAGTCTAGCTTCAAAATTCCTCTCAAAAGCTTTGGTCCCTGCAGCTAAAAAAAAAAAGCTCAGCCAAGCGGATTTCGCATTCCTCCGTTAAATTCATTTTTTTTGTTAACAAAAAAATTTTGTAATGGCGAAAAAAGATGAGAGCCGCTAGTGCCACATCCACCTATGCGGTGGATGCATTAAAGCTTCTAAACTAAGCACCGTGAGTTTCCCACGAGTCATTGACGAGTGTGGTATGGGGTTGTCCTGGTGGAACACAAGGCCTTTCCTATTGGCCTGTTCTGTGGGGCTTTCTTGTTCTTGTTCTTGTTGACAGCAGATGTCTGAGTTCAATGTTTGGTCATATGAAAGCAACTCATGGTAGATGATTTCCCTCCAGTCCCACCAAATGCACAACAGAAGCTTTCTAGCCGTTAAATCTGACTTGGACACTGTTTGAGCTGATTGAATACGCTTTGACCAGGATCGTTTTCGCTCAACATTATTGTATGTTACCCTTTCCTCAATACTAATCACATTGCGATTAAAATATAGGTTGATTTCATTCCGTTTGGCCAAAAACTCGAAGATGGATATTCGGCAAAAAAAAAAAAGACGCATTTAAAGCTCTTGGGCATAATACTGAGACAGTATCGGGGCCCTAAACATAAGTTTACAATTTCAGCTGCCTTGCCATATTAGTATCCATATTCAACAGAATCTATATCCAAAATGAATTGACCTAAGAAAAATAGACTATTTTTTTAAGGAAATCCCACATTTCCAACAAGCCCAAGCTTATGTGCGATCAATACTTTACAAATTATACCACTTACTGAAAAATTATGGATATTTTTCCCCAACTTAATATAATTAATTTGAATAAACCAAAAAACTCATGCTGCATTCATTTTAGCCAGAGGTCGTTGGCGAACTCAAGTCGCTGCGCGAGCTGTGGATCGATTTCAATCAAATTCGTCGCGTTGCGCCCAACATTGGGAAATTGCGCGAGCTGCAGCATTTTGAGGCCAATGGCAATTTGCTAGACACCTTGCCCAACGAGCTGAGCAACTGGCGCAATGTCGAGGTGCTGTCCGTGTGCTCCAACAATCTTGAAGCGTTTCCCTTCAGCGTGGGCATGCTCAAGTCGCTGGTCACCTTCAAGTGTGAGTCGAACGGCCTCAGCGAGCTGCCCGACAGCATCAGCTACCTGGAGCAGCTCGAGGAACTGGTGCTCAGCCACAACAAGCTGATGCGCTTGCCCAGCACGATTGGGTCGCTGGTGAAGCTGCGCTTCCTCTTCGCCGACGACAATCAGCTGCGCCAACTGCCCGACGAACTCTGCAGCTGCAGCCAGCTGAGCGTGCTGAGCGTGGCCAACAATCAGCTGTCAGCGTTGCCCCAGAACATTGGCCATCTGGCCAAGCTGAAGGTGCTCAACTTGGTTAACAACTACATCAATGCACTGCCCGTTTCCATGCTGAGCTTGGTGAATCTCACATCGCTGTGGCTCAGCGACAATCAATCTCAGCCGCTGGTGCCTCTGCAGTATTTGGACGCGAGCAGCAAGACGCAGCTCACGTGCTTCATGCTGCCGCAGGTCACGTTCAAGATGCAGGCGCAGCAGCAGCAGCAGGTCCAGGAGCAGTACGAGTTCGTCTACGCCAATCACCAGCAGCAGCCCCAGCAGCCGTCGAGTCCATCGCGGCGCATTTGCTTTGCCGAGGAGGCGACCATTCTGAGCAGCAGCAGCAGCAGCAACAACACCAACACTGCAGCGCCCAGCTACCCCGCCAGCTACGTGACGGCGCCGCCCACGCCAGAGCAGCTGCCCGCCGGCAGCTCGGTACGTTTGATGCGCTCGCCCACACCGTATCCCAAGGAGCTGCGCCAAATGGCCAAGTACATGCGACAGGCGCAGGCGGCGAATGCGGCGGCGGCTGCAGCGACGTCTGCGTCGTCAGCGACCAGCGAAGTGCGCGAGGCGCGTGTCGTGGTGCCCAATGGCCAAGTGGCCGTGCCACACTGTGATAGCAATCAAGACGCCGTGGATCATGCCACGGCCAGTGCAATATATGGCGTTGCGCCCGAGGCGGCCCACATCTATGGTGTCTATCAGCAGCCGCAGCAGGCCACGCCGGAGTATTACGGCATGTCACTGGTCAACTACGAGGCGCACTACCAGCAGCTCTATGTGGATGCCAGCGCCTTGCCGCTGCCCACAACGCACTTGTCAAATGGAGCTGAACAGAACTATGAGCTGCAGCCGCTGCAACAGCAGCCGGCGGCGCCCCTGCCACGCATGGAACCACCACCCTATCACATAGCGCGCGTGTATACCAAGAAAACGCCCGAAGATCTCACGCTCTACGAGTCCATGCGACAGCGAAAACAGCAGCAGCAGCAGCAACAACAACAACAACAGTCGCCAGCACAGCCGCTCTACGAGCAGAACAACAGCTACCAGGATGCGCTGAACAGCAACTTCAAAACAACGGCAATTGGGGCGCAATCGGAGCAGCTGGACTACCAAAACAATATTAACATGGAGCAGCTGCAGCAGCAACAAGATGCTGAAGGTGAGCAGCAGCAACAGCAGGAAATGGATGATACCTTGTCGCAGCACTCGTTGAACTCAACGGCCACCAACAATACGTCCAGGGGAAAGAAGTCGTCCTGGATATTTGGTGTGCACAAGAATCCCACAGTGAAGCAGGTGACCCTCAAGTGGGAGCACAGCATTGGCTTCGACGTTGCCCAGCTGCTCAATCAGGTAATTATTACACTTGTTTACGATATGAAAGGAGTTTATTGGGTTTGTGCAATGTCCGTCTGGCTGTCCGTCAGCTCGTATGACCGCAATTCGCTGCGACTTGAAACTTGGAATATTTACTCGTGAATACCTGCGTTAGATAAAGGGTTCCGATTTTGTGGCTACGCTTAATTGGGGCGTGCCATTTCCATTTTATGTAGATATATCAAATTCTTTCAGACAGATTTCTGATTATTTACTTTACTTTAAAGGAGGTTCCTTTAAAGACCACAACATTTTTAAATATGCTATCACCTAATTGGTCAGACAGTTTTCGGATGACCTCCTTTATAGATTGAGAGGACAAATTTCGGCCACGCCCACTCGCGCTCTTACAAATTATAAAAATCTATATTTTTCCAAATAATAATAATTAATTAATAATGTGTTCGAATGTGTTAAGCTGTTATTATTCTGTAAAAGATCATTGTGCAATCGGTTACACCCGACTTACTTATTTGGCTTGACATATCCTATTTAACCATCTGACTGCTTTGCAGGTGGGCATCTTTGTTAGTGCTATTACGCCAAATTCAAGCGCCGCGCGGCTGCTGAGCCTTAACGATAAGCTGCTGGAGATCGACGGCTACGACCTGACCAATGCCAATCTGAGCGATGCCAAACGAGTGCTGCTTAACTGCGGCACGGTTATAAATATAATGCTGTCACGCAAGTGATGGCCCCTCCACACCCCCACTCTACCCACTCCACTGCGAACCGAGACCGAAGACTTTTGCGCATTTTTCTAAAGCAATTTTGAAATACGCTAATATTAATTAGCCTACCATAAATATTAGCAGCAACATTTCCAAGCCATAAACGTCCTTTGTACTGGCGCCTTAAGCTTGCTCTCATTACAGTCGCAGTCAAAATAACGTTACTTCCATTCGATGCATTTCATTTAGTTAGAAACAAATTGAACTGCCATGTACGATACGTAGTAAAGCGCTATGTATGTATATCTCTCATTTATGAGTTCTTAAAAATTAAAAATTGTTTACTTTGGATTTAAACACATTCTTCATTATACAAAAAAAAAAGTATTCTAAGTATTCGAACTGTAAATTAAGTTAAATGTATTTCACACGCCTTCAAACCTGTTCTTTAACTTGTTACTTGAAGTTAGACTGTATTAAATTATGTTTCTTAGGTATTTATTAAGCAACAACTAGGTTTCAATTGGAAATTGTTAAAACGTCAGCCAGTATTCGATTGGTATTCAAAGTGAAACAATTTAAACTTTTTATGTATCAAAAGTTATTCTGTTTTATTATATTTCATGAAAACAATATTATTTGTATCAAATTCTTATAGATTACTTTTTGATAGTAAATAGAAATTGTATATCCGAAGCTTATAATGGAATTATTTGAAGTATGATGAAAAAATATTGAATAACAATCGATGGTCTTTCTTCATATTAATCTTATTTTGGCCGCCAGTGTAGTCCATAGCCAACATACAGAAAATAATATTAATAGTGCAATTAGCGTAGATTATACGTACATACAATTACGAGTACCATATAGACAGCATTTACAAAACATACCCACATATATACTTCTTTATATATGTATATAAACATATATATATATACAATATTTACAACCAACGCCTATTTTACGCCCAGCGTTGTTCAAAAGTTTTTTCACATTTAAATGATTATGTGCTTAGATTAAAGTTGAGCAATGATATTAGCTGTTTATGTTAGTTGTTATGGTGCAGCATTATAAATTCTATATAAATATAATGATATATAATCTATACTTATTGTCTATATCAATAATTTTTCTATTGAAAATTGTTAAATTCTCATACCATTGGCGTTGTGAACAGTATTATTATTTAGCTGATTAACATTGAGAATATTGCTAAAGTTAAACATCTCTATATCTATATTAAACACACATGCATTAATAAACACACGCACAACAACAGCATAGCATAAGGTCGCACGATATTTGAAAATTCAATTTTGTTTATATGCGCTACAACAAATCACCCAAAAAAGAAAAAGGGAAAAAAACCAAAAAAAAAAAAAATTAAATAAATACAAAATCTTTTCACTTAAACTTGGCTTTTGTCATTGCCGCTTATTACGATTTAATCTATTAGATAATTACCAACAAAGCTCCTTTGATTAATGCCCCTATCTGAACCTGCGAATGGTCTTTGTGCTGTTGTTATCGGCAGCCAATTATCTACGGAAATTAATTGTCACCAGAGAACACGCAAACCCACCCACCTAAACATGAGCAGCTCTTACAAAAACAATGACTGGAAATAGAAGACTGAAATCAAAGGTATGTACTTCGAGATATCCTTGAATATTTTTACATGCTTTGCTTTGGTATTAAATTAAGAGAATTCATTACGGCAATAAATTAAGATTCTAAATATTTTTTTAAATTTAAATAATTATAAGAGGAATGCAATATATTTTACAATTTTAAGATATTCCTTGTGTAAATTACAGACAAACTGAAACAGCCTTTTTATTTTA
This sequence comes from Drosophila colorata, assembly GCA_035041545.1. Lineage (NCBI taxonomy): Eukaryota > Metazoa > Arthropoda > Insecta > Diptera > Drosophilidae > Drosophila > Drosophila colorata. The sequence goes on from JAWNLD010000233.1 coordinate 738,427, forward strand.
TTATTTTAATGTTGAGGACATCGCAATATATTTTCCGAATGTAATGTTATTCAGAAACATAGCACGGACCAATTTCTGATTTAAGTAGACCTTCTGTCAGTTTGTACTTCTTACTGGCAAAGACATCTAAAGCAATTAGTTTAAATAATTTGCATTACCTAAAACACAAATGGTTTTTCTTAAATTTTAACCTTTTTTTCAAATGTTCTTTGTGTAAACGAAGCACAAACTGATGTAGCTTCGTCCTTTCAGCATCGAAGGCATTTGAAACTTTTTTCTGAATATAGCTAAGCTGGGAAAAATTGTATTCACGACCGATTTGTGCTTTGAGAGGTCCTTCTAACACAAACTTTGATATCCAATTTTCTTCTTTTAGTCCTTTTCTCACCTCGTGCATTATTGCCTTGGCATTAATTGTTTGGCAATACATGATATAACTAGGCGGATAATTTCGCGTGCTATGACAATAAAATTGATAGCGAGTGGATTGATTTTCATTCTGCAAGATTTCTACTCCAAACCACTCCATCGTACGCCAATTATAGACAAAGTCTACGGTAGTTTGGCTTTCCATTAGAAGTAGAGTCAAGTGATTTATGCAATCGCCGTTGAAAATAAGATTGTTAAATTTAACTACAGGCTTTTTGGCTTCTATTTCTCTCCTTTGACCTCCAATGGCCAATACTTTTGTTTCTGACGTCACACTGGCCACAGCTGGAAATATTTGATGTTTAAATATTATACAAGTATATTTACTTGCCGGTTTTAAAAATTTTTTTTGTATCTTACGTGTATCTTCTACTGAATTAGCGGGTTCCATTATTGTGTTTGTTCGGCAATGTATCTGTGCAATGCAAATAAAAGCTGACTAACTATCTGCTTGAATCGAACTCATTGATTGTCAAACGTTCTCTCGAAGACGCTACTTTTATAAACTGAACAAATCAACAAATCATTTCACAACAGAACTAACCAAAGCTTTAAGTTGAATTGTCCCTTGGCACTTGTAGTACTTCTTTTGTTTATGTCTTTGAAAGCTTAACAATAAGTGAAAGCATGACAAATAATAAAATAACGGTTCAAATTGTTCAAATATTATTACTTTTTTTTAGCAAATGTCATGTGTCATATCATAAGATATGTAATGTAAAATTACGTCGCCTATAATTAAGTAAGATGGCTCTGATCGGGCGCCCCCGACTAGGAGATACCCTGAACCCAGCGGCGAGCTGTCGTTACATACATTTAAAGCTCTTTGCATTCATACACACATTCGCAAAGTCACACCTACACACTCACACATCCAGAGAGTAAATATAATCCAGCCTACGAAGATAAAGTAGTTTGTGTAAAAGCTTTTGAGCGAATCGCCGCTTCTTTGTACTTATTACTCTTGCAATCGAACAGAGAACAGCTGTACAAAAACGTAATAAAAAAATAATTGCACTATCCAGTGATGTTAAGAAAATCGTGTTGACAACCATCGATGCGTCTACATATCGAAAAAAGACGATGATCGAGTTAAATTTTGAAAACATAGCTGATATTAACATCGATACATCGATGTTCGATTTTTTTAACATCACTAACGTACAGTTATCGTTGTTTTTTGCGTCTTCAGCTTTAAACCAAGAATGGCCAAAGGACCGATTTATTTATAAGAATCGATCAAGGTATATAGAAATATCGCAGAAAAGGTTATCGATTTAAAATTGGAAAGAGCGATGCTTTTTTGTTGGCTACATCGATGTTTCGATAATTTTTAACGTCACTAGAATTGTTACAACTAAAAGCTTTCTTCAGAGTTGTGAAATTGTTATTGTTATTTCGCAATGTGAAATATATAAATAAAGCGTCCAAGCGTTTACCAATAACAGAGTCCCCTGAACGTTCCGCGGATCTGCAGCTCTCATAGAATAAGAATAGGCCAACAAACAAAGATAAACATGGAAAACAATAATGCAGAAAAAGACACATGTAAGATACAGCTAAAGTTTTTCAAGCCAGTTCATATATTTATATTTTGTTTTTATATTTCTTATTTTATTAATAATTTTATTTATTTATAATATATATTGACACACTTCCAGCAGTCGCCAAACTGACGTCAGAGGTGAAAGTGTTGGCCATTGGAGGACAGAGGAGACACTATAGGCCCAAAAAGCGTGTAGTCAAATTTGACAAAAACATTTTTCTTGCGGATAGCAAGAATTATTTTAGTCAACTTTTAATGAATAGCCGAACTCCCATAGAAGCTGTCGATAATTGGGGTATGCTGGATTGGTTAGAAAGCAGAAGAATCACAGAAGAGAATCAACCAATACGCTATCACTTTTATTGTCATCGTGGTGGAAGTTATCCGGCTAGTTACCTGATGTCTGGCCAGACAATTAATGCAGAGGCCATTTTGCATGATGTAAGAAAACGCCTGAAAGATGACAATTGGAAATCTAAGTATGTGTTAGAATTGCCTACCAATAAGGAAAACTGTGGTCGTACATACTACACCACCAAAGAGTGCTATGTTCGCCAAGTTTTTTCCGATGCGTTTGAAGCTGAAAGAAAAAAGATTTTTCAGTTTTTGCTCCATTTACACAAACAACAAGGCAAAAAAAATTTAACAAATTAAGAATTTGTTTTATACATTATAACATTTGAACCATTTAAGCTAGTTTAAAAAAATGAGTGAGTCATGATAATTTTTTAAATTTAACATTTATGTGAAAGAATGTTAAAATGTTGTAGGCCACCTCATAGAATTTAAGTATGTATTTATCTTAACGTTTTTTATTTAAAAAATTGATTTGACGTTGGTTAAGAATTCTAACTATAAAATACAATTATCTTGAAGAGCACTCTTCTGGGCCAGCAGTGGAATATGACAGAAACAATTTTATTGCTGACTTTACAAGACATTGGCGTCTACTCCTAATGGTAAACCATATTCCTTCAGAAGTTCTTTATTATCCGAGTACAATGGATTGTATTTAAATCACAAGCACATACGTTGGTAATCAGCTTAGACGTTATTTTCACTGCCCTCAAAGCAAACCGAGATCACAGCTCCTACAGCTCTAAAGTCTATGAGGTTGACCAAAATTGCTTGTGTGCTTTATTCCGAAATGCGGCAAATATTAAAATTTGTGCTTTATTTACAACAAGTAAGATGGCTCTAGTCGGGTGTGCTCGACTAGGAGATACCCTGAACCCAGCGGCGAGCTGTCGTTACATACATTTAAATCTCTTTGCATTCATACACACATTCACAAAGATAGAGATATGCCAAGAAAACAAAGTCTTAAAATCGATTTTTATCTATTATAATGAAACGAAGCCAGATATAGAAAAAAAAATGATAAACTTGTCCTGCGTATGAATTAAGAGAATCTATAATCGTTTAGTTTAGGTTTCTAGCTTTTGAAGTTTCCGAGATCACTGCGTTCATACAGACGGACATGGCTAAATCGACTCAGCTCGTCGTCCTGATCAAGAATATATATACTTTGTGGGATCGGAGATGCTATCAGCTGCCTGTTACATACATTTGCTCTAAACCTTTTTACTCATTTTCGATGGGTTCAGCGTATAATGAGTATGTTAAATATATTATGTTACAAGTCTTCATGAAAGTTGTGAATAATTGTTTTACTTATGTTAGCTACACAGTTTATTAATTTTATTATCTTACCAACAGTATTACAGTAATTAAAATAGTTATAAATTAAAAAAAAAATATATATATTTTTAACAATATATTTCTTTGTGTGCATTTACAGGGTATTCTAGACATTACTACTTTTGATTCAAATTTGCCCTGTGTAAATACTGCACAAACTTAAAGAGCTTTCTCGTTTGCTCATCTAACGCGTCAGAGACTACTTGCTGAATGTATTGATCGGAACCGTAGAACGGACCACCACCGACTTTTGCTCTCAGAGGCGTTTCTATACAATTCTTTGAAATCCAATTTTCATCTTTTAGTCGTTTTCTTACGATATCCAAGACTTCCTTTGAATTAAATGTGGGACCATCGATAATGCTACCAGTCGGAAATTTCATATTACAGTTAAAGTGATAGCGCCGGGGTTGATTAGCTTCCCTAATACTCGTCACGGAAAACCTTTCCACCGAATCCCAATCTTCCACAACATCGATGGATTTTCGATTTCCCGTTAAAAGTAAACTCAAATGTTTCTTGATGGCGGCATCAATTTTTAGCTGAATGTATTTGTTTTTCGGTTCTTTTAGGCATTCTTCATCTCCAATAGCCAATACTTTTACTTTGGATGTCATCGTATCTACTGCTAAAAAAATATGTTATTTATTTTAGACGTAAAATATAACAACGCATTTATCTTACTTGTATTTTTTTCTACTATAGATTTTTCCATACTCGATTTTATTTGCTTACTTTTTCTTTCCTATAAACTATTTGTTTTGTGGCGAACTCTCTGATTGCCAGAAAACTCATTTTGCCGTTCTTTAATACTATGCTTATGACGAAATACTTATCGTTTCACAATAAAGCTTTATAAAAGCTTAAAATTGTGTTTAAAGTAAACTTTGCGCTTGTTTGCGTTTTTCTCAGCTATTATATCTATTATAAATGTGTGAAAAGTATATAATAGTTTTGTGCAAAAGTATGTAACAGGTAGAAGGAAGCATCTCCAATTCCATAAGGTGTATATATTCTTGGTCAGGACCAATAGCCGAGTCGATCTAGCCATGTCCATCTGTCGGTCCGTCCGTCCATCTGTGTAAACTCGTACATCTTAGAAATTACTTAAGCTAAAGAGCTGAATTCAAACTTTTTAAGTTCATAGATGTTCATTTTAGTTTAGAAGTTATTCAAGAATTTAATAAAAATAAATAAATTGCGAACTTAAAGAGCTTTTTCGTTCGAGTGTGTTGACCGGAGCCGTAAAAAGGACCTCCACCAAATTTTCTTTTAAGTGGCGCTTCTATCGCATTCTTTCGAATTCGAGTTTCCAACTAAAGTATACCTAACTGCTTTCAGAAATCTTCTCAGAAAATATTCTGATTGCATTTTGTAGCAGTATTATGGGGTGTAACGCATTTGCTCTGTTGCTGTGTCCAAGAACAGCCCCCTTTTCACTTTCTTCATCAACTTTATTCATTTTTATTTTTATTTTTAGTTTTTTTTTTTTTATTGGGACCTAGGCCTATCGTCAGTGGCAGCCGAAGTGATCAGTTAGGTGGCCACATCTTAACAGAGAGTAATCCGAGAGCGCGAAGAGCGGCATGTGCAGGTGTAGGTGAATCGTGCTATTGCTTACACATGTGCTATGCAACATTGAATAATAAAATATCTTTCTTTATTGTTCAATGAAATCACTACAAAGAGAGTACTAGCGGGCCTTCGTAAGACAAGCCGACACGTAACAAAGCTACAGATACGACACAGAAAACTGACAGACTGTTGCTTGAAAACGAGCTTTGTTATTGGCAAAAAGTTTTACGATTGGGCCGTTTTAATACTCTACACACACAACGAAATTTAAAACATGTTGTTAACATACACAAATGCTAAAAGCTCGCTTAAAGCTTTAAGTTGTGTTAGTATTTGTGGTATCTTTGTTTACGTTTCTTTCGACTGCGTTACAATTATCTTTTAGAGTCCATAGTTGAGCTTTTTGTGAGTTGCAATGAGTCAGTCCCAATTCATTTAGTCTGCTGATTTTATATATACGTGCCGGTTCTAAAGCTTAATGAAAAAAGGAACCTACATAAATAATGGAAAACGTTGCAACAGAAACGGAAACTATTAAAATAGATCACAATAAGGAGCATCTACGGCCCAAACCAAAAGTCTTGATCATTGGCGATGCTCCGACCACCAAAGACAATCAAAAACGAGATCGTGTGAAATTCCATGAAGACTTTAAGAAGCGCCTAACCCAACTTATTATGGAAAATTCAACAGATACACACGACGAAGAGCGCCCTGTCGACACCTTTGGCGCCGGAAGTATTCAGATAAACCCTCTAACGCGACATTATTACTTCGAGTGCAACAAACCTGTTAACGAGTGTCGCTGCTGGGGGCCAACGTACGATTCCAAGTCAATATTGCGTACTGTCACGGAAAAACTGAACACAGAAAATTGGATTTCCGAGAATGTGATGGAAATATCGTTTAAGACAAAGCGTGGGAATAAATTCAGTAACATTGATAAATGTATTTACAGAGTAGTTTCGGATTGCCTTGAAGAGGAAGATGCGCGAATATATAAATTTCTGTGGTATATGCAGCAACAACACCGAAATGCGGAGCGAAAATTAATTCAATTCAATCAACTCTAGTCAAAGCTGTGCTCTTTTTGTAAAATACCTGGAACTAGAAGTTCTTAGTCAGACAGCCATTGAGTAATTTTTTTTTTTTTTTACTTTCAATGTCAGACAGCAAAGATACATAAACAAAATTTTATTATTATTATTTTATACGGATATCATAAGTGCATACGTGAAGCACAAGTTTTTTGCAACTTTATATGTAGAGTGTATAACTAGTCAATACTGTCTCCTTAATCACTAAAAGCTGTAGTTGTATAAGTTCAATTTTTGTTTATGTCTATCATAGCTTTTCTGTATTTTAATCAAAATATCTTCTATAGCTTGAGTGAGTTTCGATGGATCAGTCTAGATTCAGGCAATCAGCGGTTATTACACATACAAATTATGGAAAATAATGAGTCAGAAACCCAAACCAGGGCAAACAAATCAAAAGTGACTTTTCAATACCTAAATCAGATCGCTATAAATTTCATGCAGAAGTTAAGAAACGGTTGGGCTGATGAGCTCTTGGTCTAGGAAATTGGAGCTGACAGCATTCAGATAAACGATCACATCAAATGCGACAAGCCATGTAAGAAATGTCTGATTTAAGCTCGCACATTTTATGCCATTGATGACCCTATTGCGTACTGTCAAGCAAAAACTAAGCCCAGAAAATTGGGTATCTGAAAATGTGAAAGAAATGTCGTTAAAAACCAAAAATGGCAAAAGCTATCATTTCAATAATTGCATGTATGATCACGATGCATGAATAATGAAATTTCTGTGCATGCAGGAAAAGTATAAAAATAGGAAGTGCAAAAAGCTTTGCAGACACTATCTTAAATGATTAGTATTACCCTTTGTGTATAGGAGATATAAATGGATGTTAATGGAATTTAATGTAATCGAGAATTAAATGATAAAATAACAAATTATTTTAATAAAATGTAAATTTGTAATAAAGTGTGATTTTATGTTTCAGACAACTGTGTGTAGTAGGATAGTGAAGTCACAAGCTCCCAAGCGTGCATGCATAGCGTTTAAAACATACGGTCAATCTAACAGCGGATCTGATATGTTAAGCACTAGAGAATTATGTTAAGCACTAAAGAATTATGTTAAGCATTAGCATAAGAAGCGGGCAGTCTGTTACAAGCACTGCTCAAAGAACGAACGCAAGAGAAGACTATGGATAAAACGACAATAAACTGATATCCTGAGTATTAATCATCCTCTTACATATGCAAACAAGATTATTGTTTAATGAAATTTATTTTAGGATTAGATTAGATTAGTTATTTTGCGACACACGACTGACTCGTGTTTTTTTTTTCTCAGATCCGACTTATTAATTTTTCAAACTAAATTAAATTTATTTGGATGTCTTAGCCGAAGGCCATATCGAACAGTTATATTTACAAAAACAGGTAAGATCGCTCGGGCACACCCGACTAGGAGATACATACAAAATCTCACACATACACTGTGTATAAACCAAAGCGCAAGTTTGTAGTAGGTGGTTCTAGCTCTTATAGTTTCTGAGATATGCTGGGTAAAAAGCCGATAAACACTGATAATAAGAAAACGGAGCAAGTTATCGATTATTTGAAATAAACTTGATCTGCGTATGGTATATACGAACTTAAAAAGTCAAAGTTCAGCTCTCTAGCTTTTGTTTCACACAGACAGACAGACGGACGGGCAGACAGACGGACAGCGTTTAATCTATCGGCCAGTGACGCTGTTCAAGAATATATATACTTTATACTTGTTACATACATTTACACAAAACTGCGTTGTGTAGCTAAAGTAGACCGTCAAAATCCAACTTTAATGTGGTAAATTCACATATATTATTTTATTTAATATACAAAAGCAGTCGGCACCAATAATTGCACTAAGCCACACACTCAAGCACACACACACCATGACGCTTGTCAGTTGCCAGTTGGGGGCCTTGTCCTTGTCATGTTTCATTTCTTTATCTCCATGGACTCTTCTGTAGTAGTAGGGTAGTAGTTGTTTTTCTGATTGTTATTGTTGTTGTTGTTGATATTGCCGCTTTGGCGGTAACAACAATAACTATAGTCAAAGTACATTCAGCGGCTGTAAGCGGTTTGAAACGACGCTTTCGCAATGACCTTCGCGTGTGCAAAATGCCTGCTTTGTTGTTGCTATACTAGTTCATGAAGTGAAAAAAGCATATTGGGTTTAAGCAATGTCCGTCCGTAGGGACGCAATTTTTTCCCCGCTATTGAAGATAGAGATGTGAAATTTTGAATATATACTCGTATATACTCGCGTCAGATAAAGTGTTAAGGCTACGCCCACGGAGGGCGTGGCAAATCGCAAAAATTGATATATCTTAGGGGCGGGTAAACCGCATAAATTACATCTCCCAAAATTTTTGAGTTAGAGTCACCAAATTTGGCAGATAGTTTTATAATGACCTCCTCTAAAAATAAAACCGAAAATTTTGGCCAATTTGCAAAATAACAATCATAATTAAGACCGTTTTCGTAAGTTTAAAGCTGTTATACTGTGAACGAGTTTTGTGTAGTCGGTTACTCCCCACTGCAAAGTTCTTACTTGTTTTCACTTTCTATTGTTGTTGTTGTATATCTACCCCCACACCACACACGCACACACACTGGGACACAATCGAAGTGCTAAGAATAATCGTCAAGGCCCAAATTTGACATATGATGTGCCTTCAGCTCCGCTCTGTGCCAAATACATTTATCAATAGTTGTTTTTTTGGCGAATTGATATACGAAACTAACGCAAACTGTCACACTATCTTTCCATGCATCCATCTATCTCTTCATTTCCTTAGCTGCCCCACTACCCTCTGCCCCTGCTTCTGTGGCGGTCATTAGCATTTTCGGCGTGTATTTATGGCCGCAAAATATTACGCCATAAACATGACAGCAAAACAAAATGCGACCAATTTGCGACGCCCACAAAAACTAGGTCTGGGGGGGGGGGGGGGGGGGAGGCGAGGGTGCATAAGGCGTATGTTGTCTGCCTCGAGTTGCCACCAAATTTATGCCACCCCACCGCGGGCAATATAATTGTCACATTTGTATGTAGCAAGCTGGGGGCAAATGGGAGCGCAGCCAATTGATATGAGCAGCCGAAAAGTGTTGGCCTTCGCTCAATTTGAGGCAAGGCTCAAGGCTTCGAGCGTTTCAATTGCAATGCGTTAGAAGGACATTAAACGAAGTGTATTTGATTCGACTCTGAGATACCATATTGCATCAAAAATACAAAATTAACAAAGTTTAACTACACTGCAAAAAAGTATCTTCATAGCTTGGAAAACTGGGTGAGGAAATTAATTTTACAATAATTTACATTTCTTGCCCTTAATATAATAAACAAAAATAAAACATACAAAACAATATTTCTCGCAAACATTAAATGGAAGAACATACAACTGTTGGTAAAGTAGACAAATATTATTATTATTATTATTATTATTATTATTATTATTATTATTATTATTATTATTATTATTATTATTATTATTATTATTATTATTATTATTATTATTATTATTATTATTATTATTATTATTTAAAGTATACGATGTATCTAGAAACTATCAACTTAACCATTTTTATTAGGACTGATGTGGCCTTCGGCTAAGACAAACACTACATTCATATACTAACCTGGGATTCAAGCCCGGAACCCAGTAGTTCAGTTGCCTAAATGCCTAAAACTTAGACAACTTATACACCGAAGACTGCAGTAATCAAAAATAATTTAACCTAATAGTCAAAAAAAAATGGTTGTATTAATACAGTTGTCTAAAAAACAAATTGTTTTTTGCCGTCTACAATTTGTTTAAATTGGAACATTTTTCAGATAACCCTTTCACATTAGTCCATTGCTGTCTGTTCGTTTTTACAACATTCATGTGCATTCTACATTACATAGGTATGTACTAAGGTATGTATGTATGTATATAAATCGATATTAAATAGCGCAGTGAGGAAACAGTAAAATTAAAGTACTACTAGTAAATGTTTTTAAAGCGGTTTTTAATATAAATAAAGATTTTTACTGTTGTAAAGTTAATATCTAGTCTTTGCTTCCTATATTAACCTGGTGATATGTTCTTCTATTCCTTTAGAAACGTTGCAAAATTTTTTACTTATTCACAAATCAAAGAAATTCAGGAATTGTTTAGTGTTAAGTTAAGTGTTAAGTGTATTTTTATGCATCATAAAATCACTTAATTGCATGGATAAATTAGATTTTAATCGTTCGTACAATTGATGGATACTAGATACTACTGATGTGATGTACGAGTAGCTTATTAGTCCAGCTTCTAAAGGAGCGCATGTATTCATTATGACAAGCCGTTTTATATAGTTATGCTACCCCCCAGGCTATGGTAATAACAATTGCATACTTGGCGGCGCTCGTGGCTGCTCAAAAAGTAAAGTTTATTTTTATGCTCAACGTCGCCGACGGCGTCGGCGACATGTGTGCAAATGTTAACACACAGCAAACACACACACGCGAGCACACTCTGGCATATACACCCACAAAAGTGCCGAGAAGTGGGGCTTAACCCCACACACACACGCATACAGGCACACACGCACACTCGAAGTGAAACAAATCAACTCTGTTTTGGCGCCACGCAGCGCTCAGCGTTGTTCGGTCTTTGGCTTTGGCTCTGGCTCTGCACTTTTCTAGCCACAACAGAAAGAGCCATCGACAACGCAACTCGACCAGAAGCAGACCAGGCCCAACAACTACTACACAAATTCTTTTCAGTTCTTTTGCCATTATTGTGTGTTGTTTAGTGTGCCATTGACGCTGAATGCTGACGGTTCGCGTTTGGTCGCATTTCCGACAAGAAAACATAGCAGAACTAATTGGGCTATCAAAAAGGAAATGTGTTAAAAAGCTACTTAGATATTTGATTAATTTCACACAAAATCCTTTAAAAATATTATATAATTAAAAGTGATTCGCCCAAGCGATTCAACTTTGTTGCATTGTGTAACGAACTTTGGTTGCTTGCATTTTTAATGCAATAACTAAATTATTATTAACTGAAATCGATTTTCAGTACGGCGGCGGCAATGTCGTTTCTGTCGCCAACACTGCGTATGGAGAATCTGTCAACAGTGCCCATCATGAGTCTGGATCATGTGCCCGAGGCTCAGCGCTACAACAAAGAGAACATTGTTGCCCAATGGTGTGCGCCCATCAATGGCAAGGTTCAAATTAATTCAAAATCACCTCTTCCATTATCACCATCGCCACGCTGATTAACATTTAATTAACTTTCGACTCTGTGTTCTCTTAATGCGCCCAGATGTACCGCATTGAACTGGAGCACGGCACCACAAGCGGACGCCGCATGATTTGGGTCAATGGTCGGGTAAGTGGTGAATGCACTTTCCAAGCACGCCCCAATGGCAGCGCAATTAGTCATATAGTCTAAAATCAAATACGTAAGCATGCAATTGACAAAAAGGAACAGAGAAACTTTAAAAAGTACAAACAGAACTATTTAAAACTCCCATAACTGAACCGATTTCAGAGTTTGAACGCATTTTGGTCATGATTTGAACTCAAAATTAAATCTGCTTTTGAAATTTTTGCATTGTAGAATTATATATTTATTTTTGGAATAAAAAAAAACCTTTATAAAGAAAAAAAAATTTTCCAAATTTATAATTGCAAATTTATATTTTTAATCGATTGTGGTTGTGAGAATTATTATTAAAATCAACATTTAAGCAAATTATGAGAGAAATTACGGTTTGTCCTCAAATATGAATTTGCTTTTAAAATTTATGCATTTTGGATTTTTAATTATTTTTTAAAATTTTTTTTATTTATTAAAAAAAAAATTTGTTTCAACATTTTGAATTGCAAATTTGTATTATTAATCGATCGAGGTCGTCAGTTCATACTAATGTATAAACAAGTAAGAGTACTCTAGTCGGAACCGCCCGACTAGGAGATACCCCGAATCCAGTTCACTTACAAACGCACGTCGCATAATGCGTACTTTACTCTTGAAGAAATACTTGAAAAACTACTAACCTGAAAATTTTATCGTTATGAGATTTTTAATCGATGTACAAATATAAGCGCAAGGAAGTAGTACTTGAATTGCGATTTTTTTAATTTGTGCCGAGAGGGTGTGATATCCAAATTGGGGGGCTTTAGTTATTATAGTTTCTGAGATATGCTCAAAAGACCGTGTAAAAACCGATAAATATCGATCATAAGAAAACGGGCCGGGCTATCAATAATTCGAAATAAACTTGGTCTGCTTATGGTATACACGAACTTAAAAAACCAAAATTCAATTCTCTAGCTTGCAGGTTCGAATCGGCTGTTGATTCTGATCAAGAACATATACACTTTATGGGGTAGGAGATGCCTTCTTCTGCCCTTTGCATACTTTTGCATAAAACAATAAAATTCTTTTTATCCACTTTCAATGGGTTCAGAGCATACAACCAACACTTAAACAGATTCTGAGGAGTACAATTTTTTGTCAAAAATCATGCTAAAAGTTACAACAATTTTGACATTAAAACTATCATTTGCAATTGTTCTGATTAATTTCAAAATGTGTTTTCTAATTTACCTCCTTTTCACATTCCCCTATTTCTATGTTGCAGGAAGTGTTGCGTCGTGACTGGATGTTCAAGCTGGTCGGGGAAGATACATTTGAAATTGAGCAGACGCGCTGTATTATTCGCGTCGATCCGGCGCCAGGTTTCAAGTACGAGTATTCACTCTATATAGATGGCAAGTCGCACGATCAGTACACCGAGGAGCTAACGCGTCAGTATCGTCTTTGGCTGTGCACATGCGGCACGGAGCAGGCGGGGGCAAGGGATGCGTCTCAGGAATACCGCATTATGCTCAAGCTGAACACGCTCAGTTTGTATGTAAACGATGAGCTGCGCGAGGAGACCGTAAGTGGACCGGATGTCGACCGAAAGCGACCGCTTGCCAAGGCCGACTATTAATCATGCTCCATTTTGTAGGCTGTTTTCGTGCACGGCGGCACGGACACAAGTTTTGTGCTACAGGACACTCAATTCGTATTACAGGCACGCTCCAGTGGCAACAAACACGACGGCATCGTGCACACATTGCTTGTTAATGGGGTGCCTGTGCCGGAAGCAAAGATACAGCAAATCATGCAGGAACCCGTCTCCATTCTACAAACTAACTGAACCTAGTTAAGACAAAAGGGATCACATTTGCATTTGTTAATTTTTCGTTAGCCTGGATTCTGAAACATGATTCATGAATTTACGAGCTAAATGCAGTGATTACTGATTGTTTAGTGAACACTTAATTCAAAATGTATCTAATAAATAGTCAAATGCTGTTCCCAACAATTTAAACAAAATGTCAGCCACATTTTATAATAAACCATGAAGTAATAAAGCAGAACCTACTTGTTTTCAATCTTTTGAATGCATTCAATGATCTTTGCAAATTAAATAGACCCATACGTGTCTCCCTTCCATAATGAACTAAATTGTTAAAAGTTTTACTTACACAATAATTTATTCGTTTGTTTATATGCATAATTGTAACGCAAATTGTTTACGTTTTCAATTTCATTTGACATTTTGCTAGCATTCAGAGTACTCAAAGTGCATTTAGTATAAAAAACAAAAACACAACATACAAAACAATATTTCTCGAAAACAGCAACTGGAAAGAACATACAATTGTTGGTAAAGTAAACAAATATATTTAAACTTAATATTCAAAAAAATAGTTATATAAATATAGTTGTCTAAAGTGTAGAAAATGTATAAATAAATTGTTTTTTGCCATCTACAATTTGTTTAAATTTGAAAATTTTTAAGAAAAACCTTTCACATTAGTCCATTGCTGTTTATACGTTTTTACAATAAAAATGTGCATTCTAAATTTGTTCAGTGTTCGTCTTCTTGTTACATAGGTATGTATGTATGCATGTATGTATGTATGTATTTATATAAATTATGTACTATGTTACGCTTTAATTGATTGATTGCTATTATTTTTGTTTAATCAAAATTTCTTGTCGGTATTTGTATTTTTTCCGTTGAGTGTTTAATAATTTTAAATTGCTTTATGTGTTGTCACTTTGAATACATTAACAGTTAACATTATTTGTTTTGTTGTTTATCATATACGATTCATTTCAAAAATTTGTAGATAATTAAAAACACAATTTGTTTAAATTTCCATTTAGGTTAAAGCAACACAGTGATATTTTGTTAATACTAATATATTTCTGTTTTGCGTTTTGTTTTTGTTTATAATTTTTGTAATATCTCTACTCATTTAAGGGTTATAAAACCATAATTTACAATTTTATTTTAATACATGTATTTATATTTTAAAAACTCACACTCTGCAAGGAATTTGAACAATTTTCTAGGGAACACGCAAAAAATACGTGTTTGGAAAATAATTCAATTTTATTTGTTTTACAACTAACAATAAAAAGGGACAGTGATAATAATTTTATTGCTTGCTGGAAATCTCATACTTATAAGTATTTTACAATAATTTAACAACAATTTCGTATAGTAAGTACAATGTGGAATGTGTTCGTTGAAAACGTAAAGTTTCTAATACTTAACAAAAAAGAAATATATTGCCAGTAGACGGATGTTTTTTTTTTACGATTTTGTGTAAATTTAATAATACAGAAAACAGAATAAATTATCAATTGCTTATAAATCTAAATATTTTAGAGCGATTCAACTTTTGTTCGTATCATCAAATTTTGATAATGAATTTTGATAAGTTTGCCAGTTCAATTAGGTCTATATACTTTACTGCACTTTCTGCTTACACACACATTTATTAATTTGTTGCTGCTGCTTTTAAAAACCGTTCTGCTCACTAAACACTAACACACATACATTTTACATAATAATTACGCACTTAAATATAATATATTGATTTTTTTTCGTATTTTGTTGTTACTTTTTTTGTAGTGTTTCTAGTTGTTTATATATATTTTTTTAGTAAAATTAAATGTCTTGCTTTTAAATATTTAAAAATTATATGTATATGTATATATATTTTTTGTTTAGATGTGTATGTGTGTATAATTTTGTTGTAGATTTTATAGCTTAAAAATGTTTGATGGTCGCATACTTTTTGGGTGTCTTTAAACGTACGTGCTGAAAAGTCTTGCGTTGAGTTTAGAATTTTTTTTTTTGTTGCTGTTGTTGTTGTTGCATGCAAAAAGTTTGCCTAGTTGCCTAGGTGCTTAAGTAGTAAAGTAATCGTTTGTAGTTTAGTGTAATACTCGCAAATTGTGACAGTTTGTTTTATGTATCTGTTTCTGTTTTTTTTTTTTTTTTTTTGGTATGAAAGTAGTTGTTAAGACATTATTATATAAGATTATAATTACTTTATTTTTTTTTTAAAGTATTTTTTCAATATTTTGTGTGTTTATTTGTTGCATTTGCTAGTTGTTGTTGCTGTCTGCTAGCTGTTGCTCTTGTTGCTGTTCTTTATCTAATTCGTTATTTTAATTAGTTCAATGGAAGGCAAAACATGTGCTGCAGTAGACTTTTATTATTATTTGCTTGCATTTGATTATTTTGATTGTTATTGTTACCATTATGATGATGTTGCTGTTGCTGCTGATGCTGTTGTAGTTGCTGATGCTGTTGCTGGTATGGATGAAATTGCTGCGCTTGCAGCTGCTGGCGATAATCTTGCTGCTGGCTTATATTATTATTGGTATTGGCTGCACCTCCCGCGTTGTTCAAATGCAAGAGACTCAAATCGTCAGCCACAGAATCGTAATCACTGGAATCTTCTCCATAGAGCTGCAAGGGTTATGTAAAAAAATTGTAACTAATTTTTGTATATATATTAATCTACCTCTAATTTTAAACCTAAAAGTCAACTTTATTTGTTTTCATTGATTTTAATTTATACATTAGATACAAATTAAATACATCAGATTACGTCTAGGCCACACACACTTTACCAACATATACTATATAGAAAAAACTCTCACTAACACATGCCCCTACTGCAAAAACTCAACAATTGACATTCACCATATTTTATTCTCATGCCAAGCTCTACAACTTCACAGATCCTCCTTCCGTTACAATACATATCACTTATTACAAATCCAACAAATATAAACTTAAAAATCATTTTCGAATTTCTAAACAAATCTAATATACTTCACAAGATTTAATGTAAACAACACAAAACAAACCACTTCGCGAGCTTAAGGCCCTTGCAGCCACTGCTTGCCTCCATAATTGTTAGTCTTAAGATTTTAATCTTAAGCTTGCATTATATAAATAAATAAATTGCATTTATAATACAATTTCTTCAAGACCCGTTTTCTAATATCCATTGCATCGTTAACATGCACTATTTACAAGTTTTAAGTTAGCAACTGGTTTGGCAAAAGTTACAAGCGACTTATCTTATCTGTATGGCGAAAAAAAATGTAATTATAATTGTACTGATTTGGGAACTATGGGAAATAGATATAATAATAGAAAAATGGTTTTCCAAAATTATTAACAATATAATTCTAGTGGTTGCAGTGAAATTACGCAAACGAATCTGTTTACTGTCAGAAAGTGAAAATTAACAAAAAGTTGTTATGTTTATATTAGTTTCACTTTTTTATATTGATGATGATGATTTATATTGATGTATTTTTCATTATGTATTTAATTAATTAAAATGTGAAGCTCGGAAAATAAATTCTCAAGTATACTCTAACAAGAATGTTTTAAAATTGTTTGTTGTACTTTTAAGTTAGGTCTGGATCCAAACTATTATTTTTCATTTAGCCAATATCACTGCGGACGGCTGTCCGCGCTAGTTACGAAGCACTAAGAAGTGTGCGAAAAGCGGCAAGCATATATACGCGATGTTTTGGGGGCTTTCAGCAAGTTGCTTAGACAGATAAAAATTACGCATCGAATCCCATAACTGGTTTCAAAGGTTTTAAGAAATTAAATTGTTTGTGTCTTTCCGAAAATTAAATGAAAATCTTGTTTTTTTGCGTATGATAGCTTTGAAACTTTCTCAATCATGAACCAAGAAACTTTTGTTCTGCCTTTTGAAAAAACCGCTAGTTTGGTCGTAAAAAATGTACACCCCACAGTTTCTTTTTTTCGTTCAGTAAGTAGGTAAAAAGATACAGGTGAAAAGTTTAAAATTTCACATATTTATAATTTTAAAAAATCGGCTTCATCAAAATGCCTAATATGTTTAATAACCAATGCTGCCATACTTTTTTTGTATTTGTTTTATTTTTATAATGCGGGCAATAAACTTAATGGTTGCTGTCGATGATGTCTAACACGCAGTTTAGGTGTCTATTGTGAGAGGCGCAGAGGCAAACTCTTTATACCCTGAACCCATTGAAAATGGATAAAAAGGGTATATTGATTTTGCGCAAATGTATGTAACAGGCAGAAGGAGGCATCTCCGACCTCATAAAACATATGTATTCTTGGTCATAATCAACAGCCGAATCGATTTGGTCATGCCTGTCTGCCCTGGCTAGAGACTTGAACTTCTTGAACACGAGAACACGTCCATGTCAAGAGCAGATCAAGTTTATTTTAAAAGATCGACAGCCACCAAAATTGGTTTAATATGCTGTCGTAAAGCATACACACTCCCACTCCACCCAAAAAAATAATAGAAAATTTTTCCAATAGGGGGGCCAAGCGTAGACGCTGCGCATCTTGATGGTTAAATATGCTTTCGCCACTAGATTGTTACCTTGTGTAGAGGTATTTTTATATGATCTTTTTAATACGAATTTTTAGGGAATGTATCTATCGTGTAAAAAAAGAATAAGGTGTATAAACACCCGATTCTCTTTTTATTCGGTAGATATGTTCCACAAAAAACAGCATTAAAAATATCGCATAAAAAAAAAACACTACTTACATAGTAAAAATAGGGATGCGTTCCGTTATTTTCAAAAAGACCATAAAACCAAAAAAGACATGACTAGCATTGTATAATTAGGGATACGTTCTAAAAATTTTGAAAGGCTAAAAAGTTGTATGGAAAAGTCAATATCAACTTTTCGTTGCTCTATCTGTTTTCCATTGTAGTTTTATATAGTTTTATTTTAAAACTGAAAAAATTAATCATCTTAATCAACAAGTGTTTGACTTGTCTTTACACAACGAAAGGAATGATAATTTATTCTTCCAAAATTATTGAGCATACCTATGTTGCGCTTCTGAATTGCTAGACTCGAAATCTTGTAAAAAAAAAGATGCTCATTACTCATAACTTCGAAATCGCATAAAAAGAGAACTGAGTGTATATATAAAACAGAGTTACCAACCTGCAATGCAATTATATTTTCACAAGTTCATTGCTAGTTGAACATGCACTTTAACATTTCATAGTACTCGATTAAATTTATTCATATTCAAAATAGCATTATGTGCTTGGCAAAAGTTGCAAGAGACTTTATTGGCTTTGCAAATAGAATTGAAATGTAGTGACCTTTCAATACAAAAATGTTTTCATATAAGAACAATTAGTTGGCATTTACTGTATGAATGATCAATTTATATTCTGTTTCCAGTACACATTGCAAATGAAAGTCGCGACTGCGCTTTTCTTGCTTTGCTGATTGAATATCGAGAAGTTAAACTAGTCTTTTTATAAAAAAAATTCCCTATTAAACAAATTATAACCTTATAATATATTTTAATTTTTTAATAAATAATAATAAGCAGTTATAAAGTACTTTGGCAACTTCTTTAAGCCGCATTGTGTAAAGCTTCAGTGCAGTAAAGATAAGAAAACCCTTCAAATTGTATCTGCTTTGTAAATTTATCCTAATGCCAGCTATCTACAGCTTTACAGGGCACATTAGTTGTTAGGCCTTACATATGAAATGTGATCCAAAATATTATCTATGTTTTTTAGGTTTAACTTACACGCATATTATATGGATGCAGGTCACACGTCTCGTGGTGTCAGACGCAATCCTCCAGTGACATAAGCAAGGGGTTTACATACTCGAAGCCCTCGAATTCCGATTGATCGATGTTTTCAATGACATGGCTAAGGAAAAAACAACATATTAGTAAAGCAAAATTACACATTTTTTTTTAGCTTGTTGAAACCCGAATGGAGAAAAGAGCCAAAAATAAAAACTTACTCATCATCGGGTGTAAGCTGCACCGGTTCGCCGGTAAACTCGATCGGGAAATTTGCCAAATCACGATCGGAGTCTAAACGTGGCTTGAATGGAGGCGAAACCTGTTTGTGTTCGAGCTGCATGAGGTTGAATTTGGTGTGTGTTCGGGTGTGCAGGCGTGTGTGTGTGTATTGAGTGTGTGCAGGATATATGCAAAGATAGTAAAAATAAAATGATTATAGCTAAAGACACTGCCAACCAATCTAGGCAAACTTAAAACCGAATTTAATAAGGCTCAGGACACATTTAAATGCATGTCCGTGTGAGTTTTTGTGTGTGCTGATGATAATGATGACAAGTAGTAGATAGAGCGAGCTGGGTAGGGGTGTTCTTTTATGGTAATAGAGGTGACAGCGAGCGGGTTCACAATGTGGCTGAGAGCGAACATTACCTGCTGTTAGTCTGACCACTAATGCTATGAAGTTTTTTTATATTTGATTTATATTGGAGATTGTCTCATGCGTCGTTAATACAAGTAGAACAAAATAACCAAAGCTAAAAGACATTTTCTGTTTTTGTTTTTGTTTTCTTTTACACATAACTTACGGATCATCCGGCGTCAATTCAGCCGGTTCTCTGGTAAACTGAACGTCAAAATTTGTTGTCATATAAGGATCGCCAGGATCCAGGTTTGGTATATAAGGCGGTTGTACCTCCTTTTGTGCAATCTTATTATACACAAAGTTATAAATAGTACATGATATTTTATAGAAGGTATATAAAAGGACGCAAATTTGATTAAACACAAGTAAATAAAAAAATAATTATATTTGAATTACAGTATTTAAGAATATCTAAAGAGGAAATAGATCTAATAGAATTACTGAAATTTTGAAATTTCGATAACTTGTTTCACTACTTTTAGTCCTATTACCTAATATGAAGTTAAAATTGAAACATCCGAAATTATTTAAATCTCTTTCATTTTATAAAGGTTAATTATTTCAATATTATATTTAAAGTGTTGGATGTATTATTATTGTTTATTTCGTGTTTTACTTTCATATCCAAAATATTAAGAACTTTAAAGTAAGAAATTTCCTACTTTGTGGCAATATATTCCCTGTGCTATCCAAAATCTAAACAGATAATATAAAAACAAGTAAGATGGCTCTAGTCGGGTGCCCCCGACTAGGAGATACCCTGCACCCAGCGGCATTTAAAGCTCTTTGCATTCATACACACATTCACAAAGTATCACATACACACACACACACAAACGCACGCAGCAAGGTACGCACTTTGCACATTTGCTGCGCTTGGCCCCACTTTGGAAAATTAATTCTTGAACAACTTTTAAACTAAATTTATGAAATTTTCAGTGCTTAATAGGAGCATCCAAATCTTAGTACAAACCAAAGCGCATGTAGTACTTGCGTTTTCTTGATATGGGGGGAGAATGGGGAGAGGTATCTGAAATCCGAAATATTCATAATCTGCGTATCCTTTACGAGCACATATTGATGGTTCTAGGTCATATAGTCTCCGAGATATGCCAAGAAACCAAGTTTTAAAATCGATTTTTATCGATAATAATGAATCGGAGCGAGATATCGAAAAAAAATACAAACTTGTACTGCGTATGGATTAGGAGAATATATAGTCGTTTAGTTTATGGGGTCAGAGATGCTTTCTTCTGCCTGTTACATACATTTGCACAAAACCATTATACCCTTTTACCCATTTTCAATGGGTTCAGGGTATAAAAAGCAGTTACCTTTTTCTTTCAGACATATATCAGATGTACGCTATAATTCTATATGTTTTCATACAAAAACTAAATTTTAATCTCTGTTCCCATGGGAACTATATACAGTAAACGTTAGGTTGGTTAGAATTCTTCAAATATTTTAAATATTCTTCGACCGATTCCTTTTATTACAGCTATATGATATAGTGCCCCGAACAGGCAGAATATGTTAGGTCAACTGTCTACAGTATGTATCGAGATTTACAAACTGAGAGATTAGTTAGCATAAGAATGTCGGTTACAGCCGACTGCAACTTTCTTACTTGCTTTTAACTTATTTTTAAAAGACAACAATAATTTGACCTACCAAGGAGCTTAGCAGTTGTCTTCTAACAGTCTATGAACAGTAACTTAATAATGATATTTTTAGCTGTCAAATCCGAGAATTTTAATTAGCCTTACTATAAAGACTGCAGCACTACAAGTATCATCATTATTATCAAAAGAAACATCATCGAACACACACAAACACACATATTCTCCATGAGTTGGCCTTGGACTTACCATCTCCCAGTCGATGACCTTGAAGAATGGATGATTTACAATATCCATGAAGGCAGATTCGCGATGGCAGCCAAGGCGATCAGCGGGATTCTTGTTGAGGAAACCTTTTAAGACGGAGGCAGCCTTCACGCTCAACGAACGCGGTATGCGTATGGTCTTCTCCAGAATCACTTGGAACAGATAATCCTCGGTATTCTGCAATTGTTAAAGCAATTGTTAGACAGCTGCATGAGTTTACAGTGTAGAATTCTCGCCTGATCGGGATTTTCGGAAGCGCCAGCAATGTCAAAGGGACTGCGTCCAGCAAGCATTTCGTAGAGCAGCACGCCCAGTGCCCACCAGTCCACGGAGAAGCCATAATCTTCGCCACGCAATATCTCGGGCGCGATATAGTTGGGAGTGCCGCAGAATGTGGAGGTGGTGTCGCCCGGACGAATGCCCTCCTTGCACATACCGTAATCGGTGAGCTTGATGTGACCCTCGTGATCAAGAAGCACGTTGTCCAGCTTCAGATCGCGATAGATGATGCCCTTCTCGTGCAGAAAGTTTAACGCCAGACTGATCTCAGCAGCATAGAAGCGGGCATGCTCCTCGGGCAGGCGGCGTTGGCGCTGCATGTGATACATCAAATCGCCGCCGCGCACAAACTCGATGACAAAGAAGAGACGCGAGGGCGTCTGGAAGCAGGAGTGCAGTCCCACCAGGAATGGGTGATTCGAGGCCGTCTCAAAGACGTGCTTCTCGGTCTGCACCCAGTCGATGTCCTCGTCGTCGGTGACCAGTGCCTTCTTGATCACCTTCATCGCGTAGATGCGACGTGTGCGCCGCAGCTCCACCATTAGCACCTTGGCGTAGCTGCCGCGTCCAATGACGCGTATCAGCTCAAAGTCGTTCAGCGAGTACTGGCGCTGGGTGGCCGGCTCCAGCGAATCCTCCGGCGGTGGCGGCACCACAATGTGCGTGTCCTCGTACGAATCGGCACCGCCGCCAACCGCCTCATAAGGCAGCGGTGGCAATGGCACCGGCATCGGATCGTTGGCCTCCTCGGCCCGCTCCTTGACCAGCGGCTCCGGCTGGTCGGTGCAGTGCTTCTGCACCAGCTTATGGCACTTTTTGTGCACCAACAGCTTGCATTGTATACACTTGAAACCCTGACGACCCAGGCCCCAGATGCGATCCTGGCAATAGGCACAGAAGGCACGCTAAAAAAAGATGTAAAAGAAATATAAATCAGATGAGCTTAGATATAAGGCAGATTCCATTGTAACCAACGGGCAAAGTGGTCACACTATAAAGTAAATTGGTTAAAATGATATCTGATTGGTAATCAATACACACACAATGTAATAATAGTTTTTGAAGGTAAACTTTAATGTGTGATAAATTAAAAGCGCTTATTTGACGAAAAATTCCTGACCTGAGGAACCTACTTTTGTATATTACTGTTATATATGTATGTGCGAATTGTATGAAAATATATAACATGTAATATTTATAATTGCATTTAAAGGTAAGAAGTATACAAATAATAACATTTAATTTTAGCTGTATAATTAAATTTTTTTAAATTAAATAATTTTTTTTAATTACTTTTGTTTTCTTTAGATATATTCAATGTTTACTATGTAAAGTGAGTAAACCCTTCTATTTTTTTGTTGAACTGGATATTGTTGAATACATATACATGTATAAAAAAAATGTTAAGTAACAAAAACAATACATTGTATTTGTACCTTTACAAATTTTAAATATTGATAAGCACTTTTGAATACTTTTTTTTTGTTTATTTTTTTTATTATTTACTGTACACTATTAAGTTAACCTTTGGCTATTTTTTTCTACAAGGTATTGTGATTTTAATTTAATTTAAAAATAATTTTTTCACTAAAAATAAATAAAATACACATATTTTGTTATTGTGAAAAATTCAAATAACGATAAGAACATAAACAAAAACCATGCATTTAATTAGTTGTAGAAAAAATTGTTTTATATAAAATTATATATTCTCATGCAAGTCACATTACATTAAATTTGTATGTTGGTTTTATAAGTGCGTGTTTTATTGTTTCATTGACCCCATGTCTATGTGCAATGGTGTATCCATTAGATATCCAATGTACACACATGTGTGTTTACTTACGCGATTGAAACGTTTGGCCTGAAAAATGTGTCCATTGACGCGATATAATTTGCGCCAGCGACGCGCGCCTCTTCTGTAGATGCTGCCTATAAGGTTATATGAATATAGGATTAATAAGCCTTATCTGAGATATACACACAGAAATAAACACTTACGATCTTCGCCATCACAGGACAAACCCGGCGCTTGAGGAACATTTGGAAATACTGAAAATACAAAACAAAATAAAAAAATAGCATTAGATCGCGTGAGAATGCGTGTAAATGGGCGTAATAAAAATAAGCCAAATTTCACCGAATTGTTCACTTTCAATTAGTTTTTATGCTTACGGCCAGTTGGTTTGCCCATGGTGAGCCTAGCCTTATCAATTTTATTGGCCGAACACTAATGTGATTTTGTTGTATATATTTTGTATTGTATGTATTTTATTATATATATTTTTGGTTTTTGTTTTTGTTTTACTTATAAACGGATTTTTGCCCAGCCACATTTGCCGTCGATTGTGTGTCTAATGTGGCTTGTTAACATGACAGAACCAACTCCCTGACTGAGGCAGACGAACGCTAGGCGGTCGGGTCTTATCTCTGCAGCGGCCACGCACCACGTACAAAATACAACTGCGGAGAGCGCAGCGCTCTTTGAGAAGTTTTTCCAAGTAATTGCCACAGTTAATTAAGTTTTCCGGACAGCCCGAGCAAAGAGACAAACGATTCAGTGTCCGTCTCAATTGAGCCCAATTGTTCGCCTCAGAGTTTTGATGTTTTAGCTATCGCTCATATTCAATTAGTTCTCCAATTCCTATGGGGTTTAACATTTGACTCCCCACAAGGCCGCAGTATTGTGGCAATCCGATCAGAGTGCGTTCATGCCTTGCATTGACCTAGAATTCCCAACATCTAATGCCATATTAGCTATTGAGCAGCTACAGACATATACACATATATCTCACAGACGTTTATCTATGCCCAGATAGTTGTTCTTATCAAGCGCACTGTGATATGAATGACAAAATTTGTTTGGTTTCTGCTATGTCGTTGGGTGTTGTTGTGTGGCCAAGCAAAGATAAGGCGGCAAATTTACAGACCAGAATAATATTGGGAAATAGAGGTAGCTTAGTTAGCGAAGGCGCGTTATGCAGTAGGTTAGTCATTGAACTGAGTGAGCAACAAGTGTGAAGGTCGAACGGATGTTTAGGGGGTATAAGAGAAATAATGGGGAACATATGTGGAATGCATGGGGAACCATTGTCAATGCATGTGTAAATACACGTGAAGCTTATACTAAATGTTTGTGGAACTTATGTGGCTTATGACAATATCCGATGTACATAAAGTACATTTTTTGTAGCTTTTAGGTCAAGCGTCAAATGTATACGGAATACGGAATAAAATACACACATTTTTAAATTTAATTAATAACGCTGATTTTTTAATAACACCTGTGTGATTTTAACTATGACAAATGTATCCGGAATATATAAAGTAAACTTTAACACACATTTAAAAAATTGATTAATAAGGCTGATTTGCTGATAACACCTTTGTCTTTATACAATTAAAAACAACAACAATAAAGTCCATAAACAGACCAGCGGCTATTTTAGTGACATTTATTGATTCATAAATACTTCAACACTGATCTCACGCCCTTATGTGGTATCAGATCGGACAGCTGTTGTCACCTAAAGTGCCTCTATCTGATCAATACTAACAGGAGACGCCACCGCTCATAAAAGTGGCCGTTTGGGTGCTGTAAATGTGCGCCGCCTCGCAGAAACCGCTCCAGATGATCATCTTTGCTGCGGGGTCAGCGCAGGTCAGACAGCCGCAAGAGGCGCGCAGAAACAGTGTTCAATTAAAATAACTTGAAGCCAGCACCAAAGCAAATTATGTGTACAAAATAATATTTATTTGATTTTTGTGGCTTCGGCACGCGCGAGGCGTCGTTACCGCGCGACTTTCAGCTGCGAACTGAGACAACAAAAGCGAGCGAAAGAACCGAAATCAAAAAGCACAACAAAAGAAAAACAGTATAAAAGAGAATTAACAGCCTCAAGAGGCTATTGAATTGTCACAAGAATTGGACGACGAGCTGAGGTCTAATTGGGAACAAGTGAGAGCGCAGCGAATGGGGCAGACGTTTAATCAGGGATGGAAATTAGTTTTCAACGAGGAAACAAACATAATGTTCTAGTAAATAAAATTAACTGAAAACTTTATTTATTTAATTGCAGCGTGATATAAATATTAAATAATTAAACAATATAAAAATAGCGGTTCGGAACCCGATGCACAGTAATTTGCAATATTTAAAATAATGATGAAAACAATATATAAATATGTAAATATATATATGTATTTATGCATATTATAATAAAGTACAGTCCTCGGTAGATGAATTGCCAAAGAGGGCATGGGCAACAGCAGCCAGTGTCGTTAAAAAAGTTAGGTTGACAATAAAAAAATAAAAATGATCATAATAAACAATAAACAGTAAAATTCATTAGATTAATAATAATAGTAATAATAATAATAACAATAATAATAATAATAATAATAATAATAATAACAATAATAATAATAATAATAATAATAATACTAATACTAATAATAATAATAATAATAATAATAATAATAATAATAATTATTATTATAATAATAATAATAATAATAATAATAATAATAATAATAATAATAATAATAATAATAATAATTATTATAATAATAATAATAATAATAATAATAATAATTATAATAATAATAGTAATAATAATAATAATAGTAATAATAATAATAATAATTATTATAGTAATAATAATAATAATATTTAAGAATGTAAAAAACTAAAAAATTTACTCTTCCGCTAATATTCAATAATATTCCGCTAATATTCGATAAGTTTTCTATATTCTTGAAAGTTATGATCAAAAGTGTTAAACAGCCGTTTTTATACTCGTTCACGAAGTGAAAGGAGGATATTGGTTTTGTGCAATGACCGTCAGTCCGTCTGTCTGGAGACGGAAAATATATTTTCGTGTATACCCGCGTCACATAAAGTGTAACGATTTTTTCGACCCCCAACTGGGGATTGAAAATTCTATAAAATCTATATATCTCCCTTATCTTTTCAAGCCACTTACATACATTTTTATAGACGGGTTACTGGTAACTTCATCCAAGGACGTATAAAAATATTGGGGGCTCGTAAACTGCAAAAATCGATATCTTCCACAATTTTAGAGCTAGAGTTTCCAAATTTAGTAGTCAGTGTTCGATTAACCTTCTCTAAAGATCGAGCCGAAAAATTTCGGTCATGTGCGCTGCCGATCCCACAAAATCGATATTTTACCAAAATAATAATAAGAATTGGGACCGTTTTCGACTGTTTTAGTGAACGAATATTGCGCAGTATGTTACACCCTGCAAATTTCTTACTTATTTGAAGATGTTCACTTTTAGGCATTTATAATACCCTGAATCCAACAATGGATAAAAGGGTATAATGGTTTTGTGTAACGACAGCTCGTAACTGGTTTCAGGGTATCTCCTAGTCGGGCACTCCCGACTAGAGCACTCTTACTTTTTTTAAATATTGTTATTCGTATTCCAACTGGCTTCATATACTATGGACCAGTTCATTGAAATTCAAATTGGAATTCCTTGAGAGTTTTCTATTCCGCACATTTACCTGTTGCATAGGCCGGCTCAATCTCCTCCTCCGACTGTAGCTGATGCTGTGAAGGCATCTGATGTTGTTGCTGCTGTTGTTGTTGCTGTTGCGCTACGCCCATGGGCACCGTGGGAATGGGCACGGGAATGGGCAAGCGCTCGTAGTGTATGCACTCGTGATGATATTGCTGATGATGATGTCCGTGGCCATTGTGAATGGTGCCCAGGACGCTACTGCGTCCGCCCATACTGCCGCCAGCGATGCTGCCTCCGCCGCCGCAGCCATTGAGGCCGCTGCCAGCGCTGCCGCTGTGATGGCCATGGTGATAGTCCATTAGCATGCCCGGTCCGCCGACGGCAACAGAGGCGCCAACAACTCCACCCCCACCACCGCCGCTGCTGCCGCCACCGGAGTCGTCGGTGGTGGTGGTGTTGTGGCAACGACTGGAGCAGCGACCCAGCGAGCCGCTGCCGGTGCTGTGATGCCCCAGGCTGCCCATGTGCCCGGCATGGCCCATCACCAGCATGCCACCCATTATGGAGCCACCGCAGCCCTGGCTCGAATCGGAGCCGGAGTCGTGACCCGTGCAGACGGCACCCGCCGATCCAGGCCGGCTGAGCGTCGCATGCGGCGGTGTCACCGAGGCCGTCGTCTGCATATAATGATGCGTATATGGATGGGGATGCGGCACATCGTAATCACCAGTATCGATGTGGCTGGCGGACATCATGCCAATGCTGCCGGTGCTCCCAGTACCAACGCCAACTCCCACACCGCCCTGCTGCAGGCAGCCCAACGAACCGTGGGCGCTGCCATGATGGCTATGGCTATGATGGCTGCCATGAGCGCTGCCGCTGCGACTGTGCAGCGAGACGCCCCTGGTCAGCGTGTTGTTCGCCGACTGTATGGAACTGACCACTGCGCCTCGGCACATGATGTCCGACAGCTGATTGGCCTGAATATCAAAGTACTTTGACTGCCGCACAGAGAAAAGCAAATGTCAGTTGATAAGCTCAAGTCTGTGGGGAGCTGTGCATGATTTACAACATTCGTTGCCTTCAAAACCCATTCAATATACTATAAAATCAGATCGAATCCAATCGATAACGTAAGTGAATTGCTTAACAAGTTCTTCCTAATTGTGAATTGTTACTTGTTAATTATGTATGTGCTAATTCTTTTTGTTGGGATCTTACTGGTTGGATTTTGGATTTTATGCTGCTCTCTAGTCATTATAGACATTATTTTGAAAAAGAAGTGATCTTACCTGTTATATATTAATCCTGTTAAAATTTAATGAAATTGATATTTAGATATCATCAAATTTCTAAAATACTTTTTAAAAAAAAACTATGCTATACACATTTAAGTGCATTTATTGCCTAATTTTTGTATTTGTATTGTAAGAATAATACTTTTAAAATAGAAAGACTATTTTTTCTTGTTTCCTTTTCTTATTCTTCTTCTTATATTCTGATATTAAAAATGAAAATTAATAGCTCAATAAATAAAAATAAAATTTATTTTGTGAGCTATTTTAATAGATAGTGTAAAAGTAGTGTAGCTGGCTCTAGACCAAACGTTGGTTTATTGAACCTCCCGGTTCCATCATCAGCAGTCTTTGCTATCCACCTTGCCAGCGCCTTGCCACTTTTTCGAAGCTTGAACTTGTTGAGAATTCTAACGAGTCAAACAACGAAAAAATAGCAAACCAACGTTTGACAAAGAGCCAGCCAGCTTACCTGTACACTTTGAATTTTCTACCGTATTTCTGCCTAGTCTTAGAAAAAACATTAAAAAAATGCAATACAAAATGGAATATATTTGCTAATTGATTTTAAATGTCCGAAAATCCCTTAGATTTTTCTGTAAAATGGATATTTGTTATACATTTTTTGAGGTTTAAGAAGGAAGAGTAATTAAAGACATTTTACTGTAACTTCGGACGTAATACCTAATTAATTTTAAATCTATTTTGACTATATCTTTTTTGGTATCTACTAAGTTTTTAAAGATTTTTAGATTTTTTAGATGTTTATCAACTTGAATGAGTCTTGTTTTGCAGGCGTTCACGGTTCGAATCAGGCACAGCTCTGGAGCCCTGTTCTATGTAGTACCGTGTTCAGTACCTGCGGACTGTCCAGCTGGTCCAGCGACTGTCTGCGGGCCGCATAGTCCAGGTGCGTGAGCAGCTGTTGTGCGGCCGGGCAATTCTTGTTCGAATGCTGATGAAGATGCTGCTGCGAGGACGTGAGCAGCGGCGGGGGCGGCGGTGTTATTGAGCCGCACGGTGAGCCCGGACAGGGACTGGAGCAGCGCGACCGGCATGTGGGACTGTAGCAGAGCGTGCCACCCCCGCCGCCGCCTTGTTGATTGGCCGAGGGTGTGCTGGGACAGGTCTGCGACTGTTGCGACTGTTGCTGTTGCTGCTGCTGTTGTTGTGGTAAACACGGCGGCGGCTGCTCCTCCTCGTCCTCCTGCTGTACGAGATTCACGGGCAGCGGGGTGCACTGCGTCAAGCGCCGTGGTGAGCGTCCACGATCCACAGTCGTGGCGGACCAGTAGCCCCAAGCCATCTTTAGTGTGTACTTGTTGTTGCAACAGTTGTTGCTGTTGTTGTGGTTCGTTTAGTTTTAGTTTCAGTTCTGAACGCGGCGCGTTGAAGATTCGGTTCGGTTTGTTTTGCACTTGACTTTTTGTTGCTGGCTGCGATTAATTGCCGCAAATTTGCATAAACTGGCAATGTCAACAAGCGAACCAAAGAGTGGAACACAAGTAGCGCAAAGAGAATGAAAACTTTAGACCAAATTGCACAGTGTGGCAAATGTGGGCGTCACAACTTGTTTTGGCTTGGCACCACACACAAATTGTCAAAATTATGTGAAAAACAGCATTCAATAATTTGTGTTTTGTGTGGTTTTGGTTGTGGCCTTGGAAATAGTTCTTCGATTCTGGTCTGAGCCCACAATGGTAATGCAAGCCAAAAACTAAGAGCTTTAACTCGAAGTTGATTAGAGATACCCTCGAAAATACATTTAAGTCTTAAATAAAAGTTAATATGTATTATTTTACATTATTTATTCAAATGTTCCCCCGAAAATGCCCACAGCAGTAAAACTTTTAGTGAAGCGAAAAAAAACATCAAAGTTTTAAAACAAACTAGGTTTAGAATTTTTGTTATAAAGTTATTTGAACCTAAAGAGTTGAAAAATATTTTGAAAATGATTTAATAAGCGAAAACTTATACAAATAAAGGTGAGAAATAATAAAAATACAGTTTCAAGTCTCTAACAAAATAAAGTAACATTAGGTCTCTATTTTTCTAGACAACTTTTCAAATTTATTTATTTTTTTTCATTTTTGTTGCAGTTATTCACAACAATGAATTCGAAAATTTAAATAAGTTTAAAACAACTTGCTAAATCTATTCAATATTAATTAAACATGTATAAACTCCTATCTTCAAATACTATTGTCCTGTCACAAAATAGCCCTCAGTTACACCACTGTGCCGGCTCAAGTGCAAATTGAGTGGCACATGGCAAAAAAAAGAGAATATAATAGAAACCGGGACAAGGCCCAGTAGCAGCTGCAACGGCAGTTGCTGCAGTTACAGTTGAAAACAGGCAGCGCCGCGGGCCGCCTAAAACTATGCAATGCAAAAGTTTTCAAAGCCAAGCGACAGCTGCGCCCCCTGGCGTGCAAATTCTATAGTTTAAAATGATTGATTAAAAACTGCAGGCAGTGTGGGCGGTTTGGCTTCGGGGCGTGGCCGGCTGGGGGCGTCATGCAGACGCGGCTTTCGCCGCAGAAACCACACCTAAAAAAATATAAATTGTGTAATAATGGGCAGCGCACAGCATGAAAGAAAGAGAGAGAAAGACAGTGTGAATAGCGAGAGGAACAGAAGCGGAGCAATGCGAAACAGCTGACAACTCTATTCAAGCACACACACACACACAGGCACACAACACACACAGGCACACACAGCGACGCTGCGACAATCACAAACAATTGAACCCAAGTCAAACGAGCGCACAAGTTGCTGCAAATTGTCAAAGGCGTGAAAGCCCAAGAAGACAGACAGGGAAGGAACAACACAGAGAGCGAGAGTATTGAAAAGCGAGAGAACGTGTGCCAAGCTGCGCAGGGAAATTTTACTCGCAGGGCTAACGAGTAAAATTGCTAAGTATGCAATCCTCCCTAGTGCAGTCAAGTGTAAATATAAAATTTCTTCAAGTGTATTGGTAGGTCACATCGAAACTTGACGTTGGGACCTTGTTGTTGTCGTCGTTGTAGTTGGTCTTGTTGAGACAATTGAAATTAAGTACTCTACTTTCATGCATAATTCGCATGATTAACGAGGCGACCAGAGGCGGGTTGGGGGTGTTTGGGGCCCAGTGCAGCAGCGACATCCACTTGAGGCAAGTGGTTTCGGTCGATCCTTACTTTTGTGCTGATGATGCAGCCTGCCCAAGCCAAAGCCCAGGACCAAACCCATTGGGAACGCTTCCTGCTCCCCCCAAGAGACCGGGGCAACATCGTTTGCTAAATATAAACACACTTCCAGGCATTTTGTGTGGCGACTGCAATTGGAGCATGAATATTGGGCGGGGGTGGCGGTTCATCGAATGAGCTGACAAGTTGGTTAGTTGCACAGCATTAACATCGCCCGCCCACACACAGCAGTGACAGTGACAGCGGTAAATCAATCAGTGGCTAGCCCCAACAGATGCTTTGACGTTGCGATAAACTGGCAATGTGCATATAATTTATACGAAAATATTTTTGCTTGCCCGGAGCAGTTACTATTAAATCGGGCTAATCTTATAATCTCGACTTTAGCAGTTGCTAAAATTGAATGAATTGAATGAAAAAAACTTTCGCAAAGCGAAGCAAACTCTAATTATTTAATATGGTTAAATTGGTATTAAGCTATCTGTGTTCAAGAATAAAATGTTATTCCTAATTACATAATATATTAAGTGGAAAATTTCACGATTTTTAATGATTATTTTAGTTACTATGCAATGTTATGTTATGAATATAGTACTCATTTAAATTCAATCAAGCTAGTACATATGTTTAAATTTTTATTTCAAGTATATCAGTTTAACAATTACTAGAAGTGATAACAAATCTCTCGATTATGGTATACGTTTAACGAATTTAAGTTTATTTCATTTTATCAAATTATAAAAGTCCCAGATAATTTCATTTGCTGTTGATAATCGAATTGAATTGATTTGTGAAAGTGTAAAAATAAAATAAAAACCTAAGAAATCTACACTTCGGATTCCCTGTCATTATATATATCTCAGAAGTAGATATAGTCATATAGATAAACCGATGGACATGGCTGCAAAAACTTGGCTAGATGCTGATTAAATATATATGTATATAATTTACAGACGAATAACTGTATTATATTTGCTTAAAAAAACATTAAAATGACCTTTACGCATACTTCTAATGTGTCCAGTTAATTTAATCTCATAAAATAAATTCTAAAATGTAGTGAATACCCATGAATCCCATAGATAAGTTCTATTAATGCTGTTTAGCTCTTAACAAACTGAGTAAAAAGCTTTGTAGATTAACCAATTGGGGGCGTTACGCATACGTACTGTTAGCCAGCTGAAATGAATGTGAAACATGTTGAGTAATTATCAATTATATAAATTGGCAATAACTCATTTCGAAAAAACTGCTAATGAGCTAATCAATCAGAATAATAATGCAATGCTGTACAATGTGGAATTAAGCTCAGACCAAGCCGAGCCCCTTAATATAATATGATAATTAATGCATTATGCTGTTGTCACAGTCCATTATAAGTAAACGTTCAATGATTAAATGATACCCCAACTAAAGCAACAATTCAACTCTATATATATACGAAGCTACTTCAACGAATTGGCAAATCAACAATGCTTAAGTATCTGCAAACAATGGTCTTACATCACAGCGCAGTCAAGCGTTGATGTTTATCAGGACACGCCCCAGCGAAACCCACTCAAGTTCCAGGCGATAATAACGATAAATAAAACAACGAGCGGCCATCTTAAAGCCACATGCCCTGCCGTAAGATGCTGTGTTCTGCCGTGCTTTGCTGTCGGAACTGAACCGTTATCCTGCAGCCTTTCTGACCCATAGTTAAGCAGCTAAAATTTGCCTGCGCATGACGTCAGAGGCCGTAAATTTGTGAGTGCTGCCTGCTGCCTGGCCGTTTGGCGGGGCCACCTGCGTCCGATATTTATACTCGTTCAGGAAGTGAAAAGAGTATATTGGGTTTGTGCAATATCCGTTTTGCTGTCTGTCTGTCCGTATAAACGCCATTTTGTTTGCTGCTATTGAAGCTAGAGACTTCAAATATTAACTCGTGCATAACCGCGTCCGATAAAGTGTTAAGATGTTAATATCTTTTGGCTACGCCCACAGGGGTCGTGACCATTCCAATTTAATCTATATATCTGCATCAGTTTAAAAGCTAGATACATTACACTTATTCAGCCATATTACTGAAGATCTCCTATACAGATCGCACACAAATTTACGCCCTCTGGGGCCTTGGCAAAGCGATAAAATCTATTGGTTCGGGTAAACCGGGCAAGTCCACATCTCCCACAATTTTAGAGCTAGACGCAGCAAATTTAACAGACAGTTTTTTGATGACCTCAAAAAGATTTCACCAAACCCAATCGCGCCCCCAAAAACTATAAAAATCAAAATTTTTCCAAAGTAACAATAATAGTTTAGACCGTTTTTAATTGTTTTAAACTGTTATTAAACAGTGAACGAGTATTGCGTAGCTGGTTACACCCGACTGTAGCCTTTACTGGTTTTTGGACGCCTTCGCATAAAAACTGAACCACTTCGCCACTGTAAAATTTCACGCCACACGAAAGCTAAGGAGGAAAGAAGAAACAATTTGGCAAAGGAGCGACGGAGCGGCTTTCGGTAAGAGGTTATTCTGGAGCTGGCCATGCATGCAAAACGATCCAAAATGTACGTCATGTGCATACTTAAGTAACGTACAGCTAAGGTGGAGAGGGCTTACTACATGGGGGCTTCGAAAGCTAACAATAATTTCATTAAGCCCAATGGCATCATTAAAATATGCCAAACAATCATAATGTGCCCAGACTTCGGGGAAGGAGTTTGCTGGGGCGTGGAATTTAGCTCGGCATTAGGCGAAGCTTCACCAAAAAGTATGCAAAATGCCAAAATGTAAATGTGTTGATTTGCTTGCGACAACAACGACAACAACAAGCGCATTTGAAGGCGGCAGCTTGGCCAACAAATTTGTCGATTGTGGGCTTTTGATTTTCAACACACACACACACACAGACATGTTTGTAGAGAGCCAGAAAGAGAGCGAGAGCAAATTGTTCGCCCTACAGCGTCTTGGCAACATACTGACACACATACAGTGTTTACATATGTGTATGTGTGTGTGCTTGTATTTGTAAGCCTGGTCAAGTACCAAGTATTTGGGAATCTTTTTGGCCTAGACAGCTTTTGGGCTTGTAATGCAGGCAGGCGACGGCGTCATCATCGCTTGATGAAGTGCAAATGCCTGCTGGGGTCAAGTTTAGGGGGGGATTCACAAACACCAACACACACACATACACTACATGTGTGTGTGTTTTTTTTTTTTTTGCCGTCTGTCTGTGTGTCTTTTGTTTGTTGGCTTGTGTCTGTGGCACAGCAGCCGAAATAACGAATCAGCGAAGCAAATGAAAATCAATGATTCGATTTGGGGACTCAGCAAAGAAGGTGCGACGTTAACATGAAGCGGATTCAGTCGTAATCAAAGATTTGATTAAGTGACAAATGTAAAACATGACACTTGTCTTGGGGGTATAGCACAAGCTTGGGAGAGAACAATTTCAATTTTTAAGGCAAATTCAAAAAAAAAAAAAAATGAAATTAGGTAAAAAAAAATACATGCTGCTCTTAAAGCGAACGTATGTAAATTTTAAAGCTGCTTTTAAATGTTCCTTCAGGTCTTCAGCCATTTACCGAAGAGAAGCCTAAGTTTACAAATAATGGAATTATAGTATTTAAATAATTAGGCTCTATGTGAAGCAAAAACATTAAAAAGAAAGTTTAAAAATTAATAATATTCATCTCAGTTTCTACACAAGTCATTTTGTCATTCTACATTAATTTAAAAAACAAATGCCAACATTATTTTAAACTATTTACTAATATAGCAAGCTTGAAAAATTTAAGTGCTTAAATCAAACTCATGTTCACTTTTGCATTTCAAGTAAATATGAAAGCAAAAACCGATTTGCATGTAAAAGTCTTCATAGACAGATAAATGTCAGCTTATATATCACTTCAAATATTCTTGAATATATATATCATTTAACACATTGCCTGCGCCCCCAAAGCAAGCCCAAAGGCTGGCTTTAAAATTCATAATCACTCTCAATCGACTGCACTTTAAACGTCAGCCGCTCAGGCCAAGATTATAGCGACTTAAAGTCGGACAATTAAATGTTTTATATTTGTTTCCCCAAGCTAGACAAAGAACGCATCGAAAAATATAAGGAAAAAGTTGTTTTTGACAGTCATACGCCCCGTTGCACACTGAAATTTTTTAAGGGGGTAAGCTAATCCGAATTCCTTTCCAAAATGCGATGCCATTCAAAAAATATCGCCCAGGGGCAATTGATTTTTTTCCTTCATTTTCTTTTTAACTTGGTTTCCTTCTTTTTTTTTGTGCATTATTTTTGGGCGTTGAGCGAGAAACAAAAGTAACAAATTGTAAAGAAATTGGCAAACACTTTGAGTTGCTTTTAACTTTTGTATACTTCGTGCTGTTATTTTTGTTAATTTCACTGGGTTTTATATTGTATTATGTATAATTATTATATGCGGGTTCCGTGAGTGTGGGGGGTTTTTTTGTATATTTGCTGTGCGCGACGACGCGACGTTAGCAACAGCAGGAAAAAAGCGAAGCTTTTTTTTCTAGTAGTTTGTCTCGGTTGATTCTTTCCGCACGGCACTTCCAGACAGGCGAGCAGCCACGGCGCGAGTGTTGCGACAGGACGACGAATGCCGACGCAGTCCAAAAGTTTTGCTAGGGATATTTTTGCACGTACACACACAGTGAGAGGAATATGTGTGTGTTCGCCTGCCCGCTGTTCAATGTCAGGTGACGCAGGCAGCAGCAACAGCAAAATCAGCGGCGGACGCCTTTTAAAGTCCTGCTCCTGCACTTGCGCTCAATTTCACTTCCTTTGAAACTTTGGCAGGCCGCTTGGCAAAAGCCAAACGCCGGCGCAGCATTGCCAGCAGTTGAGCGAACTCAAAAGCTCAGCTGGCAATGCCGCCAGCGCTCAGCTGTTTTTTTTTGTTTTTTTTTTTTTGTTGATACTCAGCGTCGGGAGGGAAATTCTACTCTCGCTCTGACGCTGTCTATCTCGCTCTGCTGCGAGGGCATCTTGTAT
Source organism: Drosophila colorata (assembly GCA_035041545.1). Classification (NCBI taxonomy): domain Eukaryota; kingdom Metazoa; phylum Arthropoda; class Insecta; order Diptera; family Drosophilidae; genus Drosophila; species Drosophila colorata. Next base: position 775,488 of record JAWNLD010000233.1, read on the forward strand.
ATCGACCTTATGTGTTTCAAAGCTTGTACTCCTGGATAAAGTTTGTTGCGCGCGTGTGTGTGCGTGTGTGTGGGCAGCGTTGCCATATTGCAGGCGCATAAATTATAACGACAGGCAGAGAGATAAAGCGAAAGAGAGCGGAGAGAGAGAGAGAGCGGAACAAAGGGGCAGACGCTTCATTGTTAGCCGGAGATGAAACCGGAAGTTAGAACACAAAACACAAGGCAACCAAAACAACGGCTTATAAAAACGCCTGCCCCACACACACATACACACACTCACACACGCACACACCGCCACATCCACTCGCACACACCGCCACATCCACTCGCACATACATGGCCATTTACTAATCAACACACAGCAGCAGCATCAGCAGCAGCAGCAGCAACAGCAAAAACAAGAATAACAATAACTACAAAAACAAACATGCATAGGTAGCAAAACATCAACAGTCGCGTCGTGTAATGCTTTTAAGGCGCTTGTATGAGTTATGTGGCATGTATCTGTATCTGTGTGTGTAGCAGCAGCATAATATGTTAGCACACAGACAGCAGCGGAGAGAAAACCGCACATAAAATGCTTTTAATACATTTTAAGCCGCATTTTTTCACACGTGGCTACAAAACACCAGCAACAGTAATAGCAAGAACAACAGCAACAACTACGACAACAAATCGTGGAAATACACATAGATAGGACTACGTAGAGGATAGTTAGAAAGCCAACGGTCCCGCTAGCACCGAATTCTACACAACAAAATTAAACATTTCAAACTTTGTTGAGTGTTTCGCGGTGGCAAAAATATATTTGCCACAGTTTTTGCTGGCTCAAATTATGTTTTAGCTATTTACTACAAAAAAAAAAAAAAAAACAAACAAAAAAACTACCACGGAAAGATAACGTTAAACTTTTAAACCATTAGTTAGAATTTTAATATATGTGAATACTTGGTAAAAGTTCAATTAGTAAATCTGTAAAAGATAACGAAAAGTTAAAAACTTTTGGATAGACTTCTTTTTTTTAAATTTTTGCGTAAATTAGTGGCTTATTAAAGCTTACTTTAAGTTACGAAAATGTTTTGTTTTGAAAAGATTTTTTTATAATTCAAAATAAATGTTATTAAAATTTACTATATTTTTAGAAAAATGTTGTATATACAGCTACGAAAAAAAAGCACCACCGTCAGAAGTAATGTTTTCAAAGGCGTCCTTAACACATTTGTAAGTTTAAGGAACTTAGGAATACATTTTTAGAGGTAGAAGACTCTAAAAAAAAGCAGAACATAAAAAACATTGATAATTTTATTTAACGTTTTCAACATATTTACGGAAATGTATGAAAAAAATAGCACCACTTTTCAAATGTGCACGAAAACTGATAAAAATGAGGAATAAGTAACAACTTCATTACTTAAAGATATTTTTTTATTAAAGCCAAGATTTTTCTATAAATTTTATATATTTTTGCGTTGCCTTAATTGGCAATAACGACTGTCTTGGGATCGATTTAACCAAGTTTCCTGAATGGCTTCCCAAAGTGATGTATTGCTGGTTGGTTTTCAAGCAGTAACTACCCTTTTGATATCAATTCGCGAGGATCAATTTTTTGACATAAAGCTGGGGAAGGACTCGTTTTCGTTCACGTGTTTCAGCGTTTTCTTTGTAATGTATGGCGTTTTGTCCAATATCAATTTGTTGACTATTTCGCGCTTTTTCGCACTGCAGTGCTTTCCAAGATCCATTGCATTGAAAATGTTGGATTTATTTTAGATTTGGTGATTGAAATAATAAAATCAGAGTCAAATTTCTTAAATAAGTGCTTTTTGTCGAAGTATCTCTGCGAAACATAACGGTTTCTATAAAGAAAGTGTAAGTGGTGCTATACATTTTTTCGCCCATTTTTTGAATTTTTCTCTTAAAAATGCTAAAATATAAAAATGTATAACAATTACAAGCGCAGCATTAAGTTTTTCGTATAGGAGGAATACAAAGCAATAGAAAAAATATACATTTTTGAAAATATCGCTACACTAAATGTTATTTTTTTGATCAATAAGAAAAAGTGTCATAGTAGTGCCATTATTTTTTTCGCAACTCTACATAGTATGTATATAGATTCAAGGTGAACAATAAATAAACATATTGTGATTATAATTTTGAAAAATTTGTTTAAATCAATGCTGCAAACCGGGTTTGAACCGAGCCGTCCGTCCATCTGTCCGTCTGTATGAAAGCAGCGATCTCGGAAACTACAAAAGCTAGAGACTATAGATTTATCTATTTTTTTCGATATCTTGCTACGTTTCATTATTATCGATAAAAATCGATTTTTAGACTTGGTTTTCTTGGAATATTGGTTTAATTTGGTTTAATATGTGCTAAGAAATATGTAAGTAATACGCAGATTATAAATATTTCGGATTTTGTATACCTCTCCCAATTCGCCCCCATATAAAAAAACGCAAATCAAATACTACAGACTTGCGCTTTGGTACATAGATTTGGATGTTTTTATTAAGCACTGAAAATTTCATAACGACCATACTGCTAGTTTACCGCAGCCGATGTGTAAAGTGCGCCGATTGGTGCGTGCGTTTGTGTGTGTGCATGTGTGACTTTGTGAATGTGTGTATGAATGCAAAGAGCTGTAAATGTATGTAACGACAGCTCGCAGCTGGATTCAGGGAAGTAGATAGCTGTCGGGTCGGGTACTACCGACTAGAGCCATCTTACTTGTTTATAGATGGTTTGGTTCATACATTTTTAGTTAATTTGAAAACAATTTTTTTTTAGATTTTTACTTAATACATTTTTTATATGCACATACATATATATATGTATCATATAAATAGACATACATATTTATTTTTTACTTTATACATTTTTTATACATTCATACATATATATATATATACATACATATATATGTGTAGCATATATGTGTGTAGCACGCGCCTAACATATTATTAGTTAGATCACTGGCGACACAAATTAGCAAGACGGGTTTGATTTCTGATAATTTCGTGCTTAAGAAAAAGAAGAAGACAAACGCGCATTTTTCATTTAGACCTTGATGCAGGGTGTCGGTCATGTCGAAATATGAAATAAATTAATTTACTTAAATAAACATTGATATAAATGAATTTTAACAATAATTTTAAAATTTATAATAAAGCCGTTGAACACAGGATCGAACCAAAACCAGGGTTCATGAATGTGACACAGCAGGATCATGAAGCGTAAACCGAACCAACGACATTGTTTTTTTGGGTTTGCAGCCTTGGTTGTTTTTCGCGCGAATTCCGATGCTATGAGCAGCGCCCCACCTCCCGCCCAACCGACTGAGGGGCGCAGTCATATAACGTACGACACGAGTCGCGAAGTACAAAACGAATACAAACTATCTACAATCTACTTGCTAAATAGCTTAGGAGTAAAGACTTAATACGAGGAAGGGAAGACTCCGAACTGATCACTCTGTATTGTTTATTAAAATCATCACAAAGGACGCGAAGGGTTAATGCAGGGCATAGTTAGTTAAGCAATGGTTAAGTACTAAGGGTTTAAAATTACGTGTTAGTCTGGTTGGAACCGAGAAATTTAAGTAGCTTATCATCCCAGATGAATCGATTACTCCAGTAATTAAATTATGGACAATGATTACGCCAAGCATAGAACTCCGATTTATTAGAGAGGGGAGATTTATCTATACAAACCTACTTTGGTATGATGGCAACCGAACATCAGGATCCCAATTTAGGCCACGAAAGGCAAATAATAAAAATTTCTTTTGTACCCAGGGTAGTCATATTAGTCCGCTTTTCTTTACTCTATTCATTAATGACCTTCCATCGGTACTTTCACACTCCCGTGTGCTAATGTATGCCGATGATGTGAAATTGTGCATGACATATAAGAATATGGTTTCAAGTAATCACTTAAAAGCCGATCTTGACGCCTTTGAGACCTGGTGTCAAGATAACCTATTAAATCTCTCATCAAATGTTTCCGTACAAGCTAGGTAGCATATTGCTTAAACGGGTAAATAATACCGATAAAGTTATTAATGATCTAGGCGTCATTATTGATCATAAACTTAAATTTGACTCTCATGTTACGACCATAGTCAACAAGGCAATGACTATTCTGGGATTAATCAAGCGATGGTCCAAGGAGTTTTATGACCCTTACACGAACCCCAGATGTCACCATGATACAGTTAGAATATACATTTCTAAAAAGAACCCTTTGGGATCTATTTCTCAGATACTCTGAAATCCAGTTAATAAGATTTACTGGGAAGCCAAGTAGGCATAATTTGTGGAGTAGCAAGAAATGGTTTACTGAGTCAAAAGCCTTGCTGAAATCAGTATAATTAACATCAGTTTGCATTTTGTTTTTGAAGCCATCAATTACCAGAGAAGAGAACTCTAGAAGGTTAGTGGTTACACATCTACGTTTCATAAACCCATGCTGGGAAGGTGAAAAAATAGAGCTGCATAAATGTTGCAGTTGAGATGTTATAATTCTCTCAAAAGCTTTTGGTTTTAGTTTATATTTTTAACAATGTATGATTACAGATTTTTTTTTAAACTTTTTTAATTGTGCATAGAATAATTAACTAAACATTTTTACACAAATGCAAATTTGTCACAAACTTTTTAATTGTTGAAAAAAGCCAAAACCTAAACAAAAAACTTTTTTTTATTTTGTTTCTAGTTTTTGCAGTACTTTTGCTAATTGCTTCCAGAAAAAACTCTATACCCTTAAAATGTTAATTTCACATCATCAAATTCTGGTGTTGTCTCATTTTGTTGCTTTACGTGTTTTACAGTAATTTATTGTTGTCGAAACATTTTGTTTTTGTCATTAGGCAAATTTCGAATGGAACGAAAGCCAAAAACTTTTTGCGGCAAGCATAATTAAGCACAGACAGTTAACTAAGCAGATGTGTATGTATGTGTGCGAGTGTGCATGTGTGAGGCATACTCCCAGGCGTGCCTGCAATGACAAAACAGCCGAAGAAGCCGCACAAAAATTTAATTTGAAAACCGGGCTGGCAGCAAACAATTTAATTATAATGAATTATAAACGAAGCCGGGTCAAAAAGCAGATATGATGAGAAAAAAAATCAAATAAGAACAACACCGAGAATGCGAAGGAGATACAAAAAAAATCAGAGCCTACTTACGGGCGCGACAAGAGAAACGTTTAGTCGGTAGGTGTGTGTGTAGCTGTGTGTGTGCAAGTGTAGTTGTATGCCTGCACAAGTTAATTAACATTTTATGTTATTAACATGGCCGACTGCTGTTTGGATTTGCGCTGCAAGGCCTCCTGGGAGCCCGGGTGTAAGCCAAAAGGCAACAGCCAGCAGCCGACATCAGTGGCACGGTTTATTGGGCTAATAAAGCAACGACGAGCATATTGTTTAACCAGGCCGAAATGTGCACAAAATTGCGGTTAAATTGTGCTACAACTCGGCGCCGCATGTGACCCATTTCAACACCCGCAAATGAGCGAAAACTTTGATAATGAAATTTGTGAAAATTAAAAACTTTGGCATAGTTTTCGAGCACCCAAAAGCGATGGAATGTGCTGAAATGCGTATGTGTGAGTTCTATTTGAACAGCCCAACTCATAAAATTCTCTCAGAACATAAAAACGAATCCCTTTCACCTAAGCACATAAACCACAATTTAAACAATTATATGAAAAAACCGGGTCGTAAATAAATTTACTTCTTAATTAACGATTCTTGTTTGCTCTACAATGCTCACAAATATCGTTATATATATCACATATCACATAACCGTTTAGCAAACTTATGCAAAGTAGGCTTTACTATGTTTAAGCACAAAACTTAAGCAGTAAAACAACTCCCGCTTATAATTAATTACGGATTATTCGATAAATCTATTTTACAAACTTACAGAGCATGGGTGAATGTGAGACTTAAGAAATAATGTTGATTGAAGAGTAAATCTGCACAATAACAGAGTGAAATCAAAACGTGCATTCTTCCTATTTGAAGTGGTTTAAGGATTCTAAAATTTTGTTCACTAGATACCTCGTAAAGTGAACATTACATTTGACACAAAGAATTATTACAATACAGTACATACCGCTTATATGCAACAGCGAAAATGCATTGAATTTGAGTGCACATAAGCAATATTTTTATTAATAATAATAATCGCTTTTATGAGATACATTTCGAATAAGCGATTAAATGCTAAGCGCAATATTTGTTTATGTACATATATAGGACATTAATTAAATTAAGTAGTCTTTCAAATTTCAAACTAAACTAAACAACCTTAAGCCTATATTATGTTCCTTTCTATCTCTTTTTTTTTATCAACACCTATATTATGTTTTTTTCTATTTCTTTTTTATCAACATTATACCTTAGTTTATTTAAAACTGCTATTTCGTATTTTATTACGAGATTTACCCTCATGTTTTTATTGTAATTGATAAGACATCGCATAAAACGATCTGCAATGCATTCTTCTGTAGGGTAATTTCCTATCAAATTAGGTTTGTATTCATCAAGTGCTCCATATAAGCGATATGTACCATAACAAGGATTAGTAGGTATATTTGTGAAAGTTTTACTATTGCAAATATAAGAATAGGTCTCTGTAAAAATTGTAATATTAATAAGTTCTAATTTGTTCACTTTTTATGAAACCCCTATGCATTTTCTATTTTCTTGTTTGTTTTATTTTGATAGTTTTGAAAACTTTTGATTTAGTTCCCCGAATTTGAATTCCATATGTCTATGATAGGCGACGACTTGCTAATAAACTTGTCTCTTGTGCCACAGCAAAAGTTTGCTATTTTTAATGAGCAACCAAAAAAGTTTTCGTAACTTGGCTCTGACCGTCGTGGTTATGTGATCTTTAAATGTTAATCTTTAGTCGCGTGATTACCCTAGATATGAATCCTTGGAAAATAAACTTTTTAAAGGCTTTGAAAACGGTTGTATAGATATCATTTAAAATATAGTCATTAATTAAAAAAAATATTTAGATATGCCGAGATTAAAAGTATTTCCCCAATTAGACATTGTATCTGAAATTTTTTTATTTTTTATTTTGAATTGATTTGCAACGTTTTGCTGCCTCATTAACAATTGGTTTAATTAACTTATTTTCGCCAGGTTTTTAAACTTGAGTTAAAAATGAAAATTATAATTATAAAAGGATTATACCTTAAAATAAATCTTTCTCTACCTTTATATATTTTTGTAGATGCAAAAGAATTGTTAAATTAGAATATTTTTTATTTATTTTTATCCATATAAAAACTATTTGCCTCTCTTTAAATTGTAATTTTAATGGTTGCTTTAAAAATTGGGTCACTTGGACAACTCATCTTTCATAAGATATAAATTATTTCATTTGTTAGTCAATTATTAATATAATTAATATGAAATACTTTTTAACCTTTCGTTAGAAAAGCTTATTTCAAAAGGTTTTGATTAAAGACCGTAAATATATTACGCATATTTTATCACAATCCGCTTTTTTAATACAATAATGAATAACCCAGAAGTGACACGTTATTTGCTAATGTGTCTTCAACATGATTTATCGCATTGGCTCGTGAACATTAAATAAATGATATTTTGCGATAAGAAAAAACCTCGACTTACCATGTATAAAAAGCTGGGAGTCGTAATTCATCTCATATAATCGTATGGCCTCATCCAGTTCCATATTCGTTGATATAGTGCACGGGTCGTTCTCCTCATCGACCCACTTGATGGTGAAGGGCTGTATCAGAAAATTAAATATTAACAACAAATAAAGATATTGCTGTTTACAAGAGAAACTTACCTGATCGATGGGAAAGCGGCAAATGTTGCGTATCTCATAGCACAGCTCCTCATAGGTGATATTCCTATTGATGGTCGTGATTATGATTTGACCATTGTAGGCAGTCTTCACTGTGATGCCATTGGGCGAGGCGCCAAGTATTGAGGCGGCATTGTTCAGGCTGCCAGCGCCACTGCCATCGTTCAAAATTTGCGAGGGCATTTTCTGCATTGGGACGGAAACGTACAACACAAAGATTGGGACGGAGGATGGACCTATTGTCGATGATTTTTATTGAGAGTATCTTTATTGTGGTTTTTTAAGTTATTAAACATGCACAATAATCACAGAAATTGAAATAAACTGCAAAGATTTAAAAAAAATCATAAATGGATTAAATATACACTATTAAAGACGCATATTCAGTACAATAAATTAATGTTGTTTCTTTTCTTTAAATCTATTATTAAATTTATTCGCTTGTTTTTCTTTTTTTCATACATATACAGTACAGTACAGTATAAATAAATGTATTTTTTATTAAAATCCCTAGTTCAATTTATTTGCATAACTTTCTTATAGGATCCTTAATTTAACATGCTGCTTATTGGTTTTAACATTATGCTAAGCTCTAACATTGATTGGCTTAACATATTTTCTCCTGCTCGCACCCAACAAGAGGAGATGCATCACACTCCACACGCACAAAAGCTTGAGATGAAAAGCGCTCTCATTGAAGCTTTCTAAATTCAAATCTCATTTGGGGATGCGCCACGCAGCTGTCAAAAGTTGACTTTTGCCCCGCGCCGGCTTAAGTTCATGAACATGCGACAGGTGGCTGTTTTTGTTGTTGGTAGCTAACATTGCAAGGCCATGAATCATGGCATCAATGTGCCCGCAACTGTTAAAAGGCGTAACGCCCACCGCCCAAAGCAATGTTAAAGAAAAAATTAGAACGCAAAGCTTAACAACAACAGCAACAATGTTAAGTATACTTATTGCGCAAACACAGCCCACAAAGAATATTTATACTGCCTTAATTAACGTCGTGCATTGACCAACAACAAAAACAGTAACAACAACAGTAACAGTAAGAGAGCCAAGCCAAGCCAACAAATGCCAAAGCGTAGCAACGACAACCTGTATTTTTTTTTGCTTCTCTTCTTTTCTTTGCGCTCATTTACATTTGAAATCTGGGCTGGATTTCTATTTGCAGTTGAATTTTTGCCCCGACAATAAGTTGTCGATTTACTTCATTTCACTCCGTTTATGCTTACTTTTGTTGGTCGTGGTTAATTTGTTTAACCAAAAATGCCGCACAAGGCAAATAGCTATAAACACACGCACACACACAGAGGGAGAAAATACTAATGCAAACGGATCACGGCACGCACAAAAACAGAAACCTTAGTTGCAGTTCATTAAAAGAAAGCCACACATAGTCAAATCAACGAGAGAAGCGCACGCACTTTATTTGTTGTTGTTTGCCATCAATTTTGTTTAAATAATTGTAACATTTTATACAAATGCAACAAGTGTGGCTGAATATGGCTAACAAAATGCGCTGTTTTATGCTGAAAACTAAAGGTGTCACTATGCAAATTTAAATGTTTATCGATGCCACAAGCAATGCTATCGATTCGGCTTAAAATATACCCGATTTTTATTCCAATTGTATCGATACCATGTAGACACTAAATATATGAGTTTGAATTGTTTGCAAATTTATAACTGTAACCTAACCTGACTTAAAGGAAGTGTATTTTTAAGAAGTTGACACAAACTTTCTTTTTAAATTTAGATTTTATTTACTGTTTTGCAAGGTCGCAATGTCTTATGAACAATATGTTGTTGTTATTCGCCGGGTTTCACTTAAGATTAAATAAGCTGTTATTAAATGCTCCATATTAAGAACATAATGGTTAAAGCCTCTGATCAGCCTTAAGCGTGTATGTCGACATATTTACTGCTAAATAAACAAAACTCAATAACTTTGCGTTTACCCTTTTGTATTAATATAGCTATGTTTACTGAAATCGCTGTTATGATGGTTTCAAAATACCACACGGTATTTTTATATCGATAGGTATCGCTGTTGACTTGGTATTTACCCTGTCAAAGTCTGCAGTCACACTTAGTTGTGTTTTTGTTTTCGTGTTAAGAGGATGTTTCGGTTCGCGTCGCTTTAACGCGCGACTTAAACTAACGATTAGAAACTCATAAATTAATAAAAAGTATGTCAAAATTAATAAATTTTTGTAATAAAATATAAAATTGTTTTAATTAATTGAGAGCACCAAACGACAAGCATAAAACAAATTAAAATAAAGCAAGCTCACAACAAAGAAAATGGCGGCGTAGCAAACAATAAAAAGCAGCGACAACAACACGCAACAGCGCAGCAAAAAAAAACTTTTTTTGGCTGCACAAAAATTAATCTGGTTTTATGTTTTACTTTTATGCGTCGCGCGCGCTATTTGTATCGGTGTCTGTGTATGTGTGTGTATGTGTGTCTGTGAGTGAGTGAGTGAGTATTGTAGAAAATACCATAAAACGTGCAGGCAACAACAACAATAATTAATGCCCTGTTACAGTTTTTCATTTGTTTACTTTTGTGTGTCAACTTTCGACGCGGTTGTGTTTTAATGTGATTGCTCGGCAGCTGAAAAGCGTAAATAGAGGAAAATATAGCTTTTCCACACATTTTACAGGTGAGTTTTGTTTTTTTGTTAGGCGCCGCAATTGTGTTTTTGAAATGTTTTTGTTTTGACGCTCGGGTCCTGCTGCTTTTGCTGCCGGCGTCGACGTCTACGTCTGCGCTGACGTTGCCATCTGTCATTTGTCTGCCGCTGCTTCTTCTTTTGCCCATACAGTGGCAGCCAGCTGTTCGCCTCCTTTTGTTCAGAGTGGCCAAAGGCATCAGCAGGAAATTGGTTTTTTTTTTGTGAAAGGACAATATGCAGCTGCATCTGCTTACGTAATTAATAAACCAACACGTGTCTGTGTCGCCGGCTGCAGCAACGGCGTTCTGCTTGAGCGCCGCTGCTGACGCGTGCTGCAGAAAACAATGGCGCTGCGGCAACTCTGGCTGTGCTGGTGCTTAGCATATTTCATTCCCAGCGTTCGCTTTGTTAACAAATCGCGCTCGTCGGCAATTAAATGTTTGGCACTTAAATTGTTTTTACGCATTTTCCTTGGGTAGCACTTGAAAATTCAAAGCGCGTTCGCTTCATCTCTTCTTCTTCTGCATGTTAAGCTCTGTACTCGTTACGCCATAAAGCTCATATAAATCAATAGAAAGCGCAGTTCAAACTCACTCACACAGACACAGACTCGTAACTCACTTGCCATAATAGCGAGCGACTCGCGTCCGCTCAATATGCAGAGATTTGTGTGGGAATCAAATGACTTGACTTGACGTAACGTAACGTAACGCAACGCAAATGAAGTGTTAGAATTGTCGTTGACGTGGGCAGTGGGCGGGGTGGGTTGCGGGTAAAGTGACGACAATTCGTTGTTTTGAGAGCGCGTGTTAAAGATAAAAAGAGCGAGCGAGCGAGCGAGCGAATGAGAGCGTGCGCAGGCCATTTAATAAAGTTGGAGCCTTTTTTTAAGTTTTGGAATAAAACTCTCTTGCTCTCTCTCTCTCTCTCATTCTGTTCGCCGCTTATTGGCTTATGCGGCAAGCAAAGTGGTTGACTGGCCAGCAACTAAATGTGTGTGTGTATGTTAAGTTTTGTTTGTTTTTTTCGTGGCACACAACTCACAGTGGGGCAACTATAAATTATTTGATTTGCATTGCACAGTGGGGCAACTATAATTTATTCGAATTTCATTGCACAGTAGGGCAACTATTAGAATATCATTGCACAGTGGGACAACTATAATTTTGTAGAATTTAATTGAACAGTAAGGCAACTATTAGAATTGCATTGCACAGTGGACCAACTATTATTTATGCAAATTGCATTGTACAGTAGGGCAACTTTAATTTATTAGATTTTCATTGCACAGTAGGGCAACTATTAGATTTGCATCTAAGTGCACTATAATTTATTACAATTGCACTGTACATTGTCAGTCAATGAAATTAATAAAAGCTTTATTTATTGTAAAGTGAGACAACTGGCACACATTGTACAGTGGGACAAGTGTTATTTGTTCTTTTTAAGGTTTTTAAAAACAACTTCATTTTAATGAGTTAAGCAAATGCAGTTTTTTTTTGTTTGTTTTTTATTTTATTATCGATGTCTGCAAGTTACTTAACCCTGAATTTAAGTAATGCTAATGATTTGGGCCCAGTTTTACAACTTCCCATGCCAAACACAACTGAAAGCAAATGACTTACAAGCATTAAGTATTTCCCCCTGAAATGGGCCGAATGACCTCTGACTCTTATCGTTTCGATCTGGGAAAATCGAAAAAATAACAATGTGAGCGTTGTGAATATTTATAAGGCAATATACATGTGAACAGGTTTAAAATGTAATTGGTCTTTTGCACCACTGTGCTTGCATTGTACAACACTAAAACGATTGCATTTCTCTCAGTTACTCGGTCCTTATGCGCCACACTGTGCGCAATAAGTATGCATACACGTTTATTAACTAATTTGCCAGCAACAACAAATTGTCAGGCAATTGTTATTGTTTCAATTGCAACAAATTGGCTTGCGCCTATGCCTATATAAAATTAAGAAGACTTTCGAGTGCGGCAAGTTGCGCGCACTCTCGTTCATCATTCTCTCGCTCTCTTTTTGGCTCTCTCTGCACAACTTTGGTAATGTACAGCAGGAGGACTCTGACTTGGACTCGAACTTGAGCCGCGTTTTCAATACGCTTCGACTTGCGGTCGCCGTCGGCTCGTGCACGCTCCGCCGTTTTTTTGTCGGCTAGTTCGCCGTTTCTTTTAGCAGCAGCAGCAACTTTTTTGCGCTGCCTTTTCGTATGCTTTACTCGTTTCGTGTGAGTGTTGGTGTTACTTTACTTTAGTGTGTGCGTGCAAAAGAAATTTGCACAGAATTTTCCGACGCGTTTTTGTATGACAAAATCAATTGCAATTTATACAAAATATATAATTAATGCTAATTTCCATTGAGCTTTAGTGTTTCCCAACAAAGTTGCTGCGAAAATCAATCTTTTCCAATGGTAATTTGCATATTTTTGGCACAGTTGTTAACAATATAGGCTTAAGCTTGTGTGTGTGCCTGTGTGTATGTTTGTTCGAGTGTGCGTGTGTGTGTGTGTGCGTAGTAGTAAACGCACTTTGCAAGTGGGTGGCAAGTGCTTGGGCACTAAAAAGTTCAATGTAGCTGTAAATGCTCTCTGCATACTCCCTTCTCCTTTGCTGCCCGCTTTTACAAATGTTGTTGTTGTTGCTCGCTTTACAACTTGTTCGCGTTTTTTGACCAAAAAGCAGAATTGATGGCCGCTTTTGGAGCTGCTTTGCTGCTCTCAGTTCGTACGTGCTGACAGCCTTATTTGGTCTGTCTGTCCGTCCGTCCGACCGTCTCTTTGTCTGTCTCTTCTTCTGTCTGGTGCCATATGCGCTACGCATTCGTTTTGCATTAACCGTTAACTGCACGTATGTCGCAGGCGTCCCTCTCTCGCCCACACATTTGACACATCTTCGTTGCATTTGACTCCTACGAGCTTTTTATGGGGCTCTTGTTTGCTCCGTTCTTGGCGTTGCCAGATGAAACCTGAAAACAAAACGCAAAGACAATGCAATAACAGCTACAACTACAACAACTCCCTTTTACAGGCAAAACAAGTTTACGATGCCTGCGGCCATTGTTGCTGTTGCTGTTGTTGTCCTCTCCTCTGCTTTGCTTCTTGCAAGATCAACATCTCCAGTTATCGACAGGCAGCGACACCATCTTACTTTGTTGTTGTTGCTGCTGACAAAACACGCTACCAACAATGCACAAGTACAACTCAACATAGAGTCGCACAGTGGGGCGTGGCAGACCAACAAAAAAGGAAAAAGACGAGAAAAAAATAGAAGAAAATAAAAAAAAAAATGTGGAAAAAATGCACCCGAAAAACTTTTCATCAGCTTTGCATTTTAGGGAAAGTATAGAAAAGAGTCTCACATGACATATGCAAAGCACCCGCAACAAAAGAAAATACAACATCGAATACGCCTAAGAAATACCCTGTAATCAGTCGAAAGATATATGCTTTCAAATGCATTGTAAATTTACAACTTGCTGTTAAACAGTTTACTCATTACACTTTTTGTTGTTGTAACATTCTGCAATCAGGGTTTAATATCCTTTTATCTGATTTTATGTTTATAATTACCACAATTATTATGTTAAGTAATCTAGTTAATCAAAATAATTATAGATCTTAAAAAGGTAAAGATACCCTTTGGTAAAATTGGCTTTACAGGATCTTGCTTTAACATGCATTTAAAATTTAAGACTTCCTGTCAAACAGGTCACTCAATCAACATCAAGTTATCAAAACATTTATAGATCTAATAAAAGGTAAAGGCTTAAATGTGTGGATACCTGTTGTAAATGTTTATTTACAGGGTATAACAAAGAGCCGTTGTCAATAAGTCGCGCTGGTAATAAAGTGTTGCCTGGGCGGTCTCTTTATCTAGCGCGCCTAATGACACCCACCCACACATACACACATATATCCCCGTTAAGCACCGTTAATAAACATGTGAATGAGACTCGCTTCATTTGATTTTAGCCCCCATCCTCTCCCCAGTTCATGTTTGAGGTCCAGGTCCCACTCCCTGTGTGCCATATGAATCTGGTCATGGTGTGGTTGGTCGCGTGGTAGCGACAGGGGGGGTGGACTTTTTATCGGGGGTGGCTGGGCAACATCAACTTAGTTGATGTGGTGCCTGGTCTGATAGATTGGCCGTGTTGCCGTTGCCATTTTATTGCGCTCCATTTGGCTGATTACTCATGCCAGTAAACTTTAACGGCGCAAAACACATTTGATCGAATTTCAGATACACTTACACAGTCGCATCATGATAAGATTGATTAGGTTAAATTTATATATAGCGCTGATTACCTTAAACTTCCAGTTTTACTATTTGTTATAAAGATTTCAAATTTTCTTTTGTGGGAGTCAAGTTATAGATCTATAAACTACAAGAGCCCTTGAAATAGACGACTTACCAAAAATTATAGGGTTATTATTGAATACTGATGCTGATGTTTATTAGCCTAATACTCCAAAACTCAATATTGACTTTATGGGTATTTTAATTTGTTATAAACAAAGCTGCATCCGGAATTCCAATATTTCTTAAATCATGCCCTTAACCTGGTGGCTAAAAAATTAGCTGATACGAATCAAATTAAAAAAGGTTTGGTTTAATAAAAGTACTTTAGATCATTTTAACCCCAAAAAGTTAATGAATAGAAAATTGTCCTTAAAAAATTCGATGCATCAATGATGTGTTGATGTCGAAAGCAAGGAAATCCTAATGGCGAGACGTTGGTTTGAACCATGAACCGAACTACCGACAGTTCTTATTTCGATTAGCAGCCTTGTTATAAACTATAAGTTCTGAAAAGTTTACTTTTTCTTACAACATTTAAAAAGTTTATTATAATCATGTAAAATATTTGAAATAAAAATTATTTCTTGAGAAAAAAAGTGAATAGAAAATTGGAATATTAATTTATTTTAAAAGAGAAAAGAAAAAATAGAAAAATATGAAGAAACAAATTTTTTTCAAAGATATAAAAAAAACAATTATAATTTAAAAAAAAAATGTATCTTACAAAAGGTAAAAAGTTGCTAGAATCAATGTATGTGTATTAAAAATCTAAATTGAATTAAATAGATTAATACACATATTCATTGCACATCATATTATTATATGTTATAGAAAATATTCAAAAAGGATTTATGCATTGTTGGTGTGTGGACTTGATAAATGAGTAAAAAGCCAGTACCATTAACTTTCGTTCCACAATCTCCACCCCAAGTATAATTTAAAATCTTTGCAGTATGACACTTTTTCAATATTGTAAGAATGTCGTGTGAGTTGTGGGAGTTCTTATCGCACCCCATTCAAATAAATTCAAACTTTACAACTAACTCTCAATACTCCCCCATTGAGAAGCGTATCAACTTATCGGTCCCTTTGTGCTGTGTGTGTGTTTAAAGCACTGGCAACCATAATTATTTTTAGTTGCTCAGCGTTTTTGCTGCTAACTTCAAAACCGCAACTCCGCTACGTTGTACACACACACACATACACATTGATATGTGTGTGTGTAACGACAGCGACAATCAATAAATCTTTCAGCCTGTGCTGCCACTGCCCTTTGTAATAGTTTTGTATTGTGTGCGGAGTTTCTAATAGGAAAAGGCCGCCCAAGCGTCCAATTGCATTTCCAATCAGTTTTTGTGCTCGCACACACACACTCACACGAGCAAGTGTTGTTGTGCTCATTATGATTACTCACCACCTACACCCAACAACAACAACAACAATTGCAACTGCAATAGTTTGCGTATTATCTACACCAGGGGGCGTCCTGTGTGCCATGTTTGCAATTAAATGTGCAAGCAACAAAAGGGAACAGCAAAATGTACTCATAAGAATGGGCAGTAAACGACACGAAAAGGAGAAAAAATAAAACGGGCGAAAAAAAACAAAGGCAGACAAACAGAAAATGTTAGCCCAAAATGCAAGCCGGCCGCACGGTTCAACAACATCTGCAAATGCGCAGCTGGGCGAACGGGGTGTGTGTGGGTGACAACAACAGCAGTTTGAGTAACAGCAACAACAACAGCGACAAATCGCAACCCACATTTGTGTATCGTTCGCAGTTTGATATACTACCCTACTACAACTCTGCTCAGCCTCTCTCTCTCTCTCTCTCTCTTTACGTATTGCGCTTGCTTTAGCCTCTCCCGCGCCTTCGGCTGCAGTTTTTCGTTAATTTTCGTTTCACGTCGCATACATAAAAATTCATTAAAGGCAGTCGACGACGGGCTGGTAAATGAAATTTACTACTGCCACCGTTTTACGTTTTTTTTTTTTTTTTATGCCTTTTGCTATGCCTTTATTCCTTTTGTACTGTTACACACACACATACGTTATGAAATTTGGCACCTGCTTCTTTTACTGTATTCGTTACTCTGTGTGAGGAGACCGGCCGGGCATCGAGTACTTAATCGAACAGGTGGCCGTCGTTGCAGTTCGCGTGTTATCGATAAGCGCTGCTGTTAATCGTTTCGGAATTTAACTGCTTCACTAGAACTGCATATTAAAGCTCCTCTCGTACTTGTTATTGCTTCCGCGTATTTTGCTGCTTTGTTCTCGCTAATGTTAATGACACGACCAGCTCAGGCAGTAGACCAGCCCTCTGTTCGTGACTTTTGCCAGATTTGCTCGATGCCGTCTGCCTGTGCATTTTTCAAGTGTATTATGACGTCGCGCCTAGACAAACCGCAGCTAGAGGACGCCCCGCTCTTGCCCCGCCCCTTTAAAGACAAACCACAGTCAACGAACTTTGACATCGTCTCTTGCCCTGCTCTTCCCTCACCTACTCAATGCTTGTTGTTGTTTTTTGTGAATGAAATTTGTAGTACGATGCTACGGGGCGCACAGTGGGTTAAACACTTTGAGCGTAAATATGTGCTTATTTAATATTATTGTAAATCATTCTGATGCGTTAAACTGAGTAATAAATTATTCTTTTAATTAATATTGTATATACACTCAATTCTCTTTTTATGCGGTACGTTCCGCAGAAACCCGCTACATATACACTACTTATATTGTAAAAATAAGAGGATATTTATTTTTACAGTAATATTGAGCATACTTAAGCTGCGCTTTCTATATTTATTTACGATGTTGTATCGATACAAGCCTTTGCAGAGTTGCTTACATTTGTATAATTATCGATATAATGGGTTAACAACAGTTTTGAATAATTCCAAGTTCAATTTCAAGGGGAATCCCACACAAAATACAGCAGCAAATAAAATCTAATAACTTCGAAATGTTGAACAAACAATCCGCATTCAAAGCAGATGGAAAAACCGCACACCTTCATAATCGAATAAAAAAAAGAATTGCCTGTATATGCCTATATTAATAATAATTATTACAATTTATAATATTTATTACAATTTGTAATAAAATAAATAAAAATGAAAATAAAATAAATAAGTAAGAACGTTGCTGTCGGGTGTAACCGACTGCGCAATATCCGTTTACCGTATAATAACAGCAAAACAAACGAAAGCGGTCTTAATTGCTACTGTTATTTTGGAAAAATATAGATTTTAATAATTTGTGGCGGGTCGATGTTTTGAGGAGGTAGGCAGGAAGTTGTTACCAAATTTGGTGAGTTTAGCTCTAAAATTGTGGGAGATACTGATTTTTGGGCCTTACCCGTACCAAAATATAAGAATTGCATCGATCTGCCACGCCCCTATTGGAACTATCTTTAGATGAGGTGATTAGTAATCTGTCTGAAAAAATGTATGTCTCTAGTTTTAAAACTGAGAAAGATATATAAATTTTAACGAAATTTAAAGGGGGTGACCAGAAATCTACCTTCCAAATTTGGTGCCTCTAGCTCTAGCACTGTGGGAGATATAGATTTACGCGATTTTCGTGGGTGCGAGTGGACGTGGCTGAAATTTTTTGGGAACTGTAGCTTTAAAATTGTAGGCCATATTCACCTTTTATCGATTTGCGATTGGAGGTGTATCGACATGTTACCGATTGGGTAGCCCGCAGTAGGAGAGGCATACAAATTTGAACTCTTAATCTGACGTGGGTATGTACGAGTATATATTCCAAGTTTCAAGTCTCTAGCTTAAATAGCGGTGAAAAATATTGAGCTCATAAGGACAGACGGATGGCCATTGCACAAACCCAATATACTCTTTTCACTTAGTGAAGGATCATAAACATAAAATCGTAAATTATATTTTGAGCATTGCCCCACTGTGCGGCGCTCATGCTCTGTGGCAGTTTATTGACTTGCCGCAGCTGCAGCAGAACGCGCATAAACAGTGTGACCCTATTTTTAGCTAGAGCAACGAAAGTTGATGCCCAATTATGCAGATTTCCCTGCTGCCACACACATCTGCCACACATCTGTGCCCCGTCCGTATTTGTTCTAATGCAGTTTTGTTTGTTGCAGGAGTTGCCGCCGCTAATTTGGCCAGCGCGGCCAGCTGCCACAGAAGCGCGCCATGCATCGCTCACTGAAGCCGCACGCGTCGACGGCACAAGCTAAGAAGGTACAGCCGCCCACAATACCAGGCGACCAGCAGCCGACGCCAGCCTCGCCTATTGGCCATCACCAGCCGCTAATACCGATCTACAGGCTAAGCGGGCCACTGCGACACCATCACCTTCAACAGCAGCAGCAACAGGACGATGGGATTGCCAGCATGAGCGGCAGCAGCATTGTCTCGTCGCCCTCGCTGGAGGAGGGCGGCTTCAACTTGCCGCGCGAGACGAGCGTGGCGCTGCGCCTGAAGGATGAGACGTCCGCTGGAGCGGCCACTGGGAACAGCAAACCGCCGGCGCAGGCTCCGTTGGCGCCCAGCATTGTGGCCTGCCCGCCGCCCGTTTTTTGCGCCACGCTGCGCGAGCCCCTCACCCACAAGGCGGCGGTGTACTATCATCAGCAGCTGGCGCTGCAGGAGGATCAGGGCATCGATCTGACCCAGTCGCCCGGGCGGGATTCGCCGGGCTCATCTTCGGGTTCGGCTGGCTCCGGGTCGCGCCACAGCACCGCCAGCTTGGACTCGGGTCGTGCCTCCTCCTATTTGACGGGCGTCTCCTCGTCGGGTGCCTCAATTCGGGCGCCCCTCTCCTCGCCCCGCTGCAGCTCGGTCAGCTCGTGCTCCATTGGCAGCGTCGATCGGCAGCGCAACGATGAACTCATTATCGACTGGCTGCTCGAGATGAAGCATGAGGAGTACGCCCAGCTGTTCATCGCCGCCGGCTACGATCTGCCAACGATTGCGCGCATGACGCCCGAGGATCTCACCGCCATCGGCATAAAAAATCCGCATCATCGCGAACGCATTAAACAGCGCATCGACAAGCTGCAGGTGCTCGACAATTTGCCGCACTTTGTGCCGGTAAGTAATCAACGAACCCCAACCGGTTCCGTTTCACTATCTAATCAACAGCAACTCGTGATATTTGCATAGAGTCAACTTAGTCATGAGTCAACACACAGCAATTTGTCAAATTGGCATTAATTGCGGCATACTAAAGGTGAATTTATCTGGGGATGAAAAATATCTGACGATTGGAAAATATTACAATTATATCTTTTTTTTTTATATACTAGATCTTTTATAAAAGGGTATCAACTCTGCAAATATCTTCCTTAAAGGGTGATATACTCATTGCGAATAAAATCAACGAGTTGTAAGACAATTAAAGTTAATTTTTAAGAACTTCATGGATAAACAATATCTGACGATTTCAAAATACAAATTAAATACTTTTTATACTCGTGACAACTAGTAAGTAGACACACAAAAAATTGTTTACTCTTTGTGAATCTCTTTCATAAAAACGTATCTACTTGTTCCGAAGACAACCAACGAGTTATAAGTCAAATATAGTTAATTTTAAAGAATTCAATGGATGAACAATTTAAATACTTTTTTGTTAGTAAGAGTACAATAAATTATTTACTTGTTGCGAATATCTTTCATTAAAAGGTAATCTCCTCGTTGTAAATATCTCCCATAAATTAAATATCAATATTAGTTAATTTTTTAGAATTCCATCATTTGTAATCTTCAAGTAAATTTTGTATTATTCAAAATCCATATTATTCAAAAATGTGCATTTAAAAACTCTAACGGATAAACTCTCTTGAGCTGATTTATAAATGCCCAACGTAATACAATATGTAATTTAATAACTTCCCACGGCTTAAATATCAATTAATGTACACATATAGAAGATCTCTCTCATCTCTATTAGCTAGCCAGATTGTTTCAACTCGTTCGCTTTCTGTCTTTGGTTTGTTTATTTATTTTTTATTTATTTATTTTTTTGCAGCTTATCTTTTATATATTTAATTAAAAAGGCATTTGCAATCGTGCTGCAAAAACTCGTTTTTCACATACGGAGTCCCACATAAAAAAGCGCCGTCAGCAAACTGTATTTTTTTGCTTCATTTTATTATTATTTTTTTATATTGTTAATGAAAGAATTTCGTTTAATATGCGCACATTAATTCACATCAACAAGTCGTTAAAAACACTCGACTGTATAATCAGACAATGAACACAAAAAATAAACTCGCTTCATGAAGTTCTCTCAAGTTTACCAATTTATGCTCCATGTTGGCGCCTTTGCAGGTGACATTTAGCTAGGGAGAGGAAGGGGCACTGTGGAGCAGTTTGTGTGGCTTTGCGAGGCTAATTGAGCGACGGGTCTCAAGAGATCGTTAACATTGATCCGACTGATCGAAATGGTAGTCAAGCCTCGGTTACAACTAATTGCCAGAACAGGGTTTAACAAGCGAGTGCAATTATGAGATTAAACAGTAAACTTGAAAGATAACAAGTCTAAATTGAGTCGAAACAGATTGTTAATCATTTAATATATCCAAATTGCATTTAACAAATAGCTAGATACTAAGTAATGTAGTAATGTAGAAATACATTTTGGATACAAAAGTATAAATGAAAATAGGTGGAAGATGGAAGTAAAATCAGTCCAGATTATTTATCTCTAGCCTTTTATATTTAGATATTCTCATGCATACTCTCATTTATCGAATATTTAATATCAACATATTTTATACATGATATACATTAAATAAATTACGCATCAAATTCATAAAATCTTTGCTTACCTAATCTAAATTCAAAACTTTACCAAAAGATACTGTTAATACAAATACCACACTCCGAAAGAAGAGTTCCGCTACAAAAATGCACAACGCTGTCTTATCCACGTTATTCTTTATGTGCGACAATATCCGATAAAATACGTGACATAACGAAGTGCAACGCGATTGTCTCTTCGACATTCAGTTCACGTGCACCCAAAACAAGCCCTCGACACAAGTTTCTCATAGCCAAATGTGGCACTCAAGCCCTCTTAAAACCCCATTTTAGGAAACCACAGAGCATTACAATAAAAGTAACTCAACTCAAAAGCAAAATGATTATCATCGGTATACGTGTCAGTTGCATAAATAATCTTTGTAAATAAACTTTACAAAGTAAGTGGGAAGAAAGTACTTATATTATTTACTTATTATAACTGCAAAAGAGAAAAAATATAAATGGTCCAAAAATATTTTTATATGGACTTACATTGGGTTTTTAGCTACTCATTTTTGTATTTTTTATATGGTTTCGTGATAGAAGGAGGCATCTTCTTTCCCATAAAGTATAGTTATTTTTGGTGAGTATTAACAGCCAGGTCGATCTAGCCATGTCCTAGACTAGAGACTATAATATGTTGCTATTTCAAAGTACTGACAAATTCCCCATTATTGCTGAAATCGACGAATATCGGGTTTCAGCTTCGGTTTTGTAATTTGTCTCAGAGAATAGAGCAGCTAGAAGTTCAAGAATATTTTACTTCTCCAAAATATTAAGCAAAAAGAGGAAAAACACAAATTTAAAAAGTTTAATTTAGGATTCAAGAATTTTAAGCTAGTATTTATTTTTATAGTACCTATCGATAAGTGTAAAACTATTAATTTAACATCTTTAAAAAGAGGAAAGCCATTGTTTTTGTAAAAATCAGACACCATAGAGCTTTAGGTTTTTCCTAATATTTTATTTGCCCAATATTGATAGATAGTAGTATTAATTATCTATCAGACCCATAGGCTTAAAACTAGAGTTATACCAATAAAGAATTGTCAAAGTGAAAAGAAAAGTGTGTAATATCGTAAGATTTGCAGATATCTTTAGGTTTTGATATTTGGCTTATGTTTTGAATTATATAATTGATCGATAAATATCAATCTAAAAATTAAAGTTAGTTCAACAAAGAATGCCACGTTATTGCACACGTTATAAATACAAGCTGACCGTAATACGATCCTCATGCATTCAAAATGGATTTAATTTTAAATCCCACCTTCAATGGCATTTTTTATGAATATGACAAATACTGTCTACACACACTCACACACATTCACAATGCACCCGCCAACAATAAAATTCTCTGGCTTTAACTGCATTTGAAGTTTGTCTGATTCATTGATTTCGTCAGCCCCTCTCAAACTCCAACTCGCATTCCCCTTCCACCCGCCCACCTGTCCGTCAGTTGCCCACCTGCCTGCATGCCGTGAATGCGCTTACAAAATACATGCATTTGTGTGTGCGAGTGTGTTTGTTTCCAACTGAAACTGAAATATCATTTATCGCATATCTAGCTCTATCTCTGGCTCGAACTCGGACTCAAATCCGAACCGCATTCCATAGTTACTCGCTCTTAATTGCTTGTTTCAAATTATAACCTCCGGTTAGTTTTTTATTTTTTCAGTTTCTATTATCTGCCATTGGAGATCTTTTGTTTTTCCCCATTTATTTAATAACCGAGCACATTTATTCATGTGCCAATATCTCGACCGATTTGTGACGCTTTGGCGCTGTGCAATTTTTCAAGTCAAAACCAAAAATGACCTCAGCTTTTTGTTTTTTCAAATTAGTTTTTTTCTCGCTTGGTTTTGTATTTCAGTTGAAAAATGCGCCATAATATTTTACTAGTTGTATAGTTTATTTTTTTCGTTTTTGTTGTGTGCTATTTTTTTTTTTCACATTTTTATTCTGTTTTGTCATTTCTTGTTTATATAACGCTCCGTGACGGTTTTTCGCAAGTTTCTGCTGTTTGCTTTTGAGAGCTGTTGCGCAGCCTTTGACTCTTATCGCTCTCTAAAGTACTACCCAGACTTTTGTTGATCTTAAACGACAACGTCGCCTTGGGTGTGGTTCAGACTTACCTCCACTTACATCATGCCCATATATATTGTAAACGTATACAAGTATATATTATATATGGAAATGAAAGTTTTTGCAAATTGTGCGGGGCACCCTCATTAGCTGACATTCTAAAAAAAATAAACGATAAAAAAAAACAAAAAGTAAAAATGCCACATTTTTATACTCAATCACGAAGTAAAAAGAGCATATTGGGTATGTGAATTGTCCATCTTGCTGTCCGCCCCCATGAAGGCGTGGAAAATCGAGTTAGTCTATATTTCTCCCTCAGATTAAAGTTAGATGCGTAACATTTTTCTGAGGATCTCTTCTAAAGATTAAAAAAGTCTATGTTTTTCCAAAATATTTAGACCATTGCGTCTGTTAAAGCTATTATTTTACTGTGAACGAGTATTGCTCGGTCAGTTACACCCGAATACAACGTTCTTACTTGTTTCCTCTCATACGATGCCAACCGGCACTTTCTTTAGCTGCGCGGGCAGTTTTATCTGGCGAAAAAGGAAATAAAGCGAAATACCTCAGAGCCAAAGTTATTAAACATCGTCAGCGACATGTCGTTGCCATTCTCTTGGCCCGTCTCGTACCTTTCCATAAGGCAAAAACAAAAACCGCAATCAAGCAACGACCTTGAGGTTCATACCAAGTATTTGTTGTTGTTGCCGCCGTTATTAGATACTCAAATGGTATTTAGTTTTCGGCCTGACGTACTCATGTTTAACTATATATACGTTTTTATATATTTTTTTGTTTTTTGGTACGTACAGTTTGCTGGAAAACCAGTTTTTATTTTCGTTGACCAGGCTGTTGCTGCCCCTGGCTCGGCTGCTGTACGCGGGTCTGTTTGGTGTCGTACCATATGCTACCTGCTAATGAGTTGCAAAGTAGAAAACAAAATATATATGTGCGTACACTCGTATCTTCGGCATGTCTGAATGACGTTAACTAAATATTTTTTCTTAAGATGCTCTCTACAAATATGAAATATGAATAGCATCTTCGGATTGCGCAGTCAGCTATCATTAGCTTGGTAGTTTTTAGAGTAGTGTAGAGCTTAAAGAGTTGAGAGCTTATAGAGTATATACTATCTAATAAAATAACAGCTCGGTCTTCAACATGTAATAGTTATATATTTGGAGACTTTAGAATAAACTTGCAAAGTTTTTTTTTTTAATACAGGTACTAGAAAACTGATAGATGCTAATGGGCTGTCTATATAATAAATAAGTAATTGTAGACATTAGCAAAACGCTTTAGATTTCTGTGTACACAAAAGGATTTCGAAAAAAAGCTCAAATTTTGAGACTTAAATAAAAACATAAAGATTTTTATTTAGATATTGGAACCCTAATGAATTTAAACCCATTGCGAAAATGCTGAAGCTTGAGCAATCAAAATGTTGCACAAATTTCTGAAGATTTTTAAATTCATGTTCTCATTTTGATTATGAAATGTTAATAGAGTTTTTGGCCTAAGATCTCTGTACATATATTACAAAAGGAAAGATATTAAAATATGGCTACAAACTCATTACGAATACGCTGAAGCTTAAGCAAGTAACATGTAGCTCAGATTTCTGGAGATTTCTAAGTTCATTCATTTTGGTTATCAAATATTAATAGAGTCTTTGGCCTAAGATCTCTGTACATATATTTCAAAAAGGAAAGATATTAAAATATGGCTACAAAAATGTAGTTTGTACAGAAAAAGCTCATTGCTACAAATTAAGCAAACTCAATAAATTGTGTAAAGTTCATTATAAAATATTAACAGGAAGCCATTAATCGAACAAGTCAAATTGTTGCCCACAGTTGCTTTTAATATAATTTTCACATTTTTGTAGCGCCCTTAAAAAGTCTACACAACTCAGGCCATATCAGTTTTCGAACTAACGAACGAACGAATGCACGGCATTCACATTCGCTTAATTAAATTGAAATCAACGGCAATTTAGACGCCAAGCAAAAGAGCAATAGCTTCAAAAGTTATTAACACATAATAAAAAAAACAAGATGAAAGACAAGTGAGAATCAGTTTGATAAGAGTGTTCGACGAGGAGTTACCTTATATAGAGGCAGGCAGCGTAGAAAACTCTTCGATTTTATTGGCGACATTTTTAAAATATTTAAAATAGATGCTCGATTATAAGGCCGTTTAATCAAACCAGAATAATTAAAAAAAAGTGATTTCTGTACCATTGTTATTCAGAGTAAATAACAGTTACATATTCGAACCTTTCGATCAATGCTAAAAATGCATCACCTGAAAAGTATGAATGTAGGCACAGAATATGTAGTTTTTATTTAAAATTTGATTTTTTATTGAATATCTCACGTGGAGAAACATTAGTTTTTATAAAATAATAAATAAATATACAATACATAGTCGAACTTTTCGATCATTTTGTAGTAAGTAGCTGTTATTATCGAGCGAACAGTATTAACAACTTTAAAGTATTGAGTTTTATTAAAGAAAGTATTATTGAAGAATCAAAGATCAATGACTTTTCACAGACAGGTGTATAGTAGGTTTATAGTAGTATAGTGTAACCTCTTATGGCCTGTTACAACCATTTGCTTAACTTTATTGTACACTATACCCAAAGCATGTTTACAGGGTATATAAAATGGCTGATGTTGATGATTTTTGACTGCCTTGCGTTGCGTGTGTGTGTGCGTGTGTTGTACGTATGTGTATGTGTCTGTGGAGACTTTGGCTACCGTGTAATGGCAGACAGCAGCGGCGACGAGTTTGTCTCTTTACCCGTTTCTTTATGTTTGTGCTTTGACGCGATTTATGTCATATCTTATCAATTACAACTGATTAGAGCCGCGACGAGCTCATCGGCAGCGAGACAAAACGCAATGCTCGTAAACAGAAGCGGCTCCATAGTTTTCCACGCACCCCACTCTATCCCTCCCCGAGCGTTGTGTGGTATCAGTGCTTTGGCCTGGAATTAGTTCATGGACAAATTGTAGTTTGGCGGCTGCCCGCGCCGATGGGGTTGCTGTTAATCAAATCCGATTATATATATTACATATATGTGTTTATACATATGCATAGAAAGTGATCAAGAAAAAACGATTGATTCCCAATTCTCTGTATTTACAGGGCTCTATTGAGGAGTGGCTGCAGCTGCTGCGCTTGGAGGAGTACATTCAGCCGCTGCTCGAGCAGAACTACAAGACGGTGCGTGATGTCACCCAAGTGACTTGGGAGGATCTCGAGGACATTGGCATTGTCAAGTTGGGCCATCAGAAGAAAATATTGCTGGCCATCAAGCGGGTCAAGGACATTATCAGCGGCAAATGGAATCCGGGCGGTGCAAATGCCTATCAGCAGCAGGTAAAAACCATGGAAACTTTTTCAGCATACCTATGGGCACTACTGGTTGTAGATACATGTAGCTAAATAGACTCCGAGTTATATGGTAGAGGCGTGACTTACAAATATGAAGCCAAGCTGCTTAGCACTTTTTTTTAAAGTTTTTATTGTGATTTTGAGTATCAAGCTTTTTTTTGTTTTGTATTTTTAACATTTGTCTAATTAATATTGATTGAAATTTTGTTTTTTATTTCAACATTATAAACTTTTTTTACGTTTTTTTCTCAAATTGTAATCATAAATATTTTTATTTGGCTTTTATTTTTTAATTTTATATAATTTATTATCTAAAAATAAAAGTCTATTATAATCTTAATGTAATTTAATTTTATTTTTCATTTAAATTATATAATTTTTAAAAAATTCATTTTGCAAATAAACATTTTGTTTTAATCAAATTTAAATAAATCTCTGTTCCTTAACTTCAATTCCAATACGAACAGATTATGGTTGAATTGGTGTCCTCTTATTTTTTTTTTTTTTGTTCAGTAACAATTTCATTTAAAATTAATAACTATTCAATCTTTTATTATAATTTAACAATTTTTCACTCAATAGTTTAATGTAAATCGACATTTTTATTTTTTATAACAACATTCTATAATAGCTTGTTAATATACTTCACACATTTTTAATATACTTATTAAATTTAAAATCATATTTGAGTTCAATTTAACTTTGTATAACTTTCTAATTTCATTAAATTTTTCTATATTTTCGTTATCTCATATTTTTAATATTTATGTTTTGATTTGATTATAAAATTGCAAATTTGTAATATATTTACTTAATTTAAAATCATATTTGAGTTCAATTTAATTTTGTATAATTTTCTAATTTCATTAAATGTTTCCTTTTCTTTTCATAATTTAATTATTGGCCAATTCGCTAGGAATACCAGCGCAAGCCGTGGCAATTCAACGTGCCCATACCGAGTACGCCATCTTATGTGCCAACCACGCGTGTCTCCTGGGACGACACGAAGATCTATGCGACGACGAGCGCGAATGTGAACGGGCACCACAGTGGTGGCCACGGCCTGAGCGCCGCCGGTGGGGGGGATGCCTACTACTGCACGGGCAGCAACCACGAGTGCTGCAACGGCAACGATGTGGTGCTCATTAAGGTGGGTGGGGTGTTTGGTTGGACGTGAGTGGTCGACAAATGTCAGTCGTCCTTAAACTTTAAGAGCCCCATGTCAGTCAAAGACTAACTAATGTCTGTGTGACATCAATCTTTGCAGACGATACAGTTCAGGTGTCCTTAACAACGAGATTGAAATAGCCTTGTAAAAGGCTGTAGACATAATTGGAAGATTGAAGTAAATTCAATTAAAACAAAGAAAGTCTTGTTTTCTTGACAGGTTTATTTTTTCTAATCCGCGATTTAAACATCCATTGGGTAGATACTGTACGATACTTATGAATTCACTTTGACAAAAAATTTACTTTTAATTGCTATATAGGATATTAATAAAATCAGCAAAACAATTTGAATACTATACCCAATAAAGTCAAAAGTATTGGCGGCAAATAAACTTATCTTTTTAAACATATTTTCATTCCTATTTTAATGTATGCCACATTTACACATATTCAAAGTTTTAAAGTGTGCGAAAACAAACTTCTTAAACTCTTATAAAATTTACCATATATTTACCATACAAACACAATCTTAGTTCATAAAATAGCAATGAAAAATAAAATGAAATATGCAATAATTATTTAAGAGCACATTAAATCCTTCTAATTTGCTATAAAATCTGTTAAGTACTGGATCTGAGTTCGTAACTCAAGTTTAGTTGCGTTTAGTCCCAGTTATTTAGTAAATACACGCAAAATTTATTAAGAAAACTAAATAAAAGTGTTACAGCCGGAAAGCAATCGCTAAAACTCTGGAAAATAATAGCATTAGACATAAATAAAGCAAAAAAAAGGAACTAACTAACGCACTTTTCTGTTATCCTTCTGCCATTGCAGGTGCGTCAGCCGCGCGGCAAGAGCCTGGAATCGCTGGAAGATATACACGACAACAGCACGCGCAGCCATTTGACCTTTAGCCACTACACCACCACGGACTATGGACACTTTGGGCCGCCGGCGACAGCGGCGGCTGCAGCGGCAATGGCCGCAGCTGCCACACTCCAGCAGCAGCAACATCATCAGCTGCTGCAGCAACATCAGCAGCAGCAACAACAGCAGGCCGCGGCCGCCCGTCTGCTGGGCAGCAATGCGGCCGCCATGGCCTGGCGACGTTCCTACGACGATGGCGACATTACACCCACCAACGATGCCACACGCGAGCTGCTCTACGAGGAGGGCGGCGGCACCCTGCCGCGCCAGCAGCGGGGCATACTCCAACGGGCCGTGCTGAATACCATGCCGCCGCTGGAGCACCATCACTACATGAATGCGGCGGCGGCTGCAGAGTATGTGACGGCCGGAACAGCCGATGGCACAGCAGTGAGTAACCCCATTGACAACAGTAAAGAAGTACACGTAACTCTCCTTTTACACGATAGACGTTTCCAAAAAATCCGCCAAAAAATGTATATTAGTAGATTGGTTCAAGACCTGAAAAAGCAACTTAAAAGTACCGCAAACAAGTAAGAACGATCCAGTCGGCTGACAACGACCGCGCAATACTCGTTCACAGTATAATAACAATTGTTGTGCGATCTTTAGAGGAGGTCATCAGTAATCTGTCTGAAAATTTATGAAATTTATGTGTCCAGCAGAGGGAGCTATATAGATTAAATGGATTTGCCAGACTTCGTGTGGGCGTAGCCAAAAAACACTTAACACTTTATATGACTCAGACATACGCGAGTTAATTTTCAAAATTTCAAGTCTCTAGCTTCAATAGCGGCGAAAAAAATTTCGTTCATACGCAATTGTACAAACCCAATATACTCTTTTCGCTTTGTGAACGAGTATAAAAAATATAATACGAGGCATAAATTTATAATTTGTGAGGAGTGAAAATAAAAGAAATTCATTGAATTTAAAACAAGTAAGATGGTTCTAGTCGTGTGCCCCGACTAGGAGATACCCTGAACCAAGCGGCGAGCTGTCGTTACATACATTTAACGCTCTTTGCATTCATACACACATTCACAAAGTCACACATACATACACACACAAACGCACGCAGCAAGGTGCGCACTTTGCACATCGGCTGCGCTTGGCCCCACTATGGAAAATGAATTCTTGAATAACTTCCAAATTAGGAGTATGATCGTTATGAAATTTTCAGTGCTAGATAAGAGCATATAAATCTACAAACCAAAGCAAGTCTGTAGTATTTGATTTGATATGGGGGCGAATGGTGGGTGGTATCCAAAATCCGAAATATTCATAATCTGCGTATCCTTTACGAGCACACAACAAACTAAATTTGATGGCTCTAGCTCTTATAGTCTCCGAGATATGCCAAGAAAACCAAGTCTTAATTTTTATCGATAATAATGAAACGGAGCAAGATAGCGATTAATTAATTATAAATTTGTAATGCGTATGGATTAGGAGAATCTATAGTCGTTTAGTTTAGGTTTCTAGCTTTTGTAGTTTCCGAGATCCCTGCGTTCATACAGACGAACATAGCGTCGACTCAGCTCGTCGTCCTGATCAAGAATATATATACTTTATGGGTTCGGAGATGCTTCCTTCTGCCTGTTACATACATTTGTACAAAATCATTATACCCTTTTTACCCATTTTCAATGGGTTCAGGGTATAAAAATAAGAAAGAAACTCGTAGAATATTTAAAATCGTATTAAAAGAAAACAATTCGTGTAAAAAGAGAAAAATTGTAACTTCTTAACCCTTGTTCCTTCAAAAACGTGTAAGAATGCAGTATTCAGCTCCAACTTTCTTCCTCTTGCAGGCCTATCTAAGCGGCAGCCCATTGACAGGCAAGAAGATTGCGCCGGAGCCACCTCGGCGTCACTGCAGCATACGCAACTCGCGCCAGCTGAGCGGCGATGCGGCGCAGCAGGTCGCAGCAACCAACCAGCAGCAACAACAACAGCAGCAGCAGGCGCAGCACATGTTCTATGGCCAAACGGCGCAGCACTGGCAGCAGCAGCAGCAGCAGCAAGGGAGCGCGCAGCAGCCCATCTATGCCAACTATGCCACCATACAGCAGACAACGGCCGAGATACACTGCGAGAAGTATCATGACAATAAGTCAAACTCCAGCATCGATTCGATCGACACGATACCGTTTGCCAACGAGAACACCGGCACGATCAAGCAGCGGCTGCTCAATCGCCAGGAGATGCAGTCGGGCGCGACACCAGGACATCATGCGACCGGCACGCACTTGCATTCCTCCAGCTCCAGCTCGAGCTCGTCGTCGACGAACACCATTGCCAACATCGCGCACTCGTTCCACTCGCTGAAATCTTCCAGTTCGCTGCATGACGCAACGCTGGCGCGCAGCGACAGCATGAACAGCACAGCCAGCGCCGGCAGTAGCGCACTGCACCTGCGCTCGCCTACCCTGGACGTGGCCAGTGGGGCGGGCAGTGCTCTCGAGCTGGCCGCCGCATCGCCCGAGCCAGCAACGGCGGTGGCTGCGGCTGCGCCCGTGGCTGTCAGCGCGTTGCCACCAAAGGTATCGGTAAATGTGCTCAACGACATTGGCAATATGTTGGCCAACTTGACGGACGAGCTGGACGCCATGCTGGAGGAGGAGAAGCGAGTGGGCCTCAACATTGACAGCGAGTGAAGCAACAACAACAATAACAATCCGAAAGCAAAGTTTCCTTAAGGCGAACGAGCGCATTCACGTAGTGTAGCTGAATTTGTTGTAATCGTGTATACATATAGTTACACCCCGTCTCGTCAGCAAGTTGTTAGTTTGCTGCCAGTTTTGTTTTCCATGTTTAGTTCTTATTTCTGTACTATATATAATTTTAATGTTTAAGCAAAAGGTTTGAGCTCGTCGCAACGAGTAAATGTTTGCATGATAAACGATTGATCTGGTTTTTTTGTTATAGCAGAGGCAGCATCAAAACCAAATTTATATATTATTCTCTCAAAAAAAAAATATTCCATCTATTGCATTTAAATTTTTTAAATAACAATCAAACAAGTCTGTCGGACATTCCAAGAACTAGAAACTGCAATTTTCAATTTGTATTTATTGTTTGTTGCGAACCTGATCCTGTGCTGTAGCATAAATAGATCAATTAGTAAATGTATATGTTTTTAGTATTTTATAATTTTGATCATGTTTGATTTGAATACACAATATTTTAGAGTGTATGAATGTAACTTGAAAAACTACAAGAGAAAAGCTTTTGAAACACGTATACTTTTGTACTTTCCCTATGAATGTTAACAAGCTAAAGAAAAAAGAAAAACAAAAAGCGTAATGATAGCAAACATGAAAGAATATCTAAAGATGAGAAGGAATAAGCGCAAATTGCATATATGCAGAACTTGCATAGTTAATATATAGCATAAAAAAATATATATATGTATGTATACATTTAATAAATATTTAAACAAGAAACATTATATGGCAAGTATTTAGTGGTTTGATACTAAAAATCAAGAAATGCAACAACAGAAAAGAGAGGTTCAAAAGAAACAGAAACTGCAAAGCACACATACAAGAAACAGCAACAAAACACACAAAACAAAAGCAACAAAACTATTTAGAAAACTTTTCTACTGCAAGAGCTACAAATGCAATTGTCTAGTTTTAGTTTACAAACATTGTAATTTGTTTTTAAACGGATTTTGTTACAACTATAAATCAAATTCAACAACAAATTGAGTTGTTTAAGCATAATTTAAAGTGGCACTTGTGTTTAATATATATTTTAAATATGTATACAAAACAATACAATGCGAAACAAGCTAAATCTATTTGATGAATGAATGTATAATTAAGTGTTATTCCATATAAACTATAAAATTCATTATATTAAATATAAAAATTATATATATATTAGCGTTACATTAAGCAAGCAAATACGGGCATCAATGCTAAATAACGTATAGAAATTCCGTGGTATACACTTCTATTGCCTTTCTTTATAATTTACTTAAATAAAGTTTTTAGTGAAAAGAATGTTTTCGTTTCCATTACAATTTTCAGTTTGAATGCAAATTTGCAAACTTTTGCGCTCAGTTAATTTGTTTTGGTGCGCATATCATTAGTAATTGAAATTGGAAATATACACATACGTATACATAAATGCATATACATATATATATTAACAAACGCAAAAGAAATCACAGAACATGTAAAGCACATAATGGACAAGACAAATATAAAACAAAAAACAACAAACAATAAAAATAAAATTTCATAGTAAAAATGAATTACGTGTTTTAATTGGAGGGCAATAAGATGTTTAAACACACAGCAACTTTAAAAAACGGCGCGCGTCGCTTGCAGTGTTGCTTTTTATGTAGTATTTTTAATAACAGAACTTTTATTCGATTTACATTAATACTGAACTTGTCGATTGCTCCTCATTTAACACATCTACTCCACATTTTACTATATACTCTCCTTAACTCCTCACTTAATATAACAATTTTGTAATTAATCCACTTTAGTGTACTTACTTCACACTTTACACTTTTGCATCACCACTAATAGCAAAATTCCTCATTTGGCTAAAAAATAATTGTGGGAAAATTTTTTGGTATATTGATAATTATCGATAGCTGCAACAATTTGCGGTAACTCTGCGTTAGCCACTTGCGGTCACACTGAGTCTGCTTTTCACTTACACCGCGTTCGGACGCTCCTATAATTTTAAGATAGTCTTAGCATTTCTAACGAAAATAATAGAGTAAAAAAACAAACAATAACAGAAGTGTGTGTCTACAATTATTTCTATTTTTTCTAATATATCATTGTTGTTATCGTGGTTTAATTCGTTCGCGTCTCTCTTTTCTCTCTCTTTCTGTCTATCTTGCATCACATAAACAACGCAGTATAACAAATGCTATAATTTTTTTATTTTGTTGAATTCACTAAATTCCCAATGTAAAAATAATTTGCATTATCTCGGCAACAACAAAACACTCGGAAACACACACACACATGCATAAACACATGTGGTTATTGCTAAATGAAATTCTACCTTAGGCAGAGCAAACAACAAATAAATGCAAGTGAAAATGCGAATGCAAACTAATTGAAAAAGGCGCAAACCGAGCAAAAGCAGCTGGCGACAAAAGTGAAAAGCAATTGAAATTGATAAACTTTTTGGATTTGGCAACGAGCAACAAATAGCGCGTAATCCAAAATGTCAAACACCGAAGACAGCGAGCTGGACCCGCAAATTCAGGTGAGACCAAAGCCAAAATCCACGTGTGTGTGTGTCCCCGACCCCCTCCCCCTCACTTGGACTTGGTGCCAGGCAGTGACAAGCGCAACAATACCAATGCTCAGCTGTTGTTGCCTTGGTATGTTTTATCGTTGTTTTTGTTTTACTAGCCTTTGTAAGTTGTTTCTCTCTTTGCGTATGCTCTCTCTCTCTCTCTCTCTCTCGTAATTAGTTGTCAAAGCCTTTTTTCCATTGCACATTTTAAAAGTTTTATTCGCTTTATTGCATGCACCGTTTGTTACGCTTGACTGCAGTTTGTCGTCTAAATTGTGCACAAAACAATGGAAATAAATTTTCATATCGTTTTGCTTGGGAATTAAAACAAATTGTGCGCTTCCTTTAATACAACTGATAAATATGCATGGGAACATGGCAAAACAGCTGTGCAGCCCTGCCCCGCTCTGTCTCTGCGCATTTCCCGACACAGCCACCCTCTCTTTTACTCACCCATTGAAAGTGTACATGTCCTTGACAAGTGTTTCTGCCTTGGTGCCACTTCCAAGTAATTGCATTTTATGCCCTTTGTGCGTAATTTGAAACTCACAGCCGTACTTTATTGTGTATGTGTTTACAGTGGCGTAGGCAGTTTTTTTCCATTTTTGTTTTTGTGGCGGGGGTGTTTATAAAAAAATATTTGTTTTTAAAGAAAAAGAAGATAATAATTTCATAAAATATTACAATAACGAACGTCTTTTATAAACTACTATAAGGCCACTAAAATAAAAAGCATTTCAAATTGCCGCTTTGTTTTTACAAACTTCCGAACATATATTTAGATGGAACGCTTAACCCCAAAACCGCCTCCTGCCTACGGCACTGTGTGTGGCCATTAAATTTGTTTGACCGAATCCCAAACTCGGAGTGCAGTACTTCGGCTTAAGCAGTGCGAGTGGGAGAGCAACAATCGCATAGGTATGTGAGGAATGGCAATGGCATGCATCAAATTAACAAGTTAGGGAAATGCCGAAACGCCGACGCAAGCAGATGAAAACAAATGCTCAAATTTTTGCCTGAAGCAATACAAGTTTTTTTCTGTTGTCGAGTTTGAGAGCCCCGTGCGCAGTTTGAATAAATTTAATTCGGTATTGTTTAGTTGTATTTGATGTTTCTCAGGTGCTTACTTGGAGTGTTATTAAAAAAATTAGCAGAATGGCTTGTGTTTTATTGGATGTTATGAAAATTTGAAAAATCTTGAACATTTAATGATTGCCTCTCAATAAATAAAAACCCAAGCAAGAATTTCCCACACGGTCACCATTTTTCTATTTTTAAAACACAAAAAAGATCCCACGCTGCGTAAAAGCATTTATGTACAAAAAAAATTAATGTAGCGGCATGTGATTTGATTGGAACGTTCGTCATGTCTGGAAATAAGTTGTGTGTGTGTGTTAGCAAATGTTTGGAAGAAAAAAGAGAATCCACTTGAGCTTTTGCAAAATAAAAAGCATGTATGTACATTTATTTTTGCCAAGCAATCAAAAAGTTGCCTATATAGAGAAATAAATAAACCCGTTTTTTGTTTTGTATAAACACATATTGCCAAATAAGCTTAAAGCAAAATAAATAATTTTGAGTATATACATATTTGAAGGTATATGTTCACATAACAAAATATTCATAAATATACAATTTATATGGTTATTGATGTGCTGTCGCTTTTAAGCTTTTTCTATGCTTTATGCACCACTTCCTCCTATTTAGCCACCGGTTTGTTGTTGTTGTTTCTGCTTTACTCAGTTTGTTTATCAATGAAATATATTGCGCGTGCAAATTTCATTGCGCTTGTCTTATCAAAGATGTCGCCCACACGTCAATAGCGAGTGAAAGGGAGAAGGATATAGAGAGCGAGCGAGCGACAGATCGAAGAGAAGACGAAAACATGTGTAAAGATAGAGGGCAAGACACTTGATGACGTCTGCGGGCGTACGACAAAGAAAGCACAACAAAAAAAAAACTACAGAAGAGAAAAAGAGTAAAGTAAAGGCTTTGTCTTTATCTCCGATTTGGACAGCTGTTTCATTGTTTTTGTTTGCGCTCAACTGAATTTGTATTTGTCTTTTCAGTCTGGCACACACCACTCGCCTCCCACACTGCCAAAATTTGTAGTCATTTCTGTGGGGGAGTTTTTTTCGGGTATTAAAACTTTCTTCACCGTGAGTTGTGTAATTAGTTAACACTTTTCGCTGATACGATAAGAGTTGCTATAATAAAAAAAAATATATACATATTTTTCAAATGAGAAAGCTGGTGATATTTTAAAGAGAGTAAAAATAAATTTTCAATAAAAATTGCATCTGCGTAGAATATCAGCAGGTTGCCTTGTGCCACTTGATAATTTGATAGCCCAATGCAATTTTGTCCATGTCTAGCTAAAATTTATGCTAATGACTAATAAAACACGTTACCTGGACGCCATATTTGTCAGCAAGGTGAGCCGCGATATAAAGAGAACACGACAAACTCTAATGAATCACAAAAAGCGTGCTTGACAAATCGTCTACATATAAATAGTTATATATACTTTGTATATACCTTTTATGTATACAAATGATTCAAAGGGTGTTGTAAGCTAATTGCCAAAGAAAGCTGATTAATTGACAAATAATCTAGAAACACAAAAGATTTTAGATAAGTGCTTAACTACATAGGTAACGAGACTGGAAAAACAAAAATTTTATTACATGTCAATGTCACATTTTAAAAGATTTTATCATTCTTGGCAATGTCTTTTATGCTCCAAAATAATACGCTTCTTAATTTTGTCTTATTTACAACAAAGAAAAAAAAATTGAAAACTCACATTTCCCAATCAAGTGGCAGCGGTGGGATTCGAACCCACGCCTCCGAGGAGACTGGTGCCTTAAACCAGCGCCTTAGACCGCTCGGCCACGCTACCCGTCGATTGATCGATGCAAAAACACAATTCTCATACTTTTCATTGTCACATTAGACGCGAAAAGCTGCCACAGTTGTAGGAAGTCTCTTACAACTATTAACATATTTATAAACAGTGAAAGATTAGTATTGCTTTGCACTTGCAACATTGAAAAGCTCCCACGCGTTGCTCGCTGTATATTTCTCCCCCTCGCTTGTTTTTGACTTGAATGCAACTCGGCTCGCCTCAATTTACAGACCTCATAAGCAAGATGATCTAACTTAAGCAACTACGAATGGTAAGGTATATGAAAATTTTCATTAAACAGATTTATATATGAAATAATAATATTATATTGATACTATATGTCACTTAGTTGCAGATTTAAAGATTATACAAATTATACTTATGTGGAATGGTAAATTCATTCGTATGATTTATTTTAAAAATTTCCCCTTCGTTCACGAAGTGATATACATACTCGTGTATAGTCGCAGGCAGAAAAATGTTAAAGCATAAAGCTCTGGTATCCATTGATGCCATATTTCAATGTCCTGAACTTAAAATGTATGCATTATTCCGATCCCATCTAAAACTACTGCCATGTAAAAATGGCTTGCGTAGTGTATAAGCTTAGTGTATTTCCAATGCAGTTTCAAAAAATTTACTTACATTTGTTTGCCGCTTGTTGTCAAAACACAAATTGTTTGCGATATTCGTTTATTTGACGGCATCTTTGAGGCGCCACCGCCCCTCTCCAAAGATGCATAAGAGAAATGTGCGCCGGCGGTTACCGCACACAATTTGCATTTGTTGTTTTTGTAATTTGCATTAACTAATTAATTTACATTTCTGGCGGCAATGCGCCCAACAATTTTGTTATGTGGCTGTCTTTGGTTTATAGAAAATTGTAAATGGAGTCGCCCACGCTTTATCTCCATCATGCTATATATAGTGTGACGAATAACATATTCGTATCATAGCATGACTTCGGCTCCCGGTATATAATATATATGTATATCTATCATGCTCGTATAGTATGACAAATATATACCCATATCATTCAGTAATCTTATCATTAGAACAAGTCATTAAATTGTTTCGAAAGCAATTCGAAGTTCAATTGTTTGAACTGTAAAAGATGTGTCTATTGTAAAATAAAATTTCTTAATAGCTATGAGAAGTTTCAAAGGTCATTTGGTCTTGAAAAAAAAAAAGCAGAGCTGCAACAAGACTTGCAAATGATTCTAAATGACCTTAAACTTTTGGTACCTTATGAAAATAGGTGCTTTAAACTTGTTATTGAACTTAAGTATTTTTATACTCGTTCACGAAGTGAAAAGAGTATATTGGGTTTGTGCAATGTCCGTCTTGAGATCCAACCGTCTGTCCTTATGAACGCAATTTTATTCGCCACTATTGAAGCTAGAGACTTGAAATTTGGAATATATACTCGTGTATACCCGCGTCAGATAATGTGTTAAGATGTGCCACGACCACAGGGAGGCTGGGAAATCGCCTCAAATCGCAAATCGATAAAAATAAGTATAAGTATAAGATTAAGTATTTTAGAGCTAGAGTCACCAAATTTGGTATGTAGTGTGCTGGTGACCAAAGATTAGGACCTTGATAATATATGGCCACGCCCACTTAAACGCCCCCAGCCACCTCGCCCCCACAAATCGCGAAAGCATATCTCTTCCACCGTTTAAGAGCTAGAGACCCGAAATTTGGAAAGTAGATATCCCTTTAAAGATTGGTAAATTTCCAGCCACGCCCACTTCCGGACCCGAAAATCGCAAAAACCTATATCTCCCACAGATATACAAAAAATTTACCGCCCATGCCCACCTGGGGCATCGCATTTTGATCAAATCGATATATCTCCATCACTCTTAAAGCCATATATACATACATAAAATTCTTATATTTTGGCGCGGGTAAGCCGCGAAAAGCCATATTTCCACAATTTTAAAGCTAAAGACCATATTTGGCAGATAGTTTTCTGATTATCTCCTCTAAAATTCTGATCGAAAAATTTCGGCTACGCCTACTCCTGCCCCCTTAATTACTAAAATCGAAAATTTTCCAAATAACAATAATATTAAATAAGGTCGTTTGTAAACGAGTATTGCGCAGTCGGTTACAACCGATGTTCTTACTTGTTCATTATCGAATTTTTCTCATTGGGCTTCGGATTGCTGACATAACTTTTGAGGTTCAACCTTTGGGCTAATTAAAATTGTTGCGCTCAATTGCCTTTTACGCTGCGTGACTACAACACCCAGAGACACTTTTTATATAATAGCACTTTCTCAGTAGCTTCAACAACAACATCATTGCGAACACTTGTGCTAGTTTAGTTTTAGCTACAACATTTTAGCCCTAACAGCCCACTTCAGGCAGAGCGACTTTCTATTAGTCGCATAGCTCAAATCTGGCCCCAATACATATGTATATTATATATAAGTATATATATATATATGACGCAAAGGTATGCCACATTCTGTTGCCATTGACGCAAGAGACACTCAGCCGAGTTGAATGTCCTTTTGTGCACTTACACGTGCCTTGTCCTGCTCCTGTGTATTACACAAGTCGCTAAAAACAAATCGATGAATAAGGTTTCCATTACGGCTCGCATTTCCTGCCTCGTTTGCAAATGTTTACGCAGCTCTGAGGGAACAGAGAGGGAGCCTTCGCCATAGTGGTGGAACGAGGCCACCACAACTAGGTCAGGTCGGGTCAGGTCAGGCTGTAGAATTAGGCTGGGTAGGTCTTTCGCGAAAAGGCATCACGCCACCACTCGACAGCAGCTGTCTGCCTGTCGTGGTTGCCTTGCTGGCGTCATTCCGATTGTCGCGGGGTGTGTCGTCAATGGGTGCAAAGAGGATAGGAAAGCTAATAAGCTAATGATATAATGCCTCGTCTTGAACTAAATGCCGGAATTGTTGCTTAAACTTTTTGTACTCTTGCAACGGGTACTATAAATTGGTGCGTTGAATCGATCGATTGACAAACCTCGTCAATACAAAATTACGGCCTCACATATTCACTTAGCGGCCCCACATAAAGTAAAAATATACCAAAAATCATACTTCGTCCAGTTTTCAAATGTTTATTTTGTTCTAACAAGTGATAAAGAGCATCTTTCCATTCAGGAACTGTTAGAAATTCATGAAAGAAATAACATTGCTGATCTGAACGGAGATTACGGGATCTTACCCGTAAGTGTAAGCTTACACCTGCGAAATTTTAAAAGATCTTCAAAAATAGTTTAAACAGCTAACATTCGACAAGTTTTTAAGTAAATTTCTTAATAACATTGTTAAAATAAGCATCTTATAAATTGAAATGTAATTCTTTAACTTGTGTTTTCTTTGTTATAACTAAATATTGAATTATACATTATGTTGTCCAAGATAAAATGGTCAATATGTATAGGTGTACTTTGCTTGATCTCAAATTGGAAGCTGATCTGGTAAAAATTTACACAGATGTTTTTTTGACACCAGGCGACAGGTGTGTATAAAAGTATATTCGATGGCATAGCGCGGCTTTGCACGGCCCAATAGTTTCCTTATAATACTTATCTTTAGGTTTTTAACCATTGTTCGAGGCAGCGAACTTTCGTGAGCAAATCAAGTATCTGTTATGCAAAGTATTTAACTAACGTTTTTTTTTTTTGTAAAGGCTTGCAAGGCAACTGTTGTCTTATGTTCCACTTCATTTATTATAGTATAATTCGTTAGCAACCTCGGAAAACTAAGTTTGAAAAAGATAAAAAAAAATATATATACATACAATTATTTTACCCTGCTTAAACTCTGTTTTCAATTATTAATAGATACATTGGACATAAGTATTTGGTAACTGACATAGAAACGTCAATGTTTTTTTTTTTTAAAAACAATAACAAATAATTTTGTTTAAATATATTTTCAAAATTTTTTTGCACGCTAGGCTAGTGATTTTACTTTCTTTTTTGCATTAGAGCCGTCGTTAAATTCTTATTACTATATATTTCCATTTCTTTCATTCTATATGTAAAATGCCTTGTACTAAGCTCGATACACATAAAAATAAGCTTTCCGAGTTTTCCACATCTAAATTTTGTACTTATCGTCACTTTTACCCTCAGTTTTGTGTTGTTTTCGCAAAAGGACATTCAAATTCTTCACTAAGCTTAAAATGTTATCCAGCCTAAAACTACCATAATACGCTTAAGTTTACACAATTGTCTGTCATCTTTCCTAATAGCAAAAACAAACGATACCATGAACTTTATCGCTTGTTTGTGAAGGGCGCCTACTTGTCTGACGAATTCACTCCTCGCGTGGAGGGGAACACGTCATCTGAAAATGGCTTTTTCTATAGATACTTTTACTTGAACGTGCTTCGCTTCGGCTGTAACCTTTTGCATTTGATTTATATAGTCTGTGACTCAGGTTGCGTCGCTTTGCCCTTTTCAGCTTTGACGAATGCATAAAACGTCAGCAAATCGCGTGATTGAGCAACGTTTGCCGGCGCCACCTCTAAGCCCCCGTTTCATGTGATTTTGACCCTGTTAGTGGGAGAAGCTTTAACATTTCAACAAACAACTCATATGTCAATAATTCAATATTTTGGCTCAGTTGGGGAATTTAGAAATGTATTTTCTCAAAAGTACTATTATGAAAGTCTTTGGAATATAGAAAATTTCTAATATACAGAAGAAAAATATATAAATTTTTTCATACACATACAATAATTTGTATACAATCACACAATCTTAAGTTTCTTAGAACTGTTCACTTTTTTTCGCTTCTCTTTTGTAAATGTAAATGTAAATGTAAATATTGAATATCTGAGTCATCATTGCTACATTTAATTTCTCTTCAATCAGTGATAATGTATCTAATTTGTTTTGATGCTTGGAAAGAGTTAATAAAAAAAAAGAAACAGATGAAATATATCTACATACAACTATTGTTCAGTTACATTTTAATCAGTTGTTAATTTTTTTTAAGAAAATAAATAATTTAAACAATTTTGTTCTGCATTTCTCGGTGATTCTCTTTACACATTGAGCAGCAGATAAGTACATACAAAATTGCGCAAATATTTAAAAGTAAAATTCTGAGTCGTCATTCCGACAGTCAACTTACCTGCAATAAATCGTTTTTGCTTCTTTGCTTGGTTATA
This sequence comes from Drosophila colorata, assembly GCA_035041545.1. Taxonomy (NCBI): domain Eukaryota; kingdom Metazoa; phylum Arthropoda; class Insecta; order Diptera; family Drosophilidae; genus Drosophila; species Drosophila colorata. Next base: position 818,064 of record JAWNLD010000233.1, read on the forward strand.
ATCAAATATATTTGCGCACTCATATCCATAAGTACAGCTGGCTAAATAATTTACCATCTGGTTGGGTTTTTACAATGCAATTGCATTGTCATAAAGTTTTTATGATGTCAGGCAGGCAGGTACAGTGTTCATTGACTTGGTATTGACTATATAACTATATAACTTGTATTTATTTAAAAGGTCTTTGCCTCCATTAGGGCCCCCAACTCGCTTAATAAGTGCAGTTGCATGTTGAACATTCAAATTGTTGGTATATTGTGTGCCTGCCTGCAAAACAAATGCGATGTAAAACTTTAAATTAACAAGCACCTTGTTGCAAAGGCAAATGCCAGCCAAAGCCAGACCAAAAGTTGTGCACTTCCTTTGTGCCACACCAGATGCCAGCGAAGAATTCCTGGAAAGTTCAACTGTTGAAACTTCTGCAGCGCATGTGAAACAGGTTTTTTTTTTTTTTCGTAGGGGCCAGCCAAAAGGTAAACTGAAACCGGTCCAAACTGCTTGCGCGCTCGTCTCGGCCTTTAAATCGATCAGCCTCCAGAGTCGCCCTGCGCTGGCCCTTCGTTCCACATACATTTGCACACTCATGTATGCCAGTGTAAACCTACCTTTACCTGCCCCCAACATACATATATCCGGCATGTGAAGAAATGCCCAACGACCACGATAAAAATCAAACTAGGACAAGCTTAATAAAAGCTGCTTTAAAAACATACACATACCATCTTGTATGTAAGTATATATGTACGAAAATATGATAATTAAAACCAGTTTATTTTCGTTTGTTTTTTTCCGACCATAACAAACCAAAACAAAAACTGTAACCGCATCCAGTTCAGCGATCCATGACAATGGACGGAGCTGATACACGCCCGCCGGCTACACAATTCATATGGGAATTTTTAATGAATTTTAAGTAAACAATAATAAGCGTAAAAAATACGGTACGAAACTTATGCGCAATTAAACAAATTTCCCATGTCACTTATGGAATTAAATATTTTACATTCACATTCGTCTTGGTAAGGCTATTGACTCAGGTGATGAGCAAAATGTTAAATAACTTGTTATTCGATTTTTAAAATAAATAACGTGTGAAATTTGCACAAATATCCATAAGTTTTCCATTGCTTCACATTCAACTCTGTTAGGGCATTGCCATAGCTGTTGTATGCGGAAATGTTAGTTTACATGCTGTTTGCTGTTTCTGTTAAATAGTCGCTGTGCTGAACTGTTAATGAACGTTGGCGTGGTGCTGTGCGTTGAGATGCGGTGAGCGCTCGATTGTTGTTCTGCGTTTGCGACTGTCGCGTGAGTTCGAATGCACTGTAAAACTTTAAAACCAGAAGGAAAATTTTTGAGATTGTTGGTTTTATTACATCTTTAGAATAGAAATGTTATCATCTATATTTGTGATAAAAATAAATATGCCCGCGGCGCGCCCTAGGTTTGCTTTGAAATTTGCTGCTCAAAAAGCAATTTCATGTTCACATGGGGCAATAGCAACACGTTTTGTTATCACTCCACGGAGAGTCCGCGTTTACTTCATTGTCTAGCGGAGCTTCTTCACTAAATCTATAAACGACATTCCTTTTTTTTTATCATTGATTATAGTTTAGTTATTTTAAAGATACTTAAAAATGCAAACAGATAAATACTTAAATATACACATACAGTGATAGAAAAAATAATAGGGTAATAGAGTTTTTATTTTCTCCGTTAAATTAAAATTTTGTGAATTTTTTTTATATTCTTTTTTTGTTTCTTCACTAAACCTACTTATAAACGACATCCCTTTTTTATCATGTATTTATTTAGTTATTTTAAAAATACTTAAATATGTAGATGCATATTGGCATTTCCACGGTGTTGAACAAGACCCGAACACTTTTAAACTGATAGAATGTTAAAGTAAAATTTGTATCTTCTGTTAATTTAACTAAAAGCTGTATGGGAGCACTGTATTCATTAGTAAAGTTGAGGGCAAGTCTTTACTTTTCATTACTGTTTTGGTTGAAAATATTGTGTAATGGTTGATTGCTGAAACATTGTTTGTTTTAATTTAAAATGTTCATTTTCAAAATGACTCAATATTCTTTACATGCAAAGCTACAAAATCATTTTTAACAAATTGTCTCAAACGCGCAAGAAGCTTTAACGCCTCATCGTAGCGAAACTGTCGCTGAGTGTGGTTCGGTAGTATGTGAAGGGAAATAGAAAAACGTTGAAGTTAGTTGTTTTTGAGTCGCCTTGCATACGCATCGAAATTCGCTGCGCTAATTTCGCCAACTTCATTTTTAATAACACATATGTATACGAATGGGATTTTTAATGGATTTTAATTTTGAAAAACACTTGTTTCGGATTTTTTTTTAATTTTGTCCGTTTATGAGGGTTTTTTTTTATATCAAAATGGTTTTCAATATAATGTCCGCGTCCGGTTATTGGAATATTTCTATGGAAAAATAATGAAATAGCTGTGTCCACGAAATTTGTCCGGCTATTGGAGCTGTCCGGTTATAAGGACTGTCCGTAATGGGGAATTTCACTGTATTATTTATAATTAAGAGGAAGAATTTGCAACATTACATTGGAAAAAAAACATAAATACATTATTTTGCTTAACAGTTTGTTTTTTTTTAACATATATGTATATGTTTTATTACGTCTTGTCAGTGTTTGACGGCTCGAACCAATGACTCGATTAGGTCCGGTTTGTGAGCCTGATTTTTTATAGGGTCTTTCAAATCTATAAAAAGTATATTATATATTATTTATAAAAAAATATTTTTTTCCTACTATTAATTAAGTGGTAAAATGTGCAACCTTGAAAAAATCAAACGCACTTACTTTGTTTAACAGCTTTTTTTTTTTATTTCAACCTTTTTTTTTTATATATATACACGCCTTATAAACTATACTTAACATTTGCTTGTATTTACGAAATAAATTTTAGGATGAAAAATGCATTGACAAAGAAATACAACAAAGTGATCGTAGAGTAAAAAAAATTAACAGTGACCATTGTTGGGCAGCTACTTTTCACATTTTAGTGTGGGGAACGACTCTCGGGCTTCTATGGCTAAGTACATTTGCAATGTTTGCTCTGGAGACTTAGACGAACTCATAGCCAATGCCAAACTGGAAGCCGTTCAAGACCTTGTCCGTGCTCTGGCGACGCACTGGGACGCAGTAGTTCAGCTCGATGCGAGCACGCTCCGCCAACTTGACGGCTATGCCCATGCCGTAAGCGCTGCGCATGTTGTCTGAAAATTACAAAGATTGTTGTTTGGCTGCTCTAAAATTTGTTTAGTTGATACCCACCTGTTGTAAAGGAATTGCTATTGCCCATATTGTAGAAGAAATGCATTCTAAAATGACTAGCCAGACCCTTGAAGACCCCCGCAAACGGTAGCGGGGTCCACAAATGGGCGCCCGTGCACCAGAACGTCTGTGCCCCGATGGGCGTGCCATCGATAACGGGTCCGGCGCCGCCATACTTGAAGCCACGCAGCGTCAGTGGTCCGCCGCAGTAGAACAGATTGTTGATGGGCAGCACTGTCGTCTGTTTGGTCTCCCGCATGATCCCGACCCGGCCACAGAACTGCGCCACCAAGCCCGCAAACAGCGGCACATTCATCTCCCCGTGCGCCGTGCTGCTGGTGTATGCAATATTGCCTCCCAATCCGCAGTACTCGTTGACGGACTTGAGCAAAACGCCGCGAGTGGGAAACACATTGCTATCCCGGCTGTCAAAGATCAACGAGTAACGCAGCAGCGACGCCAGCTTGGGTCCACTATGATCCCGTATTGCGAAGGGCACCGATTTGTTCAGCAAACCCAAGTCCCTGATGGAGTTCTCATACTGTAGCGAGTGTGTGAGCTGTGTGTGGGAGAGGGAGAATCACTAGACATTAACAGCTGTTATTGAAGCAGATTTTAACTTAACATAAGTATTTAAAATCTGTTTTTTTTATAGCCTGTCAGAGGGTTAATTAATTTTGTCACGAAATGTGCATTAAGACTTGGCATGTATCCAGGCTAAAGACAGGCCCGAATTGGTTAGATATAATATTATAGCTAGCACTGATGTAATTTGAGAATACGGAGCAATTGTGAAAAAGGTATTTTTGTGTGTTTTATATGCAGATTCATTTTTGATTTGCCAATATTTGATTAACATCGGATTACTATATACAATACATACCGCTTACATGAAATTTTTTGTATAAATGCGGTGCTTGATATGTCATGTATTTTATAGAATTATATGGATTATTATGATTGTGTGTATGTAGTGCTTGACATGTCCTATGTATTTTATAGGAAATATTAGCGCTTATCGCATTAATAAAAATATTGCTTATATGCAATGCATTCAATACATTTTGGCTGTTCCTTATACGCGGTATGTACTGTATTAAAGATTCATTTAAAACATAGTTTTTTGCGAAAGTATTCAATCTTCGGTACCCCGAATTTCATTTGGGTTTCGTTTCAATTTCTCTCAATATATACTTATCCTAGTTGCTCTTACATCCACGCCCAGCATAGTGTGTGCGCTAAAGTCCAGCAAGTAGCCCATGTTTGTGGTCTGGAACGAGCTGATGTCGTAGCGATCTGTTTGCCGAAAAACGCTGAACGATACTCTGTGCGGGGCAGAAAATGAAAATAACTTTAGCAATTAGATCAGCAATTAACCATAAAACTAGGTGCTTACTCGGGTCGGTTCTCGCGAAAGCGCGTGTGAAAGAAGGGCTTCCAGAACTTGAGCTGCAGATCGTTCGCCCTGGTGCTGCTGTAGCTGCCCTGCAGCGAGATGCTCTCCCCACGACCGAGTATGTTCGGTATGGTTAGCTCGGTGCGCAGGGAGCCCTCGTTCTGACCAATTTCCGTGCCCGCCGAGCCCATGATGCGTGTGTACTCCTTGCCCTTGAGCGTCACCTCATATCCCTGAGGCGTGGCATCCGCGCCGCGGCTAATGTCAATGTGCACGCTCACATCCTTGAAGATGCCCAGCTCGTGCAGATACGACTTGGCCGCCATCGCCTCCAGCATCAGCTGCTGAAAGTTGCTCGCCTTGAACAGCCCCTCGGCGGCCCGCTCCACATAGTCGTTGTGGGTGCGCAGCAGACCGCTCACATTGACCCGATCCACGCGTGCTGATATTTTGCTCAGATCGTATTTGCTGTTGGGATCCTTGGGCATGGCACCGCCGCTCGGCGACTTGGACATACTGGTTCGTTTGTGGGGAAACTGGTGGGGCAGGTGTCTTGAAGTTGATGTTAGTTGGTGGGCAACAACTGCAAATAAAATAAACATATATTTACATGTTTCACATGCACATGCATGTATGCAACAGTCGTATATATAGTATATTTAAAAGAGAAATTTAAAAATTTTTTACTGAATTGAATTTTGCGTATATTTAGAGTTTAAACTAAAAAGCTTTCTTGCTGTGGTGCTGAGATATAAACAAGCACATGGTAACATATTATGTGGCAAAGATATTGCTTTAAATATAATCTGAATTATATTCCTTTAAATTTTAAATTATATTGTTCTTTTTTTAATAGCATTATATGACATACATACTTTGCATAACATACATTATAACCAATAACTAATTTATGCAAGATTTGTTTTACTTTATTTACTTTTTTAGCTATTCTTGTGATACTAACAAATTAGCTAAAACTTAAAAAAAAAGTTTGAGAGTTTCTTTAATAATATCTACTAATCTCTTGTAATCATTACAAGTTTTTATTTGTAAAAATAGACCGTAATGATTAATTTGTAATTTTATTCAATTGCTCGCAAGGTAATGAATAGTTATAGCTCGTTATTGTTGTGCAATAAAAATAACACCATATCGTTAAGCGACAACAAAACCATTACAAAATAAAAACAAATTATTTTTTGCAATTTAAAAAAATTTGTTTTAAAATATTGTTATAAAATTAAATATTCATCTTTACGTTTACTTCCAGATTGAACTCGAGAATCTCAATAGTGCAACAGATGAGATTAACAAGCTGGAAATTGAACTGGAGGTAATAAAACTAAACCTTATCCCTGAAAATCTCTACTAATTATTTTTACCCATTGACAGGAGGCCAATTCGACGTTTCGCATACTACTGAATGAGTCGACGCGCCGCTTGAAGCTCTCTTCCAAGAAGCTGGGCAACTGCATCGAGAAGGCGCGTCCCTACTACGAGGCGCTCGACAAGGCGCGCGAGGCGCAGATCGAGTGCCAGCAGGCGGCGGTCAAATTCCAGCGTGCCAATGGTGGGTGACATGCACAGACCGCAATCAACTCGAGCGTCTGCTGAAGCGAAACTCTCTTTGCAGAAATCCATGCGGCGGCCAAGGAGACGGTAGCACTGGCCGAGCAGCGCTTCATGTCCAACTCGCACGAATGGCAGTTCGACAACGCCTGGCAGGAGATGCTGAACCATGCCACCCAGAAGGTGATGGACGCGGAGAAACAGAAGGCCGACTGCCATGCGGAGCATCAGCGACGCACGCGGCTCTTCCACAGCGCCGAGCAGAAGCTGCAGCAGCTGGAGGATCGGTTCAGGCGAAGCATTAACAAGTCGCGGCCGTACTTCGAGGAGAAGCAGGTCTGTCAGGATCAGTTGCAGACGCAAAAGAATCGCATACAGGAGCTGCAGCAGCAGGTGGGCGGCGCAAAGACGACCTACTCCACGGCCCTGCGCAACTTGGAGCGCATCAGCGAGGACATACACAGGCAGCGCGGCGACTATCCGCCGCCCGGACCCCGTGAGCCGGGTGTGGGCGCTGAACTCAATACGCCGACGTCCAGTGCGTTGCCATCGCTGCCCGACTTCCAGCTGGAGCTGGAGAAGTGCGACTATCCGTCGATAGCGGGCAGCCAAATGTCGCTGGGCGGCAATACAGAGGCGGGGGAGGACAATGAAACAACGCTGGGCAACGAGCTGGAGTTGGAGGCGCTGCGCCAAAAGGTCAAGATACTCGCCGTACGACCCATCGAGGGCGGCGACGGCCAGCAGCAAAACGATGTGTGGGAGCACGAGCTGAAGGCGACGGTGGACAAGCTCGATCATCTAATGATGCTAAAGGAGGCGGCAAAGGAGCAGCAAACGGAACGACGGGCCAAATCCACAGAACTCCGTCCGGATTCGCTGGGCGCCGAGGCGCTGAGGCGTCACACCGACTTGAACGATGTGGATGCCAGAGATGTTGTCATCAAAATCAGCGGTGCCGTCTCAGCTGTGCACAGCTTGCCCGTGACGCCGCAACATCTACCAGGCAGCACGGCCAGCGGCATCAAGAAGCTGCAGCAGCAGCTGGCGCCGCTGCCATCGGTGAATGTTTCCATGCGTGAGCTACCGCTGCTGGCGCGCCTCTCCAACGAGTTGCTCGACCGCAGCAGCGCTGCCATGGGCAACGTGCGCCGGCAGCTGAGACGTCGCTCCCTCGAATAGCAGATGCAGATGCAGATGCACATGCCGCAGCAGCAGCAGCCACTCTCTAAAAACTCTAACCTTCTGCGTATATCAAATTGAAAGTTTGTTTATATTAAATGAATTGTAAAACGTGAAGTTGAATGAAGCGCATTTAGTTCGCACTGAATATTGAGTACACAGCCTGCATACGAACATATTTATAGCATATATACATATATTTTCGTATAAATTAATTATCGTCAATGTTGAGTGTTCTGCATGTAACTGTCTCTCAAATTGTTAATATAAACTATATGTCCTTTAATGTGATTGCAAAACGAAATTCGCAATTTGTGTGCAAATTTCGATAAGTAAAAAAAAAATAGGCACTAAACAATAAGCAACCTTAAGTTAATGTTTAAAACAAAAACAACAAAAAAAAATGCAACTTTCTAATTAAAGAGTAAATGAAAATAAGCACATGCACTAAATAGTTTATCCTAAAATAACATAATAGAAAAGGAAAATGCGAATTGCAAATTAAATGAATTCAGATAGCCGATTCAGGCGAAATTCTGAAGAGCTAGAGCGCGTAAAATGTATGAACAGTGCAAAAATAAGGCAAGCAAGTATTTCTGCGTAGTTAAAATACCATTTTTAATTTAAAAATAAAAATTGTACATTTTAATTTAAATGCAAAATTGTTTTTTTTTATTTGGGCCGCTATAAAAACAAACAACTGAAATCTTTGGTTGAATTTCTAACAGATAGTTCCCTCCATAAACAAGGTGTTTTTTGTGTGTTTACCACTTAAGTTTTGGCTTCTAAAACAACGTATTAGCTGATCAATATCTAAACTTTAAAAAATTCTTGCAAATCGGCTTGGTTTTTCAAACAAATTTGAAGAAATCCTCTCTTAAATGTTTTATGTTTTGTTTTCCCTCCTTCAAGTTTCACTGCGAAACTGAAAGCTTGTCATTAAAAATCAAATCGCCCGCAAGCATCCCTTTATCCTAATTATGCAACTGAGTGGCTGTTGCAGTTTGGAGCGCTTGAAAATCTATAATTGAGTATGATGTCATTTGCTGCCTGCAGTTTGAGCAAATCTATAAATGCAAAACCGAAAATTTGGCCCGCAAAAGCCCGAAAATTATGTAAGCCAATAGCTCTTAATGTGCTTACCTGTTTTCGTGCCTCTAAGCTTGCCAGCCACACGCGACAGTCGAATTTAACGGATTGTGTTACGAATTTCTATAAAATATAAACAAACTGAAAGGCGCTATTGCCAGCCAATTTTTAACAAATTTCTTTCGACTTGAAACGCACGCGTGCGGCACCAACTAATAATCAACTAGAGATGTGCGACTTGTACTTATTAGTTACTAGAGCAAACATCGAAGTCAAAAGTATCGAAAAATAACGAATGCCACAATAATAAAAAATGAAAGCGACAACTTGACTGTGGTTGCAAAATATGTCAACATATCCAAAAGTAATTTACAAACGATATATATTTAAACTTTAAAATTCTATTCACTTATTTTCATTTGTAGGTATGACTTAAAATATTTTCAACATTTGCTCTAATTGCTGTTTTGAGCTTAGACTGTGTCTGTGGTGGATTTTCAGCCTTGGTAGCTCTCTACGAAGAGGAAAAGCAAGGAAGAACATAAAAAGTCATAAGGATGCTATTTCGCCTTGCTTTGAGCAAACTGGAAAAACAAATTATTTAGAAAGTCGATTTTTCTTAATTTATTTGTAATGCAACAGTTTTTTAAAGTGACTTCAAATATTGCTCATCTCTATGTTCAACAGTTAGATATGACATGTAATCGCTTCCTTACGACTGGCAACTATTGTCTATAACAGCTGTTTAAATGTGTTTTCCTCCAATTAGAAACATTTAAAAGAGACAGCTTACCTATATTATTGTTTATGTAATGCAAGTCTAAGCAACTACTCGTAAATTTATTGTGATGCCGACATATTGTACCAATAGCATATTTAAAAAGGTTGTTTTACTTATAATATGACTGCAGACTGAGAAGCTTAAACTAACGTTATTTATACTCGTTCACGAAGTGAAGACTATATTGTGTTTGTGCAATGTGCGTCTTGTCCATTTGAACGCAATTTCTTTCGCCGCTATTGTAGCCAGAGTCTTGAAACTTAGAACATATACTCAAGTGGCAATTCGAGCTGATATTTTACTGTGAACAAGTATTTCGTAGTCGACTACACCCGACTGCAACGTTTTGCCTTGTTTACATTTACCTGTGGTCACTTCTTATTCATGCACAATTAATGGGACTACCCATCTGCGGGCACGTTCAAGTTTATTTTGAAATAGCATACAATTCTTGTTCTAGGTCTACTGTTTAGCATTGTTCACCTTGGTGCACTTGATGCCATTCGATTGCAGCTTACGCATTATGTCCAGGGCCTGTTGCTTTTTGCTCAGTGCCGCCGTATCGGCTGCGCTGTCCGCGGCCTCGCGCGTGTTGCGGCGCTTGACTTCTACGCCGCACGCGCGCAGCTTGTTCAATATTTGCTGTGTGTCGCCGGTGGATGTGGGAGTTACATTAGCTTGTGGTATGCTAACCATCGGTGGACTGTTTCCGGCTGTGACTGTTGTAGTTGTTGTTGCTGTTGCTTGGGCAGTTGTGATTGCCTCCATACGCCGCAGGTCCTCGACAATGTTCTGCACCACATATATTTCGCTTTTTGTGGGCACCTCCAAGCTGCCGCGGCCTTTGTGCTGTTGCTGTTGGCTGGTGAGAATGGTGCGCCTGGGCGTGGCATGCCGCATACGTTTGGCCGGCGACTCGGGCGACTGAAGCAGCGGCTGTTTCTCCTGCTCCAGCTCCTTGGCCACTTGGCTGCGCGTGCGGCTCTTGACCACATTCTCTTTGGCATTTGTAGGCGATTGTTTTGCCTTGGTGGGCTGCTTCCGGGCGTCGTCTGTGTACCAGCGCGGATCCTCGAGCTCCGCCTCCCAGTCAATGTCGCAGTTCACGCTGTTCCCATTACGCACCGCGTCCGGCTCGTAAATAAGAAGCTGCAAATAGGACATAAACGTTTGTTGGCCAATGAACGGGCACACTCACGATTGAGGGAGCCATAGCTTTTGCAAAGGGTTGTGAGCGGTTGATACTGTGACGTCACAATAACATCCTTAAATTAGTATTACTAAAGTAGGAAAGATAGAATAAAGAAGGATGCAACTTGGCATAGATCCGTTTTATTAGTGCACACAGCACATATATATAAAAATTGTTCCGATCGGACCAGTGTACCATATAGCTCCCATAGGAATAATCGGATAAAAACTCAACTTTTTTTTGTTCTTTAAGGTGTTTTGATCTAATTATAACTTTCCGGCTTCACTATAGCTTTATATGGATTCTGCACAAGCTAAAAATCTAGAGCGTGCCACTTGCAAGGCAATGTAAACAAAAAATAAAACTGATATTGTGACGTCACGCTCTTGTGTTTGCAAAACCTTTAGACCGCCCAATCAAGGCACACACCGACCTCCTGCTTGCCGTGCACCAGTCTCGCCTCCCGTCGCTCCTCGTCGTAGTGCAGCTCATCGATGGACGACACAATGTGCTTGCTGCCCATGCATTTGTTGAGATGCGTCTGGAATGCCTCCAGCGACAGATAGTGGCGCTGGCAGCAGCGGCAGAGTATTATCAGACGCTTCTGCTGGTCGTAGAGCACGTCGCCAAAGCGCACCAAACGCAGTGATTTAAATTTGCGGTTTCCATTCATTTGTTGTTGTTTGTTGTTTACCAATTAGAAGCCGTTAAAAAAAGATATTCCCCTCGGATATCTTGTTACTCCGGGCCAAGCTGCGCTCTTTAAATGCTTTTATCACGTCTCAGAATAGAGGTTTTGTCCTGCGAGCCTTTTATTTTACCTAAATACTAAGCGATTTTTGTATCTTAATACAAATTGAAATCTGTATTAGACAATTAGTTATTAGCGCACTCGTCGAGTCAAATCCAACTGTACTCTTACCATTACATGTAAATTGTTATCACAAATCTCAAGGCATGCTTTCTATAATTTAATTGGGTCGAGGTTTGTCTTTATTTTTATATTTTTAAGTTTGTGAATTAATGCGTTTGCTTTTAATAATTAGTGGTGGCTTGCCAATACATCTTCGATAAATAGTGGCGGTAGGCGGATAAGTGCAGTGCTTAAAGTTGCCAAAGAACCAGTGTTGGTAAGCCACTTAAATTGATGAAGGCGCGTGGATTTAAACTTCCGCATTTGCTTGTTCGCTTGTATTGTATTTTTCTTTTCAGCTTTAATTAATTCAATTGTCTGGTTTACTTTGCTGCCTTTTTCTATGCATCAGTTTGATTGTTTTTTTTTTAAGTGGCAGTTGGCTTTGTTGCCATTGATTAACGCCCCTGCAATTGAAATTAAATCGTTCGCAAATGATTCGTTCGCTTGATAGTGCAACAAAATGGCAGCCGCACCATTTGTTTGCAATTTTTTTCACAAAACCCTTGTCACAGTACATACATACAAATGTACACGGTCTGATTTTGATTCCCTGACTCCAACGCACAAATAAAAAAGAAATAAAAAAGTCCCTTTAATGTTTTGCGTGTCGCGGCACTTGTGCAATGTAGTTTTTTGTCGTATCGTTGCTGCTACTCGTTAAAAAAGCGCTGCACATGTTTTGGATCACGTGAACACACGCACACGCATGCACCCAGAAAAACTCGGGGCCTATAATCACCTGGGCATCAGGTTTTTAAAGTTGTTCCTCGTCCTTTGTTGATGTTCGTGCTTAAAAACTGTTTAAAAACAAAGGCTAATATGCATGTTTAAGAAGTGACACTAAGAAAACGTTGGAGCAGACGTAAGAGGGCCGAAAGAAACACTTTTGGTAGAAGCAATTGGATTTGGCTAGCATGAAGTTGCCAATGCTGTGCCATGCAATTAAGCAAGAAACGGCCGAACTGGACGTGTGCCTCTGTCTCTGCCTCTGCATCACAGTGTCCGATCCGAATTCCCATCTGCTGCCATTGCCGTTACCGTTATATGCTGACCATGCAAATTACGTTGCCCACAAACACACACACATAAACGGCACACATATGTGTATGGACACGCAGCCCTGTCACCATTTGGCCGTGCGTTTGAGTGATGCAGTGAGACAGGCAGCAGAGAGAGAGACAGAGAGAGCGGAAGGGAGAGAGAGAGGGAGATGGCCAGGAGCGAGACAGGACCGAAAGCCCAACCAATGCTAGTGCATGTATGGCTAAAGTTAAGTTAAATGGACTTGCGGTGCACTCAAGCAGCCAACATACACACACACGCAGACACACACACACACATACACACACGCGCGCACACGCACACTCGCTTTAAGCTATGTGCCTGATATTGTCTGTGCGCTTGTGTGTTTTTGTGAGGTGACTGGGCCAGTCCATGTCAAGGTAGCAACTCGACTAGTAGATTAAATTAAACGCAGCAACAGTGGAACTGCAGCCGATGCAGGGGCAGCAGCACCCATGCACTGCAGGGGCAACAACATTAAACGTGTTTACACCATGTCTGGACCAGTTGATATGCCAACTGCTTTGAAATACACACACGCACACTCGAACACACTGTATAAGCGACTAGCCCTGGACAATGAGCACTTGGAATACCACAGCGTCGTTGCAAACTATTGCCACCTTTCCATTGTTGCGTGTTTTTGTCTGCTATTTTTAGAGAAAGGCGCGTGTGGAAAAAATCACTGCATGCTTTCAGGCGCAGCTGCTGTCATAATACAATACAAAAACGGGGGGCGACGCGACGCGACATTGTGTGCTTCAATTTGTGCGCATTGTGCGCGCTCTGACTTTGAATTAGCCTTTAGCTCGCTGCATTCCACGTAGGCCACATTCATTCCACACACACACATTCACACACACAGGTAGCCCCCGTCCATGTCAAAGTGCTGCATGCTTGCAGGCAGCTGCAGCTTTGTCGCAAATTCTCTCTGTGCTCACGTGTATGTGACAGTGTGTGTGTGAGTGTGTGTGTGTGGAGGAGTCCGGCGAGTTTGGTTAGTTGACTTTTTAAAAACCATAGCATACACTTGTGCTGTCATTTAGTCGAGCATCGTGCAACGGCAAAATATTGTTACCTACTTCAAGTAAGCACTGCACAATAACATCTATTTACGTTTTCAAAGTTGTGCAGCTGGGGTTATCCCAGTTGTTGTTAGAGATTTCCTTCTACAAGTTCTTTATCTATTTTCATTGACAGCATTGTCCAGTGTCATTTTTGCGATGTTTGTTTCATAGATTTTTATTGTTATTTATATTATTTAAGAAAGAGAAGACTCATGCACAGTATTCTCAAATATGAAAACAGTGGTGAATATTATTAAATCTCATCGCATTTTTAGGTAAATAGCTGCTTTAATTTTTCCCTCACAGGGTGCTTTAGCTCAAGGTACCATTGCAATGGTAAGCAATGCATTGCTTATAATAAAATATATGAATTAAAAAACTAAATACACACATATATATTGTATCTATGTATATGGTTGTATGTTAACGTCATACACTCTGAAAGTGTTCTCTATATATAGCTTTATATTTATATTGTTTTTATTTTTAGCTCTGCTTTGTATTGTATTTTGTCTGCAAATCATCCACCTGCAAAACATCCATCTTTTAGATTATATTTTTAATTAGTGTGAAAGTTCACAGAAAAATATATTTAAAGAATTTTGATGAAATTATAAAAAAGTTAAGTTAGGGGAAAATAAAATTGAAAAGTCTAAGCTTTATTATGTTTTAAATACATTTATGTGATTTGCTGGAAAATGGTGTTTAAATTTTTGGTGATGCGATTCTCTTAATTAAATAAGCCTACAATAATTATTCATTTTTAATCTAACTCAAATCAACATCTTGTTCTGCCAAGAGTAGCAAATTTGTATTCTTGTTGTTGTTTTTAACAGTATATTAACAATTTAAGAAATTCTCAAAAAATAGAATACAGTTATAAACACTTGGCTAAAAACACAGCAAGAAAACGTTTTTCAGATCCTGGTTAAATCATTTACCGCTGGTCAACTTTTTTGTTGAGGGTTTGTTTACCGATTTTAAGAAACGTTTTGCTAGTTGCCGGTTGCCCTTTAGGCTGACTGGTTTTCTATTGACCATACGAATCAAAGTTAACGGAAAACATTGCATTGCATTTTTATGCTTCACCTGACTTACCAATGTCGCTTCAGCCATTCGAATCAATGTCTTAATATTACGCTCATTTATTGACCAAGAGCAAACAAAGCAGCAAAAGCCAAGTAAAATTGCTATAAACGCTGCCCTCTCCCCCGTCCACACGATGCACGTGTGTGTGTGTGTGTGTGTGTGTGGGTGTGCAAAGAAGACTGAAGAAAAATAGACAAATGCAGCTGCGCTCACTTCCTGGATGACTGCTGGCTATGGCTATGGCAACGGCTTTTTGGCTTCAGCTTTGGCTTCGGCTGCAGCTTCAGCTCCGGCACTGGCTCTGGTTATAGCTTTGGTAAGGCACAACAATTGCAGGAGATCGTCAATTTCCTGGCTGCCTGCAGGTAGCCAAGTTGATTACAGAGCACTAAAATCAATAGGAAATGCAGTTAAATATTTTGCCAGCCGAAATAATTGCGCAATACGTAAAGCCAAATCAAATATGAAATGCTTAGTTCAAAGACTGAAACACATTTTATTGCCGCCTGATGCCATTGTTAGCAGAAATTATTTAATTAAATGCTGAGAAACTGAAGCTGCGAACTGAAACTGAAACTAAAGCCGAAGCGTCTGCAGGAATTTGCAGTTTGCTAAAAAGCAACGAGAGCAGCGCCAAACTTATGGCCCGGTGTGAAAACTTTGCTGGCCAGGCCAGCCCAGCCCGGCCCGGCCCGGCCCGGCAGGTGAAAAAGTTTTTTCTCTGTCTTCTGCCAGCTCAACGTTGGCAGCATTCAACTTGTTAAACAATTTTCGTATATACGAGTATTTTCGACAAGTTTGCGCTATACGCTGTTAAAAATCTTTAAGATACGCCGGCGTAAAGCAGCCAAAAACGAAAGCTTTAGCAGCAACAGCAGCCAGCTACAAGCTGCAACTACAACAACCTACAAGATACAGATACAGCCAGAGCCGCAGCAGCCTGAGCTACTTTATGCGTCTGGTTGGAAAAGTTGTTGGCTTGCACCGAGCGGGGCTGGGCGGGGCACAGGGGCTTGCACATAGCTGTCCGTCTGTCTGCGCGTCTGGCTGGCAACTTTGCCAGACAATTTTTCTGCTACTTTGCATGTCAGTGCAGCCAGTGCAAATAGTCGAAAAGTTACAGCGGGTAAGTTTTGCCAGTTTGAGCAGAACGTCTTCGACATTTGCATGCAATTGAATTTCGCCCAGCTCACACATGTGCTTCCCAGTATCCCGGTATCTCAGTATCTTAGTACCCAAGTACCTCTGCTACTGTTTATCTGTGCATCTGTATCTTTTGCAATGTCCCCAGCCGATGCCGTTGATGCCAAGGCCAAAAAGGTAAGTCGTCCGGCTGCCCATTCAGATAACGTTTGAGGCCATTCTATGGTATAAAGTGTGCGCTTAAAGTGTTGCCCATTGCCTATTGCCAGTACCATATCAATAATAAATGGGCCAAAACCAACGGCATGCAACAGCATTTGGTGCTTAAAACCTGGCAAAATATTAAATAGACAGCTTAAAAGTGGGCTACAATAAATTGACAGCTTAAAAGTTTGCAGCAAATGGCAGTTGTTGAATAGCTGCAGACGTGAATTATAAATGGGTCAGGCTCTCGACCAGGCTTTAATCAATATACATATGTATATACATAACAAGTAAGGACGCTGCAGCCGGGGATAGCCGACTGCGGAATACTCGTTCACAATATAATAATAGCTTAAATCAGTCGAAAGGTGTTATTATTGTTGTTTTTGAAAAATCTCAATTTTTGTAATTTGAGTGAGGGGCAGAAAGCTGTCTTGCAAAATTTGGTGTATCTACCTTTAAAACTGAGGGAGATGTTCGGATTTGATCGATTTGCTACGCCCTTAATGGGCGAATCCAAAAAATCTTGTCCCTATATCTGCCGCGGGTATACTCGAGTATGCACTCCAAGTTTTAAGCCCCTGGCTTTAATAGCAGCGAATGATATTGCGTTCATAGCCGAATATTGAACAAACACAATATACTCTTTTCTCTTCGCGAATGAGTATTCAAATATTTACATACAAAGTGTTGAATTGTAAAGAACAAATGAACTGGAATGTTGCTTGCTAACAAGCTTTTCACTGTGTGCAAAAGAGACGGACGAGTAGAGATAGAAGCAACTGCGTAATAGCCAAAAAGTAGACAACAAAAGGTGTGCAAAATGCGCATCAAAATTACCAGTACCCAAATAGAAACAAGCCAGCTTCCATTAAAATTTGTTGGCCAAAACGAAGGTAACCAAAGGACACGATAATAGGCTAAAAATCCTTACAACATTTGAAATATTTTGAATGCACCGCAAAGAGCAGCATATAATTTACCATAAAGTAGACAGTAATAAGTAAGCCGCAGGGAAAACACAGACAATTGGAGATAGATGCGACCGAATTGTAATCATCAATAAGCGATGTGCGCCAAATGCAGGCTCCGGCAAATATTTAACCCGCAAGTAGGCAACAATAAAAGGCAGGCCGCCAACAGCGACAGCAATTCCCATACAATCCAATATAAACATAAACATAGTTGTACAGTTAGCAAACATTCCCATTGCCACAACGTTCGGTTGCAGCTTAAAGTGCAAACCATCGGCGCGGTTTACAATTTCACCTCGAAATTAAATTTCTCTATGGCCTGGTAAACACACACAAGTACGCACACACACACTCACACACACACATAGTGTTGGCGTCTAAATTGCCGCTAAACAAAAATTAAATTGCAACGCCCGCAAATGAAAATCGAAAAATTATCAGCTTCCAAGCGACCGGCAAATGATTCTCAACCCATTTCGAGTCCGAGCGGGTTTCGTGTCCGATTCCCGTGTTTATTGAAAATCATAGCTTCATAGAAAAACAGCTGGGTGGAAACAACATGGAAATATGTGCGTCCGGTAAATTTGTCGATGTTCGGTTTTCTTTGCTTCCGTTTCCATTTTTTTTTTTATTTATTTATATACTATATGCCACGTTGTGTAAATTTTCGTCATCCAAAAAGTCGACAGATTGTTAAAACTATCGCATGAAATAATTTTCGATTCCCATAACGAAAAAAGTTTGACGTTATATGATGTAACATTCAACGCTCAGATGCTGTGTAGCTTTAATACCCTCTTTTCATAAAAGAGAGAGTATACCAAAGCTGTAAAGGTATATACATATATAGATATAATCAGAGGTGAATATGTCTTTAAGTTTTAATTGCGTATATTGGCGACATCGGTTTTTATTGATTTTGTTCATCATTTTTGCATAGAAGAATATTGTTTTAGTCAAAACTTCTAGTATTAAAAAGCGATACCAAAATACTTTGCAATTTTCGAACTCTTTTCTAAAGTGCTTTCACAGCAGTTTACAGGGATAATATTATTACCGGGTAGTCACATGGTATATCATATTCTAGAAAACATCAGAGTTACGCTTATTGGTTGTTATTTTAAAATTGACGCTGCTAAAAAGAATGTGTACACTTTTAGACGGTGAATACCCTATAGACCACTCTAGAGTCTAGGGTGCACAAAGGTGCAAATGAATGGGGAGTGGGAAAGCGGAAAGGTGTGCAGCCACGTAGCACAAATATTTGTGAACACGTGTCCAATGAGCAAAAGTGACGAGCTAAAAGTACGAAGGTCCGCGGCGGGACGGGGCACGCGGCGGGACTTGCAACTGCAACAGCCGCGCTTTTTTCTAATAAATGAAAAGTAAATAGCAAAGCGGCCAGCTCAGCTGCAGTTTCGTGTGGCTCGCGCCCCCCCCCCGCATGCTCGCTTGGCCCTCGTTTTGTCAGCAGAAATATGAAATAAATTTTTAAGCACAACTCCGAAAAGGCGCGCAGTATTGGTGCAGGTCAAACAGAGTCAACTTTTCCAGCTCATGCGGCAAATGCCGAAAAACCCAAAGTAAAACTTTCGGCACGTACTCGTGATTCATCGACGGGCCAGTTAAGGCCACGGCTAGACAAGGGACGGGATCGGGAACGGGAACGGGCTGTCCGATGCGAGTTCAATAACTGCGATCATTAGCAGCAACGGAAACAGGGTCAGTTAAAGTCGTTAAAGCAGCAGTTGTTCCGTGTGGCTAACCAAGGATTAGACCAGCTAACGAACGCCGGAGGGCATTAGGTTGCAGTCTCCTACACCTCGCAGCTTAAGTGGCGCACTAAAAGCAAGCGGGGGTTAAGCCAGGTGGGCATCTAAAGCCCCTATCAAAGAACGCGCAAAAAGGCGTAACAAATTCCAGACTCTCGTCGTCTGAACAAAAACACCAGACGTTGACTTGTTGACAGCCGAGTATATTCTTAATAATGCATATGCCCAAAAACAACAAAGCATAACATGGACAGCGACGGCGGAGGGAGCAGCAGCTGTCTGAGAAGGGGCAGACGCAGGAGACGCAAATATTTACAATTTCGCACGCCATAGCGCCTACGAAATGTCACAGCAGACGATGGTGGGCGATGGGAGGAGCAGCAGCCGCCGTCGACAATCACAAAACAGACAAATCCTGCAACGACGACGACGACGTCGCTGCCAGGCGATGTACACGAGCTTGTCTCTGTGTCTGTTACGTGCCACATGTGCGTCAGATGTGGCAATGATTTGCATCGAGGTGTGGCATAAAAAACAAAACAACAGCGGGCAAGGGGAGACCTGCTGCTGCTGCTGGGCAGGATGTGGGGCAGAGTTATGCGCTGCCGTTTTTATGACACATATGCGTTGCTCAGAGCGGCTGGGGGCATGTGGGGCATGTGGGGCAACGAGACCTTTACCTATATGCGCATATCATAACAAACAAGCGAACAACTGTTCCGGGCAGGAGGTAGCGCTCAGAGCGAGGGCGTTCTTGTTGTTGCCGTCGACCGGCTCGCCTTGTTTACTGTTGTTCCTGATAGGTCACAAAATATAATTGAAATTTGCCAGCCAGCGAGATTTTAATTAAGGTGGGTGTTAGGGCTATTCGTTAAATATGTGCGTAATACAAAAACACCCAGCAAGTTAGAGGGGGAAGCGGATTTGATAAGCAGCCATAGATTAAACATGCTTGCACAATATTTTCACGCATTTATTTTTTATAAATGTGTGCGATTTTTAATACCTAAATAACTACGAATGGAAGGTACTGTTACATTTGTTGGTAAAACTTAAAAATATCATAAACTGGCGCAATTTTACATAGCTCAAATTTAATATAGAGATGTAACATAGAATCATTTTCTCTCATTTTATTAAAGAATAATTTAAAGCAAGTACATACGTAACTACACTTAGAGAAAATCGCGTTTGTAAATCACAAAAACAGCTATAGATAATTCGTACCATTTTGTACTTAAAGTTTTACAAATATTTGCTTTTTGAATTATCTTAAATTAATTATGAATATATTCATGATTTCATTTCAAAGCTAATGTTGAAGAGATATGGAAAATATTATTTAAATTAAGAAGAAATTAATAAATTTCTTTAAAAAATAATTTTGTTCTCAAGTTAAAAAATTTCCCTTTTAGCCGGATTTTAACAATGCTTGATTTATTCACTAAATGGCTTTTCTAGTTCCTAGAGTTTTAATTAATCGTAGAAGCCCGTTCCTTACTTCGTTTCTTAACGTAATTGAAAAAGTTGGTATTGAGTTGTTTATTTTCTTAAAACAAATACTATATACTGAAGTATTACGCCAACTTTTTTCAAGGCATATATTCTACGCATTGAAACAAGTGGACTGCTAGTTGTGCCTGCTTGTTTACACTATGTTTTCAAATAAAAAAGAGTTTTATGTTTCTGAGCAAAGTTCGTCTTGCCTTCGTTCGTCTCTAACTATATGAACACAACTCATTTTTCTGCATTACAGTCTTATAGCTTGAGGCAGCAAATTAGGTTTGCTGCATTACTTCTTTTAACTTCAGCAAAGATGGCATCAACAGTTGCCACGCCCACTTCAATTCGCCATCATTATGCGACTCTGTTATATATACAGGCTTGAAGCCATTATTTCTCTGGAAATAGACTACTGCGGAGTCGGGAGATTTCGACTGCAATGTATAAAAGTAAGATTCTATTGAACAATTTTGGTAGTGAAATGCATTTTCATCTATAATAAGTAAATACGATAAATTGGTGGTCCTGAGAATTCTTAATGTTTAATTCGTAAGAACGTACAATAAAATGGGTTTTACAATAAAAATGGATAGAATAAAATATATTACCTTCTTAAATACTTATATAATATATTACATGAATTTCCTTACATGAAATGAAAGTTCAGTTTTATAATTATTTTATAATATGAATTTTAATTTCAAGTTAATGGATTTCCACCTTGGCCGAATTTTGGCAAATACATGATTTATGTACAGGATAACATATTTTTTTCTCCAAGTGTGCAATCTCTCGAAGGAGCATATTATATTACGCATGATTTCGTCCTGTTTCTGACATCTGAAAGTGTCACTGTATGGACATCACATGTCGGAAATGTTAATAGCACTTGGCCTCGCTTCATTGTTGGCGGCAATTTCTAATCATTGCGTTTAGGCTAAGAAAAGCTCATGAAAGGCAACAGCAGCTGCTGCTGTTGTTGTCGCTGTCGCTGTTGTTGCAGCAACTGTTGGTCTAAACCGGCCATTAAAATGCACGGCAACGAAGCGGATAAGGCCGAAACGCTTCCGGCTAATTCGCACTGGCAACAATGTCTCAATTTCTATCGGCTCTCGACTTTTATTAGAAAAAGAAAAAAACATAAACATAAGCATAAAATTTAATGCGAATAATAAAAGCAAATTAGCCACAACAAGCAGGGGTCAGTGGGGTGGGCGGGTCCGCGGCTGAGCTTGGTGGGAAAAAATCCATGCCTATAAGGAGAGCAACATATAAATACACATATAAATACGTTTAGTATGGGCATCAATAATATTGACAGCCATCGACAAAAGCGAAACCAATAATAATCTCATTCAAGTTCATGTAAAATGCTTTAGTCGCTGTGCAGGGGGCGAGGGAGGGGGCGTCTAATTGGCGTGCGAAGCAGACGAGAAACGTGAAGAGATAAATTACGCGTGTATCTTTAAGGTCGGCATCCAACGAAAACTGTCAATACAGGTTAGGTTTGTGTTTGGGTTTAGGTTCCGCTGCGGCTGGGCATTGTGGATGGGAGATGGGGGAGGTGGCAAAGTCTGCGCTAATGAAATCAGACAACATTAACTGCGACGCCGGCAGCCAAGGCAACGAAAACGACAACGGGGCTGACGATGACGGGCGATGGAAACGTTAAAGACACCAAAACGAACGAAATGATGACGATGTCAGTGGAGCGGGCCAACAGGTGAGCAGTTGAGTGAATTAGATGGGCAATTGTTGCAAGAGGATGCTGAGTTATGAGCGGGGTCTCGACTGTGTGCGTGTGTGTGTGTGTGTGTGTGGCCAAGGGCCGTTAACGTTTCATATGACGGAACTTAAATAAATGTAATTTGTGTGGTTATTGGCGGTGGTGAGCCATGAGGCCATAACGTAACATGCTGCCTTTAAAAGGCTATTGAATTGCACACAAAGTCTGTGTGTGTGTGTGCATGTGTGTGTGTGCTGGGAAAGATGTTCGTGTCTGCGCAAAAGCGGAAACGGAAGGGCGCTCGAGTTACAAGTTTAGAGCAGGCATTTAATAAACAATCAATAGACAATGAAATTAACTTTATAGAAAAAGTTGATAATTAAATAACACAGCATTTGTGCAATAACAATATTACTTAGAATCCGTGAGCATAACTGAGTTAGCCGCTGATACTCGTTAAACAACTTGTGGCATGCGGGCTTAAGATTCGTAGCTGTAACCAGTGCTTTATTATTTATAAATTTATAAGAAAGTAAAAATGTTGCATTTTTGTAAAAGCACATTGCTAGCAGCTCTGTGTCAACTTATTGTCAAGATAATAACAAAAAAGAAATATCTCCAATTGCACCATAAGAAAATTTATAATGCAATTAAGGAAACTAAATGCTTATCAAATAACTCCGAGAAGGAAAAATAAACAAAATATTGATTTACACAATCATATAATAATTCCACAACAACCTCTCTGGCCCAATACATTTTTACAGAGTTCAGTCAACTAAGTATTTGCCAAGTTGCACAAGAAAAGCTTTACACAGATAAGCTACACATGTATGCATACAAACGCAGCTTTTTATCCCAATAAATAGAATTTACGAGCCCGCAGACGGCATCTTTAATGCGTGAAACACTTTCTGACTCAATAGAATACCCTCTGCAATACCATACCTGACTTAACTGTAGGATGTCTTCAAAGTAAAATATTCCTGAAACTTTGACAAATAAAATGTATTATTATACATTTAATAATTTCCGAGAAACTGTAAAATGCCACAGACAATGCACCACAAAATTCTACGAAGTGCCAAAAATGTTATGAATTTTCAGATTGTCGGTTGCCCAGCAACTTTTAACTGGATTTCAATTCATATTTATTAATAGTTTTACTGCAAAGCTTCCCGAAACTTGAATTTCTCTCTCTTTCTCTTGAATTTCAATGAATTTATTGAATCTTTTAAATCATACTAGCATAAGTACTCGCAAGCTATTCGAGTTTTTTCTCAGCTTTACTAAGCTCTTTAAACAGTTTTTACTCGGATCATAAGTAGAACAATCGCTAATCGCGCAAAAACATTTCTGATAAATTCTCATGGCTCGTTGTTGCCAGTTGCAAGTTGTCAGTTGGCAGTTGCAAATCCGCTAACCAAGCAAACCAAAGCGCCGAATGCGACAAAAACTTTTCAATTAGTTGTGCTCACAACTTCATAATGCAAAGTCAAACAGGCAAACAGTAATACCGAATTTGCAAAACAGCCAATAAGTAATCCAACAAACAAACTGTGGTCCTGGCACAATAAAACAGGAAAAAAACGAATGACTTATTGTAAAAGAGCTTGACTATAAAATGCCCTATAAACAGCTTTAGGAAAACCACTAAATTTTTGGGATCTTCAGTAATTCATTCTATCTCAAACTAACTGTGTTAAATGTCGTACAATTATTTTTTTTTTCATTTTTCTTCTGGGCTCATTGCAAACAACAACAGTTGCTAGACATTGTGTGTTATTCCTTATTGTTATTATTATATGATGGAGTCTCCTGCACTGAATTGGAAATATATAGATCAATAATTTGTGTTCGATTTTAATTTAACTTACAAAATATGTAATGACAACCTATTAATCAATTCGGCCATTTTATTCTCCAGTGATAAGTAAGATATCAGTTTCCTTTCTATGTACATATATTACTTTATTAGCTTGGTATTTATTTGTTGTACGTGGTAGTAGCTAACATGAACTATGCAATGAATAAGTCTAATCTAAACGAATTAAATATGATGAAGATTTTATTGATTTTTAATAAAATTTATATGATTAAATGATGAGGTGATAGTTATTCTCTTAACTATTTTGATATTTACTAAATTGGCCTTGAAATTACTAAATGTCTTTTTGTCATTATCCATTAAACTATTTATTAACTGATAAAATTACAATTGATGCGTTCAAGGTTTACCGCTATTCTCCTTGGGTATAGGGTATAAAAAAAGCGAAATGACAGTCATTTAATTTGCTGCTGTCATGGTGGCAATGAACGAAAAGCCCAAATCTAACCCACGGGGCATAGACAGCACTCAATGAAACACACATGTGTGTGTGTGTGCAAGGACTTGTGTGTGTGTGCTGTTGTTGTTGTTGGGCCGCGCGCTTCCGTTTCCCTTTAGGCTCCACTATAATGCCGTTATAACTGCTGGACAGTTTTCGACTGTTTTATTTATTTGCTTAATTATGGCCGCTGCGCGTTGCGTTGCGTTGCCGTTTTGCCGTCGAAATAATGAAATCAAGCAAATAATACAATTACAGGATACACGCAAAGCGAAATACAATTACGCACACACTCACAACCTAACAGATACAAATACAATTACACTTTTGTGTGTGTGTAGCTGCTGGACAGAGCGAGATGGCAGCAGAGACGGTTTGCAAAAATAATAAGCGCGTAATTATACGAATTAGGCGACAGCAGCCGCATAAAATAAAGTGTAGCATACGCTCTGGGGCAACTAACTAAACACACACAAACACACGAGCATAGACACATTGTGCTCATTTGGCATTTTGGATATTGTCGTTAATATAGTGCATACTTGCAATTATAAATGTATGCATAGAGAGTGCTCATAATAAGCATAAACGAGTATGCTTCCAAAATCAGGCAATTTGCTTCAGCAAGATTACAATCAGACAGCTTAAGATATAGCTAAGTATATCAGCATACCCAAACAGAGATGGATGAGCCCCTATATACAAATAAAAGCATTTGTTGTCAGATGATTTAATTCAAATTTTCCTAATAGAAAAAAAAGCTTGAAAGCCAGCTGAAAATATGGCTCAATATGCTAGCATACCTAGAAGATTATGGCTTATGGATTATCAAGCCAGTACCCACAATAATTACTTTTAAGATGATATCATGGTATATAGACTTCAAATACTTTTATATTACTTAAAACTGTTTAAGAAAAGTGTATCTAAGCTTCGGCTTAGCTGGCACACTGTCCGCTTCTGCTACGCGCATGCAACCTGTTTGTATTTATTTATTTTTTTTTGGTAATTAGTGCTTATACTTATTTCTACATGAGCAGCTTGATATGAACGCATGCAGCTAACTGGCAAATTTTTACCTTACAACTACACACACACACACACTCTCTCACACAGTGCTCACGAGTGAAACAACAACAACAACAACAACAACAAGTGCAACAAGAACGGCATCGCATTTTCAACAACATTTCAACATTTCAAGCAGCTGCAACGTGCCCGGGCAGCACAGAAGGCAACTAAGGCACATAAGCGTCGTCATCTAATAAAAATTTAAAGCCATTATTGCCAGTTGCCCTTGTAGCCTCGGCCCCTGTCTTAGCCTTAGCGCTGGTCCTTATAGCTCGTGTGGAGCTTAAGGCAGACGCCCGTCAACTCCGCCAAACTCTTGCCTCGCCTGAGCATTAAAACAAATTCCCAAGTATATTGTTTGAACAAGTCTCGTAGAAAACGTCAAATGTTAAATTGCCAATTTTTTTTTGTTTCTTGGCCCTGCCTTGCTGGCTTTTCGCTCACTTGCCCCTAACTTGCCTCCTCCCTGTGTGTGTGGAATTTCGGAGCAGAGCCCGTTGCCATTTCACTTTATTTGCAACAAATTCTAAGCTGCATTCACAATAGGCAAGTACCCCTTCGTCTTCTTCTTCTTCATATATGTGGCTGTGGGGAGTGCAACAAAATGTTGCCAACATGGAGGCGCTAAAGGGGGCGTGTTCATGCATAAATTGTGCACAGCTTTTGGGCCTTTTGGCCAGGGCTTTGGGTTTTACTACTTTTTGGCTTATATTTTATTTTATTTCGATGCATATTTGTTGCTCTCGCTGTCGCATTGTGTGTGTGGCCGTTTGTGTGTGTGTGCCTTGTGTTTTGTGTTTGTGCCATGCAACATTTATGACATCAACAGTTCACAGCCGCAGCCAGGCGAGCATTCCCCGCTTCCCCATTTCCGCTTGCCCTGCCCTGCCCAGGCACAAAAGTCGTTTTATGACGTAAATTAATTTTGTATAAATTACATTTTCCATGCAAAAAGAAGCTGAGAGGCAAAGAAAGCAGCGCGTCAAGCCAACCATAGAAAGCTGCATAAAAAGTGAGCTGCAACCAAAAGAGCAACTGAAAAATGGCTCAAAAGTCTGCCCAATTGAAGATGGACATGTTGAAAGCAGGCCAAGGCTGTTACTGAAAGCAAAGCGCAAAGCAAAACTCGAGAATATCCAGAGTGAAAAGTGTTCAAACCAGATGTGAAATGGCCCCATCAACAGATAAACAATTGCCTTTATTTTAGCCCTACTGCAAATGTTTATGCAGATAAGCTAGTGCTACAAATAACATTGGAATCCAATGATATTAATTAGAATAGAGAAGTGTGAAAAGGAATTGGGAACGCCACAAGGAAAGTTTAAAGTAATTTTTAAGTTAGGTTATCGCTTGGCTCATTATGCTGATCAAAAGTTTGTTTGCAGTTTTTAAAACTATAAACACGTCCAATTGTTAGAATTATATAATTCTTGTTATTTTTTTCCTTTTGCTAAGATAAAATATGAAAAATTTGTTCCATATGGCAACTCGATAAGCCTGGAATATTAAAAAAAATTTAGATCACAATCCTTCCGATAGGTCAAAACATTTCCAGTGTCTATAATGAAGCCAAGAGTCGGACTTGAATGCATACTCGTGTATACCCAAGTTAGATAAAGTGTTAAAATTTACTAGTTACGCCCAAGCAAGGCAATACGAAAAATCTATATATCTCCCTCAGCTTAAAGCTATATGATAGACAAAATTTTTGACAGATAGAATAGAACTGACCAAAAATGTTTATATGTACAGTTCTGGGATCTATATATGCCATATTTCAGGCTCTAATAACTATTTCAAAACCAAATTGATTTTCAAGATTGATGGAATTTTGACCATGGTTTTCCTCTAGATCTAGATCTCTAGTTAAATATATATATATTTTTTTTTTAAACATATTACACATTTTTGGAAAACAATTTTTGTTTGCCTATTTCGATCTATAAATTTCGTTAGTTTTTAATTTAAATTAAATTAGTTTAAACAAAGAACGATAGTGAACTTTAAAAAATCAATAAAAAAAGGATTTTCAGAAGTGTGAAGGATTGCATCAAAATGTATATTATTACAAAAAACCCCGAAAAAGATCTCTCGAAAATAAGAAAAAATTCGGGCATTTGCAAGCGCACTTCGATGGAAATTATATGGCTCGACTTATAGTTCAAATACATATTATTTTTAGTTTAGGTATTACATTCTCCTTTGAATTCTGTGTCAAGAGTTAAACTTTCACTAGCATTATATATATAAATGGACGTGGCTGTTTTGCACAAAAATAAACTTCGTCTGGGAATCTTGTATATTAAGTTAATTATCACAAATGGTCAATGCTTGAGAAATTAAATAAGTAAGTTAATGAACTGTTGAACTAATTGAGAATGCGCATAATAAAGCATAATTATAATACAAAGTGAATTTTCAATTGAAACATCGGCAGCACTTGGCCGTAAATTCGCCGAACTTCATACTTTATTTATACCATAAGATTGTCATTACTCATATACAAGTAGATAGCTTAAGGCCAAGGGAAGCTCATATAAAAGAAAGTTGGTGTACGACAGCTGATATCAAGTAAATGTAAGACTATTATATGCGTGAAGTATATACAATTAGGTGTGTCTTAGAGTTACTTTTACCACCGGTCAGCTGGATGTAACCTTTTGCTAAATTATGTATTTTTATGAGCCACATAAAAAGCAAGCGGTGCCAACTCAAGGAAGATACTCACTACGAGACATTAGCCTCGATAGCAGTCAAGCGTCGTAAAAACTCACTAATGAATTTATGACATTGCAGACAAACCGTCTGAAACTGTGTTGAACTTATGGATTACCCCGGAGGGGTTGTGTTGAGGGTGTAAGATACGCTTTTCATGCGCGCATCTTGACAGAATTTATGAGCACAAACATTTTTAAACATTTGCATATGATAAGTAGCAGGCGGCTACCCTAACACTAGACTTAAATACCCATAAGACAACCATACAAGGCGCTCTCTTCGTGGTTTGTAGGCCGCAGCTGGGCTGAAGCCCGCGAGCGCACTAATATTTTTGCAGTTTTGCAAACACCTCAACACACACACACACACACAGACACACACGCACACACACACAGGCACAGTTACTTATACACCCTATTATTTATTTATGCTGGCACCCTCAATGGACCCGCCAAGGACGTCAACAGCGGCGTCGGCCTTATCAGAGGCTGCACTTTGTTGTTGTTGAGCTGTTGTTGTTGTTGTTGCTTAGTTGTTGCTGTTGTTGTTGTGCAGGTTAGATTAGGTTAGGTTAGTCCTCGCTCTTGTTGTTGAGGTCGTGTTGCGCGGCGCACGTTGCAGTCGCGCCTAAAAACGGATTAAAAGGGATTAAGCATACGCAGCGTGTGCGCCTTCAACACATGTTTAAATTATGTTAAATTTGTTTAAAGCACGCGGGGCTGGCGGGTGCGCAAGATATACGCAATGAGTGCGTGTGTGTGTGTGTGTTGTTACTGATAAGGTGGTCCGTGGCAAAGGGGTGCGAGAGGGGGTCGCACGGTCGCCGCTTCTTGACTTTAATCGATGCTAATTTTCGGTTTAATTCAACGGTTTTGTTTACATGTGTTTAAATTACCACCATGCTGTGCGTGTGTGCGCGTGCTCGTTTGTGTCAGTGTGAATAATGTTGTTATTATCCTGCCTGATCTGCTGCCAGAATAAAAAAAATAAGAGAAAACCGCGTGTAAAAACAAAAGTGAAACATGAGCAGCAGGTGCAAAAATACAGCGATATAAGATCTCCCATTAGGTATGTGTGAATTTTTTGGAAATTATGCGTGTGCCGTGTTCGACGGAGCGTTAATAATGCGTCTTATCAGTCAAAACATTTTGTGTGGCAAATGCAGCCCGACGCAAAAGTGTGCGGGAAGAGCAGGGGAAATCGGCCGATTAATGCGTTTGCTTGAATGGGCTCAGCTCAATGTGGGCTGTAATTGTTCAAGCCAGGAGCGAATTGCCAATAAACAACTGAGAAAATCGATTTGTATCCCTCTACATATTCAATAGATTACACTATGCAACAGCATATTACTGCGATTGAGGGAACCATTTTGATAGATTTGGGGCCCCTAATAACGAAAGGTATTTTCAACATTTTTATTAAATATGTTTCAAAATTTAAAATTTTATTTGCTTTTCGACGGTTGGGTGACTATATTCGCCATGACTCCAACTCACTTTTTATTTTTTTTGTTGCCATTTTTTTATACAAAACGGACGTTTTCGAGCAAAACTTATATTTTTAGCTGCCATATTAAGTGTTGATCGAAAACGGCATTTTATTAATGCTTTAAAAAATATATTTATTTGCACAACTGTAGTTAATTGAATATAAAAAAACATGCAATAAATTAATCAGAACACAAATCTAATTCGATTAATCGCCGCACTTTAAAACGCACTTCTGCGATAAGGCAAATTAAAGACTATAAATTTATGTAGTCCATTAAGTTTGCTCTCAATTTTCCCTTGGCTGACCCCTGGACACAGTGCAGGAGTGTGCGTGCGTGGGTGTGTATCAGTTTCTCAGTTCGTGGCTCAACATGATTTACCGAGGCTCTCAACTGTAAGCAGCAGAGTATCCCTAACTATCGAATCGAGCTGCTGCCGCATATGAAAAATTACACGCATATATCACTTGAATGGCGCACAATTTGTGCAGATAGACACACCCGAAAATTCATTGAGGCGTAATAACAAAGCCAATGAACACCTTGATGACAGTTAACAAAGTCAACACAACGGCGACAGGGCCAGGGACTGCAGAACAAAAACAAAGCCAATGGGCCAAAGCAACAGCAACTACTACACATAAAAACAACAAGAACAACAGCATTGCACGTTGCCAACGAACGCAAAAACAAAAGGCGAAAAGATAGCGCAAATTACAGACAAGCTTATTACGCAAAATTTCGCTTAATTAGCAGGCAGACTTCAGAGACGCACAAAAGTAGGCAACAGTTGCCGGCTCGGGCAGACGAGCAAAATAAATAAAATAAATAAAAGTTGCTCGGCAAAAACTACTCTATCTCACTCACTCTTCCCTTCTCTGTCTCTCCCTCTACACACACACTCATAGACTTATGGCACCTTTTGTCAGGCAAAGCATAATATATGAACTGACCTTAACTACTTGCCTGCATGGCAGCAACTCTTAGCAACAACAATAAATACAACAACAACGAATAAGTAAAGCAAGTAAAACAAGAAGAAACAGCCACCTTCAGGAGTGCCAAAGTCCTAATACCCTTGCAGCCAAATGTTCGATAAAGCCAAGAGCTAAGAGCAGAATTATATTTTGTAAGTTTGCCTTTTGTGGCAGTTACAAAATAAAATTATTATCTGGAATTTATATTTCCTAAAGTGTTTCAAAGCTAAAAAACCAGGAAATGCCGAGTTTGGTAAATATATTTAAATATTCAAATGTAAAATATGTCCGTTAAACTTAATTTTCACCGATTATAGTTTTGAGAGTCATATAATATGATAAATCAATTTTAATGATTGTCAGATGCTTAAAAAAATTAAAATGAATTGCGAAAAAAAGGGTTGAATGATTATTTCAATTGAGGATATATGATATAATTCCAAAAATTGTTAGAGTTAAATTTAATCAGGTAAGCTTGGATAAGATTTAAAAAAAAGAAGTTGGTTCGCTGCAAAGTGAAAACCCGCTGAAAACACAACAAAATATATATACATATTTGCAGAAATTTGAATTTTTCAAAAGAAGCATCTGCAACGAGTTTATTAAAAAATTTATTGTAAAGTCATCTCTCTGCGTTCTGCATTTCATTGAGAAATGGTAATCCCCTTTGGCAGGTATAAAATCACCTGCTGAGTTGTAGATCGACTTTACCCAAGGCAGCTAAAAGATAAGATAAGAATCAGGTGAAAAGCAGTTTACGAATTTGCAGCTAGTTATAAAGCAATTTGCTAATTAAACTCTTTATTTATAAGTCAACGATTATGAAACGTGCAGATAACTGCAGACAGACGAGGTTGCAAATATAAGCGAACTATTGCTATATAGAAAGTTGGAGATAGTATTCAGAAATCAAATTAACCTGGGTCTAAAAGGTGTATACCCTTTTGGCCTGTAGATATTCCGAAGGCAGCAGCAACATGTGAGAAGCGAAAATTTACTTGGGCAAAGGAATATTAAATGCCGCGTGGGAATTCTCGCTGTTTATGACTGCATCCGAGTTTCCAACCGCAGCTCGGCCGAGCAGCAAAGCAAAAGGGAAATGCCACAGACAGAAAGTGAGGCGCACTAGCAAAGGGTCCGACGGCTGCCGGGGGTTGGGGGTTGGTGGCAGGCACTGGGTCGCTATGCTTCAGTAATTTCACTTAAGTCATTATGAGCCATTAATAAAGCCTGCTGTGGACTACTGGCCACCGGGCACTGAGCTCTGGCACTGCCAACTAGCTTACATAGGTATAAATGTACACATGACTATCTGTCTGAGCCTACCACCCCCGCCCAGCTCACATCCCCTCCCCCCTTTGCACTCATTCGTTACCCATCGAAAGTCAACCACGTGGATGATGCGCCAAAATGTCTGCTACAAATGTCTGGCGATTCGAGTCAGTTTGTGAGTGTTGTTGCTCTTAACACACTAGTTTGTTTTTTTATTTAATATGCACACACATTCATGTGTATGTATTTGTTGACTACTATTTGGCTTGATTCTGCTTATTCGCTGAGTTTTTTTAGCCCGTTTTTTGGGCTATTAAAAAACAGTTTTATTGCAAGCAAAACCAATGTTGATTTCGCATTTTGCATTTTTGTATTTTCGTTCGCAAAAACACAATCTAATTAATTTGAAAAACATTTTATGAGCATATGTATAAATATTTTGAAAAAGTTATGAAAATGCTTTAAAATTTGCTAAAAAATAAAACCTTTGAAAATAAACCTTTGTTTCTATAGTTTTTAAGGCTTATACGAAATTACTAAATTTAGGAATTCTAATCAGTTTTGTCATATCGAAAGTTTTTATGTGTAGCCCAATATTAAGCAATTTATAGAGTATAAATTTTTAATTGAGCGTGTGATTTTACATAAAAATCAAGCTAGCTGCTCCTTGGGCTTGGAAATGTTGTGAGCTAGTGTAACTTAAGGTTGTTCAAAAACAGTATTTGGGTATTAAATTCACATGTCATAAATTCACAGGAATCCACATTCCAGTTAGTTCTGAAGTGGGCGTTTGTTGGAATTCAGTACCAAATTAACAACCCCGATTAATATTCGTTTACAGTAGCTTGTTCGCTCGAATACCTCATTCACCCCAATGATGAAAATAATAATAATAGCGTGCATTTTCTATTGTTTTCTAACTTTTCACTGGCAATGGGGTTCGAATTTCGAATGTCATCTTTGCAATGGGAGAACATTTAATACTTCGCCTATGACTCACATGAGCAATATATAATATATATACACATATGTTTTTTATACCTATACAAATATCGGTTGCGCTTCCTGCAAATTGGCTTGTCAAAATTTGTCAAATTTTACCACACGTATTCCTTAATCAAAGAGTTCAGGGTATATTAATAACTTGTTTATTTTAATTATATTCTGAAGACATTGAAAATGGGTAAAAAGGTGATAATGGTTATGTGGTAACAAAAATGTGCAATGTTCCAATGTTTTTCGACCCCTCACCTGCTATATAGGTATATTCCTGTAAACACAAAATAAATAGAGTGCAGCAATTTTTTCAAATTCCAATAAACCAAATTCACAGAATTTATTTCATTCATTTTGGAAGTATGTAGGTAACCGAAAATATGTTTGCCATATACAATTGTATACCCTTAATAATTAAAATTTGAATTTGGTCTATGGGATTGCACAGCCTATGTGCCCTTGTCTTTGAGGCTTTTCAATTTGTTTTATGGGTTCGATTCAAAATTGAATTTCATAGATTTTCATAATTTAATGTAATGACTGACTACATTTTCAAAGGGTTTGATTAGTTGTGTTTGCTTGGAGTATTGTTTTTTTTTCTGGTTTATACACACATATATGTACTATGATATTTAATGGGTTGGTGAGGGCTCGCCTTATAAAAAATTCTTTACAAAATTCCAGTCACATTTTCCAAGTGCGGAAAGGCAACATTTAGCAATTGGTTGATGCTTAAGAAGAAATTTTAACATTCCCTTGACTTTAGAGGTGATCAATATGATTATTTGCAATTCCAGTAAGCCATGTTATTTAATTTGGGTCATATTCTGTAAAAAGAAATTTTTTCAACCTGAATTTCATTGGAATTTAAGACGAAGAATATTGGTATCTTTAAGACGCTGGAAATATACTTACTAAAAATATCGAGTGTTAGAATAGCTGATCTCTTGGCGTACTTCGGCGTAATCCATCTTTCAATATGTGTTCGTAAGTAATATTATTGTTTGCTCAGTGCATTAAGCACCCAAATTGACTTCCATAGCTGCCACTTTCACTTGTATGGAAAACTTTTAGAATCTTTTGCGCTAAACTTGTTGTTGGCCCCGCCTGCATTTTCGATGAAGTTTTGCCATGTTTTTCTACTTACGTTACCAGATAGACGGGGCGGACGGACGGGTCGATGGACGGAGACTCTAACACTTTTACTTTCATAACCAAAAGCCAGCCTTCAGCCACTTTAGCAGGATACTTCAGACATGTTGCTGCCTCTCTGCTACGGCTACTCTTCTAAGCTCTTCTAGCTTATAATGTGCGTGTGCACAACTCTTATATCGTTTGGTTTTGCTGCTCAACTTTGTGGTCTCTGCTAAAGGAGTTCGAAATTATATTCAGCTATTGCCATGGCGTGTATAGCAGAGTTTTGTATAAGAGCGTGTCTGCACAGTTCGAAAACGTTAGCAGAGTCGTAGACCTCTTCGACGGCAGCTCGGCGCAGTCGCAGTGGCTGCTGTGCGAGAATCGTGTCTCAGCCCTACGAAGATGTCGACGAAGCAGCTGTACTAAAAGATAAACCGAGTCTGCAGAGGACAAATCGCTTTTAGATATCCTGAGAGATACACAGAGAAAATTACAAAATTTACCAAAAATTATAATTGGATTAATAAATAAAACACCCAATTAATAACAACGCAATTTAATAACATAAAAATTATAGAAAATGTTGAAACTTAGTTTCACAGCGCAAAATGAATTTGTGGCTCGAGTTATATTGGCAGCAACTTCTAGTTAGTCGCATGGCTTAGCAATGACTCAAACCGGCTTTTTATAAGAGTTTGAGTTCGAGTTCGCAACAGTTTCCAGGTTCGAGTTCGCTTCAGTCGTGAGCTGCGCTTCGAGTTGGACCTGCCAGCTTGGACGTATCTACAAAGGCGGCATTTCTCCCTGCGTTTAGTCTTCAACGGTCTACGCGTTGTTTACGTACGTCGCGTGTCTCCAGCGTCGATCAAAACAAAGCAAAATCGAGTCGAGTCGAGAAATTAACAACAAATCAAAAATAACTGAAAGTAATTCGAAAATATATATTTACATGTCCAAAAATCTGACTAGCTTATATGATTTGGCCTACAGTTGGATTTAACTAACAAGCTTACGAATATTGTGTTGTGTGTGTATGTGTGTGTGTGCTTCGTGT
Organism: Drosophila colorata; assembly: GCA_035041545.1. Classification (NCBI taxonomy): domain Eukaryota; kingdom Metazoa; phylum Arthropoda; class Insecta; order Diptera; family Drosophilidae; genus Drosophila; species Drosophila colorata. Next base: position 853,091 of record JAWNLD010000233.1, read on the forward strand.
CTATTGCGCAAAATGTTTGCCCAAATGCATGGCTCAGATGCATGGCCAAGCCTTAAACGGGCAGCGGCTTGCAATTAAACACAAAAGATACTTAAGTATCTACAACTGCAAAAACAGCAAAAAATTCCACGTGTTGAGCAACAAAGCCAATCAAAAAGTTACAAATCACAACAACAACAAATACATTAAACGGCGACAAGATGCAGTTTTGGATAACTTTGACATTTGCATTGCTTTCGGGTAAGTTATTAAGCGACGCGTCATGTGCGCCAAAAAGTATCTCATAGATGCTCATGCTGTTCATGGTGCTGCTTCTGACCGCCGCGGACTGCGCACCAAAAAGTTCATGACATTTGACTGGCTACGAACAAAAAACTTAAATGCATACATCTCAACATATATATATATATATATATATATATATATATATATATATATATGTATAAAATAGAAGATGAGTCCCAGACGCGGCTGAGGTTATCTTTCCATATGAATTGTGTGGCGCTGCAGACTCCGCAGATACACTCGCACATAACTCCTTTTGTCTGGGTTGTCTGGGGGCTGATGCCGCTGTCGCTGCTGTTGCTTCTGCTGCCGCTGCTGCTGGTTTTTCTTGTGTTTGCTGTTGACATTTAAACACTTGTTTTTCTCTGCCTGTGACTGCGGTTTCTACTTCACAACGCGAACGTACAAAAATTGCTGTTTTTTTGTTTTTCTTATTGTTGGTTTTTTTTTTTGGTTTTTATACTTCTTCACTAAGTGAAAAGAGTATATTGGGAGTGTGCAATGTCGGTTTTGTTCTCCGTCCGCCTGTCTGTACGAACGCAATTTTTTTGGCCGCTACTGAAGCAATAACAATATATCTCAGACAGATTATTGAAGACATCCTCTAAAGATCGCAAAAAAGTTGATTATATCAAATTCTTATATCTTGGGGCAGGTAAACCAAGATTATCCATATCTGCCACAATTTTAGAGCTACAGTCACCAAATTTTGCAGACAGTTTTCTTTCCCACACCACAGCCACAAATTACAAAAATCGATATGTTAAAACAAAATCAATAACAATTAAGATTGTTTTCGACAGTTTTAAGCTGTTATTATAATGTGAATATAATAAGTATAATAAGTGAATGAGTATTAATCAGTCGGTTACACTCGACTGCAACGTTTTTGATTTTACTTGTTTTTATATTTTTTTAAATTTTTTTTTGGGCATAGCCAAGTGTTGCGCTAACACACGGGCCACTTGCCACCACCCCCCAACCACCCGCCCGTGCTGCTGTTGCCCACGGGCTCGCTTTAAATGCAAAAGTTAGCCGTATAAATTTTTTCTCAGTTATTTTGCTCAACATTTTTGCAGGCTCTCAACTTTGCTTCTTCTTTATTTCAGTATTTTTTTCTGCCACTGCTGCTGTTTATTTGATTTATGCGACATAATTCGAGGCGAACTTTTGTGGCACACATAATTTAATTTTTGTCATGGCACTTTGTTGTTGCAGGCTGCTCCTGTTTTTAATTTTTGCAATTTTGCATTTTTATTGTGAAGTTCGCCGCTTTTGTTGCATAGTTTGTTTGACTGCTAATTGAAAACTATTTGGATAAAAAATGTAAAACATTTAACAAGTTCCCCACAATTTGTGTATCAAATTTGCTTGGCCGTTACAAAGTTCTGTTTTTGATTTAATGTTAATGAATTGAGCGCGACAGCAAAGGGAAAACGCCGTGGATGCGTGTGAAAACCCCGATGAAAATGTTTGAATATCGAATTAAGAATTTAGATGTGGTCAAGCTGCTGTCATCGGCTCTTAGTTAACACGGCCTTAATGATTTTACACCACATGACGAATTTATTAGTGAGCATTGAAAATGTTTAATTAACGTGCTGTTAATAGAAGCCGAAAAGGAACGTGTATTTGCATTAATGATTCAAAACGGCGCACGGTCGAAATATAAATATAGAAATAGATTTACGAGGAATTAGCAGGAAAATATATGTATTTTAATAGATTACATTTGCTGCTGCCTGTGAAGAGCAGCTTAGCAAGAAACATCATATTCTATTACTGAGAAATGGCAATTGTATTGAGTTTGCAATTTATATCAAGAAGTTCTCGAAACTAATTATTTGATCAAATATTACTATTATCATTTTTTTTAAGTTTCTCAGAAAATATTTCTCTATTAATAATTCCTATAATTGCATTTTTTTTATATTTTATTTATTTGATAAAGAAAATAATCTTTGAAATCAATTTTAAAACCATTTTTGTACATATTTATTATGCGTAATTTATGTACACCTACTTCTCTTATTACAAAACTTTTTTTTACACGATTTTAAAATAACACGCGTTAAAAAGTTAAAACTTTTCTTTTTTCACACGAATGGTTTTGCTTTAACACGGTTTTTAATATTCTATGAATCCTTAATATGAATTTTGCTTTATACATTATTCGGAATTATGAACAATGGAAAGTAGCGATAATAATAAAGAAATAATTTTCCAAAATAAAGAACAAAATAATTCTTGCAATATTGTAAAACAATAACATTCAATAAAATTTTGTTATGTTCATATTAGCTTTACTTTTTTATAATAATGAATTTCTGATATTACTTTCCTTTTTCCAAATCATAATTTATTTTAAATAATATAATTAATGAATAAAAATGTGTAAGTGTGTTAAGTGAACTGTTGTTTTTTTAGGTCTGTAACTATTTTTCCATTTAACCAATCGTGTAGTTATTTACACGAAATTTTTGGAAAAAAGAGAATTAAGTGTATTTGATGAAGAAAAAATGTGAAGAATCAATTTTAAAACGATTTTCGTACATATTTATTATGCTTAATTTATGTATTTATAAAATTGCGTAAATATTTTGTGCTACATCTGTTTAATTTGGTACGGCATTTTAAAGGGCAGTTCCAGTTAGCATCATTATTGCCGCAACTCCAGCTGCAGCTCCAGTTGGCGCACGCCCAGGGACATGGACATGAAGAGCAGCTGCCTCGGCATGTGGTCGCAGTACCAGCTCCATTTGCACGCGTTCAAAATGAATACCAGTCAAGCTGCAAAGGCAAACAAGCCAAACTGCCAAACTGGCAAGCTGGCTAACTGGCAAAGCAGGCAAAAAACAGAGAATACACAAAATAAAAGTAGAGAAAAACCGCCAGGCAGGCTGTTAAAAAGAAATACACCTGCCCAGAGCCCGGTTTGAGGCAGTCAAATTTTCAACATGTGTAGCAACAACCTACAAAAGGCGGCACAAAAATTATGATTACGTTTTCTTCTCTTTCTTTTGCTTTTTAGCACAACTAGAAAAATTGAGGATGTGGTTAAGCTGCGAAAGACGCAGCGGGCGAGGGAGTGAGAAGTTAAAAAAGTGTAGAATTTACAAATCTCTTTTGCCTACACACTCGTAAACGCTGCTGGACAGCGGCGGGGGGACAGATGCCGTACAGGGCCAGGCCAGGGCTTAAAGCCAAATATGTAGGTTTATGCGCTGTGAATAGATATGTACAGACGTGTATGCGAGTACGAGTTTGCCATATAATCCAAGGGGTTTACCTAGGCAAATTGAATTAAAGCTAAAACCTCGGCAAACAGACGGCCCCTGGGCTCATAGCTGGACTTAGCACCGATTTGGCTTAAAGCCGTTCCTAAAATGTATGTTGGCATAAAACTTTTGACGCACTTGTCTGAAAACTTCTCTGTGTGGGTTAATACGCAACCACTTTGCAGTGCATTGAACTGGCCTGGCTTAGCTCTCCGGCTAATCGGTGGGCAGCAGCTGCCAAGAGTCCGGCGTGAGTACGAGAAATACGTACGGCACTTGTTCTGATTAAAAAACTGCTGCGAATTATGTTGAACAGGTTCAGGCGGGAGCTAAGAGGGGGTAGGGTTAGCCGGCCCACATATAAGAGTGCAGCATAGAAAATAAAAAAAACAGCATGAGCGGGAGGCGAGCTGAAGACTTGAACTGACCGCAATTGCCTGAGCAAATGGAGCTGTGCTCCACTTGGAACTGGCCCAAAACTTTTGTGTAATATTCTTATGCAGCTCTCAAGAGATGCTTAGCACTCAGCTGAGCTCTTAGAGTTTTAACAGTGTTTAATTATGTGTGGGCTCTTTTATATTGATATTGCATATTTATCTGTAGCTTCGAACTTAAGTTCACTTACTATTGCAAGAAACAGTTTTCGAAAGTTGAAGATTAATTCAAACCTTTTTATTGTATCCAGCTATTGCTAGTAACTGTATTTGTACTATTTGTAGCTTAAAAAATAGTTAAATCAAACTAATTTTTTCAACTTATTTCTAGAGAATTAAAGTGTTGTTTTTTAATTTGAGCACATTAAAAAAAAATATTTTTGGTTTTTGTATCCGCAAGTAAATTGTTTTTGGCAATATTTAAATTTCCAAACGCACAATTACTTTATTTTTCAAAATATAACATTATAATATTTATAATATAACAAAATAAAATAAAATTGAAATAAAATTAAAATAATAATAAATAAACAAAAAAATAAAAAATATATTTTGAGAGCTTGAGATACGTTAATAATGAATAATGCATTATATAGTATTTAGTTTTATAAATTTTCTATGAATTCAATAAACTGTTAAAACTAACGAGTCTAATCAAATTTTGACCCTTCCTCAAAACGCATTTGACGTGTACTTAATTTATTATATTACAATAAATATAACATTATTGGCCAATTTTGCAGCCATTCTTAAGAATTTTTCTGTTTTTATCTGCAGCCATATTAATATTAGCTTGTGTGCCTTGTGCCTCTTCTACGTAAAAGCTATCTACTGATTATTTTGTCGACATCCTTTCACATTTATCTCATGTATGAAATACATATATATATGTTTATGTATTTGCTAGCTCATGCTGAGGCTGACGATTGCAGCTTTCCCAGCAAATTCCAAAATGAAATGGCCAGGCCCATGCCGAGGCATTTACCTAATAGACCTACCAACGTGTGCAACTCTGTTGAGGGTTTCATCTGCTGCTGCCCTCATCTCTCCTGTTGGATAATTACAACCCCTGTCTTACCTTTTTCCTTTTTGCCATTTGTACAACTCACTGTCGAGTTGGAGACCCGCACAAAATGCTGGTCATTTGTTTTTATGTAAATAAAATGCGCTTCCAAGTTGTTATTGCTGATGTTGTTCTTGTAGTTGGCTTATGCATATTTGCCTGTACTCAACGAGTCGCTCAGCCTGACACTCTTTTTATACACTATAAATTTATATATGTATGTTGTTGTTGTTTTTGTTGCTGTATGTTTTGCAAACATTTTCTGTTTGGCTGGGGCTGGTCAAAAGCGCACAACATTTTGCTTTTTTGCGTCGCACTCGGGTGTGTGTGTGTGTGTGTGCAGTTGTTGTTGTGTTTTTTGCAAATTCACTTCCGCCACAGACTTTTGCCAGCAAAACGCCAACATCGAAAAAAATTAACACGAAAAAAAATAATAATAACGAAAAGCAGCAGAAAATTGCTCGCAACTTTGCTGCGTCTTTTGCCTTTTATGTTGTTCGTTTTTTTTTGCTTACATTTTCTTTGTGCAATAAAAATAAATAACAGTTTATGAAAATTTGCCAAAATATCAACAGCAACATCAACATCAAGAACAACAACAGCAACAACGACAACAAAGTGAAGTGACTTTTCCTGTTTTTGGCGGCGGCTTTGGGAGCGCGTTCTGCTCGGGTTTTCATTCTATTGTAAAAGCTTTTTCGTAGCTGCCCATTTAAAAGGCGTGGACAGCAGTGAGAAGCGCCCCTCCGCCAACTCCCACCTCCCCATTAAACACCCCTCATAGCAAATTTGTGCTAACGAGTTGTCGTCGCTCGTTTGGACTGCAGAAAATATATAAAAAAAAGCAAATAAAGAAAAGCGCGCTGAACTGGGCTTCGAATAGGCTCAGGCCCATCATGAACCGATGCTGCCAATGTTGCCTGATGTGCGCCTCCTCCGTGTTGTCTTTGTGCTAAATTGAACCAATTTTTTGTGTTTTTTATATAACTTTTTCTTCTTGTTTTTGTACTTCTGTGTGTATGGGTGTGTGTGTTTTTTTAACTGCTATAGGCTTTCATTTTGTTTGTCTTCTTACAAACCCACATACATATGCCTGTGTGTGTGTTTCTGTGTGTGCACACACTTTTATATTTCAGCTGCGCTTATTTTGCAGCACTTTGCGCGTCAAGTGGGTGAAAACCCGAGCGCAGCTCTGCGAATGCGCTTTCAAAGCGTCGAGCTGTCTATGCCTCTATTCATGCGTGCCGGGGCCTCCCAATCTCCCAATCTACAGAGCTCCCAATCTCCCAGCCGAGCTTATTTCCCATGCATGCATAACATATGGACATGCATATGTATTGGTTTTATATTCGTATATGTGTGAATTAGAGATGAGCACGTTCATATCATCGATATTGTTATTATGCGACCTTACTTTGTTGACTTTTATGGCTTTCACACGCTTTTTGGGGCACTCACCAAATGACAAAGAAAAATATCAAAATGACATTTGCGTTATTTTAGATTTGGTAATGGCCCAAATGTTTATTTTTTTTTTTTTGTAATATACAATTTTTTTATGATTTTTTATTTTGTTTCCTTCTTCATTGATATTTTATTATTATTTTTGTTGTTGTGAGTTTAACCCTATTTAGAGAATATGCAATATACTAGCAGATAGCTTAATCGTGATAATAAGATTTATATATTTAAAAAAAATATCTTATAGGTTTCAGCCCAACAATAAATTCGATTATATTTTTATTATTATTTATTATTTATTTATTAAAATTGATTCTTGAATTGCTTTGAGTATTCGAATTAGACACAATCAGAGATGAGCCTATGTGCTGATTTTCTATTTAATGGAAATAAGTTAGATATTATTATTAGTTGTAATCTGTTTTTGTATTATTTATATATGTAAATAAATACTTTTATTTTATTTATATAATGATATATTGCATAGACACGATATCCAATCCCATCCCCATTTGGCCATCTCAAGCTCAATGTTTACGCCTATCGAGCTGTGTTTGTTTATGTGCATGTTTGCAATTGCAGATTTGCAGCCAATGCAGCAACCTTTGAAGTGGGAGTGGGAGTGGGAGTGGGCGTGCGTGAGGTGTCAGTGGCACGGCACCTACCACGATGACGGAACTGTCGGCAACTCCTACATGTGCTCGCTCAGCGTCTCCAGCTGCTGCTCCATCCTCACCTCCATCATCGTCGCTTGTCTGTCGTCAGCTGAAGCTGAAGTTGAAGCTGATGCTGAAACTGCGGCTGCGGCAACTGCGGTGGCAACTGGCGGCTCGTGGCTGCCGCTGCCACTTGGAAACTAGTCGCTGGTGGGGGTAGCAGTTGTCGGCTGTTGCCATTGCATTTTTGGTCATTATTCAACGTCATTGCAATTTGGCGCTGTTGCCGCTGTGGCAGCTTCAATGATGTATAATTTGTAGCGTTATATAAATGCAAACTCTGTTGATGTTTTTTATGCTAATTGCATGCAAGTAAAACTTAATACATCGCACACACACACACACAGTTTGCTATAATTATGTGCGGCGGCGAAAAAGAAAGTTGACAGTTAGGTGGCGTCAACAGCAGCAGCAGCAGCAGCAGCAAAGAGCAAACAAGTTGCAACAGTTGCAGTTGTTGTTGCCATTGTCGTTGCTGTCGCTGCTTATGACGGGCGCTCGTAACGAGCATATATGTTCATATGTGTGTATATGCACCCATAGATGTGTACAGTTAGGTGTTTGCATTTGATATATGCAATTATGCATGACGCTCAGATCAATGCGATAAAGCAGCATCAGGCAGATAGAGAGAGCGACAGCAACAGCTTGAAAAAATGAAATAATAAAATTTCTGCAAAATATTGGGTTAAAGATGTGTAACGTGTGAAGTCTGCTGCGGATGCCTTTTTTGTGCGGTCTTTAACTAGCGGTTTTGGCGGTTATGGCAACACTGGAAATGTAATTAAAGGCAACACGCGTGGGCCTTCTATGGGAAGATAATTATACATATATTGCTAAAAAGTTGCGCGTGTGTCGCAGCTTACACAGAAAACATACATATGTGTGTACATATACTTAATACACTCTCTGGACTTGGGTATTTACCTGCATAAATAATGTTAATCTAAATAAATAAAGCTTTATTTTTACGGCAATTTAATCTGTTATCATGAAACCTTTCATTTTGTGATTTAAGGCTCGCTTTTGACCCAAAAATGTTTTCTACGGCAGTACTAAGAAAGTAATTGCTGCAGTAATAATAGCTTAAGAACATTTATATATTAAATACATATTATAATTATGTCAGTCGCTGGCTTATTCCTTCCCCTACCAGAAAAGTCATTCTACGAATTTATGCGGGTGCGCAACTATTCTCTATTGGCAGGATGCGCATATCCTGCTAGAATTTATTTGTTTAGGAAGTACCTACATTGAGTATTGGGTTCCCAGCTTAATGGACTTTGATCTTTGAGCCAGAATAAGAATATATGATATTCAGATCAACTGCTATATATATAGTGCAGACATGCACGTTAAATAGTAAAATATAATATATGACTGTCGTATATATATTTTTTCTGACTTAAGGTGTACAAAAAATACATAAATTATAAATAAATATTCTGCAATTGTCTTTTTTCTCACCGCTTGGTGGCTGACTTTAAATCAGAGCTAGTTCAGCCACAGAAACATAAGCAGGAGGAAGAACTAGAAATAATTGCTAAAAACAACGCCGTTGGCCAATTAATTAAGTTTAGTACGCACCATGACGCAGCTTGTTGGCATATGCTGCTATAAAAGCTGCCATAAAAAACGCTTTACGTACCAAACTACAAGTCAAACGCTGCAAACGCTTCAAACGCCAGCGGAAGCAGCCGTTAAAAGGCACTTAGTAGCGCTTTAGAAGCGCCCAAAGTACGCCCCCTGTACTCCTCACCAATATAATGCTGCTGCTGTTACTTTAAGGCAAACATAAAAATTCATTAGAAGCGCTTTCAATAAATTATCAAGCTGCATTAATACGCTCGATGCGCACTTGAATATGCGCTATCAATGGTCATTAATCTGCTGGAGTGGTGCAGAGGACGCTGATGTTGACGAGCTTCGGTTGTTGACTGAGTTCATTTCGCTAACACGATTTAGCCAGATACCTCCTGTACCTTCTGTACCGCTTTTACCCTTAAACAAGCCAAAATGGCTATGCAAAATGGAAGAAAATATTGTAGTCCAATTGTAGACGGCAGTAAGTTGATGCTCGATTGTTGATTGTGTGTGTGTGTGTTGTTCAAGTGCTGCCAATTAACAAGGCAGCCCTGGCAGCAGTGCGAATCGATATTTACTCAATTAATTTATTACTTCCGCCAGCAGCGACATCAGCAGCGATTTTTCATTCATAAAAAAAGTCAGCTCGCAAAAGTTGGCCAACAAAAGCTGATGAAGCGTCGTCAGCGTCGCTGTCGTCGGTGCCGTCGCTGTCAGCGCCTAAGCGTCGTGCGAGTTTTCGAGTCGCTCTCTGGCACAGGAAGCAATCATCGTGCTACAAGTCATATTAACTTACGTTGGGCGCACAAAAACAAAAAACAAAAAACGAAAAGCTGAAGACAACAAGAAAATAAAAAGCCGAACGAAACCCAGACCCCAGACTATATACTACGCAGAATCACGGCAAAAACAGAAGCTGAAGCGAGCCAGCTGGGCCGGTTCCAGCTACACAGATCGCCGCCTCAATTCGAGCGGAGCTGGAGTTGGTAGATGGGAGCTGGAACTGTAGCTGGATGGTCAGCATATGTTGTCCGACAACTTTGCGCATGCGAAAGTTGAGCTCGGAGTGCATGAAACTATCAATGAAGGAGGCCTCCCCGACTTCTTTAACTTGTGCTTCCCAGGCCAGCTAAATGCGAGCAGGTGCAGCTCACTGATACTTCAATTCAAACTTGAACACACGCACACACACACCGACAAATTTCATAATGATGGATGGCTATGAGTTGTCTGTTGTTTGTGTGTGTGAGACGCGCCTAAGCCGGTTTTGGACAACAGCAGTTGTCAGTGACTTTTTCCCCTCCGCTGCCTCAATTAAACTGCCAGCGACGTGGCCGAAAACCCACAAAAGTGTACGGTAACTGTGTCCCAAAAAAATAAACAAAAAAAAAATAATAAATTGAATTATAAACAAGACGCGACAATGTGAAAATTGTTAAACGATGTTTTTTTTCAATTCGCTTTTGCAATTACCAAGAACAACTAAAACAGTTAACAACAAGAATAATAAGTAATGCCCAATATTGGGTCAAAATCGATAGCTATCCGAAACGAATCAAAAATCAAGATAAATATGTGTGGGAAAAATAACAAATACTTAAAACTCATTGGAACTCATTGCAATATTTAAGAAAAATGTATCGATGCTTTATCTTTTACATGAGTTTTATTTTTGTGATATATTTAGATCATTTTTATTTTACAATTAAATATTGACAACTATTCGAAATATTTATTTTAAAACAAAAATGATTAAGTTGAACGTGTGAAGCGTTTAACTTCTTTGAAGATTTGTATAGGAGATTAAATATAATTGAATACATAGAGGCTTATAACAAAAAAAAACTTGAAGAGTAAAAATGTTAATCAATTAAGTCGTATAGTGACATATATATATAAATGTATAAGCATATGGATAAATATTAGCTTGCGTATATATTTTGAAGGGTATTCTAGTAAACTATTAAAAGAGTTTTTACATATTTAGTGCTTGAATAATTAATAACTGACGGCTCCTACGCATCGTGGCGGAAACAATCTTTTTTAAGTTAGTAACTGTTTAGCATTAGCAACAAATACATAAACAACAATAACAACAGCGAGATAGCTCTTGGCTTTTGGCCGCGTGTTAATTTTGACAAATGAACATTTTTGGTTGTTGGGCATGTGGAGTATTATTCCCGCCCGGGTTGCCTATAATTTACAAATTCGGACTAAACAGCGACTGCGGCGGCTTGCCTTAATTATGGCTTCCATCGTTGACTGGCCTTTGTCTTGTCTCTTGTCTTGGCCTCAAACTAATCAGCTTGAAGCCATTAATCTGACCAGTGTGGCCGTGTTTCGTATTGCAGTGCGAGCGTATCTTTTGGCTGTGGTGTCGCTTGATTATCTAACTTTGACTGGAGCCCGTAGACTGTTGTTATGCTCGAGCAGTTTTCAAAACGCCGTCAGATAACTTGAATTTCAGGCCCGACGCGCTTGACTGGCTTTTCAGTTCTTAGACCAAGTAGCGTTGGACTAAAGTGCAAAATGAAATCTGTTTTTTTTTGGTTTTATTTTATGTCTTGCGCCTTAAAATAAATATAAACTATATATGTGGACATTACCCGCATTTATTCACACGCACCTACAAACATAAATCTTAAAACTTAATGAACACATCCTTGAAAATATAAATAGGTAATACGAAAATGTTGGTCTGCAATCAGACGGCCATTAAACTTTTTAAAAACAAACGAGCTGGCTTCTATAAAGCCGAAAACACACAATCCCACAGTTAAAAAAGTTTAAATCTGCATACATAAATAATATGAAACAAAAAGGCAAACACAATGCTCGAAAATAAACTAAAAAAACTTTTCAACAGACCCGCAAACTCATTCATGGATACTACGTGAGCGTGAGCGGGTACAAGGCAATAAAAATAAAATACAGAAGAAAAAAATTAATAAAAAAATGATACAAAATAAAAATCAAATGGAATTGCATACATAATATTTGCATATACTTATTTATAGTTGATTTAATGAGTAAAAAACCCGTATTATTTTTTGAATCACGGGCTGAAAAATGCAACGGAATGCGATAGTTCCGAATCCTATAAATTAAAATATTTCGCTTAAACGAATATTAAATCAGCAAGTTTTATGGCCATATAAAATTTAAGTATTCAGAATCAAGCTATACTTGTATTATCACTTATAATTTTTTACCAAAAAAAAAGTAGTGGAAAAACTCACAAACTATCACTTCTGAATTTACAATTCTGATATTTTCTTAACTTTGTTTCCTAGGGTTAATAAAAAATACTTCTCTATTTGCCTAAATTTTATTTTGTGTTATACACTTATTTATGGTTAACATTGCATTTATATGCTAAAATTTATTTGGCATGTTTGAGAATTTATGACTTGTTTTGAACGTAGTATATATTAAATAGTTCTTTTAATTGCCTCTTAATTCTAATTTTGACTTAATAATTGTTTTTTTTTAGTTTTTAAACATATCTAGCCCAGTTGCATGCTAATCTCATTTTTAAGTCTCACACTAAGCCGTCTGTAAAGTTCAGCACCTCAATAAAACAGCAAAAATATGTAGTTTGACCTTTTGGCGAGACAGACAGCCAAACAGCTTGCCAAGACAAGACATTCAGAAAAGCAAGAAAAAAGGAAATAATACAAAGCCAGCGGGCCGATTGGGCCCAGACATTATAATTATGCAGCTGCCACATACACCAGCCAGCAGCAACAACAGTAACGGCAACGGCAACAGCAACAGCAACAACAAAAGCAACAGCCAAGTGTGGCATGCAATGGCTTCGTGTCTTGGCATTTGGCAAACGACAAGTGCAGCCGTCGATCGCAGCCAGAGCTGTCGATCCGCCGATCCGCCAATTCGCAGAGCGCATTAAACTAAGCCGGGCAAAAAAGTCAAAGCCAGGTGCGTGCTCTGAGTGCCCAAGACAGAGAGACCAGCTCACTGTGCGCACATACATCGGACCATATGTATATATACATATATAGCCATAACTAAAGCTATAGCTAGAGCTGGCCCCTCACATTGGCCAGTTAAATTGAAATTCAGTTTAATATGCGCTACAACTCAAAGCCCCGACGCGTCGGTCTTGGGAAGGAGATTGTCTGTCCGTCGTTGCCGGCCCACGTCTTTGTCGTCTTTGTGAGCCATTCATATGGCGGTTGCCATTCATAAACCCGTATTTGAGGCACGTAGGTTGTGGCGACGGCTCAGTTAGTTAGTGGCACTCGAACTGGTTTTCTAAGCCATAGCTAGCGCTAAATTTTGATTTTGATTTCTTTATGAGTCTATGTATTGTGCTGTACCATTTTGAAATGCCCGAGTTGGTTAGATTTCTTATTCAAATACCCTGCAGCGCTGTGGGTTGTGTCAATGGACCAGCTGCGGCTCTGTGCGCCTTTCTGTGTGGGTGTGTGGGCTTAGCTTAAAGACCGGTAGTCATACCGTTAAGACCCAAACTTAACGCGTTAAAAGCAACGCCAACCCTCGCCAAAGCTTGGCTGTACTTAACACAAAAAACATAACAAGACAAACAAAAAAAAAATTAATTTGCCTGCCACAAAGTACAGCAACAATAAGAGCAAGAAGTGCCACAAACTTTGCCCATTTGCAGACAAACACCCACCCAAGTTTTACGAGCGCACTAAATAATATTTTGTTGCATATTTTAAGGCACAGGCGCTTCTTCCTCATTGCTATATTGGTCCAACTTTCTTTTTTATACAAGCATACATATATATTTTTTTCACTAACTAATTTATTTCTATAGACTGCCGACGTTGCGTCTTTCTTGTTGTACTTTTTGGTTCTGGCCTAGGTGTTGCCTATGATTTTTATGCTTGCCCAAAATTTATGAGTAATAAAATTTGTAAATTTTTTTTTCCAAAAATACATATTTTCCCCTTCGACTACCGCTAGCTCTGCGGGATGTGTGGGTGTTAGAGATCTTCAACCCACACATCGGTGACAATAACAACGAAATTGTTCGGACGGGGTTTGACAACCGGACGAGCGCATAAACCAACGAATGTTTTGTTGAGTGGCTTACAGTCATAAAATCATCAAATCTATTACAGTTCTCTTTTATTTTATTAAAAAAAAGAAATACGAAAAGCAACAAAAAAATAACAAAATTTGTTTTTGTTATTTTTTCGGCTCTTCCGAATGCTGTTAAATTTGGTTTTAAAAGTGTTGTTTAGCTGTAGTGTGTTTTTTTAGCCAGGCTAATATGCAGCTATACATATATATTTTTTATGAAGTCTAGCTGAATCTGCAGCTTATATGGAAGGGGAATTGAAATTTAGCATTTGTGTTTTCAAATTTTAGCTTAGTATTTTTGCATTTAAGTTGCGCATTGAAATGAATTCTATACCAAACACCAGACTTCATTTAACTAATTGCACTACCCTGAAAATACTTTATATTTTCAAAACAATTTTTGTGCTGCGGTCAAACAAAGACTCCAACGAAACAAGCAACAAATAAAATTATTAAAAAAATAATATAAAACAGAAAGTATTTGGTTGCATATTTAAAAAATAGTTGACAGCCACAGAGTTCAAGAGGGGCAATAATTTGTATTAATTAATTAAAGATGAAAGCGCCGGTTAGCATTGGATGGAGCGGACAGCAGCTGGGTACGTCTTCATCGCTCCAGTCTCGTTCATGTTCATCTAAAATGCTCATGAAGCAGAAAATAATTAATGTTAATTCTATGGCTGGCTGGGTTACTTGGCCCTGTCCCTGTCACTGCCCCTATGCCTGTCCCCGTACCCTGCCAGCAATGGCCTGTCCCCGAGAATGGCGCTCTAATTTGTGCAGACCGCAAAGTTCATAGCAAATTAGTTGATTAGTTTAACGTCGCTGCCAAAGAGCCCGTCCGTTTTTGGCAGCCAGATGGGGAAGGGGTGTTGGTGGGTGTATGTGGTGTGTGTGTGTAGAAGCATTTGATATGGCTGGTCACATTTGTTCAGCTGCAAATTTTATAATTCAATCAGTGCACAGGGCCCAATACAACACAAACACACACACAGACAGACTTGGTAATGCGGCAATTTGTGTGAAATTTGCCAAGAGCTTTGCAAGCTCAGAGAGGGAGAAGAGAAAGTGACAGAGAGAGAGAGAGAGAGAGAGAGAGAGAGAGAGAGAGAGTCAGAAAGCAAGTTATTGTGGGCTCTGCGATTCGCGTGAGTCAAATGCGTTGTATTGTGAATTTATTAAGCGTGCCCAAGGCGAACATTAAATGCTCGCTCCGTGACACTGGAGAAGTGCCGAGGCTGGGCAGAGCAATAAAGATAGCCAAGAGCACAGACAATAAAGGAGAATATTGTAATCGACGGCAAGTGTATATGAAAGATGATGTCTGGATAAAGGATGCTGGCAATTTTGTTATTGAAAATATGAAAAACAAGTTCAAACGAATCAATATACGAAAATGGAAATTTAATATTTGCAAATTAGAGTAAAGACGCAAGACAATATATCTTTGATAAAAGTTTCAATTGAATTAATAGTGGAATTTTTTTTTTTTTTAAATATATATTGCTAAATCACACGCACATTCATCACTCTATTAACCATGTTAAGTGGTGTATTTAAAAAAATGAATATTAATATTTTTATCGATGCGATGATGTTGACATTCTAAACAAAGGAAGCAAATATGCAAAACAAGTTTAACTTGAATTGTTCAGCTGCGCTATGAAGATTGATAGACATTTGCCATGCGGGCTGTGATTCAAGAATTTTAAACAATTTCAAAACCACAGCACGCTGTGAAACTTGAACAGCTATTTGTCAGTACTCAATTCTGTTGAATTAGCAACGAGCCCAAGAGGTGGCTGAGCATCTTGTTCAGTAAATAAAAGAAAACAATGCCTTCGGTTTTCCATCTGCTTGCTGTGTCCTTCGATGTCCTCATGGCTTAAACGAAACCAGCTTGGGAAAAATGATCCAACAATCTTGTTGGCCAAAGCGGCTCAGCATCAAGTGCGCACCATTTACTTGGCTGGTTTTCAAATTATAAGCCTTTCCACATATCCGCGCGCGGTGCGGAGGGCTCGACTAAGCCACATGTTGAAAATAATTGTCATGGCTACCCAGAAATCCTTTTGCACAGCGCCATTTAAAACAATTCCAAACACTTTGTGGGCGCTTAACATAGCTGACAACAAATTTGACACCAAAGCCGCTTTAATCAATATAATAAAAGACATTTGTTAAATTAACAAAACGCGTTGCGGCACCAGCAGCAGCAACAACCACAACAACAAAAACACTGGAAAAAAAGAAGAAATTTTAATTAAATTTATAACGCAAATCCGCAAAGAGCGCCTAGAAGCTCTATGGGAGAGATTTATGTGACCGTTAATTTTGTCAAAGTCATTCGTGTGCGTGCTGTAGTTGTTGTTGTTGGAGCTGCTGCTGAGCTTGATGTTGTTGCTGTTGTTGTTGCTGTTGTTGTTGCTGTTGTTGTTGCTGTTGCTGTTGCTGTTACTGGCTGTGTGCACGCTAAGTGTCCTGACGCAAAAAGGAGTGCGAGAAAAAACCTCACCGGATTTCCTGTGATATGCCACAATATTTTCCATTAACGCGCTGAAGTTGCAGGCAAACACAGCAAACCGAAAACAGAAACAGCGGCAAAACTGGAAACTGGTCTTGATAAGACAGCAGCAGCAGCAGCATCAGCATCAGCAGCAGCAGTAGAAAAAGAAATACAAAAATAAGAAGAAGAACAACAACAACAGACAGCAGGCAACAGACGGCGAGAAAAAACAAAAGCATCAAGCAAAATGTGCGTTGGTCCAGAGTACGAGAGTGGCAGATCCCCGGCCCAGGTTCAGGTTTAGGTCCAGGCTACTTCAATATGG
The DNA here is from genome assembly GCA_035041545.1 of Drosophila colorata. Lineage (NCBI taxonomy): Eukaryota > Metazoa > Arthropoda > Insecta > Diptera > Drosophilidae > Drosophila > Drosophila colorata. Next base: position 869,816 of record JAWNLD010000233.1, read on the forward strand.
ATTTTCTGTGGACAGCAATATCGCTCGCTCTCTGTTGCACACTCTGTAGGCCTCTGGCTGCCCGCCTGCCTGCCTGCTGTGCGACAGTCGCTGGCTTTATATGAGTTAATGACTTGTAGATAGTTTAACTTACAAAGCAGAAAAGAGGCAAAGACAGAGAGGCGTAGTACAGCGCACATGAAGCCGGCGCCCGAGCAGGGACTGTGCGAACAAGGGGCTGCGTTGACCATTAGTGCGACATCCGGCGTTGCGCTTCGCTTGCCGTCGCGTCGCCACACGTAGTCGTAGGCCATGCTAAAAACTATTAGCAAGCTTTGCGCCTAGGCCAGCTCACACACTCACTTAACTTGTGGCCAAGTTCGAGTCGAAGTCACAGGATCGGCAACGGCAACGGCAACTGCCTGGCATCATCATCAACATCGACATCAGCATCGACTCACATGGAACGGTTTTGCGGTTAAGCTGTTAGTTTAGTTTGCGTACAATTTGTGGGACCAGTTGACAATTACAGCCCCTTGGAAGAGCTGACTCCTGCGCCCTGACCACTGCTCGCTAGCCACTGGCCAGAACGCATGAATGAAATGGTAAACCGGTTTCCCATAGCCATAGCCGCCTTCTGTTCGTCTTTCATTTACTTTGCACTTCACTTTACAGTCTGTGTTTGGTTCTTCTTTATTTTCTCCACTCTGCTGCCAGTGCTTCCTACTGTCACACTTCAAGGATTTCTTTGTTGGCCATCCTGCCTTGCATATGTGTGACAATTACCCACTGCTTATTGTCTTGTGTGTACCAAGGTATACATACACTGTACATGCATGGGGGAGGGGGATGGGGTGGGGCACCTCGTAATGACACTAAATGAGTTGTAGCCAACCGGAGACGGGGCCTGGGCTTGGCCTCTGTTTTTCTCGTCGTTGCCGTCGTTGTCGTTGTCATTGTCGTCGCAAAACCTGTCAAGTTGTGCAGTTTTTGTTGCTGCTGTTGCTGGTTAATTGCCGCAGGAAATGTTCTGGCTGTGCAGTTGGTCAACTGTCTCTTGGTCTCTGCACTTAATTGCTTGAACTTTGGGCCAAGTTAATGCGGCCCCATGCAAATTGAAACGCACCCCCAACACCAACACCAACACCAACACCAACACCAACATCAACAAAAACGATGACTAACTTGCAACTGCGGGTGGTCATATTCAATGGATGGCTCCATCTATATGCAGATGCAGAAGTATTTGTGTATTTGTCGTTTATTTCGTGCACGAGTCCAACGGAAATCGAGCTCATTTCAAGACCGAGCAGCCTCGCTGGCTGTTGTCTACGACAAATAATCAATTAATCCATTGATGAAGTCCACGACATCGACGTTTATTTGTTGAGCCATTTGTAGGCACGTCTCACGCAGTGCTTGGATGTTTGCCTTCGCTGGTTCCTGTCCCGCACAGTGGCGCAAAAACTATACAATCAACTATCCATATTTTTATAAAAACTTTGTTTTACTTAAACCAGTTTAAATATGCTCGTGCTTGTCTGGGAATTAATTGTATTAGATGAAACAAATTGAACTCGTTTTGATTGGCAACCAAGTTAAAAATGAGCTGAGAATTATGTGCTGCTTGATAAATGATAATTGATTGCAGTAGCTAAATTCTTATGTGAATTATGGACAGGCTTTAAGTGTCTTGAAACAATTAGAAACCAGTTTGAAATAGTTGAAGCTGTTTAAAAAATTTGCATTCTCTTTTTTTTTTTTTGCTTCAATTTATAATTGAAATACAAATTTTGAAACATTATTTATTAGTACGTAAAAATAACTACTGGGAAAATATTTGTAGGATACAAATAATTGGTACTGAATCTTAATTTTTTTGTTCACTTACACTGTGCAAATTTCCACTTGATTGGTTTTCAAATTGCATGTCCACAAGTTTTCTATGACCTAGTGACACTGTGCGTGCTTTTATGTGTATTACCTATGTAGATTGCTCTAATGCTGATTAGGTCGACGACAACACACACACTCAAACACACACTCGAACACATACACAGCTAAGTAGTCGGTTCAATTTGGTATCGAACGTGGCCTGCTCTTTTCTTTAAGACATTTTAATGCTAATGAGCCGCAAGCTGTAGACCTACTTCGTTTCGGTGTGGGTTGGGATAGCGACACACAGACTGGCAGCGGGCAGACCGTGATGAAGACGGAGACACTGACGGACGGACGGACGGACATGTCCATGTCTCAATGACAGCCTGAAAGTGCCCTGACACATGCACCTACACACATGTGGGCCATGTGTGTGCGAAACAAATAAAAAAAAAAAAACAGAAAAACAAGAAAAAACGAAATAAAAGTTGTTCCAAATTAGTGAGATGTGACTGGGCTGCGTCGTTGGATCTTACGCTTAAGTAATGTGAATTTTATGTGTGGGCTGCGAAAAGTAGGTAACTGTAACTGTGACTGCGACTATGACTACGACTACGACTTCGACTGGGCCGTGTGACAGGTCGATTCGTCGATTGCGTTGCCAATTGAACCAGGTGCTCGTTGCCGCCTGCTGCAGTTGCCAACTACGTGCGCAATTGTCGAACGTGCCGATTAACAATATCCGACTTTCCCCTCTCTCTCTTCTCCCCAGTTGGCGTCAGCTGCCTGGGCCAGGTAACCGTCCCCCTGCCCGACGCGCCGGCTGTGCAAAAGTTTCGCGTCACCCCGCACGATCTGCAAATACTGGAGGGCACAGATACACTGATGCGCTGTGAGGTGTCCTCGCGCGCCGGCAAGGTTCAATGGACAAAGGATGGCTTTGCGCTAGGCTTCTCAGCAGTCATTCCCGGCTTTCCGCGCTACTCGGTCCTGGTGGATGCGCCACACGGCACATACAATTTGCAAATTAAGAACGCCACTCTAGAGGATGATGCCGAGTACCAATGCCAGGTGGGCCCGGCCGCTGGCAATCCAGCCATACGCGCCAATGCCAAGCTCAGCATTGTGGCAGCACCCAGCAGCATTGCCATCGATGGCTATGCGCGCAATGCCAAGGTGGAGGTCATCGAACGTCAGAACCTGACGCTACAGTGCGTCACCGAGAACGCCAATCCGGCGGCTGAGATTGTCTGGTATCAGGGCGAGACGCCGCTGACATTGGGTAAGCCCGCACTCAATTTAACAGCTAGTCAAACTCGCCTAACTCGGCTACCGCCTGCAGCGCCCGTTGTCTCGATAAATCAAACGGCGTCCAAGCGCTTCCGCACCAGCTCCACGTTGCAGCTGCAGCCACGGTCCGACGATGACTTCAAGGAGTACTCCTGCGAGGCGCGACACAAGGCGCTGCCGCCGGATGTTCCCATGCGCGCTCAAGTGCAGCTCTCTGTGCTATGTAAGTCAAGTAAATCCTAAATCGTATGCCAGTAACTTAGTTTAACCACACCCCATCAGACCCACCCGGCCCACCGTTCTTTGAAGGCTACAGCCAGGGCGAGACGCTGCGTCGTGGCCAGGAGCTGCAAATCGCGTGTCGCAGTCGCGGTGGCAATCCTCCAGCTCAACTGGTTTGGTATCGCAATGGCGAGGTCATTAGCTCGCCCCAACGCACCTCGGGTCGCCTCTCGGAGAACGTATACAAGTTCACGGCCAATGCATCGGACAACGGCGCCAATTTGGTTTGCGAGGCCAAGAATTTGCTTTCCGATACGCCCCTGCGTGCCGAACTCAATCTGACTGTGCTATGTAAGTCTTCGACAAGTCCCCAGTTACCAGTTGGCGCTAACCCTAAGCATATTCCATGTATACAGACGCACCGAAGGATGTTTTCCTGAGCGGCGGTACCCAGGCGAAGGTCGGCGACGCCGTGCAGCTGAGCTGCGTGACAGCTCCCTCGAATCCCCCGGCGCGCATCAACTGGTCCATGAACGGACGTCCGTTGACGAACAGCACCTTCAAGACGACGAGCAGCGCCGATGGTGGCTGGGTGAGCAGCTCCAACATCACGCTGAACATCGACTCGCAGAGTCGCACCTTCATCACCGTTTGCCATGCGCTCAACGCGGAGCTCTCTCAAAATGTTGTGGGCTCCCACACAGTACACGTGTTGTGTAAGTGGATCGGGAATCTATGGGTCAGTTCTACGCAGTTTTCTCTAACCGCTTCTGCTCCACAGATCCTCCCTCGCCGCCTCTTCTGACCGGCTACAACGACGGCGACATTCTCATCTCCGGCTCGATTCTGAAGCTGCAGTGCAGCTCCGCTGGCGGCAACCCGCTGCCCACTTTGCAGTGGTACAAGAACGACAAGCGCTTGAACGCCGCCTCGAAGGTAACCGACAACAAGATCACGTCGGAGCTGTCGTTGCTGGTGAATGCCTCCGACAACAATGCCATCTACAAGTGTGAGGTGCAAAATGCGGCCATCGAAATACCTTTATTCGCCACAAAAACCCTCGGCGTGCACTGTAAGTAGCAATTAGCGGGCACGTTTGGGCTGGTTCCTCATCTGTTCTCAACCCTGCCCATTCAGTTCCTCCAGACACAGTCAAGATTAGTGTTGCACCCAAGAACCTAGTGCCCGGCATAAGAGCCAAGCTGATCTGCGATTCCAGCTCGAGCAATCCGCCCGCTAAAATCAGCTGGTGGAAGGATGGCATACCCGTGGAGGGTCTCAATCTGGCAAACAGGCCCGGACTCTGGGGCGGCTCGGTGTCTACACTGGAAATGCATGTTAACATTACCCAAGATCTCGATGGCTCCATCTACACCTGCCAGAGCCACAACGAAGTGCTGCAGCGCAGCGTCCACGAGACCATCAGCCTGGATATACTCTGTAAGTCGGCTGAGCACAATCAACAGATGCATCTTGTCTAACCCAGCCACCCCATTACCAACAGTTGCGCCCAAGTTCGACGTCGCCCAGATTACCAGCTTTGTGGGTGTGGAGGGCGCTCCACTGCAAGTGGAGCTACATGCCAGCGGAAATCCCATGTCCATTAGCTATACCTGGACCAAGGACGGCCTGCCCATTAGCAGCAATCCATTGAGCGGGCAGCGCTTGATCTCTGATGGACCCCGACTCAACATAAGCCGCCTCAGCCGCAACGACGCAGGCATCTATGTGTGCGAGGCACTTAACACACAGGGCACAGCCATGCTGGAGGTTCAAGTGATTGTCGAGTGTAAGTAATCGTTGGGCAGTCCGAGCAGCCCCGACATGTTGCCCAGTTGCTGATTTTGCTCTTCAATTAGATGCACCCATTATTGCCTCTGTCACCGACGGTCAGAGCTTTGCGTCTGGCGAACAGGCTGTGCTGTCCTGTCAGGTGCAGGCCCGCCCCCTAGAGGCAGCCCACGTGCGCTGGTCGCGACCTGGCTACGACTTTGCCACGCGCACCACTTCCACCTTTGAGAACAACACGGCCTTGTTGCACATTGAGAATGTTCAGCGTGGTGATATTGGCAATTTCACTTGCACCGTGGACAATCAGCGTGGACCCGCAGCCGCCCAAAACGTGCTCCTCGTGGTGCAGAGTGAGTAGCAGAGCTCTCCTTCAGGCAAATTCTCGAAAGGGGCTAACCCGACAATTCTAATTGATTGTAGCCTCCCCGGAGATCGACCACTCGCCCGCCTTCACGCGCTTTGCGGCCCGTCTTGGCGTGCGGGCCCAGCTCGTTTGCCGTGCCCTGGCCTCACCGCAGCCCAGTTTCATTTGGCGCCGGCACGGCAAAGACCTCAAGATGCAGCGACGCAACAAATTCACCAGCGTCGAGCGGCAGGTGGATCCGCTGCACTTCGAATCGGCTCTGCTCGTGGAGAGCACCTCGGCGGACGATTATGGACAGTACGAGTGCGTGGTGCGCAATTCGATGGGCCAGGCCAGCACCACGCTGGAGTTCAGCAAGCCCACGCGCCCGGATGCCCCACTGCAGCTGCGGGTGGGCAATGTCAGCGACACGAGCGTGGAGCTGATGTGGACGCCCGGCTTCGATGGCGGCATGCAGGTGTATTATCGCGTGCGCTACAAGCAGCAGGGCGAGGACAAGTACAAGTATGTGGACGCTAAAGTGGGCCAGCAGAATGTCACGCTGGAGGGTCTCAAGCCCGGCGGCACCTACTATTACGCCGTGATGGCGCACAATGAGGCTGGCGGCAGCAAATTTCTGCCGGACATCAAGCTCACTCTGAGCAAGGGCTCCCAGCCGCACTCTGCGGAGTATACGGAAAAGGATGAGCTGCCCAATGTCATGATCATTGGTATCACGTCGGCGGCCATGGTGCTGCTGGTGCTGAATGCGGCGCTTGTGGCCTGGTTCGTTATCCGACGCCAGAACAAGTCGCAGGGCGAAACGGAGCCCAGCAACGATGATGCCTACTCCAAGGATGACAATCAGTCGGTCTATAAGGTAAATTGGCTGCAGCTAATTGCAAAGGTTGAACCGCAGACTGATTGGCCTAATCCTAACCAGCTGCCCATCACTGCATTGCAGGCAGACGTGCAGAAAAAGGCGGCTGCCTCCACATACCTCGTGGAAAACGTGGACATCATACAGTCCACAGCTTACCCGCCCAAATACCAGGAGAGCTCCATGTGCACGCCACCCTACCCGCTGTGCAATCCGGACTTCACACGCACCCTACCCAACCCCAAGCGGCACAGTCAACGCAACAGCGCAACGGGCTTGATTGAGGGCATGCCCATGCGCGCCAAGGATGATCACATGCTGATCTCGAATGGCCTCTACATACCATCGCCCTCGCCCGCCTCCTCACTGGTCATCAAGGGCAGCTACATATCGTCGCCTTCCCCAGCGCCGCCAGCCGATGGCTCCTACTTCAACATGAGCGACAAATACATGTCCTATCCACCAGTGGTAAGTAGACGAATGTATATTCAGAAAATATATTTGCTATTCTCATACTTTGTAAGATGTAAGAATCTTCATACTTACCTAGTCAAAAGATATCTTATAAAATATTTTCTCAAAAATTAGAAGCGATAATTTACATTCTTTGAGAAAGTATACCTCTCCACACATTGTAGCGTTGCCGCCTTTAAGGCATTGTTATTGTTAATGGCTTATTAAATTTAATACCCATTTTTTGGCCTCTTTTTCCCCATATTCTCTTGAATTTATTCGACAGACCTACTAAACCGTGCAGCGCGTCAAAGACGAAAGACAACAAACACCAGCCAAACCCAGCTAGACTGATTAACATCACACATCACAAAACAACACTAACACCCATGGCAGAAACAACAACAAGAACGGATACACAATGAAATTGAAATGAGTCGATTTCAGTCAAGAGTAGTTTTATTTTGTGTTGGTGTTTTTGCTTTGGTTTGGTTGTTGCTGTTGCAAGTTTTTTGTTTTCTGTTTATAATTATTACTAAATGACGTTGAATATTATGGAGCGCAAATGGAGGAAACATGTTCAATGTATTTTGAGAAAAGACATTTGCATGCGGCGCTCGAAGGCTGTGATAAGTACCTGTATCCAAGGCTCCCCACTCCACTCCCGACTCGACTTGATTCGGCCAACCGCAGCACGAAACCCAACACGCACATCACAAGCTGGATCCACATCAATCAATGCGTGCGATGCTGATGCCGATGCTGATGCCGATGTTGATGCCAGTGGCAATGGATTAGCCTTTGGGGCAGGTGCGCAACCCACTCTACAAATGCTTGCCCCCTCTCATCATCAACCAACAACCGACAAACGAACTAACAAATACAACAATAGTGGAAGAGACGAAGAAGAAAAAGAAGCGGCATTAGTAGAAACAACACAACACTCAAATATTAATTTGTAGGCATTTTTCTCGATATTAAGTAGTAGCAATTACGATTTTTAGCATTTAGCGTAAATATTAACGAGTCTGTTGAGTCGTGACTCATTCTCATTAGCAGTTGTTCAAGTTTAAGATCTAGACATACCAATATCTCTATATACATACAGACATACATATATACATATACAACCCTAAGTCCCGATAAGAGTAACGAATGGAAAGAACAAAAACAAACAACTCGAAAACACAATAAAAATTACCGAAATTCTTCAAGTTGCATCAATTAAAACTATCTATAAGCGTGATTTTCGTAGATTTAAGAGCCGATTTAAAATAGCATAAGTACATACATATTACATATACATACATATATATAATATACCGTATTTACACAAATTCAACGACTTTTTATCATGCATGACAATAAAACATATACATGATAAAATATGCGTACACGCGCAAGCGCCAAAAATTATGCTAACGGACACAGAAAAGGGAAACAGAAACGCGAAATGAAAATAAAATGTTATTAAAAGTTAGACTTCAGATCTTTGCATTTAAACAAGATAAGCACGTGTACTATATGAAATCAAATTTAAATAAATTATATATGTAATAAATGTAATTAATATTTAAAATATTTCAAATCATAGAAAAAGAAAACATTAAAATGAATAAAAAAATTTAAAAAAAAAAACGCCCACAACACATTTTTGTAACTTCAACGAAAAGTATTTGAATAAAAAAATCTTACAAATTTTTGAAAATTAAAAATCTACATATATTTTTATACCCAACTAAACTGTGGGATTTCTTTGGGTGCCCGTTGGAAACTTAACGCCTACGAAAAGATCCCATTGCTTAACCACCTGCTTTATTATGCCACATGACTTTGCCGCACAGCTAAAATTTGTCTATTACCATCAGTCAGCGGTTGGCTTTCTTCATCATTCTGTGCCACCATTTTTGCTGTGGGCTCTATTAGGTAGGCGTGCCGGCTTACACCTTAAATGCTGCCTAATTGTTTTTGGGGCCAGACTTAACGGCGTCGGCTTTTGTTTAGAAATTTTATTAATTAATAGCATCGCTGCCTCGCTTAATTAATGACACATTTAATAATATTTATTTCTTAATTTATGGAGGCTGCATTAGCGGATCATGAAATTAGTCTGGGCCAGCTTTCACTGCCCCCAGAACAAAGTCATTTACTTATGTGGTCAACGCTAAGATACTGGAAAAATAAAATAATATTTCATAAATAAAAATTAAACGTTTAAACAATTTATTTTGGTATTTGCATATTTTAATTGTTTACATGTGTATAACATTTACTCCTCCATTGTTGCAATACAAATATTTTATTTTCCGCAATTTACACAGCCAGTATATATGCTGTCCTATTTTGAAGAACCAGGTCAATATGTTTTAAAAATTAATAAATTTAACAAATGTATTTTACTTTTCAATTTGGTATTTGTTATTTGGTTTGTAATTTGTTTACGCTTTGGCAATTCGTTGCTAACATTTTCGTCATGCACAAAAAAAAAACGCATTATTTTCATTCATTGGGTTTCTTTGTTTATTAAATTGAATATTTGTTTATGTGCCGAGAGCGTAAAATGTCAGTTAATTAAAGTTGCAATTTCAAAAAGTTGCATTTGCATTGTACAGAAATTTGATGTCGGCATAATAGAATATGTTTTCATTACAAATAAAATGAAATAAATGTTATTTTAATTACAATGTTGCCTACTGCCTGTTGTCCTTGCAACGCTCTGGCCCAGCAACCTATTCTGGGAACCTATAATCGCTTAGATTGCCACTTGCTTCACTAAGGAGCAAACAACAACAAAACAATTAAAATTAATTTTTAGCATGCTTTAAGTGCGTAGAACGAGTGTCAACAGCAACAAAACAACACAGCGTTAAAACAGAAACAATGCATAATTAAATACAGTGAATTCATTAAATTTTAATTAAAGCATTTGAACGGGCAATGGATTTTTATTTTACTCGACTTTACAATTGCAGAGCAACAACAACGTCAGCAACAACAAATGGCAAGAATACGCAAACAGTTTATACTCTTACATTCTCTGACCAAAGGAACATGTATCTATATACATACATAAACTAAAATATGAAATTAGAATTCGAGAATAAAGTAGACATTATTGTTAATATGCTAGAGCTGCCAATCATGGGATATTGTATTACTACAAATAATTTATAAAAAAAATAATTTGGTTTATTTATTAAACCTTACATTACAACAGCATACAAAATAAACGGTAAAAATATATAATTTTTGGGTGTTAAGTAATAGATACAATAGCACTTTGCTGTATTCATTTTTCATTTTTGTTTTTAATTAAAATCGAACTATTTTACCACATATTGTGTCTGCTAATTTTCTGCGCGGTTTTTAAATAAAAATACTTTTGCTTGGTATATTATTATCAGAATTACATTCCGAAAAACTATATTATTTGACCTTATAGGTAGCGTTAATGGGAGAGCTGGAAAAATGTGGTGAACCAGGGAACTCGTGCGTATGAATCGAATCTTAAGACGATCTAGGTTCAAACCCTAAGCCGAACTACCGATATTTTTTGTTATTTAATATTTAATTGGAATTGGAAAAATAGTTTGAATTTGTATTCGATATTTATCTTTCAATATTTGTTAACGCTAATATTTGCCTTTGCATAAGGCTTAACATTTCTCAAGCCTGTATGATTGCTATAGTGTATAATAGAAGATACCTACGAGGAGAGCCGAGAGACAGCGAACAAAGCCAACGGCGGCACGAAACGGAAAACTTCATTAAAAGTGGGCAGCAGTTGGCAGCAGCCGTTGCCAGCCACGACCATGTCCCGGGGCAGGAGCAGGGGATCGGTGGGTTGTGTGTTCGCTTAGTTCTAGGCAGGTTCTAAGCACGACTGCCAATGTGACGACGCCCGGCGCGGCTTCACTTCCTGTGCTTGTGCCCAGTCGCAGTCGCAGTCGCAGTCCCAGTTGCCAGCCCCAAACTACAAGCTGCCTGCAATCGAACGCATAATCATATTTAATAAGCGCGTCGCAGTCAGCAAGTGAAAAGGCTTTGTTCACTGCTGCTTCATGGCCAGTTTCTAGTGCTGGCTGTCTGTTGCTGCTGTTGTTGATGATGGTGCTGATGCTGATGCAACAAGTGCGCCAGAACAAGGCACAGATGTGCAGAAAACCGGTCCGTGATAGCTGCAACGCTTTAACGCAATTTGTTAACCTGGCTGACAAACTGTTGCCTGCTGCCTGTTGCCTGCTGAATGTTGATACCTGGCTGAGCCCCTCCTCTGCTGCGACCGCCGCTGTAAAAAATAGGTGCGAGTGCAATTAAGAGCCTGCCTGACCAGTTCCGAGTACGAATACGAGTCGAATCCTGGCCGGCAGCGGGCACTTCATTCATAAAATTACGCGCATGTTGCGTGATGTTGACGCTAGATAAGAACCAGCCCCATCCTCATCCACATCCACAGCACCAGCTGGAGCCTGCAGCCCTGCCCAGTTAGGGCCAACGCCAACCTGTTGACGTGCTGGCCAGTTGCGGAAAATACTTATATATAGACTACTTAGATTTGAGCGAAGTTGACTAGCTGGCTGGCAGGAAAAGTGCAGCGGCATAAAAAACTCGCTTTTCTTGGTAATTAATGAAAGCTGCCGCGGCTCAGGCTGATACTAAGGCTGCTCTGAGGTAAAGGCAACAAATGCAGTTGGCTACTGTTGCCGGCAGTTATTAAAATGTTGCGATAAGTTTTGCCGCGGTCCCGGGCCACATTTGTATGCAAAGTGCCAACAGTTTTTGATGATGCGACGCGCAGGAAGTTGTCGCTGAAAGTGATATTGAAAACTGCCCGCAGAATGGATTACTTCCTTTTGGCCACCAGCCACAGCCAAGCGCACCTGGGCAACTGGCCGATACTGTGTGAACTGCAACCGGAGATGAATCTGCTAACGCTGAAGCGCTTCAACTTTGAGTCAGCATAAAGTCTAAGAGGATTTTGGAGAGGATGAAACTGCAAATAGCGAAATGGCTAAGCTTCAGGCCATTTGATGGGAACAAACTGAAACGCCGATAATAAAGGCAGCAATTTGATACACAAGTTCTTTAAAATAATTATTACTAGACTGAGAACCAAAACTAATTTAACTCGAAGATTTTGGAAACTTGAGTGCAAAATGTGGGACTCTTGAAGGCACTACTTGGGCAGTTCGTGGGTCACACAGCCTAAGCAATAAATATAATTTCTTTCGTTTGTGGCACTTGACGCACAACTCGAGCTTTTCTCACACCTCCCACCCCCAAGGGGACGCAAAGTGCGAGGGTGGGTGTGGCGCCCGCAATGCCTGCATGCTTCGGCAATCAACTGCCACACCATTTAGCATCATTAAATTAGTAGGTCAAAACATCAGCACAGGCCATAAAAAATGTCACAGCTTAGAGGAAAAATGCAGTAGTAACCAGATAGACAGAGAGAAAGAGAGAGAGAGAGAGAGCGAATATAAAGATGTGGGGATAGAGAGAAAGACATTTTAAAATGTAGCAGCCAGCGAGTACTTGAATTGTGTTCTGTCAGTCCCAAGAAATGAAAAGTCAAGTTGGGCTCATTACGGCAAACACTCCCGAAAATACAGAAGTATTTGTAGCTGCTTTTGGGACCCCGACATTTGTCAGCTAGTGTACATAATCTGTGACACAATCGCAAGCAGCATAATTATCTATGTCAACGAAGAATTTTCTCAGCGTATTCTTTGGGCCTCAAGTGGCCAACGGCCAGCAAAATTGTCTTTGGGCAATTAGAACGTTTAAATATTTAAAAAGTTGATGCGTGTCTGCGGCTGTTATGTAATTTTCTAGATGCGCCACAAAACGTAATGACAAATTTAATGCGCCACTCGTTTTGGGACCTGGGGGGCAGCCCCAGACACATGTCGACAAGCAAGCAAAACAAACAAACAACCCAACACAAAACATTGAGACGCCTCTGGAGTGCGTTGGCCGTGCGTGCGAGTGTGTGTGACCTCTAAGAGTAGTTGAAGTCTCGACAGAGTCTGAGTCGGGGTCGGAATTGGGAGTCTGTTACTGCATGTGGCCCCCATTTCAAGTGGCAAGTTGGTTTTTTAAATTTATTAAAAAATTAAAGCAGAAAAACTGTTGCTGGGGGCCGAACACATTATTCACTCATTAAAATCATCAGCTTAATAGCCTGAGCATAGCTCGGCACAAAAAAAAGCGAAATTATATTTTTTACATGTTGCTGCAAAGAATTATTAACAAAAATTCTAGACAACTTCTCTGTATGTACATAATAATGCAATGTGGAGTGCCTAAAGACGGAGAAAAACAACGACGGCAACCATGAGACCTTATGCTAAAACGGCACAGGAAAACAACGTATAAAGCAAAAAGGGTGCACCGTGAACGTGTCATGGATTCAAGATTAGGGTGCAGCCTAGACGCCTACCGAGGTGCGCTACAGAGGAAAATTAGATGGGAATTTAAAACAATAAAACAGGTAATCAGATTATGTGAATATTATTAATACCCATAAAACGTATATACATAAATTCCACATCAGTTCATAATATTAACAATATTTCTGAACTAAAATATACTTAAACACGGTTCAAAAGTTTTTAATTGTGTAATGCTTCTTTTTATATAGCTCTTATTAAATTAGTTTTGCGCTAATAACAATTTGTAATAAATGGAAGTTTATTAATTATTATTATTAAAAAAAAAAACGCAATTAATTTTTTTATTTATTGTGTTTTCATCATAACACATTTAGCAGCAACCAAATTGCAGAAGGGAAAAACAATTATTTTGGCATAAGTCTGCATTTATATATCTATTTACAGATTAATTATTTTTATAAAATTACTGCACTTTATTTTCTGTTGTGACAATTTGACTACTAATATCTATTATTTGCCTGAACTTTGGGCAATACTATGTAAAACGAATCAATATTTGTATTAAATTAGTCTAATTATTTATGGTTTTTGCCAGTTGAATGCTATTATCGCTAAATAATCTGCAGCTTTTGATTATTAAACATGTGTTTACCTATTTCAAAATGCATCTGTTATTCTTTACTTTTTACTCTGCAGTGATATACGCTTTAATAAATATACGCAACTTTTTATACAGGTAGGCAAATAGCTAATGTTTCAATGTTAACGCATCTGCTTACGAGTACGTACATATGTATGTGGCTTATTTATTAATTTCCAGTGAAACTTTATAAACTATGTACTTTATGATTACATGATTTTCTGATGCAGATATTTTGTTTCTATTAATATAAATTGTTTGTTTGAGTTATGTGCCAAAAAGTTGAAATAAAACGTGCTAATTTACCAGCGAACGACCCCTGAACTTTTATCAAATTTAATGGGCTTCATGTTGCTGAGCTGGAGGCAGGCACAAAGCGCTGCTCATCCATTTTAACAAGGCAAATGATTTGTTATGGCCCGGCACCAACAGCGCCCGGCCATCCGTAAGACCGTCCCAAAATGGCCATTGCAGTGCAACCATAAAAAAGATGAAGCGATTTGCAGCCACTGTTGTAATTGTGCCGCTTAGCCGAACGACGGCGAAGTCGGGACTGTGAATCAAAAGCTAAAGAAAAACGGCAGCAGCTACAAGTACGCGAGTACATCAACTTTTGCCAGTGCCTATATAAACATGTAGATACATAGCCGTGGCGCGAAGAGCTGCAGATACAGATGTGAGGCAAGCAGTACGAAAATTTTCGCCTTACCGCAGACACAGCCAAGTGACGAACTGACTGCAGATGGCGACGAAAGGGGAGAGGGAGAGCGGGGCGGGGCGGATAAGGGTTACCGACTGGGCTGAGATGTGGTGGAGGGAGCCGGCATCGGTGCTGGGTATCAACGAACGAATGAGTGAGTGAGTATCTTGGGAATCGTCACAGGCCTGAGAATAATTAATTCCCACGAATTAATGTGCACGGCACCAACATCCACAGCAACAACAAGTGCTTTGCCTTGGCGAGGTGTCTTTAAGGAAGCAGGCGGCTCAGCCGTGGCACAAGTGTAGCAGCGGCTGTATCTCAATCTCGTTGCCGAGCGGCTACAAGTTGAAGCTTAAGTTACTTTGCCTTAGCCAGCACGAAGAAATTAATATCTTTGATGCAGCAGCAAAAGCACCAGCACCAGCAACAACAACAACAATATCAGCAGCAGCAGCCTCTTTTGGCATCGCTTTACCTGCCACAGTTGCTACAAATTACACGCAGCTTGAGAAACTGCCAAACTGCCTGTCGAGTAGCGTCCCCCTCGCCCTACCCCTTGAATCACTTGAATGTATTTAGTCACCTTAATGAATTCTACACATGATGTACTGGGAATTTGCGACAAAAGTCTGCACAGATTTGCCAGCGAAATGTTGCACAGAGCTATCAAAGTTTCCACAGGTTGCGTCGACCACCCTTAACGCAATCACCCCCCTCTGTCCGCAATTTCCCCATTTCCCCGGCCTAGTTACATATACTTTATAATTTCATGCGAAACGCTGTCGCCGTCATGTGTTTAGCATTTCCTTTTTTGGTCTGCAGACGACAGAAGTGGTTTAAATCGGAAAAGCTTCGAAACACGGGCAACTGTGAATGGTGACTGTGAAACAGTGATTTGAGGGAACTGTTTATTAGCGTATTTATATATTATTTTAATTTCTTCATCAATTTTCTACAGTTTTAAAATTTACTTTGAACTATGCATTTACTTTAATTTAAATTTTTGGTATCTTGAACTTTACTAATTTGTTAATTATATATAATCAACATTATTCATGTATAACTGTCGGAACTGTTTATTAGCGTATTTATATATTTTGATTTCCTCATGAACTTTCTACTGCTTTCATATTAACTTTCCCGATCTCCTTCTGTGCTGTTCCTTTTCAGGTAAGCATCCTTAAAACGCTCCTTGCGAAGTCACTGTTACCTGGCGTCACCAATGCCGAGGAGCCTTTTTCTTGGGCTATATTAAATAATTATAATTTTAATTAAAATAGATTAAAGCCGTGTTGTGTGCCCGAGCGCCTTGTGAGGTGATTAAGTAAAAAAGGCAGCCAGGAGCGTCAGGAGCCTGCTGCTGCCACAAGTGGATGGCGAAGAAGCTGCAAGGAGCTATAGAATCTGCAGCAGCAGGTAAGCTTTAGCTGTCGTAGGCGGATGAAAAAACACAAATCACTTCAAGTTGTTGATGTTGCTGTTGAGATTATGACGATGATGAAAAGCGCGCGCTGCTTTTCCTATACACAAAGCAAAAGAAAAGCCAAAAACAACAATAACAACAACAACAAGTGCTTGCGGCACGAATGGGAATGGGCCTTGGGGGCGCACGGCGGGATTACAAAGTGAAAAACTTTGGCGGCTAGGCGTTGATGAGTGCTTTTTGGGTCCGCTTTGGTGGTAGCACACAGAATCTTAAGTCTGTGTGCATATAATTAGAATTAGAACGGGCCGGGCCGGAGATTGTTAGATAAATGTACATATAGAAAATGAGCACTCTCATATTATATGCTTGTATGTATAAACAATATAATCCCCACTAATGAATTTTCCTAGTTTTTTTCAAATACTTTTAAATAGTTTAAAACATCTCTGATTGCTGTGGATTATCGTCTATAATACGCTTTGGCCATATTGTAGGCCCAGATTTAGTTACTTCTGCACAACCGCAATAATTACTGAAATACAATACCTCGCCTTAATAGATAAATACTCATTGAAACTGTCGCATCAAAGTCAAAGGCAACTACTGTTACTGTAAATCTCTCAACAATATCCCTTTCAAGTGGCCTAGCCACATCCTCGCCCGGTTGTCGCCAAAATCAAAATCCAAACCTGAGACACAAAATACCAAAACCGAAAAGGAAAAAATTCGACTTCCGGCTTGGCCTTTGGCTGAACTGCAGGTCAAGCCACACACAGGACAGTTGCCTGAATCAGGATCAGGCTTGCAACTTGATCGCCGCTCCATGTTGACAAATTAATGTGGCAGCGGCTGTTAGGTCGAGGCCTTTGTTAGATAACCTTGTCTTGAAACTCGATGCGGCTTACTTGAAATACTTGAAACGAGCCTTCATCTGCCTTTAGATGATGTGTTGATATTTGAATTCAAGCAAGACCCTCGACCGTTGACATAATACTCATAAATAATGCCAATTGGCCGACATTTTTGTGGCACAATTGTGTGGCACGGTTTGTTTGTTGTCTGCAGCCCGACACCAACACCTTAGAGGCAGTAATTAGCCCGGGCCGTAGTTGCCTGAGCTCAGCATAGGGCGCCCATGTGGCACATCTTGAATGCCGTTGGCTGTCCCAACATGTCTTGGTTTTATTTTTAAACCGCACATTCGTGAAGATGCCCACTGGGTTCGCTTGCTGCTCAGTTTGTCTTCTCCTGCTTCTACGTCAGAGTTGTTGCCTCCCGCTTGCGAGTATCTCCTCCAGCTTGTTATTGTTGCTTGATATTTTCATGACCTTTGCGGGGGTTTTCATTTCACTCGTTGCTTTGTTCAATCATTTATTGATGCCGCCGCTGCTTCAGCATTTGCTTCGGCTCGACTTGACTTTGGCTTTGTAGTCCCTTTGGGGCATGTTTTGTACAAAAAGACATGCATATGATTTCGTATTTTGTATTTCATATCGTGTTTTCTCTACTGGCACACCACACACACACACATATTCAATTAGCGTATGTGTATTGGCTCTTCATGCATAGCATAACACACAATTATTTTAATATATTTCCCAAAAATATTTCGTTCTTATTTCTCGAGTATTTTCTTTAGAGCAGGGTCTGTACGCATTGAAGCACAAGCGACGCACTGCTATGTTGGTTTATTACGGATAGATGTACGAATGTATCTTTCAGATACAAGCAAAATATGAAGCGGGACCAAAATTGAGCTGCTAGACAAAGCAGCTGGGATATGTGTGTGTGTGCAGATGAGTGTGAGCGTGCGCGTGTGTGTTAATAAAAAGAGAATTGTTTGATGTTCTGTTAAGTAGCTATAAAATTTGAAAAACGAGTCCATTTATTAGGTAGTTAAGGAGCCAAGTTTCATTTGCATGAAATAGCAACAGCCTGTTGGATGTGCGATGCTTGTTTCGGTGGCTCGACATGCTGATGAAGATGTGCTGGCACCTCTCCTAGGCACCAGCCGTCGCTGACAGCGTTATAATAGACCTCCCCCCTCACATGTGCTAACTAATGAGAAATTGGTTAGCCCAGCAATGCACGTGGCAGTGGCAGTGGCAGTGGCAGTGGCAGTGGCAGTAGCAGTAGCAGTAGCAGTAGCAGTAGCAGTGGCAGCAGCAGCTGCCGGATGTAATATGGAAGCGGAGTTGCGATGAGCTTCACACTAATCACAGCAACTGAATTATGCCATCATGGTTTAACAGGTATATTAGCCGAATGAAGTCGGATTGCTTGTATGTAAATTAAAGAGTAACTGAACCACAGCATGACTCGTTAGCTGTCCTGTAAAAGACGAAGTAAAATGGAAGTGTGTACATTTAAAAGATTCTTCTATAGGTGGTAACATGAAAGACAGGTTGAAAATGGTCTTAACTATTATTGGTCTTTTGAAAAAAAAACGATTTTTCTCATGCCAAATTTGGGGACTCTCCCTCTAAAATTGTGCGAGATTTGGATTTTCGCGCTTTACCCGGCTCCAAGATATATAAATTAAATCGACTTTTGTTGTTCGATCCTTAGAGCAGATATATAGATTAATTCGAATTGCCACGTCCCTAGTGGGCGTAGCCACAAAATATTAACGCTTTGTCTGAGGAGGGTACACTCGAGTATATATTCCAAACTTCAGTCTCTAGCTTCAAGTGCTGCGACAAAAATTGCGTTCATACGGACAGACGGGCAGTCGAACGGACAGCAAGACGGCCATTGCACAAACCGAATATACTCTTTTCACTTCGTTAGCAAGTATAAAATATAGATTATGTAAATTGTAGAAACAACGCGGACGAATTATTTTGCTTATATTTGTTTTTTAAATATTTATGTCTTCAATTTGAACTTAATTTTATATCCGTATATATCCCAAGAATTTTATACAATTTGCAATATGTATACATAAATCATTAAACTCGAATTGCTGTTCAAACATTCATAATTCATTCATACGAGTAGCTGTATATCTCAATGTGACCACATTGGGTAGAATACGCCTATGGCTAAGGCAATCTTTCAATCAGACCACGACAATACGTAGCACCAACCGCTCCACAGCGCACACAGGTACCGCAGCTCAAACAAAAAGCGCAGCCCAGAGAATCTACAACACGACCCGAGGCCCATTCGTACGTACTTATACACCTAACCATAACCAGATACACTTCCTGTGGCAGTCCCCAGTCACCTGAAAACCGAATCCGACCACACGTGTCAAAGCAAACGGTAAACGGCAATCGCCGCACCTTGTGCAAATGTTGTCGAAGATGGTGATGAGGTTGGAAGGTTGACAGGTTCCGAGGTGGCGAGGTTGAGGGCGTGAGCGGATGTATGGCTGGGAACGAACTCCTCCATAAGAGGCACGTCCTGGGCTACATATTTGTACAAGTTTATGGCGACAAGCGATGCCATTTGCCTTCGCCAGCTGATGGCTGGCCCCGATACAAAAGTCATGAAAGCTCCCTAGCCGAGCCGAGTCGAGTGAAAATATTGCATGGATTTTGCGGACGGTGGCGCAACAAAAAGTGTTAAGTGTGGATATTTTTTATTTAAGCGTAAAAATCCTGAGAGCAGTCAGCAAAAAAAAATATAAAAAAATGCAAAAAAATGAAAACGAGTAAAAAATCGAAAAAGAGAAACAGCCGAACTTATCGAGAAAATATAAAGCTGGAAATCAGCCGTGCAAAAATTTGCATGCAAGTCAAGACTGAAAACCAAGATGTAAATGCGGATGAGTGTGTGGTATATGGTGTGTGGATGTGTGGGGGTGTGTTAAGGTGTGTGTGTGCTTAGCGATAACACTTTGACAGGATTTCGCCTGCCTAAGGACCGCATCAAAGCGTAAAGGCTACACACACACACTGAAAACGATATTACCGCAACTTTTTGCGCCTTCGTCGATGGCCAATTGAAAAGACATTTGCAGGCACATTTGCTCGACTCGACGATGCTTGGCAAACTTTTGCATGACTTAAAAGTTATGCTTCCAGTTTGGGTCGCAGCCGCCCTCCTTATTTTTTGCTGATGCTCTGCACGTAAGGTAATTTCTAATATTTAACTCTAAATTAAGTTAAAAAGAGGTTTAACCCAAGAAGGGTTCGAAGCACGTCTGCGGTTGGGCACACAGAGCACAGTGAAGCTCCATTTAAGGTAGCCAGTGGCGAGGAGCAGTCGCTTTAAGATTCAAGAGTCAACTTGAAGATTTTACCAGGCATATTTTATTGCAAACGCCCAAACCGAAAGCAAATGATGCAATGGGAGCTGCCACTGGACTTGAGGTTAGTCGTCTGGACAGTTGGTTTATTGGTCACACTTGGGCTCGCACATAATTTATGTGGGAATTCTGGGCAAGTCATTACCATCACCATCACTCAGCTCAGCCAGGCAATTCAGATGCACAGACTGAAACAGAGTCAGAGACAGAGACAGAGACAGAGAGACGGTCACCTAGGCCAAGCTCAAATGAATTGTGTGAACAAAATTAAAACATATGCGAATTATGCACAGTTTGTGTTGAACGACGAGCTGATGCCCTATCTTCTAAATATACTAAAGAATATATTATTTTGTATGCATGTCGATATTCGTAAGCTAGTTAATAAGTAATGTAGGTTTTTGATAAAGCATAAAATAATATATAATCTACACAATGTGTCTTATGTATTATCTGAAAAGACTATATCTCGCTATATTTGTAATGAATTGTTAGAAGTTTTAGTTTCGTATGCAAAACAATAACGAATAGTTTAATAGAAGCGGGTTTTTAGCAAAAATTCAGGTTCAGGGTTTTTTCAAGGTTTGCAAAAAAAACATTTCTATTTATTATATATTTTTTGTATTCTAGTACAGTTTTAGGTTCTATATTTAGAGTTGGTTTAACCTTCTTTCTGAGCAAATGCTTCACATCATAGCGTTTTATACCCTTTATACTCTTTCGGAGTATTGTTTACATGAAGTGAAGTGGGTGAAGTGGGGTGAGAAAAGTGGGGGGCATAATGAAAGCCCACAAATACAGATCGCACGTTGACTATCCCGGTTTCCCGCTCTAAAGATTCGTTCTGTGCACAATGATCTGTGCATTGGGAACCAAGCAAAGAAACAACTTGATGCCAACTTCGCGAACATTTGCAGTGCGCTCGACTGCCGTTTGCCTCTCAACTTGCGTGTGGCAAGCTTCCGTTCCCAAAGCGCAATGCTGCATGCCGCTAATTGTTTCGTACTTGAGAAACTTGCAACCGCTAAAAGTCAAACAAGCATTTATTAAATTTATTAAAAGAAAAGCTAGAATTGAAAGCTGTTGCGTGCATTGAGGCGGAGTTACGTGCGCAAGTTCGAGTAATCACAACTGTGACTGAACAAAGAACGCACTGATTAACTGCCACGCCCCTGCAGCTGCCACAACTGCTGCTGTTGTGGCTTTTGTTATGTAAATTAGGTACGCCAAAAATTTGCCACGGCTGGTGCTGGGGGGTGGGGTCATCAATTTTAACACCCACTCATCTTATGGTCCAACACACAAACAGTTATAATTAATTGCCTGCTCGATATTTGGCATCCAATTACTACGCTGCTCGCAGCTCACCGCCTCTCACTTGAACAAAAGCTGACAGAAAGCAGCCCACGCGGCCAGCTGAATCGATAAAATAAAAACGCTGGCCAAGCAATACTTAGGGATATAGATACTTTATGGCGTAAACAGGTTCGCTTTGCCATCCCAAGATCAAAGACTCATCAGCAACGGCAGCTTTGATGGCGCTGTGAATGTTGTTGTTGTTGCCGCAACATCCGCTGCCAGTCCGTACAGCAGCGACGGGGGCGTCCACGTCCGCGTCGGCGTCGCGTCCGTTGGCAGTGCACAGTTGTCACATGTTACTTTTGAAATCAAGTAAATGCAAAATTAACATTGGATGTCACATAGATAAGTAAGCTTTTTATAAAGCAGCCTCAAGTATTGAAAAGGCCTATATATATATATATATATATATATATATTTTCACACGATAGATACGTTCCACAAGAATTTTTGGTAAAAAAATAAATATTGTATTAATGAAAAAATAGTAGATTGCTGCAAGACCTAAACATCAACTTAAAAGTGCAAAAAACAATATCGAAAAATTCTTGTTAGAGTTCACTTCAAAATTCAATGCTTACACATTTTAATTCATTATATAAGTTATTAAATATAAATTATGATTTGGATAAAAATGATCAGATATTTATTAATATAAAAGAAAGTAAAACTTTTTTAAGCATCACAAAATTTGATTTAATGCCACTTTTTAAAAATAATTATAATATCATTCTATCACTAGAATTATTTTGTTCATCATTTTGGGAAATTAGCTCTCCAGTTCATAATTCAGTATAATGTATAATGTGAAATTCATAAAACGGATTCATAGAATTTTAAAATTGGGTTAAAGAAAAACAATTCGTGTTAAAAAATAAACATTTTTAACTTTTTGACGCGTGTTATTACAAAATAAAATGGTTGTATTTCATTTTCAATATAATCTTGCACCACTGTGCCTGGTCTGAACTTGATCTGAGACCTGTGTGAATTCTGGTTTGAAGCTCTGTCTCAAACTGGATTTGGCACTTGGGATTTTTATGAATGAACGCGAGTGCCTCTAACAACAGCAACAGCCGTATCTGCAACTCCAGCGGCGACAACAACAACAACGCCAGCAATAGCAACAGCAGTTCCAGTTCCAGTTCTTCATGGCCATTTGCGTTTACTACGCTGCTGCTGTGGCTGCGGCTTTTGCAATCTGCTTTCGGCCAAGATACAAGATACAAGATACGAGCACATGTGAGGCGGGTGCCTGGGCAAATAATGAACATGAAACGCTCGCAGGTGTATTTCTAGCTCTTTTCCCGTGGCCAAACGCAGCTCCAGTTACTCCCTGCGTTGGCCACAGTTCATTAATAAAATTCACTGAAGCGAAGCAACTTTGCTTAGCTGCCCATTTATTTTCATCTGCGTATCCGTGTGTCCGTCTGTGTGTATCTCATAGATATGGATAGGGTTTTTATTTGCCTCGCTGTAGATAACGTATTCCACTTTTTTATTTTCCATCAAAACGTAACTAATTGAATAATAATCCATGCATTTCCATATGAATAGCCGATTAAGACATGTTGCTCATTTAGCATAAATGCTTCAACCCGGCGTCACCTATTGGAAATAGCCACGCGTGTTGGGAATTGTGTGCGGAGGAGGAGCCACCAAATTCGATTCGGCTTAGCATAGCTGTTTTGTATACTGCTGAATATGTGTGTGAATGTATACTTATGTGAGTGAGCGCCGGCTTACCTTATTGTTCTGTCCTGAATTGTGTGAGCTATATAAGCCATATAGAAGTCCAACAACAAAAGCGCTCCAAATTAACACGATTTTTGGCCAGTGGTCTAGAAAAGAGAAGTGATCACTGGCCATTTGGATTATGCTTTGTGTTTATGATATTTACTATGTTTAATCAGTTTAAATGAATATGCCAAAATTATGATGAATCACCCTTTGGTGATGCGAGTATTATGCTAATCTTTAAATTACACAGAATTTAGTAAGCGCAATAAGCGTATTTAGACCTTCTCAAGTTACACAGAATTTGTTGCATGCTCATTAGGATATACATAATTGAGTTTTATATTACACACAATTCAGAAAACAATAGATATATATAAGTGGGACGAATTGAACTTTAACATTTA
Organism: Drosophila colorata; assembly: GCA_035041545.1. NCBI lineage: Eukaryota > Metazoa > Arthropoda > Insecta > Diptera > Drosophilidae > Drosophila > Drosophila colorata. The sequence goes on from JAWNLD010000233.1 coordinate 893,574, forward strand.
CTAGTATTTTGTAAATCTTAAAATTACACGGAATTTAGTATACACAACTATTTTACGGATTAAACCATTGAGAATTCAGCGCATACTCATTTACATATATACACAGAACTTAATGAATTAACTACAATTTTAAATAATTAGTATGCTCAGAAACCATTAATTATTACAGCAAATATTCATTTCAACACTCATTCAGATAAAGTGTTGATCAGTGTTTTAAAGCTAGAAAGATATTAAAAATTAAATATAGAAAAGATAAGAACATGCCAAATATTTGGCATAAAGAATAAAATTGAAAAAGAAATGACATTAAAGCTCTCGGATCCAGACTTCAAAACTTTGTCAAAACTGAGATAATTTTCAAGGTTAATGGGATTTTAGTCATGTTTTGTCCACATTTTTATATATATTTTGGTAATATGTCAGATTTGATTGTATCAACAAAATTTTTTTTTGCGAAATGACTCTTTGAATTAAGCTGAGTTTATTTGTTAGTTCCAGCAAACTTGACTTGCATGAAATCAAATTATTTGCCTTACACTTAGGGAAGAAATATTGATAAAGCTTACCAAGAAATATCTGAGAATTAGAAACATACATATGTACTAAATAATCTTCTTTTTATACCCTGCTCTCATTGAAAGTGCGTAAAAAGGTATAATGGTTTTGTGTACAGGCGGAAGGAAACATCTCCGACCAAATAAAGTATATATGTTCTTGGTCAGGATCAACAGCCGGATATCCATTATCCATCCTTCTGACCGTCCGTCCGTATGAATAAGCGCGTCGATCTCGGAAACTATAAGAGTTACATGCTCAAACTTTTCGAATATAGACTTGTCCATGGCACGCCGTTTTGCCTTAAATCGATAAAAATCTACAACCTTACATTTTTTAAACCTATTTCGAAGATTTTGATAGCTAGAGGCACCAGATTTGGTTGATTTTAAAATGTATAGCACTTAGAGAATCTATTGCAAAAAGTTTCGTCAACACAGAAGTTATTAAATTCCTCATTATCGATTTTTATCGTTTTTTTTCACATTTCAGAAAGTATTAGAGCTAGAGATATCAAATTTGGTTTATTATGTTCTCGCAAAGCATACACAGATTGAGAATATTTCGGGTTTTGGATACCTCAATTTAGTTTGCATAATGGGGGCCAAGCGCAAGCGCTGAGTAATGTGCACAGCGTTCGGAGCATCTTTGGGTGTATGTGTGTATTTGTGAGTTTGTGCATTCTATGTAAGAATGCAAGGAAGTTGAAATATCTGTAACGACATCTCGCAGCTGGGTTCTGGGTATCTCCTAGTCGGGCGCTACCGACTAGAACACTCTACTTGTTAAAGGATGGTGATTAGTTGACATGTCAGCTTAATTGATTGCATTCCTTAATAAAATGATTAAAATGCTTCTTTTGCATAGTTACTATAAATTTATTAATAAAACACAAATACAGATCCACACAATAAAAATCCAATTACTCAATCACTGTATGCTGAAAATTAAGTTGCGTTAAAAAAAGTCGTTCAAAGTGCATGATTCCAATAAATACCATGCTCGCCATGGGCTTCAATGTTTTAAAGTATTCAGGATGGATAGATTTTGGTTGGCAATCTTTTTTGCAACGTCCTTTTTTTGGGGCATTTCCCCACTGACAGCTGCCAATTGTTCAATTATTGCACAGTGGCTCAGTGGCTCGCTGGATGGTGGGTTGGCTGCTTGGTTGACTGCTGGCGCAGCATTTAAAAAACTCCAACTATCATTTAATCATAAAAAATGCATGCGCCTATAGAATAAATCCCAATGCGTCAATTGTCCCGTTCCCGGCTCGAATCCGTCTCTTGGCCCTGTTAATTGCATATCAATGCAGCATCAGCAGGGCCAGGATCAGCAGCAGGACAGCCCAATAGGCTGGCAGGAAGCAGCCTGACAGCTTGCAGTTCATCAGAGTGTCATTGACAGCAACAGCGTCGCTGTCAGCGTCAGCGTTGACGTCGCCGTCAGCGTTAGCGTCGGTGGTTGCCGTCTGCTGATAGTTGTAGCCACGAATGGCAATTAAACTGATAGACTTTTAACGCATTTTGCGATTTTAATTATTAACTTGGCATATCGATAAGCCAGCATGGTATATGTCCCCATTCCTTGCTCAGAAAGCTCTCTTACTCTCTGTCTCTCTCGCTGCATGATAAATGCCTTTTTAATGACTTCAACATATGCGTGTGTGTATTGCATGCGTGAGTGTGACATCAGTGTTGTGCAGTTCGATTTCCCAGTAAAATGCTAAATTCGAGAAAATATAGAAAATTAATTAATAATTAAATAAAATCAACTTCATTATTCATATTAAATATTTTATAATATTATTGATTTAACATTATTAACTTATATAATGCAATTCGTTTTCTTTAATGTTTACCAGAAACGAAATGTGAGAAAAACTCAGCAAAGAAAATCTTAAACATTTTCGCAATTACATCTTAGAAGTTACTTTGGGTTTGTAATGAATAATATATTTATTTATATATTTTATTTTAGTATTTTTTCTATATCTTTTGCAATTTAATATTAATACACAGAAGTTAGTTGTTAAGAAAGCCATTTTTGGCTGAAAACTGGATTGTGCAGCTCTGATTTGTGTGTTAGTGCGTGCGGAATGCTGTTGACCCTGCTGGCAACATGTGGCTGCCTCGGGATGTCTTTAAACAAGGCTTAACTCCCTCGGTCGGCTCTGCTGCTACTGCTGTTGTTGTTGGTGATGTTGTTGTTGGTGATGTGGTTGTTGTTGGCATCTGGCTTGTCATTGCACATTACGTATTGTCTTTATTTAATGTTTGCAATTTGGCAAATTTATTATGCAAGGATTTGAGTTGCCCCCAACGGTACGACAGTGTCATTTATTGCATTTATCATGCTGCTCCGCCCAACGCCGACCCATGCACAACATTGAGATACGTATGTGTGTACGTGTGTATGTGCGGCAACAATGCGACGTCTGCCTTGTCTGCCACTGTCTGACACTGATTGCAATTTTAATTTACAATAAAACTCATTAGCAGTGATTGCTGTTTACTGTTAGGCAGGCAGCCGTTAGCCGTTAGGGCCAGCTAAATGTGCCAAGTGCTGTTCGCCTCGGTGCTAGCACTATCATCTCCTCTCTAAGTGCATAAACGTGTCAGTGTATTACGAGTTCATTTACTCTCTACTACGCACCGAAGCAGAGAGTCCCCCTTCCCACCCCATCTACCTAGTCGAGCCACCCACTGTCTCCTGCCTGCCAATCTCGACATCTACTCGCATTTGCATCTAAGGCCGCATCTGCCTGGTGCTCAAGCACCGGGCCTGTGTGTTGACTTTGGTAGGCATTATCATTAGCATTAGGCAACTTTAAGTTGTAATGCCTGCTCTCAGTTACAGCTACGCTACTATGTGGTATGACCACCTGCCTTGCCCCAGCTGCAGCAGTAACAGCAGCAACAACAACAGCAGCAACAATTGCAATCTATATTGGTTTAGCAATTGCCGAAAATGTTTGACAATTAAATTATGTTGTTTGGCATTGCACTCATTCAGAGCAATTGAAATATTCGAGTGCTTCGCGAGTACATCCAAATTAATAGCTCAATTTATGAAACAATTTCGGTACAATAGCGAAGTGAATTTAAATGTGAAATGCATTTAAATATCGAACACATAAAGTACATATATTTATATATGTTCGTCGGTTTGTCCGTTTCTGTACAAACTATTAATTTTTTGGGTATTTAAATTAAACTTAAGTTTAGTTTTGTTACATCAGTTTATTATGTATCTGCAATAGGAACTATCGCTCAAATATAGAGTTTTAATGTACTGTTAAATATTGTTTGTCGTAACTTACTGTCTGGTTGATCGGTGATTGATTGTTTGTTGAGCAACGTACTGTCCATACCTTTTGTTATGCAAGTCTCTGTCTATGAGTTTTGGGAACTTGCACCAGCAAATTCTGAACATTTTTCGAAAATGTTTGAGTAAAACTTTGTTTATGTTTTTTACATGATTTAGCTTTAATTTAATTTTGAAATACGTACATATAAATAAAGTTATACTAATTATACACAAAATTTAAATTGTTGTCATCATTGGAAACACAATTATTTTAGTATTTATAAGCTATGAAATGATATTATAAGTATTCTATCAATGCTCTAGTTCCTATAAATAATGCAACTAAATTTGTATTTAATTTGGAGTAATGCAATTATTTAAATACAGAACAATGAATATTTGCACAAATAAACATGCTCGTTTTAAATGATGTGCGGTATATGTGCTGCGTTATATTAACAATTAATTGCGTATGTATTACAATTTTTTCTTCTCAGGAGCGTTCAGGATTGCTTTGCTCCGTTAAACTGCTGAATTATCATCTCAGTTTTGTTTTGGCTCGAAAATAGCTTCCAATTGTAATTAGAATTACGGTTCATAATTGTTGGCCGAGATGGCTTTGGTGTTATACTGATGGCTGATGGTCAACATACATACTGCAATGTTTCAATAACATGACTATCACTTGATTTTAATTGTGAATGAGCACATTGCACTGAGGACACGCACATAAATACATTCGATTACCTCTCCCTAATTAAAACTGACCAAAAACGCCAGTACAACTTCTGTCGACATTTGTTGCATTTGTCGGGCTGTCAGCTGCACTGGCATTTCAATAGAATGTTTGCTGTGTATACGTAATGTAATGCAGAATATTACAATTAATCATACGACCGGTAAGCCGGCTTAGTCCCAGCACATTAAAATCAAATATGCACCCTTTGTGCATGTAATTGTGTTTGTTATTTTGTATGTGAATGTGAATGAGAATGTGTGTATGATATGTGTGTGCTTGTGTTGTGTTTGCTATTCACACGCTTAAGCTGCGAATGCAGCACGCAGCTTTTGCTTTGGCACATTTTAATTAAGTAAACGCGATGGTTATATTAGTTAGTTAATTTCATTATGTAATACCTTTTGCTGACATTTTGTTATCGTTATTGGCTTTAATTAAGCATTATTGGCAGCATTCGCATATTAGCCGCAGCTTTATGAGCGACCATTATGAGCTGTACGCGGGAATTATGTGTTAATTTAAATTAATGATCCTGGATTTGTCGCAAAAATCAATTGCAAGTTTGTGCACGAATTTTAAAGAGCCTTTAAGGCCATTTTGCATTAAATTATACGAAATTCGCGTAATCTGTTAATTAAAAATACAAAATAAGAAAATACATAAACATAATAAAAAAGAAAAACAATTTACAGCCATGGCCCATAGCGAAGGCTAAAAGCATAACTGTCAACAAACAAATAAAAATGTCGTGATATACGAAAAAGTAACTTGAATTTCGAAGATTGTATACCCTGGAGAAACTGTAATATTGAAATACATATGTTTCAAAGGTAACTGTATGCCTATAAACAATTGAGCTTGTGAATATAATACATGTCTATATTGGCTGCTAAGCTACGAATCACTGCCAATCTCATCACTTTGTGCCTAGAATATCATGAATATCAATTCCCTTCAAGGGAATTCGAATGAGAGTATAACGGGAATTTGCACTTATGCAGATCGGCTTGGCTGTCAGACAGACAAATGGCCTGGCAACGACGCCCCTCCCAGTACCATCCGTATCCTGAACCCGTTCATTTTGCATTCAGCTGGGAAAGACAGACATACTGCCAGACAGCACAGTTGCTGTTGATGCTGGTGTTGATGTGCCTGGTTATGGTGCTGACGCTGATGCTGATGCTACTGATGGTCCAGCAGCGTTGTGTTAATAATTATGGAAAATCAACGCTTCGGCATCATTTGGCAACTCATTAAAATTCATAAATTATACTTCAGCGTTTCATTAAAAAATCAGCCAACAACAATTGCAGACTTGCAGAAAGGCGGCGAATGATGGTGCGAAATGGGCGTGGCAATGCATCCAAAGTCTGCCACCGTGGTTGCCTGAGCTTTTGTTTCGAGCTGTCTGCGTTCTAAAGGATGCACACACAATGCGCCAGTGATAAAATAGTAATAAATGCCAGTAAATGCAAGTATTTTATTCAAATGCATTAAATCAATATTAAATAATTTAATTAAAATTTCAAATAAAAAAAAATACAAGCAAAAAAAGTAAAATGATAACAATGACGATAATTCGTACTTAATTGAACTGAAATTTAAACGGCATGGAAATAATATACGGCTGCATTAAATAAACATGTTTTTTTTAATATAAAATTTAATAGCATTAATTAAGCTAATTCAAAGCGCAGCACGTCAACGCATATTAAATTGCTAAGTGAAACAATATTGAAAGTATATGTTGCCTAATTAAAAGTTATTTTAAATTGTTTTCAATTTATTAATACTCACAAGTGGAAATTTCGCATGCCAAAGAGTTATGAATGAGGTTTCTACATTTAAAGAACTTAAAATACCGCTCTTTCCCCTAACAAAAGTGTCTATTACCAAATAAAATAATTTATTTTTGCCTAGTGCTGCTTAATTGTCAAGTACAGTCGCATTGCAATAAATAAGTATTTAATATAAATGAGTATAATCAAATTGTGCATTAATCATTAATTATTTGCATTACAATTGCATTCCGTATAATATAGATACTTACAGCTACTAGCGCAATGTTAAAGTCCCATTGAACATTTAATAAAATTAAATAATACAAGCACCACGGATTTTTACCAAACTTGAATAAATATTTGCACAATTATTTGCTGCGGTTGTGTCGCCATCGAATTGCGGAATTTCAGATCTCGAGCCCTGCATAACAATAAAAATATATAAGTAAAATATTGTAGACGGGGATACTAGGCAAGAAGAAGTATAAGTAACAAATATATATATATATATTCTACAGACATTTTTTGTACAAAAACAAAAATAAAATAAATTTAACAATTGAAGAAAATATTCGAGTTTTATTTTTATCTGATGAAGTTAAATTACTTTAAATTAACATCTGTGGACATTAAGTAGAAATAAGATTTTTTAAATACTTGTGCGAGTACTATTATCCGAATAAACATAAGCATTAACATTAAAGCAAATTGACATCTATTTATTTTTTCTATTGTTTGTAAATTTAAAAACTAAACTCGACGACAAACACACACAAAAATCTCCTAAACTAAAACGTTGGACAGACATTTGGACCAAAATTTAAATATGTTTGTGTGTGTATAAAACAGCTTGATTTATTAGGTATGTAACATATATCTGCAAAACTTTATGATGCCCTGTTTACCCATTATAATGGCTGCGGGGTATAAAATTAAAATGAAAAAGCGTTAAATGTGTTTGTGTTTTATGTATTTATGTATGCATATGCCGGCTCTAGACAAAACAAACAAAGCATTTAAACACACAATTGCGCATTAATTAAATTACACGTAAGTTAAGGTTACTTTAAATTTGTTTGTTTATTTTTATGTTGCTGCAACATATAAAATTCCATAAAATGTACAATTATTTCAGTTTATTCAACGGCGGCAAAAAGTTACTTAATTTATTCCTTTTACCTTTACAAAGTAGCTCAGAACTCGTAAATTGGTCAAGCGGCGTTCGATGAACCGTGCCACGCCCCAACGCCCAATAGCAAACGCCCATCGGTCGACGCTCATTAAAACACGTCAGCAAAAGGGATAAAAACGTTTTAAATGGCAACTCTGCACCGAATGGGTTTTATTACATATACATACACGTACATATATATTCGGAAATGTTTTATTTGCACTGAGTCGCAATGTACTCTATTATATGGAATTGTAGAGACTCTTAGGGTATGAATGATTCAGCAAAAAATTTAAATTTGTTATATAACCGATGTATATGTATGTTAAATCATTAAAGACTTAATCAAGAGCTTAATTTTTAAAACAAAATAATTGTATGTAATTGCAATATACAATTTTGTGTTGTATAAATGTTTTGGACAAACATTTTAAAAATATTAAGCAGCAAATTGTTTTATCAAAATTTGTATTATCAAATTTGGAAATATTTAAGTATTAATCTACATCATTTTTTAAAATTCCTTTATAAATTTCTTGTTATTGTATTTTATATGAATATTTATATATTGTTTCCAGATGTTTTTTTTTTATTTTTTTATATATTTCTTTTCCTATTTGAAGTTTACTTGTTAATTGTAATTGCTATTATATTATTATATATTGTAATTAGTGTTAAAAATTATATTAACAAGACTAAAAAAAAGATTAATTAGTATATATATACTTACTGTGCAGCCTTAACTCGTTCCAAAAATGTTGGACGTTATATGAAATGCCATAATTACTTTCAAATATGATTATGTTACAAAACTGTTCGCCGTTAATCGGAAAAATAGGCCGGTAATTGAACTTTAGTATAAAAAAAGATGGCCGTAAAGCGAGGTATGGGTGCATACTATTTTGAATACCTAATATTGGCATGTCAACCAGCTTGTTTGGCACCGACATCAGCAGACACTTTGTCTTCCTGCCCTCGTGCAAGGGCTCTAAAAAGGGTATAAGCTCCACTGCGCAAAAACTTTTAATTCCTGCAGTCCGCATTTTTTTTTTAATAATTTTCCCTGTCAGCACGAAATGGGCACCAAGAGCGGCAGTGGCAGCGAAATCAATTAATGAATTGGTAAAAATTAAGTGCTTCAATTGTATGAAATTGATTTCGAGTAATAATTTTCAGCTTGAGCGCCAGCCAGGAAAAAATATATAAATGCGCAGCGTTGCCTGCATTGTCCTGAGCGGGGGGCAGGATAATAATAATGCATAATGGCTACCGCCGGCGGCGATGGCGGCGGAACAGCGGCAAAAACAACAACAACGACAAAAAGAACTCCATGGCTCTTTTACAACGTGCAATGACTCCGGCAAGTTCAAAAGGCCGGCGCATCCTGGTCTGGCCAGCAACAACAGGACGCATACTGGCCCAAAGGACGACTTCCTTTCAGTTGCATAATAAAAAATAATAATCATAATTTTTTTTCATTGCCGCCGCGGACGCCGTTGGTATGCATTTTCTTTTTGCCATTTTTAATGCACTTAGATCACGGCTCGACTGGGCCGCATCTCAGTAACTGAAACCGGCCAGGATCCGCCGCAGGTGTTGGTGACCGTTACCTGCGTATTTTAATGGGCATTATCTGCTTCATGAAAATTAAAAACTTTATACAGCTGCAGTTGCCTCTTCTTGTTATTGTTGCCTGCTTAAAGCACACAAATTAATTTCCCTAATTATACGGCCGGTCCAATGCCCACAATGCAATCGTAAATTAGACAAGTTTATGCGTGCTGGCAAAGTTTTTCGCCTTTCCCGCCTCTTTGGCCAACAGCCTAGTTGGCCACAAAGTCGCCCTGGCCAACCCGAGGCCACGTCCAACGCGATAATGTTATCTAAACAAGCATAAAGTTTTGCATCAAGGGCTAAAAATCTAAATATTATTACCAGCATCCGGTTCGCTGCGCCGTAGCTCTGATTTACTCTGCAGAACTAGTTACTAGTTACTAGGACTGTGCCCAGCCTCTGCCTCTGCCTCTGCCTCAGACTTGATTGGGCACTTTTATTTTTAGCCTGTTGGGCGCTTGATTATAGTTTAAGGCAATTGCCAGAACGGGGGGCAGTGCATTAATTTGCTCAGAGGAAGTTGCAGGCCTATAGAGTGTGGCACAAACTACTTCATGGCTTTAATGTGGCATGTGTCTAAAGTAGTGACCAATAATGACTCGAAGTAGATCATATTAGTTTTTATATCAAGCGCGCATGAGGTAGATTCTTGAAGAAGAAGAAATTATATCTGGGTTAAATATAAATATATCCAAGTTAAAATCGAATAAAGTTCAGAGTTATTGAAGCGACTTAATTTATCCGATTAAAAGCTAATAATAGTCTCTATTCTCACATAAAAAATACTCTTGTGTAATCTCAGATATATCGGCCTCCAATATGCATTCCAGCACATACGGAGTTTATTCATAAACATTTCACTGTAGCGCAGTATTTTGTCAAGTTGTCCAGCTTTTCACCCCATGCCCAGCGTGCCACATTAACAAGCGTTAACCTGCGTTCCACATTTTTATGGCCAGCAGGAAGCGCAACGAATTGAACGCTGTGGACGACATGCGACAAAAGTGCTGATTATTGAAATTAACTTTGATTTGTTTGTTGTTCAGCTGCATCGGCAAATTACAAACTACCAACTATGTACGAGTAGCTAGCCCAAAGCCAAAGCCAAAACCATTGGACGGCAGGCCAAATAAAAATGCATTGCAACTGCATGCAGAAAAGCGGCGGGCAGTAAAGAAAGTGGAAAGCACGAAGACGAGGGCGCGGAGGGCGCTGAGTGAACTGTAGCTTGGCAATATGGCCAAATGGAAATTGCTGTAAAATATGAACTACCAATTTCTGTTTGGTACTGTTGCAGCAGCAATAGCGCGAAAAGGAAAGCAAACAAGTTGAGTTTGTTAACAGTATCCCACTACAAGATATCCTGTGCGCCCACTTATATAATTCATTAAAACTTACTACTGCGACGTATATACAGTTTGTCAAACAATTGCTTGCAAAATGAAAAAACACACATAATTTCAATTTAATGTCATATTTTGTATGAAAAAATATACTTTTCATAACTTTTTTTTTATTATATTATTAACACAAGTATTGTTTATAACAACGCACAAAAAAAATAGTTTAATTTTAACTGCGAAAAAAATCAAGAAAACCAAACTTACATTATTTTTGCACTGTCAAGTAATTGTTTGCAAAATGCAAACACATCAAAAGGGAACGCAAAAGGAGTAAGGGAACTAAATTCTTGGAAATATGTTATGCTGAGCATTTGCCTATTGATTTATGAGTTGATACGAGTCGAGACCTACCGTTTTAGCACTGTTTTGTTAGCATAAACTACAATTTAAAGTACGCCTGGAAAGCGAGTCAACGACAATCTGTTACTTTGGGCTTGTTTTGGCAAATCTGACAAATAGTTGGCCAAACTGTTTTCCATCCGATTAAGGACAGTCTATTTTATCTTAAAACGGGAAAATAATGAATATCAGTTAGAGTTAAAGCATTCTGGAGGCAGATCGGCTAAGCTAAGCAGAAGAAATGAGTCAAAAATACATAAAACTGTGAACAAAACCCTCCAATCACCTCAAAACAGTTTGATATAAATGTAAAAATTGATTGATTGATCTTTAAAGTAGTGGTTTCATTTTAAAATCTTATAAAATATATAGCTGAAAGCAAATGATAAAAAAACCCTATTTGACTTTTTTTTTTGTTTTTGTATTTAAAAAAAATTATAATTATTTCCGTCACTTTCTTGGTAAAAGAATAATTAAACAAATTTTGATGATCTACTTTCTGTGGGCACATTATAACAAATGAGGCTAGATCGACGCGGCATTAAAGTATATTACGGATAAATGTTTATACGTGTTTTTAAAATCAAGTCAGCAACTTCACTATACCTTTCATGTTCTTTCTTAAGGCTGCAGGGTATTAGAAAAAAACCAGTCTGGCAGTTTGGGCAGGCACTTCAGGGGGTTTTACGTTGGCTATGAGACATTGACACAATAACACCTAAAGTGGCTTTGTCCACCCGGCAATATTGACTGCCAGAAAGTGCGCACGACAGCAGACCCCAAACCGGAATCCCAGCTACAGTAGCCTCTCGCCCCTTTCACATTCCCCGTTCACCCCTTTTCCCATCCCTGGCGCTGCCACTGGCACCAAACGCACACACAAAGCTTGCTCCCAGTGAGTTGCCAATCCGCTTCCGCCTGCAACGCTCGCTGACTTTGGTCGCTGTATTCATGCATGAATTTTGAACGAAATTTTCATACCTTTTTCGCAATATTCTTTCGTTTTACTCTCAATTTTTTTTGTCAGGGGGGGGGGGGGGGGAGGGAGGCAGTTTTCCACTTCAGTCCGTTACTTTTCAATTTCCACTTGCACACACATACACCATCGCCAACTTTTTTCACTGTGTCTTTGGCGCGATTTTCCGCTACGCTGCACTTTCATTACACGTGTGCGCGAACGGGACAGACACCTTAAACAGAGACAGAGACAGATACAAAGGCAAAGACAAAGAAAGCTGAAAACTTTTTTAGAACCGCTTGTCAGCAGGCAGGCAGGCAGGCAGGCAGGCAGGCAACCAGTTGGCAATTGAAGTCGGCAGTCACCAGTCGCCTTATTGCAAATTGCTTAAATTGCTTTTGGCTTACGGGTGTTGGCCGATTGCCGTTCCGTCCTGCATCTTCAGTTCTCAGCGTTGTCTCTGCACTTGATACTTGCCACCTGCCACACGCCACATGCCACCTGCTCGCGTGGGCACTTGGACGCCTCGTGTTTACTCACTTATTTGCCACACTTGACCAAAATCAATTGGCGGCGACAGCGGGCACGCCGGCATGCAGGCTACAACAGATTATGTTGTTTAACAATCAAATAAGTCACGCGGCGCTTAACTCAGCTCAGGTGGAAGCACCACAGCACAAACGCAACAACACCAACGACAACAACAAGAATCACAACATCAAAGCAAAAATAAATTCAGTTAGACGAAGCTTGAATGCCCTCTGTTTGTTTATATTTTGTCTCCTTCGATGGATTATATCAATGCATTTGCGTGTACTTATTAAATGCATGTATTTAGAATTTCATTGGAAAAATTTAACAATTCTTGATGAATGCTTATATTAAAAATGAAGAAAATTAAATACATTTGCACATTTAAATAATATTAACAGGTTTTCAAATATTTAGTATTTTTGAACACATGTACACAATACACAATACAAATTAAATTTAATTCATTTCAATCAAAAGCTAAATTTCAGATTTAAATGCTTTGGTTGCTTAAAACATTTTGATCAGTTTTTGTCAAGTATTTTTAGTTTATTTAGAAACATCCACAATCCAAATTTATTATTTTATTTTTTTGTTGTTATATTTTCGTATAATTTAAATACTAAAATGACTTTTTTTCCCACTATATTCCATTTTGTTTTTTTTTATTTTTCAGTTCAGCTGAGTTCTTCAGAAAGTTATTATTCCCCATGCCACATTAATGTGGCACAGGGAACACCGTCAAGTTCTGCACGAAAGATTTTAGCTACCTTTTGGCGCGGACCTGGAGTGTCCGTCCGACGTCCACGTACGTTGTATTCAGCCTTGCCCCGTCTGTTGTCCGTTGTCCGTTGTCTCTGCAATGTGTGGCTTTTGTATAAGCGCGTCCGTCTGAATCTGCGCGTCCAATGTGGGCGTTTTATGTGGCCGTGTCCCTAAGTTGTAGTTGTAGTTGTTTCTGTTGCTGTTGCTTTTACCCGATGTTGTGGTGTTGCTTGTCTGTTTGGCTGGCTTGGCTGATTGTTGTGATTCTTGGTGCGCATATGCCCAGCACCCACCTCGTGCCTTGTGCCTCGCCTGTCGCCTGTGCCATGAGCCGTGTAAACATTGGCGCGTGCCCGAGTGCCAACAACAAAAAGAACAACAATACAACACCTTAATGTGTGCGCCTGCCTGGAACAGATTCTAATCGCTTGGAGTGTGGTGTTAATGCTGATGTTTCAATTAATTTTTATTAGTTCAACTCGTTTTGCGCATGGGTGCAGCTCCTGCTGCTCCACCTTATGACAAATGATGAGTCGAAAGTGACGAGGCCAGTGGAGGAGGATGCTCTTTTAATGTATCCTCAACGGACAACTCAATCAACTAACAAGCTTAAGCCATAAGCTTAGTATTGCTCCCCCTGACATCCTTCCAATATCGGCCATATGTACATGACCTATAGAGGATCCATCAATTTGCATATTGCAGCAGCTCAGCTATCGGCAGCGCACCTATAAATCCTTTGCTTGGCTCTTTTGCACGCCGTAAATAACCCGCCCGGAAGGCAGACACGGCCGTGTGGTCCAGGCGATGGCGCAGGCACACGACGACAACGTCGCCGCCAATCATTTATCAAAAATATTATCAATCAGTCAATAGATGAAATGGCTTGATGAATGTCCAACAAGCAGCCTGGCAGACAGTCAGGCAGGCAGGCAGTCAGTCAGGCAGTCAGGCGGGCGGGCGGACAGGACGTTCTTTGGATTGAGCGTCTGTGTTGACAGACCAAGGGCCTGCACGTTGTGAGCAGTGGGCAGTGGGCGGTGGGCGGTGGGCAGTGGGCGTGCCTGTAACTGGTCAACAGCATACATACAACAGCCAACGAGCCCCAAGAACAACCAGCCAGCAGCCTGCATTTGATTGATTTCAGAAAATGAAGAAAAATCGTGTCGAAACGCCAAGACAAAGTGAACAGCGGCCAGTTCCAAAACTGAAATTGCACATTGGTCTCTCATCCAAAATGTGTGTGTGTGTGTGTGTGTGTGTGTGTGTGTGTGTGTGTGTGTATGTGTGTGTGTGTTGTGTATGTGATATGTATTGCTTTGCTGAGTGAAAAGCACTTACCTCTCTTTTATTCCCCACTTTTTAGCCATGAATTGAGCGTGAGGGCTTCTAAATTCAATTTCGGCCGGCATATAAAATCTCAAAAAGTAGGTGGCGTAAATATTCCATACAGAGCAGGTGAGTTGCACCTGGATTATGAAAGGAAATATGCTCCAAAATATGGTAAATCTGTGCCATTCGCTGGAATACACATTTTCTGGTAGATTTTCTGCCTTCACTTTGACCCATCACATTTCACATATTGGTTCCTGACAAAGCATACGAGCTTCGGGTTATGCTTTTATTTGTTCTTAATGAAAACCCATCCGATATATTTTTAAGCAGATTTCGTGTTTTAGCGTTATTGCGCAATCACAAATTTTGGTCACTTTAAATATTAATCTCTGAGATCGACGTATTTATTTAGACAGACGGAAAAAGTAAGACAAGTAGGAACACTACTGTTGGATACAACCGACTGCACGAATACTCGGTGCGCAGTTTAATATAAATTTAAAACCGTCGAAAAGATTATTATATGAATATTGATTATATTTCTGATTTGACTTGTGAGAGCGGGAGTGGTAAAAATAAATAAATATTTAGCTCAATATAAAAAGAAGTCATTTCAACAGTGAACTGTATGAAATAACTTCAAACAACATTTAAATAATTGAACGTAATAATTCCAAGCCGTTTAAATAAAGTTTTCAATGAAAAACAAACAAAAGAGAATCTAGTAAAGCTTGTAATTCAAATTATGATTAAAAAATCAAAGTGCACATTGATACACATTTCATCATATTCCCGAAAAAAAATGGTGGCTCATAGATACTTCAGTGGCCACAATACCCGCTTTGTCACTACTTACAGAGCATTTATGTGTCGAGCACACTACACTTAAAGCCTACTTACTTGTGGGCTTCATGGTTGAATATTTTTTCTCATTGTTGAGCAGAACGTTTCGAAGCGTTGGTGAACTCGTATCTTGGAAGAACAAAATGCGAGGAGATCATTTGGAATGTGGGCGAGCCATCAAGTTTATCAGAAAGCGATTAACACTGGCACAGCAGCAATGCAAATTTGATTATTTCGACTAGGGGCAGCTCACACGTACAACAGCAAATACAGCACACACAAAAGCACACACATACACGTACACACACACACTACACATGCAAGCAACATTTGTTCTATTGTTTTGCAGTGTTTTTTTTTGCGGACTTATTCAATTTGCTCTGCAACATGTCAAAAAGTTTTGCGCAGCAAATGAAAAATGTGCAGCAAAAGTGCAAAACGCAGCAAACATGCTACGAAAATTACAAATTTTTTCTGTGTCCATGTGTGTGTGTATGTTAGCCGTTTTTGTTAGTTTGTCTGTGGCTTGTTGTTGTCTCTGGTGTTGTCAAAAGTATGCCAACGCCGGGGCCAGAATGATGGAGTGACAGTGACTGCCATCCGGGGCGGTAGATTGTGACTAGCAACTGTACCGACTATCCAGGGGGCAAGGGGTCGTTGGAGGTATGCTCCCCGCTCACACCATGTATCCCGTTCTCACTCTACATTTGACAAGTGGAGTGTGCGGCCAAATGCCTTTTAGTACCTCTTTCATCTGCAAATATTTGTGTTATTAGAATTTTTAAGCCAGCTCGCAGAAACGTTTCGCCAGCGCAAAAACTATACATACATATATAAGTAGAAAGCGGCTGCTCTTCAATTTGTATTCGAACGAAATTCTCGCACCTTAAGTCAACTTTAAGAGTTGTCGAATTTAACTTTTTACAATCTTACAAATATTTGTGTACATAATAATCAATTTCTGATACTTATTGCATTTGATTATTGTCGAATTGTATGCGAAGGTGATTTGCGGAACACTCATGGCTTGGCTAAGGCTGTGTAGCATACTCTCGAGCGCAAACAGGGACAGAATTTCTGTATGCTTCTGTTGGGTTCGGGGCCGCTGTCAACGAAAATGTTTTGAAATTGTTTCGAGACAGTTTGTTGTTGTTGTTGCTATTGTTGTATGCTTTTTTTCATTTTTGTTGGAGTTTTTGAAATTATTTAATTTCCGCATTAACGTTGCGACACAATTTTGCATTTAATAAAATGCCAATGCAAAATATTGACACGCTTTGTGAAAGTTTAGCTGCCAGTCTCACTCGGTTCCTCTCTCACCCTCTGTGCTGTTGCCCTCCTCCACTCTTTTGTAATTCATTTTTCAATGTCAATGCATTTCAATTTTGTGGCGGTACGTCGTCGTCGACAATCGAGCGGAATAGATTTATGACAGCGACACTGCATTTTATTACACTTAAAGGAAATCTTTCTTGAAATTGGCACACGAAAAAAGTTTTTGTGAAAAATAAACGTAAAATGGCAGAGGGCATGGAAAAATCATGAAAATGAAGGGGGCGAGCAGGTAGCCAGACCGATAGAGAAGTTGGCGTAAGTAAGGCAACGCCATTTATCAGCGTGACACCTTGCCGGGTGGCCAACTTGGTCCTGGATTGGTAGTGGGTGCGGATCTGGAGCTGGAGCCGTCCTTGCCTTGTGGTGTGTCCCCAGTCGCACTGTGTGTGCGTGTGTGTGTGTAGTATTTTTATGGCATGTGAGAAATGGCGCAGAAAGTGTGACACAAAACTGTAGACAAATTGCTTGAAATGATTTCATTTATTTTATTTATGATGCCAACGTTCGAGCTGCTCTTTACAAAACGAAACTGCACCTAGCCTACACACTGATTTTCACTGGTAGTTACCTAAAAAACGATATTTTAATATTTAAAGAAATAATAATGGCGCTTAACACAGTGATAAACAAAGCGTTCATATAAACATGATAGGCCATGACATCAAAATATTTAAAATATTTTTACACCTTCATACATTTCATTCATTTCTATATTTTTGCAAGTGTCATCACTTTTATTTTTTTTACCAGGTACAAGGTATACGGCAATACAGAATCAAACAAAAGCACCTCTACGCGAGGTAACAATCTAGGGGCGAAAGCACATTCAAGCCCCAAAATCTCTGATATACAATTTTGTGACGAAGAATATTCAATTTAATATATGAACAATTATAAATTATAAAAAAAAGTTGGGACACAGAAGCTAGAGCTTTTTGATTAAGGTACCGAATACAGTTATGCACAAAGAAATAGCTCAATTCATTTAAGCCATTTACTGCCCGCATTGTCAAAAACAAATACAAAGAAAAAAACTGACTGGCAGCACTGGCTATTTTTGCAAAGAAAATGTATAAAGGCCCAATGTAAGAGTATGTAAGAGTCGTAAAAAAAAGTTTCTCGGTTCATGATAGGGAATAAGTCCACAAAGTTCCAAAATAAGTCCACTAAGTTCCAAAAAGATATCTCAACGCTATCATATGCGAAAATTATACCGAAATAAACATCTCATTTTCGGAAACTCACAAAGAACAAATCTAATTTGTTTAATAACTATTGAACGAGATATCAAGTTGAATACCATTCGACGCATATTCGAAACACAAATTTGTATATGAGTGAAAGAATTTCTGAAAGCCCCATCAACTCCAACAATGTAAATTTTATCCGAATCACTTACAGGTCAATGTCTCATGAACCATATGAGCTATCAGATGTTGTGGTATGTTTTTCTTCTAGTTTAAACGATACCTTTCGATCGGTATATAGCTGTTCGATAATCCGAACAGCAAAACTTCAAAAGTTCGCGTGTATATTGCTATCGCCCCTAGCGCAGCGCAGTCCGCAGCGATGAAACACACGAAAATTCCCAAATTTGTCATTGGTAATACCCCACGCAGGTGCTCAGCTCGTGGTCTATCGTTTGTTTTGGTTTGAACTGGAGATGCCGGAAGCGTTTGCTGATTACGGTATCTCACTCTTCTTTTATAATACGGCAAGGCTACCGCTGATAACTGGATTAACCAGCCATTTAAGATTCTTAAGACTCACAAGCTTTAAATAACGTCGGATTATTTTATTATTTATTTCCGATGGATTCTATGTTCATCGCAAGGTTTCTAAATTTAAACCATAATTTTTTGGATATAACTTGTTCATTTTTTTTTTATTTAATTCTTTTCAATTTTTATTTTATTATTTTCTGACCCTTACAAATTGCTCTAACTCACTTCAGGGCAACAACATTTCAAATATATTTGAAATAAACTATTTACACGATTTAAAAAAATTGTAAGTTTAACAAATTGTCTAATTTAAATTTTCGTGGATTGGACTTTTTTTTTTAATAATGCAGTCGGCAAACTAAACAAAGCCCAGTTAACCGTTTGGGATAAGACACTGAGGATTATCGTGCAAACTATTATCAGCACAAACTACACTTAAAGTCTGCAAGAAGGAGATTAAAAATACAACAGTAAGTGAGTGCCCTTAAGTATATTTAAAACAATATTCTTTTAAAATAAATAAAAATAAAGGATAAGTTGGAGCAAACTCGAACGTAAACGTAACAGAATTTGCAGTGAAAATATTTGACAGCATAAATCAAAGAAAAGCTGGCCCTAAAAATAATAACGAACCCAAAGCCATATCCATATCCACATCCACATCCACATCCATATCCATATGCCATGTCAGGCTGACAAAACTAAACTAAAACACAAATACATATGCATAACATGAGCGGAGCTAAAACAAATCCTCAACACAAATAACTGCCAACACATTTGCATATATCTCACAAATAACCGAAAGCAAAGCAAAATAGGAACCAAAAGCCCAAACACCAAAACAACAACGCACACCAGGAAAAAAGAAAAACGCGTTTACAATTGTTGAAAACAGAAAAAAGCAAAAACAAAGAGAAAAAAAAAACAACAAATCGAAAAAACGAAAAAGAGTCGGGCGGCAACAAAATGCAAAACACTTCTAAAAATGAGGCATTTCCGGTCGACACACGCAGCACCAGTGAGCGGCACATAAAACAAGGGGTTAAAAAGAGGCGCGAAAAAGTAAGGCATAATAAACGCCGAACATAAAAATCGGCGATGAAATCTGCACAAAACAAGAAGAACAACAACAAAGTGTTGAACAAAAGCTATCGTTTCAGGATGGCGAAGGGACAGGCAATATTTAAAGCATATGCCACGGCTAATACAATAATATAAAAGGCAATAAAAATCGTGGCCGGGCTTGTGGGCAGAGGTAGGGAAGGTGCAGCGGCAGCAGCTGCTCCTATCAGTGTGAAGCCATCAAATTCGATTAGATGCCCGGCCTTTGTGGGTTGGCAATAACGGAAAAAGAAACACTTGATTGTTCTGGCAGCTGCAAAAGATGAAGATGAAGCCCCCGGTCGAGCGTGAAGTTGTTGGACCTGAAACGGGCGGGGGCGGTACGGAAAGCTGTTGTCCTGTTGCCGCCCGGTAATTGTTTGTATTGTGTTCGACAATTTTTTTATTTCTGCATATTTATCGGATTTATACCCAAAACTCTTGAAATATGATGACTGTAAAAAAAACCTCACCGACAGAAGGAACTTGTCCCAAACTAACCTTTTTCTCCTTATCAGCCAGCAATTTGCGTGATTTTGTTAATTACAGCTAATTAAAATAGATAAGCATCTGATAAACAAATATTTTATTAAGCACATAGTATATATAGCCAATTGAAACTTGGGCACCAAACAGTATCTGGGCAGAAAATGGAATAATACCCAATGACTTGCGACAAATATCAGAAATAGCGAAAGCGTACGTAAGGAAATTAAAAGAGAATACAGAGATAAGCCTTATTAAGTTATTGAAGAAGTGCGACCAAACATTAGCACCTTAATCTCTCTGTGAGCTATGGCGTAAAACCCAATTGAAACTTTGTACCAATGAGGTATTCATATCATATGGCACACGATAAATAATCACTATTATTATAAGATAAAATTTGAATAGAGCTGCCCGATGTGCTATATAAACCTATAGGTCCAATTTGAAGAACAGACAGTAGCTCATTAGCTTTTGCAGAGACAATATGAAAACCAAAGCATTGTTTCCAACTTTCTTTGATGAGGAGACAAAAGTCTGGAGTGGAGTGCCCAGGCGCCGACTCTTCGACCGCGATTGTTCCGTGGGTGAAAGGGTATTCAATTCGTTGAAGAATTGGCCACAAAATGTCGCCCAGGTGAGTAAAAAGCAAGAAATAATAAATCAACCGAGCTAAAGCGTACGCAATAAACAAGATCACGCACATGGACGAACGTGTGGTGACCTATGCAGATGTCAAAGCATGGGCCACACGCCTAGCACTGTACTTCAAGAGTGAGCAACTAACCCATACGGATGTCATTGGGATTATCGGCAATGCCAGCACCTACGTAAGTTCCCTTACTATGGCCTGCTTCTTTAACACGACGCCTTTCCACGCTGTGGCCTACAGCTACATAAAGGAGCCAGAAGTTATAAGGGAATTATATGCCATTACAAAGCCAAAGATCGTGTTCTGCGATGGTGCGGACTATGCCACCATTAAGGACGTAGCTAAGAACTGGAATCCCAAGTTTGTAACGCTGACAGGTCGTGTAGAAGGCGTGCCGAGCATTGAGGATCTGCTTAAGCCACATCCTATGGAACGTTTCTACCAGTCAGTCCGATAATCCACTGAACATTGCCACGCTCTTCTACAACTCTCTCTCTCTCTCTCTCTCTACCTTTTGAAATTAGACCCGAAGCTTTGGCCGTTGGCGGCGATCAAACAGCTGCCATTCTATGCTCCTCGGGCACCTCTGGAAATCCCAAATCTGTGACCATTTCCCATAGACACATCCACAAAGTGGAAGCGTAAGTGGAATCAACTGCAAGTTAAACGTCAGAGTAGTATAACTGGAACACATCCTTTGCAGATTGACTAACTCCTCTGACGTGGTGTTGACCAGTGCCACATTGGACTGGATGACGGGCTTTATGGTGATGATGTTGAGCTACTTTTACGGCACCACTCAAGTCATATTCGATGAGCCTTTCAATGGAGACAGTTTCATTCGCATGACCGAAAAGTACAAGGTAACCATGATCGTCATGGCGCCCTGGCAGACCTTTGAGGTGGTCACCAGTCCACTGGTCACGCCACAAAGTTTGTCCAGCGTACGCATTTGTATTGTTGTCGGTGGCTGGCTCTCAGCGTCGATACTACAGAAGGGCCAGGGGCTCATGCCGCAATGTCACATTATGTTCTCTTACGGAGCGACTGAGACGGGCGCCATAGCCATTAACATCGATCATAGACTGGAAAGTTCTGTGGGAAGACTTCCACCCGGCGTTAAAGTAAAGATCGTGAACGATGAGGGTAAAGCACTCGGACACAATGAAATCGGCGAAATACTCATTGACGTTGGCGTCAAATGGGAGGGGTATGTGGCTAATCCCAAGGATACTGCTGCCACGCTCAAGGATGGCTGGATATGTCTGGGCGATCTCGGTTACTTTGATGATGAAAACAATCTATTTCTGATTGATCGCAAGAAGGATGTGCTCAAGTACAAGTCGAAGGACTATTGGCCCAACGAAATTGAGCAAGTTATTGCTGAACTGCCAGAGATTCAGAATGTTTGCATTGTCGGTGTCAGGAATATGGGCTACTCCGATGCTGCCGGCGCTCTGGTCATCAAGAAGCCTGGCACTGACATTAGCAAAGCGAAGATCATCGATCACGTTGCCAAGCGCGTTGTTGTGGAATACAAACAACTGCACGCCGGAGTGCAGTTTGTGGATAGGTTGCCACAGAACAACAATGGAAAGGTTTTAAGAAACTCGGCTAGAAAAATGTTTGAGACTCTTATGATAGCCCAGGAGTCGTAGATTTATTTAGTGAATACAGTTTTTTTTAATTTAATTTTAAATTTTAAAAGATCCCTTTTATATAGGATATTGTATGTATTTAGTATTTGCCAACATATGTCAGCAATTCAAGAAAGTTTGACTACTTATTACACAATAAGTTATACCAAAAAAAAAAATATAACAAATTCTACCCTTTTACTAAGAACTATTTTTAATTTCCTAATTTTTATACCTTGTGTGTGCGTGTGATTTTGTGTATGTGTGTATAAAGGTGTGTGTTAATGGTGGTTAAAATGTACGTCACGATGGCCCGCATCTGGGTTCAGGGTATCTCCTAGTCGGGTGTTCCCGACTAGAGCACTTTTACTTGTTTATAAACATTTATTGATGTACAATTTCTGATTGTTTTGTGACCGTTTATTTACAGATTAAGGTACCTGGTAACGGTCAAATGGACCGAAAATCGTATCTACTGTGATACTGTATATACATCGTATAAATTGATTGTTTCAGTATTAATTGTGCTGACCGACATCTTAATGATGATCCATTAATATATTTATGTAAAATCAAAAAGCCAGAAAAATTAGTTTTGAAAGCTGTCCTGGGACTTTAAAGTCGAATTTTGTAAAACATTCCCCAAAGAAATCCTATACGTGGAGAAAAACGTATCAAACAAAATGTTGTTAATCTCTCCATCTATTTCTTAAAAATTATATAGTTAAATTTAAAAGTGAGTATAAGTTATTAATATCGTAAAGCTTTTTAAAATCGGTTATGAAATTCCCGAGTAATGGTATAAAATGCAGGCTTGCCTCTGGAAAGAAAATAAAATAACATAAATAACACAACATTTTAAGATTAAAAATAAAGTCTCACTATAAAAATTCTTAAAGTGGTTTTCCCGGCCCCATATATATAAGAAAAGTACGTTTGGCAAACTTGTGGATGTTACCTAGTGTAACTGAATCGATTTGTTCAAATCATAACTTTAAGCACATTAAGAGTATAAGATTTAGCTTGTACGTTTTTGCAGATGTTAGAAGTCCTTAAATGCTTTCGTAGGAAGTTGCCTAACAGATTCATAAATACATTTTTTATACCTTAAAGCAAAGAGTGCACACTTAATTTGTCTCTAGCAAATATTGTCCATTAAAAAATCGGTTTATACAACATGTCAAACAATCGATATGTTGATTTGGCAATGCTTGCACTTTACAACGGAGTGGCAACTCCACAACTCTAGCTCATACGTTTTGGTTTGTCCTCATTAAAATAGTCTCTCGCCTACTTTGAAACGAAACAGATCGTCGTCTTTTATTTCATGTACACATATTCTAGTCTGCACAAAGTAGACACAACGGTTAATTCTACAAGCGAAGAAGAATTCTGCCAACACGATACTTACGACTTATCTGATAGTGTCTCCGTAGCATGGACTTCTCAGTGTTTATCTACTACTAAGTAAGCAAATTTAATATTTAATTTTTATCAGCGTTCAATGTTCACTTGATTAATTTCATAATAATCATAGCTTGCCCACTTGGCCTATATAAATACGCAATATAGAATTGGATTTTGATAGCCATATCGGAATTCAGTCAAATTAGGAACTTTACTGCCCGTTATTCCATATGATAATGGTATCAAAATTGGCACGCGTCACTTTTAACGCATCGGAACTGCGCCAAGTTCTCTGTATAGATAATAAAATGAAGTGACGCGGCTAATACGCAATAGGCCAATTGATTGTATACAAAATGACATAGTCCAAGATAAAATAAATGAATTGTTAATTATGGAATACAATTCTTGTTACTGTCCGCATTTAATAATTACTTTGCAGCCGTTGCTTAAGTTTGTTTACAATCTAATTGTAATTTCCGATACATATTTTCTAGATCAAGAAGACGCAAATAGTTTTTATAGTAGAGGACCTCAAGTTTATTTTACCCTGCTCTGTTCAATCGATAAAACTGATAAAAGAAAGGTATAATAAAGAGATCTAGCTACGACCATTTAATATCTTAAAAATGTTTTAGATATTTCTAAATGAAGCAACTCTCAAAGTTTGCAGACCTATTCCGATTAGAAAACTTATTATGTCAAACAAATAATATGTAAAAATAAATGAATAATTTTAAATTTATTTTGTACGAATCTTTTAGGACTTTGCTTCCAATTTCATATTTTTCGTTTGTTGATGGTGCTAAGCGAAAATGTTTGTAATTTCTAGCTCACATTTCAGATATGTATGTAAATTCATAACCACTTCAATAATAAGTATTAACTATCGTGTCAGTGTCGAAGAAAGTTCAGCTTTTAGGAGTAAGATGATATGGATATCTGTGACCCCGACCTCTCACGTCTTGCGCATGTCACCCCAGGGTCATAGTCGTATATGGCAACCCGGCCCCACCATTAACACTTTAAGCGCTTGCCTCTCGGGCCTACTTGGCAGGCTGAGCTAACCGAACCCAACCCAATCCAATCCAAGGCTATGTAAACAGGACGAGGCCACTCAGGCGCACTCGGGTTGTTGGCCAGACAATTTTACCTACTTTATGTTTATTTATTTGCATATTTTTCAACTTAAAGACGACAATGAGGGGAGACTAGAAGCAGCACTAGGACCAGGACTATTGTGCCGCACACAAAAGCCATGTCAGCCAGGATAATGACAATAGTCGAAGTGGAAGAAGGAGTCGCAGCTGGAGCCGCAGCCAGCATGCATTGTACCGCTATTTTATAATTGACAATAATACATAAAAGATATGTATAGAAAAAAGCAAAAAGCATAATAATGGTAAGTAATACATTAGCCAGACATAAGCCAACCCCCTACACCCCCAGCCCACACCCCCAGGCTATCCCTGTGGCTGCCCACTACGGACACTGACAATGCATTTGTGCCCGTGAAAAAAGGTCACGTCTTATCTATTTACCTAAACAATTTGCTTAAAATGTTTACAACATAAGCAACATCATCATCAGCATTGGGCGCGTGGCAGGCGTAGGTTATCGTGTGCATGTGACCAGGTTTAGGTTCAGTTTCAGGCCGGGCTAGTGCCATCTATTTACCTTAAGTAGTCATACGGCCGTTGCTTCTTCTATTTTTTTTTTTTTGCTTTTTTTTACAGATGCCTTTCCAAGATATGAGTGTGGGAGGCTGGCAAAATTCTCGACCAACATTAGAGCGCAATAGCCAAGGGAATTGTTTTATAAGCTATGAATAACAGGACAAAAAGAAAACGAAACGACATAGAAACAGGAAAGCAAAAAACCAGAAAGCTCGCAGACAATTTGAATGAATCGAAGTTGAAATACTCTATAGAGCTATATATGAATATGTTTATGTGCAAATTCATATGAAATTGAACATATAAGCACTCAGATAGCATTAACAATAAGTTAAATGTCAAATTCACTCAATAGATGAATAAAATTATGTTAATGCTTGGGCATGTCAAACCTTTTTATATAGCTAAAGGATCTTATTCTTAGTTTCTATTTTAGCGAACTGCGACAGCAAGTCGAAATATGGCAGACAACACACCCAGGCTCTGCGGCTTGTGGCTGCCCCATGCTGCAGCCACGACTGAAAGCGACTGTTGCCTATCCTATTCCATTTTAAGGCTCACCCCACTTTGAAGTTTTTGTGAGAATGTGCGTCACTGTTAAAAGGTCGCGCACTGCGGATCTGAAATTGTTCGCTTTTTCCCTTCAACAGCATTTTCACATTTACTTCTTTCTTCTTCGCTTTTCGTATGGGCCATTTCCATCTCCGTTTGGTGAGCTACGGCACGCGCTGCCTCTGCCTTGAAGGGCTTAGGCATGGTCCTGACTTGATTATTGGTTCGTCGCATCAGTCTTTCCAATCAACATCATCTATCAGCATTAAACTCAAAGTCAAGGCGCAGTCCACGACAGCGAAAGAGAAAGAGAAACGGAAAGAGAGGGGAGAGTGAAACCGTCGAAAATAGCCATGAAACAAAAGAAAGGAACTTCCTTCCGTTGGGGATCCCAAAAACAAATGTAATGCCTTTAATTTATTTGTTGGCAATTTTCTAATCACAGTCTGGAACACGCGTATGCCTTTAAGATAAAAAAATGTTGTGGAAATTTTTCATCGTGTTAATTGTATAAATATAGGCAAAGTTTTTATGGACCGTAGTCTGTAGCTTTCAACAAGCAACCCTCAGACAGTCTGAAATTGAAGCCTGCGAGGTCGAGGTTGAGGGAGGGGGTGTGGTTGGGGGCTGAGAGGCATGTAACGTTTTATGAGCTACGGCTATGGCACAAAAGTGACTTATCTTGTACGAAGTGAAAGTCCCATGCATTGCTAACAACATCAAGTGAACGTCCTAATGCAAGGCTTTCATTAGCCGCCAAATGGAAAACCGAGGCAATGCCACTTTTAGATATGATCAGGACTCGTAAATGTAGCAAACCAAACAGGTTTACAAGGGATACAAAACATTAGCCAAATAATCTATGGCTAATATTTGCCAAAGTAGTTAAGAACTTTAAGAGAGATTACATTCAAATTTGTTTCACTCTTTATTATTATATAAAGTATTGTATGTATAAAGTATCATTTAAAAAAAGAAAAGAGTTTTAAATTTACATCTAGGGAGTGTAAGTAAGTTTTAAGTCCAAGCTTTGAAATTCCAAATACTACATATTCAAAAATTTCCATTTTAAAAAAATAAATAAATAAAACACAATTTTACTTTTTGCTGATAACATTAGCCATTAGACATTATATAAGAATTTGAAAACAATTTAACATATGTTGCAAAAGTCAATTAATTATAATACTCCAACATTTAATTATTCTGAACAATTTTTTTTTATTGACTGATAATAAAAAGGAAATTTAATTTTTAAGTTAAAACATTTCTGAAATGGCAAATTAAAAAAAACTTGCAAATCTTCCAATAAAGTTGCAACGGAGTCCAACCCTATCTGCTTTTACACTAAAGCCTTTACACAGACATTAAACTAGGCACTTACTTATACGTACAGATGCTAGCAAAAAACACTGCCCCCTTCTGCCCTTGACCTTAACAATTCATCCCCCTTGCAGAGCACAAAGTATACACAGAGCTGATAAGTTTGGGAGTTTGGAGACGGCACATTTGCCAATGCGACGCATTGTAGCGCATAATTACCTCGATGAATGAAAGCCAAAAGCAAAGCAGAGTGGGTTTATATGCAAAAAAAAAAATTGTACAGTAAAAAACAGAAGGCGCAAAGCAAAAAAAAAAAAATTAAATAAAACAAACTTTTGTCCCTCAGCAACGATGGTGAACAGAGAGTTGGCTGCCTGCGGCGCTGAATTTTCCACAATTTTCTTGTTTTGCCTAATTGAAGATTTGCACTCGAAATGAATTTAACGCTGCGATAATACCCGCCCACCAACAAACTCAGGAGGGTAAGCGGAAAAGAGAGCGAAACACCTAAACAAACTTTACGGGCCGAGGCAGTCGCTCACTTAAATGACTCGGGCCAAAATTAATGCATGAAATTCCATCAGAGACAGCAATAAAAAGTGTAAAATTGATTTGCATAATGAAAATTTGTTGAAATTGCCGCCATTTTGGAGCTGGCTGGCCAGGCTCAGGTCCAGGCAGCCAGTTGGCCTAAATTGCTTGTTGCTAGTTAGTTTTCGATGTTGACTGCAAATTAGTTGCCTGTCTGTGTGGTGTGCTCGACTGCTAGCCAGGTCACATGGCATTTTTTGATGGCGCTTTTGCATTTAACATTTGTAATTGAATTAGACAGACACATACCCACACACACACACACATTTGTATTTATACACACACACAGCTGGCACACAGGCCAAAGCGGCTGAACATGAGCGCTGACATATTTCAGGCAAGTAGCTGGGCACATGAAAGCAAATGGCAGCTGAGTGTCCATAGGGAGGACTCGCCTATCTAAACACCAGCAGCTGCCGTGACGTCTATTTTGCATTTTATCTTCTCACACACATACACACACAGCTTACCACGCGCACGTTGCGCGAAATGACGCAAAATGGCGTCGCTTGTAATAAATTACGTATACGCAGCGTTGTGCGAAACTTTCAATTGTGTGTTGGTGTTCGCGTTGGTGTTGGTAGTGCCGTTGCTGTTGTTGCTGCATCCGTTTGGTTTTGGCGTTGGGATACACTAGAACGCCCCAGGCGGTCACCACGCTGGACTCGTATGTGTGCGGTAAATGAATGTGCAAGTGTGCGAATGACAATGGCAACGTCAATTGGTTTGGGTTTGGGGTTTTTTGGTTTTCGTCGAGTTTTGGCTGATTTCTGCGTAGGTAGCGCGAATTTGTCGCGGCTCCTTTCGGCTGGTGCCATGTCAGGCATTTCATTGTTATTCTAATGCCGGGTTGTAGTTTCAATGCAAGCGCCATAGATTACGCTAAATTGCTTAGGGGCTCTGCAACGCGAAATTGCTCAAAAAAAGAAACCTGCAAAGCTGGGCAAACTAAATTTCTCGCCTGATGGATGAACGCTTTACATTTGCGCTAGTTTTGCAACACATTTGCTTAACAAAAGCTTTTCTGGTTGTACAGTTAAAACGTTTATACCGCAAAGTGCCTAATAGTAATACATTTTAGCTGAATGCGTAGAGCAAATGGCGAAAACATGAATAAATTGTAAAATACAATAGAGAAAAGAATAAAATGATAAAAAAATTGTTTTTCGAAATAAAATAAAATAATATTGCGGACACACTTTAACAACTGTTCCGATAGCAGAAGAAAGACTTAATAATTTGATCTTCGCAAGTGTCAATCAGTACAGAATGTTAAAGTAGTGTCAGTCAGCAGAGAATGTTAAAGTAGGACTCCGCCCTTTTCATCCTTTTTATTTATTCCGAATTGTTGTTATGCCTAATTGTTGTTATAAATATTTACATCCATTTAGCCCTCATTTATTGATTGAAAACTGAGGGCTAAACTATATGAGTAAGCTCTCAAAATTCACAGGATTTTATTGCCAAATGTTTTTATTTTCCTAATGATTGCATTTTATTATTCGCATTCAACAATGTTTAAAATTATGCACACTATATCACAACTTGCAACTTTTCAGTATTGTTTTGACTTATATATTAGCCCAATACTGAAAACAGTTCGAAACTATACAAGCGCCCATATTTAATGCTCCCAGTAAACTACACGCTATAAATCACACTTGCGAGCGGACAAAAGTTATGCCCTACAGTTTGCAGCAACTGTCAAACCAACTGCTCATTACGCCAACTCGCATTCGCACCCCTCCTCTGGCGGCTGCCGCTCCCAAATGCTGCCAGTTAGCCACTGCCCAAAAAATACCACAGAGAAACCCATTGAAATGGCAGTCCGAACTGTCCACTGACTGAGCTCATTATACTCTATTTTTGGTGTTTAGTTGTTGTTGTTTTTTCTATTTTTTGGCTTGCACATTCTCGCGCTGGACCATATGCTGCAAATGCAGGAGCCGGCAGTCGATTCAGCGACCACATAACATCCACACACACACACACACATGTTTACATCCAGTTGGCAGTGTCGTTTCATGTGTGCAGTCAGTTGGCAGCGAGTTGTGGCCACTCGGCCCATTGTGTCATTGGCTCATTGCTAATATTGGAAGCTGCTGCTTTTTGCTGCCCCTGTTGTTGTTGTTGTTTGATAGCAGTGTCAGTGGCACTGACATTGCGAAGGCTAACATTCGCCTCATTCATGTGTTTTATTGCCACAAACACACAAACGCCCAATAACAACAAGACAACGGTCCAGCATTCGACTGCTCCCACAAATGCTGACCCCATATATTTATGCTGCATATGTTTGTGCCATATCTCCGTGCGCATAAACCACAACTGAATGGCGAGCCCAACGGAACTAGAGCAGCAGCAGCGGCAGGAGCAGCTGAAGCAACAACAACCACAGCAGCAGCAGACTAGCAATGCTCATTACCGCAACCAGGGTTGGAAACTGAACCAAGTTTTGAGACTTAGAACACAAAAATTGTTGTATAAATATTTCTAAAATTTTGTTGGAAAACAATTTTGTTATAAATCAAAAGAATAACCCACTTTTTTTAACTTGTTTCGCATTCCAAATGCCATTCTTCAATCGAAGTCCCTTCTGACTATGAGGCAGAGATTTAGTAATACCTTTGACTATATGTGCTACATAGCCGAGCGGCGGTCCAAATTCCAATGGCTGCCGTCTGCAACCACATTTGATGCCACAAAGGCCACAACATGCTGGAAAAATGGTCAACAAATGGGCAAAACTAAGCTGCCTGTTGGCTCTTCATGCTGCGAGTCTGTTTTAATCAAATTGCCACAAAAGTTCACTGGACTAGTTCAAGTGCAAGCCGTTATTCTGCGATTTAGTGGGTGTATATATGTGTGGGTGTGTGTGTAAGTGTGCTTATGTGTGCTGGTTGGGTGGCCCATAAATCCATTCAATATTTAGCAGACAGCAAGAAGTGCAAACGTTAGCACTTTTTGGGGCCGAATGAGCAACAATAATGTTTATTATCATTTATTTTATTTCATTTAAATGACTCGCTCGGCCTGTCGCAAACTCGCAAAAAGCTAATAAGCTGCAGTAATAAATTATGTGCCATGCAGCATATAAATTATGTGCAATTAACTGAATTTCTGCATAAAATGCACAAAATTTTCCATCCAGTAAAAATTATTTCGTTTTAGAAAACTTTTATCAAAAACAAAAATAACAGAGGAAATTCCAAAAATTTTCAGTCATATCCACATCTAATGATGTCACACGTTGTGCACACTTTGCCTATGTGTGAGTGTGTGTAAATGAATTTAAATTTTATTTTAAGTGCTCAAATAAACTGGTATTAATTGTTGTCGCTGGCATTCGGAATGGCATTTAAATTATCTGCTGGCCTGTCAAACACCTATGCGTAGCTCATTTTATTGGCGCCTGATTAAAGTTTATGGCTATGGGGGTACAACATGTTGGCATATCGACAAAAGATGATTAGTGGCAGTGAAATGAGTTATTGTCATAGCAGACCTTCATTTAACTAGAAAGTCGCCTAGGTGGTATT
Source organism: Drosophila colorata (assembly GCA_035041545.1). Classification (NCBI taxonomy): domain Eukaryota; kingdom Metazoa; phylum Arthropoda; class Insecta; order Diptera; family Drosophilidae; genus Drosophila; species Drosophila colorata. Next base: position 924,946 of record JAWNLD010000233.1, read on the forward strand.
TTGTCAACGAATTTGATGAGGTTTCCATAATGACTCTAAATTTAAATTTAAAATGAACGCCATTTTTATGCTGAGTGTCCAATTGAGTTTTTATGCTTATAACATCTAATGCCAGCATACATTAGCTTAAATTACTTTTAATCGAGGCAGTAAAAGATCACAACATGTCACATCCCAAGGAAAGTCAGTTCGGTGTTAAAAAACAAAAGATTGATCAAATTATGCCTAATTTTATGAAACACCATATTATATCAAGAGACGTGTACAAACACAAACTCTAATCTTAGACAAACCAATTTATGTATACACTGATTGAACGATAGAACGATTCAAAATAAGCAACAAGCGTGCTCTAGTCGGCAGCGCCCGACTAGTAGATACCCTGAACCCAGCTGCGAGCTGTCGTTAAATACATGTTAACCCCTTTGAATTCATACATACATACACACATTCACACCATGTCTAAAAATCGATTTTTATCGATATTAATGAAACGGAGCAAGATATCGAAAGAATTTAAAAACTTGTTCTACGTATGACTTAAAAGAATCTACGGTCGAAAAATTTAGGCCTCTAGCTTTTGTTGTTTCCGAGATAGCTGCGTTCATACAGATGGACAGACATACAGACGGACGGAGGGACAGACGGACAGAATATAAATACTTTATGTAGTCGGAGGTACTGTCTGAATGTTACATACATTTTTACAAACCCGTTATACCCTATTTTTTTTTTACCCATTTTCAATGTATAATGAGTATAAACATATATATGTATTAAAATATGTGTTATATATTATATTTATTGCTAGACGCAACACGTATTAACGGCTTGGGTGTAAACGACCGCCCAATACTCGGTCGCAGAGTAGACAAAAAGTTTTAAACAGTCACAAAGGGAATTCTGTTACTTTGCTGCATTGACAATGAAATATTAACTCTATATTTAGAGTCAGTCTTAAAACTGCGTATTTCACAACAATTTATGTATGTTGTGCAACTTTCATTGTAATTTTGAATGTGTATTAAATTGTTGATACTAGTTTTAGATTCATTCAGATAACCAAATAAATGTACTCACTTGCATAAACAATTAGTAATACATACAATTAAATGTATACATGATTCAAGCTGTGCGGTTGCTGCAACAATAAGTTTCTCAAATAGACAGAAAGTCAGACATATAGAGATACGAGCTTGCGCAGATCAACTGTCGTGTTTACTTGTTTGATAAAGTGGAATAAACATTTAGTTAAAATCGACTATAGAAAAGTTGGCTTAAGCTGCAAATATAACTCTGTTTGCCGACAAGGCCTGGGATCAATCAATGTAAATCGAAAGGTCCATGGGTCGCATACCATGCCAAAAAAAAAGAGAAGAATGTATTAATGGCAACACTACCGGCAACACAAGGCCACGTTCAGAACTGACCAGATGCAGGCGTCTGAAATCACAGCCCAGTAGCTGACTCGAGGCAATGGCAGCATTGTTATGCACATGGCCAGTGGCGTGGGCAGTGGGAGCAGTGCCAGAGCCATGCGCCCATTTAAATTTATGTGCAACTTAACGCTTCAAAATTGAGTGCAACGAACGCAGCGCGTCGGGTGTTGGGCGTTACATCAAAACGCCACCCACAGCAGCCGTATCAAGTATACGCCATGGCAACCGGAAGCGCGACTTGGAGTGTTTGCCTGACTGCCTGCCCTGGCCTGACTGCTCCTGACTGCCGCGGCCACTGCCTGCAACAGCAACAGCAACAGCAACAATGCGCGACAAAAACGACAACAACAAGGACGTCGGTTTGCCTGCCTAGCTTCATGTTTTCTTTGCCGCTTTTAATTTCAAAAATTTATGCGCTCGCGCCACACTAAGCGTAAAATAACGATGCCGGGCAAAGTCGCAGTGTTGCAACATTGTTTCTATACTCTATCACAATATGGCCATAAAACTTAACGAGCACACCTGAATAACTTAACAGGTAAATAATAAATATTTAGTTATATTATTTATATTTATTATTACTTTATCAATTAACTAATTATTTTATTTTATTTATATAAAGGCAAATAATAGGTAAGTATTAAATTCAACTTGTTTTTTACATTTTATATCCGTACAATTTTAAAATTATTTGTAATTTTATTGTGTTAAATTTTTGTATATATTGACATTTTTATCTGTCCGTGTGCGTATAGGGTATACTTACTTCGATACATTAAAAACTTGCTTGATATTTGCGTTTTTGCCGTTGTTGTTGCTGTTGTTTCTGTTCTCTCGTGCAAGTTGATCCTTTGCCGCCATTTTGCAACAAACTCCCAGCATGCACTCCATTAAACTCTGCCGTTGACTTTGTTGCCAGCGGCTGGAGGGGAGCTCGCAAATTTTATTTATTAAAAAAGGGTAACGTACAAGTCAAGTGGCTCAGCTCGAAAACAATTAAAATGAAGTTTGTTTTTTTTCCGTTTATTTTTTTGTAAATCTAGTATGAAAAATGTAGCTGCTGGAGTCGGAGTGGAAGGCGCAGTTTTGTTGCCTACTTGAGGGCGGCAAACGAGGCAAAACTGAAATCCAAACCGAGCATAAAATCTTAACGACTTCGGCTAGTTTCACATGCTCAGCACATACAGAAACACAAATCTTGCTAAAGAATGGCATAATTAATTGCCGTTGCGGTTGCCAAAGTCCCGACACTCAACGCCCGGTTAAATGTTGCATGCAAATGGATGGAAGATGGCGCCAGCCGGAACTCGACTACAAACCAAAGGTATAGAGCAAAAAAGGTGCGTTCTATTTGGGTCACCCACAGTGCGTAACGTGCTGCATACTTAATAGCAGCTGTGGGAGAAGGGGTGACCAGGCATTTGCATCACTTGCGATTCGTGGTTTGTGAACTACTATGTGGAGATAATCCATATTAAGGGAAACAACTGAAATAAAATGTAAAACACTGTTCATTTATGGTCCTGTTCTTTAGGATACTTTAGAATTACATCTGTATATTTGTGTTCTAACATTTATTAAAAATAATGAAAATAATTGAGCTTGTTCGAACTAGTTTCTCAAACAAAACAGCGAAATTTAAACAGTAGAAACCTAGTTTTGGACAATGCGGCTTGAATGTTTCCTTAAATTTCTTTCATCAATCTATTTATATTCTCAACATTGGCTGAGAGTTCAACTAGTTGGAATTATTTAAGCAAATTAGGTCTGCTAACAACCATTTATGTTAGGTTGCTTTTCCAGGATTTTTTCATCCGTTTATTTTCCCTTTAGTTAATAATTATGTCTGATAAGTTATAATTAATCAAGTTGGAACTAGTTCGCCGATTAAAATGTCAAAAACTTAGCTATGGCAACTCTGTTTCCAACAATTTGGCCTGTCTTACGCTTACTTCAGCTCTTAAATAAATATTTGCCTATGAATGAAATACTGGCACTCGGCAAGTGCCAAACTCAAAGTCGCAGTCGTTTGTCTTTATCCTCATATATATATACACAGGCTTAAGTACTCATGTGCATCCTAGTAACTGTGTGTGTGTGTGTAATTTTGCAGCGTGAAACCATTTAGCACGCAATGAGGTGCTGCCGATTCGCCAACTTTGCAGCTGGCGCTTTTCAAACTTGACATCGTCTGCTGTTTAATATAGGTTTAAACGAAACAGAGACAAGAACTTGTTTCAAATTTCCTAATGAAACAATTCTCATTAACATTCTAAGTTTGTTGGGGCACCGGAAAAGCTTCTAGTGATTTCATGAAGCAATATTTTGTGCATTTTGTTGGCAACACAATGTTGACAATAAAAAGCTAAATAACATTATGGACAATGGAGTGTGTAATATAATAGGATTACCCAAAGCAAATGAAGTGGATGCATCACTAAGCGGATTAGAATAAAGTTTACCATGCAATATGTAAATAATAATAAATATATTTAAAGTTTTATTCAGGTTGTTTTAGCCACAGTAAAATACATGTTGTATGTGCCGTAAAAGCCTATTTACAAACATATATTTTTACATAAGATTTAGTTTTGTAAATTAAACTTGTATATGTGTTTAAGATGACATGAACAATATATTTGTAATTTAAAAATATATATCATTTGTTGTACCACTCAATATAATTATAATTAGGGTATATATAATAGGGATATATGCAATTAATTATTTCGTTGTGCAGTTGCAAAACAGTAGTCAACATTTTTTTAAAAATATATTGCATAGTTAAGGACAAGTTTTTCAGCTCACCCCTTGTTTAAAATTAAAATAAATAAAACAAGTACTAGCGTTCTTGTTGAAATTGCCTAACTACAGATACCCTGTACTCATCTACGATCTGTCGAAACACACATACGCCAAACCGATTTTAGTCAGCTTTTATCATATTAATGACTGGAAATCGATTTCTAAGAACGAGATGGAAAGTGAACATTCTCTGCCTTTGGTCTACGAAATACACAAATCGATGTATTTATTCCTTATTCCTGTTAAGAAAAAGTAGTTAGGGTTAGATAAGGCAAAAGTCACATAAATTTGCACAAATTTATCAAACTCTTGATATCCATTTAATGTGTACAGGGTATAAAAAAAGAAATGTGGACAGCTGTTGGCTGCTGCATCATTTTCATGAAAGAACGTCATCCCAGCCGCAGGCAATACGTTGGAACGAAACAAAATATGAAATAACAAGTACGAGGCAAGTGTAACCGACTAGGAATTATCCTGTACCTAAAGCTAATAACATGTTGTGTATATCAGCTTATCAGCTTATATATATAGATATTTTTTTCTGATAATAATTAATAATAAACATGAGTCCAAGTACAATAAAATCTTTACGATATATACCATACTACAACCAAGAATTAAATGTAATTAGTTTACATCGATCAGATAAATTTGCTAAATTTAGCTCTTATGTTTCCAAGATTTTATTTCCATATAACCATCACATCCGTCACATACATTCACTACTACTTTCAACATGGCTATACCCTTATTTACCAATTTTTAAAGGCTACAGGGTAGAATAAAAAATAAAAACAGCACACGTTGCAACTAATTTCGTGTTTGTTTTATGCACTTGCAACATTGTTGCAACTCACACACACACACACACACACACACAGTATTCAGGCACAGCTAGACAAACTTCAACCGCCATCAACATCAACGACATGAGAGCCAAGTCGACTGAAGTCGAGTTGAACGAGAACTGCAAGCGTTTAGCATGCGATGTCAGGGGTGCTTTTCGGGGAGGGAGGGGGAGAGGCAACAACAGGCACTACATTCAGCAAACTTTGCGGCATTTTCAGCAATTTGTGGTATTTTACTATTTAATCCTTAACTGTCTTGGGTGTCACACTAATACACAACGAGGTCCCCTCGTCCTGTCAGCTTGCCACGCTGCCTGCCACAAGCCATCAACAGTTTGTTTCAAATCAGACGACGACTATGACGATGACATTGTGTGGCATCAGCTCTGGCAACAGCCCGGCCACTGGCACCTGGTGTTCAAGTTCTCCGCTGCACCAGCCGCCCCTTCTCATGCTGATCCATTGTTACCCGGCACTAGACACAGCCATTGTGCTCCTAGAGTCTTGCCGAGTCTCGCTGCCTGGCATGCCTACTTATTGTTGCCAATCCCTGAATCTAAATTTGTGTGAGTGTGTGACTGTGTGTGTATGTGTGTGCTTGAACTGCCAAAAGTACTTCTCGGTTCTGGATTCTCCCTACGAAGTTTAATTAAAGTCGCGCTACAACTTTTGATATGTTCTTCGAGTTGTTCCTGCCGCGCTCATCCGTTTCCGTTCCTTCCACAGCTTTGCCTCTCACATTGTGGCACAGTGGGTAATGGCATTCGAACCAATATTACTTGAAAATATTATACAGTTTATTTAGATACTATGTGATGGTAGCTTCAATTGAATGCTGTGTGTGTTTTTTAATATATGTTCATCTTTCACTTTATATTCATCGCAAGTTTGTAATTAAGATATGCAATTGCATTTTCGTAATTTCCCACTGTGCATTGTAATAAGTTTTGCTGTTTGGGTTCATAGGGACTTACATTCTTGCCTGAAATCTTCCTATGACAGTTTGCCTTGCACAGTTTTGTTTAGTTTGCTGTTGAATGTTTAAGTTTTCGTATCAACTTAGACGCACTTGCACATGAATGCGTGCATTGTAACAACATGCGTGTGAGTATGTGTGTGTGCTTGTGAGTGTGTTCATGAATTTTCAGAGAAGACAGTTACTTGCAGTTCAAATCTGGCTTTGAATTTACGACTAAAAAATGGCACAATTATTTTTTCTAAGATGTAAAATCTTAAATTTCTTTTTTTTTCAGCCTAATGGCTGGTCAATTGTCCTAAACACAAAAAAGTAATTTTATTTCTATGTAATATTCATAATGCTATTATTATTGTTCGAAATGTATAAAATGGAATTGTACTCGTATTAAATACACTTTCAAAGAGTCCTGAAAATTACTTGCAAAGCTTGTAAAAGCAAGAAAATATATAAAATATATATATATTTTTTTTAATGGTAAACCAATTTATTATGTATGTAAATATGTATAAATTTGTTTCTCATTTGCTAGTATCAGAAAGTCTTAAGTTAAGCTTCAATATTATACAATTTTCAAAGCAAACAGTGTTATATATGTATTTTTTTAATATTTTGTATTTCTTAATAAACAAGAAAAATACAATTTTATCTTGAATTTCGAATTGAATGAAGTTAATAAATGGAAATACCAATTTATATTTAATTGAAGAGGGTATTTAGGAAACGTTTTAGGTAAGGGCCCTCCAAAGTTTCTTTCCTTATATTTATGTGTATATATTTATTTATATATGTATGTACATTTTGTGCAGGCAAGCGCACAAATTGACAGCATTATGAAAGGTCAGGTCAGAGCCCAGCGACCAAATTTATATATATTAGCCCGGCACGTAAGTAAAAAGGACATTCCATTGTACCATAATGTTGGGCAGTTAGCACACACACACACATTTACACTGGGACATACTGAGAAATACACAGATGCCAAAAGAAATTCCAAAAAGGAGACCAGCAGTTATCCTTACTCGTCCTCGGTTTCAGCCACTGGCAATCGTGTGAGTGTCAAATGCCAGGCCATGGCCACTCGTCCTGGCAACACATGCGACCGGGCGGATTCACTTCCCGCCATCCCACCCATCTCACCCTGCAATGCCAAATGCAAATTTTATTTATGAATATGATTTCTGGCAACAAACAATAGCGCCCAGCATTCGCCATATAATAAAAACCCAAAATGTTGGTTTGACAAACTCATACAAATGGGAGAACCAATCTCAACCCGCCGCCCGCCTTCTGGCGCCGGGTGTGGCTGCAGCTGTTAACCCTTGCACTGGCGAAACGACCCTGCGGCTCTGGGCCGCTCGAGTGCGTGCCAAAAATGTACCATTTACCATCTATGGCTGACTTGTGCGCGTGTTAAAATAATAAAATATGCTGCTGGCTGTTGTTTGTGCTGCATGGCCCTCGCACACACATCCAGCTCAGTCCTGACGTGGCTCTGAGGATGTCCTGACCGCATAGTGCAGGAAATCAAAAATTGAGGAAATGAAATTTGGTTATTAGTCAGCGCGGCACGCTGACAAGGATGGCGTCGGCTAGGTGTGGCAGGCAGTGTCTGTGCCGTCAGTCCTGCTCCTGCAGAACACAAGACCTGCTGCCTGTCTGACATACGTCACCCCCGTATCCGTCGCCGCACACAATAATTATAAATCAACGCAGGCACTCGAATAAAGTCTAGACAATGCCTGACAAAGGCAGCCACAGCCACAGTCCAATAATGGCAGTGGAATGGAGCTGGTCGGACCACGTAACAGCAGCGTATTGCTTGGCCGGATGCCCAACAGTGACCATCATTAATGCACCCACACACGAGCACCCATCCACTTGCTTGCCAACTCTGAGCAAACATATTCAAAGCCCATGCCAAATGTATCAAATTCAAATTTGAATAATGACCAGTTGATCAGGGGTTGAAAGTTCTCCGAAAACATAGCCAATTTACTGTGTTCACTCTCAAACAAATATTGAACAAACAAGTAAGAGTGCTCTAGTTGGGAGTGCCCGACGAAGAGATACCCTCAACAAAGCTGTGAGCTATCGTTACATACATTTCAACCCCACACAATCACACATAAACACACACACCATAGCACAGGTTGTTGCACTTGAATTGGGACAAGTCTGGAATGGTATACAAAATCCGAAATATTCTTGATCTGGGTATGCTCTACGGGAACATATTAAACTAAATTTGTAGGCTCTAGCTTTTTTGTTTCTAAAATAAAGAATAAGGTTACAAAACTGATAATTATCTGTTAAAAGAAAACGAAGTGGATTATCGTAAATTTTAAATAAACTTGACCTAAGAATTCAAAAGATTTAAAAACCAACCATACCTTCTGTGTTTCTTAACAGTTCTTCATAAAACTTTTTGCGATAGATAATAATAAAATTATATTAAATTATTATTTAAATATTTTATTATTTCAACCAAATCTGGTGTCTCTAAATCTCATAATCTAGGATCGGGCGGAAATCGACTTGGCTGTTAAACCTGATCAAGAATATATATACTTTATGGGGTCGGAGGTGCCTTCTTCTGCCTTCTACCATTATACCCTTTTCACACATTTTCAATGGATTCAAGGTAAAAAAACCTGTAATAACGTTTTACCAAAAACAAAAAAATAATTAAGCAAAAGCTTTATAGGGAACATAAAAATATTTGGTTGGAAACACTAATGAATTTCGTAGTGAAAGAATAATGGATAATACAGTAGGTTTTGGAAGGAAAGAATTTTGGTTATTGTGTTACACAAAGAGAAATAATGAATGTAGAGAAAACGATAATAGAAACACGGCCAATACTTTGAATAAAGCTGTAAAACCACAAAAATGTAGTTTAACTATTGTAAACTAGATTGATTTAATTAAAATAATCAGTGGCTTAACTGTGATTCATACGGTCTGTTATTGTTTTCAAAAGCACAAAACTAAAACGTATTCGTATTTCAATTGGTTTCTTTTGCGAACATTTACGGTTCCTGCCATGATCGCACATATGTAGGCAACTGTTTTTTTCCACTGGCTTTCACATTTGACATTAAATAGCTGCTGAAATAAATCAGCATGGCATAAAAGCACACAGAAATCAGCGATAGCAACAACAGCAAAATCAGCAACAATACGCAGCCAGGCAAGAGGTGCAGCTCGCCTCATATCGCACGTGTAGCATCAGAGCGGTAGGACGGCTCTGCCTCTGCATGCAATAAACAAATAAATGTGCGAATTGGTGTTGCTGCTGTCGCTGTTTATTTAAAAAGAAATGCGGGCCATGATTTTTAGCGACGTGGCACGTACACAATAAGTGTTTCGGGCATGGGTAGGCCAGACAGTTGGGCACTTAAAAGAGCCCAGCAGCAACGGCAGCAATAACAACGACAACAACAATGCCAGCAGCAACTGAAGCAGCTCCTGTTGCTGTCAATTTTGGGCTCCTGCCTGCCAGACAAGCTGATGAGCTGCCTGATGACTACCGCATGATGAGCATTGCTCGTCTCCAGTTGTCAGTTTGTTGCTGTGCTGTGCTGTTGTTGTTGCCATTGCAATGGCGTTGTTGCTTGTTTGCTTGGCTCAGGTTACATACAAAAAATAATGCAGTTGCAGCAGTACAACAAATACAGTCAGATACTTTATGATAAAATTTTTTTAAAATGTTATCAAAAATTCATTACATTATGCAATTTACAACAAAAAGGACTTGTTAAAAAATAATAAATAACGTAAACCAAAATCATTTGACAAATTGGCCGCAGTTTCTTTTAAATATATAAATTTATCACTGCGGTAGTCTGCGCTAGGGGCGAAGCATGATGTAGTGTGCAAAAGCGGTTAGAATTATATATACGCGAACTTTTGATGTTTTGCTACGATAGTCCGATCAGATCGATTCATATACCGATCAAAAGGTATCGTTTAAACTAGAAGGAAACCATAGCACACTATGTGATACTCATCTAGTTCATGAGATTCGGAAAAAATTTACATTTTTTAACCTGGAGCTTTCAGAAATTCGTTCAGGCATCTAAATTTGTGCTTCGAATACGCGTCGAATGGTATCTCACATATTCAAATCCGATAACTCGTTCAATTGTTTTCAAGAAAATAAATTATTTGTGTGTTTCTGAAAATTTGATGTTAATTTGAGGGTTTATGGAACTTTGTGGGCTTGTTTCCTATCATGAACCAAGAAACTTTTGTTCTACTACTTTTGGAAAAACCCGCTAGTTTGGCGGGAAGGTTCTGAAATCCCTTTAAATGGACGTACCTTGGCTTTTTTGTTCTTAGGTACGCAGGTAAAAAGTTACAGGTGAAAAAAGTTTTCAATTGCACATTTTGATAATTTAAAAGAAAACGGCGCATACGAATGTTTAATATGTTGTAGGCATTGAGTCTCCGCAACTTTTGGTATATGCCACATATCTGGGATAATTCGTTTTTGCAAGATATTCCTTGTTTAGTGTACATTGGAAAAATAAACAGTGCTGCCAGACAGTTTTTTTAAATCTGTTTTTTGACACTACGGGAACTAATTAGTTTAAATGAATTGCACAGTTTCTGTGGATATAACTGTATTTACGGATTGCGTCAACTGATTTTGATTCACTTTAAAATAATTTAAATTAGTTGATGGAATGGATTTTAATTTAGTCAAACATCTATTCTGTTTGAAATTTGGCGCGAACAGCTGATTTTGATTCACTGTAAAATAATTTAAATTAGTTGATGGAATGGATTTTGATTTAGTCAAACATCTATTCTGTTTGAAATTTGGTGCTAACAGCTGATTTGAGGTTGTGCCGCAAAACGCAAAAAACAAACATTCCAATGGTTTTGTATGTTGAAATCAAGTTGAAATCAAATAAAAATTTAATCAAAATTAGTTTACGGAATTATAAATTATAAATTCTTAGTAAAAATTGTGAAAATACATGTTTTAGCACGCGCCTTACAATATCAATGTGATATTGAGAATGGCGTCTTCTTAAATAAAATGCTTATTGATTTAAAATGTGAATGTCGATACTTTACGATACGATATAAACAGTCGGAAACTGTCTACATTTTTATTGGTTTTTTCGGAAAAGATTGATTTTTTGTAACTTGTGGGTGCGGGAGTGGTCGAGAATATTCGGCTCGATTTTTCCCCATTTTTAATGGTTTCAGAATATAAAAAAAAGCTGTGTCCAAGGTAAAAAGTTGCATGCGCTGTTTTTGCGTTTTAAAACGTTTATAAGGCAATTGGCCAGTTTTGCCACATGACTTGCAAATATATTAATTTTTTTCCAACAGAACTTTGTTCAACTCAGACAGTTCCTGTGGCAGCTATATAATATAGAAATATAATCCAGTCGACATTAAAGGTATGTAAATGTACTGCTTGCAAAAAAATTATGTGTTGTGAAAAGTTTTATCAACATACCTTTTAAGGATAGAGAGAAGAATTTATTAAGAAACAATTGAAAACATTTAATTTTAACAATTAGGATAAAGATAATTGAACATGATATCGTTCGTAAACTAATTGATTAATTTAATTTAATAAATTTAGGCCACTTAAAACATATTTTCTTTCACAACAATTGTAACTCAAAAATTTATTTTGGCAACGTTTATTTGTGTTTCTCTTGAAAGCCATTAAATGGACATACGTACATTCTAAATTTGTGGAAACTTGACTTATTTGGAGCATATAAAAGTAAACTTTTAAGCTCAGAGATACTATTCCAATTCACTTAGCTATCAGTTTTTCGGTTGCCAAAGCCTCCTGCTATCCTATCAGATTCAATCTGATTATGGCTTGGCCTCAGCCTTAGCCTGAGCTTCTCAGTCTCGGTGTCAGACTCGATGCCTCAGCAACTGAGCTATTCGCTAAGACCAGAGGCTAAGCCCAATTGGTTGCCTATTGACAAGCAGAAAATTGTTTTTATTTCACTTTTTCTGCCCTTTTCGCTAGCAGCTCGCTATTTATGCGTCTTTGATGCTGGCTCCTTTATATTCCACCCGTTGCGAGTGCTTGTTTTTCCTTTTGAGCTTTTAGACCAAATTTTCGATTACTTCCATTCAAGTTGTTCGTTTTGGGTTACGTTTTCAACAAGTGGCATTGCGCTCGATTCCTGGTTGCCTTGACAGTATTTAAAGAAAAACATGAAAAATATGAACACAAACAAACAATTACCAGCATCAGAGCAACCATTTTTTATACCTACTCGCCCGCTGTGCTTTCTTCTTCTTTCAAAGCTGCCAAGTGTGGGTGTTTATTATTGGCTTTATTGTTGCCAGCCCCAACTCTCATCAAATTTTTTTTCATGTCGCGTCCCAACTCACATCAGAAATTATTGAACGGATTTCAATAATTTAATTTAAAGTGTGTTCTTATTTATTTTAAGAAAACTTCCAACACTTCAACTTGACCTTTTTATATATTAACGTGAGGCTTGACTGCTGTATTGGATATCTCAGTCTTGTTTGTATTTTCCTAACATTCATATCTACTATTATAAAAATAAATGCATGTCAATTTAATTTTTCCATGTGTTCCCCCGCTAACTCAATAATTAGGCTGAGAGGGTGGGGGTAACAACTTCCAATATATCCCTATCACATATTCTTTTAAAGCAAGCCCACATGTATGACCTCATTTAACAAACAATTTTAAAATCTCATATTTGGCCGCTGAATTTCCGCTGTGGTTTTAATAGTTTCGCCTGAGTGCCATTGCGGTTCGGTTTCTGCTACTGGTTCTGGTTCGGTTCGGTTTGGTTCGGGCTTATTTTGAGCCGTTCTCATCTACCGAGGGCTGACCGTAATGGGGCTTCATTTGGCGGCAATAAAGCAGTTAAAATAACTACATGAAAAAATGTTGTTTGTTGCCGGTGGTTAATTAAACGGCTGCCGAGATATGCGGCATCGCCAGATGGACAGAGAGCTGGACATTTTATCAGCATGCACAGGACACAGCTAACAGGACGCAGGACGCGCATTAATGCCAAACATAAATAACAGCGCGTTAAACAATTGCAACACCAGCCATAACAATAATAATAATAATAATATAAATGATATGCGAATGCCATAACATGCAATAAAACAACATGCAAGCCGAATGACACGAAAACTCCTAGCCAATAACACCAGAGAACAACAACAACAACAATTATAACAACAACAATAGAGGGGTTCCAATATAATTACAGTGCTGCTGTTGCGGTTAACAAATTTATAACACACCATAACAAGGCGTCTGCTCTCTGGGCTCCGGCTCGGCTAGTTTGGGACATGCTCTAAAATTGCCACGCCCCATACACACGCACACACACAAAGGTCTCCTAAACATGCAAGCACTTGACCAAATGTTTCCGGCGCACATGGCCACAGGTTGTCACAAAATTGCTGAGGTGCAGATGCAGAAGCTTTGCAGGCGAAACAAAGGGCTCTGGTCGGGCCTCAGACTTGGCACCTGACCCCGTACCGGTCACGGCCCCGGCCCCGGCTCCGGTCCCGGGCTCAGCCACGCCACGGACCCCGCCCGTATCCGATGTCGACAGCAGTCAGCTGTTTGATTTATGTATGTAGCTATTGTTATTATTGCTGTTGCTATTGTTGTTGTCGTTGCTGCTGCTGCTTGTTGCAGTACAAATTAAAAATGTTCAAATGTCTGAAGCCATAACTCAAATGTCGATGCATTTGTTTAATTTGAAATGTGCATGTGGCAGCACTTTCGCCTTGTTGCTCTCGCAATGTGTAATTGCCCAACATAAGCGATGCATTAAGACTTAATTAATGTAATTGTATGGGACCTAAGCAGCGTCAACTGCAAACGGGCAACGAGAGAGCATTTCAAATCCAACAATGCTTAAAAGTTGAGGTTTGCTTTGGATTTGTCACTAAGCAACAGACACTTGTTACGAACAGGGTTGGGAATTGTGGTCCTGAATAGCTAGTTACCTATTATACAAATGACTCTGGCTTGAGTTTTCAATTTCGAGAAACTACTTGGAGCAGCTATTCTGAGAATCAAGCCAATTGAAAGTTACTCATCTATAATTGATATTTAGATAGAGGATAAAATAAGTTTTTGGCAGCCGTTGAATAAATTTAGAAGACCAAAGACTAACTACCCATTTGACTATTTATAGTCAAAGCTATACTCCGTTTACTGTGGCTAATTGTGAACTAACATTGGATTTGATTTGAATTTGTCATGAATTAACAAAAAATACAAATTCTATTTAGGCAACTGATGGATTATGTGGCCATAGATATTTAGGAAAGTGTGCTTGATAAGCTTGTAACTATTTTTTATATTACAACCAATCAAAATAATAATAATAAAACATCTGGTTAAAATTTAAATTTAAATTATATCTTTGTCATTAATTTTTAAATAGTCTTTATTCAAATAACAGTGGCATGTTTTTTATGGTTGTCAATCGAATTGAAAACTTACATAGTTTCCATTTACTTATATTTGTAACTTTTATTTCTCCTATAAGATTACTTACACGAGTTCACTATTCTAAAACACTTATTTAAATACTTTCAATATTAAAAGTATTATTTGCAAACTTGTTTTTCCTCACCACTTCACAGTTACGCGACCTTTAGGCAATAGGAAAAATACTTTGTAGCTTCGAAGTATTTTAACATAAAACTGACGTCTGACCACAAGTAAGGCATTTATGACTTGGACAACCGGCAATGACATGACATTCAAACTATAGTAAACCGCACCTTGGCGCGACTACCCCCAGCTAGCTCATTTTGTAACTATAAACGACAGGGGCCTCTCACCGCAGGTGGCTAATAGAACCGGCATTGGCACCACATCAAAATGACCCGCGGGACCCGCTTGGTGCAGAAGTTGCAGACATTGTTGGCGGCAACAATTAGATAAAAATCAACAGGCATGCAGGCAGAGAGTCAGACAGGCAGAGACAGAAAGAGAACACACAAAACCGCAAAACTAAATGCCACGCCCATTTAATTGCATAAAACATAACGCCGTCTAGTACCAGGAGACGGGCGACAACTGCTGGCGACATTTGGCTTCAAAGGGCAGCCGAACTGCCCATCGCATCAGGTCCCCTCTCCCCCACCCCCCTTCAACCATCGGTCAGTGCATAAAATTATTTCCGTTCTGCAGTCGCAGCAATTCTAATTAAGGCAAAAGACATTCGGATTGACACGAGACAAGCGATGGGCTGTATGGGATGTAAGCCGAGCAGCCGCTGACCAACACCCGCTGCCACTGGCCCGCCACCATTCCACTCCCTCGCCCTGCCTCTTATCACTTGGCGCAAATTGCATAGAATAAATTTTCATTAAATGCGCAGCCAAGTCACAGTCTAAAGTCAATGTAAAGTGGCAGGACACAGTGAACTGGCCGCGCCCGCTGGGTCAATGGCCCCGCACTTGCCATCGACTTGTCCATTTTCATAATTTTTAATTATTTTTAATTTAATTGTCGCGCCTCGCGTGCTCTTCGCTACCAACAACAAGTGACTCTGACTCAACTCTTGACAGCGGATCACTGCCCGCCGCGTCGGGGAGTGCAGCAAGAAACAGCGTCTGTATACGGACTATTTAATAAGTCTACATGTACGATTGAAATTTGCGCCAGCCACGACGAATATGGAATACGCTTACAGAGATATGGAAGCAGTATGGGCTGGAAATGAAAACAAAAAGTTTCCAGTTCTAAGTCAATGCTAATTAAATCACACAAAATAAATTACTTGATTTGTTGGTGGGGTAAAAGTAAAAACCACAATATCTATATTTTCTTTTACTATTCACTCACAAAATAATAAGCTTTTGGTCTTATCAAACTTTAAATAACTTTAAGTTGTTACAATAGTACGATAATAATTCGCCAACCAAATCAGAATAAAAATGTGGCTTGAGTTAATCAAATATTTATCAGATTAAAATTAAAATTATTTGTCTGAAATATTTAAACTTGTACATTTTTTTAATCATTAAAATTATACATTTAAGAATAATACATACAATCATATTAGCCCAGTTTTTAATGAATAAATCTTTAAGAAAACAATAATTTAATAATATTTTGCAGTTAAATAAATATAAGCTATCTGCGTTCTAAATACCCTGATTAATTCAGCCTACACTTCTCAAAAATTATGCGCATGATTCTTAAGAACTTGCGATAGCGTAAAAATATGTGTGTCTATAAAAATTTTACGCTCGTTTCAACAATTTCAGTTTTTCCAAGAATTGTTTTTAACATTTTTCATGGTCGATGCTGCTGCTGCTGCTGCTGCTGCCGCTTTGCGTGTCCATTGCCTACGAAACATAAACACAAAATTTTAATTACTTCAAATGTGCGGGCGCACTTAGAGAACATTTTGCGGGGTCAGCTGGGCTCCGATACAGAGTTGGACTGGCAGGTGCCCAGTAGCCACAGCCAGCGGGGCGCTGCCCGTAGTTCAAAGTTATTTACCCCCAAAAATGTTATGTAATTACGAAAGTTTTTGGCGCTCAGCTCTGAATATAAACGCTGGTCGTTGTCAACGTTATGGCAAAATTGTTATCATCATCAACAGAAGCAGCAGCAGCAGTGGCATTGCCAAACCTCAAGCCCCAGCTCGGTCGGCTGCTGGGGGTTGGGCTAACGGGCTGCTAGGGGATGCCAACTTATTGTCGCCGCTCAAGTAATTCACACAGCAGGTGCTCGCAGTTAGGTGCGGTTCCCATCGTCCAACTCTAGCAAAAATAATTATCACTCTTGATTATCTTTTGTAGAAATTAGTGTGTACGCGCCCCTTCTCTTCTTCTGCTGCTATTGCTCCTCTTTCAGCCAAGCAGGACACCCACACCCCTACTCACCCCAAATCCGCGTCCACCTCCACCCACACCCGCACAGCGCAACATCGTAAAAGTAATTGTTGTGTTTTTGTCAAAAACCTTTTGGAACGCTTTAAATGGTAGACAGGCGCCTGAGGGGGCAGATAAAACTGCCAGCGAACTATGCTAACTGTTTAATGTTGTTACCTGAGCAAATTGTCGACGCTTGTGCAAATTTCTCAACGTTTTATTGGGCACATAGAAGCGACATTATGTTAACAATTCCGTGCCGCTGCGTGGGCGTGAGCTTACTCTGATGTTTACCTACAAATTGCTTCATATGCTTACAATATAATTTACTTTTTAATGCTGGTAATGGATAAGGGTCTGTGGTTTGGCAAAAATCTTATTGAAATTGCTTTGGTTTACTTTGGGACAGATCCCTGCTAATTGCTTTATATGCTTGAAATACTATTAGGGTTTAAGTAATTGTAATAGATATCAACTTGTGGCTTTTAATTTGGTTAAGACACTTCAATGTGGTTGTTCATATTTTAAGCCATTACGAGCTTGTCTTCGTGCAACAGAAACAAGTTAATGATTATCAAAAGTAATTTAATTATGAGTAAATATTTTACCTTAACAAATATGTGAGCTGAATATGAATATAAATTGTTGTGCGGGGCTTCGTATATTAACTTTGATCTAGTTATGTTAAGCCGAAATGAACATCGATTTTTAATATCGGATTAGAAAATCATGTTGATAATCATCGATGTGCCGATATATCGAAAAAAAGATTATCGAGTTAGAATTGGAAAACAGTGATGTTGTTAACATCGATGCATCGATGTTTCGATTTTTTTAACATCAATAACGTAAAGTTCGCTTTCTTTTAGGGCGTTTCAGCTTAAGCTTTAGGATTCCAAAACGGAATAAGAATCGATCGAAGTGCATCGAAATATCGTAAAGAACATTGTCGAGTTAAAATTGAAAAAAATCGTTGCTGTTAACATCGATACATCGATATTTCGATTTTTTTTTAATATCACTACTTTGATCTAATTTTGTTGTGTTCAATTAAATATTCTTTTACTAATTTAGAGACTGTTCAATACCAATAGATTAAATTTACTTTCCATTTACATTTCACATTTTGTGAATCAATTAAAAACCATGAAAATACCAAACTTCCAAAGTATTCAGATTAGATTAAATAAATACACACTAATTCAGAACATAACACAATAACCAAATAAAAAAAAATGTAATCCTGACATTTCTTTGAGTAATTTTAATTTTATTACACCAGAAAGTTTTCTGGAGAGCCTGTGCGATTTTATTTGAAATGCATTCCCTGGCCAATTTAAATCAACTTTTACTTTTATCGACATTATCTATTTATCCGATTTGAGAAAATGTCCTTGAAACAAGAATTTTTTTCTAATGAAAGAAAATTTGAACCTTAGCCGGGTTATAACAAGAATAATTTTGACTTTTCCACAAAAAAGTTTTTACGAGTTTACAAAATAAACGTATGCCTATGAAAACTAAAGTATGTAGTAATAATGCCATAATTGAAAAAGCTTGAAAGAAGTTGCAGTTCGATTGGACTCCTTGGGATCTTTAATTTCTAAGTAAAAAAAAAAAAAAACCCTACACAAGAGACGTATATTAGCTCTCTCTAGATAGTTGGTTGCAATTTCCTAGCCAATTGCATCTGTAAAAGTGCAAATTGTCGAGTGGCATTTTAGAAATTCCATAAATGGCTGAGACCGAAAACTTTTAGATGACATTTGTGCCCCTTAGCTGGCCGAGTGCACGCTTGCCACAGCTACTTGTGGATACACATACTCTGCCACATTTCATGTTAACAACGCGCATTGCGCATTTCCGCTGCTGCTGCTGTTGGGTAAAACTTTTACTTTTGTTTATTTGTCGCTCATTTTAGTTGATGTTGATGTTTTTTCATCATTTGCAGCTTGGGCTTGGTCTTGGTCTCGGCTTTTTGTGCTATCTGCAGCTGTTGTTCGACTGGGGCTTGTGTCTGCCTTTAAATGAAAGCTAATTAAGTTTTATTTTTCAACAGTTTGTGTTTCTGAATACGCTGCGAATACTCTTTGCCTGCATTGCGTACACTTTTTGCCCCGCACTTAAAGTGACTGCGTCCGTCCGTCCATCCGCCTGTTCCCCCCGCACCCTGTTGTTTGGGCCTCCTTTGGTCATTACAAGTTGATTAACTCATAAACATTTACTGACAACTGACAACTGACGTCTGACAAGTGGCAACTTTGTTAGCGCCGTCCAACAACCAACTGATTTTTATATTTTAACTTAACTTCTCTTGATTTCTTTATTACTTATTTAATGCGCTCTTTTTCTTTACATTACTTTTATTTTATTTTTATTTTTTTTTTGCACAGCAAAAAAATGTTGAAATAAATTTGCGTTTTCCGGAATTCGTACGCATTGCTCCGCCCCGCGTTTGCTTTGTGTATAGCAAAGTGCACGGCGTACTTTCTTTTTCGCTTGCTCGTTCGCATTTTGTTTGCCTGGTTATCTTTCGTACTTATTCCGAAATTAAATTTCAAAGAGTTGTTCGTTTTTAGCTTTTTCCTGTCGCACATTTTTTACGCCGCTTTAAATTCACGACCATTTTTTTCGCACTGTCATTTGCGCTTTTCATTAATTTGGCGCAATTTTTTCCTCCCATCGTGCGAACTTTTATTTTGTATATTTTGTTTTTCCTTCTCGTTTTTTATTATTTCCAGCTAGGTACATTTTGGTCAAAGTAATGTTGATTGTTTGCTCGGTTGACTTTGATTACGAAATTGTTCAAAATAAATACAATTACGTTGAGCAGCGGATTGCTTAAGCTGGCACTAAGCAGACTTTTAATTGACTTTTTAATGCCCCGTACGAAATATGCTAATGGGTATGAGGGATGTTACTGAATGGAATATGAAATTTTGTATATTGTGGTTTGAAATATCTGCAGAAGTAAACATCAAATATCAATTCAAATATCTGAGAGTGGCCTAGTCCAAATAGTAACACATTATATATTTGAAACCGAAAACAGGGTATAGGTTCGTCCAGCATTCAATTCAGTGTCATTCCTGTTTTTTTTAAGCTGCCTTAAGATCAGCTTGGAAAAGTTCAGAATTTGAAGGAAGGTAAACATTTTTTGGATTGTCAATGTTAATTAGAAGACAACCTGTTGATTTAGAGGTTCAAAAATGAAAGGTCAGGTTAGATTGGTCAATGCTGGACCCTTATCCATTATTTAGCATGTGGCTCCAATTAATTTTCAGATAGTACACAAATTTTGAGATTTTACCATGTTGAAGTTTAATGTGTCATCGAAAAATTACCCAGCTAATCTTAAAGTTCACCTTACTCAGCTGTTTAACGAACCACTTAACAGCATTGTTATAAACATTTTAAAATGTTAAACAAAATGTTAAATTATGTTGAAGCTTTACAATTATCGGTAATTGGTGTTGAAAACAAAGATAACGCGGTTCTAAATATAAGTACAAAAGGTATAAAATTCGTTACCGTGTGTTCCTTAAAATTTAAGGACAGTTCGCACTTGATTGATTCCATAATCAATAATTAATTCTGGATAGTAAAAAAACAAAATTCTTTATATAAGTAAAAAAAAACCTATTGTAAGAATTTTGAAACACCTTATATTGTTCTCAATTTACGGATAACGTTTCTTATATTAAATACTGTTTCGATCCATACGTATTATACATATTTTTATTATATATTTTAAGGATTTATGTATATAACTTTTTATCAAATAAAAACATTTTTCTGTTTGTTTGAATGTAGTAAATAAAAATAAAGTTACAACAATCGGAAAACACGTCCTCGATATAACCAATAATTTGGCACCACTATTTATAATATTACCTTATAGCTTTCAATTAATTTGAGTGGACGAATTGAAATTAGTCATCAAAGATATTCAACAAAGTAAGCCTTGGGCAATATTTCTGTGTAATTCATTACATGTAAATTTTGGAATTTATAAATTATGCAATTATCAATGCATAAATATGCACTGAAATACGCTGCGTAATTACATGTAAATGTTGAATATTGTCAATATCGCAATTTTTCAGAAGTTTCAACATCTCATTCCACTGCTGTCTGTCATTCGTTGTCATTTATGTACATTCGTTCATTCATTCGTTTGCTATTAGTTTTACTTCAACAGTATATATATATTTTTTTTGTAGCACATTCCTTGGGTCCCCATCTATCGTAAAAGTATTCGCTCCCCGCGCCGTTGTCAATTTGATATGCCCCACTGCAATTTCCGTAAATTGCGCGTAAATCGTTTCAAATTTTCACTTGTCTACGTTTGATTTTGCCTGCATTACACACACACACACACAGGCTCACATAATTCAGCAAACATTTTTTCCATTACATTTTTGTGGAGGGGTCGGGAATAAGTGTGTAAGCCAAATAAATCAATAAAAAATTATGCTATATAATGTATAGAAATCGAGGCAAAGTTGAAGGCAAAGGCAAAAGTAAACGAATCCGAAGCCACAGCGAAATGAAAAACAAACTGCCCGCCACTTTTGTCCTGCAGGAGTCTAGTATTTTGCAGAACATGATGATAGAGATGGGGACGAGAACGAGGACGAAGACGTTGCCAGCGAAATTTTAAACGGCATCTAAAGCCTGCAAATATGAAACTTATGGCAATAATATTGATGTCGTCTTTGACTCACAAGCCCCACCACGCCCCACACACACACACACCCACACACACATCTCCCCCTTTGCACAGCGCTGCTGCAATATAAAAGATGCCCGCAGCATGAAAACGATAGACGCAGAGCGAAAAGGCTGCGGATTGCGAGTTGCGCGGGGAGCGGGTTGCGGGCTGCGGCGGGGCGTGGCAGGACGAGACGGGGCCGCAACGAATTGCGATAAAGATAAATAAGCAGCGATATACTTGATGATGTCCTTGTTGCTCTTGTCGCGCTCACGGCTGCCTCCGAGTTGTTATTATTATGCCCGTCGTTGTTGTTGTTGCTGTTGCTATTGTTGTTGTTGTTTTCGCTGTTGCTGTTGCCCTTGCCGCTGTTTCTTTGCTGGTTTCGCTGGCGTTTAGGGTTTCCCCTATTGTATTATTTAAATTTGATTTTATTTCACGAAAATTGAGTTTCGTTTGCGGGCTTGCGCTTTTTTTTTTTTCCCATGCCTTTCTCCGTGTATTGTCCTTTCTGTTGCTCCTTATCTCCAGAGGCGCGGCATTTCTTGTTATCGTTTATTTTTAATGCAGCCGAAAGTTCGTAAACAAATTATAATATTGAACTTGTCATAGATACGCGCCCTACCATTAAAATGTACGCGTGAGTGTGTGTCACTCTTGCTAACTCCTTTTCTCCCCCTCTTTATTCCTCCGGTGTGGTGTGTTTGTGCTTTTGGCTGGGGCATTTAATGCGGTCTGGTTTTGAGGTAGGTCCTAAATATGCTAAGCGGATGATGTGGGTCAAATCAGCTTGGACATGATTTTGTGGCATGCAAGTTGATTTTGCTCAGTGGTGCTGCTTGATGGCTGGTTGCCAATTAAGCCTATAGGTTGTAGTATATTTCCATACATATAAAATGGCATGGGCCGACCATTGATTCAATGCGCTGGCCATAAAAGGGAGCACTTGGTAGTTATTAATGGAAGTCCTTGTATTATTAAGACCTAGCCTGTACTTTAATTCCTGACAACAATAAAGTTGATGGCAACAGTCAACCAAACTCCTAGAGACATTTTAAATTTTAGGCGTAATTTTCATCTCTGCACTGATTGCAATTTCTTGCTCAAGCGGTCAACAAATTCGACATCCTAGTTTATTTCGAATGTGCATTTTGCATTCGGGATTACAGGTTTGCCATTTTATTTTCATTTTTTATTGCCCAAATGCTGCCACTCAAGAGATTGTGAATTATAAAGCTGCATGTGAATGGTGCCCAGCCAGCAAATTAATTGCAGCATCAGCTCAAAAATATTTCATACAATTTCTGCATCGATTTTGTTAGATTTTGTAATTCCAAATAGAAAACAAAAATTCCGAGTTATTCCTCTTTGAATTATTGCGTTGACTTGGCACATTTTGTTTGAGCAGCTTAGATAGAATACTCTGGCTCATTCAAATGAGATTTACAGTACGTTGTAATTTAAGGACTTAAATATACATTTCTAGACTGGCTTGTCTGGTACTGTACTCAAAGGCGCAACGCCAACAAAACAAAACAATTAACGGGAAAGATTTTCGTTTTCAAAATAGACTGACGGCAACAACAGCAACAACAACAACAATAGCCCAGAATGTCATTACTCTGTCGCCGACATCATTTGCCTCCGCCTGCAGCCTGCTGACGCGTCCTCGTTTCGGTCCTCCGATGACTTGGCATGCACTTTGACAATGGCAACGCCCTCGGCTCTTTTCGAATTTTTGGTTAGCGCTTCCATATCCAAATTGGCTTACCACGCATAAACAGACTGGCCCCCAGCTTCACTTTTCTGCTCGCTGCCTACACTTGAGAGCTCAAGTTGCTGTGATTATCGTGCAATTTCGCTGGCTGGCAATGACAATAGCTGCCGCCCGCTCCTCCTCTCTGCCCGCTGACGGCTGCCGGCTGACGACTGCTCCTGTCTTGCTCGTGTCGTGGCATTTGACGTTACGTGTTGAGGCGTCGTCTTGCCGTGATTATCACTGCCTTACGCTTCAATGCATCTTTGCTACGTTCTATATATTCTTCATTTTTTTTTATTTTTTAATTCTTAACCTGCCTGTGACTTGACTGCAGGTAGACAACCCCCGCCAGGCGACCACGACGTCGTCTCTGGGTTCGTCCTTTGTGTACGCTCTTCTTAACCTTGTCCTGTGCGCGTTTGTGTCTGTGCATTTCATTTGAATGCCTCACAGTTGCATTCCTCATTCCCCTGCGTGGGCTACGTGTGTCTCGCTCACTTTGCTTAATTAACGCGTTCACACAGACACGCACAAAGATCGCCTAGTCGGGACTTTGACTCTTTGCCAATCATTGCCCCCCACGACAGAGATGACAATGCCAATAGAGACCGCATCGTATCGCATCGCATCGTATCTGTCGCATCACGTCTCGGCTTTTTGGTTCTCAGACATCGAAGGCATCCCGTTTGAGGCCACGTTGTGTGTGCCCTGTTTGTTTAAACATTGCCTCAGCCGCTTGCGGGTTTTCCACAATGATTTTTCATTCACTCTGCTGCCGTCTGTTTACCTTTTGCTCTCGTTCATAATTTCGTTTGCATGTTAATTACCATGATTATTGTGTTGCAGTCGTACGTTTTTGGGTGTCTCCACAATGCTAATACACCTGGGAAAAACCACCTAAACCCCATCCACTGCCTGTGTGACACATTATTTTGTAGGATGTGTAATGTTGGCATGGCTTTCAGAGACAGGCAAATGATTGAGCAAATATTATGCGGAGAGCAGTCCGTTAAGAAAGCATTTACAGTGGTAAACATAATTAGTTCCACATATCTACATATGAGACAGGGAAGATTGCAAAGCTGTGCTAGTTGGCTATTATGATGTAAGGTGGCACAGAGAGAAGTTATTGGAAAATTCCATCAGCAAGAATGGAAAAAATTATGAAAACATGTTATATTTAATCTTTCCCTCATTAAAAAACAACATGATATTTTATCTATCGACCTTAATATCATGTATACAAATTTGAACTGCCGTTTTTGGAAATATCCTCCCCTCGAATTAAAACAGGGGACGAAGGATGCAATTTTATATTGTACATTTATTGATTATTACTATTGTGTAACATATACAATTGTTTCGTTTACCTGAATCCTCCTTGTTTACCGTACGTCAAATAATTTTCAAAAATGATTTCTCTATTCAGCTATAACATGCAGGTAAATCGAAGCTGATTGCCTGATCATTTAACCAAAGCAATGGGAGCTGTCTTCATTTATTTTCAATTAAAAGTTAATCAAAACTTGCACATATAAGTGACCCCACAGTTTCACTCCCACTTCCCAACACCGATTTTATGAGCAACAGGAATAATAACAACAACAAACTTTTCGGTTTGCCATAATATCAACAACAACAAAAAACAATAAAAAATAAAACTGCTTTTGCAACAATTATGCTACAATTTTGCGCAAAGCCACCTCCAACCTCCACCTCCGCTCCCTATCTCCAATTCGCTTTATGCGTTTTCTATTTTCTACCGTCAATTTGGCCGAACAAACAAACAAGCTCGCACAAAAAATAGGAAAACAGCGAAACCAACAAACTTAACAAGTAGTTTTTAATAAGCTGCCAAACGGCGCTACGCTGCCTCGCCCCCTCCATCCACTCATCCAACTGGGAGCTTCCAATCCGTTGACGTTGACTTTGTCCTGGCCATCGCTGGCTTCTGTTGATTTTTCCGCTTGCCACTGTGAGTTTCGCTGAGAGATGTTCGGAACACGCTGTTGATTTTCCAGCCAATTTTTGTTGCTCCAATTTTCCACCTTATTGCGAAAATATCTAATTGATGCACTGAAATGCAATAAGAGGATTTTGTTTTGTTATTGCAGCTTATCGAACATTTTCGCTTCATATTTATTATACTTTCAGCTCGGCATTCTGAACGATTTAAATTTAAAATTCGTGGTCTTTAATCTGAATTCTATGTTTTTATTTTTTCTTGTAATATTTCTCTATCATCCTTTAAATTAACATTATACCGCGTAATTCCATGAAAAATAACAAAAGAGTTTGAAAAATGTGGTGAAATTGAATCGTTGACATAAAACAAATCATTCAAATATTTTGAAATAAATATATATTTTTTAAAACATTATTGAATATAAACAAATTTCCAATCCACTAAATAAAATTGTACTGAACTTTTCAATACAATCGATTTAATTTAGAAAACAATATATTTAATTCAGTAAATCCTATTGCAGGGTGTCGCTAAACCGAACTCTCTAGAAAACAGTTTTCTAGTTTTTGTTTTGTTTTCATAAATGTCATAAATATTTTTAAAATTTATAGCAATTCTTTTATATTTTTTCAGAAAACATGAGCAATTATTTGCTCATGAATATTTACATATTTTTTGCGCAACTTTTAAATTAACAAGGAATAACGTTTCAGTCGGGTATAACCGACATTGTGATAACACCAAAACATGTGCACTAGCATTATTTATTACACATGAAAAATAAAAAAAATTATTAAAAAAATTTGCATTAGGGCGCGTTTTGAGCCCATGACCTACCGCACCACTAAGACTCAGAATCTGTGCTAATTGTTTTCAATAATGCATATATTTAAAATATAGATTAAATCAGGAGGAAAAACAAAATCATGTTTAAAATGTCAATAAACGTACAAATCTGTGAAGTTTTGACAAAGTTATGCGAATTTAAATTATGGCAGCTATAGATCCGATATCAATCAAAATACGTCTTAAATAATTTCCGTATAGCTGTAAAACTGAGGCAGATATAAACATACATCTTAATACTTTATCTGACACGGGTATTCACGAGCTTTTATTCCAAGTTTCAAGTTTCTAGCTTCAATAGCGCCGAAAATAACGCGGTCATACGGACAGACGAACAGACAGCAAGACAGACATTGCACCACCCCAATATACTCTTTTCACTTAGGGAATGAATATAAAAATACAATTGAATTCCAAAAATGCTCTAAGAATTCATAAATAAGTGCTCTTTAGTTTTTAAGTCATCCAAAATTCAACGATTTAAAAAAGAATAATAATATATTTTTACTTTAAAATGTAAAAGCTGTTTGGTAAAATGTTTTAATTTCGTTTTTAATAATTTAATAAATTCTTTGACCATTTTTCATGTTTGATAAAACATTTCTATTCTATGTACTTGAATTGATTTTGTTTTGTTGCTGCTCTGCAAATAATATTATTGTGTGCTCTACACGTATTCTTTTATTCATTGTAATTAATATGGCTTCACAAGCTCCCATTTGCCCCACGGAGCACGCAGCACCAACAACAACATTGCGAACCACAACAACAACGGCAGCTGGTAGCTGGGTGTGTTTTGCTTCCTGGCTTTCCAAAGGCTGCCAACAGTAAAAACAATTGCCATAACCAGAAGATTTGCAGATTGCAAATCGAGAAAGAAAAACTAATGAAAACAAAATAAAGCGCAAAGTGCAAACGGGCCACACTGTTGAAAATTATCCCTGGGTCAAAATGCACAAACACACACGCAGCTGGAGCGTGGCATGAAAAAACCAACAACTAACGGCTGGCCAACAGAATGAATCCTAAACGGAAATGTCGATATAAGCATTGCGACTACAGAGGCAGGCATCAGCAAACGAGAGACGGCACAGCTACACAGTTTTCCAGTTTACAGTTTAAACATATGACCGAAAGGTTCATGACCACACCGCCAAAGATGTAAGCGTGCTAGCGTGACACGACACTTGACTAACTATAGTAAATGGGCAGCAGTCTATATTTGAATATGAATGTTGTAGATAAATTCTAATTAATATTAAAAAAACAATTTTTTTCATTATTTTTAGTTTAAATAAAATTTAAAAATCGGTTCGTTAAATTTACTAAGCTCTAAATATATTTTCAAATACATGCAAAAATTTAAAATTTGTACAAGTTCATAGTTACATTTATTTTATTATATGAAATAATCCGAGTCAAATACCTGGTAAATATAAAATGTAGTTCGCCTTCTCAGTTTTTCACTTTTGCGAACGACATTTAAAAGTTTATCATCTAAATCATTTTATGTAAATGCAAATCATGAAAACAGTTAATTGATCATTTATAATGTATAAACTGAAAAGCATAAAAATAATAATTTACATATATTCAAGTATTAAACATATTTAATAAAAATACTAATAATTTAACTTAGGAAATGAACTTAAGTGAACTATGTAGTATTTTCTCTTATGAATCCAATTTTACTCATTGTTACTCATGGTTACTCATTGTTTAATTACCTGAATGATTTGTTCACTTAGACATCTCATTAACTGAAGTGTGCAATATTGGCTGTAAGTTAAGTCTGATTCAATCGTAATTTTCCCCAAAAAGCCCTTCACATTTAAAGCTCAAATCATTGCTTTGGGCGCAACTGTCACGCGCTCATCTCCAGAAACAACAAGTTCCCGCGACAACTTACGCGTCCGAGTCCAAAAAACCGCCATATTGACCAACAGAGTGTAGTATGCAGCGAACAAGCATTTGCAGATGGCGAGCGGGGTGGATGACTCGGGCTTTTTGTGGGGGCTGCCCACTCGCTTTGTTTTTAGCCAAAGTGCGCGCGAACTGTGTTGACAAACGCGAATGGTTAGCATGTGTATGCGTATGTGCATATATGTCTGTCTGACTGTGTGCTTGTGTGTATGCAAGTGTGTGTATGTGTG
Organism: Drosophila colorata; assembly: GCA_035041545.1. Taxonomy (NCBI): domain Eukaryota; kingdom Metazoa; phylum Arthropoda; class Insecta; order Diptera; family Drosophilidae; genus Drosophila; species Drosophila colorata. Next base: position 953,351 of record JAWNLD010000233.1, read on the forward strand.
TGTGTGTTGGCAATTCAAAATGGCATGCACTTCACTAAAAACTGCGCATTTCCGGTCAAAATGACGACGACGACGCGACTGCTGACAACGCCAGCCGCATGTTTGTGTGCCCCTTGCTCCCTCTTTCTCTCTCGCTCTCTCACTGCCTCTCTGTCTTTCTTCTCCTGATACGCTATATGCCTGGGGGTTTCCTGTGTTGGTATGTGTGTGTGAGCGTAAACTTTTTTACAGCTTTAATAGTTCCACTTGGCAGTTTTGCGTCCCAAAAGTTTTGCGCCAGCGCTGCGCCAAAGTGCGTCATAAATGTGTGTAATAAAATATTTACTTTTCTTTTATGGAACATCGGCTTAGAAGGGCGCGTGCCATAAATTAGGCAAGCCCAAAACTCAACCTCAACTAAAAATAAAATATATGAAAAAGGCAAGCAAAAAAGAATTGGAAAAAAATAGCAATAGAGCTGGCGCATTAAATTGAATTTTTAAGTTCTGTCTGAGCATCTTGTTATATGGTTTTGTGTTGCACAATGCCGCCCCATCAAGCGGACAAAACCTACAACTGACAACTTCCGTGCCCGGCATTTTTACTTACTTTCAGTACTTTTTTTTTATTTCATGCGACTCTATACAGATATATACGTACATTTTTGTATTTAATTTTTTTCTTGCAACCCCTGTGCAATTGTTTACTCTGTTTACCAGATTTACAGATTTCTATTTGGCAACAAAAAATTGTCGTGCTATTTTAAAGACTAGTTCCCAGTTCCCCCCGAAAAAACTTGGCATTTGGATTTGACATGCGTCTGCCTGGTCTCTCTGCCTTTGGGTTACGACGACCCTTCAAGTGCATGTCAGCAGCAGTGCCTCCACGTCTGGCCCCACCCGTACCCGCAAAAATAAAAAAAAATACAAAAATACCAACAAAAAAAGATTGGGAGTAACCCTGAAAATTTGCTCGTCAACTGAGCTTAGTTGTGGACTTAGTGGGCAAAGGTAGGAATTGGTGTGGGGAACGGGTTGTTGTTGCCTGTCGCGGGTATGAGGGAGGATGAGGCAGTTTCTAATGCGTAGTTGTCGCACTCAGAGCCGTTGGGGTCGACGCTTGATCCACGTCCACCTGAAGGGCTCGTCCGCCTGGATATCTGTGTGTGGCTTACTCACCCTTCGAGTGGAACTTTAATTGGCTGTTGCCAATGTTAATGCCTGGTCGGATATATTGTTAAAGGCAAAATGATGACAGCTTATGGAGTTGAAGTACCCCAAGGCCAAAGAACAAAAATGTTGTTATTCGGTTATGTTCTTGAATGTTGCCGACAGTTCTAAATAAATGGAGAAACAAGAGTGTACAAGTGCAGCAAAGGGTTTCTAATACGATGTCTTCATATGTCTTCATAATGTTTGCTAATAATTTTGGTTTAGGGTTATAAAAAGACAGCATATTCTCATATATATAATATCTTTAATATAAGCACTCGATAATCAGAAGCATTTTTATTTAAGAACATTTTAAAGACAAATTTCCATAGTAAAGGAGAATTAATTAAGTTCCATGCAATTTTTCTACAGAAGTGAATTTCCACATAACTTTTTGACATGCCAACCAAATACAATTTCTATGAATTACTCAAGTGTAAATCTTTCATTTTGTAGTTTGAATGAAACAAAAAAGAGTTGCTATATTTCAAAGGAAATGTTTTTCAATACCTTAAAATGTTTTCAAGAAAATATAACAATTACAAAAACTTTTAATTATAATCCGGTTGCAATTATATTCTCAAATTCCCCTCAGTATTTAAAATAAAAATTTAAAAATATTTACTCTGATTAAATAGAAAAAGCTACAAATTCATATTTTATTTATCTTACAAATCTTCCGACTATCAGTAATAATTTATTAAAACCAACATTTGTTTCACAAACAAAATAAATAAACTCACACAAGTTGTAATATTTGTAGATAAACTCTTATCGATTGAAACTTTCAAATTTAATATTTATAGATATATTTCTTTTTCTATCATTTCACAGTAAATTTTTGTTTTTTTGTAAAGAACGTGTTTTTGAGTACTTTATAATCCATACTGACTTTAAACATTTTAAGAAAAACAAATAAATAAGTAAATTTTTGCAGTACAATGTATATATTTTGTGTACTCTAACATCCTCACACCTTATAACAGCAACCTCATGCCTGGGCCAATTGATTCAGACCAACTCTTTAATTTCCCCTTGTTGCAAACTTTGCTCGAGTTTCTCGGCTCATTTCGCTGTTTTCTTACTTAGCGGCATCCTCTTGGCAAGTTTCAGCAGCTTCTTGGCCTCGGTAAGTTTGAGAATCCTTTGGAGTACGGTTAACCCGGGATAAGTCCGTTTGCTTTCCTGTTGGCAACTTGAATAACTTTAAATTTACACTTTGCAATATTTACTTGTGTGTTGTTTTTGTTGTGCTTGCGCCGCACTTTGCGCCTATCTCTCGCTTAATTTGGCCATTAAAGTGCCCAATGCATTGGCCAAGTTTGGCGGCGCTCAGCCTCTGCGTTGCCCATTCGCAACTATCTTGGCCCATATTTGACTCGCTATTTGCATATATTTCGTTCCCTTTGGCTTTTCTTGCCCTTTCGCCCTATTTGCCTGCCAAATTTGCTTCACTGACTAAAGATGGGCTTACTGGAAGAACCCTTTTTGTTTTTTATTTCGTTCAAACTTGCATCCAATATGGCTTTATTGCTTGTCTGTAACTTTCTAGCGGAAAGTCTGGACAAAAAGCTTACTTGAATTGCAATCAACAACAAAAACGTTTAATCGAAGGTACATACTCTTTCTGTTCTCCATAATTTTAATAAGGAATAAAAAACATCAAGCAAAAGAGATACTAGATACATACTTCACTTTGATGTCAATTTTTATTCTGTTGCCATGTGTAATTTGAGAGAGTGCAAGTTTCATTTTCTTTCGTTTTTACTATATCGTTCACAAAATGAAAGAGTATATTGGGTTTGTGCAATGGCCGTCTTGCTGTCCGTCCATCTATCCATATGAACGCTATTCTTTCGAAGCTGGAGACTTGAAATTTTGAATATTTACTCGTGTATACCCGCGGTAGATAGTATTAAGATTTTTCGGCTACGCCCACTGGGTGCGTGGCAATGCGATATATCTTCCTTAGTTTTAAATGCCCTCAATTTATCAGACTGACTTCTAATGACATTTTTCGGATGACCTCTAAGATCTAGCCAAAAAAAAACTTTTTGCCAGTCCAGCGCTCACAAATAACAATAATCGATATTTTCCAATTAATAATAATAATTAAAACTGTTTTAAACTGTTTTAAGCAGTTATTATACTGTGAACTAGTATTGCGCGGTCGGTTACACCCGACTGCAACGTTCTGACTTGTTTGTGCTAGATTCACCCTTATTTTAGCTGCTTCCTCATTTGCCTATGATTTCTACTTTCCACAGTTGAGCCATTAGCTATATTGGGTCGCTCGACGAGCTCCGATGAGCTCCCCCCTCCGCACTATCAGTCTTGTGCCTGCTGCTTAATCATATGCCCTGCTGCCTGGCAATATCCGTTACTCACGGCTTACATATTTCATGGCTGCAGACTGAGCCCGAAGAGCCATCAATGCAGCACTTGTAGCCACTTTTACTAGCCAAGCGACTACAAGCCATCGGCCATTGCATTAACTCAAACCGTTCGTGGGCATAAACATCCATACTAAAACACATGCACACAGCTGCCCTTTCGGCTCTGTCACCCGTTACCCTTTACCCCCACCCGTCTCCCGTCTCCTGCCACCACATTCCCAACTCACCACACATATGCGCCGCGGCACTTTGGCAAGTTTTAGCTTCATTGCGTTGACGATTTTTGATAGCTCCATTGACTTTATTGCCTGACTGCTGGCTGCACACTTTCAGTTTTGTAGAGCAAACGATGGATCTGGTGCGAGTACAATGAATTATTTTCATATTTTCTCAAGGCGGGCAACAACTGCGAGGGCAGCTTCAGAAGAGAATCGGGAAAATGCATTAATCAAAGCACTAAATAAAAAGTTTGCAGTTATATGATATGTGTTAGAATTTGTATTATTTATATTTAATTTCTCATTAATTTGATAGATTTTTATCTGTATCATAGGAATACGGAAAAAATGTTATTATTATAATAAAAAAACTAATTTAAATAAACTATACAAAAATTATAAAAAATTATAAATATTGTAAGCAAACAATTAAATAATTGTAATACATATATTTTTGATCTTTAGCTTTTTTCATACTTTTTTTTAATATCATAAATATATAAATGATTTAAGTAGTTCGAGATGACAGCATGTTTAATTTGTATTTAAAAAATAAATAAAGTAAAGTCTTTGTTTTTATGAATTTTTAACATAAGCTCAAACTCTCAGTTTCACCAAAATAGTAAAAAAAAAATTTTTAATAATGAATAATAACTCAAAACAAAAAGGACAAAATATTAAATCTAAATGATAAAATAAAACGAATGTAAGAAACTAAATTAGTAGTAACTTTATTTGGTCAGCAATATAATCCAGATTAAGTATTAGAACATTATAAATATTATAAATACATTTTTTAACATTTACATTAAAAACCTATATTAAATAAATTACATGTATGTAACTAAAAATACAAAACGTATTTTATGTTAATTACACGTAACTATTGTAAAAGAAATTGTTATTTTCTGATGTCAGCCCAATTAAATATTCATTTCACTCCTTGTTAGGTTTTGAACGAAGTACAATTTTGTTTCAATTCATCAGATGTGTCTTACACACTTGTACATTTTCCTGCCGGCCAAATCATCAATTTTCATTCGAAAAACTGTCACTTTATGAACCCGCCTCGTGGCTTTTACTGCACTTGTATGTGTGTGTGAAGATATATGTGGGTATCATTCGTGCCAGTCAATCGCTCTTTGTCGTTGTCAATCGTAAAATTCCAGTAGCAACACAAAAGGACGAGCTACAAATAATAAGCACAAACAAAGATTTCGATATCAAGTAAATAAGATGACAACAACAAGAAAAACTCTCGAGCCGTTTGTACTTCACAACGTCAGCGTCATCTTCTTATGGTTTGCATTGAATGGGCGAACGGGAGGGGGGAGTGTGGGTATGGATGCGGGGTGTTAGCCAAGTTAGTCCAAGTGAGTGAAAAATGTAACAACAAGTGCTGTGTGTGTGTGTGTGTGTGTGTGTGTGTGTGTGATCTTATATTCATATTTATTGAATTTACGCTTGACAGCCCTGAGAGCAGCTCAAAGGGGGACGCACATTCAGAAGTTGTTGTTGCCGTTGTTGTTGTCAGGTCTTCTTCAGTTTTCACTTAAGGGTGGCACATAGCACCACATAGACACACACAGATACAAACACAAACGCGCGAGCGTGCATGGGACTTAGTGGATATTTATGCGGCTTGCAATGCGCGACGCTCGTCGTTCGCCTTTAGCCTTTTTTCATAAATATTAAAACAGCTAAAAACATCAGTGAACCAAAGTCAAAAGTCGTCCAAAGGCATTCCCTTGTCCGATGCGGGCGAAGGGAGAGGGCGGAGTCGAGCTGCATTGCATTGCATTGCTTTGCATTGCATTACTTTGCATTGCATTGCATTGCACTGCATTTCATGAATTCGAACTCTATTTATTTTCTAGCAGCTATTTATATTCTAGTGTTAGCGAAATCCCTATAACCAGATCTAAATATCGCTTTACCAATTTGTGTCCATTGATTATGATAATTTGTTTTGAATTCCAACCTATTGGTTCACAACAGGTTGTAAGTTCGGTTGTTGTTTGGTTGGCAGCATGTTTGATGTTGCACAGCGGGTTGCTGTCTTTGCTACGCTAGCTTATACAGCGCTTATAAGAGCATTCACTCGTATACTCAAATGATTCGAAATGGAATAAATGCGAATTATTAGTTGCGTTTATGCGTAGCAGAGTTGAATATAAACCTATCTTATATCGCATATTCTGCTCTTATATAGTCGAGACTGTTTTATATAAGGTCGTATTCAGATTTATTACTTATAATATATTTTAGGTGAAACTTATTCATGTACTTATAACGCCATTTATTGCATTTAAGACTTTTTAAAATCAATTAAAAGTCTTTTTTAAATATTTATTGTATAATTATTAGTATAAATCTTACTTAGTTTCTTACTCAGTCCTATTTATATCAATATGTATCAACTTAGAAGACTAATATAAGTAAGAATTTATGCCGTATACGTTTTATATAACAGTTTTGTCTACTATTTGTTCGTTGCTTTATTGGCTTAAAACATCGCATTGTTGGCTTTAGGAACAAAGTTATAATAACACTTGTTGAGTTCGGTTTTATCTAACTTCTAAGTTTCAGATAAAATGCTTATGCGATTTAATGGCAAATGAGACTAGTATTAAATTTGATCTTATGTTTAAATTGCGTTAAATGTGTCTCATAGTGGTCTCCGTGCGTTGGAACTTGGCAAAATTAAGTGATATGGTAAAGATTGTTAGTAATTTTATATGCGATTTTTATATCAGAGTTTAACATTCACTGGTAAAATACAAAAACATATAAAACTAACTTATTTTTCACTATGATTCGCATAAACGAAATAATTATATTCTTAGCAGTGTACTATGATAAAAGTAGCTAGGTGTATAAGTTCGCTTAGTAAAGGCATACACCTTCTATGCAACTACATATTGCCACAACATGCTGCTAGTCAAACAGCAATCGAACTCACAACATGTTATGGGTTGACGCCATGCAACCAATCAGATTTGAAAACTGAATTCCTATTTTCTCAGGGAAATTTAAACGAATTTAAATAATTGAAAGTTTTAGATAACTTAAATAACAAAGTTATAGAAACTTTAATGCTAAAACTTGTCAAAAAATTTTAATTTTAAAAAATTCAGTAATTGTGAAAATCAAAAAAAAAAAACTTAAAAAACGTAAACTTCCGCTAAAATATAAAACCAGGAGAAAACTTGGTGTCTATTTATATTTTATTATTATAACAAATATCAACTATAAAATATATTTATTAATTAAAACACAAAGTACAACTTCACAAATGAAAAGCTTAAGCACACAACAGATATGTCATAAACTAGATTTAAAAAAATTTTATATTAAAGGAATAAGTTTTACTTCAATAAATAATAAATTCTTCACTTTATGTAAATAGCTTTACGATATAGAAAGATTTTATATCAATTCAAATTAAAAGAAATGATTTACTTTAATCATAAGAAACTGTACTTAAATGCATCTCCAACTTCAACTTCCAAAAGGATATTATTTTCAATAATAAAAAATAAAGTTATTCATACTTAAATGGTGCCCTAATAGTATTATAAGTAATATGTGCTCCAATTTTTCTTCTTAAGCTCAGGAAAAAATACTTGAAAAGCTCTTATTTAAAAGTAAATTTATCAGAATCCCAAATAAGAGTGTTTAATATATTTATATATATTATTGTATTTTACGTAAAAACAGATAAGATAAGAACATGTCTCATCTGTTCTATTTGTTTTATGGATTAACCAGCTTTCTTATATTTCTCCCCATGAATCCGAACTGCATTTTTATATTTTGCTACCAACTTCTAGCTTGATTATTGGCAATTTGGCAATTGCCATCAACACGTTATTCCCACCCTCGCTGGCCGGTCTCAACCCAATCAAAAACTGATTACCTTTGACTGTAAATGTGAAAAAAACCAACCATAATTTTGTATAGCTCACATTTTTTCCAGCAAATTAATCACCCGCAGTGCACACACACTGACACACACACACACACATATCCGCACACACACTCGCACTGGAAATGTACCAAAACTGCAGCCACGGAGCGTAAAAAAAATTCCGAGTGTTCTGGCGCTGTTAACAGCCACGAAAAATACACACGGAATCAAACTCAGAATCAGAATAATAGAATAATGCCAAAGGCAAACATAAACAGGGGCTGGACACACGCGGGGGCAATAACTCCGCTCGACACGCAGCACGGTTTACTGGACTTCAATTCAACAATTTTTGTTGCACTTGAAATTTTAAACCTGCCCGCAGAGCCTCACCCCATATTTCGAAATAAACCGAAAAACTACTAGAAAAGTAAAATAGGATTGAGAGTGAGTTGGCGAGAGGGAAAGACAGAGAAAGAGAGAGAGAGGGGAGCTGTTGCATTTGCTTCCGATTCAAACGCCGTGACCACCCGCAACTTTTTTTTAACCCGCAGCGCGTCAATAAAATAAAATAACTTTACGAGGGGAGTTTGGCAATTAGAACTTGATATGTGTGTATTTTAAACGAACGTAGCATCCACCACTCTGCCGATGTTGCCTCTACCTACATTTAAATTTCACAATTCCCTTTTGTGCGATGTCCTTAATCGGTGGAATATTATTGAATTTCGACAGAATTTTAATTGATTAAAAACAAGAGCGAAAAAACTGTTGCTTTAAATGTTATTTTATTTTTAATATGTACAGACTATTCCTCAGGGGTTAAGTTAAATTTATATCATCTTCAGGGGTTTTTCAGAGTATCCTGTCAGTCAGCTGTAGAGTTTAATAAAATTGATTAATTACTAATAAGATGAAAGCTGTACTAGAATTTTAAATTGTCAAGTGTTTTATCTTTCCAGTTACAGTTTCCACTCTTTTTTTATTTTGTGTTTAATGTATTGAATCAAAGTATTACTTATTTTATGACAACACATGTGTCAGTTTTCACTCTAATTTATTGTAAATAGGTCTAGATAATAGCTCAAGGCTTAAGTTCAAGGGTCCTGTCTGTCTGCTGTAAAGTTTTATTCGATTCGATTAATTACAAACTAGTCTTAATTATTCTATGATAAAATACATCTGTTGTGGGCCGAATCTATTGTCACTGGTGGAAATAAGGTGGAAAGCTGTGATAGAATTTTACGTTGCCAAGTTCTCCATCTTTTCAGGCACTGTTTCATCTCCATTTATTTTTAATATCTATAGATAATAGCCAAGGCTTAAAAATAAAAAGTATTTAAAATTTATTTTGAATCCCAACAAAACTAATCATATCGTGGTGTCTGTCTTCTGTAGAGTTTTATAGATTCGATTAGTCACAAAGTAGCTTTAAGCTTTGCAGTGTTAATCCGAATCCATCCCCACTGGTGTAAACTAGGTGGAAAGCTGATATGGAATTTCGAGTTTCCACGTATTCCACCTCTTCGTTTATTTTCACAGCTGTATAGCTATCAGCCAACTTACGAACCACCCTCGCTTGTCTCTTCATTGCATTTGTCTCAAATAACCCTAACCCTCACCCTAACCTCTAGCCCTCGCATTGTATGTGCATTAAATCGTGCAGCGTTGAACTCGTCAACTGCTCATCTAATTTTCATTCACCCTGCAGGGCCCAAAATGTTTGCAACTGACAACTCCGGCCCGTAGACAATACTGGGTCCCAACTGTCGTTCGTCTTAGCCCCCGTCAACCGCCGAACCGAACCCGAGCTAATTGAAATGTCTGTCAACGCGGATTGATCGCAAAAACTAAATGCAACTCAATCAGCGAAAGTTTCTATCAACTTTGGCAGCCATTTGGATATAGGAGATGTAGACCCCCACCCGCCGCCGCCCCCTCCATTACGGTGCAAGTGTTGCCAACTTTGCAGCGAATAATTAAAAACCAACAGACAATTAAACATGAATTATGTATTAATAATTTCTTGCGCTGCAATTGGCCAAAAAACAAAACAAAAAAAACAAAGCAAGAAAGAAGAACTAAAAAGTAGACGCAGCTGATGGCAAGTGGCTTTATACTAAACTGTGATTCAGCAAGCCAGGGAACTGTCTCTGGCTTTGGATGTGGGTCTGGGTCTGGATGTGGATCCGGGGGATGGGCAAAATTTATGCGCTGCACAGCAACAAAAGCAGCAAAAAATTTTCAAACAAACAAAACATTGAAACGCTTCCCACGCGTCCAACAATGGTGAGAGAATTTTTTAATGCTTTCCATTGGAAACACAACAATCAAATGGGCTTTTTTGGGGGCTGTTGCGGCCAAAGTCTTTTGCCACATGCAACAGCAGGTCGACAGCACGTCCGACGTACAATGGACAAGCTATTTCTTAGGCAGGTTCAAAAATGATTGCAACAGAATAGCTTTCAATAGAGTTTGTTTCATTTGAACTTAAAGCTTCACTTGCATTTTATTTATTTTTTTACTTTGAAGTCAATTAAAGGAATTAAATATTTAAATCACACGTATTTTCCTATAAATTCTTTAAAGCAATATTATCATTTAAAAAATTAAAAAAGAGTTTTAAAGCCAATTATTCTACTAAGCTTTATTGATCAACATTTTAATCTTTAATATCCATTTAATTATCATCGTACAAACAAATTTTAATGTTTCAATAATTATTTAAAAAATATTTACTAATAGTCAATAAATATTTATTAAATATAATTATTTGTAATTTATTTCCCAATGCTTCAAAAAGCATATTAGAGCTTCACTTCCGAATGAAGCACAAAGCTTAATGTAATTAACAAACTGTGTGTATACGCAAAAGCTTTAATATTCGTTTTACAAAGCAAAGCTTTGAAAAGTTATACGTGTTTCTCAGTTTTTTTATTTACTCTACTTTCTACGCTTTAATCCATTATTAATTAATCATTTATTTATTTTAACTCTATTCTCGATCTCATTCTAAACGCAGCTGCAATAACTACAAAAGCACATTAGAGCTTCACCTGCGAGACTTGCATAAATTTAAGCAAAACTTAAAGCTGAACTCAATTGCTATTGCTTATAATTTTATATTTTTTTTACCACACTGTACTGCAAATATTATATATTCATTGTCATCTCATTGTAAATGTATTTGCTTTACGTTTTGCGCTATGACATTTTATTAAATCCGTTTTATTGTTCTGGAAAATAAAGTGCAACAATAGTATTTACATTACTAATATTCTTTATTTGTATTGATTTTGCTTATTTAAAAGCAGGAATTTAATTAAAAAAGGAGAACAAGATTTACAACGTTTTCACCTAAAAGCTGAACTATTATATAATTCATTTGTTGTTTAAAAGCTGAATGTTTAAATATTTAGTACGTTTTTTAGGATTACCTGAATATTTATGTGTATTTTGGACTTCGGCTTTTTGTGTTGTCTTTTTAACGCTGACCGCCCATTGTGCAACGTTTTGGGGCAGAGTTAAGCACGCGTGGGAGCCACGTTGCACTTGGTCTGTATGTGTGTGTGTGTGTGTGTATGCTTTGTGGTTGTGTGTGTTTGAGTTTTTCCGTTTGTGACGCCATTTTCATAAGCAGCCGGGGCAACATTTTGTCTCTGGCCCCGTTGAACATTCGCTGTTGCTGTTTGTTTTGTTGTTGTTGTTAGTGTTGCGCTTTTTTTTGTGCAGTGTCGCTGCGGCGTCTAAATAAGTTTTTCCGTTTCTTGTTTGCATATTTTAACCAACCCGTTTGTCTCCCGCTCGCCCTCTCGCCGTGTCTCTCTCACACACGCTTTTTGGCTGGCTGTCCGTCCGTTTATTTATTTTGATTTTATTGCATTGCATTTTCATTTGGCTTTGGCTTTGGGGTCTTCTTTAATTAAATGCATAAACCAAAAGCCTGTTGCCCGTAAAATGTGATATTAAAAATCATTTTTGTAAAACAAACAAGCAAAAGTGTTGCATTTACAAGTTAAGTGCGTTTGAGGCGATGGGGGAGGGGAGGGGGAGTGGGAGCTCATCCGAAATGAGAGACAAATTACACAGGCGAAAGCTGATGGGCTGTGGAAAACAGAGCTGCATATGGAAAAGCGGCCAACAACAACAGCTGCGTATTATGAATTGTTTTTAATTGCATTGAATTTTCAAGCGACGCTTGTGAAACAAAAATCGAGGCCAACAACAGCACAAAAAAGTCACAACAAAAACCACCAGAAAATTAAACCTACGCCCGATTGTATTCACATATATATATATATATATATGTATATGAAAATCTTAAGTACCAAACAAGCAGAAAAAATCTCAAATTTGCCGCTTGGTGACGATGATTAAAAACTTTTTGAGACAGTTGACGTTGCAGAAAATACTCCAAAAATAATACAACAAAAAACAAGGCAGAGCATTGCAGTCGGGTGTAACCGACCGCGCAATACGTGTTAACAGTAGAAAACAGTCGAAACGGTTTTATTTATTTTTTTTTTAGAAAATTATAAATTTTTTGTTATTCGTGGGGAAAGGTGGGAGCAGTAGTGGGCGTGGCCGAAATTCTTCGGCATTTTTACAGAAAGTTATCAGAAAACTTTCTGCCAAATTTGGTGACTCTAGCTCTCAAATTGTGTGAGATATGTATATAGATTTATCGATTTGCCACGCCCCCAGTAAGCGTATCGCAATTTGTGTGCGATCTTTAGAGGTCTTCAGTAATCTGTCTGAAAAGATGTCATGCATCTAACTTTATTTATTAACAAAAAATCTTAGCACTTTATCTAACAAGGGTATAAACGAGTAAATATTTCAAGTTTCAAATTTTCCATAGCATCGACAGAAACTGCGTACGGACAGCAATACGGATATTGCGCAAATTCAATATACTCCTTTCACTTTGTGAACGAGCAGGCAACAACAAAATTGGGTTAGTAGTGGGGCGCCACTTGTTGGGTGTTTGCAACCGTTTGAACGTTTTCTGCTGCCTGCCCATATATACATATGTATTAATGTATATATATTTTTTTGTAATCACATATGTATATGTGCTTGGTCACATGTGCAATTTGATTAAAACTTTTATAGCTCAAAATAAAAACACGTAAAAGTGCTCTAGACGAGATTGCTCGATAGGCCAATACCCTAGACTCACTTTAAAAGCAACCATATATATATAGAAATAAATAAATTCAAAATTTTAAACAATTTGCCCTTGCAAATACCCATGCTCACCTTCTCCTTTTAATATAATTAGGAATATACAATTAATGCACCTCTTCTATCGTAATCAGTACCACAAACAGAATTATTCCTATTCCTAAAGTTTTCAGTATTCAGAGTCTACATATTAAAATATATATATAACCCTGTACATATAGCCGCAGCTTGAATGCAATTTAGATATCTTTGCAACAAATTTAAACACAGTGAAGACTAATGGGGATCTTCCTCCTCTTTAGCCGGAAAGTTTGTAGTCCCAAATTTTGCTAAAATTTTTCGAAAAGTTACCTTCAATAACTTTATAATATAAATAAAATTTATAATTTGTGAAAACTCAAAAACTGCTTCTGGAGCGGACCAACACATTTTCTAAGTGAAGAAACTATAATTGTACCTTTACAAAAACAAAAAAAAAGATTTCAAATATCCATTTTCATATATTATTTGCATAAATTATTGTATTTTTGTTATATCTTTGATATTATTTAAGCAGGATAAAAAGCTAAAACAGCAATAACAACATAAACAGACGATCTTTGTTTGTATTGTTATTTTTGAAAAATATCGATTTTAGTAATTTGCGGGGGTGGAAGTGGGAAATCAAAATTTTTCGGCTTGATATTTAGAGGAACCCGCTTACCATATTTGGTGATTCTATCTCCAAAATTGTGGTAGTTATGGATTTTCGGAGCTTACGATTTGCCACGCCCCCCAAGTAGGCGTATTCAAAACATTTTTAATGCGATCTTTAGGGGAGACTAATCTGTTTGAAAAATGTATGTATTAAAAAATTAAAAATATATTGATTTGATCGATTTACCGCGCCCCCAGCGAGCGTAGCCAAAAAACATTTTGTCTGATCTTTAGAGGAGGGTATCAGAAATCTGTCTGAACAGATCTCAACAAATTTATGTCTCTAGCTTTAAAATTGAGGCAAGTACGTGGGCGGAAAGTTTTTTAAAGATATTTAAAGAAGTTTACCAGTAATCTTCCTTTCGAATTTGGGGAATCTAGCGGGGCGGTGACGCTTGTGGATGTTCTAGTGGGCGTGGCCGGGCCTCAATCCTTGGGGGTAGTCACCAGCAATCTACATACCAAATTTTGCGAATGGTTGAAATATTCGATATGTTATCGATTTGCCAGCCCCCCATTGGGCGTGGCACAAAAATCATAAGTCTTTGTCTAATGTAGATAACTACAAGTATATATTCCAAGTTTCAAGTCTCTAGCTTCAATAGCGCCGAAAATAGTAACATTCATCCGAACTGACGGATGGACAGCATGACGGACATTGCACAAACTCAATGTACTCTTTGCACTTCGTAAACGACTATAATTATTTCCTAGGCTGAGTGAGGTAAATAAGAAAATGCAATGCCTTTTAGATAAGTACATACATAAATAATTTTATATACTTGTTAAGTCATCTTCTCAGCTTTAAATGTGAATATGTATATCTGGAGAGCTATTTATGGTTTACGAAAACTTGTAGAATATTGTGTGGGGAACTAAGGTTTGAAAAATTGTATCCCTTTAAAAGTATCATTTATTAGAACACCGTATTTTTATTATCAATATAGGTAAGTAAAAATATTATGAAACTGTTAAAGATATTAAGCGTAGTAGGTGTCATAGCACGCAGCATTAAGTTATATGAGCGGTTGCTATCTCGGCTGCCGGCGTCAGTGTCATAACACGCAACAGTAAGCTGTAAGAGCGGTTGCTGCCACGGCTTCCGGTGTGGCAAGGCCACGCAGCTCATGTTCAGGGCTGCCACACTAGATTTTGAGGCGCGAAATTACAAATGTGATTTAGAAAAGTAACTAATTGAAAATTGTTATTAATTATTTATAAAATGTTGAATGCTAAATTTACAATTTATCAATACAACTGACAAACATCAACGACTACTGTGATCTTCGGTTAAAATAACATACTGTTTGTATATGCATATTTATCATAAACTAAATATGTAGACAGGATAGTGCTTACTGATAATTTATTATTAAACAAGAAGAAAACTAGTATGAGAGAGTATTAGATTCTAGTGACTTCCTTTGCATACTTTTGAAATTGCCTACAGTTATCTTCTAAATTTTACTTTGAAGCTAGCTTTATATAAATAAATAAACAAAAAAAATTATATGTAAATTATTATTTTAACATCACAAAAAAAAACACTTACTAATTATACCATTTCTAAAAATAACACCATGTTTTTAATCTAGTTTTTTCAATTAATTTTTTATTATAAATAAACTTTTAAAGGGTTCGACATTCAAACTCCTCTACGTGTCTATGAATAGGTAATCAGCATAACAAAGCTTTCATTAAATCTCAAATACTCTTAATAACTTAGCGCACAAATAACGGTAAACTTTTTGTAAATAAACATGGCGGCCATGGTGTGAGCTAGCCAGAGAGCAAACACAACGAACCGAAACGTGAGAGAACGAAAGAGAGAGAGAGCCAAGGCGCTCACTTGGTTTGCGTGTGGGAGAGTTCTGGAATGCGCGCGCTTTTTTGTGAAGGCAACAACAAGAGCAACAACAAGGCGCATTATAAACAGGAAGCTTTTTCTACAATTGCACAGCTCGGAGCGGAATTATTGCGCGACTGGCAATCGGCGCGGCAACAACAGCAATAACGCTGGCCCGCAAAAACAAAACACAGAGCAGCGATTACAAAGCGAATAACGGTTAAACCGACAACTGTGTGTGCGTAAAGGGGCGGGGTGTCGGCACCGACGTGCCAGGGCTGGCACAAAAGTCGCTCCTCAGTCGCCGCCTTGCATTTGAGGAGCAGCCACAGCCACAGCGCTTCCTCTCCCATTCATTCAGTTACAAAAACTCATTCAGTGTGTGAGTGTTGATGAGGTTAGTTGTAAAAGCCCATTGTGTCGCTAAACGTCAAGAAGCGCTAAATAATCCAAATGGAAAATGATCAAAGTGCAGTGCGTAACCGTTACTTAAAGAACAACTAGAAAGTCACAGTGTAAAGGATTCCAAGAGCTTGGCCTGTGTGCGCTCGTTGAGGGAAAATTGTGTTGCATACTTCTGAGCTGGCCGCGAAAATCGTTACGAACATGTTGGTAAGTTGCAGCGCATCCAAGTATGCAATAGTTTTTAAAACCCATCTGTCGAGACCTCGAATACCGTTACATGGGAAATGCATATGTTGGGGAATTCTATTTAATTGCTATTCAACATATGCAATTGAATGAAAGCTCTGCTTGAATAAACCAAGTTTAAAGCAAATAAATTCGATTTGATGCAAAATCTTTTCTTGAAGGCAATTAAAAAATTTTCCAACAAATGATTTATTGATTTTTCCGCACTGCGTTTGTGTGTGTGTGTGAGCTTATTGCCTGTCTGTGTGCGTATATTTTTCGGTATGCACTTTTTCCAGAGAAACACCCCACCACCACCACCAGCTCAACCGCACCACCAAGAGCAACAGCAACTATTGTCGGGCTCCAAACAACCCCCACAAACTAAAAAGCGCCAACTTCTATTTTTCCATCATCAATACTTTCTCCACATGGAAGCATTTGCCATGCTGTTGTTATTGGTGTTGGTGTTGGTATGTTGGTATTGGAGCAGGCGCTCTATGCAGCAAAAATACCAACCCCCAAAACAATGCACACACTCACACCCGCACACACACACCTACTCTCCCTCACACAGCGAAATTGAAGCTTTGGCATTTGAAAACTAAAAGCGAACGACTTTTCGCACTGGGTTGGGTGGTTGTTTTTCCTACCACCAGGCGGCGCATATCATAAATTTTGTGTCTATAACAATTTTTGTTATGCCACCCCTCCCCCTTCCGCTCAATCGCATTAAAAAACTGCAAAGGAATTGTTGCAGTTTTGAAGAGACGAAGAGAGAGAGCGAGCGAGCGAGAGAGAGAGTCGTGCGTTGAGCTTTATAATTTCGATTGCCCGTTCTCTCTTTGCGAGCATAGTGTCACATAGTTTCAATTCGCTCTTCCTCTCCTCTCCCCTCCCCTCCCCTCCTTCGCAAATGCAATTGCATTCCTCTGTCTCGCTCGCTCTCGCACTCCATTCGACGCTTGTGGGCGTAGTTGGGAGTGCATTGCATATGGTTTTTGTGCTTTTGCTTTTTATGCAACATATGCAGCATATGCGTGCACTTGCATGTGTGTGTGTGTGCGTGTTTTCATTATATAATTTGTATTTTGTTATTTATGCTCATATATTTTGTAAAACTAAAGTTCTTTCTTGATGTTTTTTCGAGTGTTGTTGCTAGGCAATGCAAATAAACGTCGTGGAAGAGGGGGGTGGGGGTTCGAATTTCGTGTGAGAGTTGTGAGTTTATTAGTGTATTAGATATGTACATGATTTATACCTTATATAAAATGCAAAGCTTTGTGCATTTGTATTGCATTCAGTGGATTATGAATATCCCAGCAAATACATATGTACATATATGTATGTATAAAGAAACTTTTTCTACATATATAACAAACTTTGTGGCATGAGAAGAACATATATAATTTGTATTTCGATGTGTATTTAAAATCCCTTCAAAGGTTGCTGAATGCCTCTCATCTCCTTTCCTTTGAAGAAATCAAACAAATGTAATTACATTTTAGCAGACGGCTTATGTTTGGTGTATAAGAATTTTGTATTTTGTAGACCAATCAGAATTTTAATATTCCACTTAATGGCTTAAAGGTCAAGTAAATATGTGATTTCGACACACGCAAATCAGTTAGAAATCTATCTATTTTAACTTAGAAATTTATAAGAGGTACTGTTGACTGTCTGAATATGAGCAAAAACTTCCTGCAGACGGAATACAACATCTAAAGTTTGTAGACGATGGTACTTGCAGATTCTACCTCGAGGGCGACGAAACTTCGGAACACATCTTAGAGGACTGTCCAGTCCGTATTCAAGTCGAGACTGTCTCAGCTGGGGGCAAGACTCTCAGTACAGGCGAAACTATAAACCAGGGAAAATCATTGCATTTTTGCAAGCGATAGGAATGGATAAAGAGCTATAGAGACGCACACCAATCACTGCGGACGGTAGTCTGCGCTAGAGGCGAAGCACGACGTAGTGTGCAAAAGCGGCTAGCAATATATACCCGAACTTTTGAAGTTTTGCTACGATAGTCCGATCAGATCGAGTGATATACCGATCGAAACGTATCGAAAAACACAGCTCAACATGTGATAGCTCATCTGGTTCATAAGATATATAGCTGTAAACGATTCGGAACAAATTTAAATTTTTGGAGCTGATGGGGCCGTTGGGGGCTTTCAGAAATTCAGAAATTAATGGAACTTTGTTGGCTTGTTCCACCAAGAAACTTTTGTTCTACGACTTTTGAAAAAACCCCCTAGTTTGGCGGGAAAGCCATAGAAGATACATATATGTTGTATATATTATTTGAAAGGTATTTTCAATATATTTTATGCGTACCTTTTTTTGTTTTTGTTCTTAGGTACGCAAGTAAAAAGTTACAGGTGAAAAAAAAGGTTTCAATTGCACATTTTGATAATTTAAAAGAAAACGGCGCCTACGATTTTAATAAATGTTTACTATGTTGCAATTTTATAAAAAAAAAAGTAGTAGGGCTTTCGACACTTTACGCAAAAAGCTCTAGTTTCTGTGCACCCAAAAATAACTTTTTGCAAATGCCGAATGCCGAACTATTTGTATACCCTGAGCCCATTGAAAATGGGTAAAAAGTGTATAATGGATTTATTAAAATGTATGTAACAGGCAGAAGGAAGCATCTCCGACCGCATAAAGTATATATATTCTTGATCAGGACGACGAGCTGAGCCGATTTTGCCATGTCCGTGTGTCCGTCCGTTCGTTCATCCGTCCGTCGATCTCGGAAACTACAAAAGCTAGACACCTAAACTTTTCGACTATAGATTCTCCTAATCCATACGCAGTTTATAATTTTTTTTCGATATCTTGCTCCGTTTTATTATTGTCGATAACAATAGATTTTTAGACTTGGTTTTCTTGGCATATCGCGGAGACTATAAGAGCTAGAGTCATCAAATTTAGTTTAATAGGTGCTCGTAAGTAATACGCAGATAATGAATATTTCGGATTTTGGATACCTGCCCCTATTCTCACCCATATCAAAAAATCAATCGCAAATCAAATACTACATATACTATCGCATATCAAATATACGCTTTGGTTTGCGCATAGATTTTTGACGCTATTATTAAGCACTGAAAATTTCAAACCGATCATACTTTTAGTTTAGAAGTTATTCAATTCGTTTTGCATAGTGGGGCCAATCGCAGCCGATGTGCAAAGTGCGCAGCTTGCTGCGTGCGTTTGTGTGTGTGTGACTTTGTGAATGTGTGTATGAATGGAAAGAGGTTTAAATGAATGTAACAGCTCGTTGGGTTCAGGGAATCTCCTAGTCGGGCACACCCGACTAGAGTCATCTTACTTGTTTTATAAATTGGAATTGATTATATATTTAGTTGAATTTCCGTCGACACAAAATTGTATATCAGAAATTTTTGAGCTGGAATGTGCTTTCGCCCCTAAATCGTTACCTAGTGTAGAGGTGTGTTTGTTTGATAATAATAATAATCTATAAGAATATGTCCGGAATATTCAATACCTATAATAACATATGCACATACATATACATACACATATAACATATGTTGTTTGGTTAGTGATACTACACAGAAATAAGGTAGACTTGTATTGCTTTTAAATATGTAGGGCATAACAAGGACGAGTAATCTCAGTAAAGTCAATTTTGTTAATGCCTTACATAGAAGTATGCCGCATCTAAGAAACATTATGAACTATGACCATTCGAAATTTAATTTATTAAATATTCTAAAACAATAAATAAAGGAGTTTGAACAAAGTAATTATTTGTATATTTTTTAAAAAATATTTTCTCGACCCGTTACCCATTCGTCGAAAGCACGCCATATATTCAAATATTGTATAGCATAATTAGGCCAACCAATTTCGCCTGACGTAGTACTTGAATTTAAGAGAGATCAAGAATATTGGTAAAGCACACATCAAATTGCTTCATTTTCAGCGGGTAGGTGGGGGCATCTAAACTACTGATCATTTCCTGTTGATTAAATTCCAGTTTGGCCCGGCACCAGAGTTACCCACTAACAAAAACAAAAACTCACAAAAAAACACCCAAAGCCCAGAAACCCGTGACTCACAAGTGAGCACAGCCCAACCGCAAAAGCAGGCGCCGTGCGGCGGGGACTATATCCAACAACCTCACACACACACACAAACGCACAGTTAGACAGACTTGAATAGATGGACAGCCCACCCACGCCCACGATTCCAAGTTTTTGTAGTCAGCAAATTGCGCATGCGTTACCGTACCCGCACCCGTACCCCTACCCCTGCGTGCTACCGTTCTTGTCCCACGCTAGGCACCGCCATATTGAATATGCGAGCGATCGCAACCCACCCTATGGCTATTGTCTGTGTTGTTGTCGTTTTGGCGAGAGGGTCAGGTTTGGCCCCTGTTCAGTGCCGCCCCATCTTTTTTTTATACTCGTTCACGAAGTGAAAAGAGTATATTGGGTTTGTGAAATTTCCGTCTTGCATTTTGCATTTTGCCGCTATTGAAGCTAGAGACTTAAAACTTGGAACAGATACTCGTGTATACCCGCGTCAGATAACGTGTTTAAATATTTTGATTATGCCTATTGAAAGCGGATTAAAAAAGTTCAGATTTTTCCAAAATAACATAAGATATCAATTAAGACGGTTTTCGACTGTTTTAAGTAATTATTATACCATGAAAGAGTATTACGCAGTCGATTACACCCGACTGTGACGTTCTTTCTTGTTTTACTTTTTATTTTCTGTTAAATGAGACGTGACAAAGTGCAAGCAAATCGTGACGATCGGAGCAGAATTGAGTCCCGCCAGCTCAGGGATCTCGTAGTCTAAGCTGGCGCCTCCTCACAAGTGAAGCCCTACGCGACGACACTTTCTCCCAGCGAGGAAGGGCTTCGACGGGGCAACAGGTTTCCCCGGAGGTCGAAGCCATGTGTTGCTCTAAAGTTTTGTAATTGGCTCTGCTCATTACGCAGCTTTCGTTATATCACAAAGGATGGTCAGAGGTTGGCTCGGTGCACCCGGCAAAGGCAACAGCTGTGATATCGCTGTTTCACATTGCTGGGCAGTGCTTGAGTTCGATTGCGATCGGCTGTGTCGGCTGTGCGGCCGCTTTCCTTGGCCAGTGGGCCACAGGTTTGGATCGGGCTCGTTAAGGCTGCTGCAAACCGGTTCGCCGGCTGCTCCTTGGCGACGCGACGGTCGCGTCATCCGCTCGCCACTTGAGTGGCAATGAAGTCTAAAAGTAGGGTGCTCCATTTCACTGGCTAACCTGTTTTGTCGCCGATCTGTGATCTGCTGGAATGCGCTGCAGCGAAGGCATTTCCGATTTGGTTGGAAAGCGTGGATAACGGGAAGGAAGAAGATAGCTTAATAAAAATAATTATACGAATATTAGTAAATTAAATTGCAAAGTAATTTTAATGTTATTATAATTTGCGAATTATCCCGATTTTTAATAGCCTTTCGTTATAAAAATAAAAAAAAATTTATGTTTTACATACAGTGATGAAAATAAATGGAAAGGAAATGAACTTTAACACTTCGAACCATATATAAATAGTGTGAGCAAATTTAATGCATGAAACCAACTGGAAACAGTACTTTATTTTTTTTTTTTTTTTGTTTTAGGCAAATTTTGGCTAAAATATGAGCTGTGTATGTCAATTTGTCAAGCGACCACGATTTTGGGATTTTAAATAAATTGAAATTCACCTCAATTTTGTAATTAAAAGCGTGAGACATATTAAAATAATACATCAATAAACATTAAATACAAATTTTAACATTTATATGTAATTAATGTTACAGAAGAAAATTTGAAATTTTCGAAATAAAACATGTTGTTTCTATAATTTTTTCCATCACTGTATGAAAATGTAATTTTTTTTAAATGATTGTCAATGTTAAAAATTTTATCATTATTATTATTATCGAAATCTATTATTATTATTTTTGTTATTATTATTTATATTTATTTATGTAGAGCCTGAAACCTCAGTTAACCGTTATTTTCATCCACCATTGCATCCACCGTGTGCTATATGCATATTCACCCATAGCCTTAAATCGACATTGATTCACCCGCTTCGCTCCTTTCTGATTAAAACAACAACAAGAACCGTAACACTTTGCTGCAATAAAAGCAACAACTTCTCTGCTCTGCGCACTAGCGCAGCCGCAGCGCTGCATCCATCATCCAGTGCATCTTCATTGCGGCCTTTGATTGCGCTCAACTTTCAATTTCATTGACTTGTCGCTGCTCGCGTTGTTTTTTTTTTTTGTAGTTGTAGTTGCTGTCGTGTGCTGTGCAGTATTGCACTATTGCGGTATTTCCCATGTGAGTCATGCAATTTGCATAGCCAATGCCAATGCGGAATATTTGAGCTGAGTTTTTCTTTGGCTTAGTTCAACCTAACCTCAATTTGAGAGCTGCCCACGCTGCAGTCAACGCCACCCAGCTGCCAGCTACCTGCCCAACCTTATGTACACACATATCCACCACACAGACACATATCGTATCTACCTGGACTATGTATCAGCACCTCCTCGAAATCGAGCCCAAAAAAGCCGCGGCCACGCTAATGAACGCAACAGTCAATCGTCCCCCGTAGCCGACGCCGCCAACAGCAACAGCAACAGCAACGGCAACAAAAACAACCACAAGCAGCAACCCACATGCACGAAGATCATTACCAACAGTCAACCCGCCGACGCCGACGGCGACGGCCGCGCATAAAAAGTACAACAACAAAAATCAAGTTGCGCAGCAAACGCCACATAAACTGACCTGCTTCTGCGCGACTGCGCTGTCGCTATATCGACAGTGGCAGCGGCAGCAGCAGCGACAGCAACAACACTGTCCAGAAATTCTACAAGCCAACCCACCCTACGCAATAAACAGCGTGCATATTACCTCGCTCCCACTCTCGCTCTCTGGCGCTCTCACTGTAGCCCACACAACAACAGTAAAAAACGTGAATGAGCGGGTGGCTTGCCTTGCTTGCTGCTGACGCCAACAGCGACGCCAGCGACCCGTTGTCGCTTGTTTGTTGCAATTTCTCTTTTATTCGATCATTCGTTGTATAAGGTGGCCGCTTGGGCCCCCCGGCGTCTGTGCACAGTGGGATTTAGGCAATATTTAAATATGTATAAGTGCCCAGTCCTAGGGTAAGACATGCATTTAGTATTTGTATTAGCCCATGGCCATAGCCGACAGTGCTATTTAAAGAGTTTATAATTTGAACTATACTGCTTTAAATAATTATATTATTGTACATTACTTGTAATGCTAAACGTTTTGTATAGTTTAAATTCCTTTCAAAACCACACTCAACTTTGTTCTTTCTTCTACAAAATGAATGGTTTTATAAAGATCTCGTAAATCGCTTGTATTTTACTGACTCAGCCCACTGTACGACAGCACTGACGCTGTCGAGCGGGTTCGTTTCAGCAGCAGCTGGCTGCGTCATCGTTCCATGCTTCTCTCCCACATTTTGCCCGATGTCGGTGACGCTCTCGCAGTCTGTTGGAATTTCTCGTGGCGTTCGGTTCGTTAGCTCGCATTCGCGTGCATCAGCAGCAAAAACAAACAATTTTTGTATTAGCCGGCGCGTGTTTCTCTAAGATTTTTGGCCAGTGTTTGATTTATTAAAGAGAAAAATCAATTGTGCGTAGCTGCAATTAATTGCACTCTCCTAACAAAGTGAACAAATTGTGCGCGTAATAAGTGCAAATACAACAACAAAGGACGTTTTTTGTCAACAAATTGAAATGGCTTAAGGGCCGAAGAACACAACGATAAATTGCAACAGTAAAAGGTATATAGAAAATAAGTGTTTGGGGACTTCAGATTTATCAAATGTGTGTGTGTGTGTGTGTGTTTTGATATGAATTGGAATTTGACAAAAATTTCTGGGGCAGACATTTTTAAAGGACGTTGCCAGACTTGTTAAATAGATAAGAAGAAAGTCCATAGAGACTAGAAAAGTGAAGGATAAATTATAATAAATACTTATGAATTATAATAAATATCACAAAAACAACGCTGAATCTTATGATAAAGGACTCTGGATTTTATCTGATGAAAGGTTTATTTTCTTACATATATATATATATATATACATATGTTTACATTTTGATATATTTCTTTCTTTAGCAACGCCCACCTCCTTGAGCCTTAGCTAGACACATGTTACCGCTCAGAATCCATGTGCCTAACAGACACACACAGTCACCAATACTCGCAAACATTACATAGACCCATCGACAGAAATCATTCCGAAGGCCACAGCCAACAAGCACGGCCCACAGGTAGCTGGCGGCTCACAAACCGGTTACCCAATTTCCAATTATACACAGACACCAAAAAAAAATACAACAAAAAACAGCCACTCCAACGCCCAAAAAACGCACCAACACTCAAACAGCACTCCCAAAAAAAAAAAAAAAAAGAATGCCCGCGAAGAGTGGGCACCCCTTTCGTGCTTGGCAATCACAAAAGAGATGTCAGCACACACACACACGCGCACACAGATGCCATCGCAGTTAGCCCTCCCTCGCTGGGCGCAGCCGCGACGCCACGCTGCAAGGGGCAACGATAATGAACGATGTGAAACCCACCACCAGCACAAGCAGCAACAACATCCTTGGCTACGCTCTCCCTTTTTCTCTCCCACACTACTCTGTCTGCCTGCCGCCCTCTTTCCTTCTCACACACGCACACTTGTAGCTTCGGTTTTCATGTGGCCTGGCAACCCTGCGCCTACATTATCCTACTTTCTTTTCATCCGCTGCCTGCGCTCGTATTTAGCTTTAACAAATGCGCAACGCATTCAACTCAAACTCAAACACAGACACACACATGTGAATGTGTGAGTGGGTGATGTTTTAAAAATCTTGCCTGCCCGTTTCCCCCGGGGCAGCGACGCGACGCCTACCTCAGCCCTATTTATTCTTTTGCTTTGTCGCATAGCCGTTGCGCTCTTTAATTGCCGCCTCGCTTGGCTCAACTCCTCTCTCTCTCTCTCTCTCGCTCAGCAAGCGACGCGACTGACCGTCGTCTCTGCTTCTGCCTCTGCCCGCCTGCTGTTTCGTATGTTGATTTTTTTAGGTTTTTATTTTGGCGTCCACTGCCTAAACAGTGGCCCTCGGCCCTCGTTTTCTGTTTTATTTTATTTTTTTTTGTGTATTTTTTGCCTTCACACCCTTCTGTGTTAGTTTATCACACAAATTCTTTGCCTGCAGTTTCGCCCCTGCTCGCCACGACTTCTGACGAATTTCTTACACCCACCCAACGACGACTTTTCGCATTACGAACTCTTCGCCTCTCCTCGCCTCGCTCTTCGCGTTCGTTTGCTTTGCTTGGTTTGCTGTCTGCGTTGCCGCCCCCACACACAATTCGGCCCTCTATCATTTTTTGTTGCTGCTCACATTTTGTTGTTTGTGCAGCGTCTCCTCTTCGTTTGCTTTAGCAGTTTTTGCTGCGCTTTCATCATTTTCAGGCAAGGAGTTGTCAATGCAACGATCGGTTTTGGTTACACACATACAAAATATATATATGTAAGCTTTTTCTCAAAGAGTCAAATGCGCAGTTCATTATGAGCTTCTCCTAATAAATTCAGAAATCAGTTGGATTTGCAATTGCTCTTCTACCTTCTACATTCTTCTGAATAACATTTCCTTTTATATTGGAAAATTAAGATTATAATGTCCTGATGATGTATTGTTATCTCCGCTCGCAATAAGTTAGTGGCGAAGCTCTCATCTGCAAGCTATTCTATGAGCTGAGCTTAAAATGATTGGAGCTTAGCTCTCCTAAATTGAATACTTAAATAGAAAATTAAGAGTACAATGCTCTATGATTACATGGAAAGCATTCTCTAATATGCTGAGCTGAGTTTAAACATGAGCTTACATGGAAAGCATTCTCTTATATGCTGAGCTGTGCTTAAACAAACAGGTCATAACTCCCCCAAATACAGTGGCGTAGGCAGGCAAAAAAGAATCATGCCTAAATAAAAAGTTAAATTGGAAAATGAAGAGTACAATGTAGCATTTACATTTGAAATGCATTTACTAGCATTCTCTTATGTGCTCAACAAAGGGGACCCCTCAGGATCTACACAATGACCGACTTTCTCTCCCTGCCAATTGGCAATTAGACAACTGTCTATCCGACATATCTCTCTTTTTTGCGGCACACCCCACCACACACTCGCACACCGCACCCGTAACCTCGCCCCCTGCTCGTTTAAGTTCAAGTTCCCATGAACAAAGGCGCGACCCCAAAACGCAGCCAGCGCAAACTTCACAAACTAAATTACGCACTTCCCGTCGGGGCCAAGTCGGCGATCTTTAGGGGAGGGTGGCAGCACAGACAACGGAAAGGCAGCGGGACGATCGACAGTCGGGTACCTGCCGGCAACCCACGAGGGTTGTTCGCTGCACCGAGCGACAATCTCACCAAAAATCACATAGGAATTTCCTGTTACAGCGTCGTCGCCTCCCCCGTTACCCAAGTTACCTGCCCGGGAGAGTTTACCTGTTTCGCAGAAGCAGCAGCTGTTTGTTTTGTGGCTTTCAAGGTTTCTACTTTTTACCTGTGGCGTCTCTGAGTCGCGTCCCCTTTGCAGCCAGCAGCCACCCCATTGCGTAGGATTCCATTTCATTTCATTTGTGGACCACTCGCCGCTTTCAAACTCGGGTTGGGCCTGCGTTGGGGGAGGGGTTACCTCTGGGCTTGATTATGTTTTGGTCTGGTTGGGTTTGCGCGTTTTATCGGGCCCGTCTCTTCGTTGGCGTGGCCCGAAAACGAGAAACTCGTCTTCAGTTCCCGTCGCTTTGTGCTTTGTGATCATCATTATCTGCGTTTCGCTGCCTCATTCTATGGGGCTGGGGCTGGGGTCGGGGCCTCGTACTGCTGCCGGCGCATCGCCGTCGCCATCGCCTCCTCCTACTACAATTTGCCTAAAACCTCAACCGTTTTTCAATATTCAACGCTGGGACGGCCCAAAAAAACCAAAAAAAAATACAAAAAAAACGTATACACACGAGACGTCGACGACGTCTGCTTGAAGGTTGTTGTGAAATTTCATTATTGGGTCTGTTTCGTGTTCGTTTGTGTGTGTGACTGCCTGCTGCTGCCTTCTTCTGTCGTTGTTGTTGTTATTTTTAAGAGGCGTCCAGCGTCAACATCTCAACGTTGAATTTTGGGTTGGGTTAGAGTACATGCTCGTGCACATATATATATATATATATGAACGGATAAATATATATGGGGTATACGGCAGAGTGAAAAACCTGTGTGAACAACCCTTGTTCCAAAGAACTAATGCAGCGTAACCCAAAGAACTAAATTGATAATTTCCACAAAAAGATCTACCATGATCAGCGCCTACAACATATATATTTTATTGTAACGTATTCACAGTTTTGAATGCAATAAGAATTATATTTTACACTAATTTTTGCCAGCGTTTTCTGTAAAAAATCGGTAAATTTTTAAATTAGCTTCTAATATCCCAAAATCTTGTTGCAAAGAAGTTTAAATAGAGCAAATCAATTACTTGGTTAGCATTTAGTTTTATTTAATCTTAATTAACATATCATATTATGGCTTGAAAAAATTCTCAATGATTATTAAAACTTAAATAATCTTCCCCTTTGTTTGTTGTTTTCAAGACGCTTTTCGCTAAACAATTTTCTTATCTTTTTTGCTAGAAAGTAAAGCTTTTGACGGCTTCCACGTTTTACACAAAAATTATAAATAAAATATTCAATTAATATCCTTAATTAAAATATAAAAGATTAGATGGATTAAGATCAAAATCAAAACTATAAAATATAAAAATGTTTTAAGATTTTAAGTAAAGTAAAACTTGAATTTAGACTCCCGCCTAAAGTCAAGTGCAACAAATCGCAGAGATATATCATACATATATTTCGGCACATGCACTGGCTTAGGTACATACCAGTTAATACTGGTCATCCCTTTCAACCTGGCTCATCCACTTGTCAGCTGGTAATGCCCAACCCCTAAGCGCAAGTGCCGAACATGCCAGATACCAGAGCAACAGGCTGGGAAGGAGTCTCTCCCTCGGGCGGCAGCTGCTAGCTGCTTGGCGGCAACGAAAAACCACCCCTAAACTGAAACAACTGCATAAATTGCTACCCCAGAGGGGCAGAGATCGACAGACAGTCAGAGCCGAGAATCGATGCACATGTTGCTTGGGCAGCATTTTAAGTAAAAGGCAAAGATTTCATAAGAAAACGCGGGCAGCGGGAGGAGGAGGAGAAGGAGGGTACAACTGACACTTGAAAGAGGGACGCCAGACGCAGACGTCGCCATTTTGTTTATTCTCGTTCACCAAGTGAAAAGAGTATATTGGGCTTGTGCAATGTCCGTTGAAACTTGGGCGTGGAAATTCGATAAAATCTTTTTATCTCCCTCAGCTTAAAAGTTAGATACATACAACATTTTCAGACAGGTTACTGATAGCCTCCTGAAAAGATCGCACAACTATTTTTTGGATATGCCCAGTGCCCCATTCATAAAACGAGAACATCCACATCTACAATTTGGAGCTCCAAAGATCGAACCGAAAATTTCGGCCACGCCATTCCCTCCCAAAAACACAAAACATCTATATTTCCAAGATAACAATAATATTTAAGACCGTTTTCGTCTGTTTTAAGCTGTTATTGTATGCTGATCGAGTATTGCGCAGTCGGTCACACCCGACTGGAATATATTTACTTGTTTCTTGTTGCAAGCATGTGCAGCAGCAGCAGCCACAACAGTGGCAGCGCCTGCATTTCGGGTCGCCCAACAACGTTTTATGAGGGCGCGCACCTGCCAACAGCTGCCAGCAGCAACAACAACAACAGCAGCAGCAACAGCAATAATAATAAGCATAGCCAAAAGCTGAAGTCGGAGAGAAGGCTAAATGCTATATGACTTGGCCCGAATCGAACCCAAACTGAACTGAACCGAGCTGATGGCTGCCCTTGAAGATGTTGCTGCTGTGAATGTTGTTGTTGCTCAGTTGTTGTTGCTGCTGCTGCTGCAAACGCCCACAAGGCAATGCCACCAGCACCACCCAAAACTAGCAGACAGGCACACTCTCACACACATACATGCACACACAGAAACCAGATTTTCTTTGTTGTCTGTCGTCTGTCTTGGCCAAAGCTCGGCTCAAAAAGAAGACGCCAAAAACGAAAAAAGCAGCAGCAGCAGCTGCCGTCGCATCGTTTTGTTGTTGTCTTCGACTGGCCACAAAAATTACCACCTGCCGCCCATATAAAGCTGCTGCTGCCCTCTGCGCCTTCACACACACACACACACACACGTACGCAGCGACTCCGGCGGATGTCTGCAGCGCAGCTGCCAAAAGTGCAAAAATACAGAAAATAAAAGACTTTAAAAGACGAATCGTAAGCGCAGCGCTTACATATTAACTGCACACATACATATCTTATATATACATATGTATATCAATTATACACACCGTTCCCAAAATATCGTGTAAAAGAAATATTGGCTATATGGTAAAATTGATTGGTGCCAGACCTAAAAAGAATCTTAAAAATCCAATAAACAATATTAAACAGCTCTTGTTAGAGTTTACTTGGGAATTTGTTTTTCGTGCTAACGCATTTCAATTCATTAAATAAGTATATTATAAAATATATGTAAATTATAATTTGAGTGAAAAAAATAATATTAGAAATCCATAACTATACAAAATTGTAATAACATGACAACATTTTATTTGGTGTTGCATTCTGGCATTATTACGCATCATTTTAGAAAATTATTTCTCTATTATAAGCTCTATTTCCCATTATAGATAGTTCAGCTAAAATTTATAATTTGTGAGGGGTGAGAATAAAAGAAATTCATAGGACAACGAAAATAGTTCATAGATTATTTTAAATCGCTTTAAAACAAAATATTTCGTGTAAAAATGTAAACTTTTTAACGCATGTTATTTGCAAAGCGTGTAAACAAATTAGTATTAAAAGAGAATTTGGTATATAGTATGTATATAATATAGATATATATACCTTTGATATTTCTCTGAGTGTGCTTTTTATGTCAAATTTGTTGTGTCAACCCCACTGCTCCCACACCTACAAATGGACCCACGCAACAATACCAATGCAATCGACAGCCCACACGCATGCGCTGCTGCTGCGGCTGCTGCTGCTGCGTAGGCGTGTGAAGCGCTGCCAGAGAGTAGCAAGAAAATCATTTAAAGTTTCGTTCACTGTTGTTGTTGCTGGTGCGCGTATAAAACTGAAGATTTTATAACGCTGTCGTTCGAGCGATCGTTGAGTTTTGCTGGACACAACAACAGCTGTTAGACACCCACCCACCTAAACAACTTAATGTTGTTGTAGTTGTTGCAGTTGCTTTAGTTGTTAGTGTATATCGACAACACGCTGTGCCAGCGCCAGATAGAGCAACGACCACAGTGGTACAAGTGCTGTTGGCAATTAAAATATATGGACATAATGCAAGAAATATCGCGGCCAATTTCATGGACACTTGCTATGTCGACTGTATATAATAAATAAATAAATAACAAATCATTTTTTTACTATCGAAACTAAAGCAAAAAATGGATAATTTTATAATAAATAAAAAAAAATTCTAAAATTTTAAGCCATTTGGAAAAGGATATTTTTCATTAAAAATGTTATACTATAATTTTTAAGATTTAAATATATTTATAATTTGGTTGAATGTCATGAAAAAGAATTATACAATTTTTGTTCGACTTTAATACAATAGTAAAACATGTAGGAAAAAGTATAACAAATTAAATTGGTTTGCTTTGTTTGCAAATTTGTATTACATTTTATTTTAATTACATCCTTTAATCATAAGTACACACTAAAAGAAAAAACGTATTTAAATGAAAGGTCATCTTTTCCATAGCTAATAAAAAGTAGTACGCATTGCGTGTGCTTTTCAATTTGCTCGATTAGTTGCATTTGGCAAGGCGCCGCCCAGCCAATTAACTCGCCCCACTGTGCAAACCATCGGGCAAAAGCGCTTTTTAATAACTGCGTGTGGCTTTGGAACGGACAGACAGACGGCTCTTGCTTGGCGTTAACATGTCATTAGCTGCTGCCGTGTGTTTTCCGTTGTCCACTGCCCGTTCTCTGCGGCTGCCGCCCTCTTCTCATCTCCTCTCATATCGTCTCGTCTCTTGGCCTTTCACCGTTCACCGCAACAACAACGTTTTAGTAATGTTGTGGCTCACCCTGAGCTGCCATCGGGTCGGCTCGGCCCACGGGTGTTAAAATGTCGATGTATGTGCATACTATATACACGCATTCATATATTTATTTAACTGCACACACACACTGCGAAAACTTCGGCTTTGCTTCTCGCATGGCAATTTAGCGCTTTGACGCCCGCCCCCTAACGGGTAGTATAAATACATGTGTATGCACATACAAACGAACATACATATGTAGCACACGCAGCGCAATTCTGACAAATATTATCAGCGAAATGAAAAGAAAACAAACAGCAACCACAACAATTGCTGCTGCTGCCATATTTGAAGAGAAGCCACCCAATAATGCGTTTACCGTTAACAGTCAATCGTCCGGCATCTGCACAACGAAAGACAACAGCCGACAGCTGGACAAAAAGCGACGATCGGGCGACGTGCGCCCTGTCATGCCTTTGCTCTCATTGCCTGTCTGCTCTCTCGCCCGCTCTCTTTCAATTATTATTAAAGCAAAAGCTCGCAACCGGCATTTTTATATTCAGCTGCCAACCGGTTTGCGCTCACTGTGGCTCCCGCGCGCTCTTTCGCTCTCGTTGACTCCCCCAAATTGCGTTGTCATCGCGGCGGCGTCGCTGCCTCTGCTGCTCTGCGGCTGCCAAAGCTGATGTCGGTTTTTTTGCACACCCACCACAGGCGTTGATCGTTGTATTTGTTCTCGATGGTGCGCGTGTTAGAGTTGTAAATTGATTTTGTTGCTGTTGCTGTTGTTATTCCGGCTACTACTGCTCGCGGCGGCCACTGTTGCGCCCATTTTCAGCCCACTCGCTGACGCGCCCGTTTGACGCCGCCGTTTGCTGTCTCTGGGTTTTTTTCGCTGCCTGCTATTAGCAAAGCGGATGTTGTTGTTGTGCGCTGTGCCTGGCCCCAGCCCAGCACCCACACACGCTTTGTTGTTGTTGTTGTTGGCAACGCATGACACTCTTTTGTTGTTGTTGTGTGCATTAGCATGTGTGTGTGTCTGATTGTTTGTCTATCGCTCGCCCACAAAAGCTGACCCCATCGGCTGGCCCTTTTCTTATCATACTGGCAACTTTTTGAATATTTTCAGTTTGCAATCAGTTTAAAAAACTCTTAAAAAACGTTCACAAAGAAAAATATAATGCAGTCATGTAACTACTATTAGTACTCAATGCATCCCCAAAAATGCACTGTGGTTCTTTTTTGATGTTGACACTTTGCAACACTTGCACTTTTCAGTGATGTACAATCCCTTACACATACACATACACATACATACACATATGTATGTACATATGTTGATCTTGAGCTGAGACAAAGTCAAGTCCCACCCAACAAAAATAACAACAATGCCCTTGGCTTGAAAAACCACACGCAGCGAGTTAATCAAAGACAGGGGTGGGGATGTGGTGAGGGGGGATGAGATCTGCATGGCAAAGGCACAGACCCAACAAACCAAAGCCACAGCCGTAAAGGCAAAGGCACAGCGACGGAAAGAAGCGAATCAAACAGAAAGAAGAAGACGCAAACGCCCCCATTGGCGCAAAGTGTGGGCAACAACTGTAAAAAGCACACGAAGCATAAAATCAAACATGCAAAAAGAAGAAAAAAGTCAACAACAACAAAAATGCCCAAACGAAATATGAGCGCAAAAGAAACGAAAGAAAACACGCTTTAGTATGGTCACAAATACAACAACAGTTCGCCCATTCCTTACACACACACACACACACCCGGCACTCCCCAACAGCCCTGCCTGGGCCTGGGCGTGTGTGGGTGGCTCCGACTGTGTTGGCTCTGGGCCATCGAAACGTGCCCGTGCCCATAACGCAAAACAACAATTTTGTCGCCGCACAAAAGTTTTGTGTATTGTTGTTGTGTGTCAGCATCTCACTTGAAAAACGAGGCGGAGCCATCAGCAACATGTGGGCCAACAGCAACAACAACAACAATCAAACAGCCACCCACCAAAAACAACAAAAGTGCCGCCAAAATTACCACGCCGACAGTTTGTTGTTGCTGTTGCTGGCAATTTGTGTTGTATTTTTATGGGATGCGCTTAGGAGTGCTCCGAGCTGCAAAGTTGCATTGGGCGCGATACCTTCTCATTGGGGTTTGTTTGCTTTTGTACCTGGCATGCCAAGTTGTTGTTGCTTCTGAAGTTGTTGCGATAAATTTATTAATGTATGCAGCGAAAAAGACTGCGCGCCCAACCTGACCCAGGCCGACAGGCGACAAATGTGTCGAAATCGTTTTCGTATTGCCAGTGAATAAAAATAAAAATTAAGAACAGGAATTTTGTTATGTAACATTTGCATTTGCTAAAATGCATATTTACAAAATACATACACAACTCTTACTGCAACGAAACAGGCGACAAATGTGTACAAAATGTTTTTGGAGTATCTTAAAGCAGTTTTTCAATTATAATATTCGTTATTGATTATTTGTGTATAGATACCAACAAATATATTCACATATTATATTTTATTTTGAGATTTTGTTTATGCAATTTTCTTTTATTCTTTTAAGAATTCAGAATTTTTTAAATAACTTATGAGAAATTGACACACTCGCTATTTTCATTTGTTAACGAACTTTTCTTCTATTTTTTAATAGTTAAAAAAAAACTTGAAGTATAGAGAATACAAAATATTTTTGAACAAAATAAAACAACAATTTGTATACGTAGTAATACACAATGTCTACTGTAAATAAATAGATTTTTATATATTTCCAAATAAATGTGTGTAATTTCTAAAGGAAATGTAGCTATTCAATGGAAAACTTCTGCTGGCTCTCTTACAAAAATTATATTTTAAAAAAAATATATATATATAAAATATAATTTGTATAGTACATATAGTATTACATAATGTATACTGTAAATAAGTAGATTTTTATATAATTCTAAATACTATTGACAAAATTTAAAAAGAAAAAGGAAATGTATCGATTCAATGGAAAACTTCTGCTAAAAAAAATGGAAAATATAAAAGGTCTGCTGTTAATAGATTTCTGTATACTTTTAAAAAACAGTTGCAAAATTGCAAATGCAATAGAAAACTTCTGTCCACTCTTTTACAAAAACGCTTCTGGACACTTTTGTCGCCTGTCAATCATGCAGCGAATTAAAAAGTCGTAAACAAAAAGTGTGCTCAATTCGCTGCCAGCGCTCGCGGTTGCGCTGACTCAGCTGATGCTGCGCCAACGACGTCAGCATCAGTCGCAGCAGCAGCAGCCGCAATCGAAAGCCCCCGCATGTCCACCCCCATGCTAGGGCCCAAGGCAGGCAGGTTCTCTGGTCGTCGAGCTGGTGATGTGTCAACAGCCATTCCCAGAAATGACGTCGATTGGGGGCTTTGGGTATTTTGTGTGCCGGATGTGAATGTGCGTTGAGCTTAGACACACTGACTAACTTTTCTCATTCTCTCTCTGCACCTCTCTCTTGCAGTTTTCGAAGCGCATACGTGGAGGCAACAGCGAGCGAAGTAGTCGCTGCAATTTGAGAGCAACGCGCCCGCAAGCCAAGGCCAAACAGTCGCAGCAATGGCAACACTAATCCCAGCGACAGGCGGCAACCCAGCGAGCGCACAGTCCTCCAATGTTGAGGCAACATATGAAGATATGTTCAAGGAAATCACACGTAAACTGTACGGCGAGGAGACCGGCAACGGTTTGCACACGCTCGGCACACCGGTGGCTCAGGTGGCCACCAGTGGACCCACCGCGGTGCCCGAGGGCGAGCAGCGCTCGTTTACGAATTTGGTAAGTTGTTGGACTCTGCCATAAACGATTAGCATTTTCATAGCTTACAGTGGTTCACTTACTAACGAAACTGAATCGAAAACAATTTAAATTTCGAATGAATCAAAACGAGTTTCAAATTGATTTCCCCGAAATAAGTCAATTTATGTAGATGTAGAACTCAAACTCAAATTGTTTATTGTGGTTCAGTGTTCATAAAAATACATTAAAATGTTAATAATGATTTACTCATATTTAGAATAGATTTTTTAATAGTTCCAATAAATTATTTTGATTTGAATAAATTTAATGCGTACCAGCGGGCTTTCAAGAAATTGTTTAATAATTGTACATTTTAAAATAAAAAACTTTTTTTTGGAGAATAGGAGAATATATATTCCAAATATCAAATATCTATTCCATTCAAATTCTATGTGTACTTTACTGGAGATGTTTCCTTCTGCTTGTTATATATATATTGCACAAAACCATTATACCCTTATTAATGACGTATTTTATAAATATCGGAAAATTTTACATCACAGAGACGTTAGACCGACGTTATGAACGTGTATCGAATAGGCGTAAAATTTTGCATTATTATTCCTTTTTTTTATATTAGTAGTATATTTTTGTTATGTCTAGGCATTTAGACAACTCATCTACCGAGTACTGCAACACATTATACTTATTTTCGATAGTTCTCCGATTAAGTGAAAATGTGTGAAGATAGTATATACTACTATGTATGTAATGTAATGTAATAAATATACAGCTGTGCTCAAAATAATAGAAGTTCATAAAATGCTTTAAAAAAAAATGTACAATAAATATATTTCTATCCATTTCCTTTTATAGTCTTTTTTAAAAGATAACTTGAATATCAGCCAATATCAGCAAAAACGGTTTGATAAATTCAATTCTAGAATTTAAAAAAAATAATCGATTTATTTACAAATAACACTCATCCTTCATTGATTCTCTCTCTACAGCAACAAATCGACCGCACCGCAGCGCCCAGCATTGAATACGAAGCAAGTGCTGCGGGCGGCGGCAGCGGAAACAACGTGGCCACAACCCAGGCCAATGTAATCCAACAACAACAACAGCAACAGCAGCAATCAGAGTCGGGTAACTCTGTGGTGGTCAGCGCCAGCGGCAGCGGCGCCACTGTGGTGCCGGCGCCCAGCGTCGCCGCCGTGGGCAGTTTCAAGTCCGAGGACCATCTGAGCACGGCCTTCGGCCTAGCGGCCCTCATGCAGAACGGCTTCGCCGCCGGCCAGGCGGGCCTTCTGAAGGCTGGCGAGCAGCAGCAGCGCTGGGCGCAGGAGAGCGCCGCGGCCGAGCAGCAGCAGCCGCAACTGGTGCAGTGGACAACGGGCGGCAAGCTGCAGAGCTATGCGCAGGTCAGCCAGCAACAGCAGCAGCAGCAGCAACAACAACAGCAGCAGCAACAGCAGCAGCAGCATCAGAGCACGCCCAAGTCCAAGTGAGTCCATCAAAAGCAAGTAAGAATGTTGCAATCGGGTGTAACCGACTGCGCAATTCTCGTTCACACCATAGAAACATAAAGGTCATCAAAAAACTATTGCCAAATTTTGTATCTATGTATCTATAAAATGGTGCGA
The DNA here is from genome assembly GCA_035041545.1 of Drosophila colorata. Classification (NCBI taxonomy): domain Eukaryota; kingdom Metazoa; phylum Arthropoda; class Insecta; order Diptera; family Drosophilidae; genus Drosophila; species Drosophila colorata. Next base: position 990,080 of record JAWNLD010000233.1, read on the forward strand.
GGTATGGATTTTTCTGCTTACCTACCCCCCATATATTTTATATGGATTTGATCCGTTTGCCACGCACCCAGGGGGCTAATCCAAAATAATGTTGTGCGATCTTTAGAGGAGGTAATTACTAATCTGTTGATGTATCTAACATGAAAGCTGAGGGATATATAGAGATTAAGTCGACTTGCCACGCCCGCGGTGGGCGTAGCCAAAAAAATTGCATCCATTTTTTTTGCTAAGCATAACAGTAGTGTGTAGCTTTTTTCCTTGCGTGAACGAGTATAATAAAATAAATGAAAAGCAAATTTAAATAATGAAAATCTCTTTTGTGTTCCGCCAGAAAACATCGTCAGGAGCACGCGGCGGAGCTTATCTATGCCAGCCCCTCCACCTCAGCGAATGCGGCACAGAACTTAGCCCAATCCACGCCCACCTCAGCGCCCACCAACTCGAGCAGCAGCAGCGGCGGCGGCAGCAGCTCCTCCGGCGGCAGCCGCAAGAAGTCGTCCCAAGCGCAGGCGGCTGCTGCAGCGGCAGCGGCCAATGGGGTGCACATAGTTAAGCGGTATGCGTGCACCCACTGTCCCTATTCGACGGACCGGCGGGATCTCTACACACGGCACGAGAACATACACAAGGACGAGAAGCCCTTCCAGTGCTACGCCTGCCTCAAGCAGTTCAATCGCGCCGACCACGTAAAGAAGCACTTTCTGCGCATGCATCGCGAGCTGCAGTACGACATCAACAAGACCCGGCGCCACGTACCCGCTGGAGGTAACTCCGGCGGCGGCGCCGGCGTCAATGCGCATCATGCTGGCGGACGGGGTAATGTGACGATCAATGCGACGGGCGTGAACATTGACAACGCGTTCCTGGAGGCACAGCGACATCCCACCTCGACCAGCATGAGCATCGTGGAGACCATCGAGGCGGTGGCCTCCGCCGCGGACATGCCGCTCGCCCAGCTCAAGCAAGAGAAGCTGGACGACGGCTCCGTACTCCCGCTGCACGTGGGCGCCGTGATGAACAGCGCCCAGCAGCCAGTGGCTAGCTCCAGTTCCGGTTCCGGCAGCAGCAGCGCCGCCGGCTCCGGACTGTTGAAGCCTAAACGCGAGAAGCGCTTCACCTGCTGTTACTGTCCCTGGTCCGGCGCCGACAAGTGGGGCCTCAAGCGCCACCTCAACACACACACAAAGCCCTTCGTTTGCCTCCTCTGCGACTACAAGGCGGCGCGCTCGGAGCGCCTCGCCACCCACGTGCTCAAGGTGCACAACAAGCGGGCCTGCAGCAAGTGCTCCTATCTGGCCGACACGCAGGAGGAGTTCCAGGTCCACATGAGTGATGTGCAGTAAGTAAACACTCACTTTCCCTCACTCCAACTCTTTGGAAAATTAAATAGAACTGAAATCTAGCAACTGTTCAAATCATATCATACATTACACTAATACTATGGAAGATTTAACAAACATATATTTGATGTCCAAGAAATGAATTCATGCTAGTGAATGGATGTAATGTTTGTCTTAGCCAAGGGTCATAGCAGTCGGAGCTATTTAAAAAAAAGTTAGGTTGATAGCTTATAACTACATATATATATTATATATTTTATATATGTCTATCCCATATTTTAAATAATAATAATGTATGTATTGAGCGCTAAATCAACTGATTTCATTTCTTCAAAGAGTATTTAAAACAGCTTAGCTCGTCTCCCTTTATTCCAATATTGTATTACTATAAGTTTAAGATATACCAATATGGGTTAAAGCAACTGCTATCTTTTAAAAACTATTTCGTATTCTGCATGGCTGTAAACCCAAATGAATGTCTCGCCTTTAGGTTCGGTTCGTGAACCTGATTTTGCACATCAATAAACCTAGGTTTTGGTTAAATTTATTTTAGGAAAATGCAGAGGTAGAATACATTTTCTATACTAATTTTAAGGTGCAAGTAAGCCAATCCATTTAAGAAGAGAACATTTTTCTATTCGGGCTTAAGTTCCCCTAAATTTATGATTCGGTTCTATGTTCACCCTATGATTTTTTAAATATTGGAGTTCCGGGTTCGAACTGATTCGGTTCACAAATTTGTGTACTATAAACTGTTAAATAGAGCAGGGCGTGTGTAAATTTCTTGATATTTAGGTATTTAAAGGTTGCACTTTCTATAGATGTGATATGGTATCTATAGAATATATTCAGGTCGATAAAATATTTAATTGAACTTTTGAAATCGAATTGTGGGAGTCCTTCGACGCATAAAACATACTTTAAATAAAGTTATTATTATTAAATTATATACATTGACAAAACAGATAAATAGAAGATTTCCCTGAAAATAATTTGATAAACATCGATTATATATCCCAAAGAAAGAAGCCCCCAAAAACAATTTGAAGAACGATAAAATTCTCGGAATGGAATTGTCAAGACCAACAATTTTTCCATATTGGGCTCTATGTTCAACACATTCTATCTCCCAAATTAATTAGCCTATTGAAAATTGACCAAGACTTTCTTTAGACGGAAACCCCCTAGAAACCTTGAATTAGTGTGATCAATACTTTACGAATTATAACATATTAAAGTTGACTTGCTGAAACATTGTGGATTTCTTCCCAAAAAACAATTTGATGTCGATCTCAATAGTTAGCTCTCCAAATTGTATTGTAATGCAAAGTATCTTTTTGAACTACACGCAGCCCGCACGATAATCGTCCAGCTCGCAGTGGCAGCAGCAACCACAACGGCGGCAACAACAACAGTGGCAACAACAACGGCAGCAACAATGCGGCTCACAGCCAGAACTTGAATGTCTTGCGAACAATTGGCAACACCCTGGTGGCCAATAATCAACTGAACACGTTTCACAATGCCGGCAATGCTTTTGGGTAACGTTCTCAGACCGCCTTTCCCTAACCCAAGCGCGCACAAAGCTCCTAACTTTAGTTACTACCCTCGTTCTTGTTCTCTCAACTTGTTCTCGCCCCCACAATGATCCACACACAATCACGCACACCCATCCACCACCACTTAACACAGATCGTCGAGCGGCGGCGGTCAAACAGTTGGCAACGTGAGCGGCAGTGGAGCCGTTACCATCTATACCACCACCACCAACGAGGGTGTGGCCGGAGGCGGGGGTGGCGGCGGCGGCGGCAACATCACTGGCGGCCCCTTGCAGGAGATCATCGTGAACCCCACATCGATGGTGGGCTGGCGGCTAAGTGCCAACGGCTCCTTGATACCACCGCATGATCTGCTCACCGGGAGCCTGCCGAATGCGGCCACACAGAAACGCGGCTCGGAGCGTTTATTCCAATACCTCGAGGCCGAGGGCAGCGATCCGGAGGACTATGCGCGGTATTTGCCTTCCTGCCTGTCGTTGTCCTCATTTTTTGCTTGCTGTTCAATTTGTTGTTGTCCTTTGCGTTGATTACCTTTTCATTTTTGTATTGTGTTATGCATTGTTGCGAGTTTTCATCACATTGTTGCCAATTTTCACAAACTTTCTGTTTATTTAAAAAAAGTATGGAAAAATATATAAATTAAGCTTTCTGTTACGTTGTTGCCAAACTTGACTATTTCTCATAATTTTTTGTTTCTCTTATTTAATTTGTATTGATTATTAAAAATAAAATATATTTTAAATTTATGTTTGAATTCTGTTACCCTTACGCTGTTGGAAAGTTTCATCAAATAGTTTTATATTTTTTAAAGTTTTTTGTAAGTAATTAATTTTACATCAATTACAATAGTGAATTTTGAACATTTTTGTATTGTTGCAAAATTTTATCAATTAATTATTTTTGCATTTGTTGACAGTTTTCTCATTTCGTATATTTCATTTTTTCAGTTGCAATTTTCCCATTTTTTCTCTTTATTTAAATATTATTCAATACGAAAATATATAACTTAAGATTTCTCTTACGTTGTTGCCAAACTTCATTATTTCGCATAGGTGTTGATTCTCTTATTTAATTTTTATTGATTTCTATGCTGCCTACTTCCACAGATCATTATCAATAAAATATATTTTAAATTTATATTTTAATTTTGTTTACCCTTACGCTGTTGCCAAGTTTCATCAAATTGTTTCCTAATACTTATATTGCTTTGTGAGAAAAATTCAAGTGTTTCAAATTTCAATTGTAAATTCGCATTGTGCCTTTTTTTTATTTTTAATTATGTGGATTTGTTAATTTTAATTTGTATGTGTCCCAACCATATTTCTGATTTACCAATTTTTATTGGTCTTAGAGTTTTTACATTGTGCAAACCTTTATTTTATTATTATGTTTGCAAACAAGAAATTTTATGTTGAATGCATTGTTGCTAAATTTCCCAATTTGGTTTGATTCTTGCATTTCAATTCCAGTGTAATATTTAATATTTATTAATTATTCTTAACTTCACTCGATAATTTCCCTTTTGTTTTACCTTATATTTTTATATTAAATCTCATTGTAACCTCTGATTTTTTTCACCTTTGCAGTCTGCTAAAAATGGACGCCATTAGTCGCAACACAGCTTCGGTCGCTCAGGATTTTCATAAAGCGGGAGGCGTGCACGAGTTGAAAATACCAGCTAATCATCAACTCCTGTTCAATAATAAACTGCCTTCGCAATGGACGACACGAGAGGCTGCTGCGCTACTGCACAGTCTTAGCAACATGGGCGGCCATCAGAGCGGCAACATCCACAACAGCAACAGCGGCAGCAACAACAACAACAACAGCAGCAGCAGCAGCAGTAGCGGCAACATTGCACAGCGTCAAAAGTTTGGCGCGATGCGTGCCCGGCAACATTCGACGGGAGAGGACGATGAGAATACGCCCTCGTCAGCATCATCGTCCTCGTACTCGGGCGATGAGTACAACATGTCGGGTGCAACATCGCCGATGAAACTGTCGCGTCATGCCAACAGCAACGGCAACAAAAGCTCGCGAGCTTCTGTTGAGAGCGAGCACAAAGAGCAGCTCCAGCCGAGCAACAACAACAAGGCGACGATGGCAACGGCATTTCTGGAAGCAGCAGCTTACGAGCAGACAGCCATCGAGCTGCTCGCCAGCAAGCGAAAGCTCAAAATTGAGTATGACGAAGATCAAGAGAACCAGCAGCAGCAGCAGCGAGTGCAGCTTATTAAATCGTCTCCCGCGTATAAACTAAACAGCAACAACAATAACAATAACAATAATAATAACAACAACAACAACAATAACAGCTATTACAAAGAGAAAACACACCGAAATGCCGCGCATCATCGTCAGGATGACAAAGAGAACAACACGAGCAGCACTGAGACAGCGGCAGCGGCTGCAGCAGCGACGGCGGCAGCAACTGCGGCCACTGCTGCGGCAGCAACACCAAACAGCAGCAGCAACAACAGCAACAACAACACACCCTTTCTCACACAGATGGAATATCAGAATCTCAATCGCATTGGCACACAATTTCAGAATTATGTTAAGGATATTATTAACAAATATTATGCAGCCGAGACGCCGCTAATGCTGGCCGCGGCCGCAGCAGCGCTGCCGACGGCGACCACAACGGGCCAGCAGAGAGAGCGCGAGCGCGAAAGAGAACGTGAGCGAGAGCAACAGTTGTCGCCCGGCAAGCGACGACGCCTGCTGAGCGAGACCGAGGAGTATATTGAGTATCTGCGCAACAAAGAGGACATCACGCTGACTATTACGCCCAAGGTGCCAGCAGCGACGTCGCAGCCGCAGTCGCTGCTCAAGCGTCAGCTGGATCTGGCAGCGCCGCGCAAAAGTCCCAAGAAAGCAACCATTATTCAAAGTACCCCTAACAGCAACGGCAACAACAACGCCTCGCGCAAATCCCTGAACCAGCTGGCAACGCTGCTGCCGTTACTCGCCGACGCGGCCAGCAAGCAGGAGTATCTGACGGCGCCGCTGGACTTCAGCAAGAAGTCCGAGGCGGAGACGGCACGCAGCTCGCGCAAGCAGGCGCAGCCTAAGAAGATCCGCCTCGCCCCCGAGCTGGTGGTGGCCATGCTGCGCGACAAGCATCTCAATCGGCTGGTGCACCAGCGGCTCGGCTGCGCCAGCTGCTCGGCTAGCCGACGGCGCAGCGGCGGCGGCGGCATTAGCTTCAACTACCACACGCTCGGCTCTCTGGCGCTGCATCGCTACTGGAAGCATCGCACTGCGGGGGCGGATTGTCGGCAGTGCAGCGCACAGTTTGAGCGGCGCTACAGTTTGCAGCTGCATCGCCGGCTGAGGCATGCCAAACTCTAGAGCATAAACTAAATATCCGCTCTCTCACGCACTCTCTCATTTATATTAGCAAATGTTTTGCTTGCCATACATTTTTTATGCATTAGGCATTAACACGGAAAATTCATTAAAAATTGCATTTATTTGTTAAATTTTAAGTTGTGATGTACCTGAAATATGATTTCTCTTTACAAAAAAAAAAAAAAAACAAAAACAAAAATCAACAAAAAGAATTATTACAAAAAATAATAATATTGTAGAAAGCTACGCCACATTTTGATAAATTGCACATTATATTGATTATATAATTGAGGTTATGTAAAAGACACACACACGTGTAATACTCACCATGTAGTGTTAAAAAGACACTTAAATATTTATAAAGAAACACACTTAATAGCATTTAGAGAGAGATATTCGGTGAGCATTTATCAAATGTCTAAAGTTTCGTTTGCAAAATAATTTGTGAAGTAAAATAGCTTTAATTTGCCATTAAAAAACTTCATCTTTTAGTTACTTAATACGAGTATATTTTTGCCATTTTCTGCATAACACGTATATAATTATATTACTAGTTACTTAAGTTGTATTTTCTACACACACACACAAACATATATATTTAATTTATACAAAATGAATGCAAACCTCAAATACCTTTTTGCCTTATTTTTTAAATTAAGCTTTAAACATGAACATTGCATATTGTGTACATTATATTTAGTTCTAGTTTTAGTTTTCTAGTTCTAGTTTTAGTTTCGAGCGACACAGCCACGCCCACAATGCCCACACTCTGCATATGGCAAAAAGTTTATCTGAATATTACAAATGATAGAAAACAACAAAACGAAAAGAAAACCTATATTACTGTACGTGTAGTTGTATTTATGATTTTATCAAAGAAAACAAAAAGTAAAAAAAAACCCAAGAACAACAATACAAAATACTCAAAGAAACAAAATACGATATATGTATAGATATACATATATATAAATATATATACATGCATAAAATAATAACTTTTTACCACACACTGAACAAGAAAATATTTGACTGAAAAGTGTCGGGGAAATAATAAGAAAAGATACAAATAATTAAACAAATAAATGGTGTAAACAATTTCTAGTGTAAAATGTGTGTTTTTGCTAAATGTGGTAAACTTAAACGTAAATTTATTACACCAAACGCTAAACTAAAGGTAATAAAAACATACAAAAGATAACAAAACAAAAAAAGAAACGAAATCTTAAGTAAAGTAAATTTTTGGATGACAAAAGCCATTTAGACAAAATTTTTGAGACGAAAAAAGACATTTATGAGTAAAGAAAACAAAAAACTTAAGAACAAATTACTTTACATTTTATTTAAGCACAAGTTGCAAAAAGCAAAAAAAAAAAAAAATAAATAAGTAATATAAAAAAAACAAATATAAGTGTTTTTAGTTTAAAAATTATATTTCCAAAAACATTCAAATAAAAATAAATTAGTTTAAAAAATAGAAAGAAACCTTTTTTATTTTTAAAGGAAGTTGAATAATTTGTGTATCCATTATATGGTTCTATATAGTATGTATGGTAATATATACTATTAATACTACAGATTTAATCCAAATAAAGTGTATGATGATGTATGTGGTCTGTATGTGAGTGTATGGATCAATATTTTAAGAATGCGGCATAGATTATAGAAACAGTTACACCAAATTCAAATTTTGCCGTTTTCTTTTAAAATGTTTTTTTTTTTCAGTAGCATATACATACACGAATATGAAATTCTATTTTTACACGAATTAATCTGTTTTAACACAATTTCAAAATCCCATAAACTCTTATGAATTTTTATTATGTTTTGCATTTAAATTATTCTCACTCCTCACAAATTATACATTATAACTTCGCATTACATTATTCTTATGCATCCGTATTTAATTCCGAATTATAGAAGTAAAAACATATTTTGTACGGAAAATAGTTTGGTTTTGACAAATAAAGAGAAAATAGTTTACTTGTGGATGTCTAAAAATGATCAACCATGGAAAATAGAGAATTTAATAGAAAAATAATGATCAAAATTATTAGTGATATTGCTGACTTACGCAAAGGTGTGTTTTATGTCAAATTGTGACAATGAATAATATCTTTTTGTACATACTTCGTTGTGCTTCGCCACTAGCGAGTACTGCCATGCGCTGTGATTAGTTTTACTTTTTTATATTCATGAATTTCCGATATTATTATATTTTTTTCCAATCAAAATTAATTTTTTTAAAAGTATTTTTAACAAAATTAAAATAAATTTCCAAGCGAACCAAGCGAACAAAAAACTTTTTGATATTGTTTATTGAAACAATCTATTATTTTTCCATTTATAATGGACTTTTTTACACGGATTTTTTGGGAACGTATCTGTCGAAAATCCAAAGTTAACCCATGAAAAGCTTTAAATTCTTTCTTTTCAAACTGGAAATGTATGACCATCTCGTGCGTGGTTCGGAATTGTATTTATACACGGACTCTTATCGAATTCCCAATGACTTGCAATTTTCATAGTTAAAATGCTCGTTAGAGATATCTGAACCATTGAAGATAAATAATAAATAAAATATGTTACAATGATTACAAATCTCTTATATTTAGGAATATATTTGTATTCTCCAACTACAAGCTAAATTCTAAAATAGTTTCAAACACTGTTGTGGTCCAAAAAACGTTAACGTGCATCAAAAACGACAACTGTAATAAAATTGACACATTGTTATAGACATGTACAGTTTTAGAGGAACTGTAGGCTGCTTAGAATGCAAGCCAGACTCGGGTACTTACGACGTTTGGTGCGCTTCTTGTACATAATGCGGTAGCCGCACTCGCGACAACGTATGGGATCACGTGGACGCATCTCGTTCTCGTGATGGCATTCTATTTGGTAAATTTAAAGAGATTCCGAATTAAAAAATGTATGTTTATTCTTGTCGCAAACATGTGCGCATCTTCCCGGCTGCATGTTGTTGCTTGTTCAAGCTCCATTCAGGCCCTTTTTCTTGCTTACCGCCACAAATGTACGTCATTGCTGTCTTAACATTCTCCTTAGAGCTAGTTTCCGACATTTTTACTCAGTAAATTAAACAAAAACTAGCTAAAGTGCAAAATATTGTTTTCACAATTCTACAATTTGTTTTAGCACAGCTATGTTAATTAACAGTCGCTGCCAGCAATGTGACCAGAATATGTGCTGTTTGGTTGGTATTTTTAGATATTGGTATTTTCGGTCAGAAAAGGAACACACCGCATATCTTGTAGTTTCCGTCATTTGCAGGCAGTCAATGAAACAAAAACTAGCCAATATGCAAGAAACTAACTTCACAATTTAATAAATTTGCTTTAACAGAGCTATGTAATAAAAAGTTGCTGCCAGTAATGTGGCCAGCAGCTGTGCTCTGTGGTTGGTATTTTTAAGAATTGCCATTTTCGACCGGTCACAAAAGGGTCACACTAGCCGCATTAAATTCAATTTAAACTGTGTATTGTGATTTTTTGTATTTTCCTCGACAACATGGTAAAAAACAGCAATAAAAAGTTTACTATGCATGCGCGCAATGTGTTACGCACAGCGCCCGACTACACCAAGCTAGCCATCAAGTACAAGGACTTTCGGCAAGTGTGCGAATTGGTAAGTGGCGAACTTCAGAACAAAAATGATTATTTAATAGCTATTATGCCCTGCAGGAGCTGACTGGCAAGGTATCGCTTAACTTTCGCAATGAACGCACATTGCGCGAACTGACCAAAATGTTGCTGCTTGAGTATTTCGCACTACACGTGGATTTTGCGCCGGGCAGCCTGGTACCCACCTTGGCGCTGCGCCTGAACTACATTTTGTGGCTGGAGGATTTGCTGGCACCCCTCAAATTGGACACAGTGCGTGGCATTGACATTGGCAAGTGGGCAGCATTTAATTGAGAGACTTGTACCTAATAAAACCTTTGCAGGATGCGGCTCCTCGTGCATTTACTCGCTGCTGGCGGCCAAAAAGAATCAATGGCGCATGCTAGCGCTGGAATCGAAGCCTACGAATATTGAGTACGCCCGCGCGAATGTCCAGCGCAATGAGCTGCAGTCGCTTGTCGAGGTATATGCCCAGCCCGACAAACAGAGCATTTTCAAGTGCTATTTTGAGTCCGCCAGCGGGGTGGCTGCGGAAGCATTTCACTTCTGCCTCTGCAATCCGCCCTTCTTCGACTCGAATTCGGTGGATCCCTTTGGCGGCAACACGCGCAATCCACAGCGCCGCCCGGCGCCCAACAATGTGCGCACTGGCAGTGCCGAGGAGCTGACCTGTGCCGGGGGAGAGGTGCGCTTCGTGCAGCGCATTGTTGAGGAGAGCGAGCTGCACAAGGAACGCGTGCTGTAGGTGCACCTGCACAAATTTGAAACGTATCTAACTAAAAGACTTATTCTTGCAGCATTTTCACCAGCATGCTTGGCGTTAAGGCCAACGTTCCAAAGATCTTGGACTACTTACGTGAACGCCGAATTAGCAATGTGTGCACCACGGAGTTTCATCAGGGACACACCACACGCTGGGCAGTTGCCTGGAGCTTTAATCAGATATCCCTCGGAACAGGTGCAGCCACGTAGTCCTGCTCCTCTGGCAGCAGTATATATTCACGAATGTATTCATAAGTTGTAATATTTATTTTATTTTGTTGAATTGATTTGCATGGTATCGCTGCCTTATGAACAATTGGTTTCTCTAACATTATCACCAGGTTTTTACACTTAAGTTAAAAACCTTGCTAATTAGTATAAGCAGAACGTTTAGTTAATGTACACAAAAATGGAAAAAACTTTTTTTCTTGTTAAATTAACTACTCAGAAATGTGCCTTAATTCGTGCCACCAAAAAGCTTTTCCGCTAAATGGAAATTTGCATGTTAGCGGGCACTTTGCGGCCACAACCATACAAAGTCGGACAAACTGGCAACAGAGCCAACGGAAATTATCGTTCCGTTTATATCATTGACCAGCTTTCACTTGCCCATCGCTCAACAGACCAAAACAAACACCTGGTTTCTTTGTTATTTTGTATACATTTCACTGGTTTATTTTATTCCGTTCAATATTTTTTTATAGGGTGTCATATCAAGATCATGCTGTAGCTAATTTTTACCAATTTTTCTCAAAACTGCTTAGAGTATCTCTCAAGTCTAGACTTCCTAGCTACTGACCTTTTCCACTTTCCCTTTGCTATCAGTTTGTTTGTTTGATGTTATTGCTATTGTGTTCACGTTGTTTTATAGCGTTTTAACACGTTAAGGTGCAAAAAACAACGTAATTAAAAGTCGGGTCTTTGGGTTCAACGTGGTGACCTTTTTCATTTAGAAGGCGCTCCCCATTTTCCGTTGGTCTCTTTACAATTCAAAAAATTTCAGTTTATTGGTTTCGTCTGAGCACCTTTCAGCGGAAATTAAGCTGGCATGTTCAACTCCCACAAAATTAAGAAGTAGGGGCAAATTTGATTGACTTTTGAACGATTTTCTGGTTTTTTCTCGAGGTTTAAGGAAAACACCTTATTGACAAACAATATACCATTTAACCAGCTTTGGAACACATATTCGTTACAAGTTCTATATCAGGCTGCAAAACGAACGAAAATTGTAGAAAGTTCGGCTCACGGTTCGAACCAATGCTTCGTCTTTAGTTTTGGTGTGTAAGCCTGGTTTTCCAAAAAATTGGGTTCGCCACATTATTTTAAAATTTTAAAGAAAAATATTGATTTATTATTTAAAGGAAAATTTTAATTTTTTTTTTATCAAGTTTTTAAAAAAAATATTACAAAAATTTTGGTTTTATAAATCTTTAAATGTAAATAAATTGTATGGACTTTTCTGTTTCAATTTACGGCATTTCGATATCGAGAGAAAAAGTAAGTATTTCATACTTAAACACATTTCAGACTTGATATTTCACTAAGATTGAAATTACTAATGTCAAATAGTTCGAATATATATCAAGTACGATTTCTTGAGTCCGACAATTTAAAGATTTTAGTATTTTCAAACTTTATAAGTCAATTCGAAACGTACTGGAAATAAGTTATATTTTAAAATTTTATTTAAGCGCAATTTAAACTTGAATTAAGAATTAAGCAAAAACATCTTTAAATAAGTACATGATTTTTGATCCACGTAAACTAAAGACTTGAATCAAACTAAATTTAAGTACAATAATACGTTCTTGGAATATAATTTCTTAATCTTGTTTTTAATTTTTTTTTTTTTGAGTGTTAAGTGAAAGTGTTCTTGAAATAAGTAAAAAGACTTTTGAATTATGTTAGCTTGCGCTTGAGTTAGGTTCTTGAAATTGAAATTACATTATAATTGAAAGTACATTATAATATAAAGTAATTTATGAAAAACTAAATTATTTTTTAAGTAAAGGCAATTCCAATTGTAATTACAAATTATGAATTATATTATTAAATTATTAAATATATAACTTAAAAAAAAAGTTATGAAAACAATTAAATGTACTTAATTCTTACATATGTTTTACTATTATTCAAGGGATACAAATGCAATGCAGGGCTCACAAATTGTATTCAATTTTCGTTTTATTTCTGACAGATTTTGTGCAGTTAACCTGTGTTCTTCAAATGCTTTAACTTCAAGTTCATGCCCTTTTAAACGATTCTCATTGAGGGTTGCCGCCCTGGCGACATGACAGTCACATTCAATAGCAATACCAATACCTATACTTGCCCATATCCTGTACTATGTGACACGGCCGCCTCGAGCTGCATTTGTGTATCGTTTACATTGACTGGCGCCTGGCTCCGTCTCTAGCTCCGGCTGCAGCTGCGGCTCCGGCTCTGGCTGCCTGCCAGGCCAACAATATTAACCGGCAATATGAGCAGATCATAATAGTAGATGGTTAAGGAGAGAACTGCAAGTGGGTGGTATCATATCATATTGTACACAACATGACCATTATCACAGGCGCTGGGCGGCAGACCGAGCCGGATACGGACACGAACAGCGACACGGAGCCGAAATGAAAACCGAAAGCCAAAACCTAACTGGCAGACAAGCGGCAAACCTAAACTGGCAGCTCGTATGTCAGAAGCGCTCAATGTTGACTTTAAAATCACATTCAAGAGCTGCGCACACACACACACTCACACACACACATGCTCAGCTAGCCTGTTCAATTACTCGACTCGTTGTGGCTGAAAACCCCTCACCTGCTTATTGAATAGGGTTACATGAACGACACGAGCTGCAGACGGCAACACGGACTATTTGCATTACGTGCCTGCGTGTGTGTGTGAGTATGTGTGTGTGTGTGTGTGTGTGTGCTGTGTCATTTGGCTGTCATACGCCAGGTTTTTGGTTGGTTTTGCTCATTGCACTAAGTGAATGTAGTCGTACTTCCATGTGTCACGACAATAGCACACATTTAGGCGCACGAACTGCTAGCCTGGCAATTGCAACTGTAGCAGTCGCCGGGAACTCTTGGTACTCAGCTCCCAGTTCCCAGTGCCCAACTCCTGCTGCTCATTACGTGCTGGCACGCAGGTGAACCCAACCCCTCAGCAGCTCTGTCGCCAGCTCAAACCCAATCTCTGCACTGTTTATACTCGTTCACAAATTAATAGGAGTATATTGGGTTTGTGAAATGCCCATCCAATTTTTTCGACGCTCTTGAAGCTAGAGACTTGAACTAGGAACGTGGCAATCCGATTAATCTATAAAAATTAAAATCCGTATATCTTGGATAATATAATTAAGATATGATTAAATAATAATTAAGACCGTTTTCGACTGATTTAAGCTTTTATTATACTGTGAACGAGTATTGCACAGTCGGTTACGCCTGTCTGCAACGTTTTTACTTCTTTTCTGTCAGCTTGGTGGGGCATCGACTTGCATTTAAATGGGACTTTTCAATTTGGTTGACATGTCTGGCACTTAAGCGCGGACATGATAGTTACGCAACCCAGACGGCTGCCATTTTGAGCTGCGGTGTCTATGCAACGTCGTAGTCTACTTTTTCGGGCGCCACGTATATCCCGTTGTGCTCTTTCGGCCAGTTTCTTCAGCCCAATACGCCCACACAGATGCTGTGATTGATGATTTGTGGCCAGCAGCCAAGTGATTGATGCTGTTGATAAGCAATTGTCAAGGTTGCGAAAAGATTTGTGCTCAGTATAATATGAAATATCATCTAAATTAACCCAAAAAAAAACGAAACGTCTAGCGGAAAGTTTGCTTGAATAAAAAAATAACACATTCATGCTCTCGGTCTATGTTTCTTTTTTAGACCATGATTCAACATTTTTTATTTTGCAATCCAATCAAAAAATGCTCCATATTTCGTTGGCCTTGCTACCCAATTACTTATCCGTCTTAGCCCTGTCTACACCAAGTTCCGTACTCCCCGTCCAGTGAGCGTTGCCCATTAAGAATGTATTAGAGTAACATGATATCCGCGTTATGTCTGTCGTAAACTTATTTTCTAAACAATTTTACGATGTCAATAAAAAAGCAGGGCGACTCCATGTAACTAGAACCCGTTGGAGTTAATGCGCTTACAGATATCATGAATCCAGTTTGGGCTTTATGACATTATTCAACACCTTTAACTGGCCATGGTCAGGGGCTTCATGGTCGTCCACCATTTCGAGGTTGTTGTGTAAACAGCTCGTGTCCTGAGCGCTATTTTAATTAACAATTACGCCATTGAGCCAACTCCAGGACACGTGTCCGTCATGGGTGTGTGCGTGTGTAGGTGTGTGTGCTCCAAATTAAGGTAATAGCTAGAAAATTAGAAAAAGCACACATGTGGGAGCGCTCAACAACATACTAAACCCATAAAGGCCAAGCGCTAACAATGATAAAGCCAGTTTATAAATTCATCCTTATTATGGCATCTGTTTTAAAAAGTTTGTGTTTTATTAAATTTTACAGTTTATGAAAGACAGAAAGTAAGAGTCAGAAAAGTGCACTAGATGTTGATGATTTCAGGAAATTTATTTAAAACTGGGTAACTGGTAATAATTTTAAACAGCTGACCTCCTTTGACCTCCTTTAGAGAAGTTTCTCAGTAGTCTACCTGCAATATTACTCTAACTTAACTATTAACTATCCCCAGTGGGCTGATGCGAACACTCACGCATATATTTCCCGGACGGGCTTTGCAATAAATATATACTCTTTTTCTCATTGTCAACAGAGTGAATTAGAAACCATTGTAAAAAACATTGTGGCTTACTATATATTAAGCTAAGCTTTTATTTCTGATTTTTTAAATAAAAGTCATGGAGTAACTGTTATATTTATCTTTTAGAAAAATTTAAAATTTAAAACCAAGTTTTAAAACAACTCTAATTTGATAAGTACTTATAAGTAAAGAACTCAAAAATGACGCATTGTTCATAACATTTAAATTCAAATAAAGTTTTTTTGTATTTATTTCTTTGCAACTCTTAAATAAAAATGACACCACAGATTTTATACATATATTTATTTTCATCACGAATTCAAGTGAACGAAAATACTTAGCGTAGTGTGGGACTTTTAATTTCTTAAATGTTCATTTATTTGAATGCTAATGCTTCACCAGACCATTAGGCGCGTGAAAAATATACAATAATACACTAAGCGGTGTTTTTGCAAACTATTCACAAATGGATCATATATCATGTCAGCGCTAATTCAATTATTCTGAGCGACTTTTGCTGTAGCAAAACGAAGCAACACAAATCAAAAAAGCAAAATGTGTCGAGGAGCGGGCAAATGCCTTGTGTCAAAAGGAATGTCGCAGTTATGTGCTATTGCCCGACTAAACTTAGTTAGAAATAGTTAAAGAATATCAAATTTTCTTTAATGTATACAACTTAAGACCCGTCTTAATCTTCTGCACACACCAATCACCATAAACTCCTCTTCAGTTTTGCCAAAGTTGACAAAAGTTTTACAGTCAAAATTTGATTTGGCTAAGCAAACACAAGCTGACTTTGGGCGCGGACTATGTTTGCTCTTGGAATAACCTGGCAGAGCTGCTAGCCGCCATGAGTTCGCCTAAAGCTACATTTAAAGCCGGCACTTTAAAACATAAATTTTCATATAGAATTTGTTGGTCTGCTGTCAATTTGTGCAGCCCCAAAAAGTTGTTGCGCACCGTTGAACTTCAGACAAAAAGGACGCGAAAACTTTCCACTTGGCAACTGTCCCGGGAGACGGCAGTAATACACACACACACACACACACACACAAAACAGACACAAATGAGGGGGGCCAGCTCAGCCGTTTGTGTAGAGTTTGTGTGTGTGGGTCATAGGCCGAGAGTTTACAACACAACAACACGGCGTATACGTAATTTGGCTAGGCACGTTCTGTGCTCTGGCACTTCCTTTCGAAAGGCAGCCAGAAAATCGAAATGTGCTCAGATCGGATGCCGGGCCCGAAACAAAGGTTCGAGTATTTTTATCTTTACCAAAATAATGACTTTGCATTTCGGCGGGCAAATGGTGCGCAAACTTGAAGTTCCCCCCTGGCCACCAATTATAGCCGTGAGCCTCAGCCTCCAGGACAACTCGTTGTCTGTCACTTTATCAACCTCAGAAAGGGTTTATGTGTTGTCGCCAGCGCATTTGTCATGCCTGTGTCCTCTCCACAACAATGCAAGAATGCCTGAATTGTCTGCAGAAGCGGCGCAAGTGCGGGGTAGGAAATTCCTCGCGGAAACTTGCTATGCATTTTCTCACGCCCAATAGAAAATGTTTGTCGCTATCTTAAGTCTTAAATGCGTCCCGACATCAGCGACGCAATGTGCTGCAGCTCCTTTTGGCTGGGCTTTGGTTCTTGGGCTTTAGCTCTTCGGCTTTTGAATGAAGTCAAGTGTGGGAGCTGTGAAATGTGGAAATTCAGGCATTAGTTGCAGTTCTCGCGGCAAAAGGATGTTCTTTTTGGGTTGCTTCCCAGCGCACTCGAATGTGACAGCTGACGGCATTTGTTCTCCTAACCGTTGTCCTTACCCTGTTTTGTGGCGACTGTGGCAGCATTTGTAAGTGGTGCAAATACAGAGCAAAGTTGTGTAAAAATAAAAAACTTCGTTAAAGAAAACTTTTTTCAAAGTGTGTACGGGGTATGATATTTTTCCGAAAAAAATCGAAAAAAATAGTATATTTATAAATTAATTAAGTTTGAATCCAGAATCAAACCAGAGAGCAAACCATGACTAAAATGTACGCAAACATACAAATGATTATATGTTGGCTTTTTGAATGATTAAGTTTGATTCAAAACTCTTTGCTATTCTAATCCTTAGCTTATTATTGTAATTTCTGTTCATATCTGCATTATAGGATATCTCGTCGACAGTAGACTTCCCATTTGTCTTATATTTGCTGAAGGGCAAAATGCAACATAGACAACCGATAAGAGCTTCAGTTGTCACCCGGGGCTTGAATTAAGTTTTCTCTCTTTTGTATTGCATTGTTTTGGGTGAAGAGATTTTAGTAAAAGAGCTTACCCAAAAGACTATAAATGCACTTCAATTATGCTTAAGTCTCATAGGTAAAGCCTAATCCGCAAGACAGTTTGGTGTTTGAAAAACGCCAAGAGAAAATATATATAAATCTCCCACAGCAAATATCAAAGGATAATGCAATAGAGAAGCGACGTGAAGTTTAAAATCACACGTGTACATTTTAGGAAGCTTGCTTATGTATTAGATACATGTTTCAGTACAGTATAAACATATACTCTCACTTTATCGTTAATTCAGAGTATAAGAGAAAAATGCTCAATGATTTAAACTCTGCGTCTGAAAGGATATCTAAATATAATTGTTTTGGTGTGATATGCGTCATTTAATATTTTAAATTGACTGTCCAGAAATGCAGTTAGTAAACATTTTTTGCGTGTCAGGCAATATGCCTGCAGGCAAGCTTCGAAATATTTTTGCATAATTGTTAAATATTTACCGCGGCTGACAGGGTGTCCTGGCTCAGCAATTCGTTGTCATTTCTCGCTTTTTTGATTAACCCAAACAATATGTTTTTTATGCATATTGCGTATGTTTGACTCATTTGCATACTTGTGTGTGTTCCTGTAACTGTATACATAAGCGAAGTTCCTTGGGCTCTCACTTTTGATTAGACTTTTGCCAGCTGTCGCCTGAAAGTGTGCCACAAAAAGCAGCCAACACGTTTCGTCCTGCCGAAACTCGGATGTCAGTTGAAGTGGCAAATTTACTATTTACATATGCAGTCGTATTTTTACGATTATGTACCGGAGCCCAACTAGGCGGGCATTTGACTTTATGATAACGACACCCTGTGCGCCGTAGCTGTCGATGGGCGGGCGAGGGACAAGGCGGCGAGACACAATAAGAGCCGACCAATTCATTTCTGAGTGACTCACACATATACCCACAAACACACACACACGCAAAACCAACTCCCAAATGGGAGCCAACCAAAAAACTAGCCGAAAAAGTACATCAGAAATCAAGTAGGAGTGTTTTAGATGAGGCTGGCCAATCTGTAGATACCCTGTAACCAGCTCCAAAGCCGAGCTGTAACTCTAAGAAATACATTTTTATTTAAATTTTATTTACAAACTAAAGTCTGTCGATGCGTTTTGTAACAAATTTGCACTTGGCTGTGAATGTTGATCAGAAATTTATATACTTTATAAATCTCGTCCTGCCTGTTGTATAATTTTGTATATATTGTACAAATCCATTGTGTCCTTTTACAATGCTTAAAGGATATAAAAATAAAGGGTTGAACATAGCTGTGTCAACATTGTGGACAGCATATTATATATACAAAAAAAAAGGAAAATCAAAACAAAATCCAAAAAAAACTAGTTAGTTGCTTACGTTCATGAGTTATGCTAAGGCAAACAAAAAGCAAAGATAGTAGAAGAATTTTTCATTGATATTTTTATGGGCAAATTTTTTATTTGGCTTTTGGTTTACTCTGTGCAGCTATTTACGGCTGGCTACACGCAAAGGTACGGCAAATCTAGTGTCTGTATCTGTGTACGTGTGTGTTGAAGTCGGTGCG
Source organism: Drosophila colorata (assembly GCA_035041545.1). Classification (NCBI taxonomy): domain Eukaryota; kingdom Metazoa; phylum Arthropoda; class Insecta; order Diptera; family Drosophilidae; genus Drosophila; species Drosophila colorata. The sequence goes on from JAWNLD010000233.1 coordinate 1,009,382, forward strand.
TGCAAACGTCCTGATGGTTGCTGATGATGCCATTGCCTTAGCAACTTCACAGCAATGGCTGCTGCTGCCTTTGGTACTTCTCTGCTGGCCCTGCTGCTGCTGCTGTGGCTTTGTGGTCCTTTTGGCGTCTGTGTGTGTGTCTGTCAAAGTGTATGCGCTGACTGTCGGCTTCGCTCGTCGCTTTGTTTATTTGCGAAAAAACCCTGCGGCCCAGAGCCGCACACAAAGAGCGCAAGCAGACATCAGCTGTTGTATTGTCATGGCTCTTGGTTTGCTTGTCCTCTCTCACTTTCTCTTCTTCTTTCTCGCTGTTATACTCTCTCCTAAATTTGCGTTTCCCCCTGTCTGTTACACTGGTGAAACATTCATTAAATTTAAAATGTTAGATATTCTAATTAATGTAATAAATTACTACACATAATATAACAGTCCAAAATTGAGCCCCAGTATATCAGTATATATTAAACGCTCTACAAATAATATCAAAATGTTGTATTAGCAGAAAATTAGTATTTAGTATTAGTATTTAATATTTAATTTATTTAAAATAAATCAGGAACAATTGATTTACATTGGTTTATGGTTTGTAAAATAAAGAAATAAAATATTCATTAATCATTAGTTTAAACTGTCCTCGAACAAAAGTATTTCTAACTTTGTAGATCAAAATCCGATTTTCAATCACTATTTTAAGTATTGCTATTTACTAATTCCGAAGTTAATGAAATTTTAATAATATATAAATAAAACAAATCAACCCAAATTTTGACATCAATCCAAGAGATTTTTTTTTGTTCTTCTATACCCAAAATGTAAAGACCCTGTCCCACTGTGCAGCCAACAAAATGAGAAGAAATGCGCTCTCTCACTGCCTGGCTGGGTTTTTGTTCTCGTTGCTTCGCTTGCCCGCTCGATTTCTGGGGCTCCTTTTGGCTAGTTGTTGACTGCCGGCTGACGATGAAGCTGGCGTCGCTGCTTCTGCCGCTCCTGCTGCCGCTCTGCCTCTGCTTCTGTCGCTGCGCCTGCTGTCGACTGTTGAGCCTTGCTCCTGCAGGATATCAGCCGCAATTTGGTGTTAGTGTGGACGCGTCGCTTGCGTTTCTCAGTTGTGCCTGAGCTGGTGCCAGTGTCAGTCAGTCAAATTCAGCGTCAGCTTCAGAATTTTACAGTTCAAAGTTCCGCTTGCCGTATTTGAAAACTCTCCACACAATAATACAAAAAACTGGCTGATAATTTCGTGGTTGTGAACCTTTTTGTAGTTCTTTTAAATACAAAAAAAAAACAAATTGATAAATAAATAAAATATTTTTCTAACAGATTTTTTTACAAAAAGGTTTCGCCCAACAAAAGTCAAAGTGCAAATAACAAACCCTAACAAAGTTCGAAAAAGTTAAAGCCCGTGTGTGTGTGTGTCTGCGTAAAAAGTGCTGTCGTGTGTGTGTGTGAGTATTTGACTTTGTTGTTGCTGCTGCAATTGATTAAACAAAAGCGATTGCCTGGTTCTGGTCTGGTTACCTGGGCCAACAAAAAGCACAGAGCACGTAGCAGAGTCTTAGCCAACTCATAATGGGCTGCAACACCAGTCAGGAGCTGAAGACAAAGGACGGCGGCGCCATCGATGCTGTCAGCAATGGCGAACCGGAGCCGAGTGCTCCACAAATGGAGCTGGCTGATGGTGGCCCATGCTCGGCGAAATCCTCAAACAATCATACAAATCACGCAAAATCAAATTCAATTATCTCCAATGGCGATGCCAAGGCGGCGGCGAACGCCAAAGGAGGCAGCGCAGCGACTGCGACTGCGACAGCAACAAATGGAGTCGACCGCGCTTGCGATAAGACGGAAATCACAGAACTCAACGATGATGTCGAGGAGGAAGGTAAGCACCAAACAGTTCAAATACATACGACAAACACCCAAAAATACATTCACATAACAAAGCTGTTCAGATTGTGTGTGCGTATGTGTGTGTTTGTGTGTGTGGCTGAGTTTCTTTGTGTATTGTGTATGCTACCTTCATTATTATTTATTGTACTTTGTATTTATCCTTATCGCAGTGGCCTCTCCATTTCGTTGCCTCGCATTCTAATCCAATAACGCATTTAATGGTCTCGCAAATATATATTGCCGCACATATGTATATATAGCTAGATACTTACATATTGGGAATACATGACTTCTTAATGCGCACTACACTGCACTACATTACACTCCGCTACACACACGAGCATTTTTATACATGTCCTTTTATGACTTCTGTGCCAGGCTTCGCGTGAGTGTTGGCAAATTGTTGTTGCCCTTCGGCAAATTTGTGCAGCACTTAACTTGGTTAAGTAGCCGCACTGTTGTCCACATTGCGCTGACTCGGGAGTCGGAACTCGGGACTCAGCGTCGGCTCTAATGGACATTATTACAGCCCATGTTTCACTGTTTATGTTATCTAATAAGCGCCGCATAAATATATTTTTATGACAGCGCTAAGAGCATAACATAAATATATTATTAACTAGAGGCATAAATTCATTGCCTACTTTTCGGAACTGTGTGGTGCTTGTAAATAGGTGGAGTTGAGGCAATACATCTTGAGCTGCGTTATAAATCAAACTTTCTTAGTATTATTTATTATTTAATTCAAATTTATGAAATCTTATATAATATATCACAAACATTTGCAGCGTTTTCTGTTTTTAAATACCTTCTCTTGAACTTTTTGTTTCTTAAAAGTTTTGAATATTATATCTTATTATTTCTCAGTTTAATTTATTATTTTACCAGAATAATAACATATAGATTTTTTCAATTCCAATTAGGACGATGTGTTGCAAAATTGAAAAACTTCTGGGGAGTAGCTTAGCGACACTTCTGAAGCTTTTAACAGTCGCTATTCCATAAATAGAGTTTGATAGTAACATGGTCACCAAACTAAGTTAATACCGTGGTTTTGTTTTGGCACTATTTGCTTATGCAATAACAAAACTTCTTTTTTCTTTTTGAAGATTTAATAATCGCCCAACAAAGCAGAGATATAAGCGAAATGTATATTGTATTAACATACTACAAAAATCTCCTTCAACTATAATATAAATTACAGCTCATTTATAATTTTCACATTAAACTTACATACTTACGCAGAATAATTGGCTGTCATTTTCTTTGCAAGACGACAGTTATATTCTTCTATTCATCATATTTGCCCGTAGCTGCTTAGCTGTCGGAACATTTAACAATTGTGGAGTAAACTACACAGTTTGGCAAAAACATTTATTTGTTGTTAACACATCAAAGACAAAGTTCTGGTTGAAATTGGGTCCGTCTCTCCCACCCTACTCCCCTCGTTCTTTAACATATACTCATAACTGCAACCACAGTGTTATTTTTAGAATTTCACAACCGAAAAACTTTTGCGGTTTGTTTGCCTCAAATAATGGAAGTAAAATTCGCGCGTGAGTTGTGCCAGCGTACCGGAGGCCAAATAAAAGTGCAGAACTCAAATGTATGACTCATAAATTACCAGGACGTGTTTTCCCACGTGACAGGTGCAGCCGCTCTTGTTCTGTGTTTGGATTGGGTCCCCGAGCTCCGGGCTCAGCTCAGATAAATTGCGCGGCGACACTTTATCAGCGCTCGTAAAGCGCTGGCGAGGGCGACGTTAAAAAGAACCAACGTATCCCTGGTATCCTGGTGTAATGTTAATACCACAAATTATGATTATTGCTTGGTAATTGCGTTGTTGTTATTGTGACTGTCGCCGTGGTTGCTTTTAATTTGCTAAACATTTTCATGCACGCGTTGGCAGATTCTTATTTCGCACTGCCCTTGAAGGGACGCAGCTGCTGTTCGAGCATTTTCCATGAAAATAACACAAATGAGCGAAATTTGGTTGGCTGCACTAATTAGCGTTTGATAAATGCTTTTCATCTGCCTTGGCATTAAAAAAAAATTATTTTTATTGATGCAGACTGGAAACCCCACTGCGTTGCAAAACAAACTTGATGAAAATTAAAATCAAAAGGTAGTAATTATAAATTTGAAGATGGTAATGAACATGATTTGAACTTGGTACCCATCAGCACGGACGAGTTTGTACACTACTTAATTATACTTCTATTGACTTGATTTCAGTAGGTTCAGGCTATATTTATATACAAATAAAAAACAGAGATCCGAATTTAGAAATATTATCTTTAATGAAAAACAACTGATTTTAAGTCACATTTCTAAGCAAACTATCAATACATTACTAATGTAATAATACGTAGAATTATACGTAACATTCAATTCAAATATGAATGTTAGGAGAATTCATAAAACAAGTCAAAAAGTAAAAATAAATACGATTATGAATTCAAGTAATAATAATACGACCTTTTTTTATTTATCCGTAATAAAAAGACAAATCAGATTAAAGAAAGATATATGTAAAATGTTTACTTTGCATTTTCTTGCTTGAAATTTTATTCTCGTCCGAAATTTTATATTTCAAAAATGTTTATAGGCGCTCGTTAAGCTGTTGTTGTTGAGCTCTTTGGTAGGATTGTTTTTCTGTGAAATGCCTCGAGCAACAAAAAAGGAAACTGCAAAAGGCATAAAATAAAACTACTGTAAAGCAAACCAGCCATACAAATGCCTTTTAAGTCGTCGTCGCTTTATGCCTTTCTGCTTTTTCCGAGCTGTGCCAAGAAAAATTTCATATTATAAACACGTAGCCAGGCCCAGCACTTTCGGAGTCTGTTTGCGTTTTTCTCTTGGCTGCAAATCAAAATAAATTAAGGAAAAAAAACTACACTGCCAACAACAGCATCAGAAAACTACAAGCTTGGCCCGCTCCAACTGCAGTTTATTCAACCCGCGAGTGTCGAAAGGGAATGTCTGAAATGTCTGCTTTTGACGCATTATCAACTAATTAATAAACGCTTATGACGAGAGAAGTCGTGCAGGTAGACAGGGCTTATCTTTATGACTGACCACTCCTCAATAGACTGGCATTACGGCAAATAATATGCCCATTAGCTGCCCAGAGGCTTGGCATGCTGAGAATTACACAACGCTGCACATAAATTAGCAATAAAGTTGTCGACTCATGCGTAAATCTACGCAACACACAAAAATGTGCGCAAAAAAATCCTAAATAAATAGAAAAGCATCCCAAAGCGGAAAATGGAAAGCGGACTGGCAGGAAGTACAATAAAACACTTTGCCTAGTGCTAAGTCCCTAGTAAAGTATCTGGGAGCTGCCTTTGTGCTAATGTGTAATGCAAATAAACGCTCGAGCGACGGCGCGCGGCTCTCACTTTGTTTTCTGTGTTCCTAATGTTGTTATTGTTGTTGTAGTCGCCGCTTCTGTTGTTGTACATGAGAAATTAAGCCATTCGTAAGCGCGGAAAGATTATATCAGGACAAAACGCGTGTACACGACTTGATTATACCCTGACGTTAAATGGAAAAGATTGCAATCAAAAGCGAGATCCGTAGAGATTATTTATATTTTTTTTATTATATTACTCTTATTATTATTATGTTTTTTTTTGCTAATATTATTGTTATTAAGTTGTAAGCTTGCCTTTAAAAACGGATAATTAATGAGTTAACCAGGAGGCCTACTCAATAATTCTTATTCCTTGAAACCTAAAACTTTTTTGACTTATATTGTCTGCTTAAACAAAATGGACAATCAAGGGCATTTGAGATAATTGAAGTGTTATAATAGATAAATCTAAACAAGTCTTTAAAAAACCTAATCTAAAATAGCTTACAAAAATTTAATATGCCTTAAGCTTTAGTGTATAAATAAATATATTAAGTAGGGTATGCGCACAAAGGCACGCAATTTAATTTCTGTTCAGTGCTGGCGTCAGGTCGATACTCGGGCGTATGTTTTATATGTGGGGCTTATCATAAATATTTGCATAATTTTAATTAAAATGGCAACGCTCTGAGTTTTGTGCAAAGCTTTTGAGTAACAAACGATTTCAATTAGTTCGTTGGCATACAGGCACACACCCACAAAAATGGCTTAGAGGCTTGCCCGTTTCCGTTTCCGGTTGCCCTCAACTCTTTGTATGCAGCTTGTTAATTATGTTTCGGTTTTCAGCTCAATGTTGGACAGAGTTCAGCTAATGTAAGCCTAATTGTGAGTAAATAAGGCGTTTTGCCTGCTCCCGACAACCATTTGATTTATTGGCGGCTAATGATTTCCATTTGATATTTTGTTTGCTCTGAGCTCTACTTTGAGGTGTGGCCCTTGCCATCCATTACCAGCGCCTTCTACCGTTGAAGCCGTTGTGTTGACGTGTTTCATGAGTTCGCAGTTCGCTTCGTTGATTTACATGGCTGTTGCTGGGTTAATTAGAACGCTTTTTAAGGTGTGAGCACACTCTTTGGGTTATTTAGTGTTTCGCGTTAACTGGACTAAGGATCCCTTAGAAACGGAACCAGAGCAAGGAACTTTAAATAAGCACTCGAGCACACATTTAAACTTTAAAGCTATATGTCCTGATCGATTGTTTTTACTACTATTATTCGAACTCATTGTTTACTTTTATGGAATTGCAAAAAATATAAACATAAAATTATTTATATTTAATTTAAATTCAAGTTAATTACTTTCAGCTACCAATCTGACATGTACAAATTTAGTAGTTTCTATTGTTTTGGCTAAAGGGTAATGAATACGTCAACAGATCAGCCCAAAATTCAACTATATCATTGAAAGAGAGACAATAATTTTCTTTAAATTATTCAGTTAAGAAATTGAAGACATTTATAAAGACACGTTAACTCACTTGGCTATATCGTAAAAGTTTTTTTTACCCATTTTATTTCAAACATTACAGTTTAAAAACTATATAAACCATTTCTTGATCCCGCATCAACATTAATCAGCTGACATCCACATGCTACCGTGTTCACAGTGTGGCCATTATTTTCATCCAACTTTTACAAATGTTCTGTTGCCACATAGAGAGCCACAAATTGGTGGCCATAAATTTTTAGAGGCAAAAAAAGAAACATTGAAATACAAATTTAGCGTCTCCACATGGGACTATTCACAGCTCGTTTGGTCGTAGCTGAAGCCGAGCAGCAAAACCAATATTACGTATTCGCCACGGTGAACCGTTGGGTCGACATTTATTTTAATTTGCCGTAAAAGGTGCGTCCGTCTGGCTAAAATTAGGCAACAACGGCCTTGCCCAAAATTATGAAAGCTAGCCGATGAGCCTGTCGAACAGGACGAGGATGGGAGTGGTGGTTGCGGGGATCATTATGTGGCTAAGCGTTGCATATTTACACGAAAGAAATGCATAAAGAATGAAAATGCTGAGCCCCGCCAAATTGGACACTAGAGCCGCATTAAAGCGCCGAACAAATGCCAGAAATGCGTGCCAGAATGTTATTTGATATTTTTGTCTCTGACTGTCGCGCTCAAATTGAGAAAAACTGGCGCCACGCACAAATTATGCATATCTTTATGTACACATAAATGTCAGCTGTGGGCGCAGTAAGTAGTTGGGGTGTGGCCTGCCAACAGCTGTCTGACGACTGTCCATTGCCGTCCTATCGCACTTTGTGGCCAAATGGCTTTCGAAAGCGCGCAAAACATTTGCCAAGCGCACAATTTGCGACGCGTTAAAAAACGGAAATGATAAATTGACATTTCTTGGTTACGTTCGCAAGATTTCCATTTCTCCATTGCCGTTTACCATTTCCGGTCTCATTTACGCTCCTGTCATCGCTTGGCTCTCGGTTTCTTTTACATTTCCGTATTGACTGTGCGAAGTAATTTAAAAGGATCTAGACTGTTTAGCAAATAAACATTACAAAAGAAGCCATTAGCGAAAAATAATAAATAATAATCATTTCTTGTATTTATTGCAAGTTTAGTATTTAATTTTAAATATTTTGTCAAATACAAAGAACTAAATTTGGTCTTTTATTCAATGAAATTATGTATACTTAGATTCAAATTAAATTTTTGATATTCATTTCAATTGTTGGTCGGCAAAAATAAAACAATATAAATCTTTTTTTATAAATAAATCTCGTTAATTCTACACGATTTGCCAACTCGTAAATTAAGTGTTACCAATTTATCTACAAAGCGCTGTCACAAGTGACAAAAACTTTGCATTGAACATTTGAATACGGTTCAAAGGCTTACACCTACTGCTAGTCTGGTAGATCCTTTTTGTTATTATCGATATTTATTCGACTCGATTTTTGATCATATCTCAGAACCTTAAGAGGTTGAGCCTCCAAATATGGCTTATTATTAATTAATATGGTCTCGTAAACTTACTCAATTATTCAAATTAATTAAAGTCAATTTATTATTTCAATAATATCAAACAGGTCTTTATTATTTGTTTGTTTATTTATTTTTAAACAAAAGTATAATTCTCAGTGAATTCCCAATTATACTACTACTGTGTTGCAACCAGTCTATATTCGGTTTGCAGCCCTGCTAAGAAGTTTACCAGTCTATTCATTTTGTTCAACTAGGGTCGTTTTAACATTTTTCACTTGTTAAATTGAACATTCCTTTTTGCTTTTTTCCTTATCTTCCACAATTTCTATGTGATTGAAATTGAGAAGAAAAATTCGACATCGATAAAAATGTCTGACATTTGCCGCCTGCTGGTTATGAATTTATTATGAACCTTTTGATATGCCCAATATAATTTATGAAGTCTATCAACCGAGTCGAAGTATTTTCCTGGGTTGCCTCCCGCGTTTGTCTGGCATTTTAGCATTTGTCACTTGGCGTAAAAATATATGCGCATATATTTAGAAACATCAGCGATGTCCTTGTTCGTCTATATCAGACATATCACTATTTTGCAAATATATCATTCGCCCTCCTAACTGTGAATAATTGCCAGCGATTATTTATTATCGGCCGCATGCTTTCAAACGGAACGATTGAAGGCAATAAAGGCTCTATGCTGTGTTTTGGTGTTTAATGGCTTATGAATTTTGGTGTTTCGCAATCATAAATGCCTTAACAACTGCAGCAAAACGTTGGCAATAAAATTTAAATATTTTGTATGTACAATTTTCTGTTATCTGCTTTCATGTCAAGCCATTGGGTTGGAAGTAAAATTTTCAGCTGACTCACACAGATTTGACTCCCGCAAATACTTGGAGAAATAAAATGGCAAAAGCATTAATCATCAAAGAGATCAAGTAAAAGAGACTTAAAAGTTAAAGTCCCTTTAATTGACTGACTTTGTGGCAAAGAATTTCGTTAAAAATGCATATAAAAATAATTATGGTTACTTATCTTTTTATAGCAACTTATAAAAAGCAAGTTTTATAAATAGGTCAAGGAGTTTTCTATTTTCTAATAATGATAAACGCATAATTTATTCCAATAAACTTTTCCGTCTACTGAACAGAACACGCAGTAGGCAAAGACAAAGTCTAGAATGCTACCAAATGTCGACCCACTTGAAGTTGTGGTTGTACGCGTGTGTGTGGATGTGTATGTGCGTGTGTGTGTGTGTTTGTTCTATGTTCACAGCTATTCCTTAATCAAGCACACATAACACAAAAGCTAATTGCACAAAGCCAATGCCACAACTCACAAACAATTCCCGCACCCCCTTTCGAAATGCCCCGCAGCAGTCATAGAGGCTACCAATAAAGTGGCATTCATTGTTGTACACAGAGATGATAATGGATATTACGCTTCATAAAGAGGAAATTTAATTAAAAAGTGTGTACCATCCTAAGTCCCCCTAACACTCCAAAAGCCTGAGCAGTGGCAGACAATCAATAAATTTTTGGTGCTCTCGGGCACATAACATATACGTCATGTTAAACAGCGCTGGCAGCTGAGCTGTTGCTTCCGCTTCATAAAAATACAACCGCCAACATAAAAACAAAATAAAAAGAAAAAGAAAACAACATAAAGTGCCGCAAAGAAGTCGAAACACACAATTTTCTCGTTGGCAACTTTTCTTGACAAACAAAAGCGGAAATTGATTGTATTACAACAAGCAGAGTAACACCAGCAACAAAAACACCAACGGCAACAAAAGCCAATATTAGTTGGCAGCATAAAGCGGTAACACACACAAAGTAAGTGCAGACATATAGACGCATATGTAATGTTATGTAATATATACGTTTATATAGTTGTACTCGCGACGCCAGGACAATAAACTTGGCGCCGGTTTTTCTTCTCGTTCATTCTTGTTTTGTATTGCTGGCTTGTTGTTGTTGCTGCTCTTGAAAGCCTTTGCATAACATTCTTTATGCAATTAACTTGATTATGTTTTTGTTGGCGCTAAAATTCGGCAATAATTGTGCGCCCAGGACGTAACTTTTTCAAGCTGATTAAAAGTTTAGCCAGTCAGGCGGCAACTCGTTCGAAATAGCTTCGCAAACAAGTTGAGGCAGGCTAAGAGACGTCTGACAGACGTCTAACTTTTGCCAGACTTTGTTTAGTACGCGAGCTTATGTGTGTAAGAGTGTGTTCTTGTACCTTGTCATTGCCAGCGTTTCCATGCGCCTTAGAACGAAGTGGGCTACCTCAACTGCCAAGTTTTTGATGCTCCCATACTAGAGGTGCATACCAATGAGCCAAGATATTGGAATTTAAAAAGCTCAGCTGTGAGTATTGTCATATAAATACGTAATAAGCTTGAATATAATTTGAAGACTATATTCAATTAGAGACTCTCAGACTATTCAATCCAAGAAAAGTTTTATGGTAGTTGTATCAGCTTTGAGGTAACCACAGAGAGATTTGGAAATATTGTTATTATTTCTATAACGTTTAGGTTATAGTTGCAAGCTATTTGCCAAGATATTTTTATATGGCAATGACTATTCTAATTATTTAATACTTTTAATGAAATCTATTTCCCCTTTTTCAATTGAAAAGTTAATACTATTTTAAGACAGTTTTTTTATTGCAATAAATTTGTTCATTTTATTTTTGTAAATTTTAAATTAAATTATTTAAAACTTATTTAAATTAAGCAAAATATTGAAGAATAAGTTTGTTTTCAAAATATAAAGATTCTATCTTTTTTTTATTGCATAAACTTTGTACTTAAGTATTAGGATCAAACCCCATAGTTATTAATAATTTTCTAAAAATAATTGAAGAAGTTGAAGTTGAGACGCAATAAAATTTTGCTTTGAGACTTTGGTAAACATATCCATGCACTCAGGTGGCAGTCAAATGCAACCACTTGAGCCAAACTTAAGGAGTGACTCCAGCAACTACCAACTGCACTTCAATAACTGCCATAACTACGAGTATTGTATAACTTTTTGAGGGCCAACACTCAACAACGACTTCAAGAGATTGGTTGTTCCATTTTATTATGTCGGTCCTATTATACTTTTCTTTTCTTTCCTTTTTTGTGTTGCCTCGCACTAAAAAAGTTTTGGTTGCGTATGGAATTGTAGCCACCCTTTTAGCATATTTCACTGTAAAGATGTCCTGTAGTGATGCAAAGGGTGTTTCAAAAGTGAGCAACTATAGGTAACAGTCAGAAGGATTAACTTTTCTTTTAACTGTTAAACGCATTTTAATTAGTGATCAGCATCAACAGCCGATATGATCGAGCCGTATCCGTATTCTCATTCGTATCTGTTTATGTTCAATATGTGCTACAGGTTTTGAAATCGGGTAGCAGGGTATATTTGAGACGGTAGCTCGTGACAAGAACATTTTAACTGTCTTTCTTTTGTTTTGTGAATGACTTCTTTTATAGGTATTTATATGATTAAGAACTTGTGTGCTGCTAAAACTTGCGGAAATTATTCGGGAATTTGGAAAATTTATGGGTTGCTCTTCTGTGGTGGGTTAGACAAGTGTATCGCACTTTACACGTGAGTGCGGGAATCATCAGCACATGCTATAACGTCGCGTGGCTCTAATCAATGCTAATCAGCGGCTGCGTGTTCGCGGGAAATTGAGTCGCATATGCGCGAATATAACGGATACGCACTGTTTAACATGTGAAGAAAGTGTGGCTGTGTGTGTGTGCAACTTTGACTTGACTTTCAGTTTGTTCGATTCATTTTGCTCATAAATTTCATGACTGCCACTTAAAATTGTACTCCTTACGCTTGATACATGGCTCATGCACTTCATACAGATATATATCTATTGTCGATTTTGATGGTATTTTGTTTTAATGGCTTTTTCTCTGTATTTGTCTTTGTATATTTTATATAAACAATCGACACGAACAACTAAATTAAAATTGTTAAACCAAATCCGATAAAATCGATAATACTGCAGATGAAGAACCGGAGGTGGAGATACTAATACCACATCACCATCATCATCATGGCAGCCAGAAAATACGTCGAAATCCGTTAAAAAATTTGGATCTCGATTTTAAATTCGATGTTAATTCGTTTTAGCCAGCACTTAAAATAACAACAACAACAACAAAGACATCAACTGGTGTGTGTTTGATAACTGGGTAATTTGTTGCTGTTGTTGTTGTTGCTTCAGTGGTTGCACCTGCAAAACAACAACAACAATAACCAAAGCCTAGCAACCTATATATGTAAATACTATAGTAACGGCCTAGAGAGCACGTGTTGTCTTTTGTGTGTAGTGCTGTTGTTGCTCTACTTAAATACTAACCAAGTACATAAGTGTTGTTAAATGTTGAACAGTGTTATGTTAAGCTGTTTAGAAACTAAGTAGTCTAAGCGTTTTCCCACTAACCTTGCACGTTTCTTTTTTGTATCTAACATTTCGCTATTAAGTATTTTTCAAGAATGCTAAATAAATGACAATTTTAAGTACTAATTTCATTGGCATGTTTTTCTAACGGACTTCCCGAACTTAATATAGTAAAACATTGCACAGTTAACATTTAAAAAAAAATTACTGTTGGTAACGCTTTAATAAAGCTCTGCAAAGCTTTTTAGCTGTAAAGTTCCAGCTCTCTATTTGTCTCTCTGTGTACTTTTTATCGTTTGTTCTACGCAAAATTTCCCTGTATTTATATGTGTATAAAACTGTTGTTGTTTATGTGATTAGGTGTGTGCATTTCAGTTCCAAATAGATTTCGTTGTTTTATTCCTTATTTATGATTTTTATACTAATTTCTATATTATTTCTTTATTTTCAGGTAAATATTGGCAGTTTACATAGCTAAAATTAAATTTCCGCTTATTTTAAATAACAGGTATTTAAAACATAAAATTTACCTTCTTTTGTCCTTAAGAAATGACTTTAAAATACTGGTAAAATATGACATTGATTTAATTCCCATTATTTAAAAAGTTCTCCACGAAGCTTTTCAGTGCTTTGCACAATTAAAGCCACAACGCGGAGGGTTAGGAATCCCGCCAAGGTGAGAGATTCCACTTCCATGTGAGTTTCCACTCGTTTCGTAACATTAGACCTACTTTTTTAAGTGGCCCACTAGGGGTGCGCCGTGTTTCAATTTCAGAGTGTTCCAAGTTTACTGCTGTTGAGTTAACAGTGGCCAAAACATCACTCGTTTGACCAACTTCGGGCACCCGAATGTTGAGCAGAGCTAACAGAGGCGCTTTTTAACCAACCCCATGATACAAACGAGGCCAGTTTCACAAATCAAGCGAGGTGTTCGGTTCGATAGGTTCAGTTTAGCAGCTTAAACGCGAAAGTGCGCGCGACTCAAGCATATTTTGAAATTCAAAAAGTGTAGCATTCTTTAGTGCTAAGCCCAATTACACTACAGCAACCGATTGGACAAGGTACGAGCTACGCTTAAGTTTAGATTTACAGATTTTATGCATGTTCAGTTTTTAGTTCTTTTTTTCTTATTTGTATTTCAATTTAGCCTTTAAGCCTCGTGTTGTGCGCTTGTTTACCATTTTACGAGCTGCAGGTATGTGGCCAGCACATAAAAATGCAAAATACTATTAAAACCTGCACAGCAACTTATTGAGATATATGTAGGTATAAATTTTTTTTACTGAATTGTACGCTCAGTTGTGATATCTGTGTCCTAGCTGCGTCGTGGGTTGCTCTGACGCACAAGTCAACGTGCCCATGAATAAATAAAAACTGTGTGTGCCTGTGTGTGTGTGTGTGTGTGTGCGGACCGCGCACATCTTTTTCCCTAAGTCTTTCTTTTTTGACATAAAAATAACATAAAATCTGGCTGGGGCTTTACAATCATTTTTCTCTCCTGCCTTTAAATGGGTACTTGGTCGTGGTAGTTTGTTAGGGCTATGGCTTTAGTTTGGTTTCCGCTTGAGTCCTTATCACCGCCATTTGCATCTAATCAGCTTCAAAAATGGCTCTTTTGACCGTTAACAGGCTCGCATATTTGATTTTATTCGTTCGTATATCGTATATCTTGTATCGATATACGATGGCAATTAAAAGTTGTACTATTTTTACACCAACAGAACCACATTTGTCTGCTCTTTTGTGCCCTCTGCCCACTGACCCATTTTCGTGAAGTACTTTTTGTGGCAGTCAATTTTTATGTTGGCCTCTTAATGATTGAGTGTTGGCATTTCGTTATGGATTTTTCTAGGGATTTCATGATTTAATTTGGCTATGGGACTGCGGAGTGCGATGAAGCGCGTAGTTTAATTAACTGGCGTTGAAACGGACAGCTGGCTTTTAGCATCAACTTAAGCTAAACTGAAAGGGCAGGCTGTGTAAACAAAAAAGGATTTGTTTGCTTATTTGAACCCAAAGGGTCGAAAGTGTTCATGAAATTTTAACTAACTTGTCTTGCCTAATTCTGTACTTAAAATAAATTTCAGCTGGGCAGAACCTTTTGCAACTTCATATTGCATTAGATTAATGTAGAAAAATTAATAAAAGCGAGCTTAAGATATAAAATGTGTGCAGTCAGATTATAAATTTAGAAAATAAATAAAAAAGAGTTTATTTTATATGAATTATTTCAGATATATTTTAATGTTTGGTATTTAAAAAACTTAAAAAACTTAATGCAGTTTTGTGAAATTAATTTAAAATCTAGATTTTGGTGTCGTAGAGGGCTAGGGTAAAAAAGCAAAAGAAGAAAGTAAATAATAAACTTTTGTTAAAATCAGGCCTTGAATTGATATAGATTATGTCAATGAAGATGGTCATAGGACAGGACTAGCTTACAGTCAACTCACAATGCTAGTTAAAGTAGGTTACAAGTTTAATACCCGTCGGAACAATTCAAGCTGAGATCAGAGATAAGCATGTTTCACATACATTTCACTGTTTTCTTCTCTATTCAGATTTCTAGCCTGATAATAACTAATCATCTTTTAAACAAAGTATAACATTCTTGAATCATGTTCAAAGTCGTAGACTAAGCAAATACCCACAGGCAACAATTAATAGGTAATGGTATACAGCTTATACTTATTACGTGCATTGTTTTCAGATTTTGTATCGCTTAAAATATGCTTTATGTTATTTGCATATTTTGTTTACAAAGTTATCTGCTTCGGCAGCGCTTAAGATGGCTCAAATATTTTGCACCTACCTCACAGCCAGCAATTTGCCATCAGGTGCTAAAACTCATCAACAATTTTCCACGTTGGCTGAAATATTCACCTCGACTCACTCCTACACTTATTTTGAAAAAAAAAAACATAATAAATTCCAAAGGAGACAAAGCAAAATTAAATATTCAATTTCAGCCGCTGGCTGCCACGACACCAACAATTTTTGTTGCAAATGTTGTTAAAGTTTGGTCGCCCCCAACAAAGTGCAAACAAATAAGCAGCATGCAACGTGAAACGAGAAACGGCGAACGGGAGTTGAGGAATGGAACCGAACGGAACTGAGAACTCTGAAAATGACACATGACCTACAACGTTTTGTTATTTCGTTTTTCCGCTCGCTTTTTATTCCTTCGTTGAAATATTTTTATGACTTGCTTTACGTGCGCTCGGCCCAAAGTAAACATGCCAACATTCCGGGCAGTGGGTGAAGGGCGGAGTAAGGGCACAACAACATTTCCTTTGCCTTGCCAATCAATCATTGCCAACTACAATTTAGCGCAAAATTTGCAGAAAAAAGCAATAAGAATAACTTTTATGAGTTACATACAAATTTTAAATCATATTTAAAACTTATATAAATAAGGGAATAAATGAAATAAATGATGGATGGCAACGCATAAAATATAGAATTTTGTGTGTACGTACATTTATGTATGTAATTGACAGAAATATGCAGGCAATCCCACCTCAAACAGGGATTTACGACCGATGCCAATCGAAATTGCTGGAAAATCGCGTGAAAAAAAGATGAGATTTTCACGGAATTCGCAAATACTTGGCTTATGTAGGTGAGGAGTAGACAGTACTAAACTCACTTTACGATCAGCACATGGCCAGTCCTGTCTGTGGTTGGGGGCTTTGCATTTGCGGTTTGCCAAAAATGTTTATAGCTATCGCTATAAATTGCCTTTGTTATTGCGTAAGATTCTCTCTTGTGTAGCTGCTGTGGCTGTTGGGGGCGTTGACTTTGGTGCTGCTGCAAGTTTTAGATCTTAATGGGCCCGCTAAGTGAGTAGTTAAAATGCCGTTAGGAGTTCCTTTGGAATGCGCTAATGTGGTCATGTGTCAGCTACACCAATTGGCTGCGCTGCATTCACAAATTAAGAGCTCGGAAGGAATTAAATTTATTAAATTTAAATTAAATATTTTGTCAAATAATTCAATTCCATTTTAGTTTACGCTGCTTTTAATATCATGCAATGAGAACACATATGACTCTATGTGCTGATCAGTGGCCTAATCGTTTGTCTTTCTTTTTATCAACAACTATTTCATCAATTTTGATTCTACCCCTGTAGTTATATCTATTTGATAGAGGAAAGCATTTATATTTGTTTTGCTCGCATAAGAATTCAATACATTATTATTTTATACTCCTTATTAAGATATAATATATAAAAACAACATTTATTCTAATTGTAGTTGCTTTAAAATGCAAATAATGTATATCGAGCCTCCATTATCTCTAAAAACCGTGATAGGCCTGTCGACCTCACACTGTCAACTCAATATACTACATAAGATATGACTGTTGTTGAATTGTTGTTGTTTTGGAAACTTTAGAAGGAATCGAAGAATTTAGAAGACTGTATCTCGTGCATAATATAATAACATCTTAAAACAGATGAATACGGTCTTATTTATTATTTTTATTTTGAAAAAATTTAGATTTTTCTAATTTGTGGGGGCCTTATCGATATTTTGAGGAGGTTATTTATTTAGCTATAAACTTAAGATATAAGGATTTCTTTCGAAGAGATGAGCAGTAATCAAATTTATATATCTAGCTTCAAAGCTGATGGAAATGTACATATCTATTTTATCGAATTGGCACGCCCCTAGTGGGCGGTCCCAGATATTTTTTAAGTTTGGTAACTGTAGCTTTAACACTGTGGATATATCGATTCGATTCGCAATTCACGGGGACGGAAGTGGGTCAGGCTGGAAATTTTATCGATCATCAAAGGGTATGACGATTAATTTACCTTCCAAAATTGAGGACTCTAGCTTTCAAATTGTGGGAATTAATCATATTTTAGAGATTTGCGATTTGAAATGTATCGACATGTTATCGATTTGCCAGCGCCGAAAAAAATGTTGTTTATCTGTACAGATGGACAGACGGACGGAAGGACAGACAGACAGTCGGACGGACAGCATACACTTCATGTAAGAGTATAAAAAAGTAATTCAAGTATTACAGACTTGTGCATTGGTTTGTACAGATTTTAAGCTCTTGTTAAATACAGAAAATTTCATAAAGATCATACTCTGAGCTTAGAAGTTAAATAATAATTCATTTTCCATTCCATTTGTATGTGTGTAAGCGTTATTTTGTGTATATATTAATGAATGTAAGGAGGTTGAAATGTATGTAAAGACAGCTCGCAGGGCATCTCCTAGTCGGGCGCTCTCGACTAGAGCACTCTTGCTTGTTTTTTTGTTAAATTTAATAAAATAGTTGACATTTCGCTTTTAATTCCGACGGACATGACACAGCAACCGTTTGTACGTAATCCACTGAAGTGGGCTTCGACATGTGCACCACCCACCACTGTTGCTAACTGTCTATGACTAATATTGCCACATGACCGCTCAATATATATATTTATGTATATACATGCGACGATGATATTTACAAAAATCCCTTGTCAAAATTCTGTTAGCCCTGCAGCTGTACAGGACTTTAATTTGTTGCAAATCCCCAACGCTGGAAGGGGCATTGCGGCAGCGACGTCAAAGCCAAAGCCAAGGAATTTTAAATATATTTTACAAGAGTCGTATACACGGATACACCCACATATCCCACACTGAACCACATGGAGTTATCAATTCCACAAAAGAAATCATTCAGGCACACAAAAAGGAAAATACGGCATCATTGTACTGACGATGTCCTGAATGTATTTCATGTGGTGCCTGTCTGTGTGTGTGTATTTGTGTATGCTGGTTTCTCTGTGCATACACAAATGTCAAGCAACGGAGAAGGCTTTAAATTGGCCCCCGCAAGCTCAGCTACCCACAGAGACAGATAACAAATTGGCTACGTGTCTGCCTGATTCAATGATTCGGACTCAAGCTTGACTCCGACTGTGGCTCTGACTTTTGCTGTGTATTCAGTTTGATATAATTCAATTTGAAACAAATAATGCCAGCAAAATGCATAGCACACATTGGGATACGTTGTTCAATGGCAAATAAATGTGAGTGTGTGCGTAGCATACTTAAGGGCATATCATGCTTGCGGTTTGCCTGACACGCAAATACAAGCAAACTAATGTCTCATCAAATCAATAATGAAATACACAAAGCCAAACAAGGCTGTCAAATCATGTTACAAATTGTCAAACTCTAATGCCAGACAGATGTCGCCATCATGAATCTTGCAGTTGGCCATTTTTTCACACACACATAAACGCACACGCCTACGCAGACTCATACTCACAGACGCACACGTCTATATATACACTCATAATTAATGCGAGAGTAAACAGTTACTTTCCACTTTGTGCTCCCCCCACCCTCTGGACTTTCATTTAGTCAATCAACGCGCAAAATTGCCACAGCTCAGCGCAGTTCCCAGTAGCATAACCAGACCCCTAGCCACACTCTCTACATCCGCCCATCCCATGGCCCGGTTCAACAGCAATACACACATTGCGCATACGACGCGTATGCCAACAAGTTGAGGCCAACGCCAGAGTTGTGTCGAGCACAAAGCGCCTCTGGCCACTTGCATAGGTGTGTTTGACTTTGCATATCAAATGGTTAGCTGCCAGTCCCTGGAACTAACGCACACAGACATACCACAGATACACGTACACACACATGCGCATGTGCCTAGCTGCGGCTTTTGAGTGTCGTCCCCTCACTCAGCTTGCACTTGGCCTTGTCATGGCTCGCGGTTTGCATCAAAGTGCCGAAGTAAGTTGGCTGCTTGCCGAGGCGACAGCTAAGTAAACTTTATGAAAGGCCGCCGAAGTGTATGGTGTGCATTATAGTCACTTAAATTCGTTATAAAACGAATTGGAGGTCATTGTAGTTAAGTAACTCGCAAGTGCAGCAGTACATTTATATTCCTCGCAGGTAAATTCACTTTCATTGTACTGTAAACGTAGGTGTTCTCAAAAGAACAAATAATTGTTGTAGTTGTGCTTTGATTTCAAAAATTATTTATACTAAAATGTTCCAAATGTTAAAGGTGGCTTTCATATTTTATTATTACGATAGGTGTTCATTAGAGAGATAAGAAAAGGTTATATTTAACTATATATGATATAGAATCATTTTAAAAGCTCAAATAAATAACAATAATAATAACAGTTTATAATACACCAACAAAAAGTCAATATTTTTGTTCAAGTTAGTTAGAGTTCGAGTCTTGCAAGTTTAAATTATATTTAGAGCTTTAATTCTTTTGAATTCTGGCCAGCTTTTGTTCAAATGCTTGTTCATGTTAAGGAAATTGAACTATACAGTTTGTTATTTTAAGATACCAATCTGGTTGTTTGCCTAATTGTGTATGGCTATTAATAAAACAACAAATGACCATGGGGTGACTGTCCAGCTGGCGGCTATGCTGGTCTTTAAATGCCCCACAATTTAATGCCACACGCTTTTGACGCAGGACGCAGTGGCGACGATGGCCATTTATCTATGCTGCGACAGCATATTCAATTAAATATTGAAGCACGAGGCTAATAAATTACACAAATGCTCGAAGCTCGAATAAGGAGTTTGGTGTGGACTTATTCCAGCCAAGCACATAAATATGACCCAATTTGAACGGAAATCGTGTAAATCTACAAATTACCTCAATATTTAATAAACAATGGACTGGGCCACAACACGAAACACGAAAACTTTTAACGAGGCCTAATCGAGGTCCCAAGATTTATACGCCCCGTTGACATAGTGCCCAAATGCACGACGCAGGTGCTCTGGCCACCACTTACGTAATGTGGAGCGGGGAGTGGGGGAAGACCCCTTTTTGGACACATCATAACTCATTCGCTGGGCTCCGTGCTAAACAACAATGGAGGCCTAAATGTAATTTCCTTGGCTGGCCCATTGTCTGGCATTGTAAATGCGTTGCCGCTGATTCACTGTCAATAAAATCAAATTTATCTCAGTTACTGGTTTTCGGTCATTACTCGAGCGCTTAAATGGATTCCCATTGGACAGACAGGCCAATGGCTCGAAGAGCCGTGAGTTTTGATATTCAGCCGCAACGACAGCGTGGCATCAATTCAGTCAGCCAGGAAATTGAAACGGAAAATTCAAATTTATCGACGCGTAAATTATTTGTTGATGGTATCAGGATTTGTGTTGATGCGGTATTGTGTATCTTAATAATTTAGATAAGCGCTCAACTGAAAATGATGTTTAAAGAATTCATGTAATTTAAGCGTGTTATCAGCCCAAACCGCGAATATATCTGTTAATATGTAATACATGCTCACCAAGCTCCACTCTACTTGCTTATCTTTAGGCTCAATTGCACTTTATTGAAACCATATTTGGATACTTCTTACTAGCATTCAAATCCGCTTTGCCAACATTCATGATTTTCCTGCTGGCAATTTTTTCATAATAATGTATTCTCCTTGACTTTTCGCTGTAAAATGAACTGCAGCAGCAAGAACGGAACATCGGGTACAACAACAATAATAATGCGCACAATGGGGCAACTTTAATACAATATATTGGCAAAGTTCAAAGTATGCAAAGTCGGAAGCAAAGTCCACGGCAACGCCAACAGAGCTGCAACCTTGTTGTGAACAACGCATTAGCTGTTTCTTGGGATACGCAACAACAACAACAGCTGTAGCGGAGAGGCAAGGTGGGCACTTTGAGCTTATGCAACTGCGGGGTACCCTGTAGCAACATTCATTCGCTCATAATTAGATTCTGAAAGCATAAAAAATATATTTTTTTATTGATTCTATATTTGTAAATGAAATTACTGAACTTTTAGCATGACTCAAGATTATATATTTATATATACTGTTCAATTACCTATAGAGACCTATACGTTAGCGACAGCTCGCAGTTGTGTTCAGGTATCTCCTATTTAGTCACTAGAACACTCTTACTTGTTTATTTCTTTTATCTTATTTAATTTTGCAAAACTGATTTTTATTCAATGATTTTACACACGGTCACGAACACGCACAAAATTGTGGTTTTTTAACACGAACAGTGGAGACGTGCGTGTCACACAACAACTTTCGATCAACTCTAGTAATTAATATCCAAATTGTGACTACAATCTTTACTACTCTCGCTCTTATTTGAGATTAATGGTTTCGTAAAAGAAAGCATATAGGTTTAGATAATTATGATTTCCTTATGTTTTGTCTTTTCTCTACGTACATACCGATACAAATTTAAGAATTAAATTGCGTACTTTCTTATTCACTTCGTGTAGGGTATAATTAAAGGCTTAAAAAGTAGGTGGGAACTATAAACTGCCTTTGAGCAGCTCTTGAAACATTGCATTGAACGTTATTTGATACAGTTAGTAACTGCAAGGCGACTGCTTGTCTGGCCCATCAGGACATCAGTTCGTCCATCAAACCTGCAGTCAGCCAGTCAGTCAGCCACCCATTCAGTCGAGCTTGTATTTCCTTCCTTTCTGCGCTGCAGCGCAGAATTTCCGTTTCAATGCACTCTGATTGAAAGTCCTACGTACTTATGTGGCCCTTGTCGTCGGCTTGTGTTGCACTGAAGGAGACCCGCCCACACGACCCCCGGCCACGTAGCTTGCAATTTTAACGTGCAGTGTGACGTAGATGCAAGCGTTGATAATGTCGAACGACCCCATTTCGATAAGGCGGCAATTCAAATAAACTCAATAAAAAGAAGGCTGCAATATTGGGCGCACACCGAATAGGAAATACTCTTGAAAAAGTTTATATAAAATTTACAACGTATTAGTTATTACTTTCAGTAACTTTAGTTACTCTCTTATACAATATTAAAAAAATTTGGGTAATTCCCCAAGCAAAATTTGTTTGTTATTTATAAAATGTATCGTTTATTTCAGATTTAAATGTGTTGGCTACCTGTTTATTGTCCAAACGCAATGGCATTTTCTTACTGTCGTATTTCCTTGTTGTCTGTAGGGCATAAACTGTGTTATTTTCTAGCCCCATCTGGCCGTATCCACATAACCATCAGTCAATGTCGCCATTGTTGCATCTCCTGACAATGCAACTGCTGTCCACGGCCGCTTCGGCGAGACAATGCGACAAAGCATTCTCATTTGGCCTTTGTTAACTGCACCCTTGACAACTTTATTCTGTTATCCCGTTGTCCTGTTAGCCGTTAAGTGTCTAATTAAATAGAGCTTTCGAGACGTTCTTAGTTCCACAATCGCGCTAACTAAACGAAATCTTATGTCTGCAATTTTCATGTGGCGAGCAAATTGCTTTTACTTTAATTGGATTTGAATTGTCGTTGCTATTTGTCAGGGTCACGCACCTACGTACACCTGGCTGGGGTCGCAGGGTGTTCAGGGCTTCGGCTTTCTGGATTCTCCTCCTCTTCGCCTCTTCGTGAAACGCATGAAATGCGCGCCAACTATTTGCCAGCTCTGGGCCCGCGCCCTTGATGAATTTTTTCTTGATTTCGCTTTCATGCACATTTATTTGCTTTACGGCATGTTTACGTCCATAACTGTAAATCCGTTTTTATTATCCGCTTTTAAAATGAGCAGGCTCCAGGCGAAGGGACCAAAGCAAAGCAAATGCCTTCCACATATTTTCTGTGTTTTCTTACCCTAAACCAATTGAAAATACCAAGGGTATAATGGTTTTGTGTAAATGTAAGTAACAGGCAGAAGAAAACATCTTCGATCAGGACGACGAGCTGTTCGTATATCCGTCCGTCTAGTAAGCTTTTCGGCTACAGATTCTGCTATAACATACACAGACCTCGTTCTCATTCATTTCTCATCATTTATTTTTTCGATATCGTGCGCTGGTTCATTTATATCGAGAAAATCGATTTTAAAACTTTTTATATAAGAGACCCACCAAAAAGTTTATGATGTTCCCGAAAAGCAGACGCAGATCAACAATATTTCGAATTTTGGATACCACTTACAGACTTGGGCTTTGTTTCATTCTTTAAGTATCGAAGTTATTCAAGAATATAGTTCCCATAGTGAGGGCATAGCGCAGCTGTGTGTGTGTATGTGTGATTTTGTGTATGTGTGTATGAATGTCATTGCGTTAAAATGTTTGTATCGACAGCTGGCAGCTGGGTTCAGGGTCGCTCTTGGTCGGTCGCTCCTGACTATAGCACTCTTTTAGAAATACTTAAGTTACTCGTATCTTCCAGTAGACCAATCTCTTTTACATTTTTTCTGTTTAGTTGATATATTTGTTGTTCGTTTTCTTTCCACCCAGTCCACCCCGCGGACTGAGGCCACAAAAATGGAGCTCACATTCATTGCATACTGCTGTCCATAAACTTGAACGCTGTGCTTGGGCAACTCGGCACCACTCTAAGCTATTTTATTTATTATTTTTTGTGCCAGTTTGACTCTTGTAACTAAAAATTCTTATGGCAACAAACAGCGAGAAGAGCTCAACAACTCATACAAATGCAAACATGAACTGCGCGCCACGATTACTTTCTGGCGCTCCTTGGAAGAGAGGGGAATGGGTGGAGAGCACTCATGGATACAAGCATGGTTATGGTTATGGCCGCACTCAGACACTGATTTATGGCGTTGAATGGGAAAGAGATTTTCAGAATTCTGTGTATTTGACAAAGCTCTTTCGATGCTACTTTAATTGGATAGAATTTGGTGAAATTTGCTGTTGGGTGGCTAAGAAAATATGTACTCATATGATAGGAAAGTCGTTTGCGCCCTTAAGGCAGGAAAAAAGATAGAATGTGGGATACACAATTTTATTGTGACCATTAAATTGATTAAATAATTTCTTTGATGGGAACAGCTTTTGTTTGGAAAGTCAATGAAAACATACTCACTTTTTAAAAGGATTCCGCCTACAATTTATAATAATTAAAAAAGACCTCACTTTTTTGCAATATTTGTAAATCAATAATAAAGGGTCGGGAAGTTCTTCTAGCCTAGCTTACATTCTATTTTATAATAATATTCAGTTCCTGCTTGTCTAATCTGACACTCCTGGAAATCAGAACCCTCCTTCATCAAATTTCAAGCCATCAACACTCGCAAACTGCTATGCAAACAATCATGTTGTTGTTGTTTGTTTTTGCATTTAAATTTACAACACAGCTGCACGCTGCAATTTCTCATTATACGGCAAACGAACCTGTGCGCAAATGGCCCACGGGGCACTGTTCAAAAGATGCAAACAGATGCTGAAAAAACAGCTGGAACGTGAGAATAGCTCTAGGGCTTTAATTGATTTTAATATTTAATTGGGCACACATAAAATGCAAATAAAATGGAGACTGAATTTTGCACATGAAATCAATTTACAAGCATTTCCAAATTCAACTTAAAATTCAAGGGCATTGCAGAGGCACAACGCGGGAAGAAGAAACCCCAGTGAGAAATTACTATAAATGCGCATAAATATTGGCAAATATTTAAACATTTATAACTTAACTTTAAGCATATGCATATATAAATTGATCAATTGACAAGGGAAATCACCAGCTTCGCATGAGCTAATATAAATATGGCTGAAACTAAGTTAGTTCTTGGCAGACTATAAACGTTGTCAAAATGCACTTTCAGTGGCAAAACCGAAAGCGTAAAGTAAGAAATATAATGCAGTTGAAAATTGAATTGGAAAATTGTGTGCTCCGCATGTTTGCAACTATTTGTACAAAATGCAGCTGGCAACGACAAACAGACAAAAAGTTGACAAATAGTTTGAGTGACACACGAATGAGTTAGTTTGAGCAGGAGCTGGGGCTTAACTGGCAAACAACACCCACACTAATACCCTATAAACACACAAACATTATGAGTACAAATACGTGTGAGATTAGTTTGCGCTGCGCACAGCTCGTAATCAAGCAACTGCAAATTTTAGTGCCTGCCACTTTATGTTGCCCACTTTGTGGCGTTGCACGGAAATTAGTTGACGGTGCCGTAAAGCTTTTCCGCATTTGCACATTTTAAAATCATCAAAATGAAATGCTTTCCTCGTGCCGTCTACTTCCTGGTGATGATAATGCGATGCCGCTTTATGCCCTCGCAGTGACTCTCTGTTCTTGTTGTTATACCCTGTAACTAGCAAATGCCAGAAGAAGGCATATGCATTCAACTAGCAAACCGTTTTTCTGTAAGAAAAGGTCTCTGAAACCAGCATCATTTATTTTGGTGCTTAGCTTCCCTAGTCCATGTCAAACACATTGGTTCTTGTGTCGAGTATCTGCTAGTCGGGCACTTATGTCTAGAGCACTACTTTAGCAGTTCCTTGCGTTGTTGTTGATGTTGTTGTACTTGTTGTCTTGGGCTATTGATGAGCTGTTGTTCTTTCATTTCCATTGTTGTTGCATGCGCCACAAAACGACACTTGAGACCAGTTCCGTTCCGTTCCTTTCCTTTCCCCATGTTTGCTTACATTTGAATGTTTGCTCTGCACCCCAACCCCCGCTCCCTTAGTGGAATAGCAGACACTTTGTTATGACTCTTTTGGGCATAGCAAACAGCGCCGAGTTAATTTAATTCCGTGTTGCCGCTTAATTGAGTGGCTGGTCAAGCCTCAGTGGTATAAGAGCAAATGGAATTGAAATGTAGCAGAAAAATGTTAGATTAGGAATAGGAGTGGCTGATCTTCGTAGGGCCATAGTGCAAATACACTTAAGACTAAGCTTGCTGCCGCTTAACAGGCCTCTTATTGGGTATTTGGCTTTTTGCACTAGTTCATTGATATGTTTCTGTGGATAATCTTATTTGAGTCACCATTTCCATTAGAGCAAGAAGTGAGTGTGACTTAATTTTGAGTGAATTATATCTAAACACTTGAGTGCTGGTACGAAAGTGAAAATAATCATCGGTCCTTCAGTTTTACCAAAAACAACCTAAACTGCCTTTGGCTTACCAATTAAAATTCGGTTGTTTTGTTAACTGATTCAAGACACTTGATTAGGGCCAAGCTTTTCAAGTGACCTCTTGAAATAGACTGTTTACAATTATTTTATTTTATTTTATTGTCTCAGCTGAAAGCCAAAGTAACCAGTGATAATAATAATAATAATTTAGAGTTGATGGCTTTTTTAAAAACCGTTCTTCCCTTCTGTAACAATAATTATAATAAAACCTCACAATTTGACTTATTGACGTACGAAAGTGTTTGATTTTCTTTTATTATTCTTAAATAATTATTTCTTGTTGTAGCTTTTAATGCAGTAAATTTAATTATAATGTATTTGCTTTTCTTCTCAAGAAATTTTTCCTGCTCTTCTAGCTTGGCATCCTATCCGTTTACTTCATTCTTCTTCATTACTCTCACTTAGCTATTTTTCTTTTACACTTTGATTTAATGGCCGCACTTTAGGAGTCACGACGTCTTCTAATTTATTTTGAAATGTCACTATGGTAAATTTATACTGGCATTTAATTGGTTATATATATAGAAAATTATACATTAGTTTAGCGCACACACCACTTCTACACACACACACACGGACAAAACCACTAATAAAACTGACAGCTATGTATGAATGTACAAAATGCGATATAAAATAATATAATGGAAACCTGTGCACGTGGCGCAAGTTTAAGTATAAATTACTATAATAAATATAAACCTAGTCATCGGCCAACAATAATGCCAACTACAAAAGCAACAACTGTAGAAACAACAATAACAAGACAACTAGTATAAAGAACGACAAAAACAATAACGTGCTTACGCACAAGCGCCTGTCGTATAATGGCCTCAAAACAAAAAGGCAACGGAAACTGTTGTACAGCGGGCAATGAAAATGAAAAGCGCACAACAAAAAGCGCAGAAAGCAACGAGCAATAGGAAGAAGTAAAAGATTTTCAATCCTGGCGTGACGCGTCGTAAGTTTTATACGATGTGAAAATTAAATTTTCGCATGTCAGCGTTGAATTAATTTCAATTTTTACTGTTTCACTATCCCGTAATGAGAAAGTTTCCCAGAGCGCAGACATTAACAGCCCTCAACAGGTGCTACATGTACAGACATATTTGCTTCGTAAACGTCTGAGTTACACCATTTCATACTGAATTAGCCGGAATACCGAAAGAGTAGCGTAAGACAATTTTGAAAAAAAAAATATAGTCAGCAAGTGTTGGTTTGAATTCAAACATTTCCTTCACTCTGCCCTCTTCTTATCTCTTAAATGAAATTAAAAGTTTTTTAAATATAAGATGCACTTTTCTAACTTGGCGAAATTACGCAGAATGTGAATCCTGTAATATGCCGCCCAAAGGCTTAAATTGCAATTTCTCGCGCATTTTCATAAACATCACGAAATATGAGAACTGGTCGGCAAATTGCATTTTGGCATGCCTGGCTCCCATTTACCTCACTTGAACTTTGGCCTTTCGCTGCCGCACTTCACAGAACCGACTTGAGCCTCGGTGCACTTTGTTTTTATGTGGCCCTTCTGGTGTCATCGGCGTAATAAGTTTCCATTTCAATTGTCCTTAATGCGCCAGCAACAAAAGGACAACAGCTCGAGCACAAAGAGAAAGCCGGTAGCAAATGGCAGTGGCTCCTGCACTAACAACCATAACCATTCCATCTTTGCATTTGAGTATATTTTTTATTAATAACACCACCAACAAAGTGTTGTTTTACTTTTTTCCTTTGCCCATGCTCTTTATACCCTTTAGCCAACGGGGGCATGGGTGCATACCCAAACTTGTGCGCTCTCAGTTTTGATAGCTTAGAGACCAAAAATATACTATCTTTAAAAATATACAAAAAATATTTTCTTTTAATTTCATAGTTATCAATTAATTGTAATTTTAAAATTATTTTGTAACTTTATTGATAGTATCGATCGATTGTGGAACTATTTCGTTGAGATACTACGTGCATGCATAGTAACATATATAAATATATAACTAGTAACTTATTTTGCTTCATTTTGTTATGCAGAGTATAACCAGCGCGTGCTCTCCCAAATATTCATTGTAACTTTTTTTCTTTATTTCCGTTTCCACAAAAGTCTGAGAACTCTTTTGGCCACATAGTTTGGTTAAGCTCGTGCGCGTGTTGTTTAAAAAACCACAAAAAAAGAAATAAATGTTAGAAATATTATTTTTGGGCAACTTTTTTGCTGGCTTGGCGCCCATTGCCTGTGGGGATTTTTAATTTTGTTTCAAACTTTGTCCGTACAATGTTTGAGCAACATTTTATTAATAAATATATGCGAGTTGCTAACGGAGCAGTATTTGTTTTTTGGGTTGTAAATAGACCGGAAATGTTATAATGGACGGTCAAGGAAGTGGAAAAAGTTTCCTTCGGCTGGTGGGGAAATGCTTTCCACATAGTAAAGTAGTTAAAGTTGATAAATTGCTCGCTTTAATGAAAATACAAGGAATATGCCAGCCAATTAAGTCTGAGTGGAATTTCAATCAATGCTCCAGTTAATTTTCTAGCTACCAAAGGCAATTACAACTCGAAATTAGAATTTTCTCAACATCTAAAACAAATTGTCGAAATTAAAAGTTTGCGCAAGATTTCTTCACTTGAGTGCAAAATTTGC
Organism: Drosophila colorata; assembly: GCA_035041545.1. Taxonomy (NCBI): domain Eukaryota; kingdom Metazoa; phylum Arthropoda; class Insecta; order Diptera; family Drosophilidae; genus Drosophila; species Drosophila colorata. The sequence goes on from JAWNLD010000233.1 coordinate 1,038,573, forward strand.
CAAGCAAATTTCAGGAGCTTAGCAACCCAACACGTAATCAAATTGTCAACAAATGGATTTCTTCAGCCTGGCACGTGACCAACGTGACCCTGGCCCAATAGGCTCGCAGGTCGCAGCCACTTGTAAGCTGAGGCGTCTTCATAATTTCCAAAGCAATACGTACTGCATATCAAATAGTTTGCCTTTTGTTTGCTTTTCAAAACTTCTATGGCTGACAGTCTGACTGGCTGACTGGCAGGACGGTCGGCACACGGAGCGTATGCGCATTTTAATGCAAACGGGCAACGGGTTTCGAGCAACTGTCGAAAGTTTACACAGTCTGTCAATCAGCGCATCGATCGAGTGTTGACTGTCGAATTAAGCGCTTAACTTGCTGCCTAATTGAAATTGATTGTGTGCACAATTTGCATGTTTTAATACCCCGTACAAATCACTATAGATAAAAAAGGTATCATCTAGTTTTGGAAGTGTGTATCAGTCTGAAATGAACCGATTTATCGATCCCAAATACTTCATTCTCATAAATCTTACGGTCATGCACTTTATTTCACATTTTTCTATCATCCTTCTCTAATTAAGTATCAATAAAACCGATCTAAAGTCATCCTTTGTGAACATATGCGAATATGTATGTAGCCTACTATTGGGACAGTGGCTATATGCATTGCGTATCTCTTTTATTCGAAGCACAGGGTATACTCTAGTCAGTATAGATTACTTTAGTTCTCGATACACTTATATTAGATTTATTAATGGATGCTCTGGCAAATAGAATATGCAATTTCCTTTTATCGCAAATTTTTAGAATGGGTAATATATATGCTAAATAAATGAATACGCAAACTAATCTATAAAGCTAATGAGAATTAATCATTCAGCCTCTGAAAATAATTAAAAATAATAATTTTCAACAGCTCGACCATAATAAAGTCCTTATCTCGAATTTTTAGCCCGCATACAAAAAAAAACACCCCTATGAATATCGTGTTGGGATTAAAATGTACAACTCACATATTATGAGCTGCCCGGTTTTCAAAGCCATTGACCATATAAAATTGCCAAGTTTGCGTAATTTATGAACAAATTTGACTTTTGCTTGTGTTTGTATTTACGCCCTATCTATTAAATGCTTGCATTTAATTTGAGCTGACCCGGCTGAGCAATTAAGTGAGCCTGGCTATACAAATTACTCCACATAAATTCTATTAATTGTCTCTTTGTTGTAGGCACCCACAGTGTCCCGCCTTTTATTTGTCATGAATGATAAGCAGCTTAATTATGGCCTCTGGAAATTTATACAGTTATTTATACGTCTATTTCACAATAGATGTCATATTATGCATATGCAACCGGAAACGAACTGAAACAGTTTCTTTCCTGATAGCCGTGGAAATTAAGTTTTTAAATATTTGCAATTTATTTAGTTTTTATACTCGGTTTTCAAAAGGAAACAAATAAATCTGTTTTTTCAGGGGCCGAAAATAAATCATAATAATTAGTAGATACTATGTAATCAGTTAGGTAAAATCAAAATCCGTTTTACATAATTGATATTAATATTTTCAACAATTTTCGTTACCCAAAAATCTTTCCTAAAGCAATATAACAGCTTTTAAGAACGCAACGGAACTTCATTCATTTTAACTCAACCACATACCATTAGAGACATTTACCTTCACAACAAAATTTGAGTTGGTCCCTCTAGAGCTATTTGGGTTCCTGTCTCTCTATTACCTTAACCCAAGAAAAAGGAATACAAAACTTTATGTCATTAAGATTCACTTTGGAGCATCATGAGTGTGTGCTCAAAACTGTGGCAAGTGTTCTGTGTATTTGCTCGTGGCACGAAGGTTTACGCCACCCCTAATGCACTTTCATTAATAGGAGCACATTTATTACTGCGATAATTTTGGCCAAATGAATAGCACAGGCATTCAGTTATTTATTTATTAGAGCAACTCGCCATACTTTGTCAGTTTTTGGTAGATTTATGGCCTGGCATTTTGGATATGGGCACGAATATGTTGCCATGGTTTGTTGTTGTTCCATTCGCACCTCTGGATGCGTGCGATTTCTATTAACCTTCAGGCACGAATGCAATCAATAGTTGCCAAATCAGCAGCTTATTGTTGTTTGCTGTTGCTGTTGGTTTTGTCATTGGTACAGTTGTGCCAATATTTGCCCGGAGGGCGTTCAGTAGATTTGGGCGCGTGTCGATATAATCGAACTTCGTGAGTATTCGTGTTGAGTTGAACAACAGTACAGCAATACAAACACGAGCCAAGTAAGGCAATGCCGTACTTAACGCGATATATCAATTTTTTATTCGTTCGTATTCAACAGCCGCTCATCTTCTATTTATGTATATTGCGTGTGTTTACATTCAACCATGGACTGTGGTTGTAACAAAGCATTGCAATCTACATATTCTATTGTTGTGAAACTCTAATGGATATTGAGTTGACTATGAGTTAAATATAAACGAAGAGCGTGAATTAAAGTACAGTTTGTTGATAACAATTTTAAATAATTTTGTGGCACGTGCATGTGATATGTGTTATTATTATATATGGCAACTTTATATGCATCATTTATCAATTGGCATTGCCACGCAACTTGCCGTGCAAGTGCAGCCTGCTTCGGACTGGACGGAAACTTGGCCATTTGGCTGGTGCCTGCTGCGGCTAAGGGCGGCAACTCCTGCGGCTGCTTATTTATTTAAGACTGTCATTAAGGTGCATGCACGACCGAGCTTACAGTTTATGGACTAAGGCCACGACTTCGAAATGGTGCCCACCAACACGAACAGCAGCAGGAAGCAGCTGGCCAAAGTTAGCCCCTGCCCCGGCACCTGTCGCCCGCATAACTCATTCATTTTAAATTCTCTAGATATATTTAAGCCGCTACCAGGCAGGGCGCATAATGGAAGCAAAGCAGCGCAGCGGGCTGTGAGCACCGTCTGGGTAAACATTTTTAATGCAAAGTAAAATCACAATAAAAATGCAACACGAGCCCCAACGTCTACAATTTAATTAAAGTAGTAAATTGCACGTCATTTGAGTTAGGAGGATGAGCTCAAGTGAAATGTGCTTTGGGAAATTGGACGTAAAATGACAGAGATAGGGGCCTAAGAAACGGTTACAGATTTAGGTCCTGGGTCAGCTGTCAATTGGCAGCTGGAGTGCACAAAGAAGGTCCAAACTGACATTCAGCGGCAACAACTAGGACAAAACACAAAAATCAATACATAATCTTATAGATTGACATATATCAAACAATGGTTAAACATGGGAATATTTATTGCAAAATGATGTTATGACACTTTTTTGATTAAATTTTATAAATATATTATATAGATATTTATTTTTTTCTATCCATTTTAACTTAAAATATTTTTTGTATGAGGGACTAAAGCATTCTGGCTCAACAGAGTAGTATAAGTTTGTAATTCTAGAAAATCTGCTTATCACTAGACAGAAAGCAATTTGTGTATTAGATTAATTAGTATAAAAATAGTAAAATAGTAGAAAAGAAAATATGAATCGCAATGAAAGTAAGTTAAACAATTGAAAATACCCTGAGCAGAACATTCAGCTTGTTCAAGCAGCCACATTTGAATACAAGTAAAGCTATTTTTACTTGTTCTCATTAAGTATGCTTCTGCTTATAATATATTATCTGTGATCCGACTTTCATAACTCATCGTGATTTGTATACCCACAGCAGACATAAAAACTCATTTACCAACTGCATTTTAATCAGCATTTGTATGCTCTTGAATCTTTGGGCTTATATTTCATAGCAACGTGGAAAATTCCGCCTGTATAATTGGGTATTATAACATAGCCACGCCCGCCAGTTGCCGCCCACATTACTTAAATGCATTAATGAAAGCAAACCTCTTGGTAAAGACAACAAAGCAAACTACAAGGCTGCTGCCATAGACATTTCCCAGTTTCCAGCAGCAACTACAGAGGGGATGCCATGCGAACCGTTAGCTAATGAATTTTAATTACGTAAATAAGTTTGCTTGGGTAGCTGCTGCCCACGCGGAGCAGTTGTTTTGCCGCCCCAGTTAAACGCACTTTTTCTCATTAAGTGCTAAAAAACGAACAGAAATGAGGAAGAGAAACCTAACAACAACAATAAACAAGAAGCTCAGGACAACACTCATAAGGACAACTTGAGAAAATTAATCAGATTCAGATTCTTTGTGGCGGCAGGAGCCGGAAATGATTTTCGTTGGCCCAAAGACAGCTTGGCAGGGTATGCCAATGGCTTATATTGCATTAATTAAGTATAAAGCATGTTTGACGCTGATGAGTTTCCTCTACCACAGGCAAATTGCACATACGCCACGTCGTATAGCGCCAAGCAGTTATTTAATTGGACGCATGCGAACTTAATGTGCCATTCCACTGCTTTCTTTTGGGGCTTTTGGGCTTGACTTTATTAGTAAGCCTATGCTTGCGTGTCGATGCACAGGTGTAAATTTGGTACCTGTGTAATTCATTTTATTTTCCACTCGAGTGCACCTCGTTTTTGCCATTTGGCTCCGGCTCATTTTTGTTTGTCAGGTTTAATGAGCCGCATGCAAAATTTATTTAATAACCTTGCCACGCAAAATTCACTTCGTTTTATGGCTGCACTAAAATCGAGGCTATTAAATGGAGCAGGTGTGAGTAGACCCCACCCATTTTTAATATAACTCAGAGGATGAGTCAAGTTTTTAGTTTTTGAAGCATTTTTTGACTGCCACAAAACTTTAAAGTTATTGCCACTAATCAAACATTCCAGTATGCATTAATAATAAATCTGCTTTGTGGCTTTCATGATTGCAATTTCAAATATTTTATTTAATATTAGAAGAAAATTGAAAATTCAATTAGTAGCTCACTATAATATTTAATATAAAATAATGATTAAAATTTATATATGAGAAGAATTTTTGTCAACTGCAATTTTAAGACCACACTTTTAAGCTACTCTGACATGCGTTAAATTATCTATTTTGTTTTATTTTTTGCAAATTAATTAAACATTAAAGATACTTGACAGCATTTAAATCAATAAAACCGAACATTTATTGACCATAATAAAGTTGAAGTGGCAAAATAATACATTTACGTGTGTATACAAATCCATTTACAATATATTTGTGTATATACAAATGTTAACCATGAAAAAGTTGCCAATAAAAACTAGATTATTTAAATTGATTATTGATTACTTGCCAGCACTTTATACCTAAACTCGTCCGCCAAAAAGTATGCAACCAAAACTTGAATCCAATGCCATTGAATGATTTAATGCCTTGGCCCGAGCACTTTGGGCAGCTGTAGGACTATCGCAGGGACTACGCTCGCCACTTGACACCGGCAAAGCCATCAGCAAAATGTGGCCAGCCCTGTTTCACCTGCCACGCCTTGTACACCAGGCTGCCCACCGCCCACCGCCCACCTGACTGCCAGACTGGCTGAATGACTGCCGGCCTGCCCTGTCAGTTGGCCACCACTGCGGCCACAGCTCAACGAGGCAGCCTTGCAAAATGCACAATACAACACCATTTTTCAAGCCACAGAACTGTTTCTGTTTCTGTTTCGATTTCGTTGTTTGTTGTTGCTGTTTTTGTTGCTGCTTTTACTGATAGTGCTGGCCAAAAGGCCTTACGTGTCAATTTATTATAACTTATTCAAGGCCAGCCATTTTGGTATCTGCGTGAAAATGCCATAAAAGTGAATGCTGACACGGCCAAAAGCTGCACAAGAAAAGCATCAGTTACTTGCCCAACACTTTAATATCCTACATCTAAACTAAAATAATATGTTAGATACATTGTGCAAACAAGGCCTAAAGAAAATAGCAAAATTATGCACACATATGTCAATCCAACATTTTGGTTTAGAACACCGGTTTTTCCTCACAGCTATTTTATAGGGTATTTCATTGGCCAACCACCGTTGCAGTGGAATTTCGACTTGCTCCATTTAATGCATGGTCTCCGCCCAAAACCCAAACACGCACAGAAGTTACGCTTCAAGTATATTAGCAAAGCTCTTGCGCTGAACTGCGCTACTGGCAAAGAGCCCAAAAATTTCCAACATTTTGCGGGCTCAATCAGAAATCGATCGATTTTTCTGGGGGGCTGGGCTGTCCGCTGGTCGAAGTTAATTGCTTTGCAAAACTTAAAAGAGCAAAAGTTATTACGAAGAAAAAAATACGACAAATACAAGAAAAAAGCTGTCACAGAGTTTTAACATGAACTTCTGATGCTTAATATCAAAATCAAACTTTTTACTTAACTCTGTACACAGTTAAAGACACTTTGCTATAATTTCTTTGTGATTTTTCTACATTTGATTGCAGCAAAAGCCGCAACAAAAATTCAAGCCGTATTTCGAGGCCACAAAGTGAGAGAAACCATGAAAAAATCGGAAACCAAAACTACAACCAACAATGGCAGCGCCATCCCAGCCGCCGCTACCGCCGCTGCTGCTGCTGCCGCTGCCGCTGCGGAGGCAGCCTCGTCATCTGCGGAGCAAACCAAAGCAGAACTCGAGGCTGAATTCGATCCGAACGACAAAGGTAAGTGAATGCTGAATTAAAGTTTTTAAAGTCTTAAGGAGGATTCTAGCCAGCGAAGGAGTGGCATTAGTTTACAGTCAAGTATTTGCTTTGACCAAGTCAAAGATGGACCGAGCCAGTGCAGAAGATAGTGGACATAAAAGCAAATAGTATATAGTATAGTAAAGTATTGAGTGATGCACTCTTGTAAGAGGAGCTGATTGATAGCATCCGAAGAGACATTGTAAAAATATCAAAGCACAAGGAACTTTGCTGAAGAGTTGAGTGCGTGTTGTATTTTATTTTGTGAAAGCTCCAGAATGAGCCAGCAGGACGTGCTCGGTATAAAAAAAATATTGAATCTCGAGCCTTTGTAACAAAGTCAGTACAGTCAACACGAGTGACTATGACTAACACGACCTTATACCAAAGGAAATAAAATCAGAAGCAATAGAAAATATTTGTATCGTTTGGAATACATTTTTTTATAATATTTTTTTTAGATTATCAAAAAAAAATACCAATAATAATATAAAAAAGTATCTATCGCATAACTCTCGATGTAAGTTTATTTTAAACAGCTGAATAACATAAGAGATATTCCATAATAATACATTGCCATTGAAGAATATAATTGACATTACTATTTTATATATTAAATAGTAAATATAGAATAAATTATATGTATTCTTTTCAAATTCGTGAATTCGGAACACACGCGTCTCTTAGAGATTTACAGCGCGTGCTTTTGTCGTGCTGTATGAATCCAACCCCCCTCTACTTTAGTGCAGCTAATTTAACTTCACGAAATGTGTCACATAAAAACTACATCTCAATTTCTTATTTATGCACAGTCACACGCACTTAAATGTAGAACTCAAGAACTTCATATGTTATCCTACTTGGTCATTATTAGCCCAAGTCGTGACACAGACGCGGGTCCTTTGACTAAGTGCTATCTTGTTAACCTGCTTACGCATGGCAAGCTCATTAATCATACCTACACTTGCCAAAATCCTTATGTAGATAACTTGACACACTTGCCATCAGCTCCTCCTCCATCTACAGGCGGCTGCAGCCTTGGGTCCTCGGGGCTCGCCCTCGCACATTGTCAGCAAATCAACAACATTACACCCTAGCCAAACTACATGCTGGAATTCAAGTTGGCACAACTTCCCGAGCGTAATGAAAACTTTCCCGTTACCGTTACGCAATATATTTTCAAGTGTAAGAAAAAATTTGTCACTTGGCAACACACGACAAAAGTTGTGTCGTGGCGGCCTGAAGTTGCCTGCGAATGACAGCAGGCCCGCATGGGTATGTAAAGTTTACAGCCCCGCCTTCCGTTTTCCACTCCTTCTCCATCTCCATCCCCTTCTCCTTCGCCCACTGGGTATTTAATCGTGGCTCTGACAGATCCGCAACGCTCATAAATAACGCAAAAACTTCGAGTGACACAGGCATTCGGCCCCCGGGACACGGGCGGAATTGGTCTGAAGATCTGCTTTTACCACGTTTAACCCTATTAAGCCACAACAGCCACCGGCAATTTTTACCCATCATTTGCTAGCGGTACAGCAAAACAGTCAGCCTGGCGCGATGCTCATTAAAAACTTAGAGGTTGTCATCAAGGCGCATAACCAACGAGGACATCGTCACCATCTCCTGAATTCAAAGTCAGGCGAGCAGCCTTCGCAGTCGGCTCTGAGGCTGTCGCGAGAAATTGTCGTTGAGCTTAATTATGGTACTCAGCATTACGGTAAAGGGCATGCCTCACAGGCGCAGATGTCTCATGTGCCTTTCACATGCATCTGACAATGGGCGGCAAGGCCTAATTAGACCCGGTTCACAACTCAAAGCGAGTGAAATCGCATGAAAACCCCTTTGACCTGTTGTTGTACTGCACTCAATTACAGCGGAACAAGCGGTATGGGAAAACCGGATTAAGAGCGTTGCCGAGAAGGTCGCACCCAGCTGAATGTGGTCTACCTTTTAACCTCTTCAAGCGCTGTCAGCCATGATTTGCTACCTTTTCACCTTGACGGGCTGTTTAGTCTTCTGCTTACTATTATTTTTTAAAAATACAGTAAGATAAGTGGAGAAATTGCATGTTTCCAAAGATTTGTCTTCTGCCTACTTTAAAGCTTTTTTTAAATTTAGTTGACTGCCATCACCAAAGTTCATAAAAAGTATGTATCTTGATGTGTCCCTTAAAAAACAAACGGGCTTAAATGTGTATTAGGGACTTTAATCTAAAACTGGTTTGTGCAAATTATATTTGTTTTTAATTTGTTTCAACTAGTCCATAGAGAATTTCTTATAGGATTGAAAATTATTTCATATTTTCATTTAGTTCGTCCTCGTTTTATTTCTACTGGTTTCAACACATAGCTGCCCCAGTCGCCCGATTACGGTTTCTCTCCGTTTTCAGTAACAACTTCCCGTCTTTTGCACAACAATTTCACACCTGCTTCACACCTGCCCACTTGCAACCGCACCCAGCAACCGGCAGTTGGAACTTCATCATTATTCAAAGTTGGTATTCGCAACAGCAAAAACAGCAACAATGAACGAGCAGCTGGTGCTGGCCTAGTTTTAAAATGTGTAGTCAACATATTGCACAATTTTAGCAACGATAACAAACAACCAACAACAACAATAGGTACAACCACTGGCAAATTATACAGCCAGTGCTCGGCTTAAGCGGATGCAACAGCACTTTTCGGCATGGCATATGCAAATAGGCACAAATACTAACCCACACACACACACACACATGCACACGTGTGCTGGACAAAAATCGAAAGCCGATGGGATTTTAAAGGATATTTTCTTGTTGCAAACGCTGCGGCTTTGGCATGTTTTCCTTTCTGGAATTTCAAGCATTTGCTTTGTGCATAAAACACACTCATTTACCACACCACAAACTCACACACACACACACACACACAGACAAACGCACAAAGCATTTGGCCTAATGCCTGCGAAGGTCGCACAATTGTCTGCCAATTTGTTTTGCGGCCAGGCCGATTGCAATTTTGGCCTCATTTCACTTGCATAATCATTGCTCACTAATTGTTGTTTACTGCAGGCAAAGTTTTGTCATGTTAAATGCCCTTTGAGCTTGTGCTGTGTCCCACGTTGCGTATGGGTAACATCGAGGATTATTCGTATTGCTTGCTGTCATAATAAGTAAATACAGATTCGGTCATTAAAACAGAAATTTGAATCCATGTACTTGTATATTTGAATATAATGTCAATGGCTTGAACATATAGCCAATTAAACACTAATTGCTGCTATATTGTGTGCTCAACATTGTTATGTTAAGCTGAACAATAAAACATCAGCCTTAATCACATAGTGTAATAGAGATTATTTCTGAACTTTGATATTTAGATGCAATTTAAGTTTGTGTTAACTTAAAATTGACAAAAATTTTGACATGTACGGCTCTCGGATTAGTGCAGCTTTGATCGATAACTCTATCGATAACTTGGCAATGCTACTGCTTGTAGTTTTTAAAAGAATGTTCAGAATTTTAGGCATGAGGAAACCACAAATAACGACCGCTAGCTTATAAGCTTCGTCGACCTTTACGCATGGATTTGGGTAAGCGGACAGTTGGCGTTCGGTGCGTGTTGGCCGGATGTTGTAGTGAAAACAACAGCAAGAGCAGCTGTAGCAGTAGCAGCCGCAGCAGGAAAACAACTGCGATGGAACCGGCGCAACGGGTTTTCTAATTGGATTTTCGGCTTTAAGCGCAGTTGTAATTTTATTTACACCAGAACAACACAGCCGCAGGGCGAGACATTTAAGTACAATGTTAAGTGTGTTGTTGTTAGTCTTGTTGCTTATTCACAGCTGGGCCGCAAGCAGCTCAAACAAAAGGCGGATCCGGAAAACACGCGCAGTAATGCGGCGTATAAAGACAACAACGAAAACGAGAGAAAAGCACAAAACGAACAACAACATAAACGACATGGAACACGCAATAAGCAGCGTGAACCAAAAACATTTTGGGCGCTGAATTGGCGCTTTTTTGCAGGTCACCCACACACAACCACATACACACTCACACACGAACACTGCCCCTGGGCTGGGACTCAGGTGCGCCGCAATGTAGGCAACACAAAAGTAAACTCCGCCAGCCCCGAAAATAAAACAGACGACATTTCGGTGTCGGTCCCTTAATTTATAATGCACAGTGGCCAAAAAACTTCCATAGTTTCCTAATGTGTGTGTGTGTGTTTGGGTGTGTTCAGAGTATGGCTGCAAGACAGCTGGTTTTGTATTTATTTAGCCGCTGCTAAACGTTTTGCAAAAGTTCTTTGGTCTGTTGCCTCGTCGGCGACCGCATTTTAAATATTTTAACAACTTGGCACCTTTTACGCAATCTGATTCCTCTTTCTGTCCTGCTCTTGTGTATTCTGACAGTGTGGCTGCCAGTGTGTGTGCCAAGGCTGTAAACAGGCACACACACATCCAAATAGATAAGCGAATTTATTGTTGCTTTCAAAGTCTACTTTGTAAATATTTAATTGCGGTTTCAATACTTAAGTTTCGTATTTGTTTACTTACTGTCTAAATGAAAACTGGGCTTGTATACTGTGCTATTGTGTGTTATTTTTGGCCAGCCAAAGTTAGCATCAAGTCATTTTATGGTCCGTTAAGTGCGAGATTGGCTTAACCTTATCAAAGGGATTTCAAATGTTTGCCAAACATTTCTTATAAATCAATTTGTTAAATATTACGTTAAATGCGAACTCGCAGATTAGTGAATTTACTTGTAACTAATTTAAATACACAGTGAACGCTCGATATTAGATCTCTCGATACACAAATCATTCAGTAATTATCACCAGAAAAGAATATACATATTTATAAATATATTTCATTTCCAGTATTTGGAAATTTTCTTTAATTTGAACTGCCCTAGAAATCAAAGGGCTGTTGTTATCGAGCGGCCACTGTACAATACAATTTTAAATTAAAATCGAATCTCGTAAATTATTTATGATTATTCATTTACCCCCTATAATAAAGTTGCGTAAAAATACTGTTACCTTGTTAATCTACTAACTGCACACCTTGCTATAAATTGCAGTTAATCTCTAAGTCGATAGTGTATTTTGTTTGGGGATTTACTTGAAACGCCGCCGACTTTTAATTAGTTTGGAGAGCTTAACCACCGACCCGAACCTACTCTAGCCTATTCCAAACTGCACAATAAGCCATAAGCTGCTTTTGCGCCGGGCTTTATATTAATTAAAGTTTTTGTTTGATTTGTTGTGGCCCCAATCATATGTCTCTGTACGAGTAAATTTGTGCGTTTGTGGGCATATTTACATACATATGTATGTACATAGCGCCTGGTTAGGTCCACAAATTGCCAATGGGACTGTAGACCGACATTATTCGGTTGGCTTAAATGTGATTACCACAAGAGAATTTATACGTGTTGGAAGCTTAATTAGCAAGGTCCTTAAATTTATGCGACATGCATTTACGTGCAAATTATCACTTAATCTGGTTAAAGGACCACGTGCCCAGACAGCAAATCATTAGTATTAATAATGAAAATTATGTTACAGTCGATCATTTAAATTGCGTTGCCACAGTGCGTATGCGCAATTATCTTCGGTTACCTCAACTGCCAAAGAAGATTTGCTTGCGGTCCGGTCCGGATGTCTACACACAAAAATGTAAATGCAACTTAGGCTGGCAATGGGTAATGGAAATGAAGCCTGTTCGGTTAACCACAAGACTTAGTTAACGGAAATTGAAAAATGGGCTTAGTTGTTGTGCTCGGCCAGGCCCAAGAATGCCAACACTAGGCCACCGCAAAGCTCAGCCAAACTGAATGGAAAGTTACGAAACAAAGGAACTTGTTAGGAGTGAGGTCATAAAAACCTTGGCAAACAATTTGATTTCCAGCTACTTTTAGCCAGCTTATTATCATCGCCATCTTTCGCAATTTGTCTTTATTAAACTCTGTACAGTCGGTACTAAAATTACATTTAAAACCATTTTCCAATTAAAGAGATATATAAATTTATCTATGTTTTAAAGTTGATGAGTTGAAAGTGTAAAAAGAAGACATTGAGCCATCAACATTTTATAACAAAAATGTAAAACACCACTGAATATTTAAAAAAATATTAAAGCAAAACAAGTTAAATAAAAAAAAATAATTCTAAAGAATATTAACATCCTATAAAATGCGACTTTTAAGTTCTCACCATCCTGATTTCACAAGAACAAAAATTGGGTATAAGTTTAATGGGAAAACTCAATGGACGTATCCTTGTGTCGACCACTGTCAAGGAAGCGTCAACTCGACGAATATTTCATGTTGTGCAGCAATTCAGAATGGAGTCGTTTACACGACTCGGATATATGCTCGTGCTTGTTGTTTGCTTGCACGTGTAGCAGAAGTAATTAAAATTCAGATTTATGACAAAGACTTAACAAAGTTATTATGGCAGCTGCCTGAGAATGACAGGCACAGCCACGCAGAGGCGAGAAAGATGATTATTAAGTACCACACGCCTGAGAGGGACAACAACACAGCCACTTAGCTCGTCATTATACGGAACACTTACCCCGACAGAAGGGTATAACTGTTCTGTCATCTCAAACGCAATGAAGTATGAATATTTATTTGGACATTCAGCATTTGGACATAAAACCTTGCAAATGGCCTTATTTTGATATCTCTTATATGGCAATTTAAGCCCAAAATAAATATATTTAGCAAATATTATTTAAGCTGATTGTCAAAAGTATTTACGTGTTCATGTTAGTGTATTTATATGTCGTTGCTCATGAATGCAAACTGTGCCCTTCTTGGTTTTGAAAACATTATGTGCTCATTATGCACGTGTCTGGGTCTGTACTTGTTATGTATATTACACATTTACTAAGCACACGTCACAGATTTTCACTTTTGCTAATGGCACCCACAGCAACACTTCGAGACACACAAGCACACACACACACGTGCAAACATAGTAGCGAGCATCTTGTGTGCGCTTTCATAGAAATGCATTGTTTTATTTTTAATATAAATTTGCATTGTTTCTGTTGTGCTGCAGAATGTGGGTCAAGAGCATAGAATGCCACACAAAAGTGGCAACACATGACCAAGAGTTCGTGCTGTTTTTGTTGATGTGGCAGCAATGTTGGCCATTAAGCACTCTCAATAATCCCAATAATCATCACACCGAAGGGCAGCCTCAGTTGAAAAATGGAGGGAAAAACGCAGCACACTCGGACACACACCTCGTATGATTGATTACTCCTGTGAATTGGACAGTCATTGATGGAAACTCAAAACAGAAATTGTTGGCAAGGTCGGAAAAGTCATGAAGGTCGTTTGATCCGCCATCAACAAGCCAATAGATAGAGAGCAAACGAAGATGAAGTGATAAAGTGGAAGAAGTATTTAATGGAATGAGTGATAGCAGATAGTTAGAAATGGATAAGATAAAGGTTATTTTTATATTAGAGGGGAATTAAACCAAGTATTATTAAGCTCCAACTATTTAACTTCAATTATACACAGCTTAAAGATGAGTCTTTGAATTGTTTCCATTATTCTGCTTTAGTACACTTTTAATTAAAATTTTGAACGAAATACAACTGACAAGTGTCGAACATGACTAACAACAATGTAAGAGCGTGAGCGTGTCGAGCCTTAAACTTTACCGATAGTCAATCAATCAGGTTACGACAGCGATTGGCTGAGGAGCGTTTCACATGCAAATCGCTTGCCAAACATCAAGTTAGCAGCAGGTTCGTGTCTCTGGCCACAGGTACCGGCGATAGGTGCAAAATCAGCCAGCCTGGCGAGTACAAACTCAATTTATATGCAGCAACAGCAGAGGTGGCAAGACAGGACATGTGCATGCTCAGATTTTTGGCAGTGTTAGCTGGCTTTGGCCATGTCCTGTGACAGGACACGCCCTGTACGTGAGCGAATACGAAACATGTGTTACATTGCCATCGACAGCAGCGCAGAGACATTCCGAGTCAAATCCTTAACCAAAGCGTGACAGCCATGGAAAAGCTACTTCCAGGAAGTTTTCGAAATCTCTTTCGCCCCTATTTCGCCAGTTTGCCAACAAAAACCTTCTGTAGTTCTATGTAAAAGCAAAATTAATTTAAACTGCACGGAAAGTATTTTTCAAAGCTTTAATAAATAACTTTGAGATAGCTCTGAACAGCATGCGTGGGCTTCAGATATACGCAGAAGCTGAATTAAAGTCAAGCATATTTAGGAAGCACACACACGTCGTTCCACAGTTGCCCCAAACCCCACTTTGCGCAGTTGCAGGAGGCAACTGGCCTATAAATGTCACAGTAGAGGGCTGTTGGCGTTACGAGCTATTTGCACGTCTTGTACTTATTTTAAATATTTTATAAATAAACAGAAATGCTGCGCAGCCGACATGGCACGTGACCCAAACCCCAGTCACGTTGCTCACACGGCGTATGCGTAATTTTACAACATTTGCCGGCCGTGCTCCCAGAGCTCAACCATAATTAGTTGTGGGCAGCAGCTAAACGCATTAACGCAACAAAAAGATATATGTATATATATTTAAAAAAAAAAAAACTCGGACAAATGAAATACAAGTCCAGCAGCAAGTAAAGCCAATTTCATTTTAGCGCCTAATTGTGTTGAATGTTGACATATGCGAGGTCTTCAGGGCCAGGAAACTAGAGAGCCGGTAATGTTTAATATATGCACTTTTTGGCGTTAAACGAAATTTCAACAAGCAGCAGCACAGTAACTATGACAGCAGCTGAAATGTAATCAGAGAATTTTAAATGAGAATTTTTAACATTTGCATAAATGCGAGAAGCAACCAAAAAAATAAAAAAGATTGAGGAAAAAATTAAATATAAAAGAGATTTCAGGCAGCTGCAGTTACATAATTTTACATGGAACAGGGGAACGTAACTTGTAGTTAAGTTGAGCATAGAACTGATTATAATCATAAGACAGACAAAAAGAATTGTATGAATGTCAAAGCAGTTTGTGTGAACTGGAATAAATGCATATATGCGACACGAATGCATGTTCTTGAATTATTAGGTTGCACGGAACACGAAATGAATAAATACGGTAATGCAATAAAAATATAAAATTAAATGGATAACTGCATGCAGTTGGCAGTAAGGGAGCAAAAACTAACCGCATTTAGTTCCAAAAATCCCAGCTAAATATCAAGTAAATAAATTTCTAAAAATATTAATGCATTTCATATTGGTCAAATAATATTATATATTTATATATATATATAAATATATATATATATATCTATTTTTTTTTTTTTTTTTTGATAATTACTTGTTTTTATTATAATACTGCTTTATTGTGTTTTTAAATGAATTCTCTGTAAATTGATGCCTTGATTTCGTAGGCGATATTTATTTCAATTTTATTTAGCAATATTTTATATTTCATTTAGCATATATATATTTCTGAACAAGCACCCATATTCTTTGTGATGGTGTCCTTCAATGTTTTTGTCACATAATTAAAGTACCCCTAATGATCATTGGGCGTACCACTAAATCGATTCAGTTTCCCCTAATCTCACTACACAACTCTTTACCGTGAACTTTAACCTGAGAGTTGTATTTCATTTGAGGCGACTCTCTGTTGCGTTTACACAATTAATTGCTAATTAGGTTGAGTCTCGCTGCAAAGAATAAGCTCGTTAGGCAACCTCTACGCCCTTATCCATCTTTATCAAATAACTTTCGCTGGCAGATAGTAAAGCACGTACACGTGACTTGACCATGCGTTGGCCACAGTCGCATGCATCCGCAATTGAGCATAATAAATGAAGCTTAATTCTGTTACCAACATTTTGCGGCTTTCTCGTGCACTGGACGCGCATTAAATATGCAGGCAACATGCTCTCAAGTGCAGAACTCTAGCTTTCGTGTGCCCCGGGAAACCCCAGCGAACACCATGCGTATACGTAATGTGATTAGCCTGACCACTATTGAAGCTATCGCAGCAGTATCGTGACAGGCTCTGTTTAGTTTAGCATTTCTGAAGAGCGCTTAGGGAGCTATTCGTCCTGATTGCGATTTCTATTCAAGCGTATAGAAATTTTATGATGCAGATTGTACACACAATCTAGACCGCGAAATTCGCAGGCCGAGCTTGTAAATTGTCTCAACAGGGAATTAAAATGTGCGCAATGCTTTGATATTTAATTAATTATTTATTTCTGCTAAATGCCATTTCAGAATAGAATGAATTGTCCTGTGACCTTTTGAATTAAAATATATATAACAGGCGGAAATGCGAGTTTATTGGATATCATATTAATTCTAATGTTTATTAGCTTTGTGTGCTGCAAAATTATCAATTATACTATTGATATCGTGAGCTTTGCACTCTTCAAATGTCAACATCAGTTGTTTTCTTAGCGATAATTAACTAATTTGAATCGATATTTAACTATAATTCAAATCATAATACACCGTGAACAGAGTTTAAAAAATAAAAAAACACTATAGTTCCGTAACTTTGAATGAATTTTCTTTCTTTTCAAAGCGCAAAAACGCAGGAAGAACTTTGAAATTTATTATTAAGCTAGGACGAATCTCATCAGCTGTCAAAGCTTGGTTTATTAGCCAGTTCAATAAGCAGTTTTTAAATCAAACTTCGTCCTACGTGACGGTCAGCAGCGTTCCATATATTTGCTTTGAAATTGAAACTTGAATAAGTTCTAGGTTGACAGCTGCTAATTAAAACTAGTTGAAATTGTTTAAGTTTGGCGCAAACTTTCAATTGGCAATAACAAAAAACCTCTAATTTTGTACTTAACACGGTCAACAGAAAGCACTTAGAATGGCGGAAAAGTGGCCAAACTTTACAATTAAGCATTTCACATATTTTGGGGTGTTGGCCAAGTGGCCACTTAGGACCAGTTCAACAAAAACTAATATGTTGCCTCCCTCTTCCTTCTCTCTCATACTTAGAGTTGTGCCATGCCGCGCTGAAGATTCAGTCCACTTTCCGCGGCCATTTGGCTCGTAAGCTGGTCAACAAGGATGTGCCCGAGGACGAAGATATTCAGGAGATAACCAAGAAGGTTGCCGAGGAACTGGATATTGATCTGACCGATCCGGAGCTCAATAAGGCTGCTACCAAAATCCAAGCCTCGTTCCGTGGCCACAAGATACGTAGGGAAACCAATCCCGAATAAGCTGAGCAATGCGCAGAATTTGAATTTGTTGGTGTCGGCTGTCGGCAAAGCAGTCAACATAAAAAAAAAATAATTAAATAAACAAAAAAGAAATTTTGGTAAAGTGTAACTGTAAATGAAAATGATATTTATTAGCGAAGAAAATTGTCATAATAATAATATTATTAATTCATTATTTTATAAGCAATAATTAGCTTGTTTAAAAGGCAATTATTATACAGAACT
Source organism: Drosophila colorata (assembly GCA_035041545.1). Lineage (NCBI taxonomy): Eukaryota > Metazoa > Arthropoda > Insecta > Diptera > Drosophilidae > Drosophila > Drosophila colorata. The sequence goes on from JAWNLD010000233.1 coordinate 1,056,599, forward strand.
CTTGAGTTGTTCTACGTTCAGGTAAATTTTAAAGCATCCTAGGATGTGCGAAAAAAAATTACATTTTTAACTAAGCAATTAGTCCAAAAATGAATTGGATTTGGAAAGATTTAGAGTTCTCTGTATAAATTTCACTCAGAAAAATAAATAAGCCCGACCCGAGCCAATTATAAGCTACAAACTGTAGCCATAAATTATTTCCACTTAATTTAAAAATTATAAATATTTGCAATATATTCCTAAACCACATCTTTATTGCTTCTCAGTTATTTCATAATATGAATTCTAGAAGATTCTATAATTTTATAATAAAATTAATTTTTTTATTTAATTCGCTGAATTAAATTTCAATCTAATAACAAAATCCCAAAAGCTAAAGGCAAAGCAGTGTTAAAAGCAATTTGCAATGTATGTTAAAATAAAAGGCACGATGTTCCAAATTTATTGTAGGGCAAAACAATGAAGACAAACCCAAGGGAAATGCTGAAACATTTTTGAAACTTATCCGGTTTGTCTGGCCAAAGCCAAAACCAAAACCAAAACCAAATGCAGTGTATTGTTGTACCTACATAAGGAAAAAAAACAAAAATAAAACTTTAAAAATAAAAAAATAAATATTGAATAAAAAAAAACATCATTTTTAACGATACTCAATGTTAATAAATGTAATAAGCCCGCAAGGCACATTAGGGGTACTCAAGCGACAGCAGCTACGAAACGTCAACAAATTTTTCAGCGAGCTACTTAAACTGATAAACAAGAACTCAAAACTAATCTGGTGGCACAATTTTTTGTTTTTCTACCAAGTGTACTACAAGTTTGTCTACTTGAAAATATATTATCAAAAAATATTTATATATACATACGTACTTACATACGAGTATTATAGAAAATTGGAAAAAAAAAATAATAAAAATACGATAAAAACCAACTAAGAACTAAATAAAAATGCTGACGTATTTGCAGCAAAGAAATTGTTACAAAAGCAACTACAAACAAATGTTTAAAATTCAAATTAATTGCTACTAAATAAATAAATAAATAAAGAAAAGCATTATAATTATATTAGAGATCAAAGTAAAATTCTACTAAAATGCATAACAACTACATTAAACCAAAGTAAATAGGAATAAGAGACAAATATTAACGAGAATAAATGGAAAACCCAGAAAGCATATACATACATCCAACAACAAAAACAAAATGTCCCAACTAAATTTTAATTGAGTAATAAAAATAAATAAAACTTGAGAAAATGCAAAAAAAAATATACATATTTGTTGTGATTTAAATTACACATTTTACTTTTTTCAAAGGGTCCTGTTCTAATTTGTCATCTACTTATAATATATGTACATACATATAGTTTCCAAGAAACTGCAGCATTTCTAACCCAGCAGTTATGCCTAACAGCTCCATAATTTCAGCCCACCGTGAAACTTATTTTAGTCCCTCCATGTACAGACCGACTAAAATTGTGCATGCACATGGCCAACATTTAATGATTTTTTGTTGGACTGCTCAAAATGCCTCGAGCTCCTCCTGTGCAGCAGTGGACCACAAAGTGGCGTCAGTGTTCTCTCTCTGGACTACTGTCTTCGCTCAAGGTCTTTTGTTGCATTTGACATTTGCTTTTAAAGCGCCGCTGTGGTTTATAAATAAGAGTATCAGCAAATCAGACCAATACATTTCTCAACTTGCAAAAATTGGGCAGGAGGACGGAATGAAGCGAAAAGTGAAATCAACTGCTTAGCAGGCTACGGAGTGGGTAATTTTATTGATGGCACAAAAGACACAACTTGACGCTGCTAAGTAGGTTGCAACACTGTCAGTGCCAAGCAGCATATGAAAGTTTGGCAGCGTCGTTGAACAGGTACCGCTCTCTTCATAAACAAATCCTGTGGGGGAAGCAACAGCAACGTTTGCTGAGTGAAGGATGGACAAAGATAGATAACCATGCTGGGCCACGAATTTCACGGACAGTTTTGCCCCTAGAATCTTTATGACAATGGCACAACGCTGGCGTTGATGATGATTATGGTGATGATGAAGATGTAGATGTGAGTAGGGGGATGGAAGATGAAGAAGGAGGATGACAGCAAAGCTAACGCTTGACCTACAAAATACCAGCAACTGAGTATATTTAACAGCAGTAGGTTTAGGCACGACAGGCACTTGAGACGTCCAAGTGGAGGTGCCTTAAGAAACTGCTTAGCCTTTGGCCACAAATGAGAATTTTTCAAACATTTAAGTTGTGAGCAAGCAAAGTGCCACCGGCGATATGCCTGACGGTAAATATAAAAGTCATAAAGGAATGAAAAGCACAAATCCGCGGAGAGTATATCGAAATTGGACAAGTGCCACATGACGTAGGTGTTACGGCCAAATTGAACTTGCCACAGTCAGAAGAAACTGGCAGGACCAAGCGGCAGCAGCAATGTGCATGCCATTGCAATTGCATGTCAATTTGAGCTCCCGGCTGTCCTATATGCACCAGAGGACTGACTAAAGTGCTGCGGAGCTGCGCGTTTGGCATTCAGTAAACTTTTTTTTTACTGACTTTTTCACGGTTCACAAATATTTCAACGGTAAATTTATGCGCTTCCGTCTCCACACGAAAAAACATGAAAAAAAGATAAAGCTATCTGACAGTGCAAGCCTTGCCAGTGTGCAGCTTGGCGTATGCGCAATTTATGAGGCCCTAAAAACAAAACGTTACATAAGTGCTCATAGCAATACGACCCTCCAGATACGATCGGGACTGAAAAATGTTTATGCCAGCTATCATCATTTTATTTTCTGTACTGATCAAAAATGCACAGCAACTGCAATGCAAAAGATTTCCTTGGATATTTTTTCTTAAAATTATGATAATACATTGTAGGAAATATTTTGCCCTAGTCACAAGCAACCAAGACTCGGCTGATTTATATAAGATCCCTTTGAGTTTATCAAAATAATAAATAAACACAAAATTAAAAAAAAAAAATAAAAAAAAAATATTAAGAACAGACAAGAAATTGCGTTCATATGAACAGACCTTCGGACAACAAGACGGAAATTGCTCAAACCAATATACCCTTATTACGAACGAGTATAAATATAACACAAATAAAAATGCATTTGAATATTTGCTCCCTCTTTTTATTTAACAATTTCCACTTTAACAGTTATTTAGCCCACACTGTCATTCATCGTTTTCGTACCCCCCTTACAACAGCTGCACTCAGCATTTATCGCACATTTGCAGTTGCAGCACACATCAACTTTCAATTTCTAAAACCACTTGTGAGCCGGTGCTGGGTGGGCCGAACGGAACGGAAGGGAAATGAAATCCGTGCCAAATAAGCAACAGCATCCAATCAAAAGAGCCGCACGCCGGCTGCCGCTTTTCACACCTTTTGTGTGGATTTCAACCGCAAAATATACCAGCGAGTATACCTACACCAACACATCCACCAGACAGGCATACACACACGCACAAACCACCGTTGACAAGGACACCATTTGAGGTGTGGAGATTGCGATGCGTTTAACTGTAAACGGAGCAGTTGAGCGCATTAAAATGGGAAACACAACGAATACCGATAAGGATTCCCGGATTCCAAAAGCGGTTACTGGTAACTGGAACTGCGACTGATTCTTTGACATTGCATTCAATCAACGCCAAATGTTGGCGTGTTTCCGTAGAAAGTGTTTTGTGGAACGCGCCGAAGTGATTATAGTTTGGCAGCGACAACTGCGATTCGAACAGTCGCTGCAATTGCCATTCAACTTCATTTGTTTTGGCTGCTCCATGGACGACAGCTGTCCTTTGGCTGTCTTTCGGACGTCCCGCCTGTCGCAGTTCACTTGACACTGCCTTGCCAACGGCTAGCGTGGCGTATACGTAATTTGTTGGCCAACTGCCATGACACTTCCTCTCGTAAACAATTTGCCTCCCCCGCTTTTGTTCATTTGTTGTCCGCTAAACAACTGCGCCCGGAGCTAAGTTACATAAGCACAAGTTAGAATTCTGAACATTTAGATTTAGCTTTTAAATCTTGTACCCATTAAAATGTGTAAAACGGGCAAACGTGACTTAAGATAAAATGCACACATTTGTCATGGCTCTGCAAATCTTAAAACGGCCAATTGGATACAATATTTCATAGTGTAGGGTATTCATATTTTTTGATTGGGCACTTGCGTCTAGACTATGAAACTCGGTTTCCTCAAAGTCAAAAAGATTATTCCCCTACTGAAGATATTATAATTTTGCTACTGCGATTTCTGAGGCATATTTTGTAGAAAAACATTATCAGACACCAAGCTTAGCACACATCAGATCATAAATTAGATCCAAACGATACATTGCTCTGCTGATAGTGTATAAGGTATCTCCATGTTATGTCCTGTCTAGATCCCTTCGACTTGTTTATCGTGTCTTGTTCATTTTCTCTTAGTTAAGCTTTATTCCATAACAGCAATGGTTGTTTATTGTGGACGTTGTTTGGACACTTTTGGTAGGAGTACTTGTTGCCCATGGATAAGGCTTACAAAGACAACAAGTAAGATTGCTCTAGCCGGGAGTGCCCGACTATTTCGTTTTTTTTTTATATGAGAGGAGAATGGAGGAGGTATTCAAATTTGGTGGATCTAGCTCTTATAGCTTCTGAGATATGCTCAAAATACCGATAAATATTGATCTGCGAATGATAAGCCCAAACAAAGACAATAGAAATAAAAGAGTATTTATATTGTCTTCGACGCGAACTTAAAAAAGTCCAGATCAGCTTTCTAGCTCTTGTAGTCGCTGAGATCGACGCGTTCATACAGAGATAGATGGGCAGGGCTAAATCGTCTCGGAGACTGATGCTGACCAAGAGAGTATATGTTTTATGGGGTGGGAGATGCTTCCTTCTGCCTGTTACATACATTTGCGCAAAACCATTTTATATATGTGGGATTGGGTCTGGCAACCTTGCTGAGCCTACTCACCACAGCTCAGCTGGGCGGTTGCTGCTGCCGCAAGACGAGGTGAGACGAGAGTTCTGATCGAGAGTCCGAGGTGTATGGGCGCGAGAAAAACGAATTCAACGACGCTGCGAAACGACGCTCGCAACCAAGACGTAACGACGAAACCAAATTTCATTAATATTCCTTAATATATTTGTTACTTAAAAAATACAAATAAATATCAACTTATATAATTTAACCAAAAACTACCGGGATCTGCTTATTTCCATGGGCCGAATCCCGCCAACGTGTGAATACTAACAGCTATTCCCACAAATATGGGGGCTCAACCTACAAAGAATAATTAACGAATGCCCAACGATGATACATAAACTAACAACGAATAATTAAATAAAATTTTAACGACGTATAAATGATGAAAAAGTGCCTTTAAAGGTTTAACGACGAAAATCAAAGAGACAACGAAGTGCAAGAAAAGTGCGAACGAAATACATACACATACATACGAAGAATTGTGAAATTGCTGGTATAGAAGTAAAACGCAAACATAATGACGCGACTCGTTGATTTTGCAAAATTGCGCGACGCATTAAGAAACGAGAAGAAACAGAATATTGAATTGTTACATAAATTTGTGTTTGAACACCCTGGCGATCGAGACAATCGCAAACGTTTACGCAGTTTTGAGGGATTTATTGATGACAGTGTTTATAACAGTAAAACTGCATATGTTGCGGACAATTTGTCCAACAACGATCTTGCTGTAATTTGTAGCATATTAGGGCTAAAACATAATAAGACCGATCTTACAGGGCATATTTTTCGAAATCTGATGAAATCCAATTTGCTTATTGACGCTGACATCGAAGAAGAAGACGAAGACGAAAGCGACGGCGAAAACGCACCAAACAATGTTAATATTAACGACGGCAACATTAGCGAAGACGAAGACGATGCAGCAAGCGCAAGCAGCGCTGCGTTTAGAACAGCGACAGTAAATGAACGGGTGAATAAGAAACAGACGCGTGCTCATTCTACAGTAGTGGCACAAAATATTGATGCTGGGTCAGTGCACAATGCACACATGCCGAGATTTGCCTTAAATTTTCGGGACATTGAGGACTCGTTACGTTCATTCAGTGGGGATGACAGTCTACCAGTTGAAGTGTGGGTGAACGATTTCGAGGATATGGCTGCTATAATGTATTGGGACGATTTACAGAAATTTATTTTTGCTAAAAGAGCATTGAAAGGGCTTGCTAAAATGTACATTATGAGCGAACGTGGAATTGTGAACTGGCAAATGTTAAAAGAGTCGCTTATCAGTGAATTTGAAACCCAAATTAACAGTGCGCACTTACATAAATTGATGACCGAAAGAAAAATGAAGAAAAATGAAAGTGTTCAAGAATACTTGTTACAAATGAAGGAATTGGCATCACGCGGTAATATTGAAAACAGTGCATTAATGCAATACGTTATAGACGGAATAAATGACTTAAGTATAAACAAATCTATATTGTACAATGCAAAAAACATAAAAGACTTTAAAGAAAAATTAAAATGCTATGAAAAAATACGTGGAAATTTTGAAAATGTGAAAAATAATGATGGAAAATTTAAAAGTAGTTTGAACAAAAGAGAATTTGGTATACACAAAGATATCAAAGATGTTAAATGTTACAATTGCGGTGCCAAAGGGCATACATCAGAAAAGTGTGAGAACAGAAGTAAAGGAAAAAAGTGCTTTAACTGCAATGATTATGGACACGTAGCAAAAGATTGTGTAAATAAAAAACTTGATCGAGATTCAAAAGAAAGCAACACGCACCAGATAACAACTGAGCATATGTCCATGAGTAAAGAAGTAATCATAAAAAATAAAAAATACATTGCTTTGATTGACACGGGTAGTAAATACAACATATTTTGCTCGTCGGATTTGGCAATCCTAATAAAGTAAAGCCTCTTGGTTCATTTGAAGACGACCTTAGCGTAGATAATCAAAATTTTTCTGTGAACTTCTTAGTAGTGTCCGATGAATTTTTGAACGTCGAAATGGTTTTAGGCGCAGAGTTTTGCAAACAGGCTGAAATAAAAATTAATCGTGACGGAATAACAATTGAAAAACCTTATAATGAAACTGAAACGAAAATCAGTTCCCTCATGAAAATAGACGTGACAAACAACGAAGATGTGAATATTGACATTAACGTACAAGCAAGTTGTAGTGCCAAAAGTGAAATTATTAAATTAGTAAAAAACTACAAGCCACTTACCGATTTAATGAAAAAAGAGCACGAAACCGAACTGCATACAGACGCTTCTATTGATGGTTTTGGTGGAGTGCTTCTCCAAAAATCACCCGACGACGGACTTGTACATCCAGTGTACTACATGAGTAAGAAGACTTCAGACGCAGAGAGGAAATTTAGTAGCTACGAGCTAGAAATCCTTGCAGTAGTAGAAGCTCTACGCAAGTTCCGTGTATACCTTTTGGGCATGCACTTTAAGCTCGTGAGCGATTGCAACGCATTCACAAAAACAATTGACAAGAAGGACGTGTGTACGAGAATTGCACGATGGATTTTGCTGCTTCAAGAATTCGACTTCCAGGTGGAACATAGGGCTGGCACACGCATACGTCATGCTGATGCGTTAAGCAGGTATCCAGTTATGCTGATCACCGAAGATAGCATGCATAGCAAACTCAAATATCTCCAAACTCAAGATGACGAATTGAAGGCGATTATAGATGTCCTTGCTGAGAAGACTTCGCATAACAACTACTTTATGAAGGCGGGTATGTTGCATAAACTGATCGATGATAACGAACTCATAGTGGTACCCTTGGCGTTCCAACGAAAAATCATCAAGCGTGCCCATGAGAGGGGGCACTTTGCGGTAAAGAAAACTAAAGAAATTATCGACAAAGAGTACTACATACCGAAGCTAGACGACAAAATTCAGCGGCAAATCAGATGCTGTATACCATGTATAGTATCCAATCGCAAGCTTGGTAAAAAAGAAGGAGAGTTGCATCCGTTGCCAAAAGAAGAGGCGCCATTGCAAACAGTGCATATCGATTTCTTAGGCCCTCTTGAATCTACACATCGGCAGTACAAACATATCCTGGCAATGATTGACGGGTTTACTAAATTCTGCTGGCTGTACCCAACAAGAACAACATCTGCGAAAGAGGTAATAACGAAACTACAAGCGCATAGTTCGATTTTCGGGAACCCAGTTCAGATTGTCTCTGACAGAGGTGCTGCTTTTACCTCAGACGACTTCAAACAATACTGCGAATCCGAAAACATTATGCACCACGCTGTTACAACGGGCTTGCCACGAGCTAACGGGCAGGTCGAACGACTTAACGCCATAATCATATCCGTATTGGCCAAGCTATCTATTGAAGATCCGAGTAAATGGTACAAGTATGTTGACAAAGTGCAGCAAACAATAAACTCCACGTACTGCAGAAGCACGCAGAGGACGCCTTTTGAATTGCTTGTTGGCATCAAAATGCGGACGAGCGCAGACATGGAACTCAAGCAAATAATACAGGACGAAATGATACAGCTATTTAACGACAACCGAGATGATCTACGCAAAAACGCCAAACAACAAATAATAAATTTGCAGGAAGAAAATAAAAAGACTTACAACTTGCGACGTAGACCTGCATCACGCTATAAAGTCGGAGATCTAGTGGCGATCAAGCGGACACAGCTGGGCGGTGGGCTTAAGCTTAAGCCAAAATACTTGGGGCCATACAGAGTTACTAAAATAAAAGCGCAAGACAGCTACAATGTTGTTAAGGATGCATTTTTCAGCGATGGGCCCAGGCACACTTCTACCTGTGCAGAATATATGAAGCCATGGATGCCCATAGACGACGAGGACGACGACGCATTCGAGACGAATGTTTAGAAGGATGGCCGAGTTGTGGGATTGGGTCTGGCAACCTTGCTGAGCCTACTCACCACAGCTCAGCTGGGCGGTTGCTGCTGCCGCAAGACGAGGTGAGACGAGAGTTCTGATCGAGAGTCCGAGGTGTATGGGCGCGAGAAAAACGAATTCAACGACGCTGCGAAACGACGCTCGCAACCAAGACGTAACGACGAAACCAAATTTCATTAATATTCCTTAATATATATGTTACTTAAAAAATACAACTAAATATCAACTTATATAATTTAACCAAAAACTACCGGGATCTGCTTATTTCCATGGGCCGAATCCCGCCAACGTGTGAATACTAACAGCTATTCCCACATATAAATATAAAAATATCAAAATAACATGCTGTAAATTGAGAAAGTTGAAAAATATTATGTTTAATATGCATTTCAATTCTTGTCTGATACAATATTCATTTTTGCCGTTGGATTTACGTAGGTCACAACTACTTTCTTGGGTACACACTTCTGGCGTTCTCTATCCCACTGCAGCTTTAGTCCACAATTCTTTTGCGCAATGCGGCGGATTCTTTCGGTGTAACATTCTTTGTTCGTACAAATCTTAGGTTTTTTGGCGCAGATCTTTTTCTCTTCTACCCAAATGAAGCCTGCCAGGCATTCTATCTTCCTTTCCTCATTAAGCTTGGTCAACGTGTCCAAGCGGCCAGATGCGACAACACGAAACTTTACGCAGCTTTTCGATTGCTCGAGCCACTCCTGGCCAGCTTTTTAGAACAAAACAAAACAAATTTGTAGTTTGCTTATATAAATAAAACGAACTATTTTCTACTAACGTGGGCATTTCTTAGCTTCAGTTTGGCTTTGACTCACTACCACGATGAGCAAAAGCAAAAAACTGATGACAAACCGTAGTTGCTCCATCTAGAATGTTCACCGAACTAAGAGGTTTATGCAGTATGTTAAACTATTAAAGAATTATATTACATTCGATATAGCTATGGCTATATTACAGTTTAATTTTCTTTTCGATATCTATAGCAAAAAGCGAGAAGCAATTAAAGAACCGAGCTATAAGGTCTACAAGCTTTGAGCTAACTGCCAGTTCGTTAGCTTGTGGAGTTGGCGTTCTTCCATGTCATGCGGACAGTTTAGCTTTCGTGTGACCCGCTTGAAATAATTTAACTAGTAAATAAATACTCTGTATTTAATGTCATGCCACGAACACCACCTGATGTGGAATTTATGTTAAATTTTGGCCGGCAGCAACTGCTGTGTTTGTAGACATGTTGAAGGTCATGGGTGGCTGGCGGTGACACCTGGTAGTAATTACTATTACTCTATCCTTGCCACATTTTGCCACAGTCTATTATTTAATTTGCACATGGTTGAAGTATGGCGGAAGTGTTCAGATAATAATAATAAAACTAATACGCATAAATTGAAATTGTTGCGCCAATGTCTGCGACGGCAATTTACAATTGATTGCGTATACGTGCTGTTGTGCAGTTTTATTGCTGCATGTTTGGGCAGCCAGGACGTTTATTTTGCTTGTTTACATATATTTTTATATTAATATTTATTTTATGTGCAACAAAAAATGCCAATAAGGCCAAGCGAATCGATTCCAAAAATCGATTTCAACTCACTTTCGCTAAAATTGTTGATGTTGTTGATTTCATCGGATGTGATTTTAGATCCCTTAATAAATAAATCCCTTATATAATAAATTTTAATTAAATTTGGTGTTGCTTTACAATTCAACACAAGAAACTCTAAGAAAAAACTTTTCTCTCCATTTTGTATGTAAAAGGATAAAAGTCGCATGGGTTACACATAATTTATACAGTCTGTAATCAAGATTCCGGTGTGAAATTCCAGTAGATCTCATCCGAAAAAAAGGAAAACGAAAATTGGAGCCGTTCCCCTAGCTGACCACTTGAACTTTGTAAAACTTTTGATGGAGACACAAATGCGGGTCCTTAACGCGCCATTTGTATTTATAAGTATCGGCCGTCGACGGCATATTGAACACTTTATTGTCACTGGCAAAGGATTAACCGTGAGGACAAAACAGAAGAATGCGCTGTGCTGACAAGTTGCCAACATTTATACTGTAAAGTTGCTTCATACAAAGGACATCATTCGGTACATTATATAAAAGAGAAAACTCGTTGGCTTTTACTGGCTTCACAAAATGACAGTTAATTTTTCATGTTGTTCACTCTTTTGTGTGTCCTTGTTTTTTTTTTGTCTTTAAATGTTATAAATGAGAGTTGTGCTGTGGTGCTTTGTTGTCTGGCTTAACCCAAAAATTAGTTGTCATTCTGCTTAATAGTCGCCTCGCACCTTTTTTTTACAGAGTTATTAATGCGTTCTTTGTGTTTATTATATTTTATTATTATCATTTTGTAGCGGACTGTGACCACTGCGTGATTACGTGCCCAAATAATATTTTACACATTTCTTTGATATAACATTCCACTCCTTACCATTCGGACATTTGTTTCTGGGTCCATTGTGTGCAATAATTAGAACAATGACCAAAGCCAGTTGGTATAGTTTCATTTTGACGTTTAAGCTATGCATGCATTGCTTTATATTAACAACTTCAATAATGACCAATATATACAAATATATTGATTGGTCAAGCTCTGTGAAAACCGAATTTAAGTGTGCCCTGTGTCCAATATTGTAAATAGGTTAATTTCATTCCGAGCTATTTAACCCAAAAAGCTCTGAAGCAAAACAAATAGTTCATAACTTAATTTTTGGGGTCGCTTTGAATCCACACACACACACGACAGGAAAAAAAATCTTTCGAGGGAATTTCATTTTTAAGCAAAACACCTGCGGCAAAAAATGCAAGAGAAATAATTTAAAAGAAGAGCAGCAAAAACAGCAAACTGAAACGGAAACACGTAATCATATATGAGAAATCAAACGTTTTACGATATAATGAAAATGTGTACACAGCGCGTATACGCAATGTTTGTATGTATAAATATTGTGTACATGACCGCACATGCGTGCGTATACACACAAAAGTACAACATGGGAGCTGGAACAGTATTAGCAAGAATTAAACGATCTACTCCTAACAGGCATCTTTCATGAGTTTATTTAAAATGTCTTAAATGCAATAGATTTTTCAGATGACATTTTTACTTAAACTCGTTCTATTTATCTATTTAGTGTCCTTGCATTGCAATTGTTTCATTTCTGGACTACTGCCGGAACTTTTATGTACAAACAATTTTGTTCAGACTGACAGTCGATACCTTATGACTGTGGGCTAAATCGAAGTTTAGGAATATTGCATCTACGAATAATAATGAATAAATAAAACTATGTATTATATATCCAGCTTATTTTTAAAGATCATCGTGAACACAAGAAAAACTGCAAAAATTACTCTGCTCGCGGAACCCCAACAAGAACTTGCACTCAATTTTGACGACCAAATGAAAAAAATAAGTATTATCATACAAAAAATTAAGAATGCACAGTTATCACTGCCGAAGATTAAATACCCTAAAGTTGCTTCTGTAGTTGCAACAGCTCACAGTTTGCACAAAAAAAATTTATTTTTGAGCTATTGTTCCAATAGAAGTATATACTTACTATATAGCAGTGATTATGATTATCACAATTGCAAAGTTGCAAAGTAAGAAACAACAACTGATAGTAGACAAATCACCAGATGCACTTTTTGCGAATCCACAAAAGCTCAACTTTGACCCAATTGCCTGATAAGAAATGGTAGAATTCGAAATTCAGAGCTTACTTTCTTAAGTTGGGCGTTAAACTAAATTTAGTTGGAAATTGATTTAATTGTGCGCGGTTTACAAGTTTCACATTGAGTACAGAATATGAATACACTACACTTGATGATATTGCTGATTGCATTTATAGCCCTGGCAGGGGCTGAAAGAAGGATTGTGGAGAATTCCGTAATTATCTTAATCGAATTCTAGCTGTGAATGTAATTTATTATTGTGATTGATTTGATCTACTTGATTTCAGTCTTGCATTGCGTCCAGGAAGATTATCGAGCAATGCGATAGGCATTATTATCAAATAGGTGTACCCCTTCTAGAATGCGGTGCCTCTGTTCGGTCAAAGGAAAATCAGGTTACTCAGCTTAAGGATAAAATAGTAAACCTCGAAGCGACTATCGAAACTTTAGAAGCCCAACTCAAACAAAGCAATGAGTATAAAAAATATTTCCTAACCAAAGAGGATTTGCTGATGTCCAACAAGATTCTGCTGGATGAAGCCCAGGCTGTAATTATTTCCAAAAATACCCTTAACACAAACTAAAGTGTCTGCCAGAACGAAACTCTTAAACTAAACACTCAGATTGATCAGAAGAATGCTGAAATATCGAAGTTAAAAAACCAAAATATATCGAATAAAAACAAGATCGGACAACTAGAGGAAAAAATATCTGAAAATAAAACTGCCTGTCAAAAGGAAACTACAAATATATCTAATGAACACATGATCAAATCAGAGGATAATATGCTGCTAGATATTACAAGCTGCACAAATAAACCGACAAGTGTTTATGATATAAAACTGCCTGGCATGAGCTCCTTCCCCATATCCTGTGACTCGAGTCTAGCTGGTTCCGGTTAGATAGTTATTCAGCGCCGACAAGATGGAACTGTAAACTTCAACCTCAACTGGAATGAATATCGAACTGGTTTTGGTAATCCGAGCGGAGAGTTCTTAATCGGACTCGATAAGCTTAATTTATTGACCAAATCGCAGCAACATGAATTGTTTATTTATCTGAGGTTTAAGACGCATATAGCCGGAGAAGAGGAAGACTTCAAAGTAACATCGCTGGGAAAATGTACTGGAGGTGCCGGAGATCTTATAAAAGGCAGCCTCAATATGAAATTTTCCACCGCCGACAGGAACAACGATGAGAAGCATTTAAATTGCGCAGAACAGGAGAACTGCGGTTGGTGGTTTAAGGATTGCGGTAGTACGTAAGTATAAGTATAATATAAAATAATAACAATATAAAATAATATTAATAATATAAATTAATAACAATATATAATAATATAAATTAATAATAATATTTGTTATATTTATGTTTCACTTGTTGCAGTTTCAATAGTGCATATCAGAGCGATGGAATTCATTGGTGGGGAGAACGTTTGATGCTTTCTCAAATGCTGATCAAACCAAAGAGTAATAGTAATAATAAATAGCGAATTGAAAAATTATTCAAAGTTAAAATGAATTGAAATAATATTCAAATGTTATAATTTCAAACGAATTGAAATATTATTCAAATGAATTAAAATATTATTCAACTTTTAAAATTTCAAACGATTTGAAATATTCAAAGATTTCAAATAAAATTTAAGTCCATTCTAATTTTTATTGCCTGTTTTTATTTGTGCACCCAGATTTTTTACTTTTTTTATTTAACATCTACTTAGTCTGGAACTATTAGCTACAACAAACACAAGAACCCGAATGTAACCAGAAAGCAAAGAGGAAATAGCAGCATGAATTTAGCTCGTTCCAGTTCAATATAAAAATAATCTATGCTTATAGAAGACTTACGATTTTCTTACATACAAGCTTATACAAAAATGCTTATACATGAACAAAAATGAGTGAGTGTGCGTGTATGCTCGTCCCGAGTAACTGTTTTTGCAAACATACTAATGCTTGAGTAACCTCGCCATCAATCAATGATGAAAATTCTAAGAGATCTTTCCGAAGTGGCAAACCTTTAAATATTTATAGTCCTCATTTAAAATGGAAGTCATGCGGCCGAAAATTGAAAATTTAGATTTTGAGAGCTTGCTGCTTGTGCGTACACACATTCATACATACATTTCGTTGCCATAGCGATGCTCGGCTTGGGCTCTACGAGAATTCTAATCAACATCATGCAGAGTGAGCGAGACTAGATCTCAATGCTAAGCAGTGTATAGATAAAAAAGTGAATTTGAACACGGGCTTATCGATATATTCCCAGTGCAAAAATAGTTTGATTAGATATTGTTCAAGGTAAAGTCCTGCTAGAGTGTATAAGCATAAAGGTATAAATATTTTTTTCAAAAAGTGTATAGTAAGAATAAATCATTTATAAAAAAACAATAGTATAATTGTAGGGGTCAAAATATTCGAATTTTTTATTTGAATATAAAGTTGGCAACTCTATACCATTTTGAAGTCTGCTTAATATTTTGTCATTTTAATAAAACAATTTATATAGAGTAAGCCTTTTCTGAATACACTAAAATTTTTAACTATAGCCTCAAAACTACAATAACGAAAAGTCTTTTATAATTTTGACTGTTACTGGACCAGTGAATACTTCACGAAGATGCCACATCAGCTGTATTTGAGCTGGAAATACACACGGTTCCTGGTGTGCATACTGCGGTGCTTTCTGACAATTTCGTATCTGTGGGTAATGCTTCATGCGGCGGCTGCGGTGCCAGTGGTAAACGAGCACTCCAAGTGGTTCATCTGGATGCAGCATATTAAATTTTGGATCTCGTACTCCTCGCTGCTCACGTTCGATGCACAAACGCAGTCGTACATAGCTATTGCGATGTCCCTGGTGCTGTACCGGCTCTATCAATGCAGTCGCTGCAACTTCTGCAATACCGTGAACGAAATCCGTGAAGGAGAAAAGGTGCCCTTCAACAAGCGCATGTTTGTGTTCTTTGGCCCCTACCTGCTGCTCTTCGTGTTCTGCTGGCTGGCTAGCATGTACTGCATACTGCTGGATCTGGTACGCGTGTTCAAGAACGAGTTCGATATGCAGACCGAGTGTCTGTATAGCAAGTTGACCTTGGCGGCGCTGTTCAAAATGCTGGTCCTGGCCAATGGGCTCATCCGATGTATTCGCTGCACTGTCATACTCCAGCTCTTCGCCGATGAGCCCGATGATGAGCTGCGCAATGTTCACAACCTCGGCGAGCATCTGAATTTATTTTTTCTCAACTGATTTACAATCACTTTTCGATCAGAGCTGTATTAAAATTTAAAACGTTTTCTACTTGAACTTGAAGTACGTGTCTAAACTTTTGGCCCCACTTGGTCAGCCACACACACCACGCACCTCTACAACAGTTTTTACACCACTTCAGACTGTGTCAGACATGTGGGCGACTGCGGCGGGTTTTTGGGTGCGTTCCTTCGTAAAAGCTGCGTCAACTACGACAGCTTTTAGCGTGTAAGACCGAGTGTTGAACATAATTTAATCCAATTTGCCTCGTTGTTATTCCTTTTTGCTGCACGGCAAATTTTAAATGTGTCAAATGACTCTTATTTTTTATCAGTAGGGCCGTAATTTAGATGAGCTCAAATTTGCTCGAATAAACTTTATCTCGCTCCTCTTAAAAAATTGCGAATAAACACAAGGAAATATCGCTTACCATTAAGTTATATTCATTCTTAATGAGAGGAACGAACCGAGTTGATATAACCTTATCCATCTGTCTGTCTTTCTGTATAAACCAATCGATTTTAAAAGCTTTAAATAAAAGATAAGGTATAGATTTCCGAGTGCAAAGTTAGGCACGGGGTATCTCCTGTCGGTCCCTCTTACTTAGACCAGATGTAATTGTTTTTATGTGTTTAGCTGTCTCCAATAGAAATAGTATCATACTTTCACATTATGTTTATTTTCAATCATAATTTGGTAGCTTGAAGACATTTGACCCCTGACTGGTCATAATAGTGAGAGCAAAAGTCTATTTCATTTGCATGATTTCCACACTTAAAGCTTTTGATGGGACCGCGACACATTTGACAAGAGAGACAAAAAAGCGATGGCTGAACTGCGAAGGGGGAGGAGGAGGAGGGGGAGGAGGAGGAGATTCATGAGGTTGTCCATTGCGTGTCGCTGAAAGGACATGTCACTGCATGTGACAGGTTTGATTGAGGCCATCAATGACAGCGGCAGATGCGCTGCGACTGCTCTCCGAGTTGGCAACAAATGGCCACTGGCCGTTGCAATCATCTGTGTTGGCCCTGTCGCAAATGGCTATCAGCATGTGATATACATGAGCTCAGACAGTGGCTGTTGGCGGGTCGAACAGCGCTTTTGCATTTTGGCACATTGTTCTCGCAGAAGCCTGCACACAGTAAGCACCTTTATTAAGCGCCCAAGTCAAGCCCAATTTGAGCTAAGCAAAGCAAAGCTGGCTGGTCGTAATTGGCTAACAAATTGTTGAGTAAATCACGAATCCGCACACTTTTATGGCCACTAAAGCATCGTACATGTTATTTTATATTAGTTTCCGCCTGTGCGCTCGTATTAGGGCTAATAAAACAATCTGTATAATGCCAGGCTATGCATTTATCATCAGGCCAAACAAATTGGCAAACGACAGCAGATGCCCCACCCCCTCCCTCCCTCCTTCTCCTCCGCAGCACGCGTCTTTGAAAAATCAGGTGAGCAGGTGCTGGGAAGGCGTCTGGCAAACATGTCTTATCAACATTTATGGAACTTTTATGACACACACACAGGTACATAGATTCAGATGTATTTAACTTTGCCAAGTTGTGCGGGGCGAACAAAAAGCATTGAAGCGCAAAATAGAGCAATAATCTTGGCACAGTTTAAAAGCGGGCGAATGCAAATGGGGGAGGAGGCGGTGGTGCAGGGTGGGTGGCACGACATGCATAATAAACAACTACAGTTGGCCTTTTGTGGGCGTGTCGCAGGAGAGCTGATGCTGTGCAGCGATAAATTTAATACCAGAGGATACAACAAGTAACGTTTCGTCCGCCTCCTGCAGGGGCGTGTCCTTGTGCACCTAAAAGCATGCATAACGATATTATGGTTGACCTTTCGGAGTAGTTATTCGCATGTCCCAGCAGCCCACTCGAATCACTTTGCTAGCACACGAGCTCTCGCTTTGCCCACTGCCTTTAATGACTGCCCAAGCAGCTGCGTTGAATTATTGAGTTCTCATCAATACACGGACTGCGGACAGAGGACTGCGGACAGAGGACTGCGGACAGAGGACTGCGGACAGCGGATAACGGATAATGGACAACGCCTACCCGGCAGCAGCGGCCTCATCATCAGCAATTATTAACAACCATGATTCGGTGCAGCTGGGTCCAATTGGGAATCTACACACAGATCTGTATGTCCTCCCACATACATAGCATTGTGTGTGGATGCTCATATATTTGAGTGGAAGCTACAAAAAAGGTAAAATTGCTGTGCTATATTCCTACGTTTATCAGCATACAGCATACAGGGTGGTCGGGTGAGCGACAATCATGCTAAGTGCTCCTTCAGAGAGCCTCAACCAAACACCCTGTATAAGGCCAAGCAGCCTGCCCCTCAATCCCCATGTATCCCGAGTGGCTGCAGCGCTTTTAAATATTTTATATTTCAAATAATTTGATTGGCAATCTGCATTGAATACACCCAGGAAAAAATACCGTTCTAAATTCAAGTGGGTCTGGGAAATGGGTGGTTGTTTGCTCTTCGCATTTCGCGAATATTTATAGATTAGGTATCAACTGTGCTTGATTTCAAACTCAGCTGACAATGATGGGTAAATAACACACAATTTACTTACGTACATCTCATTACTCATACTGAAAACCATAATTTTTATAATGTTTCTAAGATTAAGCACTATACTTAAGTGTTATATTTTGGAATATTAGGATTATAAAAACCGTTCTTAAAATTAAAGTTAAGACATTACTTAAGTCTTCTATCTCCGAATTTTTTGGGATTATAAAAACATTATGTTTTCAATTTGTTAAATTTCCGTATTTTTCTCTGAGTGTACAAATGAGATATATATATTTATACAAGTGATGTTTAACCCGTCATGCAGCGCCAGCACTTTTACTAGGCTGGTAAGTAGTTCGTCTCGGATTTGGCTAAAAATAATTGTGTCGAGTTTGCTGTAGCTGTTGCCAATATACAACAAAAAAGAACGTTACTGTTGTGTGTAACCGACTGCGCAATACTCGTTTACAGTATAATAACAGCTTAAAACAGTTGAAAAGTGTGTTAATAATTTTTTTTTTTTTTAGATATACATTTTTGTAACTTGTGGGCCGAATTTTTTCGGCTCGTTCCTTAGAGGAGGTTATTCGAACAATGTCTGCCAAATTTAGTGACTCAACTCTAAAAATATTATATTTTATAGGTTTAAAAATTGTTGTGCGGTCTCTAGAGGTCTTCAGAAATCTGTCTGAAAAAATTTGATGTATTTAACTTTGAAACTGAGGGAAATATATAGATTAATTTGGTTTGCCATGCCCCCAGTGGGCGTAGCCAAACAAAATTTTACGCGATCGTTAGAAGAGGTCACCTGTAATCTGTTTAAAAATTTGTAGGAATCTGGCTTTTAAACTGAGGGAGTTAAATAGATTTTATAAAATTCTCACGCCCCGAGAGAGCGCAGCCAAAAAAAACCTGAACACTTTATCTGACGCGGGTATTCACGAGTATAAATTCAAAATATCTAGTCTCTAGTCTATCAGACAGACGGACAGCAAGTCGAACATTGCACAAACCCAATACATATCACTTCGTGAACGAATATAATGAAAGACTAGGCGAGAACAAAGGCCAGTTCAATTACCTAGTTCAAAATCTCTTTCTGCCTTCTCCCTCTGTTCTCTTTACTTATCACTTTATCACATCTCGCCTAATGAAGCGCGCTTTTAGGCGTTTTAATTTCCACTGTGTATTGAGCACGAACTGGGAATACATATACATACAGATTATGCATACATATATATATATATATATATATATTTGTACTGCTCCGCTGGCTATTGGACATTTATGGTTTTCATCTCGTAATCAATGTCATAATTGCAAATGCTTTGATTGCTTAGATGTTGCATTTGCTTTTTTATGCTGGACTTTGCGTTAATTACGTGCAGACCACGCTAATGAGACGTGCGCACCTGCTGCTGCCCATGGGAACAGGGGAACAGGGGAGCAGGGTAGCGGGGAAGCTAAGAACTTAATTAGTAAACGGTCCGTACGTAGCAATCGATGAGGTATATTATAATGAGGCTAAAGTGCAAGCTAAAGGTTAATGGATAGCAAACGATGTTCATTAGAGCAGCAAGCAAAATGGTTAATTCTGGAATGCCAAACGACAATCATTAGCTGATCAGACGTAGCGCATGTTAAACATGGCAAATTATAGTAAAACTTAACCAAGTGTTTTTCTATATTTACAACAATTTTAGCTGCCTTTAGATAAATAAATATTTATACTTTTTATTTTCTTCAATTTCATGATTTGCGCAAAGTTCTGCCTTTATCCAGATTTGATCTTTTTTTTGTATATATTGTGTAAGACGTGGCAAGTATTGTGTTATCACAAACTCAAACTTTTCAACTCAACCTTAATATCGTGCCGAGCTAGCACCTCGCCTCGCTTTCATGTCACTCGCCGGCCTATCTTTAATATCTACTCCATTTCAATTTCATCTGGCTCATAGAATTTGCTTAGAGCAAGTTTACGGCATAATTGGCCCAGAAGCTGTCACAAATTCTTGAGAAATCGGAGCGGCCTTCTCATATGCTAATTCTGTCAAGTCCCGGAGCGAAGCAGCGGCAACAATAACAACAATAACAAGAACAGCTCTCGATTGTGGGCTGCTGCTTATGTTGTTTTTATACTCCTTCACAAAGTGAATAGAGTGTATTGGGTTTGTGTAATGTCCGTTTTGCTGTCCGTCCGGCTGTCCTTTTGAACGCACTTTTTTCGCCGGTAGTCAAGCTAGGGACTTGAAACTTGGAATGTATATTTATGCGCGTTGGATAGTGTAAGGATTTGTAATCCACAAGTCTCTCTCGACTTTAAGGCAAGATACACCAAATTGAGCAGGCAGATTTCTGATAACCTCATCTAAAACTCAAGAGTATTGCGCAGTCTGCTACACCCGACTGCAACGTCCTTACATTCTTGGTGTTGTTGTTGCTAGCATTGCCTTAAGTCAGGTGCGAATCTGACGCGCACGTGTGTATTCCACGAATGCACAACAAAGGTCGAAAGTCAAACAGGAAATATGCTAAATACACGCAGCCAGCCATGTGCCAGTGCCAGTACCAGTGCCAGGATCTGCGAGTGTCAAGGCAAGTTTCAAAGGGAGAGGCGAGAGCGAGGGGGCACTCAACAATTGACTCCGATTTGCGGCTTAGATGCCGCGTCTGCCTGAATTGAGGCATGAACTTGGAATTGTCAATCGGCTGGGCTCCCGCACAAGCAAATTAATTAAGTTTATGCTAATTAGCCTGCTGCGGGGCAGGGCATTAATTATGGCACAGCATATGGTGCGTATACGTAACACAAATGGAATTTAAATCAATTGGCTAGCAAATTTGCATAATGGCCACTGAAGCTAGCTGGAAGAACAACGGCAACAGCAGCCCAAAAGCAGGCCACACACATTATCAATCACTAATCGATGAAATCGATAAGGTTAACCGACTGCGATGCATGCCAGAAACGTTACATGACCTCGCCACACATTGTCAGAGATGGTGGCGTGAAAAGGAACTGAAGCGGTTACTAAGTCGTGCTGTAACGAAACAAAAAGTGTGCTCATCATTGAAAACTCACCTCGGTTGATGAGCTGTCTAAAAGCTCAGTCATATTTAGAAAGTTGAGCAACGAGGATCTGGATCTGGATCTGGGTTTGAATTCCAGGCTAGTGTATGAATGTACAGATTGTCTGCTATTTCAAATATTTATGTTTTTTTATAATTATATGTATTTCCTGTACTCTAAAATACAATAATATTAATAGTCAACTATCGCAAACTCTTTAATTACCGCATGCACAAGTAAATTTTGAATTGTCTATTCTCCCACTATATAGAAGACTTTAGAGATATATATATTGATTGCCGTCTCTAACCGTCAATTTGGTCATCCAATGGCCCCCATCATGTATTATTAACAGCTAATCGAATTTACAGCTGATTAAATCGTTCTGATTTGCCAGGGACTGCGCTTTGGGGGACTGCAGTTTTAAGGGTGGCATATGCTGCCTGTTTTGGGCACCCCTCAATCATTTTTGTTTCATGACTTATTAATTTAGACACTTAAATGCTTTTTGGCCAGCCGAAAAAGATTTAATGGCCTTTTATCTACAAATGGCATCCAATCGACAACAATTTTGTCATTTTCATTTCTCTTTTGTCTGCTGTTCGTTGCTTGTTCAGTTTTAAAATTCCGGTCAGTTTTAAATTAAATTGCGTTTTTATGCGGAATACTCGCGGCTTTTTTTAAAGGACTCCCAAGAGTAGGCAAAGCAGCCGAATTTAAAAGTGAAATAAAACCAAGGTTTAGACAAATCTCGAACAGCAAAAAATTTTTACGGAAAACTATACAATTTTTATAGCCTGCCAAAGTAAAAATTAAATTATAAAATATTTCTTGTAGTACTATTTTTAAAGAATATTAAAAAAATAAATATTTTCCTGCAGGCCTTCTGGAATTGTCCTAGTTCCTTATGCCATACTACCTTATCCTTACGGAACCACCTATTGCCGAAGTCTGAACAGTTTACATCAAAGAATAACAGAGCCATGTTAAGTCTATGCTAATAACATGAAATAGTGGGACAGGAACATAGCTGAAGCAATTGAGACAAATGCACAATTACAGCCGAGTTTGAGCCAACCTTGAGCTTAAACAGGACACTTGTAACATGGCAACCCGAAAGTTTTTAAAAGCTTTGGCCTCCAGCCTATTTCCGGTAAAGCTTTTACAGATTTCAGCTACTTGTTTTGAGCGCATGAGTATTTAGTTGGAAGCTTTTATCTTGGATTAAAACCCAAGTTACCAAAGAAAAAACCATTGTTTTACATAAACAGTTCGATTTACTTAAGTTGACATAGCTTTGCTTTTGTGCTACATAATTCGTAGGGAACTTAGGCAAACAGATGTATACCCGCTGGCTTATACATGGATTTATAAATATATGTAACTGTATAACTTAAAGCTTGCATTAATTATGATAATTAACTGATTCTAAATCAATTGTGTCTACCCTATCATACCCTGTTATGGTGTCTCCCACATTTGGTTTAATTTAAATCAGTATCGTCAACGCGCACGGGTTTGCGGGACAGATACAATACAATAATGGTAGTCAGGGCGCTGACCAGGAATATGACATCGAACCAACGATGATAGAAGTTGAAGTGCAGGTTGCCTAGCACTTCAGTGATGATCACGCGATACTCGGCTGGCATATTCATGCGCATCAGCAGCACTGAGGAACAGAAGTACATGCCCATAATTTGACCCAAAATCAGCACAATTATATTGCTCGATTTGCTCGACGAAATGCGATAGAAAAACTGCAAAGATCACGCATTAAACAACTATTTAGTGCTTGGCAATGCTTACCTTTGTTAACGTGAGCAGCAGGCCGCGTATAGAGGTAACCACAATGCAGCCGACCAGCAGAAAGGAAACGTGCTGATTCCAAAAAGCCAAATCTATATCAAAACCACACCAGTGCACGGCGATTTCCAAGCCACGCGTCACGGGATCCTTGCGGCCAACGCGGTCGAATATAATATTAATACAGCACTGCAAATAAAAGCAAGTATACAGAAATTGGAACACGAACATCTATCAGGTTACAGACCATAAATATCTTATAGACGCAGTATACGCTGAAGAAATGCCCGAGAACATTAAAGTATTTGCCCTGCAGTGTTTGCGACCAACGCTGGCGCTCCTCCATGCTTTTCAGGGAGCTCAACTCGAGGAAGACGGAGCGTTGCAGCTCCTCCAGGCCGTAGACCTCCTGCTTTAACTGGTTGATGTCTGCAAAAAACACAATACAAAACAAGAATGTTCCAATGTTAAAACAGTCGAAAAAAGTCTTATTGTGTTATTTTTATGTGTTCTCGTTCACGATGTGAAAAGAGTATATTTAGTTTGTGCAAAGTCCTTCTGAGCGGTATGAGCGAACTTTTTTTCGCCGCTATTAAAGCTAGTGTCTTGAAATTTATAATATATCCATTTATCTCACTCAGCTTAAACACTAGACGCATAACATTTTTGCACACAGACTACTTACTTCGCCTCTAGCGCGTACTACCGTCCGCAGTGATGATCTGCTCTAAAGATCGCACAAAAGAATTGTTTGCTATACCCACGTGGGCGTGGCAAATCGATTACATCTATATATCTTGGCAAGATGTAATCCGCGAAAATCCGTATCTCCATCAATCTTACAGCTTGACTCACCAAATTTGGCAGACAGTGTTCGGATAACCTCCTCTAAAGCTCGAGCTGTCTGCGTCCCAGAATTTTTTCGTCTCGATCTTTAGAGAAGGACGTTAGAAAATCGTCCGAATAGGGATTTTTACGATTTACCTGCCATTAAGATATACCCCAATTTTTTGAGCGATCGTTAAAGGAAAGTAAGCTAGATTTGCTTAAAAACTTAGGAGATATATAGATTAAATCGAATTGACACGCCCCTAGTAAGCGTAGCCAAAAAATCTTAGCACTGTCTGACGTGGGTATACACGAGTAAATATTCCAAGTTTCTAGCCTCCGACGGATGGAGAGCAAGACGGACATTGCCAAATGCATAAACCCAATATACTCTTTTCACTTTGTGAACGAGTATAACAATAGCAGTTAATTGAAAGTGCATGCAAATCAAAGCAAAGCAAGCAGCTGCTCACCCTCCCCAGCGCTGGTTGTGCGTTGCACTGCTGACGTCAGCATGTCCCAAATTCTTGGCTTCGTCGGATGCTGTTTGTTGTGATTATAGACGGCCATTGCAATGCGGCGTTTCTTTGCCGTCAACATGTCCACAGTCAGAGCCAGACGACGTTCAAAGCATATGATGTCATTGCGCGAAACGGGCCTGCAATGAATACACACGTCAGCATTGATAAGGAAACAGCTGCACGGGGTTGATGGGGACTACTTGATAAAATAGGTCATGCTGGTGTAGGGATAGTTTACGGCACCAAAGCCGGAGAGTATGGCCATGGCAGTCACTCCGATAACACTAATGCGCGACACGCCCTGTTCGATGGTGAAAATGCCGTGCGAAGCGCTGAGCAGCGGAAATGGTTCCCCAATGCGCCACAGGCCGTAGAGGAAGACAAACCAACATAGGGTGGTCAAAATGCGCACCAATCTGTCGGAAACTGCGGCAGAAAACAAGAACGTTAATGTAAGTGAGCCATAAAGTGGGCTAATCTTTGTCTTACAGAAGGAAATGCTGTGTATCACAGAGTAGCAAATGTAGACGGGTATGACGGCAGTCACCATGAACAGCAGCAGCGTCAAACCCAGGCGCCAATGGAAATAGCGCGAACTGGACTCCAGCACGCCGATGATTTCGAATATGATCAGCTCGAACATTGTTATGGACAGCGCGAATGTGGACGAGAAAATCAACTGTACGGATATGTGCCGGATCTCGTAGTGCTTGAATAGCTGCTTGTTAAAGAACAGCCAGCCACCGGCAAAGAACAGCATCTGCAACAAAGGGAATGCCAACATGGAATAAAAGTCAGTGAGAAACAGGAGCCGCTTGCCTGCGAAACGAACACGATCACACAGTCGCCCAGAAAAGCCATTTTTAGCTGAGTCACTGGTCTTTATGCTTTGGTTGTTAATGTTGCTATTGTTATGTGCATGGGCAGTGTCATTGCTTATTTGTAGATCGTTAAGTTCCCGTTGTCAGCATTCGTTGAATGGAAATTGCCAACAAACAATATAAACAAAAACGCCGATATGGCCAATGGCGTTGCCAGATTATGCGCTTCCGGCCACTAATTTATCGATAAATAGCATTAAAAGCACCCTTGCACTAGAGTTGCAAAGCTTTGTTAAATTTCATGAGCTAATTAAGTTCAATTTTTATTCAACGAACAAATCGCTCAGTTATTGCCCAGTTCCACTATGCCCTACATATCTTACATTTACATATTTTACACTTTGCGATTCCATTAGCAACTGTCCGTCGTTGCTCATCGTTAAATATTAAAAACTGTGAGATTATTACAATTTCTAATTATATTTTAAAATTGCCGATTGTAAAATACGATGTTTCTTTACATACATGCAACATATTTTACAAATTTAACATTTGCAAAGAATTTAAGAAATGCTGATTGGCTATTAGTCCATCACTCATTTAATTTACATTTGTATTGGGCTATTAGTCTATCATTCATTTTATTCCCATTATCGTTCGGTTTGCTTTTTAAATCATGAAAATTGGTATTAGGGTTTTTGATAAAATTGAATTGTTGTATTTAATTTCTGTAAATAATTAATATACAGCTGTCCGCTTTTTTCTTTGGGATACCTACCATGAAGTAAAATAATTATTTTTTTATTTTTAAGTTACAATATTTTCTATAATGGTAAAACCCCAATTTATTAATCCCATAGTTTGCGCATATTATAAGCTTTAAGTTTAAAATAAATGAATAAATAAATAAATGAAATATAAAATAATTAATTTCTTACCAATTTTGCAAGGTGCGTTTAGGGCTGATTAAAGCTATCGAAAGTAAACGCATCTACATTGTTGCATAGACAAACATCGCTTGCGGCGATATTTTTGTTATCAAAGTTATCAGTCTAACGAGCAAATATCGATAAGTAGCGGTCAACACCTTTTAAAAGTCAAGTTGCAGTTATGCACAAAGAATCAAAATGTTTCTAACGGTTTTATTTAAGTGTTTCTGACTTATAAAATAATTAACAGTTAGGATACAAATACACATTTAAGTTATGATAGCAGCATTTATAAAAAAAATAGTAATGTAAGACACATGTAGAATATCTTGATGCATTAATACCAGAAAAAGAGTGTGTTTTACAAAAGTTTCAGTTTGAATTTTTTTTTTAATTTTTTCATTTAGTATGCTTAAAATATGTGTTTAACTGTTTATAATCTTTGGCCCTTTTACACACACATAAGCTGTCATAAATTTCAGGTGTTGCTTTAACTAATGCATCAACAATGCATAGCCATAAATACAATAGCTGCCATATATGTATATATATATAAATCTTTTTATTTAAAGTTGTTTCTCAGTTGCCCTCTGGTTTGGGCAAATTCGTGTCATAGGCGCGTATAACTATAGATTGCGATACAGCACCGCCTTCCTCTTGGGAAAATGCATAGCCATCTACAGGGAAAAAACATATATATATTTTATATCAGATTCAATAATTATAAGTAGTAATGCATGTTTTCGGATTGGGTTGTTATTAATGAACATGTAGATGATGTGTTTTTCTGCTATGAAAACAATAGTTACGGTCCCTTCACGGACTCATGAAAAACGTAAAAATGAAAAATTAAATCAAATGCCATTTGCTAAATGTCAATTCTTTAATTGCCCGATGCACTGGAGCTGATAACCGTATATATACTTATAACTAGCCCATTAAAAAATGAAGTACGGCCACCAGGTGGTCATTTGGCCAGTTTGTACCAGGACCCAATGCCCTTGGGGGGTACACATTGGATTTGATTGAAAAATGGATAGTACTCACGCGATAATTCTAGTTCCGTTTCGACTCTTGTGTTGGCACGACGGGTGAAAACATTGCGTAGCAATCTCGCAGTTTCAGTGAGTCTGTAGAATTAATATATATGTTGTTCGAAGGATCACAGGACATTGTTTTTAGTACACATTGGTTAAATGGGGATTTTTTTTTTATTTAATTGTCTTTGGTTCTTTAATCATTTTTGGAGGCAAAACGGAATTTTCATTTTGAATTGTTAGCATTTCTAATTATTACAGCCATTTTACAAATTAAAAGTGAGTGGGGCGAGAGCAGTTAATTAATTCTTGCGCTACATTTATAATCAAAGGTGACAAAGTTGTACCAAATATAATGGAGAGCATGCAAATTTTCTCAATATTAGTAAACCAAAGAGTTTTCTTTTCACAAACGGCAAATTAAAAAGTATGGCGAAATCTTGAAAATATAACATGCAATGCGTACATACTGGATAGTCGGTATAAAATGGGAAAAATAATCAAGTCTTTTTTCTTTAAAAAACAACCTCTGTATTGTTTACCTGTCCCTTTATGTTAAAAACTATTACCTATTAGACCTTTCAGTAATCGTATCCAGAACGTATTGCCAAGTAAATTATCTAATGATATAACATGTGTGTGTGACTGTATGACTATGAATTGGTCTTTATGTCAATTGATATGTATATGTACAATTTGTATATTGTGTTAGTTTTAATTTTACATTTCATCTATGAATTACTTACACCGAATAATTGATCCCAAGGCATACATAGTTCTGCGCAAACACAAATACAAGTTACGCAAAGAAAATATTCATGAAATGTTTTAAATACATATATTTAAAAGATTGTCTTAAGTTTCAGTTTATTGCATAGTGAAAGAGTTTAGTTTTCTTTTGAAAATTTTGCTGGCTTTTTTGTTCTGCGTGTAAGCAACAAAAATCAATAAACGAAAACGAGATAATTAAAGTGCATAACATTCAGCCATATGTCAAATGTGTGCCGAGCTGTTTTGTTAGTGGACTAATCCTATTTCAGGAAACTGAATTGCATGCGAGCTGTGGCAGTCAATGTGATGAAAACTAATACATACACAAACTGCTAGATATCACTCATATTTTGATACACATTTATTCAATTTTATCATACACGTGTTGTTAAAACAATTAAACCAAGGCAGGCATGTCTATATGGCTTATAAAATTAACCAATTCTGTTAACATTAATTTAGTTGCTTGAAACACCCTTACAAATTATTGAACATTCACTTATATATTAAAAAAAAATTGTATTAAATATTCATCTGGTTACGGCAAAAATTAAATATCTTTCATCAATCAGAGATTATTATTAATTGAATTAGGGAATGTGGATAGGTTTAGGGTTGGGTTACAAATATACACCTGCTGCTTAAAGCTAGTGACTATAGTTTTATAGTATAGATATTTAAACACATATATATATATATATATATATATATTTCAGAAAATAACAATAAAATAAAAGCACTTTGCGACAACTATTGAGACTGGAAAATTCTGCTTAAGCGATAGTTCTTGTTAACTGGTTTTACATTATTTTGATTTTTTTTTTGTACATTTATTTTCTATAGACGTTGGTATAGTTATAGTTTAATGCAAAGTCTTTGCTGGAATGTTTAAAGTAAAATAAAATATGATACACAATAAGCTTAGGCTTAATAAGTTAAGTAGTACAATCAGCTTAAAATATAAACAACATGTAATATGAAATATTTAATATTTTTTAAAACATTCCTTAATTGCACACAATTCATTTTTTTCTACAGTAATCAGTATCACAGTTGGATAAATTTTAAGACTTACACATGATGTACATACGAGTTTAAAGCAAATACTTATATGAATACTACGTATTTTTATTTAATGGATATGGCCTTGCATGTCCTGAGCAATAAATATGTATGGTGGTTTATTCTTATCAATTTTTACGAACACTTAAATTTATATCTTTTTTAAGTTTTTTATGACAAAAAAACAATGCATTAAATTTTTTTTAAACGCATAATTACAAATTTGCTTATCATACAATATATATACATATATATACAAAGTAGATATATATCTTCCATCCTTTATATTTACATGTGCAAGATCTCACTGCCAATGCTATTCCTTTGGGGGCCAGCGCCGGCCCAGCGTTGTCTTCTTCGATAATACTGGCGCTGCTGTTCCAGAGTATCTTCATCGTCTTCATCATCAAAATCCAAGTGCTCTATGCGCAGGCGGCGACCTGAGCTGCGGGCATTCCTCTCGATTATGGATCGTCCAGATATTTCATTTTTCGGCGTCAATATCTTGCCCAATCCATGCTTAAAACGAAATTCGCTTTTATTTGTAGACGCAAGAAATACGTAGTTTTGACATTTTCGTGGTTACAGCATGAGGAGTTGGAATTGTTAACAATGATAATGGTTTTCAGATTCGGGACGAGCGTATTAGAAATGTGATTGAATGCAAGTTAATTGTTAATAATGGATAGAGGATAGAGAAAATTACATTTGTTGTTGTCTTATGTTTTGTTTGGATTTAGGTTTCAAAATGAATGTTGCTAATAAGTAAATAATATTACAACTGTTAACTTTATGGCACAAATTTCAGTATATTAAATAGTTTTTAATTTAAATTTTGCCTTCTATTTAATTGGAATTGTGTTTGCTTCTTTCAATGCATTTTACTACTAAAAAAAACACACACTTTTGTTTATTAAACAACTCAATTTCAATTCATTACTAAATAAATACGTAATTTAATCCAAGCTATTGTTGCTAAATGATATATTTTTATAAATATCTTTATAATACTATGCATTATGATTTGTGTTTTTGCTAATGTAAAAAAATGTCGAACTCATGGCTGCAAACCCAAAACAAAATTGCCGGTGGTTTGGTTCACAGTTCGAACTTAAGCCTCGACTTAAGGTTCGGTTTGTAAACCTGGGTTTCCATGTCAATGAACTCCGGTTTTGATACGAATCACATGACTTTTAATTCAAAAGGAAAATATTCATTTAATTATTTATACTGATTCGGTTCAAGTTTTGGTTTTTGACTTTCAAAATATTGGTATTCCGGGCTAGAACCAGTTCGGTTTAAAACCAGTTTGCAGCCTTGGTTGAACCGACAATTAAATACCCCGTGCTTTTGTGTATAACTAATGCTTAAAATAAATCAAATATTTTTTTTGTATACCCTGTACCCATAAACAGGCAAAAAAAGAGAGCACGACGAATTAACATTGGGTAGACGCGTCCAATGTTGGGCAAGACGCGCTGATTGGCTCTATAAAGTGAGCCAGTTTTAGATAATCACAAATTTGCTTTTACTTAATTTAAGTAAACAATTTATGAGAATCATTTTATATTTCTCGCTTTTATAATATACAATTAAGCCTGTTTGTTTTATTTAATATGAGTCCAGGAATATATGTTTATATGTATGTATACGTTTCTCTAAGTGATAAGTATTAGTTTTCGTTTTGAACAGAGAGCTCGTTATTTGCCACTAATTGCAACTAATTTTCTAAACGTTCGTGATTGTGAGGCTAAAAATTAGGCAATTAATTAAAGTTCAATTGAAAATAAAAAAAACATTACGTAAGCAATTTCACACATATGAAAGTTAAACAAACACAATCTGAACAGTTAGACAAGTGACTAGCAGTTAAACTAAATAGAGTGATTTGAATAATGCAAAATGATCTAATAGATTAGCTTTAATAAAAAAGATGGTGCATAAAAATACAAAATTAAGAATGCAGAAAGTAAAGGCATGGACCACAATAAATGAAGTATATAATATTTTAAATATATTAATTATACGGTCCATGCCAAGTTAAAATTAATAAAAATAACAATAACAGAAAAAAGAACTCTACTAAAGTATATAGAAAAATGCGCAACAATTCAAATTGAAAATGTAGTAGCATATTTTTGTTTTTGCTCAGTTGATGCCAAATAGTTAACCAATTGAAAATTGGGGTAATCAAATAGTAAAATACCCCAGAAATAATGCAAATACAAATAGATATGTTGTAAACTGAAATACTTACGAGGAGCGCGACTCTTCCAACACCTGTGAGGGATCATGGCGCTGTATTTCCGACTCACGTACAGCATCGGTCAACGATTTGAAAACGGTATTATGTATGCTACGGGGCCAAAATTATTAATAAATATTGAGAATATGTATAGAGAATTTGTTCAATACGTACAGCTTACAGATCACATCGATGAGCAGGCTGGCGATGGGCACCAGCAGCAGACCTAACCAAAATACGGGCGTCGACAGCAGTTGGGTGTCCATGCCCGCAAAGTTGCTCGCAAAACTCAATGTCGGCCAGATGTGGCTATATATAAGTACAAACAGAAACCAAAGCACAATTGAGCCCCAAATTGCGGCATGCGTTAGCCACGTCCACGAGCTGGTGATGAGGCCGGCTTTCAAGCAAACGGTTATGACAACATACTGCAAAAGGAAACGCATACGAATATGTTTTAACTAAGTAAGTCTTCCTGACTATCAAATACCCTATACTCAGCTACGAGCTGCTTATGAAAAATGCATTCTAGTCTAGCTTTTCTAATGTCTGAGTTATTTAAATTTTTCGGCACTTAAAGGTGTTATATACGAATGCGAATGCCTCTCTTTATACCCTGAACTCATTGAAAATGGGTAAAAAGGGTATAATGGTTACAAATGTATGTAACAGGCAGAAGGAAGCATCTCCGACCCCACAAAGTATATATATTCTTGATCAGCACGACGATCTGAGTCGACTTAGACATGTCCGTCTGTCCGTCCGTCCGTCTGTATGAACGCAGCGATCTCGGAAACTACAAAAGCTAGAAGCCTAAACTAAACGACTACAGATTCTCCTAATCCATACGCAGTACAAGTTTATCATTTTTTTTTTCGATATCTTGCTCCGTTTCATTATTATCGATAAAATCGATTTGTATACGTGGCTTTCTTGTCATATCTCGGAGACTATATGTGCTAGAGCCATCAAATTTGTATTTTAATATGTGCTCGTAAGTAATACGCAGATTATGAATACTTCGGATTTTGGATACCTGTCCCCATTCGCTATGCTCAAACACACACAATCTTGGAATTGATATTTATCGATTTTTAGGAATGTTTTTCTGAATGTTATGATACCGGTGCAGTCAAATGTAATCTAGATGTTTTATGGGACCGGAGATGCTTCCTGCAGCCCGTTACAAACATTAGCACAATACCAATCTATCCTCGTTAACACGTATTTTCAAAGGTAAATATATAAATAGGTTTAAAGTGAGCTTACCGTATAGACCATATTGCCCAGGAGCAGATAGTCACTCGTCTTGCCGTCCCACCAAATGATTTCGTTCTCGAATGCGAACAGCGGCAGCCAGAAGAGAAACACGGAGTGCAGCAATGCATTGAAAATCCAGATCCAGAAGACGCGCACGTTGAAGAGTTTGGCATTCTGCGAGGGCTTGTACAGGAGCGGATACTTAAGCATTGTGTCGGCCGTGCAGAACTTCTCGAAGAGCCCAATTGCAAACGGCGGCATGGCCGTGAAGAGAACATTGTACAGACCGATTGTCCAGCGCTCGAACAGAATTTGACCGGACCAGCCCGAGTAGAGGGCGAACCAGAGTTCGATGACATACAGGCAGACATTCTTGTAGAAGCTATACAGGATTAGCTTGCTGATCCGGGCATAGTTCCAGGCGCCATGCACCAGAATCAGCCGACGCAGATACCGGAACTGGGCAATCGAGTAGTCAGAGGCGCAGGCTGCCTGAAGCCCCTCCACGCCGGAAATGCCAATGCCAACGCTCGCCTTTTGTATCATGGCCACATCGTTGGCGCCGTCGCCAATGGCCAAGGTAACCGCCTTAGTGCTTTGCGTCACCATCTCCACTACCTCGGCCTTTTGGATGGGCGAAACGCGACAGCAGATGACGACGCGACAAATGAGGCAAAGCTCCTGGAAATCGGCGCGCAGGTCACAGGTCAATGCATACTTGAGGGTCTTGCCATCGATGACCAGCGCCACATTCGCATCCTTGGTCTTGCTGCTCTTGAACTCGCCGACATGCCGCAGGATGACATCGCGTGTGGCCTGCAAAAAACGATTGGGATTGATTCAAATGTGCCGATTGTTGCAGACAAATTGTCTCGACTTACGTCCAAGCTGCCCTCGTTGAGAATGATGATGTCCATGGAGTGTGTTATCAGCTTGCACGAGTAGCCAATATTGATGGCCGTCTCCTGCTTGTCGCCAGTCAGCACCCAAATGTATATGCCCGCCTCGAGCAGGGCGGCAATCGTCTCCGGCACACCGTCCTGCAGTTTGTCCTCAATGGCCGTCGCGCCCAGCAGACGAAGATTGGTCTCAATTAGATTCGCCGCATCGTCTAGCTTGCTCTCGCGATACTGCATGGATATCGACGCCTTATGATAGGTCTCACTCCACTCCTGATACACTTCCTCGTCGATGTCGGCCACGGCCAGGCACAGAGTGCGCAAACCCTCCGAGGCAAACTCCTCCAAATGCCGCAATGTGATCTCCCGATAGGCATGATGTCGCGGCGACAGACGCTCATAGATCACCGAATCGGCGCCCTTGGTGAAGAGCTTTATTTGACCCTCCGGTGTCCGCACTATGACCGACATCCGTTTCCGTGTCGACGTAAATTCGAGTACATTTAGAACCTGGAAGCGCCTGCGCTCCCCCAATGCATTAATCTCCACATATTCGGGTGTGCGTGTATCGAAAATGTAGCCAAACTTGCGGGCACCGTCGACCAGGGCACGCTCATCGGGACTGGCGGCATGGTATTTAATGGTGCCGTCCTCCTTTTTCTCCGGTATCACCGTATGGCAGACGGACAGCAGGACCAGGAATTCCTCAATATCATTGGAGGACTCGTGCCTTCGCAGTATATTCTGCACCAGCTCCGATTCCTCCGGCGTGCGTTCCGGCTGATAGATGCGCTTCGCTATGGAGCACTTCTTGAACACCATCACATTCCGTGTCAGCGTGCCCGTTTTGTCCGAGAAGATGTACTTGATCAGGCCCAGCTCCTCGTTGAGATTGGAGGTGCGCGCACTGGCCGGCATATTGGACTCCTCGTGATACATCTCAATGTCGTAGTTGATGAAGATCGCCTGCAGAAAACGCACCAGCTCCAAGGTGACTTGCAGCGATATGGGAATCAAATTGTTGTACAGAATGAAGAACGTCAGCAGATTGTAGCCGAGATTCATGCTCTTGAAGTCACCGATGCCCAAATACCAGTCCGACTGGGAATGTTTTTGCGTCCAAAACAAATTGCACAGTCCGCTCGTTATGCAGAGTGAGATCAAAATCATGAACAGCATCAAGATCTGCGTGTTGGTCAGCTTATCGACGGTGGAGCGCTTCAACGGGGCCGAGGTTGAGTTCTTCATCAGTTTCGTTTCGTGGCCCGAATAGATGACAACGCCAAAGATCCACGCCGTATTCCGCAGCATAGCGCCACGCTGCAGCACCTGATCGTTACCAAGCGCAACCGCGCTACAAGTGAAAAGGTTTTTATTTTAAATATTTTATATACGTAATGGTATTCTCCAGTCGTACTTACGGTTTGCCATACTCCTTGAGCACGCCATTGAACTCGTACAGCAGCCGATTGGGTAGCTCACATTCGATTTTCCCCTGTAATTGCAACAAGTCTTTTGTTTCCAGTAGTTTGGCTGTCGCTGGCAGACCCTGGCGAATCTTCAGGTTCGTCTCACCATCCAGATTTGCGGTTTCAATGAAACACATGGCTTGCGGTTCGCTGTATTCAATTAAGATATTAGTTATACAACTGCATGGTATCTAGCAGAACTGCAAACTGTTTGTAGTTCGGGTTATGGCTCAAAGCAAAGCCTTTAAGTTCAGTTCTTGAATCAGGTATCACTTACTGAAGTCAGGTTTTAGTTCGAACCCTGATCATAATTTTTGGATTTTAATTTGTATTTAAGCTTTGTGCCTATGTTTCCCTTTTATTTGCCCCGAGAACTATTTATTGTTTAACCTTATCATCAAAGAACAAAACCGGTTCGAGCCCGGAACCTCCATAATTTTTAAATATTGAACCGAACCCTAAATCAAACCAGTTTGAAGAAAAGAAAACCGAGCCTAAACCCAAACCAAACCATACTTTAAAAATAAATTTTTTTTTTTTCAAAATTAGTTTGGTTTACAAATTTTAATTTAATTTTAAAAGTAATATTTTGAAATTTGCAGTGCTAGTGTCTATTCTGTGAATATGCTGCTTAAAAAAAGTATAAGTTGTGAAAAAAATTATAAAAGATAAAATAGGGTGTCGAACTCAAGTACGAACCACAATCTGGGTTTATGAATGTGAAAAACGAGTCATGAACCGAAATGAGATACATTGGTTCGAACCGTTAACCGAACCAACATTTCTTTTGCGTTTGCAGCCCTGCTTATCATTATTCGTACCGGTTAGAACCCGGAATTCGTATTTTTGTAATCTTAAACCGATCCTTAAACCGGTTTGGTTTGTTCATTTTTATAATAAATATGGAATCCTGGTTTTAGAATTAAACCTCAAGACGCGGCATTGGTTTAAACCGTGAAGCATGAACCGTCAATTTTTACTCACCTAGACGATAGCAACATTAAATCGGCAGGAAAGAATGTATCGATAGCCACCTTGATAATATCTCCCACCGACAGCTCGGACCAACGCACAGTGGTCCAAGTGCCATT
This sequence comes from Drosophila colorata, assembly GCA_035041545.1. Classification (NCBI taxonomy): domain Eukaryota; kingdom Metazoa; phylum Arthropoda; class Insecta; order Diptera; family Drosophilidae; genus Drosophila; species Drosophila colorata. The sequence goes on from JAWNLD010000233.1 coordinate 1,092,819, forward strand.
TTCTAAGCGCTCAATCAATCGATGATTGATTTCATTATCAGCGCGATGGCGTTTCTGCAAATAAAACATTAATATTAATAGAATGTTAATCTGACCGATTATGCCCAATCATGTACTAACCACATCCTCAATGATCTCTTTGATGGCGCTAACTGCGAGTATAAATAAGAGTGGCACCAATGTGGTGAAGCGACCCGTCGGAGAAACATCCGGAATTTGTTGCAATAATGCGATAATAAGGAAAAATATATTGGAATAGCGTCTGAATTGCTCAAAGATGAACGACGGCAAAAAGGTGAGGACACTGCGTAACATTCAATAAAAAGCATTTATTAATCAATTAGTGTTACAAATATATGTCATATCTTATCAAGGTAAGCACGTCATTTGAACAGAACAAGCAAATGAATGCCCACTAACTGATAATCGACGCCATTCGTATTACTCACTTATATTTAGCCGTTGATATACGATTATTGCAATATTTTGTTGGCTGCGGCCCGTTCAACGTTATGACGCGTTTGTCGGCGTCATTATCCTCGTACCCCCCATAGGGAGGAACGTCATCCTCATCTGCAATACAAGTACAACGACGAATATGTTAATACCTGTATATTCAGTAAGGTGAGTTACCCATGAAGCATTTCTTAAAAGAACTTTAACATAAATCTTTCAAAATAAGTTTGATGCGAATCAATAAATATAAAACAACAAATATTAAAATTTAGAATTTTTGATTTTCACAAGAAATAATAGCTGTAAAAATTAAGCTTAGCTTATCTAAAAGTTCGTGCTTGGCGTATATCCTCAATAAGTCAGACTTTCAATCAGCGTTATATTAAATACAGACTTTTGATTTTTAATAACAGATTTCCACACATTTTTAATACTTGCAGGTGAAACTTTCCGATATCACAGGCTGTTACAAAATGCAGCTTACGTTAATCATCAATCAGTCATTCAATCGGGAAAATCATATTAATGTTCTGTTCTTTAATACATAGACAGAGACTTATTATTTTTAAGAACACTTTTCCACACAAATTTTTACACTTGCAGGTGGAATAGTCCGTTATCAGCAACTGTTACAAAGTACAGCTTGCGTTAATCATCAGTCGTCAATCAATCAGTCATTCAATACGTTAATACATAGACATAGATGGACTTTTGAATTTTATTAAAACATTCCCAAATAATTAACCAAAAAAAAACCCCTCAGTACAAATCATCATCTTCCCATTTGGAAAAGAAGAAGTTCAGAGCTATGGGATTGCCCAGAGCGTACTTCTTGGAAAATCGCTTGATGTCGAAGGAGGGTCGGCCCTCGTAGCTGCTGTCCGGTATGTAGGGCTCATCAAAGTCCAGCTCGCAATGCTGGCGAAATGCCACGAAAATATACCGATGCTTTCCGGTATCCACGGGCGGACGACTGCCAATGTACCCGACAAGTGTCTGGCCAAGGGCGACATCGCAACCGGGCACGTTGCCCACCAGCCAGTGAAGCCACGATCGATATGTGGGCGTGGCACGACTTGGCGCATCCGGATCAACCATGGCCAGCGTATGGTACTTTAACGGATCGGCCATCCATCTAATAACCGGCTCGTGTCGCACTATCATCGGCGTCAAATGGCAGCCCGGCTTGACCTTGGTCCTGCACGGATAGAGCACTTCGATGAGCACCTGGGGCTTGCAGGTGACAACGTCGGGTATGATGCTGTGCTGCTTCAGCAGGTCGCCCAGATTGATGACTGGATCCACTTTTACACAGGTCACATACATGATGTGGGCAATTTGGAATAGAGTTTTTCGTAGCTCTGTTCGAGCTAATGTGAACTAACACAACAAGGTGACTACACTTATGGAAACTAGCAGGCATTTGTAGGCTTTGACCGGGTTAAAGTATTTACTATATACATTTTAGTTGTTTAGCCTTATCAAAAATCGGTGGTGCTCTTATTTCGACATGTCGACATTTTCCACACAGGCACGCGGATTTAGGGTGAAATCTTTATATGTTTTAGGGCAGGATTTATCAAATTTTGGAAATACCCATTCGTTAATTTCTAATCTATCTTGAGTAGATCTTTAAAAATATGATTAAAGTCTGTTCCACACAAAAACCCAGTCCTCCATTTTGCAACCAAGGACGCGGATTTGTCAAAAAGTGTGCTGAAATACTTTCTCAATAAAGTTTCACTATTGTTTTTGAGCTTTAAGCATACTGAATGTTGAACTTACGACTCCAACGTATACGCAGTGCTCTGTACACATTGCGAAAGGTCATTCTGCTCCAGCGTCGGCCGCACTGCCTCGCCGAGAGTCGGCGGCGCCTATGTGGAAGATTTTGAGACTTTGTCGCGTTTAGTATTCGATTCGAGTCGTCAATGTCGTCGCCAATCAGTTCCGTTGCGGCCGTCTCAATCGATTCCTGATCCGCTGCGTCCGCCTCGTATCTGCGCTCCGAGCCCGTGCCCGAGCCGACGGCCTGAAAAGCGATGCTCTCCCCTGCAGCTTTTGTTCTCAGTATGCCCCCCAGTTTGATGCTACAACGGATACTACGGGCCGTGCGAGCAAGCCACAAGTGGGCGTGGAAACTGGGCGTTCAAGTTGCTCTACAGAGGCCGGCGCTTGCGCTCTTAGTTTTGGCCACATTTCGTACATATTCCATTTCCATTTCCATTGCTGTTTGCTGCGGCGGAATATTCCTCAATTGATTCAACTTTGACATTTTGCAAAATCTATTCACAGTTTACATAGGAGTTTACAATTCGCTATATATATAAACGAGCTGGCATCAATCATGCCAAGTAAATGGAGCTTCTTTTAGGGAGATAAATTTAAGACTTGACTGCAATTTGGACAAGTGCGTCAAAAGTGCGCATTATCGATTTATCGCACGTTTAACGCAGCGCCTGCCACGTGATGCACTCGATAATTGACTCGGCCGTGCCACAAATCGTTGCACTTAACACTTATTTTCCACCATTGCCAATCAATTGTCAAATGTTGGCAAATATTTGCACACAATTTAACTGCACAGAAACACTGAGATTTTTCTTTATCCAATTTCGTTGCCCCAATTTGTTGCGTGCGGCGTGTTGTGCTCTCTTGCAGCTTGGCGTTGCGACTGAAACCGATACACGGGAGAGCCGTGTCGCAGGTTGTGGCAGACGGTGCTGGAGCTGGCCAAGGTGGGCAATAATGAACGAAATAGCTAGGCACCCAGGGTCGGGACGACAACAACAACAACAAAAATCCAACTCAAACGATTTGCGCGTTCTGATTTGTGTCCTTTGGGGTGTGTCGCAGAACGTTGAAATATGGGTTTTTATGTTTTGTAAAGGGTACACACATTAGCCATTGAAATTAGGTACAAGCAAAAATAAAATTATATTCGGATTGACGTCGATAAAATACCCTTGAAGAATTATTGATCAGGAATCGTAACTGTTATAATTTTTGTCGTAAATTTTTTCACATCAATAATTAGCTTCCTTAATAAATGTAAAATAAATGCTAAAAAAAATATTTATTATTTTTTAACATTTTATTACATTATAATAAAAAAAAATTTTAACTCTTACTTTTTAATTTTTCAAAACAAAGCACAACAGGTTTTTTTTCCTATCATATATATACATATTTGTAGCTAAAGTTTCATGTAATAATAAAAAAAATTTAATTTTCAACCGATTAATATGGTATTCAGATGTTGGTGAAATGTAGCTTATATACGAATAGTTATATGAAGATATTATCCCGTTTTTAATTCAATTATCCCAAAATTTGGCTTAAAGGTTCTTGTAAACCAAATATGCATATTAAAAATATTTCACTTTTTGCATAACTTTCCCCGCACAAAGATAAAGGGCACCCGCTAGTCGCTCACTCCCGACTAGCGCACTCTTACTTGCTTCTTTTTTATTTGGATATCTGGCAAATGTAACTAGCCGTTGTCCCTGAACAGCATTTACAATATGAGTGAATTTTTCTACCGCATGGGACCAATAACAATTAGAAAGATTGCTCGTGGCGAGAGTACTGGACTAGCAGATACCCTGCACATATATGAATTTATTAAATTGCAATCCAAAAAAAATTTGATCTGTAATTAACTCTTACTTGAAGTCTTGAATTTCGCATAGAAAGGCGATAATTAAGGAGAAAGAGCTAGAGAGTGAGAGTGGGAGAGATAAAAAAAAGAGAAAGAGAACGACAGACACCGAGAAATAGTGAGATAAATCGAGTGAATAAGAGAGGAGAGAAAGAAAGGCAGAGTTAGTTAGAGAGAGAAAAAGAGAGGGGGGAGGAGAAAGTGACAAAAAGAGAGGGAAAAAGAGAGCCATAGACCGATAGAGATAGAGAAAGAGAAAGGAGAGAGAGAAATAGAGCAAGAAAAAGATAAATAGAAAGCGAAATAGAGCGAGAGAGATAAATCGAGGGAATAAGAGTGGTTTTATGAAGAAAGGCAGAGTTAGGGAGAAAAAGAGCGAGCAAGTGGCAAACAGATAGTTAGTATATAGCGAGGAAAAAAGAAAGAAAACGAGATAGATGGACTTAAAGAGTTTATACATTTATTTTCAGTATCCAGCTCTTCTAATCTCTAGGATCACAACCTACACAACCGGATAGACAGAAAATCTGACTCAGCAGGTCGACTATTTGATGTTGAAGGTACCTTCTATGTGCACAACTTTATGGCACCCTTGTTTATCCATTTTAATTTAGTACATGGTAAAGATAAAAGAAGTTGCTTTAGTCGTGCCGAACAATTAAATACCCTGCGATAATTTTAACGACAATTCTTCGTTTTTCGCTATATAAGCGAACTTTGCGCAAGTATTATTTGACTTTAGGGTAGGTAAACCACGATAAGATTGCAGCAAATGCTGGCAACAAATCTACGTTCGAGTAACACGAATAATATATAGAGTATGTATTGCAGTGGCGAAGGCAGGACTTTTTATTTTTTTTTTGTGCTTTTAAAAGAATTGTTTTTAAATAAAAAGAAGAAAAGAAATTCTTAGAATATAATATAAAAACATGAATATCTTTTTTAAACTACTGTAACGTCACTTTGGTTGTTAATATGAGTAGTATGACAAGAGTATAGGCAGATTACCACTTTGTTTTTACAGACCTCCAAATATATATTTAGATGTGGGGTTTACTCCCCAAAGCCCCTGCCTACGCCACTGATGTATAAAATAAACATACATATATGAAATATACACCTTGACAAGAACGCTTTCTGCAGCACGCTTTCTCCAAGATTCTCCGCCGGCATTTTGAAAATTTGCTCGCCTGTGGGCTGGGGCCAGTTTCCTCGTTAATAAGGCGCTGCGGCTGAATGGGGCCATCCACTTCGGTGGTCCCCACACTGCCGGCATCTACGCTGTCAGACGGCAAATCTCCAGCTGGTCCCGTATTGGTGCCGGAGTTTGGCATAAAGCGTATCGGGCCCGTAGTCGCCGTGTGCCGCAGGGCTTCGCCTCGCAGCCGGCGCACGCATTCCTGGCACCACAGCTGCACCTGTTGCGGCACCGACGCCAGCGCACTCGGCAGCTGGAGTACAAAGCCAAAGGTAGAGGTGGAGGCGTCGGCGGTGGAGGTGGCGTTAACATTGCACGTGCCTGAGGGGCTGGCTGCATTGCCGGGGGGCTGTGCAGTCGCTTGTGGAGTGCCGTTGTGTTTGTTGTTACTGTTGCCATTTGGGCTCCTTGAATTGTTGTGGCTATTGTTCCTGTTGGGATCTGTCATGTTGACATGATTCCTCTATATGCATATGTGACTTTTATAGTTTTTGCCCAAATTCTAATTCAATATTTAGTTGAGTTCGCACACACGAAATTTGACGAAATTTCACTGAACACCTAACTCTCTTTTTACACGAATTTGAAATAACACGCTTTAAAAAGTTGACATTTTTCTCTTTTTACACGAATTGATTTGATTTAAAACGATTTTAAATACTTTTTGAATTTGTTTATGCATTTTTTATTTATTTTTTATTTTCTTTGAATTTTTTTTTATTTTCATTCAATTCATTTATACAATTTAATTTCATGTTTTTACATTTTATATTTTTTTATTAATCGATAAGATATTGACATTTTCTGTTTGATTGCGATTCGAATTCGAATTTTACATGAAGTACGCAATTTTATTTTGGTTTGAAATAGAGGTGGTAATAAAGAAATAATTTCCAAAAATGATGAATAAAACAATTGTAGAAAACGAATAAAACTTTTTTATATTTATATTACTTTTTTATACATTTAATTTTTCTTTTAATTTAAAATGTTTAATTTTATTGTAATTTTAAGTTGCTTTGTTATGTCTCTTTTTCCATTTAGCCAAGATCTCAGTTTACTGTTTACGTTTAAAAAGATAATTAGGTGTACTTTCGATTTCTGTTTCGAATACCCTTGCAAGGGAGTAGGTTGGGTTTCTTTTATGTCAGTCAGTGATTTGACGTCTTAACGACTAATTATTCACACATTGAGTATTGATTTTGGAAGCCACAAGGGCCATTCATTAAACGTATATAAGGATAACAAAAAATTTGGCCTATTGGTGGGCGTGGCACGGTGGTCAGGGGGCCGTAGTGGTAAACAAGTCAACGACCCTGTACATAATAAAACGGAAGCATTGTTAACTTGTCTGTCTGCCATTCACAAATCATAAGTAAACAATTTCATTTGCGTGTGACCAAAAACCATGTATGGAATGGTATTGTCATGGTATAAGGTACACTTAGCGAAAACATGAGCTGTATAGAATTTCGTATTGTTTTGTACTTAAAATAGCAAGCACAGTTTGTCCTTGAATACTCTTAAGACCAGCTACAATCACTCTCGAGAACTGAGAGAAAGATTAAAACTTTATATTCGCTTATAAAGAAAGTAATCAAAATATATTCCTTTTATATTTAAAAGAACAATAGAAAATATATATTCAAAAAAACATGTGTTTATTGAAGTATTAGGCCAGGTTCAAGAAGTGAACCTAAAGGCGAGCCCTTTGTTCGAGCCATGAACTGAACAACACTTTATTTTTGTATCTTTGCAGCAGATGAAAATTTTATATATTTTCTTATAAAAAAATATTTTTGTTTTAATTTTAAAACCAAAGAAAATTTATATTCAAATTAAACCAGGTTAAAAAGTTAAAACACATGGCGAGTCATTTGTTCCAACCTTGAACCATGGACAATTTTTTTGACTTTGCAGCCATAGTGAATTTACAAATTTTGGGATCAAGAACAAATATATATTCTTAAATTATGAATTTTCGACTCAAATTTAGAAGTAGTAGAAGTTACGGTAAACCCAAGACTTTAGACAACGCTTGTCCTTTGTTTAAGTACTAAATTTGTGGCTTTTTCTCTGAGTTTATTGTGGTTCAGTATGGTTTGGCCTTTGGCGTGCTCACGTTAGCTACAGTAAACAACCTGAGTATATAATAAACACGCAAATATAATTAAGCCCTTTGAAAGCTACGAAAGTAATAATACAAATATGTACTCGAACCTAAGTGCAATTCTGACATATATAAAATTTAAATATATTCCCTATGTAAAACAAGTAAGAGGGCTCTAGTCTAAAGTTCCCGACTTGGAGACACCCTGAACCCAGCGGCGAGCTGTTACACATATTTAAACACATGCACACAAACGCACGCAGCAAGCTGCGCACATTACACATCGGCTGCGTTTGGCCCCACTATGGAAAATGAATTCTTGAATAACTTCTAAACTAAGAGTATGATCGTTATGAGTGCTTAATAAGAGCATCTAAATCTATGTACAAACCAAAGCGAGAGAGGCGCGAATGAGGGCCGGTATCCAAAATCCGAAATATTCATTATCTGCGTAATACTTACGAGCACATATTAAACTTAATTCAATGGCTCTAGCTCTTATAGTATTCGAGATATGCCAAGAAAACCAAGTCTAAAAATCTATTGTTATCGACATAAATGAAACGGAGCAAGATATCGAAAAAAATTATAAACTTGTACTGCGTATGGATTAGGAGAATCTAAAGTCGAAAATATTAGGTCTCTAGCTTTTGTAGTTTTTGAGATCGCTGCGTTCATACAGACAGACGGAGGGACATGGCTAAATCAGCTCAGCTCGTCGTCCTGATCAAGAATATATATGCTTTATGGGGTCGGTGGTGCTTCCTTCTGCCTATTACATACATTTGCACAAAACCATTATACCCTTTTTACCCATTTTCAATGGGTTCAGGGTATAAAAGTTGCAATGCCTGAAAACGGCAAACTTATACTTTTCAGTAAAAGTTAAGTTTAGAACTTAATTATTTACCAGATCAAAGGATAGCAACTGAAAACCCGTTTTTATACTCGATCACAAAGTGAAAAGAGTATATTGGGTTTGAGCAATGTCCGCCCGTCTGTTTATTTTTTTTCGCCGCTATTGAAGCTAGAGACTTGAAACTTGGAATATATACTCGTGTATATCCGCGTCAGATTAAGTGTTAAGATTACTTGGCTACGCCCACTGGGGGTGTGGCAAATCGATTAAATGTATTTGTGTCTCAATTTTAAAGATAGATCCATCAAATTTTTCAGGAAGGTTACTGGTGACCTCCGCTATCGTACACAAAAATATTTGAATACGCCAAATGGGATCGTATCATATCGATATTTGGTAGACAGTTTTCTGATGACCTTCTCTAAAGATCTAAATCGATATTTTCCAAAATAACAATATTAATATATTATAGTATCGCCCTGTCGGTTACACCCGACTACAATGTTCTTAGTTGTTTTTTAGTGAAAGCTATTTTATCGCTTTGCTATCCGCGTGCCAAATTACAGGGAATACATCAATAGCAAAGTAGTTAAGCAGTTGAGGCGTAACGTACAGGGGAGGGGTTGTTCCCAAACTAATTTGTGGCCACTGCACGTGTGTGTTGCAAGCGGATCCCAGTGGGCCTAGGTCAAAATTGATCATAAATATTAAAGGAGGCACTTCGCCGGACTGTCAAAAAGTTGTGAATTTAGGTAATTACAGATGACATTTGTACACAAGTACACAAGTACACATAAATATATATGGGCAATTCCAGTGCACAAAGAAAATCAAAGAAGGGGTCTCTTTTTGAATGATATTGTATTGATTTTTAGATATTGTACTTTAGCAGCTAAATATAGTAAGTGTTAAAGTTACGTGAGAAAGGAATATAACTACATTTTATCTGCATGAAAAATATCTGAAGTTTCCAATGCAATTTACTTTTAGATAATCAAAATAAAATGATACTTTAAGCTGTTCATAATCGATGTAATTTCTGCTTAATTGATTTTTATTTGAAGGTAATTATAAAACGTTACGTGACGAATCATTCCCTTATAAATTACTCAATATTAGGTTCTAATTTTGTATTTGACCTTAAATTATTATTAAAATGAGCTTGAACGCGACAAACACGTTTATTTACTCTCTTATTCATTATTTTTAAAAACAGAACTGAATTGTTTTTTCAGGGATGCCGATATAGATGATATAGATAAATAAAACACACGAAACTCAATTTTTAAACGATTGTTTCTATAGAAAGACATATTATATAGCTGTTCGAACTTGCTGATATTTTGTTTATAAAAATGGAAATGCTTATATACGTTTGGAAACGCTAGGTACACACATTTATAGCAAATTTTAAATATGTAGTAAGAAAGCCCATAACGAAACAAGTAAGAACGCTGCATTCAGGTGCAACCGTCTGCACAATAATCGTTCACATTATAATAACAGCTTAGAACAGTCAAAAACGGTCATAATTATTAGTGTTATTTTGGATAAATATTGATTTTTGTTATTTGTGGGGGCGGGAGTGGGCGATGAATGAATAAAAGGTGAGTGAATGAATAAATAAAAGTGAAGTGAATGAATGAATTTTCATGGTTTACTCGACCCAATATATATGGATTTGATCGAATTTGCCACGCCGCCAGCGGGCGTATTTTAAAAGTAGATCATCAGTAGCCTGTCTGAAAAAATGTATATAGCTAGCTTAAAAACTGAGTGAGATACATAATTTAAATCGAATTGCCACATCCCCAGTGAGCGTAGCTAACAAATCTTAACACTTTATCTGACGCGGATATACACGAGTATATATTCCAAGTTTCAAGTCGCTAGCTTGCTCAAACTCAACATACTCTTTTCACTTCGCGAACGATAATAAACACAGCAAAAATCTATGGAGTCTGCCAGAGCTGGCAGAAAAACAGGCCAAATGCCTAGACAGACATATAAATTGGCGTCTTGTTTTTGTTTTTATTCTGCATCTATAAATAACAGCATAAAATAATATACATATATCTATATATATAGATATATATTTTGGATATCTTCCAAACAGTTTTACTTGCATATTTGTGAATGCTATTCAAGTGTGTCCACCACAAACCACTAGAAATTCACGATAAAATTCCAATTACTGGTTTGTAATGCGAAAAAAAGCGAATTTAAAATTAATATTATTTGACTTGAAACAGTTGCAAAGCTGCGAAAAAAAGTTGCAAGTTGAGTCACGAATCAGTTAACACAGAATGACAAATTCCACCTCAGCAGAGCACATTGTGTTTATTTGTATAGTATATGTATATACGTATATGGTATATAGACGTACCTGTACCTGTACAGTCAACACTTTCGCAAGCACTTAACGCTAAGAAAAAGAAAAGCACAAAAAAAAAGCCAGCATATGTAAATATCCGCTTGGAATGCTTGTAAACGTTTGCTTGAACGACTCCCATTATTAAACTAACAAATTGTAATTTTAGAAAATATTTTTTTCTGTATTTTCGTTCAAAAAAAACGAATTTTTCGATCAATTTACATAAGAACAACTAAAGAAAATCCGTTTCTTATTAGTAAAAATGTACAAGAATAATTCTGAACTAAACTGCCTGTAATACAAAAATTAATTTTGAATAAATAAGGTATATACTGTGCAAATCATTATACTAATTATTATTATTATTATTGTGTCCAATGAAAACATAAATAAACAATCTTTAACTGAACTGCCTAGTATACAAAAATAAGGTAAATTTTGTGCACATCATTAATAATATTTATTGTTATTATTATTGTGTCCTAATTAAATATAAATAAAAACCTAAAGAAATATCACAAACAATTTATTATACATAAACTAATTATAAATAAATAAACCAAATTTTGTACACATTATTGTTACTATTTATTATTATTAATGTATCCCAATAAAATATAAATAAAAACCTAAGAAATATCACAAACAATTGAAAGCTAACTGCCTATTATACAAAATATAATGTTAAATAAGGCATTTTTTGAACACATTATTATTACTATATTATTATTATTGCGGCCTAATAAAATACATTTACAAACCTAGTTTATGGGATATAGTGTTTGTCTTAGCCGAAGGCCACAACAGCTAGTGCTATCAAAAAAAAATATGTTGATAGTTTACATCCTATAATTTTAATAATAATAATAATAATAATAATAATTTGAAACTGAACTGTCTATTATACAAAAATAAATATTGTAAATAAACTGAACTGTCTATTATACAAAAATAAATATTATAAATAAACTGAACTGTCTATTATACAAAAATAAATATTATAAAAAATTTGTTGTGCCTGTTATTAATACTATTTATTATTATTATTGTGTCCTAATACAATTAAAAAATAAATAAAACCATAAAATAAAAAAACAGAAGTTATGACTAATTTGAACTGCTCGCGGAACCAATCAGTTTTAGCGAACGACTACTGAATTACTTATGTACACTTAGTATTTAAATATATAACATATGAACAATCAATCAAGAATTGTTGTATGGAAGTTATATTGATGGCAAGCTCAAAGCGCAATTTAAGGTTTTCTCAAATACGGGCAAGCACACAAATAAACAAATTTGTCATCAGTTTGAAAACAACTCATTTGCATATGCATATATAGAATCATATGTATTCAACATATGTACATACGACCCACATAAATATTGTAACTGGGCTAAGGCAGTTCAAACTAATCTTAGCTAGTTGCAAGGCCTCTAAGTATATAGCCCAAGTTCAACAACTACAATCCGCAAGTAATTGTAAAAAACGAATCAATATATAAAATTAATGTCAATCAAACAATAATTGGCTTTGACTGCCGGCCGTGTTGTGCAAGCACTGGACGGGAACGCTGTTTGTCCAAAGGAATATCGAATATTATATATAATTTCAATGTTTATCCAAAGCAATATCGAATATTATATACAATTTAAAGACAATTAAACTAAAATATAATTGCGATCTTTAAGCATGTCTCAAAAGTGCACCAAAAATATAAATTCCAAAAATATTAATGTAAAGTTTTCAGATTGAATTAAAAGTTAGTTGCCAAAGATTATATGCCCTTACAACAATGCAACTCACATACATATGTACATATATATATATATATATATATATATATACATGTGTGTTATATATGCATGTTATACATATTTTTTCAAATATGATTAACTGCTTATAGACAATAAACAGTTGAAAACTCTTGCAAATTGGTGTTTGCTTCAGATATCTTGAAAAATTACAACGTTTTCCTATCAGCTACTTCATTTTCATATATGATATAGTGGTCCGACATTGATTAAATTTTATGATATGATAAGAGTATAGATACAGTCGTAATTACCAAGTTTAGTTGCGATATCTTGAAAAACAAACATGTTTTTCATTCGAAAACTAATTTTTCGACCGACTTTGTATATGAGTTGAATTCTTATTTTGCGTTACATATTTCATAACAAAATTAAAGTACCCTCTGCAAGGTATACAAATGGTGCCCATAGATTCGTGGTCGGAACAGATGGATGATGGTTGATTTAAGATATTTTGAAATATTTTCTTCAGTCGCTTACATAAATATTGCCCAAATTTATTATTTATTTGTTGGCGATTTCTCTATAATATAAAAACAAATGATGACGTTTTGTTTATTTTTGTTGAATAGCATTAAAATAATTTAGAAATTTTGTACGTAACCAATGTATAAATAAATTAGAAACAAATACTATATACATACATGTACATACATGTACATATATGTACATATATCGAAACCGAGCATTTGGCAAACATTAAATATTTATATAGACGCTATATGCTCCATGACATTTGGCCAACAATAATTACTTTTCAATTTGGCTTCATTATTTTTTGTAAAATTTACCTTCTGCACTTAATCTGCGTTTTGGCCAACAATAATTACTTTTCAATTTGGCTTCATTATTTTTTGTAAAATTTACCTTCTGCACTTAATCTGCGTTTTTTTGCAGCACAATAAATATTCAACATATTTAAGAAAGAGCAGCAGTGGGAAATTACCCCAAAGCCGTTTTAAAAATTGTAGTTCATCAAATGCGAATGGCGAATTCAACTGAAATGGGCAGTAGAAGGTTGTGCAAAAACAAAAATTTTATGAACGAAAGCGAAGCGCTGATAAAAAGGGGGAGGCAATATTATTTAAAACAGAACCCGAAAAAAACATAAACACGAGGAAACTAGTTTGAACAACAATTGCGCATACACACACGTATTTATGCATGTATGTATATGTGCGTGAGAGAAACTACAATTACAATAATACAACAAAATAAATAAGAGAAATGCTAAGCACAGTAAAAAAAATTAGAAGCAACGGTTATCTTCGAGGTGCCGAAATAAAAATACCCTCGCGGACAAATGATAAATGTGTTTGCACACAAAAACGTGGTTTTTGACCGATTGTTCCTATAGAAGACTATATTATATACAAGTGTGGCCAATGTTGGTTAGGAAATCTTGAAAGACAAAAATGTTTTTCATATAGGAACTTATTTTTCGACAGATCGTTCCTATGATATATGTGACATTGATAAATCAAATCGGCTATTGATACTGATCAAGGATATATATACTTTACATATTAGTTGGAAATTTCCTCTACTATGAGTTAATCGTCAATTCGTGAATCTGGTAAACACTGTTGGGTCGCATGCCGTTGACAAATGAGAGCGAGTAAGATAGAGAGCGAGAGAGAGTGGGAGATGTTGGACAGAATAACACAGAATTAATAGAGAAGGCGCCAACCCCACACTAGCTAAATTCTATGTCAACACACACACACACGTGTGCATGTGTTTGTGCGATTGTATCAACATTAGATTGGTCATGGATTTAACTACGTATAAAACGTGGCGTATGAGAAACCACCGTTAAGCCGCAACTAGTTTTTGCCAATACTATTGCAATATGTGTAGGCAATGTGTGAATAACTGCTGTCGTTAAGCGTTCTGAAAATTTACATTTATTTTTCAAAGTCCATTCATTGTGCATGAAAAGTCACAAGAAAATTGAAATGCTTTTCCAAATTGCTCTACGTAGCACAATATATTTATTATTCACACTAATTAAACACGACGATTCCGTTTGGCAACAAAAACGCGATTTACAACTTTGCGCGCGTGAGTTTAGAAAGCAACTGAACAAACGCCGCATTCACTTAACTGAGTGCGTGTACGAGAGAGCTACACATATGCATATGTTGAAGAGCGCTAAAAATAACACAGATTTCACCAGCTGAGCGCTGACTTCACCACTAACAAAACTGGCGCGTAAATGGTAATGCATTTAAACAAACCCACCAGACACTTTACATGTCCAGCGCGCTAATGTGCTCCTACTGTTATCGAACTGTTAAACTCAAGTGATTCTGTTAGAATACTAAAATGCCTTTAACTTTATCACACAATTGCTATTTTCTGTAAGCAGCGTCATATATTCGAAGTAAAATTAATACATTTGTGATTATTATTAAAAAAATTAGGTTATATTATTACGAAAACAAATAAAATATTTGTGAACGCCCCCGGGTGGACTCGAACCACCAACCTTTCGGTTAACAGCCGAACGCGCTAACCAATTGCGCCACGGAGGCACTTGTTGAACTGGCTGACACAATATTATTTAGTATGTGCGCAAAAAAGGGCAACATATTTTCATCCCTTTGCCCTTGTATATTCACTCAAGGGTCTGGAATTTTAAATAACTTCTCATTTATGTTTTCAGCTTATGATTTGTTTCAATATAAGTACAATGAGACAATAAATAACATCTACGACGCTCAATAAATAAAAATATATCTATAATTCTTAACTTTTAATTATTGTAAAATAAATAAAATAGTTACGTGTATTTTTCAATTTTTTGTGGTTATTAAAAAAAAACAAAAAAAAATATTTGTCAGAAGTGGGATTCGAACCCACGCCCTCAGAGAGGACCAGAACGCTCGTACGAACCTCTGTTTGAGAGGCAAGATTTACAACCTTGAGTCTGGCGCCTTAGACCGCTCGGCCATCCTGACACTTGATGGCAGTTTGCCGCAAATCAAACTTATATGTTGTGAGTGTAACAGCAAACTGTTATCACTAAGCATACAATATTGTATTGTATGCTTAGTGCTGTTATCATGTATAACAGCTTTCAAGCACAGCCATATTTAGTTCCTTTGTTTATTTATGTTACTTATTTCACGCTCAGATGTGTCATTAAAAATAAAATAAATGTTAGCAAATGAATAAAGTGCAATAATTTAAAAATAATAATAAAATTAAATATTTTCTGTATATAATAATATAATATAATTTAATTATTATTTTACAAAATAACATCAGTGAAAAATTCAGCATTTTAAGTATGACTGCTGAAATAGCTTGTATACTACTTTTGCCCATTTAAACGCATTGGCCCATTAGCTCAGCTGGTTAGAGCGTCGTGCTAATAACGCGAAGGTCGCGGGTTCGATCCCCTCATGGGCCATTATTTTCTTTTTCTTTATTTTTTTTAGTGTTCAGCTTCAAGGTATCTTAGTGTATATATAAAAATGTTTTTACAGTTCGTAAATGTAATAAAATAAAAGAGAATGCTGCACGTACATATGTGAAGGTATTTATATTGATTTTTAAATCGGTGGCAAACCTGAAACAGCCTCGAGCACCCCGGGAAACCAAGTCATTAACTACCACTATCTAGATAGATGTTTTACGGGCATGGAACATTTGGTCAAAAAGGTTTTTGCAATGACTTTAATATGTCAACATGTCCAGCACAATCAGAGCAACAAATTTACTCTCATGCCGGGCACATTACGATAAAAATTCTCAACCCCCGCGACGATGATGTCATGAGAACAAAGTAAAAGAAATCCGAGCACAAGTACAACGTTTATGCTGAGACATTGATGATCTCAGAAGCAGAGCCCTCATTAACGAACAGCCCAGACACCCATTTAATGCCTTATCTAAAGAGATTGCTGGACTAAAAGGTTTTTGCCACCCTGCGTTGCTAATTTAATTTTAAACTTGTTAATATCAGTCGGCCCGGTGAATTGCGACCACTAAGAAATATAACAAGACTGTTGCAGTCGGGTGTAACCGACAGCGCAATACTTGTTCACAGTGCAATAACAACCAACACATGTATATTTTGTACACATAAAAAATAATGCAAATTTTGATATGATTTTTAATTAAATTTTTACCTCTTCAGAATCTGTTTCAATGTTATTTTTTGTACTAATTGTGACAACCACAGTCGATTAAAAATATAAATAAATAATAATAATAAATAAATATTTTGTATAATCCATATGCTTTTAATGCAGAATCTAGAGAACAAATATTGACCAAAATGCCACCAAACATGAAATTCGGTTCTGTTTTAGTTATGTGTGCTATAGATTCGGGAGTTATGCACATACATTTTTTTTTTTCAATTGTTAATAAATCAAAAAAATTATTTAATACTCAATATATACTACAATAATATTCAAAAATATTTCTTATACTTTTCTTAGTAAGCGTAACGAATTTTCTTCGTAAAAAGATGTATCTAGCAACCAGTTGTTTTTTATTTCAAAAATTAAAAATCATTTACAATTCTAACAGATTAATATGAATACATCTGCTCAAATCCAAACCAAAGGCTGTGAAAAGCCGATTCTCATCCGAAAGCGTACGGATTTAAATAATATTAATGCTAATGGCCCAATGAAGTCTAAAAAGCACGTTACTTTCAAACGTTTCCCGGAATATTACATATATTCAGCGAATTGGCAAATGGAAATGGAAAACGTAGAAACGTGTTCGCTTTCAACTGATGATTGGGTAACTATTAGCTAACTAAAAATTCAATATTATTAACCGTTGCCTTTATAGGGACTAAATCGCGACCAGATGAGTGAATTATCTGCCCATGGAAAATAGCTGCAGAAAACATTTTTACTTTATATTTTATTATTATGCCAAAAGTCTATTACTTGATTACGTAATAGACTAGATGGCCAACCGTTTTATCCAAAGCAAACAGTCTATTGGACGTGGCCGGAAGCTGAAAATGTATTTTATGGAAGCGACGTGACATTTGACAAACATTTTCTAATATATGTACTTCCCATATTTAAGGTTTTGTTACCTCTTTTAGAGTGGGAGGCCTATTGAGTTAGCCCAGGTTTTTAGTAAAAATTAGATAAATTTTATAAATAATTGTAGGAATTTGGAATATAGGCACTATATATCTATAGTTAGTTTTGACCGATTACACCTATAGAAGACTATTTTAAATAAATATATCTTGGCTGTTGATACTGACCTAGAACATTTATACTTTATATGGTCGCAGACGTCTCTATTTTTGCGTTTCGCATTTGGTGACAAAACTATAATAGGTATAAACAAGAAGAGATTTCAAAATATTTATATAGTTTACAAGCCGTTCCCATTCACCCTTATCATTCAGTCAAAACGTGTTGTCAATCTACTATTAAATATTTTAAAGCAACGGTTTGTTTATGCATGTCCAAATATTTACAATGCGCGAAATACCCAAGCACAACAGGATGAGAGATTGTCAATTTGGATTACAGCCCTTAAATCAAAAGATAATGCAACTAACTGACAGTCAGACATATATGGAATATATAGCAACTACTTTAAGCAAGTCACATTATTTACATTTATAGTATAGAAAATCATGCAGTACATATAATTTGGAGACATGTAAATAGGGACGAAACGGAACAGGTGTCAGGGCCTGGAGTCCAACAATGGCCTGATAACAACGATTATCACTTCAATCTCGAGTATAAGAATTACGGCTTTAACTATGATTATTTACAACGGATTATAAATATTAGGACGGAGTGTGCGTCAGAAGAATTTCGATAGGCTGCAGTCGGGGCATATATAAAGCCGGGCAGCGCCAGTTAAGGGTATTACAACACCATAGCAACTCGGAAAATGTTTTACCAGACGACTATTGTGCTGCTGCTGCTGGCCAGCTGCCATGCGGCCATCACGCCCCTTGGCCTGGTGCCACAGCTGGATGGACGGATTGTGGGCGGCGCTCCAGCGGCCATCAGCTCGCATCCGTGGCAAGTGTCGGTGCAACGTTCGGGCGCCCATTTCTGTGGCGGATCAGTGATCAGCGAGTACTTCGTGGTCACCGCCGCCCACTGCGTGCTCAGCTCGGGCGTCACCGCGGCCAATCTGAAGGTGCGCGTCGGCTCCACTTCCAAGTACTCCGGCGGCTCACTCGTCGCCGTGGCGGCGATCAAGGCGCACGAGGGTTACGACAGCAGCAACAAGATGAACGACATTGGCGTGCTTCGCCTGAAGACCAAGCTCACCTTGGGCAGGAACAACGTGAACAAGATTGTGCTGGCGAGCAGCACGCCTCAGCACGGCACAGCGGCCACCTGCACCGGCTGGGGCACCACCAGCTACCAGGGCACCTACTCGGCCGCCCTGCTGTACATCAATACGCGCATTGTCAGCCGCACGGAGTGCGCCAGCTCCAGCTATGGCTACGGCGCCAAGATCAGGCAGACAATGATTTGTGCGGCGAGCAGCAATAAGGATGCCTGCCAGGGCGACTCCGGCGGACCGCTTGTATCCGGCGGCCAGCTGGTCGGCATCGTGTCCTGGGGCAAGAACTGCGCCCAGCCCAACTATCCGGGCGTCTATGCCAATGTGGCGGAACTCAGAGATTGGGTGAACAAGGCTCTGCTAACCGTTTGAAATAGTTAAGGCAATTACGAGGTTCGAGTCCCAGTTTAATGGGACAGCAGCCAGTGATATTTATAAGTAAGATTTACAGTTTATAACTATTCTAATAATAATGATGTAAATGATACAAATAAAAAATGTAATCCAATTTAAATCAGGGTTTAGGAACCAGTGCTTTTAACAGTCGTTCACGTAGTGAAAAGAGTATATTTGTTGGTTTGTGCAATGTCCGTCTTGCTGTCCGTCCGTTCGTCAGTCTTTTTGTAGACACTTTAAGTTTGGAATATATTCTCTTGTATCCCAGGGTCAGATAAAGTGTTACGATTTTTTGGGCTAAAATCAATATATCTCCCTCAGTTTTAAAGCTAGATACATTAAATTTTTTAAACGCCAACTCCCGCCAACTCCCCACAAACTGTAAAAATCGAAAATTTTCCAAAAGAAAAGTACTAATTAAGACCGTTTTCGACTGTTTTAAGCTGTTACTGTCGGTACTGTTACTGTCGGTTATACCCGACTGCAACGCTCTTACTTGTTAAAAGTCAGGTTTATAGTCTATAACTATATCCTATAGTAATAATAAGTAATAGTACAATCAATACAATTAAAGAGTTTAAATTCTCCATAATTTTTGTGAGTATATCTTAAAATAATAATCTTAATGAAATTAAAGAGAGAAAAACGTGTTGTACATTGTGAAAAAATTAATTTGAAAGCTAGAATCATAGTATAATTTCAAAAATGTACTCAACAGGTGGTTCTCTCTCTCTCTCTTTCTCTCTTTCTCTTTCTCTCTCTCTCTCTATCTCTTGACAATAATTTTTCATTTTTAATAGATCGTATTAACACAGAGCTGATTCTCAGGCTGCAAATACTTAATTGTTTAAGACAAAACGAAGCTTACGTGATTTCTGTTCATTGTTATAAATAGAAAAGAGGCTTTCGCCCACATATTTTTCTATGCGGGTGAATAAATATGTGATTTAACTGGCTTGAACACTCACACAAAGTGCTTGAGTCATAAATGAAATCATATTACAAATAAACCAACTCTTTAATGTTATATCTCACAATTTGTAGTTTAAGTAAAGTTTTCGTTCACCGTACAACACACCAAACAGGAAACGGGACTGTCATCGTTATATACATGCATATATATAATATATATAACACATTGCAAATGCAAACTATATAACAAAAGTTATGTCTATGGCAAATACTTGTCAGCTGAAAATCATCGCAACAAGAAATGAGACACATTAGGAAAAGAACACAATGTTTGCATCAATATAAATGAAATATCTACGAGGGACAGTTGGCTAACAAAACTTTTGCAGCTCTATTTCTGATCAATGCTGATCAATGATCAATTCCTGGCACGCTCTCCTACGTTGAAAAAGATGAGAGGACTGTTTTTGGGCAAGCAACTATTGACGGCGGATGAAATTTCAGATGCAGCAAATGGCAGAAACTGGCATGCTTTAAAGGACTGTCTGAAAAATGCAATTCGGATTTGGATTTTAAATGAGACGTCGGCTCCTTTCACCTTGATAATTTTCACACCTGGCTTTAAATCAAATTTTGGGCAGACGGGAAATGCCAAGCCCATATACTCTGTATTTATTGTCTTATTTTATATGATGTATATGTATATATTTTTTAGTATATAACTTTCTTTAATAACTACTACTACATTTATAGTACTTGTAGTAAATATAAACAAAAAATGCTTCTTTAAATTTTACCCACAAAAATTAATATACACATAATGTTTTTGTTTACCTACATTTCTTATTAATTTTAAAAATATAACACATGCTAAACTAAAACACGAAAAAACAATTCGACACCGAAGTAGACATTATAATTAATGTACTAGAGCTCCTAATCACGGGACATTGTATTGCATTAAGTACTTTATAAAATAAATTTGTATATTTATCATTACAAAAGCATTAACAATAAACAATAAAAATAAAATAAAATAAAACAAACTGCATATTTTCTATAGGGGTACTCCATCTCGTTTTGATCTCAAATTCAAGCAGATCCCAGCAGGACGCACTCACCTTCGTATTCCTTGCGTTTGCTGCGTAGAAAAGAAGTGGTCATGCGCAGGCCGCGAGCCGCGTTGGATAAAATGGAGGCTCTGGAATCCTTGCGATTACGCGACTTGCGCCTGAAGCTATTATCGCCGCCAGCTGCCGTGCCCGTTCCCGCTGGCTGGCAGGAGGAGAGCGTGCCGGCCGCCGA
Source organism: Drosophila colorata (assembly GCA_035041545.1). Lineage (NCBI taxonomy): Eukaryota > Metazoa > Arthropoda > Insecta > Diptera > Drosophilidae > Drosophila > Drosophila colorata. The sequence continues at coordinate 1,114,208 of JAWNLD010000233.1, forward strand.
CGAGGACTGCGGTGTGATGGGCGTGTTGGGTGTGTCGGAGTCGATGAACCCAAGATTGCTATTGGCACTGTTCAGGTGTATACTCGTATGGCTCTCGACGGGCAGCTTGCCGCTCAGCGAGGCCGCCAGCTGCTCGTCCAGGCCATTGGTCGTCTCCTGTGTGAGCTGCTCCAGCGATTCAAAGTCCCGATTGATAGCCGGCGGCATCGAGTGCCGGAACCATGACTCCTGGCGCTGCTGTGCCGCACGCTGCTGCCGTCTGCGCTGGCTGGCAATGCTCGGATTGCAGCTGGAGGTCGTGTTGGTGCGGCTCAGCTCCACGGAAAAGTTGCGATTGTTTTGGCCATTAACTGGAGCTTGTAGCTCCAGACTTTGACGCTGGTAACAGCCGGACATGTTGTTTGTTTCTTGTCGAATAGTTTATTCCAAGGCACTTAATAAGTATAACTCAAGTATTTGGTAGATCAAGGCACCTTTTAAAGCAGGCTAATTGGGAGTTTGTTTTTATTTGATTATTATATCGTTTCGTTTATCAGTTATCAGTTATGTAAGGTCTTTAACCTCCGTGGGTGGGTATTGTATTTGTTTTGGGTGTTTCATTTTCGAGTTCGAATTTAAAGGACGTCTGTCATCGTCAACCTCAGACTTAACAACAGCCTTGAACTTAGGGTCTGACATGTGTGTGTGTGTGTGAGAACCAAAACAACTGACAGTCAGATTTTTGAATGAGCTTTCAGCCAAATGTAACTACTTGCAGTCGAACATCAAAAATTTATATCATTCGAAAAGGAACATGGCTAACTCTATAGTCACGCATATGTAGTAGTACGATGTAGTAGAACATCTAGTATATATGCACGCCCTGAAACAGTTGCATTTCTACAAAATTGGTTAAAGGCACTTAACACGTTTCACATGAGCTAGTTGCATGCAGCTGCTGGTCGTATTTCATTTGTTGGGTAAATGCACTAGTTAAGCGTCGCAGAGCCTTCAAATTATCGAACTGATTGCAGTTAGCGCTTAAGTTAGAGCTTGGCCAACTTTATGGCCAGTTGTGAATATGACTTTATCTTCATTTTAAACACTTGTACTCTTAAAACACACATAACGCAAAATACATTTTCCTCTTTCTCTCTATTTTATTCAATTCCGGCGCCAACCGAACAAAATGCGTCCACAACGTGCAAGAGCCGAAAGCCAACTGCGGCCAATTCGCTGGAAAAGGACACAGCCAAAGCGGCGCTAGTCAATATTAAGTCCTTCGTATCCGGCACGAAGTGCCCAATAGTAAACGTTGTCAAAGTACAGGAAGTCGTGACATATTAAATAAGCGGTAAAAATACTTTTAAATTTACTGAATAGAGTGCAGAGCTGATTCAATTGTCAATCACGTTATTTAAAATAGGCAAGAACAAATTTGCAATTGATTTCTATTGAATGTTAAGTCAATATAAACTAAATTTATGCGTATAGCCTCAACAGTGCCAAGCATTTAGTGTACAGTTACTTAATATTCCGTCTTAACTCTATCGGCGTCAGTTAGGCCCATTAGCTCAGCTGGTTAGAGCGTCGTGCTAATAACGCGAAGGTCGCGGGTTCGATCCCCCCATGGGCCAACTAATTTTTTAATTTTTTTAATTTTATTTTTTTGTTTTTATTTATTTAGTAATTGACATTATAAGAAAAAGCTTTGCGAAAGATTATCAATTATTTTGTATTTTTTTAAAAGAGCTGCATTAACGTACAAAAAAATTGTCGGCCCGTAGGGCAATTAGTGTACAACTTTAAGGTAGTGTTGTTTATCCGAAATGAACATCGATTTTTTATATCGGGTTAGAAAATCGTGTTGATTATCATCGTTGTTTCGATATATCGAAAGAAAAAAAGATTATCTAGTTAAAATTGGAAAACAGAGATTTTTTTAATATCAATAACGTAAAGTTCGCTTTCTTTTAGTCGGTTTCAGCTTAAGATTAAAGATTCGAAAAGGAATCGATTTTAAGAATCGATCGAGGGGAATCGAAATATCGTAAAAATGATTATCGATAAAATTTCAAAAAATTGCTGCTGTTAACATCGATATTTCGATTTTTTTAACAAAACTACTCTAAGGCAAACGCCATACAATATATTACCAATAACATTTTTTATATAAACTACAAATTACAGCGTTTGTGCCAATTTATATTTTTTATTTATTTAATAATTAACATCTCAAAAAATTAAGGCAAACGCTATACGAAATATGATCAATAAAATTTGTTATATAAACTGAAAACAACAGCTTTTATTAACCCTTCTACCCCAAATCTTATCAATTCGGTTTTCTTATTAGAGACATTTCATTGTGAGCCAACTATCATGTTTACCTATGAATCACACCACAAAAGTGAGGAAATGAGCAGCACTCATACAATCTTTTTTTTTTTAGATAATTGTGTATTTTTGTAATTATATCTAAATGTTTACCTGTTTGGAGAAGACCGGCAGCTTCTTGGCGAGAGCGGCGCTTGGGCCGTGTTGAAGTTGTGGCAACGGCTGCATCCTCTTCTTGGCGCTGGTAACGTGAAACCATGTGTGTGTATGTGTGGGTGTGTGTAGGGCTTCGCGATGTCGATTAAGCTCAGTGCAACTGGTGTGTGAAATAAGTCACAATCACAGCGGACAGCGGAAAGAGTAAAATTTAATTGCACCGAGTTTTTGTCACAATGCACATTTAGCTGTTGCTATTATCTTGCACTCATACTGTTGCTAGTTAATTACTATTATTATTATGCGCCCACAGTTGATAAGCGCAAACAGGAAAATAACAACAAACACACATGCGTAGAACCGTGCGACATAAACAGACTACTAAATAAGCGGCAGATTGATAACATTTTGCTGTTATTAGCAGTGGTTCTTGCTGCTAAAAGCAAAAGTCTGTTTCAATTGTTTAGAAAATATATATAGAAGGTAAGTTGAGAGAGACAAAAAATGCGTTCGTTTGTCACGAGCTGCATGGAAATATTAACAAATCTGTAGCAAAAAACACCGCCCCCTTTTAATTGATAACAGTTCCCTAGAAGCGAACAGCTGTTTTGAACATTTCCGCTTATGTAGTCGTTCAGTGAAGCCCCACAAGTGCTTAAATCTTATTAAATTCAGGGCTGCATACATATCCGTAAACGCATCTGGCAACGCCAAATAGCTAATTGCTAATTATACGTTAAATTTCAAAAGGTCGCCTTTTCTGGAATTGCCATACAAATTGTAATTTTTTAAAACCAACTACAAATGTATTTTATTCTATAATATAATGGTACAAAACGCTTAGGTCTAGTATCTTTTCAAAAACTAATTTTTTTACATTGTACAGCAAAACAATTCTACGATCATAAGATAATTTCAATATCCTCTTCGATTGTTAACTGCAAACGAAAATTCATAGCAAGGGAAATAAAAGAAAGAGCATTAGGCATTTCAATACAAGCATATTATTATTGTTATATAAAATTTGTTTGATATGGCAAAATGGCACTCGGCATCAGTTTTCAGAGGGGTTAATTCCCAGGATAAATGTATGTGTGTATATGATACTGTTTCGACATTGTTAGTTGTGCGCTTATTAACTATGTATTTTAAGGTCATTCAATATGAACGAATGTGTCTGGCCGTTAGTACCAGTTAGGTGTAGGTGTAGGTCGATTAGAAACTTGCATTTGTTAGATATACATATAGGTTATATACTTTTATTATACACAGTCTTTTATTTTATTTAAGAAAAATGCAAGTATGCAAATATTTGTATTAATAACTCGTTGCTTCGTGCCCTATATACAAACATTTACAAGAACATTCAAAGAAACAAGAATTAGTAAACAAAATAAAAAGTGAATCGTGAGAAATGAACGAGAAAAAAACGAATTTCGGGTTGATAATTGGATCAAATCAATTGTTATAACACATTCTCCATATTCGAGCGAACGTTGCGTAGTACATTGTGCGTTTTCAGTATTTGGTTCTTGATGTCTTTTTCAACTTGTGCTTTAGCTTTGTTAACAACCCGCAACTTTTCGTAGGTGTCTTCGAATGCTCGTTTTGTGCGTATTAGTTTACGCCGTAAGTCGGCATTTTCTTGCTCTACCTTGGCGCAGTCGTGAATGGCACTCGGAGCAGCCGCCTCCGCCTCTTGCAAAATATCTGTTAATGGAAAATCGTTTAATTATTTTTGTTGAAATGCAGTCGTTCAAATACTAAGATGAGTAACGCACACATTTGAATGTTATTCGACGCTGAAACAAAAGAGCGCGGCTACAGAAAGTGTGACGTCACAATATCGTTAGATTCTCAAATTGTATAGAATCTACAGTCCGATGATTTAAAGATTTTGGACAACAAGCCCGAAATAGGTAATTGGATCAAAACATCTTTTAAAACAAAAAAGTTGAGTTTTTATCCGATTTTTCCTCTGGGCACTATATGATATAGTGGTCCAATGGGGACAATTTTTATTTATGTGCTCTCTCGAATAATACGTATCTATACCAAGATTCATTACGATATCTTGTTAATTTTAGTCGATAATCTACTTTAAGAACGTGACAAAATTCCGATATTGTGACGTCTCAATTTGAAGTTTTGTAGCATCTTACTCATCTTAGTATTTACATGGAAATATTCGAGCTTACCATCTTTCTCATCCACAATTTGAGTTTCTTGCTCGGCCAGCTCCACAGTCTTGAGCAGCGTGCGCTGCGCACTGGACAGCTCCACGCTGAGCACGCGGCCCGTATCGCTCTCGATGCCCAGGTCAGGGGACGGATTGTTGATGCGTCCGCCGGCTGTTGTGGCGCTGAAGGCGGCGCGTTGCGGCACCTCCTCCGACGTGTAGCCGGACTGCGAGACATCGCTACGCTGTGTTGGGCACTGATGCTGTCGCTGTTCCTCCTGCAGCTGGGTCAGCTGTAGCTTCAGCTCCTCCAGCCGTTTCTCCAGGTGCAGCTTGTCGTTGTAGGCCTTGGTGCGCTCCATGATCGCCTTCGATGCATGCAGCGTGCTCTCGTCCAGCTCCTTTTTGAGCGCACGTGCCGCCAGCTCATTCTCCACGAGCGTCTGCTTGAGGTCCTTTTCGCTTTCCTGATAGAACTCCAGCGTGCGTTGTGCCTCGAGCAGTTGACCCTTGAGCTCGTCGTGCTGGCATACGGCAATCCAGTCGCGAGCCAATGCTTCCTGCTGCAGTCGCTGCTGTTCCGCCGCCTCCAGCTGGAACTGCGCCAGTTCCTGGTGCGCCTCATCCAAGCTGGCAGAGTGTTGTTGTTCCATTTGCAGCATTTTCTGATGCTGCTCCTGCAGCTCCAGCTCCGCGATTTGCGCGTCCGCCTGCAACGTTTGGTGCGCCATCTGCAGCTGCTCGAGCTGCTGCGTCCTGAGCTCCAACTGCCGCTGCAGCTCGGCCATTTCCTGATCATCCTGGTTGCCAATCGCACGCAGATCCGCGTGCAGGGCCTCGTTCTGGGCGCGCAGCTGTTCCAGCTGCTGGGTCAACTCCAGCGCGCGCAGCTGCTCCAGCTTGAAGCGATTGTCCGCGTCGACCAGCTGGCACTGGACATGCAGGATGCGTTCATCGCGCTGCGCTATCAGCGCCTCCAGCTGGTTAATGCGCTCCGTTTGGCGACTGCGCTCCTGCTTGAGCGTGCCGACCGAGCAGGCGTGCCCCTCGCTGTCCGATTCGCTCAGCCGCTGCTCGCCCACGCCCATGCTGTTCGAGGTGTCCTCCAGGCCTATGCGAGCCAACGAAACCTTACGATCGGGCTCCGACCACGCTTCGGATTCGCTCTGGTTGTCTGGCTGCTGTTGCGGCAGGGGCAGCGAGCGCCGCTCCTTGCGCGCCTTGTTCGCCGCCTGGAGATCCTCATGTGAATTGTACGTATGATTGCACTCATCCGCCTCGGTGTACAAGATCTCCGACAGTTTGCTCAGCTGCGCCAGACTCTGATCGGCCAGCGAGACGCCCGTGATGGACAGCGTCATGTTGAGGCTCTTGGACAGGTCCAAGCTACGGTCAATGGCCCGGCGCATGGCGTGCCGACGATCCGCTGCCAGCACGCCGAGCACGTCCTTGTGCTTGAGCAGCGAATTGAGGAAACCGGCCAGCTCTTCCAGGCGATTTGTGAGCACGCCGCAGACATCGGCGCACTCCAGCCGCCACTTGTTGGCGTTCTCCACGTCCGCCTGCATGTTGTGCAGCTCCTGACGCAGCTGGTTGGCCAGAGCGCCGCTCTGCTGCACCTCGTCCAGGCGATGCAGCAGCACGTCCACCTTGCGCTGCAGCAGCTTGTTGCGCTTGACCGCCTTGGTGTAGTCCGCCTCCGTGAAGGATTGCTGCAAGTCAGCGCCAGCTGTGGAATCATCGCCGGACACTTCCACGGAATGCTGAGAGCTGACCAGTTTGGTCAGGCGCTCCACCTCGCGGTTCTTCTCCCACAGCTCCTTGTTGACCAGGTTCTGCAAGTTGGCCGTCTTCTTTTTGACATCCGTCTGCAGCTGCTTGATCAGCTCGTTCTGATCAGCGATCTGTCGCTCATAGCGCTGCTTCAGGCTGCGAGAAATGTCCGCGGCGGAGGTCTCAGTATCACTCAGCGAATGGAACTGTTTGCTGGGCGTCGTTTTGCTGACATCGCTCTTTAAATAAAATTATTAACAAATTAGAGCACCGGCTAAAGCAGTCGAAAACGGTCTTAATTATTAGTGTTAATTTGGAAAAGTATAGCTTTAGCTCTAAGATTATGGGAATATGGATTTTCGCGGTTTACCCGTCCCCAAGATATATAGATTTGATCGGTTTGCCACGCCCACAGTTGACGTAGGCAAACAAATTTTGTGCGATCTTTAGAGGAGGTAATTAGTAATCTGTATAAACAACTGTAAGTAACTAGCTTTAAAACTGACGGAGATATATCGATTTGATCGATTTGCCACGCTCCCAGTGGGATTAGCCAAAAAATCTTAACACTTTTCACTTCGTGAACGAGTATAAAAATGCAATTTCGCGACTTCATGCGGTTTGCTTTGCTATTTACCTGCTGCTGCTGCGGCTGCTGCTGCTGCTGCTGCTGCTGCGGCTGCTGCTGCTGCTGCTGTTTGATTTTGTTGATTTCCTTCTCCTGGCTGCTCAGTTTCTGCATCAGCTTTTGTATGGTGCGACAAGCTTGTTCGTGTACTCGCTCCCGTTCTGCCAATTTCTCCTCGGCGTCCAGGAGCTCGCATGTCTTGTCGGCCAGTTGTGTGCGCAGATCGGGAATGGGCTGAAAGTATATGTATATATGATATATAGACATATTTTTTACACACGCATTTGGCGACTTATAATAAGATACAGCTGATTGAACTGACTGACTGATTGATGGTTAACAAACCGCCCAAACCATAAGAGCTAGGCAGCTGAAGTTTTCACCTTTTTCCCGTTTGTGTTTTGAGTGCACAGAGAATTGGAAAAATCCATCGTCAGGGCTGGAAATTTAGTGAGCAACGGTATAATTTTACTTTATTGCTCTTCAACTGATTTGCTTTCACTTTTAAAAAAATTTAAAAAAAAAAACCCACCTTCTGGGTAGAAAATGGTAGGCCAAGGTTGTATGGGCAAAAGTTAAATTTTGTTCGAACAACTTCAAACCTTTTTTTAAAGTTCAACAACTAATTTTATTGAATACATTTTTCAACGATTTGTAATAATCCAACTCCCAGATCGGAAAATGGATGGGAAAACTAATCTAAGAAACCTGTTTTGTTTCCCTTGGGCAAGGGAAAGCACAAGTTTATTTCTCAGCTTTTAGATAATCGACGCAACGGTTAGAAATGAGGGAAAAAACTGTAATCAAATCCAGCGGGGAATATACTTGACCCCGGGCAAAGCCGGGCAACGCCTGCCAGTTGAGAATAAAGCAAAAGAAAACCAATTCGATTTCTGCACATGTCAAATTACGCCCACTGTATTTTTTTCGATTTTATTTGAATTACATTGTAAGTATTTAATAACGAGAAATTTTTGCATAACTACCAGCGAATAGTTTGACACTCTATGCTAACAAAGTTGAACTCGAAACTATAAACGAAATTGCGCCGGCCGGCTTTAGTAGGGTATGTTAAGTTTGGTCATCAGATCGTCAGCGCGAATAGAGCACGGTCCTGATTGCGCCATGCTGCATTTCGGACAGTGTAGACATCAACACCGTGGCCGAGCAAAATAAACATTGCAGACACAGTGCTGCGCCTCTGTCTAGAAACACAAAATGGCGCATCGAATTATTGTGCGATCTATTCTCGCGATCGAACACAATCTTTAGTGGGGGTAAGCAATCAGTTGGGGGGGTGAGCGGAGCACCAGCACCAGCGGCACAACAGCTCACGCAGTCCATTGAACGGCGGCAGCGAATAGTTGTAAAAGGCCGTGCTTGGCGCCGCAACGGATAACGGCATTGTCGCCACTCGGCAGAGCTGCGGGCGGGATTGGATGTATTCGAGAGTTACGGGTTCACAATTCTCAAATGGATCACCTCGGGCATTGAGAAATACAATTTCCTGAACTGCCTGGCGCTCGAGAGATCCTGATTGCCAAGCAATATGCTGATCGCCGAAAAGTTGGAGCGGTGCGCGCAACTGTTGCCACAGCTTTGAAAGTCACGAAACTTGTCAAAGCGCATCGGCTGCACAATGGCAATCCGCTCCAAGCAATGCAGTCGATCCTTGCGCTGCAGCTTACTGCTCAGATCCTGAAAGAATTGCTTTTCGCGTCGGACCATGTCCACCTCACAGCTCTGCTTGCGAATCACGTTCTCGTACTCAACAAGCCGTATACAGAGACGCCGATGCGCGCGATCCTTTTCGTTGTGCATGTCCTTGTGGCGGCAATAGGCGTGGATTAGGGTCTGACGTGGATCTGCGTCTGCACGCCTACTTACTTCCATCACCTTAAGGGTCCGGCGCTGCACATCCAGCACGGTCACCGCGTCCGCTATCCACTTGTTCTGACACTGCATTTCGTGCTCGGTGGCTGTTAGCTCGCTGAGCAGGCGTCTATTCTCGGTCAGACAGGCGCTAAGCTCGAGCTTCTGGCGCTTTATCGTTTGCTAAGAGAAACCAATCAGAGACCCATGCTCAGCGACTCTGCACACACACTCGCATACACACACACACACACACACACACCTAACTGCTTACCTAAATCTAAAGTGTTTACTTACATTTGCAATTTCATCTGTTTCCGTTTGCTTCTCCAGTTGCTCTAACAATTCGGCATTCTTAATTGCCAGCTCCTCAATCTTGGCCTCACATGCCACCAGCGACTCCTGGCGATCGACCAGATCATTTGCCAGGAGTTCATGCTGCCGCCTAGACTCTGTCTCCCGCAAATTAGCCTCGAGCAATGCGTTCTCCAACTTAAGCACCTGGAATATAAAATAAATTTATATACGTATACCTAATTCTCTTTTATCACGAATTAATTTAACAGGGTTTTTAAATAATACGCACAAAAAGTTAAATAAAATTGATCTTTTTACACGTATTGATTTGTTTTAATACAATTTTACATACTCTATGAATTTTTTCATACAATATTTAGTGTTCTATGTATTTCTTTTATTTTTACTTCTCACAAATTATACATTTTAACTTTGTAAATTGTTAATGGCATCTTACAGGAAACTTTCTATTGGTTTATTACGAAATCAAGCACAATCTTTAATAACTGACTTCGTTCGAAAAAGTACTGAAGTAGCAACAATGAGAAAAAGAGATAATAATAGAGAAATAATTTACCAAAATTATGATTAAAATAATTTTAGTAATAACAGTGATACTGGAGTCTTAGGCAAAGGTATGCTTTTATTGCCAGAAAGTGACATTGAATTGACATTTTGTTATGTTTATAATAGTTTAACTGCTTTTATATTAATGAATTTCTAATATTTTCTTGTTCAAAATCATAATTTATTTCTGATAATATATTAAAAAACTTCTCAAGTGAACTCAACCAATAATTTTTGTGTTTTGTACTTTTAAGCTGCTATTTTAGGTCTGAGACATATCTACTATTTTTCCATTTCGACAATATTTTTTTTTACACGAAATTAGATGCAAACAATTTGTTAAATTACAAAATTTGACAAACCAAAGGCAAGAAATTGGTTTGAAACTTAAGCCGAACCATTAACAATTTGTATTTCCTTTACTTACCTCGGCTTCCAGGGTCTTGAACTTTTCAGTATTCAGAGCATCCATGGACTTTTTGGTTGCCTTCTGCTTAGCAGCTGCCTGCTCCCAAAAAACAAATTTTTAATGTACACATATGGATTTTTATGTATCACAAGCTCACCTCCAACTGATGTATATATTGCTGCATTTGCTCAATCATTGCCTGACTCTCCATATCAGCCTTCTTTTGCATATCCTCGTGCTGTGATATAGCTCGGGCCGCATCCTTCAAAAGTTCTGTCTTCTCCTCGACTCTCTTGCGCAGTATTTCGATCTCAATTTTTGAATCAATCAACTGTTTGGAGGGCGAATCGGCTGCATTTTTAGCACCGCGTGCGCCATGCTGACCCTCCTCCATGAAATAGATGCGCAGCTTCAAATTGAAGTTCTCCTTGCGCAGCGTCGACATCTGCTCCTCAAGCTCGCGCACGGACCGACCCTGCATCGGTGAATGGATACCGCCCGGCGCACGCGCTGCATCAAAACTGGTATCTATGAAGGGAAAGCGAAACCATCGTTAGTTAAATCTATAAGTTGCGATCAAACCCGTGCATTTCCTTAACCATCAAACATGATTAGACCGTTTGTCGTGGAAGTCCTTGGCGATACTGCTGATAGTATGCCGTTCTTGCCCATTCCGGCAATAAATAAAAAATATATAAAAGGAAACTGAGTGACTGATTTTCATATAGTATTTACGGGTGTGTTAACAACTAAACTCTAATAAAATAGTTGTTTGTGTTGACATAAGACACACGGACAAGTAGCTCACATCAGACATATAGTTGCCCCCAAAAAAACGAAAAAAAAATGGAAAAAACTTGGAAAGATGACAGTAAATGCTTTTTCAAAACTTGATAGGCTTAGTCTTGTACCTCTAAATGTGCGGCAAGGTTAATTTCCCTTGGCATCCAAAATACAACTGTTTTACCCTGTTTCTTACTTACATGAATTTTCCATGGTTACATCGTGTAGACCGCTTGGACTTGTGCTGCAAATAAAAACCATAAAACTTGATTAGAACTGGCGAGAGGCTTCACAAAATAAATACAAGTTCCAAGCACATTTTCCTATAAGTATTTGTCGGAGTACAATAAAACACAAGTAGATAATATTATAAGTACTTATGTATATTTGTTGAAAACTCTGCCACAGTTCAAACGGCTTAGGAACTGAATTTGAAATTTGTTTTTGTTTTTATCCTATCAGTGTCAAAGTTATTTGTTAAAAATCAACATGATAGCTTACTAAATAAAAAATTTACCTCCAACACGGTCGGAAATAAGTTGTGACCAAGTTTTCTTTTAAATTTTAAATTTCAAACTAATTTTTTGCCCTTTTGGCAATATGTGCAACAGGCTAAAACAATGGCTAAAACTAATAGTAATATTTGTCAAGAAAAACAATTAGCTCGGATAATGTTGGGTTAAACCAGCTAGTACTTTAATATTCATCTTATAACTCTACAAAATAAATGTTTTTCTGTTGGCAGTGTATATATGCTCGCTAAGTATATAAAATATCAATCCGTTTCTGTTAAAATGGTCGTAGTCTCCAAAAAGGTCTCGGTTGTTGTTGTTGAGATTTGAGTAGTGTTCGATTGGAAACAGCTGTCCGCATCCGCGAGCGTTCCGTTGCAGAACTCCTCGTAGACCGACCAGGCCGTCCAGCCCTGCTGCTGTCTGATAAGCCGTGCACATCGAACCGCCGTCGTGATATCGTCGGTGAGCAGCTCCGTGCAGTTGACGTTGCACTCGTTGAAGGCGTGGTAGACCGTTTCCTCTGGCGGCGCACACCAGTAGCGATCGCTGATCTGAAACAGCCCGTAATCCCGGGAGCCATCCGCGTTGCCCCGGCCAACGACGTGCGTGTTGAAGCGACTCTCAAAGTCGACTATGCACAGCCATTGGGCAAGTTCCCCCTTGGGCACGTCCAATATGTAAAGTTGACCGGCCAAATCGCAACGCTGCAGACGCAGCGCCAACATGGGCGACAGGAGCAGCAGGCACATCCATATGCCCAGTGCGAAACTATCCATGTTTAGCTTGTGCATAGCCACGACTTAACTGAGAATTCAGCACTGCGAGTCAAGCGGAGCTAAGTCTAATCACCTGTACCCCACGGCAAGGTGTAGAGATGGCCGGCAATACGTGCTATGCTGATAGAGCACGCGATAAACATTTTACGTCCAGCACACATAGTATCTAGTTTTCCATGACTATCTATCATTTGATAAATGCCTACTATTCACGTCCCCCCATTCCTCTTTCGTTTGCCCTTCACAATTTAAAATATCTACGAGCCCTTTATGGCTTTTGCATTCGCAATCACGTTTGCAATCACGCGGACATCTCTAGTCTGGAGGTCAATTTAAACAGGTTTGAATTGTTTTGAAGTTGTTTCAAGCACCTATAATAAACAGGTAGTTTAACTATCTATACACACAAACGAATAAATATCAAAGAAATCTATCCATAAATCAAGCAGTAATGAGAGTGCACGACTTGCAGATACCGTATCCCACTGCATTTCCGCAACATAATTAATAATGCCTTTCTAAGTGATTCTCATGAATTCAGGTGAGCGTTGACGTCGCGAGTGATGGAGGAAAGAGAGTGTTAGGGTGATTGAAAGAAAACACAAGATAGAGAGAACAAGTTTGAGAATAACTGCGAGCATGAGAAAGTTTGCGAGAGTAACAATAGCAATTGTGTAAAAGCTAAGGAGAGTCTGCGTGAGATAAAGAGAGTAGGTTTGTAAGAGAGTGTTTAAGGGATGAAGAATAATTTTGTGAGAGAGAGGGATGGAAAGATGAGGCAGTGTGAGACTAACTGAGAAAAAAAGAGGTGCTTAAGCAGAACAAGCGAGTGAAAGAGAGAGGGAGGAAGAGAGAACAAGCGCGTAAGATAGAGTAAATTATAGAGAAAGTGAGAGCAATAAGTGAGAAATAATAAACGGAAGTGAGAGAGAGAATGAGATTAACTGGGAAAGATAATTAGAGTGGAAGAAACAGCAAGTGAAATGGAGATTAATTAGGTACAAAGAGGTCGACATTCTGGAATACGCCTTTCAATGCGATTTTTATGATTTCATGAAGAATGCTTTATTTAAATATAGGAAGTTATATTTATATAACAAGGTGTGTATAATAATACGATTCAGATCTCGAGTGAGTGTGCTAAACAAAATAGCGGGCGATGGAAAAAAAAGGAGTGAGCGAGAGCGAAAACCAATTAAGAAAGAAATGTTAGTTTAATACTTAAAGATACATTCCTACTTCAAAGAACACAAAAAAATTGTCATCCAGAGATCCAAGTTTGTCAGACAGAAAGCTTAGCAAATTGGGCCTCTCATTTAGTTACTAAAGTAAACTCAGCGACAATTAAATTTAAATAAAGCAAATGTATATAAATGACATAAATATATATATATGTATGTATATGAGTGTACACAAAGTGCATATATAGAAGGTTAGGTTAGGCATATATAGAAACTTTAGCCGAAAATTTGGACTCGCGTTTAGTGGAGCGTACAAATTTTTGCGTGAATAGAAATGGCACACCTTGTTTTTTCAGCTCAATGGGACTTTTAAAGTCGTTTCAGTCGAATAATGTAAAATGACGACAAGTTCTATATGTGATTTCAGTAAACAAAATGATGTTTAAATAAACTTTTTAATTGGAATAAGAGACAAACAACGAATATAACTTTTTTCTTTACTTGAAACTTAGCTTTTGTTTATCAAGTTTTAATAATCTAGCAGCAATCTAAACATTTTACATTTCTTTTTAAGCTGAATAGAAACTTACCAAAAACTGGGCCCAGCTCCACTACAAACTGAATAACGTTTAAATGGCGATCTTGGGGATTCATTTGTATTGTTCAGAGAGTTGGTACGAAATAGGCCCGCCATTATGATAGTTTGTATATATGATTTTTGGCATTAACGCAGCGTTTGTTTTAGGTATTGTTCACTCCAGTACATTTAATATACTGACGATATATAAATATGATTTGATTCAATTAAGAACGAACGTATGCGTCACCATCTCTTTTGTTGTTTGTTTTTTGTTGTTGTTGTTGCGCTTATCCTAAATAACTTGCGGCACACCAGTCTATAAATGCAACTTCACTTGCAGGTATAAGTACTTTGGGCTTTCATACGTATATATATAGTATATATGGCTTGCGGCGTCTAATGAGTCATTGTCGCGTCGATTTGCTGCCAGCCAAGGCGCATGTTTTGGGAGGCAAATGTCCCCAAAAATCATGGCGCATCACTCAGGAGCACTACATGCGTACGCACATGCATAAAGCTATATATATGTATACCTGGGAAGCAGCGTAGCACTTTATATGTAAACATATATGTTTAGCTGCATTTTTTTTTGTGACCATCAGCAAAATCTTAGGCCGAGTCTACGATAGATATCTTGTTTATAGCCTTGCAGCGGGTATACTATTTTTGTAACAATACAACATAATTTACTGTACATTATAAATATTGTTGATCTACATCAACAGTGGAATCAATACAGGCATGTCCTGTGGTCTGTTTTTAAGCAAATTAGTTTGTCTGAATTAAAATTAATAAAATATTGGTTTTTCAAGATATCCTGACCAAAATTGGCAATTACAATCTGAATTATACTCCTAATGTTTAAGCAAAATCTTATCAACATTAAATATCCATAACATACAGCGCCAAAAGAAGCAACCGATTAAAAGTTGAGTCCTATATGAAAACCTTTTGGCTTTTTTTTTTAGAAATCCTAATCAGACTTGTCAATTACGAGACTTTCTATGCTCCTAACATATAGGCAAAATACACAAAAATCTCTTTTTACACGATTTTTTTTCACGGTTTTGAAATAACACGCTTAACAAATTTTGAACTTCTAAAGTAAACTCTAACAAGAATTTTTGTAACATTGTTAATTGTACTTTTAATATGTTTTTTTATGTGTGGAACCAATCTACTTTTTGCTCATTTAGGCAATGAAATCCCCGTTAAGTGTTGACATATAGCGCACATCTGCAATACATCTGCAAGGGTATTTAAATTTCGGCACACTAAAGATAACTATTCTATTTGCTTTTCTTTCTGTTTGTGCAATTCGCGTAGCGGACGCAGCCCCGGTGACAGAGGATGCCGCCGACTACGGCGACTACGACGACGACACATGTGGGCCACGCATTTCACGTGAGGGCTCGTTTTTTATTGCAACGCACTTATGAATTATTTTGGGAAATGAGCAAAAACACAAATACCAAATGCAACTTATGAAGCGAAATAAATTTTGACTTTTTGTCGGCAACAATTGTTGTTGTTGTTATATTTTGTTTGGCTCGCTAGACTTTGGCCATAGCTATGGTTACAACGGTTTCTAGTGGTAATCAATGGGCATACACAACAGCTGCACATTCATACATATGTACATATTGGTTGTGCCTAGTTGAGAGCAGCAAAGGTACATTTCGGACACACACAACAGGTGTTAGTTTGTGACCCACATAAGCATGCACACATAATAATTACTACAGTTGTTGCACATGCCACAAAATGTGTCCTGTTTGAGGTACACAAGCAATGTTCTCTACCTGAAGTGCCATAACTGTATTTGGAAAAATGTAAATTAGAAATTTTACATAGGCAGTGTTTTTCAATTGACTTTTAATTGGGTTTTTTCTCAGGGACCAAAAATAACTGTTATTACATGAGACTTGAACTAACTTGACTTGACTTGAACTGCTATGAGAATCTATAGTCGAAAAGTCTTTAGCTTTTGGTTTTAGGGCTCTAGCTTTTGTTCATGGATATATCGACTCAGCTCGTCGTCCTGATGAAGAATATATATAATTTATGGGTCGGAGATGCTTACATACATTTGCACAAAACCATTAAACCCTTTTTAACAATTTTTAATGGCTTCTGGGTATACAAATAATAATTATTCTTTGAGCAGTATGATAAAAGTAAAAATAATTAAAGTAAAATTTTTACGATAAACATCATAACAATTATGTCAGAGATTTTAAAATGTTAGCTTCCTAGTTCTCCCAGCTTCATCAATCATTCAGTCAATCAGGACAGAACTATTAATATATGTGTATTAAGGCAAGCTCATATAACAATATAAGGCTGTAGAAATAATTAACAACAATTGGCGCCAAAACACGTCGCAAATGCAGTCTAAAATCAGTCCCCAATCGGTTTAGGCTTTAAGGTGGAGCGTAAACAACATACTTGATTGTGAAGCTTGCCCATAAACGATTGCATCTTTGCATTCTAAACTGAACTCATTTAAAAAAAAAAAAGAGTGCACTGTGAGAAAGCGGATGTGCGTTTAAGTAGCCAAGCATATGTAGTACATACATACAGTTGCGTACAAAATAATAGCACCACTATGACACTTTTTCTTATTGATCAAAAAAATAACATTTAGTGTTGCGATATTTTCAAAAATTTATATTTTTTATATTGCTTTGTCTTTGTATTCCTCCTATACGAAAAAATTATTGCTGCGCTTGTAATTGTTATAAAATTTGATATTTTAACATTTTTAAGATAAAAGGTCGAAAAATGGGCGAAAAAAATAATAGCAGAAATCTTTACAGAAACCGTTATGTTTCGATATTTTTTCGAAATAATCGAAAAATTGATATTGAATGGAAAATCTGATAGAAAAGTTTAATAAACGTTTAATAAAATTATGAATGTTTTTTATATTCTTCTTTTTTTAGAGTCTTCCAGTTCTAAAAACGTATTCCGAAGTTCCTTAAAGTTACAAATGTAGTTAGGACGCCTTTGAAAACATTACTCCTGAAGGTGGTGCTATTTTTTTGTCGCAGCTGTATAAGTTCTACAAGAGGGATAAACGTAAAAACTGTACTGAATTCAGGGTGGTGCGAAGCAAAACTTGAGGGAATTACAGCAATGCGGCAAGGGGGTAGGGATGAAAAGAAGGAACAAAGGTTTGATAAACGTGCGTATATAAAATTTCACAACATGCCACATGAATTCAAGTACATATACAGTGAACGCTCGAAAAAATGACTTTTGATATAAGAAGCGTCTAGTATTTAAAACGAAAATATTATTATTGAACGCTCTTAAAGTTGTCATTTTTACGTACAAAACATTGAATAATTTAAAAATTTTAAATTTAAATAAATTAATTTTGTTGCCTGTACAAATTTAATTTTAAAAATAATTTTAAAATTGTACTAAATAGGAACAGTTTTCCATACGTCTGCAGTGTGGCTCCTCGAAGATAACCGTTCTGTCTCGTTTATATGGTATAAGAAATAAATAAAAAGTTTTTTATAAAATGTATTTGTCCTTGAAGTCGTGTATTTCTTATTATCGAGCAACTACTGTATATATCCTTTTTGTATATATTATATGTTTTTAATTTGATTAACATAGTATGACAATATTAAATACATATATAATATATACATATGTATGTATATATCCATATCCATAACATGCTGCGCTATATTTTTCCACTACTAAATTTAGACGCAGAAGCAACAACAACGACAAAGAAAATCAACAACAAAATGAGGCACGTACACACACATGCACACACACATATGCATATATAAACATATATATATAGATACGTCTGTAATTGATATAAGAATTTTGTGTCTTTTTTACACAAATGTAGTGCATGCATCGTGCATATTTAATGATTTTTATATACACATAACACACAATCATTAAAACGAAACAACATATGTATATATATTTTTCTCACTTTTGTTGTTGCATATTTACACATACATACGCATATGTATGCTTGTATTTATATATATATGTATTTATTTACTTTAGCGCGACCCGCACTGAGTATATTTGTTTTTATTTGTATGTTTGTATTGCGCCAAGAGCAAGACTGATAGGCGTTAAACGAAGCACAATCACAACAAACGAACAAAAATACAAATAAAAATTATAGTTCCTCTTCATATGTATGTCTAATTGAACCGAACGCCAGAACAGAACTGAAAATGCGCATCAAGATAACGAGAGAAAAACCCAGCGGCAGCATCATCCATTCATCCCATCCCATCCCATCCGCCAGTTCGTTTGCTCGCTCGGTCGTTTGCTCCGTAAGGAAAGCGCGCTCAGCACGACACACACACACACACACACAAATGCATGACAGATGTTGCTCGTATTTTCCACTACTCACCACCCACCATATGGCAGCTGGCAGTGTTCGGTTTGCTCTCGCCTCAAAATGGGGTGGGTTATGTACGCATTTACGTATTGGGGATGTATTGGCTCACCGGCAAGTGAGGGGAGTTTCACAAACACACAAACACACACACACACAATGGGACCTGCCAATGTTTATGATCTTTTGATAGTTCTCACTCCTCTCGCTTCTGCTCGGATTTGGTTGGATGAGTATTTTGGCATTAGTAAGTAGATAATTTGTGTGTTTTGAATAAGCTAACGAAGCAGTGCCTGCTTTAATTTATATTCATCCAATTTTAGTTTTGGAGCGCAGCCAAAGTGCGCATTGCACTTGCACAAAAATTGCACTGCCAAACAAACTTCAAAGGTGCGGCCAACACATACATACATACTGATGTACGTTCACAATAAGAATAAATTTAAACGGTACTCACTCATCTCTGTCTATGCGTTTCGATAGGGCTTCGGCTAAGTTCTTCAAAACCATCGGATCGACCTCAGCCGCTCCGTTCTCCTCCAGAAAACTGGTCACAGTCTCAATTAACGAAATTTCCCTTAAGGACGAAGTGCACATGCCGCTACTGTCGCAAAAGTCACGCGGCGTTTGTTTGGAATGATCCTGGTCCATTGTCTCAAACTTTGCTTAATATTCAAATGTTAAAAACTAAAACCGCTGCTTTTAACTTAACTGTTCAAATGTAATGTTAAACAATTGTAAAAATTTAGCGCGCTCTCAGATGTTTTCGGCGTCTATTTTTTAGTAAGTTATCGATAAAACACTTAATTGCAACTTTTCAGCTGTGCTGCCAGATATAAGAAAAATGAAGAAGGTGGCAAGCTTTAACTTCACGAAGTGAAATTTAAATAGATCCAAATTTTTTTGATGAAACATAAAGACAGGACAGAAATTTATAACTCAGGCAATGATATACAAAACAAGCTGCCAGCACAGCTACTTTCAACTTAACTATTTGAAAGAATTAAAAGACTTAGCGCGCATTGTCCATAAAAACGCAATGGCACCACATAGTGGCAATCTGTGATGCCAGATGAATGAAAAGCTAACAAAGTGGCAAGCTTTAACTTTACGTAGTTCTCTGGAGCAAAGGAAACAACATATATAGACTGCAAATTTAAATAGATTTACATTTCTTTGATAAGCATAAAAAGAAGACATTAACTGGAGCAATGAAATAAAAACGTTAGTGTCACGACACGCGATAAACTAAATACATAATTCCGCTCATTTTGGGCCAAAACCGAATCGAAATTGGCAACGGGGCAGGCAGCAAAAATGTTTGCAACGTTAAAAAACAAAATTAAGGAGGAGACTGGAGAAGATGTGTCCACGTCAACAGCCCAGACGCACCAGCGGCACAACAATAGCAACAATAACAACAATTACCGCACGCGTAGCCGACGTGTGAGCATTAATTCCAACGTAGCTGATGATGTGGGCGGAGGCGGAGTCTACAACGAGGTGAAGTCAATGCAAACACGATATTTATAAAAAAGTACATAAATAAACATCTGTTAACATTTCTTGTTGTTGTTGTTGCAGTCCGAACAACTGTGCCAGCTGAGGAGCCAATGCAATGAGCTTGCCGCCCGGGCGAGCAGCCTAAGCCAAAGCTTGCAGCAATTGCAGGAGGAGAAGACGCGAGTGGACAAAACAAACGAGATTCTGTTGGAAAGCGTTCGCGTGGCGCAGACGCAAAAGGACATCTACTGCGAGGAGCAGGAGAAGATACAGAATCTGCAGCAAATCGAAATTGATAAGCTGAAAAGCCTGCTCGGTTTTCGCGAACAGGAAGCCGTTGATCACATGAACGCCATACGCCAACACCAGCAGCAGATTGAGAACTTTAACCATGAGTTGGAACGGCTACGTACGCTAGAGCCCATTGCCGAAGATCTGCGCGACGAGCTGGAGCATCTGCGCCATGCAACGCAGCAGGAGAAGAACCATCTGACCACGACGCTGGCTGCCGTGCAGGAGGATAATCGCAACATGAAGATGCGCATGAGAATCGTCGAAGAGGCGCGCCTGGAAGCGCTGCCCAAGCTGAACAGCGATCAACAAGTACAGGCGCTTATGCAAGAGCACAAACTGCTGGAGCAGCATCTTGAGGAGACGCACTTGCAATTGTCCGACATCAAAAGCTCGTGGAGTGGTCAAAACTTTGCGCTCGAGAAGCAAGTGAGTCGCCTGTCCCAGCAGGTGGCCGAGGAGACCACCGAGAAGCGCAAGGCTTTGAAAGCGCGCGATGAGGCCATCGAGGTTCGCAAGCAAGTCGCCTTTGAGCTGGAGAAGGCAAACGGCGAGATAAAGCAACGCGACGATAAGGCAAGGCACTGCATAATTCAATTGATTAGAAGTTTTTAATTGAATTTCTTTCGTTAATTAAATTAGATTAAATTATTGGAAGACGAAGTCGATGAGCTGAATTTGGCATTGAGAGAGTGCCGCGAAGAGAACGAACAGCAAATTCTTTTCGAGCGCAACAAATCCGTGAGTATCTCTTCCGATGTTGGCGGTTAGCAGTGGTATCTATCAGAACCTTTAACACACACGTACGCACACATAAACACGTATTAATGGCATGTCTATTTAATTTGATTACTAACCAAATCTTCTGTTAGCTTATAAATTTCATTAACACTTTCCTCGCAATGAAATTATTTCTTAAATTTATGTATACCTTGTAGCATTTTCTTTTTATTAACAATTTTTGAATTATAATCCATAACCGAACCTATTCGTTTTCTATTAAACTGCTTTTACGGCTTACGAAAAAAACCAAAGTCTTCTATTACAACTTATTCCAAAACTTAGGAAACATTGGCAGCTGAAACTAAAGATCTCAAAATGCGACTAACAACCGCTGACGAAAGATTCAGCGAATATGTTAAAAATGCCGAGCAAATCGCCCACAAACTGCGCACACAAATCAACGAGCAGCAGGAACAGCTTACCGATTCCCAAATCAAACTGGAAGCGGAGCGCGAGGAGAAGCTGACTGCCCTGCTGCGCAATGCGGAGATTTCGCAGAGCGAGGAGCTGCTGAAGAAAGAACTGCGGATGGAGCAAACCGAATCGAACGATCTGCACGACAAGAACAAGCTGCTGGAGCAGGATGTGCAGGAGGCCCGCCAAGCAATGCAATCTCTCAACGAGGCCGCACAGCAGCATGCAAAAGATCTGGCCAAATACGAGCTGACACAACGGGAAATAGTTGAAAAAAATAAGGTGAGTATCACATACAGAATTTATAGCAGCTATATTACTCCCGTAATCTGCAGACAATAAAAACATTAAATCAGCGCCTGGGCGATCTCAAAAAGACGCTACAGAAGGAATTTCGTAGTTCGCAAACGGCAACAATTGATGTTGATACGGATCAAGTAATACCTGCCTTCAGAATTTCCCATGCACCGCTTGAAAACTTTCAATCGGACAACAAACCCAATTGCATTATAATGGATGAAGTAAATTTTAAGTATTTAAAACATGTTATCGTCAAGTTCTTAACGAGCAGAGAGGTAATGTTAATTATGAAATATATATGTTAAAACTAATCTAATAAATGCTGTTGTTGCCAGGTCGAGGCGCGTCATCTGGTGCGGGCCGTTTCCACGCTGCTGCAGCTTTCCCCGGAGGAAGAGAAATTGCTGCACGATACGCTAAATTGGAAAATGAGTTGGTTTGGCGTGAAGCCCAGTTAGACTGGTAAAAGTTACCACGCCCAGTGATAAATGCATGAATTCTCATGTGCAATAATCAAGTACATACATATGTACATATATACATACACATTCCTACATATACATCATTTAATTTATTAGTGTAAGTCATTTGTACTATGTACATAATATGTTTTGGATAGAAGTTGTGTACCAAGAATACCATTATAATTTGGAGTTTTTGACATATTAGTAACGAAAAAAACATCGAAAAATGTATAGCTCCAAATAATAACGTAATTCTTTCCGCGTATTTCTTACTGTGTTACTTTAATTGTTGATTTACCTATTATTGTTTATTAGTCTTTTAATATGATTATTTTTTGTTAAATATAATTGCATATTTACAGTGAACGATTGTACACATAACCATTGACATTTTCATACATATATACAAATAGAACGGTTTGTGATGCACAGTCAATAAAGCCTATTCTTAATGCAATTATAAATGTTTTTTATTTAAGTAAATTCAATTTTAAATTTCTAGCAAAATCGGATATTGATCAGTTTTCATCGATAAGAAAAACTACAGTGCCTGTGACTACTGACTGTGACTTTCATGCTTGGCAATGGCAGTGAACGATAGTACACATTACCATTGATAAATTCATACATATATACAAAAATATTGGCAGAAGTCAATAAAAGCATATTCTGAATGCAATTATAAATGTTTTTTATTTAAGTAAATTCAATTTTAAATTTCTAGCAAAATCGGATATCGATAAGTTTTCATCGATAATGTCAGACTCCACAGTGCCAGCTGAGTGTAAAACTTGGTATTTTAATATTGAAATTAGGGCATTTTCATGCTCGCCAATCGCAGTCACACTGTGTATATTGACAATGCCGCTTGGAAACGCTGGCCGAATTGCTGTTTGTTGGTTCGTACATTACGTGTAATAACACTTAACGCTGTAACATAAATAAAAAATTGTGTGTTCACTAGGGCATTTTTAACCGTTGGTGGTATATACGCATTTGTTTTGTCCAAAAGATCAGTTGAAGGCCGACGGTTCGAGACGTTACGTATACGAGAGCGCATGAAAAAGGCAAATCACGGTGAATACGATCACACTATTTCGGACAGGCGTTTCGATTAAGCTTAAAAACCACATAACCAACAACTTACATTAAAACACAAAAAAATGGCAATGCCCCAAATAAGCGTGGCCGACCAGGCAAAGTTACAGCTGATGCAAGAAATGGAAATTGAAATGATGTCGGATTTATATAACCGCATGACAAACGCCTGCCACAAGAAGTGCATCCCACCACGCTATGGTGAATCGGAATTGGGTGAGCTCTTCATTCATAATAGAGAAGATTTCATTCATTAAAACATATTTCATGCATGCTTGCAGGCAAAGGCGAAATGGTCTGCATCGATAGATGCGTTGCCAAATATTTGGATATACATGAAAAGATAGGCAAGAAGTTAACCGCCATGTCCATGCAGGACGAGGAGCTCATCAAGAAAATGTCTAGTTAAATGTTTTAAATTGAAAGATTTGGTCACATTGACACAAATCCCCGCATTTCAATCGTTACGTTATTTGTTAGAGAAGCCAAAATACAGACAAACAAACAAAAAACCCATGAATAAACACAGCGCGCAAGAAATCTATTAAATGTTTATATTAAAACGTTGTCACGAATCGCGACATTTCCGGCAGCATAACGCTTAAATCCTCAATGGTGTTCTCCAAAGAGCTCTCATCGGAGCTATCCAATTGGCTGGTGCGTGCGCTATTGGCCCAATCAGATGAATCCTGCTCCTGTTGCTGCGCATTTGGCTCCTCTTCTGTAGGGGGACTAAAACTTTGTGGTAGGATGCCGGTTTCAGGCAGCAGCTCATCCAACGACTCCACATAGATGTTTTTTTGTTTCTATTTAAATCAAAAATTTAAATTTCAGATGCTTAGTTGGAAAAGTGAGAATAAGATTGAATTAAAAGATTAAAGGTGGCGCAAATAACAGTTCCGTTATTCGGCGCTGAAGTTAAAGAGAGCGATTTAAGAGAGTGTGACGTCACAATATCGTTAGAATCTTAAATTGTATAGAATCCATATAAAGCTATAATCCGATGATTTAAAGTTTTTAGACAACAATCGAACAAACAAAATTTGTAATTGGATCAAAACATCTTTAAAAAAAAGTTTAGATTTTATCCGATTTTTCCTATGGGAGCTATATGATATAGTGGTCCGATCGGGATTTTTATATATGTGCTCTATGCACGAATAATACATATCTATGCCAAGTTTCAGATGGGTTGCTTATTTTAGTCGATATTCTAAGAGCGTCATAAGATTCCGATATTGTGACGCCACAATTTTAAGAGCTCAAAATTCTTGGCATAACCTGTGGCTCTCAATCGTGAGTAAAACTCACCTGCGCCAGTTGCTGCAGCTCAGGTTGTATGCTAATTGGATTCTTTGATAAATTCAACATACGCAGGAAGCCCAATTGCTCGAGTTCCCCACGATTCGGCATTTGCTCAATTCGATTCTCATTGAGAAATACGTATTTGAGATTGGGCATAGAGCTCAACATGCGTGGCAGTACATCAAGTCGATTGCCCCTCAAATTGAGATGTATTAGATTCTGCAGCGAGCCAAATGTCTGCGGCACTTCGTCCAGCTCGTTGCCTTCGGCCGTCAGCCAGCGCAGCTCGGACAGCCTGCCCAGCGAATCGGGCAGTTTGCGCAAACGATTTCCTCGCACGCCCAGCGTTTGCAGGCGCTCGCAGTTGGCAATTTCGGCGGGCAGCTGGCGCAGACCCGTGTTGTTGCACCAGAAGGTCTCTAAGACC
The DNA here is from genome assembly GCA_035041545.1 of Drosophila colorata. Taxonomy (NCBI): domain Eukaryota; kingdom Metazoa; phylum Arthropoda; class Insecta; order Diptera; family Drosophilidae; genus Drosophila; species Drosophila colorata. The sequence continues at coordinate 1,139,215 of JAWNLD010000233.1, forward strand.
GTCAGATGTCCCAGTTCCGGTGGCAAGCGGCTTATATTGTTGCAACTGATATTGAGGAACTTCAATCTGACCAATTGACAGACGCACGCGGGCAACTCATCGAGCTTGTTGTAGTCCAGCGCCAGGACTTGCAAGCGGATCAGATTGCCCAGACTGGCGGGCACCTGGATACAGCATGACTGATATATACTTGTATCTATACTACATCTCCTTGAAGGACCTACCTTTGTCAGCTTATTTTGATTCAGAAACAGCTTCATCAGCGACTCGCAGCGCTCGATTATGGCTGGCAATTCTGCCATTTGGTAATGGGAGAGATTCAGGTAGAAGGCCTTCTTGCAGATGACGTCCTCACAGTTGGCCAATATGTAATTGGTGCGAAAGAAATGGCAAATTGCATCCATTTTGGATATCTTTATCTCAGAAATTATTATTATTGTTTCTGGCAGTTAGAATTTAGAATTTGTTGAAGAACATTTGGGGCCCAGGCAGAGAAACAAACTAGAAAATGTCAGTACACATACTTGTCTGTCTAGTTATGTACACAGATATGTAGTCTATATGCGGTCTATACTGTAGAACCCTTTGGCAGTCGCTGAAACAAATTTGTAATTATCTAAATTTAAAATATGCTTGGCTCGCCAAAGAAACGTGTAATAACCTTAAAGCGCCGAAGATTACATACTCTTCTAGGGGTGAGACTTCCCTATCCAGAATAAAACAATTCCAAATAGTTATTATACTCGTTCACGTTGACAGAAGGGTATATTGGATTTGTGCACTGTCAGTTGTTAGGTATGAACGCAATTTTTTTTCGCCGCTATTTTTTAGCTTCGCCATCGGGGACATGGGGTCGTGGCAAAGCTATCATATATATATATCATGGGACAGACAGACAGACAGTTTTCTAATGACCTCGTCTAAGGATCCAGATGAAATATTTCGGCCACTCCCGCCACAACAAATTACAAAAATTTATATTTTTCCAAAACAGTAATAGTAAGACCGTTTTCGACTGTCTTAAGCTGTACTTATAGAGTGAGCGAATATTGCGCAGTCGGTTACACCCAACTTGTATTCTGCTTGCTAAAGATTTAATGCAGGCATATATTTTCAATATATTTGAACTCTCCAACTGTTCTTGCTGCCTGTCATTAATTTAATTTAATCATAAATTAGAGCAATTATCACCTTGGTCTCAAAAATTGCAGCTTATCTGTCAAATGATTTGTTTAATATACGCATCGAACAGATTACTCATTCGTATGTCAGTACAAAATAGCATATAAAGGCGTTTGCAGAGGGTATTTCACAGAAGATTCGTATTATATACATATATATATATATATATATATATATATATATATATATATATATATATATATATACTATTTATATCAATAGTATACACTAATTTATTAAATTTTTGAACATATCATAATGCGTAGCCAATGTTTGGCTACTTAAATATTCATCTCAACTACATTAATTGTTGCTCTACGAGGAATACGTGCTCTCTATGCGCTTCAGATGTTGCTCCGCCTCGCATTAACCGGAGTACTGTAAGGGATCGAGTTAGTAAATGCTCTTTTTGGCATTATGTATGCCACTTACTGTTTGTGGACCACGTCCATTGGGACTGCCTGAGGTGATGACATTGCCGTTCTGGTCGATAGTAACTGTGCGGCCGTCCGGACGTTTCCAAACGGAGACATTCTCGTTCCAGACTCCGGCCTGATCGTCGCGTGCAACAAAGTTATCGCCCTGGACACGGGCGCGTCTCACGCGAGACAAGGAGACACTGCGACCATCGTATCCATTGGCAACGAAGCCGCCGTTGTCATAGCTAACAGAGCGTCCGTCTTCACGGACAACGTAGGCAGCCTGTGGGCTACGGCGGCCACGTTGAATGACGAAATCACCGCCGGGGCCGCTGTAGTCAACGGTACGACCGGGACGTTCGACATGGATGTTACGACGACTGCGGCTAATGTAGGTGGGGCCACCTCCACCCGCGACAACAACACGATCCGGGCGACTGACGACAACGCTGCGGGCGGTGCGGTAAGGATCGGCTAAGGGATCACCTCCACCCTGCTGAGGGTGCCTGCTTAGTGCCGGTCCACGCTGGGCATTAATGTGAGGGCCACTTATGGTGTGTGTAGCTGTAAAATGAAAGTTGTAAAGATTTGGTCAGAGATGCCATGAATATGATTAAGAGAGCTCAGGCTATGCAGAGTTATGAGCTCTTCAAACTGTGACGTCGCAATCAATCGTGAGAGACAGAGGTGTGCCCGAGGTAATTGCAAATGCAACGATTATATGGTGGCTATTTTTAAATAAAAATGATTAAACATCAATTTGAGTACGAAAATAAGTTTGAAACACATTAAATCTCATACACTTGTCTGTTATTTAAGTGTACGCGTTGCCACATCGTCGAAAATGACAAAATCGCTGAAAAGTATGGCAGCACTGAATATTTTTTGCAAACAGTATGTTATCAGTTACTACGTTAATGCGCTGTGCATTCTAGGAAACTTTCTCTCTTAGCTAGAAGGTCAAAACCAACCAGATTAACGGGATCGTTCCAATCGCAAATATCCTGCACTAAAAAGTCCATTGGCTATAACTCATTTGAGGGATCGTTGCACACTTGATAGTAACATTTGAATATACCTTGATTTCCTCGACCATTTTTTTTATGCACATAGGTTGTTCCCTGCCCGTCGCTGAAGGTATGCTGACCAGAGGGCGAGTTCTGGAATGTGCCCTCCACTCCGGGCACTTGGTAGGGCCCTTCGTTTTGACCGCGTATATACACCTGATTTCCGGGCTGACCGAATACGTGCGGACCATCGCGTCCATCGTATGTGTGCTGAGAGTTGACCGCTGTTTGAAAAAGGGGGAATTTTAGATTGAGGAAATTTCAACTGATTTTCGTTTAGGTCAATTTAATTTACCAGCGCATAGCAGGAGCAGGCAGCTCAATCCAAGTATCGGTTGGGATGTCATTCTGTATCTGTAGTCGCGGCGACTGTCTTGATCGGAATGCTTTAGACGCTACGCGATTCCAGTATTTATACTCAGCGCCATAGTAGCTGTCAATCGGCTGTAAATTTCCCATACGATGCTGTTCGGTTTGATAAGCACTCGGGGAAATTCAGAAATCCAGAGCTGACGGCTACCAACCCAACCACTTCTAGAATCTAATTGAGGTGCCTTTGAGCCGACAATTTGATATATATTTTCCATAGCGTATGTGACAATTTCAGGCTATCTGCTAAAATTAACATGACCTGACAAAACCGACAGATATGAGTATTTAACGCGATCCTATCCAACCTAATCGAATTCAGTCTATGGCACACAGTATATACATACACAACACATACATATGCACTCATATAAGATCATATTGTTTATTTTCAATAGCTGTGGCTCTTTTTTTTATTTTAATTCAAAATGATTACACAGAGTAATCGGTCGGGCAATACCCAACGTACGAACAAGTTTAATTAATCTAGGCAGATCAAGTCGAGTATCAATGCACAGCATGCATATAAGTAAATTCTTATAATATACACATTTTTACTTCTATGTACTGCTTTTAATTTAATACAAACCATGCTCGTAAAATAAACATTAAGTCGCAGCAACCTCTACTTCATAGGAAACGTAAACAAGTTTTACATCAAGCATTGATTCCAAAGATTTTTCTGGCTAACTATCATTGACTTGATTGTTGCTTTAATAAGGCTTAAAACACAGCTTGTTAATGAAAATATATATATAGTAGTTTGATTTTATTGTGGGCATGTCACTCAAGACAATATTGAGCTTAAAATTAAATGGAATTCCTTTTCAGTTACAAAATAACATTTTAAAAACTTGCATTCTTCCTGTTGGCCGGCTTTGCATTTGTACTGGCTTTTATACTTGGCTATGACCACTTAGTCCTCCGGTACCTTCCACTGCAGCTGTTTGCCACGATCGTACAGATTTTTCAATGCAATCGTGAACTTCTTTTCCGCCTGCAATTGCAAATAGTGCTTATAGAGCTGAAGTGTGGTTCGAGCATCCTCTATGGAGTCATGCGTCTCTGACTGTATTTTCGTGCCTGTCATTATATTTTAGAGTTATATGGTATATATAGCTGATATATGATAGAACTTGCCCAAAAAATGCCAGGCCAAGAAGCGCAATGATACCATTCGATGATGGGGTAGGTGGAAGAGATGCACCGTGTCAATTATTTGCTCAGATGGTACATAAATATTGATGACTCTATAAATGCAATATTTAATTCAAGTTTTGTGAACAGAAATAAATATTCACATTACCTAAAATCGTTCTTTAAACCATGACCCACAAATATGACGCCGATATCGACAAGAAACTTTAATTTCTGGTACGAATACTTCAAGGCAGTTAAACGCTTGTTGCTGAAATTAGCATCCAAGTCGCCTGGTTTAATGCCGGAGAACTGTGTTAGATAATCGACGACCTTTTCCTGTGTGGAGATGTAATCATCAATGAACGGAACACCCTCATCAGGACCTTGTCTATAAATTCAAAGCATGTATTAAAGCCACGTCCGTTCTTAAACACTGCACACAAACTTACCCACGAATGCAGGAAATGCGCGCAACGCTCATATGACAGGGCTTTATTGTCGCTGTTTTGCCATCCGGACGTATTTCGTTCTCCTCCGGATTCAATGTGACAAACTCAGCATCCATTGCGATTAAGTCGCCTGCCTGTGGCATTTCATTTGTTTGTAGTGGCCTTAAAGTCGCATCTGTGCTGAGATTGTTTGGTACCGGATTCAGAATATCCTAATCAATTAAATACTTGTTGAAACTCTTGTTTTATTAACTTGGCCAAGAGGCTTACCTGCAAGAATGGATTGGTAGGAGCATTGACGGCTGAATCGTTGATTTTGGTGGCCTGAGGCTCCTCTGCAGTTGACGCAACCGGGCCAGTTTCTAGTTCATCGTCGAGACTTCGATAAAAGAGCACACAGGGCACCTTCCAGTCCAAAGTGAACCAGACGGATTCCTGTGGTGCAACGGGTGAAATGCTAAAATCATTAAAAATGTACCATTGCTGTTGCGTCTCGTCGGCTGCGTCGGATGTGGTCGCCTTTATAGTATGATATTTCTGCCGCACATTTACTAAAGACACCAAATTCTTTTGCGTGCCATCGTCGATTTGACAGACAACCGCATGGAGGGCATACATTCGTTGGACGTGGTGCTTGGGCATCGCTGGCTGCTGTTGCAGCTGCTCTTCATCCTCTGACTCCTGCTCTGTTTTTGTGGCATGTGTCGGCGATTGCACACTTAGCTCGCCCGTCTCACTGATGCCCATGTTAAAGGTCAGCGGAAACCACGACTTCTGACGCGCACTTGGCGAACTGTTCACATTCCCCGGCTGGTTCGTGTGCGAGGGAGATTTTCTATAGGAATTGAAAACAGGCTTATTTCGAAATTTGTTATTGAATGTATATGCTACACACTAACCGATCTGGATGCATAAAGTGGCAATCGCTACGCGAGCAGTTAATTCCATAACGGCATGGCTTGCTGGTGCTTAAAGAAGCTGCCTCAGTTGTTGGCCTGTCGTTGGATCGATTCAGTTGGCGCTTCAAAAAGCTAATATCCTTATCATTGTTTAAGCCGCAGTTGATTGCCAGCACTTGCGGCAAGGACGTTACCTAGGCGAAAGAGGAGTGGTTAAAAATTCATTAAATCCATTCATCCGAATTAATATAGTTTTAATATATATCTCACCTTAACGCTCTGATTGGTTGGTGAAAACTTCTTGCAATTCTCACAAAATGCTTGAATATTTTTCTCAGAACTTAGAGAACGCTTTAAGATATTACCAAAATCAAAATGCTGCTCATTGTCCTTTATGTGCGTGGGATATGATAAATTGCAGGCCAGTAAAATATTTTCCTTTGATTTCTGTAAGACATTTTATTAGTTTTCAGATGCATTTAATAATATTACTATTTACCTCTGCCTGACACTTGATGCATCGGTTTATGCATATTTGTTTGGTTCCAAAAATTTTACTTATATCAGTTTCGGCATTTATCTTGCAACGTTCGCGTTCCTCCTCCTTTGCGCTATCATCTGTAAGATACAAATTGTTTAATTTAATGATATGATATCGAATACACCTAATTCTCTTTTTACTTGAATTTAAAATAGCACGTTAAAGAGTTGACATTTTTCTCTTTTTGCACGAATTGATTTGATTTATCACAATTTTATATATGCTATGAATTTTTTGTATACATTTGTTTTATGATCTATTTTCTTTTATTACCCGTCACAAATTACACATTTTCAATTCGCATGATAAATTTCACTGAATTATCAACAATGGGAAATACAGATTATAATTGAGAAATAATTTTGAAACTGATGAACAAAATAATTCAAGCAAATAAAATGTTATGTTTATATTAGTTTTACTGTTTTTATAATAATGTATTTATATGTTTTTATAATATATTTACCAAGATAAAATGTTTAAGCACGGAAAATAAATTCTCAAGTAAACTCAAACAAGAATTTGTTCATATTATTTTCCTTTTAAGTTGCTTTATTAGATCTGGAACCAATCTATTATCGTTCCACAAGCCAAAAAAAAAGATTTTTACACGAATTTTTTGGAAACGTATCTATCGTGTAAAAAGAGAATTAGCTGTAGAACTACAGTTATTATTATGCAGCACATTGTTTAAGGAAGAATATTCATGGTCCCAATGCAATTTGCAAGTTTTTCTTAATAATTACTGAGTTTAAGACAATACTGACCAGATATTGATTCAAATAGCTCAGCGGGTGTAGTACTTTCTGTTGTGCATATACTCTCTGCTAAAATATGAATAATCTTAAGAATCTGTATAATAATTGAAGAAAAACATGTCTACAATTACCGACAAACGATGTATTATGTGAGGCACCGTTTAAGCCAGCGTTCTTGCCTGAATCCAGTATCTCATAATGCATTTGATGCAATATAAATCGATTCCAGTTCTGTAAATAAGTATTATGCTTACGAATATTACATTTTGCAATTGCAATACTTGCCTGAATTAACGAAATCAGATTAACATTTGACGATCGATCAGTTAAAATCAGGCCTAAAGCTGATGCTTCAGGCACTGTGCGAAATGAGCGCAGAAAATTGCTGGCTTGGCAAGGCGTTGAAGCTAAAATAAGTTTTGCGTACATCATCTAATAGCCGTTACTTGTATGCGTACTAAAACCAACCAGTGCTTTTGTCCAGCATATGAAAGAGGAAGCCCAGTTCGCAGGATAAGCAAAACTCCTTCGAGCATGTATGGCCAATTAGCTTCATTCGTAATGGCTCCGTGAAGTACAAGATCTAATAAGAATCATAGTTAATTCTATGAATAAATTCAGTATTGTTGAGCTTACCTGCAACATGGCATTGCAATAGGAATTGGGCAATGTTGCCTCGAGTCCGGCAAAGCACGTCTGATTATGCTGTTCAAAATCAAAATCTTGCGTGCCCAGCTTTGTATATTTCAGCTCGACTTTACGATATCGCCTTGGAATAATTTTGACGCCGCTTTCGGTTTTTGTGACCGCCGCATTGCCGTTTGCATTCGGATTGCCTGCACCACCCTGTCCCTGCTCAATTAGACAGTAGGGGATCTGATTTCGTCGAGCGGTGCGCGGATTCGGCGAGTAGCCAATAGGTCCCTGCATTTTCATACTATTGAGCACGTCCGGATCAATGGTTTTGGGCCGATGGTAACCGTAGCGCAAGAGTTCTTCTGGCCAATCGGAAAACCATCGCGTGCCCGTCGACAAATGCGGCAACATAACCGAGGACAATGGGAAATTCGAGTCGGTGAACGATACCATGGGCAATTGTGGCACAACATCCGCGAACTCCGTGTTCCGCGAGAAGGCATTGAACTGCGGCTGAGGCGTTTGTATGGATGTGATGGTGTTTATATGACCCGATTGGTCACCAAAAGCCATCGCCTGCGACGAGGAGCTGATGTCGAAACTCAAACATGGGCTGCCATTCGTATTGATCTGGTACATGGAGACGCGCGGCTCGCTGAGCTCAACGGTGTCCACCAGCTGGAACTGTCCATAGCTCGATACGACGGCGAGACGTGATGTAAGCGAGGGCAGAAACTTCAGCATTTGAGGATCGATCAGCACTTGTATGGGTGAGATCAGACGCAACATGCGGAGATCGTAGACCATCAGGAAACGATCAATGGCCAAGTTATTCTGCCGTCCGCTGTAGCCGCACGATATCAGATAGTTGCCCTGCACATCGAAATCGGAGAGGCTGTTCGTATGCGTTTTGATTGTATGCTCCACGCTCAGGGTGTTCAAGTCCCTCAGGGTGACGGTGCCAAATTGATCGCCTGCAAATAGATAGCGCGAGTTCTTGCGCAGCACCGTACAGCCAGCGGAGCCCACATGCTCCAGCCTCGTTTCCTTTAGGTTGCGCATGTCAAAGTCAATTAGTTTCTCCTGCAAGCCAGCCATGACCAAACGATGTGGCGACAACTGCAGCATGCACACCATTTCCACCATGTTGTTGGACCTGATGGGTAGAGTATTTATAAGAATTTGTAGCTCAAAGTCGCATGGCGTGTATGTCGAATGTCGATCCTTATTTATAAAAGGTCGCACAATTCGATAATATGGGGTATTTTGCCAATGGAAGGAGGTTATCCGTATCCGTCGTGCCTAGTTTGACATCTCCTATCTGAGATGTCCTGCTGGCCTGGCACCCAAATCAGGCTGATGTCAAGAAATTGCAAAAGTTTGAGCGAACCCAAAAAATCGTAACACTTCATCTGACGCGGTTGTATACACGACTATATATTCCAAATTTCGATGCTCTTGCTTTAATAGCGAGGAAACAAATGGCGTTCAAACGGACAGACGGACGGACATTGCAGAAACCGAATATACTATTTTCACCTCGTGAACGAGTATAAACAAGCCCAAGCCCTTTCACTACGTGCACGAGTATACAAAACTGAAATCGCGCGCTCACTTGTGCGTAAACTTTGGCAGTCCCCGGCGTATCTGGTGGCGCAGTGAGGTCTGCGTCAAGACCAACACTCCCGAATCATTCGTGATGATTTGTCGCACAATGTCGCTGGCGTGCACCTGGAAGGATGTGTACTTCTGCAAGGAGCTCGTGTAGTACGAGGTAACGTGTCCCTGGCCAAAGTGGATTAGAGTAAAGTAAATAAATCAGTCGGGTTCGTGCATGGGTTTGAAATGTTTCTGCTTACACCTTGATTGCCCATCCAGAGTAGCTCTTCGTAGTCATCGAAGGCCACGGTAGAGACGCCGAAATTTTCCCCACCGTCAGCAAGAATTGGAATTGGGCTGGCGACGTAGTCGGCATCGCTGGAGCCAATGTTGAAGCCATTGAAGCTTGGCGTATAGTGATCAGAGTTGCGCGCTGGGCCTGTATCGTAAACGCCTTAAGTAAATGTACAACAATATACAGCATTTATAATGGATAAAAGTGGAGAAAGTTTTGGAACAGAAGACAAATCTGTATGTATATACAAATACAAGTGTATGTATGTGAGTGTGTGTTTGGCTTGACGTACTTAAAATGTCTTCTGACGCGCCGATTTGATCGGTGCCGCCACAATAAACGTAATCCATTCGCAAAAACTTTGTTTGTTCACTGTTATTATTATTATTATTTTAACAAGTTCTATTTGCATCAGTTGTTGTTGCGTATATATATTTGTGCTCACGAATCATCATCGTTTAGAATCAAAAAGTATCGATATGTTGTGGAAAATATAGAATAATAACCGCTAAATAACCTATCGATTTTGTAAATCAGAAAAGTTACAGGAATTTTAAACACATTTTACTCAATTTAAACAGAACAATAGCTAATGATATGTAAAAATCAAAATAAATTCTTAATTAAAAAAATTAGCAACCCTATAAATAAATGTTATCGATATAAAATATGTTGATGGTTGTATCGATATTGAAAGAAGCAACAATAACAACAAACTTCAAAACATTACCTTTTGGAATTGGATTGACCGTGTCGGTTCAAGTTTGAAATTAATAAAATATATATTGTAAATAATGAAATTAGTTAAATATAAACTTTAGAGATACAGGCATAATAATTTAAGCTTTTTTGTCATATTTTATTATCTTTTCTAAATATGAGAAAGATTTTTTAAATGTTAAACTATCGAACATAATTGTGCAGCCCTGAATCGTAACAAAATATGCTCCGTGCCACATGCAGGTTCGCATTAAGCTTAACTGGAGATCACTTTAGAAAAAGCGTAAATATGGCTGCTTTTCAGAAAATAGTCGAAAACAATCAGCGTGCTGAAATGCTCATTGACTCGATAAATGCGGAGGTAATAGACGAAGTGCACGCGATTACGAATAGCAATTAACTGTGTTGAGGATTTCAGATGACGGCGCTCCAAAACGAGATTGTGGTGCGCAAAAAGCAGGCGCTGATTGAGGAGAACGCAGCGTTGACCAAGGACATCGAAGCGGCTCTGGCACAGCTCGTCGAGCTGGAAATTCGCAATGGCAAAAAGCAGATACTGGTGCCAGGAGCTAGGGGTATGTGCACCAAAACGCCCATTGAAACTGGCACCACAACAGAAGCCGCTGCCGCCGCACCTATAGCAAGTATGCCTATGGCAGCTGCCCCAGCAGCAGCCAAAGAGAAGAAGGTCAAGGAGAAGAAGCCGGCTGCTGAAAAACCAAATGCTGTTGCTGAGGCGCCACTCGATGTCGGTCGTTTGGATATGCGAGTGGGTAAAATTGTTGAAGTTGGCCGCCATCCGGATGCGGACAGTTTGTACCTGGAGAAGATCGATTGTGGCGAACCGGCACCACGTACGGTTGTGTCAGGATTAGTTAAGTTTGTGCCGCTGGAGGAAATGCAGAATCGCCTGGTTGTTGTACTCTGTAATCTGAAACCGGCTAAGATGCGTGGCGTCACCTCAGAAGCAATGGTTATGTGCGCTTCAACGCCCGACAAGGTTGAGGTGCTCAGTCCACCGGCTGGCGCTGTGCCCGGCGATTTGGTGCATTGCGAGGGCTACACACGCCAACCAGATGCCCAGCTGAATCCGAAGAAAAAAGTATTTGAAACGTGTGCACCCGATCTGATGACCAATGCCGAGCTGGTGGCTTGCTATAAGGGCTCGCCCCTGCATGTGCCCGGCAAGGGCGCCGTTGTAGCCCAATCCTTGAAAAATGTACTCGTTAAATAATCATTTGCCAATAAATAGGTCACCTATCGCAGTTAAATATTAATTTTATGTTTACTGTTTATTTTCACAACGAATCGATAATATAACGATACTTAGGCCCGGTTTCCCAATTTACGCTTATGGAATCATACTTTCCTTTACTATCGAGGTAATCGGAATTAAGACCAAGACTTAAGAAAAGATTGGTTTAGTTTGTTCTTCTATTTACATAATAGGAATTTGACTGTTTTGACAAATGTGAACTCGGCTTTTGCCTTAACTTAGCGTTAACAAAAATTAGAAATTCATTTGTGTCATGTCTATGCCACTGTCCATTCTCCTAAAAAATTTGGCATGCTACAAAATTTGGATGCTCTTTGCATCCTTGTGTTGCCGGCAGCTGCCTACTGCTGATGTGGGCGTGGCGGCGGGGGCACCTGCCCAGCGCCGGCGGGTCGCGCTGATTGCGGATTTGCCTCGACAACGATGGTCTTTGTCACAATATCGTAGGCTGTGCGATTGTTCTTAAAGAAAACCATAACGACGCAGATGGGAAAGAGTAGCGTCATCACTAGGTTCTTGGCCAGGGCACGCATCAAGGCCCTGAGGAAGCTGGGCGTCTCGGCGGGATAAACTACAGCACGCAACGGTTCGCGTTGTCCCTGGAAAACGAATTGTGGCATCACAGGCGCCTGCAACGGCAGCACGGCCTCCACATAGAGTATGCGAATCTTCATCAATGATTTGCCCGGTGTTGCGCCATGATAGAACACGGTCCACAGACATTCATAGCAGCAGACGATCAGTTTGGTCAGCAATTCAATAAGTATCAAATCGGACGACAAGGTGATAAAGTCCATGGAGAGGTCCAGAAAACTCACAAAGATATCTTCATCGTCCAAATTCTTGCGCATCACATCCTTGTCAAAATCCAGCTCAAAAATGTGAAACAGCGAAAACGTAACAATAATTTTCAATATAAACAATATAAAGACGTCAATAGCCTCCGCAAGGCCTCGCTTCCAGAAAGGCGCCACAACCATCTCGGTGCCGCCCACTCTTTGGATAATCTCTTGTTGCTGCACCTCGTCTAGCACGCGAAAGCGATTGAAACTGGGCCGAGGCGCGTTTGGCGGCGCATTTGCCTGCGCCGATTGTTGTTGCTGTTGCTGCTGCTGGGCAATAGGCAACTGCGCCTGCAACAACTGTGGATAGTTGCAATTGGCGAGCAGATAGTTGGGAAACATTTGCATGACCGCCGCCTGTTTCGACCATTCTGCGAGGCTGGCGAAATACGCGTCCCTTGTTGACATCTCCTTGTTTATATTTGTTGACTTACGCTCTCTGATCTCGCTTGCTGCCGCCTCCTCGGTGCTCTCCATGTTGCTTTATTTATTGTAGGCAACCACGTACTGTTTTTTGTCTGCAATTTGCCAAACTATTACTTTTTATTTATATTGTTTAGTTTGTTCAAGTTGACGTGTTAAACAGTGGGCGCCGACGGGGTGTGCACAGAAATCAGATGTATTAATTTTGTTTCAGGGTTGCTTTGAAGCACCCAAGTGAGAGAGAAAACAATGAGAGAGGAATGCTCGCTCTACTGCTTTTCTTGACTAAACAGATTGGTTGCAATAAGAGTTGATACTGTTATATGCTTCTAAAAGTGATTTTAATTTGGTTAACTTAATCCAGAGCCATAATTAGAGAAAACCGTTTCAAACATATAGGAATAAACATTTAACAGACAATTAAATTTTTTTTTTTATAATTTTGGTGTCCTTTTTACAGCAACAGTGTTTGAAAATGGTTTTTGTAAATTTTATTTTGACAGAATAGAATTTTTCCGAAATCTAGAAAGTGAAATACAAGTATGCATGCCTATTGCTTCCAAAAAAAAGTATATTTTCAAAAATGCATATTTTATATATGTATGTTTTATGTATATTTTCATATATGAACCATACTATATAGTATTTATACAAAATTATTTTATACTAATTTTGACCGCGCCATCGATTTTTTTTTGAGTTCAATGATGTATTGTTATTTGTTCCACTACTGGACAAACTACGGTCAAAATGCAAACGAACATTTAAATCGATTTATTTACGGCAAAGTTATTTAAGTATGAAGTCTAATAAGGAGAGATTTCGGAATTGTACAAGCTAAAACTTGAGTAAATTTAAAACAAACAAAATTTTTTTTGGAGATTTTGTAAGTATGATTGATTGATTTGTAAGTAATGATTTTCTCCCAAAAATTATGCTTTTAAAAATGCAGTTTAGTGGAAAATCATGGCCAAAATGCCATTAATCATTTATATCGGTTGAGTTATGGGAGTTTAAGCATCAGAAAAATAAACCAGCTGCAAATAAATGATATCGTTATTTCAATTACTTTATTATATAGTTAATGAATATTTATTTATTAAAATTGTATCCACTTATTAAATAGAAGTACATACGTATTTCATACTGCGGATCCTCAATTAGGTATTGAAAGACATACATACATAGTTCTGCTAAGGATTAAAATATAACTTACAAGTACTCTTGCCCAAAGATCTCGCTTACTCTCCCAGTATTGATGAACGTACATGCGTATGGCTGGATGTAATTTAATAAGTACACATACATATGATCGTATACACATATGTTTTTCTCGAACTTATCAATTTTATGTATGCATTAGTTATCTTTAGTTGTATACGTATATGCATGTATATATAGTATGTATGCCAATGTCACAATTGGAAACAGTTCGTACGTAAAGTGCGTATTTATGCAAGTACATACATATATATAATGTACACAACTTCAAATTGTAGACAATAAGGTTTTTACAGCGTCTTAAAAACAAACATGGGGCGGGCAGGGGGTTACAGAATTCATCTATTAATACAACTGAAAACAAACACTGGCTACTGGCGGCAAGTACTAGGTACAACAAGTTATACATTAACAATAATAGCTTAATCTTCAGCACATGGACCTTTGACAAAGGAATGCATAGAGTCTTCATTTATTGCCAAACGTTACCGATATTCAAATTGCCAAATTGCTGATTTAGGTTCGACGTCACCGACGTGGCCGTAGTACCAGTTGCGGCCGGATAACCAGTTGAAGGCAAGCCACTCGGCATGGGCTGCATGAGGTTCATGCCGATTCCCAGTTGTTGTTGCTGCTGTTGTTGGGATTGTGGTGACGCCTGTGGTGCTCCTGCGGCGCCAAACAGCTGCATGCCACTGAGCAGACTCTGATTGGTCTGCATCAAATTGGGCGCCGTTCCCTGGCCAGCCAAGTACGGACTGGCGCTGGCATTTGGAAACTGGCCGCCGCCAAAGCCGACATTCCCAACTAAATTCATGGCCCCAGTGGGCGCATTGCTGAACGCATTTGGTGCGGCCATCACTGGTGCATTGTACATGCTCACTGAGTTTGGCGGCGTCATGAACTGATGATGATGGTGGTGGTGCGTCTGCTGCGGCACCTGCTGCTGCTGATGGTGCATATAGCCGCCGGGCGCCATGCCGGTGAAGTTGCCAAAGCTCAATTGTGGATTGTGTGTGGCCGATGCATTGCCGTACAATGCCAATATGCTGTCCTTGGACATTTTGCCCGACTGATCCTTGTCGCTGGCGCCCAGCGTACCCTGACTGAAGAAGTCCTGCTCCTGTTGGGCTAGCGAGTTCGGCTGACCGGACATTGTCAGCGCTGCATCGCCACTGTTGCCGTTCGTCTTCTCCGGTGTCGTTAGAGCGTTCACATTGCTGCTGGCACTCAGAAAACTGGTGAAGCTGTCGTTCTGCAGATCCTGGACACCACCGACAGATGCCAGCGGCTTTGTGGGCGAGGACAAGCCCAACAGATCACTTTCGCCGCCACTGTGGCTGCTGTTATTCTGCACGCGATGCGATGTCTTCGGACTACAGCCGCCGACCTGGTGGGGCTTCGGCTTGGGCAGTGGCGCTGGCAGTGGGGCACTTTTCGCGGCAGACGTCGCTGTTCGTTTGTCGTTCGTTATGCTGCTAATGCCCAAGCCGGTTTGGGCCGATTTCTTTTTGCGCTTCTGTCGCTCCAACTCCTCATCGATCTCCTTGGCCCAATCGACCTTGGGCGGCGACGGCGGCACCCACTCGCGAGCCAAATACTTTTTGTGCTCGTACTTGGCCCTAATGAAGTTCTCCAGCGCCGTGTCCGTCTGGGGCCGTCTGAAGCCATCCGGCAACTGGGCCTCGTAGACAGCACGGGCTCGCGAATTGCCCATCTGCTGCAGCGAGATCACCTGCTCGGGCGTCCATGCGTCCAGATTGACGCTCTTCACGCGCGATATGTGTACGCCCAGATTGCGATGGATGCCAGCGCAGCGTATGCACAGAAATACGCCCAGATTCCACGATGCCCAGCGGGGACCTGCAAAAGCCAAATGAGTCATTTTTATTGAAATACAAGTAAATTCAGATAAACAAAGAACTTGGCACGAACTATGGAGCCATTGCTTATCGGTAAACCTAACTTTTTATGCTAAAAATATGTAACCACATAGGAATCAGCTTTAGTATATATAGGAGAGGCTTTTTGCCATATGCATTATATGCTGTATATAATAACAGCCGACCCTGACCCGTATAGTCCGCCATAAACATGTTGGTTGCGTGCGCTGCGATTAATTAAATAACAAGAGTGCGCTAATCGGGCATGCCCGACAGCATGATACCCTGTACCCAGTTGCGAGCTGCCGTAATAGTCTGCTTTGCATTTTTCTTTATCTCTATATACGTACAAACATTTGTGTCTCTAGCTCCCATAATCTGAGAGATATGCTAAAACAAAACCAAGTCTCAAAATCACGGACCAAAAAGAACTGTTATTAGTTAGTTAGTTTGCTATAGAACAAATTATTACACCAGTGTTTTAGTGTTTTCTTTTAAGTAGATCATATTTATATGAAAATGTTATTACAAATATGCGTGGTTCAAAGAATATTTGAATTACATTTTTATTTTTATTTTAAAATAAAGTTGCAGTATAACTAGTATATGCAATTCTTATTGAAAAAAGTTACATAACTGTTATGCTTTGAGTGCTTTGAATAAAAAAATAAATAAAAACAAAGATATATTTTATGGCATAAATAAAAATTCAAAATGTATTATTCAAAAAAAAATTATCATCATTTTTATGAAAGTGCAATTTTTACGTTAAAATTTAAAACAGTTACGGTGCCTTCTTATATTTATTTATTATAAACAGTCAAAAAGCGAAGGTAAACAAAAGTAAATAACTACAAACAAATATATATGTATGTATATAGATATATATAAAGATAAAAGCCTAAAAGAATTATAAACATTTCTAATATCATCACCGACATGATCAAATTCGTTTTTTGGAAAATTGTGTGTCCGACAGACAGACTGACATGTCTAAATCGACCCTGACCAAGAGTATACATGTATGCTACCTTCTGCCTATTACAAACACTTGAACGAAACCAATATACACTTGTTCAACCGTTTTCAATGGGTAAAGGGTATAAAAACAGTACATGCCAGAAAGAAGCCTCCTGTGCTCCGAAAAATATAAAAATATATAGAATAGGATTAATAAAAATAATAAAAATTGGATAAAAATAGGATTTATAAAAAATATATGTTTTTATGTGCACACACATCATCTGCAGTTGTAGAAATATAGAGATATTTGCACCGAGTTTAGTTTCCGTGCAGCACATACCCTTGGCATCACAGTCCACACAATATTTGTTGTCATCATCGCGCAGCATTTGGGTTAACAGCGTCTGGCACTTCTCCTGCATCAGCTTGGTGCGCTCCGTTTCCTTACGGCTTGCATTTGACGTGCTCATTTTCTTGCACTTGTCGTCGTTCTTTTCGCGATTGTTTTGTGAGTTGCTCAGACAGTTGTGAAATGTGCGATTAGTTGCTTAAGTTATTAGCCGCTGCCGACTGCTTTTCGCATCGATATAAATTAATTTGATTTTTTAGTGGATTAAGAATACTACAATTTTTGCTATCGAAAATAGTGTACGTCTGCGTCTGTACGTCAGACTCATTTTGGGTAGTCTGGCAACAATAACGTCAAAATGCAAAAGCGGCAGTGTTGCCAGACTGTCGGCTGGCGAGCCACTTTTTAAAAAAAAAGAACCTTTGTGTGCACTTTTGTTTTCATGTGCAACAAGTGAAAGATATATTCAATTAATATGCATCCACTGCGAGAAAAACTCGATGCATGCCTTCGCATGCTCGATTGTGCCGAATCCACTCACATTGGCGATATAAACTGGCTAAATGTAAACATTAAAATAAGCCGGCATTCGTTCCATATCTGATTGTATTTGTATTTACATGCTTTACAGGATTTCTGTGCGCAATTTTTGGCTTTTTCGCAAACGCTACAAAAGTTCATAAGCACCCAGACAGAATATGACTCCCTGGAAACTATGTGCCTGTGCCTAACGCAAATTATGATATGCATTCGGTACCTGGAGACAACTATCCAGACTGAGGCAGCTAGTGGGACGCGGATTCAGGCAAGTTGCAATGAAAGCTGTATTTGTATACCCTGTACCCATTGAAAATGGCTAAGCAAGGGCATATTGGGATTTTGCAAATGTTTGTAACAGGCGGTAGGAAGCATTATATGTTTGATCACTCCTGACTAGATCATTCGTTTTTGTAACCTAATTTATTTATTATTCGTTTAATGTCCGCCCGACCGTCTGTCCGTATAAACGTAATTGCGCTCGCCGCTATTGAAGCTAGACTTGAAATTTGAAATATGTACCCGTGTACACCCTCGTCAGATAAAGTATTAAGATTTTTTTGCTGCGCCGACTGGGGGCGTGGTAATCGGATAAAATTGATTTGTCTCCCATAGTTTTAAGGAAAGATATATTTATTTTATTCAGACAGATTTCTGATGACATCCTCTAAAAATCACACAAAATTGTTTGCATAAGCCCACTGGGGCGTGGCAATTGTGGAAATCCATATATATTAGTGGCGGGTAAGCCGCGAAAATCTATGTCTCCCACATTTTTAGAGCTAGTGTCACCAAATTTGGCAGACACTTTTCTGATGTACTTCTCTAAAAATCGAGCCGAAAACTTGTTTTTATTTTAGGCTAGCCATCAACATTTTATTGATCGCATCACTGTTTGCCTAAAACGCCTGTGCGTGTGTCTGGTGCCTGCGGAACAGCCTCCACAAGATACGGCTACCGAAGGCGTTTCATTCCTGAGGCTACTCGATTCTCTCCTTGATTCCCTGGCAGAGTTCACCAGCGACAGTGCAGACAAAAGCCATCTTAGCCATGTTCTAGACTCGCCGAAGGATATTCTGGCTTTGAGCAAACAAATCAAGTTCGAAGTTGATTTACTTCTGGGCCAAACATTGTCCTTTGCCAATGTTGCTTTGCAACAAGATAAGAAAGCATTAAGTGCGCTTTGTCAAAAGGTATTTCTATATACACCCGATGCTGATGCGATCCATATAAATGTGTAACCCTCCTCTCAGGTCATGCGAGATTGCAGCGCATTTCAAGCGGAATGCCAGCTGAGCTCTAAAACAAACACTTCCAATCTGAAACTGAGAGCCATGTCTTTGGAACACGCGCTCTACCAACTGGAGGAGCACATTAATGAGGCCCTGCTGCGGTTGGTATTCACTTGTTTTCTGGACTTTCAAAGGATTTCTGTGGATAAAATACGCAATATATTGCGTAGCTCAAGCACAGATACCACTGCAGATGAATTTATAGCCGATTTTGATGTTAACTTGGATCGTGCCACGCAAATTGGCATATTTGCAATCTCCTTTGCAACAAGTCTGAAAAGTATGTGTCCATAACATTAATTTGATGTATAAGTTTATGCATATATTCAAATTTTTACTAGTAAAAACCATTGTGCGCAGCTGCCTCGCCTCGTTTGAATATTTGGACACCAGTTTAATACCCTCATTGCATACGAATGCCACAGATCTGCACTCTGAGCTCTTGGAGCAGCACTTCAAGGAGGAAATGTCCAAGTTTAAGAAAGCTCTGCTAGAGATTATCGACAGTCACGCCTTTGTCGGTTGCTATTTGCAAGTTCTTACCACTGTCATAATTGCGGCTGAGAAGCAGTTCGATAAAACTCAACTGGAGAACCTGGTGCAAATGGGCTTCTCAATCCTTGAGCATTTTCAGCTGGATGTGAATCGAAAGGTTGTTCAGGAACCCGGTCACGAGCACTTGCAAAATTTCGTGCGAATTTTGCGCGAATGTAAAGCAATTCTGATGTGTGCGGCCCAGGTGCAGCCAGACCGTATTGTCAAGAGATTCAAAATATTACGCAGCATATTGCGGAAAGTTCACAGCACAATTGCTGCCTATCAAAATAAACCTGCTGCTTTTACGGAACATCATGAACTGCATCCACTTCGGGAAGCAACAGGCAATTGCTCTGCAGCAGGCAATACCCAAGGCTTAATGGCATCTCCATCACGCAGCATACTTTACGAAACTCGCAAGGATCGCAGTAAACCAGGAGCAATTAATGCAGAGCAAATGCATTTGGAATACCTTAAACGCAAGGGGTATAATTGTTTGCGTCGCAGTAAGTTTTAGAGTTTTTATGCCCACAATCGTGGTTCTAATTATATTTTATACTGTTAAAGAGGAAAGTCTTCGCACTACCATGTTCAAGCGCCAAACGGTGGTTGAGAGTGTTCAGCCTCATGATGCTAGTTGCAGTCAATCTGCAAGCTTGGAAATCAGTGGTATGATAAAGGAAATTTGATTATTATTTTTTTATTGGTAATATTCATTGCTTTGTTTTCCCCACAGAAATACTCAATCAACTAACATGTTTAACGTCCAGCTTTCCCAGGAGCCAGGTGCAAAAGTAGGGAAAGCGGGGAAAGCAGGAGGTTTGTCTTAGCTATTGTGAATGCCCATGCCGACACGCATACAATCGCGTATCGCACTCGCATTCGTATTCGCACTCGTATTCGTATTCACATTCATTGTCGTATTCGTAGTGGTAGCTCGCAGTGCTTTCATTTTTGAGTATCTTGCAAAGATTAAAAAGTAATAATAAGCATCAAATAATAACATTAAATACTACATAAAATTGCTCTACCGGAAATTGTTTTGTTAAAGCAGCGAGAGACATCACTCAATTTTACTATGCGACAAATTTTCCTATCGATTTTCCCCAGCGTAAGGAAGTTCGACTTGTAGTTATAGATACGAATTTACGCGCAGATAAAATATAGTTTAATATAGATTTATTTTAAGTTTGAGTTGAACTAAGGGGGAAATGCACACAGAATCGGTAGAAGAAAGCCCGTCCGATGTTAAAGTTCGGTTCCCAGCCGAGTTGAGCCTAACTCAAAACAACAATCATCATGTGGTTCCTATAGGTATTCTTATGGTGCTCTGCACTATATATCTAATGATCGCTGGGCTACAGAACAACTACAACTACTACTTGAAGCCAGGCGTTGCTGCCGTGGAGCTTACTGAACGGAATGTTGATGCCCAGGATAAGCAGGACAGACAGAATTTAGGTGCTCAGCCGCAGCCGTTGTGCAGGAAAATCGAAGTATTTACCAAGGAAGTGTTTACCATAAAGGAGGCGAATGAATCCAGAAGCGCAAACAATCAGCTAACAAAAAGACGCAAACAAGTCAAGTCTGGCAATGGAAACAGGCGAATCGGAAGAGCTGCTAAGAGCGCCGAGACCAACAGGAAAAGGGATAACTCAAAAAAGTCAAATACAGCTGAGCCCATTATATATCTATTTGCTTTGGTGTTTATATATCTATTGCTAAAAGCAGCGTCCGATATTAATCAACATTATAAAACGGTAAAAAGACCTCTATAAAGATTTGGTGTATATATTAATATTTGATTTTCAACAGCAGAATAAAGGAGATAAACGACTGCGTCGTTGTTCGCTACAATCCTACGCACAGAAGGAGCAAAGGCATCTTCAAGATCGTCGTGCTTCAAAAGGTATTTCAACAAAAAGTTTGCCAAAATTTTAAATAAGAGGATCTACATTAACTGTAACTGTATGCTTTTAAAAAATAGGGAACAAATCAAAAAATAGTTTTTATTGTCATATGTGTTGTGAACTATTTAATTTTCTATATATATATACATATATATCTTTAGATCGATGTAAAACATATCCTGTCTGTAAGCAAACTATCTACTTGAACTTTACTTTAAAAACTCGTAACTCCACATAGACTCAATTTCTTTATGTACATGTACTTTGACTTTTCAAAAAATCTAAATCTAATTTTAAGTGAATGTGAAACAAGTATGTTTATGTGCCTATACTATATATTTATATATATACCCTATATGAATCTGTGTATTTGTATTTGTATGTAAAAAATAAAACTCTTCTCTGCACTCCTGCAATGATTCTTACATTATTTTTATCCTAGACACGTACGAATTTGTGTTTTATTTCATTTCTTTCTCAATTATACTGATACTATCAATATATCGTTTTCTCTATCCTCGCCTCGAAGATGTTTCCTTGCAAAGTAGACACCACATTTTCACAGAAGGCCGATCCCTGTCGCTGGATCGTTATAAGCACCCAGCTATGCGGGTAGAAGGAAATGCGAATGCATCCAAGGAGCTGCTCAAGAGCTGCTGCATCCACCAGCAGACCTCAGTCGGTGACTATCTAAGGATTTACCACCCGGCCATGGGCAAGCATTCGGGTAATGCATCCAGCTAAATATGAGAGTTTAAACCGAGCTGTGTTCTTCCCTTCCCCCTCTAGAGCCGCGTTCGTGCCGCAGCCGCCGCTTATCGGTCCCCATCAGCATTAACTATCAAACCGTGCACGTTACTCCGATCGTGGCACCGGAAGTGGCAAGACGCGGCTCCGTGGCAGACACGAGTATCACGGGCCTGCCGCTGACATCGACCAGTGCCGTTCCGACGATCCAAACGCCGGACACGAAGCGGCGGGTGCGCATGATTAATCGCCATTAAACATGATCAAATCTCGAGACAGGATTTAAAATCGCATCGAAACTTTGTTTAAGATCTTTTCAACGAATTTATACAAACTTACGAGTACTTATACTCAGCGATCCGACTATTACCGAAGTACCTATTTAAAAGAATACATATTCGAGCCCCTCCAACGACTGAAATGCCAAAGTAACTTCATATTGAATTATATAATTACGTCTGCCCCACCAACTCCCCCAGAGAGCCGGAATTTTAAGCAAATTTATAATTGAATATTCTGAATGTTTTTGCTTTTAATTAATTAGTGTTGTAATATTAAGGCATTTTTAAACATAGAAAATACATTATAACTACACCCATGCAATTATTAAGATATACAATATACACACGTTTAATAAATTGAAAAGTTTATATATATAAATATAATATATATATATATATATATATATATATATATATATATGCTAATGAACTACTTAAAGGCAAGATTTAAAACAATCTTAGGCTAAATTAATGTTTCGCTTTGTTTGTAATGGAATACACATACATCATGTGATGTACACTTAAATATGCATATGATTCATTCGCTTTTGATAGGGTTTTCAGTGTTCGCCTTTTTATTATGGAATAACTAGGTATTGCTTAGATTTTAGATTGAGATAAAAAAAACAAGATAGAGACTATGCATGTTCAGAGTACGAGTAATCGATCAGTAATCAGTGCATAAGAAAATACAAGAACTTTATCGAATTTTGTGCTAGTTTTCTCCTATTCGTTTAAAAATACAAAAATAAATTACGTATTTTAATTGCATAAGGCTTGTTGTGTTGTCTTTAAACTACTAACTATGTAATCGATAAACTTTAACTTTAACTAAGCTCATTGCCCTCATACAAGCTCTCGCAGCTCTCCAACAAACGCAGAACCGGCGATATATCGTACGGATACAGCTGGCGCGATACCAGCCGGGATATCTTCATGCGCAGGCGGATGAGTACGCCCATTGCCTCGTCGAGCATCGCATTGCCCATGCCAAAGCTGTGGCAGCTGTGCACGAACATGGTCCAGTTCATGCGAATATATTTGAGCAGCCGCAGCAGATACAGCAGGAAGCAGGTCTCGTTGCTGACGAGCAGATCCAGCAGCAGGTCGGAGCTGTTAGATGTCATCTTCAGAAACTCGAGGAATGTATATACAGGATTCAGCATAGCGACCAGCTCGGGAAAGGCATTGTTGCGAAAGGATATGCCAGAGGTGACGTCCAGTGTGCAGACCATTGCTTCAATCAGATGATCATCCTGATCATCGAAGAGGTGAATGAGGATTTTACTGAAATGGCATTCCGGATGAAACTCCAGCGTTTGCTTAATGAACGTTTCCAGTTTGCTCAAGACATCCCGAATGGAGCGCTCGATCAGCTGTATATCTTGAAAGGCATCGTAATCGGTTGAATCAATTGATGAATCGGAGGAATCACTGCGTATCTCCTTGACGGTCACCGCTATCGATTTCAGCACCAGCAGCACCATCTTCTGCAACAGCGTCTTGTCCATTTCAGCCAATGCAGCCCCATCCTCCCCCGCCTGGATCGAGGTGTGGAGCGTGCCATGAAGATAATTGAGGGGCGCACCATTGTAACCAATCAGACCGACAATGTTTTCTGGCTGGCGACGTGGCAGCGACTCAAGTATGCGCAGACTTCGCACATGGCAGACAATCTGATGCGCCAACTTGCACGTCTCCTCCGGCAGCATATCCTGCAGCGCCAGCGTGGAACCATAGCACAGAGCCTCGTTGAATAGGCACAGCATCTGCTTGTACACCGTGCAGGACAGATTGTGATTAAGCAGCAGCTCGAATTTGTCGAGTTGCGCGTAGAATGGTCGCGTCTCGTCTATGGAGAGATTCGCCTTGACCGAAATTATGTTCTCCCATAGCTGTAGAAAGTTGAGCACACAATGCTCGGCCGTATCCTGATGCACGGGCGCCATCAGCTCCGACATGTTCTTCACTAGCGTCGGCCACTTGTGCTCCAGTTTCTGTATCGTCACGCACTTCAGATGCGTCGTATCGAAACTCTCCGAATCCGTGAGGGCCACCACATGACAACCGTTCGGCGGTAAATAGTGGGCGGGTGTATTAGTTGTCGTTGGTGCTGCTGCTGTTGTTGCTGCTGCTGCTGTTGTACTTTCGTTGTCATCCGCCGTATCACGAAATTGCCGAGCAAAGTAATTATTCGCCAGTGGCTGCTCCTGCACGGGGAAATGCATATAGCTAACGGAGGCATCGGCGGCGCCCGCCACACTGTTTGCCGCCGTATAGTCATCGTCCAGCGGATGAAGCTCCACATCCTTCCACTCGACAATGCGCTTGATTATGTCCAAGCTAAAGTGGATTTTCTGTACGGCCGCCTGGTCGAGCAGCTCATAGCTAAATAGCTGATCGACAATCTTTTGCAGCCACTCGTCGTTCAGCTCCTGCTTGGCAATGACCAGGAATGCGGCCAGCACGCGACCGGCCAGAAATTGCACATACGAATTGTTATAGCCGGCTAGCACAATGATCTCATCGATCAGCTTGTGATCGTTGCGTATTAGCGCATCGCACACGTCCATGATCCGGGTGCAGATGAAGCCCTTGGCGTTCTGCTTCAAGTATATGTCAAACAGCAGCTGGAGATTGGACAGGAACTGCAGCAGCTTGCTGGTGGGCCATTCCCGCAGATACGCGATGCGCTTCTGGCCATTCGCGTCGCGCGAGTAGTGCGACTGAAAGGGCTTCCGCAGCGTGCGCTCCGAGACGCCGCACAGGCACTGCCGCGTCAGGGACTGCTCAAATTCGAGCATATCATCGATGGCGCTGGTGGAGGTGGAGGTAGAGCAGCCTGTGGCGGTGCTGCTGCTGCTGCTCTGCAACAATTCGGTCAGCTGCGCGGCTCGATCCACCTCATCCTTAGTGCCCAGCAGCTGCGCATAGGAGGCGGTCCGGGAATTGCACGGCGTCGTTGTAGGCGAATTGTTTGTGCTGCTCGCGAGCGAGTGCGTTGAGCACGACGAGGACAGGGACGAGCACAAATGGTGACTCTTGTTGTTGCCATTCGCGTCCATCGCCTCGCTCGCGTCCAGTATGTCCAAACGTATCTGCTTATCGATCTTCTGCCGCTTCGTCTGCGGCTGTTCGTTGTTGTGATGATTTGTGGCGACGCCGACATCAGCAATGCTGCTACTGCTATTGCTGTTGCTGCCACTGCTACTGTTGCTGCCACTGCTGCTGCTGCTGCTGCCAGTTGTTGTGTCCATGTTGCGTTAAAGTTGACGTACCCGACGCCCTTTTCAATTGTTTTGCTTTTGTTGTGCGCTGCAAACAAACAAATGTTATTTAGTTGCACGTGGAAAAGAAAACAACAACAACTGCCAACCAAGCCGTGCCACAAACGGAGCAAATGCGAGTTGCCACCGAATTACGCGCATTCACAAGGTTACGTATGCAGAGAGTGCGCAGCCTTTTAGCATTTTCTGATGTACCTCAATTTGGTCACATTTTGTAGTTCACGCTTAATATTAATTATTGAGCCTGTTTTTAAATACTTTTGGCTACTTTTGGCTACTTGTTGCTCACTTTACCTTTGTAATGTTTGTCTTGGTTTCACTTCACTCTCGGTTTTCAAAGCAGCTCGTACACCTGCGCAGTGCATTATGGCTTTGTTGTGCACATTTTTCGCATGCAAGTTGGGCATATTTTGTTTACATTATTTCATTTCACTCTTTTTACGTTTTGATGAACGAAAAAAAAACAACTGGCACTGTTAATTAACAAGTAGCGAGCGCGTCGCCATCTTTGTAGTGTTGGGTTGTTCATATGCTGGTCAGGGGCCACACACGCAACGACCTGAGCTGGCATGACCATAAATACGATACGACAATCGCATAATAATCATTATGTACATAAAAAAAATTTGGTTTTACCAGCTACTATAAAATATAATAAGAAAAATATGAAAATTTATATTAACTATGTAATTTTTATTAAAAATGCTCGCATGTCTGCCCTCTACTTTGATCTTACTAATTCGCTTAGACTGGCAGCCCTACAGTTGCAGCGCTGCCACTTAGCTGAAAATATATAAATTACGACTATATAACTAGTTTAAACAAAAGGAAAGGCATGCGTAAATCTAGTTTTGTCTAAAATTTACAGATTTCAAATTTATCAGTTTATAGTAAAAGATTCCGTGGTTTTCTTTTTAAATTTTCCCAACTCATATGCACGACGTGGCAACACCGCCACTTGTTTTTCATTTGACATTGAAGGTCCACACATTTCCAGCTGGTGGTGGGTGTAAAACGAAAGGACTACCATTGCGGTACCATTCAGGCAATTAGTATAACGACGGCGCTTTTGTGGAGCTACGCTGTGGGCCGTGCTGCCCAGATCCGATTTTCAAAGAACTTGTGCTTCAGTAAGCCAGAGACAGTTACAATCACATTTAAGTAAAGTGTAGTCTTTTGCGAGCTCAGTTGAATTTTGTCTTTGTTTGTGTGAACTTGTGTTAACGAAACCTCCAAAAGGAAAATGGCTGGTACGCTGCCTCCGTTGAATCAAGAGCCCATCTACAAGAAGATCCAGGAATATTACGACGCTCACAACAAGGATCTGGTCATTAAGGATCTGTTTGTAAACGATCCCAAGCGGTTCACCAAATACAGGTGAGCTTTCAGGGTCATGCAAAGTTCTTTATATACATACATATACGAAGAATGAAGCGGTACTTTCAGTTACATTTCATTTACATGTGTGTTGGTGTGTGTGTGTGTGAGTGTGTGTGCATGTATTTGAATTTCTGTATCAGATGAGCGCCCAAAACGAAGAGCCTCGATTTGGAGAGTAAGAAAAAGTGTTGGTAAAAGGTTTGATAAAATGCATTAAGCAATATAGAGAAAGCTAAATATTTCACAATTGTATCTCAGTTAAGTTTTCTAGAGTTATCTGATTATCTTTGTCCTTGCGTAAGGTCATAGCAACGACCTTTTCGTTTCGTTTTAACCGTATCTAATGTCAATTTACACTTGATTAAGGTCAAAAAAATTGATTTTCTTTCAATTTGTATACCCTATTCTGATTGAAAATCGGGCAAACATCGGTATATTGGTTTTGTGCAAATGTATGTTACATGCAGAAGAATTTAGCCAATTTCGGTAACGATAAGAGCTAGAGACTTTAAATTGGAAATATATCTCCTATATTATATGCAGAATACGTTTAAACATTGTTATTTTGAGTATTCTCCCCATTTCCTAAATATCGTTGAGTGTGTATGTTCTCGATAGATTCGAATATATGTTACGGCAACTCGCAGCTGGGTACAGGGTAATTCCTAGCAGGCACTCCCACTTGTTTTCAATTACCAATTAAAAATTTATGTATTTTTTTCTGCCAGCTTGCGTCTGCAAACGCCCAGCGATGGTGAAATTCTGTTGGATTACTCCAAGAATCGCGTGAACGAAGATGTCTGGCCGCTGCTGCTCGAATTGGCGAAGGCGCGACGCGTGGAGGCGGCCCGGGATGGCATGTTCACCGGCCAGCACATCAACATCACGGAGAATCGAGCCGTGCTGCATACGGCATTGCGTAATCGCAGTGCGGACCCGGTGCTGCTGGATGGCCGGGATGTGATGACCGATGTGCGCGCCGAACTGGCACACATGAAGGAGTTCACCAACAAGGTAATCTCTGGCGTTTGGCGTGGCTGCACGGGCAAACAAATCACGGACGTGGTCAACATTGGCATCGGTGGATCCGATCTGGGTCCACTTATGGTCACCGAAGCTCTGAAACCCTATGGCAAAGGCCTGTACTCGCATTTCGTGTCTAACATCGATGGCACCCACATGGCCGAAGTGCTGAAAAAGGTGTGCTACGAGACTACCCTGTTCATCATTGCCTCGAAGACCTTTACCACCCAGGAGACCATTACGAACGCCACATCGGCCAAGGCTTGGTTGCTGGAGCACGCCAAGGATGTGAGTGGAGGATGTGGTAACCTAATCCATGTATATTTCTTATTAATGTGCTTCTTTTTAGGATGAGGCGGTGGCTAAACACTTCGTTGCGCTGTCCACAAACAAGGAGAAGGTAACCGCCTTTGGCATCGATAGTGCAAACATGTTTGGCTTCTGGGATTGGGTGGGCGGACGTTACTCTCTGTGGTCGGCTATTGGTCTGTCCATTTGCCTGTCCATTGGCTTCGAGAACTTTGAACAGCTGCTCGAAGGCGCCCACTACATGGATAACCATTTCAAAACAGCCCCACTGACGAAAAATGTGAGTTGATTTTTCTGTTTAAATATTATTGTGTATTTACTTACTCTTAACTTAAAGGCACCTGTTATCCTGGCCTTACTTGGCATTTGGTATTCCAACTTCTTTAACGCCGAGACGCACGCTCTGCTGCCCTACGATCAGTACATGCATCGATTTGCGGCATATTTCCAACAGGGCGATATGGAGAGCAATGGCAAATTCGTCAGCAAATCGGGCAAGAAGGTCGGCTACAATACGGGACCAATTGTTTGGGGCGAGCCGGGCACAAACGGCCAACACGCTTTCTACCAGCTTATTCATCAGGGCACGCGTCTAATTCCTTGCGATTTTATCGCGCCTGCACAGACGCACAATCCCATTGCCGGTGGCAAGCACCATAAGATATTGCTATCGAATTTCCTGGCTCAAACCGAGGCACTGATGATGGGCAAGACCACCGAGCAAGCCAAACAGGAGCTGTCCAAGGCGGGCCTATGCGGCAACGAATTGGAAAACTTGTTGCCTCACAAGGTGTTTGCGGGCAACCGTCCGACGAACTCGATTGTTGTCAAGAAGGTCTCACCCTTCACTTTGGGCGCATTGATTGGTAAGTGGACTTTGAACTTAAAAGCCCCCTAGATCACTTGAATAACCCTTTTGTGTATTATTTTTACAGCACTCTATGAGCATAAGATCTTTGTTCAGGGCATCATTTGGGATATCAATTCGTTCGATCAGTGGGGCGTCGAGCTGGGTAAACAGCTGGCCAAGGCTATTGAGCCTGAGCTGGATCACTGCGAAGAGGTCTCCGGACATGACAGCTCGACAAATGGTTTAATTAATTTCATTAAGGCCAATTGGAAGTAAACAATGTAGAGCACAACACAATGACAACTAGGTCTTTTACTTATTTATATACTCGAGCTAACAATTCTGTTATTGGCACAAAATTCAAATATATATATACTTACTACATTTGCCTGCATATTGGAATTATACGTAAAGCATTTCGTTAGCAAATTGGCAAAAATCTCACTATCGGTAGTTACACACTATTACACAGATATATATGTTGTTGTTGGATGTAGTTTAATTACGTGTAAAAACAAGTAAAAGAAAAAGTGCATGAAATTTAAAGCATAAAATGTATTTGGAAAAAAATTATGATTATATTTCGTCTATTTCGGGGCAGGAGAGGGGATAATCTTATTGATTTCCATCAACACTTATATACTCTAATATATTAACCAGCGGATGCATCTGTATTCGTAGCATCTTCGTCGTCATCTGAAGAATTCTGTGTCATTATCAGATCCTCCTCATCGGCGGCCAAATCATCATCGGCCTCCATTTTATTATAATCATCATCACCATCATCTAAAACGTTGTTTGTATTGATATTCTGCTCTTCCAAATCACTCCAATTGTTTTCGCCCAACTGCGTAGAATTGGCATCATCTGATAAGAAGTTGTTTGATATAAAAGACAGCTATATTTAATTGGAAATAATATATGAACATTACCTGGATCCTCCTCTACGACTAAAACATTGTTCTCATTCAAATGATTATCCGAGTTACGCTTCATTTGATTTATAATCAAGTTGACCCGTCCAGAGACTCTAAAAAAGTCAAATAAAGTAAAAGCAAATTTAACACATACAAGCCAAACTGAATGTTCAAATTGAAAAAGAACAATAAACGTTATTTGAAAACTTTTAAAATAACTAGTGCAATTTTCAAATACTGAAATTTTTATTTCCAAATTTTGGGTGCCTTTGCAAATGTTTTAAAAATGCATACAACTGTAAACATAAACCAATCCTCAACGGAGGTCGATGAGTACGAAATACCCGCACCAGCCGTAATCGGTGATCTCACAACAGAAGTCTTCGGTCAGGAGAATGTCCCGGATTTGGATTATCTGATCGAATCCGTTGCCCTATGTAATAAGCCGCTGTGTGACGACGCTGATCTTCAGTGTATTCTTGACATGGTCCAAGCAACAATCTGTGAAGCTATCACAATAATTGAATCCGATCCACGCGGACTGTTTGTCTATAAGTACCCGAAAGATCTAGACAACATTGACGAGGATGCCTTTTATCCACTGCCACCGGTGTTGAGTGACGTTTCAAGTGTTTTCGTCCGTCATTGGCTGCAAATCGGGGAATTCGAGTACAACAACGCGATTGCCGTGATCCGTGACTTCATTGGCATTTGGGAGCTATCGCCGAAAACGAAGTGTGTGGTGCTGACTAACACACGACGTCACGATGTGGCCCTAAAGGGCACCATTTACTTTGTCGACGCGCACTTCTCGCGTCCCACTCAGCGCTGTCCCAACCCCCTGGCCGTTGCTAAAGTTCGTTTCATTATCACAGTTTCGGCCGTATTGCAGAAATATTATCCAGTGATGATCACGTACCGTTTCGAAGGCTACCGCACCTTATACTACGCCTTCGGCGAACGTGCGATCAAAATAAACACATTCCAAAGACTCTACATCGATACGATCCTGCATTCCAAGCTAAGTTTCTATGCGGAGATCTGCGAGTGTCGCCATGGCACCATCGACCAGCCCAAGACGAACGTCAAAGCCAAGAAACCCCCGAAATGCGTTTAAAGTTCGTTTTTTTGTTGATAATAAAAGATGAGGTTGTCTGGTCTGCCCTGACTACATAACAACAAAAGATATATTCGATGTGCCAAGGATTAAATACCCTTGCAGGCGTACAGAATATTTCCGATAAATTACTATAATTTTTACCGGTTATACTTATGAGAGCTACTTGATACAGTGGTCTAATTTTTAGAGTATTTTGTTTAGAGTTCGGACATTTTGAAAAACAAAAAATTAAAAATAAAAACTTGTTTTTCGATAGATTTTCCTTTTTTTTTGTTTTATGGAAGCTATATGATATAAAAGTCCGATTGGATGGACTCTGACATATGTACTGTCTACAGCGTTATAAAGATAACTTTTAAGCTGGGACTAGTTTGTATAGACAAACGGACAGAAGGACACAACTTTGTTGACTCGGCTGTTGATTATGATCAAGAATATGTATACTTTATGGGAAACTATAAAAACTTACTGCAGCGCTTCCGTGATGCATTGCAAGCGTTGCTCTGCAATGCCAAGGCAGACACCCAGCTTGTCGCGCAGTTCCTCCTTATCCTCCGACATCATAACGCTAGTGTGCGTTGAAGCCAAGACCTGCAGCCAGCGTAAGCCACAAATTACACTGAAAGAATATGAAAAAGAGCAGTTACATATATACATATATTCTTCTATATATTGTAGTTCGTACTCACTTGGCTGCTTTGCCCTGTAAGAGCACGGACAGCTCGTTCACCAACGGGCTTATGTATTCCAGTGGCAAACGATCCAGAGTCAGCTGTATGGTCTTTATATCGCTTGTACCCAGGACGGCCTGCAACATGCTTCAAAAACAGGAGGTTGTCAGTTGAGATAAGTTGGGGGTAAACAGTTCTTACGTGTGATCCTGGCTGTGCAGGGCCTGCATTAGGAGTTGTGTCTTGCTCTGGCTCTGGAGCTTGCCACCCGTCGGCTTGGTCGCCTGTATTGTTAGGCTCTGCAGGCGTGCCTCCATTGGCACCTCGTTTTTGACCTTCTTTTTGGACATGGGCAATGCACTATTGTACTCCACGTCGTTGGGTCGGACGACGGGCGTTTGCGCCTTCGTGCTCACACTCTGCTCGGTCTGCTGTTTCTTTGCATACAATTTCTTGGGATCGGTGCGCACAATCACGTTCAATTTCTCGGCATAATTTGGAGTATACCGCTCGAACTGAAGCAGGCGACGGCTGCCATAGCCAAAGAGTATCTCGTGCGAATGTTGGGCGTCATGAACGAAGTGGGCGGCTACGGCGTGAATGGGCTCCACGGTCTCAGCGCCGTCCGACGCAATTTGCAGCGACACCTTTGGCTTAATATATTTCTCCGCGGACAGGCTGTAAAGTGGCTTGCATAAGTATTTTATATGTACACCGTGTTTAACGCCTGCTAGTTACCTATCCGCATTGAGCAAGTAAATGTGTATGTTGCCATTACGCGTCACACTTGCCACACGGAGTTGCCCATCGTCGCGCACCTCGCACGCCAGGCTGTGGGCCACATCCTCCATGAGCAGCGTGCACACTGACGCCTTATTTCTGCCTTTTTTGTTGATTTTCCAGAACGAGATGACCCGCTCCATTTTGGCCGTGGTTATAACGTATTCAACATCATTGTTGCACTGAAAGCTGCCGATTGCATTGATTTCGCCCGAGTGTCCCGTGCACGTTTCTACCAACTCCTTCGTGTCCACATCAAAGATCTTCAACTGGCGCGAGGCGACCGCCAACGTTCGGCTCTTTGGCAGAAATGCAATATTCAATGGCTTCTCGGGTCCAACTGGCCACTCGCCAATGCAGCGCTCCTCCGCCAAGGACCAGACAAGCGCACGGCAGTCTACGCCCACGGTATACAGATGCCCATCGTTGTCGTAGGCAATCGATGTGACGGGCCCATCATGACAATCGTCCCTCAGAGTGCGCTCGATCTTCAATAAAATAGGGAATTGATTATTTCTTATAAATAACAGAATTTAACACTTTACGAACCTTTCCCTCTGCTACTGAATAGAGAACAACCGCTCCCTTAAGCGTACCCAGCGCTATATAATGCTTGTCGGCGGCTGCTGCAATCTGTTGCTGCTGCTGCGACTTGCGCGACTTCTTTGGACGCGGAGCGCCAATCGTTACCCATGTGAGCGCTGTGCAGGGCCCGGACAGATGCAAGTTCGGCGTGAATTCCTGCTTCAATACATTGGTCTCGGTGTCCCATATTCGTAGTATGCCATTCTCATCAACCAAGGCGAATAGTTTACCACCATTCGATGAGAATCCCAACACGTGCTTCTTGCCCTGCGACATCTCTTCAAACCGTTCGGAACAAAAAACACTAGTTGCAGTATTGGTTAACGCACCAGTAACTGTGTACAAGTATTTTGGTAATTTTGTTGGTAAGCATTTTTTGAGAAATCGTTTGCCATAAAAATACTAAGAATATTTGTTCTAAACCAGCTGAAAATTACAAACATAACTTAAGTATTGCCTGGCTTCCATTTGGTAGGCTTTCTAAGTAGCTGCAAATTAAATATACATTTCAGTCAATAGTCTGTCACATGAGAATATTAATGTAAGTGTTTATTAAATATTTCGTTTGCTTGATTAACTTAACGAAAATACCTTTGCAGTATTTATCAAAAAACAAAAACAGTATTTTTATTTTGAACCAGTGTGCAATCCAGAAGTTTCGCTTGCCACACTTTGAGGTTAAACGCACTACCGACTGATTGCCTTGCTTTAGCTGCTTGTCGTTTCTTGAATATCTGTGCATAAAAATGGCTTTATCTGTTCCAAAAGCACCGGGAGTGGCGCAAATGCTCAAGGATGGCGCCCGGGTAAGTGAAATAAACCTAAAAATCAAAAAATGAAACGTTTTCGGTGGAGCTCTCATTGAAATTGCAAAGAAAGAAAAAACCGGCCGTGCGCAGTAGAAGCGCGTGATTAGTCATCGCATATGTTCATATATTCCATGGTTTTCCAATTAACTAGATGTATAGTGGTTTGGAGGAGGCGGTCTATCGCAACATCAGCGCCTGCAAGGAGTTCTCACAAACAATGCGCACTGCCTATGGCCCGAACGGCATGAACAAAATGATCATCAACCACATCGAGAAGCAGTTTGTGACGAGCGATGCGGGTACCATTATGCGAGAACTGGATGTGGAGCATCCGGCCGCCAAGCTGATGGTGATGGCCAGTCAAATGCAGGACGCCGAGGTCGGCGATGGCACCAACTTTGTGGTCGTGCTTGCCGGTGCGCTGCTCGAGTCCGCAGAGGAGCTGCTCCGTCTGGGCATCACCACGGCTGAAATAGCCGATGGCTATGAGAAGGCCCTCACAAAGGCACTGGAGATTCTGCCGAAGCTGGTGTGCCATAAGATCGAGGACTATCGCGATGTCAGCAAGGTCAAGGAGGTACTGCGCTCGGCCATCATGTCGAAGCAGTATGGACAGGAGGATTTCCTGAATGATCTGGTGAGCCGGGCCTGTGTCTCCATACTGCCCGATGAGGGCACCTTTAATGTGGACAACATACGCATCTGCAAGATTTTGGGCAGTGGCCTGACCAAGTCGGAGGTGGTGCGCGGCATGGTCTTCAAGCGTTTTGTCGAGGGCGATGTCACGCACGCTGAAAAGGCAAAGGTTGTCATATTCTCGTGCCCCGTCGATATTATACAGACGGAGACCAAGGGCACGGTGCTGATCAAGTCAGCGGATGAGCTAATGAACTTCTCCTCGGGCGAGGAGGGTTTGCTGGAGGCCCAAATCAAAGCCATTGCGGATACGGGCGTCAAGGTTGTAGTCGCCGGCGGCAAGGTTGGTGACATGGCATTGCATTTCCTCAACAAATACAAACTGATGGCGGTTCGCTTGAATTCCAAATTCGACTTGCGTCGCCTGAGTCGTGCCGTAAATGCCACCGTGCTGCCACGCATAACGACTCCCAGTCAGGAGGAGTTGGGATACTGTGACAAGGTCTGCATCGAGGAGCTGGGTGATACCACAATTGTGGCTTTCAGGTGCGTACCAACTAACTTTGAATCAAATGGGGAGAAAAGAGTTAACATTTTCTCCATTTTAATTCACAGAAACGAGGGCAAGGATTCCCGCGTTGCCACCATTGTGATTCGTGGTGCCACGGATAATTTCATGGATGACATCGAGCGCGCTATGGACGATGGTGTCAACAACTTCAAGTGCCTGACTCGCGACGGTCGCTATCTGCCCGGCGCAGGTGCCACTGAAATTGAGTTGGCCACACAGTTGGCCGCCTATGCGGACACTTTGCCCGGCTTGGATCAGTACGCTGTGCGCAAGTTTGCCAATGCTCTCGAAGTCTTTCCCAAGGCCCTGGCCGAGAACTCCGGCACCAATGGCACAGATATTGTCAATCAACTGTATCTGGCACACAACAGCGAGAAGGGCAAGAATATTGGCTTCGATATTGAGGCGGAGAAACCCACGACAATCGATGCCGTCGAGGCGAAACTGTTTGATCTGTATCAAGCCAAGTTCTGGGGTCTCAAGTACGCCGTCGGTGCGGCTGCAACCATTTTGAAAGTGGATCAGATTATCATGGCTAAGCGTGCCGGAGGGCCAAAACCACGACAGGCTGCTGGCAGTGATGATGAGAGTTAAATTATTCGACATACAGATAAAACTCGCTAAAATGTAAAATTTAATAAGTTAGTTGCCTATGGCGAAGAATCCATTACATGTCTTTTTACATACAGTTAGGCACACATGGAAATTACAAATTTCATTAACAACAACCACACACACTCAAAACACACACTCGCACATACACAGCTTCTTTGTATTAATAAACTAAAACTTACAAAAACTAAAGGTCTTTTTTTGGCTGTATATTATTGTTATAGCTTTGCAAGGGTATTTAATGTTCGGATGTTTTTTCTTGTTTTCAATAAATAAGAATTCCGTTTCTACTGTCTTTATGTGGATAGTTAAAATATATATGTGGAAACTTGTGTTTTTTATTTTAAACACCCGTAAATTAAACGCAACAAAAAGCAATTTTTTTTGTCTCCGCTAGATAACTCATCTAAGCTTTTTATTTTTGGAATTCAAGCAAACGATTATTTGTTCATGTTTTGAGTACATTACATACTTATTTCAAATGCGTATGCGCAGATACAATTCAATATTTGGTTCGAATAAAATACGATATCGTTCTCGTTGTTCAAATTTGAAGTTAATAAAGTTTTTAAAAGTGTTCTCTCAATTCTAGGTATTCCGTGCATTATATATATCCATTAATTTCATGTAATCTTTTTGTAAGTATATTTCAGTTGTAAATACGTTTATATATAATAAGATTTCAAAATTTGCCAATAGAAACAAGAGAAGCTATCCGTGCTCCAGTGGATAGTTCAATTGTTTATCAGCAAACTTGATCTTTTTAGTAAATTAAATCGATCCAAGTTAAACAACGAAAAAATAGCTTAAAGATCTTAACATGAAACAAGCAATAAATCGAGAATTGTTCTAGAAGAAATTAAAGCTTACAAAACCAACTGCAGTTTTGGTTTAAAAAGCCAACAGGAATTTCTAAATTTCCCTACTTTTTAACAGCAGGGAACTTTTCGATTTTGAACAATTTTCTGCTGAATGCTCACGACAGCAGAACAGAGTTCAAAATCTACGTGAATACAATATTAATAATACTATAAATATTGCAAATAGCACTTGGCTAAGAAAA
The DNA here is from genome assembly GCA_035041545.1 of Drosophila colorata. Taxonomy (NCBI): domain Eukaryota; kingdom Metazoa; phylum Arthropoda; class Insecta; order Diptera; family Drosophilidae; genus Drosophila; species Drosophila colorata. The sequence continues at coordinate 1,176,163 of JAWNLD010000233.1, forward strand.
CTATGGCCTATGGCATAGATTTTTCGCATGGGGTTCGAACGCAGCGCCCTCGTTGTTCGGTTGACTAAATATTCATAGACAACTCATTCAACGAGGACTGCTTTTGCAAGCGTTCTAACAAATCGTTAAAAATATGTGATTCCTTATACAAATATTGCTTGCCGATTTTAATGTTTTTTTTTTTTTTTTTTGTAAATGCAACAATGGAAGAACCGATTAAATATTAATTTTTACTAGGCTATGTCGACAAGGTAAATGTTTATTTTGATATTTTTCCTTTGATTTTAAATGGTATTATGAAGATGAAATTTCTAATGTTTCTCTTGGGGGAGAACCGATTTGTTTCATTCCAATACCATACAAATATGCCCATTACCATGTTAGAGTGTAAAAAAATAACTCAGCTTTAATATTCTTTGTCACTCATGCCAATTACATTTATCTTTTACAAAAATATAGGCTCAACCGCGGGACAAATCATTTGAAAACCCTTTACCCATTGAAAATAGGTCAACAAGATGTATATTGGTGTTGTAACTTTGGTGTGTGTGTGATAGCTGGGTACTGGGTATCCCCTAATCGAGCACGCCCGACTAGAGCGCGCTTACTTGTTTGATGGTAGTATGGTATGTGCTTTTCGATTGATAATCACGACATAGCTTATGTACTTTAGTAATAATGTAATATTATGAGTGAATTTTCGTAATATTTAGTTTGCATTTGGAGAATCACATATTCTACACAATTTGTTTTACAGAAAGACACAATTTTCAGATTTATATACGTTTTGTTTCATCAAGATCTGAGTTGATAAAATAAATTATCGTTCATTATTGCATTATAAAATATGATTGGCATATGAATTTGCCGATTGTTACTAGTTAATCAAAAAAGACGAAAACTACTTTAGATATATATATATATATGTTTATATATATTTGCATTTAAATAATTGTCGCGTTACTGCAACGAGTTTTTAATATTTTGCTAAGAAAAACTTGATATAATAAACACACTAAAGTTCAACTAGCTTGCTTTGTTTGCATTCCTGCCTGAATTTAAAGCTTTTAAAGTAATCATATAGTTTTGAATCCACATAGTTGGGACTTGTTAAATATAATATTCTTGAATAAACATACATGTTGGAGTATGTTTTAACAATATGAACAGTTTGTTTATTCTTGAAATAAGTAGCCAAAATAAGTGTTTTGTTTCGTATTTATTTGAGTGTGTTTACTATGCATTAATAAATATATATTGAATTGATATATATATAGATATAGATTTCATAGATTAGGTAGTTGTTGCTATAGTCCGCACAATAATTGTCCTTAAAGTTGGGATATTCGTGTACACTCGGTTGATTTGCTCATTTGTAAACAAATTTTGGTGATATTTTCCGAATAAATGCCAAAAGTTTATTGAAGAATTTTAAACGTTCATAGCTGTTATATTGTTGTTTCCCTCTTGTACTAAATATTTAATAGCCCCCTACGCTTTGGTACACATTTGGGCCATAATTGATTTCTATATTTATTTTTCTTTTAATAATATTGCTTTTGTAATTTGTATTTAAATATATATATATATATATATATATTTGTTTTCCACATTATAAAGTTTTTTCTTTTACTGGTTTACGACTCTTGTTATTGTTTATTTCTTGAATTGTGTGCTTTTTAAGAACTTAATAACATAAAACAAATCGCCATTTCTGCAAACCTCCTTAAAGAGCAGTGCACGACGATTTCTCACGGAAGGGATTTACCTTTTGGCTGGTGAAACCAGTCAATAGGTAATCCTCCTGCTCGTGCTCCGATATATATCGCTTCATTTTGTCGCAAGACTGCGACACAGTCTGCCGATCCATGCTCGCCTCCCGACGCAGCTGGTCAACGACAATGCGCTGCTGTTGTAGGGATGATGACATCACGTCCATTACGGCTGTCTCGGATAGGCCTATGGTTGGAAATGTTCTCAGATACGATATGCAAATACAAAATTATGTAGTGGTGGTTGTGTGCTTTATTTTTGGGGGGTAATGCTTTCAAAACACTTTAGATTATTTTAAAAGTGTTGTTTTTGGATGAATCTTAATGGGGCGCTGTAAATGTAATAAAAAGAAGAGAGCAAATGCAACAAAAATAGTTGTTTAAACATGTTCTTTAATTTTTGCGTACTGACACGGACAGTTGGCACGACATCGAACTAAAGACAAAGTACATACGAGTTAGGCGCGTTCTCTTTCGTGACACGTGTTCGAAATGAGCCTACCAACACGAGAGCACGACTTTAACATCAAAATAAAGGAATTTGGGATTAAAAATGGATAGAGTAATTAAATAATATAAAGAAATGTTAATATTTAAATTGAAAATGATTTTAGAATAATATATTTGAAAAAAAAATCCAAGATAAGAAAATTAAATAAAATAAACATAGTTAAAAGTCGTATGTGGTTCGTGTCGTGTCAGAAAAATACGACACGCGCCCATCTCTGGTACATACACAGAAAGTTGGTTCAGCTTGAAAGGAAGTAGTATGAGATCTAGACAGGATTTAGTGTTAGGTAGCTTTGAAAAAATTGTATTCTACAGTTCAAATACTAAATGCATCGAAATCACAGTAACGGTACACATTCACGTGCACATACGTAAGTATGCATATATATTTATGTATGTCGGTATGTGTGTGTGTGCGTGTATATAAATACTAATGACACAAAATATATTGCACGCATTGTTGTAATGTATTTTCAGTGCTGATTAATGATGAATTATTCAGCGCAGAAGGAGAAACTTGTTTTTGATGATTAATAGTAGCATATTAGTCTGCAACTGTAAGGTTTCACCGTTTAAGCAAATGCAGTTAATTGTAATATTGGGTTTGTCAATTTCAATTGATTTTATTCTGCTTGTACACACACACACACACATATATGCATGCATATGTCTATATTGATGTAAACGTTTAACGATTTCGGTTAATAGGTCACACACAAGCACAACTACATGGTAATTACGTATTGTCTAACAATTTACCAGCTTTTTATTAAATATGTCTTGTTAATATGGCCGAGAAACAAGTTCAAGTTCGCTTGACTTGAACAAAAAGATACACACCCAAACCAATGAAACGTGAAGTTGGCTGCGAGAAGAGTGGCAAATGTTATCGCCATCGATTTTGATTAACAATATATCGGAGTAGAACATGCGGGTGTATGCGCATCCACCCCTGGATGTCCGAGTGTAGTGCAATGACGATGGCGAAGGACGAATGGTCCGCGGAAGAGGAGCTGCAACTCTTTCACGCAATGGAAGGCTTACGTCCAGTTGGCATAAATAAACACTTCTACATGTCCTGCATTGCGGAGCGCCTCTCGAAATCTCTGAACCGTGAAATGCACAGTGACCTAATCTGGCGGCACTTGGGCACAATGTACAAACTGAAAGAATTAGATGATCTCGAGAACTTACCTTTCCCCAATGACGAGCGAGAGTTTAGTTTGCCGGAACAGGATTACGCCTCGTTCGTGAGCAAAAAGACTGTTGGAACGAACGCCAACGAAGAAAACCCAGATGTACAGGCTCCTCTGGCCCCGGCTGCCGTCGCTGGAGCTACTGATGGCAACAGCAAAGGTAAACTAAGTGAAATTGATATAAACTTAGAAATTTTTCATTTGTACAACGCTCAATTTATAGGCACAAAACTCGCAGGGGGGCAGGCAAACGCAGGCAAGGATAGCGAAAAGAAGGCGTTGGCCAAGGTGTTGGAATTGCCAAAGAGACCAGCTAAGCGTACACGCGGATCGATGTCGAATGAATCGATTAGCCCTTCAACCACACCTCCACCCATGCAGAGCAGCAAGCGGCGTCGTATTTAAACTTCATTGTTTGCTTTAATAACAAATAGTTATTATTTTATTAGTTGTAGTTAAACCGTGACCAAAACTTTGACTTAAATATGTAATGTAAATATACAAGCTTCAATCCTCAAAGTCGCTATCGCCCGACTGGGTTACGGTTGATTCAGCCTGTGGCTCGGTTGCGGACTTCATGGAGTCCAGTAAAGATTTCAACAAGCGCTTATTCAGATGATCCGTTTGGGTTAGTTCGCGAACGGGTTGATTTTCGTGTGGGTCATCTGCCTCTGGAGTCGGCGCTGGTGGTGTGTTTACTGTCATGGCTTCAATGTTCTCCAAAAGTGGCATATTAGCTGTAGTATTTGTTTAATTGTTGGATTTATTTCGTTTCCTCTTCTACCTTTTGCTATGACACAGCTGCTAGGGCTACAGTAAAGTTTATATGTTTCAATTCAACGAGTTGCACGCGTCTCCAGCCCTGGTTGATAGCAACTCTGTTCGCTTGCGCAGTGCAGTTTGTGTCGCGCCCGAATTCAATTTCAATTCAACAAGAAATTTGAAATGTTTATGCCCGAGACAGAAGATATGTTGCCACGAGCGGCACCCAGGCCCAGTGCACCCATACCGCTGGGACATACCGAGGAGATTGTAAAGCCCACAGTTCCAGAAGTTTCGATATTGCTTGGCCAACCGCCACAGCAGCAGGCTCAAGTCCAACAACACCAACAACATCAACAGCCACAACAAAAGCAACAACAACAACAATCAACGTCGATCCAACGTCCCGCAAGCAGTTTTGCCTCGTGGAAGAAGCAAATACTGCCTCGAGTCAACTTTTCGCCAGTACTTGCCACAGAATTGGGTCCAGGCACACCGCCGCTTGTTACGTCCGGCGGCATCAACAATGCGGCCGCATGCAATGAATATAATTTTCTACCACGGTCTCGCGCCTTTGATGCTGAGCGCACATCGCCCATGCAGCCCCATGGGTTTGGGGTGGCAGGACCTTCGCATTACACACGAGAAACATTTAACACGGAGGATTTGGTGCCGGTGACGCGCCTGCCCCATTCCAACGCAGTTCCAAATGATGTGCTCACGATTTGTGCCAGTACGCAGACAGAACCCGAACCTATGCTGGCTACCAAAGATGGCAAGCTGGAGTTGGGCCATTTGGCCGACAAGAAAGACATCAGAGAAATTTTTACATTTCTGGAAGGCATGCGGCAGGAGCAGCAGCAATTGAGACACCTCTGCGAATCCTTGGCGCAGCAACAGCAACAGCTTACAAGCTCTAAGACTTTCAAGGAAACTGGCGTCCAGTGTGCCCTGGTCGTGCCAAATAAAGGTTAGTTTCAACTCTACTCATCATTATTTTGTATATATTTATTATTTATTTCAGTTAGGCGCATAGCGCCCATTGTGCAAGATTACATAGTTGAGGAAGATGAGCAGCCAGCGCGGGCGCTGCCCCAATTCCAATCGCCACGCGCTGCACCACCAATGGCGCAATCCACCGGATATCGCGCCAACACTCCACAGGGTAAACAGTCGCCGCTAGCAGCGACCAATGGTCCGGTGCTGTCCAAGCCGAATACGGATAAGACTTTGGTAATGAATGAGCTGGCTCTGAAATACCTGCCACAGCGGCAAATCAATGAACTGATGGACGAACTGCACGTGTCCCCGAAAACATCCAATGATAACGCATCCAATACGGGCGCCAACACAACCCCACTGCGTCAAATTGACAACTTCACGCAGAGTCCCAGTAATATGTCGAATGCTTCATACAAATATCTCAAGAAATATCGTTTGCTGACCGAAGAGCAAATGGGCTACGATAATCACATGGTAAAACGCCTGGGATCACGGGCAATCGCAAGTCCACAGTGCCAGGAGCCTATGCTGGACTTGGATAATATACGCAATCAGCCAAAGCTATTGTAGCAAAAAACAATTTCTTTATTATATTTGTATATTTATGTATGTATGTACTTTGTGTATAAGTTTTGAAATCGTTTCAGTACGCGAACTACCTTTATATTGATCTGCATTAACAAAAAGCAGGAGTACACAGAAAGAGAAAACTGAACAAACATAAACTCGATTTTGATTTAGACACACAATTATAATGGGAGGTTTACAAAAGACTCGGGAATTAGCGCAAAACCAGGTGCAGTTCCGTGGCCGATTGTAGCAAAACTTTAAGGCCCTGCATAAAGCCCGCACACTGAGCAAAATCCGTGCCGAAAGCAATACGTGTGTGCACCTCCAGGGCATTGGCATAGTCGGCAATTTGAATGTACTGCACTATTTGATTTAAATGCTGCACCGTTGTGGGCGTTAGCTGTGGTTGAAAGAGGTTTTTTTAAATTTTGAAACATTGTGAATTTTATGTGCCGTAAGCTCACCCGTCCGTCGCGCAAGCAATCGTAGAGATTTTCCAGGCGTTTCACTACATCCACAAACTTCCGTTTGGTGCGCTGTAAAGGAAGGCGTTTTAATGCCATGCAACAATTGTTGTCGTCGCTTCAAGCTCTTACCGGATCGTTAGTGGCGCTCAGGCATTGATTTTTCAGCTCCTCCAAAACGGTTTGCAAGTAAATGTATTCCTCTGGCAGTGGCGGCTTCTCCTTGGGCGGCTCTGGCTGGCGCTGTTCCTGTATGGGTGCCGGCTGTTCGGTATAGCCAAACGATTGCTGTTGCTGCTGCCCCGGCCAGTATTGTTGTTGTTGTTGTTGATTGGGCACTGCCGCTGGCTGGTAATTCATCTGCTGCTGTTGTGGTGGAAAACCCTGCGGATTATTATTGGCAGCTGGATTGTAGAACGATGAATTGCCCGGCGGTGGAGCACCCTAAACGAAAGAATGAAAGTGTTAGCCAGTGATCAATCAAGTAAGAAAGTTGCAGTCGGGTGTAACCGACTGCGCAGTGCTTATTCACAGTATATTTAGAGCTTAAAACATTATATAATGGCCTTAATTAATATCGTTAATTTGGACAAATATCGATTTTTGTGGCAGAAATTTGTTGGCCCGATATTTAGAGGTCATCAGAAAACTGTCAGCCAAGTTTGGTGCCTCTAGCTCTAGAATTGTGGAAGATATGGATTTTCTCAAATTATCCGCCCCCAAAATATATATGTTATATCAATTTGCCAAGCCACAGTGGACGTATACAAAATTGTTTGTGGCATCTTCAGAGGACGCCATCAGTAATTTGATTTAAAATAAAGGTAGATATATATGTTAAATCGATTTACCACGCTTCCAGTAGGCGAAGTCAAAAAATGTTTTGTGCGATCTTTAGAGGAAGCCATCAGAAACGTGACTGCAAAATTTTAAGTATCTAGTTTTAAAACTGAGGCAGATTTATAGATTCAATTAAATTGCGGCGCCCTGAGTGGGTGCCGCGGGTATACATTAGTATACATATATTCCAAGTTCAAGTCTCTAGCTTCAATAGCGGCGAAAAAATTGCGTTCATACGGACGGACATTGCACAAACCCAATTTACGCTACTCACTACGTGAACGAGCATAATAAAATAATGCTTATATAGTTGTCCTGATATACCTGTACCTGATATTGATTGGGATCCATATAGCTGTTCTGATTTTGATTAGGATCGACGCCGTATAGTGGATGCAGTATAGCTGCAGAAGACTCCGCCGAGGGTCTTGGCTTCGGCTGAAAAACGTATTACAGCATTTTTGAAAATACAAAATATATTCAAGACTTACCACTCGCGAGGATTTTAAAGTTGGCGGATCGTTCCAGCCTGGTGGCGGCGTGGGATTGCGCTGTATATTCTGGATGAGCGGCGGCGGGACCGCAGCAGGCGGCATTGTTTCAATGGGCGCAACGCCCGGTAAATAGTTGCTTTGCGAGGAGCCCATAAAAGGAGTTGGGTTGTAGCCTTGAGCCGCAGACATGGGATTGGTGTTGAATGCATTGCTGTTAAATGTCTGTGGCACACTAGCCGGCTGGGAGACGGGTGCCACTGCGCCAGCGAAGGGCACAGCCGCCGGAGCTTGTACTGGGTTATATGGCATGCCGTATGCACTGGCGGGCGCCGCAACCGAAGGATCTAGAACGTATTTGGAGCGCGAGTGTAGGCCGGGACCGGGACCGGCTGCTGCAGCCGCTTGTGGACCGCCCGAGGAGCTGGCGTTGCTGAGTGGCCGAGGCGGATGCGTGAGCGGCTCGGCCTTCATCTGCGGCGGATTGTAGATTTGTGTGGGTGGCTGAGCCGCCTGGAAGGGCACAGCAGAAGGTGCTGCTGCCGCTGCTGGCTGCTGCCAGCTCCCATTTGTGGTGGCGCCATAAGGACCCAGCGGCTGACCGTACGCCAACGGATTCAATGGATTGGCAGGCTTCGAGAAGGAGCCACGCGGCTCCATTTGACGCATATAGCCCATGGGAGCGGCACTTGCCGCTGGCGCCGCAGCATGCGGCTGGATGTGCTCCACGTTGACGGCGTTGCTGATGCGTTCGCGCAGCTCGTTCAGATCGTCGCTCTCCGCATTCGCCTTACTCAGCGTGGTTAGATACTGCAGAGCGGCCGTCAGGGCGCCCTGGGAGGCCAGTAGTCCACTGTATTCGGATATGAAGCCCGCAAAGCGTCCGGCCAGGTCCACGGCAATGCCTTGCTGTTCCAACGACTTGGTCAGCAGCATCACCACCTCGGCAAGCTCTTGCAGCTCGTTGGTGTTGAGCTTGTAGTTGTGATTCTGCTGCTCCAGCTGCTTCAGCTGATACCAGGCGGTCACCAGCTTGTCAATGCTGCCCGCACAGATGTAGCACAGCATCGCGTTGCGCGTCAGCTCGACGCTGCTCGTCGACTCGTTCAGCAGGCGATCGCCCAGCCGCTCGCAGATGTCGACCACCTTGCGCTCGCTGTGCTTGAGCGCCGCGACGAGCGCCTCCTTCCAGGAGTCGACGGTGCAGCGATTGACAAAGTCCAGCCAATCGCGGCTCACCAGCGCCGAGATGACATTGGACAGCTCGTTCTTTTGCTGCAGCAGGTAGCGCGTCTGGGTGCGTGTGAGCACCTCTATGCCCGCCGTCGAAGCTATGATGAGCGCCTCCGGTATGCGCTGCGCCTCCAAGCACAGCTCCACGGCAGCCTCCACGTTGCCGGTGAGTATGGCTTCCGTGATCAAGCTGTCGGAGTCTGTTATGGAAACAAATCTATTATTTAGAAAATTAACCAATTGATTTGCTGTTTTTATACCCTTGCAGAGTGTATTCAAATTTTAATAGAAATGGGTAACACATAGAAGGAGACAGCTTTGAGCCCATGCAGCGTATATATATGTATATTCTTGTTCAGTTCTGATGAACACGAGCCAGTTAAGGCTTGTATGTATGTCTGTTTCTCTACAAACTAGACTTTAAGCTGCCAAAGGAACGATAAAATACGAATTAAGAACGTTGCTGTCGGGTTTAAAACAGTTTAAAACAGTCTATAACGGTTTTAACTACTATTGTTATTTTGGAAAAATTTCTTTAGAGGCCTTCAGTAATCTGACTGAAAAATTCGATACATCTAACATGAAAACTGGTAAAGCTAATCAGTAATCTGTCTAAAAAAATGTATGTATCTAGCTTTAAAACTGAGACAAATAAATATATTTTATAGAATTGCCGGGTATAAACGAGTATATATTCCAAATGCCATGTCTCACGCTTCAATAACGGGGAAAAATTGCGTTCGGACGGACAGTCAGACGGACATTGCACAAACCCAATAACTTTTCACTTCGTGAACGAGTAAAATGAGCTTTTGTATGAATAACTTGTTGTCTCTAGTGTCCCTATGCTTAACATAGCTGCACATCAAATCAACATCCGAGCGCTATATCATATATATGCTATAGGATCACTCGTTCGAAAAGTGAGTTTTTGTATGAACCACTTTTACTTCTCAATATACATACATATATTCTCACCAAACTAGGCATTGAGACTGTTCTTATGATCCTACCATATGAACCAATATTATTGTCTACTCTGAAGTTTTAGTGTACAGAAATAGTGAACTATAGATTTATAGCTGCAAGGGTATTAAATAGCCTTCTTATTTCTACTTACGATCACCGCTGGGTATTTTAAACTGAGCTCTCGTAGTTGCTGCATATTCGTTTAGGTTTTGGGCATCGATTGAGGAGCCATCAAAGGGGGTTTTGTTGTCGTTCGTTTGCTGGAAATGAAACTCAATTAATTAGTGTGCTTGCAATTGAAAGGCGATTGTAATTGAGTGAAATTGCGATAAGTAATTAATCAGCATATGTTTTGATCTGTGCAGCCGATTTCTTACCGAATTATCGGTGCTTGAGTTGGTGCTTTGGTCGCATTCAACCTCGGAAGAGTCGCTCTGCCCGGTGAAAAGCAAAGCACCAGAATGTTTGGCAAGCATGAAAATTGTTATCAGAAAAATAAACAAGGAAAGATGAACAAACTAAGGCAATGCTCAATATTGATAACGTGAAGTAGCACATATGTTTTATGTTTGTTTTTCTGTTTTCAAGAGATAAGAGCTGATCTACAAATAGAACTTTCGAAGCGGAAACTCACATGCGTAAGAGTTGATATGCGGGTCGTGAGTGTATCCACGTCAGACTGCGAGTTGCTTTCGGTATCTTTGATGAACTTTGCAAATTTACCCTCGACATCTTCCTTATTGTAACCTTAAATAGCAGATGTATATTAAGTTCTGAGCACTTGATCTTGTTCACTCGCTTACCCAAAAGATTGAGCATTTCCTCCTTGGGATTTAGTTCAAAGTTCGCCTTGATGAAATACCATATATAGCGTCCATGCTGATCCGTTGATTTGTCTGCACGCTGCCGGCAGTAGTCCGCATAGTTGGCCTCCGCCAGGGACATCTCCAAGGCGTTGGCACGCTCCACGAGACTTGGTTCGGTTGTCAGCTGGGATAACTTCACGGTTTTCGACGTGCCATTGAAACTAACCAATTTGCCGCCAAACTGTTGAGATTGAACTTTAATTAATGAAGGCAGTTCATTGGCAAAGGTTCACTGGGAGTGCTTACACCGAAAGCAACGCCACAGGGACGTTTCATCCATTTGGGTGCGTGCGTCAAGTCGTGGTAGACGACTTGTGTGGCCTGCTGTGGAAGTGGCGCCTGCGCAAACTGATCCATGCCGGGAAAGGAGTCGGCAATTTTCTCAGATGTCTGCACCAGATGATGAGTGCCGCCGTTGAGTGAGTATATGGAAACCGCGCCCTCCAAGCTGGCGCTGGCGATCAGCGCCGGATTGCGCGGGCAGAACTGCACGTCCGAGTACCATGAAGCCGTGGTGGCCACCTCGGATAGTATTTCGCCCTCAGGTATTTTGGTGTTCGGATTCCAGCAGTAGATGCGATTGTCCTTGCCACAGGACACCATCAAGTCGGTGTCCTGCAGGCACCACGACATGCCCAGCACTCCACGATCGTGTATCTGATAGGTCTTTGCCGGCGCGGTGGCGTATCGCAAGTCCCACAGCTGCACAACCGGCGCCTGATCGTCCTCTGAAGCCAGCCACACCTGGGTGGCCACTTCGGGATGCCACTCGATCGCGTGCCACCTGACGCGCGACTGTGTGTCCGACAGCTTGATGATCTGCTGGCTCTTGCGCAAGTCCCAAATGACGCAGCGTGTGCTGAACACCGATGCCAAAATGTGCTGCACCTGCCGGTTCCAAGCCACGTTCTTGACATCCTCCAGCGGCTGGGTCTTCGCGCCCGGATTGAGCGGACTGACCGGGTTGTTCAGATCCCAAATATAGATCTCCGATTCGGAAGCACACGACGCCAGCAAATTGTTCAGAAATGGATTAAAGTCCAAGCCACTAACTGCGCCCGTGTGCTTATCCTGACGTGCCAGCAGCGGCTCCTCGTTGGCCAGCAGCTTGGCCGCGGAGTAGACATTAATATGGCCAGCCTCACAGCCGCCGATAATCAGGCCGTTCGCATGAGCTCCACCCACACCGTGTGGACTCCAGATGAGCTTCTGAAATCTAAATGGGAGCATTTATTAAAAGTATTTAAATATTTTCAGCTTAGGGCCAACTCACTTGAAGTCACTGGGCACGCTCGCCTTGAGCTCCAGGTCGTAGCTAGCATCGCCAATGCTCGGCGAGTAGAGCTCCAAGGTGGCGTTCGCATTCGAATCAAATTGCTGCGCCGCGGTACCGGCGGCCAGCAGAATTTGTTGCTGCTGCGCCGGCGACCAGGCGATGTTCACAGTCTTCTGTAGCTCCTTGATTTTCATGTTCCTCGCACGCCTTTCAACTGCGCTCTGCAATGCAATTGGATAATTAGGCGAGTGGTCTGCTGTTGGAATTTAAACGCAATGGTGGCACGTCCAATTGGAGCGCGCCCCGTCATCACTTTTTTCTCGCTCGCCCAAACATTGGCGTGGCCGCAAAATGCCGCATGCAATTATGTGCGGCAAATTGCATTGAGTATCCTTATTTTACTTACACGCAATTATTAACTGGTTGTTGCTTAAACAATATGGTATGTTTAAATGAATAAAATATTTCTTTTCTCTAAGAACTAAGAGCTGTGGCACAATCGATGGTGCTATCGACAGTCACAGTTTTCGATTGTACAACATTCAAATATCGATGAATAGATTAATCGACACGACACATATATTATATTCCAATTGGATGTTCAACCAAATATTACGCGGCAAGTTTCAAATCAAAAATGACATCGCAATCGAAAGGGTTTATAAATTAAATTACTCAAAATTAATTCAAATTCAAAATTCATAATTATCTTAATGAGTAATTGTATAAGATTCAGAAAATAACCTAATGATTGCGATGGCTGCTCCTTCGTGTAAAAAAAGATATTGGCTATATTGAAAAAGAAATGATTCGTCCCAGACCCAACAAAAGCAACTTAAAAGTACAATAAACAATGTTCAAAAATTCTTGTTAAAATTAACTTGAGAAATTATTTTCCGTGTTTACCCATTTTATTTTATTATATATATTATAAAATATAAATTATAATTTGGAAAGAGAAACTAATTTCAATCATTTATTAATATAAAAAAGTAAAAATATTATGCGAACCTAAAGTGTATCATTTGTGAGGAGTGAGAATAAAAGAAATTCATAGAATATACAAAAAGAGTAAGAACGTTGCAGTCGGGAGTAACCGACTGTACAATACTCGTTTACCGTATAAGAATAGCTTAAAACAGACGAAAATGGTCTTAATTATTATTGTTTTGTTCAAAAATTCTTGTTAAAATTAACTTGAGAAATTATTTTCCGTGTTTACCCATTTTATTTTATTATATATATCATAAAATATAAATTATAATTTGGAAAGAGAAACTAATTTCAATCATTTATTAATATAAAAAAGTAAAAATATTATGCGAACCTAAAGTGTATCATTTGTGAGGAGTGAGAATAAAAGAAATTCATAGAATATACAAAACGAGTAAGAACGTTGCAGTCGGGAGTAACCGAGTGTACAATACTCGTTCACCGTATAATAACAGCTTAAAACAGACGAAAATGGTCTTAATTACTATTGTTTTGGAAATTTGGTGGCCGAAATATTTCGTCTCGATATTTAGAGGTCATCAGAAATCTGACTGCCAAATTTCGTGACTCTAGCTCTAAAATTGTGGTAGATATGGATTTTCGCGGCTCACCCGCCCCAAGAATAAGGATTTTTATCGATTTGCCAGCCTCCCAGTGGGCGTGTAGCAGATAAAATGCACAAGATTTAGCAGAATATTTAAGATCGTGTTAAATCAATTCAATTTTTGTCAAAATAGAAAGCTTGTTATCTCAAAATTGTGTTAAGAGAGAATTAGGTGTAGATATTTGAAAATTGAATGCATTTGCTTTATTGATACAAATAAATATTTTCACGTATGTATATGGGCGATACTTCTATAATTCTGTAATGTGCGCTAGATATTTTCAATATGCTTAGCAATTTCATTTAGCGCTGGCTATAGCCGTAACACGTTGTTCGACTTTGGCCACCTTCGCGTTAATCGTTTCCAGATTCTGGGCAAACGTCTCCTGTACCGAATGTAAGAGCTCCTTGTTGTTAACCAGGCTGGTGGTAATTGTGCCCTGTTTTTGTTCGATTTCCGCAATGATCTTGGCGAAATTGTTTGCTGCAAAGAAACGAAGTCCAATTAGTAAAGCATAAACGCAGTAATTTTATTGTTCTCACCGTATTTATGGAGTGCTTCGAGTGCCTGCATGCGTTCGATGACATGTGGCAGCATTTCCACAACTGGTTCCGTGCGCTTTGCCAAGTCGTAAAGCTCGGTTACCTTTTGGTCACGCTTCGCGTCCTGTGCACTGCCGCTGGACTTCTCGGCGATGGCGTCCATTTTGCCGGCCAGTGTCGTCAGACGTTGTTCAATGGCGTCCAGTTTATCCGGCTGCAGCAGGGCTGCCTTGGTGCTCAGATGCCGCACAGCCTCCAGCACATTCGACGTGTTGGTGATCGCTGTCAGGCGACTTAGCTTCTCCGGGTGCGCGCCGACAGCCTTTTCCAGCTGATGCAAGCGTTGTTCGAGTTGCGCCACACGAGCTGTGGATGCGAGATCCGTCCCCGGGGTGGGCAGGGCCGTGAGCACACCCGACTGCTTGAATTCCTCGACCTGGGCTACCAGCGCCTTGACTTGCTTGTCATTGGGCATTTGCTCCTTGCCCAGCACCTGCTCTAGCTTCAATGTGTCTAGCACCCGCTTCGCAGTGCTGATTACAGTAGCCACCGCATCGTAAGATTGCTTCTCCTCATCGGCGATCTTGCGGTCCACCTGCAATGCGGCGACTTCGTTGAGCAGTTCGTTCATCTCGATCTGCAGCCGCTGACACTTTTGCACTGGCGTCTCCTTCTCGCCTTGCCCGACCAGCTCGTACTCGCCGCCGTGCACGTCGTATCCGCGGCAGACGAGGCGTCCAATGCGATCCGTGAAGTCGACACTGCCCTCGAGAGTCGCGTTGTTGAAGCGCTTGTGAGCGATGCTCGGCGAGATGTGCAGTCGCTCGATGGCCTCGTTTTCCGGCTCCTCTTCGTAGTAGTCGGATGTGTCGGGCTCCGGATCATCTGCAGTTTCGTAAACATCCGGCTGGTCATAAGCCTGTGTGAATAATTAGTCAAAATAAAATTCGCTTTCTACTCGTAGAAGGGCGTGACTCACAATGCCGGGCAGATTTTGAAATTTTGGATCGGCCATTATGTTGGGCACTGCGCTTGGTATCTTCTGCGAACGTTGCGATTGTGTAGCTTGTATTCTACTTTGCAGGAACTTGCAAAAAGTTTGGCAAAACAAAAATGGACAGCGAAGCTAAAACTGATGTCATAGACAAAGTGTGGCCAAACTCTGTACAATGAGTATAAACCATAAGCACACAAAAACAGCTGTGCCTGACAAAAATACTAAATTGTACAAATTGCCTACGAAAAATATACAATTTTGCAATGAATTTTAATTACATCTAATTCTCTTTTTACACGATAGAAACGTTCCCAAAAATTTATGTAAGAAAGATATTGGCTAATGGAAAAACAATAGATTGGTTCTAGACCTTAAAACTACCATAAATAATATAAAAAAAACTACTGTTTGAGTTCACTTGAGAATTTATTTTAAATTTTTCATAACAAAACCATTCATTTAAACGAGATAAATTTTAACTTTTTAGGCGCGTTTTTTCAAAATCGTGTAAAATGAGAGCTAGGTGCTACTGTTGTTGTTTTACCATTTCCAATGTGTGCAAAATGTTTCTATTGAATAACGCTCAATTAAAATATTTATTTATAAATATTAAAACCCGGCAAAATCACTGTGAGGAACATCACTATTGTTTTCAACAAAATGGTAATTTTCAGGATATGCAATACGGCCGCACTGCCCAATAGTTTTAGTTAGCCTAGTGGAAGTTAGTTGGACTGCAAGTAGGTGTGCAACATATTTGGGACTGGAAGCAGATTATTGCCTATATTATGTCGTCCTTAGACTATTGCCTATATAGCTATAGTGAGCTGCCGCTAGAGGTATGTACGTCGGTTTATGGCCAGGTTTCGGACACTCGTGACCAAAAAGTCAGCTGACAGAAATTGATTTCGATTCGTTCACACAGATTGTGCTGCATATATACAAATATCTGGGCTACTCGGATCTCCTGGCAGCCGGGACGACTTGTCACCGCTGGCGTGGTGCCCTATTTCAAACGGAATTCATTGAGCGTACGCGCGTACGATTCTCCAAAGTTGTGCTCTCGGATCAGCACAGTCCGGCTGTGGATTTGATGAGATGCGAGCGACGCTTTCGTCACTTTCTGTTCGAGGATGTGACCTTGGGCCAGGTGCAGGAGCTCATGATATTCATCGGGCAGTCGGCGCACTCGCTGAGCCTGGACAATGTTGATCTGAATGACAAGCAGTTCTATGGCATTCTACGTCTGCTGCCTCAGCTGCGTTCCCTCGCCGTGACCCGCTGTCTGCCGTTGTTCATGTCAGCGACCTTCCTGGACACCAACTCGTGCGACTTGGATGAAATAGCGACACACCTGGCCAGCATACGGGCGCTGACAATATGCAAAAATCAGTATCTAACGGATGCCATTCTGTTGCGTCTCACCGCGCTGATGCCCAATCTGGAGCTGCTCAACATGTCCGGCTGCCAAGTATCGTTTCACAACGCGATCCATCGACGCTTCTATCCCAAGGATCCGAGCACGCCCAGCGAATCGGTGCTCACGTTCAAGTACATACTAAACGTGCTCACCCAGCAGCGCCGGATGCTGCACACCCTGGACTTTAGCCACACGCTCATCGGGCACTCTCTGCTGGCGCTGTGCGAGCTGAGCAAGGCGGACGACAATGGGCAGCGGGGCCTGCAACTGCAGCGTCTCCATTTGGCCGGCTGCAGGCAACTGAACGCGGCCACCATAAAGAGTTTTCTGTGCACACAATCGCTGTTGAGTGTCCTAGACTTGTCGGCGACCATGTGCCTAAACGATGACTGCCTGGCGGCCATTGTGCAGGCCAATCCGCAACTGCAGGATCTCAAGATAAACGCCTGTGCCGGCGTCACCAACTTGGGTGCAGCCAATTTGCGGCACTTGCCGCGCCTGCGACTGCTCGACATCTCCAACTGCGATGGCATCAGCAGCAATGGCATTATGGAAGGCGTGGCTTGCGAGGAGAACACCGTGCTGCTGGAGCTGAACGTTTCATACCTGCCCATCTGCGAGGAGTCCATCAAGTGCATAGCCAGAAACCTGCGCGCTTTGCGCAAGCTGCACCTGAACCATTGCGTCAACGGCGTCACGGACGAGGTCATGCAGCAGATCATCAGCCAGCTACGTTGGCTGCGTGAGCTCTCGCTGGAAAGCTGCTGCAGGGTAAGTCGTTACATAATTATGTATACCTTATACATACGTACATACGGAAATATGTTTGTCCGCATTGGTGATGGCTATTGGCAATCAACGCAGGGCCTAAACCATAAGAGCCAGAAAGCTAACATTTGCACGTCTTGGGAAGTAAGTGAGTACTAAAACGAGATTTAAGAAAATTCGAAAAAAAAAGAAAGAGCGGTAATTGTTAAATTTTTGGAAAATCCGCTTGCAAGAACGGAAAATTGGCAAAAACTGGGGAGTCAATTTTCAATTTTCGCTCGAATAATTCAAACCCAAACAAAAATATTTACGTCATTTAAAATTTTTTGAAAATCCGCCAAAACGGTATTCAAACCCACGTTGTTCAGTTGCCTAAATGCCTAAACACTAAGACAACACATTTAACGAGGACTGCAATACAACAAATAGTTTTGTAAGAAATTCTACATCAGTTTTGTTTTTATTTGGTTTATTGACTCATTGGAATTCTCCACGAGTTCAAGTTTCGATGGGTTGGCAAGGTAGAAAAAGTAGTAGTTATTTTATAATAATTTGTATATTATTATTTCGCTGTGTAAAACTAAGGTAGAACACTAGAAAAGTTAGTAAGTTGTCTGTATAGCTATTTGAAAAAACTCCGGGTTCTATCATTAATCAGACTTTCCAATCGACTCCAAGCTATTTCGGCAAATTTCACCTGGAATGATTTCTGTTGATAGAAAACTTTTTGTTTTTTAGGCTTCAATCTCAGTACAAATACAGCTCTATATGATATCCCTTTGTTTAGCTAACTGACGCTGCGCTCACTGGCATCAATATAGCCAAGCTAGAGCTAAACCGGACCTGTTCCATAGGAAACGCCTACCCGTCGTCAGATAGCTTCAGCGGCTCCCTGCAGTCAATTAAAATATCGCTGCGTAGCAAAGCGGAGGAGGAGATTGTGCGGGACGCCAAGCGTAAGCAGGCAATGTTTGCGGCCTACGAGATGAATCTGATTAACGAGGAGGACTTCGAGGGCCACAACATCCAAGAGCTGCGCGGTCTGCGCTCTCTCAACCTGCGCGGTTGCAATAAAATCAGCGATGTCTCCCTAAAGTATGGCCTAAAGCACGTGGAGCTGAATAGGCTGCTGCTCTCTAATTGCCAGCAGATATCGCTGCTGGGCATGGAAGCCCTTGTTAACAACTGTCCGTCTATAGAGATGCTAGATCTGTCCGATTGCTATAACATCAACGATCAGGGCATCAAGATTATAACCGAAAAGCTAAAACGTCTGCGTTCCCTGGACATCAGCGGCTGCAGTCAGCTGACGGACCACACGGTCGATGCCATAATTGTGAACTGTACTTGCTTAGAGACCCTGTCCATATACCGCTGTCGTCGCATGTACACGGACATCGAGGATCGGCTGGCGGATGTGCGTACGCTACGCAATTTGCATATGGATAATATCAATAGCATCGATAATGCCGAGTTCTTTCGCTTGAAGAAGCGACTCGATTGCTGATATTTTGCAGCTATTTTCGTTGTTTTTATACTATATTATTTTCAATTGTACAATTTTCGCTAGTCACACACAAAAACTACCTAGAAGCTATTTGTTTCACAATGGAAAGATTATGTTAACATTTGTGCATGTAATTATGTTCATACTAAAGAAAAAAGGAATTACGGGTTGAGAACCTTTTTCATGGAAAATACACTCGAAATTCGGGTTCAAATCTGCCTTGATACCTATGGCTATTTATGTAACCACTTGTATATAGCGCACACTGATGATATAATATATATATATACTATATGCTCGATAAATGTCCACCAAACAATTGACATATTTTTAAGTAAGCCAAATTTAGAAAATAGATTAGTAGCTGTGATTTTTGAAAGAAAATTCGAAATACAATTCAATGTGTACTGCGTGTTACGTGATTTGTTTTATATATATTTTTTATATTTATTAATGTTATCAATGTGTCCTTAATAAAAACAAATAAATAACAATGTGACTCTGTTGCGTTTGCCTGCGGTAAAAATGAATTGATTTATTTTGAGTTAAGAGCATTCTAGTTCTACATGCTAGAATCGTCAACATCCATCCATTCATCCATTCATCTGTATATATATGTAAGATATACATACATAAGTACTTAGAGGTAATTAAAATTATCGTCTAGAAAAAAGAATTCAAACATGTATCATTATCATAGCGATATCAACCATAAAAATTGTATAAAGAAATGGGAGACTACTCTAAGCGGAGCTAACCGCCGCCACCGCCGCCGCCAGAAAGCTCATCCTCGTACTGCTTGCGGAAACAGTCGCCCACCGGGAAGAAGTCCCAGCTGCGCTGCTGGTACATGTTCCAGACGTACGTCTCCTGGCCGGTATACTCCGTGTCCGGTTTGTTAATCAAATGCATCAGGAAGAACATATAGTTGGCCAGATTGTGCTCCTTCTGTACATGCGTATCGAAGCCGTGCGGCACTATATCAAAGAAGTCCTTGCCCATGCCGCATATAAAGCAATTCGATTCCATATTATCCTTGACCGACTCCAATTGATCACGCAGCTCGCCGAATGCGTCGATAATCAAACCCTGGATGATGGCCAGAAGAATAACAATAACGAAGAAGAAGAACGTGATGTCGAAGATAATGCGATAGACCTCGTAGTCATCGCCATCCGGATCACCGATCTCATCACCAATGCCACCGCCCGCTCGTACGCCCTTGTACAAGTGGAATACGAAGCAGGTCAACATGTCGTGACACTTCTTGTCCACCTCCTCGTCCTCCTCTTGTATGTAGAACTTGCGGAAGAAGTTGAACGCAATCACCGTATAGATATACACTATAATCGTGAGGAGCATCACCGTCAGAACGAGCTGTTTGCCATTGTGCGTTACCGACTGCAGGATGGTGCGCAGGGTCTTGAACCCGACAGCCACATCGAGCAAATGTGCCGCAAAGAAGAAGTTGTTGAAGTTGCCCATCACGGAGAAGCTGAAGTACCACAAGGAGTAGAGGAACGCATTGTCCGTGAAGGTGACGCCGGCTTTCCACACCTGATAGCGCCAGTCGATGTTCATGATGTACTTGAAAATGCCCGTCTCCTCGCTCTCCTGGGCGGCGAATGCGCTTTTCTCCATGCCCAGCAGATTGGAGATGGAATCGAAATCGTAGGTTTCACTGTACTTTTGGCGCACCTTCTTTTTGACAAACTTATCCCAGTAGTTCACCGGAAAGCTCTTAGCCGAGATGACCAGCTTGTCCCAATGCGACTTGAAATCATCATCCTCCGGCTGTTCGGCAATGAAGAGACCATCGAATTCCAAACGACGTGCGATTTCCTTCTCGCGCTTGAAGATGGCCAATGGCACCTTCAGATGGTAATAGGCGATCAGCATGGCCAGTGAGACAAGAGAGTGGAGACAGGCCGCTATGCGCAGAACGTGCTCCATATAGAAGAAGTCTTCGTCCACATGCACAAGT
This sequence comes from Drosophila colorata, assembly GCA_035041545.1. Taxonomy (NCBI): domain Eukaryota; kingdom Metazoa; phylum Arthropoda; class Insecta; order Diptera; family Drosophilidae; genus Drosophila; species Drosophila colorata. The sequence continues at coordinate 1,196,930 of JAWNLD010000233.1, forward strand.
TCCGGTATATCGTCCTCACCGAAATCGCCATCGCCAGAGCCACCATCACCCGAGCCACCCAAGCCAGAGCCACCTATATCCGCACCAGCACCCGAACCCGAGCCTAGAATCAGTTCCTCCTCGCCTGAACCCTCGGATTCCTCGGCGAACGATGTTACCTTGTAGAAGAGCAGCATGAAATTGATGCTGAAGGCCAAGACCAGGGCAACATATTTCAAGTTGTAAAAGTTTCTGGCCAAAAAGCTGACCGCGCGGTGAGTGTACTGTGAGAAGTCGATTTGGTGAACAGCTGGTGTCTCCTGTGGTGCCGCCGATGACTTCTTAGCCTCTGCCTCAATGGAGGCCATGGCCGCCTCCTGTGCCTTTTGTGCCTCCTGACGCTCCTGGGCCGCTTTCTTTGCGGCCTCGCCGCCCAGCAGATCTACGATGGAAATGGGCTCTTGGTGTGGTTCGCCTTCAATGAGTTCAGCTGTAGCTGCAGCGCCATCTTCTGGACTGGATTCACCGCCCTCCTCCACGGAGGAGCTCGCTGGCGACTCGTGCACAACAACCTTATACATGCCGTTCTCCTCCTTGTTTATGTCCAAGCCAAATGCCTGAACCGTGCCCGGCGGCTCTTCCAGCGGCAACGGCGGCAGCGCCCGTCCAAACGTTTCCTCTTCCACTACAGCTTCCTCCTCCTCCTGCTCCGGAGCCGGACCGCGCATCAGATTCAGGAGAATACCAAAGATATAGCGCACCACACAGTAGTGCGCATAGCCCGTGTAGTAGAACATGTAGAAGATGATCTTGAAGAATCCGACAATGAGTTCAGGTATGGACTTTGTTTGCATAACTCCGATTTGGTGCTTGATGTTTGATGGGCTGAGCATATGAACTCCGAACTTCAATCCCTCCTTCACAGCGGTAATTGTACGTCTTATCGGGTCTCGAGCGGCACGCTCTTCCTCCTCTTCACTCATATAGGAACTGTAGGCCGTGTCGCGTTTAACATTGCCGCCGCCGTCGTCGGTGGCCATCAGACCCGAGGCATGGGTCATCTCAAAGATGGCATCCTCGCAGAAGTTAACGAACGCTTCGAGTTTCTCTTTGTCGCCGCCCTCGGTGACAATGGAGTAGAAGAATGCGCGCTTCGATTCACGGATCTGCGGCTTCTCCCATTGCTCGATGTTGGAGTCCTTGATCTCAAAGTAGACGCGCTCAATACGTTTCGAGCTGCCCAATATCTCGATGCGACCCAGGAACGGCTCGAAGTAGTTCAGCACGGAGCCGGCCGTCTCCAGGAATCGCGCCAATCGCGGTTCATTGGGCATGTGTTCGCTCAGGTTGGTCAGCAGCACAGCCAGGTTGAAACCAATCTCCTTTGATGGCTCGTGGAAACGTTCGACAAAGGCTCTATAATCGATTTTGCCTTCATGATTGCGTTCGCAGCAAGCCAAAAGGAAATCCATTTCTTCCCTGTTAATGGAAAATATCACGACCTTAGCATTTGGAACAAAGACCCGATTCTCTTCAGCTAACTTACGGTGTGTAGTTTTTAGACTGCTCCATCTTCTCTCGGAATTCCTTGGGTATTACCCAGCCTTCATTCTTGATATCAATCTCATGGAAGCTGGGCGACTCAATCAAGTCGGCCAGTTTCAGGAACATATCGAAATACTTGAGAATCAGTTCAACATTGCCCGCAGACTCGACAAGGGTGTCCACCATCTGCTTGCCAATTGTGCCTAAAATATATGATAGCAGGGTATTTAGATAAAGAAAGCGAGAGAGATAGAGGGAGAGAGAACTTGAACCATTATATAGAATATGCTCTTTCCAGAGAGACAGGCAGAAGGACGAACCTGCACCCACGTGTTGTAAATAAATACAAAGACCTACCATTAACCACATTGCCTTCCAGCATGGACAACATCATGGTAATCATATCCTTTTGTAGATTTAGCAGCTCTTTCAACAAATCCACCTGACTCGAATGCTTTGAGAGTTTGTCCTGCATGTGCGAAAACAAAAACAAGAAGCCGCCGACAGCATCCCACAATCTGGAATGCGCCAGGGCCTGCTGATTCAAAGTACACGGACCCTGAATGACCTCAGTAAGCGTGTTGAACACTTGACTTGCCACGCCGATAGCCTTGAAAAAGTTCGCCTTGCCCGCGGGATCGATGATTTCCTTGCTCGAGTAGTGCCAGTAAAAGTCCATGATCGATTCCTGTAAACGCAGCAGATAATCCACAGTGCAAATGACCACATTGACGGTGGTGGTGTTGCCCGCTTGTGTGCGCAAATAGTTCTGCCATTCTATAGGAAAAATTTATAATAATATTATTATAAGTATTATAGATATAAGAGCCCGAAGGAGAAAATCCGAAAGCTCATTCGAGCTTCAAATCTTGAGCCAATCAGTTTAACTCCTACAGGAAACTAGTTTGTTCGTATAAACTTACCCAAGTTGTGACCTTCACAGGTGAGTTGGATGAACCGGAACAGAGCACACGTGAACTCGGCATCGTGCATATTCTTCTCACCCGCAGCGCCCTCCGAGCCGACACCAAGACCTGCACCCGCACTTGGAATATACTCTTTGTTGTGTTGCAAAATATTGGTTGGGTTTTTTTTTTTTACAACGATAGCGGGGAACAAGTACATAGACGGGATTGTTGGTGGTGGTGGTGGTGATGGCATGCGAGTATGTTGGGTATTTGGGAAAGTAGTCGGAAGGAAATAATTGAAATCAATACTTGAACTCAGAATAATGCATGAGACGGCGAAGATGCAACAGTAATCATAATAATAATAATCAAAAGTTAAAAGGCCAGCAAATTAAAAGCAGGATACTTAAGATTCAGGTTGCTACTCCTAGATAAGGAATCAGAACGACTTACCCTCGGCTTTCGTGTTGCGCTCAAACGCATCCAAGTCCAGAACACTGCACGAGTTCATCAGGCCCGCAATGGATGTAAAGAAGCCCACATCCTTCTTCTCCTTCAAATGATTTAGCATACCCATCTGTATGTCGATGTTGCCGCCACGCAGAATGGCAATGCCCAAATTGAGTGTCGTCATGACCATCTCCGAAGGAATACCTTTGGAGGCGGATATGTGCAACAGCACCATTTCGGCAACGCCACGGTTCGAGAGACGCGCTTGATGGAAGAGCAGCTTCTGCTTCTCCATTTCTTGTTCCTATCGATGGGGTAGGGTATTAGATCGGTAGCAATATATATATAGTATAACTTTAATATATAGCTGTTAGTGGGTCGAGTTAAAAGAGTTGACAAGTTTCTTTAACTTCTGTAGACATATTACCACCAAACCTTCCAACCACCTGCCTGAGAGTTGATTTACAATACAAATAACTACTGTGAATACGTTGATATCAGTCCGTCAATCAGTCAGTCAGTTACTTGGTTAATTAGTCGGTACAAACAGCTTTATTCATATAGATAACTACGCTTAGTGGATTGGGCCATGAAGATACATTGCTAACTTCGAATTTTGTTGACATAGTTACCATTAGCTGGGTCATGCGCCACTTTCAATCAAAATTGATTGATTCGAAAGCACAATTGGGTTAGGATTAATTAGTTCTGCATTTGTTAATCAATTATCGCTTAGCTTACATGAATACTTGTGCCTTCGCCCTCTTCGCCACCTTCGCCGGCCTCGCCATCCTCACCGCCCTCCTCCTCTTCTTCGCCGCAGGACTTTGCCGCAATCTGAGCATAGGACATGTACAGCAAGTCCTCCTGGAGAGCACCACTGCGCTCTGTCATAGCTCCGCGACAGAATGTGGTCACCAGCTGGGTCAAGGGATCCGGCTTACCATCCGCTTCCTCCTCATCCTTCTTCGATTTTTCAGACTCCTCGAATGTCTGAGTCAGATCCTCAATCATTACCTCCTGGCCCACGTTCTCCTCCTGCAGCCATTGCTCGTAGTAGGTGCGTGCAAAGATATTGCAAGCACGATGTCTGTAGGCAATATTAAATGCATATTAGATAAATTTGAATATAATTTGAATCGAAAACGTTAATTGGCATGCGTTTAGTATTTCAGTTAATACGCTATAAACACTTCTACGAAAATAAAGCATACAAATTTTCGGTTCGCCGAACGTTAAATAAAAACCTTGCAGATCTGTTTTATTATTGCATGTGAAAACTAAATTTGAAACAAACAGAAAAAGAGTTCGATAAGATCGTTGAAAAGAGCTTCGTTAAGCCCATTGCAGCAGACAGACCGATAGATTCTGCAATGGTATTTAAATACTAAAAATCACTTCAATCGATAGCTCACGATTGCAAATACTTATTTACATGTGTTGGGTAAAATATACTACTTGTGTGATTAAGATATTAGTATTTTATGTGACTACCACCTGCTCATACGATATAGATGCTTGGCGCGTAAGCTTGAAATAACTGCCTGGCGTCGAGCGACTGAAATTTTGGAACTCCAACGTTTCGTTTTGTTCTTGGCGCCGGTTGCCTATATGGAGTACGTATAATAGCAAGCAAGAGCATAAAAATATACACATATAAAAATACAAATGGGTGTTTACTACGGTCACACTAAGTGGTATTGCGTTTTAGTATGTTTTTAGTAGAAATCAGTGGTGAATGAAAAACAAAATAACAGTGCGAAACGTGATTGAAATTATTATAATAATATTATATTAGATCAAACAAATAAGTATAAAGACGTAACGCGTGTTTCCAAGTTTTAACTAAAGCTCTGTTTGTGTAAGTGAAAGTCCTTAAACCTTCGCTAATAACTAAAAATATAGATCGTGTCGTTATCACCGCTTGCTTTGATGCTATTTCGCTAGAGTACCGTTACGTTAAATACATACATACATTTACCCGTTAACTGAGGAGCTTTTCGTTATGGTGTATGCAGGTACATATGCATGTATGTATGTATGTATGTATGTAGTTGATAAATATGCAGTTAATTATTCGGTAATAACCTGGGCAAAGAATGCAGCGATGTCTGACGGAAACATGCGATTACGGCACGCTTCCTTTGGATCGATACAACGCTCCTGTAGACATTTTTGCTCTGCTGTTGTGGATGGTCGATCTGTAATTGTTTGGTTCACGATTTTTGGTCAGCAATTGGGTTAAAAAACCGACGAAAATTATTTGTTGTATTGTTGATAACGCAGTTTTGGCGGTACGTTGAAGTGTGTACGTTATATAGTTGTTGGGGTTTCGAATCGAAAAGTAAAGTTGAAATGTGCAAAGTTAAAATAAAGTATAATAAGTAGGTACAGTGGACGCTCGATATTAGAACCGTTAAGTAATCAAAACCAATATATTAGCATAGAAATCATTAAAATTCAGATTTGATAAAAAAATAATAATTTCACATTATATTTGAACTGGCTTCGATTTCCCAAGTAGCTCTAATATTTAAGCGACCACTGTATATCAGTTGGTATAGTTCATAATCAAGTGAAAAATTATATAATATAAAGAAGAAGAAAAAGAGATACTTGTATACGAGTACATGTATTTGCAATACCATATATGCAATTAGAAGTTGGTACCAAAGCCGCCATATACTCACCATATGTAGACCAAACAACACCTTGGCCATTGCCACAATTCGATCCACGGTCTCTGTCGTCTTGTCTTTACCCTTCTCGTTCGAGTTGGCGTTAACCTTTTCCAGTGCCTGCTCATCGACTGGCTCTTCGGTTTTGCCCAGTTTCGAATATAGATAGTGCTGCCAGGACATCTCATCGGAAGGATCCAGCTTGTCGGGCAGTGTGAGCTGATTGCGAGCGAACTCGATGACATCATACTCGGGCATCTTCTTTAGGTACCTGTCCTTGCAGTGCTGGACCAACTCTTGCTCTCGACCCGCGAATAGATTGAGGCCGACTGGCAGCAGGCGCTTCAGACAGGCGACCATAAGACTGGCTTGCACCTCCTTGTCCTTGTCGCGTTTCTTGTCCCTGTTCTTTTTCTTCTTCTTCACTTTGCCACCCACTGCCGGCACGCCCTCCGATATGGCCGAACGTCGTGTGGCCGTGGGCATTATCAAGGCCATATTATCGATTTCATTGGCGGATATAAAGTTCTGTTCCTCCTTCAAGAAGTATTGACTCTTCGACCAGATATTGAAGATCTCCGCAACGTGGTTGTAAAGCTCCTCGGCCTCAGGAATGTTATCCTTTAGCCAATGATTGCGCTGCAGGTCGACGTACTTGATGAGCAGCGGGTAGAACGAGTATATGTCGCGTACGAGGAGGTTCCAATCTTCCTGGAGCTGCGTCTCCACCTGCGAAGTATCATCGGTGGCCGATTTAATAAAGCCGCGCATGCTCTCTTCCTTGTGGAGCATGTTCTCGGTACGCTTCTTGACGCGCTCGGCCAGCGGCAGGAAGGGATCCTTCAGCAGCTCCTCCGAGGTATTGATGATGATCTGCTGTGTGTAGGCCGCGATGCGTGTCATCCAGGGGGCATTGTCATTGCCAATATTCTTCTTGATCATTTTGAGCACATTGCGCAGTAGCGAATTCATGTGATCCGCCGTGACCATGGTGACATGATTGCCGCTGGTCGGACTCACGTTATCAGGACCCTGGGACCACCAGAAGGGCAGATAGGCGCACAGCAGCGGCAGAATGACATCTATAATGTGCGGCGCATCGTTGTAGGTCTTATCGGACTCAACAAACTGATCCACTTCACTCAGAATCGCTTCCAAGTTGGGCATGCAGCTTTCCATTTTGACCATGATGTCCTGTGCCTCCAGTGAATGATCCGCAATACGATTTAGCAAGGAGTACTGATTGTGCTTATTTAGGTGCGGCTCCAGATAGGCCACCGGAAAGCATGAACTGTACGCGCCCAGGCACGAGCCCAAGGCGGGCCGATGGCGCTCGATTTCCGTTTTCAGATACTTGCGATCGTGCGTCAAGGTGGCGTCGGTGCCCAAATGGTAAAGGGCAGCCAGGATCTTGTAGGAAGCCACTTGGATTTCATCGAGCAGTAGATCACTGCCATAATCACAGGCGGCCAAATGATCAAACATTGCCGTCAGCACCGGTAGCACCACTTGGTTGACATAGCCCAGCGAGGTGGAGGTCTTCAAGTGGGTTCCACGCAAGTGGCTGTACTTGCCGTCCTGTAAATTCATGATGGTGTTGCCCAGATCATCGGAGGTCTGATTGAAGAACGTCAGCATGGATGTGCGAATGAACTCGGGGCAGTTCTTGGTTAACGTCTTGGCGTCGATGCCCTTGACCAGAACCTGCAGGCAGCGCACGGTTATGCGCACATCGGGTCCAAAGGCGCTCAGGCGATTGCGCAACAAGGCGGCCAGTTTGCAGAATATGGAGGCAACCATTTCCTTCTCCTTGAGCGAGGCGGCGCCTATGTTATTCGTGGCCGTGGCAATGGCAATAAAGTAATTGCGATGCGTCGAGAAGTACTTCTCCATCAGGGGCAGCACCACCTTAGAGAAGAACTTGATGTCCCGTGATGCGGTCTTGAACGAGGTGCGTCGACTGAACGTTGTCGATGGTTTCAACAGCTTCATGTTGATTGTGGCACGGTCGAGATATTGAATGAGCTTCTCGAGCAGCGAGTAGGAAAAGCGCAGCTCGACGGCAGCTTGCGTGGCGCCGCCTTCTTCAACAGCACCACCCTTGGACGGCCTGAGAATAGAGTGCAGTTTGGGTTTCAGAGAGAAAGCGAGAAGGGGGTTTTTTGTATAGCATTGGAGAGGACAACCCGAAGAGAAAATTTCTTTGTTGATAAAACTCACTTGTGCAATTTGTACCCCTGGTACTGCATGTATTTGAGGAACTCCTGGGAACGCTCGCGATCCTTCTTCTTCTCCTTATCGGTGAGCAAATCGTAGGGCACCAGCTGGGGATGTATGACACCGCCGCAGCCGTTCAATTCTTCGTTCTTCTTCTTAGCCCATATATCATGCGAGTTCTCGGCCAAGCGTTCGGCCATGTTTTGCATTTCTCTGCTGAGCGTCAAGTTGCTCATGTCCACCGGATGTGGATTGTAGTTGAAAGGACTGCCCTCATTCTGAAATTCATGCTATTGTTTATGCGCCAGTAGAGTAAAGACAGAGTTTTTGGTTTTGCAAGTGTTCGGGTAGTTTGGCCAATTGAGTAAGGGTTTTTTCCATTGTAAGCGGTAGAAATTTTTTAAGAGGCGTTAATGAAATATTGGGAATTATATGGTTAGTAAACGAAATATGGGAATACATACAATTTGAGGCTTTGATTGACGACGCGTCGAGCCACGATGATTGAGTGGCAAATCCATTTCAGAGTGCTCAACGGTCCAGCCAATGGCCAAGAGACCCTTGAGGCATTCACGCACCGGATCCCGGTAGCGCTCACGTTCCTGCGAAAATATGTAACTAATAGTCAGATAAAAAGTTCTAATTTTCAGTAGAGACACAAGTATAAAATGCGTATGATAAACGAATAAATATTAACGATGAGTATGCCCATTAGAAGATGTTGATCAAATCATAGATACTACGTACATATTCAATGAGCATATTGTAGGGCTTTAGGCGTGGATGCTTGCGATCGTTATCGGATCGAATGTCGCCATATGTCCAGCCACCTTCCAAGCGGCGACTGGCCCAAGCATCGTGATAATGTTCGCTGAACTTTTGAACCAATGAATTGAGATCATTGTCCAAATGTACATTGTTGGTATCGATGGGATTGGGCACATATTGCGGCTGATCTGGTGCGCCCATTTGCCTGCAGTAGTAATCCTCGTCGGTGTTCTTCGATAAACTGTAATCTGGCGGCAGGGCACAGCCAATAGCAATCAGACAGGGCAGGGCTTTTCCGAACAGTTCCGGGTCATAGTCCATGTTGCTCAGCGAGTCAAAAATGTTCGAGAACAGAAGCATAGTTAGACGCTTCTCCTCATCTGACGAAGCTCCATACGCGCCTTGGCCTTGAGTCGAACCATAGTACTTAGCGCAGCGATCGAAGTGCAGTGTGAGCAGCTGTGGAAATGGAATGATTTATTGGTTAACTATATTTTCAGTAAATACGAAATGTGTTTTCTTTTTATTTTTGTCCGTGGGGTCTATTTTCCCAATTCTTCAGTCTATGTTACTTACCCTGAGTGCAACCGTTGTGTATTCCGATAGCTTGGAAACATCAACAGTCAACTTGCGCAGTAGCTTTAGCAGCATGGCAGGTTGCATTTGTGATGTCAACGCCACTAGGAAATCGGATACTGCCTCACGTTGCCCCTTGGTTAGCATACGGTTCTTGGATAACCGATAGACCGTGTGCAGTGTGGCATCCAAGAGACTGGCATAGTTCTCAGCCTCGTTATAGAACTTTGAGTGCTTAATGAGAAGTGGCAGGATGGAATTGCCAATGTAGCGATTCATGGCCAAGGCCATGTCGCTCTCGGAACCATCACTCTTGTCCAAAATAGTGGCTGTACGCAGATCTGGCAGAAATGCATCTTCGAGCAGTCGATAGAATAGATCTTGCGTCTCAATGCCGTAGACACGCTCCAGGAATAGCACTATGCTCTGCTTGTTATTGGGTAAGAGGCCTGAGGGCATATCCGATTTCGGCTTCTCCTCGCCGGGAGCAGTTTGGGTGAGCGTAAACTTTAAGCTGAGTACACCCTGAAGGTCTTCCAGTGGCACAAGAGATCTCAAAATAGCTCTAGCTCTCAGTGATTCGTTCTTGCCTTGCTCGATGACAGACACGTCTGGGGCGCATCTTCCCAGGAGGTCAACAAGCGTACAATAGAAATTCAATATGGCGGCACCGGTATCGATGTAGTCCTCGTCCTCTTCGCCCTCCGGCAGCGGATGGGTGAAATTAAGTCCGGTTATGGTGCCTTCGGCCTCGTCCTGCATTTTGCAGCGATCCGATATGCGCTCCGACATACGATTGGCCTCGACGATTGCACGGAAGAGACCTTCCCCTTCTCCTCTTAGAGCCGGTCCCAAACATTCTGGACGACGGATAAGAAGACGAATGACAAGGTTAGCATTCTCCTCGACACTCTCGCCGTTGACCCAAACGCAATAACGCAAAAAGTCCAGATAACGTTCACCCTCGACAGGATCCCACCCCAAATCGGGGTAGCCCTTTTCAACAAGCTCCGAATTGCTTTGCAGGCCACATCTGGATAGGTAAACGGCAATCTTCTCCAAGTAGTGTTCCCTAAGTGCCAGAGCTAATTCTGTGTTCTCCATTAAACTCGAATATGCCACATCCAATGGTGTGGAACCACGCAGACTGGGTCTGGCTAACAATATATTCGCATTGTCCAGGAGAAAGTCAAAGTGATCAAACATGGCTTTTTGATTCTGACGGCCGGTACGACAAAAGTAACATAGGAAGCGGCAACAGGCCACGACCATTTCGTGTGACGTGTCCTTCTCCTTGGAAGGCACACCCTCGGCACCCTCTGTCTGGGCGGGGGCATCACTTTGTGCCTGAGCACGACGGCCCAGAGTATTCATCATTACGGCCATTACGTTTTCATGGACACGTAGAATCCGTATCAAGTCTGGGTGCTGGAAGAATGTGGCGTTGTTAACCAATTTCCAGAGACGCTTACGCATAAGCTCCTCTTCTTCCTGGCTCATTTGGACGGGCAGCAAAGCGCGTATCTGGCTCAGGCCAACCCACATCTCAGCGACATCATCTCGTGCCCGATGGTTGATCACATAGGTCTTCTCTAAAGCTCGTACCAGCTCACCGACCGTATCGTATTGCCGCACCAGTAAACTGAACATTTCGCGCACTAGTTTTGGATTCTCTATTTGCGATTCTTCAGCCCAGCTGACAATGGTTTTGATTAGGACCTTGCGGAAAACTTCTTCAGGTGTCTTCTTCTCAGGCTCCTCCACTTCTTTGGGTCCCTCCTCCAATTCCTTGACGGTATTGATGAAATTATAGATTTTGGTTATGGGGCCCGTTTTAATTTCTTCGATTGCATTACTCTCGGTACCATCAGGCTCCTGCAGTGCGTTCAGCGAAACCTTCTGCATCAGACAGTCATGGAATTCGCTTAGGCGACTGCGTAACTCAAGACCACAGGTGCAGTTGTCCTGATCGTCAGACTCGAGATTCTTAAAGCAAAGAATCTGGTTCATTTGTTCTCTAGGTGGACAGCGGAATTCCTTTGTCTTTTTGGCCGCAACAGCACTTGGCAGGTCGGACTGTTTAATCTCGATATAACGACGCAACTGATCGGTCTGCAGATCGCCCACAAAATCATGAGAGAAGGCAATAATGCTCTCTACTCGATGGCGAAGTTGAGTATCATAGAGGTGATGTAACAGGTAGCACATTTGCAGCTTGGCTCCCTCGGCCATTTTCATGGTTAGAAGGCCCTTTCGGTGTTCGTCTTTCCCCTCTGAAATATGTAATTAAACAGTTTAGTTTCTACCTCAATAAAAAATTTATATGTTAAAAGATTATTGAAGACTTCTGTTTTAACCGTTCCCACCTTTCTCGAAAGTGGCATCCCAAGTCTCTGGATACACCATTACCAATAGTTTTTGAACGTCCTCGTCAGTAAGGACGCCCACTAACAGTAGGCGATCCGTGAGCTTGATAAGTGGTCTGCAATATGTTGATAGATCATTTATGAGGGGTATAGGAGTATTATATTATATATTTACAAGTTCAATACTCACAAGAATAGGTTCTCATTGGTCCAACCGATGGGATCACGGTTATGCACTTGATTTATTTCCACAGCATCTTTAAGGGCTTCCATGACAAATTCTCTGACTACTTCTAATGGGAACTTCGGGGAGTACAACTGATCGATGTTGGGTATCGGTTCGCTGGAAACACTTGGCATACTAGATGTTGCAATCACAGGGGGACTGAACGGGTGGAGTTGTTGTTGTTGTTGTTGTGATCGGTATCAGTATCGGTATCGGTTTCGGTTTCGATTGGTGGTGCATAGAGTGTTGGATCAGTGCAGGTGTTTTTGATTGAAAGTATTGGAAATAAAATGCGAAATGAAGAAACGAGCGAACATTCCAAACCACAAATGCATTATGATAATGGGTCACAGATAAAAAGCTTTCATACTTATTATACTCTGATCAGAAGTTGGAAATGTTTTGTTATTACTATAAATACTAAACTCCTTTCGTCCTGGTTTTAGCTGTTATTTAACTGTGAACAGAGTATTATATTATTATATACAGCGCTTATAGCCGACTGCAACGTTTTAATTTGATTATGCTCGCCATTAAAATATGTACAAGTATGTAAATGTTTACGAGATCGACTGTGTGGTTACGCCAGGAACTTATCTAGGGACAGTAGAAGTAGACTATTTAGCCATTCGTAGGCACTTACGTGATTTCCGTCATGCGCAGCTGGGGGCGCACCGACTCCGTGATTAGCGAACGGAGCGAGTGACGCATTTCGTCCTCACCGTACAGGTCCTTTAGTTCGGCGCCTAGTGGAGTGATATATTCATTTTTGCATACCTCCATGGTGGTGGCATGGGACTCCAGATGCAGGGCGATGAGCAAATCATAGAAACCCTGCCGAAGTGGCCCACTCATGTACTCCGACCGTATGGCGTAGAGCAACTGCTTCTGGTCCACATGCTGGCAGAGCGCATGTGCGGCACGATAATTGGACTGGTAGCATAGGGCGGCATAGAGTGTGAGCGTGTGGGCGTGGAACGAGAGCAGTTTGTCCATTTCGATGAGCTCCAATATGTCAATGCAGCGATCTTCCTCGGGTATGTGCAGGGCCAGCATTGAGATGGGATCTTCGCAGAGCATCGACCAGCCGCGTATGTCCGAGAGCTTAAGCGCGTGCACCTGGAGCGATGTGTTGGGCACACGTGCCCACTGATGCGGCCGCAGGCACTGCACCTTCAGGCGGGGAGGCGATTGTGGATTTATGTGCTTGTCACTGGTGGGCAGCACTGCTGCGGACAATGGGAGCGTGGTTGGGGTTCGGCCTAGCTCAATTTGCAGAATCTCCTTGCTGGTGGCCTCAACGAAAATGGCTGGAAACAGCTTGGTGTCTGGTTCCATCATCCAGCGGTGCGAGGTGTCTTTGCCCTCGCAGGTGAAGCGTATTATGCCCGTGGCCGTGTCCACAAAGCAGCCCACAAACATGCCCTGCGATGCGCCCTTGCCCGAGGCATCCTGAGTTACCTCATTGAACAGCTCGTCGGCGCGCACCACGTAGCAGCTCTGACGATCTATGCGCTCGATCGGCACCTCATAATAGTCTTCGATATACACTGAGCCTCGTCGCACTTTGCTCTTGTTGAACTCGCGACTGTGCAAATGATACTGGGTGGTCACCCAGCCCACGTACACATGGGTGGGATCCTGGCCGGGGAAAATGCGCACGCCATAAAAGTATTCGTTGATCAGCTTAAGGCAGTCGGCATCGAACATCTCGTTTCCAGATGATTCGACGGGCGGCTGGCCCAAATTCGTGGAGCTCAACTGCTTTGGACCCTGGGGCACTGGACTGGGCGGTATTTCGGCCTGAAATAGTTGCAAAAAATGAGTGTTATATGGAGATAATTATCCGCCTATGCTTTATGATAAAAAGAGAATTGTCGCTACTTACATTGTTAAGTCGCAGGGTTGGTGTCCTGGTTGTCACTTGCTGGTTAACCACATTCCTGCCATGGGCAACCGTATTCCTGCGCTCCAGCGATGTGTCGGCAGTTCTTGTGCCATTTTTCTCGCGGCTCTGGTCCCGGGATTTCTTCGAGAAGAACTTGAATGGACTGCGACCACGTTTCTTCTTGTCATCCAGGTCGTCACCCAGGCCATTCATATCCAATACCGAAGACGAGCGCTGAATCTCATCCAAGGCGGCCGACATATCGGACTCAAAGGTTATATTGCGCGTCAAGGAACCCTTGCGCGAAGGTCGCGAGGGTGCTCGCATCATGTGTTCTGCATCGGCTTCTGCGTGATCATCGAAATTGCGCGTCAATCCCTTGATGTCGTTCATATTGAAACCACCTTTGAGCATGTGATCCATATGGGCCGCCGATTGGGTTTGCATTTGCGCCGCCGCCTCCTGAGCCTCGCGCATTAGGCGATATTGGCGTATCTTGATCTCCTCCCAGCGCCTCGCCTTTTCCTGCTCACTGATGAAATCACTCATGCATGTGACAGGCAGGGAGAGACGCAGGAATTCCCAATTCGCCTTTTCCATCGTTTCAAATGTATTATGCGAGATTTTCAAATGGGGCGGAGTATCGGCACCACCAGGAATACGCGTCACATCGATGCGACAATCGGGCATCTCCTCGGTGTTCTCAAAAATAGGCTGATCCTTGGTATACCAATGCGTGACCGGGCGTCGCATATTGCTGTGAGGGAAACATGGTTAGAATTAAATTAAATTGAATTGAAATTGAGTAAAGAAGGGTCGATCTCTGAACTCATCGATTAGCCTTCAAGTACTTACACACAGAATGGCTCATAGCCCTCTTGCAGGCCACACGTGGTAAAGAACTTCAGGGAGTCCACATCTTGGCCATAAATTAGACGGGCCTTCTGGCCAACACCCAAGGTGCAGGCGGGCACGAAGCCAACGCCCTCTGCGGTCACATCGGCAAAGGTTGTCTCGCCGCCCAGGGCATCCATAAGCAGTTCACCATTCAGAGAGAAGCCTGTACAATGATTTTAGAGCTTTGGTTTAGATCAGAACGGGGATTTGGCAATATTATGTATACAAGTATCTACGCGAAGGCGCTTTTAAATAAATTAAGAATTCTATTTAGGCAAAAGTCTGCGCATAATCAAAAAATGTGCGTACTGATCGACCCTTAATGCCTTGACTTTAGCTATATATAGAAATCAGAATTCACAAAAAAGTCGCATCGCACTAGAAAAACAAAAAATCCTATACAAAAATACGTGCGTATTAGATTGCTTGCAATTCGCCTTGCTGTTCCAGCAATTGGTTTAGTCCAATAAAAAAGCAGAGTAAACAGATTCAGCTGCTAGCTATCATGCCAAATTTGAATATTGTGTATATATTAGTAGCCGGAATGAAATTGTAACCGATCTGAATCCTCATCAATATTCAGTTACGATTTCATTCCTTAGTTAGTATAAACTTAAACTTAACACTATGGGTGTAATAACAGGCAATATTAATTAAGTAATAAGCTTTTTAGATGAGCTGATGTGTCACCTTTTGCTCAGCTAGTCCTTCGATATTATGCGATAGTTAGGCTTTGTGTTCAAAGTAACAAAAATTAGGTGTTAGGGCATGGGACATTTGTTGGACTTAACAAAAAAAAATTGAGTATTAATAAATTGACTAAAAAAGTTTGCTATAAATGCAGTTTCTGTTGTATATAACATTCTCAGATTGTTATGTATTTAAAAATATATGATGGCCTATTTTTAAAGTCGTAGAGCAAACGGTAGATGAGCTGTCTAAGTGACTCAGTCATTCAACGAATGTCAACAGGGATATATGGGTTCGAATCTCAGGCATGTACGGATGCAATAATGTTTACGCCGAAGTCCATAGTGAAGTAAGTGTTACTAGTTAGTAACTCTATTCTATACTTGAACAAATTGTAATAAAAATAAACTAAAAATTCTTAAGTCTCGCCAGGTGCGTTCTCTATGTGAACAACTAGGTTGTTGGAAGTCAGCTAGAGGCCATGATTGGCCTAAGCTTTAAACAAATAAATGAATAGTTTTTAACTATATTCTTTTAATAATAATAATATTTGTACAGTTCATAGTTGCTTTGTCGGTCATAGCATTATGGAACTACATTTCTGGGCATGTTTTGTGAAACACTCGATATGGATGCTTTGTACTTAGCTTTTGTAAAGCAGGGACCTTTAACGCTTAACGGTTGACATTTAGTAGATATCGAAAGCACGGATGTACAAATCTCGTAGGGATTGGTATTTTTTTTTTTTTACATTACAACAAACAAGCATGTTTAAGCAATTCTTACTAATTGTGTGATCGGCTAGATCTAAAAAGACGCCGACTATATCCCCAGGTCCACACTGTTTACCAAAGGATTCACTGTTGCCACCGTAGACTTTCTCTTCCTAAAAAGGTTGCAATATGTTTAATGCACAAATTTAGAAGGGGGATAATGTTTATGGTCGTGTGATCTTTCGAAGCCCCAAACAATATGCTAAGACCGTTGTATTTGTTGGTTTGGTTAATGATCAGAGATATGAGAGTATCGCTAAATTAACAAAAAAATGATTAGAAAACAATATTATTGAATAAAATAGAGAAGAGTTAAACAAAATGCGTTCGATCAAAACGTAAGTTTTTATAAGTAAAACAATATTGCAATGTTGCTAGTGCATCTAGGGTCCTTACTGATGGTTTGCTCCTTAACATCGATGAAACAACCAATGACGTCACCAGCCTCATAGCGAACACCAAAGTGCTCAATCGTTCCGGCGTGCATTTTTGTTACCTATAATCATGGTTGGGTTTTCAATTGATCTTGCATTAAGGCCTACCTAGCGATGTGAACTAACTCATCGCTTAACCACAGAGGGCACAGGCACTTGGTGCCGTTAAGTAGAACCTAACCCGGACATATCGTACAGATTAACCCTGGAACCTAGCATACTCACATTGTGACCATCAAAGGCCCAGCTGGTGTCCTCACTGCCCAGCATGGCACCCGGATAGCAATCGGCGCGTGCCCAACCGACGCGCATCGGACCCGACGTCAGGACCTCGAACTCAAAATACCATTTGCCGGAAGTGACGGCGTAATTGCGCTCAACCCGGTACGTCCGGAAAGCGGCGAATTTCAGGCGCTGCGCTTCGGCCAACAAAGCTTCAGTGCCCTCTCCTGTGGGCGGGTCCAGGACGTAGCCGTATACCAGCAGGGTGCGAACTGTCTCAGAGGCAGTGTCGCGGTTCGCCTTCTTAATGGCCTCGTCGACCTTGGAGTACGGCACCAGATGGGGACTGCGGTGGTTCTCGGAGTCCTCGTTTAGTCCATATGTCCATCCCTGCTGAATGCGTTCGCGTGCCCACAAATTGTGCGTATTCTCGGCCAGCTGGTCCACAAGCTCCTCCAGCTTCGGTGTCAGCGTGACAGCGCTCAAGTCGAGCGGGGCCGGCTTGTAGCCATTAGCCTGCATGAATATCTCGTTGGGCAGACGGACGGGACGAATACGAGCTGGCGGTTTGTCCATGGTTATGTAGTAACCCAGCGAAATGATTGTTCTGTGGACCAAACCAGACGAGAGCGTTAACATTTTAAAGCAATCAAATAGAGTTATCTTCGGAGTGCCGAAGTTTCCTAGTAAAAATCGGTTGAGTTTTGGTAAGTTATTGCTGGGGGAGATTTCGATTTTACGTTATTTAAACATTTCTTACATGAATTAGGAACCACAATGATATTGTTGAATTTAAATGTAGGATTCATCTAGACACCAAAACATGATCATGATCATGATCATGGTTCCTGACTGACTGATGACTGTGCGAAACTTTGACCTATGGCTATGGATTGGTAATCAACTCATTTTTCAAATAGTAAGAGCCAGGACTCGGAAATTTGTATATTAAACTTCTGTGAAAGTCTGCTAGGATATTAAAATGCAAAGTATTTTTGTTGCTTACTTTAATGTTTGGACCGCTAGTTGATTGTCGTAGCGCTTCTCAGCCGCAGGCAGCTTCTCGAACTGGGTGAGGCAGGGATGAATGCGATGATAGTCATCTCGATGCTCGCCCCAGGACCAGCCGGCATCAATCTTGTTGAGGGCCCACATTTCGTGTATATTCTCTGCGAGCTTTTCCTTAATCTGATCCACTGAGCTGGGCAAGGAGACGCCAGTGGTGTCCACGGGTTTCGGCACAAATGGTGTATCGTCCTCGATGAGCCAGGGTCCGGCTAGGACATTCTTGCTCAGATTGCCAAAGTAAAAGCAGGGATCCAGGCTTAAGATCTGATGGGGCATCAGGCACTGCACGAGCGCCGAGAAGCCCATGGGTGGGGCGTACTTTAAGCGGCCGTGATCACCGCCAAAGAGAAAGCGGCAACTGAGCTTGGACGAGCAGCTCATCACCGGGAAGAACATGCCATCCAGATTGAAGTCTCGGAAGCAGCCGCGCACCCTGGCCCCATTGAAGGTGAACGTAATCACCGGCACAGAAAGATCGATGGCCACGCCAATGACATCGCCCTTGCGGATGAACGGCTCCTCCGGCAGGGTGTCCACAACAAGTGTTTTGCGTCCGCCCGTCCACAGGTGGGCGCCGTCGAAGCCGAACGAGTAAAGGTCATCGCCCACCCCGTTGCCGCCCCACTTCTTGCCGCCACCGGGATAGGGCACGTAGCCGGACGTATTGGCCCAGCCAATGCGTAGATGCGGCATTATGTGCGTCGTCTGCTCAATGTGATCCATGGTCACCTCGAAGTACCACTTCTGGTACATGGACGAGCCGTCGACGCGGCCCACAAAGATGTTGGGCCGAATACTCGCCACGTGATCCACCAGCAGCGTCTGCAGTAGAAGATTCTTGCCGGGCAGCAGAAAGTCGCAGATGTTATTTTGCGAAGAGCGCACGGCGACTCCATTACCGACGCACAGGGAGCAGAGGACATCGAGCACTTTCGGGTCACGTCCGTGCTTCTCCAGCAGCGATATAATCACCTTGATGTGCTCGTCCCGCATCATGTTCAGCGCCTCCGGCGAGTCAATAAGCACGCAGTGCAACACGTCCAACATGCCAGATCCCTCACTGGACGCCTGCGAGCCGAGGCGCGAGAACAGCCAGTTGAGCCGATTGCTGTTCGCGAACTGGGCGCAATTCGTGTGGTTGCCCTTGATGATGGCTGCCAGCAGCTGGTACAAATACGTGGAGATGAGATCCCAGCTCTGGCCGGTCTCATCGCCGGCCAGAAAACTGGCCAGAAAGCCTTGCGAGGTGATTATGTTGATCTTGTCAATGGCTTCTAGTATTAGATTGAGCACGCCCTCCTCCTGGAACAGATCCTGACGATTGCGCAAGGCACGAAAACGATTTTGTTTCTCCTCGTGCTCTGTGTGGTTGCATTAGTAGTGATAGAGAGAAAGGGAAGACTTAAAAGCTTTCTTGTGTGTTGCCTCTAAGACTTACCCATATCATCCTCCGGCTGCGAGAAGTAGTTGATCAAATCTTCCAGACACATGACCATCTCGTTGAGATTAACCTTTTGGAAGAATACAGAATGCCGACGATTGGACTGCAGGGTTTCCAAGGCGCTGTAAGTGTGGGGAATGTAGATAACAATCGGCTTTCTTTTGCCTAACTAAGTTCTTACGTTATAAACTGGGTGAAGAGACTGCTACATTTGCGGATGACGCGCGCCGTCTTCGATTCCTCCTCCTGGGACCGCGAAAAGTCTAGGCAATCGTCCATTTTACCCTCCTCGTGCAGTATGGCCTGCTTCTCCTCGACCTTGCCGACGCCCTTCTTTTTCGTTTCGTAGCTCTTGTAGCTGAGCCACAGGCTGGATTCGCAATGCTGTACGATGACCGTTGTGTCGCCGTACTTGATGATCGGCGAACCAATTATTTCTAAGTCTTTGTCCTCGAGCACTTTCTTTTCGTCGTCTTTTTCTTGCCTCAGGCAGAAAGTCGTCGTTGCAATCGAAGCCTCCTCCTTTTTGACCAGGATCAGCTCGTTGCTATCGTTGACGCCCAAATAGCGTCCCGTCGTTATATGACGTATACGCATCGGATGGTACCAGTTTATGAAGCCGCCAGTCCACTTCGTGCGCGCCAACTCCAGACGCCACAGCGAACGCGCCTGCGCCATGACCACGCCTCCTTCGTATATGACAATGCTGTACGGGGGTGAAAGATGCCTGTTAAAGCGTTTGATTCAACAGTGATATGGCGGATGCTGGCCTTACTTTTGACCTGCCTCACGGCCCCACGTGCTGGGTATGGTCAGGCACTCGTCGCCGCCGTGAAAGAAACGTAGAACATCCCCGCCGAACACATAGCCGACATACTTCATCCGGGAGATGCCAGTGCCGTAGGGCTGTACGGACCAGTGGGTCACGTGGAAGCTGGCATTCACAATCGACTGTTCGTTCTCCTTCGTGGTGTGCAGATACCGCTCGGTGGCAACGGACACCAGAATTAAATCGTCGCCGACACGTACCTTTTCACCCTCGGAACGCTGTTTGCTCGCCGGATGAACGGTCCACCAACAGGCCTCACCCTGGCTATGCTCCTGCAGACCCACATCGAAGGAAAGCTTATCGTTTGATGAAGATGTCGACAAACAAGCCAGATACTGTAGGGATGCGAAAAAAGTACCCATTTAGGATCACCTAATCTCCTTCCGTTCGTAAAGTCTAGCTCACCATGTCGCTGTTGTGGTGCCTCAGCAGTATGGCATTGCCATAGAGCAGGGTTCTATGGCCAGATCCAGTGCCCTTGCCCTGAAGATTTGAAAATGCAATTAATTAAGGGTCAACACTATATGATGCGTTGAGACAGGTTATAGGGGTTTGCTGGGCTGTCTATGCTACTACAGTCAATGTAAGAAAAAAACGAAAAATATAAACAGCATACACTCAGAAAAATTCGGATTTTTGTATATTTACTACTCTAAATTTAAGTATAAACAATTCTTGATTTTCAAATCTTCCGTTATTGTTGCATAAATAAGAACAAAGTTCTTTAAAAATACTTATTACAAGAAAATGGTTCTTGAAAGAACAATTTCGATTGCAGGTTAAAAAATTTTAAATTTAAATTTCTACGAAAAGTATTAAAAATAAGATTTTTATCCTCAGCTAAGAAAACTTAGAGCTTGACTACAGTTTAACACAATTGACCTTTCTTTAAGAACAAAATGCTAAGCATTTTCTCTGAGTGTATACTCATAATAAGCCTTGTGTGGTTGGGGGTTTGTGCTTTGAAGTTAATTGGGAATGCAAGGCCAAGTTGAACGATGCTTTTCTAGATAGAACCGAAGCTCCGAACTCATGATGAGTATGTCAATGGAATTGTTAAATGCGTAAGAGAAGTCGTTTTGTGATTAAAAACTGAATCCACGGCCTGGTTCTCCACAAATCGTAAGAAAAAATGTACAAAGAGTTACACAGATAAAACTAGCTGAAGCCCGCTGGACGATACAGAGAAGCAAAAGTAGCGATAATAGCAATATAAAAGTAAACATAAGAATTACACTAATAGTAATAATAATAATAATAATAATTATAATAATAATAATAATAATAGTAATGGTAAAAAAAAACAACGACTACATTAGACCAGTAGAGTGAGATAGAGATAGAATAGATATAGTAAAAGTTATAGAAAGAGATAAAGAGAAAGAAGCGCGGTTTTATTTATCAAAATACCATTAAAGAACGTTCCGTATACTTACAAGTTGACTATCCTGTTGAGTTTTTATGTATTTAGAAAAATTTTGAAAAATAACGAGAAATTTATAGGTTACAATTTGTGTAAAAACAGAAATGGAAATTATAATGAGTTCATGCAGAGAGTAAATAGATATATAAATGCATATATTTTTTGTTATCAAAAACAAACCGATTCGAACTCGGAATTCCAAGTTTTTTTGAAAGTTATAAATCGAAATTGCCCAGAAATCAGTTGAAACAAAATCCGAAACAAACTTTTTTTTTTTAGAAATAGTTTGGTTTGGATGTTTGGTCCATGGATATGGGAAACCAGAAGAGCCAAAATTTCGAACCGTCAGCCCAACTAGCATCAGTTTTTTTGATTTTGCAGCTATGTGTTTTCTGGCATCTATATATCTTCTTGTAAATGTTTGTTAATGTAGGTTTATTGATATCTCATTAATTGAAATGGGTTGAAAAAATTGGACTGATTGTTTGTAGGAAGTAGATAGAGGAAACGACGGAAGTAGCGTACAACATAAACAGGAAGTAGGTAATACAGTGATAGGTTTTTAATTTTCAACAGTTTTTCGATATGTGGGCATGTGCACATGCTGACAAGTGAAGATTTTCTTTTTTTTAAATATAGCTTATTTATTTATAAAATTGATTGAGGACTTACGGTTTCTGATCCGGCTGCTGTCACCAGTTCCTGAAGCGCACGCACTGACAGGGCCTGTTCAATGACAAAAACGCATTGGGACAGATCGGGGGGTACATTTTTATCGGCAATATTTTCGAGAAAACAATGCCGGTTACCAAATCCTTCGGCGGCCAAACAGACACGCTCTCCAGTTGCTGTGCAGGAGAGCGTGACCATATCTTCCTGTAAATAGTGGGTTCATATTATTAATCACAGTGTTTATGACAACTTGAAGGCGACACCCCATTTAAAATCGGGCCCAAAGTGTGGCATCCAAATACCAATTGGCAATTGTTGTCCCACACACGCCCCGAAAGTCCAGTCAACCAAAAGCTATGCACACGCAGAATGAGGCCATGAATCGATGAAAAGGGTCCGTTTGCGAGGGTGTTACAAAATTTCATACTCGACCCCAACCACAGCACCGACTCCGACTCCGACGCCTAGCCCATTGCCAAGTCAGCTGGGATTGTGGCCAGAATTGTTGTGTGTAGTCGCAGTTAAACGAACGGTAATGGATTTCGAATCGAGCAATTTACATAATTTAAATTGGAATGAAATGCCAAACCCTGATGCAACAGCATTGCCGGCTGGCTGGTCAGAGAGTCTATGGCAACATTTAGTAAATATACAGTGAAGCATCCACTAACGGACAGCATTGTCTTAGTCAAGCAGCTCCTTTGTTTACTTTCTGGTACAAATCGGACGGAAAAACTATTTTTATTTACAAAAACATTGTCCATTATGTGCAGGTGCCATATCTGGACTGCTTTTGTGGAAACAATTAAAACGTGAAAAGGTTAACTTTTTGGGTTTTCCTTTTTAAACCACGTTAGAAACATTTTTAGACATATTTTTCTGAAAATTTGAAAATGTGGATTTTATTGCTTTTTCACGGGCAGCGTAAGTAGCTGCAAGAGTCGTTGTTCACTCAAGCCAACTTGCACTGTGGTACATATAGTGAAGATGAGGATAAGAAATCGAGCATCTATAGTGCAGACGTTGTGATGTACACTTGTCTATTAATAGCTGCCAATTGTCACTTTCGTGAATTGGTCATGCATTGATACACTCAAAGAAAATCGAAGATTCTAGTTATAGATTGACTTGAGAACGGATATTTTTATTTCAAGCTTAATATTGAAAATAAGCATAAAACATTCTTAATGAAAGTACTTCTTTTTTAAATAATTTTTGCATCTAAAATAAATATTTCGTTATTCGCAGAAGAAATTGAACTACGCGCAGAACGCCTTTTATTTTCGCTGAGTGTAGGATCATGTTGTGACCAATAACTGTTTACATTGGCATTGCGAATTATTTTGCCTAAGCAGAAATTGCTATAAATTTAAAAGAATTACCGTTAAGTCTAATTTGACGCAAACAACTAAAAAGAAGAACACGAAAAGTGGTCCCCTGGCATTGCTGTCCGGGGAATACACACACCAAATAGCCAGCACTCCCCGTGCCCGTCACGCCACAAAATATAAATGGTCAGAGTAGAAAAACAGTTACCGTATTTCAGGCCATATTGGGAGCATATTTATTGAATTTCTGCTGGGGTCCAACAGCAAGAAAAAAGCCTGCGGGCAACAAACTCATTCGCAGCCAAATAGAGTTGGGCGTGTGTCGTGTTTGCTTTCGTGACACGAGCAGAATCAGCACAAAGTAAATATGTGACAATCAAAAAATTAAAATAACAATTGAAATTATATAAAAGGTTTGAATATTTTAAATTTGTAATATAAATTCAAAATTGTTTTAGAACTATTCATTGACAAAAAATTAAATATGTGTTAGCTGTTAAGAAAATTCGTGTCGTGCTAAAGACCTTCGACCCGCGCCCATCCCTAGAGCAAGCTGAAATAGATACGGTCATCATATGGCAATCTTTGTAGCCAGCCCGCTTGATGCCGAAAACATGTTAGAATGTTTATTTATTGCAGCCAGGTGCCTGCGCTGACCTCCTTGCCCCAGGGGGACGCCCTCCAAGGATTACGGACGGCGCTCTGGCCAGAAGGTGGCCAGCTACTATTTATTTACAACAGACATAACTACTCGTATACATATTTACACATAATGACTGTCATTTTCGGCGACAGGTGTAGGCATTGATATATAGATGCATTTGCCAGCTGATGTGTTCATCTGCTTCCCCTTTCCTCTTTCCCCCCTCTGCCGTTTTGTTTATGCAAAGTGGGCCAACAAATCTGTTGAAAGCCTTTAACTGTACGTGGCTGCAGCTGCAGTGATTGAAAGTCTGGACCCGACTTTTGTATTTATTGGCAGCCATAAAGAAAGTTGGCGGTGTGTCTGTGAAGCCGGCGACCATAAATAAACGACATATATTCGTATATCCTTTATGGAGTTCTATCAACAAAACGCTCCTGTCTGCGTGAGTGTGTGCGTGCTGGTGTGTGTCTGCTTTATGACATCAATTGTGTGAAATCCTCGTGATATTTTATTGACTGAACGTAATTGATTTTAGATGCTCGTTCAATGATTTCTGACTTTGGCCGTACATCTAAAAGTATTTTTCGGTTAAGACTGTCAACCGGCTCGAACACAGCACTCCAAATTATTTCTAGCTCATAACTAGACCTTCAAATAGAAAATGAATCGAGCTCAAACCCATACTAAGCCATTTTGATTATTATTATAATTATTTAAAGTGCAGGATATAGTTATAAACTATCAACCTATTTATTTTGTAGATAAAAAAAATATTACATCCTTCTAGCCTGAGCACTTAGACAACTCGTCTACCGACTGCAAACCTATTATAATTTTTTTTTAATTTCGAAGCTAAATTATATATTTTAAAGAGAAAAATATTTTGAATGTCAACTGTTTTAAATAATAGATATAATTGTTTAATTAAAAACCATGGTAAATGTGACCAACCAAGATGAAAAATTATGTCTATGTTCGTGAATGTTAACAACGAGGCTCACGAATCGAAAGTTAAATCAAGATATTGGTTCGAACCGTGAACCGCCAGCGACAATTTGTTTATCGGGGTTGGAGTCCTGGTTTATGTTACTTACCGTTCTCAGGAATGAGACATCATCCTGCTCGGAGCCACCTTCCGCTTCAGCCATTTTGTCGGGTAACGCAACGACTGCAGCGTCAAATCAGAATTTTATTCAATTTTGCGTAGTATTTCGATTATTTGTGTATTTGCCGGGTAACTCAAACAGGTCTCTAAGTGTTGGCACATAGAAGAGCAAAAAAATCGAACTATACTAATTGAATGGTTATTTAATTCATCATTTGTATTAAAAGTATTCAAACATTCTTTCGTCAAGCCAAAATCAAAGTTCTCCTTATGAAAATGTCGGAAAATTGTTTGTTTTGTTTGCCTCCTATTAATAGATGTGCTCTCGCGAGAGAACCTATGCTCACTTTCTCACTCTCATTGTCCCACTCGCTCCCCCTTTCGCTCACTCGCTCTCCCTCTCTCTTTTAGAATAGTGGAGGGCTCGTCGGCATTTACTGCAATAGTTCGTCATATGCTTTGCTTGCCAAGTTCGCACAGCTGTTCTGCCGGGCTTTTCCTGGTTTGTTTTGCCCCACTTTTCCTTGTCGCATTTATGTGTCATTTGTCATTTTGTTTTGCACCCTATTCGCGTGCTTTTCGCCTGTTATGTGCGCCCCATTCAAATGTTCTGTATATATAATATGTTTAATTGTATAAATAGTTGGATTATATTTTTTCTCTGGTGGCTTGCCAAATTTACTGTGCGACTTGTAGTCGCAAATATTTGGTTGTTACGTAGATAGAACATATGTATCTGAGCATTCCACATATAAATACATAAGGGATTCTTTGGTGATCATGGCCTGACGAGTAGAATGAATGTGTGTATCTATTAAATTTTATTTCAATTTGAAATTAGATGCTCGAGCGGAACGAGCGTACATATTTGGTTAAGAGATAAATATTTAATGATTGGATTTTGATTTTTTTTTCTTTTTCTTTTGAGATGTTTTTAAGTCCTGGACTAGGACACTTGTTATGATATTTCACTAGAGATAGGCGCTCCCACTGCGGCCATCAGTAATCCAGGGTCCAATGGCACGCAGTGAACGCAGCGTCCAATTTATATATATATATAAATTGATATATATATATATATATAACCCGGCACTAGCATCGACATCTATTATCTGTCTTGAGATTTCGATTTATATGTGTATATCAGCTACTTGAGTCGATGCTCAGTCTTCTCAAAAGACATTTTGGGTTGGCAGCACTGTCGTGTGTTTATTTTTGGGTTCATCGCCGCACGAACGCGCCCCGAAGATTCGCCGACCGCACACATATCCAAAAATATCACACGCAAAGCCCTGGGCAGCACAAAAAACTAGCACAGAATCAGAATTTTTTCAAATTGTTCATATTTTTTCTTGAAATTAATTGCATTTCTTATGCAATTGCGTATATTAGCACACAAATCGAAGGACCCGTCAACGGCACGTGCTGGAATTGATGGCGGCGCGCTGAGATACGCATGGATTTTCCACGTTTTCCATGAGTTTCATCACATATATGCACGTATGTATATGTATGCATATGCGCACATACTTATAAATTCTATACTCGATGTTGCTGCTGCTGTGGGCCAACGGACCCACAACGAACTTACTTTTCGTGTCGATATTACTCTCTAGACTGACGAGCACGGGCCAGCAGCGACTACGAAAATGCCGATTGCCAAATGCCGAGTGCCGAGCGCCGAATACTGCGGCACGCAGCATGCGGCAGCAGCTCCGAGCCAAATGAATCTCACTGCACAGTGGTACGAGTATACGTAAACTTTTAGCTAAATTTGTAAAGCTGCTTGCACCTTGCACCAGATTGATTGGCAGACCGACTGCTTGATGGATGATTGACTGACTGATGGGTGCCAAATTGACTAGCTGATTGATTGACTCACTGACCGACTGCTCTGACTGGATACATTTTGTTATTTCACAACGGCGGGATATGGGCCGAATAGTCAAAACGAAAATACAATAAAAAAAAAATTTGCTCGGCAAAAGTCAGGCATACTCTTAATACATTATGATAGAGATGTTAATCCGAAATGAAGATCGGTTTTTTACATCGGATTAGAAAATCGTGTTGATAATCATCGATGCGTCATACATAGAAAAAAAATTTATCGTTTTAAAATTGGAAAACGACGCTGCTGCTAACATTTTTTGTAACATCAGAACGTTTGGCGTTTTCAGTTTTAGCTCAAAGTCAAATGTCCGATTTATTTAGAAAAATCGATCGAGGAACATCGAAATATCGTAAAAAAATAATCGAATTAAAATTGGAAAAAATCGCAGCTGTTAACATAGATACATCGATGTTTTGATGTTTTTTCAAATCACTACGTTATAATACGAATTGAAGAGATTACTCTTGCTTCCTTTCATTTTGTATAGTTTCAGCCCACTGTTCCACGAAGGCAATAAGCCATTCTCTCGCGCCGGCACGGTGGAATGGGGCTGCGGGAGTGTGGAAGTGGGGCACTTGGGGCGCTGGGCGGCTGGCAGCTTGTTGCTTTGCGGCCTCTCTCAATTGCTGTAGGTTCTAGGAGCCCAGAGGCCTCTGCTCGGCATTATGGCAGGCTAAGTATGCGAAACAGCTGTTTTGCGTGCTCGGGGAACGTGCGTGCGAGTAAATGCCAAGACGACTTCGTACACATTAAACAAAAATAAAATAAACAAATCTAGATTGGTTTTCTTGTATAATTATTTTTAAGTAGTGGCTGCCATTGATTGTTGAACAGTTGCCAAGACCAAGAAGTGCCCAAAATATATATCTATGAGCATGCACACATATATATAATATATGGGAATTTGTAATCGACTTGGTAAAAATAAATATGAATGCACATAGGTACTATATAGCTAAATGCGTTTCATTCAGCATTCAACTTGAACTTGCCAAAAATCATCTTTTAATGAATGAAATCACGACACAGACAGCAAGGCAAAGAAGGCCGCGCATGTAAAATAAAATGAGTCAACAGCAGCCTTGGAATTCGAATGGGATTTATTCAGTTGGAAGAGCTTTATATGAGCATGGCGACAAATTTAAATAAATATCGAGCAAAAAGGTCTCTCTTCTACATTTTTCTTAAATTAAAAACATATTATTTATTAAATGTGAATTGTAATGCCGCTCTTAATCTAATTTGCAGTCCTCGATATAGGATTATTTTCACTTGAAAGTTTCAATCCGAGTACAATGGGGTAGGAGGCTCAGGATGCGTTTTATGAATTATTGTGCATTTCATTGCAAATCCTTTCAAGCGGGTTGAGTTGTTCCCCCACCCCACAGCCCCGTTGGGTAGATAAACAGTGAGCCAACTTTGAGCATAAATTAGCCATGTGAGTGAGCCGTAGGGTTTGAGTGGGTGTGTGTGTGTGTGTGTGTGTGGACACACTTCTGTAGTGCAGCGATAAAGTGCTGCATATTAAAATCTTCTATGCCTCGAAATGAATTTTGCGAAAATACTAAACAAAAGACTGACTGGGAGCGTGTGGGAGAGCGAGGAAAGGGTATTCGCTACCCTCTAACTCTCTGTGTGTGTATGTGTGGCATACTGAGCTTAGCCACTATGAAGGATTTTGCGATGCGTGTTTGCTTGGCGTAGTTTGTTTTGGTTTTCCATTGCTGCCGGAATGAATGCGTAACTCCAGTTTCCAGTTGGCTAATGCCAAGATTCAACTCATAAGTATAACAAATTGTTTATGCAAGCGAAACGCGATTTCGTTCCACATCACTGGAGATGTGGTTGAGGCTGGTTATCCGTGGATTTAAGGCTATCGCACAAGCTCTTTAATTAATTATTGCCATTGCAAATATATGGTATAATATAATAAAATCCGCTTGGTACCTATTGCTCTTATAGTCTTGAAGTGAGAATTATCCTTAGCTGATCTCATAAACTTTCATGTGACCATTGAAAGACATATTTTTATAAAAAACAATATCCGTTTTATGGCCATAGCTCGGCCTAATACTCGCAGATCTATCGTCAAGGCATTTGTATAAATCTGGGCTATCGACTAGCCAAAGAAGATCAAAATCGTCTTTTTTGTTTCTGAGATACCAAGGATTTGGCGATTTTAACCAATTTCTTTGCGGCCCGGGACTTAAACTTTAAAAGTGTCGAATTCTCAGATGAACCCATAGATTTGTTATACCAGTCGAAAGAGTTCGTCCTTGCGATCCTAACGCACCACAATCTGCAAGGATATACCCAAGCTAGAGCTGTTTTTCTATAAGGGACATTCCTTAAGGAATTCGGAAGGATATACCTTTTTAAACTGGCAGGAAGTACATTTATCGATTTTCATTAGAGGAGTTCGGAGGATAGAAAATTCAAAATATGAAATAAAAAAGAAGAAAGTCCTTCAAACGGTCAAGATAAAATGACTTTTTGTTTTTAGAAAATTACCTCTAATTCGCCCGTATCCTTGAGGATCCTGTCAATCGAAACTCCGTTTTTCTATGCCAATCGATAGAGTTCGTCCTTGCGATCCTAACAGCATGTCTTGCGAAAATCGGCAAGGATATGGCTAAGCTAGAGTTGTTTTTTTTTATAAAGGAAATTTGATTTGGTCATAACGAGGCCATATCCCTAAGGAACTCGGAAGTATAGACTTTTTTGAGCTCGCAGGACTATCAATTGGCATTCAAGGATTTCCAGGAATCAGCCTCAAATTTGTCAAGATAAAAGAAGTTTTTTGTTAACAGA
The DNA here is from genome assembly GCA_035041545.1 of Drosophila colorata. Classification (NCBI taxonomy): domain Eukaryota; kingdom Metazoa; phylum Arthropoda; class Insecta; order Diptera; family Drosophilidae; genus Drosophila; species Drosophila colorata. The sequence continues at coordinate 1,226,764 of JAWNLD010000233.1, forward strand.
AAATTGTCTATAACTCGGCCGTGTCCTTGGGGATCCTGACAAAACTGATCCACATTTTTTAATGCAAATCGATAGAGTTCGTCCTTGCGACCCTAACGCACCATGTCCTTCGAAAATCTTCAAGGATATGGTCGAGATAGAGGCCATTTAATTGACAATCCTGGAAGTATGCAGCGTTTTTAAAAAATTATTTTTGCCCTGCAGAGAATACATAGATTGGTTGGCAGTCGGATCGTATGTCGATCTGGGCGTGTTAAAAACGGATTGTCACTTCTGGATCGTAGCTTGTTTGCCAGAGCTCTAATTACAGTTTGGGCTTTGGGAATGCGACTGATAATTTGCAAATTTTTGCGTCAATGGCCGTGACAATGATTATACCCAAAAAACTTTTCCACCACCATCGCAAATGCTTTTGTTTCGTGGCCTGTCGTGATTCTGACCAGCTGCAACGAGTCTTCCGGCGCCTTTGTTTTTTGGTTTTTTGCTTTTCATTGCCGGACAAAGTTTTGGCCAAGGTGGTGTACTAACAAAACTTTTCCATTTACTCGAACAGATGAACTGCCTGCGCACTAAGGCGAAAGCGCCGCAATTGAGAGTTTTCTTTTGGGTGCGTTAATCCTTTTAGAACTGCGACAATCGCAATTTACAAACAACAATGCTTTTGGCTTGTAAAAGGACTCACCACAGAGCGAAAAGGCAGCGCGGCTGTAGCCAAAAGGCCAACAGTGTTTGCATTTTATTGAAAAGGCATCAAAAGCAGATTGCTTACCCCAAAAGTTCTTTATCGATTGGTCCGGAGGGCATGCCGCTAAAAGTATTTACACAATTGTAGTAGTTCATTTTTTCTGTATATCTGTGGGCGGGGCCGACAAGCTTTACTTGGCAATTTGGCGGAACTAATTAAGTTCAATTTAAATGAAATACGAGCTGCGATTTGGGCGCATCGAGAATGAGCATCATAAAGTCAGTGAGAGTAAAAATAATGGTTCGAGCAGTCGAATCCACGCAGCCCGCGTACACACATCACATATCCAATGGGCCGTATACGCAATCTGAAGTGTTACTCGCAGGTCATTGGCAGCCCCCCGGCCACCCAGCGCCAGCTAGGCTGAGGAGCTGTTAAATTAATGCCCGGTCGTAAGTTTTACAAGGAATTCAATTTTTTGCGCCACACCAAGCAAGATGGATAGTGGATACTTTCTTGGGCGTCGCTAACTCACACCTCCGTCGCTCCTCCCCCAGGCCACATTTCCGGTTCCAGTTCCAGCTCCAGCTCCGGTTCCTGCTTTCGCCCGCACACACGTTCGGCAATCTCTCAACGTCTGCCTTTGCCCTTTGTTGCACACTTTTTTTGTGTTGTATTATTTTTCTCGCTTGCCCCTCGATGAGAGAAAATTGATTCGAAAGTTTTACCATTAAATTGTCTTTTGTCGTAATCTTCCATTTAACGTCACTCACGGCGATTTTTGGCCTCGCCCACCTTCGGGAATTACACTTAAAAAGCTAACATCGCCTGTGTGGTTTTTTATTTTTTTTTTAATTTTTATTCATATATTAACAGAGTTCTTAAAAATGCAATAAGTTTCATATGCATTATTCCCATTCCTTCAAATTAATTTATACAATTGTGTTTTTTATTAAGTTTTTTCTTTTGACTCCATGCGTTATGCGTTATTACATTAAACTATGCGTTTTAGCAAATAAACTTATAATTAATTTTTTTTTTTTTTCGTTTTCTATTTGTTGTTGTTTATTGTTTTTGCTTTAATCTCATGCTTCTGTACACCGCTTAGCCGTAATACTGTTTTTAAGACTTCTAATAGACGCTACAAAAAGTAACTTAAATCGTCATAAAAACATTCACAATAGTTGATTTCTTATTTGGTTGATTATTCATTTATACATTTATGTTTATGTACCTGTTGTTCTTGTCCTTCTTCTTTATTCTAGTTACGTTGCTTGAGATTGAATTATGATTAACCTAAATTCAGTATTCAAGTCTTGTCTGTCGGATACCTCGCTCCTCCTTTAACTATTATTACATATTTCATATGCATATTAACAAGAGAAATTTAATATAAGATTTTTTTTTGCTTTCTGTAAGATTTGTGTGTATTTCGAGTTCAAAATCATACTATACAAGGCAATTGAGAACAAACATTTGAATTCTGTAAATAATTATTTTCTTTGTTAACAAATCTCTTTGGCCATGCTTTAACTACATTTAATAATAATCATAATAATCGTAATGTAATTATTTTCAATAATGTAACATAATAATCCATGTTTAGTCTTATTTAGTTTCCCCCATTTCATATGTTGGCATTACAAACTAAATAAATACATACTCGTACCATAGCTGTGTTTGAAATTAATGCAAAATTGAACTTAAACTTAATTATTACGTGCACTTATCATAAAAAGTATTCTCTATTATGCGGGGAAGACATTTTAGATTTGTATAAAAATCTATTCGTTTACATTCATTTTCCATGTCGCTCTGTCATACATTCATACTATTTTCTCTTATTCCGTTATAATGGAGAGATATATACATATATATTTCTATATATACTTATAGAGTGCAATGCGATAGTTATCTTTAAAAACAGCAAGATAGTATGTATGTATATACGGGAGACACTGACAAACGTTAGTGCTCCAAGGGAGACTCATTCACTGGGAATGATTCACAAGGTTAATGTTAATTCACGGGATAATTCACACACTCATGGGAGCTGACAAGTGCCAGTATTCGTGTGCTGTCACTTAGATGTAAAACACAGTTCTACAAGTACGAGATGCGAAATTTAATCTACTTTTATAACTATGTAAGTTCTTGTAATTTTTTTTATTTATTTTTTTTTTCATTTTAATTTTATATTTGTATGACTGTCTCTTTTCTATATATACCTGCATTTGTCCTTTTACATAATTTATTTCGTTCTTAGTTGTTCAACGTTTACCTTTTATTGTACAAATTAAATTTGGCATATTGATTGAGTAGGTCTAAATACGGTTACGCATCCTTTTTTGTTTTTATTTTCATCCCAGCGTATTGTTTATTGATTTATTCGTAGTACATTTTTCATGCCAGAGGTTTAATTAGTTCGCTTAGCTACTTACATCTACAATTTATTTTAAATGCTTTTTATGCAATTTTGGCAGCACTATGTGAGTATAAGCTTTACATATGTTAATGAGTGTGTCCGTTCCTAAACGTAGACGTGTACTTAGCTGACAGAAAGCAACAGTGCACCAAATTTAGTTTGGATTAAACCCAGCTCTAGCCTAGTTTCAGCCCACTTAAAACTTAGTTTAAACATAGCATTAACCCACTTTAAACATAGATTGAATCCTATTCCAAACCCACTTTAAATCTATTTTCAGCCCACTTTAAAGCTTGCTTTGAACAAAGATGCGACTCCTTTTAAACATGGTTGTTGACAACCAGATTCACAACCCGAACCTTAAGGCGAGGCAAGGCAACTTTTTATCTGTCCACATTTTTTTCAGCATGTTCCCAGTTTTGTGCTGAAAAGTGTTTCAATTTACTGCCTGAAACCATGGAATATATTGAAAATGTGAGTTAAGTTAAGCCGATGAAACAGCAGAATAAGTTAGTTGTGCATTTAAAAATGGCCAATAACTGAAATTCGCTCAGTATTCGAATTGCCACAATTTCTGCTGATTGAAAATCTGCAACTACATGTGTACATATATAAATACACAAAAATACATATGTATGTATGTGTGTATAAATGTATGTTTAAGCACATAGTGGTCTCTTGTGGCATTAAGCTCCATTATAATTTTCCTTATTTTCCTGCTCATTTAACTTTTATCTCCGAACGGCAATCACAATTATTCAATAGCGGAAATCCCAGCGAAGAGCGCCCACAAAGCATCTCCAGGCGTGACAATGTGCGGGCGTAAGGATTGTTGCAAGGACCTGCAAGGCCTTTCAAGTTGATAAATACATATATATTTGTAGTGATAAATACACGCAGAGAAAACCAACGCTATAAATTTGTACGAATTTGTTTTGCAAATACTTTAATTTTCTTTGAATCATACTTGATTTGAAATGGACCAAGTTTACAGAATCAAGAAAAAAGGCTTAAATCAAGCAAAAGTTTGCATACTTGAAATAAGTATTTAGTATTAAGTATGGTACAACTTTGGCCTTAAAAAGCCTTTGATTTGAGAATTTAGTTTTTAGTTTAGGAAATCTTGAGCCTGGATGATTTTTTACTTAATTTAACTTTATTATTTCTCTGAGTGTACACACATGCAGCTTTTGTGTGTGTGTGCGATTGCGGCTTGCACGCTTTTCCTTAATTTTCCTTTTAGTTTCCCAAGCATCGCCGAATTCTCGCATTGCCTTTGCCTTCGCCTTCGACTTTGCATCTAGCTTTATCTTTGTCTATGCGTGCGTTAATTTCGAATATATTTAATTTAATTTTTAATTACTTTCGCAGAGTCAGCGAGAGAGAGAGAGAGAGATATCCTTGCTGCAGCAGTTGGAGATGCTCATTTTTTATTGATGCAGAAACTGATGCATGCAATTGCGATTATCTGCGACTGCATTAGAGCGAGAGGCGGAGACAGGGACGGAGGCAGAAGCGGAGACAACGCCAGTCCCGACGTGGTAATTACAGCTCGATGAATATTAATTAAGACACACACAGACACACACACACACACACAGACACACACACACACACACATACATTTGTGGCTCGAGCGTCTCCTTGGATTTGTCTTCTTTTGAACTTGGCAAAGAGGAGCTGAGCTGAGCCGAGGGCAGCGTGTGCTTCACATTGCTCGCATTGCATTGATGCCACATAATAGAATTGTCATGATGTGCTCCAGCGCGGCCAGCAACAGAAGTTAATGGCGTCCCCAAGATGAGCATGTCACGCTCGCTGGGCTGCGACGAGCAGCAAATGTGCGGCAAGCACTTAAAACTGAGTCCGAGTGCCGGAAGGGAAGTGGGGAGAGGGCCTGGCAGTGGGGGAAAGTAACAATGATACCTATAAGCACCAAAGATCGCAATCTGAGGCGGCATCGCATTGGGAGCCCTGCGAACGTCAAGAGCGCGAATCCTTTGAATATGCTAGTTGCGGCGCCTGCACATAATGTGACCGGGCTTTGGAGCAACAGTGGGCGTGGCATCATCTGCTGGTGCTGCTCCTTCGAAAGGGGGAGGTGTGAGTGAAGCTACAAATGTGCTTTGTGTTATTGCAGGAGCACGAGTCCCGAATTGGGGTCCTGGCACTAGCTGTCTATGCCCTGTATCCATTGAAAATTGCTAACAAAGGGATATTGTATTTGAGCCAGTTTATGCCAGCAGAAGGAAGCATTTACGACAGCATAAATTATATATATAGACGGTATCATCATCTATAACCGAGTCGATCTAGTTAGGCGTTGACTTGATATTTGGTATATAAACATAGCTGAATTCCAGAACAATGAGGGTTTAGAGATAGAACACCGAAAAGGGTTGTGGTTATCAAGCATTACCAACTATGCAAAGATTCCTGACAGCAAAAAAATATGCTGTTGAAAATTAAGCATTAATAAATAAAAAATGAAATAAAAAAATATCTCAATCCCATATTAAAGTATATTCATACTCAAGAACAAAATGAGCTGGCAAAGGGTATCTTCTAGTCAAGCACTCCTAGCACCCCCTAAACTTGTTGTGTGTTCGGTTCTGCTTCGGGGCAGGGGGACTCTTCAATATGGCGCACTAACTTCCAGGCACATCAGCAGCAGCAGCAGCAGCAACAGGGCCCGCAGTTGGGGCCAACTAATCGCTCTCCGTAACTTGCTGCTGCTGTCAACTGTTCTGGTTGGTTATTTTATTTTTTTTTGTATTTTTTGTTTTTTTTTGCCTTTGCCACGCCCTGTGCGCCCCAGCGCAATCACGTGCCCATCGACTTGAGGCCAGAGCACGCCCCAGGGAGCTGTCAAACGGCTGTGCGCCGTTGTCTTCGTTCCGCTGAACTAATTTCAAAATTTTTGACCGCCACCCGCTACCCGTTACCCCCCATCTCCAGCTCCACCTCCAACTGCAGACTCCTCAAAGTTTTTGGTTATAGCCGTTGTTATTGCTGCTGCCAAAGCTAATTAGCCAAACGCAAATCCTCAAGCAGCAATCGACAGAAGCAGCTCCTGGTCAGAGAGCCAGCCAGCCTCTGGGTATGGCCCTGGCAATGAGATCGCTGTGTTCTTATCTAAATAAACAGCGTCCAGTGCTTTATGGGGTATGGGGAGCGAGTCGTGTTTTACAAATTTACATAAACTAATTCTGTACTTGATTTGAATAAGATAATGGGCACTCGCTGTTGTTGTCGCTGCTGTTGCTTTCTGCTGGCTGAATGAACGGTACACGTCTTGCGCACATACAAACACACGCTGAAGAGAGAGAAAGCTTCTAAACTAGCTACGAGTCGAGTTGAGTACATTTAGTTATATATGTATGTATGTAGATCAGAGCAGCACAGCTATACACGCGCTACGAGTGTATATGTATGTATGCCTATAAATAGGCATGTGTTGGTGGCTCTCTTCAGTGCCCGCTGCGACGAGTTCCTGCCTTGTCAAAATTCGTCGATCGACTGAAGACGTTGCGCGTCAAACGAGTGCAGTTCAGCAGAAGTTCGGCGAACGAACGAAGTGTTGCTTGAGACTTCGGGCGCACGAAGCACACACACACACATTCAGCACACACACTCGAGAGCTCATTTGTAGCTGTGCAGCCCTGATGTAGATGCAAGTAGTTACCGTGTTGGTTTGGCAGACACTCAGTTGCTGAATGGCTGCTCAGCTGCTAGGGCTCAGTTCAGTACCGGGGCTCGGCGCTGGCCCCAGTCTCAGCCTACAGCTATACAAGGTGGCCGTCAGCATCTGTGTAGGCCACCGGCACGCCGGGCCCGCTGCTGTTGAAGCTGCTCAGCGACGCCGGATCATAGGTGGCGCTGGTCGTCATTAGCAAGTTGTTGCCCAGCGCCGCGCTGGTCACGGGCAGATTCAGGATCTGCAGGCTGCCAACGGGCGCGGAGACGGGCACACCCACAAGACTAGCATTGAGCAGCTGCTGCTGCTGCTGTTGATGTTGATGTTGTTGCTGCTGATGCTGATGCTGCTGCTTGTTGCGATTGGGATCCTTGAGGATGCCGTGCGGCTGGCGCGGCAGCGTTGCCGTCGCTAGTGGCAGCGCCGTCGTCATGCTGCCGTTGAGCGTCGTGCTCGTCGTCAGCGTCGTCGCGCTGAGGTTGACCGGGTGCAGGTCGTGCAGCATTTGCATGGGACTGCCGCCGGCCGAGGTGTGGTGCGTTACATCGGGCGGCGGCACGCCCACCACGCCGCGCAAAATGCCGCGCCTCAATGTACCCGAGCCGCCGACGGCACTGCCATTGCCCACGAGCGTGGCTCCTCCATTGCTCGCCAGCAGCGCCGCTTGCGAGGTCACCGTAATGGGCATCGGCTGCAGGTGCGCCAGCGGCAGTGGCGGCGCACTAAAATCCAGCGCTGCCGGGTATTCCTGAAATGAGTCGAGCAGAGACTGCAATTAGAACGATGTAGGTATTGCTTTATACCCTGCAGGCACTGTCAACGGGCAAAAGGGAATGACGAAGTTGTGTAAATGTATGCCACGGCAGAAAAGTGTATCTCTTATCTCTGACGACATGCACTTTAACACTTCGAACCATATTGTTAATGTTGTGAGCAAATTTAATTCTTGAAACCAACTACAGACAGTTCGTTGATGAGAATACTTTATTTTGTTTTGGGTTTTATGCATATTTTGGCAAAAACATAAGCTAAAAATTCTGTTAGCACGACTAAATATCAAAATAAACCATTCAATTAAGAGTTTTGAAGAAAAAAATGAGTTTCTTAATGTTAACTCTCTTTTATTTTTTTTAGGGCGAACCAATTATTTTTCTTGGATACAGAAACTATTAGACAAACAAAACTTTTTTTTTTTTAACATTCAATTGAATAAACAATAAATAAAAATAATACTTATGTTTTTTTTAATATTTTTTCCATTATTTTATAGATTTTTTAGTGTTGCTATACACTTAATTTTCTTTTTATGCGGTTTTGAAGTTATGCTTTTTCCATGTGATTTTTATTTCGAAGTTATGAAATTTTTTGCTTCTGTATTTTATATGGCATTCCTCTTCCTAAAAATTTGTTCTATATAGAATAAGCAATACTTATAAAAGCGCAACTTAGGAATGCTCAATATTTTTGTAAGAATAAATTGTCATTGGAGCTAATGCTTTCGTATCTACCGCATCAAAAGTGAATTAGTTGTATATCAAGAGTCTTTTACTCGTCTTTTACCTTTTAAAAGGTAGCTATACCTGAGCCTCTGTACATACAGGGCATCATTTAATCGGATGCTCTGGCCTAGGCTGGTTACAATTATGCATAGCTTACGCAGCTGCTTCAGCATGAACTTCAACAGCCACCGGCTTAAGCATCAGTTTCGGATTCGGATTCAGTTTCTGTTTCTGTTTCAGCTGCAGCTCGTCGGCTCTGCGGCTCAGCTCAGCAGAATGCAAAAGTTTTCTCATTTAGCTGTCGTCAAAGATATGAAAATAGTAGAGGAATTCAAGAGCGTCGACAAGAGTACAAGAATAACCAAGTCGAGCAGGCGAGCACTGAACTCAAGTCCTGCGCAACTTTTTTTGGGCTTTTGTCTGCTCCAAGGCAATTCTTTTCTTTTGCTTACTCGCACAAATAGCTGTACAAATTATCGACCCATCTTTGCCTTCCTCTTTTTTAGGAATTTGGGGAGTTACTTTTTCAAAGGGCTGCAAATCGGGTTGCAACCTAATTGGTTAGAACCCATAATCCGGAATTTGCATTATTTTTTTTAACTACACATAGAACTGCATCAAAGCACCCGCATTATATTCTTTTGAATTCAGCCATGCTTTTATTATGATAAGCAAAGTAGAGCCTTTTTTTGAATTTCCTGGAAGAGTCCAAGAATTTTTTGAGTTTGGGTTCGGAGTTCTTCTATATTTTATCTGACTTTGGGACTAGCTATGTAATAATTATAAATGCTGCAAAGTTCCACTTAAAATGTCGCCACGGGATTTGTAAACGTGCCTTAACCTTCTCCTAGTTTTTGTTGCAGCCTTATGTTGTTATTGTTGTGCATTGAATATATGTGTGGGTACATGTATAAAAGTTGCGGACAAGTTGCAAGCTGCAAGTTGCCAGTTGCAAGTTGCCCGTTGCAAGTTGCAAGTTGCAAGTTGGTAAAAATGTGCTGCATTTTTCGTAGCTGTTGCCCGACTGCTGCAAGTTGCCTTAGTTAGAAATATTATCTTCTACTTCGATTGACATGACACTTTGTGTCAGTTTGGAAATTGTTTCGCATGGTGGGCGCCGGACCCGTTCGGTCCGGTTCGGTCCGCGCTAAAATATTTCCAGTAGTTCGAGCAAGTTTAACGCCCTGTCCACGCAGGATACACGGAAAAAGGAGCTGCAACTTTTAAGTTGGCTGCTAAGCAAAAACTTTAGCTTGAGCGGCGAGTTGCGTGCCTAATTGGAATATTGAAGACGAGGCCAGGACGAGGCGCCTTGGCAGCAATGGGTGCGTGCTCGTGTCACGAAGGAAAGGTGGAACGCAATATAAGAGGCAATATTTTTGACAAAGTACAAATATAAAAATAAATACATGTTATTATATTATTTTGTTGGGCATTCGTGGGTATTGTGTATTATCTGTCAGTTTCTTTTGTAGTTGGTTCGTGTCGTGTTGGAAACATTCGACACGCGCTCATCCCTTTGCCTCAGCTAGCAGAAATCTATTTTTTGATTGTCAACAAATGATGTTGAAAATGCGAGCGAGCTCTTAGGTATGTTTTGGGAGGAATTGGGGTTGCAGGGGCATTAAGATGTATCGGGGCGGCTGCATTGCTGAGCCAAGACACGACATTAGCAAGCAGAGACACGACTTTGCACACAAACAAACCAAAGGGAGAGCAGAGAGGAGAGAGGAGAGAGGAGGGGGCTTTCACATACTCGCCGGCACTGATTAACAGGGAGCCCACAGGGAGGCCCGGTCTTGGTAGCTTGGCATGAAAAGGACTTAAGTATACCAAGGCGGACATTTTGTATCAGTTTACAAAGTTAAATTGTCTTTAACGAAAACTTGGAGCTGAGTTTCGGGGCAGAGTGGCAACACCAGCAATTTGTTGCACTAGCCGAGTTGAGCTGAATCGGCATCGGCGGACGAAAAAGGGGTTTCTTTGGCTGGCTCAAAAACTTTTCAGTTTTTGCCACTTAAAGGTCTTTGTTGTGTGCCTTCCAAGTTGGCGCTAATTCTCCTGGATGGATGCGTGGGCTGGGCGGCGAAGGGCGGCTCATTATTGTCGTTATTGTTAAAGTTGGCAGGCGGCAAGGAGTTCATTTTGCGTAAATAGAATATCAAATGTATATGACTAGCCCAAGGACTACGCGCCCATCAAACTTTACACATTAAATCCGGCGTAGCGGCGCCGGGGCGCCTCCAAGCTGGCCGTGCCTGCTACGAAATTAAATTATGGCCACTGCCGCTGCGAGTGTATTCGGTTATTTATTTAATCGACATCAGCTGGTCTGCGCCTTGAATTTTCAAACAATCCAAACCGTACCGAGCCGAGCCGAATAGAGCGCCTACAGTGCGTATGCGCGATGTACGAAATGCGGCTGACTTTCGAACTTTCGCTGACACTGACTGTGTCTCCGGCCAGAGCCAGGCACGCCTTGGACGGATTCGAGCCAAGTGAGACAATGCCAAGTGGCCCGAAGCCCGCACAAAACTAATTGAATTTCAAACTGTGCGAAACTGGCTAACAAAGTGAGCCATAGTTAAGTTGGACGACACCACTTTGCACATGCACGTAGTCGCTCCCAGATAGCGATGGAAGCCAGCCATGTCCCGGCTGTGTGCCCGGGCAGCACCACATCGGACCAGTCCAGACCAGGGCAGCCCAGACCACATTCCCATGCCCCGCTCGGACGTGAATGCTGCGCATATCTAAATGGAACAGCTCACAGCCAGCATTTAACTTATCAACTATATAGTTGGCTGGGAGTGGGGCGGGGAAGGGCGTAGGGGATTCGGGAACGTTGGTTGTCTGTGAGGCACAAAGTTTTGTTGCTGTTGTTATTGTCATACGGACATGCAGAACGCAATTGGCAATAAAATACAAATTGCCGCTTAAATAGTTACATGTGGGTCCAATCCCAAACAAAACACGAGCCCTGCCGTTGTCCAAATCGTTGTGATACCCTGTATGAATGGACTTGCAAGCATTACCCGGCTTTGCGCGGGCCAAATGGCATTTTGCGGCTCGTTTTAGGCTAATTGAAGTTAGGTGAAAAAGTGTGAATTACGTCGTAATACAATTTTAACAAAGATTTTTGAAGATTAGTTTAAAGCAATTCGAGTGAAAATCTAAATAGTTTTTCCACAATATATCTACAGTTCACAGATCCAGCAATTAATCAGTCGGTCAATCAGTCGCATATGCAATGATAGGGGCATTTGTGAATCCACAAAGCGTACAGCTAGCCCCAGCCTCGAGATGCGATGCAGCTCCGGAATGAAAAACCCTAATGAGCCGCATTCCGCGAGGCTTGTGAATTACGTATACGCAGCGTGGGCCACGCTGATGAGTGGCAGTGGACCCGGGCGCAATCTGTGGCAATCAACTTGCCACATTTCGGCCAACTCGGTGCGCGTCGCCTGTCACCGCAATTGTCGTTTCTTTTATTTTACGCTTCGGTTTCGTTTTGGCCGAATGCGAATGTGAGTGAATCGTTTTTGTTCTCTGTCAAGCATTCGATTGAAATTTAATTTGATTTACTACTATAAATTGTTTTTATTCATTTAGTTTTGTTTAGGGCCAGCGCAGACATCTGTGCACCAAAAAGTAATTTAGTGCTGGGCAAATGTTTTAGAAAAACCGCAGCTGATAAAATTGCTGTCCCCACTTGCTCTCTTGCTGTCACTCTCTTTCTCTGTCTCTCTCTCTCTCTGGCCTCTTGTGATTTGTTGTCGCGTATATATATATTTATATACATATATATATTTTGTAATTTTTCTAATGATGTTTATCAAATAATTCAATTTAGCTCCACAAAACATTTCTTATGTGAACGAGAAAAGGCTCGCACGAGCATGTCCACAACTAGGAGGAGGAGCTGCCACACACAAGCTCTCTTAAACACACATATATACACACACACACACACACACACACACACACACACACACACACACACACACACACACACACACACACACACACACACACACACACACACACACACACACACACACACACACACACACACACACACACACACACACACACACACACACACACACACACACACACACTCTTGTACTCATATTCACGCATACACAATGCCATTGTTGGCCAACTAAACGAAATTGAATTTTTCTCCCTCGTTGACTAAAAACCGCAAACAAAAGGTTTCTGTCCCATGCCAACTGGTCTAACATGTGCAATAGCCCAGCTTTGGAGTAGTCCTCGCCAGTGATATCTCCAGAGGCGTCTCCTCATCATTTAACTGTTATCCAGCGTAAACAAACGCCAGCAAGCGACTGAATTGAGTAACTGGCCAAATCGCATAAAGCATAAAGCCCATAAAAATGGTCAGCAGCTAGCATAAATATTATTACATTAGCCGCCATTAGCAGCGTGTGTGTGTGTGGGTGTGTGTGTGTGTGTGCCCTATGCAGCTGGAGACAGCCCTTTGAGGATCTACAAGCGTTGTCTGTTAACTGCATTTCGTTCGTATCTAATTTATACAATTATTGGCCTGCCAGCCCCATAAAACGCCAGCTGACAGGCAAGCTCCAGCTGGGGGAAAAGGGGCAGGGGGTGTGGCCAAGTGTCAGCCGCATTGAGTGTCGTCTTAACTTGTCACATTTACACCCCTTTAGCAGCAGCAGCAGCATCGGGAGCTGTGATAAAAAATCCATATACATATATCACCTAAAAGGGAACGAGGGTAATAAATTTCGAAAATTGATTTTCTCATGTTTATTGTGAATTTGTGGAATTTGTATGGGGTAATGGGCACCCAATGCGACAGGAAGACGCTGCTTTCTGGCATTTTGGGTGCACATCTTCCTGACAGGCGGACCTGAATGTCGCCGTGGCCAGGGTTAGGCCAATGCGGCCGCAGTTTGCCGGACAGCTGGATGTGTGGCATGCCACGGAGAGCTGGGCGAACAGTGATTGCTCGATAATGAGAACTACTCGGTTAAGCGGTCAGGTCAAACTTTCCAAAAGTTTTTGATTTTGTATCTATTAAATTGTGTTGTACAACTTTTAGCATTATATTTTATTTTTATTTTAGGAACCGCTCAACAAGACTCAAAAACCAAAATGTGCAAGATATAAAAAATAAAAAAAATTTACAGTTGCTATGTACTACGTTTCACCACATTAACTGTTGTGTTTAGATTTGTATATTTATGTATATTGTTACACGATTGTTAAGCCTAAGAAACCCCAAATTGTTCCACGTTGGTTGAAGGCCAACAGTAAGCCAAATAATGTTTAATAAAAAAAAAATAAATAAAAAATAACAAAAAACTTTTAGCTATCATTTTATACTTGGTTCTTATAGCTAAAGCTATCATATCGAGTGACCACTGTATCGACAAATGAGTGCAAATGTGTGTGGTAGGGGCATGCAACACTTTGCTTGCCGCATGCCGCATACATATTTGAAATTAAAATCACGGCGACATGCCCGAGCGAACTGGATCGGGCAGGAGTGAGAGGCGGAAATGCCAGGCGCAGGAGGAGCTGCTGCTGCTCTTTATGAGTGATGCGGCGCAAAACTTTGTTGGATGTAATGAAGCGGCGGCGGCGGCACACACAGAGCCCGCAACAGACACTTGAGGCACAGCACAGGGGATAAATGTGAGCTATGATACGAGTAGCTTGTCCCTTTCGTCCTTGCTGCTCAACGCTGCGTATGTGTAATATTAAATTGTTGTCTTGAGAAAATAATGTTTACTTTTGCAAGTACACACAATAGCAGCAGCAGCAGCAGCAGCACAAACAACAACAATGACAACAAAGCAAATGCAGCTCAGCCCCCAATTTCCCAGCCCCAAATTGCCAGCTTGCCCATATCCCAGCTGGCGCCTCCAGCTTCTACTGCTCCTCCTGCTCCTCCCGGCTGCAGCTTAATGCTTTTGAGTTTGTCATTTGTCTTTACAGCGTTGCATGCGGCACGCGGATTATAAAAGTCGAACCGAGTTAACTGGCAGCCGTTCTGCTCGCACAGCGAACATTGGCAGCTGCCACATGCCACATGGCAGTTGGCTGCTGTCCCGGGCGCCTGATCGAATATATATGCATAGGTACATATACATATATATACATAATAGCGCATATATCTCTGCACAGACAAACACTGGTAGAACAAATCAAGTAGAAACATTGTTTAAATAAAGACAACGTTCAAATTTTTTAATATATTATTCTCAATCTAAGAGACTAGCATTTAGTAGAATTTAGACAAATTTTCGAATATTCAATTACGAAATGTACCGTATTTATGAATATATTTCTATTGAATTAAATAAGGGTATTTTTCTCTAAGTGTATGCATGTGCATTTATGCTTCCTGCTCCTTCGTTCCTCGAACCTCGCCCCATTGCCGGTCACAGTGCGATGCAAATGGAGTAGGATTTGAAGAGGGTTGGCCGATGGGCGGGTGTGTCAATGTGTGTGTGTGTGTGTGTATTTCAGGCATCGTGCATAAAACTCCAACTAATTGCGCGAACTAATCCTTGGCCGTGACTAGCCATAAGCGGCACAGCGAGGACGCCAACAGGAGCTGATTACTTGAGTCGCGCGAGCGTGGAAAGGATATTAAGGATCAAAAAGAAAGGGAGGAGGTGGGGGGAGGGTGTCGTTTAACAGCGCACTGCAGCTGCATCTAATCCAAGCGAGTCTTAAAGAATCGCCCAGGCGTGACGTGGCAAGTGTGACGGAGATAAAAGGGAAGCGACAACCACGACCACGATAAGGACTGGGTTTACGACTTACCATTGGCGGATAGGAGAGATATCTTTCGCTGTTCATGTTGTAGTAGGAGCCATCCGGCGGCGGTGCTGGCGATGGGGACGGAATGTAGACGCCCTTGCTGATGAGCATCTGATCGTCGCGCGTCATGTGGCCAGCGGCGGCGGCGGCAGCGATGGCAGCTGCATGCCCGTTGTTGTGCCTCGGATGTGGCAGGGTGCAGGCGTTGACTGCAAGCAGATAAGAGAATAATTAGTACTACAGTTTCCATGGAGGTTACTACAGAGGTCATTGCGTTAGCTGCAGGCAAGACCTATGACCTAGTCGCGGGCTTTGTTCGCTGTGTTTTTGCTCGATCGTATTTTATGTCCCGTTTATGCATGAATTTATGACCATTTTTAATGGCTGGCGCTACTTCCGTTGCCAAAGCCCGCTCCTGGCACGTACACACTGAGCTATATTGATTTTTCTGCTGCGCTCAAGCTGCATTTGTCGGTATACCCATTGAGAATTTGTAAAATAAAAAAGGGGAAGAGTGTGCTGCAGGCTGGAGGTGGCATCTTCGATTTGAATTATATTCTTTATCATCATCAACAGTTGAGCCAATCCAGCTATGCCCTTTGCCTCTCTTATAAATAAATATAATTGGCTGTGATTTAAATCTCATCTTTTGGTACTGCAAATTTCATAATGAGTGCAAAATAAACTCAGAACTTATTCAAGATAGAAATTGAACTGCAGTCCCAAAGCAGGCCTTAACCGGACTGATGTCATGTGGTCATCGATGTTTATGAACCCAACCCAAGCACTGGGCTTAGACCGTGAGCCAAAGCAATGACAATTTATTTTTTTCTTTCGTGATGTATATAACTTCTGTTCGATGCCGCAGCAATTTTGAGCTGGTACAGAGTATGTGCTAGTCGGGTAATTTTGATAACAGAACTCTGTGCTGGTTGTTGTAGCACGGACAATAACAAATAAGCGCCTTCCAGCCCAACCGCAGACAGCCTGCAGCACAATTTCAATTGGGGAACTGCAAATGACACATTTATAGCAGCATTTGAAAAAGAAACCAAAAGGCAGACTTCTGAAAGGGACACACACACACACACACACACCATGTTAGGTAGTGTAAATGCACACGTAGCTGCATTCAGCATTCGAATTCTTTGTGCCCCTTGCCAGGCATGCGTGGCGCCCACGTAGGTGCAACATTTTGCTGCTTTCTGGTTCATTTGATGTGCAAGCGTTTGGAAGTGAATAAAACGAGTGCCATTAATTGCAGTGAGTGGCCAATGAGCCCGGTGTAGCAGGTGTTGTCTGCGATAAGCCCGATAAGCAAATCAGTTTAACACTCGCAACAGAATACAAGTTCCCAGCTTTCTATTGTAAAGCTGTCCATTATGGAGTATTTGTGGCGCCTACTTATGATACGACAAATTGGTTGGTATTTCGATTGTGCCACCAAACCCGCAACCACACACTCACACACCCCATCACAGCCTTGGCAGAGATACGACTAGAGCCTTAACCACTCAACCACTCGCCGCGCCAGCGACGCTGTCATTTGCAAAGGCGTGAAAGCCACAAACGTAACAAATTTGTAATTTTGTAAAATAGACTTAGACAACGACTCTGGCACATAGACACCTACTCACATATTAGACAAAGAAGCACGGCTAGCTTAGGTGTGCAGAAGACTAAATACCCTTGCAATGTTTTATAGAAAAAGTCCGCTTTTGTGATTTAGTAGTCTAACAAGTTTTGTTAAGATACCCTTAAGAAAAGAAAGGATTTCATAGAAAAACTACCTTTTCGACTGATTGTTCCTTTATATAGTAGTCCGATTGCTATGCCAAGTTTTACTCAGATGGCTTGCAAATTGAGAGACTATTTTATATCAGGGACCGAAAAGAACTGGTATTACATGAAACTTTAGTTAAAAACAATTAATTTGAAAGTAGCTTGCTACAGAAAATAGGATTACTCCAATCTTTCTATTTTAAGTGTTTTATTTTTGTTTTTTTCTGTGCTATAAATAAATAAAAAAAAATTTTTTTTTATCTCTTACTTTTCGAACTGACTTTATTAAAAAGTTAGAAAAAAATATATTTTAAATTTTTTTTAAAAGTCGTGGAATACCTCATATTTGTAGGCTTGTTTCGAAACACTCAACACTTAACATTTATTTCGTAAAACTTTAGTTCAAATATCTTTTGATATGATTTACGGTATCTTTAAATGCATATATAAGTTGTTGTTGATATATATAATATAATATAATATTGTTGTTATATGTTAATGCATACCATGCTATACGCACATTTTCACCAATATGATAAATGTAAAAATTAAATTTACAAGTGAAATTTGTACTTTAAAAATTATAACAGTTAGGGTCCCAGCATAATATATAAACAGACGAAAAAGCAGTCTTGACTCAGTTTATTGTGCTGATCAATAATATATAGTCTCTATAGGGATTCAGTGACGTCACCTTCAGGGCATTACACACTGCATGACAAATTGAAAATACCCCCCGCAAGGGTATAGAAATGCAAACGTCGCGCTCAAGTTCCAGCGGGCGCTGAAATGTAGGCAACAATAATTTTGTTAAGAAACTTGAGGAAGCTGCGGCTTTGGTGACAGCCTCAAGAAGGTGGCACAAGGAGACAAATCGAAGACGCCCGGGAGCATGACACACGCTGTCGCTGCTCCAACGCCAACGAAGCTAGGGCAGAGCAACTTCAGCACCAGTTGTAGCTGTATTTGGAGCTGCTTTGAGCTGCTTTGGGGTCGCATGTTCATTTTGTGGCTTGTTTACTTTGCATATGCGTATTGTGTATGCGTATGTTGTACAATGTGTATTACGAAAAACACGCTGCCTTCTGCCTGGGGATAGGGAGAAGGGGATGGGTTCTTCATGAATTATTGATTTTTCGATCAGTTAGCAGCAGCAGCAGCATCTAAGACTATCCGTTGTCAGTTACAGCTAAATCAGGAGCAGAACAGTAAAAACAAATACAACGAACGTTACAGTCGGGTGCAACCGACTGCGCAATACTCTATTTACAGTGCAGGCTGAGCTCAAAGCCATAAGTGTGGGGATTTAGTGGATGTTTGGCTTTTGTTAGACTCGATTCTCTAGCTAAAAAAATGCTGAACACTTTTTCCAGTCTCTACCGTTAAAAGAACAAACAGCAAGGCAAACAATGCATAAAACAAATATGCTCTAGTTCACTTCACAAACAGAGTATAAAAAGTCATCATTGTGCAAATGTAATGTGCGTAATTGGCCAGATTCTTGGAGCTCTGCATGGTCTTCCAAATATCCAAAGCCGTATCGTCCCAGTTAGCATTCATTTTATATTAATAGCAATGGTGAAAGGAAATTATTTTCTCGAAAGCGAAATAAAACTAAGAAAGAACTGTCCTCTATGGAGTGCCGAAGATTAAATACCCTTGCAGACATACATTTGGTAGGCATACTTTCAATAATGTTTGGCTCATGTATTAATATCTTAAAAAACTCCACTATCGATTAAAAGAGTTTCTTGAGTCGGTTGTCAACGCTAGTTAAGAATTCATATATGTATATATACTTTATGGATTCGGCGATATGTTTTTCTATGTGTTACATATGGCGTGATAAAGTTCAAATACCCCTTGCAAGGGTAAAGAGAAAAATAAACAATTATCAGCTTGCATTTAACCTGGCCAAGGCTATGGAACTTGGTAGAAACTTGGGTTTTCATTTAATGTTGTTTGTGTTGTCGCATATTTGTACATTTGTAGTTGGGAAATCGCCTGTGCACGGCCGTGGCTTTTCCAAGCTGGTGCTCATTAACAGGACGGCGTGTTGAATGGTATCTCATTAAAAATGCGCTTCACAGTTCGCCTTTGGATTAAATGCAATGGGCTTATAGCGGGGGGCCAACAGGAACTGCACTGGGGGTAGGGTAAATGAACGGACTGACAGCGTCAAGGTGGTTGATGTTGTTTTAGCTGTTGTAGTTGTTTTGTTGTTGTTTTTGCTCATCTATTATTTGATCTCAACTAAGCCAGCAGCAGTTGGCGACACCTAACACACCAACATCTACAGATGTACATATCTATTTATATATCAGGTATATAAATATACATATGTATATATATATATATATATATATATATATATATATATGTATAAGCATGTATATATATAATTTTTTATGTATGTGCATGTATGTACATACACTCAGCGAAACAACTTTTAAAATCTCTCATGACCAGGATAGAATTCCAGCTTTGCAATTTAAAATAAGTTCAAAGGAAGGAAGTTCACAATATAATTTTCAAGCACAAATACAGATCCTAAATTAAGCACATAATTCTTTTCAAAACAATTAAGATGCCTAATGCTCTCAACGGAAGGAAACCAATTCTCACATGGTGTGCAATATAAATATGAACTTGAATTTCTTCGAAATTGAATTTAATTTTCAGCCTAATTCCGAATTTTATATACTTTCGTGCTTGATTGAAGTACAAAATACCTGAATGTTTTTCTCTGAGTGTGCATATGTACCGTGGCTTGGCTCGTGCTGTTGCTTTTCCTCACGTTGAATTTTCCGCCTTGGGCGCTTGTTTGAGCTTCGGCTTCCGGCAAGCATTTTAATTTTTATGCCGCGCGACTTTTTTCGTTTCACGTCTTTTTCTTTCATTCGTGTTTTTGTATGGCGCTTTGGTTGTTGTTGTTTTTTGGGTTTTGGGCTTTTTTTGTTGTTTTTTCTTCTTCTTTTTTACCACGCAGCCGCATACATAATTACGCATACTGGAGCCGTCTCCGTTTATCTGTGGCAAGTCGTTGTCGCAGCATCAAATGCTATCAAATGTTTTTGGCCTTTTCTTCTTCTTGCTACTGCTGCTGCTGTCGTTCTTGTTGTGGTTGCTGGTGTTGTTGCTGTAGTGGCTGCTACTTTTGAAGTATGCTCCACTTGCCGCCTTCACTTGCCAAATTCGTTGACATAAGGTAATTGTATTTTATTTTCAGCAGCGGAGGCGAGTCAAACAGAGAAGTGACAAGAGGACAAGAGGACACGGGAACAAGGAGACACGGCGACAAGTAGTGGAAGAAGAAGAACAAGCAGAGCAGAGACCAAAAGTTTGCAGCTAATGTATTTTTATTATTTTTACGCTTTGCATTTCAAATGCATTTTCCATTGCCTCCACAATGCTTTCAGCAATGTCTCAATGTTATTATAATACGTCTATTGTTTCTATACCCTGTTCGGCAAGTGAAGAAGGGTGCATTGGCTTTGTGCCATAATCAGCAACTGAGGGTTCTATTGAAGCCAGAGACTTGAAATTGGAACATACACAAAGGGAATGTATAAAAAATACCTGCGTTAGAATTTCGATTAGATCGCGTAAATCTATATATTTACTACATGCTGAGGTAAAGTTCACAAATATGGCAAGAGCATTACTATTGATATCTTGGTAAAACCGAGCTGCGGCCACTATCTTATTCGTTACAGTCATAAATTACACTTCAAAAGCCATATTTTATATTAGCTTGCAGATTCGATTTATCCTGCTCTTAAACCGTCAACCGGGTATTGCGCAGTCGATCGGATTCAGTTGCAGCTTCTTACTTGTTTTTTGAATTCCTTCGCGTGCCTGGGATGTCTCCTATGCGCCGCAATGCCGAAATTGGGTTTATTTTGCCCCGCAATGGTGGGGTTAATATTATTTTTCCATTTTCATACGCCCTGATAAACGACATTCTTAAATTGCGGCTGCCGAAGACGCACTCTTAAATTAGCGCAGACCCGAACGTGATTTGGTTTCTAGTGCTCAATTGCGCTGGAGGCTGCGACTCGCAGTGAATGTGGATGTGGATGTGGATGTGCCCGCACACACGCAACACACACACACACATACACACATGACTCAATTGAAAATCAAGACTGGCAAAAACTTTGCTGCTCAATTACAATTAAGATGGAGATGTTGCACTCAAATTGAATTTTCAGCTGCCGCGTACTTAGTTTCTCTCTGTGTGCATTTTGCCGATTTCCGTTTTTACATCGCTTTTATTTTAAGCTTTGATTGCAATCATGGCATAAAATCAGGCAACAACTGCAGCTGAGCGTGCGACTGGGGACTGGGCACAGCCGGAGGGACGCAGGGAGGTAGGGAGGGGGAACTGACCAGAGGGGGACAACACGACGTGCTGACAGCGCGAGGAACTCTGAACTTGGTAGTTTGTTTTGGCCAAAAGTTAATTATCTAAAATGCTTTTTATGTGCTCGTTTTGTGCGCTTCTTTCTTTATACCCTTTATACCCTGTTCGCACTGAACATGGGTAAAAAAAGGGTAGACAGGTTTTGTGCTAATGTATGCAACAGGAAATCCAATCTCGGAAACTGAAAGAAACTCCCTATATATTATTATATATTCCCGTTTACATTAGGCCTAAAATCGATAAAACATATATTTTAAGTTTTGTGAGCGCAGCTCGCAGTTTTAAGAGCCATTTCTAATATGCTTTGTGGGTTCTCGTAGAGTATTCAGGAATGAAAAATATATAATATATATAAATATATAAAAAATATATCGATTATTATTTGATTATCTTCTCCCAAAAATTACTGTATTAAAGTTAGTGAGAATGTAACTCTAAGTAAAGAGTATCCGTAAGTCATGCACTCTCAACTTTAACACTTTTACTTGTTTTTTCGTCTGCACATTCATTATGTTGCCTGGTGCACTGAGAGACACTGATATATCTGGTCAGCCAGATCTCAACTTACCCATATTATTCGGATATAATGCTGGCAGAGTGCCATCCTTTTGGTATCGGGGCGGTGGCATGTCCGTGCTCTCCACCAGATATGTCGATGCCGCCTTCTTGCGTGCCTCGTCCTGCAAAGAGGAAAAAAAGGTTGCAACGAAAACAATCAAGGAAAATCGAATCGAATTGCATGACATGCCCCCAACACGACTGACGTTGAGATTGGGACTGGAAGTAAGACTGGGATCGATCCTGGCAAGTGTTTCAGTAATTACTCCATACTTAAGCATTTGTTTTGGGTGGCGCTGAAAGTCATTGTCGCGTAATTGACAGCGGCAATGACAGCGACGACATGGCCGACACCTTGCCAACCTTGCGTATACGCAACACTGATTTATGGCATACGCCCCGTAGGCCGAAGGCAGAAGGCAGACGGCTGACGGTTTTACAGTTAACAGTCAACATTAGGCGGCAGTTTTTGTGGTTACTGCGCCGCAGCCAGATTACGCTGGTAATAAATGATTTTAATAATTTGAAACGATTTGTTTGCCGTTGTCCTTGCTCGGCTCGGTTCGGCTTGGTTCAGTTTGGACTCGCGCTCATCATTATCATCAGCCCGGGCGTAATTAATCACGACGTCTTAGCATGCTGCTGCTTCCGGCCGGTTGGCTGCCAGTTCCGGCGACCTCGATGTCAACAGCCACCAACAGTCTCCACTCTACACCCTACTCAACCACACTCTACTCCACCGCAACGCAGCCCGAGCCCACCCAGTTCCGGCGTTGAGTTGTAATTTCAAGCGCCAGGCAATAACTTAAGACAGCCCATAATAATTTTTTACACACAGCATTTGCCTAAATGTTTGCTCACTTCCCCCAGCCTCACTTCCAGGATCAGTCCACCGTTTTGCCCATTGTACTCATTCTCGTTCACAAATTGCATATTCATGCACAACACCAAAAGTAAAAAATGTATGAAGTGGAAATGTCTTTCGTGTACCACAGATCAAATACCCTTACATTGCGTTCATGTGAATTCACAATTTCTGACCTATTTTATTTTTTGAAAGTTTGCTTGAGATATCTTAAAAAACCAAAAACGTTGTTTATACAAAAACCCAATTTTTGACCGATATAGAAATAGGATCCTATGTTCCTCCAATCCGGCCGACTGTGACATATATTCTGCCTGATCAATATACTCTGTGACTAAAGTTGTCAGGTTCAGAATTAAAATACCCTCTGCAAAGGGTATACAAAATAGTTTGGAATAAAAAGTGGAACTAAAAACTGAGTTCGTTCGCATAGACAAACGAATGTGTCTGTGTGTGTGTGTGTGTGTGTGTGTGTGTGTGTGTGTGTGTGTGTGTGTGTGTGTGTGTGTGTGTGTGTGTGTGTGTGTGTGTGTGTGTGTGTGTGTGGCTGTGTGGCTGTGGTATACTCACAATATATTCCGGTTGACTGCCCTCATTGGAGTAGGACTCGCTCTTCTCCGACACGCTGGACAGTGTCTCGCCGGTAACGGTGTCATTGTACGAGCTGGGCGCGTACATTTCGATGGTCGCCGTTTTGCCTGGTTGATTTGTAGTTTCCGCCACTGGATGCGACAATCCACAGCGATTGAGGGGAGAGAGATGGAGGGGATGTCAGAGGCACCACGGCCAGGTCGGGGCATCCCAAAACAAAAAAAAAGAAGGTAGAAAGTATGCGGCGCAAATATTGAAAAGGTGTAATTGGCAGTGACATGCCGAAAATTGATTGGGCGGCGGAGACAACGGCGCAGTGCGGCAGTCATTTGGAACACCACACGGGCGGAGCATAGCGCCGGATATGGTGGCATTGTTGTAATGCCATGGGCGTGAGCGTAGGCGTGCGCGTGGGCGTGTGCATGGGCATAGTTTCAGGCAATGCAAATCAAATGCAAATAGCAAAGATTGTCAAAGTGCAGAGCAAGCAAATGTTGGCCAGCGGGCAAGGTGGTTGAGAGGGCGAGGGGGCAAGGAAGGAGAGAGAGAGAGAGAGAGAGAGAAAGGAAGAGGCAGGCATTGTGTTAAATTATTCACATTTGGTGCAGAGTAGCGTCGCGCGCAACGACGTCCATTTTGATGCCAACGCATTTTTGTTGGCCGTGGTCAAGGGTTAAAATCAATGTCGAGACGCGGGGGGAGCGGGATAGAGGGGGAAGTTCGCGCAAGAGTAAAAATGCAATTAAATTTGTATATAAAATGCCATTAAATGATTCATGGCGCATTTTCACAAATGGCAACGACAAAATGACCGCGCCACATGGTTAACACGTGTTTTCCACAAAGTCAATGTAGTGTGGGTGTGCGAGTGTGCAGTATTGTGTGTGTGAAATCGTTGAGTGCATTTGTTTTATTGGTTGTTTCCACATCCATACGTAAGCAGCATTATGTTGAGTTATTCGTTCAGGTTGTTCAGATTTCATGTTGAGAAAGAGGAAAAACAAAAAAAATTGTATTAGTTATAGGCAAATAATTTGAAAATTTAACTGGAATAAATATAAACATATATATATATATATATGTTGTTGTTATTGCTTTTGTAAAATGTATGCTGCATACCATTAAAGATCTATTCGATATAATAAAACTTTAATCAAAAATTGTGTAGCCCCATTATAAGATGGAGTTATTTAAAGAGAAATTTTAATAAATTGTTATAAGGTTCAGATTTAAGAAAGTTTTGGTAGTGTTAAATTTTTTGTTTGGGTACAACACATGAATTTTGATCAAAAAGAGTGTATCCCGAGTTTAATTGGGAATTAAGTAGAGGCTAAATCATGAAAAAATGCGTTGCTTTTCAAAATCGATTACGATTTACATTTTGTATTGGTCCAGAGTATCTTGCAATTAAAGCTCTCTTACTTTAATATTTTGTATATTGGTTAGCAAACGCAACCAATATACAAAATATTAAATACAGTTAATTGCGGCTT
Organism: Drosophila colorata; assembly: GCA_035041545.1. Classification (NCBI taxonomy): domain Eukaryota; kingdom Metazoa; phylum Arthropoda; class Insecta; order Diptera; family Drosophilidae; genus Drosophila; species Drosophila colorata. Next base: position 1,251,601 of record JAWNLD010000233.1, read on the forward strand.
GTCAATTGTCGAGGGCTCCCAGCCGCCTTCTGTCAACACCGTCACAAAAGTATTTATTGCGGGCAGTCGTTAATAAAACATGCTGCCTGGGTTCGGGCTCCCATAGATGTAGCTCCACTAACAAATATGCGAATGCAGTTTTAGTTTAGTGAATTAAAAACATTTTTAATTTTATTTTGTTCTGGCATTTACAAGCATTATTTATGGTGACACCTGGCGGTAACAGCAAAGTCAGGGCCAGTAACAGAACCACAATTAACTTTAAAATGGTTAAAGGGGCGAAAAAAAGGTGTAAAAGATTTGACTTTAGGAGGAGCATAGTTCAGTTACTGAAAAACCAAAAGGTTATTTATAATAATATTACATTTTCAAACATATATTCCTATTTTTCATATAATATATCTGATCAAGACATATTTATAGCAGCCTATCTATTAAAAGACAAAGTAGCCTTAATTAAATTATCTTACATTACATGCCAATATACCATGCTAGATTATAAATAGAGTACCAGCCATTAAAAATCAATGCACGGAAATAAATACGCCGCAAATGCCGAAGGTGAACTCGACATTTCTGGGCCACTTGAGTGGGCCAATCTGTGGACAGATGGAATTAAAGGTTAGCAAGCGGGCTTATCACTGTCAAAGCCTTCGCCCGATAACGTTTACGTTGTTGAACAGAAACTGGAGTCGCAGCAGGACTAAGAGCTTTGCTTTTTTCCTTTTTTTGTTGCTGTTGCTTTTTGCCAGTCACCTCCGCTGCACTTTATGCCCGGACAGACAGAGATTACAAATTTTTCACTTATGCCACGACAAGCCAAAAATCTGGTGCCGAGTGAACAGAAGGAGGAAGAGATGAAGGATTTGTTCCGCTCTTTTGCGCTGTTGCTGCCAATATATATATATATATAGTTTATATATATGTATATGTGTGTATATGACACGGCTTAGACAGGTTTTGCGGTCATCGGGACAGTTAATGACGTCGCCGTTGACGGGTACGTCAGCTTTGAAGGCTTTTCTCTTAATCTGCTAATCTGTGGGGCCACCGGATTGTCCAGAGCGCAAAAAAATAAAAAATAAATAAATAAGAAAAAGCCCGTCAGTTATACTTTGACTTCTCAGTGTTTTTTGTCAGCGTAATCACGAGTGTGGGATAAAGGCTTGGCCTCAGATCTAGACAAGCCCTGCGGTGTGATACCCTGTAACTGCAACAGTTCTTAACTTAGGATCGGGTACTGAGTATTTAAAACTGTTCTTCTGATGGAATTTTGTTCACAAGTTGAATTTTTGCAATGCTCACAGTTGGTCCAGGTAAAACGCTCTTGGTTTTTTCTCTGTGTGTAGTTATGTGGCTATCCTAAGCAGAAAAGTTTTGAACTTTTCGGACACTGACATTGGCGCCGAATTGTTTGACAGGCTGTGTGCTTATCTTCACAGATTCTATGGACATTTCCATTCTAGCAGCAGCAGCCACTGGCAACTGAGGCGACAGTCAATTGTTTAAGGAGTGTCAAAGTCAAGTGGTTTTTCCGTCGGATTTCGGGTGCGATGACGAGGCTTATCGCTTGTGGCAACGTCGGCACAAAACTTTGTCTGGTGTCGCATGCACCTTACCCCCTTCCCGCACTCTCTGTCTCTAGCTGTGTCATTCGTTTTTTGGAACTTCATCTATTGCTTTTCCATTTCCAATCTCAAATTAACAAATGCGAACCCAAAAGCTGTCTCTTGTTGTTTCCATTTTGCCTGAGTGTAGCAGCCGCTTTGGCTTTCCTTCTACGCACTTTATATCTATCTGCGGAGCATCCCAAAAGGCAATAAACATTAGAAATGACATTCTACAGGATGGCAAACTCATACGAGAATGATATATGTATGTGTGTGCAGCAGCAGCAGCAGCAACAGAAGCAGCAGCAGCCAATGTCCACTGGAGTCATCGACCCGGGGGACTAGCCGAAAAGCCGATATGCCGAACCGCCGACCAGCTGCCAACCGCAGACTTTTGGCATCGTTTATCGGGCAACAGCAACTGCAATGGCAATAGCGAAAGCTTCTTAGCCATATCCGTGTCCATGTCCGGATGACTTCCTTTTGAGGCGGCGGCGGCGGCGTCTGAGGCTGGCTGCGGGTAATTTTCTTTTCCGTCATGCGGCATTTTGACACAAAAGCGCAAATGCACATTAAAAATGCATATCTAAGGGCCGAACACAACAAATAACAAACAGCAGCCCACAAGTCAAGTTTCGCCAGCGAAAACATTGAAATATGCACAGTTATCTGCGGGCTGAAAGCTGTCCACTGGCAGTCTCCCCACCCAACACCCTCGTTTCGCTACACTCAGCGAAAATAGAGCCAACAACTTTGTACATAAATCAAGTGCAAGTGTTGTCAAAATTCGGCCAAGGTGAACATTTTTAACTTCTCAATAGTATTTTCAATGAAGTAAAATCGTTCTTGAAATTAGAACGTGAATGAAAATAATGTATCGAATACTTTTGTAAGATTTATACTTAATATAGGAAAGTTCATGAACAAAATATACTTGAGGTTTTTTTAAAGCTCGTATTTGGATTTGATAGGGCCTATTTCTCCAAGTGTACGGACCGCTGTCATCCTAACCAACGCACCAGTTTCCTTGACAACTCCTTTATGGCCAAAATAAAAAAAAAATGCTTTTGGGCATTGTCAGTTATCGGCTTATGGCAGCAGCAGCACTGAAGGCGGAGACGGGCGAGGGAGCGGCAGCGGTAGCTCGCCAAACATTGTCATAAAAATGTTGTTGAAAAGACTGTTTTTTATTCGGTTGAAGGAGGATGAGCAAGAGGGGGAGGAACGGCGGCAGCTGCAGCAGCCGCCTCGTGGCTCGCTTAACAGTTCTTGTAACAAGCGGCTGTTAAGACTGAAATATGAATTTCTTTTGTGCAACGTCGGGGCAGGGGTAGGGTCGAGTAGTGGGTGGCTTTAGGCTCCTGCATCCATATTCAAGCGCGTCATTTGTTCAAACATAACTGTGCACTGGAAATAAGAGAAAAACTGCCAGTACTCGCACTAGTATCCCTACACCTACCCCTACCCCTCCCATATCCCTTTCCCTATCCGTATCCGAAACCGTAACCGTATAATAAAGCAAGCTGAATTCTAAGAAAAATATCTTATTTATGTCCTGCGGCTGTAGTTCATGCTCCGCTAGTGAGTGCCTCGCGCTCATAATGTCAAAAATCTTGGCCTACATTTCACACAGGAAAAAATTTGAGGCTGCAGACAAAAGCGGCAACTGAAGACTCCCAAGCCGCTGCGCTGCTCCCTCTGCTCCTGAACAGGAGCTGAAGGCGTGTTCAACTTCACTTAATGAAGTACCAACAGCAAAACGGGATAAACTGGATAAAAAGGGAATAATACCCATTTGAAATGATAACAAGAGAGAACTGAGAACATCTTCTGGATGCTGAAGAATTTAATAGCTTTTCTGTTTCCCTGTTTCCGACCAATTAGTACTATTAGATATGCTTGTTGACACTTATCATGAACATCGCCATTTCATGACACAGAATTTACCCTTTGCAAAACTTTAAAAATGGACTTTAGGTAAGTATATATTATGCCTCAACAATTTGCTTATAAGTATTTTATTTTATATATTTGTATTCAATGTATTTGTATTAAATGTATGATATACTCTTTATTCGATGGTTTCTAAACTTTTGGGAAGAGATACTGGCCATGCTACCCGTATATGAATACAAAGAGAGCCATTAAGCCGTCAAAAGTTGAACTGGCGGGCGAAAAGTCGCCAACTCACAAGTCAAATGTTTGCCGAAAGTATATGAGTATATGACTAGATATGAGTATGTGAGTATATGGCATACATTACAACTGCAAATACCGAGTACATACCGAAAACATAGTACGAGTATGCTCAGTTGTATAAACTGTTGCAAAGGACAGCTGCCAGTTAGAATGTTGTCAAACTAGGGGATGGGGGAAGGAGCAGGGAGCAGAGAGCAAGTAAGGATTGTCAGGAAATGCACTTCATATTGTCCCATGTTCACGTACAAACGCGAATGCATAATTTTGGTATGTTGCACTTGGGAACTGGGTTTGATTGAGAAGATGCTCCTGCTGCTCTCTATACTCTGTTCGCAAAGTGAAAAGAGGTATATTGACTTTGTGCAGTGTCCGACCGTCTCAACGCAGTTTCTGTCGATGCTGTTGATGCTCTAAACAGGCTTTAACTTATTTCAACACTTATAATAACTAATATTTCCTCCAGTTTTAAAGCGAGTGTTCTCTGTGAACAGAGTGTTGCACAGTCGATTGCACCCGGCTGCAATGATTTTAGCTGCTTTGGCTCTGGCACTGTGCGTGTCAAACCACTAAATTTGGCTCAATGAAAAATAATTTGGTTAGCACGCTCGGCCAAACGTTGGCTCATCTCTGGCCAAGAATTTTGTGCCCAGGCATTCGAAATTTGTTCGTTTTTGTGCTAACACTTTCTGCACGTTCCAGCTAGGTTTGGCTCTGAGACCTGACTTGCCAAGAAATGTCTGCAATTTTCTCAGCTTGACTCGGTCGGGGCTCATATTTATATTTCGCTCGCTTGGCCTGTTGAAATATAATTCCATATTAATAAACAATCTCCAGCTTTAGCTGCAAATTGAGCGGCAGGCAGCCAATGCTGGACTCGACTAACACTTGCCGGACACGTGCTCTATGCTATCTGGGGTCTGCTATCTGCTATCTGCTGTGTGCTATCTGCTGTGTGCTGTCTGCCGTCCGATGTCCCGTTGACTGGTGTCTGGTGTCGGGTGTCCAAAGATGGGGTAGAGCAATCTGATTTCCGAAAGATTGTGCGTTCAGCTAAGAAAACGATGCACATTTGTCTTCGCCAACGGGCAAACGAGGCGAACGAGGCCAAAGGGGCCAAACGGGGGCAACTGGGCGACCGGACGGGGTTGCCCTGCCAACGTCGTTGTTCAATAAACAGTTGCACTTGGCATGGCCCCCGGGTAGTCGCTGCTGTCCGCTGCCAGGATGCATCATTATTTTCTGTCATCATTATATTCTTGTTGACTGCTCAGAGCGGTTTGTTTTTTTCCCCTTTCTCTCTCACCCCCCCTCTCTCTCTAGCTTCCTTGTTGCCTTTTGACTTTGCTGCTTCCTTGCCACGCACAGGCTCTGGTTTACTCGCGGAAATTACAAGAAGCGCATATTGCGCATATAAGGAACGATACCAAGACTCGAATTCCGTTAGCCAGTCTACTCTTCCCACCTTTGTGTAAAGTAGCTGTGTGTGTATCATCTATGTAGATGCAGGAAATTGTTTAGTGAGCAGCCACGTCCACGTCGACGTCCACTGGGAGCATCGGAAGTTGCACAACGCGTTTGCTTCCTGTGGTGTCGCGGAAGTGGTGCGAGAGCCTTGAAGTGGCCCGGCTGCTTGACTTGAGAGCCAAAGCAAGGAAGATAAAGCCAAGGATAAGAGTTTTTATGAATTGAAAGTTGAATTTACATTGCCAAATGCCCGTTGTATACGTTTAGGGCACAAGTCTGGCCTTAAAGCCGGTAATCCACATTTATTTAAAACTTAAATCAAGTCAAGAAGAAAGTCCGCTCACACGGAAAACCACCGAAAATTCTCTTAAAATAAGGAAACAAATATAAGAAAATAAACAATGTAATAGGAAAAGACAAAATAAAGACTATGTAGTTTAAGTATGGGTTTGTGTCAACGAACCTTTTTTGCGCCGCTGATGTACAAAGAACCAAGCAACGAGCGCCGCATTGACCAGAAGAAATCCAAATGCCGCCAGAGAGATGCCAATTATGACCAGATTCGGTGTATTGCTGGAATCCTCCGTTAACTCGGCTGGCATCATTTCAAGTCCTGGTCCGTGGACAATGTCGCGACAAGGAGTCAAAATAAACCAAAGCCAACCAAAGGCAACCAAGTAAACGAAACGAAACCATGAAAAAATAAAACAGAAATATGCTTGCAAAAATAAAACAATAAATAAATACGAAACGAAATGAGAAATTGTAATAAAAATGACGCAGCCTCGCTACTGGGCAATGTGGAGGTCGAGGGGGGGGGGGACTGGGTACTCGGTGCTCGGTGGTCTCGCCCTACTTGCAACTATAGCTGAAATGTCTGCCTGGACCCGGTAAGGAACCAATGCAAAAGTGACGCAAATCACGTAGCCATGGAGTCACAATGGCGCACGCGAAACGCAGCCTCAACATGTGACGGGCAAATGAAATTAGCGCCGCCTGGTCCTGACCACGGCACGTAGAACAGGTCCGGCCAAGAACCGTGGGCCGTTACAACAGTGGCTGATTTATAAATTCAAATGAAAGCTGATGGAGATCCGCGACTAGATTCTAGTCGCTCGTGGAGTGGATTTTTTAAAATCGATAATACACAAGTCAATTGATCAGTCAGCCAGTATGCCTGATAATCAATCAGTCAGTCTATCAGTCCGTCAGTCAATACATCAGTAAATTAATGTCTGTCCGTAAATCAATTAATGAGTCAGAACAATAAATTTCACAAACAATCATTCAATCGTCAATCAGATCAGTTCAACAACATCAGATCAACAACATCACGAGGTTTTCCGCATTTTCCTTCTTGAACCCATATGAAGTACCTCGCTTGGGCCGTTTCAAATGCCAACTGATGGTGGTTCGCGACTATTTTTTAGTTTTCCACACATTTTTCGCTCGTGAAGTGGACTTTTTAGGTCGATTGTTACACTAGTTAATTAGTCAGTCAGGAAGTCTGCCTGTCAATCAATCAGACAGTCAGTTAGTCTACCAGTCAGTCAATCAATAATCAATGAGTCAGTCAGTTAGCCAATTAGGATAACAGTTTTCCACAAGTTTTCACTTCAATCAGATCAGTTTTATGCATATGCATATATGAAACATAAGCAACAACAACATTGGGCGGTTTTCCGCATTTTCCACCTTGAACCTAGAAAATGTACCTCGCTTGAGGCGCTTCTCGTTGCGCTTGTGTAGGCAACAGCCGATGACAAAAACGTTGAGCAGGACCACTGTAATCCCCGACGCCACACCGACTAGCAGCATGCCCGATGTGCCGCCCAGCGGGGTCTGACTGGTGGTTGGCGGTCCACCGCCCAGCGAGGAGGCCGGCTGTGAGGGGGGCGGTGCTTCTGCGGAGCGCGCGCATATCCAGTGTGTATTCGTGTTTAGGTCGGGGTTTGGCCGTGTTGTCATCGCGAACGTAGTTGATGGCCATAATACAATTCCAATTAAGTGCAGCAGTGAAGGAGGAGGAGGAGAGATCATTGAGTTCATGCATTTCACTGGGCAGTAGGGGAAATTCGCATTCTCGGGAGAATTGGCTACCCCGTGTTGGTCCACATCGGATGTGGATGTCCATAAATGCCAAATGGCGGTACGCATAAATCAATGTGAAGGGGCCGCTCGACCGGACTTGCAGGACTTGCAGGACTTGCCTGGCAGGCACTGGTGGCTAATTTGAATATTTGGCTTAAACTTTTTGCTTACCTTTGGTCTGTGCTCGCGTCAAATCCGGCAGGTAGGTGCTCTGGCCCAAATCATTCCACGACATGACCGAGAACAGATACAGCGTATTCATTCGCAGCCCGCCGATGGTCAGCTTGTGACTGTTGGGCAGACCGTCAATGTATTTGTACTGCTCGCGGTCGGCCATCCTGCAACGAGAAAGGGTGAAAGGAAGAGAGAGAGAGAGAGAGAGAGAGGGAAAATCGCATGAGAATGAGGTATCGCTGGACAAGCTGGCAATTTCATTAGTGCGCGTGACAGTTGCCGTAATTGCAATGGAATGAACTTATGGCCGGCGGAGTGCGGGGCCAATGCAGGGAGTGCGTGGGAATTGGGTTTACTTACCGATATCGCACACGATAGGAGGCCTTCAGGCCGCCATCAAAGCCCGGCGTCCAGGCCACTGTGACCGTGTCGTGGGTCACATTCAGTATATTAAGACTGAGCGGTGGCTCCGGCTGTGAGGTGATGTCCAGCCGCACCGTTTCGACATCCTCGCCCAGCTCGTTGCGGGCGATGCATTCGTAGGCGCCGTAGTCGGCGGGCGCCACCTTTTCGACAATCAGCGTCGATTCGTAGGTGAGCGAGTCGATCTTGCGCTCCTCCATCTCGTACTTGAATGTGTGATTGATGGCCAAATCCTTGCTCTCCTGGCGCCAAATGAACTGCGGCTTGGGCGAAGCCTGGGCGCGACAGGGCAAACGGCCCCGTTCGCCGGTGCCGCTGGCCGCACGCAGCAGCGTCGGCGACTTGGCGATCTCCGGGGCAACTGCAAGGGTAACAGAAGAGTAGCAGACGCGCAGTCGCAACAGCAGCTCTCACACTTACACTTGACTATGAGCAGCACGTCCCGGTTGGTGGGATTGGCCACATGGTTGTCGGCCACGCAGCGAAAGTTGCCGACGTCCTCGCGCTGCGCGTTCTTAATGTGCAGGTAGGCGGTGCCATTGGTGAAGGTCGTCGTGGTCTTCACTTTCATGTCGTAGCCCACACGCTCCCACTTGACGTGCTCGTCGGCGAGCGGTTTGCCCTCCACGCTGCACGAGAGCATGGCGTCCTCGCCGGGGTTGACGATGATATTCTCCGACACGGACTTGATGGTGGTGCCATCTATGCAAGAGCAGCTGCTTAGTGCTGGGCTATGGTTACGGGGTCTCGCTTGGGGCTACTCACATTCCACCACGACGGTTATGTTGATGCTCGCCTTGCCTTGCGAGTTGCTGGCCGTGCAGGAGTACACGCCGGAGTCTTCGCGGTGCAGCTTGGTAAAGTTGAGCACGGCGCCATCCGCGAAGATGCGATGCTCGCCGGCGGAGACGCTGCCGCTGGTGTCCTGCGGTATGGCAATGCCGTTCTTGGTCCAGATGAAGCTAATCAACGCAGGATTCGCATTGACCAGCAGTGGCACCTGCAAGGACTCTCCCTCCAGGCCGACCGAGGTGGACGAAGGCGGCGGCAAGAACTTGGGTCGATCTAAGGGTGAGTGTGTGTGTGTGTGTAGGGCATTAAATTCCAATTTCAATTCAAATTCAAATTCACATTCACATTTAAATTGAGATTGAGTTGGAGTCTTAGTTGGACTCTAATTGCTCAATTAAGAGCCAGACGAACTACTTACACAGCACATCCAGGCTGATTGCCTCGTGGACGCTGCGCTGCAGGGCCTCGTTGGCGCTTTGGCAGGTGTAGACCACACCGTTCATTTCCTGGGTGATGTTTAGCCTGAACTCGAGCGTGGAGACCGTGCCGCCCCACAGGCCTGGCTTCGATGTGTTATTAATGCCTGTGAATCAGCAGCAGCAGCCAAAGGAGGAGGAGAATAGAGTTAAATGGGCGGGCTTCTACTTTACTGACTGGACGTTGGCTGGGCCAGTTGACTGGCTGGCAACGCCAGACCGGATGTTGTCGTGGCAACGCCTCAAAAAAATCCAAAAAAAAAAAAAAAGAAAAACAGAAATTGCAACGGCTGCATCAGCCATGGACGCAGCAGCTGCCATTTTGACAACGGCGCCGCCAAGTCCAAGTCCAAGCCCTTGCCATGCCTTGCCTTGCCCAGGCGGCCTGGGCAAAGTTCCAATTCGCTGTGGCGCTTGCAACGTACCTTCAATGGATATGCCATCCTTCCACCAGGACAGCTTTGCCGGTGGATTGCTCGAGCTCGAGTCGCAAATGATGGTTGCCTCCATGCCAGGTCGCAGTTCTTCCGGTTCAATGCGTATTTTTACCGTCTCTGGCGCAACTGTAAGCACAGCCAGCGGATAATAATGCCATGAGCTGTCTTCAACGACTTTCGGCCAACAACAGCAAAAAACAACAACTACTTACAGTGCACACTGAGCGTCGTGGACTCAAACAGCGGTATCTCCGTGGCGCTGTTCGATGCCTCGCAACGGTATTGCGCCTGGTTGTCGGTGACGTTGGCCAAAATAGTTATTTCGGCTGAAACCGATTTGTCGGCGGCCCGAATGACGGAGTTGATCTGAAAAACCAGTAGGTAAATTCCGTCAGTGGGTTTGCACATAAAGAAGTGTGCGAAAAAATAACAAGTAAGAAATTTGCATCCGGTTGTTACCGACAGCGCTATACTCGTTCGCAGTGGAAAACGGTCTTAATTATTGTTATTTTTGCAAAAATATAGATTTTTGTAATTGGTGGGGGCATTACTGGGTGTATCCAAAACTTTCGGCTTGATCTTTAGAGAAAGTCATTAGAAAACTGCCTGACAAATGTGGTGACTATAGGTCAAAAATTGCGGAAGATATTTATTTTTGCGGATTACCCGCCCCCAAGATACACAGATTTGATCCATTTGCAACATTTGTTTGAAAAAAAAATGTATATAACATGAAAACTGATTTAGATATATAGATGAAATCGATCGTAAAATCTTAATACTGTATCTGACGCGGGAATACACGAGTACATATTCCAAATTTCAATCTCTAGCGTCATTAGCGTCGAAAAAATTGCTTTCATATTCTTTTTACTTTGTGAACAAGTATTAAGGAAATACCAAACATGCAGCTCTCATAACGAGGCAAGCGAAAAAATAAGTAAGCGTGCTTCAGTCGAGAGTGCCCAACATAAAGATACCCATTGAATAGCTCGAGGAGAAAAAGTGGTTCTTTAATATATATTATTACTGTTTTAATACCCACATAAACATACATACCATATAGCCTAGATATTCGGAGGGCATTTAGATTTACCGACTTGGTGTCTACCCTACCTTGGATCGCCTAACAATTGGATTGTAGTAGGCGGGCTTGCTGCTGAGGTTTCTTGCTAGCCACATTCAATTACAGGTACGTACAGGGTACTTCAACCAACACACACACACACACACACACACACACACGCACACACACGCACACACAGGCTGTTAAAGAGAGGGCGCGAAATGTGCCAACAGCAAAACAACTCGAGGCAATGTGCTGCATATGCTAAGAGACACGCAGCGGAGGCAGCGACAGCTGGGAGAGCAGCTGGCGGGCAAAGCCCAGGAGCCAGCACAAAACACAGCGCATTTTAATTTTGTTGATAAAATATCATTTAATCTGAGCGCACAGCTGAGCACAAGCACCCGCACACGCCAAGCCACCTACCTCATCGCGGCCCCACCCTGGAGCCCGAGGCAGCGTCTGTGGTTTGGATAGATAGCAACCGCAATGGTGATAAGGATGGGCGAGCTCGGCGTGCCGCAGTTGCTCGTTTCCGTTTCAGTGACAGAAACCAGCACAGCCATCGTTGGCCACTTGGCATTTGTTGTATATCAACTTTACAGCTGCTGCTGCAGCAGCAGTGACAACAGCAGCAGCGGCAGGAAACAGCCCCCATAAGTATGCAACAGCAGCTGTGCAGCTCTGGCACTTCCGCCGTTGCTATTCGGCCGGCGCGAGCTGGGCTTCAGATTAAATTCTCGTCTAAGCTGAGCCGGGGCAACGACAATTACGCCAGATAACATCAGCGCAAAGGTGTTAAAGCGAAGCCAAATATATGTGCGCTGGCATTAAAAGTATCTGCAGATAAAACTGACGTCGGGCTGCCTTATTAGCACTTTAGGCCCATAAAGCGGAAGCGGAAATGGTCAACAAAAGGCGCCATTATTGTTTGGCGCATGTTTGTTGTCTGTTGTTGATAGCATTACGAGTCCACCTCTCTCTATCCCTCTCTATCTCGCTCTCATTCAGAGTGTACATTTCCCATCTCTGTTCTAGTTAATTTTTTTCTGCTGCTGCTGCATTTCGTGTGGTGCAAATGCAGTAAATGCTGTGCAAAAACTCACCCGTTTGTCGTTTTTATACCACGTTAACGTTGCCAGCGGATTGCCGCCCGATGAGACACAAAGCAGTTTTTGCACCGAACCAGCTGGTATAATTTGTCCCTCCATATAGCCCGAAATTAATGGCGGCGCGGGTGGATCTGCGAAAAGATAGAGAAAAAACATGCTCTTCGTCAGCAAAGCATAGCATAAAAAACCTTAAAAAGTAAAGAAAGCGGCCCAAAAAAAAAGATAATAAGAAAAAAAGGTCTCGTCGGTTTGCTGGTAATTAAATACCCTTGCATACCTGCACATATTCTATACATTTGCAAACATAGCTCCACAATCAACATTAAAAAAATTTAAATATAATTCAATTTCAACCGATTGATTTCTAGAGGAGATATATAAATTAGTCAACGCAGCTTTTAAAACTGATCAATAATATAAATACATCATAGGTTCAGAGTTGTCTTCTTCACTGCGATAGATACTAATATACCCTCGGCAAGGGTGTAAAAAGGTTGGCCCCAAAAACTTGGCCAGCAAATTATGGCCTACTAAGAGCCAAGCAATCCCGAACACGACCAACCGCTGTGACGTCACAAGCGGCCGAACAATAAAAATTAAAATTATTTAATTTGCCGCGCATAAAGTAAATGTATCTGGAGGACGTCCCCCGGGCTACCCCACGCTACCCCACGCATATCCACACAAGACACAGCGGCCTTGAACATTTGTGAATTCTCGGCCAGCCGCGGGCCACTAGCTCTTTGGCAGAATGGAGAAAGGGCCCGTTCTAGGCCCAAGCACAAAGCAACGAGTGGCCACTGTCATTGGGCACAGTATGAGATTGGCTGGGTCGGGGTGTAGGGGAGGGGGTGCGGGATGCGGGGTCTAGCTTTGCTCATTACCCCGAGGCCGGTTAGTCATTTTGTGCGGTATGGGTAATAAATGTAAATCTCACAGTCGGGTTTCTGTTCGGGCTGCGGCTGGTCCGCCCCGCTGCTTGTGTTTTCTGATGCTGGTCAGAAAAATTAATTAGCGCTGCAGGAGCTGCACATAAAGGACGCGTGGACAACAGCTATGACGGCCACCCAGCAGGGCCTTCAAGAGCTAAAACACACACACACACACATACACAATGTCACAATGGGCTTTATTCACAGTTTTTGCTGCTGGCGTTGAATAAGTCAAAGCTAAAACTAGAAATTGCCTAACAATAGTAAAATCTTTTATATATATTTAAAGAGAACTGTTTGTTTTGAATGACTGATTGATTGAGTGATTGTCTGATTAATGAACAATGCACTCAAACCATAAGAGCAAGAGAGCAGCATTTATCACAGAGGTTACGGCTTTCTTAAAATCCGCTTATTAAGCTTTTCTTCGTAGGTGGAAAAAAAGGATTATGTGACACATTTAAATGATTGCGAAAAACCCACTCTGCTGGCTTAAAAAGGGGGATGGATGAACTTCAATTTTAACATATGCAAGAAAATCAATAGTTGATATTTAAAGATAAACAATTTGCCCTGACAAGGCCCTGCAAGACTTGCTAGTTATTATTAATAAGCCCTGTGTGCCATGACATGTTTGCAAGTTGGCATCTTGTTTGTCGAGAAGTGACTCTCTCTCTCGCTCTGTCTGCATCTGAATCTGTGTGTCGTTGCCTGCTTTGCGCTTTTCCTCGCTGTCCACTTATAATTGAGGCAAATTAAGAGTGACGTCGAACATGGGATAATGGAGTTGAAGACACCTCCGCTTGTTACCCGGCAAATAGAGACGAGGCCGGACATCGACTAGCTGTCACAGCGGCTAGAAAACGTGTGGATTTGAGTAGCCGGCCCGATTGACGGCCGTTGACGCATTCAGTGCGCCGGCCAATGATTGGACTTTTATGTGCTATGGAGTGGTGTGTGCGGTGATGACAGTCTGGGGCAGTTTCTAACACACGACAAGTTAGGAACATGAAAAATAACTGCAACATCATGCGAATTTATACACAACAAATAGCCAGTAAGCAAACAAGGAGAGTTAAATACACAAATTTACTGAATATACATACATAAAATTTTGTTATCGACATAAAATTTATAGCACTCCGCAGCCCGTGAAGACGATGCTGCGGCTGAGCTTTCCGTTCTTGGTGCCATAGCTTTGGAGGCAGTCAAGGATCTTGCTACCCTTGACGATTTTCCCAAAGCCGACACGTGAGCCGTTCACAACGCCGAGGGGCCTGAACGAGATCGAGAAGGTCATGTTGTTGGAAAAGCCCTGCAAGTACTCCTTACTAAAGGACAGCACATAGCTGGCGGTGCCATGATCAATGATCTTGGCATCGTACTCCATCGGCTGCTGCAGATGCGCATTGCCGTGCTCCGACAACACCACATCAAGCCAGAGATTAGGGAAGAGCCTTCTAATAATAAGCTGGCTGTGCCTGTTGCAGTTGCAGGACCGCACCAGCTGCATGACGACGACGGGCGCTGCCTCCGTGTACAGCTGGGCGACAACGCGGCCGAGTGGCCGCGAATCCTTTAGATAAATGTCGAGGTAAATGTGCGGACGCAGCAGGTGCCAGCGGTCCGTGTCCGTGATGGGCATCTGGATGTTGTAGCCTTGGTATTTCGCCAGGCCATTCTCGGACATTGTGAACGGCTGCTCGGATAAACGGCTCTTTTTGTTCCGATGTTTTTTGGAATTGAGGCCAGTATCGATCTCGCTGACCACGTCCAGAAGTCGCTTGCCAATGTCCTGATTCTCGAGGTCTATGCGCTCGAGAGTCTTTATGGTCACTGGCAGCGAGGACATGGTGTAGACACGCTCGTATCGAAACGGATTGATAACACCGTGGGTGCGCATCGTTTTTGATAGCTCCACCAGAGTCTGTATGTTCTGCTTGGTACGCTCCATATAGGAGATTGCATTCTGACGCAACCCAATAACCCCAGTCTTGCGGATCGCTCGGAAGCCGGGCGGCTTGGTATCCAATTCACTTTGTACAGTGAGTACCCGGTGGCGATGCTCCAGCCATGCCTCAAAGTGACTCGCATTTGCGCCCTTACTTTTGGGCTTCTTCAATGCCTTTGGTTTTGGCTTCTCTTTTATCTGAACCGCTTGTTCTGGATTCTCGTCTATGGACACAAATGAGATGTCTGATATACATTGCGGCAACTCCGACATAGCCATGGAACCAAAGAATCGTGCGTATTATCAAAAAATTCAAATAATTAAAATATATACTGGAAATTTGATCAATTTGTTTGTTCTCCGATACGGAAAGCTGATAAAAATGTACTAAAGTGAATATCCTAGCATAGCTAGTTTGAAACCTAGCCTATATTTAAAATGTGATAAATTAGGCAAGGAAAACCAAGTTTTCTCCACCGTAATGACGTTTATATAAAATCGGATTTTATATAAAATCGGACTATACTTCATTTCTATCCTTCACACCCACACACAAATATCACGCCGAGATCGAATTCCTAAATACATAACTCAAGTTTACTTTTATCGGGTTTTTTAAGTATGTATAATTTTAAAATATTCAATTCATGACTTTTTTCCTGTTTGTAAAACAAAATTGTTTTGATTAAAAAAAAAATTGTCATGATTTCGAACCCTTGAACCTAAGAATAGGTATTATCTCACCGTGTACCAGCTCCCACTAATCATTCAAAATGTTGCCTTAATCACTTTTTTTAATGACTATACATAAAATTTGGTTTATGAGTTTAAAGCACGCCGCAGCCGGTGAAGAGGAGGCCGCGACTGAGAGTACCGTTCTTGGTGCCATAGATCTGCATACACTCGAAGATCTTGCTGCCTTTGACAACGCGTCCAAATCCGACACGCGAGCCGTTGACCACGTTGAGGGGTTTGAAGGATACGGAGAAGGACAGGTTGTCGCGAAAGCCCTGCAGGTGTGTCTTGCTGAAGGAGAGCACATAACTGGAGGCGCCATGGTCGATGATCTTGCCATCGTATTCCAAGGGCCGATGCAGCGCTGAATTGTTGTCCGTAGGCAGCTCCACGTCCAGCCAAAGGTCGGGAAATAGCCGCTTGATGATAAATTTGTTGTTCATGTTGCACATGCAGGCACGGACGAGCTGGAGGACGACCAACGGAGCTGCCTCCGTGTACAGCTGGACGACAAAGCGGCCGAGTGGGCGCGTCTCCTTGAGATAGACGTCGAAGTAGATGCGCGGACGGAAGAGTTGCCAGCGCTCTTTGTCCGTGGCGGGCAGTTTAATGTTGAACGGCTTGTACTTGGCCAGGGCCTCCTCGGGCATGGTGAAGGGCTGTAAGGGCTGATTACTTGCACGGCCCTCACCCTTAATGCCAGAGTCAATCTCGCTGGTCATTTCCAAGATGCGCCTGCCCAAGTCGTGGTTGTCTATCTCGATGCGCTCCAGATTCCCAATGATGCCCGGTACAGCGGACATTACATAGGGACGTTCGTAGCGAAACGGATTGATTTCTCCGTGGGTGCGCATCGTCTGGGATAGCTCGATGAGCATTTGTATGTTCTGCTTGGTGCGCTTCATGTAGCTGACGGCGTCCACGCGCAAGGAGTTCACACCGGTGACCCGCGCCGCCTGGAAGACTGGAGGCGCCTGGTCCAGACTGCTGATCGCCTCCTGCAATCGCTCGCGATGCTCGCGCCACATTTGGTAGCGGGCTGCTTCTGTGATGCTCATTGCCCCCTTCTTGCTTTCCTTGCCTTGCTTACCTTTCGCCGGCTTCTTCTTTTTGAAGATAACTTTGGCCTTGGCCTGGCTTGGCTGGCTCTCATCGGTGGACGATTTCTCGAAGGAATCCAACGAAAAACATTCCGGATACTCGTACATTGCAAACGATTTTAAGGACCAATGTAAACGCAATATGCAAAGCCAATGAAAGTGGAATAATCTTAATTTGAAATAGAGAGAAAGAGAATTTTCGAACCTATATGTTAAGTTTTCGAAAACAAACTGAATTAAATATCAGAGCACAGTCGGTTCCATATGGTTGCCTGATAGATGATTCGACGATACTTGGATAAACTTCGTCTTTTGTCACAGCGTGGCAACATAAAGAGTAGGGAGAAAAGGCTAGGAAAAGTTTGTCATAACTTAATTAGAACTTGTCGTAGGAGGTGGGTCGGTTTGCCGTGCAAAATACGGTTATAAGACAATTTGTAAGCAAATTGAGTTGAATTCATTAAATTCGTTGAAGATATGTCTATATTTATCTCTTTAAAACAATGTACTGGTAAGCTGGCAGGTTCAACGTTGGTTTGCTGAACCAACAACAACAATGTATAAATAAAGAATAAATATAAAAAAACCAAAAGGTGAGCAAATTGTCTGTGCAGCTATTTCAATCCCCCTTCCCCCTTCTATCATCAGCAGCCTTTGTTGTCGATATTGGCTGGCGTACGCCTTGCAACGCTTTCGAAGCTTGAGCTTGTTGAGAATTCTAACGAGTCAAGCAACAAAAAAAAACAGCAAAGCAAAGCACACAACCAAAGTCGCTCTTACTATGCTTAATACCTTGTTTTTGCCATACAACCAATAGAGAAAGAGCTTCGCCCTTTTTTCCTAAATAAATGCCAATGTAATTTTTTTTTTAATGTTTTTGTTAAATTTTTTGACTGATTGATCGAAAAACTAATACT
This sequence comes from Drosophila colorata, assembly GCA_035041545.1. Classification (NCBI taxonomy): domain Eukaryota; kingdom Metazoa; phylum Arthropoda; class Insecta; order Diptera; family Drosophilidae; genus Drosophila; species Drosophila colorata. The sequence continues at coordinate 1,269,080 of JAWNLD010000233.1, forward strand.
TTGATCGAGCAAAACCGGGCAATGCTAGTACTTACATAGAACGTTGATCGTGTGCGTAGAGACCACATTCTCCGTCAGCTGCATGTTGAGGCCGTGGCAGATGACCACCAGCGAACGCTTGTTGGGCTCCACGACGGTGGTGATGTTCGAGCTGGTTGTCCAGCCGCCTGAAATACACAGATGACAAGTTGATTAGCGAATTGATGAGGCTAATGTTAAGATATTTATTTTGTTTTCTTTTGCGATATGTATTCTTTTACATTATGTATTATTCACACTCACCCTCTGTGCTAACGGTGGTCTTTGAGGTGGCGTTGCGTATCTGACGGCCGCCCACCATCCACTTGATCTCAGCGGGCGGATTCGACGGCGCCGTGGCGCACGTCAGGGGCACAACATCGCCGACGCGCGCCTCCGTTGGACCCGTCACAGTGACTTGCGAAGGTGCGACTGTTGATTGTGTTGGGTTATATAGAAGAAGTAGAAGTAGATGAAGAAGTAGAAAGCGAAGATGGTGGGGGGAAATTCAGTTAAAATGGAGCACGGCTCGCCGCAGCCGAAGCATCAGTAATTTCGCCAGGCATTAATATTTAATAAGCCTGCGTCAGTGAAGCGCTACCTCACTTGTGGCATGCCACACGGCTTATATGGGGTATCGCTCATTTTTTCTTCCTATCTAAAACAACTATGCAATGTGTGGAGCAGAGCTAGCGGCATGCAAATGATGACTGAGTGACTGACTGACTGACTGAGTGACTGACAGGCGACTGTGCTGTTCCGTGCTGTTCCGTGCCGTGCCGAGCTATTACCTAATGCCAGCGACGAGCAGTGGAAGCTGCAGCTGCCTTCTTGCTGCTGGCTGTTGGCTGCTGTTTGCCTTGATGGATAAGTGCAGGCAGCAGCAGCTGTGCATATATTACGCATACGCCGTGTTCGACCGATACGTACACTCAGAGAAAAATGCTGCTTAAAACGAATTATTTAATATTGTTAAATAGAGCCCAACTGATTCTTAATTTCGCAATTACTTCTTGAATTAAATACCAAATAATCATTACACGAATTTTCATATCCAAATCGTGTCTTTAATTCAGGAATTTTGGGGCTAAGACCCTCTTGTAATAAGAATTTCATCTAGGTTAAAATATATCCACCTTGGCCTCACTTTGTACTTTAGTAAGTTATGCAATTCTTGGCAGTTTCTCTGAGTGTAGCTGTGCGGAATACAAAACTTCGTCTCGATATGTTTCGCATATAAATAAACATTATGAATTCTTAACTTCTCGCATCTATCGCCATACATCTTCATTCCGCTCACACACACTCGCCGGGGCGGGCGTAGAGTTGGGCAGGATGCTGAATGTATTCTTGCTACGTCTTCATTTTGGCTTTTTTTCTTTTCTTCCTTTGTGCCACATTTCGTTATACATAAATAATGCGTGCTGCCAGCTAAAAGCGAGCGCAGCTGCAGCCAATGTGTGTGTGTGCGTGTCCATGTGTGGGAGTGTGTGAGAGTTAGCTGGCCGCTCAATGGGCATATTTTTGGGGCAAAACAAGGTAAACAAACAAAGCTTTCGGCCAAGTAACTGCTTGGCAAAACAAGTGCCCAATTTGATTGGCATGCGCCAGAAACTGAACAAGTTGGCCACGTGCGAATGGACTTGGCCTGGGGATTAGCAGCAGTGGATGGGCACGTGCGGCCAGTTGGCCAAAAGCCTTTTATATTATACGGCCAGGTAAAGACAAGAAAACGCTAAACAGCGACCACTCGCCACTCACAAATTTAAATATCACGCATACGCGGCGTGCCCTCAAGACGCCCATTTGCATGTTTCGACACAAGAGCTTGAGGACTACGGCAGGACGGGGGGAAGGGCAGATGAGTCGAGGATTGGGAAAGACAAAGGCTGCAAGCAGTGGCAACTGCATGCAAATTTAAGACTAACGACGTTTTGGCCAGGCGTCGCGACGCTTTTACATTGCAGCGCCTGAGCCTGATTGCAATTGTTGCATAGGGAGGGGAGGGGGAGGAGGAGGGGGAACAGCGGGAGGACGGGGGTAAGGTGACTGAGGCAACGCTATTTGGCACTTGAAAAGAATTTGCATTGCTTGATTTGACAAAGCCAAGTGGGAACGCGCACGGAGTGGGTAGTTTCAGAGTGCAAACTTAGGCTTAATTGCAAAAGAAAGCAACAGCCAGAGAAAGAAGGAATGGGGAAGGCAGAGGCAGGATTGTTGCCAGGCTTATTATACCCTGTACCCATTGAAAGTGGGTATAATGCTTTGTTCCACATATGTGTAGCAGGCAGAAGCAGCCATACAATAACCCATAGAGTTTATATTTTTGCTAGGCCGTGTCGATCAAGCCTCTCAAAAGTTACAAGCGCTTGAGATATATATGTTTTTGTAGAAATTAGGAATACTTCAGGTGGTGACAGGGTAGTTTTTAGTCGAGCACTTCCGACTAGAGCGCTTTTGCTTATATGCGCTTTGTGTCGCGTGCCAAGTGGCAGCTCTGTGAAAAGGACGACTGTTGACACAATCCTGTCCCGGAATCTGAGTGTGTGTGTGGGCGTAAGAGTGTGCAAATATGAAAATTAACGAAATACAATTAGGCTAACATGCAAAGGAGTCGCAGGAGCAGCCTGCAGGCCTGCCGGGCAAATTGCCCCCGTCTGCATAACGAGCTGGCTCCGGCCAATGGCTCATGGACCAGAAGCAGGGCCAGCACCAGGACCAGGCCCAGGACACGCAAATTATCTGGTTGCACTCGCTGCACAGCGCATGTAAAACTTCAAGTGGCAGCATTAGGCAGCAGTCAGCAGGCTGGCTTTGATGATGATGTGAATAGAGGTTGAGGGGATTGCTCGAGGGGCGTGGGGCATGGGGCATGGGGCATTGGGCATGTGGCACTTACATAGGACAGTCAAATCAACTTCCGCCTTGAGCGGTGTCTGCGACATGACGTTGCTCGCCTCGCATCGGAAACGCGCCTTGTTGTCGCCCGCCTCGGCGGTGAATGTATATATGTTCTCCGACAGCCGGCCGGAGGTCCTGCAAGTTAGAGATTATGAGTTAATGGCCTCGCTCACTTGGCCAACTTGACCTGTGCTGGCCAGTGCTTACCTGTAGGCCATGCGTATCTGCGAGTTGTTCTTGTACCAAATGAGCTGCGCGGGCGGATTGCCGCCGCGGCTGCGACAAATCAGCTCCACCTTCTGGCCGCGGCGCAGTGTTTCGGTTGGCGAATAGCCCTCAATGTACGGCGGACCGGGCGGATCTGTGGTTGAACGGAACAGGAGAGAAAAGAGAAGGGAAAACAAAACAGTTAAACAGTGCGTCGTGTTTATAAGCCCATACAGTTGGATAATGGACAAGGGATAATGGCAATTGCAGCAGCAGCAGCAAAACATGCAAGAACTCTGCAATTGACTGCCAACGACTACGCAATACTCTGTTCACAGTATATATTTAAAGTGTTTTTTCTTTATATTGCCTGATTTTAAGTTTAAACACGTTTGGGATACCCGTTAAATTTAATGTAATATATACAATTACAGCGTAGCAGCGGCTAAAAGCAGATTCTAGCTTCAAAAGGACACAACTTAAATAGACTGGGCCCAAACCAATTGTGCTTTAATTCAGTTTCTGAACAGTGTATTTGCACGCAAGTATGTGCATGTATTTTATTTTGCGTGCATATTTAATTGTAGTGGCTGCCGCAAATAAATTCAATTTACACTAAAACAAATGTGGCCTGTTTGCCAGTTTGCCATCCGGCAGGCCGCCCGGCTAACCGGCTAACCAGCCGGCCGGGCAACCAGGCTACCGAGCAATCGGCCAGCCAACAAACTGGTCGCATGCAACAGTATTTGTGCGCGATTTTTAATTGAAGTGTTTGCATGCAAATCGTTTATGTGGTCAAACGCATTATTTTCCGACTTCCCTTTTCCTTTTTTGCGTAATTTTTTATTGCTTATTTATTTGTATTTATTTAATTTTTTTCAAACTGCAGTTAGGGCGTGGCCCTCGCCCTGTTAAAATATACAGCTGCATTGCGTTTTATTAAAGTGCTGCGAAATGTTGACTGTAATTCCCGTGTTGTGGGCGGGTTAATAACATTGTAAATACCACAAACAATAAACAATGCGACTTGTTAAAAGCGGCCTTTAAACTTTTTAAAATTGATAAGGGGGTCATATTTAGAGCATATGTTTATTTAGATGTTTTTTTTGTGCTTCTAAACAGCTGCGAACAGGTTTAAGCCCTGAACTCAAACTCTTTTTTTTTTTAATTGTGATTTAAGCCTTGAATCGAAACAATTGTAGAAAAAAATCATCCGAATCTAATTTTTGTTTTGTGTAAAAATACCAGTTTCGGCCTAAGATTTGTATGGCCTGACACCTTGACAAATTTTCAGGGGATATTCCACCATTTGATTGCATTAAAATATATAAAGTTAATTGCTTTATGGAAATAAAGAGACTGTGGAAAAAGCAAGATACGAACTAATACCTGGGCTCAGGTATATGGATAAACAGGCTTGAATTGTAAATCGAATCAACGACAATTTTTGTGGTGTTGGAAACCATGCGTATACGCAATGTGCGCAAAACGGGAACAAATGCTGCACACACACACCTGCCCGGCTGCTGGTATGCAGAGCCGAGGAAAAACGCGAAGCGGCACCAAATTAAATTATCACTTAAAATATTGTACGAATATCGGTTGCGTCAGGGCTTGCCTAGGAATGTAGCCCAGCATGTGACCGACTGAATCGGATTACTCCCCGGCCGGTCCTTGCAAATGACAGCACGTGGAGCGGGCAAGGGTCTACGGGATGGAGGGGTGCAAAATAATAGCGCATAATTAAGCGCCGCAAGCCCGTGCATCGGACAGAGACCAGAGAATACGTATGGCCCGACTGCACGGCAATGTGCATGTCCCATGGAAACGAGTAGAAGTACTCGCAATTAAGATAAAAAAATATTAATAACTGGTACGCACTTATACACTTAATACTATGTTCGTGCTGCCGATAAAAAACATTTCTATCGATTGTAGCCAGTTACCATGGATCAAATTGTAGATTGGCAAGTGGACCTAGGCATATGAGTGACATTGTTTGAAAATCAAGAAAAAAAGCATATATATACACCTGTACACGGGTTAGCAGCCATTTACTTTGCGGCCATTTTGCTGTAACGTCGAAAAAATTTTTAGTCCATAATTCAAATAATTCTTCATATATTCACTCAGCACCCTAAAACCCTTGCGGGAGTAAAAATAAAAGTTGATGATTTTATTTTGCTGATCCTATATTCCGCCCGCACTACAAAAGCTACAAACCTAAGCCTTTCGACTATAGATTATCCTAAGCCATACGCACAAACTTACATTTTTTTTTTATCTTGACCGTTTATAAATATATATAATATATAATATATAAATATCGATATCGGTTAAGTTTTATGTTTTCATAAAGTTTAAGTCGTTTATGTTTTCGTAAAGCTGCATAAAGATTAAAAACTCAATCAATGTATACATATATGCATTTATTTTGGGCATGGAGCCAATTTAATTTTTTGTTCATATAAATGTAAGGAATAGTGGTATTCCTTTAACGGCATTTCGATTTACGACTTACTTTTCCGGTTGCAATCTAGGCCAATAATCGCTGTATAGGTGTATATATATATCTATCTCTACCATCTCCCTATTTCCCTCTCTATCTATCTATTTCTATTTTGATTTCTACAATTCCACAATTATGTCAACGGTGCCAGGCATTGGCCAAAGAGCACGAAATGGCTGATTGAATGGCAGCGCCAATAATAGCCCCGCCGGTCACCAGAGCTGGCCGCAGCAGCTCCAGCTCCTGTACAAGCACCAGCTCCAGCTTTCGACTATGCATAAATAACAAACATAATTAATTTGAATATGGCGCACGTAATGCGTGTGCCGACCGAGAGGTGCAGCTGGGCAGGTGGGCTTGCGGGCAGGTGACCCGGTGAGCTGGTCACCTAGAGAGCGCAACGGCAATCAATAACAAAAGTTTGAAATACGCAAATGCGACGCACTGGGCAGGCGATGGTTGTGCCTGCCTCTTCCATTAACATTAGCGGAAGCTGCCCCTTGAACCTGGCCATCATGCCGCATGATGCGTGCAGCAGCTGGGCGTCGCATTAGAATTTAAAAACTAATTAATACGCGCGCCAATTGCGCAATTAGCGGCCGTGGAGGCCATCGGCAGGCGGCTGGTCGTGTTTTGCGGGTCAGGAATGGCAGCCGGCGTCTCCGTCCGGGCGAGGTGGGCAGTCAGCATTAAGTGCGCGGCTAGCATTTCAATTGTATTGCAAGCTTGGCCATTTTAGCTGGCTAATGAGGTCGGCATTTGGCATTTCGCATTTCACATTTCACATTTCGCATTTGCCCGTTCGCTGTTCGCATGTATTGTATTTGGCAATGTTGGCAAGGCATACAAAAGGCATGAGATCGGAATGGCAATTGGAATGGGTGTTCAGTATTCGGTATTTGCTATTTAGAGCTCTACTCACACAACACGGACAGTTGAACGGTGGCACGCATGGGCATGTCCGGTGATAGCGCCTTGTGCTTGGCCTGGCAGGCGTATTCCGTGTAGTCGTCATTCGCGCCGGGCTTCAGCTTCAGGCTGGAGGTCGTTGTGAAGCGCTTGGGCGTCGACTCCACCACCTTATCCTCGCGCTTTTCTGTGGGGTTGTGGGAAGATAGAATCGAAAGCAATTATTAGTTATGCATTATAAATATACTACGACTATATTTAAACTATACTAGAAAGTATTACTCGGCTTTAAATAGTTTAAATCATTTTATCTGTAGAGCGTTGAAATTGAGTTTTCAACCGATTGGTACCAAATTCAGCCGTTTTTTAATTTTTATATTTTTTCTAAAACAACATTCCATCAAAATTTCTTATATTTTTTGCAAATGTTAAAACTTTAAAATATGTTGCTTGTACGTTTTCCCATAAGAAACAACATATCTCACATATCTTGCATATTCAACATAAGCATAAAATGTTGGAATTCGCCCCGAGTAATTCATGTTTTTTGCGATGCTTTATTGAATTTCATAACATCATGAAAAATATGAAAGTATCATAAAACAAACAGCTGATACAGCAACGAAGTTAAGAGGGCACTATTAAAATAAAATTAGAAATTGTAATCATTAAACAAATTTAAAAACAGAAAGATGAGCAAATCCCGAAAGGCGTCACTTAAATGGACGAGTCCACATTTTTGACATATCAAAGGAAAAAAAAGAAAGTCCTCTTCCCACTAAATTTTTTTGCGCAATGTATTTTTTAGGTGCACAATATAGGCTTGCAATACAACAGATCTAACTTTATCGTGCAACCGATCAGCTGTTTTATTTAATGCAAGTGCCAATTTTGCCACTCACACACACACTTACTAATGGAAGCGCAAAATGTAGAATATGTTGGGCATAATGGAATTGAGCTATTAGTGTGCATTAGATCAGAAAAGGTAACTACTGTACAAATTCAACTTTCTAGCTCTTGTGCTTTCGGCTGCGCGTTAATCATCAATCAGTCAATCAGTAAGTTAGTCCGGACAAAGAGATTTATTTATAACGATACTAAAAATATATAGTTTATTTGTCTGACGTCTGCAGTTACTGCTTATGTGTGGTTTGGGGGATGGGAATACACGGCCAGGACTTGCATAGCCATAAATAATGACGCAACAAGCGAACTTCCAAAAATGCAGCTGCACATGTGTGTGTGCGTGCGTGTGTTATAAATTCCTGTGCGCTGCGTTAAATGTCTGCGATTTATCATAATAACAACAACAAAACATCAACAGCAGCACTCAGGCGAGCTCTACACAAAGAAAATTAAAATGGCGGGTGTGTCCTTGTGTGTGGGTGTACGAAGGGTGTTTCCCCTCTAACTGTGTATTGCAAAATTTGCACGCCATTTTCGCGTACGTGAAACACCCCTTAGCGACCACGCCCCCCTCTGTCCTGCCCCGCACCTAAGTCGTTGTCATAAAGTTTAACGCATATTTTATGAAGTTTTGTCGCACTCCCCGCAACTCTCCCCCCTTTCCGCTCCCTTATATTCACACTGTGCCCTGCCACGACCCATGGAATTCATTTGTAGGCGCATATTTTGTGTAATATTTGCTAGCGAACATTTTGTGACATAATTTCGAGTCATAAATTGTCAATGGCTCGTTGTTTTTGAAGAGCTCCGCTCTGCTGTATTTACAGAGAGTCCTCTCTCTCTCTCGCTCTAGATAATGTGGCTTAAAATGTTGCTTCCACTATCGTCGGGTTGAGGATATTGCAAACATGCATATACACTGTACAAAAACTTGTTTGTTTAAATTACATTTGGTTGCAATTTTAGAATAATATTAGAAATAAAATATAAATTTTATAATTTTCTAGGCCTAATTACAATTAAATTGAAATTCAACTTTCTCTTAGTTTTATTCATAATTGTATTTAAGTTACAACCAAAACTGTAATTGGTTCAAAGCTCTTTACACTAAAATCGAATTGATTAAAAGCTCTGTACATCCCTCTCCTATTCGCTTACCGCATAATTAAGGCGCCCCACTGGCAAACAATAAGCTCAGGTTCGCTTCCAGCCCTAGTTATCAGATTAAATTTTTTTAGAGCAGTCCGTGTGTTTTTTCTGTTATTAAAAATTGTAATTTTTTATTTTTTTTGCTTAAATATAATTATGGCAACATTTTAATTAGCTTTGATTTTTTTTGGTTTAATTGCAATTTCAATGAATTATATATTTTTAACCACACTTTTTGTACTGTGTACTCAGTATGGCATCGGGCATCGGGATAATGACCAAGCAGCTTGGGCTGCTGTGCCTTGAACTGGTATTAACCGTCATTTACGCGACCGCCGCACATACGACATACGACACGACCCTGAGCCACTGAGCCAGTGGAGCCACTGGAGCCACATGGCCACAGAGTCAGCGGCCGCCGCTGACAGCTTGCAAATGATGCCGCAGACTGCAGACACACAGGACCCGCAGGCGCTTCTACTGCCCATTGTCGTAAAGTCTCGTTTAGGGAAGGGGGCGGCCCCTCGGCCCCTCCCGCAACAGTCCAGCCGCAACATATTGTGTCGTAAACATAATTCATCATGCAGCTACGTCCAGCACTTCCTTCGGCTGCTCTGCCCGCATTTCCTTGCGGATTTTCCAACATTTTACGCTGTTTTGCGAAAATTTCTTATTTTGTTTTTTTCGTTCGTTCGCTCGTTCGCTTCTTTATGTTTGCCCAAAAATTTCCATCATCATCGTTGCTGCCGTCGTGCGTTTCACATTTTAAGCATTTTTAACGCGCCAGTTGTGTTAAAATGATTTCGTTAGCCGTCAAATGACAGCCCGCCCAGCCAGCCACCCACCCACACACGCACACTCCTTGACAACACCTATATGTATACTGCATATCATAATCATTATGAAAATTAAATGTCGTGAAGGCGACTAAGCGCCGCATAATGCCCATTCCCACTCTCATTCCCTTGCCCATGCCCATGGCCGTGTCCTGGTTAGCCTGGGCATCGTGCAGCGTTTTACATTTGCATTTTTCCATACACATATATATATTTTTTCTGTAGCCGTTTTCCAATTTGGCTGACTGCCGGGCAGCGACAAAATGACAAGGCACAAACACAGGCCAACAAGATAAGGAAAACGTCAGCATCGGCAGCTAACAGAGACCGTTTTGTTAGGGTATAAAATTATTATTTAAGCACCGTCATCAAGCAGAAAGTCAACGGGCGGCTCTCACATGTGCCCCGACCAACTGGTTGACAGCCAAAGGGCTACCCTACCAACACCCCCACCCCCACCCCTCTCTATCGCCGGCAGGCAAAACCCATTTACAGTTTTCTGTTTTTGTTTTTGGCCAGAGTGGATCAGCCCGTCGCGGTGCAGGCGGTGTTGCCTAAAAGCGCTCAACGGCCGATACAGGAACGGCTTAGGGGGGGCGGCGATTTGGGAAGAAGGCGATGGCGGGTGGATGCCATTAGAAGACACATGCGTCAGATACGGGGGATTCGGGTTGGATGTTTGCTGTGTAAGTGGACATTAAATTTGATGGCTTAGTGTTGTGACACTTGTCACGAGCCGTGTGTTGGTGCGGGTGTGTGTGTGTGTGTGTGTGTGTCTGTATGTGTGTGTGTGTGTGTGTGTGTGTGTGTGTGTGTGTGTAGGTTTGATGTTGATTGCGGCTGCCTTCCATTATATTAGTACGTTACATGCTTGTAAGTATATACAAGCTTATCTATATTTAAATGCATATATAACTATTTGCTCTGACTGACTGATTGATTGACTGATTGACAATCAATGGAGAGCCCAAGCCGTTGGAACCACAGAGCTAAATTTTTCACAGTTGTTACCTTTTGTGGAAAATATCATCCAGATGAGAGTTTTCTGGAAAATAGTATCTGCGAATTTTCTTCTTGTTCATCCAATCGAATTTCAACTCATTTAAAAGATAACTTTAGGATAATTTACTCGCATTGAACCTCCCGGTTCTATCATCAGCAGACTTTGCTATCGACCTTGGCCACTGTTTCGAAGCTTCAACTTGTCGAGAATTCTAACGAATCAATTAACGATAAAACTACAATGCGCGCATCATAAAAACCGATCCTTCTGTGTACCTTTTACCCTGTTTTTGGCATACTATTAATAATTTATTTACATATATGTATTTGCGTTTGTATACTAACCTGGCTTGTACTCGACGTTGCCGCGATACCAAACGATTTGCGCTTCTGGTTTCGAGTTGGCTACGATGCATTTGAGCGTCAGGTCCTGGTTCTCACGCACCTCCACCTTGGAGTTGTGGCTGTAGCCTTTGATCTCGATCGATGATGGTGGCGCTATTAAAACAAGGAGAAGTGGAAAGAGAGAGGGGGAGAGAGAGAGAGAGAGGAATAAGTGATTAGACGATTGTTACTGCAAATCCTCGAACACAACAACTGTTGGGGCGGCATAAAGCAAAACAATGGCAGATCCAACAACAAGCGGGACCAACTGCAAAGCTCGCTCATTATGCGACAATGCAGCTCGTTGGCCAGCTGTTGGGGAGTGGGTGAGGGTGCGGGTGAGGGTGCGGGTGCGGGTGCGGGTGCGGGAGTGGGCGTGGCAACATTGTTGTCCTGTTGCGGGCGACAGTCGCAGGTTGAATGGCCGCCAAAGTAGAGGATGGCGCAAGTATGCACAGCCTGCAGGCTGACGTCTGCCAGCAGCTACCGTTAATGTGCCCAAGTATGAGTCTCAATATTTGTGCACCACACGGCCAACGGGAGAGGCGAGAGGGAACCGAACAATGGGGAACAATGTAGAAACAGCGGCAGTATAACAAACAAACAAACACACACACACAAACACACAGACGCACACAAACAGTCGTGGATAAAGTTAAGTGCACGTGTGCATTATTTTAATGCCACCTGAAGGAGTAGGCAGCCATTGCGTCTTGTGTTGCAGCCGCAGACTGGCTGAAGAATGGGGTCGGGGTGGGGGTGTGCAGCTGCAGCATGTGTAGAACTTAAAGTGAAATGTGGGTGGTAAGCAGAAGCAGAAGCAGAAGAAGTGTATTTGACATGCAACATATGTTGCGCTGCTGCTGCTGCAGAAGTTGTTGCATGCAAAATGAATGCTTAATGCCCTGGCAATGCTGCCAAGCATGTTGCACGCAGTCTGTGGGGCGGGGCGTGAGTGGCATGGGGAAATGGGAAAGAGACTGTGTGGAGAGGGTGTAAGCCGCCATGTCGAGGTAATTACTTTTGTTGCTACCAAATGAAATCAACACCGTCCACAGGCAGCCCTCCCCATTGATGGCCTCAGACGAGCTCCGTTGGCCGACGCCTGTTGCCTGGAAGCTGGCGCGTTGTTTGTGAGCTTTATTTGCATGGCCCTGGGCGCATTAAATTATTATGCACAAATCAAATACACAAACACAAAATCCCGCGACACATACACGGTCCCCCCACACACACACACAAAACACTGCTCCACACAAAAGGCGCGAACCTCATGTACATATGTGGATGTATTTCTGCATAATATACACTGTTGGTGCCAGGCAGAGCCTTCGGCACTAAATTGCCTCTCATAACGTTGCTTGGGTTGTTTTTTTCTCCTTCTTCACACGTCCCTATCTTGTTTTTCCATAATGCTTCCCTTCACACCTGCTGCACGTCGCGTATACGTAATCTTTCGTATTTGCCCATAAAAGCAGGCAAGATAAATCCACTGTTTGCAGTGTATCATAAAAATACCCAATCAAATAACTTGCACTATTTCATTTCATAAAAAACTGGTGGTGGTTTTCTTGTACTTGATAGAAAATAATAAATTTCTTGTTTTTTAATTTAAAGGCTCAGTTTTGACAAAGTTATGGCAGTTGAAACTATTCAGCCATGCTATATACATTTATAAATTATTATGTACAATTTTTACATTCAATTTGACCAAAAATTTTGTTTTTAAATTCAGACGCAGAATTAAACTACCATGAACAAAAAGCCATTCCGCAAGAGAATCGGTTAAGTTTTGGCAAAGTTCTGGCTGTTGGAAATTTTGATGCCTATGTCGCACTATTATGGTATACAAATATTAAAAAAAAAACGTTTCGCTATTTTGTAAAAAAACCACCAGTCTGCTCTTAAAAAATATATATTTTTAAACCTCGCCTCAATTCGCCTTCGACGGCGACAACGTCGGCCTTAAGTGAAGCCGCTTGTGTGCAAATTGGTGTCGCAAGGACGCCCCAAGGAGCGTTACTGGTGTACGACATATCCTCGACAGGGGGAGTGGGTGGATGGCGGCTCTGCATTGGAAATGCATAATATTTGGCATATTGCAGCGGCAACGCAGCCTCACGACGTTGCGCGTGTCGCATAGTTAAGAGGAAAGAGCATTTACCTACGACTTGCAGAAGCTGAAATACGCTTACACTCAGCGAAATGGGACGTTAAAAGTTGTAGTAAAAGAGGGCTTGAGTTTACACTACTTTGTTTGCAAAATTTAAAACAAACTTTTTTATTAAATATATATTATAATGTTTACTTGCACTTGATATATGTACAAAAGTTCTTGTCTATTTCTTTCTGAGTGTAGCATACATATTAAGTTAAATGCTGCCATAATGTCGAAAGAATGAACAGACGAACGTGTCTTCCACTTGATAATAGTAATAATGTTTCTCACACTGTGCGTGAAAAAAACGAAATACCCTCTTTTAGGGCATAGAGTGGCGAATGTATATACATTTTATGATTTGACTTGCAGAAAGTCGTGGCAAATGCAGCTCGATTTGTAACAAGGGCCTGTCGTAAATTGTGGGGCGACAGCACCTACATATGAGGGGGCTGCAAGGCAGGATGTATGCATTGCTGATTGGTATGCAAATTGTATTTGATTATTGACATGTGCGAGGCGCATTCACGACGACAATCGATCAGCGCTGCCAAAGGGGTTGCAGAATGCGAAGTTTGCCCTTTCTGCATTGTTGTTGTTATTGTCGTCACAATTGGCGTTACATGCGATTATGAACAAGCTTAGCCGGTGCCGCTGTCGTTGCAGGTGCAGGTGAAGGAGGAGACCTTTTGTGCCGTCTTGCTCCGTCGAAACCTAAACATACGAGAGCTGCACTCTCAGCGGTTCGTTGATTAAATTTTATGCACTAGCCGGGCGTAGGATGCTGAGGGGGGGAGAGGGCTTGGGGGTCGAACAGTACCAGAGCGCCGCGCGAAGGTTGGCTGCAAATAATTTATGCAGCCATTGTTGGGCTGCAGCAGTGGTGCTCGGGCCAAAGGGTGTACAAAGTGCAATTTGCCATGAATTCAGGCGAAGCTGGAACTCAGACCCCCCCCCCCCCCCCCCCCCCCGCGCTAACCCACTAATAGTACGCCTCATAAAAGTTTTATGCGCTGAAATATTTCTCGACTCCTCTCTTTTTTTTTGTGCAGGGTAAGAAAAGCAAGAATTGGCAATTTTTCCATTTGACGTCAACTGTTTCGCTGCTTGCCGGCAATTCAACGGGGATCCTAGAGACAGCCTGCGAGTGCTCAAGTCCGAGTTAAAGTCGATGTCGTCCCAGGCACACACCAAAAATTGCTCACAACTGTGACTGGGACCTACCCGAGACTTTAAGGTCGCTAAACAAATGTTTGGCCATAATTCAGGGCTTCTCGCCCTTAGGGGTGGTGGTTTTAAACTTTGATCATTTGCACTACAATTACGAGGCGATTATTCAAGCCAAATGAGCGGAAATTGGAAAAAATTCTTGACCATTTAAAAATCATTAAAGCATATTTATTGGCTCCCAGGCACAGACTGCGACTGAGGTGGAGACGGAGATAGAGGCTGAGACGAAGCTGGTGCCTGGGGTCTTCTTCCTCTTATTTAGCCATAAGCATTTGCCCATTCGCATTTTACCATCTGGACTGCAGTCGGCATTGCATAACCAAAAAAAAAAACAAGAAAATGTTTCTCCTTTTTTATCTTTTCTTTTTTTCTTTCAATTTTGCAATGCTGCTTTGTATTCAAAATTTATAAAAGGGAGCTCTGGTTTTTTTTTTGGCCGTGCATGCCTTGAATTCCATTGTGCCTGGCCCGGAGCAGCTGAATCGTTATTGCCCACGCCCAGGTCCAGGCCCAGGCACAGGCTCAGGCTCAGGTTAAGGTTGAGGTTCAGCTTCTGGTCATAGTCCCAGTCCCAGTCCCGTTTCTGGTGCCGGTCCCTGTGCGTTGCCAGCAAAAAGTTTTGGACCCGCTCGCCTTGCGGCATATGTGTTTTTGGCAGCGTTTTTAAAAATTAATGGCAATGCGAACATTTTCTAAATTTCCATAAATTTGCACGTGGACTTTTGTGTGCAAAAGTTCTTTACTATGCTAACTTATAATCTAATTGCGCCCTCACGTGTGTGTGTGTGTGTGTGTGTTCGTGTATTGTGCGCAGTTGGGTCCATAAAACTTTTAGCTAAGCGGGCAGCGTACGTTGAAATTAGTTGGCAAAGAACTTTGCATTCTGCTCGTTGGAGTGTTTCAAATTAAATTTGCGAATGACAAAGGCTCGTTCATTAGGTTTCTGCGTTTGCATATGCTATTTTAATTAGAGAGAGACGCCGATATGCACAGAGAGCCAGATAACTAAAGAGATAGAGTGAAAAAAAAGTGCTGACCTCATCCGGGAAATTACGGAGAATTTATGCTCAGCGCCGGGCAAACAATGCAAATCAATATCGAGTGGGGGGCGTGGAAATAAGCTTAATAAATAAATCAAATAAATGTAACTTGAACTTAATTGAATTATTACACATTTGTCCACAATTTTGCCGGGCTAATTGCTGCAATAATGTCGCACGTGTTTTCTTGGATGCCTACGGGACATACCTATGAACATGCTTATATACATATATGTGTATATTTATACACACAGTCACATATTTTAGCCATTCATACTATATGACATTACAAAACAAAGAGAAACAGGCACAAACACACAAACTCTCGCACAGCGGGTGTAGCGAGGGGGGACGGACTCCCAAGTACCGACAATTATGACAAACATTTCTTCATGGGCTGCTGTTGAGGCTGAAGACTGAGGCGCCGCCGGACGACCTTTTGCCGCAACGGCAACAGCAGCAGCAACAACAACAGCAGCAATAACTAACGAGCTTATACGAATCCAACCAAAACACACAGACACACAAATACATACACTTGGAAAAAACCCAGGAATTTTATTCTTAAATCAAGTAGAAACGTTGCTAAGATCAAGGCAAGGTCGATTGCGTAAATTGAGAACAAAATTCTTATTTCAAGAACATTTCTTATATCCTCAAGTTCCTAAATAGAAATCTTATTTAAAGTACTCAAGCTAAGAAATGTTTTACTTGTGTTAACTATTTTGTACGAAATGTACTTATTTGGAATATTTTGAATTCCGGTTATATTAGTACCTAGAAACTTTTTTTCTCTGAGTGTACAAACGAACTGCCGAGTTCTTTTTTTCGTTCTTTGAGTTTTTCTAAGGCTCCTCGGCACACATCATCATTGTCACAGCTCATGGCGCGTAATTAACTAAACAAACGTCATTAGGCATGCGCATTTGTACGTGTGTGTGAGTGTGTGTGTGTATGTGTGAGTTTGTCTGCTAGTGTGCATGTGTGAGCCTTGGGCAAGACAGAAGCATCGTTCTTGTGCTCGTTGTCGTTGCCATGGCCCATCATAGAACTGGGCCGAAATGGGGGGCGGGGCATATCTACAAGAATTGAAGGCAGCCAAACGGAGCAAAGGAAATGAAAATCGCTGTCATCAAATGTAGCGCAATTTCTTGAGTGATTACAACAACAGCGGCAGTAGCAGCAGAAGCAGCAACAGGAGTACCCACACATTCAAAGTGATTACACGACAGCAGGAATAACAATGCAATGAGACACACTCACACACACACACACACACACACTGTAACAACACTAAAAACAAAAATAAATTCATTTCGTTTCAATTTGAAAATGCTTGCTACTCTCCCTTTCTCTGGCTCCATCTGTCTATCTCTCTCAGTCTTTCTCTCTTGGCTAACCCCCTCCCACCCTCCTCCTAACTTAGTGCTGACAGTGTCAGCTCAGACTGTGACTCCTTCGAGCAATAAACTGCGCTAAATTCAGCTCAGCTCGCACATTGTTGCTGCTGTTGTTGGTGTTCCAGTTGCTGTTGCTTTGCAAATTGCTGACAATAAATGTTGGCAGCGACAACCCGCAGTTGTCCCGCCGTGGCACGCCCCCTATTCGGCCACCCGCCGCATGCGAGTGCGAGTGTCGACAATTTAAATATGCAAGTGAAAATTCTATAGGTGCAATGAGCAGGAAACCAACAGACGCGGGGGGAGGGGGGTCTCCCACCCAGACGAGTTGTATTTATTACTAGAATTAATTGATGCTGCACTCGGGCGGACTGAAGTTAAAAGGAAACTGAGATCTCTTGTTAGGAGCCGACCGCAATTGGATACAAAATATTTGCCAAGGCAACAAATAGAGTTTGAACCCGGAACTTTGATTTTATTGCACTCGTATTGCACGCAGTGAAAGGAGTATATTGGGGTTGTGCAATGTCCGCCCGTCTATTTGTCTGAACGAAATGTCTTCACTGTTTTTTAAGCTTTCAAGACTTGAAACTTTGGAAAATTTCGGTCAAATAAACTGTTAGGATTTGTTGGCTACGCCCACTGCCTTCGAAAATCTATAGAATAACAATTTTTTTTTCAAAATAATCAGAAAAATATAAAAAAAAATTGTCAAAAATCTTGCAAAAGTGTATAACAATTTTGATTGTAAGGCTCCAATATTTCAAACTCTTCTAGATCGAGTCTACATTTAAAATATATGGATTGTTGAAAATACAAATTTGTTGATTGTTATTACACACACCCGACATGTTTTTAATATGACCCGTAACAAAACCCTAATTACTTTTTTCAAATTACCAACACACATTCCTACAAAAGAAGACAGGCTTCCCTCAACATAAGCGAAGCGACCCTAAAGGGTCTTGTTGCCTTGTAGTATATATTAACAATTTTATATTTAAATCGGATTTTACTTACATATGACAGTCAGCTTGGCATTGGCCCGAATGGCAGAGTTGAGGCGCGCTGGGCCCACCTGACACTGGTACTCGGCATCATCGTTGATGGAGGCGTTGGATATGCGCAGGTTGTAGATACCCTGTTTGCGATCCCCGAGCACCGAGTAGCGCGGAAAACCTGGTATCACGGCCGAGAAGCCCAGGGCGAAGCCGTCCTTGGTCCACTGCACCGCGCCGGCGACATTGGCCACCTCGCAGCGCATCATCGCCTCGGCGCCCTCCAGCACCTGCAGATCGTGGGGCGTGGTGCGAAATTTTTGCTGCTGGGCGTGGCAGGGCGCTGGCCACAGAAGCGCCAACAGAACTGCAAGAGAAAATTACAGGAAAAAGAAAAAAACAAAGATCGTTAGAAAAATGAAATGATTAATTGTCATGCCGTTTGTTATCTTTGGTCAGTGTTTGGCTGTGGGTTCCATTTCCATTAGAAACGTGACTTTCTGTGGCAGCTTTTAGCAGTGCTGAATTATGAAATGTGTGAAACAATGAGCGCGTCCCGTCTGGAGGCACAAAGAGACAATGGCACACAGAGAGCTGCCTAAAGAGACTTGCCTAAATAGTAAATCCTGACCGCAATAAAACAGGACATGCCGCTGTCAGGGCAGCCGCAGCAGCCTTTTACCCTCCGCTAAGCTGCCGCAGAGTGCAGCAACTGAAGCTGGAGCTGGAGCTGGAGCTGCAGTCGGAGCCGAACTTTGACCGTTCAAAATGAAAAGTTTTTTAATGAAAAACAAACACATTTCCCCCTGTCACCCGCCCGCAAACAAACAAAAAGCGTTGCCCGCACAAAAGCCAATTGTGGGCGTGGCCGGCGTCCGCCCCGGTGACTGTTTGCCAAGACTTATTGCAGACTGCATTCGTAGTCGCTAGCAGTTTATTTCTTGCCAGTGCAACCGCCGCCGCCACCGTCAAAACTATTAAATTCTGTAAAAAACAACAAACAGAAAAAGCGACCAGAGAGAGAGCAGAGCCGAGCCCAGAATCAACAAAAGCATTTAGCGCGACCATCAGGCAGCTACAGTTGTTTTAGTGCCAGCCTCCTCGCCCGCGCCTCCGGCCGCGTCCCCGCTCCGAGCTCAGTGCACTTTATCCGTGGAATGGCGCTTTCATAAATTTCAAACGGATCTGGTTCGCGGGTAGGTGGTTCGCAGGTCGCCGGCTGCGGGTTGGGGATTGTGGAATCAGGAATGCGCGCATATGGCCAAAAAGTGCTGCTGCCTAACGGAGGAGCTGTGTATTTATTAGCGCCGAAATGCAGTTTTAAATACCACAACGAACGGCTATTGAGATGCAGCTTTTGCACAGATACAATTCTTTCGCAAGCAAAATAAATTTTAATAAAAAGAATTAATAAAAGTATCTTACTTTGAATGCCAATGATACAATACCCTTCCGTGATGTTATTGGCGCTCAGAAAAACATATGTTTTAATTCAAATATATACGAGCTTTCGTACAAAAAATAAGGAAACGTTCTTAATGAACATAACATTTTTTTTAGATTGAGTACTAAGTATATGAATCTTGTATTAATAAATAAAGAGATTTAAAACAAAAATACGTTTGTAATATAAGTACTTTTTTGAATGGCGAAAATTTCACATTGAGCGTATTTTGATTCATTTGGAAATTAATTTTTTCTTCGAATGGGCAAACTTAAATTCCGAGCGACTGCTCCATATATTATAAACTCATTATTTTAGGGATAAAAAATCCAATTAGGGTATCTCTAGCTTTGTGGTTGGACGCACTTTGCGCAAAACCAATATACCAATTTTGTTCATTAGATAGCCTTGTGAACAGAGTATATAAATGGAATAAAAACTAAAACCAACCGCAGACGTACCCAAAATGCCGAGGCAATGATTAATATGGCCACTATTTGCATACACATGATGTCTGAGTGGAACTGGAATGAATTTTAAATACAATATACGTGCATAAATATAGAATTCCCACAGTGCGGGGCAGGTCGGGGCTTTGGTGAGGGGGGTTGCTTCGGATCGGTGGGGACAGCCAACTCTTTACGATTTCATTATTTTGCTCTTTCGTACATAATTTGCGTTCAAGAAGAATGCGAGACGAAAAGTTGCTCCCACTCCAATTGGAGGCTCATTGTTGTTGTCGCGCAATTTACCATACAAGTTGATGTTGTTGTTGTTTTTGCTCTGGGTAAAATTCGCCAAGCCGAGTGCGGCAGCCAGCATTACTGTCAATTTATATAAATTTTCAGATGCCTAGGCAGTCACCCCCATGCCTCCTTTTATCGGAATGAAACTGTCAAGCGCAGGCGAGTTCGAGCCCTAGCCCGAACCCGACTCTGAACCGAGTCCTTAGTCTGCGCTGGGAACCCTTGCCAGCAGCAGGCGCGGCCATAACCTTTGGCCCCTTCGACGCACGCTGTACGCAAATTCGAGCCTATTTCACAGACCTCACACACCCACACACACACACTCGCATTGGGTGTAGCGAGAGTTCATAGTTGAGTAAATTTTTACCTCGTTCATGATGGGGCGCATCATTGGCGAACTTGAGCGCCAGGGGCCCAGTTTTATGGGTGCATGTGTGTGCGGCTGTGTGTGGGTGTGTGTGTGTATTTGGATTTTCAACAAATTTGCGTAGCTTGTTGTTTTGTCTTCATTGCCATTGTTGTTGTCCCATATTTTTGAAGCGAAAAATTTTAATAAAGTAAATTCCTATTTTACGGCCTGAAAGGAACCCCATTTTGGCCTATGGGTGTATTAGGCGCGGCTCATCCTTGGGCGCACATTCTATTGCGAAAGCGTCATGAAACTGAAATTGAAGCATGACAAGCAGCTGCCCCATCCGCGACACACACACACGCGAAAGGGACACATACACACATAGTCACTTCATATGTCATATGTGTCACACGTACTGCGGCTGGGAGTAGTAGATAGAAAACAAGAGTGTTTGCCTAGAATATACCCTAGAATATCAGCCTCGAATTGTCTTTATATAAATTCGAACTAGTTTCTATGCACCTGTGAATATACAAAAACTTTTTGATCCTTGAGATAGCCCCAAACTATGGGACATTTATTTCTGATAACACGGGTATCGCAAAAAATAAAATATTCATGATCTGTATATACCAGCCTATATATCAATATGAACAAGAAAACCTAGTCTGGTGACCAATATATCGTTTTTATTCCTTGGACAATACTTTCTGCCGCCTTTTACATCCACACAATTGCAATATACCCTTTCAAAAATCAATTTAAAATTTATGCTGGGTATAAAACAACAAGCAACAAGCGGAGACAGCGACAATCAAAGTGCGAAAAGGATTTAAATGCTTTAGGCGTTGCCTTTTGACCGCGCCCGAGTCCCTGCAATTCTGTAGCAAAGATTGAGAAAGGGGTGGGGTGTGAGGAGACGCCCCGGCCCCCAACAGTCCCAAGTGCCATTGTCGAAATTCTGTGTGCCCAACGTGTGTTGTTTTTCGTGTCGCGCGCGCGGACTTGATTGTTTTTGGTGCTGGAAATGGAACAACAGTTACACACGCACGCACACACACACATGCCCACACTCGCACACACATGAGGACATCCGCACACAAATCCCGGCCACAGTGCCCTGACATTGCGGCAGCGGGCAAAAAGGGTTTTATTTTACGAGCGGGACTATCAGTGTTATTGTTATGACTGAAATTTGATGGCCTCAACCGCTTCTGGCTGAAGCTGGAGCTGGAGCTGAAACTGGAGCTGGCCAAGTGTAGAACTAGCCAAGTGATGTATGTGTGAAGGGTGCCCCCGCTCCCCCTTTGCTTTGCCTTGCTTTATGGCGCTGACGCAGTCAAACGATGATGATGATGATTCCAGCACCCGCCCTGCATCGGCCCAGTTATCTGTCAAAGGCCCGGCCGCTGATTAAGCAGCCTTTTCAGCCGGCGCAGATTGCTTTAACGAGGGTGCGTGGCGTGGATTCCGCTCGCATCAGGTGACACCTGAGTGGCCTTGGCCAAGCAATAAGATCCCTTCCAATCTCTGACACCATATTTATCCCTCTGCACGTGTGTGTGTGAGGCGACACTTAAGTTTTATTTGCTTTGCTTTAAATGCTCACGTAGTATTTGTGCCCCGGTTTCGCACCAAAGCACCAATTTGAGCCTGGCAAATTTGATCCTGCGGGGAGGGACGGGGCGGGGCGCGCGTTAATTTGATGATTATGATTTTCACACGGCCAAATCGTGAACTTCTTCTGCGGCATTCTTTTGCTATTGGCCCTGTTCGATTGCCCTCAAATGCTGCCGTTGCACGTAAGCTGCCAAAATAGGCTGGGCTGCAGCTAACTGTCACAGTTTCTGGCTGTGACATGTAGCAACTACACAGAAAAAAACTCCTAATATTACATTTCTTTTAGTTTAATCAACCAAGTGTACAAATTTTGTGATAATCACAAATTCGCACTTTATATCGGAATAATAAATCAAATTCACCCTTTACTATTTTTGGTTTAATCATATTACGGCTTAAAAATATACCATTTAATATAAAATTTGTTGTTGTACTCAGCGAAGATGCACATTATTTTTTTTAATTAACTTTAGAACTTTTATAATAGGTCCAAATTGCTTGTCCTTATATAGGAATAAAATCGAATCAGCTTTCAAACTTGAGTATTTTTAGCTTAATAATAATATGACTTGAAAATATAATTATGCATGCAAAATGAATTCCAATTTTTAATTTTTTAAATCACTTGTAAAAGTTGTATAATAAGCCCAAATTTCTCAATCCTTTAAAGAAATAATATTAAAACAAAAGAAATATATAACATCATATTCAAGAAGCGGGGCTATTTTCTGTTTTAAAAGAGGTAAACTTAAAACATACTCTTGACTCCGCTGACCCTCTATATGGAATCAAAGAATACTTGATTATTATACTCGTCACTCAGTGAAAAGACTATATTGGGTTTGTGCAATGTCTGACTTGCTGTCCGTCCGTCTGTCCATATAAACGCAATTTTTTCGTCGCTATGAAAGTAGAGACTTGAAATTTTTTCGGAAGTTGCATCACTGATAAGCTGGTAAAACACGAAAATGCATATCTCCCACAATTTTAGACCTAGAGAATTTGACCATGCCTACTCCCGCCACGATTGTTTTAAGCTGTTATTATACTGTGCAGTCGGTTACACCCGACTGCAACGTCATACTAATTTTTCGCAGTGTCTGCGACGTCAATCGAGCAATTGGGCGCTACCTTGCGACACGCCTTGGCCACGCCCCGCTGTCAACAACGTGCTTTGCATGCTCAACTCGCCGAATTCGTTATAAAATATTGTTAGTCCGATTCGGCGTCTTCTTCGGCTGTTGCTGCTGTTGTTGCAAATGCAACATAACAATAGATGCGCGACCTCTTCGCCTAATGGTGCATAGCTATTCCCCAGCCTCACTCCGCCTTTGGAGCGTACGTGCAAGCCAGGAGATGCAGCATATGCTGAACTCGATTGGACACATGGCATGAAGTTGGACTCCTTTTGGCCATTGCTTTTGGCCGAAGGCCTCTGGCAACTGGCAACTGGCAACATTGCGGCTGTTGACTAAACGATGCCAGGCAAAGCATCTCCTGTCACTCACATCCCATTCATGCGATGGCAGCTGGCCCAAAAGTTGGAAAGAGCAAGGGGCTAGGGGCTGCCGGAGAGACAGCGTGTGGCAATTAATTGCATGTATTTGCATTTGCTGAAGTTGGCATCATTATTGTCCATTTGGCTGACTGCAGCTTTTAGTCGGCATTGGTAACTTTATTGAGAACAACGCAGGGGCTACACTCAACGAAAAAACGGAGTTTTGTACGCAAGTAAGCATTTTATAGCAATTATATTTTTAAGAAGTACTCTTTATATTTCGGTAATAAATCCAGTCACATAGTTCAGAACTTAGTTTTACTCCAAGTATGCATCCTGAAGAACAAAGGATTTTCTGATGAGTTTTAAGAATGTTTCTCATTTTCCACCCTGGTCGAGTCTATGCAAATGTGGTGGCTACAGATTTCATTTATTTGTGCAGCACATTAAATTTGTTGTGGGATTGCAGACCCAAACAGGCATTTTTCCTGCAACATTAAGACTTGCGGTACAAAGGGAGTGAGAGAGAGAGAGAGAGAGACAGAGAGAGGCAACATAATCACCGACAACATTATAAGCATCATCGCAGTTTACAACGGCGCCAGAGGAAGGCCATGCTGCAACGCAGCTTGCCAAGCCGCCCCTGCAACAAATGCCCCATCCCTCTGGCCAAGTCTTGAGACTTTGGCTGTGCCAAAATATATAAAAAAAAAATTGCGAAAATGCGGCAAGCAACTGGCAACCTGCAACTAGGTAACTCACGCTTAAAATTCTGCAACAACTAATTTTATTTATGAATAAACTACGAATATTTTGCGGCGCCAAGCGACCGCAGCGGCCCGCTTACCTTTGCCAATTTTTCACAGGACTAAATTAAGTTGGAGACCATGACCCAGCTAAATAAATGGAGTAGCAGGAGCCGTGGTCTCTGCGACTAAAAAATACCCTATAATTTAAGGAATATGTAGACAAATTTATGAATTCGGTTTTGCTTTCCTCATGCTTAAATCACTTCTGTGTTAAATAATTTCGTTATGAAATTTAAAGATGACATTCGTACATATTTGTTTTAATTTGTGGATTTGGATGAGTTGGGAGGAAATCCAAAATGTTTAATACTCTGCAGCTGTACATATCTAGCTACAAATCACATATGGTCCATGGATATAGAGAATAAATATCAATGTAACTTTTTATACTTCCCACTTATTTACCGACTGTTAGAGAATACATATATAATACTTTGTATAAATATATTTAACTAAAAACATACATTTGTATTGCTTTTTATTTTTGTTTTGCTATCTCTGAAATTATGTTTGCAAATTTTGCTGCATTTGCAGCACTTGAAGTGCTCGAAAACTAGAAAACTTGTTGAAGCAACCGACGAAAGCTGGCGAATGCGATTTGAGTGTTGCGAAGAGCGCGGAGAGTGGTGAAAAGTGAAGTGTGGGGGGTGAAGGGTGATGAGTGTAGGTCTAAAGTCTATTCTGTGAGTGTTGCGTTTGATTAAAGTGGTCATCGTGGTGCCTACCTGTTGTACCTGTTGCAGGCAGCAGTGCAAATGCTGTTGTGGCTGCCTGCGCCCACTTAATGCGGTGGTTCTCAGTGGTGCATAGTTTTGTGCCGCATCTCGTGCAACCACTAGTCAAACACAACTACATACACACACACAGATACACAAACATATACTCATGCGTAGAAGCGCGGCAATTAGTTAGAGGGCAAAGCGCACCTAAAATCTGAAAAGTTATGTTTTTTACTTACTACTCCTTTTAATTTGTTGTTTGTGTACAATTGTGGGAATCTGCTGACCATTGTTTTGCGTTAAAATGATTTGAACATGCGTTCCGCCAGGAAAATAATTTGGTGTGTACACGCTAAATAGGTACCCAAGTACATGGTCAATGATGACCACCAAGTCTGTCTCTTTGAAGATCGTGGAACTCTGTTCCCAAAGGGGTAGGCAGTTCGACAAATGCCTATTCTCAGCAGAAAAACGAGGGATTTTCGAGCTCAAATCAAGTACAAATGTTGAATTTAGAATAAAATATAACTGACTGTAAGTGCATAACAAGCGATGTCCAGCAATTCACTCTGGTTAAAGATCGTGGGGCCTCGTTACCAAGGGGATGTAAGCCAAATGCCTAGCACTGAACAGCATTTAAATTAAATGCCAATCTCTATAGAAATCCAAAGCTGATTCAACGACAAGCATCTGAAAGATTGCTCCCAGTATGCTTGATTTATTTATAACACATGCTACGCATCGCATATACTTATGAAATTCACAGAATAACGTAAAAAATAAAAAATATATATATATAAAAAAAATAAATCGACAACAAAAACAACAACGTCGAGGACAGGATACAGAGGGACAAACGACATAAAAAGCGACATCATCCAATCAATTTATGCGCCAATGTCTCCAGTGGGTGGGTGCTTGGGTGGGCTGGATGGTTGAATGGATTGGCACGGGCACCGTTTGGGCCACATAAGCAGGCTCACAGATTGGAAAATGGATAATTGGAAGTGGGTTCGAGTTTGGGGCACTCAATCTCTCTCTCTCTATTTCTCAGTCTGTCTCTGTCTTTGATGGCTGCTGCGTAATATTATCTTTAAAAAATCATTTCAGCTCAATCGAAATTTCGGGAGCGACTATAGCGCAGTTCTGAGGGGACAGGCGACACCCCTAAATGCCATATTCTTCACATGTGTGGGCGTGTAGACATACAGTACAAGCTCATCTTTGAGCAATCTCTTATTTTTCCCCTATTTTTAGTCACAATCATTTTATAGGTGTATTTTCTTTGAAAAAAAGTTCCTTTGTTCAAAACGGATATTTTTCTGTAGTAAAACTATTTTTCTAACGGAAAAATTAATGAAAATTGCATTTCAAACAAAATGACAGCCAGAAATTTTTTCTTCGTTTATACCTTTCTGTATTTTTTCTATTTATTAATTTACCAGTTAGCAGGACAAAAAACACTGGAAGCGTGAGTGTTCGCTGTAGAGAGCTTTTACTGTAACCATGCACACATATTACCATAATTGCTAGGTGTATAACTACACTGTCTGCTAGCAATTGTTGTACAATAAACACATTAGTTGGCAAGTGGTTCGGATTGACCAAAGAAGTTGTCAGCAATATCAACTTTATCGTTCCAAAAGCACAATTCCAACAGTTCCACCTCCAGCTCTAGTTCCAATTTCAACTCTAATGCTCAATTCAGGCGAATGCATTGGCTGATATTTTTGCTGTTGTTGTTGTTATAGTAACGCTTTCAAAGTTATTTGCTGCCCATTTCCAAACATTAAACCAGAGTGACTTGAATAAATTTCATATTTGAAAGCCTCACAGTGTGTGTGTGACACACACACACAGGCGGTAAATGGGGAGGCGGAAATATCTAAACCAAAGTAAACCAACATGGCTAATATGTGCGGAGCCGACGGCGGCAGCCACTTTGCCGGGGTCAGCGGTGTGACGGGGCTGACTGTAGTAGCCAGAGCCTGAGGTAGGCATATGTATCTGCACTGAGCGAAAAGGACCTGTACTTTAATTGGTGAAAGTGTAAAACTGTCGACTTTAGAGTAACACTTTTAATTCTAATCCCAAAATATTAAAATATATTACTCAATCTAAGAAAACTTATAAATAACCTTGGGAAATGCTTTTTTATTTATATAAATCAGGAATGATCCCAAAAATAATAAAATATATTACTCAATCTAAGAAACCGTATACTTGAATTAAAGTGCTCAAATTCTTGTAAGAAGTATTTTATACTTAATTCCACAAATTTATTTTAAGTTATATAAATCAAGAATGATTAATTTATGACTATTCAAGAATAAAAGAAACACATTCTATTCCACTTGTACTTGGATTTGGAATTCGATTTGATTTTTCGCAGAGTGCATGTGTGTGTGTTGTGTGTTGGGGCATAAACCAAAAATTCCTATACGCTGATGCAGCAATTTCCGGCCGGAGTGAAAGTGGTGCGTGCGACAACAACAGTGGCTGGCTGGTCAGTGGGCGTGGCACCACCTCATCTGCCTTATCGCCGAGTCCTATGTGGCAGGCGGCAGCCACTCAAGAATTTTTGCTGCTGCTGCTGGTCGGTATGTCGGCGGGTCGGCCCGTGGGTTAGTCGTTCGAAATAGCTGATATTGCTACTGCGAAACTGATGCCATTAACAGAAGCAAATTTCATTCTCGAATATTCATACACTTGACAGTGGTTTCGACTTTTGGCTTTTACTTTTCTGGCTGCCATTTTTTTGTCCCATTCTTGCATCTTAAATATTTTCAGAGAGTGGTCGAGTATGCGACTGCTAGAAAAACTAGCTGGATGCGCAAGAAAATTTTTGAATTATGCCAGCAGATATCTTTGTGGGCGTATCCGCAAATGTTGCAAAAATTGAGGCATGCGACATTTAAAATGAAAAAAACCAGCAAAATGAAGATATCTCTGGGGGTAAATTA
Source organism: Drosophila colorata (assembly GCA_035041545.1). Classification (NCBI taxonomy): domain Eukaryota; kingdom Metazoa; phylum Arthropoda; class Insecta; order Diptera; family Drosophilidae; genus Drosophila; species Drosophila colorata. Next base: position 1,296,881 of record JAWNLD010000233.1, read on the forward strand.
AAAGAAAAGAGGGTGTGAAAGAGAGAGAGAGAGAGAGAGAGTGAGAGAGAAGAGGAGGAGAGAAAGAAACATTTATCAGGTCAACATGTTGAGCCGTATTATAAACTAACAAGAGAGAACACTTAGCTTGAGAGTGCCGATAATTAAAGACCCCTGAATAACTATACAGTGGCCGCTCGATAAATGTGCAAACAGTTTTAATTACTAAACGTTTGTGAATTTAAGAATAATAATAACACTTTCTCAATGCATTGTACCCAAAGATTCCATCTTTTAGTACAAAGCTTCAATTTTCAATACCGAAATGCTGGTAAAGGATTTTTGAGACTGCAAGCTTGCCAGCTTGCAATTAGAGGCATGCCACCTGCAGTCTTGCAACGTGCAGCTGGTGGCGTGCACTGCTGGCACCACCGAGTGACATTTGTGGCAGGGCGAAGCTGCCGCGTTGTTTGTCGGTTTATTGTTTGGCTTAATTGCCGTTTGAGCTGGCGACGCGTGTGCAGCGGCCAAAGTACGAGCATTTGCATTGTTTGTCCAAATTACTCGAAGCACAGCAGACGCATACACCCACACACCACAAGCACACACACACACACCCAGCAGACACAAAGAGTGAGAGTGAGAGGCAGATGACAATAGAAGTCACCCCAGAGGATAGGGAGCAATAATGCTGCTGGTCGGGCAAGGGTTAAAAGGACTCGAGTTACCAGCACTGAGAACTGAGAATCGGGAAATGGGAATGGGATGAAATCTGTGCACACACAAATAATATTTGCGCAATCGAAGAAGATGAAAGAATGAGGGTGTCGTCCGGCGGTCCAATGAAGCATGTCTGCGTGTGAAACCCGATGCGGCAATAGAGACGAGGCAGTGAAGAGTGCGAAAGAGGGGGCAGCGAGGGTGGCTGGTTGCATGGTTCCCAGCAATTGTTGCACAGCAAAACGAATTTTTCTCTGTCGCAATTAAAAAGCGCTAAGATTTTCCCAGTTCCCAGCAAATGCCGCGTCACAGATTTCCACACATGGACAACGCACCCCCCAACACCCATCTCCACCCAGCAACTAGTTGTTGGGGTCAGCAGCAAGCCGGCGAAGCGGAACCACACGTCAACTGGACAGGTCGTGTAAAGGTGCAAAGGCAAGTCAAGTTAACTCATGCGTGGCACAAAGCGTGCAACAGACACAATAACAACGACAACAACAAAAACAACAACAACAACTACAACAACTACAACATCAAGAAAGACAAAAACAAAGACACAGTCGCAAGTCGCTCAAAAGTTCACACGATGCGGCGATAAGCCAAAAAGCCGTCCACAAGCTGCGGTTGCCATAGATGAAACGCTGACAGTTGCAGCTGCAGCTGTCGGCTTGCAGTAAGAGGCAAGCGGCAAGCGGCAAGTTGCAAGACGCAACCGGTTCAACACGCGTCAGCGTTGCAGCAATTAGTACTTGACTCATAAATGCCACCAGCAGTTGCCAGCGGCAGATGCTGCCACACAAAACGGGAAACTTGCAACACGCAGCGAAGCTCACAAATCATTCGATTCGAAGCAAAGTCGTTTGTTTGCAGTGTGTTGATCAAATATTCATTTTCAATATGAACAAACAGAGCAAAAAGACTCAATTTACAGCTTACTCGTGTTGCCACTTCTTATACCCTGTAGTTATTACAAGTTTGTGTAAATTGGGTATAAGTATTTCAGTTGTGGTAATGTATGTAACAGACGGATTTCCAAAAAATAAACTATTTTTATTTCCTGTGATGTTAATGCCGACAAATCTGAAAATAATCTCAACATTGATAAATATCGATTAGATTGCAGATTAAAAGATAAAAGATAAATACCAAATTTGTTTTGTATGTGCTCTTTAAACACACAACGAATTTTTTACTCTTGTTACCTTTCTTGGTTACAGGGTATTTTCAAGTTGACCAAACACACTTAGAGCAGTAGTAACTTGTTGTTTTTCTTGTTGTTGTAAACTTATTGAATCTGCATAAAATATGCAGACTTCCACACTCACACACACCCATTGGCAAACACACACACACACACTCACACACACATGTTGCACAATACAGGCAGTTGGGTAGGGAACAGAAAATGAAAAGCGAACATTCATAAATAAATAACATTTGAAAAATTCATTCAACTTGCGATGATTTCGATTTTAATGCTAAAATAAAATTTGTAAGGAACCGAAGAAAAGGAGACCAACTAAATCTCAGACTCAGTCGTGACGTGCGGGCGGCAGACCATTGGGCGTATATGCCGCGTGTGGTTTTGCTCCTTATATCGATAACAGTCTCGGGATGGATTCATGTACAGTATCTCCGCTCGGGCCCCTCACAAAGGAAATCGACTCCCTTTGAGCAGAATGATGCAATTATTCACACTTGATTAAATACTCAAGAAAAGTGAAAGTGTGTGGAAGCAAGTGCTGCGAAAGAGATGTAGGGGGAGTTGCCCCAAACTCACACACACACACACACACAAATTTTATATATATTTTAGGCAAAATTCAAAGTGTGCCACACGCTCTTTTCATATTGAGCTGTTTAAAAATTCATAAATTTAAATTAGCAAATGAAGCAATCGATCTGGGCAGCTTCAAGTCTATGGGGTGTTGCAGGGTGTGGTGGGGGCGGGGGCACTTTTCGTATACCTATCCGCAAATAGTATTCAATTACAGTCGCAGGCAGCTTTCCATGGCAAACATTTAATTTATTGACTGGGGCCTGTAAAGGCGTTTCTTATTACCAAAAGTGCCAGCACTGTCATTGCCATGGCCAAGACCACCCCACCTCTACCCCGCCCCCGTGTCAGTCTACTATGCCGCCCTCCTGTTCCCTCTCCCACTCTCTGCAACCATCTGTCAGTCAGGCAGTCTATGACGAGTCTCATTTGGCATTTTGCTTGATTTGCCCTCTTTATTTATTCATCCATCCTGTCCAAGCCGTCTATGTGGGGTCCTTCTGCTTCTTCTTTCTCTCTTTCTTCGGTTGCTGCTCCTTCTTCCTCTACTTCAATTGTATCAGTCACCATTGCCCGCTAACCAAATCAATTCGCATCAAAATCGAACCGAAACCCATCAAAATCGAGGCGCAGTCATCTATGATGCCATCTACAGTCCACACTCCACACTGGCCCCTGCCCCTGCCTCCTACACCAGTCTTATGTGTGTTCGCGTGTGCGTGTGCGTCTGTTTGTGCATTTTGACGGTATATTCTGCGTAGGAAGTGAGCTGGGCTGCACATTGCTAATATCCTGCGCCGCCGTCAAGCCTAGGCCAACCCCTCCCCTCCCCTCCCGTCAACACAGCCTCCGCCACTCACCACATATTTCTTGCCGCTCGCCATTGAAATACATTTCATTAGCTCAGCCACAAACCCAGAAACGTGAAGACTTCTTTAAATTATGTACAGTAAAAACTTGAAACGATCGAAAATGTTGAATGTTTTTAAACTCAAAATAAAAAAAACTTACACATATATCTTTAACTTGAAAATATGAATTTAATAAATAATAAAATTAAGTTTCACAAAATTTATGTCATTGTATTTTAAATAATAATTATTTGTTAACTAAGATTTTTCTTTGTGTTCTATGCTTTGCTGTATTCATTTTTGTTTCTGCGACATCGCTTCTAAGTTGACAAAATCACAGACGTTTGCTTTTAGGAAGCTTTCACTGTACTGCCAAGTTTTACAGTTTGCTTTACTCACTTCCTTGCGGCTGGACCATAATGGATATTAAACGTCCATTTCGATGGTGGCACAGGAAATGAACCGAGATACGAGTACAGCTGGCAGAAGCTGAAGGTAGAAGCGTAGCAATACAACTGTTTATTATACACTCTTCAAAAAGTGTAAAATGGTATACTAGTTTTTTGCAATGTCAGTTAAGCCGAGCGTCCGTTCTAACTATTCCACTATAAGAGCTAGAGATTTGCAAACTCGCATAAACCCGACTCAGTTAGTACCTGAAACAGCCGAAAAAGGCCTTAATTATTATTGTTATTTTTGAAATATATGGACTTGTGGGGGCAAGAGTGTGTGTGTTTGAACTTTTTCAGCTCGACCTTTAGAGAACGTCATCCAAAAACTGTCTGCTAAATTTGGTGACTCTTACTCTAAAATTGTGGGAGATATGGATTTTCGTGGTTTTTCCGACCCCAAGTGGGCTTACCAGATACATTTTTCCTGGATATTTGGATTAGATCATTAGTAAACTGTCTTCAAAATTTGATGTATCTAGCTTGAAAACTGAGCGAGATAAATAGATTAAATCGAACAGGCCCGCCCCAGTTGGCGTAGCCAGAAAATTCCCACACTTTATCTGACGTGGGTATATATTCCAAGCCCGAGTATATATTCCAAATTTCAAGTCTCTAGCTTCAATAGACGGACAGACAGCAAAACTGTAAGCAGAGTAGTGCGCAGTCGTTGTCAGCCGATTGCAATGTTCCCTCTCATTTGGTATTGGCAGCGAGGCGTGGCAAGGGGCCATCTACACACTCGAAATATGAAAGCAAACGCAAACACAAACACAAACAGAGGGCGCATGTGGCATTGTGGGATGTGTTGAAAACTCATAAATCGGAACAGATACGACAAACTGTTTCTGGGGAAGGAGAAGGGGCAGGGGCAGGGTGTAGTAGCTGTTCAGGTAGCCTAGCTGCGGCACAGAGCAATTACCACATGCTACGACTGACAAGCGCAGCAGGAGTCCAATTGAGAACTGAGCAGCTAGAGAACTGGAGAATTTGAGAGCTACAAAAGTCGCTGCCTCTGTGGCGACTTCAAGTGTGCTGTTCACGCAGCTCTCTTTTCGTCTCAGTTTTCTTTTTATGAAGTTATTGCCACATGCTGAAAGTGCAACCGATTTATTTATACACACACGGGTACACACGCACACACACGCATTTATTTATATGCCTGCTGAAGCGGCCGTTTGCTCACAAATTGGATTTGCTTGTTGTGGTTGTTGTTGTTGTTATTGTTTGTTGTCGTTGTCAGTTGTTGCTGTTGCTGCTTTTGCCGTGTTGACATCCCAGCAATTACAGTCGCATTCTCAAGGAGCTCTGCCCTCGCTTGGCCCATGCGGTTTATGGCCTCAAATAGTCCGGCGCTATTTCGGTGCTCGGCCAGTCCGCAGGCGGCAACACACACACACACACTCTCGCACAGATACAGCCCTGCACTCAGTGTGTGGCAAGTGCAACTCATAACGAGGCAGCTTTCTGGTTTTTTTTTGTGAATTACGTAAACTCTGCGCGACGCCAACGCAGGGCAAAGCTGAGCTCAGTTTTTGTGTCACCTGCGCCAGACGCGTGTGGGTGCCAGCTGCCATGGCTGAGACGAGCGGCCAAACTGGTTAACTGCCTGACGGGCTCAAGGTGCTGCAGCCAAGTGGCCAAGTAGCCAATATATATGTATATGTATACAGATATATTTATATACATATATGTATTTGATTGTGTGTTTGGGCGTTGCGACTGCCCACGCGGGTCGAACAGCAGCAGCAGTAGCCAAAATAAGTGAAAAGCTCTGCTTGCAGTTGGTTGATCAGCTTGCAGACACCCTGCACACAGCTGCTTACACATACACTCAGAGAAAACGACCAAAACCTTTTCTTAAATCAAGTTAAAGCGTTGCCAAATACAAAATACCTTTAAATATGATTGTCTTTAGCTTTTATAGAAGTATTTGCAGACTCGGAAATGTGTAATTGTGTAAGCCCATGTATACAATATATCCTCTTTTAGCCGCTTACAACAAGTACAGGGTGTATTGAGCTCTGACCAGCATCGGCAATCTTTCAAACTTGGCTGGCAATTGACAGCTGGAGAGCAGCGCAATTAACTTTGGAGCGAGAACAAACAAAGTCTGATGCAGACCTCAGAACCAAGTTCAGAAATGGCTGCGAGATGCTTGCTGCAGATTGCGCTTAGCTGACGCTATATATATTATATATATATTCATATATACACTCTAGGAATAAAGTGAGAGCTGAGAACGGATTTTTTCACTTAAAGTATTGTATATATTTTTATGTTCGTCAAATGTTCGTAAAAATTTTGTGAGCAGTGAGGACAAAAGAAATTCATTGAACATAAAAAAATGCATAAAAATGATTCATAGAATTTTTAAGATCGTGTTAAAAAACGATTCGTGTAAAAAGAGGTAAGTTTTAGCTCTTTATTTCGCAGTCGTGAAAAAAGAAAATTTGGTGTAGTGCGCTTTTGAATAAATTAAGCTGTAGTTTTATGTGTATCCATTAAGCAAGCAAAATCTTTGTTTTAGATTTAGCAATGCATAAAAATAAATTCAAGGATAATTCACTTTAAATTTAAATATATCCAAGAGCAAAATGTTCTCCAAAATTTAACGATAAAATCGCATGCGGCTTTTCTTCGAGTGTATGTATGGCAGATTATCCAGTGAAGATATGCGCGTTGCAAGCTTTCAGCTCCCTGTTTCCCCCACCCCACCTCAAGCTCTTTCTGTGTGTGCTTAGCACTTGCCCTTTGAGCTGTTGAATGAATAGAAAACGCAGAATTGTTTCCTGCATGCATCTCTCTCGCTCGCTTCTCTCTCCCTCTACTCCTATCTGCTGTGGTCAAGCAGTGGCTCCTATTGTCAATGCACTCCAGTACATTTACCAGCTGTCAGAGACAACGCCGCTGAAAACCTTTGGCGCTTTCTTGGCAGCTACTCCCCCTCGGCGTCCCTTTGTCTATCTCTCTCTGTATCTCTGTCTCTCTTGCTCATGCTACCTATTACGACATGTTTGCCCTACACTTTCACTGTGGCTCTTGTGGCACACATTTCAGCGTTTTTCCCACAAAAAAGGACTCGCACATAGAACTTCTTCTTCTTCTTGCGTGTGTGTCCTTGTGCTTGTTTTGGCGCTCGCATGTCTTGTCCGCCCGGATGTCCAGCTGTCGCTTTACCCCCACGTCCACTCCCCTGTTGTCTTGACATATTATGATCCTTGATTATTTTGTGCTGACAAATAAAAGCTTTTATTTTGCGTTTGCTTTGCTCTTCTATACTTTGACTTCGCATTCATCTTCATCTTCATTTTGTGCTTTTCAATTTCCGTGTTTTTGTTTCTGCGGTCGCCCGTTGGGCATCAGCTCCTGCTCCAGCTCTGGCTGAGCCTGTGGCCGCCGTTGCCAGGTGCTCGCCCATTTTTTGGCTAATTGGACCTAGCCAAGGCTCATGAATTAGCTCGACGCTGGGCTCTTGATATGCTTTATCGACGCATCTTTTTTTTTGGTAGGCGTTGCCCAGCCAAGCACAGAATGGAGAGCAAGAGGGAAGGGGGCGAGAGGGTCGGGTCTGATTTTAGTGCACGCACATGTGGACCCGCCACCATTGTTGACAACCTGCAAACCGATGCCGTCGCCGCTGGCGCTGGCGTTGCTGATTGCCTATGTGATTTCGTCAACAAAATCAACAATAATAACAACAAAAGCAAGAAAAAACAGTTGACGTATCTAACTTGCCGAATACTAAATACCCTAGCGAACATATGTCCGCTTAGCCACCAAATGTTATTTATACGAAAAACTAAATATCTAACCTATTCATTCCATAAGTTTGGCGGTTTGGGGATTAAGCCCCCCATCTAAATATATAACTGGAAGTTTGTACAAACGAAGCGACAATCTTCCAAACACTCTTATCAATAGTCAATAGTTCGTATAGGAGCTACATTGTATAGTAAACCGATGTTAATGATATTTTAACTGATTGGATGTCATAAGACACGAAACAGATTTGTATACAAAAACTAAATTTTCGAACGATAGTTCCTATTTCAGCTATATTATATAGTTGACCGATCCAGCCGAATCTGACATATGTACAGCCTGTCCCAAAAATACGGACATATGCAAAGTTTCATGGAGATAGCTTCAAAACTGAGGAATTAGTTTGCAGCGAACAAGAATATACGTACTTAACAGGTTAGAGATGTCTTTATTGACAGAGTTACAATACCCTCTTCAATGGCAAAACAACATTAGCATCAACAAACGCAACTCGGACACCGAAAGAAAAGAGAGAAGCAAACACAAAGCCCAACGCCCACAAATAGCTACCAAAGCCCAAAACGTAGGGAAACCAAAAAATTGTGGGCGTTTAAACATATTTTGTGAATTATATTTGATTGCTATTGTTGTTGATGTTGTTGTTGTTGGCTTGGGGGCCATCGAAAATGGTGAGGGGCAAGTGGCGTTTAAAGCCCGAGCCCGAGCACGATGAGTTGGACAAAAGTCCCATGGTAGATTGAAGGGCGGAAGCGCGATAAGAACAAGCAGAAGTGCACTCCACGCCACGCCCCCTTTCTATACATTGATTCGATTGCATCGGAGGCGGAAGTGGAACGCAGCAGACGTGCGTCTTCCGGCCCTCGCATTATGCCCCCTAATTATTAATTAGTTAGGCTCTTATTATTTTTCTGTTTTTTGTCAACAGATTGTAGAGTGCCACAAGAAACGCAAGAAATGAGTTGACAAGAAGAGAGTTATGCGGTTAAAGGACACACTGTTGATTCCTGTGTTGCTCCTATTCGCCATTCCCTTTGCCCTACCCCTTACCCCTTTCCCATCGCGCTGAGCATGGAAAAGACATGTGCAAGACACCTTAGCTCTCATCAGATTATTGCACTGACCGCAACGGTTATTAAAAGGAAGTTAGGGTCACCACAATACACATACACGCACACACACACACATCAGATACACGCACGCACGCACAGTGTTGCCAAATACACTTTTTTCTTGTCAAATCTGGCCTATCTTGATTACGGCACATATTTAAAAACATTAGGCAGAGGGAGTTCTGGCTTTTTTCATCTCCTTTAGCAAAACAAGAAAACAAGCAAGAACATTGCAATCGGGTATAACCGACTGCGCAATACTTGTTCACAGTATAATATCAGCTTAAAACAGACGAAAACCGTCAATATTATTATCGTTATTTTGAAAAAAAAATCGAATTTTGTAGTTTGTGGCGGGAGTGGGTGTGGCTTAAATTTCCGGCTCGATAGAGATAGAGGAGGCCATCAGAAAAATGTCTGACTTATTTGGTGACTATAGCTTGAAAATTGTGGGAGATATGGATTTTCTCGGTTTACCCCGTTTCCCATATGCATATGTGGATTTTATCAATTTGACACGCCCCCAGTGGGCGTATATAACAGATTTTGTGTGATCTTAAGTATCTAGTATCTAGTTTCAATAGCATATGAAAATATATATAAATCAGAGCTGCAAGCCCCAAAAATAAATGTCGTTGGCTCGGTTCATGGCTCGAACCAATGTATCGCCTTTGAGTTCAGTTCATGTATCTGGCTTTTTCATAGCTGTTTTTTCAACTGTGAGCCAATGTATAAACTGGTACAAATAAAAAATTAATGAAAGCAAATAGCTAAAACAAAATTTGCCATTTAAAAAAAAAAATATCTGTTCAGGTTCGGCTGTCTATTTTCAAACTAGTTCGGTTTAGGGTATTGAATAAATCCTTTTTCATTCTTTAAAGTATAGCAGTTTTAGCCACTTTCTGCTTTTCAAGAGTTGGCACCACTCTGCATATGCATTCGTGTACTCTCCCTTTCCCCCTTCCCCTCTTCAGCAGGCCTTCCTCCTGCGACTCGTTTCGTTCGGCAACCGCAAAAGTCAAGCGAAATGACTTTGTGTTTGGCCTAATGAGCTTGCGCTTGGGTGAGGGTATTCACTTTTGAGCAGAAGCAACAGCTGCAGAAGGCGGGCGCCATCGCCCCCCTGTCATATTCCAAATGTAAAACTTACCAATGAGAAGCAGTTGAAGTTGTTTTATCCAAAGTGATTGTTGTTGTTGTTGCTGCTGCTTCCGTTGTTGCCGGCAACTGCAATTGTTGGTGCTGCTGCTGCTGCTGCTGCATTTGCTTCGTCTGCGCTTTCTTGTATTTTGCTTTATTTGTTGTAGTTGCTGTTGTTGCTGTTGTACTCGCGTTGCTTCCTCTTCTTTTTGCACAGGTTGTGCTTGTATTTTCAATGCCATTTTGCAGTTACTTTGCGCTCTTCCTCTTGACTGTAGCATCAATTGTTGTTGTAGCAATTGCCGCTTTGTCCGTTGCTGACCAAAGCTGAACGCTATAAAAAGCAGCAGTTGCCGTTGCCGCTGCTGCAGCGCCGCATTTGCTTTACGTTTAGTTCTTATTGTTGTTAGTTTGATTAAAGACTTAAATCAAACAAGTTTGAGCTGAGCCTCGATCAAGCCCGGCCATGCTGCAGGCGCAAATGTAAACAGATTTGGGGGCAGGCAGGGAGGAGGAGTTGTTGGGCAGCGACAAAAAAGAATACGAACGAAGCCGCGCGACAAATACAACGGCGAAAATGTTGACGACCGAGAGGAGCGACGCCGACGTCGACGTCGTCGTCGTCTTCGTATGCGGCCGCTATTGCGTGAACCGAGGAGGAGCAGGCGAGTTGTGCCTTAACTTTGGGCACTTTTTGGCCACTTGCACTTTGTGTTGGGAACTTCTTGCACAGAGCTTTAAGATTAACAATTGCTATCACTTTTGGCGCAGACTCGATAATTTGGCGTTGTTACCGCGGCTGCTGCTGCCGAATGGACCACCATGTGTACATATACATATATAGGAGCGTGTGTGTGTAGGTTGCCCGACTTTGCGTGTGTGTGTGTGCGTGTGGATTGCTCGCGACGCACTTGATGCGGCCCGTGTGCTTTATCGAGGCGTCCACACAGAATGAGAGCTAAAACCGAACTAAAACTTCTAACTGACGAAGCCAGCAGCCAGCAGGCAGCAGCCAACGAAACCAAAACGCCCGAGCGCTCGCGTCTCGTACACTTCGTCGCTGTGGACCTGTACAGCGGGAGAGAGAAAAGTGTACGAGACTGATGGAGAGCGAGAGAGCGCACACAGCGAACGCCTGTGTGTGCTCGCATATTGATAACACAAACAATTGTTTGGCGTTGGCTCTGGCATTGCAGGTGAGTCGTATTGTTTGCGGCAAGCAGCGTCACAGCCGGTTTTCACTCTCACTGTTATACTTATACAAAGATACACTGTTAACTTCTACAAGAACTCTCTCTAGCCAACGAAGGCAATGTCGAAGCGTCTTATACTAGCAGACGTTTACAATAGTAGCGCAGCATCCATTCGAACTTTGTTTTGGCGAGATTTCATAGCAGCAGGACGTAATCGTTACTCACCACTTTTGCGTATGCGTATGCTGTTAGTTGTATACCACGCATCTTATACTTATACTTATTATAAGTGGCAGATTTTATTATACGGTAGGGTATGCTGCCTGACGTATACTGATTGAGTGCGTATGCTATGAATCGCATGCTGGCTTTGCTGCGCGACTTACACTTATTATGCTAAATGCGTAGTTATACAGTTTGTAAGTCGTATACAACTTTTACGTCACACACATTTAAAAAAAAAACTAGCATACTCATCTTATATGCTGTTTATATTGTGAATTATTTTATATTTATGCCTCTATTGATGCTGCAAGACTTAAATAAATGCTATTGTGGCGGTGCAATTGAACTTATAATTCCATGATGTTGAAATAAAACTAGCATACTGATCTTATATATTGCTTATACTGTGAATGGTCGTATATTCATACCACTATTGATGCAGCAAGACTTAAATGAATGCTATTGTGGCGAGGAATTTGAACTTATAATTCTATGATGTTAAAATAAAACTCGCATACTGGTCTTATATATTGCTTATACTGTGAATCGTCGTATATTCATGCCACTATTGATGCTGCAAGACTTAAATGAATGCTATTGTGGCGATGCAATTGAACTTATAATTCTATGATTTCACTGTCCTTGCAAAAACTGTTATACTTAGCATAAATTAAGTCGAAGATTTTGTTTTGTAGAAGTTGTGACAAGTTCGATGGGCCTTGCTTAGGCAATAACAACAAAAACAAATAATAAATAATAAAAAAAAACATAATTTCACTACCTAATGTTTTGGGAAAAGGTATAATTTAATAATTGCGCGCAACAACAACTGACAATTTGGAGTCTCCTCTTTACGTACAATTTCCCACTCCTCTTCTATGAAATTCCCTAGGCAAGTGTAAGTAATTTTCATTTCATTTGTAAGCGAATTACTTCACACGCACACGCAGTCATGTGCATGTGTGTGTGTGTGGGGAGGGGATTTATGAGAGACAACAACAACAAACACTTGTTACACGCGACAAGTCCCGCGGGAACGTTTCGCGTGCAATTTGCTTGAAATAGACGCGAATGTGAACGTGTGAGAAATAGAGCTGGGCACGTGTCGTGACACGAGCGGGCACGCATCGAAGATATTAATATAATAGAGGTTAAAAATCACACTCCGAAAAATAAACAAAAAGAATATAAACGGTCTGTTACTACATTAATTGAAAGTGTTATAAAGCTTTATATAATTTAAAAATAGATAAATAAAAATAGTAGCTGTCTATCGGTTTGTGTTGGAAAACTTTGGCACGCGTCCAACTCTATTTTTCAGTGATAGCAAACTGTTGCTGCCTGGAAAACTGATTTAGAGCAGGGGCTGCCCATTTCTGGGAATATGATAAATTTAGCCAGTGGGCGTGGCAGACAAAAAGGGCAGCACACAGCACAATAAAAGCCAGATTAAATCCTTAGAAACGTTGAATTTAGGCCAAGTGCGCGATTCAATCGGCAACTGGAGACGGCAGGGGGAGGGGAACGGCTATGGGTACTCCTAATAAGCATCAATTTAAAATTGAGTGCTAATCTTTTTATGCGAAAACATAGCGAAGAGAAAACAACAAGGAAAACGAAAACAAAAACAGAAAATGAAAAATAGAAAAAAGCTAAAGAGAAAAAAACAACAACAGCCAAATGACAAACTGGCAGCGCCTGCTCCAGCGCTGTCCTTGAACCAAGCAGCGATGCCTCCGCCCCAAAAAACAGATGTTCCAATAGAAGAAGAGGATAAACCAAAATATAACGTTGGCAATGAATTCGTTTTCAAATGCATTTTCCACATCATTTTCCAACTGAGCTGAACCACACCCCACCCTAACCACCCCCACCGCCGCATCACACTTTTCAGGCAGTCTATCATTTAGCGCTTTGCCTTTTTACAGCATTGTCAGCTGGAGCGGTTCCTGTTCCTGTTTCCCAAACCGGAAGTTTCAGGAAATGCAGAGTCTGTAGCTCGAAAAGGATTTAGCTGTTTTTTAAACCACAATGAGCAAGTGGGGACAGGAAAGAGACGAGCGTGCGTGACTAGGAGATTCCCTGTAGCCAGCTCCAAGCTAGCGTGAATACAAATTACAGTTTAATGCATATGAAAACAATGTTTACTATATGTATCTTCTTTCTTCTTTCTTTCTTTCTTCAATAAATTTTGTTGTGATCAATATTTAAAGAAGTATGAACGTTGTAGTCAGGTGTAACCGGCTGCAGCAATACTCGTTAACAGTATTTAAATTTGTAGGGGCGGGAATCGAAATTTGTCGGCTCGATTTTTAAAGGAGGTCATCTGAAAGCTGTCGATCTAGACTCTAGTTCTAAAATCCTGGGAGATATGGATTTTTGCATCTTACCCGCCTGTAAATATAGATTTTATCGAGTTGCCACGCCGCCAATGCGCGTAACCAAAAAAATCGTAGCATTTTTTATGGCACATGTATACACGAATATATATTCCAAATATCAAGTCTTTAACTTCAACCGGACAGACGGACATTGCACAAACCCAATATACTCTTTTCGGTTCGAAACGAGAATAAAAATAAATATTCTTTTTCTTACTTCTAAAATATTTGAGATACACTAAAAAAAAAATGGGGCTGCTTCTCATCTCTCTAAGATCGATAGACCGATGGACAGAAGCGTGGATAGAAAAATAGACAGAAGACTGGAAAGACGGATAAACAGACAGCTAGTCATACAGACAGCAGGACACGGGTATATCGACTCGGCTGTTGATGCTGATCCAGAATATATATAGACTTTTTTACAATCGACTAAACTGACTTTTTCCATGAGTTCAGAGTAAAACTGCTGCAGTTGATATATTTTCCGCAGCATTGAGCTCTGGTTCGATTGTAAGTCAAGAATTTAATCCCATCCCAAGGTAGCCTGCTTTTAGCGAGGCATTTACATGGTCAGGATTCCGCACATCAATCGCCAATCGCAAACACCTTGCCAGTGCAACTCTCTCCCTCTCCCTCTCTCTCTTTCTCTGTCAGATATTCGTAATCTTCATCTTCACCTCCGTCGCCCCCTTTCCCACTGCCTACCCCTGCCCAGGACTCATGTGAGTGCTTAGCCCTTGTTTGCCATTGAGTCGGGAGTTTTTCTTGCCACTTTTCTGGGGTTGCCTTTTCTTGTTGTTGCTGTTACTTAGTAGGCCGCCATTGTAGTCCTTATTTGTTTATTGTTGTTGATTCAGCGCCCCCTTCCTCATCCCCTGCCTAAAGCGCGCTTTGCCATGTGTTTTGTTTCTGCTATTTGTCTTTGTACATTACCAGCTCAACGACAACTTATCCAGCAACTCCCCAACCCCTCTTCACCCCCATTCTACCCCCTCAAACTGTCGAAATTTGGTCTGTTCGAGGGTAAAGCACAGTTGTCGCTCAATACTTACAACTAGTCGGGTTCGCGGGCAGTACAAAATAATATTTTCTCATAAATAAATAAATATAGTGAATACATTAATTTTCATAATATTTATTATATATGCTATATTATATTACATATTATCATTATCGCTTAGATCACTCTTAAATCGAGTGCTCTTATATCGAGCGTTTACTGTACACTTTGTATATACGATTTGCAATTTATTGCCTACCGATGCGCTGTAAATTCATATCGGACCTCATTTTGGACATTTCCCAAACTTGAAGTTTCCGTCCGGAGCTGACGACACTTTTATGAAATGAAATGCAAATATTTCCACAGACACAACAACAGCAACAAATATTTGTGTCGAAAAATGAGCCATCTAGCTGGCCAACACTCACACACGCACACACACGCACACATGGAAGTCTCTTGAAAAACTTAAGATTCATTTGCAAACAATACACGCAAACTCAGACTAATGCCTGCGTCCAGTCCCAGTCTGAGACGAGTTCCAGACGATTGCGTTTACTAAGTTCTCGCCCCCATCCCCCTCCCCCTCTTGTTCTACCACCTCCCGGCCCCACACGTTCCCAGTTTTTAATTATGTTTTGCAATTTACTTGCACTTTATATAATAGATTTTTCACTGTTTTCCTTTAATTTTCCACTGATACGTGGGCGAAAAGTGGACAAATATATATATATTCCTGATCATGTACGTCTTCACTTTGAATTGGGAGAAAACCATTTTCCTCTTTTATTATATATAGCTTGTTGGCTATAGAGCATACGCTAGTCGTGCCCTCCCCACAATTCGACTCTTACTTATATTCACTTCGCTTCTCGCTTCTTGGAGAACTGGCATACGAAATGAGCTCATTTTCTTTCGATTTCCATTTGATGGCACTGTCCAAATTCGTAGTCAGCCGTTGCCTATTAAAGGTGCCCCATTTTCAGCTTGCCTCGCGCGCACACACACACACACAGACACACGCACACACGCACATTCGCGCAAGCAATTGAAAGTTATTTGTGAAAATTTTATTGTAATTACAAAAGTTTTCCCATGTTGTTTTCTCGCATTGCCTTCCCTTTGGCCCCGCTCCGATCCTTTTTGAAGGCTTCGTGGCAGCGCATTCGATTCCCTGATACCTTGAATTTTACTCAAAATTCCCTGTGACCCCCCCTCCCTGCATTTGCTCCCGCCCTGCACCCAGTCGCTATTTGGCGCTATTTCTATTTCTATTTCCCAGCTTGGTTTGCCTCGGTTTTTCGGTCGCGTCTCCCTCCCCTCGTGCTGCAAACTTTATCCACTTCATTATTTGCTCGTTTTCATTGCTTTGTTTCGCTATTTGTTTGTTTGTTCGTTTGTTTGCCAGTTTGTTGGTTCGTTTCGATTTTAATTGTATCCGAGGTGCGTCGACCAACCCCCGACCCCTTCCCCAACCATATCATTTTATGGCAAAGAGGTGCGAGTATATTAAAATACCCCAACCCGAAACCGCCCTCTAACGAACCTAACCAACCTACAAATTCGCAGGTCATTGAAGAGAACCTGGCAGCCAATTGGCGCGGGGAAAGGGTCCAAAAATTCGGCCCGGCCCGGCCCCAGCCCCGGCAGCTGTGTTGCTTTTAGCTAATTATCAGCTGGTAGCTAAATGGAACTTAACTATGAATTACAAAGTTGACAGTTCGATCCTGAGATTTCCATTTAAAATTACCCTGGCATATTAACGACATACCTCTTTTAAAAAGAAATCTTATATTTTCCCATTAATATTTTAACAAGAATTATAACCAATTGTTAAAAATTTAAAAATACCGTTAAAAAAAGCATAGAAACCCTTTCGTCTGGAGTGGGAATCGAACCTACGACTCACTGCACCTAAAGTGTTTAGTACACAGCAGCGCCACCACTTCTTTTTTTCTGGGGTTTCAAAATTTAACTTAAATAAAACTTACCAAATTCTTATAAGAACAATAAAATAGGAGATCGAGCAATCGACGCACGAAGAACTTATCGGTAGGCAAGAAGCGAATAATCCAGAAATCGGTGGGTGGCAGCGAACAATAGAATAACAGAACCGTACAGGTCGACATTTCATAAGTGATTTTGCCTTCATAGCCTAAAAAGTAAGATTGCCCTAATCGGGAGTCCCCCGCAAAGTGATACCCTGTACCCAGCTGCTAGCTGTCGTTACATTTTCAAACATACACCCACAAAATCACACAATGCTGCGGACTGCAGTACGCGCTAGTGGCGAAGCACCACGAAGTGTGTATGGATGGAATGGTACCTCATTGATTCCAAAAAAATTAATTTTTTGTCTATTTCTGAAAATGAGATGAAATTAATTGTTTGTGTCCACTCTTCCGCGTATGATAGCGTTAAGATAGCTTTCTGAAACTTTCTGGACTTACTCTCTATCATGAACCAAGAAAATGTTGTTCTACGACCTGTGGAAAAAAACCGCTAGCTTAACGGGAAAACGCTAAAACGCTATTTGAAAGGCGAGCTGTCGTTATGTACATTTAAAGCTCTTTGCATTCATACACACATTCAAAAATTCACGCATACACACACACACACACACACAAACGCCCGCAGCAAGATGCGCACTTTTCACATTGGCCGCGCTTGGCCCCACTATGGAAAATGAATTCTTGAAAACTTCTAAACTAAGAGTATGATCGTTATGATTTTCAGTGCTTAATAAGAGCATCCAAATGTATGTACAATCCAAAGCCCAAGTCTGTAGTATTTGATTTGCATTTTCTTGATATGGGGGGCGAATGAGGAGAGGTATCCAAAATCCGAAATATTCATAATCTGCGTATCCTTCACGAGCACATAATAAACCAAATATGATGGTTCTAGCTCTTATAGTCTCCGAGATATGCCAAAGCCAAGTCCTTATCAATAAAAATGAAACCGAGCAAGACATCGAATGAAATGATATAGTTGTACTGCGTATCGATTAGGAGAATCTATAGTCGTTTAGTTTAGGTTTCTAGCTTTTGTAGTTTCCGAGATCGCTGCGTTCATACAGACGGACAGACGGACGATAGACGATAGACGGAAATGGCTAATTCAACTCAGTTCGTCGCTGATCAAGAATATATATACTTTATGGGGTCGGAGAAGCTCACTTCTGTCTGTTACATACATTTGCACAAAACCATTATACCTTTTTTACCCATTTTCAATGGGTTCAGGGTATAATTATCGAGTTAAATTTGGGAAAGACTGCTGTTGATAACATCGATACATCGATGCTTCGATTTTTTTTCAACATTACTACTCTGAACCACTAACTAAATGACATGTTATTTGGTTAGTGCCTGAACCCTTTAAAAGTGGGTAGAAAGGATAAATGGTTGTGCAAATTTGTGGAATAGGCAGAAGGAGGCGTCCCGGATCCCATAAAGTATATATATTCTTGATCAAGACGACGAGCTGAGTCAATTTAGCCATATCCGTCCATCCATCCGTCTGTCTGTATGAACGAATCTCGGAAACCTTCGGAACTAGAGAGAAACGGTGCAAAAATAAATTTTTTTTTTTATTTTTTTACGGAGACTGCATTACTTCGAAACATCGCATAAATTTCTTGCCAACATCTGGCCGTATCAGAGGATTTGTCAATGCCCCCGTTTCACCTGTAGTAAAAGTTGCCACAATAGCGACTGCCCTTTTTTAGCTGGTTGTACATGGGCTCCAGGGGCACCGCATATTTCGGGCAGTCCACGTACTGCTCCTTGGCCAGCCTGGCCAGATGCTGTAGGGGCTTCAGGCGGCGTGGCGGGAACTCGGCCTGATAGTCATGCGGGTGCGGATACAGCTGCTCCTGCTGCTGCTGCTGCTCCTGCTGGGCAGATTGTTGCTGGCCCAGTATGGTTGTGGGGCGCTGGCAGAGCGGCACGGCGTATGGGTTTTTGATCTTGAGAACCGTCTTCTTGGGCGGCGGCGGCGGCTTTTTCAGTTCGCTGTCGCCCACCGATTGGCTCCGCTCGCGGCCTCTGTCGTCGATCTTGCTGTCGCCCTGCCTCTGGTTCCAGTAGGCGCGCAAGGTGGTGGCATCCACCACCACGATCTTGGGCGATTCGCCGGGATTCTGTTGTTTGGCCCCGTGCCTTCTGGTCTTCTTCTTCGGCTTGCCCCGGCCACAGATCAGAGATATCAAGTCCGCTTGTCTGCAGCCCTTGCAGTGCAGAAAGCCGGCAGCCTGCTGCCTTTGTGCACTGTAACCCCGCCGATGGGCGGGGTCGACAGGATTGCAGGCCAGCTGCCAGGATAAGCTCAGATTGGGCCGGAATCGCGCGGCCGCAGTCGGCACAGTCGGCGACGAAGATGAAGACGGAGACGGAGACCGAGTCGGAGACGGCGACGGAGAGGAGAATGAAGACGCTGCCGCTTTCCTGACGATGGACAGGCAGGGCGTGGATTGGCAGCCTTTCAGCGGCGAACTGAAATATTTGCTCAGCTCCACGTAGTCGGACCAAATGCTCCGCTGCTTCTCGGGTGAACGCTCGACAATTTTGCTATCCATTTCCACTTTGATCTGATGGTCAATCAAAAACTAAACAACTATATTTTTTCCGTTTTACTTCTAACTGTTAATTTATAAAATCGCACCAAAGTTAACCGAAAAACATTTTATAGAGCCTTTTAAAGAATTTACAAAAAATTTGTAATATAGATTATTTTTTTTAGTCGTTTATAACACTGTACCTGGATTTGGAATGAAGGATTTGCCTCAAACCTGAAAGCTATTTAACATTTGGTCGACGTTGTTTGTTGAATTTTCTGTCATTATTCGAAATCTGTGCGTTAATTGTGTTTTAAGGTTCTCAATCGAATTGGGACTCAAAACAAGGCGCAATTTTTGCAATGCGAGTTTGTAATGCCAAAATGTTATCTTTGCTTATGATTTGTTTGGTTTTTTTCTGGGTATTTTTTGGGTTTTGTTTATGTGCCTTATGGGGCGCTGGTTGCCGTCATGCCCACACACACCCACCCCACAGTACACACACACACACGTATCAACTTTCAAATCGGTTCATGACCGGTGCTGGGCATTAATGCAAATAAGTGGAAACACAAATATTTTCAACGTTTTGTGGTCAGGCAAATCCTCTCCTTATACCCTTTAAAAGGATATGACAACTTAGTCACGAAATATGTAACGCATTGAAGAGACTTCTCTGAACCCTTCAAGAGTATACTTGTGTAAAGAAATAATATTTATATATTTTAATACATAAGTTAAAGTCGGACGCATTGGAACAAATTTTAATTTTATATGAACAACTTTTTAACTTCTCAAATTTTGTTGGCCAAACTTGGCAATAGCGAACTTTGCATATGGAAACTTTCCGTTACCGTTTATTTCCACAAGGGTATTTAATCTTCGGCTCATTAAAGGAAACCGTTTTAACTTGTTTGTGTTGTCTGTGGGCCCGAAACATGGCCAATGCCCAAATAAATTTTAAGCAGGGGTCGAATGGCAGTTGGGGCGAGTTCTCAGCAGCGGGAACAGCAGCAACAAGGTCGATGGATCATTTCCGCTGTCATGGCGCTTCCTGAATCCCTTTGCCCGAGCGTCCGTTTGGCAACCGTTTCCTGCCGGCGACGTAGTTAAATATTGAAATTTATATTTAAAATATTTCAAATATACAGTTAAATGTGAGTTTTCCCTTTTTGTCCGTTAGCGGCATTTTTCACTTTAGTTTATGTGCCGCATGTTTAATTTATGAGGTAACCGCCCCGTCCCCATCTTCGTCCACGCCCCCATCCCTCTCACGCTATCCCTTAACGGCCCGAAGGTTGCCTTCACATTAGGCCAATGAATATGAAAATCAATTTGGCTGGCCAACAGGCTTCACACACACACACACACACACACACACACCGCCGCACAACCTCCTCCCGTGAAGGTCAAATCTTTGTTCTGCTCTTTAAACAATCGCATCTTGTGTTAGCCTGGTCCAAATATTTTGTCGAGTCCCTTCGCCTAGGTCAGTCCAATTTTATTGCCCTATTCTACATTAATTCTTCAAATTGACAATCGTTTTGACGCTGACTGACCATTGACCATTGCTTCTTCTTCTTCTTCGTTTTACTACACAGAAAGTCCGCGCTGCTTCGACTTCCGGTTGGCTGCCGAGGGTCCAGATGGGGGGTTCGTTTTTATTTGGGTTTTTTATGTAGCTTCTCAGCCCTGCTTTCCCCTCAGTTTCCAATTAGCAGCAGGAGTCACCTTTTTGTTTTGGGCTTTTCCTTTGACAGTGAACGCTCGATATAGGAAATCTTGGTGTAGGAAATGCTAAATTAAGACCTAAAACTCTTATTACAGAAAACGTTTATTTTCTGTTCCGCTCCACGCGATTTCTATGCTGAATTCATTGAGAAAGTGCAGTTGTTATTGCAGTTACAGATTGATTTCTTTGTGTGTAAAAATGCAAAATGACAAATTTGCAATATTTTGTGGGTTAGTGAATTGGCAAAAGGCCTTAGTAGCCAGTGTTATTTAAAGTTTTGATTGATAGTCCAAAAGAATAACTTATATTTAAAATAATCATAATACTAATAATAATGTTCAATAAATTATTTTCATAGTAACATTATGTAATTAAAAATGTTCAGTATATTTTCAGTAACTATCGAGCGACCACTGTTCTCTGCTTTTACTTTCACCTTTCGACTACTTTGCCGTGTCTTTGCGTTAATTGAAGATTTGTACTTGCAACGATTTTATGTACGCATCAATGGTCGAGGGATAATTCGCGAGGCTCGGGCGACGATGGGAGGAGAGGGGCTAGGGTTTGATTGTGTTTTTTTTCCCGCTTTTGCTACAAAAATTGCCTCAGCTTCAGTTCAGTCTGGCAGGGAGTTGGGGCTGGGTACATAAGAAACTGAAACTTGTTTCGATAAATGGCGTAATAAATGGACCTCGTGCTGTACCCAGTGTGCCCGAGTGGAGCCGGATCCTCGGCACGCGCAGGTTAATTGCATTTCGCACTCATTTATTTGACGATTTCGTTCGAATTGGAGTCGGAGTCGCAGTTGTAGTCGGAAGTAAGGGCCAAGTCTTGAACTGAATCTGGGCCGGCGCTGCTTGCTTTAACTTGTTTGTATTTAATTAGGCGTGGCGTTTTTATTCTCCTAGATTTATTTGGACAGTTCTGGTTTGGAATGTTTGTGTGCGTGTGTGTGTGTGTGTGTGTGCATTGCATTTCCTGTGCGCGTCTCGACTTTGGCAGTGGAACAGGGGAACGACAACTGAAAGTAGATGTGGAACAGGATGTGGAACTGGCAGCGCAAGATGCGAACGCAAAAATCCACGAATCCACTTAGCGGCGCATAAATTTTGCTGCGAACATAAAGTACAAGTGTACAAACAAAGGACTTTTGGCGACGAGAACGAGCACGAGGACAAGAAGGAGGAGAGGGACGGGAACGTGGCATTAAAAAACATAAAGAAACCGCATTCAAGTCCAAAGTCGGACAAAGTGCAGCTGAGCGGCGGCGGAGTTGGCGCTGGGCAAACATAAACTGGGCGAGTGAATAAAATCGCTGCCAGAAGATGAAAAATGAAGGAGTTCTAGGCAGAAATCCTCTGCAGAGCCGAGCCGTGACGCTGGGACCCGGGCAGGCCTTTGCTATTTACAAATGTCCTTGCGCCAGCCAAGCGGACCAAAGGAGCACCGAATCATAAAGAGTCCCCTTGCCCCCCAACCTCCTCAAGGAGATGGCGAGTGAAATGCACGTAAAATAATAAACAAGGCTTTGCAAACAATAAATGTTGCTTCAGCTCCTGCTCCTGTTACTCTTTCTGCTCCTGCTCCTGCTCCTCATCCTGCTCCTGCTGATGCTGCTGCTTTTCTTCCGCCTTCTGCTTCTCTTTCTTTTTCTCAACGCTACGAACTGTTAGCGACGGCGACGAGATTTCTGGGCAACCATTGTAGTCTTGTTGCAGTCCCCTTGCAGTCGTTCTTGATATACCCTGTACATTTTGATAGGGTAGCTGAGGCGATATAGCCCTCTCCGTCCATCTGTCAGACTGCCCATCCGTCCCTTCGACCGTTTGACTAGATTTTCTATAAAAGGTGCAGACTTTTAAATTGGAGCACTAATTGAAAAAATATGTATTTTCAAATGCAGAATTTATTTAAGAATAAGAATAAGCGGTTTACAGGGTATTCGCTGGGCACGCCTGCTTGTTTCGAGCTCTCACTCTGGTTGTTATTGTTGTTGCATTAAATGCGAAATGCTTGTAACGGCAATGCAAATGTAATGGACAAAGGACATTTCACGCAGCAGCAGCAGCAGAGCAGGCTGCGCTGCCAGCCTCCGTTTCCTCTATTCGCCGGCAGCAGTAAATATGCGCCAGGCCCCGCTGGGGTCAGCCGCTGGCAATGCACGGCAGACAGCCGGCGTGGCCGTAACCGGAGCCGACGTCGACCCTGCGTCGACACTGCCACGTCCTTATTAATTGCAACAATAACTGGACCGTTGATGCCACGTTGAGGCGGTGGGCGTAGCTGAGCTGGCGATGCAACTGGCCCTGCAACTGGCGACCGGAGTCGCAAGTCTTTTGGCTTTTTGTCCGTCATGACTGCGAATTTATGGGCATGGCCATAGCGCACAGGAAGCGGCACTTAGCTCCTGGCACTTAGCCCTCCACTTAGCACACTGTCCCTGTCCAGTTCATCAGAACACGAGGCAGCTACCGAGCAGACAGCAAGCTTCTCGTCAAGCACAGTACAAAATTTGGGTATTAATTGAATACCTTGAGTCTTAAATTTATGGCAAGTAAATTTCTATTTCATAATTTTACTATAGATTTTTAACTATTTGTAAACTATCATAAAATTGCTATACAAAATTATAATATAAAAAATTTCTTAGCTCAACCTGTTTAAATTTTATGACTCTCTGTCTTTGTCTCTATCTTTCTCTCTCTCTCAAGAGATAAGGGCTGCATGAGATGCAACGCTCTCGCCTGGCAAGCGAGGGACTCCTGCTTCAATCCTTGCACCACTTTCCTATAGGACCTACTTTCTAACCTAGTACTCGATTATCTGATAGTTAACTTTCATAAAAATTATCAAAATAAACCTTTTAAATTTTATATTTCTTAAATTATTAAAATAATGTTAAATATCTCACGATTTTTGTTAATTTTTATTTCATTGGAAACCACAAATATAATTTTTAATGTGTGTTGAGTACGTATTCTGTATGTGGAAATTGTTTTATAAAAACAAATATGTAAATATAATATAAAAACACATTTTTTACTGTGTGAAGGGTACGTATTCTGTATGTGCATTGGCGAGATCAATTGCCACTCAGTTTCCGCTTTACTGCTGCCCGATAAGTAATTACTCTAGCTGGAACTTTTACTTGCCTTTAGGCATTTTCGGGCTGTGGTTGGTTAAAGCAATTCGCGTATATCAAATGTGATGTGGCGGTGGTATTGGCTAGGTCTAGATTTTTATGGGGCAAGTCTTTGGGGCTCTTAAAAACATTTGAAAGCAATAAAGAATGGCGGGCGTTATCAAGAGGTCCTCAAACTCGAAGCGGTCCGATTCTCAGCCAGGTATTCAAATTAGAGATAGCGATACCCACTCCAGAGGAAATGAGCCCAGTGGCGGCGGGTGCCGTAAAATCCCCGGCGACCATAAAAACCGCTGTGACGGTGGGAAGTGGGCAAATGGAAAAGTGAAAAGCGGGCAGCAAAAAGGGCAAAAGTGCTTGGCAGTGATTTTTTTTTATTTTTTTTTTACTTTTCTGTACTCTTGCAAATAAAACGAAAATGAACTCGAAACGTCGTAGAAAAAAGTTTATTTTAATGAAATTCGCGTCGACATTTAACGTCTACGGGCAAGGGGCGAGAGCGGGGCAGAAGCTCTTAAAAGGTGAAACAGCCAATACCAAAGGCAGCAATGTTATTCACGTGGTGCTCCTAACCCGGACACTGAAGGAGGCTCTACCCGTTACCGATTGGCCGCATGAATTTAATTGAACTACACGGCAAAGTCGAAGTTTTGGTTAAGCACAGCCCACACATTCGAACATAAATCTAGAACATTGTCACAACAACAACAACAACAAAATCAAAAATAAATAACAAATAATAAAGAAAAAGGGTTGAAGTTGAAAGTAATCGACTGGAAGTTACTCTGTACTCAAGTCTCAATAGGAAGTTAAAGTGCGAGAGAAACCTTAATTTAAAATAGTAATAATTATAAGATAATCATAATAATTATCTAGTTACTTACATAAATACATAAATACACATTTTAATCTTGAGAGTAAAAAAAAAGGTTGAGTTTAAATATATAGGAAGTGAGGTAGAGGGAGCTGATGAGGATTGAAAGTAGAAGAGTGACAAAGTCAAGAATAGGGGACCAGTTGATACCCTTTCTATAGAGATAGGCAGATCAAAAGAAACACATACTAAGAGTGCAGATTAAACCAATTCCACAAAGACACCAGAAGGTAGGATTTACAGGGAATAGGGGAGTAGGCTATACCCCTTCTGCAAATATGTGAACAATAAAAGGTACAAGAAATTCAACTGGAGCTCGTAGCGGGAGCCTGTCAGAATCTCTCCCAGCCGTATCGAAGTTTCCCGCGAGTTTCGGTTTCAGCTAAACATTTTTAAAAGCCATAAATTTGTGTTCTATTTGTATTTGTTCGTTTATTATTGCTGTTTGCCGCTGTGCAACCAAGTTGAAAGACGCACAAGTAGGTCGCATTGTTCCTTGAGGGTGAGGGTGAGGGTGAGGGTGAGCGGGAAAGGAACTGAGGATGGGGTTGTAGGAGTGTTATAAGTTGTGCACTTGCGATCGTATTTTTTAAACACGATTTGTTGGCTAATTTCCTATACGCAATCTGCATAATGAAGCCAACATGTAGTGGAAGCCAATTGACATTCACGGTGAAAGTTCTTTGGGTTCTTAGCGCTCTCTAGAAATTGACAACTCCCACTGAACAGTTGTGCGTATAACAGGCAATCAATTGCTGTTTGCCTAGCAGCGGGATTTGCCCGCTGCTAGATCCGACCACATCCTTGTCTGGCATTCATCCGATGAGCCTCGGAGGCAGCCCTTTTGAAGCTTTTGATTCGATTGGCGGCGCTTCTACAAGTGGCTTAAAGTTCTCCAATGGCAACGGAAGTGCAGATTAGTTAATTTAATTATGCGGCTCCTTCACTCCTTCACTCAGGCCCAGTAGAGCCCAGCAAATATTTTTAATTACCCTGCCGGCACTTTCGTTTGCCAGGACGCTGATTGCCACTGAATGCGGCGAAGCCGTTGCCGACGACGGAGCCGGAGCCGGAGACGGAAATCAATAAATATGTTTGCAAGCGCAAATTGAAAAACTTGCCAGCCACATTTACTGGTAATATGATTTTTCTCTTATTTTATTTTATTTTAGTATTTTTTTTTTTGTGGTAAGCGCAAGGAAAAACCTAGGAAATATGCATCGTGATTTCTTTTCCCTTTAACTTTGCAGTCCGCACTAAAACAAAGGCTCAACAAAAGACTGCCGGAGGCGTAAGCCACTTGAAGCAGAAGTTAAGGTGACGGCGGGGAAATGATAGGCAACGGGTCGGGGGCTGCCTGCTTCCGAGGCACTCATTCATTCATTCGTAAAGGCTTTAGCAGTAAAATAAACGTTCATTGATGCGGAAAATGTGCTACGCACGACGCACGCTGGTTGCCGCCAGCTGTCCCTTCGCCCCTCCATCGCTGCCAATCGATCTCCAGGCGACTCACCACGCCCGGAAGATTTAGGCAGCGACAGTTTCCCTTTTTGAGTAATACGCGCCAGTCAATACATTTTTTGGAAGTTTTAAAGTTGCACTTGAGTGGCTTAGTCAAGGATATTGAGCAAGGGATGGGGGTGGGGGTGGCGGTGGGGAGAACAAGGGAACACCGTAGCTGAAACATCCATCGTTGCCAAGCACTGGCAGCAAGGCAGTGCCACTTCATCATTCAGGCGTAAATTTTACTTTACGCAAATACGCGTAAATCTTGCAGTTGAGATTAGAGAAGAGCACGTGTTCTCGTGTTTTCCAACGTGACACGAACACGCAGGGCTCAATACGTGACAACAAAAATCAACTTTAGTTCAAGCAACATGACTTTATATGTTATAAATATTTAAATAAATATAAAATATACATAACATTAATACAATAATAAAAATTGTTTAGGATATTAAAATTCAAAATGTACATCAAATAAATTTTAAAAATTCAAATTATATATATATATATAAAAAAAGTTTTAATAACTTTAAAAAATATATATTTAATAATGATAAAACAGGCAAGGAATTAAAACAAAAAATATTAATATTATGTGTACATAAATATATACACTTCCGAGTTGGGGCTGGTGTTTGCAAAGTTTGACACGCACCCATCTCTAGTCAAGAGACCACCTTCAGCTAAGTAAGTACACTCACAAAGTAACGAATTCTACCAGAGTTCCTCGACTGTACCCGCTGCTCCTTTTCCACTACTCCTGCTGTAGCTGACCTCTTGGGTCCTTTGGTTACCGCCACGCCGCGATCATGTTTCATATTTATGGGTGCACTGGCATTGGCCAGAAATTCAATAAACCCGCCTCACTTACTCCGATTCCTTTTGCTTTGCGCTCTGGCACTCTTATTATTTACTATTTATTTGCTGCCACAGTCCGGACTGTGCTTGCTGCATCACTGGTCATTTGTTTGCCCTAAACAGATTACCTGCATAGTGTGAAGTGGCTCGAGTGAAAAGCTTAGAAGTTTAAATTGCCAAACTTTGTCTAAACTACTCAAATCAAAATCTAAGAGAATATGACAACCCATAAAGTGATACATGCATATCAAAAGTTATATAAACCTAAATCATTTCCTTTTGTTTGAAGTTGGTAATATTCTTTCAGCTTAGCTCCAACAAATCCAGCACTTGCCTAACTCGATTTAACACCAGTTGTTGGGCGGCAGCTGGCAATGCTAATTAGAAATATTTCTTGGGGGTCGGCAAATATTGCTGGGCTGCGTTAGCCTTGGCCCTTAAGCTGAGGTACGGCGGTAAGAGACAAGGCGAAGTGATCATAAATGAAATTATCGACGCATATATTATGGGCCGGGCTGGGGACTACGCCAAAAGTGTGCACAGTGGGCGTGGCTCGAAATGAGAGTCTGATAGAGATGTGTCGGATAATTCAGCACAAGTTCAGCTGAACCAGTTTTTGATGTGAACAATTGAACTTATTCAGTGATTTGTGATGTGTTTAGTTATTTAAGAACAGTACTGAAGAGCGGAACTTTTAGTTTTTAAATAAATATGCATGGATAATAATATTTTTGGTTTAACCCTTTTTTTAATTTGAAATTTAATATATTTATTTGTATTTACAAAAAAATAAAATTATCAAATAATTCTCAGCAAAATTGTTTTTTTCATATTTTAACCTAAGAAATGAATAATAAATTTCTATTTAATAAATTTCCCGAATTAAGCAAATTATAAACTGCAAAACTGAAAACATAGCTAAACTCAATAGAACTTATTATTCACGAACAACTAACTGAACAGAACAGATTTAGTTGGAAAATTCAAAAACGAGCTTTTGAACTAATTCGTCAAATTGAACTAGAATTTCCAACACTGCGCAGCAGCAAAGGCAACAAGCAAAAGTTTTGCAGCCCGAGCTGAAAATAATTGATTAGAAGCGAACGTGATTGTTAACTTTTTGCATATGTAATTTCGATTTGGCCAATTCGGCTCACGTTGCCCTGCCCTTCCACGCTCTTGCTGCTTACCGCTCCCTTCTCCCATCCTCACCCCTTCTGCTGAGCATGTTATGTGCCAAAAGGGTGCAACAGTGCGTATGAGAAATGTGTAGGGCGGGGGGCTCAACGACTGTTGCTGCTGCTGCTGATGTTGCTGCTGTTTCTGCTGTTGCTGTTGCTGCTGCTGCTGCTGCTGCTGCTGCTATTAGCAATAAGCAAGCAGCACAGTTGCCATTACGCTCGCTGCTGCCTAAGCAACATTTGCCTATTGTCCCCCCGCGCCACTTCTTCTCGCACATGCCCATTTCGCCCAGCTTTAGCCACTCACTGGCATCACACAATGCAAATTTACAGTTACATGCTTCGATTGGCAATTTAATAAGGTAACTTTTTTACAAAACGAGCTGAGCTGAGCCACAGCCAGAGCTATAACCAGAACTAGAGCCGGAGCAGCAGCAGGAGCAGGAGCTGGAACAGGAGCAGGAGATGAAGCCGGAGCAATGAGAGCCCTTTCTGTGGCGGCTCCTTATACGAGCACCGCTTAACCGCTCAGAGGCACATACATACGCACGCCCATACACACATACACACATAAGTAGTACAGTGAACGCTCGATATAGAACTCTCGGTTTTAAAACCCATTTCAAGGGACACTTTATTGATAAAACTAAAAGATATTGTTAAATAGACAACATCGGTATATTGAAGAGGACTGATCTCTAATAAATCACTTCCCATGCTAAGACCTGTCTTAGCCCCAATCCATGGTATCCAGCGCCATTCAAATCTAAGGCTAATAGTTTACAACTATATCCTGTACCTATATCAAACATATTATTAATATTAATTTGTATAAATTACCCAGCAATGTAGGATTTCTATCTATTTCTATCTGTCCAATTAGCGAGCGACCACTGTATCTAGCAGTAAACGCGTTCGCACAGAAACTGACGTGCTTTACATATTTAATGTTTAACTGTAAATTAGGTTAAAATGTGTTTGCAAAAGCCGTTTTGCACTGAAAGGATTTCAACGTGCAAACTTTGCACACATATCCGCAATGCCCCCACTCCCAGTGCCACTCCCATCCGCCATCCGCTATCCCCCACCTGCTGTCTCTCTCTACCTCTCTCCCTTTTTCTCCCTCTACCCATTTTCGCCTCTGGCTGCTTTCGGACCAAGTTTTTTACTTTGTGGCACAAAGTGTTTGCCTTCCATTTACTTTGCTCGCGCGCTTAAAGATTGCCCAACATTCTCTCTTTCAGCCTGCCCCAAACCGGCCAATGGCCACCTACTCTGGGAAGAGCTCCCCGGTGACCTTCGCGCTCGACCACTGCCCACCTATTGTGCATTGAAGCTGCTTAGCAAAGCGCCGGAGCTGCCAAACAGCTGGGCAAACTGCTCACGCATTAATTAATAATGTATACGTGTGAGTGCGGGTGTGCGTGTGTTTGTGTTTGTTTGTGTTGAAGTGCATTTGCGCACGCATTTAAAATAATTTCATTTGCTGACGTGTCCACTCAGCGCCGCCCACCTTCAACCAAATGTGAAGAGCGACGCTTTAATGGATCAACTCTGCGGTAAACTATATTCTTTATAAATAGTATACATATCCATATAATCTTTATCTTCTTGCTATAAACGCTTAATAACAAACTACATTGATATATATATGTGTGTGTATGCGATTACACTCCAAGAAATACCCTTATTCTTAAATCTAATAGGATTAAAATACAATTTGACTTAATTTAATTTAAATACAATTTTATTTTTTATTTCAAAATGTATCTTTTATGTTAAAATGAGCAAAAGCGCTTAAATTTTTTTTTTAATGCACATTTTTTGAATTTTAATAATAGAGTCTTGTATTTAGGTATTTTTAGAAACTAAAGCAAGTTCTCGAGCTATGAATTTTGTTTTCAGCTTAAATATTTACTTTATTTGGCAACTTTTGTACTTGAGGTGAGAAACTTGAAACCAAATATTGGTTTCCACGCAGAGTACAAGAACTTATACTTGAAATAAGCTCAATTGTTCTCAATTGAAGTACAATATTTCTTAAGTAAGGTACCACATATTAGAGTCCTTTCGGCCCTTACATTTTCTCTGAGTGTAGGGAATAGGATCGATGTATTGTCCGATTTTCAATTGTTACTCCGGGGAATTCAATTTATGCGTTGTCTTTACAATTTCAATTGCTACTCTTCTTGTTTGGCACACAAGGCAATAAAGTTGAACAAATTTTATGTACAAATTTGTATTTTTTATTAGCACATTCAATATGCAAAGCACACACACACGCACACACACACAGTCAGACAGAAAACAGTCAGAAGCATCACGAATTGTTTTCTCGTAAAAATACAAATTCTTCAATTTTACTTTTCAATGCGAAATATTTATAGACTTTAAGGATAAGCTGAACAAAAACATGAAAATGCATTTACATAACAGAAAACGGCAGATTGGGCGGCGGCAACGGCGACGGCGACGGCGATGGCAACGGCAACGGCGAGGGCGTGTCAGTTGCCGTCTTTTGCCAATATTCGCTTGTTTCCATTGAGAAAGCGCCACTTGCAGACACACACACACAGACGGAGGGAGAAAGAGAGAGAGTGGGGGAGAGTGCAGACTCTGGACACAGCACAAGACACAAGCAGGAAAATGTAATCCCAGCCAAGCGAAGCAAACTTCCGGCAAACACTGGAACGGACGCTTCAATGTATTGGATACGGGAAATGGCAGCAATTGGCAACAGCGCAAGAGCTGCAGCTCCTGCTGCTGCCTCCAGCTTCAGCATCAGATTCTCGTTCAGGCCGAGCTGCAGGCAACTCCAGGCTGCTCCAGGCTGCACCAGGCTGCTTCAATCTGCATCAGGCTGCTGCGGCTGCGTCTTTGCTCCATGCGTGCCACACGCCCGACAATATGCAGCCAAAGGCGGCAGCAATGCACTCGCTGAACCATAACCGAAAACACGCAACGGCAACAATGGCAACAGCCGGGGCTGCCCACCTAGCAGACACCCTGTACATATTCCATGCACATATTACACAAAAAACAAGTAAGAGTGCTCTAGTAGGGAGCGCCTGACTAGCAGATACCTTTAACCCAGCTGCTGTGTACAAAAGTACACATACACAGAAAGACTTCGCAAATTGCGCGCTTTATTCAGCGGCTGAGAATGGCCCCTCTATAAAAACTAATCTCTTGAATAACTTCGAAACTAAAAGTCCGATCTTTATAAAATGTTCAGTATTTAACGAGAGTACTTGAACTGCGGGGAGGTATTCAAGTTCCGAAATATTCCTGATCTTGATAAATTTGTGGGCTTTAGTTCTTATAGTCTCCGAGATATGCCAAGAAAGAGAAAGAAGACTTAAAATCGATTTTTATCGATATTAATGAAACGAGAATAAATCGGAAAAAAAACTGACAAATTTGTTCTGCGTATGGTTTTTTTTCGGGATCGCTTTGTTCATACAGATACACAGGCAGACATAGATATATCGACTCAGCTCGTCGTCCTGATCATGAATACATATATACTTTGTGAGGTCGAAGATGCTTCCTTCAGCCTGGTACATACATTTGCGCAAAACTATTATATAACCATTTTTCCCATTGTGAATGTGTTCAGGGTATAAAAACATGCAAATACAATTAAGTTAATTTAATTTCTGGCTCGATGAAGTTCGCTCTTCGTCCTAATCAAGAATATATTTATATATTTATCGCCTGTTTTGCACAAAACCCGTATACCCTTTTTCTTGCACATGTTCAATATATCTACAGGACGTAGCAAGGACAACATCTGCAACAACAGCAAAAGCTACTTGCAGCTGCGGCATTGTCAACGACGCTCCTGAAGCATCCGCGCAGCTTCTGCTTCTTCTTATTCTTTGCTGTGTTGCATTGTGGGCGTGGCAAGTGCAACTGCAGCTGCTGTCAGTTTGGCTTCGGGTTTAGGTATTTCTGTTACTGTCTCTTTGTCTGCTGCTGCTGCGTCTGCGACTGCTGTGAATCGAATGTTTTTCCTCACCTACCTTGAGCGTGCCAAGTTTTCCTCCAACCCCCCTCGGTGGGAATTTGTCCCAGTTTGTCATGGCAGAACGAGCAACTATGAAGTGCAGGAGCATAAACGACTCTGAAAATAACTAAACACTTCTGTTCTATTGATATTTCTCGCCACTGACTTGTCCCTGTCCCTGCCCCTGTCCCTGCCCCTCCCCTCCCCCTGGTCATCCTCCCGCTCCTAAAAAGCAACACCATATGATATCGAGTGCATATAAACATTTTTACTGCATGCGAACTTTAATTTCTATGCTTCAGAACTAGTTGTAAATATTTTCAACCAACTTTTGCCATTCGGCCTAGAAATGTTGCTGTGTGTGAGAGAGTGTGTGTAGGGGGGTAAAAACAAAAGTTGTGGGTTGTGTTTGGTCAGCGCCAAGCCGCAAGCTGCCACGCCCACACAGAACGAGCGAAGCCCTTGAGCGTGCGCCCTAATACTATTTGCATTTTGGTCCTGTTTCAGTTTTGTACCCTGTGCCCACTGCAAACGGATAAAAGGGGTAAATTGCAGTTTAGCGATATTATGAAAGAGGTAGAGGAAGCAAAATCGCTGTTTTTCCAAGAGTTTATTTGGTTCTCGTAAATATACCTAAGCAATTTATCACTTTTTGGATACCTTCTGGGTACAGGGTATCTTCTAGTCGCCCACCCTCAACTAAAGCACTTTAGTTGTTTTTATTAAAATTTTTTTTTTTTTTTTGGCTTGTTTTTGCCTATGTGGTATTTTTAATTGAATAGCTACAAGTCCAATACTTTTTACAGATATGTTGCTATTGCTGTTATTACAGCTGAAATGGCCCGAACTCAATAGAGTACATGAGAGCTGAGTGAGGCATGTCGATAAATAAACATTATTGTGGGTTCGCCTTTAGTTTGGCTAATTTCAGTTGAGCAAACAAACTTCCTGCAATGGCCGCACTCGAATCACTCATTCGTTCATTCGCTGAATGTTTATTCAATAAACCTATTTTATAATGAAACTACCAAAAGTTCTGATTGACTCAGCCGCTTAAGCAGTAATAAAATAGAGAATACAGACACGTCTGTCAGCCTTTCCGTCTATCTGCCTGTCGGTCCATATGTGAGCATAACATCCAAAGTATCCTTGCCATCCGGAGCTCCGCACTAAACAAAGGCTCTCTGTGCCCGCCCTAATGTGTGCGAGAGTTTAAAGCAGCCAATAAATTATTAATAGCACTGGCATTGATTGGAAAAGTTTTCAAATATGTTGCCACTTTTCTAGACGAATAATTTGAGAGCATTTTCCAAAAAACACCACACTACACGAGCAGGCAGAGAAGGAGTATCTACAAGGACATCACATGAGGTGTGAGGACAGGGCGCAGCACTTGGTTTGTTTATTATTAAAGCCAAGTTTTGGGTTTCCAGCTTATTTACTCGCAACTATGCACCACGCACCACTTCAGCTACCACCCCTCGCATCCCCTGTGGGGTGTCTTGCCATCAAATGTTGTAAATATTTGCTTGTTTATTCTGTGGCAATTTATTTTTGCAATATTATTTGATAGCCGGCAATCGTTACACAGCAACTGCATTAGTTCTCCACAAATCGTTGCAAATATATATTTTTCAATTTAATTTGTTTGCTTTGGTTTTTGGTCGGAAAGCGGGAGTATTGCGTGCTGCCAACTCCCAGCCATAAGCCTTTATTTATATCGTACTGCTGCTAATGCTCCGACGGATCTGACTATGGTTTTGGCTATGCCAATTAGAACAAGAAAAAGCAATTATCTTCCGGATGCTGAAGAGTAAATACCCTTCCTTTCAAATTAGTTTTGAAATTGATTTAAAGAATATTCAACTTTCAGCAAAAAACGTTGCATATTGGGAGCAACAATTGGAAGTGATTTTTCGAAATGAATTTTGTAATTTTGTGAATTAACTGATTGACTAGTCAATCAATCAGCCAACGCTTCAATCTATGCGTTGCATATAGTGTTACAAAATTAGAATACTCTCTAGTGGGGCATAAAAACGCATCTACCTGGACGACAACATATTGCGTATACGCCGCATTGTCAAGACTCTGGTCTAGCTGCGTGTGTGCTTGGCCTCGAGATATATTTGCTGGCCTGGCCATAAACTATTCCCTGTCTGAGCCTCGCATGCCGACTAAATGCGAGTGGTTAACAAATCTAATGCCATTTATTGGCGGCTCGCAGGAGACGAGTCGAGACGACGATCCTCACCCCACAGCACTTGAGCAAGAATTGACTGCTCTGTCGCTGCCTTTTCGCTTCCTCCCACCCCACAAAGTTCTTGCCACATACGACTGCAATGGATTTGCCACAAGTTTTTCGCAGATGCGTCAAGTTCAAGCTGGCGCCCACAACTACAGCAATTGTTGTTGGTGCTGTGGTTGTTGTTGCTGTTGTGACTTTACAACAAATTGCATACAAAAATGGCTGCAATTTGCATTCGACTGCCAAACAGGCTGACAGCCGTCGTTCCACCCATTTTGCCATTTTGGCATGTGTCGCACATTCATCGTCTTGGCATTTTTTCCTTTTTCTTCCTTATACACTCGCTGAGGATATTTAAATTCGTTCAACACATATGTGTTACCTTTTGGTAACATTAAGTATATATATGTTAGTGATTAGTATTAATAAATTGGCTCAATTTTGAAGCCATCTTTATAAAAGTTGTTGAAGATCCGCCTTTATGGTGTAGGCTAAATATATGTCGGAAACGGACCAATATTTCATATAGCTGCCATAGGAACTAACGCTTGAAAACTGAGTTTTTATAATAAAACCTGTTTTTGTGTTCAGAGTTTTTGTGTGAAAACCCAATTAAATAGAAATGTATAGCACGTCTTCCTTACGTCTGCAAGGGTATTTGGTATTCGTTATTCTGAAGACAACAGTTTTCGATCTTTTTTTGTAAACAGTTGTAGCATTTGCAGTATTTTCGTAGCCGCAAAGGCTCTAGGCCTTAGCTGCCGGAAGAGTCCTGCGTCAGCTGTCAGCTGTCTTCTGTCTCGTGTCGTGTGGCCTCCGTTTGCGTAACTCTTTTGGGGCGAAGGCAACGTTATTTAGCTGTGTCCTTGAGGGTTGTGGAAAACCACCTCCAGCCGCCAAGGCAGCCCGGCGCTGGGGCTGTGGACCGGCATTTAGCTACCATTTGGCTGCCTTGTCGCATTTGGCGTAGTTAATTATTAGCGCGTTTTAGTCCATTATCCGGTTCGAATCGGGCGCACTCTATTGAAATGCAATTAGCGCGACGTCGGTTCGTCCTCCTCCTGATGACCTCCATCACGCGGATGACGTATGACCATTAAATGAGGACACGTGCCTGACTGCACGGCTTCCTCTGCCCCCCTCCCCGTCCCCCTTCTGTCTGCTTGTCACTTGTCCTCATGGCAAATGTGGCTGAAGCGCGCTATATATTCATACGAGCATCCTCATATAAGTACAACTAAAACAATTTCGCTTAACAACATCAGAAACAACAGCAAAAGCAAAAACACGCCCATTTGTCAGTGCACAAAAAGTGTTTAATTGTATTACAACTACAAAAGTGGCCCTTTTTTCTATAAAAAGTATACGGTGGTTTTTATTTAATTTGGCACTGCCGCACAAAATATTTTGATAGCAAAGGCTTTTAAGAGCAAAGCGAGTTGCTGCGTTTCCAAGTTACGTATGCGCTACTCAGAGTTTAAAATAAAACACATTTTTGCTTAACATAAACTTACCTTATTATAAACTTTTCATTTTTTAAAATATCCTAACCAGACTTTGCATTAAGAAGACTTACAATGATACCATCCTAACATATCAACATCGAACCATTATGTCTTATAGCTGCCATAGGGACTATCAGTCTAAGATTGAGTTTTAGTATTGAAACTTATTAAAGAAATATTTATTTGTTTACAAAGACTTTAATTCCGTTTCGCATTTACTAATGAGTATCTAAAAGTCAAGCAAACCTGCTCATCTTTATTCAGTTTTTTCAGTACTTACATCGAAATTGTTTTTGCTGCTGCTGCTGCTGCTTCAGCTGCCGCATATAAATCTTGGCACAAGCCTCAACCGCCCACCCACTTCACCGCCACGCCCCCTCTCAGCCCACGCACCTCACCGCCCAGTTGGTTAACAAAGCTTGACACTTATCAAACTCAGCCAGCGCTTATAACAGGGTTGCGGTTTGAAACGCAATAAAAAACGGAGTAGCTGGCAAATAAAAAAAGGACAGCAGCAAACAATTATTGTCAAACGCAGACTGGGCACACACCCACCCACACACACACACACACACTTGAGTGTATGTGTATGTGTGTGCACATTCGCTTGGCTGACAATTTTAGAGTTTTGCGCTGACAGACAGACAGACAGACGGGCGCAATCCAACCCAACTAGTTCCGTTCCCAACCCAACGCAACGTCTCACGAACAGCTTTTAGTGTCCAATAATTTCTGGGGGGCCGGCATTAGTTTTTACGCTTATTATATTCGTAGTGCAGTTACACAGTTGCCCCGGTCTCAGTTCCAGATCCAACTACTTACACCGAATTAGGTCGGCAGCAGGGGGGCAGGGTTGGGCAACAGTTATAGTCCTGATATCATTAACTTATTGCATTTTCATTCCACACATTCTTGTTATGCCCCAACGCGCACAGCCCTTGGCCATATTTATGCATAAGATCAGGCGAGCGACGACACAAAATGCTCATCTATCAAGCAGCTACTGGGGAGAACTGGGGGGAAATGGGGGGATTGGCCTGCCACTCGACTGGACTGGACTCAATTCGACGCATCAGGACACGTACCTGTATGTGGGAAATATTATTTATGCACGTAACTAGTTTGTCATGTTATCCTTCTGCTTGAAGTAACTTTTTGCTGTTGCCAGGCGACTGGCTCCAACGATGATGTCCTCCAGTTGATTGCCAAGTGGGTGTGCGTTTGTGTGTGTGTGTGTGTGTGTGTGTGTGTGGACGCACTCGTAAATAAGCAGGCAGCTAGTCAGCTAGCTAGCCACCTGCTGTCAAAGGAAAGCGAACAAGCGTGACGTCATTTGGCCTTTTAGCCCTCAGCTGCAGTCAACGCACCAACGCGTTAATGATGCTGCTAATGATGATGATCACGATAATGAGGTTGCTGGTGATGATGAGCAATTGACAGGCTGTCTGTCCCCTTTGAACGTCTGCCAAACATTAGCATAGCAAATTGCCAGCTGCCTACTTATAAACATACTCAAGCAGCTCCTTCTCGAGCGCGCTCTCTTATACTCGGCTAGTCTTATACGCGTGCAGCAAAAACCAATTGCTGAATTGCGTTT
Source organism: Drosophila colorata (assembly GCA_035041545.1). Classification (NCBI taxonomy): domain Eukaryota; kingdom Metazoa; phylum Arthropoda; class Insecta; order Diptera; family Drosophilidae; genus Drosophila; species Drosophila colorata. Next base: position 1,334,710 of record JAWNLD010000233.1, read on the forward strand.
TCGAAATTGCGAGAGAGAGAGAGGGTTTGCAATGCAGGCCGTGTGTTGTTCTCTCCCGCTCTCTCTCTCCCTCTCTCTCTTTCAGTTCACAGTGCACGGCGGCCACAAAAATATGCCAGTTTGGAGGCAACTCTGATTCGGTGCTGACCGTGAAAAACTGTTGAATAACAACACAAATTAAGAGCAACAAATACGCTTAGGAAATGAAAATCAAGAATTGTTTAGCAATCTTATAAAAATGATCCGGGTTTCAATTCAAGGCTTATGCTTGGATATAGCTTTGTCTTAGCCAAAAGATAGTAATTTTTAGTCAGTTAGGTTTGATAGTTTATTAGAGCTTTACTACCCTTTACTATTAATAACAATAAATAAAAATATTAACATCAGCATGGAGTACTCGATTTTATGTATCATTTAATTAAAATTCTATGTGTAATTTTAAATAATAATAAATTGTAATTTTTTAACCGGAAAACGAAATCTCATTTTTATAGCGTTTTTATCAATTCCAAATTCGAAAATATATGATTTAAATACAGAGCTCAATCAAAGAAATATTGTTATATTCCCGAGAATGTTTAATGCTCTTTTAAGGGATGCAAATACTTTTAAAAAGTATTGTGGACTTATGCAACAGCTCTTTTTTTAACGGTCAATTTTGAAAAATATACGTACATATATCCAGCAAATTTTAGAAAAAAAGTGATAGCTTTAAAAAATAAATTGTATTGAAATCTAATTCGTTCATATCAGAATTTAAGTTTATTAATTGTGCTACAATTTTGGACTCAATCATGTCTTTCAAAAAATGTCACACCTAACTAGGCCTACTCCAAGTCGAATAGGCTTCGACTTTGGCTTGGAATTGGATTTGAGTTTGGGTTTGCGTTCGCTGTCGCCGCATAACCCTAATCAAAGCCAGCCAACCATAAAGTCCATACTTTGGTGCCTCATCAAAATCACTTTATGCTAATGGACACATTTGCATAATATCCAAGTATTCCCAGCCAAGGCCTGGACAGAGTATAGCAAAAGCAAAACAAAACAAATATTTCATATGGCGAGGCCTTAAATAAATTCATATATATGTTTATATACAGAGAGAATGAGAGTATGCAGAGATGTGTACATAAATTCTTAACGATGCTCAGTTAAAAAACTATTATTGACATTTTCATGGCATGAGAATTATTGTAAACGGACATGTGCAATCCATGGCCACAAGTTCCGCTGTGCCCGCCGCTGCTCCGTCTGTCCTGGCTCTGGCTAAGATTCGCTACGAAATGCGCTTCATATTTCACGTGGCTCGCATTTGGCGGCTTGCTGGATTTACCTGCCCATTGCCCCGCCCCCCACCCGCCTGGCTGTTGGCTCTCATGCGACGGAAACTGTTGGTTATACGCTCAAGTTCCGGTAATTATTTGATATAGGCAAGCAGCGCAAAGGTATATGAGTGTGTGTGTGTGGGTGTGTTTGAGTGTGTTTGAGTGTGTGGGTGCTGCCATGAGCCGGTTGTTATTTCATATTTACGCCCCGGTTTGTTCCGCTTGTTCCAACTTTTTCATATGGTCACGTAATGCATAAAAACCTGTTACGTTGACTCGAAGCGAGCGGGGGCTGAAGAGGCGTGGAGGCGGAGAAATGACCATCTGTCATTCGTGAATTGATTCATTGATCCCCGAATATCTATTCACCAGTTGTTGCGCCAAGTACTGCCGCGTTCATAAAAGTTTAATCTCTGGCCCAATTAGTTGGCTCCCCTTAAATCAAGAAGCACTCACGCCGAGGCCAGTCCAATGCTGATGATGTCCTCGCCCAGGACCTACGCTTCTAGGTGGAAAGTAAAAGCAGCGCCGCAATTAGAAATGATTTATGCCCCGCCATCAAATACGCCTGGCGTGGAGCTAGTCCAGACCCAGTTCCTGTCAATTGCAGTCAAAGTATTTTTATGAGCAGCAGCAGCTCCTTCTACACCCACTCCCAATCCCACTGCCACTGCCACTGCCACTCCCACTCCCAGGCCCGCCTAGTTGCTTCGGCAATGAAGTCATCCCAAATCTGCGGCTTGTCGTCGTCATAAAAAGCGCCGTCTGTGTGCGTTTTTATGGCTTTTAATTTGATATGCGGCATTTACATAAACAGCTCATTTAGTTAATACAAGAGTGGACAAATCATTTTGGAGCACAGAGCGCAACCGACTTATGCTCGGGAGCTCGACACTGTCCAACATGGTTGATAATATAGTGAAAGTTCGCTTCAAGAAGTCTCGCTTTTAAAGCCAGTTCAATCAAGCCTTCTAAAATGTAGACTGAAATTTTAATATCTTCTGGCATTTCTCATTTAAATTTATTTTAAAAATATGAAAAATAAATATATACAAATATTGGGTCGAACCCAAAGTGCCTCCATATACTCTTTTTCAAATTGTATGCAATAATAAATAAACACGCTAGGAATATTTAAACTTTTCCATCATTCAAATTGCATTTAAAGCCAAGAAGTTCCAATTATTGAGCGATTACTGTACATTTACTGCTCATTAGGTCCTCGCACACACAAAGCTAAGTTGAGCCGCGAATTATTAATTGCTCAGGTGAAGCACTTACACACACAAAGACACACCATACACACGCACACTCGCACACACTCATTCGTCTAACTGGCGCAACAGGAATCCATTTGCACTGATTGCCTTTCGGGACGAGGCCAACACTAAGGCGAGGCGTCGCACAGTACACAGCTGGCCCCGCACCCCTTCGCAGCACGATGCTCTTAAACCGCATCGAACTTGGCTTACTGGCTAAATTCCAGCTAATTACCGCATATTTAAACGCGACTGCTGTGATCTGAACTGCTCTGCATATTCTTTTACCTGGCTAACAAATCTCTCGACATGAATTCTGACTGCAGGCGCAAATGCATCATCGGCAGAAGTCAAGTGGCAAGTGGCAAGTGGCAAGTGGCAGGAGGCAAGTGGCAAGAGGCAACTGCTGCTGCTTTTCTCCACCACACAACTAACTGAATATGCAATGAGGCGGAAGCCAAAACCCAGAACCAAAAGCCAAAGCCAAAGGCAGCTGTGGGAGTGAATGTGTGTGTGTGTGTGTGTATCCTTTGCTCTCTTGAGTGCAGTTTTGTTGTTGTTGTTGTTGTAGTGCTGGTGTTGTTGCTTGTGTCTCGTTATCATTGGTAAATACTAAATTGCCTACAAATATGAAGCAATTATCAAACATAAATGGGAAAAATTATTAATTACATGTGTGCGAGTGCCAATAAGTGTGTGTGTGTGTGCATGTGATTGTGTGTGTGTGAGTGAGTGTCTGGTGCTTTTGTCTTTATTGGAGTGTGTAGTGTGTAGTAATTGCCATCATTGTGTGCAATTGATTGCATCTGGCCGAGGGGCGCCAATATAAACAAACCAATTAAGAGCCAAGTGCACAGGCCCAATCAGAACAAGGAAGAGTCCTCTGGCAGAGATTGCATGGGTAGTGAATACCCTGTACAGAGCTTTAATACGTTCTTAATTCAAATACAAACTATAGAAAGTTAATTCTTAAGTTAATTTTGTTTTTTAGTTCAATCTTAATGTAATATTCTAGACTGCCAAAAAACTTAAGAGGCCTTCGCCTCTTATCGACATATGCACATTTCATTTGCAATAAGTACAGGGTATAGCTATAATAATAACAACAGCAACAGCGAGCAGAACATGTCGTTGCCGAGGCCAAAAAGGGGGCTAAACTTAGGCCAAAAGGGGGCCCGGTCAGCGCCTATGTCAGCGCCGACGTCAGCGCCGACGTCAGCGTCAGCGTCAACGCAGGTCACACAAATGGCAGGCAATGAAAATCAGAGCAAATGGAGCCAATTGTTTTATGAACTTATTGCTCGCTCCTTAACATGCCAGACTGCGAGTATGTAGTTCCTTCCAGTTGAGAGGCGGGCGAGAAAAGCACAGCGACACGCAGAGCAAGGAGCGACGGGTGGGAGGGGGCGAAAAAACAAAAACCAGCTGTAGAAATGCTTATGCTGCAAGAAATGGCAAATTCAAGAGTATATATACTATAGAGGGTATACGGGGTGGGGGCTACGGCGTGGTGTTGTGTTGGTTGAAGCGTAAAATGTATTGCAAACAAATTGTCAAGTATTTTTGTGGCTAACATCTTGGTTGGAGCCTCGCCCATGCCAAAGTCCACTCAGACGCGCCACGGGGACTCGCCCAGACATTTGGGTGGCTTTGGCACAGCTGGGCAGCTGCCTTCCAAAAGGATGTCGCGCGCCAGTCGAATGTCAGTTGAACTGACTTCTGGCATGTGCCGAGAGTACACTCAGCGAAAAATGTAGCACAAAATGCTTACTCCTTGTTCTTTATATTTTGCATATATATATCATTCGTGGATATTCTTAAATCATTCTACGTTTCAAAATAAACCATTTATTAATTTAGTTTTTAAATACTTAAAAAATTAAATAAATTAAATATTTAAAAATTAATAAACTTGGATTAGGTACAATATTTTACTATTAATTTATTTATTATTTATTAATTTATTACAAGAATGTGTGCAATGTTAATAAACCTTCAACGTTTTAGTTGGAATTATAATCAAGACAGCAACCCAGTTTGGGCCTCAAATTCTATTATTTCTAACTAAGAACCGAACCGTGAACTGAAACAGTGATAAATATTTTCATTGATTTGCAGATAATAATTAATTCAAGAACTTTGAGCTTAAAAAAAGTCTCAACTAAAGTTTATACCTCATTTAAAGTTATTCTTATTTTTCGCTGAGTGTCTGTCCGTCTGGTTGCCTGTGCAAATTATGAGCAGTCGCTGACCCGCTGCTCGCTTTCCAGTCCGACTCGAGCCGAGTCGAGTCGAGTCGATTTGACTTGAATGAAAGTGCAAGTGGACTTTATGGCCAACAGGTTGAAAGTCTGTCCCAGCTCTGCAGCTTAATTGAATTATTTATTTTAATTAATGAACGCAAATGACAAACTTGTACTGCATTGCTCATACGCCAGGTGTGCCAGTCAAGTTATCTCGCAGACATCAACAAAAGTTCGCTGCTTAATTATTTGTGTGTTGATGTTCGCGTTGGTGTGTGTGTGCGTGTGTGTGTTTGTGTATGTTTTGCACGCGTCTAATCAAACTTTAAATAGAATTTTGTGCTAGCAACAGCACAACAACTTTGCTGCCCTCTTCTAGCAGGTTGTTAGCCTAGTTCCCCCCGCTCCTCGCCCACCAACCATCACGTACATATCAGAAATGTTTTACAAAGTGAAAATGCATGAAACGTGTGCTTCCCAGAGTTCGTTCGGTTAACTTGCTTTCTTCCCATTTGCCGTTGTTGTAATTCCTGTTGCCGTTTTTGTACCCTGCACCCGTTGCCAATGAATTAGAATGGCGTATAATTGGCAAGTGAAGATGTCACAGGCAGAAGGGCGCATCAACAGCTGAATAGACTGGGATATATGAATCAGGCAGAAGAGCGCATCTTTAACTAATTTTTACAATTTGTATATTACTACAGCTCGAAGCTGGCGACAGGGTATCTGCCAGTCGCGCAGTCTTGCCTAGAGCACTCTGACTTGCTGTTGTTGTTCTTTGTTTGTTTTCCACAAAAGAGCATTTTGTATCCGAGCTGCCGCCTGCCACGTTGCGCAAAGTTTTTGGCCAAAATGTTTTCGCTGCAGTTTCGAGTTGCACAAGTCGAACTCGCAGTCGCAGTCGCAGTCACAGTTCCAGTTGCAGTCGCAGTTTGGGGCAACTGCAACAACAGCAAATGGCGACACATTTCAGGCATTCCCAACACTTTTGCCCGCAATTGTTTGCCAAAGTAGCAGCAGGAGCAGCAGCAGCAGCAGCAGCAACAGCTACAGCAGCTGCAGCAACAGCGCGCTTTTACTTTCTGCGATTTGCAGCAGCAGCTCCTGAGTTGGCCCGCACATAAGCTCTAGCCGGTGCCTGCCACATGCTGTTGACGGTGTTGAAAAGCGGCTCATAAACAGTAAGCTGCTTAGAAAATGCACAAGCGCTAACACATCGACAACTGTCTGCGCTCCGGCCGTGGCATGGCCCATGGAACGTGGCATACTTTACGCTTTATTTCAATTTATAAGTAAACCCTTTTTAACACCAAATCCCTTAAGTCCCCGCGCCCACCCACCAAAGGCAGCAGCAACAACAGCAGCAACAACAGCAGCAGCAGCAGCAGCAGCAGCAGCAGCGGCAACAACAACGCAGCCTGCTGCAGCAATATTTATTTTAAAGCAAATAAGTTCATAAATATGTGCCAGCGTCAGCCTGGGCATCCCTGGGCCATGTGGCTGGCGCCGGCGATTAGGGTCCTTGGAAGGGGGGAGAGCACACTGAGACGTCCTGGTGCGTGCCTTTGTCGCACTGTGGACTGCACATTCCAACAATCCATTGAGCAGTTGATGCAGCAACGATTTTAAAGCCACCAGAGGGAATTGAAGCTGAGCTGCTCGAATCGGGTTGACGAGGAGTCTGCTCAGAGATGGGAGCGTGTCGGATTTTTATCAACACGACAAACTATTTTTAATTGTATAGATGAACGGTGATGTTATTATTAGATTATATAAAAACACACTTTTTTTAATTATTAATTTATGACATTGCTCATTTCTTGACACGAACACGTCGTGTTGAGTCGCGCGTGTCACGCAAAAAAACACGACACGCGCCCAACTCCAGTGAGATAACCATAAATCATTCTATTCATATAATTTCCTTCGTGTTTAGAGGGCGACGCTGTGTGCCAATAAAGTAATTTGTATAAACAATATAATTCATTGCCGACTCCCATTTATCAAAGCTGGAGACACGGCGACAACCCTTCCGCTCCTCAAGCTGCTTTCGCTGGCGGACGTATCATCAAACGCATCTCTTATTTATGCCATCGATGATGACGATGATGTTGATGCTGATGATGATGTTGATGATGATGATGATGACAATGATGATTGTCAACTTGACAACTGTCAACTGTCAGCAACAAAAACTAAAACTACCAAGCTGCAAACAGCTTAAAACAGAGAGAGAGAGAGAGAGAGTGTGAGAGAGCTACACAAGATAGAGACAGACAATTGTGTCGGACTGGGCGCTGAAAAATTGTTAAGCATTTGTTTAGACAGCGCGTTTTGACAACACAAAGCAGGCAAATAAGACGACGCATCGGTGTAATAGCAACGGGCAACCGGGAGGGAAAACTGCTGGAGGGGATCGAGGAAACTCGAGGAAACTCGAGGGGACTTGCCAGCTGAAGATGGTAAATTAATTGAGTTCTGCGACGCGTGCAAGGTGCACAGTGAGTAGCGAAAAGCGTGGTAAGTAGCAGAAACATATATGTTTACAAATATACCAACAGCTGTTAACCGGCTTTGCCCGGCTACGCAATAAAAATGTGTCCGTAAGTGGAAGTGGGAGTAGTAACATTTCCTGAACTCGTCTGAAGCCCTTTGACCGCATTTTATTAGAGATTTTAGCGTATTTTTTCAAAGGAATTTTAAAGATTTTTCATTAGCATACAAAGGGTAACTTGAGTCGCAAGTTGAGCTATCTAGTTCTTATGGTTTGAGCTGTGCTTTGATCACCAATCAATCAGTCATTCAGTCAGTCAATCAATCACTCAGGACAAACAGTTTTGAATATATTTAAATACGTTTACTTAGTTTCTGGTGTTCCACATTGCGTATACGTCATTTGCCTACTTAACAGTCGAGGCAATGAAAACAAAGCATCAAAATGCGAGTATGTGCGTGTGTGTGTCTGTGTGTGTGTGTGTGTGCATCTCACGTCTTATTTGCGCAAATTTCAATTTGTATATTACTTCATATCATAGGAGTATTGAGCGCATTTCTTATGCACATGCATGCAGCACACTAGCAGCTGTGTGTGCGTGTGTGTGGGCATGTGGTGGTATGTGTGCGGTAGTGGGTGTGAGCGTGCGTGCAGACAATGAAATTTATGGAAACGCCAGACGGAATAGCAATAACCTCACCACGCGCAGAGCACCGAGCAGAATATGCTACAAATTTGCTTTATTTAACATGCAAAAAAGTTGTAAAGTTTTTTACACCCGACGCGAGAAATGCTGAGCAGTGAAATTCTCCGTGCGCCTTGTGGCAGGGTATGCCATGTTCGGATTGACGGGCCCTGTATTTTGTTGCTATTTCAGCTGCATTGCATTGTCAGACAAAGTATGTAATGTGTTTTCATGTGATTTCATTTCTGCTGGCAGCCAACCAACCGCCACCCCAAACCACTCCAACCACCCAACCACCCGACGTGTTCGAAATATCGCACGCGCGCGCAGTTTGAGAACTTTCTTGCACCGCTGAAGACTTTGCCACGTATATGAATAACTTGGCGTGCTGCGTTGCCTTCTGCTGCTACTTTAACACTCAGAAAAAAGCTCAAGAATATTGTACTTAAATCAAAATTCTTCCATGGTCATATGGGCACCAAATGTTGTTTATATCGGTTGTCATAAAGCATACACAGATATAAATTATATTATGGCATTTTTGGGGTACAATTAAAGCAACAAAAATATTGCTTACAAATTTTAATAAAGAATAACTCTAGAGGGTATTATTATTATTTTATATAATTAAATACAATTATTAGAACCAAAATTTTTGTTTTTAAATTGAAATGGGAGCTAAAGGCATTCCGCAAAAAAAAGGGTTAAGTTTTGATAAACTGAGAATAGTTTAAAATTCGAACCCTTTCTAGTATGATATTTTTTTTGAGTACAATTACTTGTTGCATACATTTTTGAATGGGTACAGGGTATCTCTAGTCGCGCACAGTGGACTGCAGCCACTTTACTTGGTTCACTAGGATCAAGGCACCCGTTTTCCTCCGTGTGAAACGTCTTCCTTCTGATAAGGATGGCGTTTGAAGCCCAGGAGCATTACTCACAAGCGCCCCTTCGCCTCGCAACGGTTAAAGCCAAGCGCTTTAAGGCACGACCTGATGGCTTAAATTGTTTTTCGGGCAAACAAGATGCACGAGCTGCCTTTGCCGGCATTGACCAAAAGCAATTTGTTGTACAATTTGTTGCAAATTTGGCGGACATGTTGCAGTGAAAGGCGAAAAGCGAAAGCAAACGATGCAACGGTCAGTGTATGTCCTTTATGTCCTGTGTGTCGTATGTCCTGGGCATGGCAATGCTGACAGACGACGGGGACAATGTGTCCTTATTATTGTCGTAATTATCCGTGGAGCGTGCTGCAAGCGTGAAGCAAATGTAAATATAATAAAAATAAAAGCAGTTAAATGAACAAATTGAGTTGAGTCCGGGCCAACGGCGATGTCGCCAACGCCAACGCCAACGTCGCCAGCAGCCGTCAACTTGCCTCGGGGGAGAGTCGTGGGGTAGCCATTGTTGGTGTCTGTATTCTTTTTATTTTTTAATTGCGTTTTTATTCCTTTCAGTTATTTCTCTTTTCTTGTTTTGTTGTTGCTGTTGTTGCCATTCATGTGTGCAGTGACCGAACAGTCGGCAGTCAAAGCCGTAACACGAGCATAGTTCGTGCAACACGTGATGTATGCGTAATATGAGCAAGTGTGTGTGTGTTTGTGTGTGTGTGTGTGGTGAGGCATTGATATCTGCTGCTGGCAGCTCAGCTATTGTGGCCAATGCATGCACAACAGCAGTTGCCACGCTTTAAGCAATGCACCTGCAACTGCCACAGCAGGCGGGGGCAAGGCGAGGCGGGCCAATGGCCATTGCCACGCATGTGAAATGCCTTTAATGAGTTATAAATGCTTCATATGTTTGCCAACGGCTTTGGCTATTTATGGTCAGCTTTGCGGCAATGCCACAAAATTTAATTAGAAGAGCACCAGGCTCTGCCCCAGCCAACCCTCAACACAGTGCCTCCCAATGGGCCCCGGCACTGTGTCACTGGGCTCGCTTAGCACACACACGCACAACAGGCCAGTGCCAGCTGCAGCTATACCCTGTACCCCTTGAAAAACATGGGTAGTAAACAATGCTGCTAGTCGGGTTTGACACGTACCGAAGCGAATTTACTTTAAAAATGGTTTGACTTCAAGAAAACCAAAACAAAGTTTACATTGGGGAACTTGAGAAATTGAGAAAAGATATCAGCCTACTTAGTTATAGAAACTATAATTTATAATACAATGGGAGCGAAAAAGTAAGCTGTAATTCGAATACCATATTTTAGATAAGGTTAGATTAGATTGGTCCCAAGTCCAAAATAAATGCATATATATTGAGTTTTTGATCTTGAACAACATAATATATAATTCAATATTTTATTATAACAAACAAAAATAAATAAATTAAAGAACTACTTTTCAATATATATAATATATTGGTCATATTGGCTTGAATGCTGGTAATTTTTGTTTTCAGCGTCAAGACGTCTAGTATATTAATTTTTACATTTAATGGTATTGTTTTTCTTGTGTCCTTAAAAGTTGCATTTTTTTGCTGAGCCAAATGTACCAAAATTGAGCAATAATACATATCGATTTGTGTGATTTCTTGGTACATTTGTATTTTTTGTGAGGCCGCTAAGTGAATATGAGAGGCATTATTACGAATTATGGACTGAAAACTTTTTCCGTTAAAGCGTAATTGCCGCTAAGTGAACGGCCGCTAACAAGTGTGTAGGTGTATTTTGAATAGGAAGAAAAATATACATGTGAAGGTAACTCAGCGCTAATTAAAGGATATGAACTAGTCTGTCTACTTTCAACTTAAACACTTCCACTTGTTGTTGTTGCTGGTGATGATGCCTTATTTTATTTGCCACATTTATCAGTAGAAACCGCAAAAGCCAGAGAGCCGAGAGCGGCGAGCGGAGAGCGAATGGAGGGCGGCTAACAGGTGCCGCAGAAAATTTTATGAATCATTTATAACTCAATAATCCTGTTGAGTTGATTTTAACCAATAATTGATTATTGTTTCCGCCGGCTCTTATTGCTGTTGTGCATATTGTTGTTGTTGCTGTCGTTGTTGGCGTTGTAAAATGCAGTAATAAATTTATAAATTCATTTCAAACGAATTTGTGTGCGCATTTTTGCGGCAACAGCCGCCGTGGCAGACACTTAAAAAAATATGTGAACGCGAATTGCGTGTGGAAATTTAATACGAATTTTAGAGAAAAATTCGCGTAATAAAACAGCTGCTGCCACTGAGCGTAGCCGGAGAAACGGAGATCCGAGAAACGAGCCCCAACCCGTACTCCAACCCTTATCCGCATATAAACTAGATGAAAACTCAAACTCAAATTTATGCAAATTTTTGTGACTAGTTTTTCTGCAGCTAGGCCTGGCGTGCAGAGTTCCATGAATATTAATGAGACAACACATGGAAATTAGAGTGTGTGTGTGTGTGTGTGGCAAGTCAAACAATTGCTGGCAAATTATGTATTTTAACGTGATTTCGGAAATCAAAATGCGAGCATAGTTTTTGTGCAAATGCAAAGGCAAAAGGAGCCGAGCCAACCAGCTAACAATAATAAGACAGAAGCCGGCAAACTGAAAAGGTGTTGGACCCATGAATATATGACCTGAGCGTGTGCGTCTGTGTGTGTGTGTGTGGAATATACACACACGCATAGAGCGGTATTTATGGTCTGGACAGCAGGCAATTTGTGGCGTGTATAAATTTTAAGCAGTTGAAATTAATGACACGCCTGAAAGTATGCAACAAGCAAACAAACACAACCACACACGCACACTCGCACACACAAATTTGTGGGCCAACTTACACATATAATTAACAAAAATCAAAAACAACAAAAACAACAGCAACAACAATTAATGCTCCACAGGGAGTGAGAAAGCGAGAGAAATGAAATGAAAATTACGACAACTACAAACAAAACTCGCCAAGAGAATGAAAGGGGGGCTCAAATGTAAGTGTGTGCATGTGTGTGTGTGAATTTTCTTGTTTGTTGTAACACACAGTATAAAGTTTTACCGACACTTAAACATCGCTTACATGCACAAACATAAACACACACACTCACGCACACTCAGTATGCAGATAAAGCTGCAACAGATTCCTCTCGCAGCTTTTGTATGCTAGATTGCATCTCGCCAAAGAGTCAAAACACAACAGCAAGGAAAGGGTCCTGCATCCAGGATATACATATGTATACAGAGCACGCAATGGGGGACCTGCTCGAGACGAGGTCAGGCAACAAGACTTTTGCTACATTAAAATTTGGTGCACAGTTTCGACAGGCTGCACTTACTGCTACGACTAAAGGGCTGGCAAAGGGAGGAGTACAAAAAGGGGGAAAAGAACATCATGGATCACAAACATATTTCCATATTTATAATTTGAGAGACTGTCTGCCCACTTGCCCTCCACTGACCCAACGTACAGAGTAAAAACGTTTGTTTCAAAATTTATATAATTTATGTGAATTGCTTTTAATATCGCAATTTAGGGCAACATTTAAAACTTTTTGGCTCTAAATTAAAAACGGAACTTGACATTAAATCGCTTTGGTCACCTCTCTGAGTATTTATGCTTACTATCTCTTTCTCTCTCTCTCTCTCTCTCTCTCTTTTATTTTACTATTAATATTATTATTTGATCAATTATGGCTTCATTCTATTCTATTCACACTTTTTTCTTAATTGTAGTTTAATTTAATTTTATCAAAAATTACATTATTTGCTATGACACTATGTCTTAGGATGTATCCTGTTGAAAGAAAAATGATGTAACATTTCATTTCAATTTTTGTTAACCCTCTTTTTTTCTGTGTAGCTAGAGGTACGCTTAGCTCCTGCTTTAATATCAATAGCAAAAACTTATTCGATGCTTAAATTTGTGTGGCAGTTGACTTGATAGTTGACTCGGCAGCTGGGACAGAGGCGGAGGCAGGGACAGAGGGCATGCATATATACAGACACATATACATATAGAAATTTTTGGCAAACTAACATGTGTCCTAACAATACAAAAGTCAGCTCGAAAATGTTCTTGCAGGGCTGTTGCCAAGTTGGGATTAGCTTGAATAGAAGTCAACCGACAAAGGGCTGAAAACATGCAATCTTTTATTTAATGAGTGCGAGTCAACAGCTCCACTTCAAATTGACACTTTGGCCGCAGTCGTCGGAGTCGCCGCAGCCATCGGGTCAGACGAGGAGTGAAGGGGAGTGAGGGGGAGTGAGGGGAAGTGAGGGGTGGGGTGCGACAAGCCAGCCATGCAAAAGTCGCCTGGCCACACACAGAACTACACACACACACACGCACACACACACACTCGAATGAGTTATTAAGCCATGTTTGCGCTTGTCTCTGGTGTGGCACACATTCATTGAGAAATATTTGCAGTCAGCCTGGCTTTCAAGCTGTCTTTGAGGCGTGATTTGGAAACTTTTCAAATATGTTGGCCATTGCCACTTTTTGTTCACTGCGTCTATGTGTAAGTACACTTGGAGAAAAGCGGTCTTCTAAATACAATAAAAAATTTATAAAATATTTAAAATGTTTTTAAATGTTCTCAAATCACCATTGAAGCCAAATTTTAAAATATACTTAAAATAAGGCTTTGATCAAGTATTAAAATCTTATTATCTTATTACAAGTATTCACATGTTTAAAAAAAAAAAATCTTTTAAAAGTAAAAAATTATATATAATATATATATTTTTCTTTTTGTGTTAAAAAATTGCAACCTCTACTTTGAAAACTTGATGAAAGTAAGAAATTCTTGGCTTCTTTTTCGCAGAGTGTAGTTAAGCCATCTAGCTATCTTGACCGGACTGTCTCCGCCTGTGATCTTTGGCTAGACGTTTGCATTCATTTGATTGGAAAACGCGCTGAAGCAGAAACGGCATCGGCAGCTATACAAAACCAGGCACAGCAGAAGCTACGAATGTCCTTGTGATTTATATTCAGTCACCCGCTCCTCCTCCCCACGATTCAATCATCATTGTCAAGCCCCCTTTGGCTGTCGCGTTGCCAACCTTTTGCAGTAAATGTGTATAGAGAGTTTAACTTGGCCAGGTTTGGCCAGGACGTGCTGCCCGCTTCAACTTCGTGCATGGCTCGGTGCTCCATTAGCAGCAGTTGCCCGCGGGGAGACGGGAAGATGCGAATGCACGTACAACTATGCAGGAGCAGAGCTCAGCTCGGCTCAGCTCACCGCAAATTAGTTTTCAATGGGAACTGTTCACTTTTGGCTCAGTTTTAGACTGCTGGCAGACTCCACACAGGACTCTGGCCACTGTGTGTACGGTTGCCTGGCAAACCGGAATCATTGGAAACATAAATAAATATGCCTTAAACTGCCATATCGGAGCTGGTCAATGGCCAGCAATGACCGTGCCGGCCAATCCACCCTGACATGTATAATAATTTATACATTTATTTCATTTGCTTTGCGACTTGTTTATTTTTGTATTTACTGCCGCTGCCTGCAGCTGCGCCAAATAAAAAATAAAAAATAAAAAAAAAAAACGAAAAAATAACAAAGCAAAACCACAGCAAACATGTGCAAATGTTTAATATTTTAAAAATACTATAAATGTTTATTTATATATATTTATTTTAATTGATTCCTTTTGGTCACCAGCGGGCTTCAAACCCTCAAGGTTATCCCCATATATTTCCTGCTCCTGACCACGGTCAACATCTCTGATGCTGCTGGTCAGTGCGCCTTTCTGTCTACCCCTCGCTCTTCTAGCTGCCCCAACTCAATTCACAAATTTTGTTTATGTTTTGCTGGACGCGACGAGCACATAATTTATTTTGCCCGAGATGTCCTTGTACTGTGAGTCTGTGTGTGTGTGCGCGCCTCGTTGCTGCCTGTCAGCGCCTCTGAGATAAGCTGACTGCGAGAAATATGCGAGCAACTCGGCTCCTGTCACTCCCACCCAGTTGCTCCTAAACCCCCGCCTTCTACTCCTCCTCCTCGTCCTCGTCCTCGTCCTCCTCCGGCTGCAGCCACACGAATGTGCAAATAATGAGCCAGTGGAACAGGAATTGGAAGGCGTAGCGAATGTGAGCAAAATATGGCAAACGCGGCGCTTCTAAGAGCACAACACAGCAGCAGCCAGAAGACATAAATAAAATGATGGCGGTCTTTAATTGGTCACGCCGACACACAAACAACAATTGGCTAAAAGGACCTAATACACTACACAAATGGATTGCGCAAATCGTAAAGTGTGCAATTTTTGCAAGCAAAATATATTTTTCTGGCATAAAATACACCCAATTCTCTTTTTACATAGAAAAATTAAAAAAAAAGAAACGATTTTAATAAAGTCTAAATAAATTATGATTTATAAAAAAGCAAATAATATCAGAAATAAACCTAAGATAAAAATAATAAAATATACATATACTATTTAGACACAACAAAACAAAATAAACGCATACGTTTGCAGTATCGCTGCTTAACTTGAACTATTTTGTTCATTATTTTGGGAAATTATTTCTGTATTGTTATTGCTATTTCTCACTGTAGGTCATTTTTAAACATTCACAACAATCAAACGTATTTTCTCTTCAATTGTCGAAACAAAACTAAAATTTATAATTTATAAATTTATAAATATAAAAAATGCATAAAAAGAATTCATATAATATCGTGTTAAAATAAAACAATTCGTGTAAAACGAGAAAAATGTCAACAAGAAAAAAATCAATTACTCAGAATCTTTAAGCAGTTGGTGCTTTAATAAATCGGACTTAGAAATTAAATAGTATTAACCGAAATAGCAAAAAACTCAGGAAGCACATAAAAAACGTGAGCTTTAGGTTTCCAACAAAAAATCAAACAGCAATTTCTTTTTTACACAAACTTAAAACTACTCTTGCACTACACAACTGGTATGCACAATCGGTTGTGTAGTCTTGGGCAGCCTTAACCGAACAACAAAACAACGGCAGACCCAACGAGCACCGGTCCAGTTGTTGTTGTGCTGCTCGCCAGCGAGGTTAATATGTGCGACTGATTTATGTCCCAGCAGCAGCAGAGTCTCCAACGCGGACGCGAACGCGAACGCAGACTCGGACTGGGATTGGGATTGCGATTGGGATTGAGATTCGGACGTGGCAAGTTGCGCGGATGCTGTGGCCATCTACAGAGCCGGCGCCAGGCGCCAAACGCACGCAGCACATCCTTCATCCTTCAGCATAAAGCGCTCACATGCTCCCCTCCCCCCTTCCTCCGTTGGTCCCCTAGCTTGCGTGGCTCGACGCATTATAAATGATTTTAATAATTTGAAACGATTTGTTTAGTTCTGCATCAAGTCGGATAAACGTCGATGATTAATTAGCAGCCGCGTCTGGACTAGGACTAAAGGACACAGGCCGAAGGAGAGCAGCAGCAACAGCAGCATATTGTTGGGGGCATGTGCTCGAGCGCTCCATTACATAAGCATGTTTTCTATTTTGCCATTTTTATCGCTTAGCCATTAAATTGTATGTTTCCAGTGAATAGGCATTTGCCTACCAAGTGCGACTGCCCCGGCGGAATGGGGATGGGGATGGCGGTGAGGGGGATAGCGGGAGCGGTGTGCGTGGTGAACTGCTGTATGGTTGATTGTTATTGCTGCCTCTATTGCCGTTAATCAACTTTGTGTTTTGTTCGCGCATCTTCCTCAAAGCGAAAATTAATTGGCTACCCACCTCCACCACGGCCGCAGCGCGTTTACTTTTTTCCCCCACAAGGCATGGCTCGAGTTGTGATTCTCGCCTTAGTTAATTGATAAATGGGCAAAATGGTTGGGTTGAGCGCTTACAATTTGGGATCTATCAGCGCCCGACACAAACATAAACATGCACATTTATGTATGTATGTGTGTGCATGCAAACAACAAATGTACTCAAGCCTTTTGTTTGCACACATCTAGAATATTACATATTATTATTATATTCACAATATACTACATTAATTATTAATAATAATAATGATAAAAATAATAAAAATAATAAAAATAATAATAATAATAATAATTATAATAATAATAATAATAATAATAATAATAATAATAATAATAATAATAATAATAATAATAATAATAATAATTATAATAATAATAATAATAATAATAATAATAATAATAATAATAAAAATAATAATACCTCTCAAGTAATTTAACCAATGCTTCTTGACAATGCTTTTCTTACACGTCTCTCTCTCTCTCTCTGTCATTTGCTGCTATACTGCATATACGACTTCAGATCATGTAATGTTAAACTGGCAACTGTTATTAAACTGTATGTAAAGTTACCATTTTGTTGTTGCTCTTACTGTTAGTTTACATCACCTGCATATGCTGCAGATTATTTAAGTTTTGTGAAGGAAAATGTTAAATTGGCAACTGTTATTAATTCTCCACGTATTATGTAAATGTTAAATTGTTATGCACTCGCCTTTTACCTTTTATAAAGTAATTAAATTTACCAAAAATAAAAATTAATTATTTACACAATTTAACAACGGGCGAGCGACTTCAAAACCAATTTATGCAAATGCATACGTAAATATTTGCATTGAAATGTACACAATACCAAATTGAAATTATTGTTATATATGCATATACGTATGTGTGTGTGTATGTGTGTGAGCGTGCATCCTTCTGACTTGTGAGTTAACCACATCCGCATCTCATGCATCGCTCGGTCAAACCTCGAATGCCAATGTCCTGGGCTACTCTGAGTCAAATAACAAACTGTTTCTAAGGACCAGCTGCTGCTGCTGTTGCTACTATTACTGCTGTTGCTGCTGCTGGGGCCATTTGTTTTCGAGTGTAGAAAACATTAATTTAAGCTCAAATACTTTGTAGGCAGCACTTAATTACGAGCGAGAGAGTGAGAGAGCGATAGCTGTTCCATTTGATACCTGGGCCAATTTGTCCATCTGTTGGCAATTTGTCAATGCGTCAGTTATTGACACATTTAATCCATAATTGTCAGCATTATTTGCCGGACAAATTTAAAGCCATAAATTGATATATAAAGAGTTATAAATATGTTGCCAACGGATGCTGCCAGCGGCAATATGCATAAATTTATTTATTATTTGGAATGCATGTAATTTCAGTTCACTTTCCATGTGCATATAATTTTTAATATTTTTGTATACCCTTGCAAGGAGTACTACAATTCTGTTATGAAAGTGGGTTTATGCTTACCCACACACAATCCTCAAATAATATATTCCAAATAAAAGCACCTCTAAACGAGTTACAATCAAGTGGCAAGAGCATATCCCTTTTTGACGAAGGATTTTCAATTCAATATATAAACAATTCAATATTATAACAAGTAAGAAAGTTGCATTCAGGTGGAACTGGCTGGGCAATACTCATTCACAGTATAATAATAAAATGACACAAAATTTAATTTCATAATTATTTTTGATCGAGTTTGCGAGTTAGAATTAATGAGGTACCATTCGACGCGTGATTCGAGATGTATATGTATATCTGATGAACCATGTTGCGTTATGCATCTTCTAGTTTAAACGACACCTTTCAATATATCTCGATATGATCGGAATATCGTAGCTAAACTTCAAAACTTCTCGTATATAATGCTAGCGGCTTTTTGCACACTTCATGGTGCTTCGACACTAGCGCGAACTGCCTCAGCATTGATATATGTATACCATATATTTATGCTAACGGTAAAATTGTTTTTTTTTTTAAATTTTTTTTATGGTTATCTTAGGGTATCCTCACCGAACTTGGCAATCGAGAAATTCACTCTGCTCAAAATATATTCGAAACATCTTATCAACATCAGCCTCCATTGGAGCAATCGGTCGAAAAATCAGTTTTTAAGTGAAACATTTTTTACAAGGGTATTTAATATTCGTCGCTCAACGAATGACATTGTCTTCTTGTTTTTATTATTTTTATTTGGTTGATTATTTTTAGTAATGCATTACGACAGGCAGGCCGAGCATAAATCATAATGCAAGACAAATACTTAATATTAGTTAATTCACAATTTGCATATTTATGCATATTTATTGACGGTCGAACAGGCTCCACGCTGCAGGGCACAGACAACAGAAATTCGCATTTCTGCGTCCATTTATAACATTTACAATTTAAATCGTTTTATTAATATATTTTATTAAACATCATTAAATGGCCATAGCTTGCAGAGCGCCTGTGTGGGAGGGTTTGATAGATATCCAGCGTTGTGCAGCTAATTAAAATGACCGATCACTGACAAAATGTAGCACCTCATTAAGCTTCAGTTTCGACTAGTTGCATCTGGCACCCCCTCCCCTCCCGCTTTCTCTTTGGTGCCTGCACCTGATATTGCTCCTTAATGTGGCTACTGTCTGAGCGCATGACAATGCCATTTAATTAATTGGAAAAATCAAGAGTTTCAATTACGTCGCATGCATTGCGAACTAACTGATGGGAATCTATGGGCAAACATGCATAGAAACCAGAACATACACTGAGAGAAACTCATTTTTTATTTTTATGAGAAAACTTAAAAAAATGAGACAAATTTAAAACATTGCTACGTCGAAAAAATAGATAAACCGGCTCCCGTACTAAATTTAGGTATTATTGGGATGGATTTAATGTTTAGCAAGAGTTACTTGCTTTGCGCTCTGAGTGTACACACATGCCACGTATATTTCTAAGTGCAACATTTAAGAGCTAGCTGCGCAAAGTCATCCGTAATATATATATAAATACATCTGGTACGGTAAAAGAGAAGATACATGTATAATGAAATGTTAATTATCTGACACTTTGATTTAAGAGCTCATCTCGTCCACTGCATAAATAGAATATTTAAGCCATTTGCCTCGTTTTGGTTCTCAGTCCATATTCATGATGCGATGATTGCAATTGCGATTGCTTCACGTTCGATTAGTTTGAGTGCAGGTACGTACCTATCCACATATATGTATGTATGTATATGTATTCATATCGCTCATATCGATTCGATGGCTATGTTAATCAACTGCCTTGCACTCAAACGCACTGCTCACTTGCCGTGTAGTGCATTCAATTACTTAGTATAATTGAATACCCACGACTTAATGCATACACTTACCTATCGCATGCGCCGCACCTGCAGCCCACATTTTGTCACGGGTGAAATTAATTAATAACTGCACTCGCCGGATGACGGATTGTCTTCGAGGTGCAATAAAAACTGTGCCCTGGCGTGTTGAGGTCATTATGTCAGGACGGGTCGTTGGGCGTGGTGCAGCTGGAGGTGTTGATTAAATGGATGCCAAATGAATTAACACGAATTCTGTCTATAATCGGGCGCCTTGGCGCAGCAGAGCAACGCTCGCCGATGATTGTGAATAAATCTTGTTGGCCCTAAAGAAAGTATTCTAACACTTTTTCATTACTGCTCCTCAGCCTGTCGTTGTTGTTGCCCTGTTTATTTTCAAGCTTTTTGATACCCTGTATCCATTGAAAATTGATTAAAGGAGGTTTGCTTGTGGATTCCCATATGACTATCCAAGTTCAGCTCCTTTTAGAGACATCAAATTTGGTAAACAGGCATAAAAGTTATATAAGATTAAAATGTATTATTAAAAAATATATTAGGGCAACTCAAAGCTAAATACAGGATAACTCTTACTCGGGCACTTTTAACCATTCACTTTTTATTGTTTTCAAGTTTTTTGCATATTTTGCCTAACTTCGTTTGCCGACTGAGAGTGTGGGTCGTAGGGTTGTGGGGTGTTTATGCGGGGAGGGGGGGTAAGCTGGAAGCTGGGTTATAAATTTATTGCTGAACTTTGAAATACCACGGCCGCAGCTACTTCCTCAGCTGGCTGAAGTCGAAGCGTTTTAAAGAAAAACTTCTGCTGCTGTATTTTTCGCAATTATCCTTGAAAATGCAGCAGCCAAACTTGGAGCGTGTTGAAGGATGCAACGGAAATGTGTTTGGGGTGTTGACACCAGAGCAGAGGCTAAAACTAAAGCCGAATCGGAGTCCGAGACTGAGACTGGGACGCGGATTGCGACTGAGACGGGGGTCAGAGCTGCGAATAATTTATTAGTTGCCTAAAGAAATCATTTATTTGTCGTTCTTATACCCTTGCAAAAAAGGTAGCATAAGTTTTTCACGAAAGTTGTAATGCCGTTTCCCCGTTAAGTAAATATTTATATCGGACGCTTGATATTACAACTCTTCCTTTAGTAATCCTTTAAGTCAGAAGTGACTTTTTTAATTTTAATAGAGTACAGTTGTATAGCTCAATAATATATCTTAACTAAACTGGGCCTTTGAGAGTGTCTCTGCACTACCAACATACGAGCAAAATAATATCAAACTATTAATATTACGAACTGCTGTATAATAAAGCCTAATGTAGAAACTAAATAACAGCGTCTGCATGTCTGCGATGGTATTTAATCTTCGGTACCCCGAAGATGAACCTTTTTCTTGTTTCATTTGTTGACCTACTGTTTGTGGCAGGCAATGTGTAAAGCCCAGTTTTAGTTGCACAGTAACTTTTCCTAGTCCATTTTATGGTTCGTGCATTGGCTAAAGTTTGAGCAGCACTGCATCCCAGCTGAACGGCCGTTTGGGACAAGCAATTCGAGGGTTCGAGGCAGCGCTAAGTTAAGAGTTGTGATTTTATTAAAATACGTACACTTCACATTTACAATATGACGAGAATTGCAACAAAGGTTAAGAGTTCCTTAGGTTCTAGATACCGCTCGGCTGGGCACAGTTACATTTTTCAGCTCAGCTCAGCTCAGACTGGAGTGCGGTTTGCCGTTGATTAGAAATATGTTTCGATTCGGATTGATTACGATTAGCAACTAGTAGTTAAATATTAACAGCAGCAGCAGCACCTGGCTCCCCCCTCCTCCTCTCGACCTCTTACTTTGACTTGGCCGTGCGTAAATTCGATGCCGACAGCAGCGAGCGGGCGGGCGGCGGACGCTCGTCGATCTGGTAACCATTTTGTCGGCGCGCGGGCGCCTCATGCTTGCGGCCCAGCCGGCTCAGCGTGCTCGCACTGGTGGCTCCATTATGCGGCGGCGGTTTGCGCGGCAGCGTGGATATCTGCAAAGGAATTAAAGTACATTGAAATCAAGTAATAACGTTGCAGTCGGGTGTAACCGACTTCGCAATACCCGTTCACAGTATAACAACAGTTTAAACCAGTCGAAAACGGTCTTACCTATTATTGTTATCTTTGAAAAATATAGATTTTTGTAGTTTGTGGGGGCTTGATCTTTAGAGGAGATCTGTCAAATTTGATGACTCTAGCTCTATAATTGTGGCAGATATGGATTTTCGATGTTTACCCGCCCCAAGATATACAGATTCTAGCGATTTATCCGCCCTGGTGGGCGTATCCCAAAATAATTATGTGTGCGATCGTTAAAGGAGATTTTTAGTAATCTGTCAGAAAAAATTGTATGGATCTCAGTTTAAAACTAAGGGTGATATAAAAAGTAAATAAATTTAACACGCACAATGTGGGCGCAGCGAAAACAAATTTTTTGTGAGATCTTTTGTCAGATCTGTTACATCTGAAGAAGATAAATAGATTGTAGCGAATTTCCACTCCTGCAGTGGGAACAGCCAAAAAATCTTAATACTTTATCTGAGGTGGGTATATACGAGTACATATTTAAAATATCAAGCCTTGAGCTTCAATAGAGGCGAAAGAAATTGCATTCATAGGGACAGACGGACGGACGGACGGACAGACGGACTGACAGATATATTCTGGATAAGCAAAATGGAGGTGGACCTACGCGTTTGTTCTGCTCCTGGGAGTAGTTGATCTCATAGCCCTCGCTGATGTGCTTGGGCTTCCAGGGCGCCAGCATGGACACCGAGCGTGAGACGGTGCGCGTCATGGGCTGCAGCGGCGGTTTGCCACCACCGGCTGCCGATGCTGCCGATCCGCCTGCCCCGGCGCCCTTGCGCAGGTCGTCGCGCGACATGGAGCGACGGCGCAGATTGTATGGCTGTGGTATATCACCCACGGTGGTGGCATGCAGATAGACCACGCTGCGCTGGCTATGCAGGCTTGACTCTCCCTCCGTGCCAGAGCTCTCGGCGGGATAGCGCTCGCGTTCCCTGCAAAAGAAATTGAATATTTGAAATGTTTGAATATACGCCGATGTTGGGGATTCTCCGTCCGACCACTTACTTGCCATAGCCGCCGTCGACTGCGCTGGCGTGCAAGCCTCGGCGATCTGCACTGCGCGCCGGTTTGGGCGGCCCCAGCAGCGGTCGCTCCTCGAAGCGCTGCGGCATATCCGCCGAGCGCTCCAGGGACATGGCTCGCTGTGCATTGCCGCGCTTGTGCCGCTCCACTGGCTCCGGCTCCGAGCCGCTCTCCGAAATGTCGTGCAGCTCGCGGGAGCGCGAATAGTGGCGTCTCTTGCGGAAGTCAACCTCGTCGCCGCCGTGCTCCAGATGCTGCATCGAGCTGGCGCGTTGCCGCGCCGCTGTCGCTGCCTGGCCCGACAGACTCTGCCGGTAATCGCGCGTCGGCGGCGGCGGACTGCGGTCCAGATTGTAGGCGCTCTGCGAGTGCTTCGACTGCGCGAGCTGTGTGCGCCGACTGTGTGTGTAAAGGAGCTGCTTAGTCAGAGTTTAAGCCGGAGATGGGCGAATTACAGTGAACGCTCTAGCAACGAACAGCTGCTTTTAAGACACAGTTTCTTAAGCCTGGCAATTCTCTAAGTCCCAGCCTTTTTCCTAATTATTGTAACCTTATTTAAACGTTCTTTCAACAAGGTTAGACAAAACAAGTAAGAGTGCTCCAGTCGGGAGGACCCGACTAGTAGATACCCTGAACCCAGCTGCCAACGGTCGTTACATACATTTCAACCCCCTTGCACTCTTACACACTTACACAAAAATATGCCGCAAGCTGCGCACTTTACTCAGCGGCTACGCTTGCCACCCAATAAGGAAAATAAATTCTTAAATAATTCTAAGTTTATTTTTAACTTTTTTTATATTTGTATTTTTGTAAGATTTTCATGAATTAACAAGAGCATTCAAATCTATGTACAAACCAAAAGGCAAGTCTTTAGTACTTGAATTGCGTTGTTTTTTATATTGGTATCGAGTGGGGAAATGTAAAATCAAAATCTGAAATCCAAAAACCCCCGATCCGCGTCTACTTTACGAGACCATAATAGACCAAATTTTGTGGCTCTTGCTCTTATAATCTCCGAGATTTGCTAAGGAAACCTAGCTTTCACTGTACTTACCGCGGCATGCTGCTGGCCTTCGATATTGTTGGCGGATTCGAGTCCAAGTCGGTGTCGCCAAAGAAACGCAAATTCTTGGCCGGCGCCGCGGACGCGTTGCGTTTGGTGCGCTTCAGACTGGAGGTGGGCTCGTTGTGTCCATTGACCGAAACGTTTAGCTGGAAAGGGACAAGAAAGTTTAAGTGGATGTCCCTCGATGTGGCACTTGCTGGCTGCACTTACCTGCTCCTTGGGATTGCTTTTGGCGCGCCGATCCAGCGACTTGAACCAGCTCGTCTTCTCGGCTTTGACTGGCGTCGAGGTGGCTGCTTCCTTCTGCTTCTTGGGCGGCTTCTCCGCGGCGCCGCGCTTCAGCAGCAGTGGACTCGCTTTCGGCGTGGAGAGCCGGCGTCGCATAGAGATGTCCATAGTCTGTCCAATTGGCAAAGAATTTGATTTAGTTTCGCTCACGCTCTTGTCTAACCGGGTCAAAGGTTTTACCATTGCACAAGTGGCAGCGGCAACAGGTTGCCGACGCCGCTGCCAGCGAATGTGGGGCAGGTGGCCTTTGCACGAGCCTTGCCACAACTCATGCCTATCTAATGAGTGGCTGTGCCTGAGACTGTGCCTGTTAGCGTTGACTGTTGACTGTGGCTGTAACTGTGGCTCTGGCTCTGGCTGTTGCTTGTGGGGGCGCACCAACAACAACAAGAGTCCGAGCGTATTCGACTAGAAGGCACCCTGTACCCAGCTCTGAGCTCTCGTAAAACTTGTTTGTACTTTTTATTTTAGTTATCCCTAGCTCTTGTTATCTCTGAGATATGGTTAAAAAGCATTTGTGCTGAAAGTCGATATTTATCGATTGTGAAAAAACATCGATAATTTATTGACCTTGAAGTCACCCAGAGTCCTTAATAATTAATTGATTCTCAACAAAATGTCAAGCGTTATCGATAATTTATGGATTATAAAAACATCGATAACTTTCGATACATGAAAATAAAATTTTCATCGGCATACGAAAATTATATTCGCAATGTGGAGTCGCAATTTTTAAAGCAGTTGTACAGACAGCTCGTCGTATATATGTATGTAAATATATGTTGTGCGATCGAAGATAAGTCTTTTTACTAGTTACAAACATTTGCATATGATCATAATACCCCGCCCACTTTAATTTGGTACAGGGTATAACAATGTCAGCTCACGTTGCAAACAAACTTGTTTTGCCATTTGCGAATGCGAATTCGCTCGTTTTGGCCCAATGAGACTTTGGCCCACTTGCGGTTGATATTATATTTAGGCAAGTACGAATATGAGTGCCGAGTACGACTACGAGTGTGAGTGTGAGTGCGAGTGCGAGTGTTTGCCCTGAATGTGCCAGGGTATTTATGTTTGTTCTGTGCTGCTGCTGTTGTTGCCAACAAACTAAACATTCAAATGGAATGTCAAACGAGAATACGAGAGCTAAGCTGAGCTGAACAATTTGAGACGACGATTACGCACCCACCAAGTAATTAAATATTCAAATATACCAGCGTAGAGCCGCCTTAATATAGTTTATGGCCCAGCTTGGGCCATAAATTAGCTAACAACATTATTGGCGCACCATTTGCTGCTCTTCACATATTTATTTATTTATTTCTTCGTTTTATTTTTTGGTCATGTAGAATCTTCGAAATGAATGCCAGCACTTTATGTTTCTTTGAAACATTTATTGTGCGATTTCGGGCGGCTGATTTTTTATGGCCATCGGGCATGAGCATGAATAATAGCCGCATATTGTCCAAATCGTTTACCACCAAAGCAACCACTCGAAAGTTTTGAGCACCACCTCAATACCACGGCGGCACGCAAGCATTTTGACAACGGTCCACAAACACACACACACACACAGATGGGGGCCACACCTTTTGATTTAGCATTCAATAAACCACAAACGAATCTTCAATCGTGTCTGGCCCCAACTAACGCCCGCGCACTCCTGCAGGATAAATATTTGTGAATTTTGGGCATTCATAAAAGAGCTGGGCGTGTGTCGTGTTCTCTATAGTGACACAAACACACACGACTCAACATGACGTGCTTGTGCTATCAAATCAACACGAGAACACGAGTTGACAAAGATATTGCCTATATCATATTGTTCAAAAAGATTTTGAAAGTTATAAATTGAAAATTACTTTACTTACTTTATATATATATATATATATATATATATGTTTTAACAAATTCTTGATTACACTAAAAAATTTTTGTTTAATCAATTTGAGGCAGCAAATATTAAATCTTTATGGAAAAAATTTATTTTTGGAAAAAAAAGAAATAAAAAATCACTGCTTTCAGGAGACCTTCGGGCAATCACTGACCACCCTCTGTTGTGAGCAGGGGCATAGCTTGCCGGACGGGCCAAAAACTCTAGGTCAGTGATTTCCAATTTGTGTCTTATCATTTCTATCTTTCAAATACTAATTATTATTATTAATATTGTATCTTGAATTTTTCCTAAATATTTGGTATATCATTTAGATGAGATTTACATAGAAGAATATATTTCTTTTACTAACGCCTTCCATTTAGCTGTAACAGCTAATAAGGTCACTGACAACAATTAGCTGTGATTTGGGGCATAGCTAGCCGGGCATATTTATTTAACAACTGTCAAATAATACAACTTTATGAACCAAAACATATGTTTTGGATTTAGTTCAGATTCGAATGTTTTTTTTTTCCAAACTGATTCAGTTTAGGGTTCAAATTTCAAAATTTACAAACTATACATTTGCAGACTTGAATTAAACATATATTTGATTGTACTTATTTACTTTCGTTGACAAACTTTGTCGACTGTTTAAAAAAATAAATAAATAATATTTTGTCTTATCTTCGTGCTCGTTTCGTGCTATGTCAAGGAAATCGAATAGACGCCCATCTCTAGCGCATATGCCGTAACCCGCTGAGCTGGCCAAAAAAGATGCTAATTTGTTTGACGCTACCAAAATGTGTGGTGGGGCGAGTCGAGGCAAGCCGGGCAAGGGGCGGGCGGGGTCTTGTGTCTTGCGGCAATATCCGCTAGAACGAGCTGCTGGGGCTGGCAACATCCTCTCGGCAAGGTCTCGTAAGCCCACAAATCCGCTCAAGCATTGCAAATTGGCTAAGCCCAAGCTGCAGTTGCAGCTCCAGCTCCAGCTCGAGCATTGCGCAATGTAACGCAATGGCAATTGGCTTCGGGCCCCAACACCTCGGCACAGTAGCCCAAAAGCGTTTTTGCAGCGGAATCTGTGCGCAGCTAAATCAATTTCTTATACGCCCCGTTGGCCGTCGCCTTGCTGTCAGCTCGCCTAGGCTTCAAGCAGAGAAAAAGAGCGAGAGAGAGAACTTGATAGACTGACAAACTGAGTTACTGACAGCCGCTGCGTGGGCCTCGCTTAGCGCTTTTGTTCTAGCTTAAACGTTTGACTGACGCCTCGTCGCTGAATCGCTGCGAGCTTTCAGTTCGCAACTCTATTTGGCCAACGCGTCGCAACGTCCGTTTATTACTTAAACACAATTTCAAGCATTCTTTATGGCGGACTACGTCTTGATTTGATTTGATTTGATTTGGTTCTCAGATCTGTCTCTAAGTGGCCGCAGCTGACATGACGTCTTGTCGCTGCACCATTTTCGGCTGTGCCCCGACGCCCACCTGGACAGTGAGCAGGAAGTAGCCCCAAACACAAAGCAAGTAAGCAATATATTTAAATTTTACCTTGCGGAACATCAAATACCCTTGCAGACATGCAAAGTAGGTTTCTAACTTTTTTTAACTACACAAACGTTTTCATATGAAAACTAAATTTCTGAACAATTGTTCTTATGGAATCTATGAGATAAAGTAACCCGATGTTATTAATATTTTGCATTATATATACATTGCATTATATAACTAACTTAGTTATATAATAAAGTTTGAGTTTGATAGGAATATCTTGAAAAACAAAAAACTCTATTTGCGAATAATAGTTCCTATGACAGCTATATAACATAGTTTTCTGGCTCATTAATTTTTATTTTCTATTTTGTATAGATAATTTATTGAGCTAACTTATAAATACTATTTTGTAGCATTGTTATTTCGCTTGGCGGACTGTAACATATGCATTTTCTGCAACAACAAAGATAGATCTAAGGCAAATTTCATTTAGATAGCTTGCATATAACTTGCCCTAATCAAAATGGAGGCTCAAACATGTCTCCTTCAATGCGTTACGCATTTCGTGTCAAAACTCGAATACCCTCGGCCAAGAGTATTCAAAATAGCAACAAGAATTGCGAATATTCGCACGTACCGCAACTTGGGGGCGACTGTGGCATGTGAGACCCATCGCCGCAAGTCTTGATTAATTCGAAATTAATAATGGCCAAACCCATGACCAAATGTTCGACCAAATGTTAAGCAGCTCGCCTGGCCAAATCTGACCCACCTGGGGGTTCAACGAACTCGACGCAAGCGCCATCAAATGGCCATTAAGAGCTAGGTTAGACTCACCTTTGGTTCGCGTGAGGTCTCTTCGATTGGGGCTTGATGTTCGCGGTAGCGCGAACGCATCTCCTCCTCCCGGACCATGTAGCGCTCCCTGCTCTCCCTCTCTCTCTCCTTGGCCTTGTCCTTGTCCTTGTCGCGGCGACTCAGGGTGCTGCTGTTGGTCCCATTGGTGAGCCGCGACTGCGCATCTTTCTTGCCGCTGGACACGTTGCTGCCGCTGCTGCGTCCGCTGCCGCCGCCATTGCTGCCGCTGCCAGCGCCCGTGAACAGCTGCTTCACCTTCTCGAATCCGCCCAGCTTCTTGTTGCGCTTCAGCGTGCTCGACTCGCGCTCCTCGCGCTGCTTCACATGCGACTGCGCCTGCGCCTGCTGCTCGCGGCGCCGCAATGTGCTCGTGGACACCGGATACTTGTCCAGGTGCGGATCGAAGTGGGAGCCGTCGTCTATGGAGCGCTCCCGGTACACATAGCTGTGTTCGCGGCGCAGACGCGTCGGCGCCGACTGCCGCTGCTGCTGAAGCTGCTGGAGCTGTTGGGCGCTCTCGCGACGCTCCTTGCGCAAAAAGGACTCGCAAGCCCTCATATCATCAAGGGCCGTGCGCTTGCGCCATCTATGGGAAAATAATCAAAGTTGAGTCACCCTCTACTTAGATATATATAAGAGCTCACCTTGTGGTTAAGTCGCCATTGAAGGACTCCTTGCGAAAATCGTTCTCGATTCCCGAGTCCCCCTTGTCGAAGCTGCGCTGCTGCAGTTTGTCGCGCTTCAGGCTGCTCTGCCAGTAGTCCTGGGGCTGCGACAGACGTCCGCGCTCCGTGATGCGCAGCTCTGGCGATGATCTGTACTGATCCGTGCCCGTCAGCTGCGAGTCCAGGCTCTTCGGCTCCTGCTCCTGGCGCTCTGCCGAATTGTAGTCGCGCTCGAGCTCTCGCGGCGAGGAGCCGAGACGTTCCCGATGCCGCGACTCGCGCACCTGCCCATCCCTCTGCGTCTCCCGCACGTAGGTCTCCTTGATGCCGCCGTGGCCGTCGTCGTAGTACTTGGTGTGCCGATACCGAGAGCTCTTCTCCATCTTTGGCAGCGTTGTACTGCCATCGGCCGTCGGGTACGGGCGCTCCTGTGCGTACTCCAGCTGGACAGGCCGATGGTAACGTTCATCGGTAGCCAGCTCACGTTCCTGTTCCCGCTCCCGCTCCGGGCTGTAGTACTCGCGCATTCTCTCGCGCTCCTGCCTGTAGTTGTACTGGCGCTCCAATGTGGCAGCCTCGCCAAAGCGACGGGTCAGTATGCGGTTCTCCAGCTGCGCCCGCCTGTAGCCCAACTCGTCCAGATATGGCGCCGGACTGACGCTTCGGATGACCGGCACAATTGGTGGCTCTGCATGTCGTTCCCTCTCACGCTCCCTTTCCCTTTCTCGTTTTGGTTGCTCGTCCTCGTAGTAGACCTTGCGTGTCTCAAAGCCCAGGCCCTCATCCTCGTCGCTGAGATTGCGTGGGCTCAGCTGCTGCCAGGGCGACGGCGAATGGGAGCTGGCTGGGAGTCGCGTTGTCGTCGCTCCTCCGTTCTGAACCGGAGAGTAGCTGGCTTGCTGCGGCCTGTCAGTGGCCCTGGGCGGCCTGGGCGGCGCGAATTCGCGCTGGGGCGTGCGCGAATCGCGCGAGAAAACACGCTGCGGCTCGTCGCTGTGATCGAGCTGGGCGTAGGTGATGCCCTCGTTGGGCCGTATGTAGGAGAAGGCCGGCTGACTTATGACCGGCTGCGGCGAAAAGCGCTCCATCGAGAGCCGCTTCACGAGACTGTCGACGGTGCGGCCCTTGGTCAGCGGCAAGCGCTCCGCGGGCAGCTGCGAGCTGTGCATATTCTCGCTGGATTTGGACTTGAGAGTCGCAATGCGATCGCGTATGCCAGCTGAAATGGTTACTCCTGTTGATGTGCCTGTACCAGATGCTGTACCTGTACCTGTACCTGTCCCAGATGCTGGCTGCTTTTTTAACAATGGTCCGTCCACCTGCGCCTTGCAACGGCTGCGCGAGAGCAGCTCGGTCAGGCCCAGCTCGCTCTCATGCTTCTCGCGCACGGTAACGGCGTCCGACTTGCGTCTCTCTCGTTCACGAAAAAAGTCCTGCTCGAAGTAGTCCTCGCGCTGCGCGTGCTCGATGATGGGACTCAGCTGTTGCTTGACTCCGCTCGTGCTGTCGTTCTTCTTGCTCAGTTTGCTGCGCGCCTCCTTGTGGCTGCCGCTGCCGACATCACTTTTGCTACGAACTAAACGCCGACCGCCGCCGTCCTCGAAGCGTGGATCCCGGTCCAATTGGCTGGCATTCGCGTCGCTCGACTTGCGACTGAATAGCCCAAAGATGGAGGGGCGCTTGGCTGGTTTCTTGGCCGCCGCGTCGCTGACACTGCGCGCCACGGGCTTGCCCTTCTTGCGGCGCGTGGGCAGCGAGTGGAAGCGCTGCGAATCGCTGGACGCGCTTTGGCGCTTCTGCTTGACGCGGAATGTGGGTATATTATCGCCGTTGGCTGCCTTGCTCTGGTGCTGTCCAGCCTGGGCGATGACCAAAGCGGCCTCCTTGCGTATGTCCTCGGGATCGATGTCCGGCGGTAGCTGATGGTAGCCCTGTGGTAAACTGCCGCCAATGGGCGCTAGATCTGTCGTCTCGTAGTCGTACTCCGAGGGCTCGTTGGCACGCTTAGCTGCAGAGAGTACCAGAAAGACAAAGACAGAGAGAGAGGAGGTTTAGCAAAAATCACAAACGGCTCCGGCGAACTAGTTCGCATTCATGTAATGACAATTAGCACATTAGCCGACGCTCGCCTGCGCTGGCGATGATGTAATACGTATTTGCCAGCCAGCCGCAGCTGTTGGCCAGCCTCAAAGTGTGAATTGGCAACAGCTGCCTGCTAAATAAGGCAGCCCGACTG
The DNA here is from genome assembly GCA_035041545.1 of Drosophila colorata. Classification (NCBI taxonomy): domain Eukaryota; kingdom Metazoa; phylum Arthropoda; class Insecta; order Diptera; family Drosophilidae; genus Drosophila; species Drosophila colorata. Next base: position 1,366,368 of record JAWNLD010000233.1, read on the forward strand.
AGTCGGCCTGTTGCGACTAACAATGGATACAGCATTAGCCCACGTCTCTTCGAACGTGTAGTCTGTAATCGGGCGCTGTAAGCGCTAATGGCCATTGAAGAGTCTTTGCCTGGCGAGCCGAGCCAAGGCGAAAGAGGCGAACGAGGCGCTACTTGCGCGATTCTATTCGAAGATGTTAAAGATTCTTCTACCACTTCCTCACTTGTTCATAATCATTATTATTTAATACCCCGAAAACAAAACAAAAAATAGCAACAAAAAACGTGCCGGGCTATCGCAAGCAGCCAAAGCAAAGCGATCATCATGACCAAAAACAAGATTGCCGACCAGCAACACCAAAACTACAGCAGGCAGCCAGTAAACAGCAGAAACGTGCGTGTTCTCTGATAGCTTTTTCAACTCTTTGTTTCTGCTTTTTTGTTTTTTTTTTTTTTGCTGCTGTTTCGTTGCTTCTCTTGCCCCGGCTCAGCAGCTCGACGGCAGCTGAACGGGAGCAATCACAACCCAGTACGCACGAGATTACCCATCTTGACATTCAGCACTTGTTATGCGATAGAACATGCTGCACATCACATCCATCACACAACTCACGTGTTAGGCCAGCACAAGTTCGTGGCCTAAGTCATTTGTTTTACCTGCATTGACCTTGACTTTGCTAAACAACTGCTAAAGTGCGACGAAGTTGAACAGTTAAACAAATGCTCTCGAATCCATAATATTTCCCATTAGACGATACAAAATATGTTAAAACCGATTAAAAACAATTTTTCGGGATTCCAATAAAAAGCACAAGTTCGGATATGTTCCAAATTGAATGCATTTTATATGCAAAATGAAAATCTAGAGGACAATCTATGATCAAAATTTTAACAAATATGAAAAGTAAATAACAAATTTAAAAAAAAAAAAAATGTTTTCCATAATGCAGATGTCTTCAAACATCAAAAACCGTTCAGTTTTGGCAGTTTGAGTCATAGAATGACATTTACCAAAAAAAACAAAAAACACCGGAAACTATAGGAAGTACATTATTTGTTTAGGCAACCTGCAATACTCATGTTAATACCATCTTCGTTTTCATTGTAGGGACTCAACTGACTGTATTTTCACAGCCTGTCGCATTGGCTAGCTGGCCACACCTGCCAAGTGAGAAATGGACCTGTGAGTGGACTGACAACTGATTAGATACAATGAATAATGACAAGCTGGGCGTGGCAAGTGTCAAATCGACTTCACTTCCCATTAAAGCAGCCACCATTCATGCGGTAAGCTTGTAAATTGTAAAGCCCATAGAGCACAGACAATAATTCCAAGACGGTTCCTCCTTCGGTGAACGCAGCTTGCCAAAATGATGAGCGAACCGCAAGCTGCGATCAACAGCCAACAGCCACCAGCCAAATGTGTCAAGGTAAAATGTAGCTATGCCTTGCGTACGTACAAATATACATACAAGTATGCATGTATTTATATCGTGTGATGGGTGCTAGTCGACATGCGAGGTTGAGGTTTCTCGAGGAGCTGTCACTTTGTGGCTGTGATTGTTGTTGTTGCTGTTTATACCCTGTACTTATTGAGTATGTTTTGAGCAGGGCATATTGCAGAGCCTTGCGATTTAGGGGAACCCAATTAAATTCGAGAAATGCATTTTCCAAAATCTGACAGTGAGATAAATAAATAAATACAAATGTAAGTCACCCAGCTGGCTACAGGGTATCACCTAGTCGTGTAATTTCGTCTATAGCACTCTTGTTGATACTGTTGGCATTCGCTGCAATGCCGTTGAGGAGTTGCGTTTAGCTGGAGGTGTTTTGGCCGCGTTTTGTGGCTGCTTTTGGGCCACAGGAAAACATAAATTACGACTAAGCGACAGTTGTTGCCGCCTGGACAGCCAGTTGAATCTGAAGCTCAGGCCAATGTCAAGTAACTGTAAACGCTACACAATGCCGCATTCCCAAGAGATCCGAGCAACAACAATGATCTGGCTCTGGTTTCAACGAGTGCAGCTATGATTGATTGCGAAAGCATTTCGAGCACAATAACAACACCTTGGCCACGGCTAAGGCTAAGGCAAAGGCAAAAGCAATCGCAAAGGCAAAGGTGCTGAAAGCCATTCATTAATTTAATCATCGAACCACTTAATGAATTCGAACCATGGCTGGCGGGCTCTGTGATTTGTCTGCCCATGCCGAATGAGTTCAAATGAGTAGGAAAATGCCTTCTGGAATCGCCCAACAAGTTTTGGAAAACTTTGACGCATTGCGATAAGAAATCTGATCCAATTTTCCGGCCTGTTGCAATTGCAAGCTGATCAAAAAGCTGCAACAGCGCCTTTTCCGGTTTTTATACTCTGTTCGCAAACTAAAAAGGAGTGAATTAAAGCTAGAGACTGGAAACTAAACGCAAATATCTATATCACCCATAGTCACACAATTGAACAGATATACTGTTACTGATCACCTCCTAAGTCTTAAAGTTACCTATCGAGAAAAACTGTTTTTAGCTGGTTTAAGGTCCTAAAAAGAACAGAGTATTGAATAGTCGATTGCAAGAAACTACAAAATTCTGACTTCTTTTTATTCGGGTACTGTATCCGTATTTGTTGTTGCACCTAATTCGGATTTCGTGATAGCCAAGGCAATCCACAAATCGCAGCACACTGACCAAGTCCCGGTCCATAAAAAACTAATAGTGGCAGTTGGTTTTTATTTTCGTTGGCTTCATATTTCATTCAGCCGACTTTCACTTGGTCACTTGGCCAGTTCGCCAAACCAAAGATTCAAGCTGAATTGTAATTTCAGCTTCGTTTCAGATAATGGGTCATGAGCTCGCCTCATTAAGAGCCAGTTTAATGGCATTAACGATGCGTTTAAGCCAAAAATGATGCGTATCAAACGCGCCCACAACCTGTCATTGGGCTAGATAACAGGCTCTTAGGGCTGCCAACCCTCCGCTAATGAACCGGCCTTGCCAACCTTGCCTCGCAGCGCATGCGAAAGGCAAATGGACAGTGGCATGCCAGTGCCAAAGATCTAGCGGCTCAGGGCCGTTCGCCTGCATGCTGCATGCCGCGGCGCGCCTTTGGGGCATTTCAATTAACCTGCGCACTTTCGATTTCATTGGGTCGGGCCTGGCTTTATCTAGGCGGGTCCAAAGCAGCAATGGCCCAACGCTAAACGGCCGCGCACTCATTCCAGAATCGAAATAATTGAATGCCCTTCTGCGCTTATCGCTGACCAGCTGGTTCCCATGGCATGGGCCAGCGACTAATCACATCAAAAGACGTGCCGCGTCGCCGCGTCCTTGAGGCCAGCCAGGCTCTCGAATGTGACAAGTATGCAAATAAGAGTCGTGTATTTTGACATGCGCCTGCACTCGATCCCCGACTAAAGTCGGCTCAGAATCGTTCTGTTCGCTGGGCCCAATTAAAATATCTGCACTTGATGTTGTTGCTGTTGTTGTTGCAGCTGTTGTTGTTGTTGCTGTGCTTGCTGTTTAAGCTGGCTTTCAAAACAAATACAAATAGAAACTTTCGCTAAAGAATGAAATGAACGCTAGCCTGGCTAAAACGAAAGACTTAAGCGACAAACTTGTTTCGCACAGCAGCTGTCAACAGCACATTAAGTGAGAGCAAACAACAACAACAACACACACACACACACATACCTGCACACACACACAGTCTATTGACGGTGCCAAAAGTTGGCTAAATATAATCTGAAACTCATTTCAATACACATTTCGATAAACAAATGACGCAATCTTTGCAATTCCAAGTGATATTTGCGCTCACTGGAGCTGGCCAGCAGAAGTTCGCTAGCTGCGGCTGATGCTGTTGTTGGTGCTGATGTTTATGGTGATGCTGATGCTGACGCTGTTGGCTGATTGAGCTGATCGACAACTCCATTTACCCAATTCGCAATATTATAACTTCGCACTATCCAGCGCTATCTGTGCGCCCCGAGCTCTTAAGCACACACACACACTTCAATACACATTTAATAAACTGCGGCCGCGACAACAACACCCAATGCCAACCGGGTAAAGAACCTGACTGAGCCTCCGACTGAAGCACACAGACTTGGCCAACAGCTAAAGAGAGGTCCGAGCTGCCAGCTGCTCGCTGTTAGCTGCTGCCTACGCCAATGTCACAAAAGCAAAATAGTGCGAAATGGTGGGCAGGCGAAGCCAAAAATGAGACTTATTAATTAAGTTTCTTTTCGCTGGCTGTGACAGTTGTTATTGTTATTGTTATTGTTATTTTTGTTGTTGACGTTGTTGTCAATTTTGTTGCTGGCACTATAAAACAGAATATGCAAATTATGAATTAAAACCAAAATAAAATTTGATAGAGCTGTTATCTTTGGTGGGCCGCAGATTAAATACCCTTTTCATACAACAAGTCAACGGCTAAGCGAAGGGTCCTATGGGATTTATGAGATATAGTTCATATCGGATAAAATGATTTTGAGATTATATCAGGAGACTAGTAAATCTTGTCACAGTTGAGTTTGGTAAGAATATCTTAAAAAACATAAAAGTATTTTATACAAAAATTAAATTTTCGGCAGATATTTCCTATGGCAATGATCTAAACTGGCCGTCACCAACATATATCTTTACAAATATGTCATATATGCCTCCTTTGCCTGTTACGTACATTTACACAAACGAACTATACCCTTCTCTGCTCATTTTCAATGGGTATAGGCTACAAAAATATAAATGGCATTTTAATGGTGGCGATGGCGTGTGCGCCGCCAGCCCCAAAGATCTGTGTTTTCGGCGTACTCCCCCTGCCATGCGGGTGGGGGTCTTATCTTCATAAAATCAGGTTTGACAAATTTGAGCAAAGTAACTCCATGTGAAATTGCGTAGTAGGCGAAACACAAATAAAGTCTTCATCAACAAGTGGCCCGATAAGAACTATAAAATACCCTGTAACAAGTTTTATGAACCATCAAATTAACCTTGTCTAACTGTCACATTTAACTCTATCATACCCTACCTTATCACGTTCATTGGCACAGGGTATGCGGCAAAAATAGGCAGCTAATCAAATTCAAAACCGGCCACAAATTAAAAAAAAAATCACTGTAAGCAAACGGTATAGAAATTGCATAAGTAGAAAACGCCGTGGCAATTTCATAATGATGCTTAATTTTTTCACAATTAATTTAATTAATTAAAATATACATATGCGAGCTCATTAAAAATACGTTTGCATTATAATATACAGTGGCAAACGGAGCAAACAGTAGCTGACTACTCACTTAATTACGAGTGCAAATCGCAAATGCACATTACGTCATGATCTACTGGAGGCACCCAATTACGACAACTTGATGCAAGATCAGTGCCATAATCGAATCAATTAAAGAGTCGCCATGGTCGTTGTGGTATGGCTTGCGGCGAACTCTGCAGCTAGCCACAGATTATGTCATCGAGACCCGCAACAGGAATTGAATGACCGGAATATTGGCAATGTATTGCATTGGGTTCAAGTGCACTCAAAGAAAAGGCAGTGCTTAACTTTAATTTAATAAACATATAATTCTTGAAAATATGTACTTAGATTAAGTATAATGCATTTTATGTCAAATTTGGCTCTTAATACTACAAATATAAAAGATTATGGCTTGAGTTAAGTACAAAATATAATTTTATATTTGACAAAGAAGTTCTTAATGTAAATACACACATTTTTTGGATTAAATACTGTATTCAAGTCTTTGCTTGAAACAGTTCTTGAAACAAGAATTTCATTCCTGAATAAAAAACATACCCAATTCCCATATTTTTCTGAGTGCACAAACAGAAGCTACTGTTGTCAATTTTGTATCATTCCCTTGTCTGTCTTTACTTGTCCGCCTTCAACTGAGCAAGTGCATCACGAAGACGACCACCTAAACAACAACAACATTAACAACACACAACGACAACCGCAATTACAGCAACAACCTGAGCTACATGTGGCAGCTGGCAACCTCTGGAGTTGATTTTTATTACAGCGCGACTCGTTTTTGCCAAATTTGTCGCTACGCAAGGTTGCCCACGAGCTCTACACAAACCGCGACACATTCACACTGATACTTATATTCATACTCATATTCGCACTGGCATTCACATTCGTAAAATTGTTATTGTTTTTATTTACTTGTCTCAACATATGCTGATCATCAAGTGGGGCTCATCTGCGAAGGCAAAGAGTAACAGGGAGTTTTCTTCGGGCTGCTGAAGTTTAAATACCCTTACCATTTCGATCTATCCTCTATCTATATATCATCTAAATTACACAGTTGAGCATGACTACATATCTTTTTGATATTGTTCAAATATATATATAATTTATAGGATATAAGTCAATGCACACACTGAGTAAGAAATTTATCCTACCTTCAGTCAGGGTATAAAAATTGGTGGAAATTAGCCGTTTTTACCCAACAACTCGAATGAAATGTTGCTTTAACCCCACAGGCAACTAATTTTCATTAAACACACACGTACACATACATAGATTTAAGTATGTGTGGCGGATTTTGAGCTAAAATTAAATCATCATTTTATCTCGGTTTTCTCACATAATTGCCTCAATTTGCATGTGAACAACGAAGTCATTTAAAACATTATGGTTTACTACGTGTAGTCTGTGTGTCGTTAAATGTTAAATGATGGCGCCTTGGCCGTCTTCAGATAGGACTTAAAGCCATTTAATTTTGAGCAAATAAATCTAATTAAAATACCATCATCAATCTGGTGAGACACAAACACATTTCGCATAAAAAAGCTGAGTTGAGTTGTGTTTTGATAAAGTAATGTGAAGTAGAAACGATTTTTGAATGGAGGGTTCTTATTGCGATCTATTATAGAAAGGCATATTGGACATGTGCCCAAGGCTACAAATACAGAAAAAATAAAGTCAGCTTTAAACGGTAACAAGATTTACGCAACAATTTACCTTAATTACAAACAAAAATCAGTTTAGACCATATTTAGTTCGCAACTTAGATCAATGCAGCGTCCAAAAGGAAATTCAAGTCTCTGCTATCTAAGCCAAAAAAAAAATACAACAAAAGACTTAGGCAACGAACTTGACAGGCCAATTACAAAAACACAACACGCTGCAGCATTTTGTGACCAGAGACTGGGCGCATCTATTAAAGGCAGCTAAATAATTTACATTTGTGCCGCTTTTGTCATAATCAATTTTTAATTTCTTCATTTCAGACAGTCGCCATAAATTCCATTCCGGCTTTGGTATAAATCGCATTGCCCTGCAATTAAATGCGCCGCTGTGACTAGCGATTGTTCTTGTTGTTGTTGTTGCTGTTGTTTGCTGCTGTTGTTGTTGTTGCTGTCTCTGCTGCTGCCAGACATAATCATAACAATAATAATGTAGTCGACTCTGGAGACAAACAGACAGTTGCAGCAGCCAGCGCTTGCCTGGCCAGCCACAAGCAGACTGGGCATACACACAGAGAAAAATTTCCCTCTAGTTGTAGTGTGACTGTTTTGTTCTTAACATTTTAAATGAATACGATTCTTTAATACTCTTAAATTAAGTGTGCATCATTCTTGATAATAGAAATAAGTGAAAAAGAACTTGACTTAAATAAAAAGCACTCAATACAAAAAAAATGTTTACAAAAAATATGCGGTAAAAGGTTTTAATATAAATACAACCATTTATTAAATTTTTTACTTTATTAAAGACTGGTCCTTAGATATTTTTCGACAAAGAAAAAATGTTCTTGAAGAAAAAATTTCGATTACTGAACTTTTAGTGTGCAGCGTGCAGTGTACACTTGATTTGATTCTCTGATTGATGCAAGATTTTTTCTCTGAGTGTATACATATATTTAATGCGAGTGCCACTGATGAGTTTTGTTTTGTTTTTATTTTTTTATTTATTTTTTTTTTGCCCTGCCACTGTCCCAGCCACCCATTTGCCTGCTGCCTTCCCTTCGACCCCAACGACTGATGTGCAAAGTGATACTTTTGGTTTTAACAGCCAGACGCAGCAGCAGCAGCATCAGCAGCAGCAGCAGCATCAGCCGCAGCAGCAGTGAGTGTGCTCGCGCTGTCTCCGGTTGGGGCTTGTAATGCCTTATAAAATATCTACTTATTTAAAATAGTTATTTGTGCCTGACTTGTATGCGATTGTTGGGTGCTCTCGAGCTCTCAAGGTAAACTACATTTTATTGTTGAGGCATTGTTACGAGCATTGCTTTTGGCATTCGTTCTGGCTTACTCGCCCACTGCTCGCTGCCACCATATATATATATATAATATATATACATATATATGTTTATAATAAAATAGATATAGACACTATATACGATGCATGCCATCAATATCAGCTGAGTCGCGTCAAAATAGTTTAAAGAATTATGCATTTGATGAATACCCAAATGTCATTTGCCAGCTAGCCCCCAGCTAGCCGCATAACCATTTTGAAACAGCACGAAGGTGATTCGCTTGCCACAACTCTGACCATCTTAGAACCCACCAGTTGATCGAGCGCTTTGGGACTGCGATTGTGGCGCTGAATCTGAATCCGAATCTGACTCTGACTGCCCAGTTAATTAGTTAGTTGAATTATGTAGTCATTCCGTTGCCGATGTGCAGAGCGTGGGTTGTTAGCGGCATTGATTGACCAAAATTAGCGTGTATGTCAGTAAGAGTGTGTGTGTGTGTGTGTATGAATGTTTCGCTATATATGCGCAGATATTTGGCTAGTAGCTCTCCCGACAGAGAAATGCATTGAAAGTAACTTGCAAGTGTATTTAATTTTCGGTTTGGCTTGCAGAGTTTGTTGTACTTGAGTCACGAAATGTGTAAAGTATTGTTGTTATTAATGCAATTTATTTAATTTATTGTTAAATAATGGCGGCTTCTAGTTAGTGTGTGTGAGTGTGTGTGTGTTGTGGTTATTTTGAGCTTATGTTCCTTAACACAACACACTGACCTATGCGCTTCACGTGTACATCTCGATTGAAGCTGACACGTGGTCCGCCATTTGCTGCAGCTGTTGTTGTTGCTGTTGCTGTTGCTCCCGGCAGTTGCTGAGGTTGCGGCGGCATTTTCACTTTGACTTTGGATGTGGGCTTTTCAGTATTTAATTCCAATGTTTGCCGCTGCTAAGGATCGCTATTTTTGAATTTTTCACTTGGCTTGGGAAAAGATTCAAGCTGCCGTTCCGGACATTTTCAGAGCGCTCTAGAAACCTAGAGTAAATGCTTTATTTGACAGTCGCCTTTGATGTGCGTTTGCATTGCTCATCAAATCTTTAAGTACTGTAATGCGAAATAGAAACAAAAAAATATAACAGGTCTCAACGTCAAATTCTCGTGCAATTTGCATTTGGTTTTAGTTGATATTATTGTTGGTGTTTGTTTGCTGTTAACGTTGTTGTTTGAGTTTTGTAAGCCATGTTAGACGCGACCTCGTTAAAATTCGTTTGGTTGGTTAACTAAATCATCTTTTTTACTTGCTTGATTAATGGCCACTTCACATGCGCCCTACTAACTGCCAGCGAAAGTGTTATTAAAATTAAATCAAAACTTCAAATTTGGCACAACAAAAAAAAAAACAAATTAATATATCTTATCCCATGAGCCGGCGTCAGTTTTGGTTCGGTTTACAAGAGATTTTGTATGCCGCGAGTAATCCATTTGCAGACAACGCAATAAACCATAAGAAATTAGAAACGAAACAACTAGCAAGAAGAACAAAAAAAAAAACAAAAAACAAAAAACCAGGCAGCAGTGAAAAGAATAATTGCCAATTAATAAAAAGCCAATGACTCTGAATCTGAGTCTAAATCCGCGTTTCTTCGAATTGGCAGGGGTGTTGGAGAGTAGATTTAGGTGCGTGACACGACGTGTTCGTATTAAAAAATCATATTTCGTACACACGAAATACCAAAAAAACAAATTTAAGAATTATTGATTCATTTCATGTTAAAAGTTGATATTTCAAATAAAGATGAGTATAAAATTGTGGCAGATTCGTGTTCGATTCGTGTCGTGTTACCAAAAACCCGGCAGGCGCCCATCTCTAGGGAGTAGTACGAAGTGGGCAGAACGAATCAAGTTTGTTTTGCGTTATGCTCGTTAGCCGAGCCACAAAAAAAAACAACAACACATAGATATCATGAGGGTGTTTGTCCGCATACGATATTTAATTCGAGTCTTGGCTTTGTCATTGTCACATGCGAACGAATTCGAATTGAAAATGAATTGTGAGTGAGTGGAGCGAATATCAATACAAAGCGGATGTTGAGAACCAACTCGCCAACAGCAACTATGTATGTGCCCCCTCAAACGACAGTTTGGGTGTGTCCTGCAGCATGTTGCAGCGAAAAAATGAACAAAAAAAAAAGAAAATGTTGATTGCGATTAAGCAAACGCGATAATATTCATATTTGAATAGGAGTATGAGTACGAGTACGAGTACCTGCAACACAAAGTCTATTTAAACAATGCATTATGCCCGAGGACATGCCGCACAACACGGCAGAGTTGTTGCAAGTGCGCTAAGCAGGCGCAGCCAATGAGTATCCACTTAGTTGGGCCCAGTCGTTATAGCGCCTGCTGCACCACTGCTGCACCACAGCCGCTGCTGCTGCGGCTGCTGCTGCCGCAGACACGCACCCACCCAAACCGCCAAATGCGACGCGCAGGAGCGCGCTGTAATGGCTAGAAAATGCATGCCCATTATGGCACCTGGTCAGAGGCCGAGGCGCAATCATAGCCAGAGCCAGAGCCAGAGCCAGAGCCAGAACCAGAAAGAGAACGAGAACCACAGAGCAACCACAGCCCAAAGCTCTGCTGGCCAGTGCCCGGTACTCATTCACTTACTGGCTTACTTCCAGACAGGACAGCTTTCCACTCTAACAAGCACACACACACACCTGCACACACACACGCACACACACCTGCACTCACAACAACACTGGATAGAGCCAATCGACCGACTAGACATCAATGGCGACGGCGCATGATCATGACTAGAACGCCTGTCTGCTCTGTTGGAGCTCTAGCTCCAGCTGCAGCGACGACACTCAGAGAAAACAAACGGTATAAACAAGTATTAAAGTCAAGCCACTTTGTTCTTTAAAAGTCAAGTACATCTCTTTCTTAAATGTGCTTAAGTTAAGAAGAAAAATTCTTGATTTTTAAATTGTCACAAAAATAAGAACAACACCCGCCATGAGATATCTTGAACCCAGCTACGAGCTGTTGATACTTACATTTTACACACATTTTACACGAAATCACACATACAAATACTCAGCGGCTGCGTTTGCCCCCCAAAATGAAAACTAAATGAATTTTGAATAACTTCTAAACTATCTAAAATTTATGAAATTTTCAGGACTCAACAAGAGCATCTAAATCTATATACAAACCAAAGCGTAAGCCTGTAGTACTTGAATTGCGTGTTTTTGATTTATTGGGACGAGTGGGGGAAAGTATCTAAAATCCGAAATATTCTTAATCTGAGTATGCTTTGAGAAAACATAAAACAAATTCGGTTGCTCTAGTTTCTGAGATATGCTTAAAAACCCGGTCCAAAAGTAAAAAAAAAAATCGGTAATAATGAAACAAGGCAAATTATTGATCACTTAAAATAAACTTGATCAGCGTATGGTTTACACGAACTTAAAAAGAAAAACTTCAGCTCTTTAGCTCTTATCTCTGAGTCTCTGAGATCGACGGAAGGACAGACAGACAGTGCTAAATCGACTCGGCCAGTGATGCTGACCATTAATATATATATATATATATATACTTTATGGCATCGAAGATACTTCCTCGTGCCTCTTCCATACATTTGTATAAAACCATTATAGCCTTTTTAACTATTTTTAATGGGTTCAGGGTAGGAGGGTTCATAAAATGAGCTTAAATTCAATACAAAATGCGTATTACAAGAATTTTTAAACTTGAAAAAAGCTTTTTAAGAGAACCCCCATAATTCGTATTACGTCCTTAAATATTGCTTTAGCTGCCTCACAAAAAACAATAATGTACAAAAAATTACCCTTCGTTAAATTACCGAAATGCAAATTTGTATCATTGCCAAATTTTTGTAATTTTGCTTCAAATTAAATTAATAAAGGCACTAGAAAAACATTAGATGTAAAAATCAATACATTTAAATTTCTTGACGCTGGAAAAAAAAATATTGCAAGCATTTTAGCCAATATTGAACAATTTTGTCAAGTATAAAATATGCATCTTATAAATTGAAAGTAGTTCTTAAAGCTGTTTTTTTGTTTGTTATAACTAAATATAAATATTTATATTATTTAAATATTTATATAGATCAAAAACTCAATATATCTTGGGCTTGAGACCAACCAAGTATGTTATTCGTTGAAAGTCATTTTGATTTACGGATACTTTTCCGTCCCAATTTAGGCCGCTAAACGGAGTTTAGGTATACTGTACTTAAGTCCTGTTTGTACACTTTTTGGCGCTTGGTTGAGTTAGAGTAACATTTCAAATTGATTTGAGTACACAAATTCTTGGTCTTTGTTTCTCCGAGTGTACGCAAAACGCTTCGAGCTGCCAATAAAAATCCTTTACCATATAATTTGAGTGGCCATGCGTGCGTTTGCCGCCGCGACTGACGTTGATGGGAAGCTGACTAGTCAGCATGGACATAGTCAGCGTCGCGACGCGTTGGCAATTCCTGCTGCCCCGCCGGGTTGGCCAGATGCCGATGCCGATGTCGATGCCGATTGCTGCGCGTTGATTGCACCATGAACGTGATTTGTTTGTAAACACGCATTATTAAGGTGTAATAAACATAAAATTTGTAGCGCTTCGGAGCGTAGAAGCTGCTGCTGCTGAGCGTTCTCCCTGGCAGCAGGGACAAGTTTACGCATAAGTATATTTCTATATCTATATCTATATATTTGTATATATATACTTAACTATTTTACCTGACTGACTGACTGATTGACTGACTGACTGACTCAATGACTGACTGTTTGACAGAATGATTTATGATCAATCCACAGCTCAAAGCGTAAGGTAAGATCTTTATGGCTATACGCATAAATATAAATCTATATATATAGCTATTAGCTGACTAAATGATTGACTGGCTGATCTAATCTATTTTCTATTCATAAAAAACGTATTTTACCAACTTCAGAAAATCCACCTTGCTGACTAGAAAAACACTCGGTCCGGGCAAAGCCGGATAATACACTCACAGCATTCAATTACGAAACGTTGCGAAATGCAATTTGGATTTAATTTCACTGACATTTGCGACTCACAATTGCGTAGTGTGTAGCTAATTTTATACAAATTATTTCAAATTATACAATTATATAAATTTCGTTGCTCTCCGTAAAAATGACGCCAAAAATGGAGCTCTTAAAGCACAGACACAACAGAAACACTGAAAGAACTCAGACAACGACACCGACGCCGAAGCCGCTCGCTAAACAAAGAACAATAATGATTCTGAACTTGAACTTTGACATTGCGAATGAGGCAGAAAAAACACAATCAAGAAACATAATGATGGCAAATAGCGTACCCAGCCCAGAATAGGCCTCGCACGAAGTATTCAGTATTCAGTATGCAGTACCCCCCGCTGCTGCTAGTCCGCCACCCTGCAACGATCGTGTCAAGTGAAACCAAAAGTGCGGCACACACAGTCGAAGTCGAAGTCGAAGTGGACATACAAGCATGGCAAAAGGCAAACAAAACATCGCTTTTGCCCACTTTGCGTGTGTTCTCAGCGCCAGCGCTGACCTCTGGGTTTGGGATCAGGTTCAGGTTTTGGGTTGAGTTTGGAGCGGCAAGGGGAGAGCGAACAAAAGCCAAAAGCTAACAGAAATTGAGTCTGTCTAAGCCACGTCGAGCCCAGCGCGGCCTTTGGCTGAAGTGAAAATGAAGGTGTAGTCCAATTTGTAAGTATGGCCAAGCCCCAGGCGCACAGCAGCAGCAGCAGCAGGAGCAGCAGCCGCCGACGTCAAAGTTATGCAAAGCTGGGACTAGGAGAGCTGAGTCTGGACCCGCTGCTCCCGCTGGACCCGAGCCAAACCGAGACGAGATGAGTGGAGTCGAGCCAGCGCTGGGTTGCATTTTTCCATGCGTGCCGCCTTTTGCTTTGTTGGTGGCGCTCGCAGCGGGCAAAACGCGGGTGGGCGGTGAGGAGGGGACGGGATCCATTTGCCGACTTGGCAAATACTTAATTGCATTTCGATATCTATGCCCAGGCATCTGTGAGTGGATGCCGCAATGGGTACAGAGACAGAGGCATTTGGACACGAAGACGGCCAAAAGAGTCGCGTCGCGACGCGTCTTTGTGGCGGTTGCTCTTGTTGCCGGCTTGTTGTTGGTGTTCCTGTTGCTATTGCTGTGCCGTTGCTGACCAAGTCCAGAGCAGGTCCGTGTCCATGTCCAGGCCGCACATTTTCGATTTTTACAACTAAATTCCCTTGATGCATTTCCTTTACAAAAGAAATTAGTAATTGCTACTCCCATTTTGAGCCATATTGCATATCTGCGCGCGCATCTGAGACGACGGCGACAATCGCGACGATGACAACAGACTTCTGTGCTGGCGCACTATTCTAATGTTGTGCACAACCGTGCCAGCGCCCACACACAAGCACACATGTGCACACCAATGCCAACAAAAAATACCCTAGCAGCGGTTACTATACTTTTGTCATGAAATGTGGCACGCATAGGCAAGGTATAAATATTCATGATTTCCATCGACAGCCGACCAAATACAGCAGAAAATTCAGATTTTGTATTTTCTCTTGTTGAATTAGTAATAAAAACAGCTGTTTAAAAGTTTTAAAGAGCTGTTTAAATAATAAAAGTTTCAGATTTATTTTAATTTCAATAATTGTTTTTTACTAAACTAGGAATTTAATTTAAATTAAATTTAAAAAAAAATAATTAAAAAATGTAAAACAACGGACAATTTAAACGACTTAACGATTTTGGGATTCAAATCAGTTGAACGAGAATGGGACTCAAATGACTAGAATGAACGATAATCAACTGAACGAGAATCAAATAAAAGATTAATTCGTTCTAGTGATGTTAAAAAAATCGAAATATTGCTGTATCGCTGTTAACAGCAACGATTTTTTGCAATTTAACTCGATAATCATTTTTTCGATATATCGGCATAATCCGATATAAAAAATTCATGTTCATTTGGGATTAACATCACTTGTTCGTTCAGTAGAAAATGAACTACTTAATTCAGTGAATTGAACTAGACAGAACAACTCTAGCAAGTATGTAGCTCCCATAGAAAATAGCAGTAAAAAAATTAATTTTTGTATATTTTTATAAATTTTTTTTTAATCTCTCTGTGACTCGAATATTGCTTAAAAGTATTTTACAGAGTTAGCTGAGTTACAGTTAATTCAAACAACTTATTTTAAAAGCATATATATATTTTTTTTTAAATATTAGTTTTTATATGGAAAACCTTTTGTCTTAGGCAAACTCTGCAGTCACGATCTTTACTACACTTCCAACATCGGACTTCTATAAAGTATAGCTCAATCTGAAGCAATCCTTAAAAAATTTAGTTTATGCATGAAAACAAAATATAGTAAAAAGCAGCTAGGAAATCAGCTGTGTGTCTGTAAGGGTATTAAATGTTCGGCCGTCCGAAGGCAGCTGTTCTCCCTTGTTCAAAACCTAGTTCGTCTCGTTTCCGCTCGCATATTGTTTGTCATCGTTTTGTTTGCTGCCGCTGATGGCCGGCCGTCAATCTCGGCAGTCAGTCGCAGTGCCCCCAACCTGCCCCGCTTCAGCGTGTCCCTTCGCGCGCATTGTGCTTGGGCACGCTGTCATTTTCACGCTTTGTTAGCTCACTAAACTGTATTTTGAAGTCCGGCGTCTACTAGGAAGCGTCATGGCGCAGCCACGTTTTTTTTTTTCATTTTTTTTTTTGTATTTATGACTACATATTTAGTTTATTATATATGTTAGAAGGTTAATCTATGCGGCATTACATTGCAACTTTTTGCGCCTTGGTAGCAATTTCTTTGCCTTTGCTTCGGACTTGTGTAATATTTATACTACATCGAGCACTAGGATGGGAACAGTTGAAGATTTGCAGACAGTACGAAAAGAGAACGGAAGCTCAACTTAGGGAGTTATGGTAAGTTTAATCAAGATAGCTTTCAAACTGGAAAGTAGTTTGCTTAGAAATTATTTCTCTCACAACTACAAGTTTATCAAAACTGAAACTGAAACAATGCAAGTGACCTGGAGTGTGTATGGCCAACTGTTATTTTTCAAGTTAGCATAGTCAAATAGGTAGTTGTTGTTGGGCTATCTTCTGTAGATTTTTATGTACGAATACCTACAAGTATTTTGATGAGAAAAGTAAATCAATTTCATTCTTGTCTAACAACCATGATTAATGTGGCTTTTAACTTTGAGCTTCTCCCAGCGGGCAGTTTGGACTACACAAATTTCACTTTTTGAATTCATAATACAATAATTAACCCAGAGAGTTTATAATGCTGAAGAAAAAAAAAGTATATATATATATATATATATATCTGCCGTCGACCGCTGTGCCATTTTTCCATGTCACAGTTGCCGGCTGTGCGACTTTTAACCTGTGCAGAAATCAATTAGGCACCATATCCATAAGATACACACATACATATGCGATTTTGGTTTGCCAAAATGAACGTCATAAGGCGAATGCTGCGTTGGCCCTTGATTGTGGGACTCGCTGAGTTTCCAAACGTATTTCTTATTTATCAATTAAATGAATCAAAAATTGTGCGCAATTACTGGGCAAATAGTTATGAGTCAAGTTGTTGCCTAAGCCGTTGCTTTCTTTTCTAGTAATCGCATCAAGTTCGTTGCCTAAGTCTTTTCTAGTTATCGCGCCAAGTTCGTTGCCTAAGTCATTTATTTCTTTTCTAGCTATCGAGCCCAAGTCTTGTCTTTCACCCTGCAATTCTGCACGAAACCGAATCGACGGCCTGCCTGCCTGTCGACTGGTGTCAGTTTCGGTTTCGGTTGCATCTTCGAGCCAAGTCAACATTTCCGGCAAGTTGGATGCAGCGCCACGTTGACGGTGGCAAAGGTCAACAGCGAAAACGAATCGGCACTTGGCACTCGGCGTCATGCAACGTGCTGCATGCTGGCGCTGCCTGCTGCATGCAATGATCAGTGGGAAAAAGGGCGCCTGGCATGCGATGCCTTCTTTGGGTCTGTGGTACAAGTCATAATCAATGTTGCATGCGGCTGTGGGGCATCTTTCGTCTTGCATAAGCCGCACAGACACTCGAGAGTTTCACTTTTTTCTTATGTTTTCCCTGCAAATCTGTCGCTGCCGGGTAATTAAAGCCAATGGGTAGCAGCTAGCGGTAGCAAGAGTAGTATTTTAATTTATGCAAATTGTGCTGAAATCTTGGCTTAATTATTAGCTGCCAGCTATTCGATATTCGTTTGATTTGATTGATAGAAAGGCAAAGTCCGCTCGAACTTATAAATTGATGAACGTCAGTAACTCGTAAAATAACAGTGGAAGTAGAGTTGGGCGAGTGTCGTCTTTTCTTTCGTGACACGAACACGCACGACGCAGAAATTAAATATCGTGACTCAAAGAATGTTGAGAACAATTTTATGAAAATCCAGTCAAATAGCTTTAAAATAGAGTTATATTAAATTTTAAAATAAAAGATTTAAAAATATTATAGAAAAATTCTAAAACAAGCAACAGGAATATGAAATATGCATTGACCTAATTTATGAACTAAAAATATGAAACCGTGACAAGCCAAATTTAAAAATAATATATATATGCATATGTAAATATTATTAAAAATTCCTGCAGATGTGGTTCGGGCTCGTGTCGTGCCTCTCCGCCTTTAATTGGCAGCAGCTTTGTCAGCTGAAGGGTTCATTGATATGCAGTTCAATCATATCGCCAAATGTTGTTGACCGCAAAGGTACGCTGGGCGGCATACAAAGCAGGCTGCGGCGGGGGGAGGAGGGGACTGCGATGAGGCGATCGCTTGGGTGACTCAATTTCAACATTATTTTTATTGGTTTATTTTTGGGGCGCATTGGGTAATGGCTTATAATGGCGGTCAGTCCCAAATTGGGGCCCCATTGCATTATGAAAGCGTTACAAATTTTCTTTTGAGACCACTTCAAACGCGACGCGTTTGCCAATTGGCCAACCGGCAATCGCTTTGATAAGACACCCATTATCGTTAACGGCAAATAATGGACTGGGAGCAGGCGCACAATACATGGCCGTAATCGGCCAGTTTCCATGTCTCATTTGTATGCATGAATCTCTTTTTGAGTGCAGTCAATGTCACCATCAAATTGACGACTTGACGAGCTGACGAGCTGACGACTTGTTGCCCAATGACATCACGTCGGCCCACGCTGACCCGCCCGGCTGATTAATAACTAAAATGCAGACTAGGCAAGAGAAATTTGCTGGAATCCAAAGTCGCAGCCAGACGCAATTCTTAGAAGCTCGTAATTGGCTTGAGATGAAAGCTAAGCAGGCCCAGCGGCAAAGCTAGCAGTCAATACATCAATTTAATGACTTCATTGAAAGCATTTTCGGCTAACATCATGCACGCCCCAAATATTAAGTTCGCTTCGATCCATTCAGCTGGCCAGCGGCAGAGCTTTGCTCAGAGCCTAAAAGTTAATCAAAATGTGCGCCAACTGCGGATGCCCAAAGAGGTATATACCCCGTAAGTGAATATGCTTTTACTAGTTCGATTAAAGGTTAAGGTTTCTTGCTTGTGAAATACAGCACATGCCACTTATATGGAGCACTGCTTATATGAAATTATTGTATAAATGCTGTGCTTGTTATGTCCAGTATATTTTATAAGAAATTGCCATACGAAGGTAATCGTTTATTACCAAAAATTGTTTAATGGCGCAGAAACAGAATTGGCGAAAAACAAATGTTGTGAAACAGTGAAACAGCTGGTACATATTATTGTATAATAGTAATGATGAAGATCAAGTGCCTTTATTGCGAAATCAAAATGGAGTATTTAATGACCAGATATTACTTGCTAAGATAGATATGTTAGATAAAGTTTGAAATTAAAATTTAAGCGATGACTCTCACTCCGTAGAAACTATTTGGGGCTCTTTAGAATATATTTTAACTTGATGAAATAGACACAAAAGAAGCCGAAATTACGAAGTGTATGTGTATTTATGATTTTATGAATGAAGCTTGCTTTAATTCATATATTTATTGAGTTTATTCTCAAAAGTTCAAAAGTTATCCCTGTCAAAGTAGGACATATCGATTTATTTTAAGTGCAAAACATTAATAATATGTAAAATATTGTGCACAGCATATAATCGCTTATATGAAATGCATCTCTTATAAGCAATTATTACGTTAATGAAAATATTGCTTATATGCAAAGAATTCAAAGCATTTTCTATAAATAGTTAATATAGGACATTTCAAGAGACTCTCTCGCCTAACATTACAGGGTATGGCAGTGCTGAGCTTTGGTCAAATTGATTTACAAACAACGTTCCCAGGGCGTCGTATTGCAGCCGAAGTCTGCACCTGCCAATGCCAACGGCGACACTTGACACCCGATATTCCAAAGAGCCGGAGGGAGGCCACAGCTTCAGCCTCAGGCACAGTTAGAGCCGCACAAACTCAGCTGATAAGTGAGTGCTCTTTATGATTTACCGGCCTAATTGGGCTTTTATGGAGTATTTACTTCCGCACATGCTTTGCGCAGTGTCAAATGGTGTTTACCGTTCAATTGACCGATCAACTTCCGCTCGGGCAAGCGCTCAATGCCAGCCTATTTGGCCTACAAATCAAACGCGACCAGGTTAAGTAATTTGTTAAATGGCACCCGTCGTCGTACCCTCCCCTTCCCTTCCCCATCACGACCCCACTAAATCAACAGCCAGTCAACGCTTGCTTTCAAGCCGCCTCAACATTCACACACACACACACACACACACACACACACACACGCACGCACACATCGCGATTACGCCATTTGGAAGACATAATGTGCTTGGATCTTGTTTTAGATATTTCGAATTCGATATTGTTTTTGTATACCCTGTACCCATTGCAATTGGCCGAAGGTATAATGGTTCATTTGTAAGTGTTTATAAAAGTGTTTGCTAGAGCTAGATCTGGAGGCTTTTTATTTTGAATACAGGTTATTATAACCAAATTCCACTAGCAACATTTCTTAAATTTTTGTATATGTACGTTATCCCATCAACATAAGAGTGTTTTAGTCGGGAGTGCCCAACTAGGAGATATCCTAAAGCCAACTCCGAGCTGTCGTTACATGCATTTAAGCCCTTTTGCTGCGCACTTTACTCAGCGGCTGCTGTTGGCAAAATTTTTGAATGACTTCTAAACCTTGCGTACACTCTTAATAGGATTTTTTTAAAAGACCATTTAAATATATGTACACACCAAATCATTTTGAGCATTTATGTTCTATCGCAAGCACAAATCAAAAATATTTGATTTTTGCCACTAAGATTGAAGAAAAATCACTTTTGAAAAAAAAGATTTTTGAAATCTGCGTACAGAGCATCAGCCAGTCGATTCCCCTTGGCAAGAGCACTATCGCTTTAATTTTGATTTTTGGTCTGTGCCCCGTGGGGAATTAAAGGTGCACGATGCGAAAGTGAATGTGGTTGCCCTGTGGGTCCGATGCGCGGCCCGTTCGATTCGATTAGGTAAGGTCACTTGGGACGGGGCATTCATTAACAGCTCGATTCAGTTTAGCAAACAGCAGTAAATACAAAAGACACTAAAAGCCAGTCAGCAATGCCAATTTGTTTATATTTGTCTTTTTAAAACATGTTTTACAGCCGACAGAAAAATGTATTCACAATTGCAGGCACAAACTTCAAATACATATACATTGTATATTGTTAGTTCGGGTGTGTTAATCACCCTGCGGCATACTTGTGATGTGTTGTGTTGTGTTGTGTTTGTGGTACTCAGAAAATGTTCGTAGGTGCTAAATGCTATACAATGAGTCAAAAGACCAACTTATGAGCGCAGGAAGCGAGGCAAAAATATATATACTATATATGTATATAAATACAAAAGTTTGCTGCCTCCAATGCCTTATGCATTAAAACAAATCATCCTTGACGCATGCACACCAAAAACGGCAGCCTGATAAATGAATAACAACAGCAACAACGACAGCAAAAAAAATGCAAAAAAAAATTGTATATATAAACACAGCTCCCAAAAAACGAAACCAGCCGTAGGACTGCGTACAAGGCAAGGCTGTACACCATTTTTGGCCACATCAAGAAAAAAAGTTAAAAAGCTGCTGCTGCTTTTTGAGAATTTTCAATTTGTCGTGAGTGTGTGTTAGTGTGTGTGTGTGTTGGTGTGTGTGCATGCACTGCTCCCCTTGGTCGGTCTTGGTACGGCTGCTGCTGCTGCACAGGTTCCTTTAAATTGACGTTTATTTCCAGACGACAGCCCCAAAAGTCGCAACTTTCGAAAATTTTTAATGAGCACAAAAAAATTTGTGTGCGTCGAGTTAATTTGGCGAAACGTTTGAAGGCAGGCCACAGGGAACAGGCCCGGTTCGAGAAGCTTAGCTGCGGAGGCAAAACAAGGTGTTTAGCTGAACGAAGACACCTACACACACACACACACGCAGCCACACACTTACATGCAGTCCACATACACACACATGACGTCATTGGCATTGGCATTGAACTGAAGGTGAAGAACGTTAAACAAGTCTGAATTGCTCCCACGTAGAGAGCTAATACAAGTGTGTGTAGAAAATATAAGTGCATAAGATTTTGCTGCCAAGTGTTTCGTATTCATATAATCCCAAACTCGATCCATCCTTTTATTACTTCCACACCAGGAACGGACGCGATATGTACAGCGAGTGCGAGGGATAGAGACTCGACAGGGTCAACAGATCCCCCAGCACCACCACGGAGACCTGGGCATAGCGCACAGCTGGCAAGTTGAAGAACCACACCAAATAATCGCGCAGTGCACGCAATTTTGTTAGCCTTGGGGCCTCGGCAATTTGGGCAACCTCCATGTGTCCTTTTACAAAATATATATATTTATTCTCCTGTTTATAAGCAAGGATTTACGTTTTTGATTTTTAGATTTTAAGTTTCTCGAACAACACACAACTTTAGAATGGCAAAAATGTTTAGATGCTACAGATGCTAAACCTGAAATAGTTTTAATTGAAGCAAAACTCAAAGTATTTGATTTTACACCCAGAAAAATAAACTCAAGAATTTGTACCTAAATTAAAATCCAGCCGCTATCAAAACATCTTAATTTCGAAAGCTTTTTACTCAACCAAAGTTGTTTTTTTTTATATCAAGTTCAACGATTTATACTTAATTTAAAAATATTCAAGATATTTTGAATATTTCAGATTTAAAAAAAAGACGTCATAACTTATTTTCTGGTCAAACAAGAATTTAGAACGTCGTGTTTCTCCGAGTGTAGCGAATTACATATGTATATATGTTTATCTCAGATATTTCGTATTTGGCAATAATACATAAATTTTAAATTCTCAATCGAATTAAACACCAAAATTTATGTGAATTTTTAGGGTAAATTGAGCAAATTTAAAATTTTTCCAATCACATTTGCAATGCTAATTTTTGACTCTTAGAACTGAAATCAATACGATAATGACCAGATAGGCTAATTTTTTTGGGTATAGCTCATTATGCAAAGTGGATGCATTATGGTGAAAATTACGCCCATTCCCTTAAAAATTCCGAAACTTTCACTAAAATATTTACAGCTTTAAACTAAAATACATTGCATTGTAAGACCTTCGAAATTCTATTTCCGTTTTGAGCCCAAAAAAATAGCCATAAATAAACTCGAACAACAGCGGAGGGGGCATCAATAGCGTGTTGTTGAGAGCTGAGCTCTCCATTTGGATGCGAATTATCATCATGATCAACGTGATCATCGTCTAGCCGAGCAACACGAGATCATCATAATGACAGTGGAGATTTTATTAACATTATAATTGGTTATTAATTTGCATCCAAATTCAAAGCACTCGCCGAACGCTGAGCACAAAAACATTTAGATCCGCCGGAGCACGAACCTATAGAGGTCGCATATTTATCTTATTAATGTAGCAAATTATGGTAAATGAAAGAAAGTCGTCAATATAGTTGATTGCCAATTCGCGCACTCTTTGAACCCGAACATTACTTCAATTAACAGCAAAGTGCCCAAAGGTTTTCAGATCAGTTTATCGATTCTAATGATCAGGTTGTTGTGACGTTTAAAAACTCCCAAGTGCCAAGTGACTCACAGATATGTATCTCTACTTTCAACAATGCGTTGGTAGTCTCTATATACACTACACCCACACACGCACATTTGTGTATCTGTGTCTGTGTAACTGGAACAGCTTTAATATTATTCTAGGGCCATAAAAGCGACATTCAGCTCGAGATCAAAGCATAGATTTGGCTAACACTTTTATTATTCAGGACAGCTGGAGAACCTAAAAAATCTCTTTTTAGTGTTGTTTTTTTATTTTTATAATTTAGTATTTATTTTAGATTTAGTTTGTGTTGTTTTTATAGAAAATTACTTTATTGGTTACAAGAGTGAAAGCGTTATAGAGTCAAAGTTTCAACTGCATTAGTTGGCATGTTTAGGGTAGCTCTACTGTAGTTGCATTGGGATCGCTCTATAGCTCTATTAGCCCACGTTAAATATTTGTCACTAACGTATTTACAATGCTGTTCAGCTCGCATCTGCTGGTTAACTTACCTCATAAGCTTGCAGTTCAAAGCAATTTGCGCAGTTCTAATTACAAAACTTGTTGTTGTTGCTGCTTTAGTTGTTGTTGCTGCTGTTGAATCAACAACTTGTTATGCGCATTCAGAATGTTACACTTGCTGAACCAAGTGTAGTTCGATTTCTAGATTTCTTTTATTAAATCGTTCGACGATTTGCGAATGCACATCAAATTTTAATTAGTCACACACACACACACACATGCAGTCGTTGTTAAATGTTTTGTTGATGAAAACAAAAAGACGCAGCTCGAAAAATTAACAAAAATCGTTTGCACAATTTAAGCAAAACTTTATCACGATTTGTGCCGTATTTTTATTTATTTTTTTTCATTTTGCTTTTTGCACTGCGCACAAAGTCGTTTGTTTTTTTTCTAATTTTTTTTCTATGTTTTTTTTTGTGTGGGTTGAGTGCAGTTGAATGGACGTGCCGATGGTCGTTGGCGATTGATCGCAATAGAGAGAGAAAAGCACAGAAAAAAGAGACGCAATGTGTTTCCAATTGGTTTCCTAATTGCACTGCTGTACCTTGCGATATAAGGCAGCGGTGGGGTTGGGGCGGTTAAGCAGCTGTGCTCGGCACTGACCAGTTCGTATATCGTATATTAATCGCTGTAAATTTTAGTATCACACTACACACACTAACACACACGCACACGAGAACGCACGCCGCTTGGGGTTCAGCCAGGTGAACACCGTCACGTCTAAAAGCCGACTAAAGTTGAGGCTGGCACGATCTCCAGCTCGTGCTCGAACTCTGTTCGTGAGCGACACAAAGCTCGCCGCTGTTTGGAGAGCTTAATGAGCTAAGCCCAAGCATGGTGAAATTTTACAAGGTGGTTAGACCTACCAGTTAATGCGAAGAGCGAGAGAGAGAGGGAGAGGAAGAAAGCAAGATTATTGGTTGGATTTGTACATTTTTTTGAGAGCGCAAAGAGTGTTGCGAGACTGCGTGCTTTACATATATTTGGTATGGCTATTGTTTTGATTTGATTATGTAAATACAAAAGTTGCAAATAATTATAAATTTAATTTAAAGACTACAGCAATTCACTAAAGTAAATCCCGTCAAATACCAGTATATAAAAGGTAAAAAATAAAAATAAATTATGTAAAAATGCGTCAAGTTAGTAAAATAATTTCTGTAAAATGCATTAGTTCATACAAAATGCATTTAAGTAAAGCTCAGCCCAAGTGGCTCGAATACATCGACCACTCACCACGGCAGTTGTCTTACCACTGACATTTGAGAGCGCTAGCTTGCATGAGACCACCTTGTGTAACTTCACCATGAGCACCAGCAGCCGACAACAACAGGTAGCCGGCATTTCTAACACTCTCTGACATGCTCGCTCTCTGCTACGCTCTCTTATGCTCGCAGAGTCCAACTACATACATATCTGCAAGTTTCTAGGCAGAGTCTTTGCTTTGATTTAATTCAAAGGCAAGTTCACAGAGAAAAAAGATGGACTTCAATTAAGTGCAATGAGCACCAAAAATTCTTAAGCCAAGTACACAAAATCTTAATGTGAGCGAAAATGAACTTGAATCAAATAAAACTGTCAATTTACTATAAACGAATACGAAAATTCTAGATATAAATATAATATATAAAAGATATAAAATCAAATTTTTTTGATTTTCTGGTTTTTAAAAACATCTTGTGTGGAAAACATTATTTGTTAATCGCTTTTTGTGACGATAGTAGCTCAAAACAGCATTTCAATTTTTAAAATCTTAGATCAAAATATAAAAACCTTAGATCATGTTATTCAAATCTTTAATCAAGATATAAAAATCTTTAATCAAATTATAGGAAATTTGAAATAAGTAAATTTTTTAGTTTAAATTAAAGTTTACGCGAACTTGATTCAAATTTAAATTGTACTTAAGTTAATTAAAATTTTCTTATATTAAGTACTTTTTATATTCACTTTGTAAGTACTAAATACTAAAATACTTAAATTGTCATAACTTGATTTAATTTCGAAATTTTTGACTTAAATAATATCAATCTTAGTGAGACATCAAGTCTGAAATGAGGAGTTTTAAGTACGAAATACTTGATTGCTTTTCTCTCTGTGTTGTTGGGCCCAGCATCTGGTCTCAGTTGATGATGGCGACGATGTAAACAAGTGAAACCAGCTCGCCCAAACATTCTTCAGATAGTTGCCCGGTTGTATCTTCGTTAAGATATTTTGTGTAGCCTGGAAAAATATGGAAATTCTACTGAGCACTGACAGCACGAGTTGCTGCCTAACAAAAACAAACAGTAACCCAGCCACCCAGACAGAAGAGCACCACAGCACCACACCCCACAGCTCATCAATCACGATCTCGGCTGGTTATAATCGCTGCCGGGCTGTTCCATCAGTAGTCATTACTGTGTTCACTAATTAATTCGTCTTGTAGATACGTTAGTTACGAAAGAGCGCTAATCCCCGATGGCGGCTGAAACGATTCTGGCAAGTGTCATAAACAAGGCAAATCGTGTAGGCAGGTCAGCAGGTAGCACTTCCAACAATACCAACAACAACTGCAACAACAACAGCGACAGGCCAAACGACAATCGAAATAAAATAATTCACGCAAATATTTCCACACACACTTCAATTTGAATATCACAGTAATTAATCAAAAACTCTGAAATACGCCAAATATATACAAATAAATCAACGATCGTCATCGTCTTCAACGGTCAAGAAACTATAAAGCACCAAGCTGTTGTCGTCCCACGTCCACGCCAAGTGGGCACCCTGCCCTTCCCTCTCACTCTCGCTCTCTCTTTCTCTGTCTGTACTCACTGCCAAAAGGAGCCCATTTAACTTTAATAAAGTTGTCAATGCACGAAACTGTCGTGTGAAGCATTCGCCATATCTTTTCCTTCATTTCTTTTTTTTTTCAATGCGACGGCGATGGTTGAGATGACAGCAACAACATTCCTGCTGGAGTATTGGGTCTAACGGTACCCCGGCCAGCGGGTGAAATCCCTTTGCCCACACTGTGCCAGCTTATGAATGGCATTTGAAAATAAACTTGAGCTTTTCCACATAAAATGATGCCTAATGAAAGCTCTTCGCTCTGTCGAAGCCTGACAAGTGTAAAAGCGCAGCTTTTGTGCGCAAATATTCTCGGTATAAACTTTTCACATTCAGTACTTTTTTTGTTCTCACCTATAAAGTTTGACCAAGGACGCGCAAAAGTGAAATCGGGTAAAAAATTCGCCAACTTATTAAAAATATTATTTATGCGAAAACAAAGTGTGAAAATATTGTAAAATGTTTAAATCCATTACCTTGTTATGTTAAGTTAATTTTGAACTGAAATCGCAGTCAATTTAATTGTCTTATATGAATGTCAACGGGTCATCCTCTTTCCATAAATAAAACATAGATATAACAAGACACGTGCATAACCTATGTACATATGTATATATATATGTATATGCATATATGTACGTACCTTAAATAGCAACAAAAGCTTAGAGTGCAAGTGGCACTAAACCGCGAAAGCTTTCTTCCCGTTACGTGTCAACAGCTGATTTTAGCGGAGGAGGAATCACAACACACACACAGACACACATTCTCTCAAATGTATGTACGCACCCGCATCTGCATCAATTTTGGGATAAGCATTTGCAAATGGCATTAATACGCTGCTGCTTTGAGCCACCAGAGCTACCGGAGTTCTTCGATAGTTTTGTACAGAAATGCACAGATCCGAGCTGTAAGTATTATAAAAATAAAACACAAATAAATTACAAATTACGCGCCGAAATCAAACGAACTGCAAGCAGTGAGGAGCAGAGCTGTTAAGCGCGCAGCGCAGCCAACTTCAAAGAATGCATTAAATATGTTGCCAGATCGCTAAATGCGACACAGTGGCAGCGCCATGTAAATAAGAAGAGACGAAAAAAACAAAATTCGAGCACACACATTCTACAACGCCAACATAGTTTTATCGCAGCGTTTTATTATCTAACGCCGCGATAAAGCAACAAATAAATAAAATCAACGACTGGTGAATAGCAGCATGTCGGGTGAGTCATTGGGGTGAAAAAGCTAAGCGGCAAAACGTGACCTCGACCCCGCAGCGAATTGAATCGATCAAAACGGTGACGAGCCAAGGAGTTGTTTTTTTTTCGGCGAAGATGTGCCAAAAAAGAGAAAGTACAAACACACACACACGCATATTCGCTCAGGTCAATTCTCTATATAGCATTAGAAACGATTATGGCGATAAGATAAAGCCGCAAACGATTTGCGGCGAAAATGGGCACACTAAAAACACTAAAAGGTCGCTTTTTGCTAATTGAGAAACACACGACAAACAACGGGCAATGCAGCGGACGCAGCGTCGATGTCGATGTCGTCATGTTCAGCTATCGCTGCGTACACGCCTGTCTGCCCAATCCCTCTAAGAGCTGTGCCTTTCCACGCGCTTTTCTAGGTTGCTGCGGCTGCTGCTCGGCGCTGCAGCCGCGCTACAAGCGCCTGGTGGACAACATCTTCCCCGTGAATCCCGAGGACGGCCTGGTCAAGTCCAACATGGAGAAGCTGACGTTCTATTCGCTCAGCTCGCCGGACAAGCTGGACCGCATTGGCGAGTACCTCTACCAGAAGGCTACCAAGGACATCAATCGCAAGCGCTACAAGTGAGTTTGTATTGGAGGGGGCACGGGTCATGCCGGGCTTCGTGGTACATGAACCTTTATGTAAAATTGCCGGGCTCGAGCCTAAAAATCTGATTTCGTGCTTATCTTTAAAGCACTTTAAACCAAAGTCCCTAATATTAACGAAATAGGTAAATAAAAATTAACAAAATTTAAATGCAGATTTCATGAAAATCAAATCATGTCCAAAAAGCCATTAAACTAGGAAAAGCGACTTGAAAAACTTACAAGTAAACATTTTTGTAAATTTTGGCAGTATTTTTAACAACAAAAATCAACCACAAATGAGTCTTAAATTATTTAGATTTTTCATACAATATTTTAATATGCAAAATTCTGCATATTTGTCCTATCAAAATTCGGTCAGAAATATTTGGCATCTCCGTCTAAGCTTTGTGAGTGCGTACTTAAATTTTGAAAAATAGTCAATAATCTTAAATTACGACAAGTTCTAGCACGCACAATCCTTGCTATCCCAGCGAGCTCTGCCACCAGTGAAAGGGTATTTTCAACATCTGGAAATATTCTGAATGATAGACGAACTAGACTCTTAAGCTCTAATATCGGTAGAATTTTTTTTTTTTTAATAAAAATATGAACTAATAATATATTAAACATAACACAAACATTAATTTAAAAAATGTTTGGTGCATGCTCGTGCCTTTTTTTTTAATCGTGAATGTCGTGCTCAAAAGTAAGCCCCGTGCCCACTTGTATGTATTTGTTATTTGCTGTATTGTTATTATGTTAATCAAACCCCTTTCGCAGGCTGGCCGAGATCGCCATGGAGGCCATGGACCTGCTGCTGCAGGCCTGCCACGCCCAGACAACGCTCAATTTGTTTGTGGAGTCGTTTTTGCGCATGGTGCAAAAGCTGCTCGAGGACTCAAATCCGAATTTAAAAATAATGGCAACCAACTCGGTAGGAATCCGCCCATCCACAGCCGTATCATGAAATTAATCCAACTGTTTCTGCTTATCTCTCTTATGACAGTTTGTTAAGTTTGCCAATATTAATGAGGACACGCCCTCCTATCATCGGCGCTACGACTTCTTCATCTCGAAGTTCTCGTCCATGTGCCACAGCGACAGTCAGGATCTGCGTGATAGCCTGCGCCTGGCGGGCATCAAGGGGCTGCAGGGCGTCATCCGGAAAACGGTGTCCGACGACCTCGTCGAGAACATCTGGGAGGCACAGCACATGGAGAAGATTGTGCCCTCGCTGCTGTTCAACATGCAGGTGGGTCCAAGCTGGCCAATTGGCCCAACGGCAGCACTTGACGTATATTCATTTTCAAATTGGCTAACTCGAGCTGCAGCGCTTGCAGAACTTCAACTAATTTTGTTGTTTTCGTTGTTTTCGTACATTCTATTTAATGCAAACCCAATCAAACACACAAACAACACAACACAAAGTTTTGTGTTAACGTTATGTTTGTGAAGAAAAATTTACTGGCGGTAATTGAACATTTCAATTTGCATTTCTACCGATTCCATAAATATAATTTCTAGCTCTAAGCTGTATATGTGTTCAGTGAAAGCTATGCGCACGGAGTCGCTTGGCTTCCTTGGGCGAACATCTCCTTAAGTTCCACAATGCTCCTTTCGACACTATTTTTTGCACAAAATCTTTCTCTTTAGCGCACAAATATGAAAATTTGATTTAGCACATAGGTTACCAGCTAGAAATCTTGAAATCATTTTTTGACATATGTAAACAGTTATTAATACACCTAATTCTCTTTTTACACGATAGATACGTTCACGAAAAATTCGTGTACAAAAAAATGGAAAAATAGTAGATTGATTCCAGAGCTTAAAAAAAACAACTTAAATGTACTATAAACAGAATTACAAAAGTTTTGTTAGAGTTCACTTGGGAACTTCTTTGCCATGCTTACACAATTACATTCATTAAATATTTAATTAAATATTTATTTAAAAAAATTATGATTTGTAAAAAAAGCTAATAATATCAGAAATTCAGTAATATAAAAAAGTAAAACTAATATAAATATTAATATATATAAATATAAAATTGTATTCAATGTGAATTTCTGCCAATGTTATACGTATTAGAGTTTCCGTAATATTTCTGCAATATTTATTTTAGGAGTAGTATTTTTTTGTACATCATTTTTCATGTGTCTATTATTATCTCAATTTCCTATTATTCAAAATTCAGTATAATGTATAATCCGAAGTTAAAATATATAATTTGTGAGGAGTGAGAATAAAATAATATTTAAAATAGTGTTAAAATAAAACAATTCGTGTTAAAAAAAAGAATTAGGTGTACTCTACAACGCATATTTTCATGTATTTTGATTATCTCTTCCACATATCCTTGAACTAGGCAACACTCTTCCGCACTTTGGGGGTTCGCTCAAGGGTGCTTTCACTGTATATGTTAAGAAATCCTCCTCTAGCTATTACCTGTTGAGCAATTAGAAAATCTTATGACTAATCTGTTTTTCTCCTTTAACCACAATTCGCCCGCAGTCCGGCGATCTTACGCCCGTTGAGGATGCCACCAATGTGACGCCTCCTGTGCTGGCCGAGGAGGTGCTACGCGAGCTGGTGGGACGTGCCTCATTTGGACACATACGCAGCGTACTGAAGCCGCTGCTGACGTAAATAACCCCTTGAGTTGCGGCCAGTCGGTCTGTAGTTAACCTTTGCCCTCTTCCTCCCTCAGCCATTTGGATCGTCACGAGCTGTGGGTGCCAAACACCTTTGCAATTCACACATTCCGGATCGTGATGATATCGATACAGCCGCAGTACTCGTACACGGTGGTGGAGACGCTTATGCAGCACCTGGACTGCAACTTCAAGTCGTCGCCCAAGACACGCACCTCACTGGCGGTGGTGCTGTCCAAGATCATTGCCATTGCGGCGGGCGAGAGCGTGGGGCCGTCAGCGCTGGACATCATCAACAATCTGCTGACCCACCTGCGCACCAGCGTCAGCACGACCACCGAGATAACACCCGAGGAGTCGCAGTACCAAGAGGCGCTCATCAATGCGCTCGGCGAGTTCGCCAACCATCATCCGGACTACCAGAAGATTGAGATCATGCTGTTCATTATGAACACGGTACCCGATTTGTCCAAGAAGAGCAAGTGTGATCAGATGCTGCAAAACATCTTGCTCAAATCGCTGCTCAAGGTGGGCAACCAGTACAGTACGGTCTCTTTCGAGAAAGCCTTTCCCGCCTCGTTCCTGCAGCCGCTGCTGCGAATGGCGCGGGCGCCGCACGATCCCACGCGCATGATTGTCATGCAGATCTTCCAGGCGCTGCTGGATCGCCACCAGAACGAGAAGGTGCTCAGCAGCGTGAGCGTTAAGCCGTATCCGGCGCTGTCCCAGGAGCCGCCGTCCCGCTCCGACATAATTTTCACGCACAAATACGGCGCCAACATCATGCAGGCGCTCATCGATAGCATGGCGCTGTCGGACCGCGTGGACGCACTCTCTTCCAGCTATAATACGGCTGCGCTGCTCATCGTGGAGATGTCCTGCAGCGAGACGGTGCAGGAGTTTTTGCTGTTCATATTGGGGTAAGCAATGGCCAGCCCTGAACAGGGTTCACGCCTCGAACTAATCTGTGCTTCAATCGATGTTCGCAGCGTACAGCAAGTGGCCAGCACTGTGGAGACCTTGGGCGCCGCGCACAGATGCAATTTGCACGCCATTGCGATTGCTCTGCTGGTGCTCATCTCGCGCGTCAGCGGCATCAACAATCTGCTGGAATACGCGCAGAAGATCATCGAGGCGCGCCGCGAAGAGGCCGCCTACTATCTGCCGCCTCTGTTGGAGCCGACGAAGGTGGGCACGAAGAGCCTGAACCTGTCTCTGCCACATCTGGCCATCGACAAGCTGGCGCTGGGCGAGTGCATGCAGAATGCGGGCATGGACGCACAGCGGCTAAATTCGGGTGCACCGTACACGCTCAACCAGGCGGACAATCCGGGCCATCGACATTCCTGGGTGGAAGCGGTTAGCACGCAAATGACGCAACGCAACAGCTCCGCCGATCTGACCGTCTACAATGGCGATGTGGACAGCGTGAACAGCTCGCCGGGCGTCTGCAAGAAGATCCTGTCGCCAGAGTTCAACTTCGATGCAATGAAGCGCGCCCTGGCCGAGCCGACGGAGGCCGCAAAGCGCGAGCAGCGCGAACGGCAAATGCAAATTGTGCGCACCTTCCGCGAAGGCGAGTTCGACGATTTAATACGACGCACCGAACCGAAGGTACACACATATAATTCTCTCGTAAATCCTATACTATAATAATGCTAGCTCCATTTCCAGCACGATCTCATCCAGAACCGTCTGAATGAGCTCTTCAACTCGCTGGCAGTGGAACGCCAGATAACGCAGAGCGACAACAAGACAGCGCAGCTGCAGACGAACAGCGAGAAACCCGTCTATGAGACCAAGTTTCCAGAGCTGTTTTATTACTAACCAATATTAACTAGTTAATTATCTGCTGTAACTAGGTCATGGAACATGTTAACGGATATTGCCTGTTATCCATAGAACGTATTAGCTAAATGGTTTGTATATTATGGGCGGGGTGTTGTTATTTTTGACCGGGTCAATTTTAAATAAAATTTTTGTTATCGCACGCGCTAATAATTTAATTGTTAAAAATAAATAAAAACGTTTACTTACCATATTTATATAAGTATGTTTACCAACATATATATAAAATGGTGAACAAAAGTATTTTAACATTACAAAAACAACATTTGTTTGATTATTTCTTACAATTATTTTAGCGAATGAATCTAACAAAAATATGTAAGATAACAATAATATATTAGGCTTCTCAAAAATCATAAGCTAAATATTTTTAGTATTATATATTTTATATTTTTCGTAAATGTTGGAGGACAAAAATGTTGATAATATTTTATTGTTATGATAACAGCAAGATTTATAAAAAATTACCCGTTTTGATCAAAGTTTCGAATCGTCTCTTCGCGCGTTCTTGTTAAAATTCTCTATTATATTAATATCGGGGCGTTGAGGTGGCCAATCTAATGTATTTACTTCCACGTTTCTCTGAAAGTCGGTTATCATTTAAGGGATTTCCCGATGAGTCTGCCCCCGGAAGTACTGGCGTGGTTATTTAAGATGTGAAAATAATTGACTTTATTCTTAGTACCATCGATGCACACATACAAAAATGTACAAACATGAATTCTAGAATAACTTCCAAACTAAAAGTATGATCATTATAAAATTTTCCGAATTTAATAAGACTTTTTAAATCGATTTACACACATTTGCAGAAAACCATTATTCCCTTTTTACCCATTTTCAATGGGATTAAAAAAAATATTTTGAAGCTGCCTTTGGAATTTTCAAGTTCTTACAGAATAAGCATAAATTACAAAAAAATGGCATTCTAATTTATAGCAACGTTGGAGTCCTGCATAGATATTATTCGTTTCTGAGTTAATTCTTGAATCCACAATAAGAGCGCCTTTTCCGTTTTCTCTATCAAAAAGTTTTCTGAATGCGTTGATCGTTTTGCCCTTTCGTTTGTGGCACAATTACTAGATGTAGTATTTGGTGGATGGTGTATGGTAGATTCACCTAATTCTAATTCCTTACCAAGAGCATTCAAATCAATGTAGAAACCAAAGCGCAATTCTGTTGTACTTAATTTGCGTTGTTTTTATATATGGGGCGAATGGCGGGAAGTATCCAAAATCCGAATATATTAAACCAAATTTGGTGGCTCTAGCTCTTATAGTTTTTTAAATATGCTTAAAAAACCATGTCAAAAAACCGAATAATACTGATAATAAGAAAAGGAGGCGAGTTATCGATCATTTGAAATGCAATTGATCTGCGTATGCTGATCGCACGCACTTAAAAAGTCCAAGTTCAGCTCTCTAGCTCTTGTAGTGGCTGAGATCGACGCGTTCGGACAGACAGACGGCTAGTGATGCTGACCAAGAATATATATACTTTAGGAGTCAGGGATGCCTCCTTTTGCCCTCTTTACCCATTTTCAATGGGTTCGGGGCATAAGAATCCTATAAATGTATATCTAAATAGAAAATTTAATAAATTTACCTTTAATTTACGGTTTAAAATAAATTGTATCGGAGTGGTGCAGGAATATGAATGTGCTTTGAAATACGTCAATTTATATTAGAAAATTAACACACGTTATCTTATTGACGATTGAAAGATTGGCTCTCTCTCACTGACTCTTCCATTCATGGCCTTATACTCGATAATATATAGAAATTCTGCACCTTGGATCAAAATTTGGATTCCTGGTTGTGGATAACCAAGCTCACGAAGCGAACCAAAAACTGAATCTTGTTTATAGGCTTGAAGTCATATTTTAGGTATAGGTAATTCCCACTCAAATAAAAAAACCAACTACTTTTTCAAAAAGTTCATATTTAATAATAATTTAGTGAGGTTAATTAAAATGCATTGGGCTTAAGTGAGACGTTAATAAGTTCTTTTGTTTTATGACATAAGTAATTGTAATTCGAATACGTTTTGAGTTCGATTGCCGCGTTGTGCTTAACTTTAGCGCTTAGTATCTGAGTTGACATACATACATAAATAAAAAATATATATATTTATATATAACACCGATGTGCCGAGCGCACAAAAAGTGTGCAATAAACTTAACTGGATCTGTTACAAATTAGAGTTTACATTAATTACTAGATAATGTAAAGGATATACAAAAATATAGATGAGCGCCATAAAGCAGGACGCTAAAGGATAATGTACAATTATATATGGCGTACTGTTAGTAGTAGTAGGTTATATACTATATATACCATATACATATATATATATACAGCACGCTAGTCGTAGCCAACTGGAAACGAATGTACAACTATATAAAACGAGGCTCGTGTGGCGAGTCCTTGAACAGAACGAGGTGGTTGTGCCTAAGGGGAATGGGGGGGGAATTTGGGGGCAACGCGCTCAGCACGCCACGTCGCGACAAATTGCCTCGCCGTCACTGGTCAAGGCGGCATTGCTGCGCGGCCAGCTAAAGCGTCCAGCCGGGGACGGCGAGGACGGCGTCGATGCCTCCGAGTCGCCGCCCACGCACACGGCGGAATCATCAGCGCTGGCCGGTGTCAAGGAGCGTTCGCAGTTGGCGCCAATCTCCGAGATGGGTATGGCCGCGGCCGACAGCGTCGACTCCTCGCTCTGCGGCACAATCTCTTTGAAGCTCTGGTTTGGCGGCATCACGACCAGCATGTTGATGGATATGAGCAGCGGATGCACCAGCTTCGGGTCGAGCACCATCAGCGCCACCTCCTCGTTCTTCTCCAGGCTCAGCGTGGTTATCTCCGACGTCTGCGTGAACACCGCCTGGCGCTGGCCATTGATCGACGTGACCGTGGTGCGTATCATGAACTTTCGCTTCGTCTGCAGGCTGAGCACGCGCTCGTGCTCGTGCCGATGGTGGCGACGTATGTTCAGTCGGCGCGAGTCCATGATGAGTATGAGATCCATTCCGTAGTTGAAGCCCGTCCAGCGCCACTTCTGGTAGCCGGGCTCGAGCAGCAAACGGCCGCAGCGCATGCAGTTCTCAAAGAACTGCTCCTCGTCCAGCTGCTGTGGACTTCTGTTGAATATATAGCTACTATAAACAAATGGATTTCAATTTTGGGTTACATCCAGTTTGCCTGCCACTTACCCATCCTCCTGGCCGTGATCGATGCGCAGCAGTGCGTCCCAATGGCTGTGAATGTGCCTGTAGAGCCACTCTTTGGGAATGATGTTGTCGTTGAATATGATCTTCAGATCCATGTAGTGGTTGGTTAGGTACTGTGTGCGCAGTTTCTGGAACACCCGCACATACGGCTGCCCCTCGGGCGTGGCCAGAAAGGAGCGCTCCTCCATGCGGCTGGCAAAGTACGTCCACTGTACGACATCCACGCTGGGAGTGTGCGTCTCGACGCCGGCATTCACCAGGCGCTCCTGTGTCTTCTGCGCCTCGGCGCGCTGCACGGGATCGTCGGGATCGTAATGCGGATGCAGCTGCAGGAACATCCAGGTGCGCAGCAGCGTGTACAACGAGAACTCCGTTTGCATCACGTACAGATCGTGGCTGGCCGTGAGCAGGCTCATCAGATCGATGGAGATGTGCCGCAGCAGATTGGGATGCTTGTTGTAAATGCTGAGCAGGTTGATCTGGAACCACTGGAACGTCGACTTCTTGACGCCCAGGACACCGTACTGGCAGGCCGCCTCGTAGTACTGTATGGCCGTTTCCGCATTGATGCTGTCCACCATCACCTCTGCGCACTTGTCGATGATCCCGTCCAAATGGAACAGTGTTGCTGTGGCCAGTACGGGTATCACGTCCTTGGCCTCTATCTCAATCTCGTCCGAGTACATGGAGCCAAACACTGCGTCCAGGCTGTCCGTGTTGATCCTGTCGTCGAGTATTTTAATGTGCACAAAATTCTGCTGCGCCTCCTTCCACGATCCGTTGAACATGCTGTAAAAGTAGGGGCTCTGGCTGAGATAGACCTTGTGCAGGTGCCACACCTTGTCCAGCGCCATCACGGCCACATCCGAGTTCTTCTGCTCCTTGAACAGCGCATTGTATATGTACTGTGTGGTCGTCAACAGCTTCTTTCTGCAACAAAGATTGGGCGAGATTAGTGGACTCTCTCTTGACACCTCTGAGGTTACTCACTTTTTGGGCGATTTGGCATTCAGTTGTGCCCGATCGCGCTCCTCCTGGGATGCATTGGAGTCCGTGCTGCGTCTGCGCTTGCGCCGGCTGCCAAACACCTCCGCCACATTGCTTTGCATGGATCCAACGATTTGGCCCATTTTTGTGCGTCTCTCTCCAAACAGGAGCACGTCCCAAAACCTCTAAAAATACACACAAATATCAAACAGTTTTTTAATGATTTCATGGGAGCGGAGCAGCACTCCATGCAAGAGTTGGGCTCGTGTCGCATTTGCGTTCGTGTCACGAACACGCCCGCCTCAGCCCGATGTACTTGTGTAGAAAATTCAGCTTCCTGCGAGTTCGTGTTGAGCTCACAATAATTTTAGATAACAAATTTTATACAATTTTGAAATAATTCAAATACATAAAAAGAAGGTTTTTAAACATTAGTGCGAATGCTTAACTAGATTATAAGCCAAAGATCTACAAAAATTACGTTAAATCTGCGCGAAATCAGATAATTGATATTGGATGTAAAATCCTATAGAGAAGTTGGTCGATTGGTTGGGTTTTCAAATAAAATGATGCGGGTCGCAATAATCTACAAAGAAAACGCTGAAGGACTTGGACGATCCGCAAGAGCATAAAAGGACCCTTTCAAGTCAGCAACTGAGCTGAAAAAGGAGCTTAATATAACTACGACAGTAATAACAAGCAGCACACGTATCAGTATAACATAATTTAAAAGCCTGCAGCCCGAGAAATGTCATTTAGGAATCCTAGAGCAAAATTGCTCTAAAACGATGCCAGGACCTGGTGGAATTGATATTTGAAAAATTTAGCTTTTTTCGTACATTTTTTTAATTTTTCTAAAAACCTATTCACAATTTCCTTACACTTACAAATGTAATTAAGAGACCTTTGAAGAAATTGCTATTTTTCTCAGCTGATATTAGGGTTGGAGACTTATTTTTCTATGGGTTACATATTTCGTGACAAAACGTATTTATCGTCATTCCGAGTTATAGTTCGTGTTCGTGTCGTATTAAAGAATATTCGCACGCGCCCATCTCTACGGCATAAAACATGTAAATGGCGATTTGGGGCAAGTTGCTCGCTTTGACAGGTTGCGTGGCAAGCATATATTTAGGTACACCAAGTTGACCCACTTTGGCTTTTCCCCAACCTCAACCTCCGCCCATAGATCAAGAGTGCAGACATTCGGTTTATGGGTCAAAAGTTACACAAAAAAGCAACTTTGATGTGGGCGCGATGTTGACGAGTGGGCTTTGAAAAGTTAACCACGGTGCAGTTCGTGCATTTAGTGCTCAGATCTAGCCGGTACTCCTGCTCCGCCAGATACGGATGATGTCACACAGTTCGCTGCCTTGAAAGTGGCCCGTTTATAAATAGAATAGATTTCAAAAGCGACAAAAAGTCCATCGAGTGGCAGAAGCTACGCCACGAACCCGTTTCCTATATAATTGAGGTACACACATCATGCATTCGCATTTGTTTATGTTTTGTTATTGTTATTGTTTAGCCCATCGATCGTTGCTGTTGCTGGATGTTGTAAGCGTGTCAAGGCCGTTGCCATAATAAAAAAACAGCTTTGATTTGCTTTGTTTACAACATGTTTCTATGGGCTTTGAGGCTTCATATCGAAAATTACGCACTCATCGTCCACAGACGGGGGCTTGAATGCTCAGGAGCGTCTGTCGACACACACACACACACACACACACATGCTAAGCCCCAAAGTTTGTTTTGGTGCGGCGCAGTTTGAGCTCTCAAAACCAGTTTGGGCACACTTTTCTTATAAGACCAAAGCAAGAAATTCAATTGCAACGCCTGCAAATTACGTCACTACAAACAGAGAGGAAGAGTGCGCGATACGGGAGAGCGAGAGAGACTGCGCGCAATTGTCTTTACTTTTAAGCAGCGATGATATCAGCTTTGCACTGCATGCAATTTAATAAATAAAAAACAAAAATAAAAATAAATTAAAAAAATTACTGTTGCCCGAGTAGTTACGGCCAAATAACGTGAGTTATCGTCAAAGAAGCCAACAAGCTCGGGCGGAGCGGGATTCGAACTCGCGCTGATTGGCGCATAAAAACCAAAACGTTTAGACGCGCCACGCGCAGCACTCAACATACGTTGGCCAAAAGTTAACTTAACTATCTGAATGTGTGTATGTATTTTAAAAAATAAAAAAAACTATGTACATCTATGTATGCTTATATGGCTTGATAAATAGTTTGATTTGATATGAATTTATATACGTGAACATACATTTATATATGTATGTATATATATTTATGTGGCATAGAGGTTCAGCGAACTTGCGAGACAACGAGACGAGACACGATATTCACAGCTGTTCGGCAAAGGCAGGGCGCTGCCGCTGGCGTTAAGTCTCCCAAAATTTACTGTTGTGCGGCACTGATAGCGCGGGGGTTTATATACATATGTAGGTACAGCCAATATGCATGTACATGCTCTTTTAAGACTTGCCGAAATAGAGGAAATATGCCAAAGCTTGTCAACAAATGTTCGCCGCCCTCTCAGCCCACTGTCAATCACTCTCTCTCTCTCTCTTTCTTAGTCGCCAGCACGCATGCGAGATTTAGTAAAACTGACTGCAGTGATGCTGTATGCTGTTAGTGCCATTGTAACTGTAAATCGTTCACTATAAATATCAAAGGAAAGTAAATTTGGGAACATGTGGGGGAGAATGGGAAACACGAATAACAACGACGCAGTAATAAACAAAGGTGGAGAGGCGCTCGCATGCTTGACTGTGTTAGTGAGTGCGTGGTGCCCAGAGAGCAACAATGGTGCGAGAGAGCAAGAGCTAACAAAACAAGAGTAAAAGACGCAAAATGCAACGACTGAAAAGCACACACACATACAAGTACGCAAATAGCTGCCGAAGTGATAAAACAAACGAAAAAGAATGCAATAATGCTGCAAACACTTACTGTAAAGGTGAAGTTACAGTTTTGCGTTTTTATATAACTCAATTAACACTTCACTTTACGAAAATGTATATAAACAATTGCAACAATGCCAATCACAAAAAGACTGTTAAAAAGTACTTGTTAATAATCCATTCTATTATTGCAATTAAACTGTTTGTTTTCTTTTTCAAACACAAGACCTGCGCGCACTCCGCACACACAACCGTTCCGTCCAGTGAACCTAATGCAACTCTCAATCATTGCTGCGGCTGCTCTAGGAGAGCAGAAAACAAGATGTTATTCATATTTACAGCACTGTTACTATTAACAGCAAAACACTGGTCAGCTGCCTTACTATTTATTCTGTAAATTAAATTTGTTTGCAAAAGTGAAAGTGACGATTGCATAACATTAATTTCTCTTTGCGGTGTGCTGGTTTGGTCGAAAATCGGCACGATTTGAATTTAACAGCCAAAAAAGTCTACTGTCTAGCATAAGTAACAGCAACATAACAGAGCAGCGATGTTGAGTTCGATGAATTTCTGACTGCGTCGATAAAAGCATTTTAATCGCCCATCACTAACATTTTTGACATTCACTGTGTTTACATTTGAAAATTTAAAGAATTGGATACAATTAATTGGCATCAGCATGAAAGTGACGCCAAAGAAATCACAACGTGGTGCTACGTCTGGCGAAGGTTCACTCCGGCTGCGTGAATCCCGCAAGGAAGAACCAAAAGATGACACAGAGGCTCCACTGCCAATGCTTCAGCTGGACGACGACATTGAATCCGAGCTGCCCATACGAGGACGTCCCTCCAAAAAACTACTACTGCAGAAGCAGCAGCAGCGCGCCCAGTACAACGCCAAGCTACAGCCAGAGCTAAAGACCTCCTCCTCATCATCAACAGCAGCAGCAACAACAGGAGTAGCAACAACAGCGTTGGCAGCCTCCGTATCCACTGGCTCGGCGCGCTCCAAAGCCAAACGATCGCTGTACAAGAAGGGCGGCAATAATGCAGCCCAGAAGTCGCACAGCGAATCGTATGTGATGCGTTTGTTCGAGCGCAGCCTGGACCTGTCCAAGTACAAGGATAAGACGCCGCTCTACCCCATCTGCCGCGCCTGGATGGCCAACCAACCACGGAATCCCAACGTGGCCATCTACAATACCGACGGCACCATTCCGACAATGAAGCGCGAGGACGACGCCGAAGAGATCCTGGCAAAACTGCTCAGCGGCGAGCTAAAGGTCGTCAAACAGATGCCCCAGGCGCGCAAAACCGACACGCCCCCCATCCCGCCCCGCTTAGAGCCCAGCCAAGACGAGCAGCTGCAAGGGGCCAGCAAGGAGGAACTGCTGGCCGCGAACGTCGCCCACTGGAAGCGGGTGCGCGGCCACTGGCTGAAGCATGCGCAGAAGTACGAGCACGAACGCTACGAGCTAATTGACCAGATAATGGACGCCGTGTGCAAGCGTGAATAACGGAAAGACGAGGAATGCACAAGATTTTCACTTGAATAAATGTTTATTTGTAATGCGTAGCCTTTTCAATAATCGGTGCTGTTAATTAAGTCTAATTTTATGGACCACAGCGGTCGCTTTCTTTTGAATAGAATTAAAATGCTGTTGGATTGTTCTTGTTTGGTTGCTTCCGTTGCCGCTGTGTGTGTGTGTGTGTGTGGGTGTGTTGTGCATGTGTATCACACACATACACACACGCACAGAGAGACAGTCTGACGCTTCGGCTTTTCCGAGCGCTTATTCGACCTTGAGCAGCTCGACGTCGAACGTCAAAGTGGCGTTGGGGGGAATGACACCGGGGTGGCCGCGGCTGCCGTAGGCGTAGTCTGGCGAGCAGATCAGCTTGGCTCGCTGGCCAACGCTCAGCTGAGCGACGCCCTCGTCCCAGCCACGAATCACCTCGCCCTTGCCAATGGTAAACTTGAACGGCTTGTTGCGGTCCCGCGAGGAATCGAACTGCGGGACAAAAAAAATAATAATGAAAGAGAATGCAATATGCCTCAATTATCGGACGTACCTTGGTGCCGTCGTCCAAGGTGCCCGTGTAATGCACCGAGACCTTTTGGCCATTCTTGGGAAAGGTGCTGCCTGCAATTCGAATACGAGCGAGAGTGAGATAGATATATGGATG
This sequence comes from Drosophila colorata, assembly GCA_035041545.1. Lineage (NCBI taxonomy): Eukaryota > Metazoa > Arthropoda > Insecta > Diptera > Drosophilidae > Drosophila > Drosophila colorata. Next base: position 1,408,704 of record JAWNLD010000233.1, read on the forward strand.
TGTGTACATAAAGAAAGCGGAACAAATACTTTTTTTATCTAATAGCCGCAAATATGAGGTTAAGAAAAATATGAAATAAAGCAAAACTAATATCTATCTGCTTACCATCGCCGGGTGAAATTGGAACAACGTTTACGCCCATTTTACGTTTGTTTTATTTTTACTAAAATCGGGTTGTTCAAAAAAAAACTAGCACGTTTTCTCGTCGCGTCGAACAGAAAAACCAGAGATGGCACCGAGTCTGAAAAATGTCGATTAACTATCGGACTTGATTTTGAGTGCGTCACTGGAACAAAGTTAAGAAATGTCGGTATTTCTCACAGCACTGATTTTAAATGAAAAGCCGCGCGAATTATTTTTTTGAATTGTTAGTTTATTCATCCTGATCCAGAAATTGGACGCCGCTCTCATTGAAAAAAATTGTTTTCTGGTTTAACGTACGTCTGCCATTCATCAAGAAATTTAAATGCAACTTGTAATCTATGCATATCGCTCTGGAGGGGCGATACTCAGTTCTAAGATAGCTTTCATCCACTGTGTACATACAACAAACATAAAACCTCTTGCAAATCTTATTCACTTGTTCCAGAAAACCCATGTAGTACATGTATTTGCGTACGCGCCTGTCTGCCGGCAAATCGAACCAATAGAACTCGCAAAGGCTGTCGACAGCCACCAAGCTGACCCTCGGACTATCCAGCAAAATATGATGATCCAGGGCCTTTAGCGCCATCCGAACTTCCTGAGATGAGAAGCAATTGATCATTTGAAATGAGTCCATACACTTTTCGACAATTTCCTGCAATTTGGCGGGTGTTGCTTCCGGATTGGCCTCTTTGACAACGTCCTGCACAAGTTGTCCAAGCACCTGGACATCGATTTTATGGCTTATATTAATTAATATAACCTCACACCGAGTTAGACAATGGGCCATGAGCTGCATTAGAAAGCGAGTTTTGCCGCTTCTTTTCTTGCCGGCAATTTCGACAAGCGATTGGGGCTCTGGTCCGCCATTTGGGAAAAAGTTCGGATTCAATCCGGAAATACGCGGCCGCCGTTCGCCCAGTTCACGTAAATAGACATTGGCCGCCGAAGCAATCTCCATTTCAAATCACTTTTCAATCAAACTAATTTTTGTTAGAGTTGTACCGAATCGTTCAGAACAAGTTCGATTGAACTACTTACTTAAATAAGCAAACGATCTACTTCCCGGGTTATAGTTCATCTTTCGTTAGCGACGCTTTATCCTTTGTTTTGCCTATTACTACATTTACTAATTGTATATCAATAAGCCCTTAATGGCGTCAAGTGGATCAACCCAATTAAATAAGAAAAAGAAACCATAATTTGTTATTGCATCAATTAATTAATAAATTATGTCAAATCTATAATTTAACCGTACTTAACAATATAATTTAATTGACTTACTCCTTCAATTGAACTAGAATATACAACACCAATGTTTGTACACACATTGGGATGGAAGTACGTTCGTGACAGGGCTGTGATGTGCCTATCGATAACGCGTAGTGTTGGAAATCGTGAAAAAGGACACAGGATTTCCGATAAGTCAAACAACTTAAGACGGACAAAAATATACAACAAATAAAGAATTAAATAAAAAAAATGTTTATCAACTTTTAATTAAAGCGTATGAAAACATTCATGTAACTGCTGCGCCCAACTCAATTGCACAAAATGCAAATAAACAAATGTGTCGGCTATTCGGCAACTCTGTTTGCTTAGCATAACTACTGCAACGGCACACATGTAGATTATTTTTAAGAAAAACCACTTCACAACTGCAAATCTGCTGCAACATGCAGGATGCCCCGGAGCCCGAGTCAAGCAGCAGCAACAGCGGCAAACTGGACGCAACCTCGGCAGGCGACGTCGAAGCGTGCACCATATGCGGCAATTCAAAATCCTCGTCGTCCGCCTTGCTGGATTTGAGGGACAATAACGTGATGCAGCGGCGCCTCAGCCGGGACTGGAAGCTGCCGGTATGTAGTGTCAGCCAAAGAAATCCCTATTTGCCTACTAATTTCATTTACCCAACAGACGGATATTATCAAGACGACGCTGAGGGCCATTTGCGTGGAGTGCGTCTGCAAGCTGAACATGCATTCGGAAGTCACGCGCACGCTGATGCAGCGCCTGCAGCGTCTGACCAACGCAGGCAAGCCACAGCCAACTCAGAGGGAGTGCAGCCCGCCCATCGCCGATGCCGAGGTGTCCACAACCGGAGTGCCATTGCCACAGGAGACACAGGAACTTAGAACCACTTCGCCCACTTCCGGGTCATCGTCTTGTTCGGTGCTGCAGGCCTACTCGGCCCAACCGCCCGAATCGCCCTCGGCCACCGAGTCGGGCGGCATGCGCAACAACAGCGGCAACGCCTCCGACGGCTGGAAGTGGCGCACACGACTGGTGTGCCAGCATTGCGGGCGCGCCTACTTTCGGCGGGATCACTACACGCTGCACGTGCGCCGTTGCTGGCGTCGGCAAACACAACGTCGCCCCAAGTGCCGGGTGCTCAATGAAGCCGGCAATGATGATGATGACGACGATGACGACGACGATGCTGACGTCGAGAACGGCGACAATGGCGACCCGGCGTTGCCACAGACGCCACGACACTCGCGCACCTTTCAGTGCAAGAGCTGTGAGAAGGAGTTCGCTGGAATTGTCGCCTTGCGGCAACATCAGCGCATCACACACCGGTGCCAGCATCGCTGCAGCCTGTGCGAGGCGGAGTTTGGCACCAAGTACGAGTGGGAGCTGCACCACACCATCTGCAGTGCCAAGCAGGAGGCAAGAACTCGCTTGTGGCATATTCCTAAAATGCATGTTTAAATATTTCCCTCTTTGCAGGCTTTGCAAATGCAAGAATACGCCGAACAGCCGCGATCCACGCGCTCGCGATCGCGTGCATGCTCCTTGGCTTGGTACAACGGTGAGGAGGATGCGGAGGAGTTGGAGGACCAGCAAGATAACGACGATGCCACCTCCGTGGCCGACACAATGTACACGAGGCGCATGAACTTCACCGGTGACTGGATAGTCAACCACAGCCGCAGCAACAGCAACAGCGCCCTCAATCTATCCATGCTTTACGACGATTACGTGCTGGAAGAGTCGCACATAACCACAGACAAGGAGTATGGTACGGAAGGAGGCCTTTTATTGCCATTTATCAATAATTAATCTCCCGTAACTAATTGTTTTGTCCTTGCCGTAAACTGCAGATCTCTATTTGCTGGATCTGCTAAAGACGCAGGTGCAGCTGAAAGCGTTCTCGTGCTTTGTGCCCACCTGCTGCTATCAGACGAACACGCTGGTGGACCTCATGAAGCACGACTACATGCAGCATTGGAAGATGAGCTGGTTTTACTGCCAGAAATGCGGTGATGTCTTCACCAGCAAGTAAGATGGCCAAAATCCGATATTATATTATTATACATGGCTAAAAATTCTGTTACAGGGTCTTCCTTGACTACCATCTGCATCGGCAAAACCGCGGCGTCTATATATGCCACAAGTGTCACGACGAGTTCGAGTTCCAGCATCAATTGGATCGCCACCAGGTGCTGCACAGCAAGGGCATCAATTACTACTGCAACTATTGCCGCCTCGAGTTCCTCAGCGAGGCCAAGCTGTTGGCCCATTGCGAGCACGAGCGACACAGCCCCAACGATGAGCCGCCACTCATACACATAGACCATGAGCTCTCCATCGTCAATCCAGTGCCCAAAGAGCCTGTCCGGGCACAGCAGTATACGGTGCGCGTGCTAAACATACCTCACATGCCGTGGATCTCGAATCGGCCCATGCATCTGCCTCAACATAAACCCTTCCGCTTTGCCATTGGCATTTGCGAGTTCGACAATCGCAATCCGCCCAACTGCGTGGGCTGCCTGTAATACGTTACGTTAAGGAGTATCATAAATTTGTCCGATTCCATAAACTCTATACATATATAGATTTGCCTGGCGATGTTAACGTGAGCTGAAGGGTAACTGCTAGTCGGACACACTCGACTCGAGTATTTCTTAATTGTTAATAGTTAGATTAAATTTATTTATTTCTATGCCTGGCAATTACTGCCAGCAAAAGTCTGATGCGTGTCTCCTAGATATATTTTTCTATTCGAATTGTAAATGTTGTAATAAATATGAGCTTACCATTGTTAAACCATAAGCTGACTGAGTTGAGATCTCATTTTGATTGAAACAGTACTCGTATTTTATTCATATATATATATGTATATATATATTCTTTTTATATATGTATATATCTTCAGTCATTTTATTTTTGCATACGTTCATACCGAAAATGTTGCCTAAATTATAATTTGCATTCAATTGTACATACAATATTTAAGAAATATTTAAATTAACACTAACTTTAATAACGGCAAAATACTTGGTTTGCATTCAATTAATTGTATATTATGTATGTATATATGTACAGGGATCGGTTTATCAGTTGCTCGTGGGTACGCTTAGCCTAGAATTGTATAACAAATGAATTAATGCTAAAGTTGTATGTTCTAATGTGATATAGGACTAAACGGTTTATACTTATGAATATATACATATATATGTATATATGTATATGTGTACTTATATTGAGCCTATTGCATTGCCCCCAGCGCATGTTTGTTTGATTTTTGCATCATAATTGTTTTTGTTTTTTGCCCTTAATACTAAAATTCTAATTACAATTGAATTAAACTTACAACTAATTAATTTTGTACGCTTTAGATTTGTATTTTCGGGTCTAATTGTTGTTATGTGTGTGAGTGTGTGTGTGTGTGTGTGTACAAATGAGTCGGTGTCAGTCTTATAAAATTCAAACCCAGGACAATTTTTATTTATTTTAAATTTAACAAAAAAAAATATGCAGTTAAAAATATACCAATTGATTTTTGAGCTATTTGAGGTAGTTCGTTTATAGTTATTAATTTTGAGCTCAAACACACTTATATTTAAAGATATTTTTTTTATTTTATATTCGTTTTTAGAAATCATTAACTAAAGAATTTTTTAAAAACAAATCACTGGCATTTACAGATAGTTGTACAAAGTATTGCTAACTTGTTGTTGACCTCCTATCGATCCACTCTCAAATGCTTGCCCCAACGATTATATATATATATATATCTATACTCTTCACATGTGTATGTGTATATACTGAGCCTCTTTTGCTCTGCCTAGCCCACTTTCCTTCAGTCTTATGCAAGTGTACAGTTAGCGACATAAGCACTGCCTAGCCTATGGGTGTGTGTGTTTGTGTGTGTGTGGGGGTGTGGGTGTCCTAAGTCTAGCCTAAGCCTAAACTAACCGATTTACACATATATTTATTTATGATTTATATTTTTTAGGCACAAAGTGATGCTGACAACAATTTTTTGTTTTCCTTTTTGTGTTTGATTTGAGTTTTTCTTTTTTTTTGTTTTTATTTTTTCCTTAAGGTGCTGCCCCTTGGTTGCCCCCTGCCTTGGTTCCTGGGGTGTTTTGGGATATTAAAGCTTCACTACCGCTAATCGCTGCCGCAGCAGGCCGATGAGAGAACACAACAGATAAGTTTGCACGTTGTACGCCGAACCAGAAATGATTAGGATTAGGATTAGGATATACACAGGATTAGACACAAGTGTGGTAAGTAATTGATAGATTGAATGATTGACAGCTCGACCGGTGGCCTAGTAAATGGAATCGCGGCTATCGGCCGCATACTGCCAGGCCATCGTTAGCATCAATCAGTCGGTGCGCGCCTGCGCCTCATCGCTGCCCAGCAGCTCGCGCTTCAGACCTAGTCCCAGGCCCAATTGCGACGGTGGCGGCGGCGGCGGCGATGCTGCCTCGCTGTAGTCCTCAAGCTCCTGCTCGTGTTCCGGCTCCAGCTCCTGGTCCTGATCCTGGTCATGCTCCTGCTCCAGCTCGAGCGACTCTTTGCCATTCGTCGAGGCCGACGCGGAGTTGGAGTGCATGATCACGCTGGCGCTCTCCATGGGCGAAGCGGCGCGCGGCGGCGGCGGCGAGTAGGGCGACTCGGGACGCTCCTTGCGCGCCAGCGACAGATCCTCCACCTGGTCGTGATCGTCCTCGTCGTCAGCGTCGCGCTCCTCTTCAATGGCCTCGCGCTTGATCAAGCGCTGCTCGTGCTTCTCCAGCGCCTCCTGCTCGGCGTAGTGGCCGGGCGAGCGGGCCGCATGCCCATTCGAGCCCGGCGGACTGCTGGACATGCGATTTGCCGCCGCGTGGGCGGCCGCCGCCAGGGCCATGGCGTGCAGCGCCTCCCGACCGGCGATGTCGCCGCCGCGATTCTCCAGCGCCTGCTGCAGGAAGGCGTGATCCAGCAGCGCGGCGGCCGATTGCGGAATGGTCGGCGGCATGCCGTGGTGCGCATGCGCATGAGGATGTCCCCCGCCGACGCCGCCGCCGCCCTGGCCATGTCCGTGCTCCTTCGGCTCGCGCTCCAGCTCCGACTGGCCGTAGTTGTGCGCGGCCGCAGCTGCCGCCGCCGCAGCCGAGTAGGGAAAGACGGCCGAGGACTCCACGCCCACGCCGGGCGGACTGCGCTTGGGCGTGCGATGGGTGCCGCGGCCGGTGTTGATGTTCAGCTTGCGCACCTTGTCGTACAGCGTGCGGCTGGGCAGGCCGAACTTGCGGCTGGCCTGGAGTGCGCTCATGCCCTCGCGGACGCACTGAATCGCGCACATCATGTCCGCGCGCGTGTACTGCTTGTAGCGCTTCCACTCCGGCTTCTTGCCGCCCGGGCCGCCCGTCTCCTCGTCGAAGGAGCGGTCCGTGTGCGGCGACAGCGGCTCCTTGTCGCCGCCGTAGTCGGAGCCGTTGAAGCTGTGGCTGCCAGCGCCGGCAGCGCTGCCGCTGCCGCTGCCATGCTGATGCTGATGCTGGTGCTGATGCGTGGGCGTCTTCTCGGCGGCGCTTTTCACGCCGGGCAGCAGCAGCGGATTGGGCTGCGAGGAGTCCGCCGGATTGGCCTGGGCGAGCACGTTGCGCAAAATGGGCGTGTCGCGCGTGCTGTTGAGCAGCATGCTCGAGATGGCCGACAGCTTCTTGCGCTTGAGCGGATTCATGTCCGCCGCCGACTCGTACACCGAGTTGAGCATCGCCGCCGCCGCGGCCGACGGGGACAGTGGCCACTGGCCACCCTCGCCGGCGGCGGGATGGGGCGTCGAGTGTGTGGGCGTCAGCGGAGCCTCGCCAGCGGCGATGTGTGCACTGATGTTGATGGGCACCCCGCTGGAGGCCGGGTAGCTCGTGTACGGCGTCTGGTAGGTGCCAAACGGCGGCGGGGGCGGCGAGCAGCTGCTCGAGATGGCGGCACTGGGCGAGATGTGCGTGGACGTTGAGATCACTGAGGAGGAATTGTGCTGGCTGTGAGGTTGCTGGCCGGCGCCATTCAGCGGCTTGCTGGAGCTGGAGCTGGAGGTTGGCGCGGAGTGATGGTGGTGCTGCTGATGCTGCTGCTGATGCTGGTGGTGGTGCTGCTGCTGCTGATGATGATGAAGTGCAGTCGCTGCGGCGGTGCTGCCCTGGAACTGATGGTTCTGATGGGAGCGCTCCTCGGCCGCGCTGGAGGGCTTGTGATTGAACTTCATTAGATTGTCGTAGAGACCCTTGACCTGCAGCTCCTTGGCGGTGCGCAGGATCTCCGGCTCCTGGCTCTTGGTCACCGTCGTCTCGCCCGTGTACATGTACTGGAGCAGGGCGGCGATCTCGAAGCCCTTCACGCCCGGCAATATGATGCTGCACTGGTCCTGCGCCACGTCCTGCAGTATGGCCTGAAAGTAGGGCGAATTGGCCGCCAGGACGACGCGATGCGCCTTGAACTGCTCATCGTCGACGACCAGGGTGCAGTCCACATAGCTGCCCACCTCGTGCAGCGCGTGCAGGATCTGCACGAGGTTCGTCTGGTGGTTGTTCCAGCGCAGGCAGTACGTCTGGCCCTCGCTGCTGGCCACCGGCGGCGTTGGGCCACCCATGTCGCTGAGGCTCTCCCTGTGGCCCCGACTGTGGCTCCGACTGTTGTGGCGCTGGCGTTGCACGGCTGCGCTGAGCGGCTCCGGCTCCTCGTCCGGGGCGGTGTCACTGCTGCTGTGGTAGGCGCTGTTCAGGCTGGTGAACGCGGCGCTCAGCAGTGTGGGCGAGTATGTGGCGAGATGCTTCCTGACCTTGAGCGCCAGCTTAAGGCTTCAACTTCACCAGTTTGCCTGTTGTCGTCGTTGTGGGAAAACAGAAGGAGAAAAAAGGGTTCCGCAACGATTAGAATGTTTGGCAATTCTCGGTAGTTGCAAAGATTTGCACAGACTTGTTTTGGAAATGCCAAAAACTGAAGCGAATTTCGCATGGGTTACTACAATCTATGAAAATTGGCAAGAGAGCTGGCCAGCAAATGGAAAAGGGAATGTGAGTGTGAATGGGATACACATACATCCATATATTCACATAGTATATATCTTTTTATATAAATATGTTTACTACTCGGCATTTTGCAGGAATGCCAAAGATAGCTGTCCCTGAAACCGCCGCTCCACCGCCCCCGCGCCCTCAGCCCCCGCAAACAGGCAGGTGTGTGCAAAAATAATGTGTATTTGGGGATGGTTACACATCCTCCTTGTCCACCTGCCCACTCCTCGTTCTACTCCCTGTCACCCCCCCGAAAATTTCCTGAGCCATTTCATTGCAAAAGTTTCGTGTTTTTTTCCCGTTGGTTTTTGGCGGAAAATCTTGGTTTTTTTTTTAAATTTATGCCCAACCGCCACCCTGCCAAGTTTTATGCGCCATAAAAAGTGAAAGCGCCTTTTGCCAATGGAGAATGGGACAAAAATATTAAGCGAAGTGGCCGTGGTAGCCGGGGCGCGCGGGCAGCGGCTGCGGCAGCGGCAGTGGGAGGGTGACAGAAATACGCGGATAAAAAATGGGGGAAAAATATGCAAACATCCCTCGAAAAACGTGTGCGCGTATTTTTCCGGCTGCTTTTCGCGCGTTTTACTTTACATATATATATATATATTTTTTATATGCGGACTGGAAAATGGAAAGCGTCACACACACACACACATACACATACGCACATGAAATACGCTCACGCATATAAAAACAAAAAAACGAAACTGAAAAACTTGCAATAATTTACTTTACTGAGTTTTCATTCATTTTATTTTTGATATTCTTGGCTCGTTTTTCCTGTTTTCCTTCGGGCAGGACGAGGGTGTGTGTGCGTGTGTGCGAGTGTGTTTGCTCTAGTCGCGTACCCGTTGCAGCGGCAGCCGCAGCCGCTGCCGCGAAGTGGTTGTAGTTTCTCCAGTCCGTAACCCTGGCCTAATGCTCGTATTTCAGCTTGAAACTCGTTAAAGATATCTCCTTTTTGGCATGGGCCACAGCTCAAGTGGTCGCCATATGTTGGCCCTCTGACAGCCAAGCTGACCATGTGCAACATATGTCGGACATGCTGCATGCTTCGCCATGTGTCGCCCTCTCTCCCACTCTCTCTCTCGAAAGAGAGAGCGTTGCCAACGCTGCCAATAAGCGAAACGACCCTTTGCTGGAGTTCGTAGAATCTTAAATTGCCAACAGGTAAATGAACGATCGCAGTGCGTCGCAGACAAATAAAAACGGACAAGTAGGAGCGTGTATACCCGACTGTGCCATACCCTGTTCACAGTGTGAAAACAGTTGCAAAAAAATATGGAAAAGAGTCTTTTTATTATTGGATAGGTGACTCTAAGACTGTAAGACTATTGTAAATATACAATTTGTAAATTAAGTAAATATTAATTTGTATGATTTCATTTTAACCTAGCTATACAGTTCCAACAAACTTAAGAATAATGCTCAAGTTTTATATGAATTCACCTAATATTCCAGCCGCTAACTTTGTTGACTGCAGCTCTTAAACTAAAAAAAATCGTTGTTAAATTTAAAAAAAGGGCGATATAAATTGAATTAAACCAATATGCTCTTTCTTGCCACCTTGCTGTACAGTGTATACAAAAATTGCCAGGATAATGGCAAACGAACAACAGAGAAATGTCAAAGAGACAATAGGCACCGCCAGTTAGACGGCGGGGGAAATGGGAAAACAAACGACCGGCATTGTCTGCAGTTGAAGTGCGGAAAATGTGCAAGACGTGCGTCTTTGTGCCCGGGGTCCATTGTCTGGCCAAAAGCGGATAATGGGCAAGGGCCGAGCAACCTGCCTAGCGTCAAGCGATCCCAGCGATCCCACACACAATTGCTGGCTGCCTTTTGCGCAACGCAACGCAACACAACGAGATCCGTGCAGGTAGCCGCACGGCATAATGGGATCATGATGGGATCGCATCAACGCCTCGGATGGCTCTCAGGTCGATTGCTCGCGTGGCCGCAAAACAAAACTCTTATACGCTCTGGTGTTGCGCATACGCCTCGATCGCCAAAACAAGAGCCAATAAAAGCTTTTGCGAGCTTTTCTAACAGCCCGTTAACAGCGGTCGCCATTTTGTTGTAGCCAGACTCGAACTGAAAATGATAAGCGAAGCGTCATTGAAACGAATGCACTTGGAAACCGGTTTGGGATTTTCAGTTTTTTTGTTGTTTCTTTTGTTTTTTTTTTTGTATTTTGAGTGCCCTTTTTGAAGTTGTTTTTGTTTTGTTGCTGTTTGTTAATTTTTTACACGTACCCCAAGTTTTAATTGCGAAATTTGAAGCCTAAACTTTGCGTCGAGCTTATCAAAAAATATTTTCATATTTTTTAATGTCAACACATAAACAATAAAGCTAAAATATAAATTATTCATAAGAATGCAAAATCTTACCACGAAATATTTAAAGAAATGCCGCAGCTGTCGGGCACAATTGAAACAGTGTTCAATTGCAAATGGCACTTAATGTTTTTATGGCCACAAATTTTGAAATATTTGTGTTTTTTTTCAGTTTAATTAATTTAATTTGTATTCGACTTGTTGTTGCTGTGTGCTTATAATTATTTCCATTCGGGTTTTAGTTCTTTTTTAATCGCTGCTGTCACCATTCAATAAGAAAATTTGCAGATTTTTGTTGCTAATAAGTTTCTAATTAACAATATCGCGATAATTTTAACTTCAGTTAAATATAACACAAATCACACACACACGCACAAGACACTCCAAAAATCCCAAAATGCTGCTTGCAGTTTATCCAAGTGTGTGGTTTATTTATGAATTTTTTTTTTTTTTAAATTTTTTTAATATGTTTTTTATATATTATTTTTTGTTGCCCAAAAACTGCGACACGTACGAAATTTTGCGTTTTGAATTTTGCGTGGCACGTTGTTGCAGATTCGAGCGCTCAAACTTGAATAAAACTGCCACGGCGCTCGTGTGCAGCAAGTCATTGAAAACAAAATTTCCCGAGCGAGACAGCGCGCACATTTTCACGCACACACGGCCACAAAAACCTCTCGCATGCACGCACTCAACACACACACACACACACACACGGGCACAGGCGCACGCAGGGGAAGTGGCTGGCAAAGGAAAAGCCACAAAACTGTGCTACGCTCTGGCAACCCTCTTGCTGTCTCGCTCTCTTAGCGCTGACGCCGCCGTCGCAGTCGCCGTCATTGCAGTCTGCAGCTGTGTGCGTTTTTGCGCTGCGCTCTGTGTGCCCGCGTCTCTGTGTGGGTGAGTCTTGCATATGGCGGCGACTGCTGCTGCTGCTGCGATTGGCACCCAAGAGAGAAACGTGAGTGTGTGTGAATGTGCTCGCGTACGTGTGTGTTTGTGTGAGTTTGTGCTCTTTTTGGCGTATGTTGGAGAAATAAAAAGTGTGGCGGCTGCATTTTTTTGTTTTTTTTTATTTGTAAACTGCTCAAGTTGCCTAACTGGCTGCAGGTTGTAAGCATGTGTGTGTTTTTTGTTTTGTTTTGTACAGCTCTGGGCAACGCGCAAAGTTAAAAAAAAAAGAAAGAAAAAAAAACTGGTTAACCCGTAACCGAACGAGAAACCCTTTGAACAGCTTTGACACGATGAAATTTATGCAGAGCTCATTGCTAATTATACAAGCCATAAATGCCAATCTGCTAAGAGCATAAAACGTTTAGTAGGTAAGCAAAAATTAAAAGAAAGGCCAAGGAGCATCGCGCAGGGCATAGAAATAGAAATAGTACAATTTATTTACGCTCGAGATATGCAAATTCGGCTGTCCCTTAAGATGACGACGGGGCAGCGGCGACCTTCAGCAATCAATATGCATTGAATGCAATTGATGCACTTTTTAAGGGTCGCTTGCGATTTGCATATGCGTATTTTTTTCTTATTTATCTATACACATATGCAAATTGCTTGGCCTTGGCAGTTCTGTAACGGTTAAAATGGCAAGAAGCGGTATGGGGGTTAATTTTAATAACGTCGCAAATGCAAGCTAAAATTCAGTTGCTTTTAATTAATTTCTACTTGTGCATGTTTGCCTGCATGTGTGTGTGTATACGTATGAAATTGCAGCATTTTCTACGAGCAGCGATTCGCTGTTCGCCTCACAAACACACACACACACACACACACACTTGTGCACATGCATGCAGCATCCGCAACAGTTGCCGAGCTGCGGCGCATGTGCAACTGTTGTCCTCTCGCTTGCACCCACGTGGCCTGCATATGGCAACGGTTTTTGCGGCATTTGTTGCACATTTAGTTACAAATTTTTAATTGCCGATCAGCGCGAAGCAAACCTTGTTATATAATTATGTTCATAAGTGCACTCAGAGAAAATCCAAAGAGTTTTGTTCTCGAAATTAGGCCAAAGTTGAAATATTTTAAAGTTGTGATCAGATAGAAAATGAGACGCGTTTGTAGTTGGTAAAATGATAAAATATCATTTCCGTTTCGTCAATTTACATAAAAACATTTTAACGAACTGATTCATGTATGTAATTATGTAAATAACAATTTAGTACAATTCATCAGTTTAGTACCAGAAAAATATTAATTATAATTAATTCTAGTAGTTCAGACTAGAATTTAACTTATTATCATACTATATATAACTTTACCTATTGACCTATTTTCGCTCAGTGTACATATAATAATTTGTGGTTAGAATACTGTACCTGTTTTTGAGTGCAACTACTGTTGCAAGTTCTTTTTGTTGCTAATGTTGTTGTTGCTGCCGCTTTTAATTGTGCATCATTAATTTCTGTGGCCGTTGTACAGTGGACGCCTCCACTGGCGCTGCTCTGTGATCGCTTTTTTGTTGTTGGTGTTTTTTTTTTTTTTTGTTACTTGATTCATTAATCATGCCCGGGAAATTAAGGTCAACCGCATACACGAGACTATTTCGGCTGCATTTTTGGCAGTCCTATATGATTTGTACATACATACATATATGTATATGTACTATATCTATAGCTATTTTTTAAGTACATTTCTTGCTGACATGCAGCTAAATCTGAGGACTAACAAAACTAGTTCGCAAGTGCATTCAACTCCCCCCGCTCTACTGCCTGCTGATAAACAACAAATAAATAATAAAACAAGTAAGAGTGCTCTAGTCGGGCGTGCCCGACTAGCAGATACCCTGAACACAGCTGCGACCTACATACATTTCTACCCCCTTTTTTCCATACAAACATAACCAAAATCACACATACACACGCAAACGCACGCCGTAAGCTGCGCACTTTATACAGTGGTCCCCACTATGAAAACTAAATTCTGGAATAGGATTTTCGGGACTTGTGAATAGCATTTAAATCGATTTTCGCGTCCAAACACACAGTGTTAGGACTTAAATTTCTTTTTTTTCGTATTTGGGGCGAGGTGGGGGTGATATCCAAAAACCGAAATGTTCTTGATCTGAATATGCCTTACAAGAACATATTAAACCTAATTGATGGCCTTAGCTCTCAGAGATTCTGAGATAAGCTAAAAATCGATAATAACAACTATCGAGTCATCGATCATTCGAAATAAACTCTACGAAAAAGCTAAATAAGGAAAACTATTTACTAATCGAGTCTATATTCGAAAAGTGCAAGTCTCTAGCTCTAGATCGGGCGGACAGACAGATGGACAGACCGACGAACATGGCTAAATTGTCTCGACTGGTGATCCTGATCTTGATATACTCCCGTTACACACACTTACACAATATCAATATACCCTTTGTACCCATTTTCAATGGATTCAGGGTATAAAAACAAGCAAGCAAAATGTTAATACCGAACATTAAATACTCTAATAAAATAAATTGTAGCTTATTTTAGGCATCGATTCAACCTTTTAATTTTACCCTCTGTTAGGGTATAAAATAATTAAATGTTCACATCATTCGAAAAGTTGCAGCAAAGTCTAACTATGCTGACTTGCACCACATAATCTGCCACATAATGTTTATGGGCTAGTTGAGCTCTTCTGCCGGGGAAGGGAGGGAGGGAGGGGTGGCCTCTCTAATCTTATCAGTGTTTTCTTTGGTCTTTAGCAGTCGCAGAGAAAGTTCCAGTTTCAGTTTTTTCTTCTGCTTGCACTTGCGTTTTTATGGTATTGCTATACTTTGTTCGCAAAGTAAAAAGGGGTTATTTGGTTTTCACCAAGCCAATAAAAAAGAAGACGCTAAATAAACTGTTATTAGCTGTTATTTAACTACGGGCTTAATATACCCTAATGTTTTTTTTAAGACCGATAACAACTGGCGATTCAGAGTCGAAACTGAACAAATCTGCGGCCACATGTTTCGAGTTTTGAGCCAATCAACTTGTAGAAATCCGTAAAGGGATTATCCTCTTTGGTCCGTCAATGTTGACTTTGCTGACTTTTTGACTCTATTTTCGCCAGTGTTGGAACCGGACAATGAAGTTATCTTTGCGACCGCTCATTATGCGAGATTAGCCGATAGACTTCCGCACATAATCCAACCGCATCCACAGTCAATGAAGCTGTGCGTCGTCCTAATGAGCGGCAGGTAGCTCGCTCGCACTTGTGAAAAGCGAATGCAATTTAATTAAAATACTTGTGGAGAATTGAGAGTCCGAAGTGGCCTTGGCGGTGTCTTTAACCTTTGCACCAAACAAAGGAAACATCTCCAACTGGGAGGCTGAAATCTCAAAATCGCACTGTGCTCGGCAATTTGCGATTATCGCTCGGAAAACTCTGGGCAGTTTGGGAAAATTTACTTTTGCTCAGCCAAATTGCTGCTGCTTATCTTGTTGATTTTCGTATTTGTAAAGGGAAAACATTTGAGTGCGTATTTTCGCGATAAGTTTTTATCAGCTTTTGGTTTTCTTTGTGCTCGGCATATGGCGAAAATGTTCGAGGAAATGTTCTCGAAATGGAAATGCGCTTTATGAAGCGCTGGGTAAAGGGGTTTAGTTTTATGTTTTTATTGGACTTTAACGTTGAGAAAGAGAAAAGCAGAGCGTAGAGAGTTTTTGCGAAAAAGTGCGAAAATTGTTCACGTGAAACTGTGTGCGATTTATGACCCTGTGTAACCCTTTTTCTCGGACCGCTGTGGCTCATTACCATTGAGCAAACTCTCGGGTTATATGGCGAAAGGATTCAGTTTTCCTGGAACTATGCGAAAAACGTTGCCTGCCTCGGCGCAGACAGACATCATCATTATCTTCCTCATTCAGCATCATCAGGGCCTGACGTGAGCTCAATCAATGTCCAAATAATGTGCGAGTGCTGGCACAAAATAAATAATTCCCATTTGTCACAAGCGTATGCAAAAAGAAGACCAATAACCCTTTCGATGGTCCTGGTCTACCTGGACAACTGGCCGCCCGGCACTCAAGTGTAGCCTTTTGTGGCCCAAAGCCGCCGAAGCCGTCGATCTTTGAAGTTGCAGCGGCACGGCGAAAATTTCCCTAAATATTTCTAATACTAAGGCAATTAGCGCTCAGGCCCGAAAAATGGACTATACACAGAGAGAAAGTATCAAGAATATTGTACTTAAATAAAAAGGCTTTTTTAACTTTAAAATAAATTCTTATTGTAAAAAGGTGTTTAATAATAACTAAATTAATAAAAACCGAACTTAAAAAAATTAGTCAATGTAAGAATTGCTTTACTCTAATCACCTCTTTTTAGTATATTAAAGAACAACAAGTTCTCGAAATTTTAAGGAATAAGCGCTCAGTGTATGCCACTGTTTATTCAGGCTCGTGGGTAGGAGTAGACGGCGATATCCTCGGCTCGGGCCACAAACAGAAGCCGCATCTCGACCATCGACAATGGGGCGACCTGCAGTGCACAGGTTAGCAGTGTTTTCGTTCCGGTCCGAACCATAAACTGCATTCGCAGGCACTCGACAAACTCTTTCGCAACACGGTGCTAATGGATGCGAAAATAGTAAACAACGACCAACGGCCGACTTGAAAGCAAAGCATTCAGTTACGATATAGACTATTGAATATCGTGTGATAAATTCTTCGAATAATTAAGAGAATAAATATGATATGGTAATATTAATTCTAATTTAAATGCAATTTTAGTTCTACTATGTTTTTCGTGTTAAATAAAAAAGGAACGTTGAAAACTTTTCTTTTTTCGCTTCGGATAGAACCCGAACTAATTAATTCTCAGTACATATTTTACATATGCATATAAAAGTTATTCTGTTCATAATAGGGAATCATTTTGGTATCCAAAAAAAGTAAGGAAAAATATCTTCATGAAGAAGCTGTCGCATTACTAAAGCTTTCACTGTACTTGTAATGAATGCAATTAATGTGAATAGGAAAAGCAAATGAATAATTGATCTATTGATCATGGCTGTGGCTTGGGTATTCTTTTTCGGATATGTGCATCTAACGATGCGAACATGCCATATCATACTTTACCCCCACCTCCCCCTCCCCCTCCCCCTTCTCCCACCGTTTCCTCTGCCGCGTCTGACAAATGTTTACTCAAAATTCGACTGGCGGAAGGGCAAAAAAATACGAAATATCTACCAAATATTTATTTATATGTATATATAAACATGTTTGTGTGTGTACTTGTATGTGTGTGTGTGTAAAGCAACAGCCAAAAAACAAACAAAACTGCAGCAACGAACGAAATTAATAAAAATGCAACAAAACTAGAAATACGAAATGTGTGTGTGTGAGTGTGCGTGTGTGTGTGTGTGTGGGTAACAACATCACGAAAAGCAGAGGAATTGAAAACGCTGGAAATTTATCGCGCGCGTCATTTTGCTGCAACTTATATCTATGTGTGTGCGTGTGTGTGTGTGTGTATCTGTGTGTGGGTATGGAAAGCAGCACGTATGTAGGCATAGAACCGGAGCTGCGTTGCGGCTGCCGTCTCGCCGACGTCGCGACGGCGTGTTGGCGTCGAGGGCAGGGCCAGTGCGTGCCCGGATCGGGAACGGGAGTGGGAACGGGGAAGGAGAACGGGGGGGAGGGGTTGCTCATTCGCGCTACGCATGGGTCATTGCACTTTTGCAACGCGGCCAGCAAAGCCAGCGCGAACGCATACTCACACACACATACGCAAACACACACAACCAGCTAGATAGCACCAAATACAGATACAGCCAGCGATAGCAAAAGGCAACATTTGACGGGAATTGTATAAAAAACGTACGAAAAATTAGGCGAAAGCAAACAGAGATAGACGAAGAAGAGGAGGGGGCGGGAAATATATGGAAGAGCAAGAGGCGAGCATAAATATTTGAAGCAAACGCACAGAGTAACAGATACAAATGCACTCAGAGAAAACCCAAAACGAGCACAATTATATTCTAAATACAGCCAACATTAAAATTTCTTAAGGCGAGAAGGAAGTTTCTATATAAAGAAGTTGTTCCTAAAATTCCGAAATCCCTAAATAAACGACTTACATAAAGAACATAATCATAGAAAAGTTTTAACTTTTATTGCGAACACTTATTTCGGATTTTTGTTGTAAGTAGAAAAAAACTCGATAATATAACTCTCAATAAACACGTGCAGTAATAATAATATTGACATTGAATTAAGTTGAAAATGTGTAATTTTACTATGAATTTGTTTTCTGCACTTGCGTTGTTTATGAGAGTTAAATTTAAAATCATGTTTGATTCATTTCTTATTTATGAATATTGAAAAACAAAAAGTACTTTAAATTTAAGGAAAATAAACAACAAAAAATAAATAAAATGAAATGAGAATTAATATTTCGGTGCAGGTTAGTTAAGAATTAAGATCTCTGTTTTTTCTCTGAGTGTGTGCATATGGCTGGTGTGCGTGGACCGGGGGCAGGGGCAGGGGCTGTTACAGAGGCAGCGGCAGCGGCATTGTTGCATTGCGACTGCGACTGCGCCAACAACTTTGACTTTGCATTGGCCGCCATTTTAAAAGGAACGCGTTAATTTCGCCTGCATTCACACACACATGCACTTTCTAAAAATAGAGCCCACGCCGGCGACTGGCATTGCCATTGCGTTTATAGCGATGGTTATATGTATATCAACATACCCTGTCCTTGTCCCTGCCCCTGCCCCTGGCCACTGGCAATGCCATTTGTGCCGCCAACGCCACTCGAGTGTTGCAGTTGCAGTTGCAGTTTGCTGCACATGTGGAAAACGACGAAAATTTTAAGTACAGCAACTAAGCAACAGAGCGGCGCATGGGGTGCGTTTTCCATGTTTTTACCAAAACCGAAAAAAAAAAATTTACACACACGCACATTTCCCAGTGTTTATTTTTAGCAATTTGAATGTGAACGAAATTTTCAAGTCAAGCGCACAACGAGAATTTATAAGGCTTGCGCACACAGAGGGGAAAAAGGGAGTGGGGGCGGAGGGCGGGTCGTATAAGTTGACAAATTCAAAATTTCTCTTGAGTTTTATGCTTACCTTCTGCCGCTGCAGGGTATTTGTTGGTGAACTAATATGTTGACGAGGCCAATTAAATTTAAAACACGTTTACACATAGATACAAATATACATTTAAGTATATCTTGAGGTTATAGCTGAACTGTATTCAACTTTTTCTATGCACAATTTTTATTTTTATTTTTATTTGTTTGCAAATTATTTTGCCACGTGTCACACTTTCTCACTGTCATTTTTGCACATTTCTCATTGTCAAAACTACATATTTTAGTAAATTCTGTATCTATTTTTTTCTTTACACACTCGCGACGAGCGCGCGAAGCGTTGCACGCGTTTCGGCCATTATGCAAAATGGCTAGAACAAGTCAAGAAAGTCTGTCCGAGCGCGGCCCAAGTTGAGGTTACAAGCTCGCGAGTTGCTTACAAGCTTTTTATGGATCTACACAATTGTTGAAGTTCTTCTGAACCATGTAAGACCGGCCGAACGTGGACTTGGATGTGGACGACGTCCACTGACCTTGAGTTGACAAAGAGTTACCAAGGGTCTGGGCCTGGGCCTGAGTCTGAGTCTGGCTCTAGCTCTGGCTCTGGGTTTAGATATGGGTATGGGTCGGTCTGTCTGTCTGCCTGCCGGCCGACTAAATTTGTTTCTGTTTCTGCCTGGCGTTTCTGGAACTAATTCTGAGTAAAGCGTCAGAGAGGCGGTAAAAGCTCCCCAAATACATACATATACACATGCATATGTATGTATGGGATCATATGTACTCTTGCTATATATTGCCTATATACCACGCATACGAAGGCATCAACTGACTCATGAAATTGAGCAGAAAAACAAAAAAAACCGCGTATCAAGCGGGAGCAAATTTCGTACTAGAAAAGAACCGAAATTTTTACATTACAACAACTATGTGGCTATGTATAAATATATGTATAGTGGATCGGGGGGCGGGGGACAAAAGCTCACGAGCAGCATAAAATTATCAAGCAGCCCTTTGCCGGAGAACATTTAGATTCACGCTCTCCGATTCAACGAAAACCAAAAAGCATTTTGCAAACAACAAAATCACAACAACAACATACATAAAAAATGAACAAAACAAAAAAAGAATAAATGAAAAAACAAGAACCGCCATTTGGCGGCTGGTTTATCTGTAGAACTTTTCAGGGTCACTTAATTATTACACAATTTTTGTTTACAGCGAAAAATATAACAAACAAAGAGAAGAAGAAGCAGAAAAAATTGTAAAAATATTGTTACTGGCGAAAATTATATACGTACACGTACGAGTGTATGTAACAAATGTGTGTGTGTCAGTATGACAGCGATTCTGTTTACAACGAATACAAATTTCATTAATTTTGTTGTTTTCGTCGACGTTGTGCCAGGGCCACTAAAACGATTGTAAGCTTGTGTGTGTGTGTTTGTGAGTGTTGAAAATATTTGTATGTAAATACGGAAGGTCTCTTTTCAATGCTAGAAATATGCCATGTAAATGTAAATGTCGAACTGATGCCAGACAATTATTTGTAGTTTTGTAGATCAAGGCGTTGCTTTTGGCACTTTTAAATAATAAAAGCAATATTCGACGCAATTCGCATACAATTTCTCCCATCTACAACAACAACGACAATAAGGAAAACAACAACAACAATATGCGCAACAAGTTACGTCAACAACAGCAGAGTCCGGGGCGTGTTATGTACTGTACTATATTAGACAGCACAGAGAACGCACCGCAGAAAGCACGTTAAAAGCTAATAACAGCAACAACAATAACAAAAACAACACAGGCAGAAAGCAGACGAGCGCGTCGCGTCGCGGCGCCGTCCCTAAACTTGAACTTGAAATACTGCGAAAACAAAATTCAAGAGCAAAATGCCGGCAAAAAACGCAAAAAAACACGCCAAAAACAATAACAAGTCACTTGTTGTTAAGTGTCATCGACCATGGGATACCCTGTATCATGGAAAACACACTTCTTAAGCCTTTAACTTAATTAAGCACAGCATATTTCTTGTTACTTTGGTTGCTTCAAGCGAGAGTTTTACAGATTTAACAAGAAAATGTGTAAGACCAGGATGCCTATCCTTGCCATTTACAACATTTCGTGTGCCTTGCTTAACCCCTTGGCGCATTTGTTGTACAGGGTATAATAAATAACAGCTCTCTATCTTTCACTCGGTTTCGCGTTTCGGCAGAGCCGAAAGCCGCCGACGCTACCCGAAGCTTTTAAACTGCAAAATTGCGATTCGGCTCTTCACTCGCGAATTTGCGAACCGACCAATCAGCTCGGTTGGGAGCCGAAAGCTATCGCTGTGTTCGCACACTATTTACGCATGTGTGTGTGCGCGCTTGTATGCATGTGCATGTGTGCTTCGCTCGCTTTGCTTATTTTTGGCACAGATAAGTCGCCATTTTCGCGCAAAAGACAACTCAGAGCTGACGCCAACTAACAACTGCCTCAAAGAGCGGGCGCGAGAGACTATTTATTTACTATTTACTATTTACCATTTGGCATGCGTGTTTATTAAGTAAATTGAAAGAACCAGAATGCGCCACGTGGTTAGCTAGGTCGCTGAGACTTTGACATTAAAAGAGCTTTCTGGAGAGCACGTCGGGCTTATCTACAAATAAGCCCGGCTCGCCGTGCAGGTTAACGAGGTGCTTACACAAAAACGTACTCACTTGATCCGCTAGCCAATGCTTGTTGTTGTAAACATAGTCACTAAATTTTGGCAAATATATAAACAGATTTATAGTAAACTCATCTATTTTTAAAATTTATTTGCGCAAGTTTTTTATGATACTGATGATTAAGTGCTGTTTTGTTGTTTCTGAAATTCGCCCAAGTAATTTGCCGATCACTTAACAGATTTTTTGGCAAGGTAGCTTTTTGGGGGCTTTCGTTTACAGTGGGGTTCTTGTCTTAGCTCACGGCACTTATACGCCTAAGCTTACGCCAGCGAGGTTTATCGCATTGTGAAAACCACAATAATTGGCCATATGCCAATGATTACCCCCTATATACCCCATATGCCGTATACCTTTCTTCACGTTATTTTCTTTCCCAAACCGGAGGCTATTGATGCAACCTGCTGCATTTCAGCTGCTGCTTGCCCCCAACTCTCGTCTGACTTGCAACATATTTTCCACCTTCCACTGGCAACTGGCAACAGTATGTTTCGTCTGCAAAGGAATCGTGTGACTTTTTGCTTCAAATCAAAAAGTTAACTTTTCCCAGGGTTTTCGCCGAGACGCGTCCCGCATACACCGTGCGTGCGTGTGTGTGTGTGTGTGTGTGTGCGTGTGTGTGCCTGTATCCTGTTGCTTGCGTCCTGCACACATACCCTTACCCGACATACTCCTCCGCCGACGTCGCCCCTGCAACAGAAGCAGCAATCAATTTGTGCATTCGTTTTGGTTTTTGCCTGCTCAGCGCTCTCCGTGTGTGCATCGTTTATCCTTTTTGTGTGCCATAATTTCTCGTCATTCTTTTGGGCTGCCTTGTTGCATTGTTGAGGATGCTGCTGTTGCTGCTGTTCCCATTGCTGGGTTATTGAACTATTGATTCCACTGAATTTATTGTTCAATGCGGCTGGGGTACAGGTGATCATTTTGGAGATTTCTGTTGCGACAAGTGAACGCTGATCGCCGAACGCTGATCGGTGGCATAGCGTAGTAACCGATTCTGCTGCGACACGGTAATCGCGTTTATCCACACCTGTGGCAAGCTTATGTTCCGAGTGGATGCTTTGGCAGCCACCGGTTTTGGTTCTACCTGTACGGGCTCCCCTCAACTTTTCAGTTGCACTTCTCACAATCGGTTTGCTTAAAAAATTTTCACACATTTTTCATTTACGTCTGGCAACAACTAAGTCAACAATTGCATGGCAGGTAACAGCAACAACAACAACAGCGGCAACGGCAGCTCACTGTTTGGTCAAGGAACGTGAAGATTCTTTTGGCCAAGTTTTCTCAACAGGCGCAAATTATTTTGACAAGTGGCCGAAAAATTGTCTTGCATTGTTCCAGACGTGTATGCACAGTGGAAGCAGAAACAACAACAGCAGCAGCGGCAGCGGCAACAATAACAACAATAACAACGTCAACTGTCGATTTCGATGGGACACCGAGCCCAGAAGACGCTCGTTGAGTGGCAGGGGCTATTAAGCCAGACCCAATCTTGAGTGCTCGGAGAGACAGAGTGTCTGTGCAATTGAATAAATATTGCGGCCCATTAATTACAATCCAAATGCCACACACACTAACAAATATGTTTGTATCTATGACATTTTGTCAACGTCATCTGTGCAACGGTTAAACCACCATTGCCACAGAATGCAATTGCAACAACTGAACTAAACGCAATTTATTTGCATTGCATTTGCCTCTTTCTTTAATTCAAAAAAGTGCTTATTTTTATATTTATTTTTTGTATTAATATTTGTTTGCGCATATTTGCATTAACAGAACTAACGCAATTTATTTGCATTTAATTTCCAGATGAAATAGCCCCTCATTTCGCTGCAGTGTACTTGTTCGTCAAGCTTCAAATTCCTGATCCTTCATAAAATGACATTGGAAATGTGTTTTAACTGTTGCTGGAGCTGTTTTCGTTGCGCATAATGGTAAGCAATGTGTTTATTTTGCGTTTATGTTTATAAATAGGAAATATGCTTGGTGATTTTATATGTACATACAGTACGTATGTGTGTGTGTGTGTGTGTGTGTAGTCTATGGTACAGTCTTCCCTAAGCATTGTTGTAGCCGGAAATCGCCAGCAATTGCACGTTTCGGTCTCCTGTGCGTGTCTTCCAAATTGTGTTTTTCTATGTTTAATTTTATTTTTTGGAAATGCGACAACAACAACAACTGCAACAGCAGCGCTGCGACTGTAGAATAACAAATAATTAGCATTAACCACGCAATTGAGTGCAGCAGCGCTGCGCAGCGGCAACGTCGGCAGCGACAGCGGCAGCGAAAACGGCGATTTCAGTGCAATGTGCACTGGCACGCATACATTCATACGCTATTATACACACACACACACACACATGCTAGCGCGAATGCAGACGAAGACGTAGAAAACAGACGTGGCCGCCGATCAAGCAAACAAAAATAACAACAACTGCGACGACGACGGCAGCAGCAAAAGCAACAAAGATAATACATTTTTGGAAATGTCAACAAAACGAAGAACGAAAACAAATTGTGTAAAAGTAAAAGAAAATGCCAATGTTGCGAGAGAGTATGTTGTGTGTGTGAGAGAGAGAAAGAGAGACAGAGAGAGAGAGAGAGAGAGAGAGCGAGCGCGCGAGTGCTCCAGCTTGGGACGTGGGCGCAGCGCTGCTTTTTGACTTGATCGGCGACGCCATCTTTTGCGCTGGAGCTGTGCATACGAAAGGGCAATTGGTAAAAAAGGCAAACATACAAAATAGCATGCGTGCATTTGTGTAAATGTGTGTGTGCGTCTGATTGTGTTCTGTACACAGTGAAAAATCTTGGGGTCGATTTAAATTTTGAAAAAGGAATGCAAATCATTTCACTCACAATTTTAATTAATTTCAATATTTATTAAACATTTTAATAAATTTGGAATAATTTTGTGCAAACACCAAAATGGATTTTAAACTTTTTTAAAAATTTGTACTGTGTAAATTTTATATGCGTCCATGCTCCATGCCTCTTGTGGCGCGATGGCGGCCCTACACCAACATAAACTGATGTTTGTGCCGCAGCTTGTGGCACGTCGCCTGGCCGTGTGAGGGGCATTTAAAATACGAAACGATTGCATAATTAGCATCAGTACGCATAATGTGGCTTATTGCCTGTGCCTAATTCACCCACAAAGGTCAACAAGTCACAACAATGACCAAGGACACAGATCCGCAGACTGACACACGTCCAGCACAAAGCAATCCTGCAAATAAAGGAAGCCCAAACGAAAGTGAAACGCGAGACACAGCAAGGGCAAGGACACACAGTCTCCGAGTCTCAAGGAGAGAAAAGACAAGACAGCAAACGACTGACACACGTACACGCTCCCCGGCAGGACAAAGGATCTGTTCGGCCGTAGAAGATGCTAAAAGGCGCAGCAGAATTGAAAGAATAGCTTCAAAATGCGACAAATTCAAACATATTTCAAGTCAAAAATGCCAGCTATCTATTGTAATTGGATCCTTTTCGAGATCCTTGCGCGTGTGAAGCACGACGAGTGCGCGTATTCATTTGTTTTCCTCCTTTTTTTTGTTCTTTCTTTTTGTTGTTTTTTATGGTGGTGTCGCTGTCGCGTAAAAAAACCCAAACTGAAACCTATCCCTCGTCCACTACCCCGTCCCCCTCCCCGTCATTGTTTGAGATAGCTGGTGCATACGGGTCGCCAACTATGGCGTCTAATTTATGCCAAATATGAGACTAGTTTGCTGTCGCCGAATGTTTGTCCTTTGAGTTTTCAGAGTGTTTTGTGTGTTGTATTTCTGTATCCGTGCAGAGGGTATTACAATTTTATCATGAAATGTGTAGCGCATAGAAGAACACATCTTTGAACTCATAAAGTATATATATTCTTAATTAGGGGTGTCTGTTTTCCATTTTAGCGAAGATTCCTCATTTAAATCGGACCACAAAACTCTTGTGTTTTTAAGATATCATAAATAAAATAAGCAATTACTATCGGTTTTATGCTTCTTACGTAACTTATCAACATGGAACTACTATATCAGATAGTTCCTATAGGTACAATAGGAGCGAATCGTATTTTTGTATGAAAAATATATGGCAAATCTGCTTTAAGTCTGCAAGGGTATAAAGACTCAGGCACTCTGAAGATAACTATTCTATTTCCTTTATACATATCATTCTTCTTCTTAAATGTGTACATATGTATATACACATGTTGATGCCTGTATTTGCCTGCAGTTGCGCTTGCGATAAGGAATTTGATAACGAAAAGAAAACATAAATAACTTTCAGCTCCTTTGCTGATATTTATTTGACTCCTCTTGAGCGTAAACAGCGTCAACGCAGACTGGGGGGTGGTGGCTATTTCTACAACTTCTACGGCCTCTGTTGCAGCTAAGCTTTGGCTTCGTGTCGGCTTCAACCCCCGGACAAAGCAGGGCCAGCTCAGGCTCAGGGGCAGGGGTAGAATTCAAAAAAATTTGCATGTTGCCGCTGCAAAATTTACCAGATACAGAGAAACGAATATCAACATGCCACATGCCACATGCCACACGCAACGCACTCCACAGTTACGCGTAAAAATGTCTTTGCAGTGTGCGTAAAGCTGGCTGAGGAGAGGGGAGGAGAGGGGAGCGGAGGGGAGGGTCGTGCATGTGCTTCGGGGTGTTTCGATAAGTACTTTACGAGACACAACCCTCGTTTTGCGGATTTTTTTATGGTTTTGCCCAACAACATCAAAGTTCATACTTTCAATTCGCTCGGGTGGTAGCTGAACGGTGGTTGCTCACCTCAGCCTAGACCGAGTCCAGACCCAGTCACAGGCCCAGTCTCAGTGCCCAGTTGCCAGTTCCCGTTCCTGTTTCTGCCCCTGCCCCTGTTCATTGCCCTGTCACTGTTTTCGAAGTCGCGCATTGGCTGGCATTTGCAATTTTATTGCAATGATGTCGGTTCGATCGCTTTTTGGCAAACGGCATTGGCGATTTCGCAAGTTTGCGTCTATGCTGCGCCTCGGGGTGGTTATAGACATCCTACAGTCTGGTGGTGGAAGTCAGAGATGGGAGGAGCTGTTTACCGTGCAAACATATTGGGGACTTCAAATAGCAAATGGCGAATATTTTATATTTTATCAGCCAAGACGCCGTATTGGGGCTGATTCCTATAGGAAAAACCAAACATAAGTTATGTAAGGGCCGCTTCAAAACTGCAATTTCCTGCAATTTACTTCAGCAGGCAAATGCTTTAAACCCAATACACACACACACACACTCTACTGCCCAAGATATTTGCATACCTTTCGCCTTCTCTTAAGATCGAAGATCAGCGGGAAGAAAATATGCAAATTGAGCAAATCAATCGAGAGCTAAATGAATATCGATCAAATTTGATTTGTAGCCCGGTGCGCCGAAACCCAAACAGAAGAGTGAAAAACCCAAAGCCCAAAATGCACAGAACCCAAAGTGAGCAATAGCCGCTGCCTAGACCCTGTTAAGAAGGAGTTGAGCGTGAGAAAGTTTTCTCAATGTTTTTGCACGCATAATTTACATAATTTTGCCTGGCCAAATAACAAGGAAATAAATTGCAGGCACAACACAGCCAAGTCCTATTTATATTTCCATGGCTATGCCTATTTCTATTCCTATTCCGATATTATGCAAATTAGCGCTGTTGTTGTCCCTGTTCAACCCCCTGCGAGGTCCTGGATGTGCGAGCGTGCCGGCATGCTGTGAGAGCCGGTCTGGCGCCGTCCACACTGTGCGCATAATTAACCCCTGTTGGGTGATTGTCTATGTCTGCCCTGAGTCGGAGCCTTGAGCCTGTCTCTCGCTGATTTCCTTTACACATTTTCCCATTTTCACTTTCGTTTTGCGTTTAGCATTTCGCAAGTCGAGGCACCTTATGCAAATTAGGTTTCGGTCGTGATCTCTTCGCTCGGCAAACCCTTTTCGCCAAGTGAAAATCTGTGCTGTTTACAGAAAATTATGCAAATTTTTGCTGGAAAATCACTTTTGCTCAACGAGAGATCGGCGTGATCTTCAGCATCGTTTTCTTTTGTCGCTCTAATTTCCTGGCCTAGTCTGCGGTGTCAGGTAGAGTCTGGACCCGGCTTCGTTTTGCTGAGCGTGAGAAACTCTCAAAATTTGCATAATTTTTCATGAAAATTCGCTCTACTACGTGATCGCTGTAAAGACAGCAGAGATGCACGGATGGAGGAGTCCTGCCAAATTCAGAAAGGAAAAAAGTGTCAATGACTGCACGTCGGATCTTAGGAATTTATTTAGAATTAAAATTGAAATGCAAATGCAAATTCGAATATGTTTCTAGGCTGACTGCCCAGGGTTACCGTCCCCGCTGTCACTGGAGGAGTCGCTGCTGTCGCTCGAGTCGCTGTCGCTGCTCGAATCGCTGTCGCTGCTCGAGTCGCTTTCGCTGCTGCTCGTCTGGGCTTGCCCGCCTTGGCCTGGCTTCGAGGAGCTCGCACCTGACTGAAGCTGCTGCTGCTTCAAACTGGATGAGGCGCTGCAATTTTTGGTTGGCATCGTCGGGGCGGCGAAGCGTGGTCTCTTTTTGGCCGGCACAGTGGTACGAATGCGCAGTCGGTGTGTGTACTTGCGACGATTGCCGTTGAGCGCCTGATTGATGTTTTGCAGTCGCGTCTCGAGGCTGCGCTGGAGATCCTCCTTCTCGGCGGGCTTCATGTTGCGTAGATTGAGCTTGGTGTGTGGATGCATGGCTTTCTTCATGAGATTCAGCGTCTCGGCGCCAAAGTTTTTTATGTCGAACCACTGTAAATCACAATTGTCGGTGGATATGTCTTCAGTCTGCGCAATAATGTGCATTATCTCGATCTTGGAGCTCAGTGGAAGCATCACGAATTGTTGCTGAATGGCGCGACGTTCCACCTCGCTGACGAAGCCCAGCTGCATGTCCGTGTCCTTGCTGTCGGGTGAGTTGGGCCCGAATCCGTTTATAAACGAGTTGACCTTATGTCCATGACTGCCGCTGCTGTTGGGACAATCCTCCTCCCTCTCGGCAGCCACTATCTGTTGTCCCCTCATAAATGCAGCCTCCTCTTCCTCCTCCTCCTCATCGTCGAATCGGCATGTGTCCAGCTTACTGCCTAGTCTGTCGACCGTGGCATCGAGGCCGTCTATTAAACTGTCCTCCCAACTGGTCTGTGGTTCCTGGTTGCCCTCTCGCAAGCTATTCTCGTCCTTCTGAATGGCATAGAACAGCTGGCTGAGTTCCTTGTTCTGCATGTGAAAGGATATGCTGTCGAGCGACTCATTGTATGTATTCTCGAAGATCCTCCTTGCTTGGTTCCGCGACTGCAAGAGGGAGCCGTCCAAATGCAAGTGGAAGTCGTCGAGCGTCTTGAAGTGATGCTTGCTCAGCTTCTTCGAAACTGAGCTCAGCTTATCCTTGAATAAGTCACGAGCATCCACGTCCGCCTGTTCTGTGTTCGCGCTTTGCAGCTTTTTCAGTTGTTCGCGGCATTTGCGCTCCGTGCCCGCCGAGCTTTTCTCTTTTTCGCGCGGACTGCGCAACGTTCGGGGATCCCTGGTGCTGGGCACCTCAATGCCCTCGGGCAGTTTGCCGAGTACCTTGATAAAGAACTTTTCTAGTTTCTGGCCGTTGCGATAGACCATATCCTCCGGTCGATTGAATGTGTAACAGTTGCTAATCACTAGCCTAAAGTCGGTTATCAGCTCGTCCACGCTGTGGTAGAATCGGTTCTGGACGCGCTTGATGATGGTGCCCACGTCCATGGGCCGCTGGATGATGGTGTAGTATGTGGGCACCTGTAGAGCCTCCGTATCCACCGGCTGCATAAAGTCGAGGGCAAAGGTTTTCGTGGCCAGCTCATCGAGCAGATGCTTCTTCATGTAGTCCATTTTGTTGGTGTAGACGCCTACTGCGCCTGGAGCTGGTAACACATCTGGCTGTACACGATTGGGAATTTTCAGCTTGATCAGAAGTGCCTTCAGCAAAGATTGGGGAGCGAATGGGTTAATGGAATTCATAAGGTATCATATACAACTCACCATTCCAAATTCCTGGATTTTGGAGAGCTTGCTAAGAAGACAAAGGTAAAGAAAAAGAAGCTACAGGTCTTACAAATCTTTTCAGATGTTTTAACATCCGATTGATTTCTACCCATTTGACTTTTTCCTCGATTCAGCTCACAATCAGCTTTTCGACATTTTTTTGACAGCTATGTCCATACCTGCTGGGTCGTGTTGGGTAAGTCTTATTTTGCCGGCGAGAAGTGTTGTACAACACGCTGCCGTAAAATGTCTCCTCGACAGTTTGTCAGTGCTCTGACAGGCCAGTGAGATTTCAATTTGGCACTGGGCAAAAACATTGATGCGTTATAAATAGAACGAACTACGGCTGACAATGGCGCCACTTCAAAGCGGAAGCAACCTCCCAGCCACCCAGTTCAGTCCAGCCATCCCATCCCGGGGAGGAGCATTCAGCTCCAACCGCCCTTGACTAATATTTTGCACCACTTCACACGCAGCCAGCCGCCTGCCGCCTGTCCCGTCTGCACAGCGTCCCCCCTCCAGGCCAAATGCGGCAATGGGACATAAAAACTGTTTTTTGCAATTTACATGAACATTTTTATCACCCTCAGATGTGGCACGGGCCACGGTGCACGGGGCATGTGGCATCCGCCATCCTGTTAGCCGACATGCTTTTCCTATTTACATATACACACTCACACACACACACACACTTAGACCCCATCCGAGTCTCTGATTACCGTCACATGTTAGCGCCCAGTACATTTCCTTTCTGCGTCTTTTTGCGACACTTAATTACACACGCATACGCTTCGCTCCACTCTGCTAGTGGTTGCGTCCCGCCCCGCCCTGCCCCGCCCACGTTCCTTCCCGCGGGACAGTGGAGTATCTTTGAGCTAAAATAGACCTGAAATAAAGCCAAAGTAGCCAAGGCAAGTGCATAAGTGAATGATGTACAGTCCTGTCTTATGGACTGCAAATTTGTTGCTCTTTAACTCACACACACACACACACTCACACACACGCACATACACACAACAGGCACTGTTGCCCGGATGAGCCTGAACACCGTCTGGTCCTACAATTAGGTAGCCCCTGGCGCAATCAGAAATGCCAACAACGTATCGGCAGGTAGAACAGTGTCCGCTTGCGTCCCAGCTGAAGGTGTCAATGTTGCCTTATCATGCCGACCCCTGGCTAAAATGTGTCTGCCCTGCCCTGTCCCTACCCTGTCCATGTCCTTTCTTTCGTTAATTTTTATCTTTGACGGCGATTAATGCGAATAAATTTTATAGACGAAAATGAAAATGTGCACTGGCCGCTGCGTCCTTTGTGTCCCAGTGTGTGTATGCGTGTGTTTGTGTGTGCAGTGTTTTCTTTGCGTCCCTCTTTGGCCAGTGTTATTCTTCTTTGACTTTGTGCCTTTTTTTGTTGCTGGAATAAAGTAAGTATGTGACTTTTCGCTTTTACCCTGTAGCCATTGGGCGTAGGTAAAATAGGGTATATTACTGGTGTTTCACAAATATTTAACAGGCAGTTCGACGCAGGCTTAAGCGATCCATGTCTTGAACTTACCAAATAGGGTTATCTAAACTATTAGCGCAATCTCTTCCAATCCCTCCGCGATAATACTTTACACAATAATAAATAAACAATAATAAACAAACCCAAAAGCAAAATTTCAATGCTAAAAAAGTATTAGCTCAATAACCCCATATTATTATTATCCTTAACTCTCCCTCTTATCGATGCTTATATAAGGTTTTCCTATACCATATCTGGAACAATGTATGAACAATATATAAAGCACCAAGGAGTGAGCGCTGTGCTGTTTTTTCGTCGTTTGACTCGTTGGAGTTCTCAACAAGTTCAAGCAATCCAAGGTCGATAGCGAAGTCTGCTGATGATAAAAACGGAAGGTATTTGAAATAGCTATACAGACAGCCTGCTCACTTTTTAGTACTTTATTGTTGTTGTTGGTTCAATAAACCAACGACTGACCTCGAGGTCAGTAAAGAAGTTACTTAATAAACCACTTGTGTAAAAATAAGGTTTATTTAATTTTTACAATTACTGTAATTAAATCGATAAATAGCGTTTAGAGTTCTCGTTTGGTAGCCAACTATGAAGAATACAGGGTATTACCTAGTCGTGCACTCTAGCCTTATGCAAGTTGGCTTGTGTTTGTTTTTGTGCTCGGCACCTGCCCAGGCGCATTTGTTGTTCCGTCCGTTTCCATTGCATTGCGCGATCTTGCAGCGCACTTTGAGGAAAATGGGAGAGAATTGCCACTCGGCCGCTGGCTCAGCATCTCGCGGAGAACCGTGCTTACCCCTACCCCCAAAATTAGGCAGGGCTCGAAGCAGCGGCAGCAACAGCAACAGGCCTTCAGGCCGACAGGTACAGGCTGCCCCGCGGTCCGCGTTAGTCGTATTGGAAACTGGTTTGCAGCTACCCTCGTTGCGTCCGCGACACTTGCCCGCTGCCGGCTCCCCTACCCCCTCGTATTCAACTTATTCGACGGCCATTGTTTGCGATGTGTTAACCTTAAGCGATTCCTAGCTGGTTTGTGTTGTTGTTGGCCATGGCCAAGCTGGCCATTGTTGCACGCATGTGACTTTTGGGTTTTGCTTGCCACAGCGTCGAACGTCGATCTTTGATTTTGATATAAATTAATGTATTGCTGTGCAGACAATAGCGCGCAGTGTTCTGCTTCAACTGTGGGAACGCCGCGAATCCTGCGCGATGCACAAAAGGATTTTCCGCACTTTGATAGCGATCGTTGAGCACAGCTTGACAGCGCAAAGATGCAGGTTCCACAGACTGTCCTGGGAGAGTGTCTAAGGCCAGACTAAGGTACGCCGGAGTTTTGTAATTTTAACGAGTTTGGGGAAAATAATCCACACCCACATACACACATGTGTGTGCTTCCGGAATGGCGGAAAAGCTACGCAAAGTATTTTATTCGCGGCGAAGTCTAATGAGCAATGGACTCGTGGTCACGACCCCGATACAGCCTATGCATTTGTATTCGTAGGCGCGCCTCGACCAGCACCACGGAGTCATTGACCCGCTCGGGTGGTGATAAACATGCCATCAGCATGGGCAGCCCGAAAATGTTGCAATTGCAATTCAGATAGGAAAATGGGATGTGGCGAGTGGCGCCCGCATCTTGGTCAATAAAAGAAAATTGATTGAGAAATTGTGAAAATGAATTTGAAAAGGGGCGACGCAGGGCCTGGGACACGCGGCATTGGGCATGAAGACTGGGCTCTGGCAATTGTGAAAGCGCCACAATTAAATAGCAAACAAATTTCTGCCAATTATTTGACATTAATTATGAGATATCAGCGATGAGGGCCTACGGCCGGACTGGACCTCCAGCAGGGGGAAGACAGCAAAGGGTTCGTTTCGACCTTTTTACCTTAAAGGCGTCCTGTCAACAAGATATTCACGAAAAGATGCTGGTGCTATCGGATCGCCTCTGGGTTCAAAATCAAGTTTAGGTTTTGCATTTCGTTCCCAAACTAATTAACAACGGCATATGCATTTATGTAAAAATCTGTCAAGCGTACCTTTGCTGGGCGCTAAAAAACAAAAAAAAGCCAAGAAAATGCCTAACAAGTCATTGACTCTGACTGCGACTGCGTCTTCGAAAGGTATCTGCATCTTGACGCCGCCCATGCGGTGCAATGGCCGGTGACGATGGGGACGCCGCCATCGCCAGAGCTAAAACCAGAGCTAGAAACTGCCGGCCCAAAACGCCAATCGACCAAGACGTTGTTCTGCCCAACTCCCCGCGAGCCGCGGCTCCCGCAATCCCGCAGCTCGAAGCCAGTTTTGCGTCGCGGCCTAGTCAGGCAATTAAGCCATGACAGCGACTGAGGTCGAATTTGAAGCTGAGTCCGAGTCAGAGTCCGAGTCGGAGTCGGAGATTGAGGCGCGGCTGGCACAGAGCAATGCAATCAAAGAAGGTTCGAGGAAAGCAAAAACCTCAAAATGAAACATTTTTCAAAAAAAAAAAAAACAACAAAAAAGAAAAACGCATTTAAACGAACCAAAAAGTCGGGTTTAATGCGCAAAGCGCTTCAAAATGTGCGGCTACCTGTCCCAGCATCAAGATCGCCTCAGCGCCCGTCTGCGGGTCCCCCAAGCCAAGAGGCTGCAGCAGCCGCAAAAAAACAAAAAAAAAATAAGAAAAAGCAGAAGAAAAAATAATAAAAAACAATCATCAGAGAGTCGGCCGAGTCGTGAAAATGTTTTTCTAAAGTCAAACTCTGACAGCGACGACGACGACGACGACGACGACGACGACGACGACGACGACGACGAAGACGAAGACGAAGACGACGTCTCGCTCAGATTTCATATCTGGGATTACACATTTAATGCATTTGCTGTGACCTGACCTCGACGAAGTCGAACCCTTCGATTAGTGCTGCGCCAAAAGAGGATTTGATACAAATAAATGTGCGTGTGTATTGTATTCTGATTGTCAACTTGTAGGCGGGCTGAATGGAAGAGTTCTTTGCTCGCCTCCTCCCATGGAAAACCATGCATAAAGCAGCATCGACAGCGGCAGCAGCGGCGATCTGCAGCGCGAGATAAATCTTTTGGCCCGAACCTGTTTTATGGCCAAAAAGCGAACGAACCAACGACAAGACAATGAAAATGAAATGCATAAACGTAAATCTCACAGCAGGTAGTCCACGAGAAATTACCTGAATATTGCTTGAATATAATATATCTGGAGGAATATCTGAAAGATGGCGACACGCAACCTTATGACTTTGCTTGGCCAAAAAGGCGACGCCAACGACAATCAATTCCTCAATTCGGCGCTCAAATTACCTCGCTCTTGTTGTTGTTGTTGTTGTCGCTGCTGCTGTTTATCCTTTTGCGTTGTTTAACCCGGCTGCTGCGTCATTAAAAAATTTTAGAAAAATGCTCTGGGATTTGGCATTGCAATTGAAGCTATGATTATGCACATGATAATGAGGGGAAGGGTTCCATTCGCTTGGATGCCAGCGTGGGCGATCCTCTTTCAATTTCCCAGAGCCTGTTTGTGAAAAGGGTTCGATCAGCTCGACAACTGATCAATTGATCAACAAACTGACGTATCGGCTGTGTCTGGGGGAAGCACTTGCGTGCCAATGCAAACATTTACATGATCCGTGTGCATTGTGAAGGTGTGGCTCGGTCTGGATTCTGGGCTCTGCGGTTGCGTGGAGTGTGTGAAAATTGTTTTTCTCTCTTTTTTTTTTTTTTTAATTTTCGCAGCATTGCTTTGCGAACCAGCAGAATGCGTGCCTGGCAATTTTCCCAATTGAGTTTTCCGCTTTTTAGCTGCCTCTAAATTGAACGAGCTGCGGGTCAAAGGTCTCGTTTTAGATAAAAATTAACGATTGGCAAGCACAACAGCTAAAACCGCGGGCATTCTTTTTGCTATTCTCTCTCCTTCTTCTTTTTGCATTGTTGCGGAACTGTTAATTTATTGTCGATTGATTGGGCGATAAGCGAAAGTATCTAAAGGAAATGAAAGCTGAGTATGAGTTTTCACACATTCTGCAAGTCGAAAAGCAATACCCCGACCCCACGCTTTAGTATTCACTTGAGAAAACCCGTTGTTGTTCCCTTTATGTGAAGCTAAAAAATTTGTAATTTAATTCGTTTGTTAATTTTTATTTATTTTTTGTATCCGTCAGTGCTGCATGTTCAATGCAGCAATAACAACACCGGCACGAGCACTTATCGCAAAACAACAACAACGGCAGCAGCAGCAACAACAACAGCAACGGCAACGGCCACGGCAACAATAAAACATCAGAAATGCATAGACAACACCGAAAAAGTTCATTGACTTTCGCATACGAATCAAGAAAACACAACTTTAGTGCGTTTGCTTTTGCTGCTGCTGCTGGGC
The DNA here is from genome assembly GCA_035041545.1 of Drosophila colorata. NCBI lineage: Eukaryota > Metazoa > Arthropoda > Insecta > Diptera > Drosophilidae > Drosophila > Drosophila colorata. The sequence goes on from JAWNLD010000233.1 coordinate 1,444,143, forward strand.
CCAAAAAATACAACTAAGAGCGATGCAGGCGTGTGTAGCCGACTGCGCAATACCCTATTTACAGTGTGAAAACAGTTAGAAACTGTTTTTAAATAGTGTTCTTTGTTATTCATAAAATGTAGTTATAAAGTAAATATAAATTTTACGATTTGTGGGGGCGGAATAGGGCGTGGCCTCAATATTTGATTCTAGCATTTAAGCAAGCTAGCGTAGTTTACTTGCCAAATTTGTTGATGCAATAAACACCCAGTACACCCCTTTTTACTTTGTGCACAGAGTGTAAAAAAATAAATAAATATGGCTGCCCAGCAGCGCAGCGTGCATAAAAGAGCAAACTCCAAAGAAAGCAACAGCTACAAAAAGTCATATTAAAGTGAAAATGAGCGATAACAACGCAAACACACACACGCACAGGCACACTCCCAAACAGACACACAAGTTAAGCCCTCTCTCCCCCCTGCCTTCAACCGATCGACCAGCTGAGAAAAAACTGCAAGCGAATGCGGCCATAATGCGCTTTTAGCTTTGGCTTCGCCATTGCTGCGATCGGCCGATGAGTGCGAAGAGAGCGGCCCGATGGAGCTCACGAGCACGCACACACAGACACACACACACACAAATATACACGGGCACATGTGCTTTTTCATTTGTATTGCAATGAAGCAGCATATTGCATGGCCTCGCTGCTGTCGCTGTCGCTGCTACAGTAAATGCTCGCAAAGAGAATTTAATAGTTTGCTTTATTTCAATTTGATTCTATTTTAAAATGAATTCGTTTTGTTCCCTTTATATTTTTAAGATATGTATTTAATATATATTTTAATATTTAACTGTTGATTTGTATTTGCCATTTAGTGTAGAGAGAGCTCTAGCTCTCTTGCTGCTGCTTGAGGGAAATTTAAAGGGAATTTCCCCTGGGCCTTCCAGCTGTTGCATACTTTTGAGTGCCTTTGAATAAACAAGCTCAACTTTTAGGGTAAACGTAAAATTGCTGGAATTAAGGTTTAAATGGGGGCGTGCCAAATTGGTGATTACTGCCACTTAAAATAATATTAAAATGAATATAAGTCTATATCGCGCGCTTCTGATTTGCGTTTGCCGACGCTTGAGCTAGTGTAAATCACCTCGTCCTTTTTGACCCACACGTCGTCATTTGTTGGTGTTGCCATGGCAAAATAGTAAACAAAACAAACGAATTTTTTTTGGTAACACGTTAAGTTTAATGTACAATTGTGAGCCTATTTTAGAATTAAAAATATGGAATTTGGTTGTTTTTAAGTAAAGTTGTCTAGATCTTTTATTGGTTTAAAGCTCCGCTTTGTCTTTCTTCTCCGGCTTGGCCTTGGTCAGCTTGTGGACGCGGAACGCTTCCAGTATGTTTAGCTTGTGCTGCAGCTCCACCTTCTTGGCGGCCGTCACCTTGCCGGCCTTGAGGCGCAGCAAACGCTTGGTCTCCTCCTCGACAAAGTCGTAGCCGAGCTCATTGATTTTTTGCATATACACCAGATACACCTTGGCATTCTGCTGTTCTCCGGGCTGGTCGAGTTGCTGTACCTGTGGCTGCAGCTCCTTGATCAACGCCAGCTGTTCGTCAGCCGCCTTGTTGGCATAGTTCTTGAGCGCGTCGTTGAACTGCTTTAGGCAGCCGTCGCGTCCGATGTAGAGCGGCGTGTTGCTGCTCACAAACGATTTGAGGTTGTCCAGCGTTACGTCCAGGTGAGCTGGAAACTTGACAAAGTCGTCAACGTTGCCTTTGAAGAGGAATATGCCGGGGAACTGTTTCTCGTCGACCTTGTACCGTTCGCCCAGCGCCTTGTTCTCCAGCTCGCCGTAGTCCTTGATGCCAACGGTGGCCACCAGCAGCTCCCCGGTCACCTTGTGCGCCGCCTTGGAGAACTCCGCAAAGGCCTCATGCTTCTCACCATAGGGAAACGCGATGTCGAGCTTCACCAGCGCATACGGAAAGCGCTCAACGGTCTTGTCAAAGTTGATCTCATCCAAGTCCACGCAGCCGCCACAGGAGATGGCGCGAGCGTGCCGCGCCAGCAAAGCGGCCATCAGCAGCGTCAGCAGCAGCTTCAACATTGTTGCTGTTTTTGCTTTTACACAAACTCTTTTTGCGCTCGAAGAAAACAACACCTTGACCCTTGCCTGCCGTTGCTGGCCGTCGACTAAAGCCAGAGCGAGAGCAAACTCTCAACTTTTCGCTGAAGTCAACGGAATTATTTGGTTGCTATAGCCACGCGGCTTTGCCTCTGACTTCGAGTTGGCTCTCGACTGTGTTAACTTGCCTGCTCAACTGGCTCTTGGCTCTCTGCAGCCAGTGTGTTCTCTCTCTCTCTCTCTCTTTCTTTCTCTTTCGATCGAGTTGAACGACTTGTGAACACGTCAGAAGAAGCCGCTGGCAAGTTTCTTGCTCTTTCTCTCACCTTTTCTGCTGGCCTGCCTAAAACCGGCTAACGTTGGATACTGCTTCTTCTTGTGTTCGCCTGCTTCGGGCCTTGTTTTGACTCTTCAAGCGGTTATTATGTAATGCCAGCTAGAAGTGAGCTACGCTTCGATTCTGAATGCCACGACAATTGAGATATGTATAATATCAAATATCAGCTTGCTATAATTCCCTTTTCCACGCCGATGCTAGCGATAGAAAACTCATTTAGCAAAATAATTCCAGTTCTGCTTCGGTTACAATATCACCTAATGCCCTCCGATTAGCCATCAGAGTTTGGCCAATGGAGCGTTCCACGAGTTGTGGTGCGTAATTTCCATGCTGTCATTGCCGAATGTCATTAGAGGCAACGCATGTGTGTATGGTGTGCGTGTGTGGCGGGGTCGGGGGCGGGGCCAGTAGAGCGGAAGTTGTAATTTGCAATTGGCCGAAAAAAAGGCGGCCGAAATGGAAACACCTGCATGCAGAGCTTTGGGCCGGGGCAGTAAAACCAACTAACCCCATTATGACGATTGTCTCTCGAAGCGGGTGGAAGGGGCGGCCAGCGAGCATTTGCCACAATTTTCATTAGACCGAAATTGAAATTTTCCTGGCACAGGCAGTGTGACCTCGTTCCCTGCCCGTTCCCAATTGCTGCCTCCTGCCACTTCCTTCTTCCACCTGATAATGGACATTTTCGGCAATTGTCAATTAATAATTCATGTGCGCGGTACACACATGCCACGGACACGCCCCCCGCGCCCTGCCTCCACTCCCCCCCACCGCCCACCCCCATCCGTTTCATTTGCGGTTTCGTTTGTTGTTCATTTGCGGCAGCTCGGAAAATTGACCATCGGACATGGCACGCAATTCGGAAAATACATTTCGAGCTTCACACGATCGATATGTGCGGCTATTAAATTATCTTTTGATGGGTGGGCGTGCCGAACGGTGGGCGGAGAGGTAGGCAGCAGTCAAGTGCAAAGGCAATAGGACGCTCGCAATGCGCAATATCACGAATATAAATGGCTACCATATGTGGGTCGATGGGGATCCGGATCCAAATCTGAATCTGCCCATGCGTGCCAACTGTCTTGTCTGTCCGTCTGTCTGTCTGTTTATTAGCCGATTAAGGTCCGAAACGGGCTTTGGTATTGGCCTTTGCTATTGCTGTGGACCCATTAGTATTAGCCATATTGGCCATGGTCGAGGCCCCTTTTTGACTATTTGATTTGGACTAGCAAAAACTGTCCGAAAACAAGGACTCCGCACTTGGTTGTGTGCACAGTCTCCCTTGCCCAGTCTCGCCCATCCGCCCGTCGCTGTTTGCGCTTCATTCATTATGCAACACTGGCCAGGCAATTTGTTAAGTACACCCAAAGAAAGGACCGACCCCGTATTGCGCTAAAACGCATAATTTCCTGTGAGCTTCATAGCTAACTGGATGTCCTTTCCCTCAATAGGCTGCCGTGACGAGCCTTTTTATATTTAACACCCCCCACACACAGAGCGCCCAATACGTCATTGTTATCCTTCAGGCTAATTGCCAACACAACTGAAAATCCTCATGACATTTGAATATATTCATTAGGCGTGGATACTTGCATAGTTTGCAGCTCCCACTTCGTAACGAGCTGAAGGTCTCCAAAATAACTGTCTATATTTGGATCATTTACTTTTTGTTTACAGAATGCAGAATGTTTAATGTCAAGAACTGCTATGCATCGGGCCCAATCGGCAGGTGTGTGTCTCAGAACTTAATTATCTCCTTTCAGGTAGTTCGAAAGGCAGCGAAGAATATGTCGAAGAAAGAATACCCTGTGGCTACTTTTAAAATGAATTAAGAGATGATTTGGATGAAACTATTACATGCTATATTCTTATATACAGCTTTGAAAAAAAAATAGCACCACCTTCGGAAGTAATGTTTTCAAAGGCGTCCTAACGACATTTGTAAGTTTAAGGAACTTAGCAATACGTTTTTAGCAGTAGAAGACTAAAAAAAGAAGTAAATAAAAAACATTCATAATTTCATTTAACGTGTTCCACATATTTAAGAAAATGTATGAAAAAACACAAAACTTGGCGAAAAAAAAAATAGCACCACTTTTCAAATGTGCACGAAAACTGATAAAAATGAGGAATAAGTAACCACTTCATTACTTAAAGATATTTCTCTATTAAAACCAAGATTTTTCTTGTAGGTAGCATCAGTGTATCCAAGATATTAACGCATGCGTGTTGTTCCATTATGGTTTTGACCCAATGTATTGGATCTACTCCAGAAAAACACTCACATTGAATGGTTACGTAATCTATTTTGGATTGTACTTGGCGTTTAGAGGACACCTAACGTACGAACCAGATCCTTTTCCACCAAAAAAACTAACTTTACACTCATCTGTCCATAAAATATTCCTCAATTTCTGAGCTGGTCAGTTTAGATGTTTATTTGCGAACTTCATGTGCTTGGCAATATGTTTCGCGTTTAAAAGAGGGACCTTTCATGGGCTGCAGGCTTTTGAATGATGCTGTTTGATACTTGTGGGAGGTGTTTTCACTGCCGCAGTTGTGTTAAGCTCTTAGTTTGGCTCAGTAGTAGCCTTAAAAGCATCCTTTGTGCTCGCGAGGATCAATTCTTCGACGTAAAGCTGGGTAAGGGCTCGTTTTCGTTCACGTGTTTTGGCGTTTTCTTTGTAATTTATGGCGTTTTGTATCATTTTATTTCAAAACTCTACTAACTTTTCTTTCAGATTTTCCATCCAATATAAATTTTTGTACTATTTCGCGCTTTTACAAAATATTTGGATGTATTTTAGATTTGATGATTGAAATAAAAAAATCAAAGTCAAATCTCTTAATAAGTGCTTTTTGGCGAAGTATCTCTGCGAAACATAACGGTTTCTTTAAAGAAAGTGTGACTGGAGATATTATTTTCGCCCATTTTTGGGCCTTTTCTCTTAAAAATGCTAAAATATACAAGTTTATAGCCATTACAAGGGCAGCATTAATTTGTTCGGAAAAATATCAATTTTTGAAAATATCGCAACACCAAATGTTATTTTTTTGATCAATAAGAACAAGTGTTATAGTGGTGCTATTAATTTTTTTCGCAACTGTACATATTAAATCTCCCCTGTCGCGGACACAATTTCGCTTCTAAATTTTAATAACTACAAAGAATTCATAACTATAGGTTCTTAAATTTTTGAGTAGAATTTGAAATGAAATAAACTTAATCTGCGTATGTTTCAGGTAATAAAAGGAGTTTATTAAGGAAAAACCTTTCTTTAAAAAAAAAGTGTTAATAACTATAAAGAATTAATATTACAATTTTTGAAATTACCAAGAAGAATTTTTAAAATATTAAAAATTTTTTTTTTAAATGATCTTGGTCTGCGTATGTTTCAGGGAAAAAATGGAGGTTGTTAAGGTAAATATATCGAACATTTTTTTTTATCAACGTTTGTACTGAAAGTAGAGTATATAATTTTCCAATCATACTTGGAAAACTTAAAGTCCTTCCACCGTTCACACGTTTGTCACGGGGTATAGAAGCTAGTGTGTCAGCTCGATGTGTGCGCACATGTGGAGCATTAATAATATAAATTGTGCGGCTATTACGACGCCGAGTGGGCGGAGTGGGGGACTAATAACACAATGACCTTTATTATGCAAAATGGAAATGGCCGGCATGTGGCCGCGTATCTTATGGCCAGGACCACCCAATCGACATTAGGGTGATAAGCGCGCAAATTTCAAACGCATTGTTCAGAAATTTGAATGACCGCAATCTAGACGAGAAATCGAACGATTACCACGTGTTTTTTTTCTGTTTCAGCTTTCTGTTGTCCTCTTTATAGCTGCACGTATTGGCCAATACAAAACTAATCGTTTCAAATGCGTCACGGGCACTGGCAGGGGGAGGGGGTAAAGGTTGAAGGTTGAAAGTTTCCACTTGCTCCATTTTTTGGCACCGTCAACCTAATTATGTGGGGGAGACAATTCACAGGCCGTCTGGCCATGAATTTTTCATGGCACACGTATGCCAAAGTCATGCAACTAATAATTTGACCACAAGTATATATACCTATAGTCCGTATGTATATATAAATAGATCGGGAGTACACACACGCCACGAATAAATTGTTGTAAAGTTTTCCATTACTCGTTTGCGTTTCTTTTTTTTTTGTGCATGTGAGAATTGTAAAACCCGCGACCACTTGTAAAATTAAAACTCATCAAAGTTTCATACCGTGGCATAATTCCATAAATGGGCCATGAAAGTACCCACCTGACCCCTGACCCCTGACCATATGGTCATACCTCCATTCAGCTGGCCATTTAGCCGGATAATTCGCATGCCCGAATTCAAATTGTATCCCAACCGCTGCCAAACGGGCGGCTCATCATAATTGGTATTTATTGAAAATGCGTTTTTGTTAACCCGTTGCGACGATAACAACCTCGACTTTCAACCCCTTGGTTGCCACGGCTTGTCCGAGGCGTTCCAAATTGAGTTTTTAACAGTGCCAAGGGGCAGAGGTCACGGGCAGGGCAGGGCAGGGCAGCGCAGGTCCAGTGTGCGTGTGTGGATTTTGTGTTTATCGCTTTTCATTTGCATTTATTGCCATTTTTATACGGGCCGACTATCATCTTTGGCAATTGGAAGTGTTTAGCGCAAATTTGTTTTCAATATTTGTGCACCCAATAAACCCAAATGGAGTTCCAAGGATTTTCTTTTTGGGCCTTTTACGGCCCTCGATTTGATTGCAAATATTTTTTGTTTAGCGTTTAGTTCATTTCTTTTATGCGAAATGCGTGCAGGGAATACACGAGAGACAGTTGCAATGTCCTCGGCATGACTTTGAAATGTTAATGGAAGTGGAAGTGGAAATGGATTTGGACTTTGATATTTTGGACATTTTGTTCAGTTGCGTTGTCACACACTAATGAACCCAATGGCTAATTATGTGCCAACCAGGCCGTTAATTACGCTTTTTCAATATTTGTTTGAGGAGACGTTTGCGGCCACTTCAAATCAAATATTCCCCACATGCGACTCCGACTCCGACTCCTTAGACCACTTTCACTGTCAATCAAGTGCACGTCCCGGGGCCCTAATGATAATTTCTTAAGCGATTGGCCAGCACAAAATTCCATTAAAATGTGGTCTAGTAATTAGCCAAATGTGACAGGGACAGGCAGCAGTTAAAAGGTAAAGTAAACTCCCAAATAGACATTCAATTGCTTCGACTTGCCGATCGTCGCGAGGGCTATCCTATGTGCCTTCGTCCTTGCACCTGCTGGGGAAATGTGCGTATAACAGTTTGCGTCAATTTGGGTACGGCGCATGCGCTCCCCTAGCGGGAGCGCAAATTTCCAACGCTGTTGCCAATTTGGAGGCATTTCGGGAGAGTTTGTTTACAAACAATTGCAAAAAAAAAATAGTAGAAGAGAGCGGGGCGCTCACTCGCTCAATGCTGCACCATTGGGGGCGCGAACGCATGCAAATATTTCTAAATGCTTGCCTCTTGTTGCCTCCACTTGTTGCTGCTGCCCGTTGCGGTGCATGTGGCACATTCAGAGGCAATTACTTAGTCCCGTGGGCGGACGAAGCAGGCACAGAAACAGGACGATAGCTCAGACAGACATGCAAATTGACGTTTCACGAAACAGAAACGAGTAAACGCCCTAGTACTAACCACCACCTCACCCCCCCTTCCCTTCCCCTACAACGAGCTGACCATGTTCTTTATTTGGTCCGTTTTGCGTTTCAGCCGTGACATGTTGCAGTGGGGCCGCTCGCTTAACATTCTTTTTCGCTTTGCCAATGCACGCCGCTTTCTCCGCATTCATCGGGCTTTTGTTTAATAACATTTTAGCGCAAATTGCCATCAAATTTAATTGGCAATGTCGCGACAACGTCCGAGTCTAAAATTGCAGGGCAACGCTTTGATTTTTTGCACTGATTTCGTTGGCCCCCGGGACTGGATGGGTGCCCAGTATTCGAGTTTTTATAATGCTTTGTTTGTGTGCTATCTCTGTACAGTTACAGTATGGATTATTATAAATATGGATTGCCAAGTCCTATATCTTTATTATTTAGCTTTTAGTTTTAGTTTTAGTTGTATTGCTAGTGGGTTCTATGGAATTGGCTATTTGTGGCAAGGGTGCAAAGCTAATAACACCGGCGAGAAAAACTTGTAAACTTGATGCAATAGTCGGCCACAACTTTGGTGGCCTTTTAGAAATTTTAGCCTGACCTCAACAACATGCAATATGCAGGAGTTTGGAAAACAATAACAAAAACGAAATATTCGCAAGAGGATATTTCCACGCGCATTTAAAAATTCATGAGCAGAAAGCACTCAACGCGGTCGGTTATCGTGTCCGCTGGGTGGACACATGGCCAGACATTGCTGACTGCAGGGCTGGAGGATTGGAGAATTGGATTCGAGGGGGTTGCAATTCTTGGCAGGCCAACAACTGACGAACTGACCGAACCGACTGGAGGGACTCACTGACTGATGGATTGACCGCAGCCAGGGTGCAGAATTTCAACGCCTCACGTTTGAGGCTTTATCGGGCATGGAGCGCTTTATATCTAAACTATGAATCAATGCATTAGTCAGTCACCTTGTACGCTCCACTTTAATTACTACTTTTTATGCTGCTCTCTTCTCTCTCTGCTCTCCTCTTCAACTTTAATCGCTTGCTGACATTTTTTTTTGCATGTTGCGGCCACAATTTAAAAATTGCATAGAACAGGAAAACCGGAAAGTAGTAAAAAAAAGGGCCAAGTGAAATTCCTGCCGTGGAACGTAATATTATTATCGGGCCGCAACCCAGGCCCTGTCCTTCCCACTACTGTGAACTCCATAAATATTGCATTACAATAATTTGCCTCGTTGCTGGTCGCGAGTTGTTGCACACTTTCCGCTGGGTTGGCATTAGAAATTGCGAATTGGATTTCATGTTAATGCAAGGTCCTTATCGCTGAACATGTCCTGCATGCGTCCGAAAGGGGGCGGTCACTCCCAATGGGTTCATTTGTTTTCTATTTGTTTGGCTTTTCAGTTTTCCTTCTTTTTTGTTGCGTTTGTTAATTGCGATGATGTGGCGCAGGTCTTGCGAAGGTTCAAATGGGCGGGGGTGGGGGTTTTTGCCAACAATTTTGGCGCCTGTTCTACCCAATGAATTACTGATGTACATCGCCTGCAGGCAGCGTGTGCATTCATTGAATATTCAAACACTTTGGCTTTACTATTAAATGAATATCAACTTCCATTATCGACTAAGCACTTGGGTAGTGTGTACATTTAGGTTTTGTTTTTATTTGAATGCAATTGTGGTTTACAAATATAATGTATACATACATATATAGTAAATATATATATTTAATTTTCTCTTTTAACTTTGCGTTTGCACATTCAATATACTTTTAATAATGCCGTATGTAATGCATTCCGTTAGACATACATAATAATAAAAGGTAGTTATATAAACAACAGTTTTGTAATATAAAAAAAATTATAAACATATAAATTGAATTTCTTCAAAATCGTTATGGATAGCTCTATAGAAAATCTATTGAATTCTTCATATTTAGTCATGCGGCTTGCGGATCGTACACTGGCATATATACGATATACACGGTGTCCGGTTGGATAAACTTATGCAGGTATATAGTATAAAAGGTGTACTGGATGTGCTGTGTATTTTGATTTGATTGTATGTTGGTGGTGCGTGTTCTGTGTGTGGGTATGTGATCTGAAGCTGTGCGGGTTTTACTTCGTAATTCTTTAAAAATAATTATAAAATCTACTGCGTTTGCTGTTGAATTTCAATCTTCTCGACTGTCATGTCTGGATTCATGGCCGTCGCTTCCTGCAAATAAAAGTGAATTAGTTTAATTACCTCGTTATGATTTTATTCGAATTTAATTCCAACTTACTTGTATTGCCTCAGCCAAGGCCTTATCATGATCAATTGGGTCGCCATCGGATTGAATGGTTATCTTTTGCTCCACACGGGTTTCAACAATGCCGTCGCGTTCGGTTTTATACTGTTGGCAAAGGAGAATACTGATTAGCAAAACACCCCAAACTCGGTTAACGGCTGGCTTATTATACGAAGTATTAGTTCATCAGCATATACAACTACTATAGCTTAGGTAGTTCATTTTTCACGCCCTAGTAAATGCCCCTCATAGACTTCATCAAAGTTATGGTAATCATCCATATCGCTTTCCCTATTTCTATCTGTTAAATACTAAATATTGTAAATATTATGATTTCTTTTTATATTCCTGATTATTCCAATTCCTGAATATTTTGTACACTATTCAAATTAGTTTTCCATTTAGGAATATGTTTTTTACTACTAATGTCTTCCTATTTGACTGTAGATTCTAATAATGCCACTGACAATTACTAGCTGTAAATCAGGGCACAGGGCCGGACAGGCAAATAAAGTACCCCCATCGTGTCGGTGATGTTATTAGAAATTTAGACTATTAGCTTTTAATATTTACTTACAATGTAATCTCTACTTTAGTTGGCACTCGATTTGTCAACTGTTTATAATAAATAAATAACTTTGCCAAAACTGGGCAGATTTTGACACTATTGACCTTTTTGGTCATAAATTACTCTATATTTCTTTCTTTCTGCATCTAAAATGAATACATTTTTAAAAATATAATTATTAAATTTTTTTTTAAATGTCATGTACTTCCTCCTTCCTCATTTTCAAAACACAGAATTGGCATATTTTGTTTTTTTTTATCGATTGCGAGTGAAAAAAATTAGTATAAAAAGCGGCATTAAAATTCATTTTGAGGTGGTCTATTTTTCTATAATCATGCCAAAAATTCTAAAAAAGTTAACATGTAAAGTTATTAATCCCTTATTTAATCCTATGTTTCATGCTACTATAGCTTAAATTCCCAGTAAATATTCCTTCTAGATTTCACCCTTCTACAACCTTGCCTAAGCTGGACCGATTTCAATGCTGGATGACATTTTGGTATTGGTTAATAAAACAAATAGGAAAATGCATGATTTTCGCGTATATCTCTGATGATAAGGAATATACGTATATGCTTCTTAAGTCCAGGCCGTTAACCTAGGTATGTCGTTATTTTCAGATGAATGTTTTGTGGCTGTGGAATTTTATACAATGCACACCATATTGCCCAGTTTAACAAGAGACCAATGTAGAAAATGTACAGTGGGGCGCATACGAATACAGGAAATTTGATTTCGGAAGCGTTAAAGGAAATCCTACCTCCAGGTACTTACTCAAGGTCATACAAAGTTTATTATGGGTTTAGTTGAGAGCACGTTGTGCTGTATGTGTGGGGCTGAACTCGTTGATGTACTTACGGTAATCGTTTCCACGGTGCGGGTTTTACTGCTCACGGTTTGCGTAGAGATGATCTCGCCATGTCCTGAATAGCCGGGCGTATCCTCGCCGAGCACCACTCGAGTGCTCTCTACGTGCGGGCCAGTGGATGTTGTTGCAGAACTTGCATACAGGGGAGATTTCTGTGGACGGAGCCAAAAGGTTAGAGGTTCAGGCATAATCGAGCATCTTAAACTATCTACGAGCACAACGTTCAACGAGGCTATTTACGTCTATTCTGCTTGACATGTAGTGCTAGGAACAAACCTGGGTGTCAGTGCGCACCACGCTGGAACCATCATATGGCCCATCGATGGGTGTGCCGGAATCGCCTGAGCTGGTCGATGACACACTGTCGCGTCTCTGGTACTATGCGGGAGCAATATTAACAATAACAACGGCAATACAAATACATAAAAATATAACGAAACATCGAGAAAAAAAGGTATGAGAATCAGTTCATGCAAATCAAAAGTGCAGCCATGCGACCCGATCTGGGAAATCAATCTCTTACCTGATCGCCACTCGTTACCGTTGCCGTCGTCTTCACCTCCTGGGTGACGACGCGCTGCTGCTGATTGTTGGGATCTAAGGTGCGGGTGGTGGCAACGGTCTTCTCCTCCAGCTGCTCCGTCTTGGCGTTCTTGCCCAGATCTTCGTGCGTGGTGGCTGTGCGGGTGGTGACTGCGGTGGCCGTGACGTAGGCGCCACTTAGATCGGTTGGTGTTGCGTCAGCCTACGTGGGTGGTTGAGGTTGTGATTGTTGGTGAGGTTAGTGCGCAAGTAACAACAATTACGGCAGCAACAAGAACAGCAAAAGCCACAGCAACGGTTAGCAAAAGGCGCAGGAAAATATAAAATAAATCAAAATAAAACTCAAATTTTCAGAAAAGTCAAAGCTTCGCTCAAGTTGAAGTAGAAAGAAGTGAGCGCGAGGGCTTGAGCCCGGAAAAGCTAGAGAGCTGGTGCGCTAACCTTGTGTTCCTGTGTCGAGTAGGTCACCTCGCCGGTGCCCAGATTGCGCACCTCCTCCTCAACGTTGTGTGTGACACCGCCGTCGTTCTTGGTCAGCACCTGTTTCGTTGTCGTCTTGACCACAGTGGGAGTGCTCTGTGGCTTGCCGAGCTTGCTGCCGGCGCCAGTTTGGCTCGCCGTGCTTAGCACGATATCCTGGACATTATCACTGCCATACTGTTGGGTCATGTCGTCGTCCGAGCTGCCCTCGGAGTCGCGACGCAGCGCGCCCTTGCCGATATGCTTGACGCCGTCGAAGAACTGCTGGCGCGTGATCGGCACCGTCTCGGTGGTTGTCTGCACCTGCGCCTGCTTGCCGAAGTGCGAGGGATCGATCTGTGCGTAGTTGAGTATCAGCTTGCCCGTAACGGGATCGGTGACAGCCGTCGCTGGATCTATGTCGCCCGTATTCGGATCGATGTCGCCGTACTCGCTCTTGATACGGCCTGTCACCGGATCGATTTCACCAGTCAGGGTCATCGTGTGGGTCACTGTGGTGCGTGCGCCGGCGAAGCGTGGATCGTTGGGATCGACCTGGACAATTTCACCAGTTACCGGATCAATCATATTATAAACATAAACGGTTTTGTTGAAGAACTTAAGAACTCGCCCAGACACGGGATCGATCTCGCAGGTCTCCGGATCGATTTCCTCGGGGCGCCCACGTTCGTCTGTTTTCGTTATGAGCAAAATGCGCACGATAACAATCTTGCCGGTCTTGGGATCAACGCGAGCCAGCTTGGTGTACACCTCGCCAGACTCGGGATCCACTTGGGTGGCGGCGTAAAGCGGTTCACCGGTGGCCTTGTCCACTTCGCCGGTGGCGGTGTAGATCTTGCCGGACGATGGCTCGATCTTGATGGTGTTGGGGTCGAGCTTGGTCTGTTTCTTGATCTCATGGGTCTTGGGGTCGAGGTAGCCGTAGATGGTGATGACGTAGCCCGTCTTCGGGTCGACGCTGCTGGAAATGTACTGCTGTTCCTTGGTGCTGGAATCGCTGGCGCCGGTCGGCACCCAGATCTGGTTCGATTTCGGATCAACGATAATGTCCTTATCCTTGGCAGCGCTGACCTGTGAAATGGGCGCCTTTGTCGCGGGATCCACACGCTGTTGCACAATGCGCAGTGAAATGATGCGTGCGTAATCCTTGTCCGGCTTATTGTTCTTCGGATTGATCTGGTTTTTCAACACGATCTGGCCGGTGCTCGGCTCGATTTTGATGTCGCGCGTTACGGTCTTGCCGGACTTGGGGTCGGTAAAGGTGATTGTGTGCTTGACCAAATCGATTTGGCCGTACTTTGTGTCAATCTTGCCCGCCTTTGGGTCGAACTGGCCGCCCGATGTCTCAACTTGAGCTGTTTTGGGGTCGATGACGTTCTTCTTTGAATCGAATTTGCCAGCCAGGGATGTTACCTCGACAATCGGATCAATTTGCTGGCCGACCTCAATGATGCGGCCTTGGCTGGGATCAATCTTGTTCGTTTTCGGATCGATGACGCCCAATATAGTGATCTGGCCGGTGCCTGGATCAACCTTGACATTCTTGGTAACCACAATCTTGCCCGATTTCGGATCGATTGCCTTGAGCTCGCCTGTGCGTGTGTTTATCTCACCATATTTCGTATCCAACAAGCCCGTGTCCAGGTTCAAGACACCCAGGGAGCGCTCGACCTCACCGTTAACGGTATCAATCTTGCCCGTCGCGGGATCAATGCGGCTGGTGATGACGGTCAGCTCAACAACTGGGTTATCCTGTGGCGTGATGCAGACAATCTGGCCCAAGGACTCATCGATACGTCCTGTTTTGGGATCTGAGACACCTGAAACCAAATGCAAATTGCCCGTCTTTGGATCCAAGTCGCCTTGGTACAGTTCCTTTTTGCCTGTCTTCGTATTCAGCGCCTCCAAGGTGCCGTTCTTCGGATCAATTACGCCGTACTTAGTGTCAATGCGACCCGTTGCTGGGTCCAGGATGCCCGTCGAATGCTCGATGGTGCCATTTTCGGCATCAATGCGCTTGGTTGCGGGATCAAATTTGGAGGTAATTACCATAATCTTAACACGCTTCTTCTTGGGCTTAGCAGCAGTAGCAGCGGCGGCTGCGGCAGCACCAGCAGCTGCAGCACCCGCAGCTGCACCAGGACCCGCGCTTGCACGAGACCCAGTTCCAGTTCCAGTTCCATATCCAGCAGCAGCTTTCGTAGGCGAACCTGGCTTTTCAGCAGCAGTGCCAACGCCCACATAGGCGGGCTGCTTATTGTAGCGCTGCGATTCGAGGAAGTCGGCCGTGGGATCAATGATGGGCTTGTAGCTACCGGGTGCACCCGAGGCATAGCCCTGCTGGCCCTGCTGACCCTTGGTGGGTGAGTACGAACGCTTCTGGCCATCGCTTAGCGGCACTGCTGCGGCGTCAACTGCGCTACCCTGCAGCTTGGCACGCGTGGTGGGCGACAGGTTGCCGTCCTGCAGGAGCTTGGCTCTCGACTTGGGCGACAATTGGCCGCGGTTCAACTTGTCCTGGGTGCGAGGCGACAGTTGGCCGGACTTGATCTTCTCGGCCGTCTCCTTCAGCGCCTGCTCGTTGCCCGGCGCATAGTTGAAGGCTAGCCCGATTTTCTTTTGCTGCGATGTGGGCGACAACTGCTCTTGACCATCGGGGCCCAGTTGACTGCCACCATGCGGATCCTGGTCGTAGCGGAAGCCGCCGGGCGTGTAAGATTTGCGCGTTGGGCTACTGGCATTGCCATCAGCATCTACGGCATACTCATAGGGACGGGTAACGCCGGGTGTTGTGGAGCCGCGCTTCTTGTCGGCATCTCTGTTGGCATCGCCCTGCTCCTGCTCACCCAGACCCGAGGTAACGACCAAACCAAGACGGCCCATTTCCCTATCCTTGTCCTTGTCCTTGCCGGATTTGTCCTTGCCGGACTTGTCCTTGCCATCCTTTGACGGTGAACCGCTCTTGCTCTTGCGACCCGACGAGAATATACCAACACCCTGTTTACCGTTTCGGGCAGCGCAATATCACGGATCGCCAATAAATCAAAAGTTGAAACATAAAACGAAACAATTGGAGGGGGAATACAAAATTAAAATAGATCGAACTTATAAGAAATTTGGGCTAACTACTAAATTACAAACTATCAATACTTAGGAACTGAACTTAGGTGTGGGTTGGGTCTTGGGATGGGACTAATTTTGGTTGTATTTACACGAGCGCGGGCGCAAACAGTGCGATGAGGTCTTACGCATGGTATCATATTATCTTTAAGCTCAATACGTAACAGATCTTAAATGATTGCCAACATCTTGAAGTCTTACATAGCTATATAAATTGTTTTTAGTCATACTTACACGTCTGCCCGATGTATCAGATTTTTTAGAGTCATTAAGTTCATCATTTCCTGTAGGTCAAATATGGTTTAGTCAAAACTTTATCTATATATATATCAGTATTTGGGCACACAAATTACCATTGACTGCAGCTCCAGCGGCGGCGGCTGCGGCGGCGGCTGCGGCAGCGGCTGCCTTAGCTGCCTTCTCGGCCTTCTCTCTTTCTTTTTGCTCTCGCTTTTCTTGTTCCTTGCGCTCCTTTTCCTCTTTTTCTTTAAGCTTCTTTTCGCGCAGCTTAGCCTCCTTTTCTTCATCCTGTGGGAGTAAAAACAAATTCGTTTAAGATGTGACTTTGAAGTGTGTTGGATATCACAAAAAAGACAAAGGATTTCGGCCGAAAAAGCTTACGAGTACATGCAACAAAAATAAAAGATTTGGGATTAAAATGTATTTCTTCAAGCGCCAAAATTATAAGAAATTATATGTACAGCTCAGTTGTATCCGATATGTTTTCTTTTAAATATTATTTTGTGGGTAACGAATATTTACAAAAACCTTCAAATGATGAAGCGCAAATGAGACAGACATTGAGAACACAAATCAAACTAAACAGATAAGATTTAGATTGCATATATATGGTAGGATAGTATAGTTTGTATGGAAATGTGAAGCAGACGAGACGATTACAATCTGTAGAGAAGATATGAGGGCTGAGTATTAGATTTCTTGCGTTTTACAAAATTTACCATAAATTGGAAGTCCGCGATCAAAGGCTACCAGCGTTAAGGAAATGGTCAATTATGTAATCAAAACAAAATTAGCATTAAAAAAATAGATACGTAAATAATACAATGTTATATAATATAAGGTTTTGAGTATGTATAAAGATGCTGTTCAATTTATATACGCTGATCGCAAGAGAATATTCACAACGTTCAAAAAAGCACAGTTCAAGCCAAAGAAATAAAACTGGGTTAAGGAAAAAGGAATCGAATTCTTGGTACGATTATTTAGGATAGTGTTCAAAACAGTAACCTGAGCAGGAGACGAAAAAACGGGAACAGCGGTCGCCGACTCGACAAGGATGTTGGTCTCATAGTCTCCCTCGAGTGAGCTCTGCGAGGAGGCTGAAGCTGTACCGGTGCTCGATTGGCGTATTAACTGGTTCATTGGTTAGTTTGGGGATTGATGTTAGGACAAGAGTGTGGTTAGAATGGATATATTAAGTTCAATTCACGCAACGAGCAGCAGGATAACGAGCACATCGTGTCATTGAGTGGGGCACACGAAGTTATTGTTGTTGTTGCAAATGGTTTTTGTGTGTGTGCATGTGTTTTTGGTTTGTGAGTGAGAGTTAGTAACAAACCGAGAAAAAAAAGTAAACAAAAGTTAATCTGGTTAACACTCCCTAAAATTTGTTAGACATATTCAAATCTCAAGTCGACAAGAGCGCTTGCTTGGCAAGCTCCAACAGGTGCAACAGGCTAGTTACCTTGTCCTTTTTATCCTTCTTGATCGGGCTACGGCCATGCAGATCAGTGTCGCCGCTGCGATCTCCACGATGGTCCAAGGTGCTGCTCTTGCGCGCGACCTTCTCCTTTTCCGCCATAGCCAGTGCTGCATTAAAAAAGTTAATAAATCAGTTTACGAGGCATCATGGGCACTACGATCTAAGGACTAACCATCCATGCTGCGCGACGAGAGGCGGGCTCCCGAGAGTGCCCGTTCGAATTTGGGCGCCGTGCGATCGACGGGTGTCGCCTTGCTCTCGTAGTGGGTGCGACCCGAGAATCGGTACTTGGAGCCAAAACGGGGGATCAACGTGGACCGAGTGTTCGGCTCCGGTGTCATCAGACGGAAGAAGGTGTGATGTTCCACACAGGACTTCCACAGCTTCTTGGCGGCACGATGGTTAGCAAGCTTAAAACCGATGGTGGATTCGTATTGCTCGAATTCGCCCGGTCGTATCTTGATGTAGAAGTGGTGACGCTTGTACGAGATCTTCAAGATCTTTGGCCAAGCGAAACGGTTTATGCGCAATCTGACAATCAAGGAATTGTTTGTGGTTTTAATTCAAATCGATGTGAATTTGGATTCGGGCTTCTTACTTATCGCGATAAACCAACAAACCGGACGCACACACACCCAGCATGATGTCGACGCCCTCCGAGTCCTTGGCAGGGTGCAGGTCCACGCCGTACATGGCCAGCTTCTTGGCGTTCTCCAGATAATGCAGCTCTGCCTCAGCGGGCGATTGACCTCTAAGCAAAGTGAAAGAGAGCGGGTTAAGACTTGTCGTGATCAACGGGAGCAATGCTTACTTGTGGGTCTTGTGCAGATCCATGACTTTGTCCTCGAGCTCCGTTGTCTGATTGGGTGCGATTTTGAAGTCCTTCAGATAGGCGCGAGTTGGCATCTCCTTGGGGTCGTAGTCGCCCATCTCCGACTGTACCAGGTACGAGCCGAGCAGAGCGTGCGTGACAAAAGTGCAGGGTAGACGACCCTCCAAGATGTCATTGCGCACTTGCAGGCACAGGTGGTAGCGCGTGATGTCCTCCTGGAGCTGGGACGGCTCCGGCGGATAGAACTTGACTGCGAACGCCAGTGGCCAGGGATCTGTGCGAAAGAACTTCGCCACGGGCTTCTCCAAGTCCAGCCACACACGCGGATCGGTGGGCGTATCATAGGTCAGTCCAAAGTAGTCCTTCTCAATGATGTTCAGACCAGCGCAGATCGAGTTCACCAGGTCACGACCCTTGGCCTTGCGCTGCGTTCGATAAAATAACACAATGAGAACAGATCAAAGCCCAGATTGGACAGGCGATACTCACGTCAATGGTCACGTCCAAAATGGAGCCATCGAGCAGCGTGACGCGTGCCATTGCGGCCTTCGAGAAGGCTGAGGAGCTGCTCTTCGATTTGCTCTTGGTCGGTGTTTCCGGCTCCGCAGGCGCGGATGCTTTAATTTCCGCCGGCATCGTAATGGACGCTCAGCTACGCAGCAGACAGTTTGCTGGATGCAATCGAGGGGAGTAACGGAGTAACTGCAAAAAAACACAATCAATGCCAGCAATTAGTGGATGTGCGCCAGGAAGGAGACCGCCCAACCGGATGTGTCAACTGCAAGCGAGCGAAAGCGTGTGGTCTCCAGTCCGCGGAGCTGTGTCTGGGGTTCGCTGGCGCCAGCCAACTCGTAAACGAACTGGGACAGAGCTATGAAATTACTTGGAGTGTACACAAATTGCAGGCAGCCCCTTTTAAGAGCCACCCCAAAGGCTAGCCCATGATGTCATACGATGACATTATTCATATGGGTATTCGTACTCACATTCGCATTCAAACTCACACTCACACTCATACTCACTTGAATCGAGCTCAATAGTTTCTGCGGCGGCGGCTTCTTTCTGTCGGCGAGCTGCAAATATATAAAAAAATGTACAATTAAATGCTTGGGCCTCGGCGAATTCAAGCTGAAATTAAAATTTAACTAGCGAAAGCGAAAAATAACCACAATATAATCCCAGGCAAAGCCATAAAACTAGATGCTGACCAGCAGCTATAAAGAGAAGCAGCACAACAATTTTTGTTTAAGCCATATGTTTGCCAGTTGGAATTTTTTTGAAGTGTCAGGCCGGCTTTAATTAGGCAAGACTTTGCGCGACAACCCTTGTAGAAAGACTGGAGAAAGTGCGCAGAACTCTCGCTGTGCTTGGCATCCTGTCAAGATAGTCGCATATGCCGCAAAGTCGAGGGTAGCTGACGTAGTCACCGAACGCTGAACAATCAACGGCATTAGGTTCGCCTGTGACATAAGTTTGCAAATATAGAATATACAAAGTGAACATTCGCATTTTGTTTCGAGATTATGTTATATAAGCCGGCGTCATATGCTCACAATTATTCCCGGTTAAAACCGCAAGTTCTACATACACAAATGAGGGTCTATGTTATAAATAACGCACAAAGATTATTCGTATGAAAATTATTTTCCTAGTGTTGAAATGGCATGTGGTTTAACGCTAACAAATGACGCTCTGCTGGGTTGCTTAATACGCACCGCACCCAAACACCACTCGAATTGCCTTCTATTCTTCAGAAATAAAATAACAGATCTACAAGTAGAGAGAGAGCAGCAAAAAGACAGAGCGAATAATTGCATGCGATCAATTGAATTTTTAATTGATTTTAAATTCGTTGCAATCTTTAATTTTCCAATGCGTTGCGAAAGAGTCTTGTACAAACACTCAGAGAAAATTCAAGAATATTGTACTCAAATTAATCACATTTATTTACCAATGAACGAAGTTCCAATTTCTTACTACATTGAAGTCTTCTTCAACAACTTTTTGAATATGCAAATTTAGTAATAAATGTTTAAATCAAGTAGGGGATTATATTAAATTTACGAATATTCAAGAACAAAGTATATCTAAAACTGTAACACAGAAGCAGTATGAATTATATCCAGGTCATATGAGAATTAAGAACGACGTTTTTCTCAGAGTGTAGATTCGATCGCAAGTTACATGTGAGGCAGAATCTTCGCTAGCGATCGCTGGACAGGCTGAACCAGTTTTGATCAAGGCAACAACACGAGGCACAAGGCACGCGGCATTCGGTTTATAACAAATAACAAATAAAGCTGCAAAAACTAGACGCAAGTCGAAAACCTCTCAGCAAAAAAAAAAAAAAATACAATGTAGCGCGTCACAATTTCGCAGCTGGTGGCGTCATCGTGCCTTCTAAAGTGTTCCAAATGTTGAGTAGCCGAAAAGCAGCCATCTAATTTTATTCTTTTTATGATAATATCATGTGTGGATGTGTATTTTGTGTTTATTTTCATCCATTAATTGCGAGCGGCAACTGTAGTATTATTATTATTTTTTTTTTTTGGGCAATCTGTTCTCTTCCCATAGTAGTTGACATCATCTCAACATTAAGTCACCGGAATAATTATTAAGTACGGGACGGGCAGCCGTACTCTAATTGTAACTCATGAATTGCATTCCAGTCGATTGCAATTGCCAGTGAAATGCTTCGTGTCTGGGGGCACACTTCACTGACTGTCTGATTGACGGATAGATGGATGGGTGGATGAGATTGGCGTATGAATCACGGTGATAAGCGTCCACGATTCGCTCGAATCTGCTTGCACTTTTTTGTTTTGCTATTGCAAATGCGAAAATGATTACGCTCAAATTATATATAGTTTCTCGGTTTTGCTCTACAGTGGCGCTTTGATTTATTTTCGTATCACATTAACGATGACATCATCGCCAACGGCGACCGGCATCGGCATCAGCATCAAGAGGCATTTCCACAATTTATTGAAATTGTTCTATTGCTGCAGCAACCACATGCGCAATATTTTGCAAGATGCCGCCGACACCCAAAAACAGAAGAACGCTTCAATTGAAGGAGGTCGAGGTGAAATTCATCAAGTAGCTGAAATACACACAGCACTCATGTACACATGCACACACATACGATCAGCCTCGAGTTGGGGCTGGGGCTGGGGCTGGGGCTGGTACGCCTGACGTCTGGGTGTGCTTCTGATCATGGCGATGTTGCCTCACTGTGCCGCATGTCGAGGCGTGAGCAAGAATGTATCTACATACTTAAGCTTATAACAAATAAAACTGCTGTAGTTGAGAGTTCTCGACTAGCAGATGCCCTGTGAAGTTCCAACCACACTTGCGGATTTTAGCCAAGAATATTTGAATTTTTATGTTTTTTTCAATGTACCAATTGAAGCGAATGGAGTAACAACCAATAGCACAAAATCAGTATACCCATCTTTACGCATTTTCAATCAGGTACAGGGTATTTGAAAATGCAAACAAAGACGTGACCGGTAAAGACAGACATGACTGAGAGCTATTTGAATGTGAAGTTTGAGTGTGTGGAACGGAATGGAAAGATTCGCTCGGTCCGTGCACTGGCGGTCAATCCAATTGAGTTGGGCCTGGACATGGCGAGTGCCTCTGAGAACCCGTAATTAAATTTAATTTAATACAACTGAAATCAAACTTAATTCAATTTACTCGAACAACAAACAGTAACTCGATGAATGTGAACCTGAACCCAACCGCAACCTCAACCTGATGGAGGTTGTCGTGGCGGCTCCTACTCCCAGCCCCTCTCCTCCATCCTGGCATATTCCGTCATGGCATTAGGTCATATGAAGTTTGAGCTGCTGCTGCCGCAGTGACGTCAGTTAAAAAGGTGTGTGTGTGTGTGTGTGAATATTTGCAACTGTTGTTTTTAGCCCAGTTAACAATAGTGTATTTTCACTCTCTCGGCTTTTATATTAACGCGTTCCTGTGTAGCTGCCGCAGGTGATATGCACAAAACTTTTAGCTGTTCACCAGTTTGAAAATCATCCGACCGTTGCCCATAAATTGTATTCAAAAATTGTACGTATTGTATAGAAATGAGTTAAAGAGTCGCGGGCGGTGCTCACATCCGTTAATAACCAGGGGCAGCCAATTCAGCCAGACATGCTTCGGGCCACTTCCGCGAGAAATGCTATTCGCATGTTTTCACAAAACACCCATCGAAACGGTTGTGTTGATGTTATAATTTAATGAACTATACAAAAGTCTCCCATTCAGATATGTTTATACGGGCGTATTTTTGGGTGTGCGTGCGAAGAATTTCGTTTGCTTCCTTCACACAGAAGTATTTAAATAAATGGGTCAATCGATAATGTTGCCGCTTGCAATTATGCACGTATTTCTTGGGATTTTTTTCAAAGCTCTATATCGAAAACTTTTGCCATTGGCGGTTATCGCCAGGGCGAACGGCATGTCCGCTTCCAGCGGTAGTGCGCGCCAAGGCGACATTCGCATCGCATCGATAAGCCAGATCCGCTCCAGTTGCAGTTAGAAGTAGAGTGGCAATCGCGCATGGCTTGCACTTGGCCACTTGCTCTGACTTATGTACTCGGGCGCTCTGCTCAATGGCGCTTGACTAATTGCCGTACATCAGTTTGGTTCCGACTGCATCGACATCGGAACAAAGCCACAGAATAAAGCAAAGCAAAGCGAAGCAAAGCAAGTCGACGCCCCAAACATTTCGCTATTTAAAGTATTCAACGCCTCTGGTTTAGGTGGCCAACGAACTCGGGGCGGCTGAAATGCAGTCAGAGAGTTGTCTAACCCAGACCCACCCACAAATAGATGTGCCAACAGGGGCGACGTTGGCGGAGAGGGTGGCCCCACTGAACCAGTAAACAAACCAAAATACACAGCTGGCTCTTTAGTCACATAAATCATAGTGTTCCCCTCCCGACAACAATAAAAATCGATGCGACAACAAATAAAAATAGAAAATTGAATGCAAAAATGTGTGTGCGTGTGGGGGGAAAGCGTTTAGCTTGGAGCCAAAAGCTGTTTTCTATCTGTTCGAGAACGCAGACACTCTGGCCTGAGTTGGGGGCGCTCACAACTCGAAAATAGCCATGTCTGCGATATCATGGGGGAGTAACACAATGGGGATCGTCTCGCTGCTCGCTAATCATCAGCAGACTTTAAATGCCAAGTGTGTTGCCCGCTAGGAAATTGGCCAGCGCCTAGCGTTCAAACTCTGCATTGCAGTGGCCCAAATTTCCAGCTAACAAGCAGTTACAAGCAGCTAAGCCACACTTTGGCTAAGAGAGCCGCGCGTTCTCTTCGCTCTTGTTTCGGACTCTCTGAGTCTTCTAATGCGGCACACCTTGTTCTCCCACTACCTCCGCCGCTGTTGGCAGGGGAACTAAACTTGCCTTGGCTCTGGTTTTGGTTTTGGTTTTGGTTGTGGCTGTGGCTCTTGTTGAATTCAGGTTTTTCACAGTGTTTTTCTCGTTTGGGCCGAGTGCTTGCGTGTTGTTAAGTCGTTTGCTGAGCTCTCCACAGTTTATTATAATTTTTGACTCACACTCACAGTTTGCTCGGTTGTACAGTTATTAGCATTTGCTTTGCTCGTTTCCTTTATTTGTTTGTCTGCTGTGTAGCCAATTTCTTGGCCAAAGCAATAACCGGTTTCTAATGCAAGTTCTTCTCGCGCTCTCTCGCACTCTTCTGGCTTGCATTGCTGAGAAGGCTTTTATTGTAATATGTGTAAATGAATGTGGCTAGTTGTACTATTTGGGTCAAATGTTCTGTCCCAAATCCAAGCCACGTCCGCGTCTGCTTTCTATGAGATTTTCCGTTGGTTGTGAAAATCCGTTTCGCTTTGGATGACGCATAGGGTATCTACGGTTTGTATGCAGAGTCACCTGCCATTCATAACTCATAGTTACCCTCGATTATTTGAACAAATTCGCACGGTACTTGTTTACCCATATTATCGGGCCAAGTACGAATGATAAGTGTGAATATGTGCGTGTGAGTAATTGGACTCTTATCACTATTTATGTACATATAAAATGGGAAAAAAGCTTTTGGACTTCCTTCGCATTCAGCCTTGATATCAAAAAAAATGCCAATACCGAAAAAGCTTAAAAAACAAAAACGCACACAAACGCAAAAAGTTGACGCTTGATAAGGAAATAACCTGCTCAACGATCAATTCCTACGGTGGCTGTTAGTTTATTTTTGTGCCAGTGACGTCGCCGTCGCAGCCAGCATGGAAAATCCAATCTTAGCAGCAAATTCCACAAACTATGCTGTTTTTTAACTTTTATCAGCACCGAAAATTTGTTTAACAGTATCGCATTTCATAACTTCAATCGGACGCAATTCAATGGGAAAGGAATTATTCACACGCACACCACTGTATTTGTACACACAATACATGTTAATGGTGTTTGTATCTGATCGACATGTGTGCATGTGTTGAATGTTTTGAATGTGTTTCCTTGACTACGCGCCATTCGCTTGCCAATAAGAATTGCTCGACTTTCAGCCCCGACTAAAAACAAAATGCGAAATTACTGAGAAAAACACAAAATGCGACAACTGAGTGAGATAGCAACAACAACAACAACAACGGCAACTCGTAAAGTTGCAAAGGCGCAACACAAGAGAAAATCAAAGAAAACGTACAGAAAGATACACCTAAAGCTTGGCGAATCTATGGCCAAAAAGCGACAACGTCAACGGTCTCTCTCCCCGCTCGCGCACCCTCACACTCACACTATAGCCAGAGAGAGAGATAGAGAGAGAGAGAGAGTGGTGAGAGAGTGTTCGTGCTCGCATAGCTTTAATGTGCGTGCGTGTGTGTGTGTGTGTGAATGAGGGAGCTATGAAGTCATACTGTTCTGACTGTGTGTATGTCAAAAGCATAAAATGAGTCGGAGACGGAGCAGGCAACAAAAAACCTCTGACCACAGCCCAAAAAAAAAAAAAAAAAAATACGAGCTTGTGTGTGAGCTGATCAGCATTAAATGGCGCAATTCCGTTATATATAAAGTAAAAAATGAAGAAATTAAGCTAAAGTTGAAGTTGAAGCAGAAGTTTCCGTTACTTACGAGTAAGCTGTGCTCTAGAATTCAATTCAATTTATAATCCACAGGAAGCGTTGAATACTTTGCGGCGCTTTGGCTTGTTTTCACTTTTAACAAACGCTAAGCAAAGATTCTATTCGCAAACACACACACACACTCTTACACACACACACACACTGATACATATAAACAAATTTCTAGCCACTTTTTTTCCTATTGAACACGAAAAAAGAAAATTTGTTGTCGTCGTCGTCGTCGTCGTTGAATACCTGTTGAAAATTTACGTTG
This sequence comes from Drosophila colorata, assembly GCA_035041545.1. NCBI lineage: Eukaryota > Metazoa > Arthropoda > Insecta > Diptera > Drosophilidae > Drosophila > Drosophila colorata. The sequence goes on from JAWNLD010000233.1 coordinate 1,470,041, forward strand.
AGTGAGTAATAGAGAATTACTAATAGAGCGAGAATGAGAGAAACAGAGAAGGGTGGCTAACTAGGCGTGGGCGTGTGAAAACTGCACAAAACAGTACATAAATCCAATCCGTCGACTGTTTTATTTATAAACACAAAATTTGCGCGCGAATATCTGTAACTGGCACACAGATGCTTTGATTTTTCTGGCAATGCTCTTGCCTGTTTTTCTTTACTTTTTTAATGCTTTTTGCCTTTTGGCCTACGATTGCTTTTCAGCTAACGTACCGTGGTAAAATATTCGAAATGCTACGCACGAAGAGCAAACTGGTACTGAGAGATGAATTTATATTTAAGCGGCAGAGTAGCCGTCGGAAGCACAAGCCAAAACAACCACTGCCCACGATTGAGTGAATTCAATTAAGACAGAGAGAGAGAGAGAGAGAGAGAGAGAGCGAAGAGAGCATGACGTCACAGCTTTGAAACGAAATCGTTACTGCCCACCCTTGCGTCTAGGTGGCAACGCTCAATCGCTCAACTGTTGAGTGTTGAGCTCAGCAGTTGTCTTTTAAAAATAATTATGCTCGTTCACGAAGTAAAGAGTATATTAGGTTTGCTATCCGTCCATCTGTCCGTATGAATGAAATTTTTATAGACTCGAAATTTGGAATATATACTCATGTATATCCACGTCAGATAGTGTTAAATAGATAATGATAAAGATGTATCTCCCTCAGTTTTAAAGCTAGATTCATAAGTTTCTAGAAAATTACTGATGACCTCGGAAGTTCGATTTCTTTTGGATCCGTCAAATTGACAAGCATCCATATAATTGTATCTTGGAGCCGGGCAAATCGAGAAAATCTACATCTCCCACAATTTTGGAGCTAGAGCCACCAAATTTGGGAGACAGTTTTCCGAATGACGTCCTATAAATATCGAGCAGAAAATTTTCGGGCATGCTCACTCCCGCCCCAACAAATTACAAGAATCCATATTTGTCCAAAAAAAAAAGAACAATTTGGACCGTTTTCGACTGTTTAAAGCTGTTACCCTGGACTGCAACGTTCAGACTTGTTATATTCCTTTTCACTTGTGAGTGAACAACATTTATTTAATGCACTCTCAGCGCTTGCGGTAGAGACAGGGCTTCAGCGAGAAGGGCTTCAGCTTGACGGACTTGGCCACATGGCGCATCTTGCGAAATTGAAAGAAGTAAAAGTAATTCACGGCCACATCCTTCTTGACCAGGTCAAATCCGCAGGCGCTCATGCAGCGCACGAACTCACGCACGTCCTCGAAGCGGGATTGAATCTCGGCTATGTAGACCTGGCCGTGCAGCTTGAGCACCCGGTTCGCCTCCAGCAGGTAATCGTTCAGGTTGGTGCCCATCAGCGAGAGGCAGTAGACGGCCGCGTCCAGCACCTGCGCCTGCAGCGGGGTGTTGGTGATGTTGCAGGCCACGATGTCGTCGCGCGCCGCGACTAGATCCATGGAGTACACCTTGTTGGGCACCGACTGCGCCAGTGCACCCTCGCCGCAGCCAAAGTCACCTATGATCGCCGTCTTGGGCAGGCGTTTGATGGTCTTGATTATGCGCGTCAGCGGATTCGCTGGCCATTTGTCCACCTGCTGGCGGTAGCCGGCATGATAGGCCTCGAAAGCCTCGCCATCCGACCGGAAAAGCTGTTCCGCCTTCTGGCTGTTCATTGTGTAAAGCTGTTCGTTTATATAACGGAAACGTCCGCCGAGCAGCTCCGACTGCAACTTGTTGGCCAGCGTGGCCGGCGTAGTGGGCGTCGCTTCCATAGCCTTTACTGCAGCCTCGACCAAAGCCGGCTTCAGGATCAGCTGCTTCTTGTTATCCTTCGTCGACTTGGCGGCTGGTCGTTGCTTCTCAATGCGCCCACTTCGGACCCGGTGCATGGCACGCAGCTCATCGTTTGCCTCATCGTCCGAAGAATCGAGTGGCGGAGCCAGCGGTCCTCTGCCCAGTCTGAAGGTCGTTTTCCGATCCGTTTGTTTCTGATCCGTTTGCTTCTTCGCCTTTGGTTTTTTCTTTTTCAATTTCTTGGCTTTGGTCTTGGCAGCTGTGCTCTGCACCGGTTTGAATTCGATAGGTTCATTGCCCTTGTTCCAGGATGGCACCTCAAACACCATTTTTTTTTATATATATTAAATATTAGTTTAATTAATTTGGCATCAAAACAAAATCGGTCACCACGTGAAGTTGGTTTGTTATTGTCAGTGTGACCATATGAGGCTAACTCAAAAATGACACAAATTACACGTACTGCCAACTTGTTGAAAAGAGGGAGCGCGCGCAATTTTCAAAATGATCCAAAACTTTTTTTAAATACTTTTTATTTTTGCACTAAACTAAAGTTCAACAAGTTTTTGTATTAATTTATAATTTTCGGTTTCTCGCTATTCACGTACAACTAATTAACTTAAAAGATATACTTTTTTACAACTGAAGAAAAAATGTGTGCTACTCGAAAAATTTATCTCTTAGGCTAAAATCGTAAATATGACAATCAGTTTTCAACGTACAGATAATACAGGCCATTTTAAGGTCTTTACAATTTGCAATGTAATCTTTTATCAATGGTTGTGTGTGTGTTTGAATTTATTTATTTTAGAAAATGCTTAATCTACTTTGTTTCCCAACAAACCGTTTTGCATATTTAATGCGCTCCACACATTCACCTCTCTCTCTCTTTCACACTTATTGGATTTTTCGTGTCGGTTTAAAGCCAACTTGTGAATGCAGTTCTGCCTTACATAACCAACTACAAAACACACGCGATTTACAGTTGCTATGAAACTATGAAATTAATATTAGTTTCTAGTTATAGTTTTACAATAATAATTATGCATTCGCCTCGTCGCGCCATTGTTTGTTGACTCTGCTTCAATTTCGCAAACTAGAAACTAACTGATTTGCTTTGTGAGCATTACACACAAATCTCTCTAAAATTAATTGTTATGCATAATTGAAAAAATTTAGGCATACAATTTAAAGCATTTTTTGTTTTTGTTTCGTCTCTTTGTAATACAAAAATATAATTATAACGGAATCGGGTAGACTGTGCAGCTTAACTCGTTACATATACATACAGATAGTTACATTTCTAGTGGTTTTGGCAAAGAATGGAAATATTGGGGCGACAAAGAAACTTTTTCGATAGTTTCTAGATCGGCTGCCCTAGAATCAAATGCGCTAAGTAGCTCTCGAAACTGTTGTTGCATCTGCTGACTGCTTTTGCTTGGTTTGAATATTTTGTTTTTTATTTTTAATTTAGTTTAATTCAGCTTATGGTCTACGAGTAATTCAATTACAGTTAGTAGTTGACGACAGCTGCGCGCTTGCATTTAAAATTTATTGTGTGTTTATCTGGTTTATATATATATATATCAAAATGTATATATATATCATATATATATATAGTTATAATATAACAAGTAGCGCCTAGTAACTGGCCTCGTGACCGGCTAAAATGTACAGATCGTGTCCCTCCTCGCTGCCCAGCGAACCGGTGCGCAGTAGTTGACTCTCCAAGGCGACGACCCTGAGAAGAAGAACAAGATATTACATTTATAGTAAACACTGGCGGGCACTACCCGGCTCTGTCCGGATCATTTCACATGTTTTGCTGAAACTGAACTAATTTTTTGCCGCTTTATGTGTTGTGCGTGGATTGTATTTTGGTGGAATGTCTGGTAGAATACGCATTAATCAATTTGTATACTCATTGACGAAGTGAAAAGAGTATATTCAGTTCGTACCGTATCCGTCCGTCTTTCCGTATGAACTCAAACTTTTTCGGAACTATTGAAGATAGACACTTATACCCGATAAAGTGTTAGGCTTTTTTGTCTACGAACACATGTGGGCGTGGCAATTCGATAAAATAAATATATATCCTTTACTTTTATGGCTAGATACATAACATTTGTTCAGATTGATTACTGATGACCTCCTGTAAAGATCGCACAAATAATTCTATGGATACGCCAATTGGGGGCGTGGCAAACCGATAAAATCGATATATCTTGTACTCAAATTTTCTCCTATGGGTGGATTTTCCGAAAAGTGGTGTTTTACACACAGTCAATCAGTTGTATAAATATAAAGAAATAGAGACAGGTTCTAGCGCTAGGCTGTAGCACTCACTTATCACTGCCCAGCAGCCGATAGGTGCGACTCATGTCCTTGATCTCCTGCGTCACTTCGCCGTTGCGCAGGGACTTTCCCTGCATGCCGTGCTTGTGGAATGCTAAAACACTGTCCGGTAGACAAACTGCAACGAAAGGATAACGAACGTTGTGAGAGAGAGAGAGGGGAGAGGAGAGGATGATTTGGCTTACCAATACTGTCCACGTTAAAGTCAAAGTTGAGTTGGGCAACCATCTTCTTGTGCTGCTTGGGATTGCCCTGCAGGGTGACCACCTGTATCACATTGCCATAGCAGACGAGAATCGCGTCCTTCTCCACCTGGTGGACGCGCACCACCTTCAACAGCTCGCGTCGTGGCACCATCGTGGCGGTGGCATCGTACTCCAAGTCCTCCGAGTGGAACCAGCTGGCACCTGCAATCAGAGCGGGAAAGATGCAAAGATCAGTAAGCTGAGCGGTTGCGCTTGCGGCCAATTGACTTCCCACTGTTCATGTTGATGAGCTCCAGCTTGAGGCAGCCGTTGATGGCCTTGCGCACGCCCGTGCACACAATCGGGTACTCCAGCTCGGGCGTGATGATCATCTCGAAGACGGGCGTGTGCCCGTTCTGGACGCAGCCGTGGCCGCCGCCCAGGATGCTGATGGCCGGCCACTCGCACTGCTTGAGCAGCATGAACTTGTTGAGGGGATCGTACCACTGCATCAGGAAGATGCCGTTGGGCGTCGCGCCGCACAGATACTTGTAGCCGTTGTACGGATTGCGGGTGACGCAGCACTGGGTGCAGCCCTTCGTGTCCGGCACTTTGGTGGTGAGCGCGAACTTGCGCGGCACCAGCCGCTCCGGTATCTTGTTCATGTGGAGCGAGAAGCGCACCGTCTGCTTGGAGTGCAGTGCGACCAGGTCGTGCCGATACAGCTGGCAGGACTTGCCGGACAGGCTCATCAGCACATCCTTGATCACATACAGCCAGGTGGTGCGGCGCGGGAACAGCTGATCGATGGCCGCGTCGTGCAGCTCGTTCATGTTGAGATTGTAGATGCCCTCCTCGGCGCCGATCAGCAGATGCTGATCCCGTGTCTCCGGGTGTATCCACGAGGCCGTGCAGTGCACGCGCAAGGGGCAGCCGTTGAAGATCTTCGAGAAGCACGCGCCCATGTGCACCTTGGGCGTCGGCGGCAGCCCATTTGAGATGGGCCTCGGCGGCGTATGGCGACGCCGATGCGAACGCTTGGGCGGCACAGGCGGCGTATTGTTCAGCAGATCCGGCTGCGCCTCCTTCTCGACTGCAATGAGAGAGAGTACATGATTATTATAATATTGAGACTTGGTGGTGTTTCATCTGGCACTCACCCTCATCATCGTCCTGGGCACCTCCGTCGCTGAGGCTGCGCGTTCGCGACGTCTTGCCCATGTCGTTGAGCAGGCCGATCAGCTGATCCATGGAGCTATGGCGTCGCGGCGAGTCCTCCACCCCATTCTGTTGGATAGTAGCCAAGCAGGCAACTCGTGTAACTGTAAATGGAGCTCACTTCGGCTACTCACCTGGTTGCTCTCGTTGCGGTAATCACAGTTGCTCTCCTCGCCGCCAGTCGCGTCCGCCTGGGACAGGTCGAAGACGTCAGCGTTGCCCCGCAGCAGATTCTGGTAGAGATGCGTCGAGCTGCTGGCCGTGACGTTGGCGGCAGATGCAGATGCAGCTGCTGCTGCTGCTGCCGCCGCAGAGCTGGTCGAGGCGCAGTTGGAATGCAAGAAGCCATCGCCTGCTGACTGGGTGCTGGCCGGGGGCGTGGCAGTGGGCTCGTGCCTGGCGTCCAGGCCGTTGCTGCCTTTGCCGCCGACGGCATCGCCGCTGGAATTATCGAGGAGTAGGAGGCGATTATAAAAGGAGGCGGATGAGGCGGCCGATGAGATGCTGCTGGATGCGAGCGATGAAAGCAACCCCATCCCAAGACCGTCACCGGCCCCGTGAGACGCCTGGGCGGCAGAAGATACCGCAGCCGCCGCCGATCGATAGTTGCTGCTGTGGCGCAGATAGTGCGCAGCGGAGGCGGAGCAGCCGGCGCCCGGAACTGCAGCTGCAGCTGGAGCTGATGCTAATGCTGATGCTGAGGCACAGCCGGCGGCGGCGGCAGCGGCGCCACTGGGAGCCGCATTATTCATGGCAATGTCGACGGCCAGGTGAATGTCGTCGTCGCCATCGCCGTCGCCAATGCTCGTGGTGCGCAAGTTGGACAGGCCCAGATAGGCGCTCAGTCCCGGCATGGACGCCAGCGAGGCGGACATGCTCACGGAATTCAAATTCAAATTCGAATTCGAACTGGCGATGGAGTTGCAGTTGGCCGCCGAGACCAAGGCGCCGCTGGTGCTGGACGTAGGCAGTGCGGTGGTGGTTGCTTGGTGGTTAAGGTGGTGCTGGTGGTTGTGGATGTTGTGGTTGTTGTGGTTGTGCTGGTTGTGCTGGGTGGCTGTGTCCGTGCCGGTGACTGAGGAGGAGTGATGCTGATGCTGATGATGATGCTGCTGATGCTGATGCTGCTGATGTTGCTGCTGCAGATGTTGCTGCTGCTGCTGCTGCTGTTGATGATGATGATGATGGTGGTGGTGATGATGGCCTCCACCGTTGCCGCCGCCGCCACCGCTGAAGATGCCGCTGGCGCCGCTGTTGCTGTTGCCCCCATTCGTCGATGCACCGCCCCCGCTGACGACGCCGCCTCCACCGATGCAATTGTTGGCGCAGCTGCACTCGGCACTGGATGCCGAATCTTTGGTGTCGTTTAATGGCAAAGTTGCTCTAAGAGCGACCGGGCCGGCGACAGAGAGCGAGCGAGCGAGAGAGAGAGACACAGCGAGAGCGAGCGCGAGAGAGACGCGTGGGAAGAGAAAGAAAAAGAAAGCCAAAGTGTTTGAGCTTCTTTGTTGATACACGCACAACGTTCACTTCGCAGGCCCCTCTAAGGGAGCCTCTCAGTGGGGGTTGGGGAGGGGGCTGTTGTGTTGTTGTGGTGCGTGCAGCTTGAGATGGACGTGTATCGGTTGGAGGTGGGGGTGGGGGGTTGAAGGATAGTTGCATATCCCCAGACAGGTGTAAATAGAAGGCGGCTGTGTGTGTGCGTGTGTGTGTCTCTGGGTGAATAACCCGAGGATATATGCTCAAGACTAGTTGGTTCCTGTTGTTGTTGTTGCTGTTGTTGTTAGTGTACAAAACATGCATTCGACTATGTTCGATGAGCGATAAGAGTTAACATCGCGAACACAGGGACAGGACTACGCCAGGATGAGCGGTTTATTAAAATATGGGCTGTCGGTTACGCCTTCGCCTCCGCCTCCACATTTGTCTTACGTGACGCAATATAAATAAATAAGTTAATGCGAAGACCATAAATTATGCATGAGATGAAAAACTGTTCACAAAACAAATACGAGTGGCAAACAAAAACACACATACAAATACAAATACAAATACACATGCAAGTGCACGCACCCACACACACGTCCGCAAACACACGCTTCAAATTCCCAAATAGAAAATTGCCTCGCACATGAGTGCACAGGAAACGAAACCGAAACCGAAACAAAACGAGAAAGAGAAAAACACAAAACTGAGAGAAAACAGAGAGCAGCACAAAATGAATTCTTAAAAAAATAAAATGCCAGCAATTTGCCAAATAAAATGAATGGAAGCAAGCAACAAATGCAGCAGCAGCAGCCGCAAAAATAAAACAAACAAAGGTACAAACAGTCGGAAAAATCTCAACAGCTGCCGCCCCAAGGGAATGGGGCGGGGGTGTGTGTGCGTTGGGGGAGTGGCTGCTGCCCGTTCATTTGCAAATTAGTTTTGTGAACTGTCTTCCAGTTTATGCTAGCGTAATTGCAATTTGTGCCTCCCAAGGCTTACTGAATATGCCGCAGCTCAATTCATCAATTCTTAAATAGAAGTCGGGAAAGATGTGTGGGCGATATTTTCTTTTTTTGTTTATTTGTTTTTGGGAATCCCTATGCTATTTGCCAAATAGAAAAGTTACGCTGGTGCGCATATTTTAACAAGCTTTCAGTTCTGTTTAATAAAATGCCGCCTCAGGCAAGCCAAAACGTATGCGTATCCAAGCCGAAGAATAATTACCCTTACATAGTTACTACACAATATAATAATCCCAATAGATCTAATATTCTCTGTTTTTTTTTTTAGTGTGTTGCTATCTCAAAAAATCTATATCGAAAAACGAGTTTTAGGCGTTACACATTTCATGCAGAAATCGTTGTGCCCGCAGCAAGTGTATAAACACAAGCAAGCAATCAAATAAACAAACAAAAACAAACAGACGCTCTTCCTGGGATTATTGGCACTAGTTAGCAGCGCCAATAATAATAATAACTATAAAAGCAATGTGCGGACAACCATTTGCACACACATCAAATAAATAAACACTAAAAATTGGAAAACAGAGTTCGAACGGACGAAAGGTCTTCGATAAATAACGAGCGTTTTTTCTTACGATCGTATATTGCATGAATTTGGTAAGATTTGTTCATGGTTGTCGTTTGTTGTTTGTTCTTTTATTGCGTCTGCATAACGTAACGAACAACGGGCGCCCACTGTGCGTATGCGTATTATGCAGCTTACACAAAGGAATATTACGTATACGTATAGAAGAAGTTTTGGACAGAGCCAAAAAGCTGACTATAGCCGACAAAACAAAAGAGTGTACCTTATAGAGAATTAACAAAAGAACGAGACGGAGACAGTAGAAACTTGTAAAGAAAACAGTAACTTAATAGAACTTGAACACAAAATAAAATGAAAGCAAACAAAAAAAAAAAAATGAAAACAAAACAAACAAAAAACCAAGCACGAAGTAGGTGAGGCTAAGGAAAATAGATAATCAACTGATGTGGCCACCCACTGATGATAATGAGGTTGCCATAGTCCGTACTCGGCTACAGCTAATGAGTATACCATAATAAAAAACGAGTGAGAGGAGGGAGAGAGAAAGGGATAGTGTGAGAGAGTGCAATGCGACCTGAAACTGGATGCACATAGAATTTAACTTTAAATCACGACGACTATGCATGTCTCTGTGAATATGTGCATGTATTTGAGTAGCTGTGTATGTGTGGAAGAACTGCACCCGTTAGTTGAGCAGGATATTTATATATGTACATAGGTATATATGTGCGGGTTTTGTGTATAAGTATGTGGGGGTAAGGGATAGTGGCTGGATTGCTGGGTTAAGTGTGGGTTATTTTCATTAATCTATTTTTTTGGTGGGGTAATTTGCCCAGCTAAGTCTAAGTTTTGTTTTATTCGTTTCGCAAAAGAAATTATTGGTGTAGTTACCTTAACTTTAGTTCCTCATCAATATACTGTAAGAGGCTCCTACAAAAATCAAATACAAAAAAATATACGAAAAGAAAACGAAAATAAAGAAAAATATGGTTGTTAAGATTCCAGTAGAAACAAAAAGCAAAATAGTGTAAAAAGAGTAAAAAACATATTTATAAATTAAACGAAAATTATTGAAAACGCCCTCGAAATAGAAAGAAAACAATTAACAAAAACTCAATCAAGCAACGGCCAAAAACTTGTAAATATTTGTTTGGATTGTGAATGGTTTTATTTGCTGAAAATCTGTAACTGTAATTGTAACTGTAAAGAAAGAAAGCACAACAACACTTCTGGATTCAAGATCAACCATGCAAAAGTAAAATAGAAATAAACAAAGAAAAAAAAAACAGTTAGCTGTTAGGTAAAGACGCTGTTACGCCCAATTAAACGCTTTGACCAATTGTGAAAGGGCCATAATTTCTTTTAGGATCATATTTTTCAGCACATAACTGAGCGCCAACCCAAATTGCCTTATTAAAAAGCGGAAAGAAAAAAAAAAAACAGGAAATATATAGGCTAATATTTTCAGTGGTTTCGGCATTAATGATGTTTATTGTTTTTTTTTGTTGCCTTTTCAGCTTTGAATTGCTGACAGCGTAAGCCAAAGTCGCAAAGAACAACATTGTGAAATGTGTCGCAAATGGCTGAAAGCCGCCCGCATAACCTTTTTGGGCGCCATTCGAGCTGCGAGCTGCGTATTCAGGGGGCGTGGCACTCAACCAGTACTTTTGGCACTCACTTTGGTAGGGTAAGCATTTTATATGTATATGTATATGTATATGTATGTATATGTATATATATAAATATATATATATATATAAGTTCATAAAAGTTGACGCTGTCGATTTTTATAGCTGCAATAAAAGTAAGCAAGACACCAAACCAAATATGGCAGCTACGAAAGGGGTTGTGGCAAGTGAAAACACATACATATACATTTGTACATAGAAGACATGTGTCGCTCCCCTTATGCCTCACGCATAGCTCACTTACGGGTGGGTGGGCACCTATCAAAACAGCTAGGCAAAGCCGACAAGGTAATCATTTTAAATGACAAATAGCGCGCATTATGGCAGCTGCTCCCGACTACCTGATAGCGGTACGACGGGGCGTATGTGTGATGCGCATTAATTTCTTATTGATTTCTTGAGTGTGCTGTAATAATGCTCCGTCTAAAATGCCCTCACAAAGGGTACTTTAATTATGACATACTCCATCCCACAAAGCTACTATATATATTCTTGATTAGTATCAACAGCCGAGTCGATATATCCAAGTCCGTCTGTTTGAAGCTATCTTCATGAATTTGAATATGCTTTCATATAGCACCCACCTTTGTTTAGCTGAGTTTATAAATATTTGCAAAGGGTATTTATTGTTCGGCAGCACAAAGCGAACTTTGGTATCTCGTTTTACTGCTTCCTTCTGCACGTCTGTGTATGTTTCGTGTGTGAGCTGTTCTAATTTGCGATTCTATTGCTGCTTATTATTATTGTATAGCATACTTTTGTGCTACCCCATCCCCCTTTTTGTCGAGCTGCAAACTGCAGCAACTGCCTTGGGAAATGCGCATCCATCAGCCCAGACCAGCCCAGGTAGTCATTATTTTTCGCGGAATAGCTGCCAGCACGTAGAGCTAACTAAGCGCAACTTCAACTGTGAATGCGTGCGTGTGTAAGTGTCTGTGTGTGTAAGTGTGTGTGCAGCAACAGTAAGCACAGCTCTGGGATACGTGCAGCTGCAGCAATTGGTAGCACAGCAAATTAAGTCTGGCTGGATCTGTGTAGACCAGTCGAATTACACGCAGCGCGTGCTTGGCTAGAATTCGTGCCTGCAACTGAGTCAAATAAACCGCCGAAAATGTAGCAAGCTGCAGTTGCAAGCTGGATGCGCAGCAAAGGCAGTCAAGGCCAGGCAGCGTCTGGCGCCAGCTAAATGTCATTAGGCGCAACAGCAATGCCACAAAATGTGGCAAGCACAAATTTGATTACAAAGCGCAGCTTGGGAGTTCTAACCTTAAGGACATGTTCATAATCAAAGTGCCTCTGGGCCTTGGCCGCTCTACGTTTTGACTATAAATAAATAGAGAGGGAAATAGTTTATAGTGTGTGAACGAGAGGCAGATGAAAGCAAGAAAAGGACAGCATTTCATTGAGCGAGTGTGTACTATTGTGTGTGTATGCGTTTGTGTTTTGTGTTTTGTGTGTGTGTGTGTGTGTGTGTGTGTGTGTGTGTGTGTGTGTGTGTGTGTGTGTGTGTGATAAACTGAATTATAAATGAAACGCAAACTGAAGCAGTTATCAAAAGAAAATTAGCAGATGCGAATCTTGGTAAACAAGCAAAAAAAAGACTGTAGCAAAGTTTCAGGCAACGCGACTTATTCAAAGGAATACATATTTATAAATATACATATGTGTATATATTTTGGGCCAACTTACATGTCGCTGGGCAACGTCTCGGGACTAGAAGAACGCTCGTACCACGTGGAATTTGTTGTCATGCCTGCAGGAGTAGAAGGAGACACGACAAGAGGAAAATAATAAGAGCAAAAGCAAAAGTAATTAATAGCGACAATTTTTTTTTTTTTTTTTTTTGTAGCAACTTTTTTAACTTGCCTGTTTTGAGCGTGTGGTTCTGGGCCGGAACCCCATTGGCGCGCGACGTCATCTTGCTGGCAATGCGCTGCGGCACACCGGCCACAGTCTGTGTGGGAGACAAAGGGAAAGGGGGAAGAAAAGAAAGCAAGGTTAGCTAAAGTTAGTGCCGAGTGCTGAGCCATCGTCAGTTGGTAGTCGGGCTGTCGGGCAGTCGAGCAGTGACAAAGTTTTCAGTTTGCGATAAAATCTCATAAATCAAAATCATATTCGGCTTTTTAAGACGAAGTCTGAAGAACGGAGCCATGCGTTACACTTGGCTAAGTAAAATTTGAATATACTTCTAATGCAACTAGACTGAAAATAGCAAAGTAAACCACCCACCACCCTTCTTCCCTTTCTGCTACGGACAGTGACAGGCAGCGAAAAGTTTTACAAAACAGCTAAACAAATTGAAGATTTATGAGTAGACATGCCGCACAACCACACAAAATGGCTTTTTAAATTTGTCGTTCATTAAATTTGCATTTATTAGTCAGGACTTTGACGTCTAGACGGCGGAATTAATGGACAAGCCCCTTTCCACGCTGTGAAAATGGGGAAATTCGTTAGATCTCGGACTTGGGTATATCACGATTTGAGCACAAAAGAAGAAGGATTATCAATTTACATTCTTGCAATCTTGCCAAGAAAATGGATATTTCAAGGATTATCCGCATGACCTTTAGCTAGCCTGGACTATCTAATCTCATTAAAAACTTTGCCAGCTTTTCCGGCTGCACTCTGCGCCGTATTGATTCTGTGGCTAAGCAGGCCCCTCGGGGCGCCACCTTTAAATTAGGCTCCAAGGTGTCTAATGGGCCACTAAATCTCGAAGTCCTGCGCAACAATGGCAGCGCACAAAGCGAACTAAGTAAATATATGTAGCTGGCCCAGGAACCATTCAGCGGGCAGCGAAGCAGCGCTAAAAGCGCAAATAAATTACATAAAAGGTGGCAAGTGGCTTTAGGGCAAAGTCGCTGTCCGGGCCGTATTCTGTTGCTGATGTCGGTCAGGGGGTCGTGGGGGTCACGCTCACCTCCTCGTCGCCGTCGAGATAGTAGTACTGCTGATTGGGACTCTGGTACTTTTGGAGCAGCTCCTTGGCCACACGCAGCGGCATCTCGCTGTTGACAAAGGGATGCTGTAGCAGCCGCTCGGCGGTTGGGCGCTTCTTTGGATTCTTTGTCAGTGCGGTCTTGATGAAGTTGTGAAACGTTGGGCTCCACTTGTCTTTGTTGCTCAGTGTCGGCGGCTTGAAGCCGCTCTTCGACATCAGGAACAGGGCGCGCATCGGATGCAGGTCGAACATGGGCGGCTGCAGCTCAGCCAGTTCTGCAAGCGAAGCAAACATTATTCATCTGCCATTAGTTGTTGTTGTTCACAATCACTCACCAATTGCCGTAATGCCGCAGGCCCAAATATCACAAAGTTGATTGTAGCCACCCTTACGCTCCACGGCGGCCACCTCGGGCGCCATCCAGTAGGGAGTGCCTGCGGGAGAGGAGACGGGCTGGTTAATTATTGTCGATTACTCGTATATGGATAAGTCGCGCTTATTCAATTGAAATTCACCGCAATGAAGGTGGAAAATTATATTTAATGCTTCGCTTTCCACTGGGCCTTTGACTTACAAAGCGAAGCGAGCCCCGGCCGGGTCGAGCACGTGCATCGCGCCGTCAACTGGGATCGGAGATTCCACATTCAGAATTAAACGCTCCGGCTATCTGTGACAGTTGCCACAGTTGGCGCGCAATTTAATTAAAAAGTGAGCGCAACGCGGACGCAAAGTGACAGTCATTTTGTTAATTGCGCTGCTGCAGCGAGGCGTGCACGACCAACAGATACCCTGTTTTGAGGTAGAACTTAGATAGACCGTGAAGTCCGCAACTAAGAATATTTAATTCGAAACTTGAATAGGGTATTTTAGGACATGTCTCGGAGTGGTATTTGATGGCATTCGCTCAATCGCAAGCTGCTGGCAAACACATTTGGCTTTATTGCATGTAACCGCGGGTGTTGCCAAGTCTCAGACAGCTCCTGCAAAAAGGTGACAACGACAATGACAATGAGAATGAGAATGAGGAAGACGATGACGATGACAATGACGATGTCGTTTGTTGCAGCTGACTTTTAAATGATACTAAACACAAGCATAAGCACACTTTTGTTTTATTATTTTTATTAAATAATAAAACGCCATCTGGCAACTGTATTCCGTCCGTGTTTTCCCGCAGCTTATTGGCAATGTGTGTGTGTGTATGTGTACGTCTGTGCTTTATTTGCCTTGCTTGCGGTTTCATATGCAGACACAACGATAGATACGATAGACAGACAGGCAGGCAGACAGACAGACAGATGGACAGACGGTTGTGTGTTTATCACCACATTTGTCACAGTAACAATGTCATATTGAAGAAGCTCTCGAGTAGATAACAGCAAGCGACGTCACATTGTTTGCCAACTGCAGACACACAAACACACACACACACACCAAAGTACATGAGACAATTGTCTGCACCTCGGATTCATTGACAAATGCCGCTGCAGTTGTCCCCAACCCTCCCCCCACTGTCTGTCTGCTCTCATTGGGGCGTTGACATGTCAGATTTTTTGGTTGCACAAAAACAAAAACAAAAACAAAAAACGCTAATTCCCGGTTTAAGTTTAAGTTGCACTCGATTATGACATAAACTGCAACAAAGTGGCAAGCAACAATGTGGCAACAAGAAAATCGAGCGCAATGAACTTGGCCCGTTGAACAGTCCTCAAAATCATATTAACGACTGTTGCTGGCCCTTTTATGGGCAGCATCAATCAAATTGCGCACACAATTAGCGACAAATTGCATTGTCTGGATGGGTTGTAAAGAGCGGAACGCTGTAAAATCTTTAGGTTTTATGCGCAAGTGTCGAGATTTTTACGATTCATTAAAAACTAAACTAAATTCTTGGCTCTAGCTCAAGGCTTAAGGTTCCAGGCTCCAGGCTCTGCACAAATCCATTCTGACGCGACTGGCATAAAAGCAACTCGTCGCAGCGTCCTCTTTTTATTGCAATCACAACGCACAAGTCGCCCACTTTATTGACATCTTAGAGGCGCTTTTACAACCTGACAAATGGGACTGGCTGAGAAGGCGTGAGGGGCTTTGACAACAAGCAGCTGTCATAATTTAATTAACGCCCTGGCCTTAGCCTCTGATAAGACGGTCAGAAGTCAAAAGTTTTCATTAAGTGCACTCGCCGGGCATTCGAGAAACTAATTAACTGTTCAGCCACGAGCACCGAGCGCTGATTTATGACGCAGATTTAAAGCGATCGCTCATGCAAAAGCCTCCCCATCAATCCTGGCCAGTGCGGCAAGCAAAGTGGATGCGTACTTCAAGGAACGCCCAAGGACACTGGCACGGACTAAGGCGCAGTTGTAGCTCATAACTCGGCAGAGTAGCCAGTAAGAACTGTCTTCGCAATACTCTGTTTGCAGAGCACAGTAAACATCAAGGCAGCAAACGGAAAATTGAAAACTCAGAGACTAGTTGGCATAGAAGCAGACAGACAGATGGCCAAGGCCATATCGACTCGGTTGTTGACTCTGATCAAGAATATACTATGGGGGACGTTATTTGCGTTACACGTTTCGTGATAAAATTATAATACCCTCTGCAAGGGCATAAAAAGCTGCGTGTCAAGAGATTGCGAATGGCTGACGGGATACACGGCGCATAGTCTGCGCCGCCTGCTTTCCCTTCCGCTGCTGAAAAGTCGCTGCACGTGGTGAGTGGCTGATAAGTTGGTATTTACATTTAAATTGCGTATACGACTGGTTGCTGTACCACTGGGACAACGCAGCTTAAAGCATTTGAAAGCGATTTCGAGAGCCTTTCGTTTTAAGTAGTTGCCGCTGTTTGGCACAAGCTGAAAGCTGCTTAACCCATCGCAGCAGAAATCTATTAGTGCTGAAAAATAAGCAGATACAAGGGGGCGGGCTAGGAGCAGAAAGGTGGGGTGGAAAGGTAGCAGGCAGTCAGGCAAGACTCAATGTTGCAAGTTGAACAAAAGAAGTCGCACAAGCGAGCCGGCCAGCTCAAAAAGGGACATTTTTACCAAATTACTTTCTTTTGGTCATGAGTTTGGCTATAACGACAACTCAATGGGAGCTGAAGCTGCACAGCGGGCCCAGCGGGCGCTCAACAATGGCCGAATCCGTAAACTCCCCACGTCTACCTGACACAACTGCCATCCTAGCGGGACGCTGGCTACGCTTATTGCAAGCCAGCTCCCTATTTTCCCATTGCGGGCTGCTCCAGCTCCATGTCTGCATTTGATATTTTCCTTTAAATTGAATTGTTCCAAATTCCTTTAACGGCCCACTCTCTTTCGCTGCTCTGGCCTTGCGTCTCTTTATTTTTATAAAACATATTATTGTTCTTATTACTCCTATTTGTATTTTGCTTTGCAGTTATTTAATTTTCCTCTTTCTGTTTCGTACTGTTGCCTCCTTTTCTTTCTGTGTTGTGTTTTTCATGCTTATTTGTTTGTTCGTTATTTCTGACAGCTGTTGTGTAAGTGTTTAAAAGCGTGAAAAGCAATTGCGGTTACTGTCAGAATCCTGTCAATACTAAGAGTCTTTTCCTTAGTGTGTCTGTCTGTGTTTGTGTGTGGGTGTGTGGAATACAAACCCAACACGTTGCTAAACAGCAACACACAATGATAAACACTTAAGCCAAATCGATGCGGACTGTCTGTCAATCTGTCGAGTGTGAGTCGAGTGGGTTCTCTGAAAAGCCGTTCCTTGCCAGCGCCTTATATTTGTCGGTTTTGCTCGTAAAATCTTTCAAAATAGTGCTCGCCACAAGTATTCACAATATTCGCACATTTAGTTATAACATGTTAGAAAACTCTGGTCGGGGGCTCCACTCTAGGAGATACTCTGTACCTGCCTTCAAACTGCTCTAATCTAAATTTGTGCATGCTATACGAGAACATATAATATAAATATATAATTTAAAAAATATTTTCATAAAGTTGGAAATTTATATTTTTTTATTTTTTGTTAAGGGAAAGACATGCCTAGATTGACTAGGTAATATACATACTTAATGGAATCGCAGATACTTCCTTCCCATGTACAATGGATTAAGGGGTATTCAATTTGCTATATTCCATTTGCATAAATCGAGTGGCATATACAGCAGCCAGCGCAGCTGTTGCAACAGTTTGCGCATTCGTAACCAGCCAATATTTGCAAATTTGCAAGATACACCAGCCAGACAACAGCAGAGCAGACTTCGTCCTGGGACCGTTTCTATTTAAATGTGCAAATAAATAAAACGAAGCTAAAGCAACTCGCACCAACTGCATGTACAGTCAACTGCAGTCAAAAGCAATTGCATCACGCATACGCAGCGTGGGAGACGCACACATAGAAAGGCTTATGAACACATCGAAGATGGGTAAATGTGGCTGTTCACATGTTTGTAACAGGCAAAAGGATGCATCTCTGACCCCATAACATATATTTTTGATCAGGATTAAAAGCCGAGTCGATCTAACAATAAGAGTTAGAGTAAAATCGATAAAAATCGAGACACCAAATTTGGTTAAAGTTTATATTTAATTATACTGTAGCACTTAGATAATCTATTGCATTTCATTAATATCGAAAAGTAATACATATATTACTAAAGAAAGCGTGTGATAAAATTTGACAACCCAAATGGCAGCAAGTTCTGCAACAAGAGCGTAGAGAGTTGAAGTTTGGGTTTTTAAATTCGTGTATACCATACACAATTCAAGTTTTATTTAAATTATCAGTAACCGAGATTGTTTTCTTATCATTGATATTTTCAGTTATTTTGGCCCATTTTTTTATATCATATCTCAATAAGAGCTACAGCCACCAAAAATTGATTTAATATGTTCTCGTAAAGCATACGCAGATTGAGAATATTTTGGTTTTTGATATCTTCCCCGCACCCGCCCCAAAGTACTACAGCTTTGGTTTGTACATAGAGTTAAATGCTCTTGTAAATTCCTGAAAAGTGAAAAGAGTATATTGGGTTTGTGCAATGCCCGTCTGGCTTTCCGTCCGTCTATCCGTATGAACGCAATTTTTTTCGCTAGTACTTGAAAGTTGGAATATATAA
Source organism: Drosophila colorata (assembly GCA_035041545.1). Classification (NCBI taxonomy): domain Eukaryota; kingdom Metazoa; phylum Arthropoda; class Insecta; order Diptera; family Drosophilidae; genus Drosophila; species Drosophila colorata. Next base: position 1,488,361 of record JAWNLD010000233.1, read on the forward strand.
TTGAAACAGATAGGTTATTAGATAATATAACGTGAATTTCGTCAAACACAAAATGGTTGGTGTCGACGATGTCTAGCACGCCGTTTAGTTTTGGTTTTTTATACTCGTATATTATTATTATTATTATTATACATAGTGCAAGGGTACATATTTTAGTTATTTTAACACTTTGAACGAGTATTACGCAGTCGATTAGACCCGACTGCAACGTTCTCAATTGTTTTTTTTTATTTTAGTGAGCATTTCGATCGCATTTATTAATCTATATAATATTTATTGAGGTCTCTGCACTCACCTATGAAACTCTTTCGCTTGTTGATAGTGGCCGTTATCTGGGCCGATACCCCAAAGTCGGCCAGCTTCACGTCGCCGTATTCGGTTAGCAGGATGTTGGCGCCTTTGATGTCACGATGCATTTTCCCCATGGAGTGCAGGTACTCCAGGCCCTTGAGTGTCTCACGGCACATGTAGGCGATCTGCGTTTCGGTGAGGGGACCGGTCACCTGGTAGATGTCCTGCAGGCTGCCGCCGCCACAGAACTCCATGCAAATCCAGAGCTTGTCGCGTCGCAGATAGGAGCCATAGTAGGCGATGATGTTGGTGTGCCTGCAGTCGCGCATCATAAAGATCTCCTGCTGGATGATCTGTATGTCGTCGGAGGGTTCCAGTTTGATGACTTTAATCGCGGCCAGCTCATTGCTCTGTAACCGTTTTGCCTGCAATACAAGAAAATGGAAAAGCGACATTAATCAAAATGTGCCCACCGAAAATACTTGGAGCAAGTAGACTTCAATCGCAAAGCAATCTGTGTGCACCGGCATATAAAGTTACTCGTTTCCCGATACCCTACCCTTAACTGCGCATCTGCATATTTGCACACCTACGATGGGTATGCGGGGAGTGCGTTTTGCGGCTTTTCGCCATTGTACAACTTCATTCATGCAAATATTTTTCGTTTTCAATCAATTTTTTTGTGCTCTCGCATATCAAATTGCAACGATTTGCTCGCCATTCCGTGGCACGCTCTTATTTCCATAAAACAATACGTATACTATAAAAGGCAAATGGATGGATGCATCGTCTAGTAAGCCTCGCACGTAAACCTACGCTTTATTAAATTTCCCTTCAACGTGGCAACAGCCTTCGTTGCTGTTAAATTGGTTCTTTGACTATTAAGAGAACTGGAATATCGACCAGTAAAATGTAATTATGTTCGGTTTACAAAGAGAAAGAGAGCAAATTGAATTTTAGCTGCTCTAACCCTGTAAACAGAGTATTGCGTAGACGGATGTAAGCAACTTTTGTTTGTATCTTTATTTACAACCATTTAAGCGCGATAAAAAGTTATCAAGAACTCAATATAATTGATTTTGAAAATATGAAAGTATCCTAATAGTAACGCTCAAGTTAAGATTGGGGCTTTGTCAGATAGCGTGAACTATGTGTCGCTCTCATCTATATAGAATACTTTCAGTGCCCACTGCCTTAATTGCGCTCAATTGTCGCTTAAATGGGTTTAACCTTTGCACTTCGTCAATGCCGACTTGCAAACTGCAAACGAAGGCTAACTAACATGTGTTTACATAGATGTTCTTTCCACCTCATGGCCGTATTCATTTGCAGCTATGGGGATTCATCCCGTTCATCCGTATTACAACAGCTGACCAGCCTGGCCTTTCACTCATTGAGTTTCTTTCTATTGGGCTTGTGCCCGCACCTGAACTTTTCTACCACATTTTCATTACCCAAACAGGCCATATTCTGAAGCCAGACGAGCCCCACACACACACATGCACACACACACACACACACACACACACACACACACACACACACACACACACACACACACAGCTTGTTCACCCTCCTAAATGTACGGAAAAAGAAAAACACGCTGAGTACAATACATGTATCTACTTGGTGGCTCAACTGTTTATCCTTGAGGTGGTGTATGCACGTGTACATGAATCTACCGTTTATCCCAGCACCAGGCGCTTTATTCTACCCTGAACCCATTGAAAATGAATAAAAGGGGTATAAGAGTTTTGTGCAAATGTATGCAAAAGGCAGAAGAAAGAACATCCGACCCCATAAAGTATTATATTCTTGATCAAGCAATATTCGCCTGCCCGAGCGTCCGTAGAAACATAAACGTTCGACTATAGATTCTCCTAAACCATTCGCAGAGCAAGTTTATCATTTTTTTTTCTCGTTATCTTGCTCCGTTTCATTATTATCGCTAAAAATCGTCTTTATGACTTCGTGTTCTTAGCATATCTCGGACAATATAAAAGCTAAAGCCACAAAATTTAGTTTATTATGTTTTCGTAAAGTAGACGCAGAACACGAATATTTTGAATACCTACCCCATTTACCCAAAATAACAAAAAAAAAAAAAAAAAATCAAAAAAAGACTTGCGCTTAGGCTTGTATATAGATTTGAATGCTCTTGTTATGTCCTGAAAATCTCATAACGAGTATACTTTTAGTTTTGAAGTAATTCAAGAATGAAGTTGCCATAGTGTCTGATTTTGTGTTGAAATGTATATAACGATAGCTCGCAGCTGGGTTCAGGGTATCTCCTAGTCGGACGCTCCCGACTAGAGCACTCCTATTTGTTTTTCTCACTGCTTCTGCCTCGAGCCTGGTTGAGCGGTTGCGCTGTTTCAATATTTTTTCTATGCCGAGTTTTTATTTTATTTTCGTTGCATTTATTATTCAATGCGGCAGAGACTGGGCGTTTTGCGCTCCTTGTTGTTTGGCTTGTTGTCTGTGTGTGTCTACATATGCAGTCACATGGACGTGTGTGTGTTGGCAATGATATCTTGCTAGCTTTAATGAAGATAAAGCGATTTTTATTGCTACGCTCGCTCTTCGCTTTTAGCTGGTTTGGTTCCTCTATGGTGCGTTGTTGTTTTTCAATATTTCACAACGCTTGCATTTTGTTTTGGATGTTTTGGATTGTGTTGCACCAAAAGCAGCAGCAGCAGCAGAAACATCAGCAACAACAGCAACATCATCATAATTTTAACAAGAATCCCAAAAGCAATGCAGCCAGCCAATCTCTGCGTATACGTAATATTGCACAGCACATGTGCAAAGTGTAACGATGACAGGCAGCAACTTTTCGCAACATAAACGAGCGCGCTCGTCCGTCTATCTGTCGGTCCGTCCGTCCGTCCGGGAGGGTAGCTGTCCAAGGACACCCTAGATGTGGCCACCCTTCGTCGACTTTGCTTGTTCTTCATCTTGTTTATGGTAAATAAATTATGCGTGATTTTTAGACAAGTTCCCTGGTTCGTAAGCCCGCATCACAGCTGAACCGACGAATATAAAATGGCAAAGTCGTGGCTCCTGCTGCTGCTGTAAGCATAAAAAGCTACTGATATGGCCAAGGCAGTATAGCAGAAGGATAACAGCAGGACCTGGAGTAGCAGAAGCAGCTGCCAGGAAACGAGCGCAGCACATCCTGCCAGGCAGAAGCCAAAGCCCGAGATATGCAGCATCAACAAATTTATAATGAGCTGCGCCAGCCACGACGGCTTCCTAAACTCAAAGGCAAGAAGGAAGGCGTTGCCACCCCTCGATGCAAATAAGCGCACAGTATCGCTCTCTCTTTCCCACTCTCTCCCGCCCCCTCTCTGTCTCTATCTCTATATATCCATCTCTGCCACTCACGTCTCACTTGCCCAGCTTCAATAGAACTTGCTGAAGAAGTTTTCTATTCGCAACTTCAAAAGTCGTGGCACTGCGCCCACGGCAAGCACAAGGATGCATGCAATATGCTCGAATCGTAGCAATAAATTAAAAAGCCATTTGCACAACTTGCTGCCTGCAATTGTAATGGGAACATAAGTATATATACTTAAATAAACTGAAAAGTGCAAATCTCATTAAACAGCAAAGTACAACTACAAAGCGCACTTAAATACCTTCAACACGCTTTGCCACTCGTTGGCCACGTGATAGACAGAGCACTAATAAACGCTTATAATGAATATCGAGACGGAGACTATGGAAGCCATTGCGGTAGACTGTTCTCAAAAGCGCAAACGGAGAGGAGGGGCAATGGGGTTACGCCGTTTCCTGTGTGTGTCCGGCGTATAATCGTTACAATTTCCGACATATGCATATGCATGAGTAAGCAACAGCAGCCACAACAACAACAACAATAACATCAATACGCAATATGCCCCATGTACGTAGCACAGTAAAGCAACCCTTGCGAATACACACATACATCAAGTACATACATCCACCAAAGTATATATAGACACAGCCAACGTTTCGTGGTTGACCCCAAAACAAAAAGGGTTGCCGCTGGTGGTCCAATCTCTCTCTCACTCCTGGCTGAGTCCGGGCTTTGCTGCCAGCTTTCAATATTTTGCGTAATGGATTTGGCGCATTAATCACATTGTTAAATTGTCGTTGTTCTTGTTGCTGCTGGCTGCCAGTGTTGGCTAATTACATTAAAGGAACATTTGTATTAACTCGTTTATGCAAAAAAAAAAAAAAACGACCTGAGTATACTTTTTCATAAATAAATGTGCATATATGTATATACAAATGTATATTGTATACTGTATACTGTGAACGAAAACAGGACCGCTTAATTTAATTTCAGGATATGGAAACATGTATTTTTTTGGTCAAAGAAAGGTTCAAATTTATGCCCATCATAACTTGCCACTAAACCTTTTTGTTCATGATTAGGCCTTTTTGAAAACTGATTTAAAATCGGTTGAAAAATATGGGCAAATCAAATTGAATGAAGATGGAGTAAGTAGTAAGAGAGGGAGAGAGAAAGCGAAATTGAACAAAAGAGCTGCAATAAGACGGTCACTCGCAACTATTCGTAATACTTACTTACATACATCCAAACAAAATCAGAGCACACATAGAGATAAATTGAAAAAAACATTTCGTATTTATTTTATCGGCTCTGGCACGAGTCGATCACGGGTGTCGGGAAGAAGGGCGTTCCGAGGCCGAGGGGCTGTGTTCAAGTGTCAGCCAACCTATTGGGGGGTCTGGGTCATTGCCAAGATGAGCACCAATACAATGACGGCAACGTTGCCATCTTGGCTGCCGTTTTTATTGGGCTCTTTTCTAATACCCTGCTTCTATTGCGAGTAGGTAAAAGCGGCATATTTATTTTAAGCAGATATATCTGCACCGGCAGAAAGAAACGTACCTGATACCACTTCTGAGAGATATTTTTATTTAATTATGCGGATTTAGGGTTCCCAACTTTTATTTGAATTTTTACCAAAAATTTTATTTTCAGATTTAAATGTTGTATTAATACATTACGGCCATCATTAATGAAAAGTTATTTCTTATCAAAATGGCCACACGTGATTTTTTTACGATACAATACAAAATTGTGTTTTCAGATTTAATGCAGAATTTGAATGATTTAGAGGTCAAACCTCTAATAAAAAGTGGTTCTATGTCAAAATTGGTTCAGTTCCGATACTGTAGTTTACAAATTGGGCCAGCGCATAGGGTATTTTCTAGCCGGGCACTCTTTACGAAAGCATTCTTGTTCTTTTTTGTGCACTTGACATGACTGTGCTGTTACGTACGGCCGGCACAAGTGGCTAGTTGAACAGAAGTGGCGGTGGTAGCGAAAATTGATCAAATTTGTCACGGCAAACAAAAACAGAGACAACAACACAAAACAACACAGAATGGATAATCAATCACAGCGGACAGCAGCAGTCAAATCGATAAGTTCGCTTGGTACAGCCAAAAACAGTGCACATCGAAGCAGTCTTCATACTCTTCACACCCTGCTCTTCTACCCCCTCCCCGTAGGTGGGAGCCATTATACCGTACCGACCTACCACAATAAAATTTTGCATATTTCTGCAGCGTGGCTGAAAATTAATCTTTTAGGCAATTGACAAAAATTGTTATTGTCATTTTTAAAGCAAAAGCAAGCACATTTATAGCATTCCTCTGTCTTTCTTTTTTGGTTTTGTTGTTGTTGCTTTTTTGTTTTTTGTTTTAACGCGTGCTTTTTACCACAAATGTTTGCCATTTTTCGCTGTCGGTTTTGTCTTTTAATGCAGGCATTATGTCAGCTTTTCAAATTGTTTATTCGTGTACGAAAGTGTCGTAAATGGAATGAGCTAAAATGCGACACAGAAAACGCGAAAAAGCGAGGGAAATGAGGCAGACAGAGAGAGAGAGAAAAAGAAAGAGAGGGACGATGCAATTCAAATGATCTTATGTTGGCGCCAATGACCTTTGAATGAACCCTCTGCACGCCTGCATAGAAATGCAAATGGAATATGTGAAATGTAATCGCATTCATTTGTTTCTGCATTCAATTTGGCATAAATTTCAGCTTAAACTAGCGAATAAATTGTAGGCAAGCGAGATAACAAAAATTTCCCGCACAGAACAATAATTATAACTATTTTACCGTTAATTGCACACAGAAATTTAGCAATTATTAAATGGATATACACACATATATGTGTGTGTGAGTGTGTATTCGTTTAATTCACAGTGCCCGGGAGATTTGCAATGAATTTTTATCGCCTGACACTCAATAAACAGATATAAAGAGTGAACCGCAAAAAGAGAAGCAGGAATATAAAAGACAACGAGACACAGACTCACACACACATACAGAGACACACCTAACCTGCTCGCCACTCCCTTGCTCCTTGCCTGATAATATTCATAATGAGCGCGCACTTGGACGCGACGTCAGATAAAACCAGTTAAATATGGCGCAGCGGAAGGAAGTAAGCTAAAAGCTCTACAACAAGAGGCAGCAGAGGGACACAGAGAGGGGCAGGCGAAGGCAGCAGCTCTGGCGCTGGGGCTGGCGTGCAGACAACAAAGGAAGATCTACTCAAACAAGGCAACGCTGTCCAGTGGAGACACACAGAAATGTAAAATGTACTTAAAACAGTCCCAGGAGCAACTACCCTTTCCCATTCCCGTTCCCAGATCCGTGTGCACCGTTGGCTGGGCGAACGGGTGCCGAGTGCTTTGAACCCTCCATGTGCGCAGGGTCATTATCACTATCATATATGCACTAAACTCCTTTTCGAGCCATAACAGTTTATGATTTGCGAATGCAACGCAGCTGCTCTCCATGTATTTTTCAATTGCTTCCGCTGGATTCGTGGGTGGTTCTTGGCTAAATTTCCCCGCTTGAATACACTGCAACCAACGGTGTAATCACCCCCTTTTTTGATGAGAGCACAGTGAATGCTCTTGGAAGTCGATTTCTATATTGTCTCATGCTTTTTTACAATCTGTTGGCGGACGGTCTTTAAACCAGATATAAATACTATTATTTTATTTACAAAAAAACACATTTTTCGTGTACCAAAAACCATTATAACAACTTTTATTACTAATAAAACGACAGCAAGAAATCGGAAATTTGTGCATTTAGTTTTTTAGTCCTCCAAACCAGGACAAAAATGTGATATTGCAGCTCTTACTGTGTATTCGATATGTGCGCTGAGTGCAGAGTGGATAATCGTGGATAGCTGTAGGTGGCAATCTCGTGTTGATGTAAGCGCAATTGGCCGTAATGTTTAGCCAAATGAGTATTGCGTTTCGTTTTTGCTCGATGAGTTTATGAAATATGCTCAAAGCCGTTAATGGGCCAACTAATTGTCGAACGTTCTTATATCTCGCTCGTAGTTAATCTCCTCCACATCTGAGCTGAATGGCTCGTTTGCTTGTTTATTCCGCATTTGTGTCTCGCATTGTAGAGGAAAGTATTACGTTCAGTTTATTTCAGCTCGCAGTGGCCCTGAGCTGGCGTTGTCCCAAATCAAACAAACTTCTTTACAGCTACTTAGGGCGCTCTCCACCCCTCTGACCCACTGACAGCGGACCACTAAAGCAGGCTCTGACCACCGCAAGCGCTTTTCGTGTCTTTATGTATGTATGCATGTATTCGGAGCTTTATCTTGTTCTTATTTTGCTTCTGAGGCAGCCGCTGCTTCTATTTGCTTTTAATTTTCATGGTTTTTTATTTCACAGCATCATTGAAGCAACGACGTCAGCGCTTCAGCTCTTTATCTGTATCTCGACTCAACTTCTCTCCCCGTCTATCTCTCTCTTTTGCTCTTTATCTATCTCTCATTCTGGCCGTAGGCGTCTCAATTTATCGGACAGTCTCTGCCACTCAGCGGTCATAAGGCTTAAAATTTGCGCTTTAATTTTAATTCGCGCGCTTTGCTCATCAATTTCAATAAACTAAAAGCTGAGAGATAGAGAAGGGCAAATGGAGGGTGGCGAGGCAGCAATGGGCAATGGGGTTCACTAGCCCCAATTTAGGCTTGGTGTGGGCGTGCCGAAAGGTCAAGCAGGCAATATACTGTCCGAGACTGTTGAACATTACACAAAAGTCTCTCTCTCTCTCTCTGTGTGTGTGTATAAGCGTGTGTTTACATGGGTATGCGTGTGGCCTAGCAGACGAAATGCTAATTGAAAATACAAAATCATTTACATTTAAATGAGTTTGGCGAACAAGGCCTTAACCTGTGTCGAGTGGCCGCTTGTTAAAGCCACTTGGCATTAGGGTAAATGCAAATGTTGTGCGCTGGCAATAGAAAAAACTTTGCTAAAGCGAAGGGGAGGGGCAAACGGTAGCATCGGCAGCATCTGTGGCACTCATAGAGCTCATCTATCTGTTGCTGGATCATAGCACACGCAAATCACGTACTTGTACGTATATGTGCATGTGGAAATGGAAATGGATATGGATATGGATATATGAATGTGCGCTCCCCACAAGAGAAGAGTTTTCCTTTTTACGCCCACTTGCACCTGCCGTTAGTTATCAGTGTAAAAGTTTATCAGGCGAGCTTGCCACCGTCGCCTCGTTGCCTGGTCGTAACGTAGCGTGCGTAACTAGCTGTCTCTGCTGTGGAGCAGCTAAATTTTTAACGAACTGGTTTATGCATGAGCTACTTTCCAACATTATGCATTGACAAGAACAACGTCCACCGCAAACTGGGAGCTTCGGCCTTCACCCATTTAACGCTAAAGCCCTGTGTCAACCTTGGGCAACTTGACCTGCGATGGCTACACGAAGCCTGAAGCCTGGACAAACTCACAAAACGCACCCAAAACCCAACGGCTGGGCATTGACCATCGCACTAATATAATCGTTGGGCCCCATCCCCAAGCCCTAAAATTAAACTTAATTTTTGGGAAACTTTGTGCGACGTGGAGGTTCAGGGGATTAAAGGGTTGTCGGAGTGTCTTGTTAACAAAAGGTGTCACAACCGCTCGAGTGTTGCAGGTGTACAGTCACCTTTCAACTCGCTGCATAAATGCATGAGTTGCGAGGGGGGATGAATGGGAGAGGCAAAGGCATCCCTTCCCCCCTTCTGCGGATCGCCCTCATTAAGTCAGTCACATAAAGTTTCAGCTGCTAAACTAATTTAGCTCGGCAGAGTGCGTCTGTGACATGGGAAAGTTGAGACAAACGTTTAGCAAGTGCAACAACAGCAACAACAACAACAACAACAGCGACAACTGCAACAATAAGAGCCTGCGAAGGTGTCGCTTTGAGCAAGCGCCAAGAGCGATAGTTGAAGTAAACAACAAAGTGCTTTAGTCAAAAGCTTGACTGGGAAATGCCCTGTACCTAGCTTTGAGCTGCTGAAACACACAATAGAACATTCACACACATATATATATATATATATATATATATATATATATATATATTCTTACGAATTATCGAGATTTCGATTTATCGAGGTTAAAAAATAAAAATACGGATGAACGGAGCTTCTTCATTTCAGTTATTTTCACATATTGTTTAAATTTACTACAACTAAATAACTCTACTTACAGATGTATTGAAGTCCTTCAAACAATTAATTAAATAAATAAAATATTAAGAGATCAAGCTTTAAAAAAGTTTGTAATTTTTTATTGTTTGAGGTTCTTTTTGCCTAACTCTTCAATTGATTTTTAAAACTTATTAAGCATTCAATAACATCTCTTTTATCATTAAACGGAAAACATTTTTTTTACATTTTGCATTACGAATTATAATAGTTTTAAAGCTGAATTACGATTTATAAGAGGTTTTATGTTCATTAAATTTCAATTAAAAAAGGAATTGCAAAGGGAACTGAAATGTATGGAAATTTTACGAATTAACGAAGTGTTTTCAAGGGACCAGCAGCTTGTAACGCATTATTGAGGTATTGGATTTTTTGGGGTACGAATTATCGAGATGCGACTGTACATATGTATACATAATTTTAGAAAACCTTCTGTGTTAATAGCCATTTCTTTGTAAAATGATTAAACATATGGATTTCAAATTTGCATTCTCCAAGAAATGGAATATTCTTTACCTGCTTTAGATAGAGGGACGTAGAGACGGATATGAGTTAGATGTGGGGACAGACATCAATCTCTTAAGCTTTTGATGCTTATCAAGAATATAGCTTTATAGTACCCTAAATTCAGTCTGATATTTTTTTGTATTTACAAAACCCATTATAACCATTCTCCATAGATACAGGGTATGAAAACTCAAGTGGCTCTGCTTTTAGCTGACGGCGCGGCGAATTAATGTGCATGAATTAAAGTTTGCCAACCTGCGCACAGCCTGCTTGACCCCCAGCTGAACATCGCAGCTCCTCCGTTCGGGAACCGTCGTTGTTGCTGCCTGCTTTCAGGCGAACGCCGTGGATGGCGACATTCTTCCGGCATTTCGAGATTGCGAAATAAGTACGGCCAGGTGAAGCTGCGAAATTGCGAAAGCATAAAAGGTCTTTTTACTGTCAAACTGTTTAAGAACTGCTCCCCTCCAATCTTTATCACACTTTTCTAGTCGGTGCCGGTTTTACGAGCAGCTGTTTCGGGAGCTGTGATTCATCTCCAAATGTATTCCGATGTGAGCAAAATTTATGGAATGACATATTGCCGGCAACCAAATTTGCTTTTCAGTGCGAAACACTCAACACTTATTTATTTTATGCGCACGATGCTGTCATAATTTGTAATATTTAAAATGGGATAAATGGCTGATTAACTGGGTTAAGAGCGTTCGCTGAACCTGAGCCGGAAAATATTATGGAAAACAAAACTAAGCAAAGCTATGTAAACAACGCAGTGGAGGAAAAGCCACCCTCCTCACTGTTTATTTTCAAGCAAAAACCTAACAAAATAACAACAATACCATCTATACATACACATATACATATGTACATGAGTATTTATATAAACCAAAGCTATTCGGCATGTGGAATTTAAAGTACATTTTCAGATTTTTAGACATTCCTAAATTCCTAAATAAAATAAATAAATACAAATAATTTTTAAATAATGCTCGTGTATTTATCCAAGCTAACAGGCAAACAATCGAATTGGCCTGGCCAAGACCCGCCAAGGATTACAGGCCAAGCAGCCTGGCTGCATGTGTCTTCCGGCAAGGAGCGTACAGCAAGATCTTGTTATTCCCGCAGGAGAATAATGTAAATTAAATCATGGTCTTTCCATGCATATTAAACTACCAATCGCAAGAGGCTAGGGCACAAATTTGTGCAGGACCCAACAACACTAGCAGCAAAAGCAACAATAACAACTACAACGCCTTCGAAGGTGAGTTGCTGGTCTCAAGCCCCACCCATGACGAGAGTGGCTAAAAATGAGGCGACACTAATGAAAATACTTGTCATATGCTAGGGCTCTTGTTTACCCAGGAGACCCGAGGTAAATATGTGAGTTTTGTCGTTTGCTTAGCTCCTTTCCTCTATCCAAACATCCTACTTTTCGTCCCTTTATTTTGATGATGGAATTAAAATAAATTTCGTTCATGTTCGCTCCGACTTCACATTGGCTTTTGTAGCCCGGGAAAATCGTGCTAATAAAGCAACTTTTGGGCCGCCCAATTAGTAGAGCTCCAATGACTATGAAGACATAGCAAGGAATTTGTAGCTGTACCACAACAGATTCGGAACATAGCGCAGAGGCTAACGAAAATAGCCGCGGAATGCCAGCGGCAGCACCAGCAACAGCAGTGAGAACAACAACAGCCGTCTAAATATGCAGCCTGGTCTGTTGGTCAACGGGCCTGGTCCGAAAATAGCCGCAAACTATCCTGGGCCAGTCGGGAATTGGGTCAGCAGTTGATGCACTGCAGCCGAGTGAGAAAAAAATACACCATGTATCGGCTTGTTTAGCAGCTGGCGGCAACAGGGCGCAAACTGCGGCGAAATTTATCACCAATCTGGTAGCCCTCCCTCACTTCCTACTTCTGTATCACTTGCATAAATTGATAAGCAATTTGCAGCAGCTGCAGTGGGGGCGCTATACGATGGGCGTGGCGCCCAGTTGAACGCATTGGCCGCGCGGGAAACACAAAATACGCCATAAATTTGCTGCTAATAAAGCAAAGTGCAGCGAAACCGTCCAAAGGTGGAGAAATGAGCTGGGGCCGTAGCCGTAGCTTTATGAAATATTCATGGGTATCCCAGCCCCGTCCGCCACGGATCCACAACAACCTTCAACCAACCGTTCAGCACCTGCCCCAAGCATCGATATGCGTCTCTGTTTACGGCACGACGGAAATTTAATTTATTTACAGCCCAAGCGGCAATCGAGCCAACGGACAGTCGGAGGGGCAGCCATTCCACAGCTAGTTACAAATGTCCAGACCGAGGCCCATTCGGATGCCACTAGCATCTCACTCTACTTATTACACATGAAAGTCTGCTGTCTGGCTGCCTCATTTCTTCGTTCTATGGCTCATTTTTATTGACTTATGGCAGCCACAAGGCCGAACGGGGGTTTCAATAAATTGACTTTGGTCAATTTGTACGTGTTGTAATCAGCAATCGCTGCTCCGCTGCTCCTCTACTCGACTGCTCAACTGCTCAACTGTCAGGCATTGTCATAATCATGTAATCATATAATGGCTTATCAATATGAGTGTATATTGCATTACGCATACGCAGCGTATTACGCAGCGCAATCTAAGATTGAGAATGTGGCAACATGACGAGCTAGCTAGTTGCCATACGACGAGTAGCAGGAAGATATTTCCTTTTTTCAAGTGGCTGTCAGGAATCGTCGTTGATGTTGTCGTCACATCCACACAAGATACACACAAAGAGCAAAATCACAGTCCGAGTGGCAGCCAGACGTGACGAACATACACACACCATTGAAAGGTACGTTTGTGTGTGTTTGCCTCAAGTGTAATCAGTTTCAAATTTTGCGTAGTTTACTTTTTACATTTTAAGCTGAAAATTGAACAACGCAGGATCCCAAGGAACGAAAACTAACTAGCGATAATCGTTGGCTGTGGGAGAAGCAGAAAGAAGCAGAGCAGCAAGTTGAGGGGGGGAGACTGGCATCCTTTGGGATATTTCGTATTTGCGTTGCACTTGCAAATCGAATTTATTGGGCCAAGATGAAATTGACATGCTTGAAGCGCTTCGCTTGGGCGGCAGCTGCTGATATTCCACCCATTCAACCCATACGAATCGGAAGACTTGACTTGGCACTTTTGGTAGTCAGAGACCTCAATCGACATTCGCATCGATGTTTTTGGCGTGCGTTTAAACTTTCGCTAAATTGAATTTTTTATTACGTAAATATTGAAGTAGCTACGAGCCACGAAGGACCCCGACCTCTTTTTCCCTTCTCTCTTTGTCCATCCAACATTTGCCTTTTGCTTTTTGCGCACTTTTTACGAGGATTTTCGCACGAACGCCCAATATTTAAAGCGGAAGATTCCTGTCTCCATCTCCATGGCACCAAATAGCAAAGGGAAGAGAGAGAGAAAGAGAATAACGGCACTGCTTGTGCGAAATTTATGTGAGTTTTTTCTTAAGCTTTTCACACCCTCCAACGTAAGCGTCTGCCCAATATTGTTGATGAGTCTGGGGTTATGGGAAGCGGCAACGCAATTAGCCGCAAAAACTGGACGTAGAACATTTTTTTTTTCGATAAATGCGTCAAAGGAACAGAAACCCGTTTGAATTGTAAATTGTTAGCTTAGAACGTGCTTATCTCGGGCTCAAGCCGCAAAGAAAACCATTTCTGATTTATGCCAGCGATTTCTCTCTTCGTTTACTGCATACTTTCGTGGGTTCATGGGTTCATGGGCTCAAGGCTGCTGCGAAAACTGAAGAAGAAACCAAACCCAACATAATAATAAACAAATTGCATCATATTATATGTATTCATCACGGCCTGATTCGATTCTGCTGCTGCTGATATCCGTGACTTTTGAGCCAATATTCTAATTATTTGTGCAGCTTCTTTGCGCATTGTGCCAGATTGATCCATGGAATGAAGCGATAAACCGCGTGCGAGGCACAGGCACAGGCACAGGGAACATTCAAAGTGTGAGTGTGAATTGAGTGTGCAAAGCGGACAAGAGAAATTAGTCGTCGACAAGAGTTGATTGAGTGTGGACTAGCCGGAGACTTGGCCTGGTTTGGACAGGCAGTCGCCACTTTACTCCCTTCCCTCCCCCACTTATCCTTGACTGACATTTAACAATGCTTGAGCTTTTTTACAATACGCGAGCTTTTTATTTGCATCAGCAAAAGATTTTTGCATATTTGTTGAATTTTTTATGCCGCTTTGCTGTTGCTGCCATTGCGTTTAGTGCACGCCGGGAGAATAATGAATTTCCATGCTGCTCTTCTTGCATTTGTTGTTGTTGTTGCTACTGCTCTTGTTGCATTTGCTTCTGCTTTCGGGCAGTTTCAGTTCTTGCTTTTTTCGCACGATTTTTGCCAGTGCCGTTGTCGATGTTGCAGTTCTTGTTGCTATTGCTGCAACCCCCAAGCGGCATGAACTTGTCTCCGTCGCGTCGGTCTGTGCGTCTGGTCAGCCGACCCACGGCTCCCTAGTTTAGTTTTTGTCAACGCTGCCGAAAAACTCCGCCGGCAACGGCGCCGCGGCCATTGTCATTGCCCGTTTCAGTTTGTATTGCTGTTTCTGCTGCTGTTTCCTGCTGACTTTGTCGCCGCCGCCAGGAAAATGGCAATTGCAATTTAATTAAGCTGCTCGACCAACCCCGACACGCCCAGCGGCCATGGGCGCTTGAAACAAGCAAATTTAAATTGTTTAGGACTCAATTTCATTTAATATCACCTATCGCGTTGCCATTTTTTTTATTACGGCCTTTAAAGTGCATAGTTAAAAGTTGACTTTGGGCCAATTCAGCCAGTAAACGGGAGAGAGAGATCGAAAGAGAAATACCCCTCTTTTTCACTATATAAGAGTTGACAAATGTTTATTTCAAAATGTAATGTAAATATAAAAACCATCCACGCTTTATAGGGATCTTAGTTGTGGCCTAGCAATAGTTGTGTACTTAGTTCATCATCAGCCCATTTACACCATACAGAAGCAGACCTTCAGCATTTTTCTCGCTGCTTGCAGCTTGCCTCGCCTTGCCGCACCTTGCAACGCCTCGGCATAAACAGATTCCATTTGGCGCTTCAAGGGGCAGCGGCGGCAACGGCGACGGGACTGGGAGCAATGCTAACCAACTGTTTGTTTACGCTGTGCGAGTTTTATTTTTGGCACGCTTTGGATTTGGGGGCCTACTGGCAACGAATCGGGGCAGCGCAACAGAGGGGAAAACGCAAATCTCGACGCCTTGGAATTCTTTGTGTTTGCTGTTTCAATGAATTTCTGGCATTTCTCACCATATGCTGGCTATAATCAATGGTGTGCTACATGAATTCCATCAGTCCATCAGTTTTACGTATACAATGTGCGCCTGTTCCCAGTGGCACCGCAATAAACTGTACTAATCTAATCGAGACTAACCCTTTTGGTTCGGGGTGAAAGTTTTCGGATCTGCCTGCCAACGCGCATTATCCTAATCGGGAGTAACGAGACCCTCGCGGTTGCTGGGCAACTTATATTGGGGCTGGGTCAATCGCCACTTAAACCACTTAAAAACTTTAAATTGTCTTATCGGGACGACGAGAGCCGCAGCAGCAACAACCAACTAGCCACAATTTGAATATATGTATCTGGGAGGGGCGAAAGGAAGCCGCAAAAAACTGACGAAAATTCCCCTTTTACGAGTGTGCAACACACACAATGGGGCGACAACTTGTTCGCCCGACCGCCAGCCTGTGGTGAGGTTCCTTTCAATAGCTTTCTATGTGTGGGAGCGAGTGTGTGTATCTGTCCGTCTGTCTGTCTGTGTGATGTGCATAGTTTGTAAACAATGGGAAAATTAGTGCAAAAGGCGCAGTAAAGGAAAAATCAGCCAAACAGAAAAAAAAACCCAACGACGCACATAGAATTCGGTCGAAAAAAGCGAAAAACTACGCAAAAATACCATTTAAAAGTGACAAAAACCAAGCAATATAAAGAAAAGCAGCTGAAGTGTTGAGTGAAAGGGAGCGTAGCAGCTCTATTGTGAACTACAACCAAAGTTTGGCAAAGCAAGCGGCAACTAACAAGCCCCAGATAAAAAGGGACAAGGGGCACGAAAGTAGCAGGCAGAAAGCGATAGAGCGAGCCTAAGCCAAACACAAACACAATTGTGAGCGTGGAACGACGCCCTGTAAGCCCCCAAGAGATGTTTGGTGTTGAAATTATTTAACAAGAAAACAAATCCCTAGTCAAAAGTGATTGACTAGCAGATACCCTGCATGCAGCCTTGCGAGCTAGTCTCCGAGATATGCCAAGAAAACCAAGTCTTAGAATCGATTTTTATCGATAATAATGAAACGGAGCAAGATATTGAAAAAAAATTATAAACTTTTAATGCGTATTGATTGGGAGAATCTAAAGTCCAAAAGTTGAGGTCTCTAGCTCTTGTAGTTTCCGAGATTGCTGCGTTCATACAGACGGACAGACGGGCATGGCTAAATCGACTCAGCTTGTCGTTCTGATCAAGAATATAAATGTTTTATGGGGTCGGAGATGCTTCCTTCTGCCTGTTACATTTGCACATAGCCATTATAGCCTTTTTACCCATTTTCAATGGGTTCAGGGTATAAAAAAAAATTGAAACATCGATTAATCGATGTTATCAGCAGCGGACTTTTTCAATTTCAGCTTGATAATCTTTTTTTTATCTATATATCGACGCATCGATGATTATCAATACGATTTTCTAATCCGATCTGCAAAGCCTGTTTTACCCACTTTCAATGAGCACTGGGTATATCAAGAACAATTCCAGCTAATATCTTGATTACTTTTGGTCTCTTCTCTATCTGCAAAGCAATAACAACAGTCATAACGGCGCTCAATATAGCATGTGTAGCCTAGCAATCAGGTTTTTACAATCGCAGCTAATGCCAGCACACTCAGGTGAGTATCATTTAGCAACTGACCCAACATTCGAGGAGACGCGCTCTTATTACAAATACCGCCACCAAACTCACGATTCCAGCTCTCAAGTCTCAGCTCTCAACGCCCAACCCCCACAAGCTGTTTCTGCTATGCTGAAACATATTTCGCCATTGTTATTGGCATTTTCTGCTGGGCTTGCGTGCAAAATTGCTTTCCTGGCCAACGTTGAGCAGTTTCCTGTGCTATTTTCTTGTCTTAGTAGCAGTTCCCTTTATTAATTTCGTTCCGGCGGCTACCACAGGGGGCCGATGGGGCCGACAAGGCCGGTAAACGGCATCTGAAAGCGGCCACAACAGTTCTAGTTCTATTGATTTTAGATTTTCCGCTGCCCTCCTTTCTACTTATTGCCCTCTCTTTCTCACTCTCCCGCTCTTATTAGTGCTCGGCACACATACGTGGTATGTGGGTGCATTCACCTTTCTCGAACCCTTTCCCCCCTCTTGGCCGACCATAAATTATGCAGTGCCATGATAAGGCGCCACAAATCTGCTTATGCTGTTTGTTTTGTCGGCCATCTCTCTGATTTACGACGCCTTCAACTGCAGCCATGGTAACTGGGGAGCATCTCGGGGGCGCCCTGGCAAATGCCAATTCAAATATACGCCTCTTTCGTGTTGGGGAGGCTGAAATCTTCTGGGCGTAACCAATCAAGTGAATTACCGGTAAAAGTTTTTGGGCGATTTGGCTGATTTCCAATTAAGGTCAAAGGTCGGCTCAGCATCAGTCTCAGCCGATTAGGCGGCCTATTAAAAACCGCCCACCCAAAAGCCAAATTTAATTAAACTTTATTTAAAATTCTATGAGAATTCGTTATGCTGATTGCTGGACTAACTTTTTTTAGCCAGAGCGAAGAATAACTTTTCCATCAAATTTGAAAATGCAATCATCTGCGCTTTAATGTGTGCTACAGTTTCCAACACGAATTCATTATATAACTGGGCTACAAAGTACGGGCAAGCAAGCTTATTAAATCTGAAAAACATTTAACAGCTTTGTAACATAAAATTTAGAAAACATTTAGCTCCAGAGTTGGATCATTTTTTGGGCCAAGAATATTTGCACATGGCTAAACGAGAAATGTGAAAGGATGTTTGTCGATTTTCCGCAAAAAGGAGCCTTTTAAGTACTCGCTTTGTCAGCGCGCGAAGTACAAACAAAGCGAGAGTAGACAAAGACAAAGCGACAGCGGATATAAAATTGAAAAGAAATTAATTTCGAAAGCAAAGGGTTGAAGAGGAACATTTGAGAACAAAAGTGCAGCGAGCCATTCCAAAGGACAAACTTTGGATCCCGCCGAATGAAGAAAATTACAAGGCGGACAGCTCGCTGCTCTAATGAGTGCACTCCCCCGGACCATACCCCTATCCCTGCCCCACCCTTGCCCCCAGTCATTGCTCAAAATTTGAGCAATTTGTCAACGTTGCTCGCTGGTACTGCCAAGCAATTTCCGGAATGCCAACTGAAATGGGTGATGTACAAGGAGAGTGCGAGCTGGAGGGGGTTAAATGCCACGTGAAAAAATGGTGAGTTCCCTGCCCCCAATGGACCTTTAACATTTCGATCATCGTGAGGCTTTTAAACTAATTGAATTCATGTTTTATTAATTACAGCTCAAAGAAGAGCCCAGACCGACACGGCACGAACTTCCGGCTAACACACACACACTCACAAATATATAGTATATATGGGCATCTCGTAAATAAGCGATTATGTTAAAGGACACACAAGCTGCTAAACACACACACAACGTCCCGTAACGGATTCGGACTGCTTGTAGTCCTGATTCATACAAAATGTAAATCCAAAATGCAAACGCAACTGGCAGCCTCTAGCCCACAAAGAGAATGTAGCCAAGGCGACTTAAACCTTGTCTCTAATCCAGACGTATGTTTAAATTTTCTTTGCCGTGCCGGGGAGCCTTTCTATTTCCCCCACTCGCTCAACCTCCAACGCACAATTCAATTAGCAAAAAATAATCCCTTTCTATCCTGTGTGCTTTTTCCGCATCACATTCTCATATTTTCAGCCAGGAGCTGCCCGGAAGTGGCGCACGAACTAAAAACTATCAAATACCTAGCACACTTAGCCAAATTGCACTCATTGGCTGGAATCGAAACTGAATTGGGTACTGGGAATGGAAGTCGGACTGGACGCTGACTCGTGGCCTGGCGCAAAAAGAAAGTTTCGAGAGTTGTTGGAAGTTTTTACTCGCAGTGGCTCATAATGCTCTGCTTCTCCCCCCGGCCGACAGCAGAAGTAGTCACATTAAAGTGCCCTGTCTCCCTGGCCCAGCTTAGACTCATTGCTTTTACGCAGACTCTATTCTAGATAGTTCAATTTTGCTTTTGTTCCACTTACGCCTCTCAGATGCGGCCCACAACATTGGCTACAAATTGAATATCAGCAGCCGCCCTTGAAGCCTGTGGCTACGATGCTTTTTAAGGGCAGTCAGACATGCAAATTGCAACTCGTTTGGCTACCGACATCAGACACGCCTTACAAACAGGCCAAGACCCTAATTACGTTCAGTCAACGACGAGTCGTTGGGAGCACCGTCCAAGGCATCCTGTCGAGTATTTAAGAAGAAGCTAGCAAATATTTTCGATGCTAATGTCAATGTACTCAATGACGTTTACGAACAACAAGGATATTTAAAGATCAATATTTGTACTTGGTTGGATACTGAAAAAAATTGTAGTTAAATTAAGGCTTCTATTTAATTTTCACACTCAAGTAAATTTATTTATATGACTTCTAAGGCCCTAATGTTGCAACTGATGTATAATAAGGGTAACCAACTTTTCAAACGCACACACACACACACACACACACACATACACACACGTGAGTAGGGCTGCGGCTTATCTTTGTCTGGCTGTCAAGTGGCAAGTGGCGTGTGGCAAGTGTGGTGCGCAAAAGGTGAAAGGTTCTTGAAAGCATGGTGGCTGAAGATTTAAACAACCTCTCACAGTAAAATGCACAGACCCAAATTTGTCACGCCCAAACAGCTGGGATAGGTCCTGGATTTAAGACAGACATTGCAATGCATTGAGCTTTTTTGCCCTTAATTATACCCTAAACCCATTGAAAATTAGTAAAAAGGGTATAATGGTTTTGTACAAATGTATGTAACAGACAAAAGGAAGCATCCCCCATAAAGTATATATATTCTTGATCAGGACGACGGGCTGAGTCGATGTAGCCATGTCCATCTGTCCGTCCGTCCGTCTGTATGAACGCAGCGATCTCGGAAACTACAAAAGCTAGAAACCTAAACTAAACGACTATAGATTCTCCTAATCCATACGCAGTACAAGTATATAATTTCTTTCGATATCTTGCTCCGTTTCATTTTCGATAAAAATCGATTTTAAGACTTGGTTTTCTT
Source organism: Drosophila colorata (assembly GCA_035041545.1). NCBI lineage: Eukaryota > Metazoa > Arthropoda > Insecta > Diptera > Drosophilidae > Drosophila > Drosophila colorata. The sequence goes on from JAWNLD010000233.1 coordinate 1,509,104, forward strand.
GGCATATCTCGGAGTTTTTAAGAGTTTTAAAAAGCCATAAAATTTAATTTATTATGTGCTCGTAAGGATATTGGATACCTCCCCCATTCGCCCCCCATATCAAAAAACCCAAATCAAGTACTTCAGACTTGCGCTTTAGTTTGTGCATAGATTTAGATGCTCTTATTAGGCACTGGAAATTTAATAACGATCATACTCTTAGTTTAGAAGTTATTCAAGAATTCATTTTCCTTAGTGTAGCCAAGCGCAGCCAATGTGTAAAGTGCTCAGTTTGCTGCGTGCGTTTGTGTGTGTGTGTGTGTATGTGTGACATTGTGAATGTGTGCATGAATACAAAGAGCTTTAAATGTATGTAACGACAGCTCGCCGCTGGGTTCAGGGTATCTCCTAGTCTGGAACTCCCGACTAGAGCTATCTTACTTGCTTCTATTTATTTCCTTTTGTTTTCTCTGCTGAGCTAAGAGCTTGGTCCAGGCGGATAGTTAAAAGCCTGGCCTGGTCTGTCCTGTCCAACCCACTTGCAGGTGGGCAATGAATGCTTTTCATTTGAGTAGCTTTTGTTTCTGACGACCCCGACCTGATAACAAACAACGAGGACTACAAAGTTGCCAGTCCCATTGATTGGCAACAATTCCAACGAGGAGTGCTTGACAATTTCCAGTTGAATGACAAGGCTACTGTGCTGCACTGCACGGGGGCACTGGGCGTGGCACGTGACAAAGTTGCATTGAATGGGCTTTGAGTCCGAATCTGACTTCGTGCAGTTTGAGCTGCTGCCCGGACAAAATTCGACAGAATGCCAGGGATCAAATTTAGCTATCGGATGCGACTAGCCGTGGCAAACATTTGGAGGCAAACATTGCTGCAGCAGACGTTCCAGCTTCGATCAATTGGCAAACCAAGCAAATGATGATAACGACGATGATGATGATAATTATGCAGAGATGCAACTGATGAAATTGCAACTGCAACATACGAAGCTATTTAAGTAACACAAAGGGTTTGTTTCATACTCATTAAGGCGCCTGCTTAAACTTAAATGCAATGAATATTGCACTCCACATAATGTTTTCTTTGCACGTCTGTGTGTGTGTGTGTGTAAGTGTGTGCTTAAACTGGATCGAGTGTGTGTGCCTGGGGCAAAGCCACCTCAGCTCAAGCGACACATGTCTGCCAAGAGCGTGCTGCCACGCCCAGGCCCTTGCATAAATGGCAAACGCACTTCTGTCGTCGTCAACTTCTCCGCAACCTCTCCGCAATAGCCGTATGCTAATTTGTACGGTTCATTTATGGTGCTGAGCGAGAGAGCGTGTTAGTGAGCAAGTGAGTGAATGGGCGAATCAATGAATGAACCGAACACAATGAATTAGCAAGCGTTTATTCGCGTCCCCACTCGCACTCTCTGAGGATACGCAAAGGGGTCCACTGCACGTCTTGAAGCGATAATAAACTTAATATTTGTATTTTGGTTTTTATCAAGCCGAACTACTGGCGGCACACTTTAAGCTTTTAAAACACAGATAACACGCAACATTGACGCAAATAACTGACTTTATACAATTCAGCAACAATTCAGTTTATCAACATTGGACAGAAATAGAAAATGCCATAGAAGCCAGAGATCGCACGGTCAGTGGAGGTGTCAAGTGCTTATACCCTGTACCCATTAAATTAATGGGTATAATGCAATTTTATTGACATCCACTTAAACATGACTCGTTATTTAGAGCTGAGTTAATATAGACACTAAATGTGTATAAAAATATTGCCTTTCTATGAGATTCTCATCACAAGAGAGGTTTTAAAATAAAGTGAAATAAGTGAAAATGAATATGTTTGCTGGGCGCGAAATATCTCCCAGTCGAGCACTTTAAACCTCATCGATCCATTGTTTCAAATGTGCTACACTCGTTTTTTCCGCCTTGCGATCTCCCTCTTTCTCTCTCTCTCTATCTCTGTCTCTCTATTAAGCTTTGAATGCAACAATGACAACAACAAAGAAACGCGCGTGTTCAACCTGCGGTGCCTGCATTCCCCTGCCAGCGGCTTTCCAAATTGAAACGTGACCATTTAGACAACGTGCCAGCAGAAATGACAGCTAAAATGGCACCCACAAAAAACTTGCCACAATTTCATTTGATTATACTTGCCTCCAGCTCCGTCACCTACTCCTACCCCACCGGGCACAATTCGAAATGTGAATCATAGCTAGACAAAGACAAGGACAAAGACCGTAAAACTTTTCAACAATTGGGAATACACATTTATATATACATACATAAATATATGTGTCCGTATGTATCCACAAGTCTACACACAAATAGTGGCAGCTACTTAGCACAATTTGCACAGCATTCACAATCTTTATTCATTTCACCATTCGAAGAAACCAAAAACAACTCCAGGCAGAAGCCAAGTACACGAGGCAAGGCAATTTACTTGAGCATTTTGTGGCACTTGAAATTAATAACATGGCAAAACTCATAACCAGCCATCAATTGGGCGCCCAGGCGGGGCCACATCGCCCATTATTTCAACTAAGAGCCTTCCGCACCCTGCCTGTCCCTGGCTTTTGAGGCGGCAAATCAAATGCGACAACAGCTTAGAAAATGTTGCCAATGGATACTTCACATAAATTTGCATATATCGATCCATTAGCATGTTTTAAATTTATGTTTTTCTTGGCTCCACTCAAGGGGTAGAGAACGAGGCAAAACACTTCAAGCAATGGCAATTATTTTCTATTTTTCTTTATTTTCCCAACAACGCCTGCCAATTGGCATCTGCCTCAACTCGAGGAGCTCTCATTCAATTGATAACAAGCGATAAGAGAAACTGATTTGCCAGGCCCGTGACACAAGTGGCTTCTAAATGGGAGCCCCCTATTCCGGCTGGTAGTCAGCTATATATACGAAATGAGTATTTGAGTTATGCACCAGCCGCAAAATGTGAACGCAGACTCAGAGCTGCCATTGTCTGCGCTCCGATTGCGGGCTACACGGACTAGGGACAACCAGGAGCCGAAGTCGGAGCCGCAGAGCCCAGCTCCGGTCGCAGTCTGACAACAAAAACCTAATCAAAAGCGTGGCTGGAGGAGGGAGCTGGTTGGGCTTTTATACATATAGGTCGAGCCTGCCATAATAGCAAGTTGCGGCGCCAGGTAGACACGCCTGCCCGCCAACCCGCCCACGGCTCAACTTCAGTTTCAATTTTCTGCAAAAATAGAAAATTGCATAATTGAAGGATCTGCGCTTGGGGAAAAAAGCTACCCCGACTTCCATTCCCTTTGCCGCTCTCTCTCTCTCTCTATATATATATATATCATACACAGAGCTGGGTAGTGATGCGAAAAAGGGCAGAGGGGAGGGGGGGACTGCACAGCCAACAGCAATTTTATGAAAATTCAGTGCTGCCTGCTGGCGGCTGCTGCATCCGCCTTTTGGCATTGTTTGTGAAATATTGGTCAGCGGTTGGGGCAACAGCAACTGCCAGCAGGACAAACAGACAGGAGGCGGAGGCGGAGGGATCTAAGCTTGGTCCATTGTTGCATAGTTGTGGGCGTCGCATGTAAAATATTGACACAGTTGCACAGCTCCCGTCTTCCATGGCTCCAGCATTTACGTAAGTAATGCTTCGGAAAACTCCTGAATTCTCTAGAGAAACTTGCGCGTTTGCCTCTAGGCAAACTTGATTAACTTTTTTGCAGCAATCGCGATAAATCAGAGGCGTCCAGAAGTAAGCGGCCAACTTTTGAGCAGTTGCCGCCTGACTTCATCATCAGCATCATCGTCAGGGTGAGCTTCGGGTTGGTCTGGGTTCCCTCATTAGTCATTTTGCGGCTTGCTGTTCACACATTTGTCTTGGCGGCTCAAGGCCATCACCCCTATTCCCCCTCTCCCCACGATTTTCGTGCAAAAACGCGAGCCAAGAAAAGCGAACAAAACGAATTCTCATCATCACCAGCTGACAAAAACGATAGCGTTTGAGAGGGAGCCACAACGTAGTTGCGAATATATTTGACCTTCTCTCTCATTTCCCCAACTCCCCGCCACCTCGCCTCAATTCAACTCTAATGAAGCGCATTTCCCTGCAAACATTGAACTTGGTCGCACTCAACTCATTGTGCTGTGAGGACGTCCAACCAAAACAAGCTCTTTGAACACACATATGTACATGTGTCTTTACGTATGTGTCCATATTTGTATATGTTGTGTAAGTAGGGGGACTGAGAGAGAGAGAGAGAAATTATTAGCGGGGACTGAGCGCAAAAGCGTCGCTAAAGACTTATTGTTTGACTTTGTTTCTCTTGTTGTTCATACTTCATTTTTATAACATAACATTTTTCATTGTTTCTCTCTCTCTCTCTCTCTGTCTTTCTCTCTTTTTGTCGCTGTTGTAACTTTTCTTTTGCAATTGCTTTTCTTTCTGGTATCACAAAGTTTATAAATTTCTGGGCCTTGTTTGAGTGTACGTTCTGTGAACTTTAATGTTGTTCAGCTTGTGCTCTCTCTCTGGCACCCTATCTGTCGTTCTCTCTCTCACTATCTCTTTCTCCAACTTCTTTTTCCCTCGCCGCCTCTCCCCTTGGCAAATATTTTTATTCAATATCAGCTTCAATTTCTAATTGCTTATGAAAACAAGTTCAATTTTTTGACTGACTTCAGCTCCACCCAGCCTCGTCCCGCCCCGTCACCCTCCCTACTCTAATTCAGACTGTGGGTCATGTTACAAACTTAACTTCAAACGCAGTTATCTGACTTAATTGAATTTTTATGTCTGCTGCTTCTCAATTTCGCTTCCTTTTTGGCGCTTTCATTTAGGCGCTTTCGTCAACAGCTTCTCCTGCAATTTAGTTAATCTGCCCCTCATCCGCCGAATTATTTTAATAATTTCGTCAAGTCTGCAATTAAAGCCAGCTTATTACTTTGCGACTCTTCAGGGGATCTTTCCTCCTCGCTGCTCATAATTTATGCGAATCGCTTTTAGGGTTAATCACTATTTTCACAAGTATCTGAGCTTATGGTTATCAGCTCTGCTTCTGTCTTCAGATTGCTGGCGATGTTGAAGATGGCAAGTTGAGTTGTTGGATTAATCATGTTGATGCTCTTCAAATTTCGGGCATAGTTGTTACTTTGGAAACTTCGTAATTAGGCGCAGCTGCTGCGAATTCGCATCGATTTTGTATCTCGAGCAGCCCCAAATGAATTTACGAGTCAAACTTTGGCGCTCTCCGCGGCTTACACATCCGACAGCACCTAATTCTCATTTTGCATTTCTCATTTCTCTCATCGGCTGCTCAGTTTGCGCTCCGCCCGCAAGCGGCGGGCGAATTGGAATTACATATTTTAATGCGAATTTGTTTGCAGCTGGCAAACTTTTTGGCTCAGCAGCCCGACGCCTAATGAAATTATGGAAAGCAACAACCGAAAACTTTTTGCTCCCGATTATAAAAACCGCCCAACCCGCGACCCCCGACCCTCGACGCTCAGCTTGGCCAGCCAGTAAGGAAACCAGAGACAGGCAGCAGCCGTTGTAAATAGCTCATTTTACTTGCATATTTTACAAGTTTTTAATCAACTTGCCCGAGGCAGCAACTCGCGGTCAATTTGACTTCTCTGCACTAACCGCACCCTGCTGGCTACTCGTCCCTTCGGCCGAGCAGCGGTTAACAGCAAAAGTTGACTGCAAGACACAGACGAACCCCCAAAGTGCTTCAGTGGGTTATACCCTCCACGCACCAGACAACAAAAACAACAACTACTCGAAATATCCCTTGCCTCAGAGCGGTGCAATTATTTTAGAGTTCGCTGAACATCGAGACAAGAGACAAGACTTCGATAGTTGCGCATGCGCAGCGTTGTCGGTCGCAACGGAGGCGTTGCCACGCCCCATCTCCAGCATGTAATATTTCTACAAGTGCGTTTCTGCCGCTGACGATTTTAATAACGCGAATTCTTGGCCTAAGTCGGCGACGTTGTAATCCGTGGCAAAGTTTTGCAGCTTTGCCAACTGCGTAATAACAGCGATAGAGGGATTGTTGCAGGGAGGCCTCCCCTACCCAAAGGCGTGGCCCATGCAAAGGGCAAAGTTTTGGCAACGTCATGTGAGGGAGACTCCAGACAGAACGGGGCAGATACCGCCCAGTCAAGCTCCCCCCAACCATATTCCGGCAAATGACTGCAAAATTGGCCAAATAACAAACTAAAGAGCAAAACAAGTGAAGAGCAGAACAACTGTAAACACTTCCTTTCTGGCTACAAGGACAGCCACGGGACGGGACGGTCCTGAGTCCGAGCAAAATGCTGCGGCTCTGGCATCTATCCAATTTATATGCCGACTATATAACCTTCGCCTTGCCAAGCGGAAATAGAAACAGAAACACTCGGTCGGCTAGGAGACGGAAAATAGGAGGAGGGGTTAAAGTAGAAGGAAAGAAATGGGCAAGGAAATCGAAAGACAAAAAAGGGGAGAAGGGTACACCCTTCGCCGTTAGGGAAAGAGCCTCTGTAGGCACCCTGCAAAGAAAATAATGATGAATGTTGAAAGAAACCAAAGATCTACAAAGAAGGTGGCGAGAGAGAGAGAGAGTTTTTGCTCCACTGGATCAAATATGCCTTAAATGATGGGAAAAAATCGCATAACAGCAAGGACTGGCCACGCCCACGGACAGTTGGCGACAGACAAATGACATAAAAAGGATGTGTTTGGCCGCTGCTGTCTCCCATCACCCTTGGCAAGTTGCTTTCTAAACACAACTTTAAACACGACAAGCAAAAAGAAATAAAAAATAAAAGTAAAAAAAAGCTTGGATTACCTTTTTTATTTGACTTTGGGGACAGTTGCTGATGTCGGTAAAGGGGCCAAAGGGCTAAGCAAGAACTGTGTAATGTTCCTGATATGTTTGAAATTCAAAGAGATAAGGGACAAGCCCAGACTCGGACGGGAGATGGGCCGGCCGGGCTGCCCCAATATTTGCACAACTGGGATTTTGGGCTTGCGGGCATAGAAAATGGCAGGCCTGGATTCAGACTCTGGGTATTTTATTTAAATTTCATTTATTTAAGTTGATTTGGCGAGTAAATTAGTAAGGGTCAGCTGGAGTCGGAATGGAATCCGAAAGGCTTGCAGGCAGTGCGAAAAGTAACCCGGCTACTCGCTGATTAGGCCGACAAAAGTCACTTGGAGTCTGCGTAGCCTGTCGTCTGTTGCTTTAATTGTCGTCTTGTCGAGTTGACAGCAGACCACAAAAAGCCGACGCAGTGCAGCAGCAGGCAACCCAGCCCTAACCCAACATAATCCTAGCAAACGCTCCGCACAATGGAAGTTGGGACCCGTCAACCCGTCAACGAGGAGAAAACGTGCAAATTATTGCGACGCGGAATTAGGTCAACGGGCTGCCCCCCACTTTTCTCTTTACTTCTGTTTGTTATTGTTGGTGTTGATAAAGCAAGGGTTGCTTTTGGCTGCCTTAACATGACGAAAACTGCGTCGTTTTCCCTACGATTTTTCATTAAATATTTAAATTTAGCAACGTTGAGAATGTTTCGTTCTTGGTTCGATTGCCGGGACTTCCCTTTGCTCCCGTTTTGTTTTCTTAGCTTCGCGCCTGGGCAGTCGCGGAAAATCGGATTCTGTGTTTGCTTTTCCCAATTTTAATGTTGTTGTTGCTGCTGTTGAGGTAGTTCAAGGCGAATATTTTGTGGCTAGTCGCAGATTACCCCCTTGATAAAGTTGTTTGTTTCCAAAGTGTGAATAATTCCGAAATCATGGCTTACTTCTTGGACACGGAGCACAGCAAATTTACATAGGTGCATCCGAACAAGCGAGTGCATCTGTGTACTTCTGAAGGCACGCCCATTTACACACGCACACACACATATACACATACGTTAATGTTACGTGACCCGCCTTCTCATCTGGCATTCTTGCCTCTCTTGCCTTCCCCGCAGACCACTTCACTGCTCGGCTTCAATTCACTACACTTCGTTCTTTTCTCTAGTAATTTTCTCTTTACCCCTACACACCCTACCTCTCGACGAACCTCTCACTTACTCACTCGTTGAGTGGTTTGCGCCAATTTTTTCATGTTTTCATGCGTTTTGCGTGCAGAACAAAAACAACAAGAATGCTCGAGTCTACTGGAATTGACTGGCAGATGCCCTGTACTTAGGACTTGTGCAAACAATAAAGCAAATGTTGGCCAGACAAAGCCAACTTGCTTTGCCTTAGAGTCAGCCTATTGTGCGACCCTGTTACATCTCGTTTAAGTCAAGATTACAGGGTATACAAGCAACACCCCCAACAACAACAAGCTCAACAATGACGACGTTGATTGCAAAAATGTGTAGTAGAAAACAACAACTGCAACAACAATGGCAACAATGTGTAGCGAAGTCAAGTGCCTGGCTAAGGCAATCATCATGTGTGTGTGTGTGTGTGGGTGTGTGTGCCATATTTCATTACATAACTGAAGCAGGCACTCGGTCTTTCTTCTATTTCTCCTTCTTCCTTTTGTTCCTCTTACAACTTTAGTTTCCTTTCGCTATTAAGTATTCACGCCCTAAAGTAGACTTTGTTTGCCTCTTTCGTATTTTGCTCCGTTAATGAAAAGCTCCTTGGTCATTTGAGCCCCCTACAACAACAACAACACAGCACAACCATTTATTTGTCATGTGGCCAAGATTTTTCTGGTTGCCATAGCACCAATTTTCGCCTATTGTCCTGACTAATGACATATTTATATGAACGAAAATTGAAACGTGTGCAATTTTATTTGAGTTGCTGTTTTTTTATGGACTGTAAATTGACTCCGTCAACAAGCAATAAAGGTAGCAACACACACGAATGAACAAACAAACAATCAAAACAAGTATGTGTGTTCTGTCGGGAGCATCCGACTATGCGATACCCTGAACCCAGCTACGAGCTGTCGTTACGTACAGTTAAGCCCCTTTGCATACTTCTACTAGATCGACTCGACTAGTGAAAAAGTTCAGCAAAGGCAAAAACTCACCTTAAAAATATGTTTGTTTTGTTTTATACTCGATCACGAAGGGAAAAGAGTATATTGGGTTTGTGCAATGTCCCTCTTGCTGTCCGTCCGTCTGTCCCTAGAGTCTTGAAATTTTGAATATATACTCGTGTATAACACGTTAGATAAAGTGTTAAGAATATTTGGCTCCGTCTACTGGGGTCTTTGTAATTCCATAAATTCCATATATCTCCCTCAGTTTGAAAACTAGGTACATACATTTGTCTCTCGCCATTATAGAGCTAGAGTCTTCAAATTTGACAGACAGTTTTCGAATGGAACCTCTAAACTCCTCTAAAAATTAATATTTTTCCTAAATAACAATAATGGCTAAGATCGTTTTCAACTGTTTTAAGCTGTTACTATATTGTGAACGTGTATTCCACAGTCGGTTATATCCGACTGCAACTTTCTTACTTGTTATGTATGCATGAAATGTGTCCAATAAAACGAGTACAGATCTCAAGTTTAATGAAATAATTTCGCATAAAAACGAAAGAGAACAATTCGCTTCGGAGTGCCAAAGATTAAATACCCTTGCAGAAAATTAAAGATATATCAAAACTTAATAATAAAAGCCTAGGCTTTATTATATATATGGTAGATCTATGTTGGTGGGGTTTTGCTCCTATATTAGGAGCATAGGGATGCTTTATAGGATCGAAGACGTCTTCCTCTACACAATTTGAGTGCAAAAATTATAATACCATCTGCAAGGGTATAAATATTGTTATGCAATATGTTACACACACACATACCTATATCCATATATGAAGCAACTATGCGTATACATTTGTTTAGATCATCTTTGTGTGTGTTTGCATTTCAACTTTTATATAAACATTAAAAACTCAAATGCTTCGACGAACATCTGATTGTAAACACAGAGAGGGAGAGAAAGACCAATCCAAAGAGCGAGTTAAGTAAAGAGACAGAGAATGGGCATTATGGTCATGTGTGTGCGTGCGTGTGTGTGTGTGTGTGTGTGTGGCATCATAAATTCCAGCATGAGCACAACAAATTCCGCATGTGGAAATAAATAAATGTGTCAAGACTGGAAACGGCGTCGACCGTTGGAGCCATGCGCCGCTGGCTTTGCCACATGACGCATGCAAAACAGAAGGCAAATGCAATCCACAGAACACACACACACATTAAGACTCACACATTTGAGTACACAATGAAATGCAGATGGCTAAACGTAAATATACCCGTTTCAGATTGAAATTAATCCGCATAATCAATGCAAGTGCGTGGCTGTAACTGCATGAGATTGGGATTGGGGACGGGAGAGGGGGATTTGAGGGGAGGGGGTTGCTCAAAGGGTAACGGCAGAAACTCAATTCGACAAAATTCGAATTCAAATTTCACTTTAAAATGCTTGGCGCGGATTACGCGTGGCTTACACCAGAAATGCATTATGGCCACGCCCTTTGCCCAGCGTGTGTGCGAAACCCCCCCACCACCTTCTCCTTTCCTCTTATTCGCATTGGAGTGCAAGGGCAGTTCGCCTTGACAGCAGCATTTGTCATATTTTGTGCAGCGTCGAGTCGACGACCACAAAAATAAATAAAAACAACAAGAAGTAAAAGTGGTACAGTGTCGAGAGTGCAACTAGGAGATACCCTGTACATATTTATTGGATATATACTGTTTCGATTTACGGCAGGCAAAGGTAAAGCGAGGTTTGTTGGTACGTATGGAGAATGGTGGAGGTCTCCAATATCCGAAAATATTCTTAATCTGCGTATGCTTTCCGATAACATATTAAAACATTTTTAAAAAACCAATAAATATCGATTATAAGATCACGGGCAGGTAATCGGTCATTTGAAATAAACTTGATCTGCTTATGGCTTGCAAGCATTTTCAATGAGTTCCTGATCGCCATTTTAATACAGACATAGATGTTACATAGATTGGCACAAAATCATTATAGCCCATTTTACGCAGTTCGTTGCAGGGCAAAAAACACTGCGCATATTTTGCCCTAAACTTACATATTTGCCAAGAGTGCCAGGAGTTGCATAGCGCAATGGAGCATTGGAGCAATGCAACTATGCGAAGCAAACAGATGTACACATGAGCGTGCGACGGGGGGGGTAGCAAAGCGAATGCTGCTTCTGCTCCACGTGCAGTCAAGCAGACGCAGCAACGAATGCACCAGGAATGCAAAGCAAAACAAAAGTCGACGCTTGGCATAGCGGAGTTTATATGTATGTAAATTCCCACATACTGTGGCGTAGGCAGGACTTTTTGTGGGGAGGGAGGGGGATTTTAAAATAAATATGTGTGTTAAAGAAAAGTCAGATAATAATTTCTTATAATATTACAATATATAATACATGAACACATTTGTTTATATGAGTAGTAGTTTCTAAGAATATCCAAATAAATATTTAAATTTTTTTAACCAACAAAACCCCCTGCCTACGCCACTGAATACATACAAACATTTTAAATTGCAAGCATGCTTTCATTTAGTTGTTCTGGCTTTGTGTGTGTGTGTGTTGTGGGGAGAGAGAGAGTGGAATTTATTCTTTTCAACAAAGTGGCGCTAAGTCTAGTGTGTGTGGATGTGTGTGGGTGTGGTTGAATGATGGACCAGTGATGGCCACATTAGCAGCACTGTAAAATTGCCAACTTACCTTGTAAACGTCGCCATAGGTGCCGGAGCCAATCTTCTGTATGAGCTCGTACTCGTCCTGCGGATTGCGCCGGGAGATGTCCGAGCTGAGCAAATTGGCGTTGTGGTGACCGTGAGCAGCGGCCATGACGAGAGCGAATTCACAAGGCGGCGCTGCCTGCCTGCCTGTTGTTGCTTTTGCTGTTGTTGTTGTTGTTGTTCTTTCTGTTGTTGTTTTGTTGTTCTTTTAGCTGGGCTGTTTTGTTGAAATTTCAAATATCGTAAATTGCATTAATTTGCTGCATATTGGAATATAACTTCTGGGAAGTTAAATGTATGGGCAATTTGTGTGTGGAGTTGCGTAACATAAACTATTTGCGTATTTATAGAACTGGAATTTGAATGGAAATCGAAATCGAAATTAGCTTTTGCACAAATACACACAAACAACAACAAATTGGACACAACATTCGGGCATTTCTTTGCACGCAGCAACAACAATCACGAAATGCTCGTAACAAACGGAATAGAACAGAATCGAAGCGAATTAAACAGCGTACACGGCGACAACAACAACAACAGCCAAAAAGTAATGATAAACGCGGCGTCAGCGTTGGCGTTGGCGTTGCAATGTGAGAGAAAGCGAGAGCGGCGGCAGAGGCGTCGACATCGGCGTCGCGGTCGCAAAAGTGGAAAAACAAGTGGCAGCAGCGACGTCAACGACAAAAATGTTCGCTTAGTTTTTCATTTGATTACTTTTAATATTTGATGTTTTGTTGGCTCTTTAGCATGGCGTTTATTATTTTATACACTTCAACATATAAGTATAAACAGATGCCAATAAGAAATATATCACACACACACACACACACCGACACGGATACGGACACGGACAAGCGACAGACACGGCGGCGTTGGCAAACAGACACAGACAAAGAGACAGGCCGACGCACACACGCACACACACGCGACAAAAACAAGGCAAAGACAGCAAAGACTGCGGCTGCTTCTTTTCAGTTTTGTGCTGCTTTTCGGCCGTATGATTTGGACTCCATGCCGAGGCGTGTCTTTGCCCGTTCTGTTGGCCACTTACAGTGCACGCGATAGTTGTTGTTGTTGTTGCTGTTTGGCACTTTGCGATCAATGCACTTAAATCCACACGTGCTTGCTCGATTAATTTTTTATTCCAATTTTATGAATAATTTTTACGCACCACAAACACACACACACACATATAACACACACGCGACCGACGAGTGCAGCGCAAGAACAAATACAAATACTATGCGCGTACCTACATTTTTTCACCAGGTTTTTTGTACTCAAGTGGCACTGTTAACCAACATGTTGCCAAAATTGTGAGTAATGTTGGGGCACATGTTGCGTGATGAGCAGTGTTGCTTGTGACTTATTTTTACTTCACAACAGTCTGGTATTTGTGTTACAATACTGATTGTATGGTGATAAACGTTACTAAAACTCTTATTAATGTTGATTTTGAAAAATGTGCTCATCCGATGATAATTGACATGCGGCTTATAATAAAACCTATTGTTGTACTCAAAATGGCACTGTTAGCTTCAACCGATAAGTGTTTTACAGTGTTTACAGACCTGTTTGCCAAAATAATCGATTTTCGGAGCAGCTGTGCAGATAGCGTTGCCAACTGAATTGCCGGCTGAGTGTCGCCACTTACGCGGCAAAATTTAAACACCAAATACTATCTACTTTTACCAGTAAATTTTATTCAAAAATTTTTTTTGTTTTGTACAAATATTATTCGTGATGGTAAAAATACAACATATCCAAGGGCTCTGTTTGTTGACGCATAAAAAATTCAGAATAAACACAGATAGCTTCTAAACAAAACCAAAATATTGCACTCGTGTATAAAATAAATAACATAATTATAGATAGAATAGATTGATTTTAATACATACTTTAGTATGCATGCAAGTACTTTTTGTTTTTGAGAGTTCAGGATTTTAATATTCTTGAAGACTTCTTTTTTAGTGTATATAATGCAAACTATTTAAAATTATTATTTCGATTCGTATTTATATATTGTAGATTGTAGATTATAATTTCCTAATGCTACGATCTGCTGCAGCTGAGTTAAGTTTCGTTCTGAGGAAAGAGAAAAGAAATATATTAGAAATAGATAGTACAACAAAATTGTCACAGTTGACAAAAACAAATTAACTCTACAACATTAATAAACTGATATAAAGCAAAACGGATTCGAATTCGGTAGCGTTTTTTTTATCATTAATATAAAATAAAAGCATAAAAAATTTCCTTAGCTAGCATGCCTTTTTGGTAGTTTGTGTTAATTTGGTTGACAGCAAGGTGACAAGAAAGTTAAGAGGAACTTCATGCTGATGAAAGGCTTACCCATTGTCCTACGTTAGGAAACAATACACTTAAGCCCTCGGAAGTTCTGAACAAGAAGTGCTGAGCGAAACCGGACGTAAGCCTAAAACTCTCTGCTATCTGTATATTTGTTTGCTCTTGGCGTCAAAACTACGAAATGCCGCTCATTGGGATTAAATTGATTTAAACTGTTGCTGTTACCTTTAACTCTTTGAAAATATCATGTTTTAGTTTGTGCGCTTAAGTTTACTGATCACTAGGCATCCTGTGTCCATGGTTTGAGTTTTTGTGAGATTTTTAATGTTATTTTGTCGGTTTGTGTGCGTGTGTGTTTTTGTGAAATAGAAAAACATCAATTTATGTTAGAAATCTGTATGAAATAATCATGTCGTAGAGGATGCATGTGCTTAAGAATGTGTGTGTGTGTATGTGTGTGTGTGTGTGTTAATAGATAGATAGTTAGTGAAAGCATTTAAAATGGACACGCTTGAAAATATGCGCAAAATATTGTTGGTCAGGCGTGCAAACATCTTTAGTTTTACTGTATTTAACAGGAAGTTTGCTTAAGCGGCTATTCAGATAAGGTATCAAAGAAAACATAAAAGAATTTGCAATTTAGAATTCCGACGCCAATCGCAACTTTCAAAAGCACAAACAGAAAAACGCAGAAAATATTGTAATAAATATTCAACAGCATTTAGCGGACATTATAATAGAATAATAGAGTATTCAAGTATAGTATTGGATATTTAGGTGTAAGTATGTGTATAGCATCAGTTAACTAAATTCAAATCTCGCTCTGTGAGTACCGGATATGAGGTTCTACATTGTGGCAAAGATCATTGGGGTGGAGTTCGGGAGTGTGTGTGCGTGTGTGTGGATGTGTGTTCAAAAAAAGAAAGAAAATAAACAAAATAAATTAGTTTTTCAAATATTTAGGCCGACCACCGATTAAAAGATAAAATGATTCAATGAAAGGAGGGAAATAGAACTAAGCCACGATCCCTGATACCCAGACCAACTTACAGTTCCATGGAGAGTACTGTGGGATTGGGGCACGCCTGCGGCGCCCGTATGTGACATTGCTTGTGACAGATCAGCTGGCAGTCGCGACACTCGTAGCCCTGTTTGCCTGGCCGCCTGGGTATGGACTTCATGCAGATCGAGCACTGCAGGCCGCTGCTGCAATGGGAGAGCTATCTATCAGAGGAGAACAGGGAAATCTGCTTTCTCTCACTTACCCGCTCAGGTGCTTTGCAATGAACGTGTGGTCATTGTAGATGTGCAGTTTGGTGCCCTTGCGACGCCAGCGGGGCCTCTGCGCGATGGCCAGCGGCACGATGAAATGACTGCAACAGACGAGTAGATGGACAGCAAATTAAAAACACGAAAAATATCGAATTGCCGAATTTCCTAATTCCCAATAGGCGCATCCAAATATTTTTGTATGCGGTCTAGAGAAAAGGTCTTCAGTATTCTGTCTAAAAAAATTGAATTTATCTAGCTTTAAAGCTCAGAGAGATCTATAGATTCTATCGATTTGCCACGCCTCCAGTAGGCGTTGCCGAGAAATCTTAACATTTTATCGCGAGTATATATTCCAATTTTCAAGTCTCCAGCTTCAATAGGGGCGAACAAATTTGCGTTCATACGGACAGACGGACGGGCGGACAGCAAGACGGACATTGCACAAGCCCAATACTCATTTCACTTTGATAACGAGTATAGCCAACTGTTATGAATTATAAATAATCACTGTACTCACCGCTTCACGCCGTTCTCCACCGTCTCTAGGACCAGTGTGGATGCCTCGTGGACGTAAGTTTTGTTGCTGGCCGAGGAGAAGCCTGAGATGGCTGAGGATTCTGAAATTGAAGAGCGACGTGAGTGGTCGGTGATGGATGAGCCAATGCCCATGCGGGGTCCTTCAATTATATTGTTGTTGTTGTTGTTGTGTTGTCAAATAGTAGTTTTTGTTGCAGTTATATAAATATATATGTGTTTATAGTAGTATGTATAGAATACATCCGTAGCCAAGAGCGACACACACCAAACACCCGAATAAACCAAATTGTGGAAACCAATCAAATTGTTTTTTTTTTTGCACATATGAAAATAAATAAAATAAAGAATAAACAACAAAGTAAAAACGAAGTGTGTCAATTATTTGATTTAAAAATAAAAAATATACAATCATATAGAGAAATAATTTAATTAAAATATTTGAAAAGATTTTGTGTCGAGTTTCATGGTGTGTGTTTGTGTGTGTGTGTGTGAGTGGAGCGTAAAATGTAAAACCATACACACAAGTATTATATATAGGGAGGATTTAAAACAAGGTACATACAGATTGTGTTTGTGCACGAAACAGTTTGGTTAGCGTTCAGTTGAAAGGAAGAAAAAGTAGAACAAAGAACAGCAAAAGTTAAGGACACAACATAAGACAAATGGCATATATGTATATATTTTCAGGTCTCAATAAATAACCTCATATACATATGTGTACAGAAACATAAACTTTTAAAAGTATAAACACACTACGAATCATTTTCGATATGCTACGAAATGATTATGAGGTGATACGATATATTGCTTTGGTGATAAGAAATACTTAGTAGAAATTACACATTTTTCTTGACTTTATGCATAAGACTTTTTGGACATGGTTTGCTCTCTAGGTCGAGTCTGCAATCAAACTTAATTCATTTTTAAAGATATTAATTTTTGAAATTTGCTTTAGCAAAATATCAAGCAAATATTTTTTTGTTTTCAAAATTGAGAATCCCTTATTTTTACTTTTAATCGATTACGGATGTCCGGATATTAGTATAAAAAGCGACATTAAAACTTATTCTAAGTTGGTTATTTTTTTCTGTGCAAAATATTGTCAAAATTAATAAAGTATTTAATAAATAATAATACTTAAATTGAAACTCGCATAATTTTTATAGCATTTTAGTCATGGTCTGCTCTCAAGACCGATTTTGCATTCCAACTTAATATATTTTATTTTTAGAATTTTTTTAAAAAAATATTTCAAGTTTTTGAAAATATTTTATTTTTGCAAATTCAGAATGCTAAATTTTTATTTTGACCGATTGCGGATGCACATATTAGCATAATAAGCGAAATTATAACTAATTTTGAAATGGTTACTTTTTTTTTTTTTTGCAAAAATCATGACAAATTTAAAATAAAAATGTGACCTATAAAGTTTTTAATAAATATGTACTATATTCCGAAACTCGAAGCTGAAACTCTTATAACTCATATTTGATAGCATTTTGGTCATGGTTTGCTTTCTAAATTGGTGGTGCATTCAAACAAATTTTATTTTTATAGATATACTTATGTAAATTTTGACTTGTAAAGTTTTCAATCTACATTTTAAGCTATCATAACTCTGTAAAAACTAATGTTCATGCTTAATGGCATTTTTGGTCCGGGGCTCTCCACTATATTATATCTGCATTTAATTATGGAAAATAAACTGATTTGAATTTCTGGTTGAAATTCATGCGTTGATGCAAATGTTAGAAGCGATTTTGGAAGATGTAAATAAATGCTGTGAGTGTGTGTGCGTGTGTTTGGTGGAGGTGTATGGTGTGAATGGGCTTTGGGTAATTACCAAGTGAATTGCTTTTAGACAGAGTGGCACGATCGACAGATAATGAACGGGAAGATTCACCATTGAGGGTTCCTGTGGCGGTTCTTGTGAGTCCTGTGGCTGTTGTTGTATTGGCGGAATTGGTGGCTGATAGTGAGTTATGGATGTTATTGGGCTGGTCTGCCGACAGGGTGCGTGTCTTGGAGCGGCTGAGCCGTTTCTTGAGGGTGCCAAAGAAATTACGTTTTTTGCTGCGCCCACGATCATCCAAGTCTTGGCCCGACTGCTGTTGCAGGCCCGAGTACGCCGAGCTGGCCCCATTTCTGGGCAGGCTGTGCGTGTTGTAGGCGCTGTCGCTGCCATTGGCCTGGCCGGCGAGATTGCCGGTTCCGTTCAAGCTGTAGTTGTTGTGGTAGCCGCTGCCGTTCGGCGAGGAGGCGGCGTTTGGCTGGCCAAACTGCAAGGAACGCCAAACGGAATCAGGAATTAGGTGTACGTCGCTTGGGGACCCTAGGAACTAGTTCAACTGCATGCCATGCCATCGGAAACGAGCCTTATGGAAGCGTGCAAACTGTGGTACTCACCTCGGCTGTGCTCTCCTCGTTGACGTTACCGTTACCGTTACCTGTAACTGTACCTGTACCTGTACCTGCACCTGTCGTGTTGGCGGACTCGCTGGCCGGACCATCTACCAGATCGGCCGCCGTGTTGGCCGCCTCGTTGGCGGCACGCTCGAAGGCTTGGGCAACGGCCTGATCGAGCTCAGTGGGAGATTCGATGACCTCGATCTGACCATCTCTGTTCAGCTCGACCTGGCGAGCGCGGTTTGGATGCGTTGTGTTAGAGAAGCGCAGGGTTAGGCAAACGATCAATAAACGGAACGAGAAACGGTTTTTAGATTAGCTCGACTTACACATTACATACACTGAATTCTCTTTTTACGAGGGTTTTTCCATACGATTTTTGTGCGAATTTTCCTTACAAGATTTCCAAGTTATTCGATAATTTTTGCTCCTGTATTTTATATGGGATTTCCCGTTTTAAATATTTGTTCTTTACAGAATAAGCAATGCAAAAGCGCAACTTAGGAATTCTCAATATTTTGTAAGGATATATTAGCATTGGGTCTAATGCATTCGCTGTGTAAAGACAACGATTTGGTTTATTAGGAAGACTAAGTTACTAAGTTTTAAAATAAAAAATATACTTTTTACGTTGGAAAAGAATTTCTTTAGAAATAAAAATAGCAATTTTAGATTGCTTAGCAAATACAAATTTTTTTACTTCTCGTTTCTTAAAAAATTTAAGGGATCCACGGCTTTACATTTTTCTGAGTTGATATTGACTATTCTATGCGTTTTTTTTTGGTCTTATGAGCTTTTCGAAAAATTGTTAACTTATCCCTAATCATACAATGTATTATTACAATATAAGAAGTGGTTTTCATGGGACACTTTCTGTGCGATTTTCAGTGGAACTTATTTACCGCATAAAAAGAGAATTAGTGTATCTTTGTATTCTTTGTTGCATGTTGCAGTCGTCGTGACTGGAGTATTAGGAACAAACTTCAAATTTGTAAATTTAACTAAAAGAAACTGAAAACGGGCGACTGGAGAAGGAGGCTGGATTAAAAGTTACCTTAAATGCATTTGGATTGCTCGAGTTCTGGGCGGGATCGCAAATGAAATGAAAGAAACGGCCAAAAAGAACGAAATATAAAATTATAAAATCAAAGAAGGAGTTGGGTAGAAAAAGTAGCCACGAAATGGGAGAAAACTGGCACCAGGTGCCCACACTCACCCGCTGCACGCTGTGGATGATCAGGGTGCTCTTGCTGGGCTGCCCGCCGCTGGTGCCCGAGAGGGCGCCGTCTTGCAGAGCGCGCACTGCGGCATCGGCGAGGTCGGCGCCATTCCGGATGTGCTCGTTGATGGCGGGCGTGCTGAGGCGCAGGGCCTCCTTCAGGCGATTCTGTCGCGCAGCCGCCGGAATCTCGGCGCCCTCGATGAACACAAAGTCCACAGTAATGGCGCCCGACACGGGCTGCGTCTCGTATGGACGCGGCTGCAGCTGCAGCAGCTGCGTGGAGGCGGGCCCCACGGCCAGTTCGTCGATCCCGACTAGGCCGAGGCCAAGGAACTTGGGCGGATCCGATGCAATCACTGGATGGTCGTAGACCTCGAAGAGTATTTCAGCAGATTGTGGGGAGAGTTCACTAAAGTGTGTTGGGGGGAAAAACAAGAGATTAGCAACAAGGGAGAGTGCTCTAGTCGGGACTGCCCGACTAGGAGATAACCTGAGCCCAGCTTCCAGCTGTGGTTACATACATTTGAACCTCACACATACATACACAAAATCAAAAACATAGACACACTAAGACGGTCCGCAAACAGCGCACTTTACTCAGCGGCTGCGCTTAGCCCCCACTATGGAAATCAATTCTTGAATAACTTCTTAGCTCAAAGCATGATCTTCTTGATATTTTTAGGACTTAACAAGAGCATTTAAATATATGTACAAGACGAAACGCAAGTCTGTAGTACTTGAATTGGGTTTTTTTTTTTGGGGTGGGTGGGGGTGGTATCTAAAATTCCTGATTTGCATAAATTTGGTAGTCCGAGATAAGCTAAGAAAACCAAATCTAAGAATCGATTTTTATCGATCATAATCCTGTCATACCTGTTCTGCATGTTGTTTAGGAGAATCTATAGTAGAAAAGTTTGGGTCTCTCGCTTTTGCAGTTTCCGAGATCGCTGGGTTCATACAGACGGACAGATGAACAGACGGACGGACGGACGGACAAACGGACACGGCTAAATCGATTCAGCTCGTCGTCCTTATCAAGAATATACACACTTTATGGGATCGGAGATGCTTCCTTCTGCCTGTTACATACATTTGCACAAAATACCCTTTTTTAACCATTTCAAGGGGTTCAGGATATAGAAACCGACAAATCTCTCTGAGGGTTTGGGTGACCTACAAGAGGAAATGCTCGTCCCAGTAGGGTTTGCTGCCGCGCTGGGTGCCCGTTTGGTTTTTCTGCGCCGGCTCGTCCATCTCGATGACCACATACGGCTCGTGGGCGTCCCGCAATCCCTCGCCCTTCACGATCTTGACGAGCAACCGGCGGCCGGATACCATGTGCTGTGAGTCGCGCAGGATGCCCGCTCCCAGGTGCTCCATGTTGTGCTGTGTGTGGGCCGAGCATGCAATGAGCGAGTGACAGTGAATGAATAAACAGAATTGAAGACTCAGAGAACACTTAGAGTAGAGTAGTTGAAGCTTATGAAATTCGCCTTTAATAGACTGGGGGGAACTAGGGGGAAGACGGTGGTATAAAATTTAGAAATTGTAATAATATTGAAAGTATTGGTTGCCCTGAAAAGAGAGAGCGCAAGAGAGAAAACTTTTACTTATGCCCAACAATGTGCGAGAGAATCGAACGGAAATATGTAAGACAAATGGGAGCATTGTGAGATTGAGATGTAGCCCAGATAAGGACGAAAGGCGAATTTCATAAACAGAACGGTGAGAACAACTTATGCTAAATACAAGATAAACAAGTGAGGGTCGAACAATGAGAAGTGTTGTTTCTTGTCTGTGTGTGGAGTTCGGGGTAGAGACAAGGAGTTCGGGGGAGCCAACACTGTACAGTCTCCGAGTTGAGTTCTGTGTAGGGCGCTGGAGGTTGCGAATGTGCCGAAAACAACTGAAAAGACAGTCAACACACAACACAAACTGCTTCTCACTGCTCCACACGCTCACCGCCAGCGAGTCATAGTGCACGGGATAGATTACAGGCAGCTCCACGGGCAGCTCCACCTCGGCGCGCGGGCAGGTCGAGTATATGGAGAAGTCCACCGGATAGACGGTGTCACGCAGCGCCGCCGTCAGAATGTCGCTGATGACTGTCTGCAGCTGCTGTTCGTCCTGATCCAAGGCCTTGATGGCGCCCACGCTGTTCATCGCTATGCGCACCTGTGAATTAAGCCGCAGAGGTTAGCACATCGCGGATAACTCCGGATAACTGTCACTTACGTCCGGATAGCCGTCGACACGCATCTCACCCTTGAGCGTATTGTAGTTGATGGGTATGGACATGCGTGCCCGGAATCGCGACACGGTGACCTTGTAATGCGAGGTCTCCACCTTGCCCGACTTTTGCCGGAAGGTCTTCACCTGCAGCACGGGCATCGCATCGCAGTCGAAGGTGATGAGCTGCAAGGAGTCGCATTTAGCAAGGGTTCGCGCAGGGAACTTGGGTCTTACCATTTCGGCGGGATTGTGCTCCTCGCAGTTGCAGAAAATGTTGTTCAGGCCCGGTGCTGGACTGTCGGGCAGTACGCGCACCACTTCAACCGCCACGCCGTGCTGCAATCGAAGAAGTTGCGTTAGGGACTTTTGCAGCAATAAACGGATTAACGGAGGATACGACGCGTCGCGGCTAAGCGCACCGTTGGCCAAACCTGTTTGTCGCGGTTTCAGGTTTGGTGACATTACGTAAGCAACGCTTATAAAAAAGTAGTTCATATGTACGCGATCCGAAATACAACAACAAGCAAGTAAGATCGCTGCAGTCGGGTGTAACCGACTTCGCAATACTCGTTCACCGTGTAATAACAACTTAAAACATATGAAAACGGTTTTAGTTATTACTGTGTTGGAGGAGGTCATCAGAAAACAGTCTGCCAAATTTGGTGGCTGTAGCTCTAAAATTGTGACTGATATATGAATTTTATCCATTTGCCAAGCCCCCAATGGTCGTATCCAATAAAAATTTGTGCGATCTTTAGAGCAGAGCATCAGAAGTCTGTCTTAAAAAAATTTGTGTTTAAATCTATATTTAAAATTGAGGGAGATATATCGATAATATCGAATTGACAAACCCGTAGTTAGCGTTCTCGAAAAATCTTAACACTTTATCTGACGGATATACACGAGTAAATATTCCAAATTTAAAGTCTCTAACTTCAATAGCGGCGGATAAAACTGCGTTCAAACACACAGACGGACGGACAGAAAGACGGACATTGCACTAACCCAATATACTCTTTTCACTTCGTGAACGAGCTTAACAAGGAAAAGAAAAAGTCGTAAAACTGCGAGAATGACTAACAACACGAAACACTCATAAATAAAATTCTGACCTTGGCCTACGTTCGGGGAGCGGGCCTCAACGCGTAAAAGCCGATAAAAAAGCGGCGCAAACTGCGCTCAAAACGCGTTTCCACGCCGGCTACGGCTGAGCGGCCAACCAAGTATACTTGGCTGCCCAAGTTGCTCAAGTTGAAAGTCGAGGCCACGCAGAGTACAGAGTTCAATGCACGCGCCAACAACATATGTGCGGATGAGAACAACATCCCAATGACATCACAGCTAGGTGACAGTGGCCGATGATGTCAAAGCCGGAGCGGCTGATGTCATGCACTCACCTCCTCGACGGATTTGCGCAGCGTATCGTTGAGGGCTATCACCCAGGACATGAGTAGTTCGTTGACTATAACTAGATCGCTGTACAGCCAGCGAAAGACTTGGCTCGTCCACGTAACAGAGCTCTGTGGCAGGAAAGACAATCGTTAGTTTGGATGAACAGTTGCAGGCTGCAGGGATTCACTCACCGTTTCGGGGCCCACCACATTCGAGGGCGGCGGCACGTAGCGTTTCTTGCGATTCTCTGGCCCCGTGGAGCTCTGACGCACCACACGACGCCGCGGACCGGCGGCAGCGCCGCCGCCGCCACCCATTGGCGAGGCTGTGGAACGTCCACGTCCCGCCGAGCCACCACCAGTGAGCGGCTTGGACAAATCTTCCACTTTGCTCTTGGTAGCCAGCAGATCGCGTGGTTCAGACAGGCGCTTTTCCGGCTTGGCGCCAGTGGCTGCCAAGGCGCCGCCGGGCGCCACGCTGCTCTGGCGACTGTTGCTGGCGCTGGAGGTGGCGGGAGCACCCTTGTTGAGATACTTGTGGTAGAGCAGCTTGCACAGCCAAACGGAGAAGAGGGCCAGCACGGCCCACAGAAATATGAACATGGCTAGGGAGTCCATTGTTAAGTCACCAAGTCCCTCGAATGAACAAATATAGTCATCGATTTGATCTGCTAGATCCATGGTTCAACGGCGCATGGCGACAGTCCAGCGAACGATCAGCATTTTTATAGTCGTTAAAGCTGAAAATGAGAACAATCGCATGGTTAAAACTTCGAAATTGATATCGAAACAGTTGGCCCATAAACTGGCCCACATAGTCATACAAATACATATAAACACATAGATATATAAATATATATATATAAGCGCCACTGGCTCGGGGATCTCTGAGATCTCTACGGGCAGCCATGAAAAGTCCCAAGTCTATTTATAGAAGTTGAACATTTTTCATTAGAAAATATGAAAAAAGCTTTTCACTCACTAGGAAACGTTCACAGGAAAAAATAAATTAATATTTTAAAGCTATACAAAACGTTCTCAAAACTCAATAAATTAGGTATTAATTTTTATTGTTATTGTATTGATTTATAAATGTTTTTAATTTAAAAAAAAAAACTACGCCAAAAAAGAAGAAAAACTCAAATGAAAATCGGTATGCTCAAAAACCGAACCGAAATGAAACTGAACACAATTCGCAGGCCCAAACCGTGTGTATCTCGCATGAGAATCGTTCTCAGATAATTTTCTAGCTGCAGCATCTGTTGAAAAGAACATTTGTGCGCCGACGCACAGAGCTCGCCATGGCTTCCATGCTCTTACTAGAGAGACAAAGACAGAGAGCGAGAGAGAGAGGGAGAGAGAGAGAGTGCGTCTCACTGGAGTAGAAGGCGGGCAACTATTGACGTCATGACTTTTTGAGGTCGCGACGTGTTCGAAGAACATGCCAAAAAAAAATAAAATACAAAAATCGAAACAAAAAACAAAACAAGTAAAAACGTAGCTACCTTCAACGAGCCGATCACGAAATACTCTATGGATATACTAAAAATGTGAACCAATGTATTTACATAATTATTACTTTTATGTATAAATGTGCCAACAATTACCATAAAGTCAAATAAAAAGCAATTCTGTACCCTGATTGCTGAATAAGTACAAATAAAAAAATAATATAATAAATAATAATATATTTACACTCGTGAAAATTAAAATTTGATTTTAACTTGCAAAGTTCGCGTTTTTAAAACGCTTGACAGACATATTTATTAGTATAGGAAATAGATAAAAACTATATCAATTTATCTTTACAAATAGGGTATATTTCTATAAACGGGATTTGTTATTCAGTTGCCTGAATGGCTGAATCACTTCGTCAACGCACTTATTGAGAAGTTTTATTAATTAATTTGTTTAATAAGTTAAAAATTTTGTACCCCTTTGCAAGGGTAGAAACAGACAGAAGAATGTGCCTATTGTATGTAAATAAATAAATACATACATACATAAATTCACGTTCGACAGACACACACAAAAAGAAATGACGTAAGACGTTTGGGGCCGAGTTGCCTGCCCTTTATTTAGGCAGTTTCTTTTATTTTAGGAACTTGATTCAAACAATAGATGTATTTCAATTGGTTAACTAATTCTGTAGCTTGTTTGCTGGAATAAGAAACTAGCCTTTGCATACATCTACATATATATACATATATATCACCTGTGTGTAAGATATGGGCACAGGTTAGAAAAAACATTTCTCACATTTTTTACACTTTTAGCTTTTTGGTATTCCATCTGCCCCTTTTTCCAAGTCGCCTTCTGCATTGCAAGCGAATGTTTGGCACTCGCTGCAGTTAATATTTAAACATTTGCTTATTTTTTGTTGTTCAAAATTAAATTTCATTAAATTTTGGCAGACGTTTCGTTTGCCCGAGCGAGGCTATTGCCTATTGGCTAATGGCTTTTGGCCATTGGCCATTGCTATTCATTTGTTTCTCTCACTGACAGCCTCCAAAACAATATCTGAACAACAACAAAGTCAACAACGATTGCAATAACATTGTTTATCTTTGTGTCCACTTCTGTAGCTCCTGCAATCTGTTTTATGTCATTTGCGAATATCTCTCAGAGATCAAAACGCATTGTGCATCAACTGCTTAGATACGCTTGTATCGCTAAGTTTGCATACATATATATAATAATAATAGACGCCGCATTTTTTCCAATACTTCGACCTTTTATTTGTGATATTATAATTTATAACTTTTGTTATAATTTTTATTTAATGTTTTTTTAATTATGTTTCAAAAAACAAAAAGTTGTGGCTGTATAAAAATTCATGTAGCCAAGAAAATTAATTTAACTTTTAGGCAAAAAATAATAACAAGAGTCTTAAAATGAAGAAACTCAATTGTTTTTTTTTGTCGCCACGAACTGACGGATTGATGGCTTATTACTCTTTTTTCACATAAAGACCTTATTTATTGAGTATTGAGTAAAAACATATTGGTTTTCTGTCTTCCATAGTTAATACATTATATAAATTCAAGTTCTGGTTGTTGTGATTGGCACTCCATCAAAGTTGCTTTGTTAGCCCATTTATTGGCAATATTTAGCTTCCACTGCCAATTTGACGCCATTTCCTCCTCAGCGTATTTCAGCTGTTATTAAGTATATTGACGATGTCCCTTGCGCACATGTTGCCTTTGATCCCATTGAGTATCATCTACTTATGTACGCTTGCATCGCTATGTTTGCATACAGTATGAATATATTTATATGTACGTACTTAGCCACATGGCATTCTAACTGCGCCGTTGACTTTGACATAACGGCTTGGCTTGCTCGCCGTCTATTGACCCCACGGTGCAAAGACGACGCTATAACGAGAGCAACAAGTATTCGTGGGTATTTTTAAGCATAGAACAAAAGCAACGCAACGCAACGCAAAACAACTGATGAAAATACCGTGTCCCATGGTCTGCTGCCAAGGGGCGGCTGGCAGGCCCCAACAGATTTACAAGTGTTAACAATGAACAAATGCTCTTCATTGTTGTTAAGGAAATGCCGGCGGCACAGTGGTCGCAGATTTGCTCAAATCATTAGCGCTATATCTATATGTATATAAGAAGATTAATTTTAAAACAAAAGACAGATATACAGGGCATACGATTTATGCTGAATCGAACAACTCGTTTCTTGTTTTTTTTTTTTTATCATATTTGCAAGTTTTAATTAATAGAAATTTCGTTTTCCCCACAAGAAGTCACAGACTTGCGCAAACTAACGGCGCTTGGGCCGACGACCTGCAACAGGTAGCCAACAGGCGGAAACGAGGGGAAGTACTTCCGTTTTAATTGCAGGTCGGACCGTTAGAAAGGTCATAAGCTGCTGGTTTAATGGGCTCGCATGAAGTTTCGTTCTGCATATGGCGCGGTAATTTAATAAAGAGAATGAGAACATTCTCTTAGCACTTAACTGCCCGAAAATAGAGCGAAGCACAATTAATTGCAGCCCTTGCAGAGCTCAAGAGAATAGCTCATGAAATTCGCATGTGCACAAGTATTGCGAATTGCTTTGGTTAGCTATAAATAGAAATTCAGTAATGCGATATATCTAACCACAAAGCTAGCTACCAGCTACCAGCTAATAGCTAATGCCCGCGCCCGCGCCAAGTCGGGTAGCCGAAGGCCACAAGGAAAAGTGCTTGGAATTTAAGTCATTTATTTAATTGATTAACCAATAATATCCGCAGCGAATCGAACGTGATACGAATGGTAAGTGCTCTTGTTGCCTATCACCCAAACAGGCGCCGCCAGGCAAGCTGCCGATTCATTCACGAAAGAAGTGGGGAAACTCGTCGGTTATCTTATCACTGCGCTTATCAGTGAAAGGCAATCAAAATGAACTTTCTTTGAATAGGTCAATACCACAGCTGCTGAACAACATTTTGCGGGACAGGTGATGATGTCATCTTTAAGTACTATATGAATTCATTATTCAAATTGATAAGACGTCATCGTAAACAAATAGGTGTTGTCTGTGTGTAAATAATTAGAATTCAGTGTATTCATATATACACACTAAGTGCTGCTCATGCCAAGTTTAAGTTGTGATTCAATGCAGAATGGGTTTCTAATTCTTATCGCCACATTTCACATTTCGCACTTTGTAGTTATAAAAGTCGTTTTGTGGCTACGACAGCCATAAACTTAATACAAATTGCCGTTCAATTTAGCTTTAAAACAGCCAATAATTAGCGGCATGCAAGCTGTTGTTTTTCTCTCTATAAACAAATCAAACAAATCGACCTTTAGCTTATGTTTTTGTATATAGAGACCTCAGGGTCACATTTACTCTGTTCATGGAGCTCGAATTCCAATTGTATAAGCCATTTTGGGTGTGCTGAATGTTTGGAGCTCTCATCATAATCGCCAGAAAATTATCAGGAGAACAAGTAAGAACGTTGCAGTCGGGTGTAGCCGACTGCACAATACTCGTTCATCGTATAATAACCGCTTAAAACAGTCAAAAACTTAATTATTCATCAATCTTAATTATTATTTAAAAAAATATATATATTTGGAGGAGGTTATCAGAGTTCTGTCTGCCAAATTTCGTGACTTTAGCTATAATTTTGTGGAAGAAATTGATTTTCATGGATTACCCGCTCCTAAAATATATGGATTTCATCGATTTGCCACGTATCCAAAAGAGTACGATCTAAGGAAGTCATCAGTAATTTTTCTAAAAATATTTCTATTTATCTAGCTTATAAACTTAAGGCCATTCATCAATTTTATCGAACTGCCACGCCTCCAGTGGGCGTAGCTGAAAAATCTTAACACTTTATCTGACGCGGGTATACACGAGTATATATTGCGAATTTCAAGCCTCAAGTTTCAAAAGCGGCGAAGAAAATTGCGTTCATACGGACAGACATTGCACAAATCCAATATACTCTTTTCACTTCGTGAACGAGTATAAAACAACGGAAATAGCTAATGTGTGTTGTGTACGTGGCGTATGCGCAATACGTACGTATTACAATTAATGACTTTTGCATTACGAATACGCAGCATTACCCCAACGCTGATGCAATTCGACACCAGCTCGGTCACCTAGGTAGGCAAAGAGCTCCAATCTGAAATAAAATAATGAACAATTGCCCTTTTTTCGTTGTCAACTTTCCCCAAAAGCGGACCCTCCCAGAGATCAAGTACGAGTACGAGTCCGAGTCTGGTTGCGTGCATCTGAACGTTCGTCTATTGTGGTTGACAATTAGAGTGAGCCAGGTTTTAAGTTGAGCTGCTGCTGCTTGTCGCGCGCAAAGGTCAGCTGTAAATTCACACAGCTTGCGTTGTCACAGACCTTTCGACTTTGCACGCCAGTTGGAACTAGTTTGCCTTTGCTTGGCTCAGAGACAGCCGCACAGATTATCGATTATTAAGCTTGGACAACATGCAAAATACACTGCTAGCTATCCTGCGGCAATTGGCTATTGTCCTCAGGCTGGAGGGTAAAGAGTTCAGCCACACTTACAACCCAAAGCACATGAACAGGCTTGCTTCTGTGCTTCCATTTCAAATGCGATTTCGATTTCTGTGTTTCTGTGTTAATATTGATTTTATTTGATTTCTTTTAAGCACAAGGCAAGCCCCAAAAGCAGAACGTCGCGCCAAGCCCCGCTGACATCAGCCCAAATCACTTGGCAAACAGCTGGCGCGTCTTTGGGTGCGTTTGTGCGTGTTTACTTGCCGCCAATTTGCTCGGCTGGCTGCTGTGTTCGGCCACTGTTTATGTCTAAATATGTATTCTTAAATAGTGTTTCTTGGCGCTGCCAGCTCTAGCACACTTTAAACTGGGGTATTTGAACTCTGGGTAAATGTTTTGACCGGAGCGCGTTGTCAGGGCAACCTCTGGACCCGAGGGATATTCGGGAGGGCATGGATTAGGTTTAAAAACTTTCATATTAAACATCAGCACGCACAAACAAAAATACAAAAATACAAATTTAATGTTTAATGTTGAGAGAGAGACAGAGAGCGCAAAAGCTAATAAAAAGCTTTTGGGAGCGCCGACAGCACTTTACACTGGGGGTTGGCACAGCGAATGCAACTCGGCCGGGAGGATTGGCGCTGAGGGGAGCAGGGGCGGCCAAAGGCAGCCTCTGCTTTAACTGGGCACAACTCTGGCCGACATACTCTCTAAGCAACCGCCGTGACACACTTTCGCTTGGAAACATGCAAAAGGGGGTTGCTGGTAGTTGAAGGTAGAGCGAACTAGATGTGGGCTCAAATCGTGAAGGTCTTCAATTTGTCGGGCTCGTGCCTAAAAATCTCATTTGAAGGCACGAAACACACCAAAGTCTCGAATATTAAAGAATAAAGTCAAGTCTATACGCTTTAGATTTTTCATACAATTTACGCCATTTTAGTATTTTAATATGCAAAATTCTACCTAAATTCGGTCAGAAATTTTCGGCATCTCCTGCTAAGCCTTGTGAGTGCGTGCTAGAGTTTTGGAAAAAAGCCAATAAGCCTAAATTATTACTAGCTCTAGCACGCACAATCCTTGCTATCCCTGCCACCAGCGAAGGAGTAATTTCAACATCTGGAAACAATTTAAATGTTAGACGAAGTAGGTTATCAAGCTCTAATATCCATACAATTTTATTATACTCGTACAAGAAGTGAAAAGAGTATATAGGATTTATACAATGTCAGATAAAGTGTTAAGATTTTTCGGCTGTGCCCACTGGTAATTCGATAAAATCGATGTCTCCATTTGTTTTACATTTAGACCTCCTCAAAAAATCTACTGAAGGCGTGGTAAGCCTATAAAAGTCTAAATCAATATCCAAATCCATCTTGGGGCGGGTAACCCGAGAAAATTCCGTTTTTTGCTGACATCCTCTAAATATCGAGATAAAAACTTCGGCCACGCCCACTCCCGCCCCCACAAATTACAAAAATCTATATTTTTCCAAAATAACAATAATACACCGTTCGGCTGTTTAAGGCGTTTATTATATGGTGAAAGAGTATTGCGCAGTAGGTTACACCCGACTGAAACGTTCTTACTTGTTTTTAAACGAAAATATTAACTTATAATGAATAAAACAAAAATGTATTTTTTTTTTTTTTGGTACGGTTCTGTTGGAGCTTCACAAAAAAATGGTCGTACGTGCTCGTGATTTTTTTTTTTTTTTTAATAGTGAATTTCTGTGCTGTGGGCATAGCCCGTATGTCGTGCCTGGTTGTAAAAGCTAACCAGCCATGTTGCGCCTCGTCAACGAGCAAACTGCTGTTAACTGATGCCGGGCGTGGCTCGCGGTCTCCTGAGGCGGGGACCGTAGTCGACTAATGTGATAACACACGCACTTGTGTCTCACTCAGGAACATAGCAACACTTAAACATCTTTGTTACCCCAAATAAAGTGCACGACGAGTAGATATCCTGCACGCGGACTATCGTTGATTTGAGTGTATTCATTTGCATGCGCAAAATATAATGAAAGAAGAATGCCGTTAAAAACGTCTAATTTGGGTGCAGGGTATAAATCCACACCCAAATGCCCAACCCAAGCCCACTGAACAAGAAATGGGGTAGCTACAGTTTATCTAGGGGGTTGGTTTTCTATGCTTAATTCACTCACCATTCAAAGCAGCGTCATTTTTGGTAGTTGTTGTTGTTTTCAGGATATGCGTTGTAATTTTTGTAGCGTCAAATTTTTCATATTTTTGTTTTTTATTTTTTTCCAACAGTTTTGTTTATTTTGATTGCGGGAAAACAAATAGGACACATTTATTATTAAGAAAAACATTGAATTGTATTGTTTTTTGCAAAAAATGTATAAATAGAATAAGTTCTGATTATATTTGTTAACCGCAAATAATGATTGGGTTAGTGGCAGCAAAGCAACAAAAATATGTATATAAATATAAATATAGATGTGTGTGTATATATGTATATGTGTGTGTGTTGTATAATTTATGTGTGGGTGCACTTGAGTGTGGGTATGTTAGCAACTTTTGGAAAAGTCGACAATTGTTTCGGGCTCCATTTATGTGGGTGCAAAGCAAGAAATTTAGTAACGCAGTATAACGGGTAAACATTAAAAAAAATTAAAAATATACACATATTATTATATTATGTACAGCCAGTTGGCGAAAGCTGAATCATACATATGTCTACTCACACTTGCTCCCAAAATGTTTGGAGTGTTTTTTACTTTGTTAAAGGCCACACAACAATGTTGTTAACAATATTAACAGCCAATTTGTACACTGGGTAACAGAACCAACAAACTTTTGTAACAATTTCTAACTACGTTCAAGTTAACTAAAACGTTGTCGCTTATTTTCCAATTTTATAAAAATATCGCCGTTTAGTATTTACTTTAAAATTATTTACGCTTTTGTAAAAAAACCGATCATTATTATTATTTCAATTATTATGTTTATAAACTGCTGTTGTTGAACGCACTTTTTGAGCAAGTTCGCATAGAGACAGATAAGTCCAGATTTTCTCATTGAACGTTGCTTATAAGTATTATTGCAGTATTACTTTTTTATTACTATTATTTCGTAGGGTTTTTCACCAGTCGGCTCAGAGGCAGCGTAGATGGAAACGGAGACTGAGAGTTTAGGAGGCGACTTGACGTGTGATGAACTTTACAAAAGTCGTAAAATTAACTGAAAGAGAGACATTTGTTTCAGTCGAACTTTGTTAAGGCCAAGGCTGCAAACAAGTTTTGAGCCCGAAATTCTAATATCTTTAAAATTGGCCAAATAATCAGCCGAACCAAACCATTTTTTTCTTTTCTAATAGTGGTTTTTAATACATTGTTTTATAATATTAATAAATGGAAAGCGACAAACTAAGGTACGGAAAACCTGGTTCATAACCCGAACCTAAATGCCCGACATTGGTTTAAGCCGAACTAGCGACAAATTTTATAGGGTTTGCAGCCTTGGTTAAAAAACAATTAAATACTTTGCAGTCGGTTGTAGCCGACTGCGCCATTCTCGTTCCCGAAAACGATTTTTATTATTGTTTTTTTGAAAAAATTTCGATTTTTGTATTTTTTTAGGAGGACAGAAAACTGCTCGCAAAAAAAATTGTGCGATCTTTAGTGGATGTCATCAGTAATCTGTCTGACGGAATATATGTATCTAGCTGTAAAACTGAGGGAGATATGTCAACTATAGCGAATCGCCACGCCCCCAGTGGGCGAAACTGAACTGACGCGGGAATACAAGAGTCCCAATATACTCCTTTTACTTCGTGAACGAGTATAAAAACAGTCGCTTTGGCATTGCTCCAACATATTGTTGATATTTTCAATGTCGCGCTGATAAGTTCACCGAATGAAATTCAAATTAAGTTGCGATCGAAACCGACACACGCACACACACACATTAGTTAATGGACTACATTTTAGCTACACTTGGCCAACATAATACATACACACGCACATAGACACACACACATATGAACGCATGAATTTGGAGCCGTTGTTCGAGCGTAACAGCATAAAAAAAACAACAACAAGCGCCGGGAGCAGCAGCACAGCTTCATTGATAACCACACACACAAGTGCATCAAAATGTACGTGTGTGTGTGTAAACAGTTGTTTTGTTCTTGCTTCGTTTGTTTGCCGCACTTCGATATTTACAAGATCTCAACAGACACAAACATGTTTACACAAAATTATTTAAAAGCTGTGTGCACATAATGTAGTTTAATTTTTGCAAAGCTCTCATATATTTGAATTTTCTACATATTTTAACGTTAGCTGCCAAATTTTAGCCGCAAGCGATACACACACCAACACACAAATACATGCAAAACATGCGGGTTCTTGTTGTTTTTGTTACTGCTTGTTCTTGCTCTTTACTTTTTGCATCGGTTTTGTGGGTGCTTCTTTAACAGGCGCAAGCAACAAGATTTGCCGCTGTTTTATTTTGCCCCAAAACACATACACACACACACACACACATATACAGGCAACACAACAGCTATGAGCTCCAATCAGAAAAGAGACTACTAATTATGCAGCAATTAATGTATAATGCACTAATAATTATTTTATTTCATTGGCACTTTTTGCACTTCAATTTTGTAGGTTTGAGCTTAGTTTTCAAAATATAGCACAAAAATGTATATGCGTTCGTACCACCCGTTCGCGCTCAGCTGTCCAATAAGACTAACAGCACTTGAGTAAAGGTCCGATAACGATAGCAAGTTCCAACTCGAACTAGAGGTGTGCCATAGTGGAACTAGCTATTAAAAAAATCTATCGACTACACAGCACAGTCGATATTATCCTATTAACAAGCAAATTACTTACTCAAAATGATTGTCCTTTTACTTATTATCAAACAAAGAATAATATTTATTTTATCATAGAGTCATTAATGATTTATTGCTGAGTGCCACCTCCAACAAAAACTCATAGAAAAAACGGTTTGAACGACTTTCATAAGCTGCCTGCTACAGGACCACGTGTGTTTGGCAGCATGTTTAAATTGAAATTTATGACGTTGTGCAACCGCATACATAGAATTCCATAGGAAGGAGAAATAAAACTGCAAGTGGATTTTTTTTTACATACAAACGCTTGTTTATTTCACTTTACGTTCTTTTAAATATGCTTATTATGCATTCTATTCCGCTCGCTTCCGATGCGATATCCGCTTATAACTTATGCCACTTACACGTCTAAATGAATCCGTTGCTGATTTTTATTTTGATCTCACGTCAAGATTTGAATGCTGATGCTGCTGCTGCTTTCGACTTTATGCGACTTTCCGAGGCTTGTCTGTTATATGCGTGTATATTGAATATTTGTTGTATATAAGTGTATAATATATTTAATTTAATACATAAAAATTACGCGCTTACTACTGCCCAAGCTTGTATTTCTCCCTCTGCCTCTTCTTGTTCTCAATCATCATTATGTTGTCGTGTTTAAAATAGTTTGTGTTTTTTTCTTGTTCTTCTTGTTGTTGTTAATATCAAACTTGTTGCAGTTGCAGTGGCAGCCAATGCAAAGATCATATATAAAAATACAAAAATCATAACATTTTCATATACACCACCCCATATACATATATAGAACTAGGATTAAATATCTCTAAGTCGACCTTGCACAATCAATATCAAAAATTATTATTATTTAAAATTAATGTCCATCCGCACTTTCATCCGCATTGTTGTATAAATAAATGTTTCACTTAATAAACAATTTCACTTCGTTATTTATATGTATGTCTTAAGAACTAAACTCATCGCCAATCCAACGATTTCATATTCGTTTGTTTGCTTTACGTCTCATTCAAGTTGTTGTATAAATTTCACTATTTAGTCTTAATTGTATATGGAAGTTGAAATTGGTACTCAATACATGTTCAGGATCGATCAGCTAGGAAAACAATTTGGGTCTCTAATGGAGGAAAGGTGTATCATTTTACTTGCTACTTGCTATTTATGCATTTAAATTATGTTTATGTATTTAGGCAGCAGTTAATTTGTTTGATTTGCTTTTGCTTTTGCTTTTGCTTTTGCTTTTGCCTTTGCTTTTGAATTTGTTTTCGCTGTAGGTAATACTTATATGCCTTTTCTGTAATTTGTATAGAGCGTTTATAGATTATCAATATCTGTTGTCTAGTCGTAAGTATTGTATGTACTATATAACGGTAATGCTTTCAAATATGCTGAACACCACAATCAATTCCGCTTTGAAATGTTTTGAAGACTTTTTGCTTATTGAATTTCTGATTTTCGTTTGCTTTACACCGACTTTTTATCGATATTTCTTGTTTTTTTTTTATGAGATCGTGCCTTAGGAAAGTGTTTTGTTTGTTTTGTTTTTTTTTTATTTTTGTTTTTTATTCTGTCAGTTGTTTGACTGGGGAAATGTTGAAGAGTTCTTAATATGCTCAAATGCAACGATTGTATCCATAGTTTTGATTAATTCGATGACCTTATGTAGCATTTATGGAATTGTGACTCACTTAGGTTTTCAAGTTTTCATTCGTGATTTTGTAATACTATACTGCTTACAACTTTGCCATTATGTAACGCGTGTATATAAACTCGTATGTCGCATGTGTCCGTGTAAGAGTGTTGGTATACGTATATGTATATGTATGTAGAGTAGATAGATGCTTGTTAAAATTGTTTTTCTTTTTTTTTCGTTTTTTTTTTTTTTTTTGCTTTTTTGTGGGTTTATTTTTGGCTTATTTGTATATGTTAATATTTACGAGTTTTTGATTTTTTGGTATTTAAGAAAAGCGAAAACGAAATGCATTCGAAATAAGTGCTCAGAGGCCAATAGGTTAAAGGGCGTAGAATACGCAGGGTAAGGTAAACACAGAGCAAAAGGAGACATTGCATTTCTTGTTCACATTTAAATTGTTTATACTTATGTAAAAATAATGTACAGTTGTAAAATTACATACTAAAATTTTTCTCGCACAAAATTTGTTTACAGTTTGCGTAACTTAGAATTCGATTAGAATTACAATTATTTTGACTAAAGTTCCTTGTTGTTGTAAAAAGCTGATACATAATTGCGTACTTCCGTATATGTATGTATAAGTTATACATACAGATATATATTTATATATATAAGTAAATATATATAGGTAAATCTATATACGTATGTAGATATATATAAATTTGTATATATGTATATGCTTGTATATGCCCAATACGTTGGGCGCAATTCGAATATTTGAATTAAATACAATTAAAATATTTAAAATTACACATTTAAATATCTGACGCGATTTCTGTTTACTTGCAATATAACTCAGTTCGTGATTTGTGTGCTGGTTGCCGACGACACGCCCACACCCGCCCATGGCTGGGCTCACTTTTAGGACAGTGCTGGATTTTTGTTGCTGTTTGTTGTTGATGTTGTTGTTGTTGTTCTTGTTCTTGTTATACTTTGTGTAGACAGTAGTCAGTTGACAGTTGACAGTGAAAGGCTGCTTTGATACTAAATATTTTGATCTATCTACGATTAAACTCCGATTTGATAGCTGCAAGGAAAAAGGCAATTGTGGATCAGAGAACGGGATATACAGCTGGATGCGAGATCTGCTTACCGTCTATGATTTCGTTTTTCACTTTCTGTATCTCCAGTCGCATTTCGCGCACTATCTCAGCCTTCAGCGTGTCCAGATCGCTGTTGGACAGCGCCAGTGACAGACCATCGCCATTGACCTGCTAAGCGGAAAGAGAGGTTATTCAGAGCGTTCACACACACGCACACACACACACACAACTCACCTTGAGAATGGTCTCCTCGCTGGCACTGCCGAAGCGCTTGCGCATGGGACGCGGCGATTCGCCGCCACTGTTCGTTGTGTTGTTGCCGCTGCCGGCACTGCCGTTGGCTCCGCCTTGCGTATTGGATGTGGTGCCGCTGCCGCTGCCGCCGCCACTGCTCAGCTTGTGTGGCAGCGTATTTGACTTTTCCCACGGCCTTTGTTTCACTTCTGGCTCAGGATCCGGCTACATAGTTTCCGGAAAGTGGCAAAAGTTTAGTTACATTTTTAAAGCAATTTATTTGTTCGACTCACCTCCTTTTTCTCAGCCTGTGCGCGACGCCGGGCGAGCGTCTTGGCCATCTCGTCCATCATGGAGGCCATGCCATTAGAGCTGCGGCCAATGGTGCCATAATTACCGCTACCGCCGCTGGAAGTGCTGCTGCCGCTGTTCTCAGGAGCGGCTGTAGCGGACTGAAGAGAATCAACAGATGAATCGGTTAGTCAATGTCGCAAGCTCTCAAGTTTTGCTGCTGTCACTCACCTTGTTCTTTTTGAGCTTGAACTGCTGCAGCTGCGAGGCCAACGAGCCCATAAGATCGGCTTGTGGATCATCCTTTTTGCCTGCGCCGCCTGCACCCATCCCCGGTGGTGGTGGCGGCGGCGGTGGTGCTCCAGGACCACCTGGTCCGCCTGGTCCGCCTGGTCCACCTGGTCCACCTGGTGGGCCGCCCATGGCTGGTGGCGCAGGCGGTGCCGGTGGCTGTGGTGGCGCTGGAGCTCCATTAAAGATCTGTGGCGGTGCCGGCGGTGGACCACCGAATGTGGGTGGCGGTGGCGGAGGCGCTGGCGCAGCCACTTGACCTGGTCCCCCACCTGTGCTGCTCATGCGATTGAGTGGCGGCGGCATGGGCACACCACCAACCGGCTGCTGCTGCATCATAGGAGGTGCCAGCGGCACCTGACCATAAGGATTCTCCGCCTGCGGCTGCTGTGGCTGCCCATTAAGCTGGACATACCCGGGAGCGGGCATGCCCGCCGCCTGCGGTGGCTGCTGGGGTATCAACTGCTGCTGACTCGTGTAGACGACACTATTGGAGCTGGCCGAGCTCGGTATGTGGGCCGGCTGCGTGGCCCCGTAAATGGGTCCGCCCCCGTTCTGATGCACCGGCGGCATCGGTGGCTGTGGCTGTGTCGGGTATTGATGTAGATTGAGATTGGGATTAGAGTTTGAGAGCACATAGTGGGGCTGCTGGTACTGCTGGCGGGTGGTTGTAACGGTGGTGGTAGCGATGGTGGTGGTGGTGGTGTTGGTTGGTTGTTTTGGTAGTGAGTAGATTTTGTTGGTTGTTTTGTTTTGGGGTATTTCAAGCCAATTCAAGCGGACGTGCGAGTGTTTGGAATGAAATGAAACAGAAAGGTCAAAGTAGCAACATAAGCGGAGCTTGAGCAAGCCCAACTGGCCGACAACACCTACCTGTGGGGGCACATAGCCTGCTTGCACCATCTGTTGTTGTTGCTGCTGCTGCTGTTGTTGCGTAGTATAGACGGGCTGTTGTGGGTACTGTTGCTGCTGCTGCTGTGTCTGGCCGGGTGCAGGCGGAATTTGCATCTGTGGATTGCCCTGCTGCGGCAGGCCATTGGACGTTGGCCCGTTTGCGGTGGGTCCGTAGTGTGAGCCTGGCTGGGGCGCCAATTGCTGTTGCTGTTGTTGTTGCTGTTGCTGTTGTTGTTGCTGTTGTTGTTGCTGCTGCTGCGGCTGTGGCGCCGGCGGTGCGCTGAGGGAATTCCTTTAGTTTGTAAGCAAATTGTGAAGATTCGGCAGTTCGATGCGAAGATTGATCGAATGTAAGTGTGTGTGTGTGTGTGAGTGTGTATGTGTGTGTTAGAGAGCATGAAGAGTATTCAGGACGACGACAACAAACAGAACGATGTGCATGTTACAAGGAAAGCATGTGTGTGTGAGAGAGTGTGTATGTGTGTGTTAGAGAGTGTGTTCGTTTGTGTGAAAGAGAGAAGAAAAATGAACAAAATCAAAACACATGTAGACTGATTGATGACAGGCGCTTGCCCTGGATGCTGATGCTGATGCTGATGCTGCGATCGATGATCGATGATCGGTGATCGGTGATCGAGTACCCACCTGCTGGTGCGATGATGTCCCTGCGGCGTTGGCGGACTCTGCGGTATGTTGTTCTGATTCGTCTGCGAGGTGGGCGTTTGGGCCGAGGGCGTTATGTGGCCGCCAATGCCGTTATTCTGTCGCAAAATGGCCGCATCCTCGCTGGTCATCGTGCGGTAGCCCATATCCTCCTCGTAGCCATTGCCATTTGTAGGCTGGCCGGCAGGATTGTTGACCACGCGACCGCTCAGCACCTGGCGACAAACCAAAAGTGGGAAAGAGAACCATCAGTGAACGGAAAGAGAAAAATATGGCTGAGCAATCACTTACCTCCAGGGCGTGCATCATGGCCCGCGCGAAGTTCTCCGCATCGCTCTGGCTGGAAAAGTTGAGACCGTATACGTACTTGGAGTCACGCCATTGATGGAACGTGGCCGTAGCCTGATTGTATTTGAGACCCTTCAGTATGGAGCAGTTGATGACCACCTCGTGGTCCTGCAGCTTGCGCCCCACCACACGGAATGTGTTATTCTGTTGGTGATGATAGATCTGCACCTTGCTCAGCCCCGAAGAGCTGCCCGATGGCACCCACTTCTTCTGGTTGTCATCGTACACCATCACAGAGGCGCGGGCGCCGATAATGCTTTGCTCACTGCAAACAGATTCAAAAGACATACGCAAGAATAAGTTATGGATATACATACACATATGTATAAACTAACGATAGCTGTGTGCAGACGCATCAGAAAAGCATTAGATAAGCTATTCAAAGTACACTTGACTTGATTTCACGACCACAGCTCTGTTTCATTCCATTCCCATTTACGTCTCGGCTTTCACACAGTTTCACACGACCAGCTGAGTGCACTGATCTCTCTGAGCTGGAGCTGGAGCTGTAGCTGAAGCTTGTGCTGGACAGGAAGCGCAGTGCGTTCGTCGCACATAAATTGCACACCTGTCACACGCAGTCGTCATTGTCGCCGCCGATTAAATAATTCTAATGAACTTTTACGCAACCTTTAACATTTTTTCTTTTTTTCATCTTAATTTTTTGCTGCAGCGTTGACAATTAAACCAGGAAAAGTAAACACGATGCAAGAGCATAGCTGAACGAGAAGGATTTCTCTAGTCGGGAGTGCACGACTAGGAAATACCTTGAACCCAGTTGCGTGCTGTAGTTACATACATTTTAACCCAGCAACAAGCTGCGCACTTTAACTATTATAGTTTCTGAGATATGCTTTCAAAACCGGTTTAAAAAACGATAAATATCGATAAGAGAACGTCACGGATTATCGATCATTTCACATAAAATTGATATGCGTATTGTAGTCTCAGTCTCTTGCTTGCTCGGCATCTAACTTTTGACTGCCTTTATTAGAGATCACTCTCGATGGTCTTTATGGTCTTTATTACATGTCGTGTTCACGATACTTGACAAATATCTTTCTGATATTGTCAGTTACATTTGAATGTTGATTAAATATCTTGATAATGTATTATATACTAATATTGCACAAACTTAAAAAGTCAAAGTTCAGCTCTTCAGCTCTTGTAGTGTCTGAGATACAGACAGATAGTCAGACGGATAGACAGACGTACATGCCCAGCAAATGCTGACTAAGAATATATATATACCTATGGGATCGGAGATGCCTCCTTCTGCCCGTTACATACTTATGCCCAAGACCATTATACCCATTTTACCGATTTTCAATGAGTTCAGGGTATAAAAATGCTGCTAACATGACGTTGATGACAATGACGACAAGAACTCGGAACTCATAGCTCAGATATCCCATTCGTAATCTTGTTGGCAGTCTTTCGTTTGCTTTTCGCCATGCTTGGGAAATGGCAATGCGCCGAGCTGTATGTGTTACTGGGCAAAAGATAATGACAGATTCAACAGCAGCAAAAAACGAGTTGCGATCGCCGTCTTTTTGCTTTGTTTCTGTCTCTGTCTCTGTCTCTAGCTCCGAATGTGGCTGTGGCTGCAGAATTCTCGCAGCCAGCGACTTGGCCGGGCTAAAAGTTGACTAGTTTTGCACTTAAATGGAGCTCGCCACCAAGCGCACAGAGGTGTAGGGAGACGGAGAGGGAGAGAGGAAGGGGACTGGCACAGAGGCAAGTCCACAGCTGTGCGGCCTTATATAACAAACGTACTGGCTTGGGGCCACATTTGCAGCATACGATGTGATGTGTTTCGTGGAACGAAAGTGAAGTTTATCTACGAGATACTTGCAATTTGTTAAGTACCCGTAGCACTACCAGCAGGAAGGAGACACCATATAAATGGATTGTCGTACTCTCTCATATTTGGCTTTACTGACTTTGCGGCTCGTAGCTTTGTCGGCCGAAATGTCCAGAAAGAAAATTGGGAGCATTTACTCACTGCTGGGCAAATAAGCATGTGGCCAGATAATGAGATGAATGCAAATTGCATTCCATTCATGTGGGTCGTTTAAAGACTTCATTAGGACGGGCGCAGGTGAAATTTTCATTTCGTTTTTGTGCTCGAGATGTGGATTAATTCGTGCGTTAAGTTGAATGCAGTTTTCCAGCACGAAAGCAATTTTCTTTTAGCTTTTTAATTGGCGTTAAATTACATACAGTTACCGAGCGCATTGACGGAGCCTGACATGGGAAAGCCAGGCTATAACCCTCGGCAACCAAACGAGCGAGCGATTCTAATTCGATTTTGGATAATCGAGATGAACAAAGAATATGTAATGTGTGCATGTGATACGTGACGGGCGAGAGAAATGTAATGGAAAATATTACGAGACGATTGGATCACGTTTCGTGAACGAGATCTGCGACCTGGGAGAATCACTTGCTTGGTGATTGCAACAAGGACGTCCAAATTGCAAATCGGAGATGGGTTTTATTTTGGGGTTGACTTGAGTAAAGAAATTGAAATATTAAGAGAGAGAAAAAACATACGTTAAACTTGTTGTTGGGCCCCCAATTAATTTATCTTTGACCGAATTATGGCGACGCTGAGGGATGCGTTGTATGTGTTGTTGTTGTTGTGTTTGGTGTTGTTGTTGCAATAGCAAATAATGATGAATGTTGCTATAGAGATGCTGATTTGTAGCTGTTGTTCTTGCTGCTGATGTTGTTGCTGATGCTGTTGCTGTCGTCGTTGTTGTCGTTGTCGTTGTCGAACGTGGCGCTCTAATTGAGAACGACATGGAGTTGGCGAGTCTGGATGGGACAAAAGCAGATACAGCGGGGCAATTGGAAGAGGAAGAGAGAGCCGCGCCAGCGTTAGCTGAGATCAAGTTGGCTACAGAGTAAGAATGCGGCTGGGACGGACGCGGGGGCGGGGACTGGGGCACGGGCAGGGCTACGCACTTGCGTAAAGTGGAAAATATAGCAGTCGATGTGGACAGAGTGGAGGCAGCGGAAGAAGCTGGGTTAGATGTGGTGACAGAGCTGCTGACCGCCGCCGTGCATGTGGATAATGAAGTTGAAGTTGACGTTGTCGATGCTGATGATGATGATGATGATGATGATGAAGCATCGACATGTCTGCTGTGCAGTGAACCAACACCTACGCCGATCGGTACGTACAAGGACTGATCATTGAGCAGCGGTTGTGTCCAGGTGGGCGCTTCGTAGATGGGCGTGGGCGTGCCATGGACCTTGGGCAATTGCAGCACCAGTTGCTCATGCTCATGATAGGCAGTTGCGCTGCGCTGGCGCAGCAGCAAATCCTGCTGCTGGTAATGATGGTACATGGGATGGCGATAGTCGAGCATGTCCAGATCTTGCAGCTCCTCGATGCTATAGTATTCGCTGCCAGCCGCAACCGCAGCCGCAGGCAAAGCCCGGCCCTTGTGCGCGGCCCTGCTGTAAAGGCTCTGGCTGCGCTTGATCAGCAGCTCGGGCTCCTGTTGCTCCTGCTGGGTTGCCTGGAACTCGCACATGGCCACCATCGCGTTGGCGGGCTGATGGTAGGCCAGAATGGGCCCTGCTGGGGCGACACTTCCATTGGACTTCTTGCTCGTGAACGAGGTTTTGGCATAGAGTTTCTTCATGGCCATTAACAACTAGCAAACATTTGCAGAGGCGGCCGAACACACACGCGCACTCACACACACGCGCGCGCACACACACACGCGATCCCACACACAAGTGTTGGGTCACACGATCACAGCACACAATAAACAAATGGAATTAATGTTTGTCTAGGTTCGCTTCACAGACTCTCGTAAGTGCAGCTGCGGCGGCTGCTGCTGCTTGCGGCTGATCGAAATCGAACCTCAATCGAGACTGAACGCGCCAAACGAGTCTCAGTTCAGACCAAGCTCAAGACAGACAGAGAGAAAGAGAGAGAGAGAGACGAGAGAGAGAGAGACGAGAGAGAGAGAGACGAAAACGATCGCATGGGAACCACTCAGAGCCACTCGAGCCGCTAAAAAGAGAGAAAGAGCGGCCAAGTTGATCGACGCGAGTTTGCTCCGAGTGTCTGCGGCTTCGAATTGGGCTAAAGGCTGAATAATTACCTTTCAAGACAATAAAATAATGAGATGTGCTACGGAGGTACATACGAAGTCAAGCCGGCACGCAGATCCCTTAAAATCGTTTAGGCTTCTCTTCACAATTATTCGGTTGCCACTCGACGTTGCAATTAAAAACGCGCTCGCAACGCAGCTTAGACTCAGCCCGTGGACAGCCCCGCTGCCTCCGTTGGCCATTCCGTCAGTTAGTCGTTCACTCATTAGATCAGTCCGTCCTTCTCTGTGCGATAATTACTTAAGAAACGGGCTCAATAATTTATATTTCCCCCCCGAGCGACTATTAAAAGTTCTTTTTTTCCAAACTGTTTTGTTGCGGCGGCATAGCAGTAGGAAGCAAGCACAGGGGCGGGTAAGGGGGGGTTACACAGCTTGTGGCATGCTATGAAAAATTCATATAAAGACATATATGTATGTGAGACTGAAGTCTGTTTAGCCGCTGAGCTGTTGAGCTGCCTGCGGTTGAGTATCTGAATCAGTTTAAGGTTTTTTTTCCTACAATTCCTAAGCGTACATTTCCAATTAACATGGTATTTGTCTACTGAGAATGTTGTTGCTGTTACAGCTCGTTATAATGCGCGCGTCTGGTCTTTAATGCCGTCTGATTTGAGCTACGATTATTGTGCGGCTTAATGGCTTTGTAAGAACGGGCTCGAACCCGCACTCCAAGTCGAACTTAACTGATGAAATGATTTGGCAACTTTTTGGCTATAGCGGCCTTTTTGTTGCGTCTATCGATTGTGGCCAGCAGCAAATAAAAGGCTTACACGGCCAACAAGAAACACACGGTATAACAGGAATTCATATGGAAAATCAACGATAAGCTCAAATCCAAATTCGTGCGCAAGTCCGCCAGATTCATTTAGGCTATGAGTCAAATTGATTTATTCTTGAATTATTATTATTTTACGCGGTTCACTGTTCACATATTGGATGTAAGTCATTGGTTTCCGCATAAAAATATGACGACGAATCACTTCAACTACTTATTGAACTTTGTTTTCATTAAATTTTGGAACCGTCACAGGAAAGATAATATCAAAGTTTATAATACATGTGATTCAGCCATCGCGAGTCACTTTATGGCTATTGCTCTTGAACTTTTTCCCTTTTGGAATGATAACTCAAATATTCGATTAATGCACTGATAAAGTAAATACTTTTCAATTAGAATGGAATTCAAGGGCGTAAGGGAGTTCTGTGAGCTCACTTCAAATCAATTAAACTATTAAAGTTGCCCCCTAATTTTCCGCTTGG
Organism: Drosophila colorata; assembly: GCA_035041545.1. Lineage (NCBI taxonomy): Eukaryota > Metazoa > Arthropoda > Insecta > Diptera > Drosophilidae > Drosophila > Drosophila colorata. Next base: position 1,553,850 of record JAWNLD010000233.1, read on the forward strand.
TTGTTCTCCACAGTCGGAATGAAAAGAAGAGAGAGGAGAGAGAGAGAGAGAGAGAGAGAGAGAGAGAGAGAGACGAGTGCAAGTTAGCTATAGTCTACTTTGGGGCATACCTTAACAACCCAAACTGTAGTTGCAACTCCAGGTGGCGCGCGTCTGCTGCAGTCGCCGGACAAATGTTACCCATTGAACTGTGCAAGCTGAACTGGACGACAGCTAGAGCCAGCACAGAAACTGGGTGTCCAGCTTAAAGCGTGCCGAATTTCCTCGGAGACAGCATGGTAACGACATTAAATGATGACACACCCAGAAAATGAGCGGCAACGCGACTGCGTTTTTGCTTATGAATCAGTTATCAGGCTGACCGGGGACCAAAAGCCCTGACTAAGCAAACATGGCGACTTGGCAGGAAGTCGCCGGATGGGCCACTCCCCGGCCGTGTAAAACGTCAAATAACCAAACAAATTATGGGTATTAACAAAGTAAAGCCGTGAGGCCCCTAAGGGCTGGGTTACACACACATAAATTTCGCTGATGACCCATAAATTTTTGGCTAGCACGTGACGTGGCCAAAACACAAGTTGGGACAGTGGAAGCCAGTGATGGTACAGGTGCAGGTGCAGGTGCAGGTGTTGCGATGTGATTGAGAGGCACTTGAACTGGCCCCAGTTGGGCATATCAATTGAAAAGTCGTTAGCCATTCAACGGCCATTCGAAAACAATTTAAATGACAAAGTCAGAGTTAGACATCGTCATAATTGAAATGTCCTTCATTCAAATCAAGCGCGCCAAATGAAAACCTAACGTCTCGGCGACTGATAAATTACAACAACTTCGCGACAATGTAACATGTCTCAGACACAAAATATACATATACTATACATATATTTTGATGTACACATGTGTGTGTGTGTGTGTATGGGTGTGTGTTTGTATCAAATGAAAACAGACTCGAAATTCAATGTGCAACTTACGTCATTTCGTTCTGTTTGGTTGTTGTTGTTGTTGTTTAGGGGGAAAACTATGCGGTACTTCGAAATATGGCGAGGGATTTGTTGTGCTTTCCTTGGCTTCCACCAGGTGGGGCTCGTCTCCTCGCTGTTTCTCTTCAATTATAATGATGAGATCTGTAAGTGGAGCAAATAAAAAAGCCAATATTCCCATTAGAAGATGCACATCAAATTTGAATAATACCAAGTATAGCTGGGAGATGTGGGTTTGAGTTTTTCTGGGCTTTCGCTGATAAACCATTGAACTGAGACCTTGAAACTACAGCTAGCCCCATAAATAAACTTACCAGCTGCCAAATGGCAGCCAGTGGAAAGCAGCTGCTGAATTAATAATATCCAAAGCGAAATCCAAACAATGCAAATATAAACCGCAGACTTGTAACAATAACTAGAAATATATAAAAACATCGATAGACAATGCGGCTTCTGTTTCATGGCCTATTTACATACTTTTTCTTTCTTTCAGCCTCTTTCTCTCCCTCTCTCTCTCTCTCCCTGGTAGATAATGAAGACCACAGATAGCTAAGGCCATTTACATGATAAATGCAAACTGCGCCGCTTGTCTAATGAATGGGGTCAGTCAGTGCACAGCCCTAGAGAACTAACTAGTCCTAACTAGGTAAGACCACCAAATAGCCCCGGGGCCGTAAAAACGCACAAACGCACAAACGCAGTCGGTGCTACGCAAAATGTGTCGCGCTGCTAAAAAGATTTTTGACCTAGTTCTGTGCTGCCTCCCCTTTTCTAGCTGCCCATGGAGCATGGCTTGCGTCATAGTTTGCTGAAAAATCTGCCCTTTGCGCGCCATCGTAATCGTTATGCGGGCTCGTTCATCCAGCGTCCGCTTTGTTGCCGGAAGTGCGCGAAGTGAGCAGAAATCATTGAGAATGGTTACCACAGCGACCATATCCGCAATGTAATTCTTAACTTCTGTTGACCTGTGCAATAATTGTTTTCATTTGAAAACATTTATTAGGCGCGACAAATCGAGTTGATTACTTATTCGGTCTGGCCGAGAAATCGGCGAAATCAGCTTTGAGTCGGAAGCGATTGGGCAGATGTCGGTAATAGGATAACATTTAACGAGTTAATTTTCACGAATGGAATTCCGTATGTTGACTAAACAAACAAATCCCACAAAGCCATTGAAGCGCAGGATAAATGGGCACATGTGCCGCTTCTTTGTGCCTTGGCCAGGCAAGATCCTCCCCTGCATGGCGGGCAATTAAAAAGTTCAATTCCATGCGCACAAGTGAAATATTATGCACACAATGCATAAGGGTGTTTAAGTCCGCAAACACCCCTGAAACCAGTCGTTGCCAAGTAAGCCAGACCGATCAGAATAAAGCAGACAGGCAGACAGACAGAAAGAGAGTCTGCTTGTTTTTAACTATGCACTTAACCCGAAGGTAATAAACACCCGCCTGTGCTAGCAGGGGCCAACAGTCCCGAGCACCAAATTCCTTGCACTCACACTCATCTCTGGAGGGGAATAAGACACGTTTTCGTCTTCAGTCAACGCACATTTCCAGGAATTTGCATGACTCCTGCGTGGCGTTAACACAGGATGATGTCAGTTGGCATGTCCTAACTTCCACCCCATTCCCATTTCCATTCCCATTCCAGTCCCAATTTCCCCTTCTCTGCGTCGCAAGGAACACCAAAATGTTTGCACTCAAAACACTAACAATTTGCTGTGCCGCATTGCACATGGAAATTTCCCCCATTTCTTTGTTGTGGTTGTTCGCGTGACTCGTTAGATTTGCTGGCGTGCTATTTGGAATTTGACAGCTTTAAAAACAAACATTGAGTCAACCCGACTAACGTCATACAACTTGGAGTATTATTCTTCGAGTGTAATCCCTGTTGAAGTTGATAATCTTTTAGTCTCTCGGTCTCAGTCCAAGTCAACAGCTTTTAGCCAGAGCTGGGAGCACCTCCATTTATCTTTTTAGCACTCGCTTTGCAGCTCATTTTGGCCAAGGCGAATGCGACGCTGTGGCCATGGTCGGGCAGATCCCAAACTGGTTTTACGAGCGCAGAAGGCAGACACCTTTGCTGTTGCTGTTGCCTTTGTCTCTCGCCACTCGGCCAGCACTGCTCGGACTGGGCAAAATTATGTTTTAATTTGGATTGCGACTGAATTTGGGTCGCTACTTCAAAGTTGCCGTCAGGGCTTGGACCTCAGCATTCTCTGAGCGCTATTTGAATTGTGAGTATTGTGAGTGCGAGCAGTTTACCATATATAAAATTGCTGGGAATGACCCAAATCCAGAAGACGAATTATTCAGAGGAATGAAAAACTCCCAGGCATATCAAAATCGGCAGCGATCGATCAGTCAAGCGACAAGCTTTTTGCATTTTACCATGGCAAGGCTTCTCAGCTGCCAGTAAACAATTTTTGCCTCTACAAGCTACTAATTTGTTGTAATCACAGTCGCTCCCAGTCTGAACCCAAACATGTTGTCTTGGTCTGGAGCTACCGCTATCTCAAATTGAACCCAGACGAATCTCAACACATATTTGCAAACGGGTATCTATCGCTGCGGCACGCTCCATTTCGTTCCGAGCAATATCTGTACAAAATTTGAACACATTCTCATTCAGCTTTTTTTTTGTTGTTGTTGATTTGCTTCAGTGGCGGACAGCGCATCAATTTAATGAAGCGGGCAAACATTTTTGGAGTCGCAACCACTCGAACCGAAAAAACCGAAAGAAAAAGAAGAAAAAAACGTCGATAATTATTGAATAATGCTTTTTACAATCGTACCTCATTTTTCCACTCTTCACTCTCGACTGCCTTCGCCAACATCGCCCCGTTTACGCTGTAGATGCAACAAATATATTTCAATAACAAAATATGAAACGAAATAGGGCGCAACAAAAGACCTAAAAGATATATTATTACATTACACACACGACGACAATGGGCAGCGAGCGCGACACTTTTCCACAACCGACCCTCCGAGCTCCAGTTGAAGTCGGATCCAGCATAGTGCAGACGACTTTGTGCAAAGTTCAAGTGAGGAGCGGACATAAAACTATCATAATCATAATATAATCAGCCAGCACATGCATAGAGGGAAGAGCTGCAGAGGTAGCGAGGTGGGCAGCAGCGACAAACAGCAATTTAGCGCGAAATAACAAATAACAATGTGGACAATAAAAACTACAACAACTGGCAGATTGCACGAATGCCAAATACCCTTTAATTCAAATTCATTTTAGTTCACTATTTAAGCAATCCATCATTCCTTAATCGCCTCTCCTTTTCCCATATTAAATGCAATTTAAATACAGAAAAGGGTCCAGGTTACCTGCAAGCGAGTTGTTTATGTTCGTCTCAAGTATTGAAGAGGAAATCTCTCCAAAAGTCCCGGCACTTAGCCAACGTTGCTCCAAGAGTCACCAACTGAACTGTGTGTGTGTGTGTAAAAGTTGGGGGCTAAAAGCAGCAGCAGAGTATTTTTATGCAATCAAAACAAAAAGAAAACTTTGCCGTCAGCTTTTAGTAAGTAAAAACAAAAAGAAACCCGTTGGATGGCTGTGAAATTTCAGATTCAGACCCAGCCCCAGCCCCAGTCCCAATCCCAGTCCCAGACATAGACTGAACGGAAGCACTTCAAGTGCTTGCAATTCCTCTTTGAGCATAGTGCGGAGCGAAGAGCTTTAAATGGAGACTGAAGGGGGGACACATGCTATTGACTTCATATCAGCTTCGGTCACTGTGGCAATTCAATTTCATATTTCTCCCCACTCCAAGATTTCTATGTAATCAGCGTATGTGGCACTTCCCGTCCGAACTTATGGAGCCGAGCGGCAGGGTGGGGAGGAGTGTGGAGGCCAGTAAGCCGCCCATTGCCATTGCAATGAAAAATGTGCGCTTTGCAATATCAGTATTACAATATTATGCTTTTTGGACCACTCTCTTGCACAATTCAAGTATAAACTCAAGGAAACCTCTAACTAGATTTATAAATTACAAATACTAGACTTCACTTGAAGAAATTTCAAATTAGCCACATTCTCGATTTAATTAAACCGAAACTAGCAGAAAAATTACACGGCTTTGGATATCTGAGCGCAATATCTAACTGTGGCTGCGGCTGCCCCCAAACCAATCCGAGCGCTAGACCGTGAAGTTACTGTTAAAGAACGCAGAGAGAGAGGGGCAGAAGGTGGCTTAGTTAGTAGCCCAACTTCCACAAATGTCTATGTTAAAGTCTGTTTCTTGTGGTAAAATTTTTAGGCCGTAAAAAATGGTTTAACGCTTTTGAATACAACATGTTTAAAACAATGTTGTGTAGTACACACACCCATATATACATCCTAATAGTACATGTGTGGTTTTTGGAATTCCTCGCTTAATGGTAGCAGGTTTAATGTAATTTTATAATAATATAAATAGTTACATTTATATATTGGTTCACTTTAAATATAGTTTTGACCATACTTCTTGTTAGTAATAAATGCACTCCCAAATTTCGCCAAGTGCATTGCGCTGCCAGCGGAGGTCGCTGCTTTTTTAACTCAAATTTCATGGCATACATTTTACATTTTTCCGTATGTGTGTGTTGTGTGTTGCTTAGGATTGTGAATGATGATTTTCTTGATATCATGTGCACTCTAGCCAATGCGATGGCCTCCAAAGCAAAGCAAAGCCAAAGCAACCAAGACAATGGAACGAAACGCCTGAAAAGCTGCCACTTAAGCGAATTTCGTTCTCGGTTCTGCTTATCTGTGCAGTTCGTATATTTGTATCTACAATTTATGCCATATGAGCGGTATACTTATCACGCATATGAATACATAATGTACTCAAACTCATACCCAGACATAATCTGCGATGCTTTCGTCTGCGGTCTATGCGCACTTAAAAGGCAATCGCTTTTTTTGCCCAGTTGTGTTGGATATGGAGGTGTTTATTTGTTCGCCATGAAAATTCTCAAATCAAAACGGGAAAATATCAACCATAAGTTAATTGCCGCTTCATAAAAAGAAAAGACCAAGCAAGAAGGTTGCAGTCGGGGGTAACCGAATGCGCAATACTTGTTTACAGTATAACATTAGCGCGGGAACGTCCAATTTATTATTGATATTTTTTAAAAATATCGATTTTTGTAGGTTGTGGGAGCGAAAGTGGGCGTAGCCGAAATTTTCGGCTCGATTTTTAGGGGAGGTCATCCGAAAACTGTCTGTAAAATTTGGTGACACTATCTCTAATATTGTGGGGGATATGGAATTTTGACAGTTACCCACCCCCAAGATGTATAGATTTGCTCGATTTGGCACGCCACCAATATATATGTATATCCAACAAAAATTGTTTTGCAATCTTCAGAGGATTCTTTCAGTAATCTGTCTGAAAATGTATGTATCTAAACTAAAGGAGATACATATGTAGATTAAATCAATTTACCACGCCCCTAGTAGGCACAGCCAAAAAATCTTAACACTTTATCTGATACACGAGAATACATACATTCCAAATTTCAAGTCTCAAGCTTCATACTAATTGACGGGCATTGGACAAACCCAATATACCCTCTTCACTTCGTGAACGAGTATAAAAACTGAGCTGACATTACAAGTCGATAACTGATATCAGAAGCCACTCCCCGTTCCCGTTCCCGTTATCGATTCGCTTGCCAGAGAAATGCAAAAGTTAAAATTTTCATTTCCTTAGTTTGTTCGGTGAAAACAAAGCCAATAAATTGTATAAATGAAAACAAATAATAATTATAAACAAATTATGAAAAGAACAAGCAGCCAGCGAGAAATTATTTGGCTGGTGGAGAGCTAAGTGCCAAATAAGGTAGGCGCTCTAATGAAAATCAAAACACGTTTCATGCATCCGATGAGCAGAGACGGACGGAGACAGGCAGGCCCAAGAAGACTCATGAATTCCAATGAATTATGCAGGTGACGTTGGCGCACCATAAAATTGAATATATGTACACAGTATAGTATATTGTTGAAGCTTTAAGGAAAATAGCAATGCAGTTGTTATCATTGTTGATGTAATAATAAAGTCATTCGACAAGAGTGTGGAAATATGGAAAGGAAGCTAGCGATGACCACCCGGCATAAGAGTGTCAAATAAAGATAAAGATAGATATATATTATATTGTTATTTTCCTTGCCCGCATTGTCAAACCTTAGCGAAGAACAAAGAGACAAGCAAACAAAACAGAATGAAGTTTTATTGGATGCTGCGTAGGAGGGAGTCGCGGGTCACACTGGCGGCCAAGCGGAAATGTTAATTGCATTTGCGACAGGCAGAGTTCATCAGTCAATGCATTGATCGGCAAGCTGCCTGCTATGACACGCGATTAAGTTTAGTCACAAAGCGAAGCCAGTTTATGATTCAGTTTCAGTTTCAGCTTCGCAGCGAACGAACACATAAACAAAACATAAACAAGAGCAAAAGGTAAACCACAAGGAGACTGCACGAATACGTGGAAAAGTTGTGGCGATTTCTTGGATTTGTAGTATTCACAGTTTTAGTCATCATTAAAAATGCCGAGAAGCGAGTTGAACGTAAACAACTGCTCAAGGGGTACGCAAGGTACGCATTATATATGAGAGGATGGATAGCTGCAGGGGCGTAGGCAAAGGGGTTATGTTTTTTTTTATTGGTTTAATCTTCTATCTAAATATATATTTGGATATTTGTAAAAACAACTCGTGTATTACTACTCATATTACCAACCGAAAGTGGCTTTACAGTAGTTTATAAAAGATATTCATGTATTATAATACTATATAAAATTTTAATTATTATTATCTGCCTTTTATTAAAAAAATGAATATAAAGATAATTATTTTAAACCCATGCCCCCAAAAAAAAAGTCCTACCTACGCCACTGGAGGGCAGGCTGATAAAACCAAAAATATGTACGCACGATATACAAATTTCAGTTTTCGTTCTTATCTTATCTAGAAGTTGCGCGACCCCAATTGCAGCTGCTGCCGGGTGGGAAAAGTAGGCTAGCACTGCTTAACTCAAAAGTATCTGGTACCTGGAGTTTGCTGACGGTACTCGACGTTTCTCTCCACAAATCGGTATGCACAAAAGGACAGCAGCAGCTATGCAACACTGGCAAGCAACAACACAAAAGTGCAATTGCAATGCAAAAACAGGCAGCAGAAATAAATGCAAATTTGCCAGCGTCAATAACAAATTGTGTACTTTGATTTAGTTATTTTTTTCTACCTTTTTTTGTTTTTGTTTGCTAACTGGTTTTGGGCTGTTTTGTGTGTGTGTGTGATAGTGTGAGAGAGCTACGGGTCTTTGGCCCGCTTCATTCGAACAGAAAAAAAGTGAGTCATGTGGCGACTCCAGTGATGCAACTGGCTGTCATTTCGTGGGTGGTAAACGGGAGGGAGCTGGAAATATGGTGGGAGTCGGGTCGAGTCGGGCCTCTGCGGTGCATTGACATTTAAATGTTGCAAAGCGGAGAAACCAAAGCCAACTTTGGCTGGCATAAATTAAAGTTCAAACAAACACGATAAAGATGAAGGAGAAGTGGAAACATCAACAGCCCCACCCCTCGCTCTCGCAACTGGCGCTCGCACACTCGCAAATTGGCAACGCTGGATTTTGTTTGTTTGGCAACATTCGGAAAGGAGTTGGAGAGCAGAAAGAGAGAGAGAGAGAGAGCCTGCGCCCAGCAACACAAAACCGAGAACAATAAAAGAGAAAGAAGGCGGTCAACGCGGTGGAGCAGTCGAGGGGAAACGCACAAAAACAATTAAAGCTGGCACAGGACACAGCTGGCTCACACACATACACACACACACACACAGAAAGAACACCAAGTATGAAATGAATGCAAAAACAGGTTTAGACGCTGCAGACGCGACAGCTGTTAAAGTCTCCATCGGCCCGGGAGACTTGAAAAGTGCGGAGCTTACACTAATTTAAATAAATTGTGAAAAAGGCATAATTATTCAGCTAGCAGCCGTACACAAAAAAATATACAAACACACACACACACAGGCAGACGCATGCGAAAAAGGGCGTGTTGTGTGAAAGAAGAAGCAAAAAGGGGAGCAGGAACGAAGAACGGGAAAAGGGAGCAAAAAGCGGAAGTCGTGGGCAAAAACATGCGCAGAAAATGCATCGGCGGCCAACTCGAAGCGAGATTCTCTGCAGATCTCTTGCAGATGCAGATTATAAATAAATTGATGAACAAAAAAACTTACCACAACATTTTCCCTAATTCCACAGTGAAAATGCGTTGGTGTTGGTGTCTGCTGCAACTCCCTTTTTCCTGCTTCTGCCAGCGGCAGTGACGCACACACACACACACACACACACACACACTCTAACCGAGCGGCGGCGGGCGAAGACAGCACAACTAATCGCCGATAAAAGTGTTTGCAGGGTGTCTTCGGCGTTTTTTTCTTTTTTTATACTTCTTACTTTTTGCTTTTTATTTGTGTCGCTGCGACAGAAAAAAAAGAAGCCGCAATTTTAATTCAATTTATTTAGTTTTCAAAATCACTTTACTTGCACAGCACTTACACAAACAAACACACTCGCACGCACAACACACACACATGAACGAAGAGCGAACAACTAAACTCCTTTTCAAGGAGTAGAGACACAATTTTTTTCGGCTACTTCGTTTTGTGCTGCAACTCCGCTTTTTCGGTGCAGCTTGAAAGGAACTTTACACAGATGTTGTGCAGCGATTGAAACTGCTTTTGCTCGCCTGCTTGCGACTGCGATTTTTTATTAATTTTTGCACAACGCGTTTAAAGCGAATTAATTTTGGCCAAATTGCGACAGCGACAACAACACACCAGCGCCATATTTGATCTGATGTAAAAAGTAATGTACGAGGGCAGCCCTGGTTTAGCAGTTCGCTTAACAGCGGCAGTCATTAACATTTCCTAAAATGCTTTAACAGCGAATTGCTGGTAAAAGTTCCGTTACGAGTTTTTAGGTTTTATAAAAAATATGTAAATACCAATGTTATTGTTGAAAATGGATTATATATAAACAAATCCAGAATATGTGAATAGTAAAATATTAATATAATCGTTTGCTTGTTTCAGAAAACATTAACATTTAACAGCTGTAAACTGCCTTCTAATAGCATACATATGTTACTCAATAGAGCCAAAACGTAACATCAGTGTTAAGTGCATAAATCGATTTCTTTCTGTTAGTTTTCGATAAACTCACTTCGCTGTGCAACACCAATATATCGAGTTGATCAAAGAGACAGCAGAGTGCGCCAAACCTGAAAAAGAAATTGAGAATAAAAAGTCGAATAGTTTGGTATCCTATAAATGACTATTTTAATTTGCATGCACCGTGCGATTAATTTTGTAACATTGCGGCGGTATAAAATTAAATTAAAATACTCGGTTACTTAAACAAATAAATTACGACTACTCCACTTTACTAAAAAAAAATCGCAGCACTTGTCTAATATATTGCATCGCGGTAGCTCTCCACAAAGCTCTGCACCAGTCTCGGCAGCTCCGGCGCCCGACACAAATACTTGTGGCCGTAGCCGCGACTGCGGTCAAACCGATGGAACTCAACTGGCCCCCAAGCGCGACTGCGCTTGTCCAAGGCAATGCGGTAGAGCCGGTAGCCCAAATGGAAGGGCACCACGACATCGTCCTCGGCGTGCATGATCATAATGGGCTGAGGAAACTCATCCACATGCTTGTCTGACTCGAAGCGCAGGCGATTGCTGTACATTGGCTGCGAGATCGTAAAGTCGAACCAGGGCAGATGGCGAAACGGTCGCGAGAACGGATGCAACCGGATCTCGTCGCGAATGTTGGTGAACGGACTCTCGAGTATGACGCCGCGCGGTCCACGCTCCTTCAGGCTCGCCAGCTTGGCGCACATGTGCGTGGCCACGCCAGTGCCCAGCGAATGGCCCCATATGTAAATCGGATTGGAGGTCACATTGGCAATGTACTCGAAAACCATCAGGGCGTCCCGCACGACGCCATCTTCCGTGGGCGCCACAGGATCCGAATCCGCGTAGCCGCGATAATCGAACGAGAACACATGATAGTTCAGATGCCGCAGCAGCTTGTACACCTCGGAGCGATGCCCGCTGCCCCTCGTGGCAGTGTTGCCATGCAGATAGAGGATCACGGTGCCGCCGGGCACGCGCAATAAACGCTCATAGAACAGCTGCTCGTTCTCCGGCACAATCACGGGGAACTCGGCGCGCAGCGAAGGCGCCAACTGCTCCAGCTCCTTGTTGTTGTCCTCGGTATTGCTCGGCTGGGGCAATTGCTCGGTTAACCCCGCTGAGATGGCATCCTCCTCGTAGGCCGCCTCCACATGCAGCTCCCGCTTAAAGCGACGCACCGCGTTCTTGGGCAGCACGTGCCAGACCCCAATGCGGACGCCGTCGTCATCCTCGTCATGGTCCTTAACGCTGATGTAGAAGTTGCGCGTGGCGTAAAGTCCAATGCTCTCTGGTCTCGTAAGGTCCAGGCCCTTGGGATAGGTGACTAAAAGAAGCAAAGAATGGGGGATGTATGAAAATAATCGATGTATCTGTATTATGAATTTCACTTACTAAATGTGAGAAAGAGTATGCCGCGCTGGAGAGTCACGGAGGAGCGAAAGGCCAAGGGCAATAGCACGAATATGACGAGGAACAGCAGCAGGGCTATCACCAGGAAGGGCAGGCCGACTCTGTGGAGGAATCGCATTGTTGGCAAATTAATCGTTGGTCCTGTGCGGAATCATTACTTTAAGGATACTGGAACATAACAACTACTGAAGGAAATACTACACACAAAATGAAATAAATTAAATACAAATGTATGTTTGATTAACATGTATGCACGGCAGGGCAGCTGGGTTCATTGTCATTGTCAACTTTCTGAAACGGAAGCTAAAGCTGAAGCGGAACACGGTTAGGATTGTCATCTCTGGGATCGCGAGCGATATATGCTAAATATTTATGCCACGATGCAAATTCATACATTTAAATTAAAAATATAAAAAAAACACAAATGATAGTTACACAATAAACAATATACACCTAAAACTCTTTTTACACAAATTGTTTTGCTCTTTTTAAACGAATTGATTTGATCTAAAGCGATTTGAAATTTCTATGAATTTATTTATTTTATTCTTATTCCTTACAAATTATACATTTTAGCTTTGCATTATATTTTTCTTATTACTCGATTATATGTGTATTTTTTGTTTGAGTGAAATTCCCCGAATTATACATATGGTTACATATGGTTCAGCTTTACTTTTTTTTATATAAAAGAATTTCTGACAATATTTTATAATATAAATAATAAAATAAAATACAAATAATAACAAATAAATTCTTAGGTTAACTCTCAAGAACTCTTTTTCCATATAATTTTTGGGAACATATCTATTATATAAAAAGAGATTTAGGTGTATACACGTATATATGTATATATACATATATGTAGTATATCAAAGCAGGCAAATTTCATGTGTTTACAACGATTTCAAAATAAACTGACAGCAATTGGAATTTTCGGTTACGATAGGGATCGTTGCGATCGAGCATAAATACTTACAGCCCAGTCAGCCAACTAATGAGGATCGTTCCGGGAATGATCGTTGCACAGAAAACTAAATTTAAACAACTATGAAGCTCGTACATTGTGCGCAATGCGGTTGATGAGAGCTTCCCTCGATTACGATACGGATTATTAATATTTGTGTATGATTTACAATATTGGAGCGTTCGAGCCTTTGTTAAATTTAGCAGAGCGATAAATTAGGGCTTTCAGTGGTGTTCAAGTCAAATTCAATTCTGTGTGAGATTCACTGATTTTTACAAACGTACTAAGCGTCTAGCCGAAAGTGGGGAAGAGAATAAACAAAGTTACTTGATTATTAGCTTAATAGACACACCAAATACATAAATGAAAGCATGCAAAAGACCAAACTAGCCAACTGCGAAATGACCCAAACAAAATAATAATAATAACTGTGACATATGTATGCGCCTTAAAAACTTTGTACCCTGTTGCTGATAAGGCGGAAGGCGGCTCTGAATGTGGCCAGTTTGGTGACGTTTAGTGACACATGGGTGCGTGATGTTTCGTATAATTTGCTGAAATCGCACACACAATTATAGATAATGAGTCCACTTTCCGCAATCAGCAACCAGCTACATACCCCGATAAATGCATATGGTTTTATAAACTTAACGCAGCCCAAAAACAGCGAATTTGTTGACTACAAGTTATTTGCAGGAAGAGCTAACTACGCGTTAATTACACAAAAAACACTCGAATTCACCTCTTGAAGAAATGCCGCCTACGCGCAAAGAGCATAACTGCAAATAGACAATAAAAGAAACAGCAAAAATAGAACAAAACATTCAGTTAGAAAGTTTGGATTAACGATAAACAACAAGTTCAGCCAGCGATCAATGGGAGAGTGAGAGAGAGCACAAACAAAAACAACATGAGGAACTGCAAATTCGACAATTTAATGGTATTTAGTTTTTGCTGAGTTAACATTTATGTTGCGAAAAAATCACAAACTTTTTTCGATTAAGCACCAAGGTAAAACGCAGCGTTGAGGCCAACGCGTTAAGTTGTATGCGACTGTCGACAGCCCCCAAAGCAAAACAATGCAAAGTTTTGATCGCGCCAGAGCGCAAGTTTACTCTCTCTACGATAGAGAGAGCCACAGGTGGTGCAAACAATTGTGAGCTCTTTCAATTGTGACGTCACAATATCGGAATTTTGCGTGATAGGACCACAATATCACATATCCAAATTTTGGACATTATTAACTTTAAATACTATAGCTTTGATTACAGCTTTGTATGGATCTATAGAAGCTAAAAATTGAACGCTTCTCAATTGCAGCGCAATGTAAACAAAACACAAATCGCTCTCTTTTATAAGGCAACTGTTCTTTGCGCAACCTTTAGATCTCTCAATCGTGAGCAAATCTAAATCTTTTACTCTCTCTCACTCTCACTATCTGTCGCCGGACAGCTGATCGTGTGAGCTAAGGCACTTTATGCATAGGCGTTTATTTTACATTAACTTGAATTGAATATGAATGGTAAATATATATAGTTCAATTAACACTAATTGGATTGCTCTGTTGGTGCACTTACCGGCGTCTTTGTTGGGAATCTTTATATATATATATGAACGTGGCAAATGCAGTGTCAAGTTTCGATCAAAATATTTGGATATTTCTCGTCTAATGCAGCATTATGCGGTGTTCAGATCTGTAAAGTGCGAAACTGCGTTAGTTTTGTGTGGGCAAAGCACTTTCTGGCATTTAATTACAAGTGTCTTCGACATTGTCTTGTCGATTCGTCGATTTCTGTTAGTTGAGGTTGTAATTTATATAATTTATGTTAATCGCAACACGACCAAAAAGTTGGAACAAATTTGCAATAAAATAAATTGTTTTGAACACACAAAGCACTTTTTTAAGCTTCACTCGTAGCTGCAACAGTTCAAGTATTTGGTAATTAAGATTTATTGGATTTTTTTTAAGAACGGCTGCCAATGTGTGCACCCTGCTGGGAGAACAGCTGACAATATGTCTAATCGAATATGCGATAGCTTTGTTAAATTAAATTAGTAGTTAGTTGATTTTTATGTATATATATATAAATGTGTACTGACTTTTTGTGCAACATGCAAGATTTTTGTGATTAAATCCACTTGACACAACCTATTAACTTACTTTGCCCGAACCACCCTGTCTGACTGTCGATTAAATTGGTTTATTCGATTAGTAATCTTCGCTGTTAAGACCAGCACTGCAAAATGTTAAATTTTCGGTTGCCATAAACAAACAGTGAAAGTGCAATTACGAACTAAATGAACGACAAACAGGGACTCAGTTCGCACATTCAGTTTAGTAAGTCGTTCGATCGAACTTATTCCGAACAATTCGATACAACTCTAGTTAGCAATTAGTTGAACGCAACGGCAGTGCCGCAACGAGAGAGAGAATGAAGAGTTTGGACGAAGTTAAAACAGAATATCCGCTGCACTGGCCGATCTGGAATGGCAACGTTGAGGAGCTGCAACAACAATTGCAGACCGAACAGGTTCGTGGGTGGGTGGTTGGTTGGTTAGTTGGTGCCTTGGGTAGGTGTGGTTGCACCCCCAAAGTGGACGGGGACGGGGACAGGTGGGTGTGTACTAATTGAATTAGTGCCGCAATGACTCGATTGCAACAACAACAACAGATACAAAAACGTTAACAGCTCAACTTTCAGATTGATAAGGAAAAAATCGATCCGCGCGGCCGCACACCCCTGATGCTGGCCGTACGCCTGGCGAATCTGCCGTGTGTCAAGTGCCTTCTAGCAGCCAAGTGCAATGCGACCTACGAGCATGCTGGCTGGTCAAGTAAGTCGCCTTACCTCTCTCTCACACTGCCCCTTCTCACTGTGCCCGTCTCCCTGTCCACAGTTGTGCAGGAGGCCGTTTGCACCGGGGATGTGGACATCCTGACTGCCATCATTGAGGTGCGTGACTTGCAGCGCCACGTGCAACGCGTGACGCACGTGCCCCGGCTGCTGCAGCATCTGCTGGACGCGCCCGACTTCTACATAGAGATGAAGTGGGAGTTCACGTCGTGGGTGCCGCTGATGTCGCGCCTCTGTCCCAGCGACACCTACAAGGTGTACAAGCGAGGCGCCAACGTGCGCATCGACACCACCCTCCTGGGCTTCGACAACAACACCTGGCAGCGGGGCAACCGTTCCTACATATTCAAAGGCGGCAGTGAGTGCGAATCCATGCAAGAATTCCAGCGTCTATGTATCTATAACTATGGCATTCAATTTGCATTTATGTAGAGGAAACGGCGACCATGATTGAAATTGATCACGACACCCACGAGGTGATGGTGGAGCAGATGAGCAGCGATATTGGCGATATTGTGGCCATTCCTCCGCCGCTGGGCACAATTCGGGCGCGCCTGGCGGCGCCCGTCATTACCAACAACATCGAGATGGAGAAGATCAGTTTCGAGCGCAACAAATCTGGCATTTGGGGCTGGCGCAGCGAAAAATCGGAGCTCATCAACGGCTACAACTGCAAGGTGTACGGAGCTAGCAACGTTGAGTTTGTCACAAAAACGCGAATGGACCATCTGAACGAGGACCAAATCAAGGTAACATTTAACAAAAACAAGTAAGGCCTTTGCAGTTGAATGTAACCGACTGCGCAATACTCGTTCAGAGTATACTAACAGCTTAAAACGGAGGAAAAAGATCTTTAATATTATTGTTATTTTGAACAAACTTAGATTTTTGCAATTTGAGCGGGCCGGGGTGGGCGTACATTTTCGACTAGCTATTTAGAGATCATCAGAAAACTGCCAGCCACATTTGGTTATTTTAGCTCCTAAATTGTGGGAGGTATGAATTTTCGCCCCCATATATATATAATGATTTTTTTTATCGATTTGCCACGCCCCCAGTGAGCGTATCTAAAACAATTTCTTGTACCTTCTTTAAAGGAGGTTATTAGTAATCTGTCTGAAAAAATATATGTATCTAGCTTTAAAACTGAAGGAGATATATTGATTTTATCGAATTGCCACGCCCCCAGTGAGCGTATCTAAAACAATTTCTTGTACGTTCTTTAAAGGAGGTCATTAGTAATCTTTCTGAAAAAATATATGTATCTAGCTTTAAAACTGAAGGAGATATATCGATTTTATCGAATTGCCACGCCCCCAGTGGTCGTAGCCAAAAAATCTTAACACTGTATCTGACGCGAATATACATCAGTATATATTCCAAACTTCAGGACTCTAGCTTCAATAGCGGCGATGGACATTGCACAAACTCAATATACTCTTTTCGCTCCGGGAACGATTATAGTAATACAAACAATTGAGAATGCTCTACAAAATCTTGATCAATATTGTATATTGGAAATTTGATGAAGTTTTTACAGTAGTTCCTATCACTCGCTTTCAGAACAAGACGGCTCGCACGCCTCTGCACAGCCTGCTGGGTATTGCTGACGAGGATTATGTGCCGCCAACGGATGTTCCTGCAATCAAAGAGGCCCCGCCTTCGCCGCGTCCCGTCGAGGCAGCTTCTGCTGCTGCTGCCTGCAGTGAGAATGGCGACCGCGCCTCGCCCACTGTTCAAGCTGAGAGCAATGGCAGCTCAGCCTGCGGATCGGGCGCGAGCACGCCCCAGTTGCTAATCACGCCCGAGGAGTACTTCAGTGCCGAGGTGGATCTGCAGGGGCGGGATATTGGCAAACCAAAGAATTTAAGCACAAAGGTGCAGCGCTTTAAGGCCAATCTTTGGCTGGCCGAGGAGCATCCCATCCGTCTCCAAGAACAAGTGCTTCCCATACTGGATCTCATGTCGACGATGGCCAGCCCTCACGTGTCCAAACTGAAAGACTTTATCACAATGCAACTTCCTTCCGGTTTTCCGGTCAAGGTTGAGATACCGCTCTTCCATGTGCTCAACGCCTGCATCACATTCGGCAACGTGTTCGCTATGACCACGCCAGTGGATCACGTGGCCACGCTGCAGGAGCAGGACCGCGTCACATGCTTGGTGGACGATCGCTGCTTCGACATACCCAGCCACTATGTCAGCCGTGGCGGCGACGCGCGCCGCCAGATCCCGTTGGACGAGGACGACATGCTGCAGTACGCCATCGAGCAGAGCCTGGCCGAGACGAGTGGCGCAGGCGGTGCATGCGGCCTGGACAACGACTCCGACAAGGTCGACATCTGGGAGGTGCTCCGCGGTCAAAATGCTGTCGGCACCGAACTCCTGCCCGAGGACGACGAGCAGCTGCAGCGGTAAGAAACTTGCATATCTCGAACGATTTATCCGTCTGGTTTTAACTTGTGCGCCGTAACGTAACGCTAGCAATGCCCGTTCCCGTTCGAATCGGCGCACCCTGCTCACTCCCAGCCAACTCTATGGCCGCTATTCGCCATCGCCTTCGCCGTCGCCATCGCCCTTGATCATCTCTCATCTGGCACCGCCGCCGCTAGAGTCGCAGCAACGCAGCCGCTCTGCGTCGGCGGGTGCGCAGTTCAAGAACGATATCAGCTACATGAAGAAGATCTTCAAGTGATCTACTTTCCACTACATTTTCACCTCCTTCCTCATTCAGACTTCCAACGTATTGCTAGCAATCACTTTACCCAAGCTTTGTGTGTGTGTGTCTTTCTCTGGTCCTTTACAGGGTGCTGCACGAGTCGCTGTTGGGCGCCCAGGGCAACGCGAGCGGCTCGCCGGTCTCTGAGGATGACGACGATGGCGGCTTCCGGTACATGGACTCCGATCTGGCCATGGCCATGCGTCTATCCCAGCAGGAGCAGCAGAAGTACGAGCTGGAGCGCCAGCGTGAGCAAGAGATGATCGAGCAGGCGCTCAAGCTGAGCCTGCAGGAGCACTAGCCATCCCACCACCACCACCACTACCAAGACCCTTTGAACCAAGTAGTTAACCAAATCTAACCAACCAATCAATCAGCAGTCACAAGTCTGTCGTCAATGAAAGTGAAGCAAGAGATCCGCCTTTTGTCGATACCAAAATTGAAATAGTTTATATATGTAATTCTAGTATGTAAAAATTGCGCCTATGTTGTACATTTTTTTTTAATTATTCTTGGTTTTGCACTCCCCCTATGCGGTAATGATGCATCCTTATTTGTATTGTGATATGTAACTAAACAAAAAACCAAAAGAAAAGAACAATTTCCCTTTTAGCCCTGTTCGGGTAGGGAACGTTCTTAAGGTCTCAACTCGGAAACTCGCGCGTTTTAACGGCATCACAAGAAATGTATATCACAATGTCTACATGCTAAATTCATGTAATAACTCTTGCAAAATTATTAACTATTAAGGCCAAGAACAGAGCTCCTAGGGGAAAAGAGAAGATACGCGTCACGTGCATAAAAATCATTGCTTACACTGTCAATCAATCGTCGGTCGCCGGGGCAAGTTTTCTAACATTCTGATTTATTTATACATATATGTATATTAATCTACTCTATCAATTAACTAATCAGCATTATCAATATTTTAATACAAGTGAAAATTTTTTGTGAAAATTAAAATATACAAAACACACAAAATGGAAAACAAACCTTTTACGACAATTGTGTTCCATCATATAATATATATATATATATATATATATATATATATATATATATATATATATATATATATATTAAGGGCGGTTATCGGGTCGTTCTCACAACACAATATTATTCTCGCACGTTGTCCGTATTGATCTTAATTCCGTATAAATGAAAAGTACACAACAAATGCTAAAGCAAACAATTATATCTAATTCGACGCTATATACAAAGACATATAAAGTTTGGACAGAACTTAACACATTAAAAGTCTTACAAACTCTTTGGATATCCCTCCTTCGACTACGGCAAATGGTACTGAAATACTATATGATGTATTTATATATGCCCATTACGACAGTTCAGAAGCGGGTTTGATTGACTGCAGAGTAGCAGACGAAAGATGAATCTCCCTAGGCGCATCTTGATCTGTTGTGATCAGTAGTTTTGTTAACAATGGGAGTCATAAGTACGGTCGTTGAATGATATGTGGAGACTGGGGAACTACTTAAATGTACTTGAAGCATTTCTGCTTGTCGTGTGGAATTCGCGTCTTGAAGAGTATTGAATCGGCTCGGTATTGAGTGTTGAGCAGCGGCGTGTAGCCAAACACCTGGCTGAAGAAATTAATGCACTTGTGCCGCTCCTGGAAGTGCGTGTCATCCTCGCTGAGGGACACCGGACAGCCGGGACAGCGGAAAGTCCAACGCGAGGTAACCTTGACGGGTGGCCGGCGCGTTAAATGTGAAACGAGAAAGTTCATGGCAATATCCTCGCAATTCATATACTCGTCCACCTTGTCGCGTATGGCCTGCGGCAGGTGGTAGGTGTACAGGTACATATAGTACTTGTGAATGAAAGCGGCTCCCGTTAGCACCATGCTCAGCTCACAGCTGTAGTTGGAGTTGTAGTGCCACATGTTATTGCTGCTCAGATCCCAGGCGTGGTAGCGACCTGGGAAACCGACGACGCGGTCGCGATGCTCTCGCCACACGCGGAAACCGAACAAGATCTCGTCGTGCCGCAAATGGGCATCGTCATCCACGGAGAGAACCGCTTCCGTTTCAATTACATCGAACGGAAGGAAGCGGTTGTTCAGAGAGTTGCGCGGCGCGCGTACAACAGCGACGGGCACGCCAATGTCCGGCCAGCGCAGGTCGTCCAACGGTGGCTTTGGCGAGTTCCACACGACGACCACTTTATGCAGATACGGCAGACCGTAGAGGCGGCCCAATGAGTCCATGAGCACCTGCTCACGTTCGTACGTGAGTATAACGATGGTAAACTGCTCGCGTGGATAGTTGCCGCCGAGTGCTTCACTGAATTCCTTGCCAGCGCCGCCGATTCCTTTGCCAATTGGACGGAATCCCGTGTGAGAGCCCATGAACTTGGCCTCGGACGGAAGAGCCGGATCAAAGGGCAGTTGCGGGTACAAGAAAAATGGATCCATCCAATCGTTCCACGCTTCCTTAGACTGAATGCGTAGAATCGTGTAGTTGCGGCGGAACGAGGGACTCGGATAGGGCGGCTCAATGGGGCCAAGCGATTCCTCCGGCTCTGTGTCCATGCCCACCGGCGGCTCCGACTTCAACGGTATAAAGGTGCTATTGAAGACACTCTGGGCGACAACTGGTGGCACCGGGCGAGGCGGGATGCCCAGTCGATCGCGCATACTGGCTATCACAGTGTCCACAGTAGCCTGCACCGAGCTGAGATACCGTTCCCAAATGAGGCGGCCCTGGCGACGTAAAAGCAACAAATCCGCATCCTGGACAGCGCGCAACAAGAAGTGCAGCTCCGTAATACGCGCCTTCGGCAGGAGTAAAGCGGCACGTCGCCAATCAATGGTCTCGGCATATGGCAGACGCAGTTCATCGGCACCCAAGATGACGGGCACAGCACCCGAGCGCAAAGCTTCGTAGAGGCGCGCCAGCATTAGCGTGGAGCTGACACGCTGACCCAACGGCGGCAGGATGAGCACATAGGTGGAGTCCTTGAGTAGCTGCTTGCGCGACGAGTCCGAGCCACAGAGTGTCCAGTCGCCCAAAGCGTCTGCTTCCTGCTGCTCTGTGGCGGGCACACATTGGAATTGCAGGAGAAACTGATCCATGGTGGCACTACGCGACATGTCCTTCAGGTGTTCTATAATGAAGTCATCCAGCGGCTGGAGGGCTGATCGCGCCAATAGCGTGGGCCGCAGCTCGCCCTGGAACGTCAGTAAATATTTTCGACGCGCTGGCACCATGCTGGCGCACTCCTGCCAGACATCGCCACCAGGCGGGCCCAGAATGGGCGGCACAATCAGATCATAGCTCGGGCGGAACTGAAAACGCTCGAAGGAGCTCTGAACGATGATGGCACGCATGGTGTTCTGCTGCAGCAGCGGATTGGTGCGCACTGAATTCAAGTCGCGACGCGCCAGATTCAGCAGCACATGATTGCGTCCATCGCCGCCCCAATAGGGCAGCTGGTACAGCTTTTGCAGGTCGATGGGCGAGTTGGCGGCATCGTTGGCGGCCGTTGAACGCGACGGCTGGTGTGCGACCTCCTGAGCCGCATAGCGGTTGTTGCGCAGCAGATCCTGCTCCAAGAGCGCCTCGCCCACCAGCACGAGGTATATGCACGCCTGTTTGGCATCGCGCACGATGTGCGCATTGTAGCCCAGCGTCTGTTTAATGGTCGTCTTCAAGAAGCCGTCGATGTCGTAGCCCGCGCGCTGCACGTTGTATACGTCCGGATCGTACAGGTAAACTGGAAAGCCGGAGGTGAGGCTGCAACGGGAGTGATCGAAGCAGTTGTGCATCTCGCAGGCAGCTGCGACGCCGTCGCCGACGGCGTTCATTTTGCGCGGCAGCGAACTGGGCAGCAGTGTACGCGGCAAGGCCAATTCGGGGGTGTTGCGCTGAACAGCCTCCCGCTGCGCCACCTGCGCCTGCTCCACGGAGATCTTCAGGCGCTCCAGTTCAGTCTGTTCGCGCAGCAGCTCCTGCTTCAGTTCCTCGATCTTCTGGTTGTACTGGCTGATGTCCGACTGCAGTTTCTGACGACGAGATTCCAGTTCGCGCAGTTCTACAGAAACGGTGCTCTAGAGAGGATTGCACACATTGACAAATACGAATGCGTATCTTCTGCTGTTTGTCACTTACCTTGATTCTAAGCATTTCTTCGATGCGCATCTTCAGGTCGCTGGCCCGCATGGCACTAAAATCCTCATAGGCATCCAGCAGCGGTCGGCTGCGGTGCACATCCGTCGGCGGAGCATCTAGTTCGGCCTGGTAGTTTGGATTAGATAAGTCAGTGTCGAGACATGCATCAAATGCTTAATTTCAACTCACATTTAGCAATCTGCGATGCGCCAGCAGTGGCAGCAACACCAAGAGCAACAGGATAAGGATAGTATACTTGTACAGACGACACTGGCGCATCGACGTAACGCTCATGCTGTATCTAAGATGCGTTGCTGCTGCCGCTGGTAGGGATTTCGACTTATTTTTATCTACATGTATGTCGCTGCAGTCCTGGGATAAGCTGGAGTTTTCCAGGTCAAATGCCAGGGACATGTTGCAGCTTCCACTTGCAGCGTGCGATCATTAACTTTGCAAATTCAAAAAGATTGCTTTTACCCAAACATTAAACGAAACATAGTTACAAGGACTGACCAAATATATCGATGTCATCGATTATTTTGCGCTCGCGATAGCTGAGTGCATGGTGTTGCCAGATCAAGGCAAATCATATTGCCACACGACCTCACAGCTGATTTTGTTTACATTGCAATTGTTATGGTTTTCAATAACAGCCCTGCCTACTTACAAAAAAGGGCGCAATCAACAAACTGTCAACTTTGTATGTTGTACTAACAATATATTGTCCACAGGTGCATTTGTGAGAGAACCTCACAAATAAGTAAATAAATGCTTTGGTGTGTACAAAAAACCCACAACGCTTCATTGTTAATTGTGCAGCATGAAAGCTAAGGTCGCAAAATGCAACGATAAACCCCCACCAACAACATATACATATGTATGTATATGCATAAAGCTTTGTGACAAGAGTCCATAACCGCAAGTCAAGTCCAAGCTCGGAAGTCAGTCGGTCTGCGTACGCCCGCCTAGCTTGTCGTTATCGTCGTGTTTAGTTCGTTGGGTGTGTGTGTGTGTGTGCGTGTGTGAGTTTGTTTGCTTGTTGTGCGTAGTTTCGTCTTCAACCGGCGTGCGTTAATATAATGCAAAGTGTTAGACTAATTAAATGTTAAACTAATTTAACCTTAAATTATATGACGCAAAAGTAGCTTGCGTCTAATGCAAATTCAAACTGCAACGGAAAGTGAAAACTTGCCAAAAACTAAAGTTTCAAAAGCCCCCAAGCAGTAAAAGTGAAAATGGGTAAAGTGTCACAGTAAATAATAATATTTATATGCGATTGCTGTTAGCATGACCATTTGCGTTTTAAATATCAATAAGTGAAAATACAACAAATATAAGTACCTTTCTACATAATCACAAAATCTCATTTTATTATGATTTTGCGAATAAACTTAGAATATGGGCATTTCCATACCACAAACACGTTATTTAGTTGTAATAAATAATATAAGAGTCGCGGAGAAGTGGCTTTTGATTAATGACTTTCTGTTAAATTGTTATTAAGTATACTTATTAGAATAACTTAATGGTCCCGGTATACAAGTTGATTTCTGGGATTCACTTATTCACTTATTATAATTACTTAAGAAATGATACCTACTGCGAATTTGACAATTTTGAAATGCAGTCAAACAGCTTTTAGAATTTATTTCAAACAAAATAACACAAATATTGAGGTCATATTCGGAGGAAACAAAAATATCAACAATGCAAGCAAACGGGAGTACAAATGGGCTTTTCTTTCATTGATTCAACTAAACAAGTTGAAATAGTAATTGGCGCAGATAAGAACAAGTAAGAACGTGGAAGTCGGGTGTAACCGACTGCGCAATACCTGTTCACATTATAAAACCACTAAAACAGTGGAGAACGGTCTTAATTATAATTGTTATTTTGGAAAAATATGATTTTTGAAATTTGAGGAGGCGGGAGTGGGTGTGGTTGAAATTGTCTGCCAAATGATGACTCTAGCTCTAAAATTTTGGGAGATAAGGATTTTCGCATTTTACCCGCCCGAAGTTAGATAGATTTGATCGACTTGCCACACCCCCGTGAACTTATTCTTAAATTTGTTTGTGTGCTCTTTAGAGGAGGCTACCAGCCATCTGTCTAAAAAATTTGAAGAATCTAACTTAGAGAAATATATACATTAAATCGATTTACGACACCCCTATTGGACATAGTCAACAATATTAACACTTTATTTGATTCGGGTATACACGAGTATATATTTTAAATTTCAAGTATCTAGATTCAATCGCGGCGATAAAAATTGCGTTCATACGGACATTGCACAAATCCAATAAACTCTTTTCGTTTCGTGAACGAGTGTAAAAATTAATTTTTGCAGTCATGAAGAACTTATTGCATTGCCACTCTAATCAAGATGAATTAACCAACTCAGCCCAAAAGCACTTAATTGAAATTAAGCACTGATGGCTCCTGTTCCGCATGTTCTTTTACTTCGTTGTGCTTGTTGTCGTAGATTTCTTTGTCGTTGACCCCAAACACTGCGATGAACACACTTTTGGATTTGGAACGCACAGCTTATCGTGTGGGGGGCCTTATTAGGGGCACATTCAATGCATTGAGAACTGTCGGCTGTACGCGCTGACGGCGGCTCCGGCTCCGGCTGTGGCTCAGGCTGTGTGTTAGTGGCGTGCGTGAGCTTCCGTCCGTGCGCTTAAACCCAGCTAGCACCGGTATAGCGGGAACCGAGGGCGTCACAGAGCGACCTACGGTTGCGGCACAGAGCAGCCTACAATTACCTTGCCTAATGACATCCGCCGTGCATTTCGGCGGATTCGGGTTCGTCATTTGACTAACTTTTATAGAAGCCGCAAGAAACTGGCTCACGACGCCATGAGTAAGGGGTACTTATGGTCTAACCCAGTCACAGCTTACTGTCCACTGATGACGCAGTGGGCGCTGGCACCCGCACAACTTATTCAAATTCAGTTCGCATTGACCAATCACACGTTGCAGTTCAGTAGAACAATGCATCTGAAGATACGCCTAACATGCCAGAAATTTGAAATCTGGGGTAAGTTGCTGTTGTTTTAATTAACTTACAGCCCTACATAACATATGCAAATGCATTGGCTGCGGCGCGCATTTTATAGCATATGCTAATGCATTGGCTATGCCTTGCATTTTAAGCATTTGCTCCACTTGCAGCACCGTTGTCTTTAAAAAGGAGCTGACACTGGCGCTGTAACTCCAGTAAGCTCGCTGCAGTTACAGCTCAATAAGCGCAGAGTTGGAGAAATGTGTAAGTTAAGTTAGCCAGTGGAAATATAAAAAAGAGCAAGAACGTTGCAGTCGAGTGTAACCGACTGCTAAATATTCGTTCACAGTATAACAACAGCTTAAAGCAGTTGAAGACACTCTTAATTGTTATTATTTTTTTGTGGAAAAATTCATCAGAAGACAGTGTGCCAAATTTGGTTTGTGGTTTTGGGAGATATGGATATTCCGAGATATATATGATTTATTCAATTTTCTAAAAATCATTTGCACGATTTTTAGAGGAGGTCATCAGTAATTTGCATAAAAAAAATGTATATATCTAGCTTTAAAACTGAAGGAGATATATCGATTTTATCGAATTGTCACGCCCTCAGTAGCCGTATCCGAAAAATCTCAACACTTTATCTGACGCCAGAATACACGAGTATTGCACAAACCCAATATACTCATTTAACTTCGTGAACGAGTATTAAAAGAAGTGGCTATAGTGATAACGAACAAAAGCATAACATTTAAGTAGTGCAAGTGGAAGTCAAATGCATTTGTCTATTCGAGCGCCTTTATTTCAAATCACAGTTGATAAAGTTCGACTTGCAGCGCAGCTTTCGTTTACAATTGTGTGCTTTGGCGTTTGTCAGCTGATAAGCATATTTAAAGATAAATGCCAAAGAAGTGCGCCACTAACAACTATCGAAGTCCTCAGTGTGCTTTTGGCGGGCGAGCGAGAGGGCAGCAAACGTAGCTCGCGTATCACATCATCGCAATACCTGTATTATGGGCTTGAAGAGATTTTTTAAATGTTTGTTTGACATTTCAAATTTATTTGTTGTTTGTACTGTTTGTAACGTACTGCACGTGGCTGATACTCGAAACAAAATGCTAAAATTGCGATTTCTGCAGTGCTTTTGCCAGTTTTTATTTTTTTGTAAAGCAAGTTTCAGCACTCGCACTATTTTTCTGAGAGAAGCGAGAGAGCGATAACTTTTGTGCGAGTGTGTGTGTGAGTGTGTGGGAGAACTTGTTTGTGCTTGAAAACAGCTGTTTATTCCGGCTACACCTGTTGAGATCTTCAAAGCTCACAATGACTTAGCTTTGATGCACTCTGAATTTGCATTGTTTAGCATTTTATTTAGCTTTTGTTAAGTATACGCCACATGCACACGCGCATTTAATTTTTGCCATGACTGAAGCTGACAAAAAAAGTGCTTATGCTTTTAATTACATTGTTGTAAGACTTAACAATTAATAATGGATTCCATTTCATTTCCGTTACGTTTCGCACACTGATTTTCAACATAACAAATGCAAATGTGAGTACATATTAGACACTAAGAAGTGAATGAAACAAAGCAAGGTAGTTTTTTCAATCAGAACCTTACAATGTTCTGACATTGGCATTGGCCAAACGCCTATCAGTACATATGTTATATATATAGAATATAAAGCATTATAAATAATTAATAATAGAGAAAAAAAGTAAACAAATAAATAAATAATTATACCCTATCTATACATATATCAATATATAAGAGTTACAAAATACAGTTAAAACAAATCTTATTTGCTAGAAAAAAGACGCTTTTGGTTGCTTCATGTGATGTACGTAGTATCTTATCAAAAGGCGAAATGAGGTGTGATACAGATAGTATTTTTATCTATATGCTTTACTGACACTCGACACACATTTCATTATTTTACCCTCTCTTTCTCTCTGCTCGCAGCTCTTTCACTCTCATCACTGGTCGTCGGCTTTTACATTGTGAACTTCACCTTAGCTCTAATCATACTAAACAAGGATATCGAAACGACGCGTGGCATGCTGTATCCTCGCGAGTCCGAGACGCGGGAAGTACGTGCCCTCGACGGTATCTGGAACTTTGTGCGCTCGGACGAGACGAACCCAACGCAGGGTATACGTGATGGTTGGTTCAAAGATGACTTGAGCAGGAGCAGGCCAACCATTCCTATGCCAGTGCCGGCTTCGTACAACGATATCACCACAGAGCAGGCGCTGCGTGATCATGTGGGCACCGTTTGGTATGATCGCAAGTTTTTCGTGCCGCGCTCCTGGGCGCAGGATCACCGCGTTTGGCTGCGCTTCGGCAGTGTGCATTATGAGGCCTTTGTGGTAAGCAGTCAATGAAAATATGCCACTCGATGATTATGTTTTGGCCGTTTATATGCAGTGGATTAACGGTCAATCGGCCGTAAAGCACGAGATGGGGCATTTGCCCTTTGAGACGGAAGTCACCCATTTGCTGAAATACGGAGCCGAAAATCGCATTACGGTAATGTGCGACAATGCTTTGATACAGACGACGGTGCCGCAGGGAAAAATCTCCGAGGTGGCTAACGATGACGGCGTTACCATCATTCAAAGCTACACATTTGACTTCTTTAATTATGCGGGCATCCATCGTTCCGTGCATCTGTACACTACACCCAAAACGTTCATCGAAGAGGTGGAGATCAAAACGGATCTGTCCAAAAACAACAGCGGTAAGATGCCGATTGAACTCAAGGTGGAAGTGAACTTACATCAGCTCTTCTTTCAGTGGGCCTTCTGGAATACAGCATTGTCGTGAACGGCACAGCTGCCAACGAAGCGGACAATGCCCTATATGCACGACTGCAGTTGTACAACCGGGAGGGGGAGGTGGTTGCCAATGCCACCTCAGACAGCAAGCTTTTGGGCTCGATGCAAGTTGAGAAAGTTAAGCCCTGGTGGCCGTATTTAATGCATCCTGAACCGGGGTATCTCTACGAACTAGAGATCAAGCTGTACGCAGCCAAGGAACAGCTTCTGGATGTCTACCGTTTAAATGTGGGCCTTCGAACACTGAGCTGGAACAATACCTCATTCCTTATTAATGGCAAGCCGATTTATTTCCGCGGTTTTGGACGGCACGAGGATGCTGATGTGCGTGGAAAGGGTCTGGACAACGCTTTGATGACGCGTGACTTTAATCTGCTGAAGTGGATTGGCGCGAATGCCTACCGTACCTCGCATTATCCCTACTCGGAAGAATCGATGCAGTTTGCCGATCAACATGGCATAATGATTATCGACGAATGTCCCAGTGTGGACACAGAGTGAGATTATAATAATAATTGTAATAAAAGCTTTCTAACGTTTTCACTTTTACAGAAACTACAACCAGGCGCTGCTGAACAAGCACAAATCCTCGCTGGAGCAGCTCGTGCATCGAGATCGGAATCACCCCAGCGTGGTCATGTGGTCCATTGCCAATGAGCCGCGAACAGGACAGCTAAATGCTGACACGTATTTCCAGTTAGTGAACAAAATTGACTATTTTCTGAGTGATGCTTTATGCAGTGGGTATCCTTTCGCAGATTTGTGGCCAACTACACACGTTCCTTGGACAGTTCAAGGCCAATTACAGCGGCTATCGCAGTGCCCTCGACGGATGACAAAGCGGTAATCAGCTTATCCAAGTTTTTTTTTCACCTTAGCTTAACTTAGCCATTTTTCTAATAGGGACGCTATTTAGACATAATCAGCTTTAACCGCTATAACGCCTGGTATAGCAACACCGGTCGCTTGGACATGGTCACGCAGCGTGTGATTAACGAAGCAACTGCCTGGAACAAGAAGTACGACAAGCCAGTCTTAATGGCGGAATATGGCGCCGACACGCTGGAGGGCCTGCATCTGGTAAGGGCAAAAATGGCAGTTCACAAATTCAAAGCTGTAACCTAGTGTCCATTCCCTGTTACAGCAACCGGCTTTTGTATGGTCCGAGGAGTTCCAGACGCAGGTTTTCTCGCGGCACTTCCAGGCCTTCGACGCTTTGCGGCACAAAAAGTGGTTTATTGGCGAGTTTGTGTGGAACTTTGCCGACTTCAAGACGGCTCAATGTGTGTAAAACTTGAAAGGACCACTATTCCTAACATTCTAAATGATTGCTTTTTATCTGACCTTTCCTCTAGCCTACACGCGAGTCGGAGGAAATAAGAAGGGTGTCTTTACGCGTGCGCGCCAGCCTAAGGCGGCGGCTCACCTCCTCCGTCAGCGATATTTTGCTCTCGGCCGCGAAGTGGATCAGTGCAGCCTGCCAAATGACCTGTTCACATACATTGCTGATGTGGGTTCCAATATCAAGCATGATTCCAGTGATTTATGAAGTAATTAGAACGTCATTATCATCGACTGTGGAACACTCAAAATGACAACAGCAAAATAGTACAACATTATATACATAAGTCCATGCGAAAGAAAGTATTGTAGATATTTATACTGTTTTTATAATCAATGTTCAACTGGAACTGACCACAAATGCATTTCGTGTCATTTAATATGTAATGTTGTTTTATAAAATAAACAGGTTTTGTTTGCTTTGACACAAATTAATTTAAATACATGTTATATTATTGCCTTTCTAAGCGATTTTCATGGTCCCATGTCAGGCTTACAGGCTTTTCTTTCTTGCGTATATATGTATGTACATAAGTCCATGCGAAAGAAAGTATTATAGAAACTATTTTTATAATCAATGCTCACCTGGAACTGACCACAAATGTATTTCGTGGCATTTACTATGTAATGTTTTTTTTTATTAAATAATTAATTTAGAAACATGTTTTTTTATTGCCTTTCTATGTGATTTTCATGGTCCCAAGTAAAACTCAGACTTTTCTTTCTGGCTAAACATTGTCATTTTGTGTGATACTGATGGCTTTAAATAGAGCTTACTGATATATATAGATATTCAAATTTTGAAAAATTGGTTGTGTCTGTTATTTACCCCAGTGCTTCCAGTGGGGCACTCTAGAATAGAATCTCATCGATAACCGTCCGGCTTTCGCATCCCATTAAAGATTAAGCTCCAAAACATATCAGCGCAACTTAATTTAAACACAGACGATTACGATAAATACTGACAGAAAGCACCTATGCGAACATTATCGAACAGCTGATTATTGTTTATGTTATCGCATATGTTATCGACATAGCAAAGGCAGAGAGCAGCGTTTAAAATTGAATCTTTGGGCGTTTGACGATACGTTATAATCTCTGACTGGAACATAGCGTAAACTCTCTTCTGGCGTATTAGAATCATTGCCACCTAATTCAGAGTTTGCTATCGCGCCAAACACTTAGTCATACGTCCTCATACTCATATAATCGCTGAGAAATGCGGCGATGCGGGCGATAGAATCTCAAGTACTTTTTAGCACACATACATACGTATAATGTTATGGATATTAACAATTTAAAGAACAGTGATTCATCGTCATAATGCGAACACTGACATGCCTTTGGATAGCTGTACTCAGCGTTTGCTTCGTGGGTGCAGATGCGACGGGCCCCAAGGACCAGAATGATGAAATTACGAATCTGCACGAACTTGAGGTTGAGGATGAGCAACATCAAGAGCAGCAGCGTCCTGCGGAGGACGCTATTTATTCATATGCCAAAGTGAACCCACCGACGCCCACAGTGGGTCTGCTCTATCCGCGCGAGTCCGAGACGCGGGAGGTGCGGAGTCTGGATGGCATGTGGAGCCTGCTCCGAAGCAACGCCAGCGATCCGATGCAGGGCATACGCGAAAAGTGGTACAGCCAAGCGCTTAGAGCGACTGAGCACGAAATAATTGCCATGCCTGTACCGGGCTCTTACAACGACATGACCGTAGATCAGCGATTGCGCGACCATGTGGGCACAGTGTGGTATGAACGACACTTCTTTGTGCCCAGCCGATGGCGTAGAGATCGCATAAGAACATGGCTACGCTTCGGTAGCATCCACTACCAATCTGTCGTTTGGATCAATGGTCAGCCGGCACTTGCCCACACTTTCGGTCACTTGCCCTTCGAGACGGAGATTGGCGGCTTTGTGAATTACGGCAGCGAGAACCGCATCACAATTATGGTAGACAACCGGCTCAACAATCGTACCATTCCGCAGGGCCAAGTGCTCAAGCAGGCGAGTGACGATGGAATCGCCTATCTGCAATCCTACACATTCGACTTTTTTAACTACGCCGGCATTCACCGCTCCGTACATCTTTACATAACGCCAGCAACATACATAAGCGACGTAGAGTTAAAAACTCAGGTGGCCAGCAAGCAAATGGGTCGCATTGATTATCGCCTGTGGTTTGGCAATGATGAAGTCTTGAATGCCAAGTCCAACTATTTGCTAGTACGATTACGCGACAGAGCTGGCAATGTGGTGGCTCATCAACAAAATCGGGAACTTCACAATGGCACCCTGCTGGTGCCAAATGTAAAGCCTTGGTGGCCCTATCTAATGAACCCGGTACCCGGCTACATGTATTCGCTGGAATTCCAGTTGATCGCAGCAGACGGAAACGAGTCGGAGCCAAATACTGAGTTGTTGGACGCATATCGACAGCCCGTTGGCATACGCAGTCTGAGCTGGAACAACGACGGCTTATACCTCAATAATCGGCCGATCTATTTGCGTGGCTTTGGCAAGCATGAGGACTCGGATGTAAGTTGTATTCAACATGAACACATTCAATGGCTATAACTGACAATCTCTTTATCCAGATTCGCGGTAAGGGCCTGGACAATGCGGTGCTGACGCGCGATTTCAGTCTGCTGAAGTGGGTCGGGGCTAATGCCTACCGCACCTCGCACTATCCCTACTCGGAGGAATCCATGCAATTTGCAGACGAGCATGGCATTATGATCATCGACGAGTGCGCCAGCGTGAACACAGATTTGTTTGAGCCACAGCTGCTGCTCAATCACATGTTATACTTGGAGCAGCTCATACATCGCGATCGCAATCACGCCTCTGTGATTGCCTGGTCCATAGCCAACGAACCGCGCACAAAGAAGAAGGCGGCCGCAGCTTATTTCGGGTAAGTTATCAAGTCGTGAGTTAATAAGAGGTATTAAATGGTCTATTACGCCAGCGCATTGACCAACTATACTCGGGGCATTGCACAAGGACGACCGTTAACGGCTGCTAGCAATGTGGACGTGCCATCTGAGTGCATGATGTCACCATTTTTGGACATCATCGGCTTTAATCGTTACAATTCCTGGTATCACAATGCAGGACGCACCGACATGATTGTGCATCCAATGTATAACGAGGCTAAAAATTGGCGAAAACAGTATGAAAAGCCTGTCATTGTTTTTGAGTATGGCGGTGATACCATGGAAGGATATCATACAGTAAGAGCACAGAAAATTTAAGCAAGCAGCCTCTTAACTTCTTTCTACACAGTTGCCCGCCTTTATATGGTCGGAGGAATATCAGACAGCGTTATTTTCCAAGCATTTTCAGGCCTTTGATAAGTTGCGCAACCTCAAATGGTTTATTGGCGAATTTGTTTGGAACTTTGCCGACTTCAAGACAGAGCAGAGTGAGTTACATAAAGTGTATCTCTGAAATACAAATACATAATCTAATGCTTTATTCGTAGCCTTCACGCGCGTAGGTGGCAATAAAAAGGGAGTTTTTACACGGAATCGGCAACCCAAAGCTACAGCTCATCTTTTGCGCCAGCGTTATCATGCACTCGCATTGAAATTGGATAATGCCAGCCTGCCGATTGATCTCTTTAAATACATTATAGACTGGCATTAATAGCCACTTTGTTTAAACTAACAAACATCATTCCTATACGTATACAATACAGAGTTAGATTACTTCATATCAGACTATGCTTAATACACTCAATTCTCTTTTTATGCGGTATAAAAAACTACATATACTGTAAAAATCATTTTCAAAAAGCGCTAAAAATATAAATAGAAAAAGACACGACTTACATTGTAAAAAGCTTATCTTGAATATGAAGAAAATTTCAAACTGATTTTTATACCTGACATTACAGATTGTTTTATTAAACCTTTATTCATTTTAATGGTTCTTTTTTTTAAAGAAATTGCTAATTGTTTCCGTTTTTTTTTCCATTGTAAAAAATATATTTCTTATTTTAAAATTGTGCCTTTGCATTTGCCTTTTCTGTATATACAACAAATATTCAAAAAGGGGAATGCCATACATAAATATAGAATCCATAAATCATCGCATAATTTCGATATCTAGTAACAAAAAAATACGCATTAAAGTCGTATGGAAACAAGTATGATGGATATAGTCGGGTCTCCTCGACTAGGAGATACCCTGATCGGGGTAACGACTTAACTTCGCCCACATATCTCCGCCGTTCTTCAAACAACATATCTCCGCGCGGAGATATGTCGTTTTTAGATCGGCGGAGGTATATCGTTCTAAAACGACATATTCTCGCGGTTGTTAACGGCGGAATTAAGACGTTTTTTGTAACAACTGTAATTTGTAAACATGTCTACATGCACGCGTCAAATTTGCGCTTTTTGAGTTTTCCGTTGTTCTTCAATTTTTGCATATCTTTACTCTCGTCCGTGTCCTAAATTTTTAATGCACTGTGAGAAATGTTTACCTCTTTACGTATGGCTTATATGTATATAAATATATAAATGTATATAAAACATAATTAACAATAGGGGAACTTAGTTTTCACTAATATATAATAAAAAAAAAATAATAATAATTCTTTGCTGCCTTAAAAAAGTGTATAATTAAATATATATAGATACATTTTTCCGGTGTAATATACGCGTACCAAAAATGTGTTATTATTATTTGTAAGAGAATCTCACAACAGAGATTTTAGTGGCACAGCGACCAAATTGCGGTCTTTTGTGCCAAGGGGCTTCCTATGGGGACAAGAGACGCTCTGCCTCCCTTATGAAGGAGAGCGGATCCCTTGTCGAGAAATTTCTGATCTATGCTGGAGTAACAAATTCTCTGCATAGATACTTCCTCCTACTCCAAATAATGGTTAGGCAATCACATAAAATGTGCTTTTGCTTGCTACCATTTCATTTCGTTTGCTCATCCTATGCACTTGATTTCTATCAACGTGCGTAACTGAAGAAATGGACTACGAAAACATAGATTTCGAGCTTAGAGAGTCGTGGCGGCTGCTCATTGTTGTTGTTTACCATAAATGAGCAACAAATTGATATGAAAAATAAGCAATTAAAGTTCGGTGACACCACATACCGTATGCCGTGCCGGAGGCTGTAGAGCGAGGGTATATTTAAGCGAAAATAAAGCTCACGTTTTTTCGAAAGAGGAAAACATGGTGCATAATCATAGTCCGCAAGGCCATGATATGAACAAAATCAGTGCCCTTGGTGAAATAAAAAAGAAGTGCCAAAATAATCCAAATAACGACACCAAAAAAAATATTTAATGATGTTCTTGCTGAATAAGTAAAATTAATAAATTTACATTTTAATTATACGTGCAGCAGATATGTATGTACATATAAGTACGTATACATAAATGTACAATAACAATGAGCAACAATTTTGTTCGACATTTTTTCCTTGATTGTATGTACTATTGTATGTAAAAAAAAAAAAAAATCTATTCAATTCGTTGTATTATATTTCTTTCTAATTAATTAGGAAAACAAAAGGAGAAGCGTAGAAGGGAACTTTTCCGAAGCCTTTTTTCAAAAAAATTGTATGCATCAAGTTTATTTGCATACTGCATATTTGCATCGGACAAGTTAATTGCCTTGATGAAAGCCACTATTCAGCAGCACAATC
Organism: Drosophila colorata; assembly: GCA_035041545.1. Classification (NCBI taxonomy): domain Eukaryota; kingdom Metazoa; phylum Arthropoda; class Insecta; order Diptera; family Drosophilidae; genus Drosophila; species Drosophila colorata. The sequence continues at coordinate 1,588,972 of JAWNLD010000233.1, forward strand.
GAAATTTTTTAATTTAAATTATGCCCCATCGGCGAGTTAAGGCAACTTTTATTAATTTATGTGAAATATATGCAGAACTGGTAACTTTTTTTGTGAGAAATTTTAAGTTCATCATTTACATTGTCTTACTATTTAGATAATCCCATTTATATTTGTGTTGATGACACGAAAAACGAAGCTCTGCTATCAGCATTTGTTTACATATATAGACTCCAACATTTGCTGCATAAATGGGGCATCATTCGTTTCGGATTATGAAAAGGCTATGCGCAATGCTTTAAAGAACTTGCTTCCCACTATGAATTTGTATGCTTGTTGGTTCCATTTTACCCAAGCATGCAAGAAAAATGCAAGGAAATCAGTTGGTATTTAGAATATGCTCAAATGCAATAAACAAGCTTATACGCTGCTTATGAAATTTCGCCATTTACCGCTTTTACCAGACAACAAAATTGTCGAAGGCTTTAACCTTCTATAATGTTAGGCAACTGCTTTAAACAACCAGCTGTTTTCCCCCTTTTTGTTATATTTTAAGATGCATTGGCTCAAAAAGTTATTTTTGATGTCAAATATTTATAGTTTTAACTATTTCAGATTTATATAAATTTTGAATTTTTATCAACGATGTGTAGGAAGGGCCCAAAAGCGTATCAGTGTTTAAACGTTCAACTAGAACCACGGGCTCTGTCGAAGCATACAATTTGATTTGGGCAACAAAATTCGAGCAATAGGTCACTTTTTTAAATTTTTGCAATGCATTATTGATGCAGAATACGAAAAAAATTGTCGAATTTGCTCTACTTTTCCAGAACGGTGGTATTGGCAATCAGACACAGACAAAAAACTACGGGTAAGTTGAAAATTTAATTTATTAAAATGAAATGTTAAAACATTCCTTTTTTCTCAGGACAGCGCTGAAAAAATTGTGGACGCTATGAATTTGCTGGACAAGGGCAAAATTGATATACAGGGTTTTTTAACACGCACTGTTTTCTTAAATGATCGATTTTCAAAGCAAGACCTGTTTGACAGTGTTAATGACACAAATTTGTCTGAAATGCCATCGGAACTCAAATGCTTCGAATTTAAGTCAGCTGTCGGATACTTTATTTGTTCAAATGAATCCATGCAATGTATGCTTAAACAACCCGAAGTCCGTATTGTTGCGCCCATGCAACCATGTAAATATTTGTGGTACTTGGTGGGATCAAATTGTTGCCCTCAATCAATGAAATAATGAAATCGAAGATTTTGTCAATGAAAATACTAAACCTAAATGTCCAAATTGTAATCAGGAAGTCGACGAGGCTATAAGAAATGTTTTTATTTATACTGAAGAACAATGTAACACCAAAATCTGGTAATGGCAAACGGCCAATAGAAAATAAAATAAAATATAATTTTGAGAAAGACTTTGTTTCTTCTTTGGATTGACTTGACAGTTGCAAAAGAGTGAAAAACAAGCTGCAGTTGTGAATGAAAGAATACGATTACGAGATACCCTGGACCCACCTTCGAGATGTTCTGTTTAATATGTAAACACAATAACTGCGAGAATAGTCACTTGCATACATACATACATACTTACATATGAACATAATAATTATAATTATATATATGCATAATGCTGCATTTAAAGCTCTTGCATTCATACACACATTCACAAAGTCACACATGCACACACGCACAAACGCACGCAGCAAGCTGCGCACTTTACACATCGGCTGCGCTTGGCCCCACTATGGAAAATGAATTCTTGAATAACTTCTAAACTAAGAGTATGATCGTTATGAAATTTTAATAACAACATCCGAATCTATCTACAAACCAAGGCGCAAGTCTGTAGTTTTTGATTTGCGTTTTTTTGATATGGGGGGCGAATACTGATAAACCTATTCGGCGAGGCGAGTACGAATTTAAAGAATTGCAGGAAGATGTTGCTGAAAGTACCGCTGATTGCGTCGGTCGGAGGGGAAGCACATCCCTGATAAAACCACCGACATTTGTATAAAATAAAAGCACATTAGCTGCTGAACCCACAATAAGTATTACAGTGAACTGCTGCCAAGATGCGAAATACTAAAGTGCTGTTCGCTTTGTTAATCTGCCTAGGACCCTACGGCACCTTTTCCGCGACGAATGTCACGGACTATATGGAGGACTACTTAGCACAGAACCAGAGACAGTACGCCGACAAAGTGAAGAAGTTTGACGATGATCTGACCATATTTAAGGAAACCTTTAATAGAGAGCTACGAGCTATTAACCTACTAGCCGATCAGCTGGACATTAAGCTCGAGGCGGCCAAAGCACGTCTCAATCCAATTGAGTTGATTGGCTCCTGGCACAAGCATTGCGTGCAGAACTACAGCGCAAGCATTCCGTTGATTGCCAGCGTGCGATCTGCCCTCAGCAGTTGTTCGGCAACGGCCCAGAACAACCTTAACAGCATTCTGTCGAATTCACAGAGCACTGTGAGCAGCCTGAGGAATTACTATAATAGCAACTTAAAGAATTCGTTGGCCGACTGTGTGAAGAAAAATCCCAATTCCCAAATGAACTACACAATCTGCATTATGAATGTGGTAAGCTAAATTTATATATTTATTATAAGCAGTTGACAAAGTGAGTGTCAACGAAAGTATGTAAATACATATTATTATTTTTGAAGGACAGCGACGTAGTATATCTAAATAAATATTAAAAGCAAAAAGCCTAAAGAATTATAAAGATTCTAATAACACCACCGAATGTACAATGTGTATGAGATGAGTGTACACTCAATTCTCTTTTTATGCGGTAGATATGTTCCAAAGGAACCCCACAAAAAATTGCATAAAAAAGAAACTATTTATTATTATTATTATTTTTTGTGAGGGAGTATCACAACAGAGATTTTAGCCACTATGGAATGTGTTCCATAGTTTTCTAAAATTAAATTAAATTAATTAAGACCAAACAATCGCCTTAAAAAAAACATGACATACATTGCATAATTAGGGTACATTCCGATATTTTCGAAAAGCTCATAAGAACAAATAATCGCATAGAAAAGTCATTATCAACTTTTCTTCCATGGTGAAAAATAAGCTTTTTATTTTTAAACTGAAAAAAATTAATCTTAATCAAAACAACATTTGTCTTTACACAACGAAAGCATTAGCTCCAATTATAATTTATTCTTACAAAAATATTGAGCATACCTAAGTTGCGCTGTTGCATTACTTATTCTGAATAGGTTTTCAAAACGAAAATTTAATTAAATTAAATTTAATTTAAATTTAATATTTTACTAGAAATATAAATAAATATACCATGCGACACCTCTCACATATCTTCTCCTCGTAGATTACCACAGCCAATACCTTTACTGTCAACAACCAGAAGAACTTCAACACATACATGCAACAAGCTCAGTGCGCCGCCGACTCACGCATCACACAGAGCTGGGAGTGTGCCTTTGACACGGTCTACAGTACCAGTTCATCATTGGGCACATCCTTACGGCTCATCGATGATTGTATTGCCAATAAACTAGCCTGCGCCTCCGTATCCTGCACGACTAGTTGCGAAAATCACATGGTTATCAATTTAAAAGAGCACGATTTTTTTAACACTACCATCACGAACCCCTTCTTTGGATTGGATAGTAAGCTCGGCTGCTTAGAGATTAAGTTCAAGTAATAAATTTTAAATGCATCATCGACTAAAAAATATTATACAATCATTGTGTTTAACAAATTAAAACTCAGATCAATGCCAAACCATAGTCAAAAATGCAATCAATATTAAAATCAGCTCACTTTTATCAAAGTTATTGTAGTTTAAACTTTGGACTTATGGGAACTTCTAGATAATATTTCAAAACGAATTAGGAGGTTAAATTGTGTTTCAGATTAAAATACCGGATTGATGCAGATGCCACCACCTTGCATTCAAATGTACTTACGTGCATACAGAAATCAGAAATACACTCATACATACTCCGCAAGGTGCGCACTTTACTCAGCGGCTGCGCATGGTCCCCACTATGGAAACTAAATTCTTGAGTAATTTTATGAAATTTTCAGGACTTAACAAGAGCATTCAAATCTATGAACAAACCAAAGCGCAAATGTGAGTTTGGGTAGTATCCAAAACTCTATTCTATTCTATCTAAAATTCTATAAAGGGGCTTCCGTCTGCCTGTTGCATAAATTTACACAAAACCAATATACCCTTGTTGCCCATTTTCAAAGGGCTCAGAGTATAATAATATGTATACAAATCTTTGATATGCAAATCGATATAAAAAATGCCTATTGAGCAACAAAAAAGTAATTAAATATAAGAACAGGCGCACAGGTTGGCGAGCACGTTGTTCCTGCGCAAGGAATTCTACCTGTATTTAGTTTCGTTATAGTTGGTAAGCATATGTCGAAAACGACCACAAAAATTTCTACAACACCGCCAAGGTTTCCTTAAGAGAACAAAGCCAACGTAGATTTTCCTTGTGTATTCTTAAGAATCAGCAAACGCCGGTTTCAACCCTCTTTGAGCACCACATGTTCGAACATAAATGTCTTGATGGTTACTAGGGCAACAGCAGATTCAGAAGTAGTTCCATTACGCTTACCTGAAAACAACCAATTTATTGGATTTCTTACAACTCAAATCGACCGTGCAGGCAAACAGCAATACAAGTTCGTTTATCAAGAAAAGTAAGAAAGAACCTCCACAAGACAAAGAAGGGTTGAAAGTGTGGCAGTGTGTAAGCGGCGAACAGCGACAAACAACAACGAAATATCTGTTATCTGCGTATTCTTAACGAGCACATATTAAACCAAATTTGGTGTTTCTAGCTCTTATAGTATTTAAGATATGCTCAAAAAACAGGATTAAAGAAACCGATAAATATCGATAGTAAGAAAACGGGGCGGGTTATCGATACTTTTAAATAACCTTAATCTGCCGATGGTATACACGAACTTAAAAACTAAACTTTAATCCCTAGCTCTTATTGCAGCACTTACTGCCCATTCGATTGTCAAATTGATAAAATTTACCACACGTTTTCTTTAATAACTTCTGTGATTCTTAACCGATTTTGATGAATATTAATGCAATAGATTCTTCTAGTGCTATAGTAAATATAAATAATCGTTCGAACCAAATTTTGTGTCTCTAGGTCTCATAATCTACGAAACAATCTTAAAAAATTAGGGGTTGTTGTATATTTTTATCGATTTTAGGAAAACGGTGTAGGTTATCGATAATTTGAAATAAACTTGATCTGCGCGTGCTATGGACGAGTCTATAGCCGAAAAGTTGAAAGTCTCTAGCTCTTAGAGCTTCCGAGATCGACGCGTTCATATAGACCGATGGACGGACGGACGGACGGACAAACGGACAGACGGACGGTAATGGCTAGATCGACTCGGCTAGTGATGCTGATCAAGAATATATATACTTTATGGGGTCGGAGATGCCCCCTTCTGCCTGTTACATACATTTGCACAAAACCATTATACCCTTTTTACCCATTTTCAATGGGTTCAGGGTATAAAAACCGCATGACTGCAAAACCGCATAAAACATAATTCACATTAAACGAGAATAGAGTGTACAAAAATTATTTGTTCAGTAATAAAAGCATACTTTTTAGTAAAAATAATATATACTTTTTTTTTGTATTAAATGTCTTACTATAACATTTTATAGTCCTAAATATGCATATAGCAAATAGGTTTATAGCACAATTAGCAAAAGCCAAAAAATAAATATTGACAAGCTTTATATATGCATATCTTTTATGGTATTAAAAGCTCATTCCGGGAAATGTAGCTAAACAGAGGTTTACGTAAATAATTCCTCTAGCAAGAGCAAAATTAAGTAAATACTGATAAACCTATAAACCTATAATTGCAAGAAGATGTTGCTGAAAGTACCGCTGATTGCGTCGGTCGGAGGGTAAGCACATTCCTGATAAAACCCAACATTTGTATAAAATAAAAGCACATTAGCTGCTGAACCCACAATTAGTATTACAGTGAACTGCTGCCAAGATGCGAAATACTAAAGTGCTGTTCGCTTTGTTAATCTGCCTAGGACCCTACGGCACCTTTTCCGCGACGAATGTCACGGACTATATGGAGGACTACATAGCACAGAACCAGAGACAGTACGCCGACAAAGTGAAGAAGTTTGACGATGATCTGACCATATTTAAGGAAACCTTTAATAGAGAGCTACGAGCTATTAACCTACTAGCCGATCAGCTGGACATTAAGCTCGAGGCGGCCAAAGCACGTCTCAATCCAATTGAGTTGATTGGCTCCTGGCACAAGCATTGCGTGCAGAACTACAGCGCAAGCATTCCGTTGATTGCCAGCGTGCGATCTGCCCTCAGCAGTTGTTCGGCAACGGCCCAGAACAACCTTAACAGCATTCTGTCGAATTCACAGAGCACTGTGAGCAGCCTGAGGAATTACTATAATAGCAACTTAAAGAATTCGTTGGCCGACTGTGTGAAGAAAAATCCCAATTCCCAAATGAACTACACAATCTGCATTATGAATGTGGTAAGCTAAATTTATATATTTATTATAAGCAGTTGACAAAGTGAGTGTCAACGAAAGTATGTAAATACATATTATTATTTTTGAAGGACAGCGACGTAGTATATCTAAATAAATATTAAAAGCAAAAAGCCTAAAGAATTATAAAGATTCTAATAACACCACCGAATGTACAATGTCTATGAGATGAGTGTACACTCAATTCTCTTTTTATGCGGTAGATACGTTCCAAAGGAACCCCACAAAAAATTGCATAAAAAAGAAACTATTTATTATTATTATTATTTTTTGTGAGGGAGTATCACAACAGAGATTTTAGCCACTATGGAATGTGTTCCATAGTTTTCTAAAATTAAATTAAATTAATAAAGACCAAACAATCGCCTTAAAAAAAACATGACATACATTGCATAATTAGGGTACATTCCGATATTTTCGAAAAGCTCATAAGAACAAATAATCGCATAGAAAAGTCATTATCAACTTTTCTTCCATGGTGAAAAATAAGCTTTTTATTTTTAAACTGAAAAAAATTAATCTTAATCAAAACAACATTTGTCTTTACACAACGAAAGCATTAGCTCCAATTATAATTTATTCTTACAAAAATATTGAGCATACCTAAGTTGCGCTGTTGCATTACTTATTCTGAATAGGTTTTCAAAACGAAAATTTAATTAAATTAAATTTAATTTATAAATATTTTTATTTAATTTAATTTAAATTTAATATTTTACTAGAAATATAAATAAATATACCATGCGACACCTCTCACATATCTTGTCCTCGTAGATTACCACAGCCAATACCTTTACTGTCAACAACCAGAAGAACTTCAACACATACATGCAACAAGCTCAGTGCGCCGCCGACTCACGCATCACACAGAGCTGGGAGTGTGCCTTTGGCTGGGTCTACAGTACCAGTTCATCATTGGGCACATCCTTACGGCTCATCGATGATTGTATTGCCAATAAACTAGCCTGCGCCTCCGTGTCCTGCACGACTAGTTGCGAAAATCACATGGTTATCAATTTAAAAGAGCACGATTTTTTTAACACTACCATCACGAACCCCTTCTTTGGATTGGATAGTAAGCTCGGCTGCTTAGAGATTAAGTTCAAGTAATAAATTTTAAATGCATCATCGACTAAAAAATATTATACAATCATTGTGTTTAACAAATTAAAACTCAGATCAATGCCAAACCATAGTCAAAAATGCAATCAATATTAAAATCAGCTCACTTTTATCAAAGTTATTGTAGTTTAAACTTTGGACTTATGGGAACTTCTAGATAATATTTCAAAACGAATTAGGAGGTTAAATTGTGTTTCAGATTAAAATACGGGATTGATGCAGATGCCACCACCTTGCATTCAAATGTACTTACGTGCATACAGAAATCAGAAATACACTCATACATACTCCGCAAGGTGCGCACTTTACTCAGCGGCTGCGCATGGTCCCCACTATGGAAACTAAATTCTTGAGTAATTTTATGAAATTTTCAGGACTTAACAAGAGCATTCAAATCTATGAACAAACCAAAGCGCAAATGTGAGTTTGGGTAGTATCCAAAACTCTATTCTATTCTATCTAAAATTCTATAAAGGGGCTTCCGTCTGCCTGTTGCATAAATTTACACAAAACCAATATACCCTTGTTGCCCATTTTCAAAGGGCTCAGAGTATAATAATATGTATACAAATCTTTGATATGCAAATCGATATAAAAAATGCCTATTGAGCAACAAAAAAGTAATTAAATATAAGAACAGGCGCACAGGTTGGCGAGCACGTTGTTCCTGCGCAAGGAATTCTACCTGTATTTAGTTTCGTTATAGTTGGTAAGCATATGTCGAAAACGACCACCAAAATTTCTACAACACCGCCAAGGTTTCCTTAAGAGAACAAAGCCAACGTAGATTTTCCTTGTGTATTCTTAAGAATCAGCAAACGCCGGTTTCAACCCTCTTTGAGCACCACATGTTCGAACATAAATGTCTTGATGGTTACTAGGGCAACAGCAGATTCAGAAGTAGTTCCATTACGCACTGAGAAAACAGACGGTCTTACCTGAAAACAACCACCTTATTGGATTTCTTAAAACTCAAATCAACTGTGCAACGTCTTCACGGCTATCAGGCAAACAGCAATAACAGTTCGTTAATCAAGAAAAGTAAGAAAGAACCTCCACAAGACAAAGAAGGGTTGAAAGTGTGGCAGTGTGTAAGCGGCGAACAGCGACAAACAACAACGAATTTTTAGGCGTTAAGCCGTAAAAAAAAAAAAAAAAAAAAATGATATGGGTGTGGCATCCGTTCACTGGCATAATTTTTGGTGTTGCCCAATAGCAGGAGAATTTTAATCTTGATCATTTAGCAGGCGTTCAGAAGAACGATAGCTCTCCCACTGAAGCGTGTGAAAAAACGAAAGTGAGAAATGAGAGATGCTTGAATTTCAGAGCGGTGGGAAAATCAGGGAAATTAGAAACATATTTTCCAAGAGCTCCTGCGGATAAGGATCTTTTCTAGCATAATATACGTTTGCTTTAAATCAGTTGAGACCATGCGTTTGTGTGGGAACTTGTGTGGGAACTTTCATAGAATAACTTGAAATCTGAACAGGGGAGCAGACAGCACAGTAGACCAAGATTCCCACGATGAATCTCCTAAAAAGAAAGATCCTCGACTTGTTGTGTTTAGCGTATGGGCATGTGAGTGTGGAGGGTGTGGAATTGCTCTCGAGTTCGGTTATGACAATCTTGATGTGGAATTCATTCCCAGCTGCCTTTACAAGAACCAAAAAAACATTTTAAGCGTGAGAATTTTTCACGGTCTGTGACAAATGCTTGCCAGGTGAGCAGAAATTGAGAGAAGGCTGACCGTACTTTCTTACGATGTGATGCAGTGGAAGCAATGCTTAAAAGACAATACACAAAACGGATGAAGAAGATGAAATTGTAGATAATGCGATCAGCAAACATAAATAAGCAGCTTGTGTTGAAAACCCATTCATGTTCCAATCAATTTAATATATTCATAGTGCTTTCATTGCTTTCATGCAAAATGCATTTGATTTATTTACTGGAACATATAATAATTTAACGCTGATTTTTCGGTAGACATATTTTAGCTTTTATGTAAGCTGTAAAAAGCATAATATTGTATAAGACTGGATTTGAAGACAAATATAATTTTAATAATAATAAATATAAAAATAATAATAATAATAATAATAATAATAATAATAATAATAATAATAATAATAATAATAATAATAATAATAATAATAATAATAATAATAATAATAATAATAACAATAATAATAATAATAATCATCATCATCTAATAAACTAAACACAAAATAAAACCTAGCACGTTCCAAAATAGCCTTAAATAACGAATTTTTACTGTTTTCCTCAGATACTGCCCAGCGCTTCTGTAGGTCTGTTATATTGACAGCTAATTTTCGACCATAAGTAAGTTTGTATGCAACCTTAATGAGTGTTTGCCCTTTTCCCCGCCGACAGTTGCATCGATCGATATCACGGTACCCGACATGTGTACGAATACAACATAAGGGGAAATGTTCCGGATCATGGTTTCAAGAAACGTTGGTGTTGTGTGACGTGCAGAGTGTTTAATGAACCCTGATGTTTGTCACGATAATTTCATGTTTTTGAATAGGCGCACAGAAGTTTGCGGCAAGTTCTAAACGATAAACAACCACCAAGGGCGTCTAGACAAACGATCCAGACATAATTGACGGTGCATGTGAAGCACGTGTATTGAATTACATCCAAGCTAAGATATGAAGACGAAGCCGGTCTTGCTTGTCTTTTCGAATGCCTTTGCCCATTTTTCATCTTATTAAGCCGACCAATTTTAAATATGTAAATTTCCAAACCCAAAAAGAGTTCAAAAGTGTAGCAAAGAAACAGGCGAACAACAAAAGAACTAGGTGTTCCTTCACAATTCTGAATGGTAGCCAAAGACACCCGGATCCATACCTGCAGTTCGGCTCTGCTGACCTGTTCGAAATCAATTAGAAAAGCAAACAAAAAGATCATCAATCAACTGTTTCCCCTTGGCCCAAAAGGCAACTGACAGAATAAGTGACTGAAGCGATTAGCTGCGGTTTCAAAATTCAATCAAGCCGAAGGAATGGACAGGGGCTCAGGATCCTGACGGATGTTCAAATTTAAGGTTTAATCTGTTCTGGAATTTAAGTAAAAACACAATAAAAATCTACTACCTGCTACGTGATGAGCAGAATTGTTTGAGAGTCACAGATGCTTGGTTGCCCTTTTCAAAATAGTCAGGAATCAGTGTTTTTATCTTACCAAATAAAACTGCTTGGCCTACTTTTTGTTCGCCTGTTCGAATGCAACAGTTAAAGCCATTTAAGCCGTTTACCCTTTTAAGCGCTTTATTAATTCAATTAATGAAATGCCTGAATATTGACAGAATTAATTACGTACTCTACGTGAATAATTATTTTAGTTAACAAAATTGTATCCTCTTATAAGAGATAAAAAGCAAACTAGGATAATAATACGGAATCCCATTTTGCTGAGCACCGCAAGAGAAATCATTTAACAGACCTGCTTCGAAAATCGAAATATGATCGAAATCATAAAGCGTAACCAAGTAGATTTAGGAAATAGGCTCACAGGAACTCGAGATAAATGGGAATCTATAAAAAACAGGTTTTCAGATTCAGATTTTTAAAATTTTAAAAATATATCTTGGTCTCTTAAAAAGAAGAATAGCATGTATTTGTCAGATTAACAGATTGGCAGCAACACAAATCTACAATCAATGAAAATCAATGAAGCGTGACCAAATCGATGGACACAACAGGCTGACAGCACTGCTAAGAAGTAAAACCATTCCAAATCCATACTATTCCAAGGATCTCAAAAGGGAAAAAAAATCAATTAAGATCTTGCTACTTTTACCCTAAACCTGAAGTCCCTAACCCGACTACCTGTGGGTCTCAGACCCACTGGAAAATGCTGCATTCCACTTATAATACATTTCACAGTGCCTTCATTTTTCTGTGTGGTTGCTTTTCGATTATCCATCCATAGAATCTTTTCATTTATTTACCATCCCAAGTTTTAGACTGGCTCATTTAAACAAAGATATGTATGTATGTATATTCCTATTCCATTTTCCATCCCACATCTGCTAGGTCGAACGTGTCGCACTTCCACAGGCAATCAGCGTGCATAGAATGCCACCATCATATACATACATATGTATGTACACACATATATACATATGTTTGTTTATGTGGGTATTTGAAATGCCTGGCTGAGTTGGGTCCGCATCGTGTTTTTCTATAATAACGAGTCTACCATTCGTCTACGAATTATGTTGGCCTGTTAAGAATGCGAAAACAAAAACAAACCAAAACAACATATTCTGATTCAGTTTCCAGAATGGGAACCCCGAAAAGAAACCATAAGTCTACGTCTTAAATGTATTTGTATATGGTATATGCTAATTGTATTAATGCTCTGGGATTGTGGCAGTTGGGAAACTGTCAGGAAAATTCGAATTGTCCACCTACTTTCGTCACTCACTGTGCTCCTGCTTACAATAAACAAACAACATATTTAAAAAATAGAGTGATTTTCCTAAAAAAAAGAAAATTGTAACAACGCCTAGACAACAGATAATTATCTCAAAACGCAAGCGGGAAATATAATTTTGACATTGTATGTGTTTGTAGATACGTGCATATGCACAATAGCCGAACATTTTCCTAGATAATGAATGCAACAGCGCGTTGTAAATATTCGTAGGTCCCCTACTTGAAAATCTGTTCGCCTCGGCACTTGTTACACTTGGTTACACATGAGCAACAATGATTTGTGATGCTGCAACTACACCCGCGTCGTGGCAGATCATCTCATTTTGGTATTTTGCTTGAATAGGTGGTGCCTGTTGCTTCTGTGCGCCTGCTACAACTGAAGGCCCTGGCTCCATATTTATGAACCGATCAAGCAGTGGGAACATGGGGAGCTCCAACATCGTTAGTCATCGTTTTTATGGCGATGACGTTTTGGATTTGTTATGGATTGTATTATAACACGACATTAAATGAACGCATCTAATGAATATTGTTGAACAACACAATGTTCAAATGTATTAGTGTGTCTGACAAAGACAAAACTATAATGACGACTTTCAAGTCAATAAAAATGACTTTAAAAAAATTCCAAAATATTTCTTAGATGCCGGTCAGATTTTAAATATATGCCGAATACACTAGGGTGTACATTTCTATTTCGATGTTTAATTTTGATTTTATGTAAGTGTGACCTTAACAATGTAGGACAGAAATCCTAAGCAACACTTACACGAAACGTAACGTTATTCATTAAACTGTGTTTAACGTAACATAGAATAATAAAAATAAAAGAAACAATTTGGTTTTTCACCTTTACTACTCATATGTATTTGTGTATTTGTTTTCTTTTTTATTTTAAATATAAATAAAAAGTTAGTTAATTAGATCATATGTATGTTTGTTTGTCTTCTTCGTTTCAGATTTCTGATTATCTATGAAAATAAAAGTGATAGTAAGTTTCTTAAGATACCTTAAAAAAACAGTATTTTAGCCATCGTCACTTAACAACCAGATGTAGCCGTGATCGTCTAGTGGTTAGGACCCCACGTTGTGGCCGTGGTAACCCAGGTTCGAATCCTGGTCACGGCAATGCAGCGATGCATTGTCACGGAGTCTGGTTTAATTTTTATTTTTACGAAAAAATTTATTTTTATACTGTCAACTAGTAAATACAATGTCTATCTTCAATGCCTCCGTTAAACGATATTTACCCAAGCTTATACATGTTACCTTCTAGTTGTTACTGTTAAATGTAGTTGTGTAGTTGGGCACAGTCTGTAGTTAATCTTTCCCAACTACATATTATCATTTCTGTACGGCGTCTTGACATATATTTTTATAACCTCACACTAAAAAATCACAAATTAATCTACACTCTCAAATGCCATCTATCTTTTAATTATTAGTTTCACGTTTTGTTTACATATGTATTAAAAAATAGTATTTACGAGCGCATTTATATTTTATTTCCCAGTTTCTCTTTTTCGCGGTATATTCGTATTCCATCACAAAACGACACTCTTAAATGCCATCTATCTTTTAATTATTAGATTCACATTTTGGTAAACATACGTACGAGAAAGCAGTATTTACGAGCGCCATCTATCTTTCAAATCTTGGTTTAAATTTTTCCCAATATATTCACATTCCACCACTGAACCACATCCTCAAACGCCATCTATCTTTTAATTAGTACTTGCATGCATATAAAATTAACCAGTATTTACGAGCGCCATCTATTTTTGAATTCCTTGTTTCACTTTTTCACAAAAGTGTATACATATGTAGACGTCATTGCTTGGAAAAATGACCTTTGGCCGGCCTGACAACACAACCGGTGTAGCCGTGATCGTCTAGTGGTTAGGACCCCACGTTGTGGCCGTGGTAACCCAGGTTCGAATCCTGGTCACGGCAATGCATGCAACATGCATTGTCACGGAATCGGTGAGTAAATCTTTTTGTTTAAAAATTTTTTATTTAGAAAGTTGTTTAGATTTTAACTAAGATTTTTTCAACTGAATGATGCAGTAAAAGAGCTTTTGATGCATTCGGCTCAAATTGCGTTCTTTGTCGGTGAGTAAATCTTTTTGTTTAAAAATATTTTTTTTAGAAAGTTGTTTAGATTTTAACTAAGATTTTTTCAACTGAATGATGCAGTAAAAGAGCTTTTGATGCATTCGGCTTAAATTGCGTTCTTTGTCGGTGAGCAAATCTTTTTGTTTAAAAATATTTTTTTTAGAAAGTTGTTTAGATTTTAACTAAGATTTTTTCAACTGAATGATGCAGTAAAAGAGCTTTTGATGCATTCGGCTTAAATCGCGTTCTTTGTGTTGTCAACAGTTTCCAATTCATTTTTGTGTTAAAAAAAACCGTCCTCATCATACTAAGTATCATTGGAGGAATGTTCCCCTAATTGTTTTGCAATGTTTTCTTAGTTTTTATTTGTTTGTATAACCGAGACAGTTTTATAAATTAAGTCCGTTTCGATTCTGTTTCTTTCTCCCCAACACGCAACACAATACAGCGTCAACATCTTTAATTTAATTGTTTTTGTTCAATTAAATTTTCTTTAAATCACAATATCAATAGTTTAAGTCAAATAAAATGAAAGTTCAACTAAGTAACCCATAATTTGCATTTGTTTTGTTGTTGGAACTCTGATTTATAACAACCCGACGTAGCCGTGATCGTCTAGTGGTTAGGACCCCACGTTGTGGCCGTGGTAACCCAGGTTCGAATCCTGGTCACGGCAATGCTGAAATTGCATTGTCACGGAGTCCGGGTTATTTTTTTTTACATATTATACACAAAGGAACAAAAATGTATCGGAACTCAGCGACCATACAAGTGATTTAGAGACAAGCTGTCAAAACAAACTTCGTTTCACGTATGCATTATTTGTTGTATATTTTAGATTTCGATATTTACAATTGCCGTTTTGCATAACATACATACATACGATATATTCATATAAATAGCTTTCTAATTATTGTAATTGAAACTATTATCCGTAATTTAAACAGTGGCATAAAGCTTTATCGGTTGCAAATACTCATTGAATTGCTTTCGATTATTTAGTGAAATTGTGGTATACTCTTACAACGTACTCGTCATATTTAAAAACCAAAATCACGCACACCCGCGGAATGTGTTAAAAAAAATTAAAAAGATTCACAGATTCTATATAACTGCATGTTTTCTTTAAAAAGTATACAGAGAATAAAACGCCTAAATTTACTAAAAACAAATACGGGGCTTTCCATCATCCTAGTAAAACAAAAGCAGACAAGGCGGCTATCTTCATTTTTGCTGCTTACTGTTGCCCATAGAGCAGTTCAGAGCCGGGCGGTATGGTGCTGGGATCGACATTGGCATTAAAGAAGTTGGCGGGCGTGGCTACAGCTGGAAAGAGTACCTCTGCTGACTGATGCTGTGATTGTTGATCCTGCGGCGCCTGCTGTAAAGTTATATTATAGGGATTTTGCACATATTCCTGGTAAATGTCAGCAGCATTGCCCGTGTGCACAGCTGGTGCCTCGTAGACGGGCGCAAAACTGTGCACAATAGATGCGTTTGGCATCTTGGGCAGCGATGGATATGCATTGCAGCCCAGTAGATGACTAAGCGGCACATCACTCGACGTAGGCGGATGTGCCTGTTGCGCATGGTACTGTTGGTACTGGAATTGCTGATACAGAAGTTGCTGGTGCTCAACTGAATTTGGTGGCGTAGCTGGCAGCTCAATTGCATAGCTATTACTGCTCACGATGGGTGTAGAAGTTGACGCTTCTGTTTGCCGAACACTGTGAAGGGGCGTTGTGTACGTGTTGGTGTGGGCGACAGCCGCTGCAGCTGCCTCATTGATTAAATCGGGCAGCAATTGTGTGTTATTGTTAATGGGAGTCTGCAGCTCTGTGGGCTGTTGTGGAGGCATCAGTATGGGCTAAGTATACAAACAATCAGTCAATTGAGAAATATGAAATGAAAAACAAAAGTCAGCTTACCTGAGCAAATGTAAAGCTTGGCGCTTGCTGCAGTGCCTCCGTCATGGGCGGCTGAAGAATGATGCTGCGTCGGGGCGATTCGACAGGGGAAACCAAAGAGGATGTGGCAACAACACCAGGCACCAGAGCAGCAGGATCAGCAACAGCGCTGACACTTGGCTCCGTGTGCTGCTGTGCAGGGCTGGGCAGAATAGCCACAGACGGCATCTGTTGAGCGGTTGCAGTGTTTGTCAATGTCTGAGCTCGCTTGCCTGCAAAACGAGCAGTTAGAGATATAAGAATGAATTGATAACGAAATAAACGAAAAACTAAAACAGTAATTTAAGGACAAACTAAACAACATATCAGTTCATTTTCTTGGCCAGACCCTTGAGCAACTTAAACTTAAAACGCATACGAAGCCAGTGTTTCTTCTGCCGCTTAACGTGCACTGGAGTATTGGTAAAGCCGACGCTTTTAGCTGTGGCCGTCGAGAACGTTGCCAAGTCGTAGCTGCGTGCCGGCAAGGGCAGTGTCATGGAATGTTCATAAATGATTTTTGTTATGTCCAGCGAAATGGCTGGCGAGACCAAATCTGCAGGCGGACAGGTTACCGGAAATTAAAACAGGATGCCCCCTTGACATTCTAGGCTACGGTTGACATTCGACTAAACACCCGACGCACCTTCATCGTGAAACAGCTCCGTCTTGAGGTTGGGCAAGAACTCGCCAATGCGTCGCCACGTGAGTTCCCACAAAGCCTGCTGGAGAGTACCGTCCTGGTTATGAAACACGCGCACCGAGTGCATCACAAGCAGCATGTTCTTGAGTATCTCCTGCATCTGTTCGGAGAGCGTGTCCGAGCCCACCTTCATGAATCGCTCAATGTAGTCGAGAATTTCGAGCCACAGTTCGTTGAAAGTGGCTCCCAGCTCAATGAGCGTCGTCAGGTGCTGCAGAAACATTTTCGACATTATGGTGGCCGTGCGTATACGTGATTCCTCCAAGAGAGAGGCTTCCAGCTGACTGGCGGCAACACTCTCCGGCAATAGTTCGTTCAGCAGCGGGAAGAGGACATGCTGGAAACAGGAGCTCCACTCAGTTCCCGAGAGCGTCTGCAAATCATGCACTAGCAACGCACGTTGCTGGAGGCAGGATATAGCGTGGGTGCGCACCTCGCGCCGTCGGTCCATGGCCAGCCTGGCGATACCCTGCAGCAGAGGGCACCAACCGGGCGTCCACAGTGCCGCCGATTGGGGCACAGTACAGCCCTCCTCAGCCCACCAGCGAAAGATCTGCGCCGTGCGCGTGTACAATGTGTACATGAGGTCTAGTAACTGAATTGACAACTGCTCGTAGCGCTGTGCCAGTTCTTCCTGTTCTGCGGCGCTTGGTGGATGACTTTCACCAACATCGCCCATCATCGCAGTTAAATTACCGGTCGAGGTCGACTTGACAACACCCGTCTCACGTGTGCTCTCATGCCGCTTTTTAAAGTTTCGTTTCTTGACAGCGGCTTCAAATTTGCGACGCTGCTGAATTCCACCATCTCGGCAAGCTTCCACAAAGATTCGAATGCAACGTACGCAGGCCTCAAAGTTGTACGGCGTAATATGCGCCACACTGCGCACTATAAAAGCAAGAGAGTCCCAGCACTTAAACAGCGCAAAGGGTGCGTGATCCAGCAGTTGGCAGTTAAACACCAGTGTGCTTACGGCGAGCGCGGCAGAGCTGGGTGGTGATTGGGGTCTAAAAGCGAACAGAATAAATATGAACATTGAAGCAGCGAGAGCAAAAGAAACATGCATACCTGGATGCTGTGGTTAACTCGCTATCCTTGCTAACCAGTATCCAGTTCTCAGCGCTGGGACTAGACGTGGGCGGTGCTGCACTCGGAGACTTAGCCAATTCCGAGTCCGATGTGTAGCCACGATCAAGCGACGTGGCTGCATCCTCCTCGCCATCTGATGTCACGCGGCCATTGGGCGGAGGCGTCGGCTGTACTCCAGCCTCAAAGTTGGGTGGAACAGCGCCAGCGCCAACACACTCCAGCAAATTGAAAATAATCTGCCAGTCTTGCTCTGAATGAATATTCTGAGCAGAGGTTTTTAGCAGCTCGTAGATGCCAATGGAAATTTGCTTCGAGATGCGCAACAGCACAGCCGGCTTCAATGCCAACAGCTTTTTGAGCGACTGCAGCACCACGGGACACAGCTCCTCGTTACGCATCAAATAGATGGCCAGCTTTAGAACAGCTACGATGCAACGATTCAGCAGATAATCATAGCCATTCTCAGCACTGCCATTTAGTAGATGGAACATTTGATCGCGCACAGCTGGCCACAGCGGAATCATGCGATCCCGATTGTGCACCACAATCTTGACGAGAAACTCCATCCAAAATACGGTTATGTCTTCCGCATAGACCTGGCCGGCGGCCTTTGGTGCTTCTGGCGCCTTTAGCAGAGACAGTACACATCTGAGAAGCTCCTGTAATGACTCTAGCTGGACAAACTTCGACTCCTGCAACATTTGATCCAGCTGGCACTCCTTAATGCACTTCCGGCCATGTTTAATAAAGTCTTGCTCCTCGTAGGTGGGTTCACGCTGGCCTTCAGAGCTGATGAACGAATAGAGGCTGGAGAACAGACCCGACTCTTGCTTCTCGCGGGGCTTCTCCAATATCAGCATGGCCTTGCCGTTGGGCTCGCAGAAATCTTCCACCTCAATAAGTGTTTTGGGTAGAAGCTTTAGACGGAACAGCTGAAGAAACAGATCCAAAATGTGTTTCCAGCTGTCGCGCAGACTATCCCCATAGCCGTGCACTAGTAGAAATACGGTTCGCATAGCCGCTTGCGCCTTAGCATTCAGACCAAAATTAACCGCCTGTTGAATCTCATTGTTGGCTGGCACCGGCTCGTGCTGCTCCACGCTGCTCAACAACGTGGTGAACTTGCACAGGGTCAGGATAAGCGCATCAAAGTCTGCGTGAAGATTGTAATGTGCCGATATAGCCGCCGATTTACTAAATCCTGCAATTGTTAATGTTTTTTAGTATATTTATTGAATTTTAATAATATTAAAGCTGAGTAGTTCTTACCGGCTAGTGTGCGCTGGTAGCCCGTCTCGGTGCTCTTGTCAAACATGAAGCTCAAGGCGCTCAACGAAGCGCCCCACACGATGTTAAAGATTTGTACATCGTAGGCGGCATCGTTGACGTAGTGAAAGTGACCATCGTGAGTACCGCCACGACGTAGCAACATCTTCCACAAATAGTTTTCGCGCACGAGACCAGTTTGCTCGGCGGGCATTACAATCTCTTCGTTTCTGTGGCAATAGATTCGATATTAAAGCATATTTAAATCCGTAGTCGAAGTCAAACTTACTTAATGCCATTGAAAATTTGCGCTAGCATTTCCTGATCAAAGTCCTGACCACCATTTAAGCCGCGCAAATTCTTTGTGAAATCCTCTAAAGTCATGGGCACATTAAGACGCTTTGCATTCGAATTGTGCTGATCCATGTTCAGCATGATGATGGCATAGGCCAAACGAAAGGCGGCATCTGTGTTAGCAAACGGCTCCTTGTTTTGATTCTGTTAACAAAGTCACAGTTCATAAAGGTTTTTGAATGCAGAACTTAGAACATTTTTTATACAGTTGTTATTATACGCGCAAATTTCAAGTGCTTGAGAAAAACAGATTCTTGGAAAGTATACTTACATGCCAATGATCTGAGAAGTGCTCTAGAACAAGGAATATGAGCGGTGCTTCACCAGGTAAGCGGAACGTCTCCAGGTAGAGGCGCAGAGCTTGATCAACGCGTAGCCCGGTAAAGTCGAACGAGTCCACAAAGTTGATAAGAATCTTAGAGTCGACATTCTTTTTTTTTGAGATGTATTCACCAATCATTTTCTTGTCCAGACCTGGATTCTCGCGCAGGAAAAGCGCCACTTGCATGGGATCTAGCTGTGCATGCAGAATGCCATGCTCTTGCAGATACTGAATGCCTTTGTCGGGTCGCTGATTGAACCATTCCGTTCCCTTGGACAGCAGACGTTTTTTCTCCTTAACGCTGGCCAGCTGCTCACTGGTTATGTTGCCGCCGTCGCCTCCCGACTGCAGTCGTAAACGATGTGAGCTATTGTTGATAAAGCTTGCTATGTTCTCCACATGCTCCTCGCCATTGTCAATTACAATGCCCTCAAGGCCACTGTTGTGACGCGAATGACGGCTGCCAACACCTGCCGCAGGACTCTGCACGAGAGCGTTTTTAACGCTATTGCTGTTCTTGGCAGCAGCACAATTATGTTCGATACAATCGATGACACTGATCAAAGTGTCCATGGATATGATATGCGTGCTGTAGACGGCATTGGTGGCCGAGAGTGTGTACTTGCTGAGCAAGTTAGTAAGACTCTCAAACATGTCCGTGCAATACAGATCGCAGTCGTAATTGATGTATAGTTCAGTTACAAAGCCGGGAATACGCCACAGTTGTAGCAGATTGTCCAATGCCAGTTCTCGCATCTCGTATGGAGTTTTCGGATTATCGCTCGCTATGATTTCGCTCAATTTCTTGAGGTAGCCCTCCAGCTGAAACTTGAGGTGGCCGCGCAGTGATTCGAAAAGCAGAAAACAAAGTTGCAAATCAGCCGCAAAGATGCTGAGACGCTCTGAGCTTAGCAGCTGTTAAAGAAAGAAAAGAACTCGTCAATATTCAATAATCATAATCTTCATCTATTTCATTTTAAACTCACCGAAATGAGGTTCCTACATAAATCATCCTTGACCAGGTCTAATAGGGCTTCGTATTTTCCAATGTTGTCTGCGGCCACCTCAAAGGCAACGGTAAGCAGACTGAGACCAGTATGCATCATACTGTCCGAGTTCTGTTTATCCAGTGGATTGCACAGTATGATAAGAAACCGAAACAGCTCCTGAATAAAGGGTAGCCCATATGGTGTCAGTGTAGCTGACAAAGCGGCTGCATCCTGTGAGGACGATTGCTGGGTAAAGCGCACGCCCACAGAGTTAATGTATTCACTGCTGTTGGCATCGGTTAGCGTTGTAGTTGTGCCTGGTATAGACTCCTCTTCCTCTTCCGCGGGCTCCTCCGATTTCGTTATATCCGCCTGAACCTGAATCAATGGCACTTCCAGAGAAGCATTGCTGACATTGCCAGCATTGCTGACGGTTGTTGTGGTAGGTGTTTGCGTAATCTTGCCCTGCATATCCAGAATGTTGCCAGCTGGTGAAGCCGGCGTCGTGGCAAGTATGGGCGCCTTCAAATGCGTGGGCGGCACTAGAGTGCTCTGTGGCGTCTGTGGCGGCTCCTCGGTTGCAGATGCCTTCCGTTGCACGGCTAAAGCTGACTGTGTCTTGCGTTTTTGCTTCTCTGTTGCTGCACCAGCTGCTTCGTAAATGGTGAAGCGCTTCTGCAGCACAGTGTCGCTACAGTCCTCCGTAAACTGTGGCAGGCGCATAAAGAACAGCAGCACCATGTCCTTGAGTGACTGTTCCGCGGAACGGCGCAGCAGCTCGCTAAGGCGCGGCTCAAAGCAGATTTTAAAGCAGCTGAGCATCACCTCGCACATTGACTCATTGCTAACGGCAGCACCCTCCGGACTACGGATCAAAGTGTGCAACACTTCGATGACACGCATAAATGTCACACTATCAGAGGACTGATCTGTGCCCATAAAGCGAGCATGCGTTACAGCGTCTGCAATCATCTCTACAATTACAGCCAGATTTGGAGTCGTGGGATCTGAATATAAAAAAGTGGAAAAATAAATAGTTGACAGTCTTTAGATTTTTGGACTTAAATTATATTTAGGATACGCAATGATAGAGGTCAAAGAGAGGCGCCCATTGCATACATGTTTTTCTTACCAATTAGGCCATATGACAAGAATTTGTTAACCGAGGCAAGGGCGAGACTAGTTAATGGTCCTGTGGTGTCCGCCGTGCGAATCACCTCCAAAAAGGGCGCCAGAAACACGTTCGGTTCAATCAAACGTAAATCCTCAATGCGGTTCAGCACCTGCTTCAGATCAATGAAAAGCTTCAGCAAGGCGTCCTTCTCATCATCCTGCAATTTTGTCAAGTTGCAAATATTCTCCGTACATATTTATATGTATATATATGTATGTATAAGGCACTTACCACGTAGGCTGTTGCATTCCAGCGCGTACCACGTCGCATGGCCGTCATTAAGGTGGCCATTTCGCCGCGTACCACATAAATACCGTTGCCTGGCAGTGACATTGTTTCCAGATTCAATAATTGCACCTAATTGGCTTCCACCTTTTAGAATTTGGCACGCAACGAACAAATTGTAAAAAACTCGCTGCTGCTCTTCCCGTCTCACATATGTACATATGTTTTACAGCCACTTGGACACAGCACAGGCTCTTCTACACGCTCACACACATACACGCGCCAAATGTGTACGGAATAGAGCGTTTAATTAAACATTTTATAAATACGAAATATGTCAATAATTTGTTTTCGACTTGGTTTTTGGTGACGTTTACGACGTGTATGTTCTGTTTTAGTTTATTCAGAATCAACCCTGGTTTGTTGATATCAAGTCGATTATCGATATCGATATTGACGGTATACGATAGTTATCGCGAACGTATATTTTTTGTTTTTGTTCTTAGCCTTGTGACCTCAAACTCCGACTGTTTAATAGTTTTGACAGATAAATCAAAATCTTTTTAGAAAAATTAAGTTAAATTTAGTTTATAAATAATACTACACTTAAATATCAGATAATGCGAATTTATTTTCCTTTCCAGGTGTATTATAACTTTTGCCATAAATTAAAAAATCACAGGCTTTTAATTCAAAACAGTTTGAATCTCAGCCTTATTTTCGCTAGGACAATTTCTTAATTTCTCTATTGGTCTCGTTTGACCTATCATTATTGCTGGACATCGCCGTTGGTGCATCTTCAGATTACACTTCTGCGTAAAGGCCTTCGAGCAGTGGACGCATTTGTGCGGACGTTCACCTTTGTGTCCGCGTATATGTGTCTGTAGAATGTGATTTAATCCAAAGGCCTTAGGGCAATAGGGACACTGAAAAGGACGTTCACCTCGATGTCTGCGAATGTGCGCCGTAAGATAAGGATTTTGGGTAAATGATTTGGGACAATGTGGACACTGAAATGGCCGTTCGCCGGTATGAACGCGTATGTGCTCAGACAGAAGATGATTTAAGGGGAAGGCTTTTGAACAGTGGGGACATTTAAATGGTTGTCCTGTGTGCGTACAAATGTGTCGCTTGAGATGATGACTCTGGGCAAAGTCCTTGGGACAGTGGGGACACTTGTATGGACGTTTGCCCATGTGTCCAGAAATGTGGCGCTTGAGATGTTGGTTTTGGGAAAAGGCCTTTGGGCATTGAGGGCATTTGTATGGGCGATCATCTTTGCCGGCATTGCCATCCGTGTAGTAGCTGTGGGACATACAACGAGATGAGTTAAATACTGTGCTAGTAATAAAGTGCTTTCACACATTGCGTACTTCAGCTCCTCTTGCTGGCTTTCTGGGTCTTGGACGTCTGTGCTCTCATTTCTCAATCCGTGCTCGATCTTGACGGGTCCGAAATTCATGTCGCGAAGCCCTATTCGATCTTCAGGTCTAAAATCTACGCGGTCTTCTTCATATATGTTCGTATTGCAAATATTATCTTTATTTTTGCTTCGCTGCATCTTAAAATGTCGCTTTTCTACGTTCTCTAGTCCGTCGTCTATGGCTGTGGAATATACCTCTTCAGTATGGCTTGTTTGTCTTGCTCTTATTGCTGGGCATTCCATTTTAGCCATTTCAGGGCTATCTTTTTGCCGCTCACTCAAAAGCTGACAAAAGAAACGGTAACTATGGTTGCACAAACGCTTGAATTTAAATGCATGTTGGGCGTCTATAATGCAGCGGAGGCAAATTTTCTTTGGTAGTTCATCGTCAAGTTTGACCTCACAGTTCGTGCACTCGTTGAGCATGTCATCGAGTCTGGTACTCCCTATTCCTATCTCGTCTTCTATTACGACAACGCCAGGCTTCCAGTCGAATATATTAACCAATTTGACAGAATAGGCACTTTCTCTCGCCATACAAACTCGGCAAACGTTCATATCTGCCATTAGAATTGTGTATAAACAATTTTTGTGTTTGCGGAATTGTAAACACTGCTGATAAATGGTTATTTCAATAACAGCTGTTATTGCTCATCGATTCTATCGATAATAGTCTAACACTAATGTTAATACTATTCGCGCTGTTATGTTAAATGACAGAAGTCATTTTATTCACATTTTTTCACAGCATGCACGCGGTGCTGATTGGCTAATACTTTTTATTTCTGTTGAAATTTTCATTGATAATGGAATTCACAACTGTCCAATGCACGCCCGTTAGTTTAATAACCAGAACTTTCGGGTGCTATTTTTCATGGACAGAGAGTAAATAAACAATCTTACCAAAGTGTTGTGCTAAAAAATGGTGCATCACTTTTATTAAATTGTTAAACACACATTTAGGCTTAAATTAAGAATGAACAAAAATGGTAACCACGCGTTCAACAGTAAATTGTCGCTGATTTTTTATGCTAGGCGACAGTTATGCAAAGTAGCGCTAGAACAATGCAACGGCATTTAATAATGCACTGGCCGGTTAATCCCACGGCTCTTGCGTTTTGAGGTGTCGCCACATGTTAAAAAATAGGGTTATGTATACGTATATTTATTTAAAGCAATATTATATTATATTTTAATTAGTTAATAGTTATTCCAATGTCTGCGATGCTCCGAGCAAACGCCTTAAATTCTCATCCTGCGACAGCGCCTTTTTCACGGCCATAAACAATTGCGAGTCAATAGCTCGGCTGTGCTGCTGAACCAGCGGCAGGCGACTCACGCGTTTGGCCAACTCGGCTAGCTTGGGCTGTTGCTGCAAGAAACCATCCAGTATCTGGGGCGGGATGTTGGCCATCTGCGCAAGCTGCTGGACATGCGGCGCAACATGGGCGGCTGATGGCATCGTTGTCCCTTTAGGCGTGTTGAGGTGCGTCGGCGTGGAGCGATTCGAGTTCTGGTCGTGGGAGCTGGGTATCAAAGCTGGCTTTGCCGCAAGCGTCTTGGTTTGGGCCAACACAACGGGGCGCAATGGAATGGGGTAGTGGTATGGCAATGGCTGACGTACAAGCACGGGACGCATGGCAGCTACATGTCCCTGCTGGGCTGGCTGCGTAGGGGCCACCAACACATGCTGGTACGGCACAGGTCTAGGCGTTGTACTGCTAGCTTGCCACAAACCGTATTGTTTCATAAAATCATTGACATTCTGCAATTTTGGTGCCTGAGTTGTTATTGTTGAATCCAGCTTGGGCGGGGAATCATCGTAGTTGGCATCTATATCTGCATTGTTCGTGACATTGTCATCATCGTTGTCGTTCTTTTCTGGCATGTTATCATTATCCGCGTCGGAATCGGTAGGCTCATAGTCCATCGATTCCAAATAAGCCTTCATTAGTGCTATGCCCTGATCGTTGGCAGTCAGTGTACGTACGTATTTGATGGTTTCAGCAGCGTTGCCAGTGCCCAACAGCTTGCCCAGCTCACTGATGCTGGGCAGTTGTTCCATGCGTTTCAGGCCAAGTTTATTGCGTGCAATGTAGAGCAAATCACTGGGGTACTCGTCGACTACTGCTGGCTGTGCTACTCTTGTGTTTGCAGTCGCCGCTAGATTACCAGCACCAGGATTGATTAGTTTATAGACGGGTATATTGTAGTATAGTGCATTTTGCAGCTTTGGATTCAACCTGGTCTTGTCAGTGTCTACAATTACTGCACTATCTTGTCCGTAGAACTTGGGCAGCTGCGACATCCGTCCGCTAATGCACTGCAGCAGAGCCAACAGCAGGAGGAATTTCAGTGACCGAGCGCACATTCTACTCAATTCGAGGTTTAATGACAAACTGACAAATTATCACTGATTGCACATCCCAAAAAGCCTTGGGAAATTGAAATAATTTCCTGCTCTATTCTTGTTTAGGCCCAGCTTCGTGGAATTTTCTTTTTTCTTTCCACGAACGTTCGCTTACGTAGAAGAGACGATTTTCTACCTGCTGGGCCAAAACAATTTAAATTTCCATTGAATTTTCTTGAGCGGCGAGAATCATTGACACTGTGTACCTGCATTATTACCAAAATACGTATGGTTTCTTAGGAATTTCGCTTTTATTTTGGCTATGAGTTGAGGTATATTGTGCACATAGCTTTTTTCATTCATTTTATAAAATGCATTCTTCATAATGATAAGTTTTATATTATGTATTATACAAGTATTCAAATCGAATATTGCCTAGACAATTTAAACACATCGCAATTTGAAAACAAACCAAACAGTTTATTACAGTTAGGGCTCATAGAATTGGCCATTTTGTGACTACGTCTGTGGTAAAAATGTATTGTGCACAGAACGGCCAAAGAGCACTTAAAAACTAAGGAAACGTTGTCACGCCTAAGCTAACAACTCTACAGCAAATTCCCTGTACATGGGGGAACATATATGTATTTACATAGTAACGTACATGAATTTTGCAGCATAAGTCAAATTTGCAAATAATGAAACTAGGCTATGTAAATGAAGAGCTTTCAGCAAGCACATCAAATAGGATTTAAAGTGAATGTTGTCAGCACTTGGACACGCCCACTAAAGCTGGGCGTATGCAACGCTCTTGGAGTTTGTAGCCAAGCTTGGTAACCTCCACAACCGTATTGGCCTCAACTGAAGTGTCCTCCTTTTGGAACAGTGCCTCATGAAAATTGGGATCAAATTTTTGATTGATTGGATCCAAAGGCTCCAGGCCATGTCGCTTAAATACCTGAAGCAGAGAGGCGCGGGTCATGTTTAGACCCTCGTAAAGGTTCTTCAGATCTGCATTGCCGTTAAGCTAAGGAAGCAATACAAAAGCATTAGCTTGAGATGGCAGCTTGCGTGTATAAAATAAATATAACATACTTTTTCCTTAGGTACTGCTTGAGTTGCATGGCCTAGTGTATCGGCCACTTCCAGCAGATCCTTGCAAAAGCTTTGAATTCCAAAGATTTTGGCGTCGCTTATTTGCTTGTTGAGCCGTGTGCGCATATTCTCGCTATCGGCCAGCGCGCGCTTGTACTTGTCCAGGAGTTCGCTGTTTTGCTCTTTTGCCGCTGTCAGCTCTTGCGTCAGCCGTTCAATTTCCGGTGATGGTGTTTTTTTCTGTTCGCCCGCCGAGGCTTCATCACCTACTTGCTGCTGCTGCTTTTCCGTGCTGTATCCGCGTCGCGATTGTGCTTTGGAATGGGGAAGCAAGCTTCTGAGATGTGTTAAAAAAATAAAAACAAAACAATGTGTGTGAATTGGACTGTAATTACGTCACAGAATTAGGCACATGCGGCACCGAGTGCCGCCACTTACCTTAGAATTTGGGTCCCAGCCACGGACTTAATGTTGCCCAAGCGATTGGCAAGCAATTGCAAAGTTAAGGATGCTTTTGTTGCCATTGAAGTTTTTGTTTGCTTAAAAACTATGCGACTCCTTACTACTCTTAGAATACAAAATTCACAGAAATAAATTTTGCCGCAGCGCTTGCTGATCTATCGAAAGTTGTAATCGATTAACAAAATACCAAATTTTAACTGGTATTTTATCCGAAGCATTGAGCTTTTTTCTGAGTTTGGCAGCGGTAATTTAAATTCGAGGCCGATGATCGTTTATCTACAAAAGCAGCACTTAGCTAGAACTACTGTTGGCATATTCATAAAAAGAAATTAATGGTGGATTTGAAACTAAAATTATTTCTTGCTGGTAAATCAGCTCATGCTATTGTTTCTGTTCGTTAAGTAAACATATGTTCACTAACTAGTAATATTTAAATATATAAAGTGAACGGGTTGCTTTTCATTTTTTATACCTAACTACTATTTAGTTTAAGGCAGTTTCCTTGCCTTGAACCATCTATAATTGTTCCACATGCACTTGGTTCGCGTGTGTTTGCCGCTGGGTGACAGCAATTTATCATACAAAAAACATTAATATAAAACATGCAAATCTTTTACGCAGGCCCGCCCAAAACTGTATCAAATTGTTAAGGCTCACAGCATACATATGTAGGTGTGTGGATATGAATATATTTTGAGTGTCTGTTGTGAAAATGCAAATTGTGTAAATACCCTGCAACGAAATACATGTGAAATAGGGGTATTCATAGAGTAATAAATATAAGAGGAGGTTTTTAACTCCGTGCTTTTATTACAGTTATTTGCTTTAGCTTC
Source organism: Drosophila colorata (assembly GCA_035041545.1). Classification (NCBI taxonomy): domain Eukaryota; kingdom Metazoa; phylum Arthropoda; class Insecta; order Diptera; family Drosophilidae; genus Drosophila; species Drosophila colorata. The sequence goes on from JAWNLD010000233.1 coordinate 1,617,481, forward strand.
GGTACTTAAGGTTGGTCTGCAAATGCAAAAGCAAATACAGTCAAGTTTACCATAGGATGGAACAATAAAACTCTTTTTTTTCTCAATAGGGGGTATTAGACGAGATGTCGGCTGGCTGAACAACTGCATAACAGATTAATATGCATGTGGGGTAGCACTAAGTGCGTGGTATATACAAGTCGGGTACTCTACAATAGGGAGTTCTTGGTTCGTATGGGCGTTGTACTATTGTTTTGAGTTCGATCTTAAAAATTCAAAGTACGAGTATGTGTGCATATTCAATACAGTGTCTTACAATATACATATGTACATGTGCAAGTACAATGTATCTATGTCTGTATGTATTCGCGTATGTAAATAAAAGTTGTATGCCTGCGTTGTATATATTTTAGAAGTTGGGGCGTTGAAAACCATTTAGTTGAAATTGAACTCTGTAACAGTGCGGTTGAGAAAACATCTAGCTCCATTTTCAGCTAAAAATAAGCATCCTGTTAAAATGCGCGACGAGGACATGCAATTGGCTCGCCAAATGGCTGCCAACTCCATCTCTGTTGAGGATGAACTCGATGGTGACGCAGCAGTTGTTTCGCCTGAAAACTCTCCGAAGCCGTTGAGAAAAACTCGCATCATAGATTTAAGTGAGAGACGTAAGCAATTTCGGTAAGCAAACAGAGAAATCATTTAAAAGCAACTAAAAATACATTAGAATATACAAACATATTTTGTGGCATACTGCATACTAATGAATCAAACATATGTATGTGAATATTATGTGTATTGGGTTTTCTCTTTTTTTCGATTTAAACATTTTATTGTTTGTTTTTTTAATCTTTTGTAATACTTATCCTTGCTGCTACAATACAGATTGAAATTTTGAAAAGAAAAATAATTTTGAAGGAAATTCTATTCAAAATAATTCCAAAAGAATTGCAATTTGTCAATATTTAAATAAGCTTTCTTTTATGTCAATTAATTTTAACCGAAGAAAGTATGCAACATAAAATGAAAAAGCTTGTTAGGTATTTTTTTGTTGGGAAAAACCTGACATGTGTGTGTATTTTTATCAGTATTTTGTCACTCCAAGTGTGCAGACACACTTAAGTGTTCAACAAGCCAATTGATTTAAGATTCGTCGTAGAGCTAAGAAAGGCCTGAAACTCTCTGTGTCCGCGAATTTCAAAATGTCATTATCAGAAACGCCGAAACACAGCGAAACAGCGCCGCGGCAATCACAGACAGGCGAAGGAAACCGTAACAACGACAGCCTCGATGGTAACGAGGCGTCAAATCGAGTATGTGGCGACAAAATGGCCTGCAGCTGGTGGTGGTAATCTTTATCATATGCATATACGCGCGCATTTGTTAAGTTGAGATTTGATTGGAACTTTTTTTTTTTTGCATATCTGCAAGCTGACTGGCACTTGTTTCGCCAATCTATTTGCTGTTTGTTATACCCTAAACCGATTGAAAGATGGTATAATGGATTGTGCGATGCATGTAACAGGCAGAATGAGGCATCTCCGACCACGTGATGTAGATATATTCTTGAGCAGGACGACGAGCTATGTCGATTAAGCCATGACTGTCCTTCTGTTCGGCCGTCTGTATGAAGGCAGCGATTTCGGAAACTACAAAAGCTAGAGACCTAAACTATCGACTAAAGATTCTCCTAATTCATAAGAAAAACATGTTTATTTGGCTTTCTTAGCATATATTGACTGTTAGAGCTAGAGAGCCACCAAATTTGGTTTATTATGTTCTCGTAAAGTAGACGCAGATCAGGAATATTTCGCATTTTGAATGCCTCCCCCACTCGCCACAAATATAAAAAAATAAACGCAATTCAAGTACTACTTGCGCTTTGGTTTGAACATATATTTGAATACTCTTGTTAAGTCCTGAAAATGTCAGCTTGCTTGTCTGATATTGTGTATGCAAGGGGGTTGTAATGTACATATGTAACGACAGCTCCGAGCTGTGTTCAGGGTATCTCCTAGTGGAGCGCTCCCGACTAGAGCACTGTTACTTGTTTTGACGCCAAAGTTTTGGCTCTCAAAATTAGATCTTTGCATGGCGGTATTAACATTTGTCAATATGGCCAAATTTACGCCCTGGGCTGTTTAGGAGCCCTATACTATTAGGAAAAGCTGTGCTTAATTTTGGAAAGTTTAGACAGTAACTATAGTTTTTTAGACTGTAAGTTGTGTCGTCTCGGTCGGTTTTGCAATTATGTATGTATAACAAATGTAGGTGCATCGATTAACTGAACATTTCTGCATTTAATGCGCTATCTATCGATTTGAGTTAATGTACTCTCTTTTGTAGGCGCACACGCAGCTTAAACGCACCGTCGCCGTTCCAGCAGTTTGGGCCATGTGGACGCATCATGAAAAACCATGCAATGGTTATGCAAATTCAGGATCCCGCTAGCCAGCGGCTGACCTGGTACAAACCCCCTCTAACTGTGCTAGTCATTAAGAAGGTCAGCGATGCTTCCGTGCTGCCGCCGTTTGTGCAGCTGGTCATTTGGCTGTTGCACGAAAAGAATATGGTCGTGTGGGTAGAGTCTGCAGTGCTGGAAGATCCACATCTCAACGAGGACATACAATTTCGCGCAATTCGTGAAAAGCTGGTGACATTCAAGTAGATATTTACATTAACTCGCAACTGCTTTGTGCCAAAAGAGTTGAAAACCTTTCATTTTCTTTTCTCCCACAGAGATGGTCGGGATGACCTTACGGATCGCATTGACTTCATTGTCTGCCTTGGTGGGGATGGCACACTGCTTTATGCCTCTCTTCTGTTCCAGCAGTCTGTGCCCCCAGTCATGGCCTTCCATTTGGGATCTTTAGGCTTTTTGACACCTTTTCGTTTTGACAATTTTAAAGAACAGCTTACCAGCGTTCTGGAGGGACATGCGGCGCTTACATTGCGCAGTCGCCTGCGCTGTGTGATGCATCGGAAGGCGCATACTGTGGATTTGAATGCGCACGCGTCGCCCGCTGCTGATAGCATTTTAGTATTGAACGAGGTTGTCATTGACCGTGGTCCTTCGCCATATTTGAGCAATATTGATCTGTTTTTGGATGGCAAGTACATTACATCGGTGCAGGGCGATGGGTTGATTGTGTCCACGCCCACGGGCAGCACGGCGTATGCGGTTGCTGCTGGTGCCTCCATGATACATCCTTCCGTGCCGGCTATTATGGTGACGCCCATCTGTCCGCACTCACTGAGCTTTAGACCCATCGTGGTGCCCGCTGGTGTTGAACTGAAAGTATGAGCTCTAAAATTTATTTAAAACTTGGCTCAGTGTTTCTTATCTATAGATTTCCGTTTCACCTGAGAGTCGCAATACGTCGTGGGTGAGCTTTGATGGCCGGAATCGCCAGGAGCTCTTCCATGGCGACAGTCTACGGGTGACAACATCAATATATCCAGTGCCCAGCATATGCGCTCAAGATCAAATATCCGACTGGTTTGCCTCGCTGGCCGATGGACTGCACTGGAACGTGCGCAAGCGTCAGAAGTGTCTAGATGAGCTGTCCGATTTAACGGCATCAGGATCGGAGGAGCTTTTCGATGATATTGAAGTTGCAAAATTATATGATGTTTAGTGCGTAAGTCTAAGAGCTCCCCATTGGGGCTATGTAAGTGTGCCACCTCGTAAGCTTTCGCTGTAGTCAAACTATGCAATCTCTGCATGTATGTATGTACATATATCGTATTATAATTGAACATTTTGTAATGTTATTTTAAAGTCTAAGTATAATAGCTCGAATATTTTACAACCAATGTTGCAAATAATAATTATAAATATATATTTCTATACTTTACCAAGTACCTAAACAAGCAGTTGGGGTATATATATAATATGTAAATATATATATATGTATATATATATACACATTTTTTTTTTATTCAGATATTGTTTATTTGTATTATTATTAAATACATATAATGTTGGTGTGCATGGCCACTTGTTGGTTACATGTTGTTCACCTCGGTTTAATCTGTTCGCGCCGCCTTAGCCAAGTTATTGGCAGTTCCGATGATACGCACATGGGCTTATCGAACATCGTTAGAAGGTTATTTGCATAGAAAACGAAATTGAAAGTAACTACGCGCCGCTGCCAGCTTCGAAATTGTTGCCCTCAGGCCGTACATGAGATGCACGACGAGTTACACGCCTCAGATTTTTTGTTGCCATTGTTTCAAGTTTTCTGTACATTGCTTTTGCCTTTTTTGTTAACGCATTCAAGGTGTACGAATCAATAGCAAAATGCGTCTGAGTGTGTGATTCTGTGAGTGTGTGTTGGTCGTGACAGGTGTGCGTGCTTATCTAGTCATATGAAATGCATAAAATCTCGGATTATAGGTGTGTGCAATAGTAGACTCTGAACGTTGCCAGCGTACGGTTGTGTTTGTGCGTGGCCACATAAATCAAATTAATTTCTCGTTAACTCAAGTAGAGTGTAACTTCTTATTACAATGAATGTACGGGATATGGAGCGAGCGAGAGAAATTCTTAAAAATGGAGCTGCGACACCACCAAGTTGCATGACAGAGGCAACAAAAAAGACGCTAGTGGGTTGTTTGCTTGACAAGCGTAATCAATTTCGGTAAGCATCAAAAATATAGGGTTAATAAGATTGCACTTAACCGTTTAATAAACGCCCTTGAACAAGACCAAAAAACATTTTTTTGCTTGAAATTAACTGACACTTTGAGTTTTGTAGCAGCCGGGTTGTGTTACTCAGGCTACGTTAAATTTTTTATATCGGCTATCGATTTTTAAATTTTACATTTAAAAATATCTTAACATTTTATATGTGAAAAATAAATAAAGTACATTAGACTTAATTGTTTATTCTAATTTGATATATTTTTTTTACCTCATCAAATTGAAAAGCATATATCGAATATATCTGTGATGCATATATGTCGTATCGATTATTGTACATCGATATAAAAAATGAAAAAATAAATCGAATTATGTTAGAAACAGCTGTTTTGGCTATATTCTCAATACGTTAACAGAAAGCTATTTAGAGCGACATTTCAATTTGCCGTTTTTACAGCTGTCTAAACGTTTGTTACTCAGTAGTTAAAGTTAAATTGGGTTTCTTCGATCTCTGAAAAGTTCAACATAATGTTTCATTTCTATCGTATCAATCAATTTACCGAATTAAATGAACAATGTTCATAATATTAGTTCGTTCAGTTATCGAACTGATTCCAAATGATTCAACCTTTTGTATCGTTTATAATTATCATCGGTTTATAAATAAATAACTACAGTTGAAGCAATAAAATGTTACTTATTAACAAAACAGCATTCCACCGCATAATATGTCGTTCGTCCATTAACTAATTTGTTCCAGCGCAGATACAAGTGTGCACGTTTGTAGGTCAACCGCAACAATAAGAGAAACTTTAAAAACATGGTAGATGAATTGAACATTCCTAAATACAAACAATTTGAACAAAATACAGTGCCGTGTTAAAATCGTACTTGCAAATAACATAACGTATGCGTGCTAGATCGCGCAGCAAAAGTCTGGCCTGCGGCCATTTCTGACAGTTTACCATGTCTACGCCCCCATACAACATTATCCAATGTCCGAGTCGAACGCCCAAGACGTCACCTGCACAATCTGTGCCAGGTGCGACTGGAGGAGCGATGCCAAGTGCTTCTGCCCATTGCGGCAGCTACGATGAGCATGAGAATCAGCTGCTGAATGCGAATACTGCTCGCCACAACCATGTCAACAATGGATCAGCATCTTCTGCCCCGGGTCCTGGCCTGCTGACCAACGGCACTGCCAGCGACCTAGAAATGCGTCGTTGGTGGTGGTAAGTGAAATTTATTAGTTAGCACGTTTTGAAAGAGCCGTATTCTGTACCTTATCAGTGTGCATCAGTGGACAGCTAAGCCAGCTGACAGATACGGAATATGAGTAATAATTAAGCAAGACTAGCTGCCAATTACTGCGATGTTTACATAACATGGTTACTACTTTTTTACATACCTGCCAGCACCTGTTTGTTTGTTAAGCCTCTCTCACTCTTTCTCTCGTTCGCTCTCGCTCTCCGTTGATTATACGGCGCGTGTCCAACTGTGCTCAGCTGTTGTTTACAACCTGATCGCTGGCTTGTTCACGATTGCCGTATTTGAAGGTTGCACAAATAACAGTTCCGTTATTCGGCGCTGAAACGAAAGAGCGCGATTTAAAAGAGTGTGACGTCACAATGTTGGTTTGTGCTTTACATTGCGCTGCAATTGGCACGCGTTCGATTCTTAGCTTGTATAGGGCGTTTAATACAGACCGAAATTTGTAATTAGATATTGATCTTTAAAAATAAAAAAGTTGAGTTTTTATCAGAAAATTCCTTTCTGAGCTACACAATTTTTACTAAGTAAGTTTTACAAACGCGCAAAATTCCGATATTGTGACGTTAAAATTTAAAGAGCTCTCAATTCTTTGCATAACCTGTGTCTCTCTTAATCGTGGGCTTGTTGAGCTGTGCGACGATTGGAAACGGTCGTAAACTTTTATTTTCAAATCGCACAAAGATTTACAATTTAATCACCTTTTTGGTGTTTCAGTTCAGTTATCGCTTGTTCACCGGACAGCGCGGTCGTGTTTTGTTTGGTGAGATCTCGCGCTCGCTCTCTCTCGCCATCTCTCCCCCTCTCTCCCCGTATCTCTTTTTGTGTCGCTTATTCTCTCTGTCGGTCGTTGGCTTTGCTTGAGGCTCGGGCTCGAAGTTTCGTGTGCTAAATACGCCATCTTATATAACATGTAATTAGGGGACTTTTGTTTAAATAATTTTCTAGCCCAACATGACTTGGCATTTTTCTTTGCAAATTTACACTTGCCGCCCCTCGCTTATCGCCAGCATTCGATAATCAGCTAGGCCCTGCTTGGCCTGAGCGACCTATGCAGCCAATAATTGCCACTTGACTGTGGAGCTAGTGAAGCGCATTTGTTGACATTATCTCTGCTTACAATTAATTATTTGTTTTGTTGCTGATTTCTGTAGCCTTTCTTTGTTTAGTAAATCATTTAATGTTCGCTTTATGAACTCGCCTATTGTCACGCTTTCTTTGTTTACAAGCGCACACAATTACAAGTTAATTGTACTTAATAATTTTGTTGTTAATGTAAAGTATTTTAATTACTTCCTGGTGTACTGAACATATACAACTTTCACTAAAAGCATGATAGAATATTAGTGTATAATTATAATTATTTTTGTATTTTTATATAAATAATTATTTTCCCTGCATCTGCATTTCCTCCTCCTCCTGATACTTTTGCCCTTAGTCAGGAGTATTAGTCAACTAGCCAATATTTCTGCTGACTAATGACACTTTAAATATAGGAAGCAGCTTTGTGTTTCGATCTCTCCCTCCGTCTCCTGCTCGGCTTTTATTGGAATTTCTATGCAAATGCTCATGGCAATTAGTTGACGTCAGAGCCGGAACTAAGAGCAGGTCGGAGATGGGTACGTAAGCGTAAACAACAAATTTAACATCAAGATTATTATTGTTAAATTGGTTATTAAAACCTGTTGCCAACTAGCAAGAGATTGGAGAATATTATTGAGTGATTTTTTTAAAACAAATATTAAGCTCATACAACGCCCCTTTTTATGCTTTTTTATATTTATATTGAATATTTGTCTTTCGGCTTTTTCCTCGCCAATTTGAATAGTTACCAAGTTGTTTGCCTGAATCAAAATTATAATATACGTGGTTATTGCCGCTTTGGTTAACGAAATTTTTAACACATTTCGAAAAAGGGAGCAAGGTTAAGTTTGTTTACCGTTTGAAACAAGAAAAAGCCACTGTTCAGGGCCGTCTCGCAATGCCAAGTAAATGTTAAGCTATTAAAGAAGTTAATTCTAGCCAAAAAATATATGCTGGAATGTGCTAAAAATCGAAACAATTTGTGTAAAAAACGGTGGACTAAGATTGGTGATTTGCATCACTTGTGAAGTGAATCATTTTCATCCGAGCCATGGCCTGTCGCTCGGACATTGATTTGGCCACTCTACATCAGCATCGCCTCGAAGAGCGCTGGCACTATGGACTCGCCTGGTGCGGTGCCCACGGAAGTAGTCAGCAGCAACAGCTAACCCACTACAACGACCTGTTTATTCGGCAGAACGCCAGCCAGCAACGTCAACGCTTGACCAAAAGCGGCAGCTATTACAAAGTAGGCCATGTCAGCAACACGAGTGCGATAAGCAGCAAGGTTAAGGAAAGCATTGCCAAAAGCAATCAAAGTAAAACGCTAGACGCTTTGGATGACGATAATAGCTACTTTACTTCCGCGACGCGTCGCAGACGCTCTGGCACCTGGCCGTAAGTAATAATGGTTAACAACAACAACAAACTGCGATAAAATCAAAGATTGCTCCACATTTGTTTAAAATGTGTGCGTAATACTTTGAACAACTAACACTGTCACTGTACAGCGTCGTATTAAAGGTTAATACATTACGATTTACTTATCAAAGACATATTTGGTATAGGTAATCGTAATATTATGTATGGCAATGAAATTAAATATATTGGGCTAAAGTTTCGTAGAAAACCACCGCTGCCTTGTTACCTTGAGAACAGTTTATTTGTTATACTCTTTCACGAAGTGAAAAGAGCATATTGGGTCTGTGCAATGTCCGTCTAACGTAATGAAATAGTTTTCGTAGCATTTTGAAGCTAGAGACTTGAAATTTAGACTATGTACTCGTATATACCTGCGTCAGATAAAGGGGCGTGGCAATTCGATGAAATCGATATATTTATATTTAAAGCTAGATAGATGAATTTTTGCACGCAGATTACTGATGATCTCCTTTAAAGAGCGCACAAAAATGTGTTGGATACATTGACATTGGGACATCGAGGCGTGGAAAATCGATCAAATCCATATATCTTTGGATTTAGAGCTGTAGTCACCAAATTTGGCAGACAGTTTTCAGATGACCTTATCTAAAGATCGAGCCGAAAAATATTGGCCACGCCCACTCCCGCCCCAACAAATTACAAAAATCGATTTTTTTCTTTCAAAATAACAATTATAATATAGATCGTTTCGTCTGTTTTAAGCTGTTATTATACTGTGAAAGAGTATTGTGCAGTCGGTCACACCAGACTTACTTGTTTTACACTGATTACGAATATCAATTTTCAAATAACAGTAGTACTTAGCAAATGAGTAGTTGTACCCTCTTAGTGAATTTTGTATTTCACAACTTTCAGCATGACGGATCTGATTTCGTTATCAGGCTTTATACTGCTAACAGGTTTGTTTGTTTGTTTTGCAGTGTTTAAGTATTTATTCAATTAATTAGTATTTTTTTATATAATCAATACAATGAAAGGGCACCTGTATAATTGATATTCTTAGAAATTTGAAAATAACTAAAATAAGTATGCTTATTATAAATTATTTCGGGTATTATTTTAATATGATTAAAATTAAAATATTTGTGTATACAACAATTTATATAAAAGCCACCAAAAAGTCCTTGACCCTTCTGCACAGCTGTACATTTTTATGATTATTTATCAGCTTTTCGCAGCCATTTTAAAACGAGTTTGGTAACACCTCGAATACTCAGACGTGTGCTATGATGGCGCCGCGTGTTAATCAAATCGGATTAGTATTAAGCACCCAAACCACTTTTCGACCTGTATGTGGGCTTTAAAAGTTTTTTGTTTTGGCTACTAGCTTCTACATACATTTATTAACGATTTGTTTTGAAGAACTCGAGGCATTGAATGTCAGTCAATACCAATTAATTCAATCGGTGCCAGTTTGTGCGAGGCGCCATTCATAAATAACACAGTATACCGCCGGTCATGACCAGTGGCCAACTGTATATAAAACTGTTGACAGGTGCCAGAGGTGTAACAGGTCAAAAGACTTAACCTTCCAATTTGCATGTGTCTGTACATTCACAGTCGGTTAAACAATTGACTGACAGCCCTTAATTAATGCTCTAGCGAAATAGCTAGACGTATTTTAAAAAGCTAATGAGGCGTGGACTTTGGTTCGTCACAGTGGAGCCAAACAGCAAAAAATAATAATTAAATAAATAAAACAATAAATGAAAAAATAAAAGTAGTTAAGAATATTTAACAAGTTTAACAGCTGCTCCTGTTGATAACTCTAAAAAAAATTACATCTGTATTGAAACAATTCTTTTGTCCGACTAACATATTTAAAATGGGCTTTTTAGCTCTTATTTTTTTTATTTTTTTTTATGGACATTAACTTCAATTATTTTTTGCAATGCAAGCGACAACAGAAGGCCACACTGTACTTCGTTTCCATCAGTATCAAGCCTGAGCTCACCTACTTTTTAATTAGTCTGCTATTGTTTATTGGAACGCGTAGAGCTTTATTGAGTGTTGCTTGACGTATAACTATAAAAACATGTGTAAGTATTGGTCACGGTGCTTGCAAGTGGTTAAGACTTTGAGCCAATTTACCTTAGTCGTTTAATATGAAAATGATTGGCCGGCACACAAACCTTTTGCATTCGAACGCTAAGGCAGTTTGTTGGGACCACAAGCCAATCAAACCACAAATTTAGCCAAGTTTTCTACCAATGCGTTTCCCCAGCATCTACTGCGAGCGTGCTGCTCAGCTTTTTCTTCTTCCCTCTCTTTCACGCTGCCCTTGCCAGCGCGTGTGCAGCAACAAAGTTCCCGTTTGTTGCGATTTTAAGACGAAACGGGTTTCTTGGCGTTTCTGACGACGCTGTTGTTGTAATGAAAACAAAACCTTTATTCTCAAAAATATTTTTGGCCTGTCAGTGATTTTGTAACCTTCGAACGATTCGCACACAAAAACTGCGAGCAGAGCAACGAAAATTCCAACAAGTTTTTTTTATTTGTATTTTATTGTAGTTGTTTTGCCAAACAATCTTCATAGTTTTGTGTGAGGTTGTAAAAAAGTTCGCGTGACTTTTTAATAAGTGAAAAAAACGTCGCTTTTAACCATGCAGCATCAGAAATTGCGACTGGCGTCGTTGCGTTTTGGCCAAGTTTCTGAGCAAATAAACCAAGTTCAGGGTCAAGACCCCGAGTCTTCAGAAGCCGAATCAGAGCATGTGGCGCCAAAATCCGAGGCTCGCATTTTAAGGTTCACCTTAAACTCTTATACATTTGTAAATTTTAGCTTAAATTTGGCACATTTCTTACATATTTATACCAGGCGTACGCGAAGCTTGAACGCACCTTCGCCGTTTCAGCAATTTGGACCATGCGGTCGCATTATGAAGAACTCTGCAATGGTAATGCAAATACAGGATCCCGCCAGTCAGCGTCTGACCTGGTACAAGCCACCACTCACTGTACTCGTAATTAAGAAGAAGGACTCTCTGGTGCTGTTGCCGTTTGTACAGCTAGTCGAATGGCTGCTGCAGGAGAAAAACATGGTCGTCTGGGTGGAGTCCGCTGTGCTAGAGGACAAGTTGCTGCGCGATGACGTCAATCTGGAGCAGGAGAGTGCCAAATTTCGACAGGTGCATGAGTATTACAGCGGAGTGCGTTCACGTTTCCTGGGGCTGCGAGAAAAGTTGGTCACCTTTAAGTAAGTATAGGAACTGAAAGATATGTCATAACTTGGCTAATGATTTTAATTTTTATTTTTTACTTTACTAACAGAGATGGGCGAGATGACCTCACCGATCGCATTGATTTTATTGTTTGTCTTGGAGGCGATGGAACGCTGCTGTATGCCTCGCAGTTATTCCAGCAATCGGTGCCACCAGTTATGGCCTTCTATCTGGGCTCGCTGGGCTTTCTGACACCTTTTCAGTGTGATAACTTTCAGGAGCAAGTAACCAATGTGCTGGAAGGCCATGCAGCGCTCACGTTACGCAGTCGTCTGCGCTGTTCAATCCATCGGAAGGGCGAGCGGCGCAGGGAGTCTCTGCTCCAAACAAGCAACAATCTGCTGAAACCTAGTTTTCACAGCTATTTCGAACTGAATAACCCAACAGCCAGCAATAATAACTGCGGTACATCTCCGGTTCTGTCGTCCGGCAACAATAGTATTCTGGTACTGAACGAGGTGGTTATCAACCGGGGACCGTCGCCCTATCTGAGCAACATTGATATATTCTTGGACGGCAAGTATATCACATCCGTGCAGGGTGACGGTTTGATTGTGTCTACGCCCACGGGCAGTACGGCGTATGCGGCAGCGGCTGGTGCCTCCATGATACATCCTTCTGTGCCAGCTATACTGGTAACGCCCATCTGTCCGCATTCGCTGAGTTTTAGGCCAATTGTGGTGCCAGCCGGCGTTGAGTTGAAGGTAAGACGTTGTATTTATATATTTTGATTTTAGCTTGAGCCTGTTATGTTATTTGCCTTAGATATCAATATCGCCGGACAGCAGGAATACGTCGCGAGTATCTTTTGATGGGCGAAACGATCAGGAGCTAAACCACGGCGATAGCCTGCGAGTGACAACATCTATCTATCCGGTCCCAAGTATTTGCGCACAGGATCAAATATCCGATTGGTTTGACTCACTGGCGGAGGGCTTGCATTGGAATGTGCGTAAACGTCAAAAGTGTCTCGACGAGCTGTCGGATCTAACGGCATCCGGCTCGGAGGACACGCTCGATGAGTTTGACAATCTTAAAATCTACGATGCGTAGTGCTCAACCACCATCAACTAGCTGTAGGCAGTTGTTAGAGTGGCCAATTGTAGCTGTAATTTAGTTTATAGAGTTTGCTATTGTGCAATTTGTAACCATAAGAAGTTTCTAACTAGAAAAGTACTCCGCTCTATTGTACAATATAATGATATATTTGGTTGAGTTTAATGTTGAATACTCTTTTAAACTAGGCAAATTATCTCTGTTTGAGAACAAATCAGTTTAAGTGTAGGTCTTAAATTTAAATTTACGCAAATGTTGAAATTGTGTGTGTATATTTTTTAATGGTAATAAAATGCTTTGTTTACGAAACGCTACGAAATTCCTTTTACTTTACTCTGCTTCAAGGATATGCAGATTGTTTAAAGGCTTGGTCTGCACGGTTCACAAGGACCAACTCTCTATTGGTATTTAATGCTAATTTATTTAATTATTGCTCCGAAGTTTTTATTTAAATGCATTATGAACAGACTGAAGGCAATACAAATAAATTTAGCGAAAGCAATCGATTAAGACACAAAACATTGTAAAGCACTTAAACACGGAGGACGCTCAGACTATCTGCCTGTATGCCTGTCGATATAGCAATTAGAAGATTAAAGGTATGGGCACGCATTTATATAGTAGTCTTAAGTTTAAGCATTAATTGTCTATTGGCAGCCATCAACCGAAATATTTTTCTTCATTTTTAATTCTCAGAGCTAAACAAGCCGCAATAAGTCAAATGAATAGAATACGAATTGTCTAAAATAAAAATAATAAAAGGAGTGAAGAAACCATAAATGGTAGCAGCATTATTTCATGGCTTATGCTTTTGTGAGTGCTACGTGCCGACAGCGCCAAGTGCTTTTATTTTCATTCTTCTAGGACCCTTAATAATAGGCGTCCAACCGCAACCCCTACGCTGGCTGCTCCATTTCCGAGTTCAAGCAACAAGTGTGTTGAACGGCGGTCGCAGCATCCTTCCGCTTTTGTATCGGTTATCTGACTGGCGGATAGGAATATTGCGTATTATCCGACAGTAACGATTGGTGGAGCTCGCTCAAACGCCACGCCTACGCACATTCAATGCGCAGGCTTCGAGTCGAACGTGCGTCACGGGCTCCTCAGAAATTTTATTGTGCGTATGTTTATGTCAAGGTTTTAAGTGTAATACGTAGTTCTTATTATTTTTATGTATGTATGTATAATACGATTGGTGATCTGCAAAAATTCTTGCTTAAATGTCAATACTAAAATGGGAATTTGCTGTAAAACACATAGAATGTATATAATTCAATAAATAGATAAAGTCAGAAATTGGATTCTGGTTACTTAATCAACAGATATTGTAACGCCAAATAAATGTGTTTTATGTAAGTCTGTAAACCGGGTTTCAACCGAACGGTTTCGAACCCTAAACCTCCATCATCTTTAAACTTTGAACAGACCTCAAAACCGAACCAGTTTGAAAGAAAGAGAGCCCATCAGAACCCAAACCAAATAAAATTTTGATTCATAAATTTGTATTATTAAAAAAGTTTTTTTTTAAATATTTTATATCATTTTAAATCGAATAAGGCAACCAATAACAATGTCAGCTTATTTCATGTCAGCTTATTTTGTTTATGATGATAGAAGATAAAGAAAGGGAGCCGAACCCAGGTTCGAAGTAAAATCTAGATTCATGAATGTAAAAAACCAGACTCATGAACAGAACCCACATTGGTTCAAACCGTGAATCGAACCGACATTTATTTTTTGGGTCTACAGCCCTGGTTGTATGTAGTTTTATATATGAGTACGAAATGGGTTATTTTAGGCCCGAGTAAAGTATCAAGATACATATATTTGAATAACCTTTTGTTTTAATATACATATATAGACCCTCCCTCTCATTGCCTTATCACGATTTTCGAAATTTTATATATGTCTTATGCTCTTTAATGCAAAAGTTTCAAACGTTTTCTGCAAAGTAATATTCACCCATGACGACGAGAGAATAACCATCTAGTATTTGACACCACAACGTATTTAAGTTTTGCGGTAGAAAAAAAAATAATAAAAAATAAAAAAAATAATAATCCGAAATATGGTTGGAATTTCTTAATGAAATTTGCAAATTTATTCTCTTCGAAGCCTAAGACAAATGGTAAAGTAAAAATGATAAAGCTTGGCATTGTATTCGAAGCTGCAACGCGGCACGTGCTGATATTTCAATTGAATGGCGCAAAATATGTGGCAGACACCCCCGTTAAGCCAAAGGCATCTGGGTAACAACCTCGAGCTAAATGACAAATATTTTCCTCCACTGCATACGCACAGGCGCACCACTTGACATTTGAACTTTGGCTGGGGCCTGTTTGGAGCAAGCGAAGCCACGATAGTATTCCAAATGCTGATGACAGTTGAAGTTTGTTCTCTTTATGTGCTGATGACTGGAGGGCTGCTTGCTTTGAGCTGCATTTCAAACAAATTATTCGCCCCATTGTTGAACAAAAGGAAATTAAACATTTTCACTCGAGTTACTTTTGTTTTTGAATCGCTCTGATAAAAGTTTGACCACTACGACAAAGTGATCACAGCGGACCGCACTCGTATGTGAAGGACCCACATGTTGGATTTAATCAAAATTCATTTATTTTAGAACTGAACTGATAAAGCTCGCCAACAAAATACTTTCACATTTGACATACTTCTGGACCTTTATTTGTGCCAAAATTAAACTCTCAAACGCGGCAGTTGTTCAGTTTGAATCGAAATATTTGTGTTGAAAGGGATTTGCTTCGTATATTGTTATACTTAAGGCCAAATACATCCACTGTAATCCTGTATTTTTTCTCTTTTTCTATTGTTGTGTTCTTACTACAGGCCAAATCTATATTTCTCCACACACACACACATGTGTGTGTGTGTGTTGCCATAACGTATTATTTAATGCCATCAGTCATGGCTGATTTCTAGTCCATTAACTTTGAAGCTATTGGGCGACGCTACTTTAACACTTCAACGGCATTTGGACGTTTAGGTTTTTATTTTTGATGGTTCTATTAGTATTTGTGGCCTTTTATCCATTTGGTCTTTTCAATTGGTTCGCTTTCTGCCTCTTTAAGTGCTTTAAGTGCTCTAGGCCTGAAAGTAATGTAGTTGCGTGGTAAGCCAAAAGTGAAAATCGGTTTTCTTTAGACTGATATGTGATCGTCGTAGTAGTCGGTCCGACGGGTCGCGGCCAACCAAGTGTTGCATGACTGAGCTGCACAGTCTTGATTAGATAATGACAATCCACACATTACTGAACATTTCGTCAACGCCACTTGTCCGTTTCCTGTCCGGCTAATTGCATAAATTTGCAGTTTCGCAGTTGATCAATTACACTACCTATTTGGCTAGCTGACCTATTTCGGAGCGCCAAGAACTCTTAAATATTATGTGATAGTCTATCATAGATTTGTATTTAACTAGTCGTACTTTTAAAGGTAAAGATGCCGGGCAACAATTGGCCCAATCAAAGCAGCAACACGTTCATCGCCAGCCGCCGCCCTCAAAAGTACGCATGACACCTGTTAAACTCTGTCTAAAGAAAAAAGAATAACTCAATTTTCAGTAAAAAGGAAAATAGAAATCATTTGTCTTTGGAATCTTTATAAAACATATTATGTTAAGCTTAAAGCTATTTCCAATTTGTTGCATTCAGTAATAGAACAACAAATAAAATGCAGGCAAAAAGATGAGTAACAGGCGAATCAATTAGACTTAATATGATGGTCCTTGTTGTTCTTATTGCTTGGCTCCTTACGCATATACACGTGTACATATTGCATACTTACAGGCGCGTAACGGAATTGACAGTGAAAATGAAATCAAACAGCAGACCTTTGCGCACACACACTTAGCCACCGCCACACCTACATTTCTCCGCCTCTCAGACACACACGCACACGCACACACACAATGAAGGCAATTGAGCAGAATCATTGCCGCTGGCAGTTTTCTTCAGAATGATTTAAGAGGAAGGCGGGCACTTCAACAGGCGACAACAACAGCAACAAAACCGACGACGTTGACGTCGACGCCGTCGTCGCTGTCGCTGTCGCCGCTTCGCACACAACAAGTGGCAGCGAATACGACGTCAGCCACAACGCAGCTTCTCGTCGTGCTGCTGCTGCTGCTGTTGCTGCTGCTGTTGCTGCCCTTTCACATCGCATTCCACATCCTGACGCAGTCAAAGGCGCTTTGTGCGCGCCTCGTGCGCCGCTCACAGCTGTGTTTCAGTGCGAGATGAAATCTCGTGGCTGATGGACGTGTGTTCGTGTCCACGTTTCCAGCGCAGCAACGGTCAGACACTTGTGGCACTTCAGTGTTTACAGCACAGTGCTCAGAAACAGAACACACGCAACATTTTCTATTCTCTGCAAATAGAAAATGTCGTGCTCAATCAGTTAATCAAGCATAATAAATGCACGCGTAAATTTTGTGGAAAAATATAAAGAAACAAACCTGAAACAAGCCAGCAACAGAATCCAAAATATGTGATTTGTCCGAGAAACGGGTGTAAGTCAAACATACCACATACACTTATAAAATAAAGGAGACCGCTTCTGACATTATTATTTTTTTATTTTATTTAATTATTACTTCATTTATAATTTGACAAAACAGATTCTCATAACTTTCTAAAGCAGACAATTAATTTTCTAAAACACATATGTATATTTTTTATTTCAGAACATTTTTTATATTTTATTTAATTGTTACATAATTTAGCCGTCTGCTTGTTTTCCATCAGGTTTCTTATAATTGTAAAATAAAATTATGAAAAACTAGCTCTAATTTAACAGGAAAGTTTCTCATAACTTTCTAATGCAGACAATTAACTTTATTAAATAATAATTTCGCATATTTATTTTGTGCAATTATTTACATTTGTGTAAGGTTAATAGCATTGAAAAAAATCGACTTGAATTTAAAAAAGTGAATCAATAGATTTACAAATAAAATATTAAGTTTTTCATAGTGTGTTCATAAGTATGTTGGGCACAATATAATCAATATAAGCAGTGCCTATCAGCCACAAATTTGGTTCAACTTAACAAATATCAGAGTCCACAAAAAAGTGGGTGGCGTTTCGTCCTTATCGTTTTTGTTTGCATAGCTCCGCCGTTATATAAAGCAATTTGCGTATGGTCTTTGGGGCTTTGCTTTCAAACCACATTTTATTTACATTAGAAAAGTGAAATAGAATTTTCTGGCTTTCGATTTTTCAGCTCATTTGTTAAATCAGCAACCCAATAACAAACACACATTTAGCCAAAAATTATAAGTTTCCTTGAAGGATTTTTAACTTATACGTAAAATGACAATATCATCATGTATGTTTTATTTATTTTAGTAAAGTCTATTAATTTGTTTGATAATTTACCCACAGGAATACTCCAACGCACAACTTCACCCCCAAACATTGCTAAAGCATCCACAGCTGTCCTCAATCGGCGTAACTGACATACAACCACACACCGGAAACGCAACAGGTAACTTGCTCTCATTTTTCGCCAAAATCAGCACAGCAACAACCAGCCGATAAATCGCCATTTCAGAAATTCAGAAAGTCGCTGTGAAGAAAACAGTCGTATACCAAAAATTGCAGGTAATTTATAAATAACTGAAGTGGATACCAAAACTAACAAATTCCACAAACATTTTTTTGAAATTAGCTAAGCATCCTTCGTCACATGTTTAATTTAAAATAAAAGCAATTTCCTAAAAATAATAGTTATGCCTCAAAACATGTTTAATTGCCAAATTGCCAGTTGCAATTATTGGCAAAAGACGGAAGCCAAGTAAATGAATACTTTGCACTAGATCTGAGGCCGATGAAAATCGGCACAACTTGCTCTTAATGTGCCTCGTGTTTCTAAGATGAACATGCATGCATGTATGTATATACATATGTCTAGGCATTAGCGTACTTAGAGACGCGTTTCAATGCCATATACAAGATCAGGCTGATTTTTAATTAATGTTTGTTTTACAAATCTGAAAAATGTTCACAATTTAAATAAAGTTGCGTGCCGGAGCTCAGGAAAGCATCTGATAAGCATGGGTCGTGTGGCGGCTGTTTAATTTTATGCAATTAACGCAATCCATAAGCTACAGCTAAAATAACAATAAACATAAAATACTGAGATCATAGCTAAACGACAGCTTAGATAGTTCCTTCACACATAGAAACAATTCCAAAAGTTCTATCAATTGGAAGCAGTATTATATTTAGCAATTTACAATTTTTGAACTAAAAGTAAACATATTTATTTTCAAAAATATTTTATATACAAGTTTTAGGACGAGACGGAATTTAAATGATCCTAAAAGTATATATATATGTATATTTGGAGTTTACTTTGGTACCGTCAATGAAGTAAACTTAACTGAATTAATATATAGTAGCTTTAACATGTCAGTATGCAGAACTTATTGTAAGAATAGAGTGTGACAGAATCGGCTTAAAAAGCTTGTGCTTATTTTATGTTTTTTTTTCTCATCAACGTTTCAGGTTTAAGTAAAGGGCACACGCGACGTATGCGCATTGTGGGCATCGTATAAATTAAATATTTATAATTAAAATTGATGAATCAAAATAAGGTTGTAGATTTTATATCTCTCATCCTTCTATCAGTTATAAATGCGTTTTAAGACCTTACAAATCTGCATACATTTTTATTGCGCTGCCTGTTTTTGTATTTCCCACGCTAAAAAGCGAATCGCATGCCCATTACTAATAAATATTTAGAAAAATTAATATAAGACACTTCTAAAATGCATTCATTTGATATTTGAGCACATTAAAGCCGCGGGTTGTCTAAAATATCAACGGCGAACACGCGCGAAAATCTAAAACAAAAACACAAACTGAATAATAGCAACAATTCGTTGTGCTGTATTAAAAAAAAAAGCATTAAAAAAGCGCCAAGCGACACGCTAATGATTTTAGTTTGAGTTCAGAGCGCTGACTTGTCGGCAGAATCAGTACAGATCCCATCGCAGTCCCGATAAACAGAGAAGTGCACCAGATCAACTGTGAAAGATTAAGTTCCTGAATACTATAAGCTAATCAGCGTGAACCCTAAGCCAGGCTGATTTTATATGTATTTGTCATGTCAACAAAACTATTTAAAGATATGTATTTTTCTCTTTGCGAAGAAAAAATATCTAAATAATTAAAACTACTCGTGTTCGTTAAAAAAAACATCGCAAAACTTACGTGAATTGCAAAACCTTCCTAAAAAAAAAGTACAACAGACTTAACAAGACTTCATTATCAACAATCAAAAATAATTTTAAGGGTAAGAATACTTGGCAGTTCAATGACGCAGTATCAAATATCTAGATACAAACAAGTGAGAACGTTGCAGTCGGGTGTAACCGACAGTGCACTACTCGTTCACAGTGTAATAACAACTAAAACATGTACCCTAGCATTACATAAAAAATAACAAACAAGTATACAAAAAAGTTTATCTCTGCGCGTTCTTGAACCTAGGATATTCCATATAATTAACATTCATTCTGCGCGTTCGACATCAGCTCCACCAACCATTTGGTTTTCAATGTGATTATATTCAAGTTAAGTTATCTAATAAGAATTATACGCTAAATTCAAATAAAACTAAAAACAAGAATTTAAAGAAATCGTTAAGAAATGGAAAAATCAAAATTATTAGGAAAAACAACAAAAAAACCCTTGCGTCGCGAGCGAAAATTGAACCGTAGACTCACCGCACACAAAATGCCCGTTACACAGAAGCGCAACCGACCACCTGTTTCCTGGTGTGACGAATTTCAACTTAAGTGATGCAACAAGCAATACAACTAAAGTTAGCTAAGAAGAATTAAAGGCAATCGTTAAAAACTGCAAACAAAATCCAAGTATGAACATTAAAATTGCTATTAATGCTGGAACATTCAATTTTGTGCATAGACAGCTTTAAACTGAGGGAGATAAATAGATTTTATCGAATTGAAAAACCCCTAACACTTTATCTGAGTTGGGTTTACACGAGTATATATTTCAAATTTGAAATTTCTAGCTACGAAAGCGGCGAAAAAAGTTGCGTTCATTCCCACAGACGGACATTGCACTAACATATATTTTTTCTCTTCATGAAGAAATCGAGGCATTTTAAAACTGTTTGCACTTAATTTTCTTAATATATAATTAATTGAAATATATATATACCTTTAAATTGCTGAGATTCAAAAACTTGCTACCCATGGCTACCGACAAGCAGTTCACTAAATCCATTAAATCGATGGAGACCGACTAAAGTTCTAAAAGTCCTGCACTAAAGTGGACTTAAAGTTTATGTAAAGCTTGTTAATAATAAACATTGCTCACTTATTGAATAAAACTTCAAAAACTTTGACTAGTTCTTCAGGCAAATCAAAATCATATTCAATGCTTTTTCCTAGCCGGCAAAGCCATCTTCCATCTTGTTCTCAATTATGGCAGCGTTTTGATTTAATTGAGTGCAAGTTAATTCAATTTTTGAAAGTCGCACCCAGCACTTAAATGTGAAAAGTCGAATTTTGTCAAACAGTCCGTAAAAGAAAACTCCTCCCAGAGTCTAACAAAGGCTTTTGACTAAGCGTGGGCGTGTGTGTGCTTGTGTGAGTGTGTCTGTGTCTGAGGCGTAGCTGTTGGCACTGTGTGATGTCTTCTAAACGAATTAGATGCGGAATTTAATTTCAATTTGCGACGCGCGCTTTGCATTACAAATTTGGTAAATTTGAAAGACCAATTCCAAATGTTACGATGCTGGGCCAATTAAATAAATATTTAAATTTGGCCACATTGTCTTATAAATGCATACCTATTATTATATTTCAATTATTGTGTGAAACTGGCAGCACTGTGAAAAGCTGTTTTTAATTTGAGCGCCTGCGAATGCTGTGCAATAATTGAATTCAATTTGAAAACACCGAGACATATAATTTACTTTTAATTAGTGAAAATCATTGGGGCGTAACATACGCGAGGGAAATTGATATTCAACCCAAGCGGCTTACATTTTGATTACATTTTAAAGACAATCCTCTTAGCACGAATCTGATACGACGTTTGGCTTTCCATAGCAACAGGCGGCCAGCGACGCAATGCAATCATCGACTGATGCGGGCAATAATGGCACACGTAAATACCCAGCACAGCAGCAGCAGCAGTCGCAAGGATCAGCTGGAGCAGGAGAAGCAGCAGATGCAGCAGCAGCAGCTGCGGGGACGACCAACCAAACCACATCCTTTACCATAAATGGCAACAGTCAGCAACAGACGAGTGTGGCCAATACATCAAGCAAAAATCCGTTCAAGCAACAGTTGGACAGCAATCAGCAAAATGGCAACATGGAGACAGACTGTGGTATTATGGGGACTGGCGGAGCAGTCGGCAAGGACCAACAGCTGCCACCGTCGAGCAAAGTTACAGGTGGTCAACCGCCGCCGGATCAATACCGTCAGGAGGATCCACGCGCTGCCGGAACTTGGTCCGCCGCCAAATCATGGATGGTCAGCTGGCGTGGCTCCAACCGGCTCGTGCTGGTCATCGTCGCTATAGCTCTGCTGCTCGACAACATGCTGCTTACGACTGTCGGTGAGTGAAGCAAGGCGCACAATCTTAAATATAAACCGTAAAACATCGCATACATCTGCAGCCCATTAGCATTTCATGACCATTTATCTTGGCAGCCACTTGACAATGCAATGCAATCACCTGGAAATTATTCATTTCCATTTCTCGATAGGTTTTTAGCGCTCCTTTTGCCATAAAATTACCACAAAGCGCCACTTAAGTTAATGAATGTTTTCTTGGCGTCAGTCAGCCCCCACCCTGTTCCCTGGTTATCAATTCAACTGTCATCGAGTGCTGAGGTATGCCAAGGGTTTTTGATTAGCTTTGGGATTTGGTGTCATATTTCTCGTTTTCTAGAAAATATATTTTAATCAATTTTGTTCATATTTATGAATAAATACAAGCATTTGTGTTTTATATGGCTCTTGACAAGTACATAATTCAATAAATATATCAACAAAAAAAATACTTTAAGCTAGTGATGTTAAATCGAACTGAACTTCGATTTCTTAAATCATATTCGAAAATCGTGTCATCGATATCGTCGATATATCGAAAATGTGAATATCAAGTAAAATTGGACAAAATCGTTGCTGTTAACATCGATACATATATTTTTCGATATTTTTAACATTACTAAGCCTCAAACCAATTCCGCAAAACCAACTGACCAAACCTAGAGCCAACAACAACTAATCAATTGTTGGAGTACCATTATTCGTTAGCAATGTGCGTTGCCCGTCATTATTAAAAGCCGACACAGACAGAGAGGGATTGGGATTGGAATTGGGACGGGAACACTCAAAGTGCGGACAGTCAATTAAATAGACACGCGACCGCTGCCACTGCTGCGTGTGACACTAAATCGACCGAGGATGAGGGGCGCTGGTGGCCAACGGACGATCCAAGTGCTTATGTCAAGTGTCTGGACAAACACGTGGACATCAAGTGGCCGATGGCCGGACCACAGCTGTACACTCCAGTCTGGCCAGTGTTTGCTGCTGCTGACAACACAAATAGCGATTGAAGTTCTTTCTCTTTACTTTGCTTTGTGTTAAACGTTCATGAATTTCTATCAACAAGTTGTGGGTTGGGGATGGGGGTGGGGTTGTGGGTGCTTGCCAGCCGAAGACAAACAGCTAAGCGAATGCGGTACTTAGGCAACTTGTTGATAGATACGGAAGTAAAAGTCAAAGCAAAAGTGAAAAATGCTCAAAGAGCGCACAAAAAGTCAAGGCATGAGCTCAACCCCATCCATCCATCCGTCCATCCGTCCAAACCCCAGCTCAAGCGTCAGCTCCCGTTGCAAGCTTTTCTAGTTTCCGTCTGCCCGTCGTTGTTACAGCAAATCAAAGTTAGCTCTAAATGCCGAATGGCAAGGGGTGTGTGGTTGGTTGGGTGCAGGATTAGGGGGATGGTTACGGCAAATATGCTTTTAGCGTTTGACTTGAGGCATTTCCACTTAAGTGCTTTCACTTCACCGTTAAAGGTGTTGAAGTGAAAATTGCGAGAAATACATGCTTATTACATTTGATCTTCGGCAATGAGCATAAAATGCTCATAAATTTGATTAAGCTCCGAAAGGAATAACTACTTAGGCATGCTAAGGCGACTTTCGTGATTTATGTGGGTCAGAGTCTTATCTGAAAGTGCCCTACTACATAAGCAAACAATAACTAAAGTGTTGATTTAATGAACATCACGTATTAATAATATAGTCGACTATGAGATACCCTGCACCCATCTCCTGAGTAAAGAGAACTCATTTGGCAAACGTATATAGTAAAAACACTGATATTTTTAATTAATTTACATCAATATGCGAATATATATTTTTTAGCTTAATAAATATAAAATGTATAAAGCGCATCCAAGATAAAATATAAAGAATATATGCTGAGTATACTTGATATATCCGCAATTCAGGCCAGTATAACGTCTAGTCTTACAACATTTTTATTACGAATCAGCTGTTGTTTTTTTCATACCTTTATACTTCGGTGTCTTTATTGGTTTTTCCAAAGTATCACATTTCTCCAGGGAAGCTGCCGATCGGTGCTTGGTGGGCGTGGTGGCTAGCGAACGTGCCTTCATAGCACCTCCACCATTCTCGGACGTTGGATTTAGCAGTGGATAAAAGCAATCGGATTCGTTTTTCGAGAGAGAAGCACTGCGTGAAAAGGGAAAGTAGGCATTAAGTTGGCGCTCCATGACATCCTTGTTAATGGTGGTCTCCCAAATTTGCTTTTGAATAATGCTGCTGTAGCGCGCCTCAAAGCTGTGTTGATGCCGCAACAGATTCGATGCGTTCCGTGCGCCCGTAATTTGTTCGAGTTCGGGCTCCCGGTCGCCTGCTCGTTCAGCGGTTGTGGTCGGCTTTAGGGGACTGCCCACAGTGTCCTCATCAGATGACATTTGCCGGTGTTACTAATTGCCGGAAAATTAAATACAATATGCGTCTTAACCGGAATAGGACTCGGTATCGTTGCCGAGCCGTAAAACTAGCAACCTGCCGCGTACGCCTCAGAAACGCGAATAAGTCACGGCAGGCATTTTACTGTCTTGTTTAGCTGCCTGTTTTCTGCTTAATATAACGCTGGCATTGTTGCGCGTTTTCTTTACCAAACTGGCAGAAACTCAAATGCCAGGCAAAGTTTTTTTTAGCTGCGTAGTAATTGCGAGCGTGCCTTTTGTCTTTTAGAGTTTTGCCTTCGGCGAAAACTTTTCCGAGGCCTTTGACGTTCCAACAGAATGACGTTATTAGCGTTCCGCCTCCCTTCGACCAGGCCTATACGGATAGCATATCCGCGGCTAAAGGTCACAGGGTGTCTTTGTGTCGCCTTCGATGCTGCTCGGGTGGACTCACACCGCGATTCTTCAGCTCGCGGTGAACTGACAGGTGTTTCAGGTGTCACTGCTGCCCTTGCATGACGCTTGAGGCGTGCTTCCAAAGCTGACAACTATGGCCTCAATACAATGATGGCAATATATTTAATGTCAATAAGTGATTTATGACACTTAACGTATAGCCTTTAATATATGCACACATACGGGTATAAATGTATAATAGTTCGAAAAATATATATTTTTTTAATATGTATTGCTAAGAAAATCAAGAGTGGAACAAGTAAGATTGCTCTAGTCAGGAGTGCCCGACTAGGAGATACCCTGAGCGAGCTGTCTTTACATACATATCAACCAATTTCAATTCATTCGGACATACTGAAAATCACACATGCTGCGCACTTTACTTAGCGGCTGCACTTAACTCCCACTATTCAAAATGAATTCTTGAATAACTTGTAAACCAAGATTATGATCTTGTTGAAATTTCAGGGCTTAACAAGAGCATTCAAATCTATGTACAAACCAAAGCTCAAGTCTGTAGTACTTGAATTGCTTTGCGAATCCGAAATATTCTTAATCTGCGTATGTTTTACGAGAACATATTAAACCAAATTTGGTGGCTTTAGCTTTTAAAGTTTTTGAGATATGCTTTAAAAACCGGATCACAAAACCGATAAACATTGATAAGAAAACGGGGCGGGCTATCGATTATTTGAAATAAACTTGATCTGCGTATGGTACATAAGAACTTAAAAAAACAAAGTTCAGCTCTCTAGTTCTTGTACTCGTCGAGATCGACGCCTTCATACTGACGGACGGACAGACAGACGGACGGATCAATATCCTGACCAAAAATATATATACTTTATCGGGTCGGAGATGCCTCCTTCTGCCTGTTACATACATTTGCACAAAACCATTATACCCCTTTTACCCATTTTCAATTTGTTCAGGGTATACAAAACAAACAAAACGAAGACTTACTTTGTGGGGGCATAGAATCGGCGGCATAATCCAGAAATAGGTTTCTTAAAAAGAAAAGTTTCAATGGCAGCGCAATAAATAAAAACTGCCAAGCATTGTCAAAGAAATTCAGCCGGAATTGGGACGGGATGTAAGAACAGTAAACTTCAGAGTTGAAATACCCTTGCAGACATATACTAATAACATTAAAAATAATAAATATATAATAATATACAAATACATATGTATATATAATTGTGAGACTAAAGTTATCTGTGTTTTTGACCGTTTGTGCCTATTGGAGGCTAAAATTTAGAGTAATCCGATGTAGATTTTGCTCAAACTATGTTAGGAAAGTTCTTCATGCTTTTTGCGACCATATTATAATAGCCTTTGCAAAGGTATAAAAGCAAAATTTGTAGAATTGAAGATATGTTTTATTAATAAGGCAAAAATGAATTCGTTTAAAAGTACAAATCACTTAAACTAGCGCTAAGTGCATCCTCATTAGTGGCCGCTGCCAGGAGCAAACCCTTCTTGGGCAAACTGGGCATGAAGATGTGCAGCTGCTTGCGACTGTCCTGCTGGGCTGTGGTCAGTCCTGCTCGGCTGCTGTGTGGCGGCGTGCGTGTTTCATCCAAAGCGGGAGCTGCAGCAGTGCCGTTATATAGTCTGGCCGAGGCCAATTGTCCGGCCATGCGGCGCGTGGTGCTGGCGCTGTTGCTCAGCGCACAGAGATCGATATTGCGAGCCGGCCGATTGAGGCGCACGGGCACGCCCTCCTTGTTGAAAATGATGGTAATGGGCTTGGCGTTAGAGGAGTTCGAGCAGTAATTCATCACCGCCTGTTTTGTAGCCGGCTTTCTGGCGGTTTCTCGCTGGGCCACCGCTCCCGTCGAGCTCCGTTTAAGGCCCATCCCGCGATGGCTATGCCGACTACTTCGCTGGCCTCTCGGAAGCGCTGCGCTGCTGCTGCCAACAGACAACGGCGTCGCGGCCTTTACAATGTCCGCACGCCCAGCCAAATCCAGCCAATTGATCACACGCTCCGCCAGACGCTCCTCCGGATTGGCCGTATGAGTGCCCGAGACCAGCGCATCCTGCAGCGAACTTCGCCGTGAGTGCGAGTGATCTGTAAAATGGTCCAGCTGATAGCTCTTGCCGCTGCTCAGTAGCCAGGCCCGTCGCTTGGCATGGCGCCGGCTGTGCAGCGCACTGAACGCCGACTGCACTTTGTTGGCCATTGCGGCCTGGGCTTGGCCCACTTGCTGTTGGTGCTGTAAAGTCAGTTTGGTGGCGTCCAACAGCAGATACTCATCCAAGGCGTAGTCAACGCTATGCTCTACAGCTGTGGACCGCTCGTTAAACTCGCCGGATTCGCTGTGATAGCTAGCTCCTGTCCATATTGAATTAGTTGTGCCTACAGCTTCATCAAAGCCCGTGCGTTTCACTTACCACCTCGCTTTGCGTTCTGTCGTTGACACTGGATCCAGCGCTGACGCTCGCGCGGCTCATAGTCGAGTATGAAGTGGCGTCGGTGGCTGCGGCCCGTGTCTCCGATCTTCTCCAGCCAAACGGAACGGACGAACAACGGTCGACTGGCCGACTCCCAAATGGAACGCGCTGGATGTCGCATGCCCTTCTCTTCCTCCTCTTCTTCTCGCGCATTAATTAAAACCCTCACCTCTCACTGATGAGCCTGAAAGCCAGATCCAAACAAATTTCGATTGTCACGGGGTCGCCGTTGTCCTCATCGCCACTGTCCTCACTGTCGTGTGCTTACCCTGCCGGTTGCTGTCTTACTGCTGCCGCTGTTTGCTTGACGACGAAAACGGCGCCGCCGCAAAAAAAAATTGCTTGTCACCAGGGATGGCCAAAAGTCACCGCATTAGAATTTGTTTAAGCCTTAGCGGGAATCTGTTGGCTCTGTCCTAAAATGCTATCTCTCTTCGATATCTTACTCATTGAAATTAACGTTACGATGTTTTAAAACAAGTAAGAACGTTGCAATCGTGTGTAACCGAGTGCCCAATACTCGTTTACCGTATAATAACAGCTTAAAACAGTCAAAAACGTGCATACTTATTATTGTTTTTTTTTTGTACAAATCTCGATTTTTATAAATGAAAAACTGTCTGCCAAATTTGGTAATTCTATGTCTAAAATTGTGGGCGACATGGATTTTCTCGGGTCACTCGCCCCCAAGATATATGGATTTTTATCGATTCGCCACGCCCCAATAAGCGCATCAAAAATAAATTGTATGCGATCTTTAGAGGAAATCATCAGTAATCTGTCTCAAAACAATGAATGTACCTAACTTGACGACTGAGGGAGATATATAGATATTATCGAATTCCCACGCCCCCAGTGGGCGTAGCCGAAAAATCTTAACACTTCATCTTACGCGGGAATACACGAGTATATATTCCAAATTTCAAATCTCTATCTTCATCGGCGAAAACAAATTGCTTTCATACGAACAGACGAAGACCGACATTGCACAAACACAATATACGCTTTCACTTCGTGAACGAGTATAATAATCATAACTTGTCCTTTGTGATAATCCTCTTTTCCGTTGATGATGTTAATTGTCAACAGTTTTTTTTAGAAGTTACATTTTTCATTAAACATCTATGAATTTTTTTTAATCATCCTTAACAATCTTTTACTGATCATTGTAATTTTAGATACTCAATTCGTTTCAAAATATCTAAAATTTGTCTGCCTTATAGCTTAGTGTTAGAAACGTGGAATTCTATTCGCAGACACAGTCGCCGTTTTGGCTAGTCCCTGGTATTTATTCTTTGTTTGGCTGGTCGCCCATCGGCCGCCGCCTACTTAATGCATTGCTTTGCGGTTTAAGTGTCTTCGACACGCGAAATGCAGCCCAAACAACCAAAGCCCAATCCCCTGGTTCCCAATGTTCGGCTCTATTAACCGTTCGTCAGTTGCACGTGCCTTTCGATTTTGTATGTCAAAGGCTCGGAGACAGTTTAATGACTTGCACGACCGACGGGCTGACTGCGGGATGCATCAAAATTACTTGGAAAACTGCCTGGTTAATCGTTAATGGTGAATTTTAAGTGGTAGGCCCCATTAAAACAACAACGGATGTTGAATACATTTCCGCTTGCATACTTTAGGGGTTGAGGACTACACAGCCAAGAAAGGGGCACCAAATGACATGTCAAGTTACTTAGCCGACGCCACGTATGTCAGCTATTACGTTTGAGACTAGGCTGCCTTTAAATCCGAGAGGAGTCAGAACTATAATGTATGTTTTAGGGGGGAAATTCACATTCGGTAATTTATCTACGCCAAATGACTCTGGGCACGTGCTGGCACGATATGCTGGAAGGAAGCAAGCAACTTTGTCCTTACTTAATGTTGCGCTCCTTAGAGTCATATAGGTTACTCCAATGCCATACATTTTAAAGAAATATTTATGGGCAGTTTCCTAGTTAAAGCTGTGTCTTAACCAAAAACTTGCATAACTCAGCCAAAACTGAATCGACTTTAAAGTTTGCTGAAATGTTGTCAATGGTTCAACCTCTTGATTGATTCTGCATTCCAAAAAAAATTTGAAAACCTAATTTTTTCGAGTTTTTGGAAACAAAAATTATGTTTGGCTCATAATGGACAAAAAATCGATTGTTGGTATCAAAACTAGTATAAAAAGCGACATTAAAACTAATTCCGAGGTGGTTAATTTTTCAGTCAAAATTCATGCCATAAACATGTAAGAACGTTGCAGTCGGGTGTCATAGACTGCGCAATACTCTATCACCATATAATAACAGCTTAAAACAGACGAAAACGGTCTTAGCTATTTTTGTTAATTTCGAAAAAATATAGATTTTTTAATTTGTGGGGGCGGGAGTGGGCGTAGGCAAAATTAGCGATTCAATATTTCGAGGAGGTAATCATTTAAAAAAAAATATTTTGTTTAAATTTGTAATCGATTGCGATGGTCAAAATTAGTATAAACAAGTAACTAAATTGACAATAGTTTCACCTATTTATTATTTATATATTCAATGCTACACATGAATCAGAAGTACGAGCATTGTCAATCCTTAAATTTATTTTACTAGACCCTAGATGCAACATTGATGAACATTTATTGCACTACGAGGTATCTATGTACATACATACATATGTCCATATGTATACTTTGTACGCTTTTGTACAGGTGCACACTACTTAGTATTTGTAAAGGCTTGAAACTGGAAAAAAGTTGGTCTGTTCATCAATTTGATTGGCTGAACAGCCAAACTATCATCATACTAACCACAATGCTGTCAAGTTCCTTGCCCACAAAATACCAACAGCACTTCAAACTGAAGCAACTGCAACCAAAACGAATAGTGGCATCCGCAATCGCTCGCCACTCTGCAGGTTGCAACTCCAATTGAAACAGGCCCTCACACCCGAACTCATGAAGTGACGAGTACCTGCCTCACATTACGCTTCAAAATGCAATTACAGCAACGAAACGAGCATTGGGATAGGTGCAGTATCGGACTTGGAGCTGATGCCGCTAGCTACGGGTGTTGATAATAAATATAAACAGAGTTTAAACATGCAACAAACAAGTGAGAACGTTGCAGTCGGTTGTAACCGACTGCGCAATACTCGCTCACGATTTTTTCGGTTTAGAAGAGGTCATCAAAAATTGTGGGAGATATGAATTTTAATGGCTTACCCGTCCTCAACATAAATTGACTTTATTTTTTTAATTGATCACGCCCCCAGTGGGCGAAATCTTTAGAAGAGGTCATCAGTAATCTGTCTAAAATATTTCTAAGTATCTAGCTTTAAAAATGAGGTTGTTCTATCGATTTTATCGATTTGTCAAGCCTCCAATGGGCGGAGGCAAAAATCTTAACGCTCTATCCGACACGGATATACACGAGTATATATTCCAAATTTCAAGTGTACAACTTCAATTGCGGTGAAAAAAATTGCGTTCATACGAAAAGACGGACATTGCACAAACCGTATATACTGTTTTAACTTCGTGAACGAGTATAACAAATTGAATTTTTTACAAAAAGTCATGGCCAGGTGAGGGGTACATATAAGTTAGCGCATTCGCATAGAAGGCAGAACAACAGGACGCAAACAGAGCTCCGCTCAAAGCGTTTACGTGCCTAAGCGGCGTTGCAGCGCATGCAGCGTATGCGCAATTTGTGCAGCCTTTGTTGGCATGGCCGAACAACTCAATTAGAGCGAGCAATCTGCTTCCTGCAGAACTGCCTGGAGGCCATTATAAACTTTAAGCAACAACAATTTTGCGGGCCTCTAATGCAATTAAAGAGCGGCTGGAGAAAATTGCTTTCGTAGCGTCAGCTAACGGCTGTCCGTTAGACTAATTGTACGCAAATTCTTTGTTGTAACTCAATTACAAAACCATTACCCGACTCTTTCTATTTCGTAGTACCCATCATACCCGAGTTCTTATACGACATACGACATCCGGACGCACCTCTCGACAGTTTCCCGCGCACGCCTCTTACCCTGAACACTCCCCAACCGCCCACATCCTGTCCCTGTAAGGATGGTGGAAATAATGAGGTGGCGCCGATCGAGGTGTCCACGCCGAGCGCAGAAGGTAAGCACTGTAATTGGCAGCTTCACCTGTTAAACACTCCCCATCCTCCACAGAGAATGAGACATATTATCGCGAGCTCGAGGAACGGCACAACGAATTGGTCGGCGAAACGGTTGAAGTAGGTCTGCTGTTTGCATCGAAGGCCATTGTACAGTTGTTGGTTAATCCGATTGTAGGACCCCTGACGCATCGGTGAGTATTTATTTACTAATATTTTAAGTTGTCAAAAAAGTTTACTATATAAGTTGCTTTGAAAAAAACTTCTACTTATTTAAAGCAATTAATTCAAATGAAGATTCTTCATATATTTTATTGCTTGATTAAATTTAATCAACCCTCGTAAATTGTCTAAAATGTTTACCACATAAATTGTGTACAAAGAATCTTGTTTTACTTTACTTCTACTTTTAATCGGGGACCATAACCGTTAAAACTTTTAACGTATAAATTTCACTTTAATAAAATGTTTCAATTTTATTTAAAAGTAATGAAACAACTCTTTTTTTATTTTGTCAAAAATATTTAAAGCATAAAAGTTATTTTGTAAATTTTTTCAATACTAATTTAATTTTTATTTTAAAAATCAGAAATAAAAATTTAGTTCAAATATCTTTTGAACCCACACATTTATAACGACGTTTTCATATAAAGTTGTAATCTTACTTACTCTAAAAAAGGCACTTTATTTTATTTCTACTTTTAATATTACTTACTTTAAAAAATTCACTCAAATGGCGATTCTTCATATATTTTATTGCTTGATTAAATTTAATCATTCCTCTTAAGTTATGTAAATGTTTACACATAAGTTGTGTACAAAGAATCTTGTTTTACTTTACATCTATAACCGTTATAATTTTTAACGTACAAGTTTTATTTATAATTATTATTTTTCAACTTTTATTTAAAAGTTACAAGGTAAAAATTAAATTTGAAATTTTTATTTAAAAGTCATGAAATATCTCATACTTTGTTTGATTTTTTCAAAACATTCAAAGCATAACAGTTAACAAAAATAAAAATTGAATTCAAATATTCTTTGAACCGAACATATTTATAATCACGCTTTTATATAAAGTTTTAATCTTACTTCAACAAATGCATTAAAATGTTGATTCTTCATATATGTTTTTGTCATATGAAATTTAATCATCCCTTTTAAATTGTCAAAAATGTTTACTACATAAGTTGTATACAAAGGATCTTACTTTACTTAACTTCTACTTCGAAAAATTCATTCAAATTGTGGTTCTTCATATATTTTATGCCTAGATTCAATTTAATCATTCCTCTTAAGCTGTCAGAAATGTTTACTTAATAAGTAGTGTACAAAGAATCTTACTTTACTTAACTTCTACTTTTAATCTTATTTACTGCACAAAATCCATTCTTCATATATTTTATTCCAAGACTAACTTTAATCATCCCTCTTAAATTGACTTCTCAGAATTGGATACAGCATACCAATGTTTGCCGGTTTTGTAATTATGTTCCTGTCTACGCTGAGTAAGTTTTGGACTATTGAGCTTTGGCGGCATCTCCAGTTTTTGCCTTCTAGTTTTCGCCTTTGGTCGTTCATATTTGGTGCTCTTCATCGCTCGAGCACTGCAGGGCATTGGCTCGTCGTGCTCTTCCGTCTCGGGCATGGGGATGTTGGCCGATCGTTTCACCGACGACAAAGAACGTGGTAATGCTATGGGTATTGCCCTGGGAGGACTTGCGCTGGGCGTGCTAATAGGACCTCCCTTTGGTGGAGTGATGTACGAATTTGTGGGCAAATCGGCACCATTCCTGGTGCTGGCTGCTCTAGCACTTGGCGATGGCTTGCTGCAGCTGTTCATGCTGCAGCCTTCCATACAGAAGGCGGAGTCCGAGGAACCGCCGTCCCTGAAGAGTCTGATCAGTGATCCTTACATTTTGATAGCTGCTGGTGCGATAACCTTTGCCAATATGGGCATTGCCATGCTGGAGCCGTCTCTGCCACTGTGGATGGTGGATAATATGGGCGCAACACGTTGGGAGCAGGGCGTGGCATTTCTGCCGGCTTCTATTAGCTATTTAATAGGCACGAATCTGTTTGGACCACTTGGACACAAGATTGGACGATGGTTTGCCGCCTGCCTGGGACTGGTTATAATCGGCGCCTGCTTAATCTTTGTATGTACAACATTCGGCAATTGTCTGCTACAATTTAGCCAATGCTTCTTCTTCAGATACCCATGGCTACCTCTATCACGCATCTGATAATTCCCAATGCCGGACTAGGCTTTGCCATCGGAATGGTGGACTCTTCGATGATGCCGGAGCTGGGCTATTTGGTCGATATCCGGCACTCGGCCGTCTATGGCAGCGTTTACGCCCTGGGCGATGTGGCCTTCTGTGTCGGCTTCGCAGTCGGCCCGGCGCTTTCGGGCTCACTTGTGAAAAGTATTGGGTTCGAGTGGATGTTATTCGGCATCGCTATCCTTTGCTTCCTGTATGCACCGCTGTTGGTGCTACTCAAGAACCCGCCGACCAGCGACGAGAAAAAGGTGCGTATGGCTAGAGAGGCCGCTGCTGCGGAAGCTGCCGCCCGTAATTCCATTGCTCAGCTAATGTCATCCTGTCCGGCTATCATGCAAGATACTCCGGCGGATGTCGGCAAGACGAATGAGGCGTTTGAAAGTGAACGATTATGAGCCGCGATTAACTCATTTTAATTCAAACTTATTATTTGTATTAAATTGTTCTGAAGCACTGTATTATTTAATGTTATTATGTGAATAAATTAGTTTCAGTAAGTTTGGTTTTGTTTTGTTTTTGATTGCGACGCTGAATTTTGTTTTAATCAATTTAAGTGTATTATTATTTATTAAAAAAAAGGTATTTAAAGCACTACTAACAATAACAATAACACTTCTTCACTCTTTCAGTCATTGATATATGGACGCGATCGCTCGCAGGTACGTTATGTAACCTATCAGAACTACGATGACGACGAATAAAATATTCAATATATAAAGAATTTCTTGGCAATGTCAGTAAAATCTGACCAAAAATTACAACAAAAAAAACTAAAAACAAAAACAAACAAAAAATCCATCAAAACGAAGCAAAGCCAAAAATATTTAAAGAACCAAAATACAACCAAAAATATCAGTAATATCATATGAACTCAAGTAAATTGTTACAATTGTTTAAAGTTAGACAAAGTTGCGCTTAAATCCAATACCGATGCTTACAATATAGATATCAATGCGTACCATCCAAAATGGACCAAGAACTTTTCATACGTTGATCTTCAGCTAAGCCAAGAAACAAATTTAATCATTTTTAATAGCGAAAATTCAGGTAAAATTTAAAGGCATTATCAGGTTTATTTTAAATGTGTTAAAAATATATAAAGGAAAGATTGCGCGATTAAAAGTTTTTTTGAATTGTAAGCTATAGAAATTATTTACATTTAAAATAGATATTCAAAAAAGCAGCGAGGCAAAAGTTAAAATCAAAAGCCAAGCATTAAAATTTTGAAGTTAATTTATTTACATGCAGTAAATATACTTATGTAGAATTTACTCCCAGAATGGAAGGTTTTTGCGTGTACAATGTGACAAGTGTCGGCGCCCGGAATTGCATTGGTTTACTGTGAATCCCAAAAACTAGTCACACTCAAATAGAAACTAGAACGAATTTACATTTCAAATATATGTATGTCAAATTGTCATATTGAAATACTACAGGCGAATGGGACGCGTCAGGTTTTGAATTGACATAAAACAACAGACCCAAAAGCCTATACGAAATTTTTAGGGCTGGTTCAGCGCCAACATAACTGATAAATGAAGCTGCGAAAAGCCACAGATGACAGTTATCCTGACGTTGTATCAGCCGCAAAGATTCACTTAATTAGTTCACAAACGCATCGGTCGCAGGTTATCCGCATAGACATTGATGTTGACATTGTAGGGCATCGAGGCCGACTCATCCAGCCGGCAGCTATGGCTGCTGCAGCTGCGTCTTCTCTCCTGAGTTGGCCCACGTTCGCGCACCCGCACCTTGTTGAAGGAGAACTGCAGGTCCTCATCGGCCGGCTGCGATGTGGTAATGCGTATGGGCATGTTGTTTAGTCGCGTATGTATGGGCTGGTTGGTGCTAACGGGCAGCCCGTTCACGTGCAGGTTGAGCAACTTACGTTCGTTCAAACGCGTGGCGGACAGCTGGCGCAGACTGGCGTTGCTTCCACTCCGGAGGACACTAGCATTGTAATTGGAGCTGCCCGAGCTGCGGCGTTCCAGTGTCCTGCCCGGCTGATTGGCCGGCTGTTCCTGCTGTGCACCCATTTCTGGCCTCAGACTGCGCAATGCTGTCAGGTTCCGGGTGCAGTTGTGCAATCGTTCGGCGCGACTTGACTGCGGCGTGGAATTGGCCGCTGTTTGATGGACATAGCAGGGCACCATGCCTGGCAGCCGATCCGTCGAAGCGGGCCTGTACAAATGTGAAGTCATAACCACCGGCGCCGCCACGGATGTCGGCATGGACATGGCGCGCATGGGCAAACGGTGCTGCCTGTCGTACCGCAGCTGCTCCTGATAGCGACACACGCGCTCGTCCTCTCGTCTTCTCTGTGCCTCGCGCTCGAGCTCGCGCAGCCTGTGCCTTTCCCGCTCCGCATCTAGCTCCAGCAATCTCTCACGATCGCGCTGTCTTTCCAATTGCCTGAAATGCTCGCGTTCCCGCTCACGCAGCCGCATGCGCTGCTGTTCCTTCTGCAGCTCCTGCTGACACAGCTGCTCGATACGCTGTCGCTCCGATCTCACCTGCTGTCGCTTGGCGATCAGCAGGTCGCGTTCGCAGCTGCCTTTCCGCGGCCAATGTGTGGTCTGCTCCTCAGCGAGACTAAACTTGGACAGTCGCTTGTCGATGACGAAGCTTTCCGAGCTGCCAATCGGCGCTGCGTGCGATTTGTGCACCTTACACTTGTCCGTATTGTTGTACAGACAGGCGTCCGTGTTAATTTTGATTCTCAGACTCTTATCCAGCTCCGCCTCCGATTGCTGTCTGTTTATATTAATGTTGATGGCACAGCCGCTGCAACTGCTCGCGCTGCGCTGCGGCATCAGCTTGAAAGTAGACGTCGAGCAATTTCTCTCAGGCTCTTTTAAGGTGCTGACGGAGGCACTTCGGCAACCTCGGCGGGCAACGTTTGAGCTGGCGATGTCCTGTCGGAGAGTGGTGACGCTTTGGCCTCGCCGCATCGTCTGATATTCGGCTCGATTGCAGCAGGTGCGCAACAGGTGTGAATTAGGGTCCGCAGTAGGTTGCGCTGTTGCCCTACGCACCTCGACTGATCTCACTGCATCGTGAACTTTGATTGGCGGCGTAGAAATGCATTTGAAATCATGCAGAAAACGACGACGTCGGTGCTCGGCAAAGGAACTCGTCGCCGGAGCTGCTGAGGGACCTCCCTCAGTCTTAGTATTAAACTTGGGGTTACGGTAGTAGGTCTCAAAGATGGGCGGCTTCGGTGGCGGCGGCTGGGGTCGCTGGTAATGCTGAACTTGGTATACGGGCCGATCAGCGTAACGAAAGTTGTACGATTGAATTTTGAATGGGTCGTTGTAGAAGACATCCGTATACTGGCGGCGTGTGTAAGTGCTACTGGAAGCATCTGTAAGCATCAATAAGAAGGCCTTGGAAATTGGTTCATTGTTAAATACAGATTGTCAAATATACTTACACTGACCGCGACTCATTTTACGCAAGAAATTTGGTGCTTTTCGAGGACTTAGGCCAAAGTGGTGCAAAATATTGCGCTGCAATCATCTAGACGTTTTTTTTCGAATATATTTTACGTGTCCCAAAAAGAAAATTTTGTCAACGACGACTTTGTTTAACCCAGAGAGCCCAAGGATTTCATTTAACGTATTTAACAATTCGGGTTTTGGGGCGCACATTAAAACTCTATCAGCAATAGGACGAAACATCTGTGCAGCAATTTGGTTGTCGGAAACCAGCCTTCTTTAAGCAAATCAATTTCAAAGCCAGTACTACTAAATTGTGCTAAGAATAAATAATTGTTTATATCAAAATCATTAGTAAATAACAAATAAATACTATATTAGAAAAGATATGCGTATAAATATACAAACGTTAATAGCATAAACAAGATATCTGACGCAATAAGGGAACTACTTATAGAGCTTACTATATAAAATGTTATTTATATTTTCGATTGTTATTCCTAGTACCAAACCAAAATGCGCGTACAAATGCAACAATTCTTTCACCATAAAACAAACCAAACACACAACTTTCAAATTATGATCACTTGGATCAACTAGGATTCTCACGCGAGTCACTTGAATGGCTGCAAGTTTCTCTAAGCGTTGTAGGCCCCAATAAAGGCTACGTAAAATCCCAATTTTTAAATCAACCACAAAGCCATTCAATGGGCATATACCATAAACATTTTTGCGCGCATAGCAAATGTAAGCTTCCAACCATGGAAATTACTCTGTTTAAGTTAATAAACAGAGGAAAAGAGGTTGCGAGCAAGCATTTATTATTTAATCGCAGGTACACAATGAGGTTATATTTTGAAATTGTAGATACGCAAAGCTGAAATACTTGCTGATTATCATCGTTGTTTTAATGTTCATAATACAACTAACAATTTAAAGAAAATAATACATATATTTATAAAATAACACAATTTACATGCATATGGATTAACGCTTAGAATATATGTTGTAACTTTAAACGCTTTTAAAGAATTGCAAAATGCAATCATGCACTATATAAAACTACATATTATGAATATTATGAATTCCCCAATATGCTAAAACAAAATTATGAAGTACAAAAGCATTGTGCAGGGTAACAAATAACTGTTCTCTTAAAAAGTTAAATAAATATTTGATTACACAAACGTTTTGTTCAGTTTTCATAAGTTGTTGTGCGTGTTAAAGCCAGCTTATAAGCGTGTAAACGTGGTCTAGCAATCTATATATACTTGTGAATTAGACAATATAGTACTAACAGAAATATATATGCACTAAAATATATAAATACAAATTAAAGTTAATTATATTGTACACATAAATTCGATTTGATGTCGTTAAATGATATAAATATTGCATCACACAAAAAAAGCTGGTATGGGGTCAAACAAACTATAATAATAATAACATAAACATATAACTACAAAAATATCATACGTTTTGTGCACAGTATAAAAGCATACTTAACGGAATATTTACTACTATACGAATTATGTATTTGGTATAACAGTAACAGTAACCGCACACACATACTCTCTCTCTCAAATATTAAAATACCGCTAGCAACATTTAAAATTCTTATAGCTTAGTGCGAGCATATTAGTCAAAACTGTAACACTCAATACATATATATTACACACATATAGTAACAATAATATATTTATAAATTATATATAGAACTTCTTAAAATATAAATCAAGTTGTCTATAAATAAAACAACAATAAATAACTTTGTGTAATCATGTAAAGCCATGTCATGTGTTAAGTTAATTGTACTTGGGAAAGTATTTCGAAAAGTATAGCTATGTAGGAAGCTATACATATGTATATGACCAAAATAATATTCTTAATTATATTTCGTTATAAACCAAAAAAAAAAAAAAATCCAAACAATATTATGCAATTTATATAAGTCATTTGACAAACGCTTAAGAATTAAATTGTAATCTGCTACGTAAGATAAAATATACAATCAAAGCTGCGTTAAGTTAAACATACTGGTATATTCTATTTGTACTCTAACTACAAAATTAAATACACGAAACACATATGTAACTGAAGTTGTTGGTGAATAAACAAGCTAGATTCAAAAAAAAAAACAAATCTTGAAAATGTGTTTTTTTTTAAGGAAAACGCTGCATTGCAAGCTTACTTACTTGCTTGATTTTTTATTTTTTAATTTTTTTATTAATGTCGTACCAAGAGCTATGAGATAACTGTTATTTCACAAGTTTCGTAGCACACATGGAAATCGGTTGACATTTGTCTCTAATGGAAAAGTATCTAACTTCGGATTTAACGTTATCTTGACAAACAAAAAATCTTAAAAAACAGGTTTTCAATTATGGTAATAGAAATTTCGGTATAGTTTTAGGATTCTGCGTGAACATTTCTAAGTTTTCTTATATGTAAGAGAGTTTCGGATATATTTCAATAATATTTTGACGTAAATTTTGGCCAAAAAATGTCATGCAAAATAAGTTGAGGGCTTAAACCAAATTCGAAAAAAATCTTCTGCACAGAAGTTGGACAGAATTAAATAAGGTTTAAAGTTTGGATACATACCATTGTTTGTTCCGTTCAAACAAACTAAGTGAACGCATTCAGTTCCATTTTATGCGTTGTAATCGAACTTATGGTTCAGTTAATATACTGTTGTGCTCCGATGGTGCTGTTATGATTCTGTTATGAAATTAGACATAGGCATACCTAGAAGTATTACTTTTTACCAAACTAAGAGTCGACTAAAACCATTTTTGATAAAAAATTAGTTATTCGCACCATTTTAAAACAAGATTTATCAAAAATAAAATTTGTTTAATATTTCAATAAGCCCAATAATGAGTAACGGCAATTTGCATTATCTTTTTTGCACGCTGTTAACTAACAGCAAACATAAATGTTAAATTGTGTCGCCGTACAACCGTGTGTATGGGCTACAGATAAACAACTGTAACCTCATCGCCAACATGCAGTTGTGGTTTTTGTCATTTAAATTGAGTTTTGAATGCTTTTCTCGTAAGGTATTAAAAGTGTAAGCGCAACGTGTAGATACTTAGTGAAGGCGTCGACAAAGTGAATGTGATCAATTTTCATATGTGCGCAGTGTTCGGACTTAAACGGTATTGAACTTTGCTGCCGTAACCGCTGTTCGTGCACACAGGAAAAGCAGCCATAAGATTTTTTTGTTTTGAGTTGTGCGCGCACACAAAATCAAAACAAACACAACAAAGCCTTTAAGGATACTTTCCTCCAAACTGAAATAGAACGATGGAGACCACTGTGAGCTCTGAAGTTGGTAAGTGACGAATTTCCGTTCGAAGTATTTTTCATAATTTGAATTGAATTTTCAACCTCTGCGGTTGCTACACCTCAACGCGTGTACGTCAGTTGGGCAGGCGGCCGATATATGTACATACATATGTATACTGGCGCGCAAATTGTTGGCGGCCCAAAGCAATATTCCAGGCGAACGCCACATTTGCAGCCTTCAGGCACATTTTTTGAAGCATGGTTAGCCATTAACCTTGCATAATAAATGTTCTGCATTCGGTTGCAATTGTAAATTATTTGTGTGCTTTTCAATAATGTGAAACATCACAAAAATATTTGGTCATCTGGCAACACTGTGCATAGCTCTTACTGTGTGCGTTTCTTGCTGGCTACACAGGTACAGTCTGTGGGGGACATGCTTGAAATATGACTAATGCCTAAAGTATTATTTTTAAACTTACAAATTTGTGCATTTAAATTTGTTTTGCTTACACTGTGTGCTCACCGATTTTTGCACTTGTATAAAAAGGGCGCATTTTTAATTTCTCTACATAACGTAAACAAACTTGCCACTTTGCACAATTTTAGCGCTGATAAAAATTGTATTTTTGAATGGCAACTCTGCAATGACTCGATCTGGCAGCGCTGACGAGCAGCACATTTTGAGGTTTACGCAATTTTCTCCAATTCCACCTAGTTATCAATAAAGTTGTAAAAAGTACATTACCGTTTAAACTCGTTTGTAAGTTATTTAACGCTTATAACATAAGTTGTGCTATTCAAACCATTAACAATCAAAACCTAATAGGAAATCGCAAACTTAAACCAAAATTATGTCGCAAGCATTTGCATCTGCCGTCTGCCGGACCGGAGTTGCGATACGCTGTAGCCGGCGTACCTTGAGCACGGTGAGATTGCTGCGCAGTGTGGCACGTCCACGCCTGGCCACCAGCACAGCATTGACCAAGCATTGCCAGCATGGTAATTGCCTCCCTGCCACAACGGGTAATCTGCAGCTATACGTGCGCCAGTACGCAAATGAGAAGAAGGTGTTCGAGCGCACCAAGCCCCATTGCAATGTGGGCACCATCGGCCATGTGGATCATGGCAAGACCACACTGACAGCGGCCATAACGAAAGTGCTAGCGGACAAGAAACTGGCGGAGAGCAAGAAATACAATGAGATTGACAATGCGCCCGAGGAGAAGGCCCGTGGCATAACCATCAATGTCGCTCACGTTGAGTATCAGACGGAGACGCGTCACTATGGCCACACAGATTGCCCCGGACATGCTGATTACATCAAGAACATGATCACAGGCACCGCTCAAATGGATGGCGCTATTTTAGTGGTGGCAGCCACAGATGGTGCTATGCCTCAGACACGCGAGCATATGTTGCTGGCCAAGCAAATTGGTATTGATCATATGGTGGTGTTCATCAACAAGGTCGATGCTGCCGACCAGGAAATGGTGGATCTGGTCGAGATGGAGATACGCGAACTGCTTACCGAAATGGGCTACGATGGCGATAAAATTCCTGTAGTGAAGGGCTCAGCGTTGTGCGCTCTGGAGGACAAGAATCCCGAAATTGGCTCTGAAGCTATACTTCAATTGCTTAAAGAGGTAGATAGCTTTATTCCCACGCCAGTGCGAGAGTTGGACAAGCCATTCCTGTTGCCTGTGGAGAATGTGTATTCAATTCCTGGTCGTGGTACTGTCGTTACGGGTCGTTTGGAGCGCGGCGTAGTAAAGAAGGGAATGGAATGCGAGTTTGTCGGCTACAACAAGGTACTAAAGTCCACCGTTACCGGCGTCGAGATGTTCCATCAGATCCTTGAGGAGGCACAAGCTGGCGATCAGCTAGGTGCGTTGGTACGTGGAGTTAAGCGTGATGATATTAAACGCGGAATGGTTATGTGCAAGCCGGGCAGCGTTAAGGCACTAGATCAGTTGGAGGCGCAAGTTTACATACTGTCTAAGGACGAAGGCGGTCGCACCAAGCCCTTCATGTCGTTCATTCAGCTGCAGATGTTCTCCCGCACCTGGGATTGTGCTGTACAGGTGCAAATTCCGGACAAGGACATGGTCATGCCTGGCGAGGATACTAAACTAATATTGCGCCTAATGCGTCCTATGGTCTTGGAGCAGGGTCAGCGTTTTACGCTTCGTGACGGCAACTTGACTTTAGGAACGGGCGTTGTTACAAATGTGATGCCTGCACTGACAGAAAGTCAGCGTTCTGAACTAACGGAGGGTAAAAAGGCGCGTGAGAAAAAAGTGGCTGCCAAAAAGTAATAAGCTTTTGTATTCGTCAGAATTATGTTCTAAACTCAGTCGTAAATAAAAAATATTTTTAATTTCAAAACATTTTATACATATTTCGTTCAAAACCCATAAATCAATAAATATACCAAAAAAATAAAAAATGAAATTAAACTCCGAACGGAATAGTGTGACCAGCCGTTCAGTCTTTGGTTCTCTTTTATATAAATGAACTATCGGTTTCAATACTGATATCATGCTTGCATTGTTACTAAGATCTCTTGAACCTTATTTAATATTGAAATTTCCAGTCGCACACAGTTTATTTCCCCCGTAGTTGAGAGGTTTTTAAAGACCAATCAATTAAATGTCTTGCAAACTAATTATCGATTATAGTAAATAACATCACTGGTGCCAAGGTGACCAGTGTCGGTTAACGCTTAAATCCAACCGCTACGCAGCTGATGTTCATGATAGAACATTTTGAAATTGAATTGAAAAAAGTGGATTTTCGCAAATATGTTTGCTTACCGTTTGCCAGAATTAACGGGTATATTTGCATATTGATTGTACATGTAAAAACTTATATAACATTCATTTAAATTGTTTATCATCCACAGACGAACTAGGTGATACCACGCCATTGCCCGAACTTCCCTTTCCCGACTTGCTGGAGGCACCAGCATCGTCCAAAGAGCAACATTTTGATGCTGTTGATAACGATGATGTCGATCAAGATGACGAAGATGAATGTGCGGATGTGCGTAAGAAATTTTCGTCAACCTCAGCGATTGAATTGCTGAATACATCGGGACCAAAAAAGGCGCCAATTGTGCGAATTCTAGAGAACAAACGGTTGACGGCACCAACGCCTATGGGCACAGCCTTAAAAAATATGCTGGGCGCACCTGTTCGAGTTGTCACAACTCCAACAAAAACGACGCAAACGACGGACGTTAAAATCCTTAACAAGCTGCAGACAAAACCCTTTAATGCCTTTAGCAATGCGGCCGTCAGAATTGGCAGCACCACAATAGCAACACCAACAGGTTCATCACTGCCAGCCACGGCGCCCAAGAATATTGGCGGCGTAACAATGACCCAAATTAAAACAACGGATGGTAAGGTGCTATTTCTGCATAAGTCGTTGCCCGTAACGGG
The DNA here is from genome assembly GCA_035041545.1 of Drosophila colorata. Taxonomy (NCBI): domain Eukaryota; kingdom Metazoa; phylum Arthropoda; class Insecta; order Diptera; family Drosophilidae; genus Drosophila; species Drosophila colorata. The sequence goes on from JAWNLD010000233.1 coordinate 1,661,662, forward strand.
TGGAACAGCCGCCAAGGTGCCGGTGCCCGTGAGTGCGACAACTTCTCGATTAGTTAGCCAAACAGCAACTGGCGGATCAAACATACGACATACGACTATTCTTTCCAAAGGTGTGGCACAAAGTGGTACGGGTGCAGCTAAGAGCGTCGCGGTCAATTCGCCAGTAACAGTCAGAGGCTTAACGGCCGTGGGCGCATCTAAGCCAACATCTCAGGCAACGACCAATCCCATTACAACAATAGCAACAACGGCTACACAGTCAAGCACTTTGATTAAGAGTCCGCCATCGACAGAGGCTGCATCTGGCCCGGTGTCAGCCAAAATGCCCATACAAATAGTGCGCACCGCCGATGGCAAGCTTATTAAACTGAATCAAGGAGCTCCTTCTGTGATTTTGAATGCTAAGCCAACAACGGTAACTGTTCGAGCCGCAGTTAATGCCGCACCAGCAATACCAACGGCTATTTTGAACAATACCAATAAGTTAATAAACAAGCCTTCTGCACAAGTGATCATAAAGGGACCCTTGAAGCAGCTGCCGGCGGGAGCATCGCTCAGGCCTGTCATCAATAATACAAGCAGCACCAGCAGCCCAACAACTAGCAACAGCAGCAGCGTATCATCAGCAACAACAACAACAACAACAACAGGTTCAACAATACCAACAGGCAAAATGCTGGTGCAAAGCTCTACGGGCAAACAAATTGTTGTAGCCACCAAGAACATTATTAAACTGTCGCCGAAGCCAAGCCAAGCTAGCGCAATAACTACTGCAAGCACAACAACTACCACGCCCGGCGGTCTGCATGCGATTCAATTACCAGGAAAAAGCGGGGTCAAGTATGTGCGCGTATTGCCCAACAACAATGAAACGACCACTAGTCCACAAAAAGTGCCACTCGGGCGTCCGCGAACGAGCAGCAATAGCAACAACAACAATTCAACTGTGTCTGTAAGCAACACCAGCAAGATCGTCATGAAAACAATGGGAGGCAGCATTGTGCCGCTGCCATCCGTGCAAACTTTGGTGCCCAGAGTAAGTAGTACTGAGAAGATCACTTCACTTTCCATTATTAATTAAAAAACTTATATGTTAGGCGCTTACATACATACTTATGTACATATAATAGTTAAACAAGAGCTGCTATTCACTGAATACTACTAAAAGCAAAGCTTTAACAGTTTGCAACTTTTGCACTGAAAAAAGTTTTATTTTAGTGCAATACAAACCAAGGCTGCAAACCTGGTTTGAACCGAAGCGGTTCGAACCCGGAATCTCCATGGTTTTTAAATTTTCAACTGAACCGTAAAACCGAACCAATTTGAAAAAAAGATAGCGGAACGTGAACCCAAACATCCATTTTAATTGAAAACAATTTTTTTAAACATATATACTTGTAGCTATTTTTTTATTTTTTATTTTTTTTTATTAATTTATACATGCTACGTGCATAAATAACATTCAAACTTGCTCACAAATCAATATTTGTCTGTATGTTTGTATGGAATCAATTTCGCAACATTGAGACGTTCTGTCTGCTTTTATATTTGAATTTTTTGTGATTTATTTCTGGAATCTTTCGATTTTTTCGCTCACATTGACTTATTTCAAATCAGCTTATTTTGCTTATAATGATATAAATGAAATAAATGAGGGCGCCGAACACTCGCTAAAACCATTAATATGAAAATCCATGTTCATCGAGCCCAAACGCGAAACATTGATTCAAACCGAGAACCCTACCGACTTAATTTTTGGATTTGCAGCCCTAATACAAACCCAGTAGAAGTAGCATTTTATATACTTTGTGTTTTTCACATTAGCGTATGACGTACCATATTTAGATTAATTTTAGTTCATTGATAAAGAAAATATTTGCAAGTAACGAACTTAAAATAGTTTAGGCCTTAGATATTTTGGTAGATGTGTAAAAAACATAATTTCCATTATAATTACAGCGAGCACCTGGCGTGACATCCAGCACAGCACATGCCAAGATCCCCTCCAGCAGTAGTAGCTTGGACGCCGCACGCAAGCACCGGCTATCCGATATCAATGTGCAAATAAAGCATCTGACAAACGATAGCAGCAGCGATGCCGGAGGACCAGAGGCAAAGAAGGCACGTTATGTTATTGCCATGCCAAACACGGCATCGTCGACCACGATGTCATCGACGTCGATGACAACAACCCCAGCGTCACAGAAACAAATGCAAAAGCTGATGGGCACGCGGACACCGCAAGTGCAGCGCGTCACGGTGCAGGGCGCCAATATGACCGGCAGCAGCAGTACGACCACCCAAAAGGTCTACAATCTACAAAAAAGTGATGCCAATAACATTAAGTACATGATATGCAACAAAGGTGGCGAAGGAAAGCCACGCACGGTCTTTAACACGACAATGCGACGGGGCTACACGCTAGCCAACTCAAAGCTGCGTCATTCTAGTGGGCTCACGCCGCAACAGCTGCGCTTTAAGCAAATGAAATTGCAGCAGCAGAAACAAGTTGTTGCGCAGGCCAAGCTTCGACAGCAACAGCTACAGAAACAGCAGAAGCAGCAGCCGGAGTCATCAGAAACAACACCACAACAGCAGCAACAAATACAAACTTCATCAACGCAGGTCAATAAAATGGCTGTGCCGGCCAAGCCACTATTTGACATACTTAAGCCCCCGCCAACGCCGGCGCCTGGAGCAACTGCAGCACTTGATGCACTAGGCGGATCTAGACGAAAACACTGCAACTGCAGCAAATCTCAATGCCTGAAACTGTACTGTGACTGCTTTGCCAATGGTGAATTTTGTCAGGATTGCACCTGCAAGGATTGCTTCAACAACCTGGACTATGAGGTTAAGCGCGAGCGAGCCATACGCAGCTGCTTGGAGCGCAATCCCAGCGCCTTCAAGTGAGTCTCTAAAAATACATATCTAAATAAGGCTATATTTAATTTTCTTTGTTACTCAACCTTTTTTAGGCCCAAAATAACTGCGCCCAATTCCGGTGACATGCGCTTACACAATAAGGGCTGCAATTGTAAACGGTCCGGGTGTCTGAAAAACTACTGCGAGTGCTACGAGGCCAAAATACCCTGCTCCGCAATGTGCAAATGCGTCGGTACGTATATAAAATTCTACGAAGCTGTTAGTTTTTTTGATTGACTGGTTTTTCATTGTAATTGTCAAGCTCTAAAAATAGAAATACCTCATGAAATTTAAACGAAAGAAAGAATAGAGAATATATACAAATTATTTTAAATTATTTTAAAAACTTCAAAGTGAAATTTCATGTAATTTATTAGTTTGGATAAAAACAAATGGACTGACAGATAGATTTTACTATATGGACTCACCTAATTTTATTTATCAAAAAAATTAGGCAAATCTGACATTAAAGTCAAAATATATATATGTATATAAATAAACAGACCTAATAATTTATTTGAACAACTTTAGGGTGTCGAAATATGGAGGATCGTCCCGATGTTGATATGGACTCAATGGATAGCCTTGCCGATGTTAAAGTGCAAGCCAATAAAATGAAAGAAGTTAACGGAACATATCTGCAGGACAATCGCTCAAATGTCTATCTAACAGACGATGTGATAGAAGCGACTATAATGTGCATGATATCACGCGTTGTTATGCATGAAAAGCAAAATATGCCAATAGAGGATACGGAGCGTGAGGTGATGGAGGAGTTGGGCGAAAGTTTAAACCAAATTATTACATTTGCTAAGGAGAAGAACGATACATTTCATACGGATGATCCCAAGACAACGGCCTAAAAACTGCGCTTTAAAGTTATCAATATTCTTACATGTTTTAACTTTCGCTCTTCAGTTTACAGCATCGATGCACATACTTTTTTATTTTTAAGTTTAAAGCTATCTGACTTGTTTTTATTCAATTTCTTTTAATTTAGCTTTCTAAAAGTTGACCTTAAAGTGTAAAGTGCAAATAAATTAATACCTATATGCAATCGCATGTATATAGCATTTACAATTTATTGTAGCGAATGTAAAAACTTTTATCTGATGGCATAGTTTCTTAGCGTATTGTGGAGCTAAAAACTGATTATATTGAAAATAAACGCTGTACTATTGTATATAAATAAATTACAATCAAATAAAGCACAATTTTAAATTTTCATAAATTTCATTTTAGAAGCCAACCGATGGAAATGAATTTAAATTGTTATTGTTCATGTGACTTAATTAACAGCGTGTGCGTAATCTTGATACTCGATTCACCAATGATTTACTATTTTCGCGTCCGTCCGTTTACACGAAATTTTATGCGATCCTTTTGTACAGTTATCGTTAGATATTCTATGTTTGTCACGGTCAAGCTAGTCATGAATATTGCTAGGTAGATTATCTCCAAGGAGGCTCTATGCTAGGCACTGGGTATATACAGTTCAGGCCCCAATCTTATTTTTTTTTAGTTTACCATACGTATAGCTGAACTAAAAATTTAACTAGCATGTTTACAAAAGAAATATACCTTCCGCAGCCCAATAGCTGTTCTTAATTTTCCATTTATTTTTAACCAAATTGAGTACATTGCATTATATAAAATTATTTGAGACTATTCAAACATATTTAACACTAAAATTAAATATCAATCATTTGGAATTCCCCAATGGTGGACATGAAAACAATTTGAGTACACATAAGTGGCCAATTTTGCTTACTTTGTTTAACGACAAAATTCAAACAGCATTAACTTTGAAAAAAAATTACGATAATTTAAATTTTACATAAACTCTGACGATGGTCTTAGATTAACCTTACGATTACGAAGTAAATAAGTCCTTGACCCATTTCCATCATATTCTGCTTTTGGGTTTACTAAAGTCATGTGCTGATCGTTTTGGGACGAGCTTCTTTCCGGCGTCATGTCCTCTTCACGGTCGTCTTCCAACTGGTCATCGCGAACAACAGCCTCATCGCCACTGACATTGCCTTCGTCAATGGTGAACTGAAAACGACGTACTTTCTTCTTCGCACTGAATACAACGCGAGCCCCAGGCTCACGTTTCTTGGTTCCAGGTGTTTTCAAAATGGACATGGGCGCCCCACTAGGTGGCGTCATCTGCTGATGAGACATCTGCTCCGCTGCGCCCATCAGCGCAGACTTCAATAGCATATTCACCCCAAAAGATGGTCGACTATCGCTGCCATTAGCCACACGTAGCACGGTTCGTGCCGGTGAAAACGATTTGCGATCGCGAACAATAATGACACGATGCTGTGAACGACGCGTTGGCGTCAGATTCGATTGGCAGCTTTTCTCAGGTAGCGCTTCAGATATTTGATTTTTTCGCTTGTCCGCTAAAGCCTTGCGCAGAAAACTTTTTAAGTCGCGGCTTGCTTTAGCAGCTGGCTTTTGTCTAGCTTTAAGCCCCACTTTAGACTTCGTTTTGGGCAATGCCGCCGCATCTGGATCCAGCCAATCGTTAGCTTTAAGGCGCAGCAAATTATCGAAGCGCTTGTCTACGTTTTCGCTCTGTAAACGCAACATATCCCACCAGCCCTCCAAATCTTCAACGAACACCGGTTTTGTCGCCTCAGTGCCATCATTTGGCCTTAGATTGACACCTGTAGCACCAGCTTCACAGCGATCAATTAGACTCTTGAACTGCATTAGTTTTTTGCTGGCAAGCAGCTTGGTCTGCCCAATAGCCGCATCTATCAAATCCTTTCCTCCAGTCTCCTGAAGTCGCGCTTCATTTTGATTCATGTATAAGTTCCACTCATCACAAAGCGAATTAAGGCGTCCTATTTCGGTATCCAGCTGCATTCGGAAGAATTGCACAGAATCCAGTTTGTTACGCACTGCAACGGGCGTCTCTGGTTTTTCCTGACACAAACTTAGCCTATATTTAAGCTCTGCTCGCGAATTTTCTTTTCCACGTGCGACGGTCACAAAAGGACTTAAAACATTTGACTGACTCTCCGAGTTACGTGGCGGAGTCGTCGCCAACAACGTCATGTCATCTGAAATTGTTTAAAGACGAATTATTTTATAATCTCTTTGAAAATATCTGACGATTTTAACATACTGTTGCGTTTTAAGGACAACACAAAATTAATTCAATTCAATTTATTAAATTAATAATAATATTGGGTTTGTGCAATGTCCGTCTTGCTGACTGTCCGTCGGTCCGTAGGTACTACATATTTTTCGCCGCTATTTAAGCGAGACTTAAAATTTGGATTATACACTCGTGTATACCTGCGTCTAATTAAGTGTTCAGATTTTTCGGACAATTTGATAAAAACGATATATTTCAGACAGGTTACTGATGACCTCCTCTAAAGATTGCCCAACAAATGTTTTGAATACGCCCACTAGGGGCGTGGCAAATAGATCAAATCCATATATATTGTAAACCACGAAACTCCATATCTCCGACAATTTTAAAGCCAGACTTTCGAAATTTGGTAGTTTTCTGATGACCTTCTCTAAATATCACGCCGAAATTTTTGGCAACGCCCACTTCCGCCACCACAAATTACAAAAATAGATATTTTTCTAAAAGGCAAATACAATTAAGACCGTTTTCGACTGTTTTAATCTGTTATTATACCGTGAACTTATAACTTAAACTTACCCTTTGCAGTCGTGTCCTGTGACTCTGTTAGTGGGGGTGACGATGCCAATAACTGTCTCTTAGCAACAGACACTGCTCCTTTAGGCATGCCACATGTGTCAGGGATTATATCGGATATGTCCCCGTAGCCCTCCAACAAACTGGTGCTACAATTATTGGACTTGCACTCGGTAGACGTTGCCTGTGCCTTAAATAAATGCTTACTGCTAACTACATAAAGAGATGTATTGGGTGTCATCAAATCTGCAGTTGCTTGCAGCAGGTCCATTTTTATAGCAGGCGCTTGCCTAATTTTGTCTAGCTTTTGTCTGCCGTTCGGCAGCGCAGGCTTTTTGGCCTTCATGCGAGTCGAAAGTGACGACTGTGAGGACTGATTTTTTTTCATCATTTTTCCAGCGCCACCCCGCAAGGGTTTAATGATGTTATTGACGGACTTTGGTACTTCGAATGCTTGCGTCTTCAAATTCAGCGGCCTCGATGCGTTCGAGGCAGACCCTACTAGACCTTTTGCGAATCCAGTTGTAGTTGGCGGCTTGGGCTTAGGGTCAAACTGTATTTTGGGCTTTTCTGTTAATTTACTTGCTGCATACAACGATTTCGGTGGTTGCTTTACAGCTATCGTTTTCGCAGCTGACGCTTGTTTTGGCACAATTGTTTCCGGCTTTGTTTCAGCGCTTAAAAGAGTTTTGCCAATAAGGGCAGACTTGACTACTTTCGCCAGAGGTTTGGACTTGACTGCAGCTGTGGCAGCAGCGCCAGAACACATCGGTTGATCTGCAGCCTCCAGTTGTTTGGGCTTTACTGCATGTGCAGTAGTTGTAGCAGAGAACAAAGGCTTTAGGGGCTTGGACTTAACTGCATCTGAAATAGCAGCAGCAGGCAAATGTTGCGTCAGTTTGCCAGTCGCCAATGGTTTAGGCTGTGCTGCAGTACCGGCCAGTTGTGAGGACATTGGAACCATCGCTAACTTTGTAACATCTGGAAATTTTCTGTAATTTGTAGCATTGGAATCCGGGTTTTCTGCTTTCGAATCCACAACATATATCGAGCGTCGCTTTCGCTGCGCTTCTACGCCAGCTAATACAGGCTTGGTTACCTTTTTTTGGGGAGCCTGGAGCTTGTCAGCTGCCTTCCACTTGAGAAATCGTTGCAAGTAGTTCGCTTGGCGCTTGGACATTTTACTGCCAGAGGTTTCCTTTGTCGCGACTGGTAGATTTTCCTGGTCGATATTTGTTGTAGTCAGCGTCTTAGACGGTGTGGGACTGATGCTCATGATGCGATTACTTTGAAAGAGTTCCTCGCGAATCTTGTTGCGCGCGACGCGCTGGCGTTCCCGGTTCATTTCAATATGGTTGCGCGGGCTTAGCACCCTCGATTGCGCCTTAAACAAGCTCTTGCGATTATCCATTGGAATACAATATCACTGCAATTAATTTTTTTGTCTTTCGTACAGTTGACGAACTTGACTTTTTAAAAAGTGGGACCTTCAATTTGATTAAATATTTCAACACTTCAACTGGAGTTTCTGTTTTGTCGATAACAAATGCTCAATTTGAGCGCTCTCTAAGGTTTAGCGATGTTGCCATACATCGCGATTCGGTGTGACCGCTTTTGCCGTACGCATGAAAATACACTGATGCATTTATAAATATTAAAATAAATTTAAAAAGTTATTCATACAATAACTGTAGACAAAACAGTTTAATATAAAAAATACGCTTGAAATACAATGTTTATGTATAAACCAAAACAATAATGTAAATTCTAATCTACTTCGAGACCAAATAAAAAAAGACAAATTCGCCGAATATTGCATATGTATGTGTGTTTATTTCAGTGTATATATATATATATATATATATATGTGTGTGTGTGTCTAGAGGGGTTAAAAAATAAACAACACCAACTTTAGCGCTGAGCAAAGCAGCATTGCCAGCAGAAACTACACGCCCTGCTCTTTAGCAAAATGGTTTCTGTTTTTTTCAATGCAGATTAAATGCCAAATTGGAGTAACAATAATACTAATAATTAGCATATGCAGTATGCAGGCCACAAGCCTGTTCTTAATTTTTATTTTTCAGTGCAGTGTTATTTGTAGCAAATAAAATTCACGCTGTTGGCAATGCTATTCAAGCTCCATTCTTCTCTGTCTGTCTTTCTCACACACACATACACATGTATATGCCTGTCATTTTCAGTTGTTTCGTCGTGAGTGCCGCTATCACTTCGTGTTTGTTGCTCTGTTGCTGGCCTGGCTGCGGCCCCGTCATCGTCGTCGGTGTATTTTTAATCACTTTTCTCGCTGCCTGTGGCTTTGAAAATATTGTACTAATTTGGAGACGTGCAATCATCTATATGAGTTATTGTTTATATAATAAGTTTCGTTATGTGTTGATTTTAAATGTGAATGTGCAAATATACCTAAATCATAACCTTTTTCTACAAAGCGCTAAGGGAGTAGGCAACTAACAACAATTGCATATATGTATGGGCGTATGCGTGTGTGTGCGTGAGCAACAAGGCTGATAAAAAAATAAATCATCTAAACGTTAAACAAATAGTACTTAGAAGAGCAACAATTGAAACACAAACCACCCAATAAAAAATGGAAGCAATTGCCAAACATGATTTCTCTGCTACTGCCGACGATGAACTCAGTTTCCGTAAAACTCAAATTCTAAAGGTAAGCAAAAGCAATAAAAGTCCAAGACAAGCTAGATTTGCATTTTTATACATCGTAGCATCAGTTTATGCATAGATTCCAGTCACTAGCTACTGCAATTAACGCCGTCTGGTCCTTTTTACATTTTTGCATACAACTAGTACATGCATGCATAATTTGTTAACCCACATTACTTGCCCAGGTTAGATGTATTTGTTGCAAATGTCGCTAGGAGAGGTCGTCGTTTCTAAGCGGTTTAAAAGTGCATCCAACAATCTACATATACCTGCATTTACATTAGAGGTGGGCGCGGGCCTCATTTGTGAGGCCCGAACCCGTAATTCACGATTCAAAAAATGCACGAGCACGCACGACCCTTTTTTTTTGTGAAGCCCGGCCGGCTCGGCACGTCCCAAACCCAAAATTTATGTTTTATTCATTATTTTTATATATTTATTTCAAAAAGTCAGCATTTTGCATTTTAAAATACTAAAAATGCGAACATTGTATGCAAAATCCAAATGGTATAAGATTTATTTTTAATTTTTGTCATTATTATTAGGAATTTTGTTGTGTTTCGTGCCTTTTTAAACGAGCCAGGCCCGGTCTAAAATAAAATGTTTAGGCACGAGCTCGACAATTTAGAATAAAGGCCCATGGACCATGAAACCTGGCACGATGCGTGGCCACCTCTAATTTACATACATACTTGCTCAAGGCTTCTTCGGAGTGCAGGCTTGCAAGCCTTTACATTCAGTTTACGTGCTGTGTTAGCCTAAATAATTATTGAAATTATAAAAGGTAAAAAAAATATAACAAAATTTATTGAAATTTTCCGTCAGCTTCCGTTCAATTCCGTGTTACAATTTAGCGCTCAATCATTTCAAATGAAACGACAGCTGAAAATATAGTAAACAGTTTTAACAAAATAAGCATTTGTGCCAAATTAATGAATTTAGTTTTATAATAAGAAGAAATGAAATCCGTGTAAACAGCAATAAACGAATAGTGCGATTATCTGCGAAAAGCGTTTTTTCGTGTATATACCCTATGCTCTTTTATTTGTCTCAGCTGGAGACTGGAGACTGAGCCCCAAGGCCCAAATTCTGATGGTGAATCTGGTTTTTTCCCCACTGCACTATTGTCCAAAACTCTCAGGTGTGCGCTTGCCTTACTCGGGGTCCCTTTAAGCAATTGGTTCTCTTTGTTTTGGCAGGCGAAATTTCAGGTTTCTGTTGTCAGGCGGTGTAAGTTGACTGCTGCGTAGTTCTTGTTGTTATTTCTTACTGTCTATCCGCTCTTGTCGTAGGTTAGTCACTCAGCGTGCATGTATTTGTTTTTTTGTTTTTTTTTTTTTTTTCTTCGCAGGGTCGCTTTTATGTTGTTCATGTTTGATTGATGATGTCAATGACTTGGACTACGCTTTATCAAACAGCTGCTATTGCTGGTTGCCAAAGGTTTATCAGTTGCATGCACGCCAGATCAAATGGTTAAGCGAGCGGCTTATCAGTACCAGCTGATAATAGATTATGTAGTAATGCTTCCAACATTATTCAGGCTTGATTTGCAGGGAACAAGAGATATAATGATATGATATCAAGATCAGGTCCGCCTAGTCATACGTTTTTATTTGCTTATGATGAGAACAATCATCGTAAAATGCTTGAGTGTGGAAGAATATTTTATAAAATCAATCATATCGAATAAAAAATGGGGCTATATAATAATTTGTTGATCAAATCAATCAGATAGTTAAGCTTTGTTTTTTTTTTTGAATAGCCAAAAGTTTTTGAAAATTACAAACCGCTACCAAATGATTTTTAAAAAATGATTGTCTTAAGTTAATATACCAATCCTTATATTTGAAAATTTTGTGTATGTTTTTCTTATAAACAGCAAGCACAGAGTTCTAAGAAAGAACAATCCTATATTTTAGTTTACTAAAAATGTTCAAATTGAAAATATTCATAACATTTATATACTAAATTTATGTTATTTATTCCTGATAAAAAATCTTGAGCTAGATTTTGTAATACGATGCCAAAGTATACACAAAATATATTAAATGTTGGCATTTTGTATGTGATGTTTCAATGAATAAAACGGATACCTAAAAATAAACAAAACTATTCGTCGCTTTTGTGAAAAAAGCGAATACGCCGATGATTGGAACTATACAACTAATGCTGCTGCCTGCCAGCGAAATTATACGAGCAATAACAACAACAGCAGTAGCAAACGACTTGTATTACTCTTGATATAAACAAAAAACCTAACCTATGCCATGTTGCACCTTAAACAAAATGACCAAACTTAATTACTCTTTATATAAGCAGAAACCAGCCCTATTTTTGCAAATTATTTTAGCTTTAAAGTTGACAAATTTTGATTTTTAAATATTTATCCAATGCTTCAGTAACAACATATATTCTTGACCTTTTAATAAAGGTATTTTCAAATGCTAAGTAATGATTTGCTCTTACCCTTATTTACATAACATATATAGTAGATATGCATATTTAAACTGTAACAAATTTGTATCAGCAAGTTCGTGCCTTTTGTTTTCATATATGAATCCGCGTATGTGTAATTTACCCACTTAACTTAAATAGTATTTTATTTAATCTGTTTTTCCGACACTTGTTTTGCTTTCTATGTTTTTGCTCTTGTTGATTGTGCGCTGACATAGTTTGGATACATGAACAAACATGAAATAATTGTTTACAGAAGCTTGGAAAATTTAAAAAAAGTAAACAAATCGAACAAGGCAACATGCATAAGTAAACGAATACAATTACTCATTTATTACCTTTGCTACCCGAAGGTGACTCACTTTTCTCTGTAAAGATTTCCCATTTAAGTAGCTTACAACCCTAACTCGTTAGAATTTCCCATTGATTCGTTTAGAGTACTGGCTTTTCATTGTTAGTTGGATTACAATTTATCTCCTTTATTTACAGATATTAAATATGGAAGATGATTCCAATTGGTATCGCGCTGAATTGGACGGGAAAGAAGGGCTCATACCCAGCAATTACATAGAAATGAAAAATCATGAGTAAGGCCAAAACACTAAAAGTTTCGGCACATTCAAAAATTAATTTTTGTAATTCCCTTTAATTTGTTCAAGCTGGTACTATGGACGTATAACCCGTGCCGATGCGGAGAAGCTGCTGTCAAATAAACATGAGGGCGCTTTCTTAATACGCATCAGCGAATCTAGTCCCGGCGATTTCTCCTTATCCGTCAAGTATGTAACGTTAAATATTCTTTGAATATCATAACAAATTTCTCTTAAATCTTTCACAGATGTCCTGATGGTGTGCAACATTTTAAAGTGCTGCGGGACGCCCAGAGCAAATTTTTCCTCTGGGTTGTGAAATTTAATTCCCTTAACGAATTGGTCGAATATCATCGAACGGCGAGCGTATCGCGATCACAGGACGTCAAATTGCGCGATATGGTACCTGAAGAGGTATGTTTTATAAGCATGTTCCTAAGAAAGAAAGATTTACATTGGGCAGATGTTAAATTAAAAAAAATTATTTGTTACGATTTTTATACTATTTACAAAGAATGTATTATGCATTGTTCAACTATATATAGTTCAATTACATATTTCATTTGATACATAAATTAGAGAAATGAATATATATATATATTTGGAAATTTATTATTGCAAAGAAAAAGCAAATATAAACATGAGCACAGCATAAACAAATTAAATTTCGAAACTAAAATTTTGAATTTTGCAGATGCTCGTTCAGGCGCTATACGATTTTGTGCCACAGGAATCTGGTGAATTGGACTTTAGACGCGGTGATGTCATCACCGTTACAGATCGTTCTGATGAAAATTGGTGGAATGGCGAAATTGGCAATAGGAAAGGCATTTTTCCAGCAACCTATGTAACGCCATATCATTCATAATAATGTGCAGCCCAACACACACATACATAAGCATAAAACAAAATCCACACACTATAAACTACTTAAAACAAATTTTGACACACATATTATATGTACTGTTCAACATGACATGAGCATGACGTATTAGATATTGTATAAATTGTAAGCATATAAGCCGAATGCATTTTTTACTTTATTGACAAGCAGTTAGCAGCCGTATTCTAAATTAAAACAATATCACAAGAAACACTAAACTGACAACTGAATCCTTTTGTATGATGAATATAAGACATGGCACTATATTATTACCGAAACAACAATTTTTGATATAGATATTTATATATATATATATATATATATATATATATACATATATATGTTATTTAAGTTCAATCATATGTAGTTTTCCACGTACACCACTCTAAATGTGCTATTTATTTTGTGTGCGTGTGTGTGTGTGTGAGAATGAAAATATATGATAATTAAATATATTATAACAAATTACCAATAAAAATCAACAAAAAACTACCGCTTATTCAAAACAAAACAAAAACAACAACAAAAAACACTATGACAACAATTTTTGCCTAAATGTCTCAAATCGAAGACATTTAAAATGATTATCATAATTAACCTTAATATATAATATATTTACATTTATTAAACAATCGATATTAAGCATAAATTTTGACTCAGTTGTACATGTACATGCTTGCTTTTGATGCGCCTACAACTAAATTATGTGAAATTTGTTTCCTCATTTATACATATAAGATTTTTGTTGAATTCTGATTCAGTTACTGGCATTTGATGAATATTCGCAAACATGCTCAAAAGACTTCTTTGATACTGGCATACATACATTGTGCTTTAAATGAATATAAACTATTAAATATTTCTTTTGTTTTACGTAAGCGTCTTCTGTTGTCATAATATTTCACCAACAAGTAGTTGCACAATTTTAACATTACATACTTTATGCATAACAATAAAAATGAAGTTGCCAATATCAGTAATTACACCGAAAAACAATATTTTTATATGTATTTCCTAAAATACACGAAAATTAAATGAAAAACGAAGTTGCCTCATAAAAAACTTGTCAAAATTTATTTGATATCTATAGTTATATATGCACAACTAAATGGGATATACACAACATTTTTGTACTAACATGCAGGTATATATGATAACTTTTTCAAAAAACTTAGGTTACCGCAACAAAACCGTGCGAATGTGAAAACAAATCGTTAGATTGGGAAACAAATTAATTAAATAGTTAGATTCAGAATATTATTTAAAACGCAAAAAAGAAGTAAATTTGAGAAACAAATTTGAGTATACATAGATTTATCGAATAAAACTATAACAAAGTAATTTCAGACAAATTGCGTTTTTATTTGTGATTTTTTTGTGATGTGCTCGAGGCTTGAAATTAACAGAACTGTGATCGGCGTTGCCAACTGTAACTGATTTCGGCAATGGCAATATCATACGAATACATCGATATAATCGGAACGTGTTGATAAATTGTATTTTCAAATATAAGCCGATTCTGTAAAAGGACTAAGCAATCTGTTCTATAATCGCTTATTTGTATAGTTTGAAATAATACAATTTTCTCATACAGTTTATAATAAAAAAAAAGTAAAGTCGGTATTATCTTTTTGAAAAATCTAGCACGTTCTCTGTATAAACGGACGGTCACACTGCATTCGTACTGACGACTGAAAGCGTGTTAGGCGAGTTGTTACGCGCACGACAATTGAAATAATTTTATTAAAATAGATATGTGCAAAACGAATACGTATTAATATACATAAATCAGTTCAAATTTAAAAAAATTGACTGTCTCAGGGGTGCTGTGTTTGTGTAAGAGCAGACCATTGCTGAGCTTTTGGGTCTTGTTATATGTGACTTATCAAGAAAATTTTTGACGCACGGCACACACACACAATCGCATCGTAGACGTATGTACATGTGCCAGTGAGTGAAAATTGCAACCGCAAGTAAAAGTGTGTGTGTGCGTGTGCGGGAGTGTGTGTGTGTGAAATTTCGGTAACTTACGCGCCTTATCACACAGTCAAGTACTCCTGGTTTTGTTTTTTTTGGTTTCACCTTTGCCACCCGCTTATACAAAAATGCCGCTACTTGCCTATAAGGAACACCACATTCTCAGTCCGCAGCAACTGCGCAAGCTTAGCGAACACAAATACTCGTGCTTCAGCGCTAGCCTGTTGGATCCTTTGCTGCAGCCCTGGTGGAATTGGTTGGTCGCCCAAACGCCACTCTGGCTGGCGCCCAATCTCATAACAATCGTCGGTCTAATACTCAACATTGTGACAACGTTGATATTAATATGGTGAGTGCTTTCGAAATGTGGACGTACATACACGTGTGCATATGTAGACATGCTTTTGCGAATATTACAGACATTTAACTCAATTCGGAAAGGCATTTCGAATGCGTTGTGTGATTCTTAGGTGGCGTGTTTGCGTTTGGTCGACGACTGATTGCATATATGTGTATAGTGAAATCGAATGCGCCCTTTGTAACGAACGCAGGTGATTAGAAGCAGTGCGAATATCAGAACGTATTTAAGTTGGGAATCCTACATATTGTTCAGGTGCGTCCTCTGACCCCAATTCCAATATTTATTTCTAGTCTCGTTGCATTCGTTTCTAGAACAAATTCCATATTTCTGATAGTTGTGTGTTTTAATTAGTCGGTAAATATGTTAACCACCGTGACAACACTGCCGCATGTGTACCCGCGCTAAAATATAATGGCAACACTGTGAACAATATCAGCTGTTCTTATTTATGTGCCAATGTGAACTGTCTGCTGTGCCTGTGCAGACAATAGGAAAGAAATCGCTAGAAACAGCTTTTCTGTATGTACTTGTTTGATCATATAAATCTGTATTATTTATTTTGCTAAAATTCTTGGTAATATACAGATTTTATATACAAAAAAGGCATCTGTCAAAACGTAAACGAACGCCAGTTAGTTGTTTTCCATTTTCTTTTCGATAAATATTTAACTATCAGCTGAGTTTAGCAGTTAAGTACGAACTAGATGATCGAATAAAAATTGCCAAATTTCTGGTCTATCAGTTATTATTTTTGCTTGGTTGTTAGTACTTTTTTGTTTGGTCATACACACAAGTCGTTTCATAATCGTTGTTCTTGTCACCTTATCCTACCGTAACCAGAAGAGAGAGCGACTCTGATAAGATAGCAACGGATCGTCATCGGGTCGACGTCGCAACTTAATTATTACTTATTTATTTGTATACCCTATTAAATATGCGTAAAAAGGGTATAATGTTTTTTTGGCAAATGTATATAACAGGCAGAAAAAGCATCTCGGACCGTCTGTATGAACGCAGCGATCTCGGAAACTACAAAAGCTAGAGACCTAAACTTTTCGAGTTTAGATTCTCCTAAACCATACGCAGAACTAGTTTATTTCGATATCTTGCTCCGTTTTATTTCGTTTCGATTTTAAGACTTGGCTTTCTTAGTATATCTTGGAGACTATAAACATTGGAGCCACCAAATTTGGTTTACACAAGTACTACAGACTTGTGCTGTGGATTGTACATAGATTTGAATGCTCCTGAAATTTTCATAAAGATTAATTTAGTTACCATAGAGGACAAGCGCAGCGGCTAAGTAAAGAGCGCAGCGTACGGCGTACGTTCGTGTGAGTGTGTGTGATTTCGTGTATTTACATATGAAAGCAAGTAGGTTGAAATGTATGTAACGACAGCTCGCAGCTGGGTTCAGGGTCTAGGGAATATCCCAGGGAGGGGCGCTCCCAACTAGTGCCCTCTTGTTATATCTTGCTGGTTTAAGTAAAATAAAGAGGTCGGTCCTAAAAAGAAATCTATTTGCGAGCACTAGTCATTACCTAGGTGTTACGCGGAATATTATTTATCTGCTGGTTTTTTATATTGCTAGACTCTTTGGGGTCGCATATGCGCAAAAGTTCAATTTAATTAACCCACGAAGTTAATTATTTTCAAGTACAATATTTGCAATATTCACTGCTATGCAATTGATGATTGCTTTGATTGAATTAAATTCAAATTTGCATTTCTAATTGATTTCCATTATGAGAATAAAATGCCATAAATTACTGTCGATTACAAAAAACGCCAAATTTTACGATTTCGTTTTTTAAATTTTGTTTATTTTAATATAAATATATTGCCATAATTAACTTATAACCTTTATTGGAAGCGGAACATAAAAGAAACTTGCAATAACCTCTCAGGTCAAACACAGGACACTCAGACCATTGGCACAGCCTATCTTTTTTTATATTATATTACTAAAATAATACAGACTTCAAAACGACATCGTTAAAAACTAGAAACCGTGTGCTGTAAATAGACTCTTTAAGTAAAAAATCAGCAGTTGGCGTGAATAAATTGCCTAAAGTGTTTCCGTGCGCTTACATTTGCAACAACAAACAAATATCTTATAATTTTATACTATAATTTTTTTTTGTGTTGTGTTGTCTTGTTTCTATTTAACAAGGAACATATATTCTTTCTGACTTGCACTTAAATTCAGCTTATTATTATAGTGTCCACTTGGGCTGTCTTTATCAGTACACTTCGCTGCTAATTAAAACATTAGGTTCAGTATGCTCAACATCCGATTCTATTGCAGGGTCGAAGTGTGGGTTTCAAATTGTTTGCCAAGATAGTAAGATTCTTTCTCTTTTAATCATTGGTTCGATCATTTGCGAGTGTTTGTAGACTTCGGACATGGGCGGGAAAGTCTTGAGAGTAAACGGTAATCTCAGTAATTTTAGGTATATATTTGTAATATATATTTTTTATATTTTCGACAAGTTGCATAATATATCGTCGTCTAAAAGTTGCTTGTTTTGTTGCAGATTAACGGAGCAACGGTATTATATACAAATTCTAAACTAATTTCTGTGCTTCAGCTCAATAATACAATTATATTAATTTCAATTTCAATTTTAATACAGCTATAGTCCAAATGGAGTTGAGCCACCGCCACGTTGGACCTGCTTCCTTTGCGCTCTCGGTCTGTTCGTCTATCAAAGTCTGGATTCTATTGATGGCAAGCAAGCGCGACGTACGAACACCTCATCGCCGCTAGGTGAACTTTTTGATCATGGCTGTGATTCCATATCAACTATATTTGTGGCGCTATCGGCGTGCATATCTTGTCAACTGGGTCACTATCCAAACTGGCTGTTCTTTCAGGTAAGTACCTGAATTTTAAATATACATAAGTCTTTACTTATTTCTATTCACAAATTTAATATTCAATTCAGTGCTTTTGCGCAATTGCGTTGTTTTATTGCGCCCATTGGCAAACTTATGTCTCTGGAACGATGCGATTTGGACGTATTGATGTAACTGAAGCACAGTTTTCCATTATAGCCATACATTTGGTGTCGGCCGCGCTGGGACCTGAGATCTGGCTGACAAAGGTAAGCCATCTGGGTGGAATTGAATTCCCGTCTTAATATTAATAATCCTCCAATAATTTTGATTTCATTTAAAGTCGAGATTTTCAGCAGTTAATTACTTTATAATTTTCTAAGCCAATATCAGATTATAGAGTCATCTTTTATATTTATGCATACGTCAAGTTTCAATTAAGTTCGACATTATTCGTCATGCTTTCTTAGATTTAAATTATATACGATGCTGTTGAGCTTGGCTTAAGTTCACAGTGTTTTAGGAACTACCTATTGCTTATGATTTAAGGACTTATAAAATTCTTGTTCGAGTTATATGTGCTTTGGTTCGATTTATTGAGCTACTTAGTTGGTATGCAAAGTTTGCATTTTGAGTTCAGTGTTAGTAAAATAAACTGTTTTTGTTTAATAGCATTTAGGTTGTTAGAAAAAAGCAACCAGTAAAATTTTTTGAATTTATAGAATGCTAAACATAATTTAATATTAAAAAAAGGGATCAAAATTTTCCAATACAATTTTTTTATATTTTTTAATTATTAAAAAAGGAGAAAAAAACCCTATATCGTATTATTAATAAGTCAATTATACATTTATGTTCGAAATGTTTATTTAACCAGCTTCAGCTAAATTTGGCGAAGCTAAAAGCAATTGCAACGCAAACATTCATGTTCACTTTTAACTAGCTCGAGTTTGAACCAAAAGCTCTGTTGTGTACATATACATATATATATAGTTTAAAGACAATAATTCTAAAAACACATTGTAATCGTCTTAATACCTTTTACTTTTATGTTGCATACAAATGCGTGCCACTGCCACAAACAACACAAAATGCCTAATCTCCTACTAAATACCAACAACTGTTTTACACACACACGCACACACACACACAATTGTGATCAATATATGAAAACTTAGATTGGCATTGGCAATATTGAGCTTTGGCTTGGTCCCGCTATAACGACCATTGTGTGTGGCGTGCTCTCATTAACCTATGTATTTTCCGTCGTTGTGGCCGGTGGTGTTGGCAAAAATGGCTCCACAGTTGCTGTAAGTCTTGAACACTCACACAAAAAAACAGAAATACTGCAAAATATAAAAATATATACAGAAATTCGACAGCACACAGCTGATAAAAGACTGAATACAAATTTCCTGGCGTTTTTATTTATTTTTTTTTTTTAAATATGAGGTACTGATTTCGAACCATTAGATAACTTAGGAAATATACTTCTCATCACTTTAATTAGGATATTATAAACTACAGTACAAACAAACAAATGTTTTTTTAGTTTAAAATATCAAGTAAATTCTACTGAAATATATTTAATATTATTGTGAGTTTGTTCCGAAGTTTAAATAAAAAAGTTGTCATCTATTAAAAAAAACAATTAACATGTCTGATATTAAGTCTTTGAACCTCGAAGATACGTGGGTGTTGACTTCTTAAACTGTGTTATACAAATTAAATCTATTATTTTTTACTTAAATTAATTTAAAACCGTTTTTATTTTATTCCAATCTCTTGGCCAACGAAATCAGTAACTTTTAATAACTCCTGAAATGTTGTATATTGTCCCGTGCTTATAAATACAAACAGAAACAAGAAGACACACACAACAAAAATAATTTTGGCTTTTAATTCGAAATATCTAAATTAAACATTTATTTCCAAAGTGGTCGTTTTGAGGGAGCGTGGCGTGGGGTCCTTCCTTTTCCCTATTACCTCAATTGCTTGCCCTAACTATCTACATCTATACTTACTGCACACATGTACATACTTATAAATTGTGCCGTCGTTGTTGTTGTTGTTCTCTGGCTTTATAGACGCTGCTACAGCTTCTCCGCCTTGTGCTTTAACACATAACAAACCTTTAATTTTGTTGGTTCTCTCTTGGCATGCTTTAATACTGATGAATGGTCAAATTTTATAGGCGACTAAATGCAAAAGTTATCTTGTTTTGTCACTTAGTTGCTTAAAAAAAATTTTAAGGCGTTTATATGCATATTTTATTTATATATATGTATGTATCTATATTTTTGGCTACGGGCTCTTATTTGAGCTAATATAATGTAACCGTAAATATTTACGTATTTTTATCTGAATTAGCATTAAGTTAGATTGGTACAACATATTGGATCTTACAGTGTCATTTAGTTTCAGACAAAAGCTGAAAATGATCGAGGTGCTGTTATTTGCCACAAATATTTTTTGTTTTAACCTCCGAATACAACGTTGGTTCAAAAAAGCAATCGTCTTGAAATAACATCATCGATTAGCGCCAGCGATTCTTTTCAGCTCTTCTCTATTACTACATATGTTCCAAGCATATATTCGAGTTTTTAAGGTTTTAACTTAACAAGCAATTTGAAAAATATCTCTGTACATTTTTTGTTCTGTTTATTGTTATTATTGTTTTTTTTTGTTTTGTTCTGTGATCTTTTCTCATCTACTATAGATGCCAATCGTGGGAGTTTCATGGAATTATACAATTTTAGTATTTATCACTTTCGGTTATACATTGAATATAATCAATTTTCTCAAAATGTTTATTGAAGGCGGCAGTGGCAAAAACGGCTCATCAGTTGCTGTAAGCATTGCTCTCCATATAAGAAACGACACTCGTTTCAAACCAAAATTTATTTTACTAATCGTACTAATACATTTATTGGATTGACTCATTAGTTTATCTCTCACATTGACACACGGACACTGGGTACTAACATTTAATCCATACGCAAATGTTGTTAATGGTTAACTAAACATTCTAATAAAACTATTGTATTAAGTTAGCCACTTTGGTTCGATTAGAGTGTTCTAGACGTTTAAATTAATATTACTACGACAGCATGAGATTTTAATAAAACTTGCTTTATTATTGAGTGAAAATATTTGTATAGTTGTGTATTTATATATCCTTTTATTATAATATCTTAATTTGATATTTCTAATTGCAATTAGCCGTGTATATCGCTTATATAGACTACAATATTTGTAGACACTTTTTAGACAAGAATTTCGTTTTAAACGACGAGGCAGCATACATATTTTCTTCCATAAATAGTTAATTCAGTATATAATTATTTAAATCAATTTCTTTTAATTTCTATTGAAGTTTGTATATCTTTATAGGATGTAATTTATATGTTTTAATATCGATATTAATGCATATATATTTTTTCTTTTTAACTTTTAAAAATGTTGACAAAAATTCCTAAAATGTATGAAATTCATCAGATGCCATATTTTGAGTGTGAAACACGTTGCTTGCCGTTTTATATGGCCAGTGGAGTTGACTTGAGTTTAGCATTACGTTACTCAAAATCCATTTTGAACGAGGGATGTGGCAAGAATGGATCATCTGTTGCCGTAAGCTTTTATATATTTGTATAGCACAACACACGAAGGTATTCGAATTGGCTTGATCGCTTCACAAGTAGAGAGACTTTCTATAGGAAGAAGTAACTGTCATTGTTTATATACCCTGAACCCATTGAAAATGGGTAAAAAGGGTATAATGGTATTGTGCAAATGTATGTAACAGGCAGAAGGGGGCATCTCCGACCCCATAAAGTATATATATATTCTTGGTTAGCTATTCTAGCCGAGTCGATTTAGATCTGTCCGTCTGTCTGTGCATCCGTATGTCTGTCTATATTCTAGTAAAGCGTACCCAATCACCGTAAATATGAAGAAAAAAAACGATATTCAAATACTACAGGCATGCACTTTGGTTTGTACATAGATTTTAGTGCTCTTTTGACGTCCTTAAAATTGTATAACGATCATACGCTTCGTTTAAAAGGTATTTAAGAATTTACTTTTCACAGTGGGCAGCTTGTGTGTGAATGTATGTGTGATTTTATTTATGTATATAATGCAAGGTTGTTGCCGCTGGGTTTAGGGTATCCCTAGTCGGAGACTCCCGACTAGAGCAATCTTACTTGTTCATATTGAAATTAAATGGTCATGTATAGTTATACCCTTGCAGAGGGTATTTTACTCAAGTCACGAATTGCGTAATGCATTTAGCGACAATCTAAGTAAATGTTCTGTATATATACCTCTTGTCTATGCTTTAAACCATGTTACTGTTATTGAAACATATTCTGTTTCTTGTTGGATGTAGTACATAAGACGAATTCTATCCTAACCAAACCTTTACTGTTATTTAACCTTTACTACTATCTAAACGCTATTTATTAAAGCTTACTTG
This sequence comes from Drosophila colorata, assembly GCA_035041545.1. Taxonomy (NCBI): domain Eukaryota; kingdom Metazoa; phylum Arthropoda; class Insecta; order Diptera; family Drosophilidae; genus Drosophila; species Drosophila colorata. Next base: position 1,684,540 of record JAWNLD010000233.1, read on the forward strand.
AGAATTAAATAATTAGTAATCAGTTACAGTTGATAACGTGATTTTCTTATACCGCACTCTTCCCTGGTTGATTTGTTTGCAATCAAATACTTCATTTGCGAATACGTCTACAAGGGTATATAATCTTCGGTACTCCGAAAATGTCTGTTTATTCTAGATGTTTTAATACTTGTTTTGTAGTAGTAGCCATCTGTATTTCCCTAACGCCTTTTATAGATGTATTGTTCTTACTGTTTTTACTCATTTTGGTATTTGATGTCCTAAACGGTGCTTCCTTTTGTGCATTGACATTTGACTTTTTATAAATAATCGGTACTTGATTGTTGCTTGGCTTCTACAGCAAACGACCCACCCACACACTTACCAACAAACACTCATTCACACCCACAAATTAGCGCTAGTCCATGTAATTAAACAGAAATTGTAACATTCTTTAAAAAAAAAGAAAAAGCCAAAAAAAAATTGTTGTTTTTGGTCAACGTTATACTGCGAATTTGCAAAATGTGTCTTCTGAACCGTTTAAGCCAACACATGTGAATAGGGCAACGGTGAGCAGAAAGCACAATTTGCAAGCTTGCAACGGTAACGAATTAAAAGAATCTTATTAAAATAACGTATTTTCCCTTTGGTTTATCTTCTACCCAAATAAAGGGAACAAGTGTATTATCGCCTAGTATACCACTGACTCTAGTGGTGCTGCCGGCGCTGATGATAGCACAAAAGTCACCGGAAAATATTTTTACGGAGCACGCTTCTGTTTTCATTCTGGCATTTGGCATGGTAGCAGCCAAAATTACCAACAAGCTGGTGGTAAGTAATTTTAGAGTTAGAAAAAAAACCTTTTTTTTAAATCATTGTTGTATTTTGGGATGTAACAGGTTGATTAAATATATTTAATTACGATCAGCATCAACAGGCTATTCTTAATAACTTGTTCGCTAGACTCTACATTTGATATACCACTTTAACTAGCATTTTTATAGCTATTCAAGAACTTCTGACTAGAACGTTACAATTATTGATAATTCTCCAACTATTAAATCATTTAAAACCATTAATGTTTCTTCTTCTTCTGCAGATTGCGCATATGACCAAAGCGGAGATGGAGTATCTGGACTGGTCACTACTGGGTCCTGCATTATTGTTCCTAAATCAGTACTTTAATTGTATTGTACCAGAGATTTGGCTGCTTTGGTTTACGCTAGCCTGGGGCACACAAGATCTGCTGCGTTACTGTGCGCAGGTTTGTCTAGAAATCTGTCAGCATCTGCGCATCGACCTTTTTAGAATACCGTATAGCCCCAAGGTCTCGAACACCACATCAGTGGGCAGCCAAAGCAACTTTGTAACGGACAAAAATGGTGGGACTTCACACCGAAAGTCAAAAGTCAAAGCGCACTAGAGCGATATCTCGCACCGGTTTCAATTACTTTCATATATATTTCAAACGTTTACGGCGTTAGCGCAGGTTTAACAAATTTTAAACTCAACCCAACAAAATTTACCGTCGAAATGTTAAAACAAAACAAATTGTAGCATAATTAATTTATAAATGTTGTAACCAAAAAGAAAGAACTGGAGGCAGACCTATATCAATTATATGCTTATATATTACGTGTATAAACATATTTTATATAATCGTGTAAATTGTAATATACAATGATGTAGCATGCAGTATTTTATACTGTGCTAGATGTTATTTAGTGCAAAAGAAATAAAATAAAAACAAAAACAAAAAAACATGCCAAGAACTCACATTTTTGGCGTGGAATAAGCTCAATTTACGGTTAATTCCAAGTCAAAGAAAGACAGAAAATTACAATTGGGATTCCCCCTTTCATGATTGTTTTTATTGAGCGTGCGCCTTATTCTGAATAATCTATTTATGTTATTTCATTATTATACTAAAATGTATGTAGAAATGTTAGTGCTTAATTTCTTACTCGCTGAGAATATATAATTATACGATGTATTTATGTAAGAATGTCATTACTGCAGTATAGTAATTTGTGTAGCATGTACATTGCATATAATCATTCTAAATGGTGACTCATTTCAAAAAGCATATTGTTTATTATTTAACAATTGATTTGACTTTATATATACAGCTAAATTTGCAACGATTGAAAATCTTCAACTTGATACAAACTATTATCCTATGTTTTAATAGATAAATAAAGCGTAAAATGCCAAAATAAAATGCGTAACATGAACAAAAATATAAAGTTTAACTTGGGATAAGTAGAATGTTTCAGAGACAAGCTGTCGGACAAAACAAAACATAACTTTCTACCATAACAAATATTTTTTTCGACTATGAAATGTCACAAAAATGTGGTAAATTAAAAATTAATATATCTTTTATTAAAACAAAATATACTTATTCAACAATTGGGAATTTAGCTTATGATAAAACAAATTAAACGCATCAGTACCCTTATATATATGTAAAAATAGATGTCTTAAAGATTGCCATACGTTTTGCAGAAATACGCTACCAAAGCCATGTCGCGCACCTCTAAAGTTACGCGGCCGCGGTACTGGGTAAGCAAATAAGCATCTTGGAAGCGCTGGGTTAGATACATTTCAGTTGCGGTCTGAATGGCCTCCAGGGCACCTACCGTTATCATAAACGGTGTTATTGTATGTTCCATCATAATTTCACGCACCAGACGTGAAAAAGGTAATCGCGGTATCATGAAACCATCTTGTTTCTGTAACCGCTCTATCTCACGATGCAGTTTTTTTATACGATTCTCCGGCTTGTTTTGTTTTCGTCTCGTGGGAGCTCTCGATGGTGGCATCTGCTGTGGATTTGAGCGTACACGTTGATTTGAAGTGTTATTGTTGGGCGCTGCGGATGCCTGTTGGGGACGCCTGTGGGACGTTCCTCGTTTTGGCGTATTTTCCGGTGGATGGTTGTCCGTATCAGTACTGTCCTTTGTTGTGTTCATATCTCGCTGGTGGCTTTTTGCGAAGTTCTTGCGGAGCGTCGAGCATCGACGAGGAGATGTGTTCAATTGAGCCAAACGGCTTGTGGTAAATTCCAAGCCATAGTCGGTTCCATCTACGCGGTCCGGCGATTGAAATGCAGTGTCGTCATCTGAAGCCTCATTATCGGAATGTGGTTGTGATCTGTCTTTGCTCTTAACTTTGTTCTTGTTAGTGTGTGGTCGCATGATAAAATCACATCAATAATAAGTTGTAATAGAACAATTCAGATTATTTGAATCAATAGGCACGCTTTAACAAAAATAGTTCGCGCCTTTTATGTTGCGCGTCGTTGTGTATGTGCTGCAAAACACAACAATATTACATGGACTATACAACACTGCGGTGAAATATTATATTTACTTTTTAGCTTGATTATTTGTTATCCTGCTATTTTAGTTAAACCGAATGGTTTACAAGTCATTTTTAAAATGCAAATCTATTTTGCATTTAAAAAATAGATAATGCAGATAAAAATACTTTGATGTAATGATAGCTCGCTGCAGTATTGCTTTTGATATTTTTTCTAAACATTTGCTTCTCAGAATAGCTTAGTATTTTTTGTATGCGGTCACACTGGTATATTTTATAATATTGCCATTGTTTGTTTATAATAGTTCTCCAAGTCCATACATATGTCCGAAGACAGGGACTACACCTTGGAGGCTGATTCCGAACTGCGTTTCGAAATCGAGCAAAAAGATGCCAAAGTTTTTGTTTCGGTATGTAGCTATGAAATATTGGTACTCATTTTATTGCTATTGTATTGTATTGTATTGCTAAATTTATATTTCGTGTTGTAGCTCATCAATGGGTTTGCCGAGCTTTTTGGAACCGAATTGGTAAAAAAAAAGAAATATGAGTTCGGCGTGGGCGCAAAAGTGGCCATATTCACCTACCAAGGCTGTGTGCTGCACGTGTCTGGTAAAATGGATGTGTGCTACATATCGAAGGAGACGCCAATGGTGCAATATATCAACTGTCATGCAGCATTGGAGCAGTTTCGCATCGAGGCCGAGGAACGGGACAAGCGCGGTCCAGTTATTCTGATTGTAGGGCCAATGGACGTGGGAAAGAGCACGCTGTGCCGCATTTTGTTGAACTATGCAGTACGCGTCGGCAGACGCCCGCTTTACGCTGATATCGATGTGGGCCAAGGTGCCATTTCAATTTCTGGCAATGTGGCTACTATCCTCATTGAACGCCCAGCCAGCGTTGAGGAAGGATTTGCAAAGACGGCGCCGCTAGTTTATCATTTTGGCCACAAGTCGCCTGGTGAGAATAGTGTGCTTTACAATTCAGTCGTATCGAAAATGGCTGAAGTAACGCTACAGTCTTTGGATGCCAATAAACGCAGTATGTTCGGCAAATGCTGCTTAACAAGTTTAAAAAACTAAAAACTAATTTTTTCCAGCCAAAAGCTCTGGCATCATTGTCAACACCTGCGGTTGGGTGAAGGGTTCCGGCTATGAGCATTTGCTGCACGCGGCACGAGCCTATCGTGCTCGCGCGATTTTTGTTTTGGATCAGGAGCGATTGTACAATGATCTGCTGCGCGATGTACCGTCTAACGTTCATGTTGTCTTACTGCCCAAAAGCGGCGGCGTGGTCGAACGTAGTAAAAAGCTGCGCCACGAATCGCGCGAGCAGCGTATCAAGGAATATTTTTATGGCAATGCACGCACACCTTTCTATCCATTTTCATTTGAAGTCAAATTCCAGGATCTACGCCTATACAAAATTGGCGCACCGCCATTGCCCGACTCCTGTATGCCCATTGGTATGAAGGCGAAGGACAACAAAAAGAAAGTGGTGGCTGTTACGCCTACGCCATCTCTGATACATCACATTCTCACGCTGAGCTTTGCCGAGTCTACGGAAGACGATGTTGTTGGCACTAATATTGCGGGCTTCTGTTGTGTGTAAGTTTGATTCATTGATTGCCGAGCTTATTCAACATATCCAATTTTCTTTATATAGGACCGAAGTGGACATGGAGCGACAGTCGGTTATGCTGCTATCGCCACAGCCACGGCCACTGCCACCAAATGCTTTGCTGTTGTGGTCGGAATTACAGTTCATGGACAATCATGCCTAAAATTCGGTTAAACAAATTAATTAGTTTTAAGTTTGTAATTTAAAACACTCACAAGTAAGAACGTTGCAGTCTTAATTAAAATTGTTATTTTGGAAAATATAAACTTGTTGGCCGAAATTTTTGCCTCTATCTATAGAGGAGGTCATCAAACAACTGCCTGTAAAATTTGGGGACTAGCTCTTGAATTGTGGGAAAAATGGATTCCGGTTTATCCGCCCCAAGATACTATATGGATTTTATTGATTTGCCACACCCACCAAAGAGCGTATGCATTTGTACGACCAAAAAAATTATTTATCTAGCTTTAAAACTGAGGGAGATATATCGATTTTATCGAATTGCCACGCCCTTAGTGGGTGTAGAGTAAAAATTTTAACACTATCTGACGCGGGTATACACTAGTATACTATATTCCAAATTTCAGTCTCCAGCTTCAATTGTGCCGTTCATACGGACACACGCATGGACAGCGAGACGGACATTGCACAAACCCAATATACTCTTTTCACTTCGTAATTGAGTAACAATTGTTTAGTGATCAATATACATACATACATATGTACATATGTAAATAAGCAGTCGTATTTTCGGCAAATTCAATAGTGCCTTTATGAGTTTAACAGCACGGCGAAATAGCTCGGGTTTAACTTTAACAGTGGTTCCCTACTTAACAGGATCATTTGAGTTGAACGGCTCTGTTACAAAATCAAAACAACAATCAGTGCGTACTTATATTTTGGTTATATTTATGCAACCCCTATTTTAGTTGCACACAAAATAAACAATACAGAAAGTCACAACTTAACATGCAAATTATTTATTTTAAATAACATGTAATAACAATAACATAATGTTAAAGGTATTTTGCTGTTATACCTGCTGAATTGCTGAATTGACATTTGGCTGCTTACAAGTAGTATCGAGTAGTATCGAGCGTGGAATGGAAGCATCACAAGGTTTAAGAAATTAAAGTTTTACAATTAAATAGCAACAAAATGGCTACCCTTTCGCGTTAACTTTTTCTTAGACCAGTGCGTTGTTGGCTTTAATTAATTGATGTTATCTGCTTGCGCAGTGCTAGTGTGGAAAATGTTCATCACCTTGCAGCTTGTGGTACTCGCATCATATGTAAAAAACAAGTTCGAACCAAGTGTAATTTGTACACACATTTAACGTATGGACGGACGCAGCAAAACTATGGCCTGCCATAGAATCGCGTAGACCGCATTTTCCACCGAGCGACTGTCATCGCCTGAAACATTCGTTTCTAAATTTTGCTGTGGGGAAATGTGGTCGCCAGACAACTACGACAGTTGCCGGCTTGTTGCGCCAATACCATAAACTGCAGAGTTACTACCCAACCCAAAAATCCACCCGCAACATTTTATTGTGACAGTCAGAACGGAAATGAGACAACACTGTGACTACGCTCAAACAAAACAATAATTGCATTTGAAATTGCATTCGGTCCCTTGCAGTTATCTCAACGATAAATGCTTCGGTTAATAATATATTGTGTTTTCTTCAAAATAAAAATAATAAAAAGCGCTAAATATATGTGTTTGGCAAGTTAAAAACTTTGTCCTCAGGTTTTTTACTTCAAATGTCTTGCGAGTGCTCGGCCCGGCGTGTGTAAAATGACTCGTGGGTCATACAGAAGTGATCATAGTAATATTAAGTTAAAACAATTGTGCCAAATAACGAGGAAATGTGTAATTAGCTATAGTAGAGACTATCGCCTCTTTGGTCGTTTGATAAGCTTTCTTATCATTTGCTGTTGTATCTCAAACAGTTCGCAATATAAAAATGGTAAGTTGCCACACTTTTCTATTAAACCCAATATCATATTACTATCGATTTATTCTTAATGTTTTAATTAATTTGATTTCAAGCTTCCATATTTTGAAAGTATACCAAAAGCATATTGCGTTTTCTGTATTTCCAGTGATGTGAGTTTAAACGCACTTTTGTTCCAATTTGATGTTGATTATATTTAGATAAAATTAGAAATTTATATTTCGTATATTCAAAGAACAGCTGAGACAGTTTCCGTTTCTTCTCAATATTTTTATAATCGTTTACGAAGTGAAAAGAGTATATTGGGTTTGTGTAATGTCTGTCTTGCTTTCTATTCGTCTGTCCGTATGAAAGCCGCTATTGAAGAGACTTATAAATTGGAATGTATATATAGTGAAAATCCCCATTACGGACAGTCCTTATAACCGGACAGCTCCAATAGCCGGACAAATTTCGTGGACACAGCTATTTCATTAAGTTTTCCATAGCCATATCATTCCAATAACCGGACGCGGACACTATATTTTAAACCATAAAAAAAATCCCTAATAAACGGACAAAATTAAAAAAAATCCCAAACAAGCTTTTTAAAAATTCCATTAAAAAAACCTATTCTTATACATATGTGTTGTTAAAAATGAAATTGGCGAAATAAGCGCAGGGAATTTCGATGCGTATGCAAGGCGACTCAAAAACAACTAACTTCAACGTTCTTCTATTTCCCTTCACCTACCACCGATCTTGTATTTGTTCTTAATCTATATGAAAAAGTAATATAAATTCGTACAAAACTTGGATGCAATTCAAATATAATTTTTGTGACCTCCCCTCCCTATAAGCGGACATCTTCCATAACCGGACAAAAACATTGCGACGGTGAGTGTCCGGCTATGAGGAATTTCACTGTACGTATATACCCGTGTCAGATAAAGTGTTGAGATTGTTTGGCTACACCTGCTGGGGGCGTGGCCATTCGATAAAATCGATATATCTCCCTCAGTTTTAATGTTAGATGCATATATTTTATTTAAGACAGATTACTCATGACCTCTAAAGAACGCACAAAAAAATTTAGGAAAACGCCCACTGGAGGCGTAGCAAATTGATAAAAAATCCATTTATCTTGGGGCGGATAACCCGAGAAAACCCATATCTCCCACAATTTTAGAACTAGAGTTATCAGTTTTGGATGACCGCTTTCATACGACGTCCTCTCAAGATCGAGCCGAAAAATTCGACCACGCCGAATAATAATTAAGACTGATATTATACTGTGAACAAGTATTATTTGGATGTAACCGACTGCAACGTTCTCACTTGTTTCTTATTATTCAACACAATAGATATTATTTATAATTCTATATAGTTTGTGTATCTGTAGCCGTGCAGTTAATTTACTCCCCATATTAACATATTTCTGTATAGAGGTCCTCCCTATATATAGCCGTTGGCGCTGGTCAACAAACGAATGAAGCGCAGCATGCACGAGAAAACAACAAGAGCAAGCCTTTTAAAAGGTTTTGCTTTAGCCATGTCTTCATTGCTAACAAGTTACACACACATGAACATGTGTACGCGCGTATGCAATGTGTTGCGTTTGGCCCTTTCTGTTTCTCGCTGTGGTTGTTCTTGTCTTTTAGCAACTACTTTAAATGTCTGCTCGTTGGCTGCCCTGCTGCGACGACGGCGACGACGCGACGTCGACGTCGACGTATAAACAAGCACATCGTTAAGAGAAGACCCTTTTCTGCTTAGTCTGCGTCTCTCCTGACTTGTTTTGAGTTGGGCACATATTGGCCTTATAGATATACATGTATATATTTATATATATAAATAAAAAACATACGTAAAGTGGAATCTTATTTGGGATTGTTTTGCTGTTTTCACGGTTCTTACTTTTTTTTATTCCCTGAACCCATTGAAAATGGGTAAAAAGGGTATAATGGTTTTGGGCAAATGTATGTAACAGACATAAAGTATACATATTCTTGGTCAGGATCAATAACCGAGTCGATCTACCCATGTACGTCTGATAGTCAGTCCGTCTGTCTGCATGAACGCGTCGATCTTAGAAAATTCAAGAGCTAGAAGGCTGAATTTTGATATTTTATATTCGTGTATACCATACGCAGATCAAGTTTATTTCAAATTATCGATAATCCTCTCCGTTTTCTTACTATCGATATTTATCTCCGAAACTATAAAAACTAGAGCCACCAAATTTGGTAAAGCATACGCAGATAATGAATCGGACTTTAGATACCTCCCCCCACTCGCCGCAATTATAAGAAAACGCAATTCAAGCTCGACAGATTTGTATAATTGGTTTAGGGCATCTCCTGGTCGGGCGCTCCCGACTAGCGCACTCTTGTTTTCCTTTGTGTTGCAACAAATGTTATAACGCCTTCGTAAACTTATACAATATTTCGAGAGATATATATAATTTGGTCGATGTTACATTTTTAGTTCATATGTATTTATACCCCACTTTACATTGTACTATTACTATAAAGATATAGTAAAATACATAAGTTTTCAAATAGTACTGGCTCTATAGACTTCGGCAACCCTACATATACACACTAGCCTAGGATTCGAACCTCCTCCTAGTTCAGTTTAGGTAACGTTTATTTAATTTCACTACGAGCATTTTCATCATACCATCCATTAATTTTATAGCTAAAACTCTCTGTATTCAATGTAGACATGTGATGTACATAATTATTTAATGATTAAAAAATTTTGTAACAAAAATTTTAGCACATTTTTTGTATATGTTGTGTTTATTGTATTGTATCAAAAAAATAGAAAATATTTTATGACAGAACATGTGTTCTTTCAATTTGCATTTACATATATAACAAGTAAGATGTCTCTAGTCGGGTGTGCCCGACTAGGAGATACCCTGAACCCAGCGGCGAGCTGTTACATACATTTAAGGCTCTTTGCATTCATACACACATTCACAAAGTCACTCATACACACACACAAGCAGCAAGCTGCGCACTTAACACATCGTCTACGTTTGGTCCCCACTATGGAAAATGAATTCTTTAATAACTTATAAACTAAGAGTATGCTCGCTATGAAACTTTCAGTGCTTAATAAGTGTACAAACCAAAGCGCAAGTCTGTAGTATTTGATTTGCGTTTGATGTGGGGGGCGAATGGGGGGAGGTATCCAAAATCCGAAATATTCATAATCTGTGTATCCTAAATTTTATGGCCTAGTTCTTATAGTCGCCGAGATCGATATTTATCGATAAAAATGAAACGGAGCAAGATATCGTAAATGATAAAAATGATTAACTTGTACTGCGTATGGATTAGGAGAATCTATAGTCGTTTAGTTGAGGTTTCTAGCTTTTGTTGATTCTGAGATCGCTGCGTTCATACAGACGGACAGACAGACGGACGGACAGACGCACAGTTAAATCGACTCAGCTCGTCGTCCTGAACAAGAATATATATACTTTATGGGGTCGGAGATTTTTCCTTCTGCCTGTTACATACATTTGCGCAAAACCATTATACCCTTTTTACCCATTTTCAATGGGTTCAGGGTATAATAACAAGATAAACGCTGTTCTTACAAAGGTAGTTGTGTTCATGCAACAATATATATATATATATATACATATATATGATAGTATATTTGTTGAATATACTATCATATGCAATGCAAGTTCAAGTTAATGTGTGGCTTGACATGAAAAGAAACACATTTAAAACAAAACAAAAAACATAAATGTTGCGAACCTTATGGATAACGGCCAAGTTCATTGACAACTAAAAACCTGGAACAGAGATTGAGTTTGTAAGCTCAAGATTCATCTCTTAACGAGACCTCAAGGTGTCAGATACCAGCAACATGCTTAACTCGGTACGTCGATTTTCTTCATTCTTGTGTTTTTATTTTCCCTCTTGATGTTGCATTTGGGCAGGCTGCTGAACTACCTGGGATTTAACGGGCTATGACATGAATTTTAAGTGAATCTCCTAAAGGCCAATAATTTGTTTGTATCTTTGTATGGTTTGCTTGTGTGCATATTGAGTGCTTAACTGCATGTTAACTGTATGTAGCATCCAGAATTTGTCATAAAACAAAATTATAAAGTACATATATTAACAAGTCGCAAAAATAATTAAGCCAAAAATAATAAATAGCGTTTTTGACAGACTATTTATAATATATTTTAACTGGAGTATTAGAATTAATCTTACATTTTATAGGTTCAAATTCATAATATAATACTCAGCTTAGGTAAATGGTAATTACAAATCATAATGGTCAACAGCCTGGCATGTGTTTGTATATTTATACTACATACCTATGAACATAATTGTTTATTACGGGTTTGTTGACTTGGGTACGAGGCACTCTTAGTCGAGCAATATCGATAGAGGATTTATACTTGCTTTTTCCCTTGCTTCAAAATGCACAGCAAGCCAGACTTGTCAGTAATCTTGATGAGCAACACTTGATACCAGTAAATACTATCCAACTAAACTAACTTTAGCTAGAGAACGAAGTAAAATGCGCCAGGCAAGCAGTTCGAATTGAGGAGTTAGATGGGATTACCAGCAAACAAGCAACAGCAGCATAAAACATTAACACAATATATCGTTGGCTTGGAGTGGTGCAACTACTGCTGTTGCCTTTGACCAACCCACATCGTTATCATAATATGAATTGTGGGCTCTGGGCCTGGCATGATTTCGCCGGCCATGGTAACATCATGTCGTGCTCGAGCTGTTGTTGTTTCTGCTGGTGAGTGGGTGGGCGGGGTACATACGCGTTTTATACTCATTCTGGAAGTAAAAAGAGTATATTGGGTTTGTGCAATGTCCGCCCGTCTGTCCGTATGAACGCAATTTTGTTCACCACTATTAAAGCTAGAGACTTGAAATTTTGAATATATACTTGTGTATACACGCGTCATGTATCTCCCTCAGTTTTAAAGCTAGATTCATACATTTTATTCAGACAGATTACTGATGACCTCCTCAAAACCGCGCACATTTCGATAAAATCCATATATCTTCTAGGCGGGTAACCCGAGAGTATCCACATTTCCCACAATTTAGAGCCACCAAATGTAGCTGGCCGTTTTCTGATGTCCTCCTCTAAAGATCAAGCCGAAAAATCTCGACCACGCCCCACAAATTACAAAAAACGATATTTTTCCGAAATAAATATAATAATGTAGATCGTTTCCGTTTGTTTTAAGTTATTATAATACGGTGAACGAATTGTGCAGTCGGTTACACCCGACTGGTACGTTCTTACTTGTTTCATTATGAGCTCGGCTCAGCATGAGCAATTGGGATGCATTGTCGGCGGAACGCAGCAGTTTTCCATTGCTGCCATATCAGCAAAACTGTATTTGCAGACAAAGCATCGTCCTGGCCTGATTTGTATTTTCTGTGTTTGTTTTAATTCTTGGGTCACGTTGTCGTGTATTCACCACAAGTTTTTAATTTCGTTGTAACTAATTATTTTTGTACAAATCAAATCAAACTTGTCCTATAAATAAAAAAAAAGAATGTACAAAATATAGTTGTGACTTTTCACAGCGTACCTCATAGTCGGGCATTCTTGGATAGAATGTTATTACTTGTACCGCGATGAAGTTTCCCCATTTGTTCCCCTGGAGCGTGGACGAGAAACTGAGTTTTGGCAAGTCTTTGTGAGCGTGCAAATTGCATGCTGTGCGAGTTAATGGCGTTCGGAAGAGAAAACCGGCAGGGGAATGTAACGGGTGCCATGAGTGTTGATGCTAACGATATGAATGAAAATAAACTACATAACTTTTTTCCTCACGTTGGTGCTGGGCGCACGCTTTTTTATTGCTCGGGGATAATATTCGTGTACTCTGTTCACAAAGCGTAAAAAGTATATTGGTATTGGACAATGCGTGCTGTCCGTCCGTCAATCCGTTTAAACGATTGTGTCTTTTATCTTCCACAGTCTTAAATATAGTTGAATTATCAAACACGAGGTAACAATCTAGTGACGAACGCATATTCATCAATCAAATCAAATTGTGTGACGAAGGATATTCAATTTAACATATGAAATTTCGAAATTAGAGTCGTGGATTCAGGACTTTATTTACTACCCCCTAACTTATTTTGGAAAAAATATAGTTGTTTTAATTGCGAACTTTTATTTTTCACCTTGATGATTTTTGACCATTCCAAAGTTTACAAAAATTTAGTCATGTAAAAATGTACAACATTTATTTATATTTGCTAAATTTCAAAGTCCCATAACTTCGTCAAAACTAAACCGATTTTCATTGAGTTTACCATTTTAGTCATGGTTTGAAAAACAGCAATATCAAAATCTGTTCCGTCAACTGATAAAATGTTGCAATTTATAAGATTTTGTTGAATGTGAGCAGCGACAAAAATGATTGGTACAAACATTACTAAATATTGCTAAAACGTTCTCGGGTCTCTAATATATCCCTTTGGGCCTTTCATTTATATCGATTCCCGATTTCATTTTGAACACACATTAAGTGGCTGGGTTGCCAAATAGATAATCGCACCTGCACCTCTGGCTGATTAAATCAAATAAATAAAATCGTATAAGAAAATGTAATACAAATATAAAAAAATCATTAAGCATACATTTATCTGCAGGAGTAATTTTCGTTTCTTGTTTTTGCCAGTGCATATTGTGCGACTGCAGCATTATGTCCTTCAATTTGTTCAGCAACCAGAACAGCCTCAGCATATTCAACAATGGCTGCCCGAACGAAAAGAGTACACCTACCATTCAGTTTGCCGGCAGTCAGGCCTCACTGCTCACCCACAGTTTCTGTCCATCCGAGTGTCGGCTGGTTGCCTATTTAGCTAACCAAGCCCTCAACACATTTAAATAGCAGCAACTCCTGTTGCAACTGGCGCAACGCCAGAGACAACCACCTGTACTGGAGCCCCCAGCCAACATTGTTGCCACAATGCGCCCACTTGGCATGGCTTGAGTGGGCGTGGGAGTGGGCGGGGGCTTGGGCGGGGGCTTGGGCTGGGGCCCAACCATGAACAAGCAGGAAACACTGCTCACTTAAAGTTTCGTAGCCTCGACTTAGCCCGTTCTAAAAAAAACGTTACTTGCGCTCATTTGGCATTTAAATGCTAACACTTATTGTAGCTCCGGCTGCTGTTTAATCCTACATTGCTGCTGCAGTTTAAGTATAGTATTTTTTCGTTTAAGCCAACTTCTCCAATCTCTAAAATTGGAAAAATAAATATTATGTTTGGTACAAACATTCCATATCTAACATATACTATACTAAATAATTATCTAAATCACCAGCTTATAGAAATGTTGGTCGCAACTAAATAAAAACTACAGACTAAAAGCATAAATAATAACATAAACGTGGCATGTTTATTTATTACATAAGAACATCAAAATATTTATAAATAAATATTAAAAGCTGAAAGCCTAAAAGACTTATAAACATTTCTAATAACATCAACGACACGATGGGGGTATGTTATTTGCCAGTCCGGCCAGCTACCTCCCTAACCACAGCTAAATAAATTTGTAAATAGTAAATATAGTTTCAGTTCTTGTAAAAACAAATGGCGTTTTTCAGTTAACAGTTCTATTTTCAACTGACAGTTTCTATATCCGTACATCAGACGTATTTGGTCTCTTAAATTTATGTTCGAAACCTTTAGGCTTTACGAGTATTCATACATTAAATCAGCGCAAGCAGCTGCAACTGCAACTGCAACCGCTTACACCTACGATAACTTTGGCACACCACGCATTAACACCCACACAGCCAGACTAGCCCAGCTCAATTTGCATTTACAACTTGCTGCACAGTTAATAACGTAGTTGCTTTAAAACGTGTTTATACACGGTACCCCTTCAAAGTAGACAAAACGGGTATAATGGTTTTGTGCAAAGTATCTAACAGGCAGAAGAAGGCATCTTTGACCTCATAAGTTATATTCTCCGTCAGCATTAACAGGCTAGTCGGTGTGTCCGTCCTTTTCAAAGTTGGAAATGGTTAGTGGCATTATTAGATTCTATAGCTAAACAGAAGATTGCAAAATTGACTCGATTGTTAGTGCTGATTAACAACCCACACATAGGTAGAAAGACTCAAAGCACATTTTATGTGTCTGTCCTCCATTATTTGGAGTAGGAGGAAGTATCTATGCAGAGAATTTGTTACTCTAGAGGTAGAGCTTTACTCATTCCCAAAGGGACTCCATCACGAATTATAATAATAATAATTAAATAAGGTCAAAATTCCGATTATTTTTTTGTCGATCAAAAATAAAAAATGAACTCAAGTTTTCGTCCATTATTTTCTTTTTAGTGCACGGGCCACCGATATCTTCCTCGATGGTATCCACGTCTACCATTGCACAGCAGTTCATCAACACGCCGGCAACGCTGTTGTTCACCACCCGCCACGACATTCAAGTGGCGAGCATAGCGAAGCCAACGGGTGGCCCACAGATCGATGTGATTGTCAAGGATTTGGCCGAGGCGATGGCCATCGACTTTTACCATGCCAAGAATCTGGTATGCTGGACAGACTGCGGAAGAGAGATTATAGAGTGTGCTCAGATCAACTCCTCACTGCCACTGGCCAAGGCGCCCAAGCAAACTGTGATATCGAAGGGTCTGGACAAGCCGGAGGGTCTGGCTATCGATTGGTATACGGACAAGATCTACTGGACGGATGGCGAAAAGAATCGCATCGAAGTGGCCACAATGGATGGTCGCTACCAAAAAGTGCTCTTTTGGACGGAGTTGGATCAGCCGCGCGCTATAGCCATTGTGCCCGCCAAGCGGCTTCTCATTTGGACAGACTGGGGCGAGTATCCAAAGATTGAGCGTGCTGGCATGGATGGAGATCCACTGACGCGTATGACGCTCGTCAAGGATAACGTGTTTTGGCCGAACGGGCTAGCTGTGGATTTACAGAGCGAGCTTCTATACTGGACGGACGGCAAGTATCGTTTCATCGATGTCATGAAGCTGGACGGAAGCAATCGACGCACCATAGTCAACAATCTGAAGTATCCATTCAGTTTGACCTACTTCGACAATCGCCTATACTGGACAGACTGGTTGCGTGGCTCGTTAAACGCTCTAGACCTGCAAACGAAGGAGATGAAGGAGCTCATTGATACGCCAAAGGCACCGAACTCAGTACGTGCCTGGTCACCCTCCCTCCAGCCGTACGAAAATAATCCATGTGCCCAGAATAATGGCAACTGCTCGCACTTGTGCCTACTTGCGACCAATGCGCAGGGCTACAGCTGCGCTTGCCCCACGGGCGTTAAGCTCCTCACTTTGAATAGTTGCGCAAATGACACCCAAGAAATGCTCTTCATAGTGCAGCGGACGCAGATTAGCAAGATTTCCCTCGATTCGCCGGATTACACGATTTTCCCACTGCCGCTGGGCAAAGTGAAATATGCGATTGCCATCGATTATGATCCCGTGGATGAGCAGATCTACTGGTCCGATGTGGAGGCCTATACGATTAGACGCTCGCATGTGGATGGCAGCGGCATTACAGACTTTGTCACCTCCGAAGTGCGGCATCCGGATGGCTTGGCCCTAGACTGGCTGGCACGCAATCTCTACTGGACGGACACGGTGACCGATCGCATTGAGGTTTGTCGCTTGGACGGCTCAGCGCGCAAGGTGCTCATCTACGAGCATCTGGAAGAGCCGCGGGCCATTGCGGTGGCGCCCTCGCTCGGCTGGATGTTTTGGAGTGATTGGAACGAGCGCAAGCCGAAAGTGGAGCGCGCCTCGCTCGATGGATCTGAGCGCGTGGTGCTGGTCTCCGAGAATCTGGGTTGGCCCAATGGCATTGCCTTGGACATTGAGCACAAAACGATTTACTGGTGCGACGGTAAAACCGACAAAATCGAGGTGGCGAATATGGATGGATCCGATAGACGTGTGGTAATCAGTGAGAATCTCAAGCATTTGTTTGGATTGAGCATCCTCGATGATTATCTATACTGGACCGATTGGCAGCGCCGCTCCATCGATCGCGCCCATAAAATCACTGGCAACAATCGTATCGTTGTCGTTGACCAATATCCTGATCTAATGGGTCTGAAAGTGACGCGACTGCGCGAGGTGCGTGGCCAAAATGCGTGCGCCGAACGCAATGGCGGATGCTCGCATCTGTGCCTCAATCGTCCGCGGGATTACGTCTGCCGTTGTGCCATTGACTACGAGCTGTCGAATGACAAACGCACCTGTGTGGTGCCAGCCGCTTTTCTGCTGTTCTCTCGCCAGGAGCACATTGGCCGGATATCCATTGAATACAACGAGGGCAATCACAATGATGAGCGCATACCCTTTAAGGATGTGCGCGATGCTCATGCCCTGGACGTGTCTGTGGCTGAGCGACGCATTTATTGGACAGATCAGAAGACCAAATGCATTTATCGCGCCTTTCTCAACGGCTCCTATGTGCAGCGCATTGTGGATTCAGGACTGATTGGACCCGATGGCATTGCCGTCGATTGGCTAGGACACAACATCTACTGGTCGGACGCAGAGGCGCGGCGCATTGAGGTAGCTCGTCTGGATGGCAGCAGTCGTCGCGTACTGCTCTGGAAGGGCGTGGAAGAGCCCCGATCTCTTGTACTAGAGCCTCGACGCGGCTACATGTATTGGACGGAGTCGCCATCCGATTCCATTCGTCGCGCCACAATGGATGGCAACGAGCTGCAAACGATTATAGCGGGTGCCAATCATGCCGCCGGCTTAACCTTCGACCAGGATACCAGACGTCTTTACTGGGCGACGCAATCTCGGCCGGCGAAGATTGAGTGCGCCGACTGGGATGGCAAACGGCGGCAGCTGCTAGTCAGCAGCGACATCGATGAACCGTACGCCGTGTCCCTATACCAGGACTACTTTTATTGGAGTGATTGGAACACAGGGGATATTGAACGCGTGCACAAGGTCACTGGCCAAAATCGCAGTCTCGTGCACTCCGGCATGACATACATTACTTCGCTGCTGGTTTTCAACGACCAACGGCAGACGGGTGTGAATCCGTGCAAGCTGAACAATGGCGGCTGTTCGCATTTGTGCCTCGCCCAGCCTGGCAGACGCGGCATGATCTGCGCTTGCCCCACCCACTACCAGCTGGCCAAAGATGGCGTCTCTTGTATACCCCCACGAAACTACATCATCTTCAGCCAGCGCAACAGCTTTGGCCGCTTGCTGCCGAACACAACTGACTGTCCCAATGTGCCATTGCCAGTGTCAGGCAAGAATATACGTGCTGTTGACTATGATCCCATCACGCATCACATCTACTGGGTAAGCAGGATAACAGTGGTATAATAAAAACAATTAAGAACTTAGAAATCGGGAGTAACCAACTACGCAATACTCGTTCATAGTATAATAACAGCTTGAAACAGTCGAAAACGGCCTAAAGTAGTATAGTTATTTTGGCAAAATATCGATTTTTGTAATTTTTGGGGGCGGGAGTGATCGTGGACGATATTTAAAGAAGTCAAACACAAAACTGCCTGCCAATTTTGGTGACTCTTGCCCTTAAATTGTGGAAGATATGGATTTTCGCAGTTTGGTATTGATTTTTTATCGATTTGTAGCGTATTCAAAATATTATTTGTGCGATCTTTAAAAGGGGGCATCCGTAATCTGTCTGAACAAATTTTTTGTATCTGACTTTAAAACTGAGGGAGCTATATCCTTTTTATCGAATTGTTACGCCCCCAGTGGGCGTAGCCGAAAAATCTTAATAAATCGTTAAGACGCGGGTATATACGTGTATATTTTGCAAATTTCAAGCCCCCAGCTTAAATAGCGCCGAAAAAATAGCGTTCATACGAATAAATGGATGGACGGACAGCAAGACGGACATTGCACAAACCCAATATACTTTTACACTTTGTGAACGGAGTATAAACACCTATGCTTTATGTTTTAAGAGCTATGACTACCAAAAAGAGTATTATAATTTTGTACATTTGTACAATATATTCAAATATATGACACATACTTACCTTTATTTTCATGAGTACAAACTCGATCCGTTTGTTTTTGTCAACTCATTAGTGATACAATAAGAGCCAGAGGTACAGTATTTAATGGTGAAATTGATAAAAACGAATTTCATTAAAGTACAGCCTTTAATGCTCTACACAATATATTTAAAATAATTATTATGTTTCCTCATTTTGCCTTGCCAGATCGAAGGTCGCAGTCATAGCATTAAAAGGTCCCTGGCCAATGGCACCAAGACGACGGTGCTCGTCAACACTGGCCAACCATTTGACATTGCCATTGATATTATTGGTCGTTTACTCTTCTGGACGTGCTCATACTCCAACAGCATCAACGTAACCAGGTAGTTATCCTGCAAAACCACCTCAGTTGGACATAATCAAATTTGTACTTTGACATTCAGTTTTCTCGGCGAATCAATTGGCGTAATTGACACCGGCGATTCAGAGAAGCCGCGCAATATTGCCGTGCATGCAATCAAGCGTTTGATCTTCTGGTCAGATGTGGGCAGCCATCAGGCTATAATAAGAGCGCGTGTCGACGGCAATGATCGCATGGAATTAGCCTATAAGCTAGAGGGTGTTACGACCCTCGCCTTGGATCAGCAGTCGGATATGATTTACTATGCACACGGAAAGCGAATCGATGCAATGGACATTAATGGCAAGAACATGTAAGTAAATTGTACGCTGTTTCATTTACATCTCATTTACACACTTTTGGCACTGGTAGAAAGACGCTGGTGTCCATGCATATTTCGCAGGTGATCAGCATTGCGGCCCTAGGTGGTTTCGTGTACTGGTTGGATGACAAAACTGGCGTAGAGCGTATCACAGTGACAGGTGAACGCCGCTCGGCGGAACTTCAGCGCCTTTCGCAGATAACTGATATCCGTGCCGTATGGACGCCGGAAGCAAAGTTGCTCCGCAATCATACCTGCTTGCACAGCCATACGAAATGCTCACACATTTGCATTGCTGGCGAAGAGGCGGGGCTCACGCGCGATATTTGCTCCTGTCCCAAGCACCTGATGTTGCTTGAGGACAGAGAGAACTGCGGTGCATTGCCTGCTTGTGGGCCGGATCACTTTACCTGTGCGGCACCTGTGGCTGGGAATAGCGATATGAACAAGGACTGCATACCAGCGTCGTGGCGTTGTGACGGCCAAAAGGACTGTCCTGACAAATCCGATGAGGTTGGCTGTCCCTCATGCCGTGCGGATCAGTTCAGCTGTCAGTCCGGAGAGTGCATTGACAAGCTTCTTGTTTGCGATGGCACGACAAACTGCGCCAATGGCCACGATGAGGCCGACTGCTGCAAGAGACCTGGCGAATTTCAGTGTCCTATCAATAAGGTGAGAATTATGGGTTATATATATATATATATAAATATATGTTAAGTCCGTTTTGCTATTCTTTCTTAACCAATATAATGAACGTTGATTCCTATAGGAACTATATGATATATTAGACATATTCTCTTGAGATTAGTCTTATATGTTAGAAGCATTTGATTAAGATATCTTAACAGGTAGATGATAAGATGGTCCGGCAAACTCTGTCAAGTATTCTGCCTGCATGAAAACGAAGTATATATGCAATTAATGAGACTAAGTTAGTTTTAAAATCTATATACATATATACATGATAGAACAAAATGAGTATTTTTTAAGTACACATTTTGTAACATTAAAACCCACATTTATTATTTATTGATTTTTGTTTATAAACTAAATTTGTTTTTCATTCTTTACAGCTTTGCATTTCTGCTGCCCTGCTTTGTGATGGCTGGGACAACTGCGCGGATGGAGCGGATGAGTCAGTGGATATTTGTCTGCAGCGTCGTATGGCACCAGCATCAGATAAGCGCGTGTTTATGATATTGATCGGTGCCACTATGATAATCATTTTCTCCATCGTTTATCTGCTGCAATTCTGTCGAACGCGCATTGGCAAGAGCCGCACAGAGCCAAAGGACGACCAAGCCTCAGACCCACTCTCGCCCTCGACCCTAACTAAATCACAGCGAGTCTCGAAAATTGCCTCTGTGGCGGATGCGGTGCGCATGTCGACACTCAACTCGCGCAACAGTATGAACTCGTATGACCGCAATCACATAACTGGTGCCTCCAGTTCAACGACCAATGGAAGCAGCATGGTTGCCTATCCCATTAATCCACCGCCTTCGCCGGCTACGCGTTCCCGTCGTCCGTACAGACACTACAAGATCATTAATCAGCCGCCGCCACCTACACCATGCTCCACGGATATTTGCGATGAATCGGACTCAAACTATACTAGCAAATCAAATAGTAATAACAGTAATGGAGGTCCCTCAAAATTGCCGTCTAGCTCAGCGGCTGCCTGCCTTCAGTTTGGCTATGATAGTGAACCGTATCCGCCGCCGCCAACGCCACGTTCCCATTATCACAGCGATGCGCGCATTGTGCCGGAGTCTTCGTGCCCGCCATCGCCGTCTTCGCGCAGCTCGACGTATTTTTCACCACTGCCGCCGCCACCATCGCCAGTGCAGTCGCCTAGTCGTGGATTTACGTAACATTTTGAGTTTCATATGTAATAGAATAACTTTATTCATACCCAACATGAACGAACAAGGCATAGGTCGTAATAATATTGTATGTATTCCTGCGAACTTGCCGACTTCTTCAATGTATATATTTATATGTATTTCGGGTGAAGTAAGGCCTAAACTTTATGCTTTTATGTTAGTTTAGATAGCCTTGAGTAATGACCAATGCGTGTAAATAGCATAGCTAAAAATCTTACTTATATGTATTTCGATCTCGTTAAGTTTTATTTGCCCGACGACATTTATTATTAACTTGTAACATAACAACAGACTGCAATCATTTTAGTGAACTACTGACAAGTATAATAGTTGACAAGTAAGAGTATAACAAAAAAATATACAAGAAAAATCAATAACCAATTAAAAAAAAAAACAGCTTATCCGCGTGCCAAAATTTCATACAATATACATACAATTAGATATGCATTAATTTTTAATCCACATAGAATTGTGTTTGTTATACTTATTTTAATTTGTAAATAGCAAATTGTAATAGCAATGTTGACGAAATATGCATTTTATTTAATTATCTTCTTCATTGTTATAAACACCAAAAAGTGCCTCAGTAAGTGTGTGTTTTATTGTTTAATATTTTACACGATTTTAATTGATAAGACAAATGGATAAAATATTAAATAAATACTTTTAAATGTAATTTTTGCAATATTCAACATATTTGTAGTTTATTTTAGTGAATATAATTGTATTAAAAAAACATAGGCTTAAAAAACATTATCTAAAAATATTAAATGTGCAGTATTTATAACTCTAATTTAAATGGTTTTTGAATTGTTTTTCTTCTAGGTAACGCGTTACGTTATCACTAGAGTAAATGATTAATTCATCATTTTAGTCTGCTTAGGGTTTGTAAACAAGTTTCATTTCTCATTTATTACGTGTGTACATTGTATGATGTATTTATTGCTCCCATTATTAAATACATTAGACTGGCCAAATATTACTGTTAATAAGGTTTTCTGAATACAACTTACTCATTTAAGTCATTTTCTATTTCCAATATGCTTTCGACTATTTTTGAGATGATGCTACTCAACCCCTTTGGTTTCACGTTTGGACATTCATTAGCTGTGCACAACAACCCATACACTTGCGTTAACTTGGAAACGACTTTCATAGCTAGGTTATTTTACCTCTTTCGGTAATACGCTTGTGTTGGTATTACTAAAAGCTGTTTATTTTATAACCTTTTAGTTGCATTTATTTACAAGCATATCGCTTACTATTCTAGTAAATGCAAATTACATTAACATAATGTAGATAACGACATGTTTACCTTTATTTTCTATTACCTTCGCAATTCACCGATACTATATTCGCTGGTGGCACGCCTAAGTAAACTATGTATGTTTTAAATAACTCACAGCTTAAAATCCATTATGGTCTTTATTCGCCAAAATTATTATCTGTCTTAAATAAACCTAAAGTACATATTATTGTATTAATAATTTAATAGCGCAATTTACAAAATTCTACTTAAATGTTGTCATAGTCTTCATCTAATTCGAAAAGCGATTCAGTTATTGGCTCTGATACCGAAGTGGTCTTTGGAATGATTGGAGTTTTGCTCTTTTCAGCGATATAGTTGACAGACGATCCAATGTTCGTGACTGGGTTGTTATTATTTCCACTCACGCCGGTCTTATCCGGCGACAACATTCCATAGGTAATCTTCGTTGGGCTAGGCACCGCACCAGTCGCTACAATATTAGTCAGATCAATATTTATAACTGGGGGTGCAATGTTAAGGTTTAACATGGCATTAGATGTGTTGCCGGCATCAGTGCCTGCTGGACTCAACGATGTAGTTGTCATTTGAACATTGCTATAATCGATTTTAACTATAGGCTTGCTCAGCAAATCGTAGCTGCAAATCGGTGCAGGTATGGCAGTGTCTTGTGCTTGTCTACTACTGTAGTGGGCATTGGTGTTGGGCGGCCTGCCACGGGGAGTATATGCAGGCGTTGATTCTGAACGTGCCAGCTTTGTGGACAAATGCCCCGTCTGCTGATGAATCTGTGTTAAGGCGGCTGCTGTTTGCATTATAACTGACTGTTGTGTGGATGGACTGTGGTTTCTTTTCTGGCCCCCTCCATTCAAGCTAACGGAGCGCGCATAACTAGTGTTTCCGTTGGGCAACGCTCGTATCGATGTTGACGGCAGGCTGAGGTCGTATGGCGTGTCCGAATCTGGATATTGTTCCTCCGAGCTGTGCATGTCGTCGTCATTATAATTGAACGCAGCTGCCGCTTCCTCGGCGACACTGATGTCTGGTATATTTCGTACGAGCTCTTTTAAAAAGTCGAATCTTTGCTCGGACATAATGCACTGCTTCATATGGGATGGCGATAATGTTTTGGCGTTGCGCGAATTCGTTATACGCAACGTTTTGGTTAAAAGCGACTCCACAAACAGCTCCAAAGTCCGTGAAATGATAACGGGAACCGCCTGAGCCACTTTGCCGATTTCCTCATCACTCTGCATAATTTTCTTGATGCGACCCTGCCAATAAAAGAAGCCCGCTAATAAATATTCCAATGCACAAAGCGCGTTTGCACCAAATACAAACTGATAAACCCATCGTCGTGATACTGATGCACGCAATACATTTACACATGAAAATACAGTTCTAGTATAAATTCTGTTTTCAATTTACTTACCGCCGGAAAGCGCGCATTATACTTTTTCTTTTTTGAAGGCATCTGACCTTATACAATTATATTCCGATGCCAACCCAATATAATTGGTTTTAAAATAGTAAACTGATTTTTTTACTTGCTTGTTTTTTTACACAAGAATAGTTCCAATAGTTGGTGTATTGAGAATGGCAACAATTCGCATAGAAGCACTGCGTTTAATAGACATTCACCCAGAAATGTTGCCTATAAACTGTTTGAAAAATAATACCATTTTTTCATAGATAATAGTTGTAGTTAATGCAAATCTGTCAAAGGAAATTCATATAGTTTTTTTTAAATTTTGTTTGTCTTTTTGGACAACGTAGCTTGTTGTCGTCACACTGAGAATGCCCATTTTGTGTACCAAAATTATTGGACAGTCTGGCAACTTTGTGACAGTCCGTTGTGAATGTCATGCTTTACATCACATAAAAAGTTATCGCCAATCCGTCAGTTTGCAATTTCATCTTATTAAAAACTACAATTCACATTGACTTCAATTAATGTCTAAGGCTGGTAAGGATCCCTGCAAACCTTTCGCTTGCCGCATACAAGCTTGTTTAGAAAGTATGTAAATGTCGCGATCCTGATTCTTATGCAATGTGTAGTTCCACATGGACCTAATTTTTTTGTATTTGTATTTGTATTTGCAGACAACAACTTCCAGGAACATAAATGCACTGAGGTACTCGAGCAAATGCGTCTATGCTGTTTGAAGTGGCATAAGGAGTCGCTTAGTTGCAGCGGTATCGATTTGAAAAAATCGTATTTACAAAAGCCGAAAACAGAAAACAGTTCAGGTATATTTCACAAATTCATATATCTTATCTTTGGTAATCATATATATTTTAATTGATAGTAACAAATAATGCAAAGCCCAACACCTGTGCCTCCATATAAGCCTCCTAAAGATATTCAGGAACTGTTAGACAAGCGACAACAAACACATTTGCGCAAGCGTACCGCCGTACTGCCGAAACGCTCCTGGATCAACCGTAACCCGCGCTTGTTTCAAATTACAGTTTTAACAACATCGATGTTGATATTCTTCTCTAAGCCACTGTACGACGCATTTATAGCAGATCCTGTACCTTTGAAGGGCTTACCTGTCCCACCACATAAGCGTTAAGGCATGGAATCTGTTCGCAAAGCTAATACCCGACTACGCAACTATCCTATACTGCTTACAAAGTGTGCAGACAAGGCATCGCTATATGCGGCATGTGTTTCTCGGGATATTAATGTACAGCAAAAGATTTGTGATACTGAATTCAAAGAGTTTCTGAACTGTATACGTAAGACCGCCATTGAACTGAAAACCAAATTGTAAACGTAAAATCTAAAATCCGATTCACAACATGTCGGGGCCAAAGAACGAATCCTCGAACATCAGTTGGCTACAGAATACACAACATTATATATCGCATCTTACTTTCCGAACACATCTCATAATCTCTGCTCTGCTTCGACTTGCTCTTATTTTATACGCTCAAGTACACGATGCCAACTCGGCAGTGCCATATACAGACATTGACTACAAAGTGGTAACAGACGGCGCTCGTTTAGTGTTAACCGGAGATACACCGTTTGCACGGCACACGTATCGCTACAGCCCCATTCTGGCATATATGCAAATACCGAACGTTGTGTTGCATCCCGCATACGGAAAAATCATTTATGCGGTGTTTGACCTATTGCTTGGAGCTCTGATTTATGCTTTAGTGCGATTGGAATTGCAGACGGAGTATCAGAATGTGCTGAAATGTTCGCAAATTAAATGTAAGTCAAGGCAGATATCCCTTAATTCACAAGACGAATGCAAGCAAATTGAAAAAATAGCCCGCATATCTGCTTGCTTTTGGCTCTACAATCCGCTTACGGCCGTGATATCGACTCGTGGTAATGGCGATAGTTTAACCAGCTTCTTTGTGGCTTTGAGCGTCTATCTACTAATTAATGTGGAGCATCACCGATCAAAATTTCTGATTGTTTTCTGCGCCGGTCTAGTTCACGGATTTGTAATACACTTGCGCCTTTACCCAATAGTTTTCAGTTTATCTTATTATCTGTGCCTATCGACTGGAGTACTACGAAAAACGCGTCAACTTTTTCAAATAATTTTGCCTAATAAGCAGCAGATTTGCCTTGTGCTCGGGACATTCTTCGGACTAGCAATTGTCACTTGGACTTTTTATGCACTATATGGATGGCAATATATTTATGAGGCCTACTTTTATCATTTGATGCGCAAGGATGTGCGCCACAATTTTTCACTTCATTTCTTGCTGCAATACCTTAGCAATGCGGATGGAGTTGAGGGATCTAATCTCTTTGTCAAATTTCTTATAGTAGCTCCGCAGCTGTTACTTATATTTTACCTAAGCTGTAGTTTCGGTCGTTTTCGACAGACGTTACCATTTTGTGTATTCAGTTTGGCCTTCGTTATCGTGACTTATAACTCGGTGGTTACGTCACAGTACTTTATTTGGTATTTGGCTGTGCTGCCGGTGTGTTTAAAAAATGTTCAGAGCATGTCGTTGGCCCGGAGTGCATCATTACTATTTTTGTGGCTATGCGGTCAAGCTTTATGGCTTCTGCCCGCATATTTGTTAGAGTTCAAAACATGGCAAACTTTTTATTGGATTGGTCTACAGAGTTCTTTGTTTTTTACTATTAATAGCTATATTTTAGCCCAGTTGATTAGAAGCTACGGACATAAATCCTTTAATATTAATAAGACATGTTTATAAAAAAAAATAAAAAATAGTACACATAATTGAATTTTTAAAGCAACTTCTTTTATCTCTATACATTACCATTTATAAAATGCCAAAAATATGCAATTTTACAGTTGTTGGACTTGAACCGCGTGTAATATACTAACAATACCGGAAGCGATGCAGGATTGGGATAAGTAGTCATTTTATTACCTATATGAGTAACGCATTAATCCATAGCGTTTAAAAGGAAATGTTTGGTGGACAAATTTGTTGTGAAATTGCGAAAAATTATTTCGCAAATAAAAAAGTAAAAATCGGTAGTGATAGTTTTTTATTAGCACGTGATTGGTGTCTATTTATGTATACCGTGTTCCATAAAAAGATAACACTTTAAAAAATTATTAAATAATTTACAAAAAATAATAAATAAAATCGTAAATTGAAATGCAAACTTCAAAATAAACACTTACCTCAGGAAAAGCCCCACATTTGAAGATAAGGCCTTAATCGTTTTTATTGCCAACTTGCTATTCAAACAATTTTGAATATGAAACTTAAATAATGTCAATATGATATATATATAAAATAACAGCATTTGTTATCTATACATATTGTAATTATATTTTTAGCCACGTTTTAAATTAATGCATATTTATTTGCAAATTTTTATTATACATATAAAATTGTATTTTTTTATGATTTTTTCGATTGAAGTATCGGCTTTACATTTCGCCAATCCCGACAATTTTAATTTTATCATATATAAGTAAACCACCATTAAATAGTCAAATAAGATTAGGGTAAAAACTAAATAAAACCATATTTTTTACAAAATATTTTATACATATTCTTAGGGATGAAGCTTTTTCGTTTAATGCTTAATACGTAGGCAAGCTAAATAAAAAATGAAGCAACAAGTTTAACTTACAGTTGGGTTTTTTTTTACATTAAAAAATGTCAAGCAATTGGAAATATTAAATGGCACTTAAACAAACTTTTGTCATTTATAGTTAGATTATTATTTTTGTATTTTTAAAATATACATGACAACTTTCTTTAAAGGTAAATTATGTAGAGTTGCATGAAATTTAAAATCTGCTTAGTAGCTATCGGACGTTTTGCTGTCATTTTTAACCCATGTGTTTCCAGTCTGCAATATCTATTGGTTAGAACTATTGAAGTTTCGTTTTATTTCATTTGTATGATTAATTATACATACATCTAAATTATATTGATATCCCCATAAAATTATGTAGATATATTAATGTATAGGTTTAATCTCCAGTCAAGTTGAATTACATCAGGTGTTTATGTTTTTTATATTTTTATTGTATAATACACTTTTCTTTGCCACCGCTTATGTCCACTTGTTCAAGTTCACGCGCTATTTCGTGATCGTCCTCAATACTGACAAGGAATAAAAACGTTCAACTTGAATTATATTTTTAGTGATAATACATACGCTATTTCTTGATTGTGTAAATGTTGCACAAGCTGATCCCTCTTATCAACAATGGTTACCAGCTCCTCCAGCAATAGACGTTCTTTTTCTCGTTGAACCTCCGTTTTGCGCCAATCCTCAACGGACTGAGCAGCGCGCAGCTCCTGATTAAGCATGGTGAATTTTCGCTCGAGATCCTTTTCTTGTTCACTGATATGAAAAAAAACGATAGGTTACTCCTATTTAGAGTTGGCTTGTTCTTTAAATTCTTACAGAATGTTAAGCTGCATCTGCCTCCTAAGGAGCGCGTTTTTCTTGTTTACAAGTGTAAACCACTGGGAAAGCAATTGCTCCTCAGTTTCTTCGGTTTCTGAAAGAAAGTAAAATATGGTTCAGACCTACTTCAAATTCTCGTACAAACAGATAATTTGACTATATTACATATTTTAGATTCGAACAAAGTCTGTATTATAAGAAACAATTGATTACGATTGTATTTTCTCGCCGTCGTAGAGCGCTTACTTGTGATTAGTGATATTATTCTTCTTTGTGGTTATGGTTAAAATTTAAAAGAAATTTTGTTCAAGGCAGATCAAGGCTTTAACACTATTTTTAAAATGCAGCGCGTTGACTGAACGGTTAAAAGCATAAACACATAAACACAGATTTGCGAGCGGGCAGGCGTTTAGCTGTGGCGTGCTGTTGCGGGCATGGCAAAAGCAGTAAACAACTTAATCGGCCTTTAAGACACGACATTACCACAAAAACCGCGGGGACGCAGACGTCGATGTTTCTGCTGGCCGCTTTTATGGCCATCACGTTGCCGCCGACAGAAGGCCGTGTGACCAGAAGCCGCCACAACTAGGGCATTGTCATCATCTGCACTATTGACTTGCAGGCTATCACAGGAGGACGCAACTGAGGCAGAGTTATCAAGCAAATGACTATATGGTCCCACATGATGAACGTGGTGTGGAGTTTGACTTGAACCATGCTGATGGCGATGCAAATTATGGTCATGTAAACGGTGCTGATATGTGGGCCGAACCAGTGAATAGTTAGGATTTGCATTCACAAAACAGGAAAGGGCGCGCGGTCGTGGCTGAACCTTGATAGTGTGATCTGCTGGACGTTGTTCGATCGCGATAGCTAAATCGTCTCGATGTTGATTTTCTTTGTTGCCAGAGTTGTTGGAAGTATCACTGATTGTGCCTTCGTCGTCGTAATCGTCCTCATTGCTTGCATTGCCAGCACTGCTTACACCACTACCAAATAAACTTTCATCATCCGAGTCGAGCAGCTTAATTCGTATGACATCACCACCACCAATGCTATTGCGTATTAACCTAAGAAAAGGATTTGTACTAGTTTGATTATTACTTGGATTACCGCCCATGACCGCACGAAGTTTGGCCTCTAGACTGCTAGCCTTTTGGTCGATTGCTTCTTGCTCGCGTTCCAGCGCTTCCAGCTCAGACTCAATATAGGTGAGTCTATCATTCTGAAAAACAAACTCAAATGGTATACAAAGCACACAAGCATCTTCGGCATGCCGAAACTTTTAAATTGATACACTTGCAGATTGTTCTTTTTTATAACGCTTAACGCACCGAAACGTATGGATTAAAAATCAAGTAAGAGCGGGTGTAAACGACTGCGCAATAGTCGATCACAGATTAATAACTGCCTAAAACAGTCGAAAACGGTTTCAATTATTATTAATGTTTTGCAAAAATATCGCCTTTTGTAATTTGTGAGGGCGGGAGTTTGCTAACCCGAAATCGATCTTTAGATGAGGTGATCGGAAAACTGTTTGCCAAGTTTTGTGCCTCTAGCTCTAAAATTGTGGGATAAAATAAAATATTTATATTTTATTCTTAAAAAAAATTAAATATATCAAAAAACGTTCTCGAAATAAACGAGAATCAGACATGAGTATAAAACTAAATCGATTGCGTTTGGTTTAACGTTATTCTGCAAGGGTAATATGTATTGCAAGCCGCTACTAACTCTTTTTTCATGCTTTGGTGAGATCCTTTCGACGACTGCGTTGAAGGATTGCAAAGGAGTGCCAATACCGTCGCTTAATCTATGACTAGGACTCGTGTGGTTAACGTAGTGCTCAACTTTATCCCGGGTAGAGGCTTTTTTATTGGCAGGGATGTCGACGTAGCTCTCCCCGCTGATACTGCCATTGTGTATAGGTGAAATGGTACGTTCAGGAGTGTAGTTAAACCGATTTAGCTTAGTTGGGGTTGTGGGACTGTCAACGTTACTAGTTACTGGCCCGACTTTTTTATTTCGTGTTTCTAATATTAGGCGTCGTGCTTGCTCCCGTAATCGGTTCTGTCGCTCCTCCTGTTAAAGGGTATTAAAAAATATATATATGTTGAATGTGTCTCTTTTCGAATTATATATATATATATATACAACGCATGCAGGCCAAGCTTAACTAGCGGTGTACGAAAAATGCCCATCTGTACTTACATCATTCGCATCGGGACGCTCGTCACAATTAGAAATTTTTAGCTTTTCCATCATCAGCTTGGCTTTTTCGCTCATTTCTTTGTGGCGCGTTAAAATTCGCTACGAATATGAAAACAAAAAAAAACCAAAAAAGGAAAGCACAAGCCGAAGCAAACGCAGCAATAAATGTAAATTAAAGGATAACAGTAAAATAGTAAAATAAATTCAACGAACAAACATAAAAATATAATCAAATTATATTAATAAACCAAATTCGCGTGGCTCATTAATACCAGAAATATGCGCAGTCGAGAAATAATATACCTTTTATGCGCAAAGCTTTAGCTTGAAATATCAGAAGGCGAACTAAGACTAAACTTACATTTGTCGCATTGACATCTAGCGATAAAGGCGACGTTGGTTCCTTGCTGATCTTTTGCATTTCCTCAAAAGTATCGCCGTTATTGTCGGAAGGCGGTGGAGTCAGGCGACCCAGAACCGATTTGTTTGTCTGACTTGTGGTCTGCGTTGCGTTGATTGAATTTTTGTCTTTTGTTGGGGATAGAACTTTGCCCAAAATAGTCTTTGAACTTGTCAGTATAAGATTCTTAACGTCTTTTTTACTCGTGGGTGATAGCTGTTGCTGTTGCTGCTGACCCACAATTTCGTCGTCGAATGAATTTTGATGCAACAACTGCGTCTTGAGGTGCGAAAAGTTGATGAGGTTCTGCGACAAGTTGTCCGACTTGTAGTTTCCGATGACGTAGCTGGATTCGTCCGATGTCGGGCCTTAATATGGGAAATGCGCAAATTTAACAAGATATATATATATTTGTTTTTTTTTTATTGATCAGCTTACCAATTTGCTCAATTTCCAACTGCTTTCCTGTGAAGTGTGCTCGCAATTGGTGCAGGTACGTCATGACCGCCAATTTATCGGGTACTGTGAGCAAATTCATATCTCTTGGCTCAATTACACGTGGTATCCCCAATGTTTCTGCTGCATCGAAAGCTATACGGCAGTTGCCGACAACGTCATGCGCAGTCAGATTTGACATATCTCTATGATTACAAAAACAAAAAAGTCATGTGTTTAATGAAGCTTGCGCAAAAAGCAGATTATTATTATTACTACTTACATCAAATGCGGCATGAAATGGTGAATTATTGCGCAAAACGCCATGCCATTGCGCCAGCTAGTAGTCAAATTTGTTACTTTAACATTTGGATAATCTTTGGTTACCTCTTTGCACCACTCCAGTAAATCTTGTCCAGGGGTGTTATCCTTCAGCACGATCTTTTCTACAGGCTTCAAAGCTGAATTTCTTATCGTTGCAGTATTATTTACGGCAGGTGTAGTCTCATAACTTTTCTTTAAATTTAAGGGTTGAAGTTCAGGGCGCTTGGTAATGGTTGCTGTACCCAATTCCTCTACTGGTTTGGCTTGCTCCTCGAAAGGTTGTGCTGATCCGGAAGTCTTGATAGTGGTGGGGAGAGTAACTGTCAAGACTGGCTTTGGCTCATTGTCATAAGAATTTTTTTCCTGCGGCTTTAACACCTCTGCAGCGCTGCAATCTTGCTTGTCAAAGATTAGAGCTCTGTTCGACTTATTCTTTTTCAAATCTACTGTAGCTGTTGGAGCTTTATCTACAGGCGTCGATGTGAGCACTTCGTGGAACCTATCATTTTGATTGAATCCCAAAGATTCAATAGCAAATGGTTTTTCTTCCTTCAGCCGTTCACCGTCTGTAACTTTGGTAGGCGTCCTGAGAGTAACAGGTCGCGAATTCGCAGCATTGGGCGTGTTTAATGCTTCATCCGCTTCAACAATTAACGGAGGCTGCAATCCCACGGCTACCCTTTCGTTATCACGATCCGCTTCTGATTCAAAATGTAAATGGTTAAATGACTCGGCCAATGGAGTTGGATCTTCGGATAAGGAAGGAACTACCCACAATAACAACACCAAAAAAGAAACATTTTAAGATAATATGGTCATACATATAGCGTTGTGTTTAAATTTTGTTGTGATATGAATAGTGTACACGCATATAAACATATATATATGGGCACTGTGTTTACCTCAGAGTATAATATATATATGTATATATGTTTGTGTGGCATTTTTTTACTTGTATAGTATGTGTAATTGAGAATACTTGCTACAATTGAAAATACATACATATAACTATTACCTAATTACAAAACATAACATGTAAGCAAGTAAAATTTTTACAGCCGTATTTAATCGGCTTCGTAATAATATTGATTATTGGTTAGAGATAATACCCTGTGTAGTGTGATACTACAGCTAAAAGTTAGCGTGACGGAATTATTATTGTTTGAATCATTGAAGATCATCAACAAAATCGAGGGAGATATGAATATTCGCGATTGAACCGCCCAATGATGGGCGTAGCTAAAAGTTAGCATTATTGACGTTGAAAAAATCACAAACAACAAAACGGATGCTGTACAGAAATAACATAATTTTTCTTTCTTTTTGTGAAGAGTGCCCAAAACTTTGTAGTTTTCTTATTAAATTTTGTTGTTGCCTTTTGTATTGTGTTATTTGGTCGTACTTTATTATTTATTATTCTATTTTTTTATAAAGTAACATCAGGTGAAATTTAAAATTTTCATTGAAAAGTTTTACATTTTCTATAATTATTAGACGCACAATATAATAGACAACCAGCGCAAACAACTAAAGATACACAGTTCTACTGTATGCCAACATTAATGAAATCAAGTTATTTAAAACAGACTCACCACTCAACGGCGTTGGTACATCTGTACAACCATTTAGGCTTGTCGTCATTTGCTCCAATTGCTGCGTGAAATCATATAAATTATCCGAGATGTCTCCAGAGTTTTCCAAGTCTGGTATGTCTTCTAAGTCGTCAAGGGGCGCTACATCACAGTTGTTATTGACTGACATAAATGACACAACGCTTTGCATATCTTCATCCCTGCAATTCATGTAATTTATATATATTTTTGGGGACACAGAAATTGTGGTATTAACAGTAGTACTCACGTTGCTTTTCCCTCTCGCAAAAAAACACAGCTGATTGTCAATTCTAAATCAGCAGCTGTTATTTTCCGAGAAACTGGCTTAAGGTTCAATGTAAAACTCTGCTGTGTAGACTCAATACTAGCATATTTGCGCATATTGATGCTTGCGTTTGCCAAAACTCGCTTTTTACCCAGTAGCGAAATCTATAAATAGGTTTGATTTAAATATATAATTCTAATAATATAAATGTATTATGTATGAAACCCGTTAAAATATACTATATCATTAAGTTTAACTTTGTATATGACTTGTATTAGATTGTATATGATATATGTATGTAGCAATAAAATATGAACTACATATTACATCCATAAACGCTCCTGGGACTTGAACCGAAACGGGTTTCAATAACACACACATGTCACGAGTAAATTAAAATACTCACATCTTCGATTACAAATGTCCAGTCTTTGTCCTCAAGTTCATGAGTTCGGGGATCCTTGAATAATGTTACCGATATAGCATGATTGTCTGGTACTGGCCACGATATGTTTCCCACCAGTGGGTTCATCATATCTGGCTCCCATGGCAAGGGTGAGCTAGCAACACGTCTCGAACGCCTCGTCCACACTACCGAAAGATTTGAAGGTCGCCTATGAAGATGAAAACAAAACAGTGTGTTGAGAAAAAGGAAGACACCGGTTTAAGACATTACTTTTAAATGAGGCTAAACGTAAATCAATATTAAATAAATACACCTCAACACGCAGAAAAAATAAAAAACAAAACGCCAAAATATGTCAAAGTTTGTGTCGAAGGATATTCAATATAATGTATGAACAATTCAAAATTATAGCGATACCTTTCACAAAACTTCAAACGTTCGCGTATAGTATATTTCTTGCAGATTTTCCACACTTCGTGGTGCTTCGCCACTAGCGCGTACTGCCGTCCGCAGTGAAAACAAGCGAAGAACATACATACATATTTATTTATTTGGTTACTTAGTTTTGACATTAATATTTTTCCACTTTCTAAATAATTAATGTATGTAAAAATATAAATATATAGATTTTTCTTCATAAAATTATATATAGAAAGTATATATAATACACTTATGTAATTCTGCATATATGTATTATCGCCAAATTCATCATTAATAAAATTCATTGTACTCAAAAGATAAATAAAAATACATTTTAAACTCAAAAGATTTATAAAAAGACATTTTAGACATATGTATATATGTACATATATAATATATAATTTCTATATATCATTTGAAGACAAATTATTGTTTTTATATACATATTTTTTATAAATATATATATATATATATATATATATATATATCTAGATATATATGTATATAAATGTATAACGTCGGAGGCACACTATTTGTTGATAACACCGATTGGATATTTTTGTTCAAAATACTGAAATTGTTGTTGCTGGTACCAAGAAAGTGCGGGCATTAAACTGAAAGAGTCATGCAGATAGGCATTGCCTTAATCATTGACACAAGCATGCTTATGTTTAAGGCAACAGTGAAAAGTGTTGTATCTGAAGTCAACAGGAAATATAAATAAACTGTATATCTTATACTTTTAACATTTAAGCTATTCTTATATCGTGAATGACTTTTCCTGACTGACCCTTAACTGCGAAAATAAATACCACAATTAAATAAAAATAGGCTTATTAGTCAATATTAAACTAGAACTACCAAGATAGTCCCACTTACCATTTAGCTGTGGTTTCCAACCGAAGGTCATGATAGGAGGCAGTAAATTGAAATTTCGCTGCTCGTTTGTTAACTCGCTGCAAACGTTTCCAGACGCTGCCCATTGTGACCCAGTAGCAGTTTAGTTTAATGGTTTCGAAGCTAAGGCACAATCTCAATCCACATTCGTTGATTGGTCTTTAAGTGTTTTCTGTTCTATCCCAGAAATAGTTAATATATGTTTTATATATGTTGTTTTGGCCCGGTGCTGACCATTTTCCCGACTTAACTACTTGTCACAAAATATACGTCTGTAAGTAACCACACAAAATATAAGGAAATTTAAAATTTTAATAACTTGTAAATATTTTGTTCTTCCATATGTATTAATAAGGCTCATGTTATTATATTTTTTAATTTTCAATGTTTGAAACTTTCTGTTTCAATCTGTTTCAGTCTTATACTTTATACAACAAAATGTATGTCCTTAAATGTCAGAATGGAAGTGCATCTGTATATATATTAAATTATATATTTGTTATGTATTTATTTACTTTCGGAGACATTTGCTTTGTCGACTGTTTATAATTAATAAATATATTACTCTATTATATATCGAAAATACAACATTGGTAAATTAAAGTGTTGCGGTTTTGTTAATTTATGTAAATAAAAACTTATCTACATCAATAAATTTGACGCATTAGCTTTGTCTGTGAAAGCCATAAACTTTTTGTCTTTCACTGAAATTTTTGTAGAACATGTACATATATATGGTTATATATTTGCATAAATATGTGTCTCAGAATGCACATTGGTGACCTTTAGATGTCAGTTTGTTGCTCGTTTGTTCTTGAAAAGACGATTCTTAAATAAAACAAATATTCAACATATTGATGTTATTTCTTTACATACACCTATAGTTATATACAAACATTTACGTCCGTTATATACTATATATATTACACCCACAGAAACTCATAGCCAAACACTTAAAAAAATTACATACATATACATATATATATATGCGCATACGTAAGTATTATGGTACATACATACATATGTACATGAGTGCTTGAATATATAGCACCACTATGACATCACGCTTGGTTTGGAGCCAAATTTTATTTTATGCGTTCATTTCCATTAAGCAACGTCAAGCATCACCTTGGCGCATTTATTCCAATCACAACACTGATTTCCTCCCATTAAAACATTTTTAACTATATTTATTTCAACTTGCAATTCTTGAGACCCAAACAGAACACAGGAAAGCGAAAAGAGCGCATAAAGAGTTACAAAACGCAAAAATGATCCGATATATATCGATTGTTATCGAAACCGTCTTGCAGGGGCTCAAGGCGCCAGACCACGCATTCAACCAGTTTAGTAAATTCCCCACTATTTCGGTTTAAGAAAACTTGCTTAAATGACAATCGCGATTTATATGTTTATTTATATATTTAAATCGTTTTGTTTAACATTAATTAAAATTAATTAAAAAATTAAGCGTGGCTGTTGTTTTTAGATTTATATGATCAAGAGAATGCATTTTTAAATTGAATGTGTT
Organism: Drosophila colorata; assembly: GCA_035041545.1. NCBI lineage: Eukaryota > Metazoa > Arthropoda > Insecta > Diptera > Drosophilidae > Drosophila > Drosophila colorata. The sequence goes on from JAWNLD010000233.1 coordinate 1,721,704, forward strand.
GCAATTATGAATCTACATATGTGTATGGATGTGTAGGCATGCGAATACTATTTGTACGAGTCTCAAAAAGTGTTTGTGTTATTATGCACCGGCGTGGCAGATGGTTTGAAAGACGTTAAGAATTTTTTTTAACGTGTACCTATTCCATAAAAACAAGGTGTTAAAAATCTTGAAAACTGCTTCTAAATGTTCCAACCACTGAAGAACATACATACGCACATATGGACATAAATATGTATGCAATACAAAAGCTAAGCATAGACGTCATATATCACAAATAATTTGTAACCAATTAAAAATAAAAATTGTTTTAAAAGGAAAAAAAAATTGAAATAGCAACTACACAACCAATAATTTGTCAGGCATCCTCTTTAAATATGCGAGTATACTTAAATGTAACCTCACTGCCACGCCAAATCAACTCCACACAGTTTTCACACATACAAAATCTAAGATTTCTTGTTTGCCTGCGATTGTTTGCCTTGTTTGCAGAAGTCCTTGTAAGCACGCTCAGTCTCTTCGTCCATTTCCGGGTCGAGATCCAAATCGTTATCTCTTACATCAAACTCGTCGCCATCGCTGCCAGTGGCATCGTCTTCAGCAGCTAGAAAATCAGTTTCTTCGGCAGTAAGCTCACGTCCATCTGGGCCATAAAACACAGGCTCATCGCTCAAGCGTGGTGGCTCTGGTGGCTTTGCAACAGCATCATCATCTCCACCTAGAGCATTCGAAACCTTTCGTCCCCAATTGTTTTGTTGCAACGAAATGACATTTGCAGCCATAGCGTATTTACCAGGCGACTTCGATTCAATCGCCTGTAATGCAGCAATTATAAACTGTATGTCTTGTTGGCAATCAGCACTTAAGTCGTAACCAGCCAGCTTCAAAGTCTGGCAAATACAGCGCACATTTTCAGAGCTCTCATATGCTAAAAGCTTTCTCAACGAGTACACTATATTAACGGCGATAAGTTGGATACGGGCGTCATCGTCTCCACGCAATTGCATGTACAATTCGGCGAGAAAGAGGGCTGTCTCTCGAACTTTTTGCTGCTGTTCGACCGATTGCATATACTTGGCTACCTCCGCCTGGTGATAGTCCAACTTGCATTTAAGCAAGGAATGGAACAAAGAATCCGGCTTGAGATTCAGCATATGTAGTAAATTATACAATTTAGCTCCCATGTATCGAAAATTTGGTTGCTCGATGGATTTTTCAAATATATCCTCCATGGCAATGGAGAGTACATAGTTGTTGCTCTCCATGCCATCAAAGATTGTTAGGAAACGCGATGCGATTGAGTCAAATTGTCCGGGATTCTGGGTAAAAGTAGATTGGGAAATTCAAATATTTACCAATATACCAATTAATAAATGTTGCATTATTTAAATCGTTACAATCGTTACTTACCTGGTTAAGGCAATGTATTACAGTGTCGAGATATTCTAAAGCAATGGTTTCCATGTCGGGATGGGATGAGGCCGACGAAGTCGAAACGGCAGCCGATGAAGTCGATGGTTGTGGTTGCTGGTGATAATATTGCTGCTGCTGCTGCTGCTGCTGCGGCTGTTGTGCAATTTGTTGGAATGAATTATTTAAATGCGCATGACGTTGAAATTTCGATTGTGATTGTTGTGTGTGCTGTTGGTGTTGCAGTGTTTGTACCTGCTGCTGTTGATAATAATTGTTCATAGCACCATTGTGCGGTGGCTGTTGGCCAATATGCAGACGACCCTGCACCGAGTTGGACAGCTTCTGCAAATCATTGTTATACTGCTGATTTTGCTGGTGGTGATTGTAGTTTTTCTGCTGCTGGTGTTGCTGCTTGTGACCATTCAAATAACGCTGTTGGTGTTGCTGTGCGTACGGTGTTTGCCCCGACGATTGATGCTGATGTTGATGTTGATATTGATGCTGCTGTGGTGGCGGTCCACGCTTGCCCATATTGCTGTTATTCGATTGGTTAGGTATGAAAACAGTCGCGGTAGCCGAAAGCTTGGACTGCCCATATCCACCCGCCACGTCGGCCATAATTGGTGCCTGTGAAGGAGCTGCATAGCTAACAGGTGGACCGGGCGCATATGTAGCTGGAGCATAGCCAACGGAGGCAAATTCATTAAATAGGTGGGCCTGTTGTTCTAGAGGCAGAGCGGTAGCAATTTGTGGCGCGGCAGAAATTGCGCCACCTGGTCCAGGATTCGGTCGGCGCAACTGCTCGTATTGATCCTCGGGTTGAAAGGGTGCACGGCATGACATGGCGGTAGCAGCGTCGGACTCAAAAACTAAAAAAAAAAACCAAATTTTTGCGTCAAAACATATTTAAATGTACTTTACATTAGTCAAAATCAAAAATGCAAATCACATTCACGCTCCATTGCGGTTACGTCGAGTGTCGCTAATTCGGTCAAAGCAGCGGACATTTTGTTTTCCTCGCTTTAAAATGATTTGTATTTTTATTATTTGCACAAAGCTGGTCTCCAATTCAAATCAACGATGACTGGACTAATATTTTTGCTTAACATTTATTGTGACATCTACGTTATGTTATTTTCATTGCCTACCTTAATTGTCTTTTACAAATTTTACGTATACGTAGATGCTATTTTTTTTTTCTTTTTTCTTCGCCTTGCGTCGTCACCTTTTACCAGCCAATTCAACTTTCTATTCCTCCTTGCTTGTGTGTATATAGAGTACAAATTTATACCTAAGTTAATTATGGAAAACCTTAATGGGTATTGATTCGAGGCATACCAAATTTAAGAATTGTGAATTTAACCAGTTCAGCTTTTACCTTTTCAGAAATTTGTTCAATAAATTGCGAATAACTTGTTTTCACCGCGACAGCCACATAGAGTTGATATTGATTTTCTATCGATATGTTGATGTTTGGTATAGGGATGTAATTTTCTTAACTAATAGAGTTCAAAGGTGTATGTCAATGATTAAGTTATATAAAAGACTATAAGCATTCTGTCGAAAATTTCCATTATTTAAAATTGTTAAGTAATGTATTATTATGGCATTAACAATTAAAAGTTTTTCTTTTAAATATTTTTATACTGAAAAATACTTTTTTGTGGTAGCCAAATATTGGTTTTTACTTTCGGTCACACTGTCAACACGATAAAAGTATAAACAAGCGACAATGTGAATAAAGCAATTTCAATATCTATGTTCTTATTCTTGTTTTGATTGTAAAAACACAAAGCAAAATAAAAACAGATGAAGTACCTCGAAATGTTTGTGGTATAATTAAAACAGCAATTAATGTATGCATATGTATTACGGAATTTGCGTTTGCTGTGCATCTGTTGTTCGTATTTGAATATATTTTACATTATTTGCCACTGCAATATTTACAAAACTTGTGACTGTTTGTATTTAACATAAATTAATTCAAAGTGAGTTGGGACGCTCTAATTATTGTTAAAATAAACCATGTGTATATACAAATAAATGTTCGTGTCATTGAGCTTAGATAGTTATACCCCGTACAAAAGAAAAAACTAAGGGAAGTTTGATAAGCATTCTAGATCAATAGTTGAATATATCACCTGTTCGAGGAAACGCATTTTTTTTTTCAGTTTTCGGTGAAAGCAGATAAGTCGAAACTTAAACAAAAAATTGAATACTTGTTGCTAGTTTCTTCTGAGCAACGCCCAAGTGATCGTGACCATAAACAACTCATATTTTGCGATTGTCTGCAATTCATGAAAATATACTTTTCATGTTAGTAATACAAAAAGTGTTGTTTTCCTAATGTAATAGCTGTATCCTTGTGCCCTCATTTCCACTTTTAATCTCAAAGATGAGTCACGATTGAGAGTCGTAAAGCCTCGGCGCTGATAGAGAGTGCGACGTCACAATATCGGTTTATGCTTTGTTTACAATGCGCTGCACATTAAAAAGAAAAAAGTGAGTTTTTATCCGATTATTCTTTTTGGAGCTATATGCTATAGTAGTGCGATCGATGATTTTGATATATGTTCTGTGTGCGCTATAACAGATATCTATGCCAAGTTGTATTAAGATAGTGAGCCTACTTTATTCGTTAAACTACCGTAAGAGCGAAATTGTCAGTATTTTCATTGTAACGCAATTCAGATATTGTTTGTCACTATTTTAAGAGCTCACAATTCTTTCAATAACCTCTGGCACTCTTAATCGTGACTTTGCGTAACTATACAAGTATGCGTATGAGGGTATATACAACACCTTATGTATTTTGCGAAAATTTAAAACTGGGTACAGGGTATACCCTAGTCTGACAATCAATTATCACTTTACAATTAGCGTGTATTTATGTATGTATGTATTTGAACTATGCCAAAATAAATTTTTTGTCTTTATAATAAATGTGTGTGTTTATTGTAACTCGTTTGCACGAAAACAACCTTTTTAGGCATGTTAGAAACTAAATAAATCAAAGTCCTTGTGGTTTTAAGTCACTTTTAAGCACGACCATGGCTAACAGCGTTGTTTGTCCATACAAAGCAGCAACAACTAATCCTAACTGACTTTCTTGCTTTTGCTTGTATCCATTATATCATTATCATTAACATCTATATATGCAGGAGGTAATGTAGTTTTGAGACAGATTGGGTTATTGAATGTGAGAAGTGTATTTCATTTCTCAAAAGTTTTGATCAATCTTAATATAATATATTGCTATTTTTATACATACATACATATTTTATATATACAGTTTTTGACACAAATATATTTTTTGTTTATTCTGTTAACCATATTAGATATAAACATTTTTGCGTTTATCACTCACCATAAATCTTCGACATCTCGACGATTTTCGTCTTTCCCTATTTGTTATTAATGTTTGTCGACATTGCAGACTGTATTAACTAAAATGAATTTCGGAAACACAAGTGACCTGCAACACAGCTACAAGGATGTAATTCCGGTTTTTCTGGGAGATTTTAAAAAAGATTTCGATTGCAAAGATATCGAGGAAACCTTGCGAACAATATTTAAAAAAAAAGAAGTCGATGAAATCGTGAAATCGCCCCAAGGAATACAAACATATCGTTTGTTTTCGACATTGCGAGACCAACGGAAAGAAATTGTAGCAAAGTTTGTCGAAGTCGGACTGAAAGACTCACACGATCCCAATTATGGTTTCCTGATGGCCGCTATCCAGAAAGAGTGTCGTGAACCCAGCTTGAACACCGAATATTATATTTGTGAAGTAGACCGCTTGTATAATGACAACCAAAAATTCACAAAGTACAACGTCCCAAGGATTGAACCACACTTGGAATTGCAAACAGCTTTGCTTGAGCTAAGGCCTTCCAAAAATGTGGTGGTCCAGGGCGTTCTTGGGGCTGGAAAACAGTGGCTGGCTTTAGACGTTTGTTCCTCGTACGCTGTACAGCGAAAAATGGACTTTAAGATATTCTGGATAAATGTGGGGAAATGCTCTACTCCAGAGAATCGTTTGAGAGAGCTTCAGTCTTTTCTTTACCAAATTGCTCCTGAATTGTTTACCAACTGCAACCAGAGCGGGATCTCACGCATTGAGTTCATAAAAAATCAGCTGAGATGTAAACTTAAGGAGAAGTCCTTCAAAAATTGTCTACTAGTCTTACGCAATGTTCAAAACAAGGAAACGTGGGAAGCCTTCAACTTAGGATGCAAGATACTGCTGACCACGCGTCACAAAAGTGTGGTCAATTTTCTGTCGCCAACAACTACTACTCATGTCTCTCTCAAGGATGCCCTCACACCATCCGAGATAGAGTCCTTATTTGACAAATATCTGCACGGAAACGATCACGAGTGGGTCAAGGAACTAACGGCATCACTAACTTATGATAATAACACGAATCCCCGTCTACTGAGTGTAATCGCAAAGGACATACGCGATGGTCTACGTACGTTGGGAAACTGGAAACAGTAAGTATATAGTATATTTCTATTTACAGATATACATTTATTGATGTCATTCTTAAAATATTAAACAGAATAAAGTCTGTCAAATTGACTACTTATATTAAAAAGTCCTTAAATGTATTAGAGCCTAACGACAGGCAACTATATGAAGCTCTATTTATGTTTCCTGACTTCGCCCACATACCTATCCGTGTAAGTTCGTTAACAGTAAGTAAGTTATCCAATTAAAAAAATTTGTGTTCTTATACAGTTACTAGGCGTTGTTTGGTCAGTTGAGGATCCGATGATCGTTGTCAAAAAATTATACAAGTACTCATTGGTAAAAAAACATTCAGATCAAAAACTTGGAGCGACAATAACAATACCCGGCATATATAGAGAATTGAACTTGCCTATTAAAGATGAAGCTGTCTTACACAGAAAAATTGTCGATTTCTACAAGTAAGTTATATAAACCATGATTATTCAGCTTTTTAACGAAAATTACCAAATGGATCTGTTTAGCATACCTCGACTGTTTGAACAATGCGACGATCTCTCAATACCACTGCTAGACAGCTATTTTTTCAGTCACATAGGCTACCATTTGAGTAAACTCGCTAATGACTTTGAGCGCGTGCAATTTTTTCGCAAAATATTTCTTGATTTTCGTTTTCTTGATCAAAAAGTTCGGAACGACATTACGCCATGGGGATCGGTTCTGCATACTCTGCAAGTTCTAAAGTTCTACAAACAAGAGATAGCTGGTAAAAAACTTGCAAGTATGTACGCCGTATACGTCATCTAATCGATTTGTTTTGATATTACCTAGATAATGACAGATACTATGAAAGTCTTCTTAAATCCCTTCTGGATTTTTTGCCGATTGCGGAAGAAAAGCTAATAAGGTCGCCGTTTACTTGTCTGCTGCAAATAGCATTAATGGCTGAGGATAGTGTTATTTATGATGAAGCGCTTCGTCAAGCGCAACGATTTCCTAATTATGTCTGGTTTACAGAACGGTAAGTAGTATATACATACATAGCCATAAACTCATTTGATTTTTAATACGTTATTTTAGTGGACGGTTTCACCAACACCGTCAAATCATAAATTTGGGCAAGGATGAAGTGCAACATGCAATCTATCTGGACAATGACTTTTGTTTGATGGCACTAAAAAACACTCAGCAATTGTTGCTGACCGATGTGTCATTGGAGGGAGATACGACCTATTTATTAAGCGATGAGAACGATCCCTGTGATATTATAGAAATGCGTGTATTTAATAACCAGATGCACCTCCTAACGCTGCACAGCAATGGCAATTTAAAGCTTTGGTCGCTGCGGGAGTTACTTCGACGACGCCATAACTCCGGAATTAATTCGGCTGTCAGATCACAGATTGGTCAAGCACCGAAACATTCAAAATCGCTGTGCTACGAGCAGCTGGTTAACAGCGCCGTAAAACATTCGACTTCTAAGTATGCGAAACAAAATATATCATCATTTTTTCTTGACGAAAAAGATGAAGAAGATATGACCTTTATTCAGCTACATGTGGCATTTAGCGACGGAGACATTTGTATATGCGACTGGGAGAATAAGGAAGAAAACTTCAAACAATCGCACACACCGATTTTGAAAACAAATCAGTGTCAGGTGCGATGTATTTCCAAAATTTTGGAGCGGTTTTATGTGCTGTGCACAGTTGACTGCAAAATAACTGTTTGGGACATACGCCGTACATCAAAAGAAGCGGAACGTGTCTTTCAAAATGACAAAGCGCTGGCAATGGAAACTTATATCGATCGACTCAACGATGGCAGCCAATACACAATATTATTGCTAATATTTAAATCTAACGTTTGGCGACTGAGATTCAATACCGATTTTAATACTATTAAATCCCTACAGCAAGAAGCGTTAAAGATTTCAAATATTGCTGCGGCATCTATAACATGTGGCAGGCTATCAAAGGACGGTTGTTACCTAGTTCTTGGCACCTTAGAGGGCTTATTTGTGTACGATTTAAAGCTATCCGATACTGTTTTGCGCAGCAACATCAGTGAGCAAATTGTCTGTTTGGATGTTTATGATTTAAATGGCCCAATATTTAAATACATTGTTTTGTGTGGTGCAGCTGGAAAGAGTTTTTTACACTTGCATACCTTGCGAAATTGTCCAGGTATGGGCAAGCATGCTATAATATGGGATCACAATGCTAAGCGAGATTATACCCTCGAATTGGGAGCTAACTCTGACGCACAAGCACTTCTTGAACCTAATGAATACCTGCGCCCGCTATTAAAAATGTCTGATGATGGTACGCTATTTACCGTAGACTCGAAATCACATATTTACCAAATACAAGCGGGAGACGGCCAAAATTACAACAGCACCAACTGGTCAATGATCACAACGCCGCAGATGGGAGAGAACACGCACATCACTGCTTTATACGCTTGCCAGGATAACACGATTTATGCTGGTTATAATAATGGTGTAATTTTCAACATTGGCGAAAACAAAAAGCTACTGCAGGATAATATAACTGGGCAAATTGACTACTTGAAGAAGGTCAATTCAAGAACATTACTTGCGTCATGTCGATCAACAACTGCTACTTTTATATTTTCTCTATCATCACTTGAGACTAATTCGTTGACAGCTGATTGGACGGTCGAATTATCAGTTTACACAAAGTATGCGCAGCTTTTTGACGGGCGCTTTCTGCTTATGTTTTCGGAGATGGGTGCTTATGTAAGTACTCTAAGATCTTTAAAATGGAAAATAATAATTGTTCCTTTAATTGAATTAGTATTTAGATTTACATAACCGCAAACTACAACAAATTGAGCCGGATGATATATTGGTCGGATTCGATCTAACAGACAAACTTCTCTTTTTAGCTTTCAAACAGACCACAATTAAGGTAAGCATAAAAAAACCAATCACTTAAAGCACAAGAATAAACAAACGTAAATACTTACAGGTTTATGAATTGAGCTCCACAGCCGAAAAACTGATCTTTCAACTACTCTGCAAGGAAAATATAAAAAGTCGAAATACAATTAATAGTCTTACAGTCTCAAATGATGGTCAACTACTTTCCATTGGGTTTAGGAATGGGCATATTTGGGTAAAAACAGTAACCTACGCTTCCATATACCTAAGAATTATTAAAACCTTATTTCCTTGTAGATTTACACATATAAAGGGCCTGGCTTACAACGAGTTCATACCATAACTCAGGGCCACGAGCCCTGTGATGAAATGAAACTGCGTTTCTCGCCATGCAAACAAATTCTTGTCAGTTGCGCAGAGGTACTGTGTTTTTGGAACGTAAATCGTATGCTTGACAATCGAGCGAGTACCTATTACCTCAGCAGACGGCATAACCACAGCCAGCTTCAGCCCAAAGGCTGTGAAGAAGTCGATGCGTCTCCTTGGCCGGACATATCCGAGGATCTAAAAAATGCCAATCAATCGGCACCGTTGCGTGGACGCAAGAGTGCTGATAAAAGCAAAGCTTATCTTTGGACGAATAAACGGGGCATCGCCAAATTGCCCGAGTTGTTGGCGTCTATAAAATATGTCGGCAACATAGTTCGACATTTCTACACGAGTGCCGACTTTACTCAATTTTTTGCGATAGATGACGAGGGAGTTTTCTATCACCTAAAGGTATTCGAAAACCTAAGTCAACATACAGATGCAAATGCGAATACTCAACCATTGTGTGGGGTCGATCATGAGACTAGTATTAATCAGACTGAAAAACTTATATCGCCTGCCGTTGATTTGGACAGTCAGGATAATGAAGGTATCGATGTCGTCGGCAATTTCATATCTGCAGTAAACTCATGGACTGACGATCAATCGGATGTGATTTGACAGCAACTAAAATCATTTTGGCGAACAGAATATGGTCATCGATTTTTTCGAATCGCATTCATAGGGTTACTAACAGTATATTTCCTTATGACATTAGGGTTTTATTGCGTGATCTTCCAATAACACACATTTCTCTAAAACAAATCAAAGCTGCCGTGATGCAAGGTTATACCAATAGAGTGATATATATCATTTTGTATGCAATATATATTTAAAATGCTCGTTTTCGAACAAAGACAATTTATAATTAGTTACCTTATAAGATAATCTAAGTCAATTTAAAAGAAAAAAATTGTATTTAATAATTAAATCCAAAAGTTTTAGATCATTCTAAAAAAAATTAAGAAAACCGAAAAAGTTTTTTTTATTTTAAAACTAAAATTATAATTGGAATATTTTTGTTTGTTTGTTTGAAAAAATTCGGTAAATACCATGTAAAGTAAATTTTCAAATAGGCTGAGGTCCTGTTGAGGATTTAATTTATTAGATTGCTATATTGCTGTTGGCCGAGTATTCATTTGTTACATTGTGCAGTTATACTAAAGAGTATAAGTTAGTTGTTAACAAATTTCTTTAAAAATACTTCGTATTTAAATAATGGGTATTAACATAAATAGGTGTGCCCATATACAAATATTTTTTTTGGGGAAATGTAATTGACATTTAGCATTAGTGATGTCCCCGATATTTTTTAACGTTTTCGATGTATCGCACATCTCTAATAACAGCGTCCATTTTGAGTATAACAGTATCAATTTAGCATTTATTGCGTTCGGTCTGTGCGACAAAAGCAAAAAAAGGTTTTCAGCAATTTGTAATTGAAAAAATTTAGAAAGTAATGTTTATACATATGATAATAATATATAACTTTGTGCTCACATACGAGAACATGTGATAAGACCGTTTGCTTTACAACGCGTTAAAAAGAATGATGCGCAGTGCGCTAGGTATGAAATCGAGGCCCGTAAAAGAAAAAGGCAACAGAAGAGTGCGCGAGTGTGAGTGTATATAAACTAGCATATGAATTAATACATATATGTCTATATATGTATGCATATTTACTTGGTGAGTGTGATGATCCAAACAGAGGTGCGTTCGTGTCGTGCTTTTTTTTTGTATTCGCTGCACAATAAGTGTTTGTGTACGTTTATGCAATATAAATCTAACATTAATTAATTGATCGTATCAAATTGTTCACAAGTGTTTCAATAATCGACTTATAAATTTTCGGTAAATATTTAAAAACAATAATCGGAATTATATCAGAAATATGTTAGCAATAATGTTTGTGTTTGTGTCGCCCCGTGTCTAAATATTCGTCACGCCCGCACCTCTGGATTCAGCAGCACAGCAGAGCAAAACAATATGGCTGCCACCGCCACTTGTTGGATGTTGGAGCGTATTAACTATGCAGATTAAAGAACACTTTTTGTACTTATTTTAGTTAATATTACAAAAAAATATATTCGATGATCACGTTTGCATCCCCAATAGTTTTGAGCAGTATGTGAAACGTACAGAAAGAGTATGGGTATAAATGTATGTATACTCTTTCATACTAACACCCACAACGTCCGTGTGTGCAATCGTTTTCAATTAAAAAATTTGCATCTCAAAACGGAATGAGTCCTTCACTATTCAGGAGTGCATTGATAATGTCTCTGTTATTGTAACCGCATATTTACCATACATCGATTATAAAATATCAATTTTAATATATTTGTCTGGTCACTTTAGTATTTTTAAATCTGGCTGCAGCGCTTTTTTCGGTGAAACCAGTTCCTAGCGGGACACGCCTCCATTTGAAGTATTTTGCGTTTAGCAAAAACTAACTAACATACAACTTTAGCAACACGAACGCAAACTTAGCGCAAGTTTTAGAGAGTTCAAGAGCATAAAAAATAGGGCGCTATGGATTGCATAAATCTAATGCCATTACTCGTGCATTATTGTGCTTATTTTTCGTGACGTCAACACGTTCGAATTAATTCGTGTTAGAAAATTGAACTTCGTGCGTGTCCGTGTTAAGCCAGAAATCAGACTTCACGACTTTATATAGACATAAAACATAATTCAAGATTATTAATTACTATGCTGTACTATAGAATTAATAAGTTATTTTCAAAACTTAATCCAGAAATTCTGCGTGCATATTTAAAAATAGTTGCACTGTAAAAGAGAATGGGACGTGCTTCGAAAGAAATTTTAATTGCCCAAAACGTTTTCCGCTTGGATATTCATCGTGTTTCAGACGAGTTCAGTGCCTTTTTAGCTCCATAGACACTTGATGTTACTGTCGCCATTTGGATATTGAATAGTTTTTTACACATATGTGAATACGGATTTAATCGGCTTATTACAAGTTGCATTTCGCTGCCATATTTGGATATCTTATTGTAAAGGTCATTGCGAGACTCTCTATGGATGACCCATCAATCAAAAAACGGTAAGTTCAAGTGTAACCTTTCCATGGGCATATTCTGTTCTGTTACCTAAAACATGATGATAAACATGGAAAGTGAAGAGAAAGCTGACTTAGAAATACGCTGAATTCAGGCAAAAATTCCCTAAAACATATTCGTACTTATATATTAACTCATTTACAAAAGGAATAATAACTTTACAGCCAGAGGGAAGTGTCTACGTAATAATGCGTAATCAACGTGATTAACGTTTAAAGTGTAGGGGATATAAAACCATATAAAATACAAATGTTCTTATTAGGTATCGAAAACCGAGCCATTACAATACAAATATTCTTTTTAAAATATTGTATAAAATAAGTGCAATAAGAGTATTTATGATTCGGCGTATGCAATTGGTAAGAGCATTTGTGCCTATCAATTTGTTTGCAAACATATATGTGTACGTGTACGCAACAAATGTTATTGTAAAAAAGATTGCACCTTTCTGTTCTGAGTATGACGTCACATCCTTTTGTTTTTTTTAAATCTTTTACTAGTAAATTTATCATTGTGTAGATTATGAATGCAAGAATAAATATATTTACTGTTAAGTAACATGGAACCCATGAAATGTTCGGTCACAATCTATGACAATCGCGGATGCCCGTTTCGATCTCTTTCTGACTATTGAAACATTGTAATAGAGTATTGCCTCGCTTTACGCCCCTAACTCGTTCTAAACGCCGTAAACTAAAATTTTGTATACTCGTTCACGAAGTGAAACAAGTATATTGGTTGTGCAAAGTCCGTCATGTCCAAAAGAACTTTATTCGGTGCTACTAAAACTAGAGACTTGAAACGTGGAATGTATACTTGTAGCTATCTTCTTCAGAAAAAGTGTAAAAAATTTGGTATGTAGATTGCCAAAGATTGCGACGTTGACATCCCGACCACGCCCACTCAAACGCTCCCAGCCGCCCCGCCCAAAAAATCGAAAATACCTGTATCTCCCACAGTTTTTGAGCTAAACTCGTCACATTTCTCATATATATTACTGAAAAGAGCCCCCGTAATCCCAAAAATCAATATACTTAAAAGCAGAAATCGGTAATACGTGTATATTTCCCACAATTTTACAACTAGTCACCAAATTTGGTATGTAGATAGCTGTACTTAGATAGCCCCCAAAGATTAAGACCTGGTTTTAAAGCTAGAGTCCCCAAATTTGAAAGGTAGATTACTGGTCACTTCTTTTAAAGATCTTTAAACAAGTTTCCGCCCACGTCAACGGCTGGAGTATCTCCCTTAGTATTATAGTTAGAGACATTGATTTTACATTACTAATGACAGTCTCTAAAGACCGCACAAAAAATGTTTTGGATACGCACACTGGGGCGTGGCAAATCGATAAAATCCCTATATCTTGGGGCGGGTAAGCCCCGAAAATCCATATCTCCCACCATTTTAGAGCTAGAGTCACAAAATTTGGTAAGCAATTTTCTGATGACGTCCTCTAAATATAGATTTTGGTTATGCCCACTTCCGTCCCCACAAATTACAAAAATCGTTTTTTTTTTCAAAACAATAATATTAATATAATATTAATAATTAAGACCGTGAACGAGTGTTGCGCAGTCGGTTACGCCCGACTGCAACGTTCTTACTTGTCTTTACTTATACATTTCAAAGCTTAATCATAAATTAACAATAGAAAACGGACTTCAGTTAATACTTTTCGGATTTTAAAGTTACAAAAATAGGACGCTAATTGAATATAAAATTTTCATAGGCCGCTAAGCAAAAATTCTGTTAAAAGAGACGGGTATATTCACGATTGAGAGATTTAAATGTTGCGCAAAGAGCAGTTACGTTATTCGAAGCTGAAACAAAAGGGGGCGAAACCAAAAATCGATTTGCACCTTGTTTACAATTTTGACATATATACATATGTGCTGTGTGCAGTAATAATACGGATCTATGCCAAGTTTCATTAAGGTAAACAAGCTGTTTATTTTAGTCGTTACTTTAAGAGCAAAATTGTCGCTATTTCTATACAAACCCGCCGCGCGTACGTAAAATTGCGATATAGTGACGTCACAATATTAAGAGCTCTGAAGTATTTGCATAACCTGTGGCTCTCTCAATCGCTGGGTGTACTTGATTTCGACTCTAAATTCTAATATTGAACGACCGTAAAAGTTTTTCTCCTATAGTCAATCGGTCGAAAGTTGAGTTTTTGTTGCTTTGCTGACATCACCAATTACGAGTGTGATTACCCCAGCGCTTTGGCCAACAACATGACTTGTATAACAATTCAAAATTGGGTTACATTAAAAGTATCTGCGACAAGGATTATAAGAATGGCATAAATGTGTGAAAGTTTTTGTTTTTGACATCCTGCAACATTTATTCCGCTTCTATTTTCCTTAATCTTACAATTATACTTTAATAATTATGCTTAAATAATTTCCGAGATTACTGGTCGATTATAAAAATTAAAGACCTAAATATGGCTTTAGCAAAAAAAAATTAACTAAAAACATTCATTATGCATTTCTCTTGTTTTGTTTTGATATTTAAATATTATACAGATATCAGTGATAAAGAGAAAATTGTTGATATTATCGGTACGTTCATCGTATTTGCAGCTAGGATGTGTGCAAATTGTAGCTTAAATATAGTACGATACATTTTTGCGACAAAGAAATGTACGCAAATTAAATTGTATCTATTTTATTGCTAATTTAATTTGTGCTCAATTAAAAAAGGTCAAACAGTGGTCATTTTGTTTGGTGAGTTGATCTCGTGGCTTTGGCCGTGGCACTTGTTACAGGCATGATTTGTTTGATTGCGAGGTTTTGTCTATTCACCACAACTAAAACTACTAACCTTACACACACCCGCCCCACAGAAATAGCATTTGAATGTTATTACGGCTTAGCATCAGCGTTAGTTTTTTATTTCAGTGAGGGTCCCTATAATTGCATTGTACTATGTCAGAAAAACTACCCAGATGTTATTGTTCTGCGCTATTATTCAACTGGGAATGAAAAGACTTAACAGTCTCATCGAGTATTGCAAACACATTTGTGTACAAATATATTGAAATCATTGGAATTTGGCTGTAGTTACTACTTACTTAAATATATTTATTTATTGTCTATATTATAGATTAATTGATTTTGGTAACGACGACCATGAGTACGATGAGGTCCAAGAACTACCAGAGGAATCAAATAATCAGTTATTGCAGTCAACATCAACAACAACATCACAAAAAGGCAATATTGGAGACAACACTGTCACAACATCAAGTTCCATTGCTGGCGTTGGCGGCACAGCAACAGAGGAATTGCCGCCAGAGTTGCCACCTCCAAAGCAGAAATCTGTAAAAAATTCCAAAAACAAACAGAAGCAGAAATCAGCAAATAAATCAAAAATACCACGATCCCCGTCTCTGGCGAGCAGCTTTAGCAGTTTGGCAAGCAGCTTTAGTGGCATTCACAGCAATAATAATAACGTTCCACCACAGACGCCTCCATTACCGACCAGTTATCAGCATCAAAATAAAAATAAGGCAAAACTTATGAATGGTACGGAAAACAATGATGGTGCAAGTGCTAAGCCAGTGGCTGCACTTGCCATGGTCGGACCATCCAATAGTCCGGATTGGAAGAGCACCTGCAACAGCAATAAAATGGAAAGTGGTGTCCAAATAAGTCAAGTGCCCGCAGGTGATGACGAAGGCGGCACGAATTTAGAGTCTATCCCGTGTTCATCAGGAACGCGTCCTCAGATACAAATAACTTCAATCGCCCAAGTGCCTAAGCCACCAACTCCAAACCCAGCATCACCAAAAACTTTTCAGTATTTAACTTTAACTGTTCGTAAGGATGAGAATGGCTATGGCATGAAGGTAAGTAGATAGCAAATAATCTATCTTTATTTAAGCTTTTTATACCTTGAGTTGAGCTGAGTCGATTTAGATATGTCCGTCTGTCCGTCCATCTGTATGAATGCTAGACCCCTGAACTTTTAGCCCCAAATATACGCTATAAATTAAATTAAATATTTGAATTTTGAGGTATTCTAAATCGAAAACAATCTAATATAATTTTTAAAATATATTTGAAGTTTGACCCTGATCGATCGGAAAAACAAAAACAACCGTATTCCAGAAAAGTATTTTTATGTGTTGAAATGGGTCACTAAATGTAACATTTGTGAAAAAAAGTGTGATCTATAATTTTGTTTGAGTTGTGAGTTGACCCCCGGTTAGCTTTGTTTATTCATACAAATTAAGTCATAAATTACTGTTGGTAAATATATTTTATTATACGCAGGTCTCTGGCGATAATCCTGTTTTTGTGGAAAGCGTAAAGCCTGGCGGAGCTGCACAAATTGCTGGTTTAGTGTCCGGAGATATGATTTTAAAGGTTTGCAATTCACACAATGAAAATAAAACTAAATTTTTTTAAGAATTTATTTAAATATAAATTTTAAATGCGCCTGTTTATTTTTTTAGGTAAATGGACAAGAAGTGCGGCTTGAAAAACACCCGACTGTTGTGAGTTTGATTAAAGGTTTGTATATATTATTTGATAATATTCTTGTATTTTACACAAGGGTAACGGATGGTCAAGTTTATCCCTGTACTGCAAATTTTCGCTGCGTCAATTAGGTTTCGGTGAACGCATTCAGTTAAATTTCCTTTCTGCCACATGACTCGCTGGTTAAAATTCTTCCCTTTCGCAGATGCTCCTTGCTTCCGACCCCATCATGTTCGCCATGCTCCTTGGGACAGATTTTACAATGCTTAAACTTACGCTGTGTGTCTTCCAACTGTGCTACGGGCGTGTTATCAGATGAGACACGCTTTGGGCACTTGGGCTTATTATCCGACCATCCATCTGCCTCTCTGATGTCACATTTGGGGCATTTGCACTTTGGATCTGGAAGGTGACGGTATTGTGGTTCCAAACTATTAGAAGGCGGAATAGCTGAGGATTTCGGGCAAGGGCCCTCTTTGTTTGGCTTTTTGGGAGCATCTTTGGGCAAAAGCTCTTGGCATTTGCGTTTCGAATCAGAGTATGGTTCCATAGGCTGCACTAGAGCCTTTTCGTCAATACATGGTTTGCGCTCTTTCCTCGATTTTTCAATTTTTTCTGCACGTTGTTTTTGGTATTTCTCGTACTGTTCACGAACTCGTCTTCCTAATTCTCTTACATAGTATGGTACCTGTTCTAAGATGGCATGTATATACGTGGGAAACATATTGAGTAAGCCAACCAAAGTCATAACTGTTTGGTTATAATAGTAAACACCAAGATACGATTTCTCTCTCTGGGGTGGCAGGGGTGGTATGTGAATGTTAATGTATTCACATGTTTGCTTGGCATAGGGACTGAACCGCTTTGTTGTTTTGTTGTAAAAATCTTGTGCGTCGTCCGATGAATCCCAAATGTTGTATCGCCTTGTGGCTATTATAACAGCAATCACGGCTCCTGCGCGCAGTACAAGATCTATTGCCATTTTGAGGAAAGAGAGCAGTCAAATTTGGAAAAAGGTGAGAGGATTGGGCGATTCTATATATCTACTTCAAATTTTGACAGTATAAATATTTAGCCGCCTAAGCAAGTGCTCGTTTGCCACAAGTTATGTCATCCTTGATCTTTGGCAGTTTCATTGGGAGTTTGTCTTTGATGTTGACCGATTGGTAATTTTCAATTTCAATGCGGTGCTTGAAAGTATTGTCTTCAGCGGTGAGCCAAGAGTGATTTTGCCGATATATATCTTTGTTGTTCGTTGTAACCATGTTATCGTTTAATATATCTTTGGTATGCTTAACAAATTCACATGTCCAGTCGGGCAGACGGTAGGAAAAGTAAAGTCCTCGTTTAATTGCATTATTATAGTTTCGTTGTGATACGAAACAGCAGCTATAATCGGGGAAAAGTGCTGACTTTTCAAATCTACTGCCAGAACTACTGGTGTTGTGTTTCAACCGTTTTGACATACGCTCGGTTAATTCATAGGCCACATCCGGCTCCGCCCAAACACCTATGTGCGATGTATACAACAAAATTCCTGTGAGAAAGCCCAAGCGAGTAAGAAATTTATATGCCATATTAATGGTCATGTATTTGAATAAGTCCAATGAACCGAATTTTTGTATTTACATTTAGACCGACAGATATATTGCCTAAATTTATTTTTGATTTTGCCAGATTAACGATCGCCTACTCCTATGAATCACCATTAAAAAACTGATTGATAGTCTTCTGTACATCTTCCGTAAAGCGATGACAGTATTGAGGTGCTCTGTTGGCTGCTAGAAAGCCTTCTTTTATGGTATCATTCCAGGCATCGACGCAAGTTTCCCGCCATGGCTTCGTGGGCTCCTCGCTTATTTTACAATACTTATTACAATATGTTTTTTTAAGGTCCTCCGTATAGGGTTTTATTTGAAATTTAATATCGTCGTATATTGAAGCTGTCGTCTCGGGGCCATCCCAAACACCTAGATCTTTAGTAAGCCAGACTGTGCCAGCTACAAGAGCTAATTTAATGAGCATCATAAGGGCCATTGATCCGATTGCTAACAATTTTATGTAGCGGACGAAAATTGCCAAAGGTTTTGAAAAATGTGTAGTTTTTATGAAACCAAAAAATAATTAAATTGGATTATGAACACCGCCTACTTGTCACCCTTAAAAAATTGACGAAGACTTTCCCCCATGAGACCCGCGAAGCGCCGCCAGTGGCCAGGAAGTTTTTGAATTGTCTTTACGGATTCATGCCAGGCTAATGTAAATTCTTTGCCCCAAGAGTTTGGCTCTTTCGACTTACATGTGCAATTTGGCTTATGATTGGTTTTTAAGCAATTAGTCGTATGTATTGGGTCCTCTTTATCGTCTTTATCTAATTTTACATGCTTTGGCGGTATATTTGGATTATTATTATCGTTTTCCCTGCTTTCTAGTTGCTCAATATTTTGCGCTACTCCACGTTGCTTATCCCAAAAACCTAGTTCTTTGGTTAAATACAACGGTCCACATGTTAATACAAACTTCATAAAAGTTGTTAAGGCCATTACCGAAATGATTCTTGAGAAAATATAAAGTTATATGATAAATTTTGATTTTTGACAATATTAATAACGCCTATCCATCCTGAAATATAAATATTTTAAAAAGCTTCCACAATTGTTGAACTGGCTGTAAAGCGCAGTCAGAAGATGACTAGGCCTACATCCGTGGGCATTGTGCCAACGACACCGATACTTTCGGGACGCGATCGCACAGCTTCAATAACTGGTCCCCAGCCTGTAGATGTAAGTAACTTTATTTATGTCAACATTTCCGTTCTTACATTTGTGTTTCAATCGCAGAGTATCAAACGAAGAGAGATGGAAACGTACAAGATACAAACATTACAAAAAATGTTAGAGCAAGAGAAATTGAATTTGGAGCGTCTTAAAGCCGATACAAACAATCCCAGCTATAAACTGTCCGAGGCAAACATACGAAAACTTCGTGAACAACTACGTCAAGTGGGGGCTGAGGTATGTAAATTTTTGTTTTAAATTCTGTACCTGTTCGTATTAGTGTACATATATGCATACTTATTCATATACATGTTATATAAATTCTATATAGTAATGTATATTGTTGATGTCAATCTTCGCATGTATACAATTCTATATTGTAATATTACTTATGAAAACTTTCACTTCATATATATTGTTTTCTGTCTGCAAGTTCTTTAAAAATGTTTTACGCTAACGCATATATAAACACAAATGCTAAATTTATATGACAGTACACACCATTCCTTCATTAACCTTCTTGTGCCAGTGGAGAGATTTTTCCATTTTATATGTCTTCAAATTAAATTACATACGCATGTGTTGTTCAAGCTGTTATTGAATTACGCACTAATTCATTTGCATAGTTTTAAAGTGTTAAAAGTGTTGCCAAAAATTTAGTAGCCTAACTAAAAGTATCCAAATTTTCAGGAACTGCTTCAATCTAGATTATTTAATTATTGTGATAAAATTCCAATTATAAAATATAAAAGAAAACACATTTTTGTAGAGAAATATATGAGTTGCACATCGAAAAGAAATGTATTACATATATTCTTTTGGTTTAACTTAATTCAAATTATTCATATTTATTATTTTTTAACTGATTCTTATCCATTAGACAGAAAAGAGGTTTACTAAGATTCTGCATTATTTGTTATTAATTGCAAATATAGAATTATTTAGTACGTACAATTTAGATTGTTAGATTAAACTCACAAAACCTTATGCACACCATATGTTTTACTCGTTCACGAAGTGAAAAGAGTATTTTGGGGTTCTGCAATGTCCGTCGCCCCACGCAATTTTGTCGACACTCTTGAAGCTAGAGACTTGAAGCTTGAAATTTATACTTGTGTATATTCGCGCCAAATAAAATGTTAAAATGTTATAAAATACAAAAATCGATATTTCACTGCTTTTAGATAATCAATTAGACCGTTTTCGACAGTTTTGATTGTTATAACACCGTGAACAAAGTATTGAACCTTATTGTAAATCGAGAAACGTAAAAATAAAAATATAGGAATGGTATTTATATGAAACTTGATAAAAGTAAATAGCAAAAATGAAATAATAAAGTTGAAGTTAAAAGGTATTGTTTATTTTTAAACAAATAATGCTACCAAAAAAGTGCAGACAGACATTTTGTAGCGTTATATTGGGCGTTGATCAACACATATGCTGATCCACTGGCACGGTTATTTGTAAATGTGTACATCTGTATATACATATGTATGTATATGCCTACGAACTAATTTTAAATACGTGTAAAATCTGAATTTTGATCAATTTACTAAATTGACTTCAGGATACGCCAACAATTAAATGTCAAGCAGCTGCAAGCGAGAAAAATACTGAATTACTAATGCACAATCAAATTCAAAATTTGTCTGCCGTCACTCCCCATCAAAATCAGCAACACCATCTTCACAACAACAACAACAATCATCACCAGCAACAGGCTAGCACACCACAGTCGCAACCAACACAACACACATCACCCGCATTCCTATCGCTACTGCCACGTTCACTTTCGTCGCTTTCGCTGGGCACGCGAAAGAACAAGATTGACAAAGAGTTGCTAACCTCGACACTTAACAATACAACGGACCTGTTACCTCATCAACGAACTCCAGATGCTTTTAATCCAATGTCGCAGTCGCTATACCACCACATCCATACGAACATCCCAAATATGCCACAGAATACACAGCGCAGTTTGCAACAGCAATATGTTTATCAGCAGCAGCAACGCTTTAAAGAAACGTTGAAATCAACATCGGGATCGAAAAGTAAAAATATGTTTTCAATATCAAAGAGTTTAATCGAGGAAGACATACCGCCGCCCCTACCACAAAGAAATCCAACCAGGCAACTAACCTTGGATCTGAACAATTCAAACAGTATCCACCTGTTTTCACCGATTTCCGACTTGGATCGTGCTGGGAGTCCTCAACGCAGTTCACCGCAGCTAAAATCAAATGCTAACGACGGCAGTGGCACTCCATTCAATATCAATAATAATAACAGCAATGGCAAGGCGAAGCGATCAAAAGTCAAAACTAAAGCATTATCGGATCCAAAAATGACAACGCAAATGTTTTTACAAATGGAAACTACCAATAGGTCCGTTGCAACTGAGGATGTCAGCCATAGTGGCAGTGTCGAAGTAGACTCTGTTCCACCGCCACTGCCTCCACGGCAGCCGGGCATGTTGTCGGAGGACCAAATTCGTGGCAGCTGCCAGAACCTTAATAATGGACGTGCACAACCAAATTCTTTAGGTTCTGTTTACAATTACCCACTTGTTTCAACATGCACTGCAATTCAAAGCGATAATATGAAGGCTGCCTTTCCACTATCGCAACGCCCAAACATAGTAAAGAAATTACAGCAGAACCAACAACAACAACAACACCAGTCACTAGGCGGTGTGTCCACTGCAGTAAGTAATCAAAAATTCACCTACATTCATTGCAACTCACTTAATTCTTTACAACGCCAATCGTTTAGCTATTGCTCATTATTTTTACCCTGTGCCCATTAAAATAGTTTACAAATGTATAATGGTTTTTGTACAAATGTATGTAACAGGTATATAATAATATTATTATATTATTATATATATATATATAGCTGAGTCGATCAAGTCACGTCCGTCCGTCTTAAAAAGTATAAGAGCTAGATGCACAAATTTTAATTATACTTCCTTGTAAATACGCAAATCAACTTTATTTCAAAATATCGATATATATATTAATATATAATATCGATAAATATTTACACATTTTTTATATTTAAGTTATACATTTCAAGAAGTATTTATAGCGTTTTGGGGCAGCTTGCGCTGTGTGTGTGTATTTGTGCTTATCTATGCATGTTTGTCGATGTAAGCACAAATGCATGCTACGAAGTCACGCGGCTGGGTACAGGGTATTTCTTTGTCGGGCACTCTCGACAAGACAGCTTAATTGTTTTTCCCTGCTTTTAGGTTACTGATTTCTTTGGCAAACATGCTGAAAGTTCAATTCTTTGCTTTATCATTTGCGAACGTGTTCATAGTTTTTCAGCGTCCTCAAGTTTTTCTATGTTATCATATTTACCGAGAACCACCATAAGTCATAACAAATATCTTCATTCAAAAGACATTACAAAATTGAAAAGGATATACTTATGTACAAAATTTAAGTATTTCATAAGATATAGTTAAGATTTATTTTTTCAAGTGGTAACCGTGCAAGGTTTAACTCAGTATTTAATTATAACTTAGTATGCTCAAGTTATAAATATTTATTTATTTACTTACTTTATTAACGTATTGAAAAAGCTAATCCAACAAATACATGTGTGTATGTGCTTTAGTGAAAAGGTCAACGGACTTGATTATATTTATTCTTCGTTCACTAAAGCTCGGAAGTTATCGCCGTAAAGAACGCAGCTTTTACCTATAATGTGCCTTTTTTCTTACATGCCACAAAACAAACACATTTTTTTTTGCTCTAATAACTTGGTACACAAAAATTTATATTTTTGCAAAAAATGCTTGACAAAGAGATATATGAATTTTGCCTAAATATCCTCTTTATAAATATGTGCAAGAAGAAGTTATGGTAACCTGTACATTATTATAGGAACTATATTATTGTTTCATGTTTATTTTGCGAAATTCTCATATGTATATACATACAGCTATACAAATGCACAAATATGAAGATGGTGATAAGCTTACATTATATGTGTGTTTATGTGCATAACAAATAATATATTTTTTTAATATAGCACGTTTCAATAAATTTATTTGTTTTTTTTGTAATTTTACGTAAATATATACATATTTATGGACTTTCTTTTTGAAATTAATATTACAATTTTTTCTTTTTGATAGGTTCTAGGTCAAACACCCCAGCTAAATCAAATGAAACATCGACGGGTCGGTTCTTCACCGGACAATATGCATCCCAGACACCCGGGTAAAAATTAAATTTGTTTTGTTGTTTGTATGTAAAAAAATCTGCAAAGTTGACACTTGTTGTCACATGTTTATGGGTGTTTGTAAAAACAGATTACTGATAACCGCAGAATTTCTGATTCGTAGTTTGTAACGTCACTTATGGTATTTTTGTGTGTTTGAAACATTTCAGATAGATTAGTGAAAACAACCTCCGGCTCTTGGGAGATCGTCGAAAAAGAAACTGAGATAACGCCACCAGGTACTCCACCGCCGCCTTACTTAACCAGCTCACACATGCCCGTACCTGAAGATCCAAATGAAAACTGCAGTGGCGGAGCGGGAATCTTTATAGAGTCGCATCACTTTACACCCATGGCATGCGCAACGTCACCTTCGCAGCAGCATCTACATTCCAGCCGTATACAGGCGGCTCAATCAACTGACACCCAGAAGGAAATTATTTCAATGGAGGATGAGAACTCTTCAGATCAGGAAGAACCATTTATTGATGAGAATGGACCATTTAACAATTTAACACGGCTGCTTGAGTCCGAAAACGTTGTCTTTCTAGCTGTCTTCCTTAACTACGTTTTGTCTAATTCAGAGCCAGCGCCACTTCTTTTCTACTTAATAACTGAACTATACAAGGAGGGTACTTCCAAAGACATGCGGAAGTGGGCTTATGAAATACATTCAACTTTCCTTGTACCGCGTGCACCCCTCTCTTGGTATCGCCAAGACGAGTCTTTAGCAAGGGAAGTTGATAATGTGTTACAGTTGGAATTTGACAAAGTAGAAATTTTGCGAACTGTGTTCTTGCGCAGTCGCAAACGAGCTAAGGACCTCATCAGTGAGCAGTTACGGGAATTTCAGCAGAAGCGCACTGCCGGGCTGGGAACCATATATGGACCTACCGACGACAAGCTTGCCGAGGCAAAAGGTGACAAGCAAAGGGAACAAATTATCGACAAATACCTGATGCCGAACCTGCAGTCGTTAATGTAAATACTTATTGTCACTGTCTCTTGCATTGTGTTTAACTTGACTGTTTATAGTGAAGAGTTTGAAAAGGATTTGCCACAAGAAGATGCACGGAAATTAGCCCTATGTTCTGCTCTTTCAACAGTTATACATCGCATATTTACTACGCGTTCGCACCCAAACAGTATAGTGGACCGTGTTCACCATTTTGTTAGTCGCGAAAAGAGTTTCAAATCGCGCTTAATGGGTAAAAATCGAAAGGTTTGTTCATTTTGATTCAAATATATATAATTAGTATATTTAAATGCAAATAGTAAAACTATTACCATTTGAGAATGTATTTTTATTTTGTCATAAAATACTTTAACTTACGTAAGGAGCAATGTTCGATTCTTTTAATCAAAACTGCAAATATGAAATAATTTTTTGATGGTTCGGTTCATGATAAACCAATGTTTTGTGAACTAGGTTTTGCATATCCCTAAGCTCAGATTTTGGTTAAAACCTTGGTTCGTAACATATACTTGTTTTATGTACAACTTTGTATAATATTTGTATATTTATATATATTATATTTGTATAACATTTCCACTAGATGATTGTACGGGGTCATCCATTAGTATTACGACAATACTACGAAGTGACACATTGTAATCATTGTCAAACGATTATATGGGGTGTGAGCCCGCAAGGTTATCATTGCACAGGTAAAGTTACATAATGTGGAACCTCTTTTACAATGTAAAGCTATCATGGACTATTCGCGTTTTAACTTTAGATTGTAAATTGAACATTCACCGTCCTTGTTCGAAAGTTCTAGACGAAAGTTGCCCGGGACCACTTCCTCAAGCAAAACGACACCCGCACAACGACAATAAAATCAGTAAATTTATGGGAAAAATAAGACCTCGGACGAGCGATTTTATAGCAAGTGAGTTTGTAGTGTAACAGAAATTGTTTGATATTACCTTAACTGATTTTATAAATTTCAGATGAGAAGCGCGCTCGTCAGGATGAGGACATGGATGCTGACATAAGCAACGGTAAGTGCTGATGCTGACATGGTGAAACAATCTTGTCTGTTGTCATTTAATGAGAATCGCGATACCATATGATTTTAGCTACTGGTAGTAGAGGTAGGCATGGGTCGTGCCGAGCTTTGTGACCTTTATGCTAAATTTTCAGGCTTCGTGCCTAAATATAAATTTTTGGGCCGGACCGGGTCAGGCACGTGCCTAATTTTAAGGCACGAAACACACCAAAGTCCCTAATATTAACGCAGTTAAATCATACGTTTAGATTTTTCATGTAACTTTCGCAATTTTAGTATTTTAAAGGGTATTTTCAACATATTCAAACATTCTAAATGATAGACGAACTAGATTATTAAACTCTAATACCAATACAAGTTTATTTTTTATATACAAATTTGAACCTTACAACTAAGGGTTTGGGTCAGCCCGGGCCGAACCCAGGCCGTGCTCGTGCTTTTTTTTATTTCGTGAATTTCGGGCTCGGGCCGTTCCGGATCTCAAAAATGAGAACTGTGCTTTTCTAACTGGTTGTCATATTAATAAATAATTTATTAATGCATATGAGATATTTATATGTATATTTAAGAGTTTTCAAGAAAATAAGCGACATTTTTTCATCAGTGTGAACAGCTAAACAAATTTCAGGCTGGCCTTCTTGATAAAATTGTGCATAGACCAGTATTTTTACTGCTGACAATGCATATGTCAGAATCTACGGGCAATGAGGCTAGTTTTTAAAGGTTTTTTGGTTTTTATTTCTTTGCTAAAGGTATTTGTCGCGATATATGTACGTGCAGAAGAAGACATCTTCAATCCTATATTTTATATACTTTATCAGCATCAAAGCTGTGACGATATAACCGCCTATCTATCTGCTATTTTTTATTCGAACTAGCCAGATTAATAGTTATCTTCTGGCAAATCTCCTACATTATACAGTCCCGTAGAAACGCTTGGTTAAACAAGATGGCCCTAGTCGGGTGCCCCCGACTAGGAGATACCCTGAACCCAGCGGCGAGCTGTCGTTACATACATTTAAAGCTCTTTGCATTCATACACACATTCACAAAGTAACATATTGTGTGTATGAATGCAAAGAGCTTTAACATTTATTTAAAGTAATATCACGTTGATTGTTTTCATACTTTGCATATGACTTTTCCCTAATAATTTTTCAGTGGCAAATGGTTTCCACATATTCAATAAATACAATACACTGTACACTGGCACGCTTTTCCATTTGATCGTGACTAGATACATATTCGTTCAGAAACCAGCACGCTAGCAAATTCGTGGCACGTTTAGCTGTTATCTTTCATTTTTGTTTAATTTTTTACGTAATCTGTCGCGTTTTAGTTCGCTAAAATTGTACTATTACGCGATGTGCAATTTCAATATGTAAATACACTGTTCAAGTGCTGAAGTATAGTATAGTGAATTAAATAAGAATTACTTTTTCTGGATCGAGCAGAAAGTTATAGATGCATTATATAATACTTGCGTTTATAATTAAAAGCTTTGTGCTTTGAGCAACCTAGTACAGCTTATGTATGTATGTATGTATGTAGTGTACATACAAGAAAAATACATACATAAAAGGGAATTTTTTGTTCTTTATAGAACTTTGTTTATCTTTCTTGAATAATAAACACATGAATTGTATATGTATTCACCATATGTATGTATGTTTATAAATTAACCGATAAAAGCAATGTAGGAACAGCCAAACCACTGCTGAAAATAAATTAATTGTAACCGAATGAGCTCAACTAATCGATACCCTGTGTCCAGCTGCATGTTAGTTTGTAGGCTTTTACAAATGTGTAAGAACTCAAACTGAGTATTTTATGCTGCGCAAAGTTCCTGATAATAATAATAATAACTTTTGTTTTTATTACTTTACCGCTTAGTATTACTACAAAAATAAAAAATAAACCTTACCTGTCTATAATAGTTAAGAAACTATGTGCTAAACATTTGTATCCTGGGACTCTTGTGCCATTTACAGTCAGACAGAAAGTTGGTCATGCCAATATTAAGTCGGACGATTATTGTTGCTATTAATATTGATTAATATTTTCACTACTACTTCAATAGCAATAGTTACCTGAATGTGTCTTTCGAAGATAGCCAATTCTTCATATCATATCACATGTCAGGATCGACGCTCAAATCAATAGAGCGATATAATTGTGTTCGTCTGTATTTATTTGCACACGTCACATAATAAAATGAATAATAATAATTTCGCATTAAAACAAAAATACTTACAAATTTTATTTTAAAGAAGACGGGGTAATTCAGTATCTTGTATCTTTAGTGTAAAATAATTTTTTTACTCGTTCAGGAAGTGAAACGAGTATATTGGGTTTGTGAAATATCCGATAATATGAAGACCATTTTTTTCGTATATACCCGCGTCAGATTAAATGTTAAGATTTTTTGGCTACGCCCACTGGAGGCGTGGCAATTCGGGCAAAAGAGCTAAAGCCATCAAAATTGGTTTAATATGTTCTCGTAAACCATACGCAGATCAAGAACATTTTGGATAGCTCCCTCCACTCGCCCTAAACATTAAAAAACGCAATTCAAGTACTACAGATTTCCATTTTAGTTTGTACATAGATTTAAATGCTCTTGCTAAGTCGTGAGAAATTCATAAGGATCATACGTTAATTGAGCAGTTATCCAAGAATTTAGTTTTCATAGTGGATAAATATCACGGTCTCAAGTTTCTTCGCGCTTGCAAACAAACAGACTGATAAAAGTTCAATAATATGAATACTCTAATTGTGTTGAAAGTACGGATGTGCGAATTACATACAAACATATGTATTTTGCTTATTTGTTAAAGTAGATGTAGGCATAGGTAAAATATTAAACATACGACTCATACCAGCACGGGTCCAAAAACTTATTTAGTATTTGCTCTAATAGTGTCCAAATAGAACCAAAAAAGCCGATGTAAGACAAACTTAATGCATTTATTTAGAAAATCTCTGCATTTGGGATAAATTAAGTAATATAAATTGTAAATTTGAGTAATATTTTAAACTGTAGCTTTTAAAGCTCTCGGGTATTTTATCAAATAGCTTTGCCAGAAACCATATTTTTTCAAGTTGTCAATTTCAAGCTTTAAGCTTTTCAGGGATAATTTAATGGTATTTCCCGAAAGAAGCTTTTGCTTTATATGTTTAATTATAGCGTTGCAAGTATTGTGCTTTTGTTACTTTGCGAAGCAATATAGATATGTTTACATCGTGTATTTTTTATCAACGGTAAATTTTTGACTTTACAAATCGTTAAAAAACAAAACCTATTTGTGTATTATTTGGATTTGAAAATTCAAGAAATTATATTCTCGTACTCTGGTCTCACAATTTTGTTTTGTTTTTGAATATACAATTTTAAACGCGTAATAACATCTAATCAACGTAATAAAAAGGCACTGGAAATAGATTTATAGTGAATAAAAATAGCGTAATGGAAAACTGGAAAAAAGAGTGGAACATGTGTGCAATATATTGTAATTCTAAAGTGTAAGGAAGATGTTGTTTTTTAAATGCTGTACTTTAAACTGAATGGAATAGTATTTGACATATACTTGTACATTTTTGTACTTACATATGCCTGTACAGTTCATTTGCCAAGTTTTAAAAATAGATTTATGGTTGAAATATTAAAAATCGGATGCTTTTAAGCAAAAGTTAATTTTAAATATGTAATGTATGTATGTGTATTAAGATGTTAAAGTAAATTTATTTACAAAAATTCTAAAATATCAATACAGGTATTCATATACATACATACTCATATTTATTCACATGTTAAGGAGCTTGTCGAAGGTGCTTGACTATTTGAAATCTTCAACTCATATGTGCATTGATATGATACATATATATTAAATACAAAGATAAATATATATATAAATATATACATGGACTGCACGATACATATTTAAAGCAATGACGGCGTCAGTTTTTCGATGTGGAAAATTTGTTTGGCAATGCATGAAATAAATGTGTGTCTGCAATATTTTTCTAATCTGCAGACAATTGTCAAATTTGCTTTGAAAAATAACCTTATTAAAAAACATCAAAAGTGATAAATAAAGCAAGCATCTTTTGTTATAACCATTGTTAAATAGCACCGTATACACATTTGGCGATATATTTCTACCCATGGTTACATACATGAATGATTATTTCGCTGCTGGTTGTTAAGTGTCGGCATTGCTGCCTCTATAAACAAAAAGTAATGCATGCTTTTATAACAGCTATTTAAAATATTAATCCGATCCGTTCAACTCCAACAAGTTCCTTCTAATAACCTTAAAATTAAGAGACAAGTTTGCATAGAATCAGACAGACAAAGCTCAGCTCCTCGGTCAGATCAAAAACAAATTTTGGCTTTATAGATTTGTCTACTCAATGTCTCCTCTCCTGTCTTGTCCCAAAAACAAATCAAAGTGTATATGCATGTATATATGATACGCAAGTGCCGCCGATAAGATAATATGAGATTAGATATTTAATAATAAAGTGCTTTTGAATTTTTTTTAGATCGCATACACCAATCATCAATAGTTCGTCAACCTTCAGACCGCAGGCTTGATGTTAACATATCGTTTCGCTCTAATGGCAATACATCCAGTAGCACCTCTGTGCTTAACACTAGCGATTTGCAGAGTTCTCTTCACGCTGCTAGCAAT
Organism: Drosophila colorata; assembly: GCA_035041545.1. Taxonomy (NCBI): domain Eukaryota; kingdom Metazoa; phylum Arthropoda; class Insecta; order Diptera; family Drosophilidae; genus Drosophila; species Drosophila colorata. The sequence goes on from JAWNLD010000233.1 coordinate 1,752,157, forward strand.
GCCAACGAGAGTGCTATCAGTAGTGGTGGTTATATAGATCTTACAACGAGCTCGGGATCTGCGACAACATCTAATTGCTTGACAGGCGGGATCGGCATGACCTCTATAAGCGATTTAAATGTACCCGAATCAACTGAGTGTAAGGATGTGCGGAGGGAAACGTAAGTGGTCGTGCAAGCATTGAAGCAATGCGAATAACAACTAATCGCCAAATTTGTTTCACATTTAGCAGCTTTCACCAGCAACACAAAAGCGCACCAGTGTCAGTTAATCGCTCAGAGTCGTACAAGGAACGTTTATCAAACAAGCGAATTCGTAATAGCCGTCGAAAAACTTCGGACCCAAGTTTATCGTCGCGTGTTAGGTAAGGAAACTTTAAGATTACAAATACCGGGCATTTCCCGATTTATTAAAATTTTAAATCAGTTTTCAATAACTGAAACTGTTTACACAAAAAAAAAATATTATTTGTATGAAAAGTGATGACGCTTTTGTACATGGACACGGCTAGATCAACTATGATATTACATATATATACAAATATACGTATTTGTGTATATTAATTATTAATATTCTTGTGTGATAATATTAATACATATATTAATATTCAGTGCTATTTATTGAACTAACTTGTTAATACCTTCATTAACATTGTAATTTAGCTTTTAGAATTATGTATTATAAAAATTAACTTACATCTAGTATTAGTAGCTAGTACTTATATATTCACAGTATAATGACACCATTGTATGTGTTGACACCACTTAATAGAAAACCGGGATCCAGCCTTGGTTGCGATTTTGTTTATATTATTTTAATATTGCTTTTTGAGCTGGGGCATGTGTTCCCCAAACACAAGTGTGCATAGGAGGGTATTGCATGAAGAAGTGCGAGCAACCACCAGGTGTGAAATCAATTATATTAGCCGTTCTCTAAGGGTCATTGTGTGGCCTGTGTATTAAAATGCCTGACCGCATAATGTGGGCCACGTCTGACTATCACATCAGTTTTCCTTCCGTTTCTTTATTAAACTGTCTCACTTATTGACCGGTTGAGGGGCTCAGATATTATCTTACCGACAATCCCCAACTTTAAATCAACATTACGAATTAGACTTATTGTCTGGCTGCACCTCTTTCGTTCATATATGTATATTCATTGGCAGTATTCGCGCTCAATTCAACTAGAACGGAGCTGCAACGACGCCAACACATACCAATAAATACAATATAAATCGAAGAAAAGTTCAAAAAATTAAAACTTTTCCTGTAGGTCACCATGAAAAGCAAAGTTCGTTATCATCGTAGTAAAAGTTTTAAGGAGACTGTTACCCATAATTATGACAAGTAAGTGCATTAATAAGGTTGCATTTTTGAGCTGACTAATGGTCCTCAAAATCCATATCATGTGAAAACAAGTTAACGATTTATTTACCAAAGAAAACTGTTGAAAGGGGCATAATGAAGTTGTAAAAATATATGTAACAGCTAGAAAGAGGGTAATTCCCATAATTGTATTGATTTGGACGACTATCTGAGTCAACTTTTCTGTGTGTCTGTTTAGCAGTCAATAAACAATATACTTAATGGCGTCGGAGGTACTTTCTTTTGACTGTTCAAAAACATAAAAAAACTTATTTCATTATTGGTTGTATATATACACGATTTAATTTCTAAGACCGACACACATTGCACAAAACCAATATTATTATTTTTTACTTTGTGAAGAGAGTAATAAAAATATCCTATTACTAACAATCTGTTAATGAATATAAACATTTTAAATTTGGAAGGATAAATTTATGGTATCTTCTACATATATTCATCAGATTATTTCTTAAGAACTCATATAAAATTATAATTCAATTTTTTGCAAAAATTGGTTCGAAACCCATGCTAGTGAATGGATGTTGGGTTATTTTTACTAAAGAGTGCTATTTATAAAGTTTTAATAATAATAACATTAAACAATTAAATTATTTTAAAAACATCAATGCAAACTCTGTTAAAATGAAAAGAAGAAACCTAATTTAAACAAAAACATTAAATTTACAGTGATGACCAAGCAGACCTCGGCCTTTCAACTTCCAACTACACGGGAAGCTCAAATTCTAGTCTTTCATCGGGAGGCGGCTCTGATAGTCCAAGTACCTCAATGGAACAGGTTGCTAGTGGAATTGCCGTAGCACCTGTTGGTACAAACGTTCCATCGAGTGCAGCTAATTTCCATCAGCATCCACATATTCTTATGCAGCAGCACGCAAATCAACACAGTCAACAGGACTCCTTTCAAGGCAGCGTGGGAAGTAGCAGCAGTGCTAGCAACACAAGTTTCTGGAATGCCGGACACCCTTTACAGCGCCAATGGAATTTTGATAGCGATGATGACGATTTCAACGAAACCGACTGGAGTTCGATTGTTGCAGTCGAAATGCTTGCCGCGCTATCGGATGCTGAAAAAAAGCGCCAAGAAATTATAAATGGTAAGCCTAAAACAATGAGCTTTGCTTCAAATTCAGATCAGCGTCTAATTTGGGTTACTTTATGTCATACGCAGAAATCTATCAAACTGAACGTAATCACGTCCGCACTCTCAAATTGTTGGATCGCTTGTTCTTTCTGCCTCTCTATGACAGTGGTCTACTTTCCCAAGACCATTTGCTGCTATTATTTCCATCTGCACTGCTATCCTTGCGGGAGCTTCACGGTGGCTTTGAGCAAAAGCTTAAACAACGTCGCGTAGAACATAATCACGTTGTGAAACACATTGGTGATTTGCTGTCAAATATGTTTGATGGCCAAGCTGGTGAGGTGCTTTGTGAACATGCTGCTCAGTTTTGCGCTCGTCAGCAAATAGCACTGGAGGCACTAAAAGAAAAACGACATAAGGACGAGCAATTGCAAAAATTGCTTAAAAATCAGAGTCGCATAAGGCGTGCCGTCGACTAGAGCTTAAGGATTTATTGCCCACGGTATTACAGCGACTGACCAAATATCCTCTGTTGTTTGAGAATCTTTATAAGGTAACTGTTCGAGTTCTGCCCGAAAACACAACTGAAGCAGACGCCATACAGCGCGCCGTGGAATCATCAAAGAAGATTCTTGTCGAAGTAAATAAGGCTGTAAAAACAGCCGAGGATGCTCACAAGTAAGTCATATCTAGCATTTAAATAAAATTTAATGTATTAAATATGTTTCTCTAAATACCTTTTAAAAAGACTTCAGAACATTCAGCGTAAACTGGACAAGTCTTCATATGATAAGGATGAGTTTAAAAAACTAGACCTGACGCAACATCGTCTTGTACATGACGGAAACCTAACAATGAAAAAGAATCCCAGTATACAGCTCCATGGATTGCTTTTTGAGAACTTGATAGTTTTGCTTACAAAACAGGTAAGTCGAAATACCATTTTCTTTGTGGATATTTTGATTTCTGTTTATAACGATATGCTCTCTTCTTGGATATGCTCTCTTGCAGGACGATAAATATTTACTAAAAAACCTGCATACTCCACTAGCGGTGAGCAACAAGCCTGTAAGCCCCATTATGAATATCGACTCGGAGACATTAGTGCGTCAGGAAGCCGCTGATAAAAACTCGTTCTTTTTAATTAAGACAAAGACATCTCAAATGCTAGAGCTTCGCGCGCCTAGCAGCTCTGAGTGCAAAACGTAAGTGCTGTAATATTTATACCCCGACTAACTAAAATTGTCATTAAAGTGTATCATTAAAAAAAGCAAGTATTTGTTTTAATGATCAGGAAAAAGGTTTCAAAGTTTCTATTGAAACTAAACAGCTCAGCTTAGTTATCATGATAAACTGTGCATAGTCCTTTTTTTTATAGTAATATAGCTCACGTATAATGATTGTTATTGTGCTTTTACAATATTTATTTATTTATTATTTAATGTTTGAGTAATTTATCGATAATTGACGTAACTTAACAAATACGTTGTGTGGCTAAGATCCATATTATATCGTATATTACCATATCTGTAAAGATATTTAATTCTCGGCAACCTAAAAATTTGTTTCTTATTAAATGCTAATATTACTGTTTGGTTGATTATTAAAGTACTGTTAAATTCGCGTGACTTTCCATTAGTTTTCTGTTACTGGCCAACATTTTTGGTGGCATCTGTCGTAAGTCTTTAAATTGCCTTCCAGCCTGCCTAACTATTACGTTTGGAACGGCAGTTTGAATTAGAATATATGTGCATATGTAAGTGTTATAATATATATCGTACAATATATGCATATTTCCCTTTGACTTTTCAGGTGGTTTAAACACATATCTGACGCTGCTGCACAACAGCATAAGCCTCGGGCTAAGAATGCCAACAGTCAAGATGCGCCATGCGACGATCCTGTTACCCCTACAACTTCGCAGCCACAGACCAGAGAATCGGTGGACCAAACACCTGACCGTTCGCAACCCACCAGCGCCACTGCAACTGCAACTACAACACCTCTGGCACCGCTGCTCCCGATAGCTACGGTAACACCAGCACCAACAACGAGTAATACCTACGACAGTGGTGCTCAGCTTAGTATTTACCCTCGTGAAAGCGCGAACACTGATAACGAGGAGTATTACCTTATGTTGGCTAAGCGACGTCTCAGCCAAACCGATACAGGCGCATCTATAAGTCGCACCATGTCTACGCGTAGTTGCGGAGAATCGAACAATAACTATCCCGCCGTTGGTCAGGACTTGAATGCCGTAACTTTACGTCACACCCAATCAGCACGTGAGGCTAATAATGAGGAACGTGGAATGATATACGGCTTAGTAGGTGGACAGTCAAAGCGCGATAGTGCGAGCATTGTCTGCTCCACCAATTCGAATGATACACGCACATTACTCATGCAGTCGCCCCTTGTTGAACCAACCGCTATTCAAATTAGCATAAGCCCTGCGCACACCGCCAAGCCGGTACTGACGTCTGGTGAGCGATTACGACGTCTAGATGCTTCTATTCGAGAGGGTTTACTCGAGAAGCAGAGAATTATTTGTGATATCTTTCGCTTGCCATTGGAGGACTTCAACGAGATTGTCGATATTGCTATGATGCCAGAAGCCCCCAAAGACAGCGCTGATATTGCATTAGCTGCTTATGATCAAGTGCAGATGTTGACCAAAATCGTAAATGATCACATGCTCGTGTCACCGGAAATGGAGATATCGGCGGTATCAACAGCTGTGTGCGACCATTGTCACGAAAAGGAAAGATCTTTTAATATGGCAATGTCTCCACCGCCGTTACCAAAACCAAACAAACAGCAACAACAAGCCCAACAGCAAACGCCGCAGGTGAAGAGAATATCAAAACCTAAAAAACCTGTTGTAGAGGAGGTGGCTATCCATGAAGATGACGACGGATATTGTGAAATCGACGAGTTGCGTTTGCCTGCAATTCCCGCCAAGTCACCAGATGCGTCTACACCGTTGGCGCCCTTTAATTATTCAATTCTTCCAGCCACAGAAAATAGTTCAACATTGGCTGCGTCAAGCAACAGTAGTGCCGAGATGGCCAAACGACAGACCAGCATTGGCGTAGAAAACATTTCTGACGAATCAGTTGTTGAGTTGCGTAAAGGCGACGCTGTTAATGCAAATAAGTCAGAGGTGCTATCAATACCTGAAGCTGCAAAAGCTAAGCAAGAAACTGATATTGTGCCTATAGCTTTATCTGATCCTAACGATAACACTCAGAAAGTTGAAACGAAAACGGCAAATCAAACAACGCCACAGATCAGAGACTCGTGTGCTATCGAGGCGTCACATAGTGTAGAATCTGCAGTGAAAAATGATCATGTTGAAGTCAGTGATGTGTACAATAATTTGGTTAGTTTAATAGAAGACAATTAAAAAAAAAAATGTTTTAATAATTCAATATCTTTAATAGGCTGCACTTAATAGAGATCACACAACGTTATCCGTGTTCGAAGACTCCACAAAAACGGCGCAGCCTATGTTCGCAACTGGAAAAGAAAAAGGAGCTAGCTCTGCATCTACCGTTGCATTAGGGAACTTATGTGGACTCAATCGTATACAGCACGCCAATTCCTTAGAGCCCAGCGTTCCATGTCATGTTCTTAGCAGCATTGTAAGTTTGCTGAATGAGCAAATGTCTCTACTCTTGGTAAGTTGACCATAAGCCGCACTATTTAAAAAAATGCTATAGTCATTTTTATTATTCAAGCCTAAAATAAATGAACGCGATATGGAGCGCGAGCGTTTGCGCAAGGAAAATCAACACTTACGTGAGCTTTTAAGTGCAATGCATGAACGTCAGCGAGTTGATTCAATAAAGGTAAATACATTTTCAGCATTTAACATTGAATCATTAGCATGAACAGTCGACTTAAATGATTCTAGTTTCCTAACCGTATATAAAGACTTCAGTCTCAATAAATATAGTATAACAAATTAGAGACAGCAAACATGCTAGAATCTCATTAATATTGAACTAATATCTCTATATAGCTATATAGATATAGATAAAAACGATCAGTTCAAAAATTATTTTCTTTACACAATATTATTTTCCTGTGTTTCCTAAACACCGTCACAAAATTTAAATTTTGCATAAAAACCCTTGGGTTCTTAGTATCTAAACATTTAGTTTATCTCCTATTGGCTTGCATGTTCTATTTACTTAGGAAACTCCAACCGATATACTGACCGTTCTGCAAGCGACTGAAGCAGAATTCGATGACGATGATATTGACTCCATTTCCAATACATCCTTGACACCGACACCGACACCTACACCGTTACCTTCTGCTTCTACCAGGGACAACAACATGGAATTGAAAAACCTTCCATCGGATATGGCTACAGATTTTCTGGAAACTGCAAGCACTAAGCAAGACGTTGACCGTGAAGTGCAATTGTTGGCCGAATACTATCGGCGGCCAGAAACGTCGATAGATAACGCATTAAAACAATCAATGGAACAGGAACATGAAGAAAATTAAAGCATTAATAACTAAGTAAATAACACTGACATATTGATAGTCGACATTTTAGTTTACATTTATGTCTTTTCTTAGCGATATCATGCAGCATCTAATCTGGATAATGCGGTGGAGCGTATTAAGAAAGCGATGAAATAGAATGTGGCTTCATTTATGCATGTTTAAGCACGAATCTTTAAGTTTATACCAACTTGTTTCGCAACGCCATTGTCCAATTGAATTGGTAGCGTCTGTGTTAATGTAGCCTTATTAAAACATTCAACTACTTACTATAGCTGCATTAGCTTTACTAAGTTGTTAGCTGTAGTGGCTTGAGGGTGAAATAAGTTTTGATTAAACAAACATATGTATATTCCATTTAGTGACATTAAATAATTTAATACAAGTTAATGTTAATCATTATGCGATAAAAACAATTATTGTATATAATATATTACCTATATAATTGATATAACAAAAACAAAAAACTAATGGCGACATGTACAATGTTCGATACATTCATACGCCTACTGTATTACATGAAATTAACTAATAAAAACAAGAAATAATAGTTATCTTCTGCGTACTGAAGAATGCACGTCCTTGCAGACATGGGGTGATTTCTGTTGATGTGATAAAACGCGACAGCATAATTAATTTTTCATTATTTTTGGATTAATCGGCCGAAAGCAGACTGTACAAGAACTTATTGGTATTTTCTAGATGTCCTAACAAAACTTCGCAATTGCCCTCTGCACTATGCCACTAACATTTATACAAAATTTGCTTTCACAGGAATAACTTGTGTTGCCCATTACAGAAATGTATCTTTTATTACCCATATGTCTGCAAGGGTATTTAATCTTCGTCAATTTAAAGATAACTGTTCTTTCTAATTAATATATTGTTTTTATTTGGAATCATCCAACATTTTTTTTAAAAGTATTTACAAAATCTAAAACAACATAAAAACCTAAAGGTTAACAGTAATATTCTAAAAAATCATTTTAAATTTTTACGTACACTATGTGTCATGCGTATTTTGTAAAATCTACAAATTTTTTTAAATAAAATTTATATTTCTGCAATCCGTCAGATATTTCCCTTAAAGCCTTGAAGTGTACAGAAATACATAGACATGAGTTTTTGCACAAAATTTATTTCTGAATTAATTGATTAATCATGTCTCGTAGATTATTAATCTGCTGTGAAAGCTCCGCCAGATTCTCATGCTGCCCTTTACCCTATTTATTGGCCTGAAGGCATTGAGTAATAAAATACTTATACATATTATTCAACGTACGCGTGAGTTGCGAAAGCTCAGCTGTAACTGCAACCCGCTCTCTAATTCACCTTAGTCATTTGTCGCCTGCGGCTGGGAAAATTCCAAAATTGGATTTACCATGATTTGTTTTGGCATTGTCCTTATTACTCATGGGCATTGCCAATGCGATTGCCGCTAGCATTGCGGGCGCTATGGGAGGCTGTTAAAATCGCGGCCACCTACCTGTTCACCTACATGTACAGCTTGGTGAAAGCGAGGGCGCCCTTGGGGCCGTTTGGGTCATTTGCGACAGCGTCGGGCTCGTTGTTGTCAATGGTGAGTGTGAGCTTTTAAAAAGCATTGGTGCCGCGAGCTCATGTGTCTCCAGCATTTTATGGCACCCTGTTTCACAACCACCTGATACGGAAACCACCGCGTACATTAACTTTCGGTGATGGGACAGCACCGGTTCGGTTATTGGCTACGTCATCCGGTCGCAGCTGTGCACATCCACCAAACTTCTGTCTGATTGAGTATCGTGTGTGGCAGACGCAAAAGCTTTTGATTTCATAAGCTCCGCCACGATAGCCATTCTTAATTGATGCGATATTGCCAGTCTACAGTAGCAACTATTAAGAACAATATAACTAGAATTAGAATTAGAAAATACCTTTTACATTGGTCACTACAGTTACTGCTAATTAAAAAACTAATGATCATCATTTCGTTGAATGAGTACATCTATTAGGAACCTTTTACAGAATTTTCATTTGGCCCTAGCAGAGGCTTAATATTGAAAGAGGTAACCTTAGAATGGCTTAAACTAAATTGTAGGAAAACTTTGTAGTTCGAATTTTTAGATTCTCTATACCCATTTAAATGGGTAAACAATTAATAATGTTTCAACATCAACAGATAAGTAGTCCAAGCCACATGTCCGTCTGTCAGTCTCTTACTGGGAAATTTTAACTCTTGTAGCTTATTTCAATTTATTTATAAGTCGTACCGTTTTCTTTAAAATTTACAGAATCGGCTTTCAGCTAATGTTTTATACGCAAATTTTGGAAATTTTAAATCCTAGAGACACCAAACTAAGGTTCCCGTATAGTATACAGCTATTAAGAATATATATTTTTCTGGTTGACATCCCGGTTTCCATCATTTTATAATATACTAATTTTATCAGAACGTATTTGAATAATATTTTATAACCGAACAGTTCATAAAGATTCGAGTCTCTCAAATAATTTTTATTTATTTGAGCCAACTTTAACCAAAATCAGTTCACTTGAACAGATATCTCATATTTACATGCTTTAAATCTGACAGGTATAGCCCATAAATTAATTTGAAAGAAAACACAAAATGTTTCATATTTTTAATTATGTTTGTTTTTTATTACAATTATTTAAATATTTGTTCAGTTTTTCATGATTTTGTTTGTTCTTTTGTTTGTGTACCATTTGAATTTTGTAATTGAAATATTTTTTTTTCTGGTATTTTTTATGCTTTTAGGTTTGTTTGTCATTCTTTTAAATTGCTACATAAATTTGCTTATTCTAAATTTTTAGTGCGCTGACATACATATACGTTGGTTTCCATTTTTGGGTAGGGGTTCTGATGGCCAAATGAGAATTGTTAATTGCTAGAGTTTATAATTTGCTTATAAATTGTTTAAATAAAATACACTTTAGTATACACGTTATATCAATATATAGCCAACGCATTAAATGCAATTATTTTTTAAATCAGAGCTTACAATTTATAAAGAATTTTTTTTCTTGTCATTTAAACTTGTTTTGTTTCTTGCCATTTTGGTTTTGCGCTTAGCCATACAAATTGTTATTAAATGTAAATCTCTAGTTGTGAATTTGTTATACATATATATTTTCAGTATTTTTTTTAATGTATTTTTTTGTTCGATTTGTTTTTTTTTTGTTAATTTTTGGAATGGCACATCAATATCATAAAATGGGCCCTAAACCTGCACAAGTCCTCGCCTACAGACTTTAGACTTTAGACTTTAGACTTTTAGGCTATTTGGGATATGGTTAATATTAGTCGTAAATAGTACGTGTTTGTATTTGATTTCGGGGGCATATGCAGACATTTCTTGTAAATGCTATGACACAGCTTTTACTTTACATGGCCTAAACGCTAAACGCTAAGTGTTTAAAACTATCACAAAATACACACAAACTATGTACAGCATACCGCACGCCCCTCTATGTACACGCCCTTCTAGACCATGCCCTTGGACATCATGCGCACGGTGTTCTTCAGGGCCTGTCGCTTGTTGCAGAACCAAATGCGGATCACTTCGCGCTCGTAGCCCAGCTGATGAGCCAGCCCCGTGATCTCGGTGCCTAATCAAAGGGAGCAAAGGGAGACGAGCAGAGGCAATCAATAGTTAAGTGCGCGCAAAAGTAGGCAACGCTTTTTGTCCGCTGAAAGTTACCACTCACCCGAAGGATGCGTATTGCGCTCAAAGTGCGCGTTGAGCAGCTCCAGCGCCTGGGGCGTGAACGAGGTGCGGCGCTTGCGCTTCTTCGACGGCTCGACGCCTATGTAGTCTGTCAGATGGTTCTGGCCCGATTTGTAGCGGTTCCAGTGACTATATATGGGAGTAGAAGGAAATACAGTTTAGTTGGGCTGCCGTTGGCATCGCTGTACGGCGCGTGGAACTGCCTCCATACTCTCACCTCTCTTCCGCCTCCTTCATCCAGCGCTCCAAGACGGGCTTGATTTTCTGCGCACTCTTTGGTGTTATGTCCAGTTTCTCGAACCTACATGGTATAGATAGAGTATCTTAGTAACACTCGGCTGTGTGCGCCAATTGGATTAGCGTAAAAGAAACGTAACTAAAGTGCCAGGACATTGTCAAGTAGCATACTTTTTCTTCTTTTTTGGCCACAACTCGCTTGGCGTTACAATAAAACGTACAAAATTTGTTGTTCAAAGCTGCTAAAATTGCTCATTGGCAATGCCCTGGCCAATTTGATTAGGTTGGTGTTGGAAAAGCGCATACTTATAACATAAATACAAAAAGAAAATTTAAAAAATGAGCTCTTGCACTTTAGTTAAGTTTCTTTCACGCACACACACACACACACGCACGCACACGCACGCATTACAGTAGAGCACACATACATGTTCTGTTGTTGCGTCGACAGTTGAGCGGCATACATCTGCGCAGCGAGAGCACTGCTTGCATTTTGGCATTTGGCATTTGGCGTTTGTTGTGGGGTTTTGACAGTCGTTCGACAGTCGCAGCGTTGACAGCGAGTGAAACAGTTGTGTGAGAAGGAGAGACAGTTGGCGATTTGGCGATTTAAAAATAAACAAATAAAATAAATAAAATTAATTTTGCATTATTTTTGTTGTCACTTGTTTAAACAATTAACTAATTAAGCATTATGTTCGATATAACAATATAATTATATTATGTATATATTATTTTTGGTTTTTCGTTATAGCTTATAGCTTGATCAAAATGTCCTGGCACTCTAAAGATTGTTCCAGAAGTATTGTAAAACTAATTAAAATTAAAGCGTTTCAAACTTGTTATGATTTAATGCAAATAATTTTTTTTTTACTAAACAATAAAAACTTTTACTCTTTTCCGATCTTATATGACTTTAGAACTTTTGTTAACTTAAAACATAGCTTTACATTAAAATAAATGGGGCTAACTTTTTTTAAAATAAATTTAAAACAAGGGTAATTTGTTTAATTATATAACAATTTGTATATATCTTAACATATGAGCGTAAATAAAAATATAATATATAAAACCAAAGATGCACCGAAACGTGCTCTTTACAAAGTCAACTCGACTTTACATTTTCAATCCTTATTTAGAATATTCAATAATCATTTCTTTTATAATAATTGCAATGTCAAACTAATTTTATGAGTCCGAGTTTTTCATATCTTTTAGTGATGAAAAGAATTCTACAGATACCTGGTTCATTTATTAGAACGTGTTAAAATAATACAAAACTAAGTCCAGACTTGATTTCTCGACTATTCTCCATTGACTATTATTGTTGTTTATAATAATTATTGTTCTCCCAGAGCTGTGCTCTTCAAGTGGACTATGTAGATTAGCTTATTAACGTAACGTGTGCTCTATTCATAGCTCACCTGCAAATGGCGCTCTGGCTGTAGGCGGGTCCCTCGGTCACCGATAGAGCCTGGCCCACCTGGGTCTGGGTAAGGCCCAGTGAGAGGCGCCGCAATTTGAAGGCCTTGGCGAACTCCTTGATCTCATCTAGGTCAATGCCATCGACTACATTGGTTGTCGCCTGATTGATGGTGGGTTCATCTGCAAAACGCGATTAGTTGAAGGGTTAAAGTCAACAGGGCTGAAGCGAGCGCTGCTTAGTTACAGGATACTTAAGAGCTAAGCTAAATTGAAAATGGCGACCGGGCAGCCAGGCAAACAGACCGTTACGGAGTTTCTATGTCGTTCAGTCTGTCTCTTAACGGGCTCGATTCTAGGTAAAAGCTGCCAATGCGTAATGACGACATAAATTGCCGCCGAGTCGCGGCTCTTAATTACAGTTAATTGCGGTAATTGCGAAATATTATTAGAGTGTCGTAGGTAAATTGATAAAACCCATTTGCCTGGCGCGGAAAGACACTTGTTGTTGCCCTGTCACTTAGCTCTTGTTATGCTTGTCTATTAGGCAAGCGGGAAAACTTATTGCCTTTATCTGCTTAATTTGTTGTTAGCAGCTGCTGTTGCCACTGTCTGCAGCCAGCGCCAGAACTACACGCACACAAATTTGATTTATTTATTAATGATATGCAAGCGACAACAAGGAGACTACGACTCCTTTAGCTACACAGCAGCAGGCTGCCTGCGAGGCAAGTCAAACCAGAGCCATTCACTTGACTGTAACGCTGCAGCTCAGGCGCTTTAGCGGTAATTAAGATGCGCCCCCAGATTCAGCCCCAGCCGCAACCCCAATCTTATCCTTGTCTGAATCCTTGCCAAGCCATAACTTGGGCTGCTGCTGCTGCATCCGATGGTGCTGGTGCTGCTGCTGGTGCTTTCGCCGTCGCCGCTTTGTTGTTTGTTTGGCTTCGAGAAGTGAAATATGTCATTAAATACGAAAACATCTTAAGTTTTTGTATGCATCAATTAGTAGTAATTAAGCTGCATATTGTCTGCAATTTGTATGCGATGCGACACTAGAGAGCTGCCATCAAGTACGAAGTAGCAAGTGGCCAAAGGCAGCGCCAAACGATCCCCCAATGCAATTGAGACTACGCTGCGCACTAAACCTGTTAGCTGATGGTTTAGCTGATGCCTCTGCCTCTGGCTCTGCTCCTCCCTCTGCCTCACCCACTGCTTGGAGCTTGGCTTTGCCTGCTTGTTGTGCTGATTGCATTTTTAATGCATCCAAAGTTTCAATTAAGGTCTTAGCGCGCAGCCTGCATAGAGTATACACACACACACACACACACATATAGACACATGCCTAGTGAGCAAAACTTAAATTGGGACTGGGAACTTGCAAACAATCCTAATTTACCTTTTGTCAAGACAAATTTTGATATTAACAGCAAACAACCACTCTTTATTCCCTGAACCCATTAGACACTAAATTGAATAATACATAATAAAAAATTGTTATTAAATAATGCTCATAAAATTGATATGCTTAGGTTAATATACTATAGCACTAGAAAATCTGTTGAAAAAACTTGTATCAAGATCGGTTATGAAATACAGAAGTTATTAAAGAAAAGTGTGGTAAAATTTAACAAATTTCAGAAGCCAATTGGCAACAAGCACTAAATAAGAGCTAGAGAGTTCAAGTTTGGTCTCTTAAGTTCATGTATGCCATACACAGACCAAGTATATTTCGAGTTATCAATAACCCACTTCATTTTCTTATGACTGACATCTACCGATTTTTAGTATGTCTCAGAAACTATAAGAGCTAGAGCCATCAAATTTGATTTAATATATTCTCGTAAAGCATACGCCCGAAATATGAAAAAACGCCATTCAAGAACTACAGCCTTGTGTGACGACAGATCACAGCTGGGTTTACTATATCTTCTAGTCTAGCGCTCCCGACTAGAACAGTCTTACTTGTTTAATTTTATTTTCCAATGTCTACTAATTGCTTTAGGGCCGTTTTCACATCTGGCCGACAACCTTACAGGATGTAAAAATTTGCCGATAAGAGACATTTGATTTTACATAAAAAATTTAGTAAAATCCAGGTGATAACTTATAGTGCAGATCATCCACTCTATAAATGCTTAACACCGAGTTGACAAATATGGCAACCTAGTTCAGTATTCGCTAAAGCTATGCATATGGCAAGGCCGTTAAACTTTTTTTTTTGCATCTCTTCCTTCTCTCCCGAGACTGTATTTTTTTCGTTGGATTCATTAAAAAAATTCACAATTTACACTCAAATGTCAAACAATTTTTTTGGGCGGACTGGCAACATTTCCGACATTTTCTACTCAAAAATCAAAGAGACCTTAGAGTCGCCAAATTTGGAATCTGGATTGCTGGTGACCTCCTCCAAATATTGCGACCTGGCCACGCCCACTAGAACGTCCCCCAGCCTGTCTCACTAATCGCGAAAGTCTATATCTTCTACAGTTTTAGAGCTAGAGTCCCCAAATTTGGAAGGTAGATTATCATCATCGATCATTGAAAAATCGCTTTCCGCCCACAGCCACTGGGGGCGTGGCAATTCGATAAAATCAATCTAATCCTTGTGTCTTGGGGCAGGCAAGCCAATTTTAGAGCTATTGACACCAAACACCATGGTCACTTTTCTGATGAGTTCCTCTAAATATCAAACAAAAAAATTTTGTTTTATTTATTTCCATTTAATCTAATAAAAATTCATTTTCTGTTAAACAACACAAGTGCAGAATATAATTTTTAGGAAAGTCCAATGCTAATATCCTGATTCAAATTACTAGATTGTTATAGTATCGAGCGTGCAAGAAGCACGCTGCAGTTTTGTAAAATATATAATCCTTTAAATTTTTAAATTTGCATTTTGCCATTAAAGTTCAAAAAAGTCAAGACTTATTATAAATGGTGTATGCCTTCATTTAAAGGATTTCACTAAAAAGGATTACAATAAGTTGCTGGGCAGTCAGAAAGAAAATAAAAAATAAAACCGAATATATAAATATTTCCTTACACAATTAGTCGGGAAATTCAAGAATTACACACATACAGACACACACTCATCATGTAATGCTCAATGAGCACAGAGTTAGAATTAGGAAACATGAAATTCGAGTGGCAGGTGAAGAGCTCAATTGGAGTTGTTGCTACTTGTGAATCATGTTGAATTGATGCAGTTGCCTGATGATTTGATATTTTTATAGCCAGCCCCAAATACCCGTGTGCAGCCCGGCGTACACACACACATACTCACCCACTTATAAGCAGCTAGTCATTTTCGGCAACTTTTTCAACATTAATTAACGCAATTCGAGAGCAGCAACAGAAATGAAACTTTTGGCTGTGTTTCAAATGAAAACAAGCCCTAACAAGTTGACTGAATTTTACGTTATTTCCAAAAGAAAATGCATGCCAAGTTTACGACAGGGGCCCAGAGGAGGGGGCGGGGCCACGGCGTATGGAGTATCTAGTTCCGTCCCGGCCCTTGTCGCGTGTGTGCAAAGTTTGGCTGTGCATTTACACGACTTCTCAGGACATGGTTCATAATTGATGCAGCCGCGAGCTGCTCGACGAGCGTTAAACAAAACTCTAGCCAAAGATTTGCAACGCGTTGCCAAAAGTTGAAAGATGTCAGCCGAAAGTGTTAGCCAAATTAGCAGCAGCGTTGAGGCTGTCACGCTTCGGTAACAAGTCGTGAACTAAAGACCCAACTGAAAGCAGAGCCCGTCAGAAGGCGTTTGACTAAGCTGTCGCGATTAGCTGGAGTGGTAGCTAATAGAATTGGAGGCAAGCATTATGAACTATATCCAGAGCCACAGGAGAATTGCATTTAAACGAGAATTGGCATATGAAGCCGAATGTTAACCCAGGCCTGCACCAACTTATACCTGGAATTGCAGATGCTTCCTTTTTTGTTTTTTAGCATGAACCGAACATAGAACCGATCTGATTAATTTTATATATATATATATATATATATATATTTATATTTATATTTATATTTATATTTATATTTATATTTATATTTATATTTATATTTATATTTATATTTATATTTATATTTATATTTATATTTATATTTATATTTATATTTATATTTATATTTATATTTATATTTATATTTATATTTATATTTATATTTATATTTATATTTATATTTATATTTATATTTATATTTATATTTATATTTATATTTATATTTATATTTATATTTATATTTATATTTATATTTATATTTATATTTATATTTATATTTATATTTATATTTATATTTATATTTATATTTATATTTATATTTATATTTATAGTTATATTTATATTTATATTTATATTTATATTTATATTTATATTTATATTTATATTTATATTTATATTTATATTTATATTTATATTTATATTTAAATTTATCAAAGAAAAATAAGTAATGGCTCATTCATAATGGATAATGGATAGTTTTATATTCCGTTGCTGATAACATAACATCTTCGGAGAATACGAAGACATATTATTATATGCTTGTGGCTGGCAACAAGCATTATCACTTCTTCCGACAAGAAGTTATTGCACCTCGTCCTTTTCTCCTGCGACATTGTTGTATTTGCCGGCTTATAAAAATTAGCACAATTCACACTCAAATGCCGAACAGTTTGTTAAATGTTTTGTTATGTTAAAACCAAGATGTGGGAACAGAAAATTTTAGAGTAAAGTGTACTTTAGCTACTTCAGTTGATTTTATCGGCAAGTTGTGAAAGCGGCTCTAAGTTTCCTAATTCTGTCCGTTATATAAATATAATAGAATAAAACCATTCAATTAATTTTTTTTTCATTTTCAATAGTTACAGGGTATAATCATTTAGCAGTTCTTTAAATAATATTTGCTGTTTGAACTCGTTAATGAAGTGAAAACAGTATATTGGCTTTTTAAAAAGTCTAGAGACTTGAAACGTAGAATATATAGTCGTGTATACCCACGGCAGATAAAGAGCTAAGATTTTTTGGCTACACCCACTGGGGGCGTGGCAAATCGATTTAATATCTTCCAGTTTTAAAGCTAGATTCAGCCAGTTTTACAGATCAAGAACAAATTTATTTAAAAACTTGCTAGAGTCGCGAAATTTGACATACACTTTTCTAATGGATTGTCTTATGTTAGGTCGAATCTGTTGTTTGTATGATTGGGGTCAGCCATATTGAATTTGAGGTGGACGTGGGCCTGGGGCTAAGCTCTCCCTATCTGTTAGACAACTAAGTATGGAAAAAAGAGTCGATCTTTACTCACTCGGTGAATCCATGAGGAGGTCGTTGTCATTGTCGTTGCCATTAGGCGACAGATGCGGCGGCTCGCTTCGCGATGAGGGGCTTAGCTTCAGGGGCTGCATGAGGGAAACCCCCGACGTGGATGGCCCCGGCACAGGCGAGTCATCGCGCGGCGAGGCGGACGAGGCACGCGTAGCTGTAGCCGTGGGCGGGCCCAGGGATTTGGTGATGGTCAGCTCGCCGTTCGAGGCGTTGAGTCTAAGGGAGGAGGCATGCGCTTGATAATCTCTTTAAGGATTGGGCTTCCTGTCGAGGGCTTACCTATTGATATTGCTAAGTACGTTGCCCGTGGAGCTGGTCGCCGTGGCCGTCGCTGTGCAGCTGCTGGCCACGACTGAATTTCCGCTGGAGCCGCCGCTCAAACTGGGTCCGTTGCCCAGATAGTCGCGTTCCAGTCGCGGCGACCCGCCCATATTGAGGGCGTGCACGGGCGACGAGTGCGTGCGGAACAGTGGAGATGAGTAGCCTCTTTCGTTGCTGCTGCTGCCGACAGCCGCCGGCGCAGACGCAGTGGGAGTCAGGCGCCCGCTGGGCACACTGCCCGCTCCCCGCTCGTGCGGCAAATGATGAACGGACGCGGCGCTGGAGGTGCTCAGGCCGGTGCTCGCCCTCGTGGCCGTCGCAGTGGGCGTGTGCGAGCGCCGCTCCAGCCGCTCGTGGTGCTGGCTGAGATTCATGCCGGCCGCGCCAGCGGCTCCCCGACCCGGACTGTGCTTGGGCGAGCCGGCCGCCGCACTGCGCAAGTTGTGGCCGAAATGATGGCGCGCCAGGGCAGCCGAGGGCGGCAGCGCGGGCGGCGAGACGCTGCTGCTGCCGCTGCTCAGCTCCAGCGGCTTCAGCTCCAGCTGCGGCGCCGTCAGCTCATCCGGATGCCGTAGGCTGATTTGCGGATGTGCTGCCGACGCCGCAGTCGTCGTCGCGCCGTGCAGATGATGATGCAGGTGCGTCTGCGTCTCCGGCTTGATGTGCAGCTGCTGTTGCAGCAGAAACGCGGCGCCCGGCGGCGGCGGTGGCGGCGGCTGTTTGCTCGGCAGCGCCGGACTGCCCACGGTGGGCGAGCCGGCGGGCGGCGTCCGCTCCAGATCCGCAGCCAGATGGGCATGTGGCAAGTGGCTTGCTGCCGCAGCGGCGGCCGCTGCTGCCGCCAACTGCTGTTGCTGCTGCTCCCGCTCGCGTTCGCGCTGCTGTTGCTGGTGATTGGCGGCTGCGGCTGCGAACAGCTCCGGATGCAGCGCCGTCAGCAACTGCTGCACGCCCGTCGAGAAGAGATTGGGCTTCAGTAAATTCGTGGGTGTTTGTGCCAATTGCGGCAAGGCCGGCGCATGCTGCAGCGCAGCCAGCGGCGGAGCCAACAATTCGCGTTGTTGCTCACGTTGCTGTTGTTGTTGTTGCTGCTGCTGCTGCTGTTGTTGCTGCTGCTGCTGCTGTTGCTGATAGCTGGCAAAGGCGCCGAACGCGTTGGGTAGAAACTGTTCGCTGGTGGGAATCTGTGGGCTCACCGGAATGGTAAGAATGGTCTGCACTGCGATGCCTGCGAAGGGGAAAAGAGTTCATATTTTTATATTTATATTCTATTTTAGATTTGTGAATAAGCAGATCGTGGAATCAGAGCATTTGCTCAATATCTCCATTAAAGTATAATATTTAAATATTTGCGACTCGATTTGTAAAGGATAAAATATGAAAATAGGCTTCACCCATTATAATAAAAATCAGAATAATATCATAGTAATAGTGCTTGCAGCTGACCGTTATGCTGTGTAGTCGATTAAATAGCTCTTTGTAAATTAATAATTATTAAATGGCTTCTAAAGCTGATAGCTCAAAGCTAGATAACCACTTCCGAACTTCTCTGTTCCCATTAGACCTATTAGAAACTATTATTCCTTAAACCGTATTCCTGTCTATGTGCACGACAGACTACGCTTGTCAACACTCATTTCGTGTCTTATGTCTACGCTATAATAGTACTACGTGTTCTCCTCAGAGCTCTCTTTTCCCCTAATAAAATCGTTGCTGCCAAAACACTTTCTGGAAATCGCTGACCACCTTCGGTTGTAGGTAGGGACATGGCTTGCCGGACGGGCAAAAGCTCCACCCTACCTCGTCAGTTTTTCTCTATTTCTTTCCTTATTTCTATTTATTAAATACTGATTATTATTGTTATTGTTTCTTTCATTTTCCCTGAATTTTTTTGTTTCATTTATAATAGTTTTACAATTAACAATATATTAAGTTTCTGCTATTTAACCGCAGATTTCAATAACGTCACAGCAAATAATCCTTTATGTTTTCAGCTTTAGCATTGTTTTGTCTTATTTATTTTCGTTGACACTCGCTTTGTCAACTGATAATAATAAAAAAATAAATAAACTCAAGTTGGGTTTATGTGGTAGATTTTAGTATATTAAAAATATAATCGCCATTCAAGAACGACTTTTATGAAAAACTTGAAATTAATGAATTAATTGAAATAAATGCTGCCCATTCATAAATAAATAATATGGTTTGCATCTCAGTTTATCGATTTTGTAAATGTTATTTAAGTTGTTCAGGCAGGCCTATTTAACAGATGTTATAGAAGCTCTGAAGCTTCGAGTCCCAGGCTATTATTTGGTTGTAGTCAGTATTATTTTTAAGTTACGTTAATAGTTTATTGCCATATCCTGTACAAATAGTTAAAATAATAATGAGAAAAGGAAAAATAATTATAATAAAATATTATTAATAATTATTTAATTATAACAAAATGTTAACCCTTACTTCTTATACCGTATATATACATATGTGTATTTAAAATCGTTTAATTGATTATCTCCCATAAATCGTGCACTGTTTAATCAGCGCGAAATGCAAGGAAATTGAAAGTTGCCCAATCGGCTTAGCTGTGGCTTTAATAGCCGTGGCCAGGAATTGGCTTTGGTTGCGGCGTAAGCCAGAGTCAAGCGAAGTCAACTATGTTATTGATACCCACACAACTAATGATAAGCCCGTGCGCACACACAAGTTTTTGAGTACCCACCTTGGGCCGTGGGGATGAGCAGCTGGGCGCCCTGAACGCCCTGCACCAGCTGCCCGGAGGCGAGTATCAGTTGCGGCATCTGCGCGCTCGCCGGCGGCGCTTGGAGCGCTGGCGGTGGCGATGCGGTCGCCGCAGCCAGAACATTGGCCAGAGTCGTCGCGTTGAGGGCGTGGGCGTGGGCGTGCGGTGAGCTGCTGCTGCTGGGATTATCCTGTGGCTGCTGGCTGGAGGAGTTGCCGGCTGAGCTGCTGCTGCTGGTGTTGCTGTTGCCCTTTGACGTCTTGTGCTTGTTGCCGTTGTGGCAGCTGCTGCTGTTGTTGTTGCTGTTGTTGTTGTTGCTGCTGTTGCTGGGCGAGGCACTCGTTGCCGTCGCTGCAGCGGCAGCTGCTGCTGACGTTGAGTTGGCGCCAGCAGCTACTGCTGTTGCTCGCCGCTGCGGCTGCTGCTGCTGTTGTTGTTGTCACAGCCTCTGCGCCAACGCTCAGATTCAACGGTGAGTTGAACACGGAGGCGGCTAAGCCCTGAAGACTTGCCAGTGCGGCAGCCGTGGCAGGATGATGATGGGAATGATGCGAGTGCGGATGTTGTTGCTGCTGCTGCTGATGTTGCTGATGTTGCTGTTGTTGCAGTGTGGCCAAATTTTGTAATTTTTGCAAATTTATCATGTCTTGCACTGTTGATGCGAGTGGGATACAAACAAAAGGCGCACGGAAAATGTTGTCATTAGTTTTTGGCGAAGCAGTTGCAAAATTAGTAGAAATGTGGAAGCTTGGGTCTCGAAGAAGCCCCTCAAGCTGCCAGCACTAATTGCCGGTTTACTCTATTGTGGGGTTACGAGTGTGTAAATGTATTTTGTCAGGGATGGAAACGTATGTTCAAAGCACATTTTCGTTTGTTAAATAATTGTTGTAGGCCCATGATGAGAATAAAGTTGGCTCAAATTATATTTCCTTTAATGCATAAATGTGCCAATTATGTATTGTCTGTACCGATTACCATGTACAACCCATTTATGCTACATTTGTATACTAGTTCACAAAGTGAAAGAACTATACTGTGTTATTGCAATGTCCGTCTTGCTCCATCCGTCTGTTCATGTGAACGTAATTTTTTTTCATTTTTATTCACGCTAGTGCCTTAAAACTTGGAATTTATATTCGTTAGTACCCACGGTAGAAAAGTTTTAAGATTTTTTGACTACGACCACTGGGGGCGTGGCAATTCGATTTAATTTAAATATCTCCCTCAGTTATAAAGCTAGATATAGCAAATTTTGCAGACAGTTTACTGATGTCCTCCTCTAAAGATCGCATAAAATACATTTTAATACACCCACTGAGGGCCAATCGATCAAATCTGTGATCTCAGCATTGCGGAGTCGGAGTCTTAACATGATTTTACCTAATATTATTATTACTTTTATAGTTGTTAAGGTAAGTTATAAGAAAGTTATGAAAAAAATATAACCAATGTGAACCAATGTTTTTTTTTCTCGAATTAAAGGAACTTTATTCATGGTATTTATACTTATGCTAATAAAATAACCCCTCTTGTGCAGCTTTTCGAATAGTTTCCACCTCTGTTGTTGGTCAGTTTGGGTTTGGCTTTCGATATGTACTCACTAGTTCCATTTAGATGTGCCGCAAATGCCTTGGCCTGCGCCTGCTCCTCGCGCCGTAGGCGCAAAGTCTCGGCTGTCTGATCTTCCGCTTCGTCCTCATCCGCGTCGATTTGCATGGGCAGGGGAGAGGCAGAGTTTGTGTCGCGTTGGTGGTTGGCCAGCGAGGCGGCGTTGGCCGCGAGATTCTTGTAGAACTCCAGTTCCTTGACATGATCCTTGGAGTCGTAGGCTGAGTGGATGGAGTGTGCGGGCGAGAGCAGCGTGGGCTCCATGTCATCGTCGTTGTTGTTATTGTGGTTGTGCTGGTGGTGGTGGAGGTGCTGCTGATGATGCTGCTGATGGTGCTGGTGGTGCTGGTGATGCAGGGGGTGCTGGGAGTGGTGGGCGTGGTTGCTGCTGCTGGGGGAGTGTATCTTGTGGCAGCTGATCTCCTTGTCGTAATCCTGCAACAAAAGTAAATAGAGTCGATGATTAGTTACGAGCTTGCACCATTTGGTACTTAGAGTTAGGCAGAATTCTTTATTTTCGAGAGCAACTGCGTGAGCACCTACAAAATATTACGCATACGCCATGTGTGTCACAAATCACAGCATAGCCAATGAATCGAGCGCGGTGATTGCTTTAATTAAATGATATTTTGCATATTTGATAATTACATAATCCAGAGCACTGTCAATTGTCTGACCACGCCCAACTGCCGTGGGAGAGGCGCCTATTGTGCCACGGGGGTCCAAATGTTTGCTGATTGGATTATTATTTAAGCGACAGCTGCGGCATTTACTCGTATTATATTACATTTTGTCAGCTCTGCGAGCCGAGTGTGCATTTACATGTTTAAACATATCACATGGGGGCTATGTGAGTTAATAAGTTAATTTAATTTTTGTTGTAATTGTCAACGCACTTTTATTGTTTGACACTTATTGTGTTTCCTGCTTGTAGGGGTTGTGGCGAAATTTATGCAAATTTAATTGGTTGCAATTACGAGTTTGTGTACGAGTGCGTGGGGTGTGTATATTAATTTAAGGACATGGGGGAATTCAATAATAAATTAGAAAAATTTAAAAAAAAATTGTTTTTTATTATTGCTGATTTCGTTCAGTTTAAAGAAATGCAGTTGAAAATTGTTAATTATATTTAAAGCAATTAAAATGTAAAATTTATATATATACTGAAGCGTCCATAAAATGTTTTTGAAGAATTAAAAAACCATTTGGAGGTCACCAGGAATATTTAAAAAAAAATGTTTTCCTGAATCATTTTATTTGATTTTACGTATTGATAATTTTTTAACGAGGAATATTTTAGAACTTTCTTAAAAGAACCATTTCCGAAGTTAAAGCTCTTAAATATGCAGCAAATTTTGTTCGTGGTACCCCTTGCAGCATTGGAAATTTAAAGAAGGAACGTGGCGCTGGGTAAACAGGACGCCATAGAAAAAAATATTTATAAAAAAAGAAGTAGAAAGGTAAACCAATATAATTATTGGCAATTAATGCTAGCAACGCTCTCCAAATGTGCTGCAAGCGCAGCAGGAACAGACGGTAGAACGAGTCCGTTTGGCCAGGAAAGGTGGCGAGGGAGGGGCCTACGTTAATGCCAGGGCGTCGCAGTTGCCTAAGTGCGGGTTGCTGGAGTCTCCGGCGTCGTGGGCCGCGACGTGCCCCGGCCAGAGCTTCAATTAAATTTTATTTGCATAGGAAATTAACATAATTGTAGTGCAAAATAACAACCCAAAAACAGAAAAAAAAAAACAGAAAAAAACAAGGAAAAGCAATAAAAATAAGCAGCGAACGTGACAGTATAGAAAAAGTGTTAAATGTGTAAGCATTAAATGCAAATATAAATGTGCTGGCCAGTGTGGTAATTAAATGAATTTTTATGGAAGTGTTAGATGCTCGCTGAACCAATGGATAACAAATTGAATGAATGTTTTGCGAGTGATGCTATTAAATATAACGAACTTAAAACAACATTTGTTCTAAATATTTTAAAACATAACAAATAATATAAATATAAATTTAAAATTTATAGAATTTTTTAAAACTGTTTTGCTTTCATTTTAAAATCTTAACGCCTTATTAGTATATAAAACAGAGAGAAAAATTATTATTTAGCGGAATTATCATTAGAAAATTCTTGAACTTTTAAGCTAGAGTTTTGGTTAGTTTTTGTTAGCTTAACTAAAAACCCAATATTATTCATTACTGTACATATCACCGCCTCGATGTGTTGTCTCTTATTATCGAGTGCACTCTAAAAATGCCTGTGTCCATCTATTACAAAACTGAGGCCAATAAGTATGCAACGCCAATTGCCAAGTGCTAGGACATTAATTAAGCGCTTGATAAATTTCATTGCCGCGTGCTAAAACTACATTAAAAAATTGACATTTATTGGCGTCGGCAACGGCAATGGTAAAAACAAACACCAGCAACTACTTAAGCAGCAGCTGGCTCTGTCCAGGAAAGCAAAATTCATAATAAAACAAGTAAGAACGTTGCAGTCGGGTGTAGCCGACTGGGCAATACTCGTTCACAGTATAATAAAACAGTCGAAAACGGCCTTAATTATTATTGTTAATTTGGCAAAAATATCGATTTTTGTAATTTGTGGGAGCTCGATCGTTAGAGGAGGTCTTCCAAAAATTGTCTGGCAAATTTAATGACTCTATCTCTAAATTTGATGGGGATGTGGATATTCTCGGCTTACTGGCCAAAGATATATAGATTTGATCGAATTGCTATCTTGTGCGGTCTTTGGAGGAGGTCACCAGTAATATGTATGAAAAAATGTTTCAGTCTGAGGGAAATATATAGACTTTATCGAATTCCCAAGCCTCTAGTGAACGTAGCGAAAATATCTTAAGACTTTATCCGACGCGGGTATACACGATTATGTATTCAAAATTTCAAGAGTCTTGCGTTCAAGCGTACTTAACCTAATATACTCTTTTAAGTTCATGAAAGAGTATATAAAAAAAAGCACGGACCTGCAGTAGTTGCCCGTGCGCAAACTGGACTCTCGATAGTTGTTGCCACCTGGCGAGGACGAGCAAGTTAATGCCGTTGAACAGCAAATCGAACTAAATTTATGACACACAGCAAACGAGAGAAAAAAAAAGAAAACTACAAAAACAAAAATGGAAAAATGAAAAGCAGGCAACGTAAATGTCCTGTATGCATGTCCTTTATGCAAACAGGCGGCAAACAGACGGCAACCGCCGACGACGCTGACAGTCACTATATGCCGCACAGTAGTAGAGGGGTTGGGGTTGGGGCTGGGGCTGGGGCTGATGCACTGATGTGCAATGAATTAACTTTTCAACATATTTACACACGCTCAATTGAATGGCAGAGCGAGTCTACGAGCAAGGAGGCGCCGCCTGCCACTATATGCGGGGCGTGGCAGGCGCTGCGCCCGCGGCACCAAAGTTGCTGAACAAAACGGGGCTTATAATGAGGCGCTGACGTTGGTTATTGTTGCTGCAGTCGCAGCAGTTTCGCAAATGAGCGGAAATTAAAAACTGATTTAGTACGAAGGCTGCTAGCGAGAATGGGAGGGTAGGAATGTGGACTGGCGTGGAGTGTGTAGCCCTTGCTGCTGAGACGTGTTGAGAGGCGTCAGTGAAACAAATATATATAAGTATATAATGATTTGAAGCTTATTAAGTAAGCCCAAGTATTTGTGTATCTTAGGCACCGCAAAGAGTTCTACTGAGCTCGAAGTATACTTAGTCAAAATATGTGCTTCCAAGACTGCTTTAGTGGGCTGATGATAATACGGTGGATGCCACAAACAGTCATTGTAGGAACTTGTCAATATTGAGGAGTTTCACGACAAGACGTCTGGCAAAAAGAAAGCGGTTGACATGCAATAAAAATTACTCTAAATGCATTTACGCCCATTTAACGACTTCGAGAAAGGATTTGTCACAACTGGCAATTACAACAATAGGGACAATGTGCCAGCAGTCTATGGAAGGCACTTGATAGAGGCAAATAAGCTACAAATTTACTGAGAATCACAAAAGCAATTTAACTGCTTTCGTAACCCTATTTATAAATATTAATGTATGTATCTAAAAGTACTTTCTGTAGAAATTTCAAATACTAACACTTAAATACCAATACTTACCAATACAATTATTATTATATTATTATAGAACCCTCAGCTATCGAAATTAATCTGACGAGTAGAGTATTTTGCTTTATATATTTTTTATTCTAAGGATATCCACACATATTTAATAGTGACAGATAAAGGAATCTATTCGATTAACTTTTCTTGGATGGATTTTTCAAATTCCCATTGAGTAAAACATGGACTTGTATAACCTTCAAGGCGTACAGAATTCAACATTTCTGGTCTTACCACCCAATCGCCACTGTCTCCTTACAGTAATATCTCAGATGCGCGGCGCCTTAACGTATGCAATGCAAATGCTCACAAAAGGTAAAGCTCCAAATTTATAGACACGGCCCTTGTGCAGCGCTCTGACCAGTGCTGAACAGAAGCATCAGGAGCACACATGCACGCCATCAACTCCATCCTCAGCAAGCGAGCACTTGAAGCCGCCGAACGATGAATGTGCAACAACTTTTTTTTTTTTTTTGCTTTTTGCGACGCCGTCAGATGAAAATAAGTCAAAAAATAGAAAATGAATTGAATTATTGCAAAAAGCGCGAGCTCTGTGTCCAGTCAGAGAGAAAGAGAGAGAGAGAGAGAGTGAGTGGGACGGAGGGAGAGGCTGAAACAGGTAGTCGATTGGGCTGTGGGGGCGGGCTAGGATGCTGGGCACTTGACAGCCCAAGTGATAAGCAAAAGCCCCGGCACGAAATGGAAATGCGATGGCGGCGACTGCGATGGAAATGGCGGCTTTTGCTTTCTTCTTATTATGCGCCTGGCCTGTGTGTGTGTGCGAGTGTGTGTGTGTGTTTGGGTTTTGTATTTCTTGTTTTGTATACCTCGCATTTTTTAATTAACAATGGTAGTCTAGATTTAGTCAAATTATAAAGAGAGCTAAACAAAAGTACTAGTATATACAAGTATAAACTAATAATATTTGTGTATTTTGAGTTATATTTTTTTCTTAACAATTCCAGATTCTTATTAAATTTACACAAAAATGATTTTATATCTTTCAATACCCAAAAAGTCGATGGAAGCAAGCAAAACATCTAATAAACACTCGAAACAAAATTACGTGGTATCCATTTGCTGTTCAGTGTTTTTAAGCTCATTCCTTGTTGTTGTGTTGCATGCTTTTGAGCGCGACGTCGAATGCGAAATTATAATTCACACATGTGATCAGGGCGAAGGAATTGTGGCAAGGGGCGCGGCCAGCTGGCATTGCTCTTTAGGCGTCTGAGTGTTTTGGGGGGCTGGGAGCGTACTTGGCCATTTGCAGGGTGCGCGTCCGTCGCATGTTAAAAAATGCAATTGCCAAAAAGTAGTCAACAAAAAGAAAAAGAAAGCGTTGACTGCGTTGCTTGTTTGCTTTAATTGCAAATGGCATTTTTTGGGGCGCGCGCGTTACAAGCTGACCAACAGCCACCAGAGAGCCCTTTTCTGCACCACCCAGTCCCATTGAGTGGACATACATTTTTCAGAGCCTAGGCCGGGGGGGAAATGCTCATAAATTGTCGAAAAATATTTGACTTGTTCTATTTTTGGTCGCCAGCGCCTGCTGTGGCCAGCAATATGCTACTGGCTTGCTGGCCAGCCCTCCCGTTCCCACCCCGCCCCCTTTCCCTGCTTCTCGCTTTGTTCGTCATCAAGCAAACATTTTTGGTAGCTGCGGCGCTTCTGCTGCTGCCTCGGCCTCAGCATCGTCGGGAGCCGCCTGCACTTTTGTATATTTAATGTTTTGTTTAATGCAAATGTACATAATTTCATCATTGAGCATGCGTATGTGCGCGCACGTATGTGCGTGTGTGTGTGTATTTTGCTGTTTGTGTATAGTTTTCTTTTATTTCTACTTCTGCGCCTGTTAAGTCGCACAGAGATGTGAAAATATTTTTCAATTAATATTTATGTTGCTTTATATGCCTGAATTGTTAATGCCCAAGCTCAAATGGAACAAAACGACAAAATGG
Organism: Drosophila colorata; assembly: GCA_035041545.1. NCBI lineage: Eukaryota > Metazoa > Arthropoda > Insecta > Diptera > Drosophilidae > Drosophila > Drosophila colorata. Next base: position 1,780,621 of record JAWNLD010000233.1, read on the forward strand.
TAAATGGCATTTGTGGGCTGCTGCACTTAAAATGGGCGTGGCCAGCCGAAGGCAATGTCATGGTTCTAGACAATTGATCTGCTCTCCATGGGATTTGTGGACTATGTATAAAAAACAATTATAGAAGTTGTCGTAGTGCATGAAAATCAAATTTGAAATTAGTCTTAAATCTAATTTGTTTGTTTGACTTGAAAGCAATCATAATTCTTTATTCTTTATATCGTTATTTTACTTATAGTTTTCCATCTGTTGTTGATTAAAACGAAAAAGAATATTTAATATAATTTATGTTGAAGCTACATGCTTAAGTAAATTTAATTGAATTGAATTTCAAGTAAGGAAGCCTCAACCTTAGTGCATTTTTCAAACTCGCTATTAAAGTTTGACTTATAATATTCAATGAAACCATATTATATTAATGCAATTAAAATTTTGAAAAATTGCTCGAGCATGTATCAAGCTCTTTTTTATGAACATATAAACATATTTGTATACATTTATGTACCTGGTATAGGTACATTTTATTTTTTTTCAGTATATTTTGGCATGAAATTGCATATAACTTTTTGTTGTACGGTCACTTTGTTTATTGTTTACTTTGACTTGAAATATTCATCTTGATAAAAAAAAAATTGATGTAAAAGTAAATTTCTCATAATTTGCAATGTAGCTTATGTTGGATGTTTTTGATTTTTGAAATTTAAATAGCAATAAAACCATTTTCGACTCTTACTTACATATATATCTTATACTGGTTGTTTCATTACTTGGCCAGATACATAAATAGCAACCCTCGCATTTATCATAATTTATTATTGATGCCTGCTTAGGCGTCAGACAATTTGAACGCTTCACGTTGTGCATTGACCAAATCCAATGACCTGCAGGTTCACCCAAGCAGTCAAAAAAGTTGACACCAAAATAAGAACAACAACAAAGATGAGCAAAAATAAAGCAGTCAAATAAAATGGAAAAAAAAACGAAAAATGTGAGCCGCCATTTGCAATAGCCGAGCGATTTCTTGCACAATTTCCTCGGCACACAGTGTGAATAAAAATGTAAGCTTCAGTTTCAGCCAAAATCAAATACGAGCACAACGGAGTCGCAGCCGAGCTACCCCACGCCTGCCTGCCCGACGCCCCGCTGCATGTGCACCGCAGTCCAATCAGCCGACAACAAACAAAAGCTGCAAGCTGCAGACATTGCAATTTTCACGAGCATTTGACCGGTTCTCTCTACACACACACACACACACACATACAGCATATACGCATGTGTGTGTAGGCAGAGGGCGGTCGGGGCGTGTGGACTCCCGGTCGCAGCTGACAGTCGCATGGCGAATGGCCAAACGAAAACAAAAAAGCGTGCAAAACAACAGCGAAGCACAAAAACCAAAACAAAAATGTGTAAAAAATATTGGAGAAAAGTGTGGAGAGAGCGCAGAGCGCATAAAAATGGAACAAAATATGCCGAGCCAACTGACAGGAGAGTTGGGGCTGCCCGTCCCCGTCCCCGACCCCGTGCCCGTGTCCGTGCCCGTGCCCGCCCCGCTGTCCGAGGCTGTTGCCACGGTCCAGCAGTCTATGGGCCCATCAACAGCGACGACGGCAGCAGCGACATCAATGGGCGCGCCACTCAATCAACCCCACGCAGGCGGGAAATTGTGTGCAGGGCTTGGGTGCTGCCAAAGGGGGAGGGAGTTGCGGGTCTGCGCTGCTTGACAACAATGAAGGCCAAGTATTGTCCAGGCAGCGTGTCCCAGCCCCCGGCCCAGGCAGACCCAATTTTTGTTCTTCCTACTTTTTTGCTGAGCATTTTTTTATGCGGCGCTTCGTTTAATTTTTTCGTGTTCTTCATTTTTCTCTACCACTGGCTCGCTCTATCACTCTCTCTCTCTCTCTCTCACTCTTAGTTGTCGGGCATTTTTCACGGCCTGAGCGCCGCGTTCGCCTGCTACAACTTTCTGACTGCTTGGTCGCTGGTCAGCCGCAGTTATTCTTGGGCCCCTCTTGTCGCTCTCTGGTCAAATAAATGCAATTGAACCCTCCCTCAGCCCCTCTTCCGCGGCCCTTCTACACAGGCTCAGGATAACGGCAACGCCCTCGTGCGTCGCGTTTGTGAAACTTTTGCTTGCTTTTCACTTTTGGCGGCACATTTCTTTTTTGCGGCCCAAAATAAAAGTAAAAGTTGCACACATCCGCCCCGCCCTCCCCCGGTTACCACCCGCAGCACCAGCCCACTCCTTTGACTGGTCAGTTGTGCTGCCCCAGCCCGTTCGTCTCTTTCATTTTGGGCGTCTGTCGCGGCATTTATTGCCACGTTGCTGCCCGCGGGGGCCGCTCCGTTTGACTCTGCTGCTCATTTACATCAAATTTTTAATTGGAATTGGTGGCAGAGAGTAGAGATATAAAACGGAACGCAACGGCAGAGAAGGAGAGCGTAAAAGACAATAAGCCAGAAGCGGCTTAGAAACATTGATTGGCTTTTTCTGCGCCTATTGCGACAGTCGTATCTGGTTTTCTTTTTATTGCTCTGCGAATATTACGCATACGCCGCGTGGGAGCAGCAACAACTGCATCAAAGAGTTTTAAGCGGTTGCAGACCTTAGATGAGGTTTCAGAAAGAGGCTATTCAATTTCAATAATTCTATGCATATCCACTAGTGGCAAAAGAGTTTGAATATCTCCTTATTTATTTATCACAGGTAATTTACATAAATATAATATGTAGTTATATTATGAATAATTTTTGTTGCTCCTAACTTAGATAATTAAAAACTTTCCTGATTAGTATCTTAGCTATATATATACATATTTGGATATTATCCTTTTTCATAAACCTATAGGTCTCTTAACTTTCTTATTGTTTGTTAGTTATTTCTCTTTTAAATTTACAGATCCATTTACTATCTTCCCTTTTTTTTCTCATACGCAACGAAAGTGGGATGTTTGACTCCAACCTCAGGACCTCTTACCAGCTGCTGCTTTGTCGCCTTTAGCGTCAGGATGACTTTTTTTCTGCGCCTAACGTTTGCCACTGCCACACTTCACGTCTGTAGGTAGCTGTCCTGCCCTCTTGCACTTAAAGCCCCCCTCCCCCCACCTCATTTTCCACAGCCCATCCCTTTCGTCTTTTGCCTGTTTCTGCTATTTTTAACAATTTTTTCGTACGCAATTTTTGTTTACTTTTTAGCGACGTCGTCCCTCCATTCGGCCCCTTGGCCGCTGCATGGCTACCGTTATGTTTGTTGTTTGTCTGTCGCTTTCTTTTACTTCTTGTTTATTTGTTGGTATTTTGGTTGTTGTTGTTGCTGCTGGTGCGTTGTTTTTATTTTAGACGGCCGTTGAGAAAACACAAAAGCTTTGCATTTTTATGCAATTGTTTCTTTCCTTTTGGGCCGAACACACACATGTGTAATGGGGTGTGCCTGCGAGTGAATGTGTGCTTGTGTGTGTGTGTGTGCGTGTGTGTGCGAGCTGCTCTACGCTTTTCTCTACACTTCTCATTCGCTGCCGACGCTGCGTTTTTATCAAGAAAACGAAAAAGTAGCGCTTGTGCGCCTGCTGCTGATTGGTCCCGTTGCCCAGCGGCCCCCTTCCCACCCCTTTTCGGCTCCAGGACGCCTAGCAACCCACATGTAGTAGCACAATGACAACAGCAGCAACATTTTTGTTTTAGCCATAGAGCAACACACCCATTTTATTGTCCATTGTCCCTGTCGCACGCTGCGGGGGCGACTGGGTCGGCGGTTATTGGAGCTACTCAGCTCCAGCGACTGCTGCTTTATGTGTATCCAGCGATTGGCAATTTGGGTGGGTTGAGTGCATCCAAAAGAAGTGCCCTGCCAGCACTGATAAAGACACCACTCGGCATTTGAATGCGTGCCAGTTTAATGTTTAATACTGCACTTCAACACCCAACGCATGAATAAAGCACTAAAGAAATATCGGGGAACGCACGGTAGCTTCAAAAGTAATTAATAATGGGGAAAATAAGTAAAAAAAACATTATCTTTGGCGAGTATTTGAAGCCATTGAGCCATAAAGTCAGGTGCGAGGGTCAGACCGCTTGCAAAAATAGATAGTAACAGTAATATTATTAATTAAACAAAACCACCTCAGTACGAATCACAATCCTAACACTTTGTATTCCAGCTCTCAAGTCTCTAGCTTCAATAGCGCCGATAAAAAGTTGCGTTCATCCGGACAGACGGAGGGACATTGCAAAGACCCAATATACTCGTTTCACATCGTGAGCGGGTATAAAATTTAAAGCCAAGGTAACTCTAATCTTTTTGCAATCTACACAAAATGTTAATTTTTTCATGAAAAGTTATTATTCTTATTAATATTAAAAGTAATTAATACACTATATATTTAACTATTTTTAAGTAAAGCAACCACTTCATCCATACACTAGCTACGGATTCCCAACCAGAAATGTTTTAAATTATTTTTTTTTTTATATTTTTCATAATAATAAAAATAAATAATGTTCGCTGTTGTAAAAGCGATCTAACACAGATTAAAATTTCAGAAATTTTTCGCGATGTGTTCAACTGTTTTTATTTTATAAATACCTCATACAGACATTGTACTACATTTACTGCATTTAACACAATTTATCAACATTTATCATAAGATCTCGTTCATTATTTCTTGAACCAATCCATAATCGTCGTCTCCTTTATTTATTGAGTATAACAAAATGTAATTACTTTGCGCTGCATATTTGCATTGTGTCTCATGCTACTTACATGCCACTGGCTCTCCACGGATCCAACTGCCTTGGCGTTGGCCACACAGCACTACAACACTTTAAAATGAATATTCCTATTTTTCAATTACAACTGACACTTGTCTATGGCAGCCGGGCCCAAGCACAAAAAGCCCCGCACCCCAATCCACTCCACTGTTCGCATAGAGAGCCTACCGAGAGACGGCGTGAGTTGCAATTGTTGCTAGTCGGACGTCGTCGACGTCGACGTCGTCATCGTCATCGTCATCGTCGTGAACGTGGACGTGGATGTGGACGGCACACACCCAATGTAAAATGTCATTACCGTTGACATAAATGAATAGCTGCATTCATTGCATTTGGTGGTGGTGGGCCACCGGTACAAAACAAGATTACCACCACCAACAACACCACCAGCCGAGCGGGTGCCGCACGGGCTGCCTGCATTAGTTTGTTGTAATGTCGCATTAGCGATTAGTTAATTAAAGCCAAGTAGTGGCCCATGAGCCAGCTGAACATTGCAATTTAAATGGCGGCAGGTGAACTGTGGGCCTGTCCAGAACTCACATCGATGCGAGGGAAACGCGCGCATAAACGTTAACAAATAAGCGATTTAATGATAAGACTGAACTGAATCGGATAATTATTGCCGTTATATGTAAATGACCTAATTCAATTCGCAATAATGCTTGACATTATTGCTTTAGATAAATGTCAAAACTAATGTAGATAACATATTATTGCTTAACTTGCATAAATAGGCTATGCTTCAAAATAACTAAATCAAAAATAAATTCAAATGCTTTTGTTTCGAGTCTCGTGGAAAATGATTCAGCTTGTTATCAGAGCTAAAAGTTGTTCATTTGTTAAAATAAAAAAAAAACATTTACGAACGTTGCAGCCGGGTGTAACCGATGCGCAATACTCGTTCACCGTATAATAACAGATTATTAATTATTATTCTTATTTTGGAAAAATATCGATTTTGTAATTTGTGGTAGCGGACGTAGCCGAAATTTTTCAGCTCGATATTTAGAGGCGGTCATCAGAAAACTGTATACCAAATTAGGTGACTCTAACTCTGAAAATGTTGGAGGTATAAATTTAAAAAAACTTTTTGTGCGATCTTTTGAGGAGGTCATCGGGATTCTGACGGAAATATATATTGCAAATTTCAAGTGTCTAGCCTCAATAGCACCAAAAAAAATGCGTTCATACGGACAAAAGGACGGACAGCAAGGCGGATATTGCACAATCCCAATATGCTCTTTTCACTTCGTTAACGGCTATAATAAAATAAAAATTGTTCAAAATAGCTTAGGACTTCGCGAAATGTGAATATTCCTGAATTGAATATTTGTAAGATATATTGATAGGAGATAATAGATTAAATAAAATTTATTGTTATCATACGTTATCAACGTTCATTTATTTCCTTTTTTTTATGAAAGTTTTTAGCTTAGTTATATTTGCAATATAGCGACATAGGAGCTATCATAAGTCACTCCAAGTTGAAGCCAAACGTTTATTTTATATTATCTACCATTAAAGCTTAATTATAGCATCGATCCTGAGCTGTAAATGAGCATCTGATGGCAATTGCTGTCTGCTTTCCCCGCTAATCCCCCTCCCCCTAGAGGGTAGCATCCACCCACATTGCACATTTAACCCTAATGTTGTCTAAGCATGGCCAATGCTGACCAGCATATGGAGAGCCCAAAACGTGCGCCTCATATAACATTTCTAATTAAAATTTTGTACAGCCCCCCGAAAAAGGTTATTAACATATTTGCCATAACGTGGCCCATTTGGTTGAGCCTCCGTCCCCAGTTCCACGCCCCGTGCCTGTCTGTGTTATTTGCCAGCACATTTGGCCCAAGCTGTTGGCCATTAGTTAGCATGCAATCGAGCAACTTGTCCGAAAACCATGAGCTGCCCAACGCAGCTCAACTAAGTAGGAAAGTTCTATAACCAGATTTCCAATGCAAACAGCTAGAGCGAGAGGGTGAAGCGAGGGAGTGGATGAGAGGAACAAGGAGCGCAATAGGTGGCGACATGCATGCATGCATGGGCGCCTAAGTAGCTGCGCTGTCTTCATTAAAAATCGCCCCTAACCCCGTAGCCCAGCCCAGAGACAAGGGCCCACAGCCCACAGCCCAGAACCTAGAACCAGACCTAGACCCATGTAACGTTAGAAGTTGCAGCAACAACAAATCGAGCTTCATTCCTAATTTAAATGCAAATGAGATTCATTTGCCAACGTTTGCGGGGAGGCGTTTGCGACAGGCGAGAGCTGCAACATTGGACAGGCCCATGGCCCTGCGCTCGGTCAAAGCCGCACAGGAGCACTCATTACCCCAAAAGCTCATACCCTGCTTAGTTTTCAGCAGAGTCGCCTACCTTGGATCTCAGCTCTGTGGGTCTGCGTTTTCTTCTGCTGGGGTGCTGGCTGCCCGCTGCCCGCTGCCGGCTGCCGGCTGCAGCTACATTTATGCAAGTAGCTTAAATGGCTACAAAATGCGTTGCTTCGGCGAGATTTGTTGCATACATTAGGGCCGCCTAGCCGACTGTTAGCAACGCTTAGGCGCAACTTAAGCCCAACAATGTGAATGAGCCAGACACGACCAGACCTGCCTGGCGCTGGCAATCAGGCCCACCCGCCCTTTGTCTGCCTGCGCCACGTTCAGGTGTCACTCTCCCTCGCCTCCCACCTGCCCACTACAAATATAATCAGCCTGAAAATATGCTATGCTTTGTGGATTTCTTGATTAGTGCTGGTGCTGCTGTTGTCGGCCGCTGCGTGGCTTTGGTTTTTGGCGTCTACGAAACCTGACTGGCAGATGACTCTGACTGGAACTGACTCCCCTACGTGGCCGCTGATGATGGCGGTGTCTGAAAAACGCACTGCACCAGAAATTACGGTTCGTATTTCGGGGGCCGAACAAAAGACATTGTCTACTTGGTGTTGGTCTGTAATCAGCACCCGTAGTTCAGGCTCAAAAACGCTTCATTTCCAGTATTTGGCCAGAATCAAGGTTTTTAAAGTTAAGCTCAGAAAAGTTAAAAATAAATAATGGAACTCAGAACATAGAACATCAAATATTTCAAGCATGTGATTTAATCAGTTTTGTTTCAAATTAATACAAACAAGTGAGAACGTTGCAGTTGGGTCTAACCGACAGCGCAATACTCGTTCACAGGGTAAATAAGGCAATATGTGTAATAAAAATAATATACGAGTATAAAAAACCAAAATAAAGTTTGCCTCAGCGCACTCACAATTGTCACCCAAACTGCGTGTTGGACATCATCAACACCAACCATTTAGTTTTTGACGAAATTCACGTTAAGTTATCTAATTACCCAACCTATCGAATAGGAATGGACGCGAAATTCTAATTAATTCTAACAAAGGTTTGTGGCTTGTTTCTAAATCAGACCATTATGTGGCTGAAATGTTGGCTGGTTTCTAAATTAGATCGCTCAAAATTGTTATTTTTATGATGTAAGCAATATTGTTTTAAATAACTAAGCAATGTTTATGATATCTAAACAATAACTGATGATAGAGTAAAAAAAAAAAATAATTTCATAAAATATCTGATATTGATTTTTGCTTAAAATTTCGAAACAGTCTGGCATTTTGGGGCCTATTATTATTTCTTTTGTTAAATTTAATTGCCCTCACATACATTTTTGTATTTTGTATTTTTGTTTTAAATGGTATCAAATTAACATTTATCTATAACATTCTGTAAATAGAATACAGAATGTATTTTCTTTTATTCGCACCTTTATTTTTGTACATAATTGAATGCCATATAAATACAGATCAAAGAAAAATTTCTTTTGTTTATATACACGTGTACATGGTATTTGTATGTACTTAAAATGCTTGTAAGTACATATGGATAAATTTATTACTCATGCGCCATGTTGCACAAAGCACCAATCAATATGCAAGGCATCAAATATTTAAACTAAAAGTGCAAAATAACAAAAATGGCTGCGAAATTTAACACATAACGTCAAATTGCAAATGTGTTTGTGTGTGTGTGTGTGCATGGGTGTGAGTGCGTGGGAAAGAGATAGAGCAATGGCAAAACTGTTGTTAGTCACAATGACAAAAGTCTTCTAATTGAGTGCAATTGCATACCAACAGAAGAGAACGAGAAGGTAAGCGAGAGAGAGAGAGAGAGAGATAGAGAGAGAGAGAAGGAGACGTTAAAAAATTTGTGTGTGAGCTAGACAGACAAATGGATAAAGACAAATTCAAGGCAGGCGGCAGAAGCAGTTGCAGCTGTAAAGTATGCAACAAAACCTAAAAACCAAACCAAACCCTTCCTTTGTGGTCAAAATGCATTTACAGTTATGAATATACATACCAACACATATTCTCATGGCTAAAAGCATATATATATATATATATATTCATATATATATATATACAAATATGTATATATATATATATATATTTGTATATATTTGTATATATCTTGTTGATTTTTGAAATTATCAAGCTCTCGAGACATGGTTTGGGTTCTTGTGGCTCTGCCATTTGCTAGCCATGTACTTGTGGCCATTTTTTGAATGAATTATTAAATGCTTTGTAATTTATTTGATTGTGATTGTGTTTATAGCAATGTATATCCTAGTGTGTGTGTGTGTGTGTGTGTGTGTGTGTGTGTGTGTTTGTGTGTGAGTCATGTATTTATTGCACTTAACTGTTTAGGGTTACATGCTACGTGCAGCCCTCGACACCACATTCTGCTCCACTGTTGAAATCTTATGCATTTGTCATGAATTCGAAATATTTTCGGTTGGTTAAATGGTTCGGTTCTTCACTTGTCTGGACTGCAATGACAAGCCGTTCAAGCATATGTGTGAGTGTGTGTGTGTGTGTGTCTGTGCCTATGTGAGTGTATTTGGGTGTACATCTATCTGTATTTGCTGCTAGTTCGTCTGTATGTGTTTGTATTTGTATTTACGATTTTTGTGTGTTGTTAGTTTTTTCTATTGTAGCCATTTATTGATCAATATTGTAGCTTAGGCGTTGGCGTCATTTGTTAGACAGGCTAAGACATATATACCCTCTAAACTGACTTGCAACAAAAGCAGCGGAGTTTGCAGATAGAGAGTTGATTGCAATTCTATAAGCGGACTTTGTTACTTAATTTTACTTAGTATCAATACTGATTTTAGAATATTTGTTTGCTACATTAAAGCCAAAATTTTCACATACTATATTTTTTACTCTGCTGTGCAACGTGTTAAGGGGGATATCTTCGAACCAAAAGTCATATCAATATTGGTCTTCATTCCTGTTGTCTTTGTAAAAAATTCTTATATTTTGGAATAAAATCCTGCAAAATATATATATATTTTTAAGCAAAAATTAAAGCTTTTAAGTAATGCGTTAGATTATTTTAAACGGATTTTAGAAATATGAACCAATGTTGGCAGTCTTTATTTCCATAGTTTTATATAAAGCAATTTGTGGGTGTGTTCGTTTGTGTACTTGAAAACTTAGATTTTACTTGAGCTTAAGCGAGTTAAGAACTCAGCCGCCATTTTGGTCTGAAATGACAGACAGGAACGTAAGGACACACACTTATGTGCCGGCAAACATAATTAGATTGCATTATGTAAGTGTTGCCAAGGCGGCCAGTGATTGCGACTAGTCCCCAACCCCCACCATGCAGCCGGTTTTCGCTCTTAACCCTTACCAGAGGCAATTTCAATAAAATTCGGTGCTAGTTTGGGGCGAACTAAACCCAAAAAGCAGTCAAATGTCTCAGACGCAAACCACAGCGATGTCTCGTACAAGCATTATGCCTTGTCCAACACACACACACACACACTCAAAAGCCCCCTCTCCCGTTCGGGCTTGTGAGCTGAAGGATTTGGCCAAGGCAATGGCCTTTCAAAATTTTCGAATTTACGTAAATTTAACTTTCTTGAAATACACTTAACTGTAAAATTAATTATAAAAGGCAATTGTGTGTGTGTCTGGGCTTACATCTATGTGCACAACACGCACACACTGCCGCACACCCACTTAAGTTTGTCTTGGTCTTTGGCCGAAAAGGTGTTGGCATGGAATTTGCATAACCAACTGAACGTCAATGTCTTCTGCATGCGACCAGCATGTGAGTGTGTGTGTGTGTGTGCTAGTGTGTGTGATTGTGTGCTTGTGTCGTGTATTTGTAAGCATGTACAGTTGTGCGCGCCGACATTTGCATAGCCCACGTTGTATACATGACCAGCCAGTTTCTATGTATGCGAAAACACACTAATTAAATGTTGAAGGCAGTTTATATTGATGCCCCTTGCATGGCCAGCGGGCAGGGCTGGGGTTGGGGACAGGCACAGGTAAATGTATATATGTACATATGTCCTCTGCATTATATAACAGAGAGGTGAACTGTGTGCGTTTGTGTGTGTGTGTGTGTGTGTGTGTGTCTCTATGCGTCTCGACTTGCCTAAGAAAATCTATAGCCGACGGGGCTCAAACTCAAGCCGCAACCAAATGTCTTCATTTTGCACATCAAACCAAATGCAGCCGCAGTTATATACACGCACACACACACACACACACACATTATCAGACTTGCTTGTGTATGTGTATATTTGCTAAGGATGTGTAATTACAATCGGCATCATTCGGACTTGCCTTTGATGCCTAGGGCAGTAACAGGAGAAAAACTGGATGTGCAGCCAGAATTTTCAGGGCTTATGTACTATTTTATTTTTCGATCAATTATAATTTTTCTTAGCAGCACTGGCTGACCTATAGAATATAATTAAACTGAAGAAGACATTCTTTTCATATACTTAGTAAAAAACCATAATTAATATTAATGATTTTTGCGATTGAAAGGAAATCAAACAATTAATAATTTAATCAATGAAAAGAAAGTAAGAAAATGTTTAAAAAAATCAAACGCACTTTAAGTTAAATATATGTAAGCTTAAATACATTTAATTTAACCAAAACTAGATTTTCCTTTTGCAAATTTTATTTGGAAAAGTTAAATTATGGAAATATGGACGCAATGTGGAGGGATTTATCCAAAGTAACCATAAGAGTCTGAAACACGATTCAAAGTATTTATTTTAAATATATATATGAAAGTCATGATAAAAATTCAAAATCAATTACAATTTAATGAAAGTACCCAAGTATATATATATTAATATATATGTATATATAAATATTCAATAAAAAAAAATGTTTCTTCAATTTTAAATTAATTATAAGCTACACTTTAAATAATAATAATAATAAAAACAATAATAATATTTATAATAATAATAAAATGATGTTCTAATTGAATGTTTGCGGCTTTGCTTACCCCAAGCACTGGCGATAATTATGCATTATGCAATGCAATTATCAGTCTGACAGTTCGGTTAATGCCACAGCCTTATGGCTAACTAGCCTCGACGCAGACATCCCGACTCCTTGGCATTTTGCATAGACAAAATCGTAGTCATAGTCGTAGTCATAGTCGTAGGCACATGGAACACTCCTAACAATAAGACACTGTTCTGAAGCTTTGCCACCTGCCCCGGTTTACACACGCAGACATTTTTAATTAAACGTAGCATTTTTACGCTATTGATTAGTTTCAAAGGGGTGGTCGCCGCGCAAGTATTGAAATTGTGCAGCCCTAGTTATTGCCAACGCATTAGTATTAGCGCCTCAAATGACGTGACTTGCCCGTAAAGCGCGGAGCGACCCAGGTTGCAACTCGGCTGCCGTCAGGACTGACACGCAAACAGTCGAGCTACGGGCCACGGGCTACGGACTAAGGACTACGGGCCTGTCATTGTTCGGCGGGCAGACCACAGGTAACGGATAGCGGAGGGAGGGCAACGGGTGGCGGGTTGCGAGTTTTGGTTGCCAGTTTGGCGTCTTTTTAACACAATGACAGTTAATTAGATTGCAAAGATAGGTAAAGGATATATGCAAGTAGAATGTTGAGTTTTCTATGCAGGTGCAATAGTTTCACTTGCCAAACTTTATGTCTGCCTGTAAATGAGCCTAATTGACTTGGTTACGAAAGTGGTTAGGACAGGCAAACTGGCATTGATTTTGGCAGTACATGCGATAAATATATCTCAAATTATATACATCATTTATATATATGGGAAAGGAAAACCAAACAAGTTTTCTAACTAATTCAAGTGTTAATTCTGAGGATAATTACATTATATTATATATACTATATAGTAATCTCTCAAATTAAATTAAAAGATATTTTCCTATATGTATGAAATATATAAACGATCTAAATCTATTTATATTGTAAATTTCTGAAGCAAACTATAAATCTCGTATGAAAATTCATTTTCATACTCCAAAATGTGCTCATTAAATAATCAGTTGTATGGCTTCAACTGATGAAATCATTAAAACTGTTTGAAAGCAAATTTTCGAATGGCAAGCAGGACACACGCACACACACACACGCACACACACACACACACACACCTAGTAACAGCGGCATGTAAAATTTATGTGGCTAGCAGCAATGTTCTCGCTACATATAATAAGCACATATATGCACACATACAGTATCGCACACACTTACCCATTCTAAGGATATGCGAGGAAAGGACATTGCCTTGAGCCGGCCGAGACAAACACAGACACAGCTAAAGTTGCGAGTGGCGCATTTAAAGGCACAGATACCAAACTATCCCCATGCTGCCCGCACTGTGGCGAGTGCCTGCCGCGTGCGCTACTTAAACCCTTGCTCAAAACTATCCACCCCACCCTTCCAGCCTTATCCTAGCAGGGAGGAAAACGGCGGCCAGACATTGAAAACATGATTTTAGTGTTTTCAAATTTGAATTTTAAACAAGTCATAATATAATTTGGCTAAGCAGTAAAAGCAAAAGCAAAAGCAACAGCAAAAGCCCAAAACCGAAACTTCATACCACTGCCCCCTTGCTTGGCCCTTGTCTGTGTCCACTTGCTGGGCTTTAATCCGGCCGAACCCGAACCATGCCCGTATAAGCAACCAACCCATTCCGGCAGCCTCGCAGCTTTAGAAAATTAGCTCAAGCCAAGGGCCCAGCTCAGTTTTCGTTTGGCGTTTTTCTTGCAACAGAAAATTGTGAAATTTAAATTAGATACAAAAGTATCTACTGATATATATGCATGTTTATATATATACAAAGCTGCATGGCGGGTGAGGGTGTGCGGTTTCCCGCGTCGGGCAAACTATCTCACACGAAATATTGTAATTTTCTTATAGCTAAAGACGAAAACGGATATTAGCAGCAAATGTATCCCCACGTTATTTGTAGTCCTTTGCGTTGTCCTGCCGTAGTCTCTGCTTGCATCAATGGCAATGGAGTCGTCTTTTGGTATCGAATATGCTGATTAGTCTGAGCAGGGTTGATACATCGCGTTCTGCGAACTTAATCGAGTTTTCAATTAATTGAGCAATTACAGTTTGTAGTTTAACAAGCAAATTTAATAGCCTTAGTTAACTATTATATAAATCTCTTATCATGGAATATGAGTATTCTTTTGAGGATAACATGGTTAAATCGGATTAAACTTTTTCAGGTTAATCGGAAAGCTGGATAGTTTCAAAAAGTATTGCAATTACTTAGCTAAAAATAATTGAAACCTTATCGAGAATTAATTAACTAACTATATCAATATATGAAATCTTTTAAAATATTGATTTATTGAAACTGAAAAAAACAGACAATAAACTTTTTAAAATATTGCTGGTACTATATACTTTAAATACATATATATTTATTTATTTAGTATATGTATTTATTATATTTATTGAAAGTATTGAAGAAGTATCGAGCCTTCAATATAGCGGTGTTTAATTTCCTTTAAAACGTGTCCAAACACACATTACAAGAGGCTTCATTCAATTGTTAAGATCTTAACATTTCCATTACTTTGAAGATAGGTGTAAGATCTATACAATTTATCGGTTAATAGTTGAAGATAAATATCTATTTAACAATATTGAACTCTATTGATTAGTAAATAGTCGAATGTATTATGATTGCATTCATATCAGCTAAATAATTTAAATGGCCAAGCCACATGTATACTCTAATCGAGAGTTCGTGAAATATCGACTATGCAACAGCCAAGTGCCATCTCTAATCGTTTGTGCCACAATGTAAATCGAAACTGCTTATGACGTTGGTAACAACTTTTAGCCACATAGAAGCTCTGCGACTCGGCTTGGATTGCTGTTATGGCTTGCTAAAAGGGACTATGTATGTATGTATACATATATAGTTTAAATAATAAAGTAGCTGCTCCGTCGCAGTCGCAGTCACAGTCACTTCGGCGTGCCCCACGAAGTGTGGGCGTCGCATTTCTAGGGCGTTGTTATCGTCAACTTGGCTTGCATACATTTTCCATTCTAATTTCTAATTATTTGTATTATGTGTGCTTATGTGTGTGCGTGTGGTTGTGAATGTAGCTGGAGTTGTAGTTGCTGTTGTTGTTTTAGCTGTCTGACCAGTTGGGTGGGCTGTGTCCTCGTCCTGCCGGATGCCACCGCCCCTCCGCCAAACAGCCTGTCTGTCTATGCGAATTAATTAAGTGTTTTCGTGCGCGGGCAAAATCCTTTTGTGGTTCAGTTGCCTCGTGGGCTGAGTAAAAGTTATAAGGTTTGTCTAAGGCGTTCAGTCCATGTGCTTGGGCTTGTGCATGTGTGTGTGAATGTGGAGCTGAGGGAAAATCAATTATAAATTAAACATTTATTAAAGAAAGCAGTGCCTTTGCCCAAACAGCACAACTTGAGCTCCAGCTCACTGTGCCTATGCAAATCAAGCGCGGCATAAATAATGCGACATCATTATTTAGGCAGGTAGGCGAAAGATAAAGCTACGGATGCGGCCAGAACGTTTTGTCGTCAAGCCAGCGAGAACAGCCAAGGTATTCCAGGTTACCAAGGCAACCAAGCCATCCATCCATCCATCCATCCATCAATTATGTTGAAGGCGAGCTTTGCCTTTTGGCAGCTGCTTAAATGTGATTCCACTCATTTCGATTGTCTCTCCAGTGGGTTCGCTTGATTATGCACATGCATTTGGTAGACGCGCTCGTACATCAAACTCGAGGCCCCAAGCTGCAAGTCGAACTCAAATAAATGCGGCCTGCATGCATATACGATCTACACATATGTGTATCTACGGGCATATGCTGATAGATGCCGAGTATAACTGATTTGTGTGTATATATCTGCATTGGTAATTTGCTAAAAAGCGACTTTAATATGGCACGCAGCGCCCCTTGATTTTCATTCCTTCAGGTTTGTGTTTTTCATTTTATTTGTATTTTGATTTTTTTGTGCATTTGCACATGCGCAGCAGGAACCCCAAAGATGCTTTGCATGCGAGATGAGAGACTTGACTGCTCTTGCTTTGCATTTACATCGTTAAGTAGCCTAGTCCACGGACAGATGGACAGACCAACAGTCGGAAAGGCAGAAGTTCAACTTTTTTTTTCTTAACTGTGAGTCGCAGAATACATATAAGTATTAATACATTAGTATATAAGGTAAAGAGATACCAGCAACAAGGCACAACACAATTTTCTGGGTTTTGGGATGGTAAAAGAAATGAAAGAAGTAAATTGTGTTTAAAATTTATTTATTTATTTAATAACAACATCAACAATCAACATTTGATTGAACTAGCTTCAATAGCGGCAAAAAGAATTGCGTTTGTACGGACATTGCGAAAAACCCAATATACTTTTTTCACTTCGCGAACGTTTATAAAAAATAGCTTTCCATGAACTCATCATGAACTCATAATATAGCAAATAATTTTGGAAAATGGAAAAATTGGCTTGAGATAAGTATTTTGAAAAACAAAAAACAAAAATATTTTTCTCTGACCGATAGTTGTCGTGGCAGCTATTTGATACACTGGCGAACTTACGAAAATACGCCATTGCCTTAATGGAAAATAAAAATAAATTTAAAATAAAATAATACACAAAGTAGGCATTAATATGTCTGTCATTGAGTTTTCAAAGGAGCCAAGTGTAGTTTGTAAATCTTTCAGTCTGTCCTGAACAGCGAAGATCACACTTCACAATATTTTTCCCGTTTGGTTTTTCCGGAAAAATTTTCAAAATTTCAATTCAAACTTATCGGTTCTAAATTTCTGGTAGTTATGTCGCTATGGAAGCAGATGTCTAGCGGGTCTAAAAGCCTGCTAAGAAATGCCCAATTCGTGGAAGTCAATCTGATGCGAACCTATGCGAAACACAATCCCACTCCTACATGCCAATCGAAGAGCAAGAGTAAAGCGAAGGGGACTTCCAGTTGTGCTAACGACCACCCCAAGGCACGAAATGCAAAAACCATTGAGGAATCTTTTCCCTTCTACAATCTGATCAAGTTCGGTAAGGAGTGCTGTGATACAGATTGCCCCGACAAAGACTTTGCCAGCTTCGACAAGTGCTTGTATAGAGAGTCCGATAAGAACAAGCGCAAGTACCAAATCACCTGGGTGGAGTGCCCTCCAGTGGCTATCCAGCCCAAGAAGATCTGTTGCTTTTCTAAAACCGTACGGCCGCCAGTTGAGCGTCGTGCGCCCAAAGAGAGACCGAGCACGGCCTGCCAACCACCCCCCAAGTGCGAAAACGAGAACCTAGGATGTCCAAAGGTCAAATTGCCTCGGTGTAGGCCTGTTCGTGTTCCTGTTCGCTGTCATCGTGTCCGTTATCCCAGTGACTGCGTCAAGGTCAAGGCTCCGTATCCAGCCTTCTCAGAGTGCGCTCGCCCCAAACTGAGAAAGAGGCGCAGAAGCGAGTGCCAATGCTGGGACGAAATACCCGTGTGCGAGCTGTATAGGGTATTGAACAGGCGTCTAGAAACCGGCCGAACAAATATGAATCCCTGCGTCAAGGGTTAATCAACTTTAATATTTTCACCCACTCGCTCTGCACATAGCTACATACATAACTAAACGTGTTCAAAAATAGTCTGGATTGAGAGGCTGGATGTAAATGGGCCGTCTAAAAATAATTCCGGCATGTACTTAAAAAAGAAGTTCCATATTAAATAAAAAAAAACTTGTATACGTCAATTTTGGTATTCACTGTGTAAATCACGAGGTTCGGAACTAGTCTGATGAATCAAAAACAATATACATTTCTATATTGTCTGGCTATATTTAGTAAGAACTTAGATATAGTTCTATGTGCACCTTTACAGATTAACCGTGCGTAGGGCATTCCTTGGCGATGTTTCATTATTAATTGTCAGCAATCGATTTCAGTTCGCTCTTCGTTTTTGATCTTCTATTTAAATTTCTTTCTACACTATGTTTTACTTCTCTTTTTCGCGTTACCTCTCTTATTATACCCTGATTCCAATGAGAATATATTAAAATATACAATATAATGGTAATGGTATAATGGTTGTGTCCAAATGTATATAACAGGCAGAAGGCATCTCCGATCCCATAAAGTTTGTATATAGCTAGAGCTTTTAAGTTTAATTCATTATATTCACGCAGATCAAGAATATTTCCGATATTGCATACCTCCCAGTACTACAGCCTTGCGCTTTGCTTTCTATATAGATTTTAATGCTTTTGTCCTGAGAATCTCAAACCGATCATTCTTTTAGTTTAGAAGTTATTTCATTATTTAATTTCCATAGTGCGCAACGTCCGGCGGGCATATGTGTGTGTAATTTTGCATATTTATATAAGAATTCAAGGGGGTTGAAATGTATGTCACGACAGCTGGCAGCTGAGGGTATCTCCTAGTCGGACACTCCAGACTAAAGCACACGTACTTGTTACCCATACTGTTGTATTACACTTGTTTACCAAGTGAAAAGAGTATATTGGCATTGTGCAGAGTCTGATAAAGTCAAAGAATTTTTTGGCTACGATACCATATATCTCCCACAATTTGAAAACTAGACCCTACTGAAGCGTGGTAAATTGATCAAATTCTTATATCTTATCGCGAGTAAGCCGCTAAACTCCATCCAGTTGGGAATTTCTACATATTAAATTAAATACAGAATATATAAATATGTATCTATAATTTAACAAATTTCCAAATACAAAGAAGTTGTGAAAGATCTAAGTTGTGAATTAATCGATGTAAACGATTTTCTAAAGTTGTTTGCATATAATGACAACAGGGTTGATTTACAGGTTAGGCCAAAGGTTCGACCATTTTGCTTTTAAATCATAGTAGGCATGTATCATATATTTTTGGGGCTTCCATCGACGAACTTGTAAAGCATTTAGTTTACGATGTGAATTGGTCGAAATAACAACAAATTTTAAATCCTATTTTCTTTCGGCAATAGTTTCAAATTTTATTTTATTTTTATTTTTTCGGCAATTTGTTAACTTTACAAAATGTCCGGCATGCTGTCTGTCGCGAAAGGAAATGGAGTCCGCGCCGTAGCCCCCATATATCGTTATCTCTCCTTCAGTTCAAAAGTCGCGGAGCTGCGTTCCATCGCGGGAGCTGGTCACGGATTTGTACAGCAGATTGGAAACATTCAAAGTGTTAAGCGATTGGGCAGTTGTTCGGTGCAAGGGGAAATGGGGCACCGCTTTATCAGTCCAGAGTTCTTCGGTAGAAAACAAAAGGAAGAAAAGTCGGCAGCTGTGGAAAGTAATATTCTAAGCAGAAAACAAAAAGATGAAAAACCTCTTGGTGTGAATGAAGATATCTTATGCAGAAAGCAAAAGGACGAAAAGCCAATAGCCATAAGTGATGAGATCTTCTGTCGTAAACAAAGAGAAGAAAAGCCTGTCAGTATGACTCAAGAGATCTTTTGCAGAAAGCAAAATGAAGAAAAGCCAATGGCCATAAGTGAAGAGATCTTCTGTCGAAAACAAAAGGAAGAAAAGCCGTCGGTTGTGAATGGTGATATCCTAGGCAGAAAGCAAAAAGACGAAAAACCCTTTAATAGGAATGAGATCTTTGGCCGAAAACAAAAGGACGAAAAGCCTGTCAGTTTGATGCAAGAGATATTATGCAGAAAGCAAAAGGACGAAAAGCCAATAGCCACAAGTGAAGAGATCTTCTGTCGAAAACAAAGAGAAGAAAAACCTGTCAGTGTGAATGTCGATATCCTAGGCAGAAAGCAAAAAGACGAAAAACCCTTCGATAGGAATGAAATCTTTGGCAGAAAACAAATGGACGAAAAGCCCGTCAGTATGATTCAAGAAATCTTTTCCAGAAAGCAAAATGACGAAAAGCCAGTAGCCATAAGTGAAATCTTTTGTAGAAAACAAAAAGAAGAAAAGCCTGTCAGTATGATTCGAGAAATCTTTTCCAGAAAGCAAAATGACGAAAAGCCAATGGCCATAAGTGAAATCTTTTGCAGAAAGCAAAAGGAAGAAAAGCCAATGGCCATAAGTGAAGAGATCTTCTGTCGAAAACAAAAGGAAGAAAAGCCGTCGGTTGTGAATGGTGATATCCTAGGCAGAAAGCAAAAAGACGAAAAACCCTTTAATAGGAATGAGATCTTTGGCCGAAAACAAAAGGACGAAAAGCCTGTCAGTTTGATGCAAGAGATTTTTTGCAGAAAGCAAAAGGAAGAAAAGCCAATGGCCATAAGTGAAAAGATCTTCTGTAGAAAACAAAAGGAAGAAAAGCCGTCAGTTGTGAATGGCGATATCCTAAGTAGAAAGCAAAAAGACGAAAAACCTATTGGCGCGAATGCGATCTTTGGCCGAAAACAAAAGGAGGAAAAACCCATTGATAGGAATGAGATCTTTGGCCGAAAACAAAAGGACGAAAAGCCCGTCAGTATGATTCAAGAAATCTTTTCCAGAAAGCAAAATGACGAAAAGCCAGTAGCCATAAGTGAAGAAATCTTCTGTAGAAAACAAAAGGAAGAAAAGCCGTCAGTTGTGAATGGCGATATCCTAAGTAGAAAGCAAAAAGACGAAAAACCTATTGGCTTGAATGAGATCTTTGGCCGAAAACAAAAGGACGAAAAGCCCGTCAGTATGATTCAAGAGATCTCCTCCAGAAAGCAAAACCAAGAGTTCGTAAATATGATTGATGAGATCTTCTGCAGAAAACAAAGAGAAGAGACGCCAATTGCTGCTCTGCAAAAGAGGGATCAACTTTTGAATTCGATCTGCACTGTTGCCGCGAGAGCGGCAGTTGGACAAAAATGAAACATTCCAAGTTTTCTGATAACGAAAATTGCAATGAACTATATGATTTACTTTAATAAAAATAATTACTAAAATTTTACGTTAAACTTCTTTCAATCGAATTGGGCTTTACAGGTGCTTGGTCTTTCAAAATTTGTAGAATCTATTTAGGGGTTAAATAGATGTCGGACCTTTGGATATATATACATACTTGTTAATCCCCGCAAATTGTAAATATACATTCAGGAGTCATTTCTGTATGTATTATGTATGGTATGGGTGCTTCGATCTCAGTGATTATTAAATTGAATATACATAAGTCCCTTGCTCACGAAGTGAGAGTATAGAGAATTTGTGCAATGTTAGACTTGAATTTGAAATATGTACTCGTGTATACCCGCGTCAGATAGTGTTAAACTTTTTTGGTTCCGCCCACTGGGGGTGTGACAAATCAAATAAATCCATACATTTTCCTCAGTTTTCGAGATACGCCAAATTTTGCAGACATTACTGATAACCTTTGATTATACTGCGAATGAGTATTGCGCTGTCAGTTACGCCCGACCTTAACGTTCTTCCTTGTTTTTTTCTGCGTCGGTTTTCTGAGCATATCTTAATATCTAAAACAGCGCCAAATGTATACTATCTGGATAGCATCCCCGTTACTCGCCTCAAAAAACCTAAGCTTGAAAATTGTGGTTGCCATATTCAATTTTTGCTCGATTTTTCGTAATTAGCGACCTAATTGACTTTGTATTATATATAATGGTTCTTCTTCAAATTCAGCATTTAAGTACCAACTACTCTTTGGAACTTAGTAGGCATGGCAATTACAAAGTAAAATAAGTAAGAGTGCTCTTGTCGGGAGCGTCCGACCAGGAGATACCCTAAACCCAGGTACTATCTGTTGTTACAACCTTTCCTACCTTGCATTCATACATACAAATCAGACATCATGGCACGGCTAACTCGACTCAGCTCGTCGTCCAGATCAAGAATACATATGCTTTATGGGGTCGGAGATGGTTTTCTCTGTCTGTTACATATATTTGCACAAAACCATTACACCCTTTTTACCCAATTTCAATGTGTTCTGGGAATAAAAATTTGATCATAGAAACCATTGCCTTCCAACTTTAGTAGTAGTAGCTTTGTTCTACCTCAAAATAGTTACAATAAGTGTGTTTGTTGGGCGAGAACTTTTGGAAACTCAAAATTCTTTTTTTCCAATTATTGGTTTTTTTTCTAAATTTGAAGATTATTACAAAATTATAGTTCTGTACAAATTTCGGTTTAAAAAATGCTCTCAATTCCTCGAAGATGTAGCTTAGGCAACATCTCTTCATTAGCTCGATTGGGATCAGTTTGCTTGTCAAATCATCCACTGCGGCAATATTCGGATAACAAAAAATGTGATACGAGCAAGTCAACCGTGTCCAAGTGTGGACTTGTGCTTAACGAATACGCATGTGGGGATACGGCACCAACGGTACCTTACAAGGCCAAACCGAAGGTCTCACAACCGCCCCTCGTGTCTATGTGGACGTTGGAAAACTGTGAACCTGACCTGTGTGTTATGGACCTACGCTACGATATGAAGTACTATCGGATATCTGATAAAAAGAAGCGCAAATATCAGGTAACATGGAACGAATGCCCGCGTCTTCTTGTCAAGCCGAAGAAGGTGTGTCTCTATGAAAAAATGAAGCGCCCCAAGATAAAGCGTCGCAAGCGCATCGCCCAAACTGGAAGTGCGGCGCCAGCCGGCGCCAAGACCTGCGCTTCGGAGAAGACTACAAATAAATGCGTTTATATCACCACGCCCTGCTGCAAGACTGGTCGCAGACCGCCGAAATGCAAGAGCGCGTTTCCTAGCCTTGGTAACTGCGAAAAGCGCAAGACACCGTATCCCAGTTTTTCCGAGTGCAAAAAAGATGCCGTTATCCCAATGCCGCCGATCGAATGTCGCTGCCTGAATGTCCCGGCCCTGTGCGATGCCTGGGCAGTACTGCGCCGACGCGTCGCCAGGGGCCAAAACCCGGCCAAGGGTTGCGGCGAAGCTTAAGCCTTAGCTGTATGCCCCACACTCCTGCAGCCTCAAAGTTCAGATCGATCAAAACGCACTCGTGCTATGCAATTCATTTGGCGTAGTACCACATCAACGAGGAGCCGAAAAAGCCCCTGTTAGAGTATTTTCCTTAAATTTGGACAATTACGTGGAAATCGACCAAGAACATATTTATATACGGCAGAAACACCAATCAAATAAAATTGGTTCACAAAACCTTAAATAACAATAGATCCGATTTTTGAAATTGATTCTTCTTCTCTACTCTTCTAAATAAATGTAAAGTAGTTGCAGTCCCAAACATATTAATTTTTTACTTTCCTCTCCAGCTTGCTTTTGTTTATGAAGCTAATCGATGATAGTTTATTTTTACATTGGCTAACAAAGGATAGTACAGGATAACTGAAGGCTCGATCACATATTCTGGAAATATATATATACATATGTATGTAGGTATATAGTAGACGCAGCTTATATTGTTTGAAAATACATTTGGAAAAACGGACTAAAACAAAATTTATTAAAAATGCTCCAAAATCTGGGCTGGCTTATTCGTTCGAATCTTCGGTTCACCCGCGAATGTTCAACGGCATTCGCTCGTCGAATGTTTGGTAAGGACGCCTCCTGCGGCAGCAAGACGCCCAAGTGTAACTCCAAGGGCAAGCCCAATCCCAGCTGTAAGCGCACTCGCAAGCCCCAAGAATGCAGCAAAAGGCGCGCTCCTTATCCCAGTTACTCCGAGTGCAGAAGAAAGCCCACTCCACCAAAGTCTCCAACCGAATGCGACTGCTTAAAACTGGACAAATAAGCCACATTTATTGTCAAATAATATAAATTGCAAAGTATTAAAAGCGAATAATTATCAAATGAGAGAATATAAAATTGTATTGGCAATGAAATAGGCGAAATATGAATAGAGAGTATTGAAGAGTATATGAGGTATATCATATTTATACTCGCTCCAATGTCCGTCTTGTCTGTCCGAAATTTATAATGTGTTAAAATTGTTTGGCTACGCCCATGTGGGCGTGGAAATTTGATAATATTAATCTCCATCAGTTTTAAAGGTAGATGGATACAATTTTCAGACAGATTACTGACGACCTCTTCTAAAGTTCGTTATATATTTTAACGGGTAAGCCGCGACAATGCATATCTCTCACAAATTTCGAGCTAGAGTTATCACATTTGCCAGACCAAGCTCATCCGTCAAATTTAACCAATTAACTAATGGCCAAAAAAGTAAGGACTGAATGGTAATACTTTGGATGTAGGCTACAGTAGGCCAGAGGGCATCCTTGAAGTACGCCAATAACACCTGTTACCGTTTTCGTTGCACGACGTAACTCATTATGAAAACAGGGCAGTCACAGTTGCATTGAGTCTAAAGTCAATTTAAAGCTTTTACACTTTCAAAAACACTCAACATATCGTTGTATCTGCATCACAATTTTAATTTAAAAAGTTCGGAAAAAATTTTTTTAAAGTAACCTAAATTTATTCGTAATCAAAATTCCAAAAGCTAATATGCAATCATTAAAGAAATTATGCGAAGTTCTTAAGAGGGGAAGGCGAAGTCTTCACCTGGCTGCCAACTCGTCTCTTTTAGAGAATAGCTGCTGGGAGCTACGCAAGCAAGCTCGCCGGGGTGACCTTTCTTCCAAAGCGAAGCGTAATTCTAGTTACGACATACAATTTTATCGACCGCGTTCCCTTGAGCAGC
Organism: Drosophila colorata; assembly: GCA_035041545.1. Classification (NCBI taxonomy): domain Eukaryota; kingdom Metazoa; phylum Arthropoda; class Insecta; order Diptera; family Drosophilidae; genus Drosophila; species Drosophila colorata. The sequence continues at coordinate 1,805,304 of JAWNLD010000233.1, forward strand.
GATTTTTCAATCGAAAATGGTTGTCGAGGAGGACCGTAGCTGGAATGGAGCACGACTTCAAAAAGGCCCATGAAGCTATATCAAAACCCCTTAGACAGAACCGCATGGACATAACACACTACAGGCCCAAGAGCCTTAAGGATCGATGCTATGTTCGCACTTGGGCCGACTATAAGGAATTGAAAAGCTTTAAGCCTCTGCAACCCTATTGTCCCCCAGTGCGCAATCGAAGCTATGGAACTATGGCTCTAAGGAAGTACAATACACTCATGGTGTATCCTAGATCTGATGTCCAGAGAAGAAACAAAACGAGATATGATTGTCTAGTCTCCAACCGTACTTATCGAACTCCTGGTGCAGTTTCCTTATAATGTGACCTTTTAATATTCAATTAAATATACAGTTCAAAACAAAACACTATATTAATACATGTTTATTTAATAGACCAATTATGTTTTGGGAATTGTAGAGAGTTTTGATTAAGGATAGATAGTGGATGCTTATGAATGTTGAAATTTGTACAGTTTTAAAAGTGGGTTAAGAGAGGGAGCTTTGAATCTCAAATTACGAAAATGATATGACCATTAAGTCGGACAACATAGCAACATAGTTTCAGAAAAAACTTCGTCAGATTGGCCTTGACTTTTACTTTAACTGATTATCGGATGATGTTTATGTGCTACCTTCACTATGATTCAGTTTTCAACTAGACTTTCTGGAGTAAGCTTCATTCCGGAAAAAAACAATATGAAAATCGTTCAGTAAAACATTTTTTTTTTGGTTTTTTATCAAAACTTTTGGATATAAGATTTCTTAAAATTTTACGTTTTTCAAAACTTTTCTAAATTGACGATGCAGTCTTTGAGAAAGAACATTTGTCAGCTGCCGCTGGCTATGGTGGTGTACCCAAATCCACCTAAGCCAGGTATATTCACGGCAGTCAGCTGCTCGAATGTTCTGAATTCGAGGCGTTGTCTGAACACATTGTATGGTACCGAGTCGTGCGAGGACTGCGTAAAGTCTTACAGAATACCGGGGGCCCGAGAGGGACTTAAGAAGATGAAGAAACCGGATCCATTCAAGAGCAAGGACCCATGCTGGCAATCTCTGAGACGCACAGAGTACAAGTGCCGCACTGATCCCGAGTTCTTATTGGATTCTTTCATTGATGCAAAGAAAAATGCCTCCAGGACCCGTGTGCCTGGGATGTTCCTCGTGCTGACTTAACCCATTATAGGCCATCCGACAAGCTGAAGCGCAAGTATCCGCGTACTTGGATAAAATGCGTGATGAAGCGTCGCAAGGTTAAGATGCAATGCGCCTGGAAGCCCATCCAACATGAACGTCGCAAGTTTAAACGTATAAAGAAGAAGCTTTCCAGCTGCGATCGAAGCCCTTGCACGACCGGTGCCCCAGACTTGGACCTGGCAATATGCAAACCCATGAAGAAGACCAGTTGTCCGCGTGTGACAATGCCTTTTTGCAAGCCCAGCATTGTTCCACCTAAATGCAAGAGGGGCGGCAGGAAGCCCGCAAATTGCCGCAAGCGTTTGACCAAGTACCCCGCTTTCTCAGAGTGTCTAATAGACCCCTTACCGACAGCACCACCCGTCGAATGTAAATGCCTCAACACACCATCTATGTGCAGTGTTTGGGAATATTACCGTAACAAGAAATCCTAGAAATCTGGGGCTTAGTCTGACTTGGGTAGCATGCAGCAGGTGCATTTAAATACATTATAATGTGCCACCAATAAACATAAAATGCTGAGCAACTAATTTTCAAGTGAATAAATCAGTTGAAAAACTTTATTATCTTGTACTGTGTATCCATTGAAAATGCGAAAAGAGGGCTGGGTTAAGTTGTGAAAATTTACGAGATTTTTCGTCCTGCCTGGCAGCCTTGTCTCTTATATAGAAAATGGTTATCTAGAATCTTCTGGTCAACTCCTAACAAACATGTTGTAGGATTTGGTGACTCAACTTATCTTACAGGATTAATTTAATTCTTAGTATACTCAAGGTTTAAAACACATGATTTTAAGCGAAGATGCAGCTACCACAACAACATTCTAATCGAGATTTACTTGCAAAAATTTGATTAATTTGAGGTTAACGGGTAAATTATTGAAAAATAAATCCAAGGACACAAAATAAATGTCACTTAAAAAATTTAAAACATGTCACTTAAAAAATTTAAAGCACTCAAAGCCAAGTATAAGGAATTCAGTTTTTACCAACAATCATTTAATCAACACTCATTTAATTATTTCATCTGAAGAGCTCAATACCCACGGGCATTGTGCATGCAACGCCAAATGGAAAATGTTTGACTAGATAATCGGGATTGCGTACTTTAAAAGCTGATTATTTCTCAGCTTGCTTTATTTAAAGTGTTTGATTCCATTTTGGGCATATAGTAAAATTGATTGTACATTTCAAAAATGCGCACAGCTCCACTTTTAACATCGCATATATTGCAGCGCTCAGCGACATTGTCTAAGGCGTTGGTAATCCAGCCTCGATGCTGCTACCACTGGGGCAACTATGATGTAGTCCCCGGTCAGTGCTGCAAGATGCGCGACAAAGAGACGACTGAATGCACGCAAAAAAAAATTAAATGCAAGCTCCGGCCACACCCGAATCGCTGTTATAAGTTTCAAGACGAGGCCACCGCGTGGAAGGAGATGTACCCATCACAGTTGTTAAATATCACACGACCACAAGAAATTGATTGCGGCTTAGTAAAATACGATGTGTGCTTTTATAGGCCCTCGGACAAGGGGCGTCGTTATCAGCGCACCTGGTCCGAGTGCCCACTGATTTGGCTACGGCCAAGAAAGACCTGTTGCCCCGACGAGGAGCAATATCCGCCGAGGGAGCGACGCCCGCGGCCACCGCCACAGCCACCGTTGACTACGATCCAGAAGCATGCTTTCGCCATGAAATTGCTATGCCAGTCGTGCCACATGGGATTGAAACCAAAACTGAAGTGCTTCGTTGTTAGGAACCCAACAATTTGCAAGAAGATACTGGCGCCCTTTCCCAGCTTTTCAGAGTGCGATCCAGAGTGCATACGGCGCTACTGTCCCACTGAGTGTGCCTGCAAGATAAAGCCCTCCATCTGCGAAATATGGAGGTGGCATCGTCGCAACCATGGCGTTTTAAAGAGGTGCACGGAGGCCGTGGTCAGTTGTTGTACGTGCAAGGATCGTGCACGTCCCTTGGAGTAGGGAATATCTAAAAGTCTTGGGACAATTCTGAGTTGAGTTCACTGCGTAGATAATAACATCGGGGAATTTACGTCAAACAATGTTTGTGGTTTACTTTGGTCTACCTTGGCATTTCCTATCAGCATAAGTTTTCAAAATTCAAAATTCGTATTTGGCAATGCAATTCAAATCGAAATTGTCCTCAATTTTGTCACCGTTCGGTCGGCTGTGGAGCGCTCGTGGCGGTGCCTATAGATTTCGCAACTTCTCCAGCAACATGCCCGCGTTTCCTGACTCACCCTGCGTACCAGCCGATCCGTACTGCCATACCGTGGGCGGTAACTGCTGGGAAGCAAGAGATGTTTTGGAGCTAAAGCTGCCTCTAGACAAGAATGTGCTGGATCTGAAAAGACAGAGGCGGGAGAAGTTGCTGGAGCCGCGATGCTGCGTTTTACGCACGGCCCATCGGGATCCCTGTCTGGGAATCTGGCCAAAGCGCAAGAAGAGGAAGGTGAAGCGTGAGCCATTCCGGTCCATGTGGGAGCCACCCTGCCAGCCGCACGAGCAGCCCTACTGCAAGGATATGCTGCCGCGGTTCGATGAAATGTATTACAAGCCATCGAACAAGTACAGATGCTTCCAGCGAACCTGGGTTGAGTGTCCGCCGGTTAGGGAACGCTTGAAAAAGATCTGCTGCTTGGACGGAATTGAGCCGCCGGAAGTGCTAAAGCGCATCAAGGAACGCTGTCCCCAGGTGACCTGCACGTTCGACTACGCACGCATGCGACACATCTGCGACAGACGTATCGTGGACCCAAAAGAAAAGTGCTGCAAGATCCATTGGCCTTGCTGCAAGCCTGCGGCTTGCGATGTAAGCTGTCGTCGGGGTAGAGCTCCGACCGTTTGCAAAAGGCTACGCGCTCCCTATCCCTGTTTCTCGGACTTACGTAAGTGGCGGCGACCGCTGCGTCTTCGAGAGTGCCCTGGTTATGGCCCATCCATGTGCGAAGTCTACCGGCTGCAGAATAGACGTGAAATTTTTGACATTAAATCTACATACTGCTAGTGCAGATAGGGCCTAGAGCAGTCCATGGAGACAGTCCTCAATGTCTGCCACCATTGATTGCTCTGGAACTTAACTGTGGTAACAGTACGTCAAGATAGTGTCAGCCCTTTCTGAACAGAGCAAGGAAAATGAAACAACAACTGTTGTGTGCCAAAGAAAACGTCTACAAATTAATATTTATACAGAGACAATAAAGGACATACTAGCTAGGAATTTATTTTTCTTTTGTGACTTGATAAAGACTATTAGGGATCTGTGATAATAATTTTAGCTGTAAAATTGCCATCCCCAGACTCTAGTCTGTGCAGTGCCCGTAGGAGGGCATAGCGCATTAGCTGCCTGGAATCGGGATCCCTCATATCCGCCTCTATTTCAGTTTTGCCACTTATAGACTGAATCGTAGTGTTATCTAAATGGTCCGATAATCGGTCGTTTTTGACGCTGTCTACGTTGCCGGATATATTTTTGGGTCTTGTCGCTTCTTTTCTGTCCGGAGCTGATAATGGCACCTCAATAGTCTGAAAAGGCTTATAAGAGGGTATGAACTCGGTTCGATCTGTATTCCGAAATGTTGGAGAGTGCTTCGGGGACTGTTCTTGAGTTTCATCAGATAAATGTCGGAGACCTTTTATATATAGAACCTTAGCAGCATCACGCAATTCAGGAATTCCACATGAATTTCCAGCTTTACCTCGGCAATCAAGATTGCCCACCATGGGCTGTGACTTCCAGTCTGAATATTTCTTGCTGAAGGTTTCAAGAATCGAGGTTGTGTTTACGCCAAGGCTTTCTTCATTTGCATTGCACTGATCTCCAAACATAGCAAATAATTTATCTTGAGTGGAAGTTTCTGCATTGTCTTGGCACTGATCAGGAATTGCAAAAGCCGTTTGGACTTCACGTAGTGCATATTTATCTAAGTCATCGCAAGTATCAAAATTTACTTTGTTCATGAGTGACTCATTGAAGTCAACTGCCCCGATGAAATTATCCATTGGCAATTCGGTATCTGGCGTTGATTTGACATTTTCTTCCAGCTGCGGATCTAGGACCTCACCACCTATTGTGTGGGTGCACTCGTCCTCCATCACCGTTGGCGCCAAGTACCCAAAGGGACCAACCCCAGCATCCTGCGATGCATTGGCCTGCCCGAGCTCGTCACATTGTGTTTGAAGTTGCCCTTCAGCATTCTGATCGTCGTCACTTGGCCTCTGGCACATTTCATTGCTGTACTTATGATTTTCGTTCGGTACATCATCTGACGTCTGTTTATTAAATAAACAGCCAGTCCTATTTTCATGTTGATGTTCTTCGAAATGCGACATGCCCTCAGAGCCCAGCACTACCCTATCGCCCGGACGGCTGTGCTCTGAGGTAGCACATCGCATTACAGCCATCCATGAAGGAGGACTTAGGGCGCATCGATATACAGAGCGAATGCAATGAGTAATCCCAGACAGGCGGGACATAGCAGCAGCTGTGACTCATAGGCGTGCGATAATATTCTTTACCTAATTTTGGTAACGAAAAATTTTGAAATGCCAAAAGGTGCTTCAGAACTTAAATTTAATGTGTTACAAACAACATTGATTATTAAGAGTCGCAAGAAAATCTATGTTATTTAAACATCACTTCCAGGGGCTGCTTGGATAAAAAATGAATAACAGTAGGTGACAGACAAATTGTATAGTTTACCAAACCTACTTTTCCGGATACATAAGTGACCCTATATGACAAAAAACCACTTTAAAAACGTTGATATAATGAAACCTTTTTTTAAAAGACGGTATTTTTTATAGATTTTTCCAGAGGTGAGCTTGCGTTTTTGCTCATAGCTCCAGAGTTTCATTATCGATTTTAATAACCTTTACGATTCCTGAAAGTCAGTGAACATATCTTTTAATCAGTCATACACATTTTTAAACTTAAATCTTTAGTAAAACAATGAATACGGCATTGGCTGTGATTTTGTAAGTATCCAACGCCCTACAACATCTAGTTAAGATCCGTGTTAGTCAGAATTGTACTATCAATAGACTTGTGAATGTAGGAGACTTTAAGTACTTGGGATCATGAGTGCCATTTCAATACTTAGTCGTAGGACTAGCGTCTTCTTACTGAAAGAAGCACTCGTGGCAAGTCAGGGGACTAGTCATGATGAACGTTAAAAACGAATTGGCGAAAATTTAGCATTGAATGGCGAGACCTAGTGTAGAGAAGGATGACCTATGGAGTTCTTCCTGCCCGGGCAATGCACAATACACTGCGAGATGAACATGAACTAGGCTCTCAACAAGATCAATCCTCTTGATCAAGTATTCTAAAAAGCTGCGCAACTAAGAAAACTTAGATGGCATACCTAACCATTGTCATTTTCTACTTATCACACGTCCCTAACCTGTAAAAGTAGTAGATAATAAAAGATGAGATTTTCTGCACTTTTCTATTAATTTTTGTATTTCTTTAAGTGGTACTCTAAAGCATTTTTCCCCTGACCTTACTGCAGAGCAAAATCCTTTTAAACTATATTGCATATTTTGCTTATGTAGGAAAATAACGCAGTGTAGTTTAACTGGCCTTTTTGCAGCAGGGGCACGGGCAGAATTTCATTGCATACCGTTCCATTCTGAGAGAACGCCGATAGGCCTCACACATGGACAGGACGTCCAAGCACCGGCACTCGGGAGGACGTTCGTTCAGTACAGCAGGATCCATGCGATCGCATTCGGAGTAGCTGGGAAAGGGGCATTTGGGCATCTCACAATCGGATGGACTACGCTCCGTATGACACCTAGGCGGGATGCGGGCCGCACGACAGCAGGGCATGGGCTGGCGCGGACAGCCCCCGGCCTTCTTGTTCACACATTCCAGGCGTTTTTTCTCGTGGTCCTGCGTGCAAGCCGACCGCGGACAAATTGGCAGGCAACGCCGCGGAGTCTCGGGCGGAATGGCATCGCACCAGCAGCAAACCCGCTTGGGCACCATGCGGGGACAGCACTCCCACCAGGTGCGCTGGAACTGACGACACTTGTTCGAGGGCCGATAGTACAGCACATCGAAGGGTACGTCTGGGCATGCAGGACAGCACTCGGGCGGATAGTTCCACATCAAGAGCGTGGCAATGTTCTTGTTCTTTGTGTTCTCCCACATGGATACAAACTTGTCGTGCTTTTTTTTGAACTCAGATGCCTTGACGGGCTTGTCACAAATATTCTTCGAAATTCGCGAATTCACGCAACATGAATAACGCGGCTTAGGGGGGCAATCCTGCTCACTGCAGGGTCGCACTGGAGGATCTGTCGGGCTGCATCGACGAGGTGTAATTGTTTTGCACTCTTCAGTCTTTGACGCCGGGCAGTCCAACGGAAGACGTGGGTCGTCCTTTTCGTGCAGCCTTGTAGTTCCATGGAAATTCGCCCTAGGTATACAAATTGGCCGATATTGGATAATAGAACGTACGATAACCCCCGAAAGCGCATTTCTCAGCATTGCGAAATTTAGACAAGGTAAGCTAATAAATTTAAAATTTCATTTGATGAACCAAAAGTAAGTCGAAAAAATAATTTTATACTTAAATAAAGAAATGTAAGCTCTGATTCACATAGCCAAGCCAACTTGTCGGAAGGCCATAGCAAGGTTTTCCTATCATTTTCTACCTAGGTCGCTTGAAGCAGTTAAAGCTAAAAAAACAAAAACAATTAACAGGACAGATCAAAAGGTTTACGAAAATCATCTTGTATTTTTTGGCATGCATATCAGCGGGATCCTTCTGCCACAATCGACTGTCTTAACACACAGGAAAATGTTGTGGGTGTGACGGGACTACAGTCGACGGTGGAAGAAGGTTCACGCTGCTGGATGACATAGATAGAGGACGGAACACTTTGAAGGTGGAAGGACAATTAGAAACTTGGGAAAGTCTCCGATTTAGAACTGAGTAGATTACTGGCATATTTAGCCAGGGCCTGATAGCGAGCCGAGGCTTGGCTAAAAGTCTGCTGTCCTAAAGCACTCAACTCAGGGCATCCATTGCAGGTCATTTCTAATAGCGGTGATCCTTTGTAACTGGCCAGGCACGTGCGAGAGGCTCTCGCAAGTTTCAATCGATTTAAACTTGTCAGTCGTCGTTGAGGGTGGAATTGAGCCCCGGTGAAGCCATAGATGTTTTCTAAGGACTTGGGCCTCTGTAGGATCGGCATTTGAAATTGGTACTCTGTCGACTGCCACAGTGAATACTTGCGCTCGACGGGCACCACTCGAGCGGTGGGTGGTGCGATATTCGGCTTGATCGATTCCACTGGAATGCTGCAGCGCAGGTTGCCCGCCTGGGCCTTAGAGTAACGCGTGAGAAACTTGGTCAGGCGCTCCGCACAGATTGTGGCCAGAATGGAGGTGCCAGCCATAGCAACAATCTAATACTGCTGCTGATCGGTTCAGGGCCTGTTGCTGGTGTGGTATTCAAAACAACAATAGATTTGGAAGATTTGTGAATAACTTTTCTAAATTTGTCGTATCGAGCCGCAAACAATTGTGTGTTTGAGCTTTAAATCGATGCACTTGTTCGACTAACTGAAACTGAACTGAGTGTCTCCGTACTGTTTCTTCGGGGCATTTCTTATCCACTACTTCTTATAGACTGTCAAAATTTTGAATGTGAATACCTTCGAGTCGCCTAGGTTCCATGAGATGCTTTCTGGCCTACTAGAGCTCTGATCCATGGCTTCAGTTAGTTGGCTCTCGTTTTACGCACTGAGAGTGAACAGCAAACGGCGCATGTTTAGATTTAATTGAACATTTAGCCAAATTAAAATACATTTTATTACGCAGCCAAGAGACAAAGTCTTGCAAAGAAATGCAAAACAAGCCAAAACGCGCGCCCAATCAGCCAAGCTCGCCAAAAAAGCTAACCGACAACCGGAGACAGGGACGGAGACAGCGACAGCGACAGGGACGGAGACAAGGACTGAGACAACGTTACTGGAGACAGAAATCTCAAGTTGCTGGCCAGCAGGCTCAGGCTCAGGCTCAGGCACGCAACGGTTTATTCGCTTTTCGTATATATTTTTTCGGCTGTGAATTGTTGCAGCTTTTCTTATGCGAAATTTGGCACAGATTCGCCATTTGAGACGGAACTAAAAGCCAAATGGTACTCTGAAAACTGGTTAAGCAGCGGGTACTGGGGGCAGTGGGGGTAGGGGGAGGGGCTCGAAAGGCAGCTAACATGCGTTCTGCAATTGTTTAATAGCCTAATTAAAATGTGCACAGTAACAGGTTAAGAAACCTGGCAGCTTGCACAGTACATGCAAAAGCGCCGGCCTCCAGTCACAGCTGCTGGCGCCAAGTGACAGCTGACGGCTGGCAGTCACTGTGTAGCAGTCACTATCACTGTCAGGCGGGTGGTTTGTCACTGCTCGCCAAAGTTGAACATTATTTTGTTTTTTTTCTCTCCATTTTTTTTCATGCTCGCAATTACATTTGGTTGTTAATTGCATTATGCATATTTATGGACGGGCCCCTAGTAAAAGACTCGACTCCCGGACCCGGCACAATGCGGCTCATTAGCATACATCAGCGCGTTAAGCGCAGAATGAGTCTCCGGCAGCGACGAGTGTGGGTGGGGATGAGCATGAGTCTGAATGAGTTATCCCAGGCGCTGTCTGCCCGTGAGTGCTCGCATCTCCATGAGTACGAGTGTGTCAGTGGCGCGCTCTCTCTCTCCCTCTCTTCCTCTATTCTCCTCTCTCTAATTTAAATTAAAATATGAAAAATACTCGAGGCGACAGGGAGTGCAGCAAAGAGCGAGCGAACAGCACAAAATGTGTGAGAAAATCAAATCTAAAATAGCTGCCGGACATAACGTAATCAAATTGTATGTGGCCAGTGCCAAGCACGGGTGTGCTGAATGTTCAAATGGTGTGTGGGACTTGAAGACTGGCCGACAAGGATGTTAATTTAATGTGAGTGTTTTCCACATACATCTGTTGGTTGAAAAGTATGTTTTCCCCTTTAAACTAATTTTAAGTTCCCTTAAAAACTTTATAATTTTCAAGTTGTAAAAAGTGTAGCCTTATAGCCTGTAGAACATGTATCCTTAAAGATGACCTCCATTTATATCTCATTTAATTTCAAATGAATAGCTTTTAAGTTTATTTTATTCACAACAATCAATTTAGTTGTTCCAGCAGCTTCGGTCTAACAGCTAAAATTCAAACTCGAACCACTCACCCACATTTCAAACTACCACGCACTCACGCACACACACACACACACACACACACAGGCACACACAAGCGCGCGCACAATCGACTATAAGTATTTTCTTGGGAGCAACGAAATGTCCAAGTATAAATACTCATATTTTCGCCTGCTCTCAGTAAGAGTTTTTCCTGTACGTATGGGCGCCCAATCTGCGTGGCCTGATGCCCGCCTGTCCTTTGCTGGGCGCCTGCTACGACGCAGAGCTGCGGCGAGAGAGAAAGAGAGCGCAGGAGAGTATTGAGCAGAAAATGGGCTGAACTAAGCACGTAACTGCAGCACGCTTGGAAAGTCGCGGCAAATGGCTGTAATAAATAAGTATGCCATTAACCCACTTGGAAGCGGACGCAACGTCATTTCCACATGCAAAAATATGTGAAGATATTAGGCGGCATTTGTATATCAATATGAGGCAGCGGGAAAACTTTCTAATCGCACAATAATTGCAGGCAAAAAGGAGAATAAGTTGCGGCGGCAGCAGCTGCCATGCCAAGCAACAATTAAATGTTGCTGCAGCAACATGCTGCTAAGAAATGTTGCCAAGCTCTTTTGGAGATGGCAGCGTGATCATAAGTGTGTTTATGTCGTGGATTAGTTTAAGTGTGTATGCAAAACGTAAATACGTACAAACAAAAAAGGTTCTTTTACAAATATTGTCTTTGTTTCGCGTTTTGAGTTTTTATTATTCTGCTCTGTTGACCTAATAAGCTCAAACATTATTTCAGATGATATTCAAATTAACTAAATTAAATTTAACAAAATATTTAAAAATTAAAAAATATTAATAAATAAAATTTCCGTCACCCTAACCTAGGTTTGATAACATTTTTAATCTCTTTTATTTTAAAGCAATTTTGGTAAATGATAAACAAAACGTAATAAAATGCCACATTGCTGTTTTTTCAGTCAACTGGTCAAGGTCAGTTTATTCTCACGCGCTCACATTGCCACCTCTAATCAGCTGCTAAGCCATTTGCATTCACACCTCGGCAACATGTTGCAGAGCTAAGTGCTGGCAACATAATATTGGCGATTGCGCGCGTCCACATTAATTTATATGCCGCGATTAGGGGCAGACCCAAAAGAGTTTTTGTCCAACATCGGCTCTTGGTTCGACTGGCAATTTACAACTTTGGCTAAATAAAATTTATTGTAATGACAGTCGCACGACATTTTATAATTAAGTCAAATTGTTGGCCAGCCGAAAAACCGGTTGCCTGGCATGCCATTTAGCTGATCTGGCTGATTGATGTGGCTGCTCTCGCCAGTACTCCATATGCGGACGCTCTATCGATGATCGCCAGAGGAGGAGGAGCAGGCGGACGAATAAGCTCAGTCCAAGCCAATGCCAATTAGACCGACCTTAATATACCGGGCAACCCCCCCTAGCCAGACCAGATGGGCAATTAAACGGAATGGAACGCTACGGAACAGGACCCGTCGCCGGACACTAACTCGGACCCGGGACAGCAATACGTATCGTTTAATTGAAATAATTACACATTAAGTGCATTAATTATTTTTTCACTCGCGTTTTGCAACCACATGCAAACGTGGCGACCCGCCTGAGAGTCGCCTGCGCCTTTTTCTCCGCAATTATTAATTTAAAGCATTCGACTCCGCTGGGTATCGTAGGATATAAGCACAATTAGTTGTTGTTCCAGCAGTTGTAGGCACACCAGTACAACAACCAGCCGCAGCAACAACAATAACTGCAACTTGCAACTCGTTTTGTTGTTGCTTAGGTCATAATTATTAACGCGAAATCATAATTAAAAATGTATTTAGCCTGGCTTTGAAATAAGCTTAGATGCCGCGGGACGACGACTCCTGCAACCAGCTCCAGTTCCTGCTAACAGCCAGTTGATAAATACGCCAATGAGAGGGTGGAGAGGGTGCAGCGAGCCGTTCAACTTATAGGTAGCCAAGTTAATTAAATCACTAACTGGGAGTGTTAAATGTTAGGCGCTATTGGTCAGACTAAAGTTTACAGGCAAAATTATTTTCAGAAAGTTTTCACGCTCTTTTAAAGTTATCGCTGACTGCTGAAAGTATTCAAGATCGTTTTTGGGTTTGTGCAATGTCCTTCTTGCTGTCCGTCTGTCTGTCCGTATGAACGCAATTTTCACTGCTATTGAAAATAGAATATATACTTGTGTATATCATGTGTACCTCATATCTCCCTCAGTCTTAAATCTGGATACGTAGATTTTAGCAGACAGATTACTGATGACCTTTTATAAAAATCGAGCCGAAGAATTTTGAATTGGAATATTTTTCCAAAATAACAGTCATAAATAGAACAATTTTTTACTGCTTAAGGCGATTTCACGTTCTTACTTGTTTTGTACTCTTTCTATGTAACTTAATTACAAATTCAACTAGCTGAAATATGAATGCTGTCAGTTTATGGAAAGCTTATTGAGGAGTAGTTAAATAATGTAATCAAAATAAATGTATTTTTAACTAATATCTATTCTGATATTAGTCGATTCTTTAACATTCACGCAATTATTGCTGCCGCCAGCTGCAACCAAGTACTAATAAGTAATAACAAGAACGAAATTGCTTTCAACTAATTGATAATGGCGGCGAATAAGTAGGTTGAGCAGCACCCTGTTTGAATGTCAGGCACTATGTAATTAGTCTTTTGGCAAATTGCAGCTAATGTGCATACGAGAACGAAGACTTTCAATATTTTGTTCCTAATATCCACTTTGTTGCTGGTGTGATTGTTGTTGTCTTTTTGTTATTGTCAATGCCAATTAAGTGAAATTTATGTGCTTCAATAAATTATGAGTGCCGCAGCTGACATATGCGCAGTGTCGAGTAAACAAGCCAAAAACAGCAGAGCGAACTTTTCGCCCAAGGATACCTAAAAAATTGGTTGGCTTGATGGGTGTGTTTTGGGGACGACACATGTCGCTAAGGTAAAATAGTTATTAGTGAATATACATATACAGCGAATAGAGCAGAATATTTGAATAAAAGACACATGACACTGAAGCGTTGCACATACGCCACGTTGTCCTCCCCCTCGCCCACCCAACGGCATTGCACGAACTAATAAAACAATTGATGTGCTGCCAACATGGTGAGGAGGACAGCCCACAACAGTTGACTGCAATAATTATTCAAACAAATTTCATTGGCGCCACGGCGAGGCAGCAGCAGCAGCAGGCAGATGAAAAGCAACGGCAAGGGGAGGAGCTTCATTGGCAGCCGCATCAAGCGACGTCGCCAGGTTGTGGCCGCTGTTGACCCAGCCAACTGAGTGGATAGATGACTATTATTGCGCACAAGTTAACCTGTTTTAGTAATTAATTTGGGTATTGTATGTTTTAATTAGTTGCACGGAGCAGCCGCAGCAGCAGCAACAGCAAAGGCAGCTGTCAGATGTTTGCCACCAAGTGGCCAGGGTAGGGGATATTAAGGAATTCACACACAAGGCACAATTTAAAGATAATTGTAGTCCCACAGAGAAAAGCTCCACTTAGAGTACTTGAATATTTCTCCGAATGCTGCTTTCAGCATCTTCAGAAAATAATATTTTTAATCCGACTGAATTGGGTAGTTTAGCTTTAATGTTGATTATTTGATCTGAATTACTTTATTTTTACTTTGTGAATACCTGAATAACTGTAAATGCTTTTTATGGATTAAATAGTGTTTCACTTAAATTATTCCTTTAAAAAAATAGGTCTTAAAATGCGAAAATTGTGAAGAATTGTCTAAAATACAAGTATACAAAAACGACACAGCTTGTTTGCAATATGTGAACTAATTATATAATTTTGATTGTTTCTATAGGGGAATTTAACAAACAAAGAGCTAAATTATGAAAATAGTTTAAAGTCCAAAATACCGCATATTCATACATATGTATAATATGTATTTTATAGGTTGTAAACTTGTATCTCAATACTCTTTCAAAGCGTATCTATTTCATACCACCCTGTTCAATATTTACGTTAATCCAAAAGATATTTTTTTCCTTGTCATCGATAGATTTTTTAGTTAATTCCGTTTGAAATAAGTTTTCGTCTTGCAAGATAAATGCTTGTTTGTTTAATTATTATTTTATTTTTATTTTTTGCCTGTTCGTTCGATTTTTTCATTCCTTATGCTTTCCCATTTTCACCCATCTTGAGTCATTGTGCAAACAAAGAACCAGTATGAACGTTGCAGTCGGATGTAACCGACAGCGCAATACTCGTTCACAGTGTAATAACAACCAAAATATGTACCCACAAAATGTAAATTGTTTGAAAATGAGTAATTATTATTTTTTTTACCACAAATTTAAAAAAATTTATATTTTTAATAATTCATGTATTTTAAATGCAGATTCAATCTAAACAAGATACCATAGCCAAACTGATACCAAACATGAACATCGGTTCAGTTTTCTTTTGAATACTGCACATATTTAAAATACAGTTTCAGTTCATGATGAAATGTCATCACACTGGAAAATCGGTTTAGTTTCGACAAAGTTATGGAAGTTTAAAATATGGGATGCTTTGTATGTCAAAATTTTCTATCTACAAAGCGGGTCTACAAGAGTACATATTGTCAAGTCTCTAGCTTCATAGGGACAGACGGAAGGATGGACAGCAAGACGGACATTGGAAAAACCCAACATACTCATTTCACTGCATGAACGAGAATATACTCTTTCATTGCCATTGTTTGTGCTTTTCCTGGCAATGGACCACACCCAAGCGAAAACACTAAGCAAACAGAAAAAATTATGCATTTTCCTTTTGAATTTAGTATGCCATCTGCGAGTGCATCTACGAAAACGGCTCCTCCAGCAAGCTGGCCTGCTCATAATAAACGAATTAGCGCCTCGGGCTAAATAGCCAAAGAATGCGCCTTTATTGCAATTATCGAGTTTACGTTCGAGTTCCAACTGCAGCTCCAGCTTTGGCTCTCTCATTCGAGCTCCGTTGGGACTGTTGCATGGCTGGCTTGAATAAACAACGAAGCCGCCGTTGCCCTGGCCCAGTCCCCGTTCCTGTTCCCGTTCCCTCACTGGCCCCAAATAATCACATAAAATATTAATGCTGGCTTAAAACCAGGTACGTTTCGCTCATGGCCAATTTCTTTTGGGGCCACAAACGCAGCGCTAACAAATAGAAAAATTATCGCAATTGTGGCATCTTTTTTATGCTTAGTCGCCGTTTGTGGGTTTGTGTTGTTGTCGCTGTGGGTTTTACCTTGTGCCAAAACGAATGTGCATTTAATTTGTGACGCAGACGAGCAACACTCGAAAAAATTAAGGACAGCTAATTGCAAGAATTAAAAGAACATAATGGAAAATTTACAAAAAATGCAAGCAGATCATTTGGGATTAGAACAAGCAAGAACGTTGCAGTCGGGTGTTAACAGCTTAAAACAGTCAAAAATGGTTTTTGGCATTACCGTTATTTTTGAAAAATATCGACATTTGTAATTTGTGGGGCGGGACCCAATTTGTATGGCCCGGTTTTAAAAGAGTTCATCAGAAAATTGTCACCAAATTTGGCCCTAAAATTGTGGGAGATATGGATTGCGGTTTACACGCCCCCTAAGATATATATATCTTATATCTGCCAGTGAGCGTCTCTTCACTAATCAATAATCTGTGTGCAAAATTTGATGTATTTAGCTGTAAAGCTGAGGGAGATATATATATTAAAGTGACTTGCCACGCCACCAGTGGAAGTAGCCAAAAAATCTGAACACTGTATCTGACACAAGAAGGACATAGCACAAACCAAAAATACTCTTTTCACGTCGTTAACTGGTATAAAAAAATCTGATGAAAGTATACCCAATAAGCGTTGCTTATCTATTTTGGTCTTAAGCTAACCCCAATCTAAGCAATCATTTATGAATGTCTTTAAGATTTTGTGCTATTATCATCCCCTTCAGAAGTGTCGCGCAGTGTACAGTCCACTCTTGTTGGCCATATTGTCCCGCTGATGCATAAAACATCAATGCGATGGCCGAAGTGGTGCCACGTACGACTCCAGAGGCCGCAGCTGAAAGAAGCGCAAAATAAATGCCAAAAAAAAAAAAAACAACAACAACAAGAACAAGCAGCAGTAACAATAATAAAAGCAACAAGCAACAGCGTTTTTCATACCCCCAAAAACAACAGTGCAGCAGAGAAGCAGGCAGCGTAGCAGCAGCAATAATATCAACAAGCAGTCGAGCTCGCAACTTATAGTCGTACTCGTACTCGTACTCGAGCTCGAACTCGTACTCGTTCAAACATGGTCATAATCACGCGTTAAATTAATGAGTTTAAATGCTATTTTTGGCTTTAACTATTGCTGGCACACAAAAACACAGGCGCACGGTTGCCGAGGGGCATTTAATTGAGTGTAGCAAAGTTGAACCAACAACGTCGCGGTGCCTCTCTGCCACTCGGTTGCAAATTATGAGAGGCCTTCCAAGTTCAGGCTCAAAGCGTGGCGCATGCGCAGCTCGCAGCTCGCAACTGGCAACTGGCAACCGGCTCCACTCGCCAATATTAAATTTATTTTAATGCGCGCGCGCTCATTGCCTAGGCGCTTCCCGTCTCCTCCCGGTCAGCTTCGGTTTCAGTCGCAACTTCAAGACTCCGTCTCGTATGGCTAGCGGGCATAGGTTTTGTTTTGCTGCCTTGATTTCCACCGCCTTCGCTTGTCGCACGGGCTTTAATGATTATATGCCGCGCATTATGTTTTATTAAGTACAAGTATTTACCCGGCCCAACTGGCGACTCTTTAATTTAGCTCAAATCTCGCCTGGCTAATTATTCGGCCATCTTTCTCACTTTACTTCAAGTGAGAGGTCAGACTACTGCGCAGATGTGCAACATTTTGCACGTGGATGCAGATGCAGATGCAGAAATTAATGCAGATTCAGATATGGATATATTTCCTTTTATAGATATAGTTACAAATATAGATAGAGATATAGTTACATATTTAAGTAGCTTGCATTTTCGGTAGCATCTGGCGGATGACTAAGCATAAGTCAATATTTTGTTACATATTCAGCTATACACAATTCTGGGCTTGTAAAGTTCAAACATATCGATTTATGCACAACCAAACCATTTCCAACTGCCATGTTATCGCATCAGAGACAACAATCTTGCTATGGAATTATATGAATTATTACCTTTAAATAGATACAAATTATTTAAGCTGAGTTGTCGCTCTCAGTCGCCAGATGGCGTTGCTGCAATAGCAAAGCTGTCATATTTTCTTTCTCCAGCTCTATTTGAGGATTATAATAACGCAATTTAGCGACAACTGCAGCGGGCAATTTCAAAAGCAACAATAAAAATCAACATCAATTGCCAAAATGTCGACAATGTCAGCAAGAATGTTAATAATTTTTTAATATCCACCATAATTATGACCAAGGCAATTTGCCATTTGCAGTCTTTTGCGTAAATAAAATGAAATTAAGGCAAGTCAAGGCCCGCTAAGCAGTGGAGGGGTGGTGAAGGCTGCTCGGTTTGTAAAATAAAAAATAGCTGAACGTCAAAAAGTCAACTTGCCATATAATATCGCCCCTAAATGCAGCGCCTGATGATTATTGGCATTACGTGGACGTGCATAAGTACAACTTGCATTATAATTAATTTATAATTAAATGCGCTGCCAATTTCAAGTTGCATGCAGCTGACGTGGCAACCACAACAACAGTAATAACAACCACAGCAGCTACAGCAAAGGCAGCAGCACGCAGGAACAGCAACAGCAACAATGGCGCCAACAACAAAAGCAACAACGACAACAACCGCCCGACACACAAATTGCTTTGTAATTTATTTGCAATTAATTTTGAATTAATACAACAACAAAAATAATAAAGAAAAACCACAAATTGTCCGCATGGAATTTGGGTCTTGTCTTGGCTGCGACTTGCACTTACACTTGAGACCGGGACATTATCCATACATAAATACTCAGTTTTTGGGGCCAGCTGAAGAGCCTGTCAAATGTCAGCCATGTGAAAGCGACGGCGAAGGCGTGTCGAATGTGGGATTTAAGCTGGGAACCTGCTGCTGATGCAGCTCGCAAAGTCCACATAAATAAGTCGAGGATATTGAGGAAATGTAAGTTGAGATTAATTAATTTTCAACGAGATAACCAAATTAATTGATAAAAGTTTCTCATGAAACTAGTTTATTGATTAATTTATTGAAAGTTCCAAATAAACAAAATGGTAATGAAAAAATGATTTTCTTTAATTTTTTTTTGCATAAATGTATATTCAATCAATAGGATTTTCAGTATTAAATTTGTGGATGCATTTTTACCTCAAAATAAGCCACTTTAGATTTTTATATATTGTAATTTATGGATGAGTAATAACAATAAATCATAGTTTAAAATTGATTTTATAAGAAACAAACTTGCTAAACTTATTAATTTTATAAACCAATTATACTATTGTATATTTATGTTTTTTTCTTAGTGTTTCATTACAATTTGGTTTTGATATCTCTGTAAATATTAGTAAAAAAATGTTAGAGCCCATAACTATTTTTATGGAAAAACATATCCGCTTGATTTATTATATAATTTTCAAAATAATAAATTTAGAAAATGTTAAGTTTTACTATCATAAAAACTAATCAATTTTTAATAAATGCTTTTCCAAAAAGTCCACTGCCATTGATATCTGTTGTTTGAATTTGAATGTCGGCATTGTGCAATTTTAGCTTAGCCCAATTGAAAGGTATTCACAAGTTGATTTCTTTATCACAGTATTCGCTCACCTCATTTGCAGTCAATTTTCGCGCTGCTTGGCGGTCATAAAAATTGCTGCAGCAAACATTCTTTTTAATAAGCAATTATTGTCTGCTCCTTTTAAACGCTGACGCGCCGAGACTCTTAACTAATTACAAGCGATTTACATGCCACGCAGTTGAGAAAGAGTGGGAGCGAGACAGAGAGAGAGAGAGAGAGAGAGAGAGATCGAGAGAGGGAGTGAGGGAGAACAAGCCCCAGAACTGGGCCCAGAACCAGGCCAGGCCTCCGGTTTACTTGTGGATAATCCCGCTTTAAATATTTGCAACATTTAAAGTAAATGCAGAAACCGGTTGCCAGTTAGCTGCCAGTTGCTGTTGTGCTCTTGCCGATCATCATGATGATGACGTTGCAGATGTGAATGCAAGTGCACACTCACACACTCACACTCGCACTCATACACACCCACCCAGCAGGCAGAAGAAGCAGCACATGAAATCCGCTTGGCACGCACGTAGCCGCAGCCTGTCAGACGTGGAAGCCACCGCGCAGCAAAAGGCATCCTCATTGCACATGCGCAACATGTGCGCTGTAAATGCGAGTACAAGCGTGAGTATGAATATGAGTGCGAGTGCGAGTGTGAGTGCGAGTGTTAGTGTGAATGCTGCAGCTAGCCGCAGCTTGTGTAGCGCAACGTGTAATTAGCGACTTGAGACTTTAAATTAGAGTACATATGCGCATTGTGCTTTCACCAGAGCCCGGCCAGGCCAAGCCTGCGGCTGACCAGGCTCATTAGACGCTGCAGTTGCCTCCATGACTCACACAGCGGGCTGGCTGCCGCCTTGGCCTCAAAAGCTGCATTGAAATTGCTGCCGCGCTGCCAAAGCCGTCAAATTGCGTAGCCAATGGGCTGCCCGACTGCCCCGATCATAATTAGCTGTAATATATTGTAGACTGCACCCAGCTCCACTTCCCCAGCTGTTGTCGGTGCGCCATTGTAAAGTTGCTAAGCTATGTATATCCTAACTTGGAGTTGTTCGACTGTGTCTTGGAGCTTGCCATCTTAAACTATGGACAACATTAAGTAAATGCTCTTTAATTTGGCAAAGAATTATGACTTATAATGATTAATTCAGTTCAAAGCTGGAATTAGTTTTTAGTATACCCAATAGCCCTTTTTATCCTCGTAAGTGTAAGAAATATTTCGTTCTTTTGAAAATGTGGTTCTATTCAACTCTTTTTTTGCTGGCCTTTAATACGATCTTTATAGCACCTGGATTTTCTTGTTTCCAGTCGCCAATATAAATTTATCTCTTTTTTTTCGAGTGTCTGTTTGTGTGTGTGTGCTGATTATTTTGCGCTTATTATTTGCCTTATGCGATTTTGTTGTTGTTGCTGCTGTCGTTTCTTTTTTGTTTAATTTTCAATAAATGTTGCTGGTTTATTATTGTCGCTCTTGTTGTTGCTGGTGTCTCTGTTATGGTAGTTTGTGTGTGTTTAAGTGTGTGGAGTTTTGGCCCAGGCGATTACTCATTTGACTGCATGCACATAAATTATATGCACTTTTTTGATTGCTTTATTTTTATTAATTGCTTTTTACAATATTTTGTTTGGCTTTTTGAGCATTACAAGTCGCATTTTAGTTGCATGATTTGCTCAAGGGGCAGCGCCAGGGGGCAGCAGGGGGTCACCTGAGAGGGTGTCACTCGTTGTGTGTGCGTGTCGTGTGAGCTGATTGTGTCATTAGAGTGAATGCGGATCGGACAGAGACAAAGCAGCCAAAGCCAAAATGCGGTCAAAGATATCGAATATGCTTCTATTTTTTGCGAATGTCGCATGACCATCGAAAGAACGCTTTTGTTAAATTAATGAGTGTTCTGTAATGATACCTAACGGCCGATTATCAAATTATAACCATAAATTTATAAAATGTATTAAGTTAATAGTTTTGTTTTAATCTTGTTTTCATTTAATTTTAAAAAAAATAAATCAATATCCACAACCTATTATTTACCAAAAAATAATCTAACCTATGAATATTAAATTATTAAATTAATACAAAATATTTAAATTAGATTATTTTAATAAACAATTACCTAAAAAAAATTTTGTTTAATTCATAAATCAAATGTAGGTTTTCTTAAATGATATAATTCTCCCGCACTTCAAAAATTCTGAAATTTTAAAATTTTGTTTCCCCATGTCAGACAACCCCTGCCCAAAATCTAAGCCCTTTGCTCGACCCATAATTTACTCAATTTTACGAGCAACGACAACAATCGCCTTAGACGAAAAATTAAACAAAAATAAACTTGAAAGCGGAGCCACAAAAACTGATACAAGCGATTCAGCTATGAACGGATCGGCGTCTTATATTAATGTTGTTGTCGTTATTGTTGTTGCTGTTGCCGTTGGTTTCTGCTGATTCGCTGAGCAACTATGCGCCAGCAGGCACAAATCGAACCCAGGCAAAGCCAATGCGAGCCCAAGCAAACGAGGACATGCGAAATTTTTATTTATTGCTGACAATTGCACAAACTTTTTTTGTGATCTCATTTTTTTGTTCTCTTTTTTGTGCTCAGTTTTTATGGTCATTAAAATTGGGACAAATATTTGACCGAGTGTTGCCGTCGTTGTTGTGGTATTAAGATTTCGGCTTTTATTTTTCATTTATTTATTTGTTTTTGTTTTTTTTCTGCGCACGACATGGCTTTAGCCAGCGGCAGCTAAATAACTTTTTGTAGCTTTAAATGTTTGACGCCAAGTTTGCCCTTGTCGCTTGGCCGCAGTTGCAGGAATTGTCACAGTTGTAGCGGCAACATTTTGCGGCAAGCTTGCTGATTTCTTGATTAGCCAGTCGGTGCCGCAACTAATTAATGATCGCCGCGCCGCTTGCATGCTAATTAAATGCAAACCAATTTAAGAATTCAACTAGAGATGCGCGCGTGACCAAATTATTTGCCACACCAATCACGCGGATCAAAGCCAAACTATTTTCGTGTCTTTATGAATACAACTTGTAAGGATCAACAAACTAGGGTTTGCTTAAATTAGTTCATTAATCCAAACCGGATCGTTATTAAATTCTTAGCCATAGACTTACGAGCAGATAAGATGTATTCAGAAGATATTTCTCACTAATCAGAATTACAGAATTTATGATTTTACGTGCTAAGTGCAATGAATTTGAACTTTAAAATAGTACAAAGTTGAACAACATTATATTTGAAATATCTGACTGACTTCATCAACTGATAAGTCATAAATTTAATCATATAATCAAATATATATATATTTTTTAATGTATTTTAGAATATATATATATATATACACGAACCAATAACCAAGTATAAACATTTGAAAAGTGAGCAGGTTTATATAAATATATAGATAGATAGATAGATATACCTTAAGCCAGCCCCTTTCATTAGTTGCTATTATATATTCTTATTTTTTTTGTATAATTTATTATCAATATTATTTTGCCGTATTATTTTTAAGGCTTACGCAAAAAATAATTTGTTGTATATTTTTTATTATGATAGAAGAACAAAATTTATTATCAAATTTAATTTAAATTTAGAATATCGTCAATTGTGATCTTGATCTTCATGTTGCCGCCCAACGCATCAAGATGATTGCGCCACATATAAGCCCCCCTAACCCGTCTCACGCTGCTGCTCTGATTACTAGATTCTAATTGGAATTATTTGCGTTTAGCGACTCACCGACTCGGTTTTGATGTTGAGCGCCAGCACATGCGACGAACTGTTGGAGGAGACCGACGGTGGCGATGCAGGCGTGGCTCCGCCACATGGAGACTGCGCCGCGGCGACCGCTGGCGAGCAGCGGCTGGGCAGCGGACTGGCCTCGTGCAGGGGGCTGGCGAGGGCGACGCCGATGCCGATGGTGCCGCTCTGGGAGTATGGCGAACCTGGCGACTTGTTGGCATTTGTGGAGCAATTGGAGGGCACTATGGCCGCGGTGGTGCAGCTGGTTAGGGTGCTGGCCGACGAACTGGACGAGGTGGATGAGCACGAGGAGGAGGAGGACGATGAGCTGCTGCTGCTGTTGGCATTGTTATTGTTGTTGCTGCTGCTGCTGTTGTCGTTGTTGTTGTTGTTGCTGCTGCCGGCGCATATCAATGCCTGTATTTTGGTATTGTTGTTGTTATTGTTGTTGCTGGCGCTGCTGTTGTTGTTGTTGACATTAGCACCTGGCATAATGCTGCCATCGCAAAACTCCCGCTTCACAATGTTGCTGGCAGTGCTGTTGTTGTTGTTGCCTCCGCTGCTGCCGCCGGGCGTCGCGACAATAGCCGCCTCACAGGGCAGCACCGTGCCCAGCATCTTGTCTAGCTTATACTGTGACGTGGTGGATTCAGCGGCGCCGGCAGAGTCCTCGCAGCCCTCAGCCATGTCACTGACCCGCTCGCATTGTGTGCGCCGTCTGCAAGGAGGGTGTGAAAAGTCAAGATTTGCTCAAAACACAAACAACTTAACATGATACAAGGGTCAACTTAATATGATATCATAGGGATAATCTGAGCATTTATTAAATCGATCGTATGGGTTGTTCCAAAATGTGCCATGGCTGAAGTATTTTTAATGCTTTATTGTTTGCTACCATACCTAATGATTTGTATACCCTGAACCAATCGAAATTGGGTAAAAGGGTGTAATAGTTTTGTGCAAATGTGTGTAACAGGCAGAAGGAGACATCTCCTTTACCCAACAAGTTCATATATAAACCCTAAATCTATATTATTGGTCTGCATCTGTCTGTAAGGACGCGTCTATCTCAAAGACTACAAAAGCTAGAGTTTATTTCAGATGATCGATAATCTGGGTTGTTTTTTAGCATATCTCAGAAACTTTAGGAATCACATTTAGTTCAATATGTACACAGATTAAGACTGTAAAGTTTCTTAGAAGCTGGAGCTTCTTGCATAACGTGCGGAATGCCCAACTATTTTATAATTTGGAATTGTTCATATATTAAATTGAATATCGTTCGTCACAAAACTTGATATCAGAAATTTTACCCTGCATATTTTTTATATTATAGTACGAAGCGTACTCAAATTTCAAGTACGTTTAAGTATTTAATACTTAATTCAGTACATAATTTTTTTCTGTGTAAAATCATTTTTAAAAATAATTATTAATTTTGTGATATCTTTTAGAATAAAGCGCCAATATATCTATGGAATATGTCTATGGAATACAGAAGTTTATTGACATTAAAATGCAGCCGGTTAAACAAACAACCCCAACGGCCGGCATTTGGCTAAATGGTGACTGTACCTGTGCCATTTGTCTGCTTAGGCTCATAATTTAGAATTTACATTTATCGAATATATTTCGTGCACTTAAAACTCATGCCCAGGCGCATTAATTTCATTAATTATCCCTGTTGCCATCCGGTTGACCACAGCACCAACAGCACCAACGACACCAACAACAACAGCAACATACAAATAACAAAAGCCAAAAGCGACGGCAATGATGGAGGGGGAGGAGGGGTTCGGAAAGCGTCGCACACATGCCGCATAATTTTGCAAATGAAAAACGTTGCTTCGAGTCCGAGTCCTGTGCATGTCCTTGCAAGCTACGACGCCCTACACTGGACAATGACTCTGCAGCGGAAAAGGGGTTCGCAAAGTAGCCACAGCAACGCATTGCGGCTCAAGGTGGGTGGTTCGGGGTGCCGCCTGTCGTAATCGAAAATTTTACACCTACTCCGCATTATAATTTATATGCCTGGAGGGACTGGGCAAGAGCCTGCCAAAGGAGTGAGTCACGTCTGGCAAGAAAGTTTCTACCATACATATGTATAGAAATATATATATTTATGTACATAAGTACGAGAGTCTTTTATGTGTACGAATTATGGGTAAAACCCAAATTTCGTTCATAAATTATGTGGGGATGTATCTAAGATTTAGGCAGTATGAACCAAAAGTTTATGAAAAATAGAAAGAAAATTTAATTTACACAAACAGAAAACTAATAAGAAAGTAATTATAAAAACGATATTTATTATAATAATTTCAATACAATTACAATATTAATAATAATGCATAACAAGAATATAAGAAATCTTCTGCCTCCATAATTCTCTTATATATTTAGATCTTGACATAAAAGATAGAATATTTATTTAAAACTTATTTCCTGATAACAATTTTTATAAAATAATGATCGTTATAAGATGTTCAGTTCTTAACAAGAGTATTGAAATCTGTGTACAAGCCAAAGCATAAGAGGGCGAGTTGGGCAAGGTATCCAAACTGAAATATTCTAAATCTGCGTATCCATTACGAGAACATATTAAATTTATAGCAAATGAGATAAGCTTCAAAAACTGGGTCAAAAAACCGATAAATACTGATACTATGGAAACGGGGCCATTTATCAACCATTAGATATAACCTTGATCTGTGTATGAACTTAAAAAACAAAAGTTGGGCTCTCTAGCTCTTGTAATGGCAGACAGACGGACGGACAGACAGGCGGACATAGCCAGATCGACGCGGCTAGTGATGCTTAATGGGGTGAGAGACGCCTCCTTTTGCCTGTTACACACATTAGCTAAGAACTATTATACCCTTTGACCCATTTTCAATGGATTCACGGTAAAAAGTTGTCAAAATAAATTTTGAAAAATATTTAATATATTACAAATAAATTTTTACAATTAAATTATATTAAATACATTCAAAAATTTATTTATGTACATGCTAAATAAAATATACATTTCTTTATTTTATTCAAACATTAACAATTAAGATAAATATGTCACAAAATAATCTCCTGTATTTTCATCCCTGTATAAAAATCCGCAAAACAGAAATCTCAAATAAATTGAGTCAGCTGCAAATTGTCTGAGCCAAGCAAAACCGCCTAAATAAAGGCAGCCAGCCAAATATACCCAAAACCTTTGTCTCTATACCTTGATATATCTGCCCAATTCAGCTGCAGGCTCACACACACACACACACACACACACAAACAAAGTTTGTTGAATGGTCGAAAATCGAACACTAAATGCGAAGTTGTGCTCCGATTCTGGATGTGTTGTTGCTGTCTTCGGCTTGGCATTGCCAAGTACACAAAACGGGCGTTGATTTTAATGCATAATGCAAATGGATGTCTGTGTGCCTGTGAGTGTGTGCCTGTGTGTGTGCCTGTTTGTGTGTGCTTGTGTGAGTGAGTTTCACTTGTTGTTGTTGTTGGCAACTATGCAGGCAACTCGCCTACAACTGTCTGCAGTTGTAATAATGCAAAGCCGCCATGACCAATGCAAGCAACAGCAACAGCAACAACAATAACAAACTGACGAAGCAACTGCACTCAAACCCCGAGTCGGAGCCGGAGTAGGTGTCCGAGTCGGGAGTCCGAGTCACAGTCGACGCTGGGCAGCCGGCAGCCGGCAGCAGTCAACGAACGCACTTTTCCGGCCACGTCGCCGACGTCGCTGGCCATAATGAGCCACAAGCTGGGGACGGACAGGGAGCTGGTTTGCGAGGACGATGCCTTGCAAGTTGTGTGCAGGACATGTAATGCCCGAGTCAGGGCAGCAGACGTTGTGTTGTAGATTTTGGACAGGAAGTGGACAGCCGCAGGAGTCGGAACAGAGGGCACTCGCAGCGGGCGGAGGAGGAGTAATAATTAATTTTGTACATTGCATGCAAATGTCTGGGCCATGGTCGTAGCCAAGTGGTGCGCCACCCACCCGGTGGCAGAGGCATGTGGCATATGCATAAGCAGCAAACAATGCCAAACAAAGCAAAACACGAATGCACAGCAGCAATTACACAGAGAGAAAAGCAGACTACTTAAGAGACGTGCCTCGCATTCATTGTGTTCCGAACGTGGCTAAGAAATGTTGCGTTCCTTTCTAGCTGTGTAGCTGCTTGCTTAAATTAAAAATTTCATGTGCTCTTTGTTGCTCAGTGTATGCTGTTTGGCGCGCGTTTGATGAGCAATTGTTGCTGCTGCACCTTGGCAACATGTTGTGAAAGTTAGCCGTAAGCTTGGCAAATTGCAGCGACAAAATGTGCCAGCCAAATTAAGTACAATTTGCGCATATTAAAAGTCTGTCTAAATTGCACAGGCAAGCAGCAACATGCAACAGCGCTTCCTGCAGCAGCCTTGCTGCAGCAAATCTAATCAATAACCGACAAACTGGTAGAATTTCATGTAGCACACTAAATAGCACGATTAATTATCGCTATGGCCAGCCAGCTATAATTCAAATCGAGCGCTTGAGTTTTTTTTTTTAACAGCAGCAACAGCAGCATGCAACATCTGCAACATGCGCCGGCCTATCGCATAAAACGCATTACAAACCGGTCTAATTATACTCATTTTGTTGCCGCAACGCGCTTGCAACATGTTGCTGCCGTAAAATCTAGCTATAAATTGCAATCTCCATGCAACTTTCTATTGCTAAAAATTTATCATTTGAGACACTCAACCGGCCAATGTCTTGGCCAGCGTTTTGTCATGCCTCACTCGGCAGCGGACCGGAGCGGCGATTCGTAGCCAATATTCAAATTAATAAAATCATCAATAATTTTGCATAGCTGCAACATGCTGAACATGTTGTTGCTGCTGCAACTTACTGCAATTAATAGTCTAACTAAATTGTAGCACATTCTGCCATCCATTTGGAGGTATCGCTTCAAATGTGGCACAAAACAATTTTTGATTGGAAAACTGCGTCCGGCTTCAGCCAACTCCAATTTATGCCGTAGGCCATTAAATTGCCTTTTGATTTGTAATTAAAACAGAATGCATATTAAATGCCAAGCGACAAGCGACAAGCGAATACTTTAAGGAAGTCCATGTTGCACCAAGTGTTGCAACTTTTTGGCAGCTAAACTTTTCGAGTGCCGGCCTGCAAAATAATCGATAATGCGCCTCACGCCACCGGGCGGCCAGCACAACATTAAGTCATTCAGTTAAAATTATTTATGCAACATTTACTTACGCACACACATAGACAATAACACCCACAAATACACACACGTGTGCTGAAAAGTTTTCTGGCTGAGTTGTTGTTGGCCATTGCATTGTTTTAGGGTTGTTGTTGTCGGGGATGTTCATGCACCCAACTAAGTACATGTGTCTGTGTGTGTCTGTACATGTGTAAACGTGCAATTTTCTTAAAAATTACACACGATTACACATGAAATACAACCGTGAAGGAGGAACATTATGTAAAGCAGGTGGTATGGGGAGGTTGAACGATGGTAATGAATGTAAGGGAGCTCCTAGTTTACCGAATTTAACCAGAGCCATAAAGTTTGAAGGGTGTAGTACTAAACGGATTACAAAGACTCTACGAAGGTTGAAAGCTATTCCATATAAGAAGACCAAATAGGAGAAGTAAAATAAAAAAATGTGGAAAAATAGGAAAAATAATTGAGAACTTAAAATTGTAAATTTCAAGTCTTTAAAGAAAATCTCAAAATTGTTTCCTTATATATATTCAGTTAGATTCTTAATTTTACTAGATATTAAAAGTTGTTAAAAGTAGTCCTTGTAGTTTTACAAATGTTTTCTAACGATGAGAGTACAAAACAGGAAAAATAATTGAGAACTTAAAATTGAAAATTTCAAGTCTTTAAAGAAAATTTCAAAATTGTTTCCTTATATATGTTCAGTTAGATTCTTCATTTTACTAGATATTGAAAGTTGTTAAAAGTATTCCTTGTAGTTTTACAAATGTTTTCTAACGGTGAGAGTACATTGCGTGTGTATGTGTGTAAAATATTATTAAACGAAAAATTTAGAAAGTGGCAAGCTATTAATGTTAACCTTTGTGGATAAAATTAGTTTAAGAATTAAATTTATTTTTTGAGAAAATCTTTAAAAATTCATTTATCAAAATATATGAAGAATACCTCTTAAATGAACCGAAAGCTTTTATATATTTATTAACTATAATTATATTTATTAATTTAGTTCAAGTATTATAGGGAAATGAATACAATAATGTAAGAGCTACTAGTATTGCAACCTTTGATTACTAACACACAATAATTATATAAATAGATGAAAATGTAAAGCATTCACTAAAGGAAGGCACTTTAAAAGGAATGTGTGTATATACACATATATGTTTATATAAGTAGGTAAAAACTCGTTTCCTATTAGCTCAGACTAAATTACCCTAGGCCATATAGAGAGAGCATTATCAAACGCATGGCACGGGCCAATACTTTACATTACATACGTGATCCACGGGGCCCTGCGAGTCGACCCCCACTTAATGCTAACAAAATGCATTTCAATCCGGTCAGTGGACTATATAACTGGGTGTTTTTTGTTTCGCTTTGTATTGTTGTATTATGTTATATATTTGTTGTTGGATTTGCTTTTCTGTTTTTTTGCTGTCGACTTTTCCACTCAAATCATTAAAAATAATAATAATAATGAAATTTGCGTGATTCAAACTGAGCACGCACTAGGCGATGCCAATAACACAACAACAACGAGAACAACAAACAGCAACAATACCAGAGGCGTACTCAATATAACAATAACAACAACAACAATGGTGACTACAACAACAATAAACATGTGCAAGTTGAACAGTCAAACCAGAGAGAGGGAGAGAGAGAGAGCTCAGCAGAAAGGAAGTCAAAGTCATGCCAGGCCGAGCCAAGTCAGACCAGACCCGCACAGGATGAGGCTTAAAGCAGCCCTATCATAGCGTGAGTCCTGCATACACACACACACACACACACACACACACACACACACACACACACACACACACACACACACACACACACACACACACACACACCCAATCGCACTCGTTGTCCTTAATGCGCCTCGTAATGAGTTATTCGCATTTTGTATTTGCATTAAAAAGCAAGTCTCTCCCTTCCCAAACCCGCCCACATTTGGCAAATTTTAATTCATTTAGAAAGGAAATAATGAGAAAAAAGAAAATATTGTAAAGGTTCCATTTGGTATGTGGACGTTGCAATACCCTTTATTTTCAAAAATTATAAGTAGATAAGTCTTCTGGATAATAATACTGAAATTTTTCATAAGATCAGACAAAATATAGGAAAATGTATTATTTGTATAACTCTGAAAAAACTTTAATATTGTTTCTTTTAAAAAAAAATTTAAGACGATGAGTCTAATGTGTATTCCACAAGATCAGACAAAATATGTGAAAATAAAAAAACCTACGCAAAAACTCTTAAGAGTATATTTTATAAACTGTTCGCATACTTTGATATATTGGTGTTGGAAAATTTTTCGAAATAGTTTAAATATTTAAAAAATGGAAAGTTACAAATGATATTTTTAAAGATTCTACTCTACGATCATCTGCGTCTCTTTGCCTCAGATCTTATAGCAAAGTTACTCTACCTTAACAAAGGTAAGTGAAAAAGGCGTAGGTCGAAAATTGCATGTCCCATTCGTGTTGCAGTTGTATAATAATATTGGGGGGGTTGGAAATGAACGACTGCAACACGAATCGCACACGACATGAGAGCACAAAACATAATTTTGCTAAATTAGCGAAAAACAAAAGAAATGGCATGTGGGCTTGTGGGCGGGGCTTTCGACAGACCCCGGCCAGAAAACTCCCCAATTGAGCACGCACCAAAATCGTTTGCCCAGAGCCGCGTTTTTAGCACGGACTCGGGGTTAGGGCGCCATAATCAACGTCTAAATATTTGGCAAAAAGCGTAGAAAAAGTGCTGCAAAAAATATGTAAAACCTGCTGCTGGGCTTGGATTGCATTTGGTGCTGGGCAACGGGCAACGGCCAACTAATTATAAAAATTTTTGCAACCCCTTTCGCCGAGCACAATGAGAAATATGCGAAACCCTTTTGCGAGTTGCATGTGGCCCGATCTGAGGGTCTGAGGCCAAGTCCGGGGTAAGTGATTGTGTACGTGCTCATTATGGAAATTTCTTTCTTTTTTCTGGCGTTGCAAAATTAATGCAAATGCCGCCTGGCATGTTCAGATCGCAGTAGCCGGGGCACTGTGGGCCGTTAATGACAACCATGGGAGCGGGGAATTGTTGAGCTCTGAAACAGTGGAACTCGGAGCTTAGCGAGGGCCGCTTGACAAAGGTTTATTGGAGCTTTGGCACAGGCGATACGCGATTATAATTAGAATTTAGCCGCGGGGTACGCATGGACAGGAACTGCCATTCCAACCAGCCGACCAGTCAAGGGTTGCTCTCTCTGTCTCTGGGGTTGTAAAGTGTTACGGGTTGATTGCAAAAACTGCGCGGCCGACTGGATTGAAAGTGTTATGCTAATCGAATTTCGAATCGATTAACTGGCAGATG
The DNA here is from genome assembly GCA_035041545.1 of Drosophila colorata. Taxonomy (NCBI): domain Eukaryota; kingdom Metazoa; phylum Arthropoda; class Insecta; order Diptera; family Drosophilidae; genus Drosophila; species Drosophila colorata. Next base: position 1,836,914 of record JAWNLD010000233.1, read on the forward strand.
TGTCAGTAGATGGATCTGGACGGCAATTATATGTGTTCAAGGACTGATCACAGATACTGACCGTAACTTCACATGCACAAAAAGATGCAGCTATTTTTTGTATTCTGTCAACTTGTTGTGCCAGTCTTGAAGGCCACACGTGAGGTCTTGTCAACGCTGCTGTAACTGGATTTGAGTCATTAACCCAGGCCCCCAAAAAGCCATTAGGAACGCAATAAAAAAGTGCACGGTGCAATAAAAAAGATATATGCAATTAATCGATCAATGATAATTATCGATTATATATTAAATACAATTATAATTTACATATAGGTACGGCTGTAAGTATGGGCAATTGTATGCCCCCTGCCACCTCTCTGCACCTGAGCTGAGCCGCTAATGAGCTGCACATACAAACACACTCGTCAGTACAGATACAGATACAAATACAAAAAGATACTTTTAGCGGCAGCGTTTAATGGATCGTCAACAAAGTTGCATTGAAATGGCGTCTTTAATCGCTTAATAAGCTGTGATTAAGTAGGGCATTGACGGGTGCGAGGGGGGTTGGGGAACTAGGCACTTGGTAACTCGGCTCATTGCATAGGTATGTAATAGGCAGTAATAATAATTAGCTTCCTCCGGCCAAGGCAATTGGCACAAGAGCAAGCGAGACGGCAACAAGTGCATGTGTAGCTGACTTTATATAGTTAAAGGCGATTGTTGTTATTGTTGTTTCGCCAGCGGCCAACAATTATTTATTATTTATTTATTATAATTATTTATTTACCTTTTGCAGCTGGTAGCACTCATTAAAATCAACTTAATGCATCGCTAGCCCGCGCCAGAACAATATGTGCCATTAGGGCCGCCCCCAAGCCCCCAACTGCAGCACCCACCCCCGGATCTAACATAATTATGACAGGTTGCACTTTTTCCCTACGTTACATCACATATTTATACCCTGCAGCCCAAAACTGATTGAAAGGCTAGAATAATTTATAGCTAAGCTAAGCAAGTGTTAGCCCAATCGCGAGTTTACATATCAAATATTCGAAGCAATCAATCAATAAACGATAACGAGATGATCCAATTGTTAATTAATTATCTATATTACGATTGGTAATCGATAGCTTACTGGAGTTATAATAATATTGAATCGTATTTTAGTCATAAACAGATTCAAAGTAAGTGAAAATTTAAATACGATATATAACAATAAATTAATTCATTTATATAAATTTTTCAAAGATTTAAGACAATCTCATACATAATCCAAAGTATTTTTGGTATGATTGATACTTCAAATTTATTGTTTCATCTAGATTTGAATTTAGGCACACAAATATATGTAAATAAAAAAGAGACAATTTTTTTTAGTGGCAGTCCAGACCTTTGCGTAACAATTTCACGGTACTTTAGAGCTTGCTCGGAGTATCTCGTAGTCAAGCACTTTTTGTACATGTTTACCGCAGGGCTTGAAGCGTGACTCACAGCGATGTCATTTGCTTATGAAGTTAGCCGGGCATAATCAACCGAACTTTAAATTGACTGGCATATAAGCTGATTACAAGTCGATTGTGATGTAGCTTTAATTAAACTTTAAATATTTGCTGTTAAGGTCCCCGTGGGGGCTTAAGAACAATGTGGGCTAAGGGAAATTATGAAAATTCCTTATGAAGAAATGGCGAGGCATGGGCACGGTTCATTTATTGAACTCGCATGCAAATATATAGTTCTCAACTGGAGCACTTGGCTAATGCAGAGAAATTTTTGATTTCAATTGAAATAAATTTCTATTAATGTTTTTAATTGTTTATTAAGCAAAAAATTGCAGCTGAAGTCACAAAATGGCGAATGTGCTGAGAAGAAAGCGTGAATGCGAGAAAGCAACAGCAAAATCGTTATATTTGTTAATTGAGATTTGACCTGATGATATAGTAAAATGAGCACAACAACAGCAGCAACGAATAAAATTGACGTCAACGAAAATTGTCGCCAGAAAGAAATGCGCTGTGAAAGTGTGTTAATTAATTGAACGAGGAGCAGACAACTAAGTGAACTGCACAGAGGGTTTTAAGTGTAATAAAACGAATCATTTGTGAATGCCAAAGCGACCAGCAAGATTAAGTATTAATATAACGATGTTTTAATCAATAAAAAAAATAAAAAATAATACAACATAATAAGAGAAGAATCTAACTATAGATCCTTTATTACAAAATTGTTGTTGTTGAAAATAATAAAAACTAATTTGTTCGGCACATCTCTTACAAACAAGTAAGACTTCTGTAGTTGTTACATACATTTCAACCCCCTTGCATTAATACACACATACACAAACACACTCCGCAAGCTGCGAACTTTACTTAGTGGCTTGGCTCCGTCTATGGAAACTAGATTCTTGAATAACTTCTAAACTAAATCTATGATCTTTATAAAATTTTCAGAACTTAACAAGAGTATTCAAATCAATTCAAATTTATAAGCCCAACTTTTTAGTTCTGGCTCTTATCTCCGAGATATACTAAGAAAACCATGTCTGAAATTCGATTTTTTCGATAATAATAAAACGGAGCAACAAAGGAAAAAATTATAATCAGAGTAAATAAGTTTAAAAAATTGAGAAATCGTTTTAGTTAACCTCAAAAAGGGTTTTTATTCTAGTTCTAGAGTTGGTAAACAAATCAAGAAAAGCGTTTAAGACGAAAAGCTAATTTTATAAAAATTAACAAAATGGATGTATTTTAGATAAGTGAAAAAAGTAACTGTTATACGATATATCAAGTAAGAAACTTTAAAACCAATCACAAAGGAATCCCGGATAATTATTGAAGAATGTACTTTTAAAATATATTTGAAATGCACTTATTCACTAATCACACTTCCAAGCCCACATGCTGGAGCCGTTATTTATCTAGCAAGAGAATGTCTCAGACAGGCTAATTGAATGCCATAAGCTGCGGTTTAAAGACCTATAACTAGATGCCTAAATATGCGCCGCTCTATTCCTTGCGGCGCCCCATACATGTACCCAAAATAAGCCCACAATACGCCCCAATACTTGCAACACAGACACAATTTTGCAGCCATCGTTCGTTAGCTACATTTCGTTGTCGTCACACTTTCCTATAACTTGCGCTCGGAGTGGCAACTACGGCACCAGAGCAACAGCAAACAGCTAAAATCAAATGGCACGCATGAAATTAAAGTTTAGGCGCGCAAAAAATTTATATGTGAGACGCCGTGTGCCAATTAATGTAAATTACGCGACGTCGACGACTGAAACAGCAACGGCAACGGCAACACGACACCAACACCAACACCAACAGCGGCAACAGCAAGTGACGCCCAGAGCGCGATATGGCAACGCCGTGGGGGCCACTGGCAAACTGCACGCATGCGTGCATCTATCTGTCTCCCTTGCACCGTCCCAGTCTATGGCTGAGGGCAATTTTGAAAGTGCGCGCACAACGCCTGCAAGAAATTAGCGGCTACAAAACACACTGTAAATGATTATTAAATGCGCCAATTTGTTGTCGCCAGCGCCCGCAGACGCAGGTACAGTCGCCGCGGAGGCTCATTAAGTGCGTGACGGCCCCAACTTATGCATAAATGCATGAGCTCGATTGAGCAACGCCACCAAAACTGAGGCAACTGTACCACAACGGGCAATGATGACTTTCTAACGGCTAATCAAAGTGAAGTTAATATATTTTCGTATTAAATATTCAATTTGTATTTAGAGAATGTTTAAATGCCATTACAAGGAACAAGAAATGAAGTCAAGGCCTAAATATCTGCAATAATATGATGGATATAAGATTTTATAAGTACGGAAATTGAAGAAGGAAAATAAATAAATACAAGTTATAGCTTTGGTCTACTTGTTGCATTAAGTATTTCACAAATGCAGAGAGAAATAATTCGGAATAATATTAAGTTCCAATGTACGTACTTAAGAATTACTGAGAATAAGCACAACAATCTTAAACCAATTTATATATATTATTATGTATATATATATATATATATATATTGTTTTTGGAACGAATATTGAAAATATTAGTTCGGAGTTAGGGTTCAAACCCTGCAATTAAAAAAAAATGTTTTTATGCTTTAGTTTTTAAAATACTTAAAATTGTATAATCAGAAATCAATATTTAAAAAATCTTAGATCAAATTATAATTGTTTTATATCAAGATGTTATATCAAAAAAATATATATACATTTATTATATCAAATACGTTTTGAACTCACTTTTTAAATTTGAAAATAGGTATTTACTAAAATACTTTAATTCTCGGACTTAAGAAATCGTACTTCTTGACTTTAGTAATTTCAATCTTAGTAAGAAATCAAGCCTCAAATTGTGGGGTCTTATTTTTTCTGTTTGCGTATTTAATGACCATAATTTATATACACTGTAGGCATATGTATAAATACATTATTGTATGGATTTTAAATACAGCATCTTGAATAGCATAATGAAAACGTTTTTAAAACTTTTCAATAATCTAAGAAATGTAGCCCAATAAAATAAATATATTTCTTTTTCAGCAGCTAGAATTAACTGCCAAAATCTTTTTTTTTCAACTGCGCAGTCAACACAACAGATAACAATAATTCGGCAATTTTTATCAAACGATTGTCGACGTCAGCGTCTTATTAAAAGGTTAAATAACTTTGCATTGAACTCGTTATTGCAATTGCCTGGGCATTATCAGCATCAGCATCGGCATCGGCATCGGAATCGACATTAGCATCGACATCATCGTCATAATAATAAAAAGCCAATCAACGAAATATATTTATTTAAATGAGTCTAAATTACGGCTCATTGAAAAATATTGAGACTCAACATTCTTTTGTATGGCTATGTCGCTAGTTCTCTGATTGGAAATCAACTAACAACAAAAAAGAATAAAAAAATTAATATAAAAAAAAAATCGTTGCCCGTTCAATACGTAAATAAATAAAAATCGAAATCAGTGAAAAACACTAAATGCTCAATTTATGCGACAATAATTGAAGCAAGAGGCCCGCAAATGACGCCAATGAGCCAAAGAAAGCAAACTGAACAAACCAGAGCAAAACATAACAAAAACGGAATAGAACTGAACAGAACAGACACAGAAACAGCACCGAAACCAAAGCTCATAACCAATCAGGGCCATATTAATCAACTTTTAATGAAAGTCATTTAAATGTGTTAATTTTTGTATACATTCAAGTGCCATGTGCGTTGTTCCTTCGCTCCTATGCCGATGCCAATGCCGATGATGATGATGTGTTGATTTCTTGGAACACCGCATGCTGGTGGCCTTTTCGGAGAGGGTACAGCTCAGAATGGGCACACTCTCAAGCTTCTGCGATTTAATGTAAAAATCCCATACTCAGGGGAACTGTTAATTACTTAAGTAGTTGGTCAGCAACAATACATAAATGAGTATATAATTGGAATAAGTTGAGCGGAATTGAATTGCACAAATAAGTTCTTGTGGTTAATATATGTATTAAAAAGTATAGGTGTTAATAAAATGTAATAGAAAAAATATATACTATACTTGAACCTAAATAATCGGAAATGAATTCATGATTAATAATTTTACCGAGAGTTTGGTTGACTAGATCAGGTATTGAGTTTTTATGCTTTTTTTAATAACTGCCAATTGCAGCGCCTTAAGAACCCCAATTTTTCCAATAATTGTTTCGATCGCATTTTAATTTTCATAAATTTGTGCGTATTACTTGATTTTTTTCACTGTCTCAGATTCTTCGTAGGATCCTCGCGGCGAGTTAATTGTTTCACGCTTCACAAATGACGCAATTTGAAGCGTCGCTGCCAGCGACAGGCAATAATGCCAATTAATAAACAACAATAACACAATACATATTTATTAATAATAAGTAAAATAATTTGCCCAATTAACGGCAACAGCATTCCAACTGCCTTCCAACTTTCAGCCGAGCTCCAGCTGTCGGCCAATCACAAATCACAACGCGCCCAGAGAGCCCCCAGCTATCCAACAATTAGTTGTTGTTGCTGTTGTTGTACTTGCCTTTTTTCCAAGTATTTCTCTAAATGTTCTACGCGCTAAGCGGCAATTGAAATTGAAATACATTTTCAAGCTTGACAGATTTAATTATTGTAAATAAATACACGCAATGGATAATTATGTGCCCATATTTGTGATGCGACCGTCGGGACAACGCTTCTGCAGATTGTTGCCTCAACAGTTGGGTTGCACAAGGTAGGGGGATATGCCAATAAGTGAACGATAAGTCACATAAATTTTCTCTTTAGTATAAAAATAAATATTCTGATATCATGCCAAACAATCCATATATAACATAAACTGAGCGAAAATTGTGCCAAAAATAATCAAATAACTTATAGTATATAGTTTTTAAGCTTTTAAGATTAGGAACTTGGCATGTAACTTAGGTTACTACGGGATCTTATTGGTCATAAAAATAAAATTGCATAATATCAGATATGTAAATAAATAAACTAACCATATTTTGTAAGTCTGTTCAATTTGAATTTTTAAAGAAACTCTTTAGAAAACATTCTCGCTTAATACACAATACATTAATATGTCACCACACTGGAAAATGCATCAAATATGACAGCCAACCGAGCACCAAATTCCTAGGTAGTCGCAATGTGTGTCTGCCAAAAACACATACACTCACACGTTAGCACATACTCTTACACTGAACACACAGGCCCCAACAAGAGCGCAGAACTTGCCGCATCATAAATTGCAGGCAAGACTCGAGCCTAAATGGGCCCAAGTCATAGGCCTGGTTATAAAAATTGTTTGCTAGCCAATCGACTATACACACATACACATAAACGGTGCAATTGGCATTCCAAATGCATAAAAATCTGAAATCAGCGTTGGAAATCACAGTCTGATGTTCTATGGGCTGTTTTTTTTTCTCTACTGTTTTTTAGTTGCATTTCGTTTAAATTCTCTATAGAGAGAGTATACAAATTTTTTTTTAAAAATATGAGGAAATAATTTGCTTGCTTTAAATTAATTTATTACGTCAACGTTAATACTAATAAGTTATAAATCAATCTGATGGATACCACTTCTTATGACCTTTGGCTAAAATATTATAAAATCTGTTTATTATTGCTCAGGGATTCGAACCTTTCCTCAGGGCGCACAGAGTTGCAGATTTAAATATTTTCAATTAATTTTGTAAAAATTGTAAATAAATTAGAATTATAGCTATTTATTCGAATTTGTCATACTTTGCACTATATAATTGAAAAAAGAGTATTTGAGTTTAGATTTGCTTAACTGATTTTTTTCTGGTATTCCAGAGTTGATGCAATTTACGAATGCCACGTCATTTGGTATTGGTTTTTGTTGGGTTTGCATTTTGAAATTATGCTAAATTATAATGCAAGTGCTGTCCGTAATGAAAAGTCGGTCGATTTGTGGTTTGCCCGACAATCGCAGACAATTTACATTACTTATACGCAATGTGCGCCAGTAATTGCAGGTAATAAACGACCGGGGCTCATTTAGATAAGTTTTTACCTTCGCCAAGCTGGCACTGCAAATGTAACTGTAACTGGTTGCTTCGACCTGCTAATCGGGCACATCAATCGAGCGTCGGCCATAACAAACCATAAATAAACACGTATACGAAGCCAAAAATGGCGCTAAGCGTTCGTTGTTTTTGTGTTTTTCTTATTATTATTATTATTTTTTGCTTTTGTTTTTGTTTTGCTCATGAATGAAGCAAGCAAAGTTCATGAATGGAAGGCGGCGTTGGCTGCGGAGATTGCACAGATTGCGACCAAGTTTGTATAAAAAAAAACACACTCGCACAACCGTGCACAGCGAGGCAAACAGACACACACACGTCGGGTTGACGTCGCCGCAATAACAGCAGCGCAGCAAACGGCGGCAGCAGACAAACAAAAAAAGCGTGCGAAAAATCGGCAGCCGCATGACGTCACATGCCTGACGAAGATGCGCACAAAAAGCGGCAGCAACCACGAGAAAAACAATAACAACGACGACAACGACAACAAGGAAAGAAAACAACTTATAAAGTTGTAAAAGCCTCAAATGCCGCCTCGGCTTAGACGTCTCGGCCATGGCCATGGCAGCGAGAGTCCGCCCGGCGTTGTATCTCAACTTGGCCAACAGTTGGCGCAACAGGCGGCGCCTTCGTTGGGTTACTTGGCTAATAGCAGCAGGCGCACAGCATTGCTAAAGCATTGCCGCTGTCGTCTTAATGTGACAGACGCGAGTGTTGAAGTTGTTGTTGCTGTTTGTAGCCGGTGTTGCCATGACAAGCAACTGGGGCAGAAGCCGGCACACAAAAACCCAGGCACAAAGATGAGCAAAAACATCAAATATAGCGGATTGGCTCTTTTTTATAGGTATCAATTGTGCATGAAGTGAAATTCTTATGTAACAAGTACTAAGTACGGGTCTAACCGACAGCGCAATACTCGTTGACAGTGTAATAGTAACTAAACTTAGCATTATGTGTAATAATAATAATAATACTAATAATCTACGAGTATAAAAAACCAAAAAAACAAGTTTGCCTCGGCGTGGTCACAGTTATCACTAAACTTCGTGTTGGACATCATCGTCACCAGCCATTTAGTTTTTGACTAATAACCCAACCTATCTGATAACAATCAATGTAATATTCTAAATAAAACCAACAAAGGATTGTAGCTAGCTCAAAATTAGGCTGCTAGGTGGCGAAGGGGCATACAAAGACCTCTTGGGTGGTTTCTAAATTAGGCCGATATGTGGCGATATAGTTTCAGATATATTAATTAATAGAATTGCCACGCCCACAGTGCGGTTAGCAGAACAATCTTCATACTTTTTTTGACGCGGGTATACACAAGTATATATTCAAAGACTTTAGTCTCTAGCTTCAATAGCGGCGAAAAAAATTGCTTTCATACGGACAGTTGGACGGACAGCAATACACACATTTTAGGTTATGTAATTTTTAAAATATAATTTTTAGAAAATTAATGTGTTTCATAAAGATATTTATTTTTTTGATTTATTTAAATAACTTCACTCAAAATCTTCAAAATCAAATGGAATATTTACTCCCCCGATTTCTGTAGTTCATGGAAAGTCCAATTACTAGACTAGAAGAAAACTTCAAAGAAATTCGTGGAAGAAAATACGACAGCAGCCATTGCATAGCAGTTCACCCAACGCAAAAAGCACACTTAAAGCTTCAAATGTGTCTGTCAAGGCAAGTTCTATTTGTATCTGAATCGGTCTCATCAGGCGCACTTGTTGACCTTCAGCTTCAGTTTCAGTCAACGTGCCAACGCTCCTGCACACCAGATACATGCAACCTGGAGCCAGCAACTAAATTCTCAACTTGCCAGTGGTAGCATTCGAGTGGCCCATTAGGCGCACTTAAAACGCCCACGGCGCTGCACACCCACACCCATACCCATACCCACACCCACATGCGGACACATGCAGCAAGTCAAATAGGAAAACTCTATTAGAACACCCACTAAAAGAAAAATTACAGACACTTGGCAGGCAGCTCAGAAAACAGGACACCAAAAGCGTGCAGTGGCAAAAGATTGCAGCCAGCTCTCAGCGGCGCCCGTTAACAAATCTTATACACAAAAGACCTCAAAAAAAAAAAAATACAAATAAAGGAAAAAAGAGGAAAAACTCCCTTCGTGTTGATGTTTTAACATATAATTTTGGCACACGACTTGGGCCATTCCCCCCACCTCTGAAAACACAGCTATAAAAAAAAGAGCTGCCACACTTTGGCAAATTTGTGCTGAAATATGCAACAGGTTGTTTTGTCCTCCGGAACAGCTCCTTTTGTGGGTCTGTCTCACTTTGTGTTTGGGAGTGTGCGAGTGTGTGTGTGTGTATCTGTGTGTCCCTTTTTGTGAATGAGCTCATAAAACGTTTTTCTTTTCACATTGCCCGGGTGTTGATGTCGTCGTCGTCGTCGTCGTTTGTCTGTCCTCTGGCTGTGTGTCCCCGTTCCTGACTGGCGTGCGCCCCAAGTTGCTCTTTAGTTTTCAATTTTTTGCTTTTTAACAACAACAGCAGCAACAACTACAACCTTCACAGTATCAACGAAACGCTTTTGTGCAACTTTGGGTTAAACATTTTGCAGTAGCCAGGCTAGCCTTTGATAGCTACGGCTGCGGGATAGACCCGGCACGGCTATCGGGTCGCTCCACTCCCCACTCCCTGCCCTCGGTACCTCTGGCCCTGTCTAGTACTGCTCATTTTGATTAAGTGTGAAACAATTAAGGCTACTGTTTGCTGCCTTCAATGTTTATGTTGTTAATCGTGCCCGGGCCAGAATAAGGCGAGTTTCAGCTAGGAGCGCATTAACGTACCAAAAACAGCTGTTGCCCCAACCACGGATGTGGTTATTGTGGCTAAAATGTGAAGATGTGATGACTGATTGAAAGTATAGCAGAAAAAGTTAAATATAAATTAAGGAAACATCGAGAAATTGGTCAAACTTTAATGACTAAAAATAAAATTATATTGAAAGTTCCAAAGGTTTGAGTCTTTGATATGATTTATATATTACGATAAAATAAGAATATATATAATTTAAAATTGTAAAACTTTATTAATATTGAAATGTTGCTCTAAGATATTTTAAAATAATAAAATAAATGAAAGACTATTAATTAATAAAACTTATTGGTATATCAGAAATATTGATTGGTATATCAGAAATATGCAATATACCGATAAGATTTATTTTTTTCTATATTTTTGAAGTCCTATCAAGTTCTTAGGCAATTGTAGATTTTTACAGAGACTATAAACCGAAAATGTTTATTGAAAAATAATTATGTACAAAAGTCTATGGTGAAGAAAATATATCCGTGTATATATGGAAAGAAAGATTTTGTAAAAATATATAATAATATAAAATACATTAAATAATAAATATGGAAAACAGCAGATGGATAGAACTGCATTCCATACCTGCTACTATATGGCTTAAGGTGTCGGGTGAGTCAAATAAACTCAGTTCTCTACAAATGTAGTTCCATGTTTTCTAAAAATTGCCTTTTTGAACTTCGAAATTATTTGAAAGTAAATAAGTCCAAAGACCCCATTTCTTTCTAACGGTTTTCAGTTTCGTCTGATGTTTTTAGTGTCTCTCGTTTAATTTTTGTTAATTAACAGCAATTAAAAATGTCGCTCCTCTTGACATACTACTACTTTCCACAAATACAAAACTTGCGAGAGTCTGAGAAGAAACCGAAGTACCATCTGCCCAGTTAATGAGACATGTCGCAGTCGTCACATGGCAGAGACAACTGTCGAGCTAATTGCGCAATTAACTGCAAGATACGGAGAATGCAGAGAACGAGAGCGAGAGAGAGAGAGAGAGAAAAGAGAGAGAGAGTGACCCATAGAATGCCACATGTTGCATGCAATGGGGCACGGGGCACATAGCAAATTTGTTTGTATTAAGTGTTGCACAATCTCGAGCACTTAATTCACGCTTTGCTGAAGGTGTCGAAAGGCGGTCGCTGCAACAAATCCACACACACACACACCCACACACACACTTACTCGTATGCAGAGAAACCGAAAAGACCCCAAAGGCATTACCACCAGCCAAGTTAAACCAAATGCGAAAACCGCAAAAAAAAACCGTACCCAACCGGCCGCCAAACTCGTAATGTGTGGTCCTTTTTTTTAGCTAAGCATATCCTGCAGTCCGCAGCTCATTTTGACTTTGGGCGGCTGGACAAGCTGCTTATCCTTCGGCAGAGCACGGGCAAGAAAAATGTTAATTACCCTTTGTGTTTAAATAGACCCACATGCACTACACACCCACACACAGACTTACACTTCATCCTTTTTGCACAAAAAATTAGACTCGCAAGGGTCAAAGTCGTTGTGTAGAAAAAAAGGACTTTGTGTTATTTGAAGCAATTAAAATTATTATTTTAATGTCAACACTTTGGTGGCCAGGATAATGCATGTAAAATGAAAACATTGCCAACGCCCCCAAAACGCCGGCAGAGCCCCAAATCCGTTAAATGCTTTTAAAGATTTTCGGTACCCTCTCCCCCTGTCTCTGTTTTTTCCCTTCTCTCCCCTCTCTCTCTCTCTCTTGTTCTTTCCGTTTCGATTCTTTTGCCGTCGGCAGTTGGCGGCGACTTTAACGACTTTGCTTTGGAGTAACTTTGGTTAAGTTTTGGGGTTGATTTTACGCCCATGCCATGGCTTACCAGGCGTTGAGAAATTCCGTAAAGTGTTTTTACGGTATTTGCGCCGGCTCCAGTTGGGGTTAGGTCAGGTTTTACACCCCCTCCGAATATACTTTTTTCCCAGCGCCCATTTGCGAAATGTTTTTGGTTGCTTTGGGTTGCTTGCGGTTTAGTTTGCCTGTAAGTAAGGGTTGGGGTAGGGTGTTGCCTTTCGCCTGTCTGTTGGCCAGTGTTGAGGAGGTTGGAGTCGCAGTGCAGATAAGCAGGTGTTACATTTTTAAGGCTAAAGTGGCTAAGCGGCTTGTGTGGAGGGTTAGGGGAAGTCTACAGAAAGGTGCTCAGGAGAAAAAAGTGAGTTTTTTTTATTATATTTATTTTCTTTTTTATTTATCATTGAATCAAGTAATCTTGTTTAGATTTTTATTTGCCTCATTCTTTAGCGGACTACTTTGGAGATTACTTATGAATAATACTTAAAAAAACATTTTTTTAATTTTTTGACACATATTTTACACATCATTTTTAAATTTAATATGACTTTACTTATCCCAGATTTTTTAAGTTAATAAACTCAAATAAAGCGAAGTTTGGTGTTTTCTTGCAGTACAGTAGCATTATTACGTTTTTTCTTATTACACTTAACTTTGAATAAATATAAGTTTTTGGGCAATTTCAAAAATATTTGTTTGTTTTTATAATCTGAGATTCTACTTTAACATAACTTTCAACTTTTATATAAATGGATGTTCTATACATTTCCCCTTTTCCAAGCCGTGAAATTCGATATCACCAGATCACCTCGACTTTTACATAATATCAATCTTGTTCTTCGCTGTACATAATTAGCGGTTCCCTCGCATATTTCGACCATATTACTAAACACGACACACTTACATTATCAATAACATTTATCTGCTATCCATCCATCATACCAGTGTGGATACCAATATCAACCCCTAAAGATGCCGTACTCTGTGTGTAGTAACTGCTAGTTAAGTGCGTTGGACATCCAGTTGGGCACTTTGACACACGCAATGGTCTATGAAGAACTTTAATTGCTAATTGAGCAAAATACTTTTTGGCTACAAAACGACGAAAAAAAAAAAATTAATTATGGTTTCATGTTTGGTTTTAAGGTCTCGCTCATTGCTGGAATGCGTCGAAGTGAAAACGCAAAGCATAAATTATTTAATTACTAATTAAGAATGAGCAACAACAATAATATCAACAGTAACAAAACGTAATGAATTAGAAGAGAAGGCGAATCGAAGGCAGTTGTTTTTCTCAGCGCTTTTTGCGTGTGACAATTCGAATTAATTATAGGAATTGGCTCCAAAAACTAAGCCATTAAAATGCCAAGATTTGGGTGTGTGGGGTAAGGGGTAAGGCGATCAGGGCAAGCTGTTGGTGGGGTGGGGTGCATTTGAAATGAAAGTGCGCATTAGATGAACTGATCCTCTGGTCTCTTCTATGCACTATCTGCTCTCTCGCTTACGCTCTTTGCTGCCGCTGGCATGTGTTCATGCTGCTCTTTGCGTGTTTATTGTCGCAGCGTCAGCGAAAGAGAGTGGGCGAGAGGTGGAGAGGGAGAGTGAGAGAGAAAGAGAGAGAGAGACAGAGAGGTGAGGATCGGGCTGCCTGTGTGCCGTTTCCATTTGGACACTTGTGACATTTTCTTAATTGAAATGATGCGCGTTCGTTGATAAAAATTCGTTTGCCAACTGCAAGTGTGTGTGCGTGTGTGTGTGTGTGTGTGTGTCTTTCTCTCTTTGCACGTGTTGTGTTGATTATTATTACTGTTCATTATTGTTCATTATTAAATGAGCGTGTAAAAGTGTGGAAGTTTCTGTGCATTTAGCACATTGGATCAGCGCAAAATGTTTTGGCAGTTTTCGTGTGGGCTTTCGAGTGGCATTCCTTTGGAGCTGTGGTGTGTGGATGGGCTCAACTCAATTAACAACCAAGAGCATAAGCACTTGTGCGTAATATCAGATCAAACAGGCAATAGATTTTAATCACTCCTTACAAGTAAATGTGTTCTTGATCTGCATCAACAGTCGAGTCGACACGGGTTGGATCGTCTGTTATAAAAACACGCCGATCTTTAAAGATACAGCAGCTAGAGATCTCAATTTGGGACGATCTCTTCAGGCAACAGTCTTATGAGAAAGCAAAGAATGTATTATTGTTGGACTGTCAATAGATTTAATTGATTTGACAAATAAAACTAAAATTCTACTACTGCGAGAGCCAAATAAATGTTCTAACCCTATTGGAGAATATATTTTATGTTTCTTATGATTGGAGACAAAAGTATTTTTACATTTATATTAGAACAATTTAGAACAATAAAATATCTTCCGCCAAAAGAACATGTTTAGATTCTGATAGAATCTGCCAAAATAATTTATTGGCTTGTTTCACAAGTGGCTTTCGTGGCAAGTAGAATTCAAAGCGTGTACATTATAATTTTTCTGAGAGTGGTTTGCGCTATACAAGAGCTGATATTAAACTTCTATGCATTCTCAAATCTTTTAGCTTTCTATTCCACAAAACGTTGCCGGTCTAATTAAAAATCTCCCAGTTCTTGTTTCTGCAAGCGAATACCTCGCTTTATTGCAGCTACCTGTGCAATTCATTAAAACTTAGATTGAAGCTTTGTTTTAGCCTGCTGATCTGAAACCAACCACCTATAAGTACATATACTATGAATGCAAAGATTTGAAATTTCATCTCTATTGATTCAGTAATTAAAACTATATGTTTGCTAACTACACAGTTTTAATAATACAAATAGTATAAATAATAGTACAAATAGTATTTGTCGGGAGCCTCCCACTGGGAGATACCCTGAACCATGTTGCGAGCTGTCCTTACATACATTTAAGCCCCTTTCCATTTATACATGCATACAACTACTTTAATTAATGTTTGGGGCAGTTGGGGTGAGCTATCCAAAATCCGAAATAATTTTGATCTTCGTATGCTTTTTGAGAACATATTTAACCAAATTTGGTGGCTCTAGCTAATAGTTTCCAAAATATACTGAAAAAACCGGATAACCAAACCGATAAATATCGATAATAAGAAAACGGGCGGGCTATCGATATTTTAAAAAGCTTGCTCTGCGTATGTTAGATACGGTTCAACTCTCGAGTTCATTTAGACACATTGATAGTCAGACGGTCATGCCTAGTGATGCTGACCAAGAATATATATACTTTATGGGGTCGCCTTACATACAATTTCCAGTTACATAGAATTGCGCAAAACCATTATGCCCTTTTTAGCCAATTTTGAATGGGATCAGGGTATAAAAGCGGTTAACTACCTCTTACTCCTTCAATTCAATATATTTCCATGACTTCCTTAGCCCGTTTTGCGGGAGGTTTTCGCAATTGAAATGCTTGCAAAAATGCATTTCCTGTTCGCAGGCCACATAACCGCAATATAAACGCAAGCATAAAAACCTCCCGACTTGCAAATTGGCCGCACATCAAAAGCCGAAAATCCTTTCAAGATGCTCCTGCCCTCAATTGTCTCATTTCCCTGCGTTTTAATGCATTTACGAGCCGTAATTATTATTTTAATTTCGTTAAATTGGAAGACCTCGTAGAGGAGACAAGTGCACTTGGCCAGGTTGAGCTGCATGTTTCGGGAATTTATGATGGTCCCCGATGGAAACAAAATGTGGGGGAGCCGGCTCATTAGCTGGTGGGCGAGTTAGCCAGCTGTACGCCAAAATATCTTCATATAATTACGCACTTTTTTCCTGGCTCGTTTTTGTTGTTTCTGTTTTCTTTTATTTTGTTGTTTGCCGTTTTTACGATTTGCCTACTTAAAGTGACAACGTGACGCCGGATGAGGCGGAGGCCGCCGGGGTGGCGGGTGGTGCAGCCGGGGAGGGGGCGCTGCAGCCGAGACAGGCGGATCGCAATTGCCGCTGGCTTTTGGTTATTTTTAATGCTTGCTGCCTTTTTGCTGATTTTCGTAGCCGTTTCTTGTGCCGCATTTGCAGCATTTTTATGCGTTCGTCATCCGTTTGTCATAAAAAACCAACAACAGCAACAACCTGGACTGCAGCAACAACAATTTTTAATTTTAATTTAATATCTAATAATTGTTGTTGATTTTCTTCGCTTTGTAATTTTTCGTGCAGCTATTTATGCATTAAAAGTTGGCGAACTGCATTACGCGAACATGCGGCTTTAATGGATTTCTCTGATGATGCGCAATATCATTAAAATGTCTTTTGAAAATATTTTAATCAGGCTGTATGTATGTAAAGCAGTGTTTACATTGACTAACCACTATGATGTGGCTAGAAATATTAGGATACATATAATTTAAAAATAAATATGTTAAAAATATTTTTGCTCTTGGCATTGCCGCGAAAATCGAACCCGCAACCTTCAGTTTTAGTGTACAAGAAGTAATATCTTCAATCAACTTCCTTTATTTTTCTGTATAGTTACACTCAATAAATATTAAACAAATAAAAAATGTGAATTATGTTAGATGTTTAAATGGTTATTACACTTCTTCTTGCCTTAGCCCCTATCTATTTCAACTCCTTTCTTCAATCTTACATTCGGCTCAAATTTCATTGTTAGTTTCAATTACTTTCACTACTTCATTTATAACTAAAATATTTTGTGTATATTCGTCACTAATTGTAATTATAAAATAGTTAACTTTAGAGGTTATTAATATTAATGGTAATATTAATTAATAATTAATAGGCTGCGATATAATTATACATTACGTGTTAAGTTGTTATTTGGTTCTGAAAATTTACATTGGCTTCCCACACACACTTTTCAAAATGTGACCTGTTTTGAATCAATTCAGTGACTAAAATCACAGTCCATGACAATTAATTTTTTTTTCAATGCAAGTATTTTTTTAGTTGTTAGAAATTTGAATATGAACATTAATCGGCATTTAGTTGTGTATTTTTAACCTTTTTAGCAAATCTTAATTTTACCGACGGCTTTTCGCCCTCGATCCTTGGCGGATCATATTGAAAAATCGATGAAAACACAGTTAATATAATTGCGACTTCAGTGAAAACTTTATTAAATACAAGCAAATCAGTTGATTAGCTCACAAAAGTCGAATACAAATAATGAACTCATTAAATGCAAATACTAAAGAGTTTGAAATGAAAACGTGAAAATTGGAAATAACTTTTTTCCGCCGAGTGTCATTGAGATATTTGAAAATATAATTTTCAAACGGGTGCTGCATCAATTTATGTGCTACGATTCTCTAGGCAGCCGGCCAGCTAAATAATTACGCGACAACGAGCCGTGGAAAACGAGTTGCGGCCCGAACTGCCCTATCCGGCCCCCTACTTGGCAACAATGCAAACTAAACTCTGTATTAATTTGCAATTAATGCAGCTAATTATATTTAATTAAATGAACGAGCCAAGCGGCGGCGGCGAACAATGCAAAAGTGCAAGCGGAGAGCTCAAGTCGAGCTCATACCCTATAGATAGTTTGTAGCCAGTTACAGATACAGATACAGACGATAATTTGTGGAACTTGGACACACTGGGAAAAATGTAACGCGCAGGTTTGTGGCGACTGCCAAATGAAACTGATTATTACTAATGCCATTGTTGTTGGTGCTGCTGTTGTTGTTTCTGTTGTTGGTGTGAATTGCTGCTTATTGTATCTCGCAGATACATTTTACAAGCGGACGGCGCGCGCGCTTTTTGCAAAACGTCCGCGACTCATTCAAATGGCAATTGTAATATTTAGATATCTATTTAATTTTTTTCGTGGGGTGGCATCATTTGCAAGGCTTAGCACATTAAACTATTTATGTGTAGAGTTGCGTTTTTATTTTTCAGCATTTTTATTTTCGTATCTCACAGATACATTTCAGCGGCTCATTGTTGCAAATTGCCAGTGGAGCGGCCGTCGCTAAACATATGATTAGTTTAGTTTGGCTGCCTGCTTTATTATTATTTATTGTATTTACTTTTATTATTAGATGGCCGCGTCTATTTTTGTGCACAAAACAAAAGCCAAATGGGGAGTCCGAGCAGAGGAAAAATATTGTCTTCCATAATGTATTTTGCCGCAAATGCAATGCATTCAAGATTTAATGACGCTGTTGCAATTTGACTTAATGTTGTGTTTGTTGTTGTATCTGGAAAATTATGCTTAATTAAAGCTATTAACGCTTTTATCTCATTGCATAAAAATCACATCAATTTATTGTATTAAACTGCATTACGATGTCAAGGCCAACATTTGCATAAAACTTGCATTTAGCTGCAGTTCTTAAAGTGCGTGAGAAGCAAAATTATTTGGCTGTAAAGATACGTCCTATATGGCTGAAACTAATGATATTTTAAGTGTGGTTTATTGATTGAACTTCAATTACCCAATGTTGATGGCTTGCAAATTCAAAGTGATATGTTTAACTAGACTTTAGTTATTTATTACTGCAATACGCAATACAAATGCGCGAGGTAATTTTGCATAAACGTTGAATATACATAAATAAGTTTTTTTTTTTTTTTTGTTAGATCACAAATTAAAATAATAAACTTATCATATATACTTAACAACTATGAACACAAATGCCTGATATTTAAACCCGGATCTGCATTACATTCTTGTTTATTTAGACAACTCAAGCTTGATTTTGTTTTGGACCACCAATTTTAAAACCAGTTTCAAACAGGAACAAATAAAATCAAGTAGCTTGAAATTAATTATAAGAGCTTAAATCGATTTTTAACCTAAATCACGAGTACTTTAAATCAATTACCTAAATATTAAATTTCAAGACCGAATTTGATTTAAAATCTAAATTTTATCCAGTGAACCAGTTAAATTTTCTTAGAATTTAGTATTTAAAAGTAATATGAAGTTATGAATATTTTATTGAATTTGAAACAAAATATTTAATTTTGAAATTGCAAATTTTTGTAAAGTTAAGAAAATTTTAGCTAGCACAACTTAACAGCATAAAAATTCTTGCAAACAAAAAAAATGTACACCTCATTAGATTTTTAAATTCTTTATCAATCGACTAATGAATTCTTCTAAAAATCATATCATCAAGTTACCACTCTATTTACAATTAGTAGAAAAGTCTACTTTTTCTAAAAATGTTCTGCTTAAATAATGATCTCTTAACTTATTTCACTTTGCCTTAGTAATACTTAGCCACTAAAAGAATAATATTTTTAATTACCGTCTTTTTGTGGAATCAAATCAGTAATTAACGATATTGTTGAGAGGCTTTGTTGTTTTTTTTTTACTTTTTTTTAACGGGATATATGTTTACTTTTCACTTTTTTAGCGTTAATTTAAAATTGTAGTTTTTATTTGTCATTTGCACCATAAATTTGAAACACTTCTCAAGTTTAACAAGAACTTCAGGTTAAAGTTCACATTTAATTAGATCACCGAAGAGTATTTGCAGGAAGAAAGCACTGAGAACACTGCGGCGATCGGCCTGCGATTGAGAGTAATTACCGGAATACTTTTATGCACTTTTTGAAAAACACATTTGGAGTTGCAGTTGCAGTTGCAGTTGCAGTTTATAGTTGTTGCTGTTTGACGTTTGTTTGTTTGTTTGTTGTTGAGCCACACGCGACGATTTCTTGAGATAAGCGCGCGCGAAATCTTTGGAATACTTTTGCTCAGGTTGCAGGTTGCAGACGCAGCAGACGCAGTTGCATTTGCAGTTGCATTTGCAGTGGCAGTTGCAATTGCAGCTGTGAAATCTGGCTGCCTGGCACACGCCGGCAATGGAATGCAAAAGTGCACACGCGTTGCTCTCAGTGCGTGCGTGTGTGTGTGTGTGTGTGTGACGCTGAGTGTGTATGAGCGCGCTCAGTAGAGTAACGGTGCGTGAGTGGTACGTACAGGCGCAAAGTCGTCCACAGACTGAATGAACGTGTGGCGCACAAACGGCGCTTGGACCCCCAACAATCATCAACATAAGTAGCAAAGCGCGGCCACAACAACAACAGCAACAGCCCACGACGACTACAACGACAACGACAACGACAACGACGACGACGACGACGACGACTTACGACAAACACGAGCAAACAAAAATGTTGCCGAAGCTGCTGCCGAAGCCGAAGCTAATGGCCCAAACCTTTGGAGGAGCAAGCGAGTGAGACACAACAGAGAGGGAGCGAGCGAGAGCGAGACAGACAGAGCGAGAGAAAGACAGAGAGCGAGAGCGCAAAACCAGACAGAGTCAAACTGACGTCGACGCCAGCAGCGAGTGGTTGGTTGGGTGGGAAAGGGGGTGGCAGGCTGGCTGGCTGGCCTGTGGTCTTGTCTCAGCTAATATGTGAAACAAAACGCGAGCAACGTCAGCAGCGCCGTTGACTGCGCAGGAGCAGCGCACACACAACATGCACCATTGAAATACTCGCACTCGTCGTCGTATTTTACTGCCTCGCTAACCCGCCCGCTGCCGAGTGTTGTTAAAATAAAAATAATGACGTCATTAAGCGCACAAATGAGCGCTGCTGCTACTTCTGCCGACGACTGCAACAGCGACGGCGACTGCGACGTGGGCAGCATTTATAACTGTTTTCGGTGCAGGAGAAGTGAGCACTTGACGAAGCTCCGGCCCCCCACACTCAACGAGCCATAGATGGCTCGAGAGAGAGAGAGAGAGTGCGACCGTGTGTGGGAGCAAAGAGAGCGAGCGCGTGCAATGTGAGCGCATATGTTGAGCAATTGTTGTTGCTTCTCAATTCTAGTGGTGGTTGGGGTGCACCGGGGGGAGGGGCACGTATGCTTGGTGACTTCTAATTTTTATTTACATATTTTAATTTTTTCAGTTCAAAAATGTTTTGAGGTTTGCATTGCGAATGATACAAAAATCGCATTTGCATTTTTAAGATATGCAACCACATAAGGTTGGAAGTGGAAATTCGTTTTATGTTCAAATCGACAATCAATTTTAGGATCAATTCTGTTTTTATTTTTGTGAAACCTTTACTATCCTATATGATTTGCCATGTCCATTTTGAACTGAGGACGATTTACCAAATGAATCTAATTTGTACTGTAAAAACCTTCTATTTTAATTGCAAACATCAATTTGGGATAGACATAATCACATAAACTATTTTTAGGACTGCATATTACAATCATAGGCAAGGAAGTAATGCTATTTATCAATAAATTTACCCATGCAATATTTAAAAAATGTATATATTTAATAACTTTCCTTTCTTTTTAGTTTAAAAACTATGTATTCCAATTGAAAACATATAAATACGAAATTTAAGGTATATATAAACTATTCTTGGGACTACAAATTACAATAATAAGCAAGGTAGTAATGCTATTTATCATTATATCTACCCATTAAATATTAAAAAAAAATAAATATATATAATATACCTTTAGTGAAATAAACACAATTTGTTTAAATGTTCATACATTGAGTTTACTTTAGAAGTCGCCATTTGTCACTTGTCGCATTCTGCTCCATTCGAAATCTGCTCCCTTGCCCAGCAATTAATAATTAAAATGCCAATCCGCAGTCCGAGCTATCAACTCATTCAAACTCGTCACGAGCTCTACGATATTTAACCCCTGCTCCGATTCCTGCGACTCAACTCAGTTTGTCAACCATCTCCAGTTGCTCTTCCTTTCGCTGCTGCTGCTTCTTTTCCTGACTGACTCCCCCCACTGCCTCCACTGCCCCCACTTTCCGCTTGCCGCAGCACAAACACCAACCGAAAAGTGCCAATAAATATGGAGCATTTGCAAGCCCCTTTGCTCCCCCGCTCCCCCGCTCCTACTCGACATACTCTTTGCTACCTTGTGCACTAATTCACATTTGATGTTTTGTTGTCTGGTGCGATGTTGTTGCTGCTGCTGCTTGCATTTTTCTGGTCAATGAGGTTACAGTCAAGTCACTAGACAAGCCAAACTATACCAGCGAGTAGCCACCCGACCCCCGACCCCCAACATTGACCAGTTGACTAGTTGTAGGGCAGAAGATGCAGAAACGCCAGCTCGTGCGGTCCCTGCAACCGGTCGCTCCCAGTCCCAGTCTCATTCCCAGTCTCAGTCTCAGCCATGGATGCTGTCGCAGCCGCAGCCACCCACCCGGCTCAGTTCAGCTATTGCTCAGCTATCGGAGGTGTCGATGACGTCGTCCTCTCTCGTCTCCTCCGTCTGTCGTCTGCCCACCGCAGACTCTTCTGTCCGCATCGAGCGACTGCAGTTGTTGTTTATTGTTGTTTGTAATACTTAGCTAGAAAGGTAAAGTATAAAGACTTTGTCAGCATATTCGTACATACGAACAACAAAAGAGGTGTATATATTACATAACAATACCTTTTATAAATATATACCTTATATATTGTTTCAGTTAATTAAGTCTATTACCTTGTACTTAAATTAAATTATTTTGATAAATTTATATAACAAAATATTATATTAAAATGTTTTTCTTTTAACATATTTAATAACATATGTTAGTCATTAGAAGCCTTGTAAGTAACAGCTAAGCATATAATAGGCATTTATAAAATCTGGCTAAAAATCATCTCTTAAACTGGTCAATCTGCATGTAAAGATATTTGTTATAGCTGTTAAACAGCTATATGTAAATGGCGTGCTGTTACGAACAGTTTAACGTAAAGTACTTCGAAATAAATAACAGTTTCACCCACAAGCCCATTTACATATTTCAAAACATGTTTATAGTCCTGGAAAATGCTAAAATATTGAAAAGGTTTTTAGACCTACCCTAATGCTAAATAACGTTAATATAGTATGTACTAATGTACTATTACTTACTATCAGTTTAAATGTTATGTTAAGCATCTGACAAACCATTAGAAACCTTTAAGAAGTGCTCCTGCTTCTAATTCCATTTTTAACAAAGTACTGTTATCTTTTTTATGCCATATTTCCTTACCCTTTCTGGCCTGTTGCTCAACAGCCCTATTAACATTTGATTCTTTACATTAACACTTTTCAAAAATTTTAATGAATTTTAAAGAAGAATTATGTTAAGTAGAGTTTACACTACTATTCGCCACTTAATGGGATACCCCAAAATTTTTGTAACAATTTAACTCGTCATTTCGTTTTGTCAACTGCTTCCTGGCAGTTGTTCATTTATACAGAGCACATGTTATGTATAATTGCTGCATCAACTGCTACATTGTGTAGTGCATCCAATTATCACCAAAACCAGCCTCTAGTACTCACTATAGTGGTTGTTATACTCGTTCACGAAGTGAAAAGAGTATATTGGGTTTGTGAAATGTCCGTCTTGCTGTCCGAACGTCTGTCTGTCCGTATGAACCAAATTTTTTTCGTCGCTTTGCAGTTAGAGTCTTGTATTCGGGATATATACTCGTGTATACTCGCGCCAGATAAACTGTTAAGATTTTTTGTCTACGCCTAGTGGGGGCGTGGCAAATCGATAAAAATCTGTACATCTGCGGGGTGAGTTAGCGGCGAAAATCCATATATCCCACAAATTTTAGAGCAAAAGACACAAAATTTGACAGACAATATTCTGATGGCCTCCTCTAAAATTCGGCCACAAATTACAATAATCGATATTTTCCAAAATAAATAATAATAAAGACCGTTTTCGACTGTTTTAAGCTGTTAAATTACTGTCAACGAGTATTGCGGAGTCGGTTACACCCGGCTGCAATGTTTTTACTTGTTTTTAGCCAAT
Source organism: Drosophila colorata (assembly GCA_035041545.1). Taxonomy (NCBI): domain Eukaryota; kingdom Metazoa; phylum Arthropoda; class Insecta; order Diptera; family Drosophilidae; genus Drosophila; species Drosophila colorata. Next base: position 1,860,850 of record JAWNLD010000233.1, read on the forward strand.
TTTGGTCAAATATTTAAGTGCTGTTGCCACTTCAGTTCGTTCTTCGGTTCGCCTTGGCTTGGGCATTGGCCTGGACGGACTCCTGGTCGGGCTCATCAACTTAATTTTCGAAATTTTCACGTTGTCTCTGGCACTGCCTTCCGCCTGCTCGCCCCCTTGCCGGGCCGTTGCATTGCACACATTGCTGTTGTCTTTATGTCTAATTTTGTGCAACGTTTTACCGGCAGCTATAAAATCGTATTACCGTTAAATGCTGCACTGGCGAGCCATCGTCTAATTTACGTTAGCCAACAGCCTCCTCCTTGCGAGGGGGGATGGGGCGGTGGGGGTTGGAGCGGGCTGCCCACTTTCCATCTTGGCTTGATTGTCATTCGTTACGTTGCCGTTCGGGCCATGGCCAACAAACTGATTAAATTCAGCACGCGCCCTGCGGGCATCTTAGAAACTTCTTGCTGCAGACTCGACTATCTCAACAGGAAGGGGCGGGGCGGAGCGGGACGGGCGGCCGAGGCAGCATCTGAGTCTCGCTCAGGCAGCCAGCTCCAAGCCTCATCAGCAACTGAGGAGGAAACTCGACGCTCTACATAAATTTGAAATTAACGTTTTCTAGCACATTCCCTCGCTCTCTCTCTCTCCCCCTCTCTCGCTCCGTCTCCCTCTCTCTCTCTCGCTTTCTAGTTCTGCTGCTTACTCTGGCAATTTGTATTCGTTGCTTCTGCTTGTCATGGGCTGTCTGTATGCCTTCTCCTCCTCTTCCTTACCCTGCCGCTCCCCATCTCCCTGGCCCACTCCCACCAAGTCCAAGTGTTTACATGCTTTCTGTAATTATCATTGCCATTCCATTTGGCATGGAACACACACGCAGCGCCAAGCCGCATCTGAGTGGCTTTTCGGACTCCGTCCATTCCCCAACCCCTTCCCCTTCGCCGTCCACGCACACTAATTAAATGCAAATCTTCGTCGCGTTCATGTCTAGCTAATATACGACCAAAACGCCGTGGGGCTGATTTTGGCCACATTTTCAGCAACGCACGACAACTTGTCGGCGATGCGATCCATTAAAAATACCACAAATCAGATACAAAACATCGACATAATGATAATAATCATAAATATTATATTAAATATACACTAGTGATATTCATAAATATGGCCTATTTATTTTTAAATATTTTAAGTACTTGGAAAAATGAAAATATATGTCAAAGGATTAGAAGGAACTATTTATTTTAATTCTATAAATATATATGTAAGTATATATACATCTTGGGTTTGATGATTACCTGTAGAATACATAATAAAATAAACTAAAATAATTTGTAACTATCATGGACCATGTGACCAATGTGTTTTTTTTACCAAACTCGTTAAACATGGCAACCTGTTTAATTTATAGCAATGAAAAATAACATAATTATAGTCAATTTATTATAATTTATTTAACTTAAAAAAATACAAAATTAATGGTTATGCGGATGAAATATCAATTAGGAAAACATAATAATATTATTAATAAATTTAACTATTAATGTTTGATAAATTAAGCATGTGCTTTGACTTCAAAGCAATTTTCCAATGATCTTAAAATCTGATTTGCAATCTGATAGTAGCTTAACGATCTGAACCAACAGAAAGTATTCGTAAATACACTTTATGAGCTCCTTCACGCTCTGCTTTTACGCTCAGTCGATAAAAAATTATCGCCTCTACTCGAAAGAGAAAAAAAAAAACATTAAATAGCCAAATAGTCAAATGGCCAATGGCCTCATGTGGGCCGTGCAATTTATGCAGCTGACTGATATGCATAAAAGTGTGCGTTAAGATCTGTTGTGTTGCTTTGAAGAGAGACAGGAATGGAGGTGGATGGAATGAGAGGGAGAGAGCCAGAGCCATGATAATTAACCGCGGTTGAGGCTACTAATTACAAAAGCATCCTGCAGCATCATTTGAGATATTTTTCCATTAACTGACGACGTTGTTGTCGACGCCGCGCTGCAGAAAACATATTAAAATTAACCTGATTACTCCGCAGGCGCTGCCAACTCGGAATCCGACTCCAGCTCCGAATGGGAGTTGTTGCTGTTGCTGGAGCTGAAGCTGGAGTAGGACTTGAAGTCGGTGTTGCGAGGCACAAACTAATTTCAAATAACATAATTCATTCGCTTAGCTATGGCGACAGGGGGAGAGGGCGTGTGCACGAGGGAAAAGGGAGCACTCCGACGTGGCCGAGACAGCGCCTGAGCCCGGGTTAGACTCGGGCTGACCGGTTCTGTGCAGCACCAAATTAGTTGGGGTTTAATCACAGCGCAGCATTTGCAACCCGCTAAACAAAGCGCCAAAGCTGTCAGAACATCCAAAGACTGAGCAGGCGGACTCTGAAAAATACTAAACAGCCGACTAGACCACGAAAATGTCCACTGTACAGCGGCACATTTGGGGCAGACTGCTAAAATTAATGCTAATTGTTATTGTACTTAAGGGCATTTGCCAATACGCGGCCAGGGAGCAGCCTGTCCGGAGCCCAGCCCAAATATGTCAAGAACTATGCACGGCTCGCAAAAATTTCGCACGCATAAAAATTTGTGATTATTGAATTTTTTACTCGTTCACGAAGTGAAAAGAGTATATTGGGTTTGTGCAATGTCCGTCTTGCTGTCCAACCGTCTGCCCGTATGAACGCAATTTATTTTGAAATTTGGAATATATACTCATGTTGGGTTTTTGGAGTGCACCCACTGGGGGCGTGGCAACTATATTTAATATATTTACTTATTTTTCTCAACTTTAAAGCTAGATGCATAAAACTACTTACAATTTATGTTTAAAAACCGCTGAAGATTGGAAATCGAATCTCAAAGGAATCATTTTTTTTTGTTCTTTATTCTTGTTTATTATTCTTTAAGTGCATACATAGGGTACGTGTTTTTTGTTTTTATTAAATTGTGAACGAGTATTCTGCTGTCGGTTACATCCGACTACAAAGTTCTCACTTGTTTATTATTGCTTTTGCCTGCATTTTAACTGCAAACGCAGCAAAAACAACAGCAAATGTCGATAACAACACACAACATAAGAAAATACAAGGTTTACAGTGCTACAAAATTCATTTTATATAGTTAACATATTTTTATAAAAATTAATGGACTTTTAAAAAAAATATATTGTTATGATAATAATTACTGGTATGGGATACCAATTTAATACCAATGGCTACAGTCAAAAGAAAATTGATTTAATGTTGTTTTCTTCCTGAAATAAATCTTATTTATATAACTTTATATAACCTTAGAGCTTAAACGGAAAACAAATTTCTGAAAATATTTTCTAATAGGCTAATTTTTAGTTCGATTACTATGCAATTTTTAAATAAACAATGAAATTCATAATTTTTTTCACTTTTATGATATTTTAAAATTACAATTTTATAATGCGACCGATTTGCCCCACAGTGCGCAGGCGTGCCAAAGCGTTGTCCTCATTCCAAGTGCTGCAACAAAACGGCGCGTGTGCGCCGACTGCCTTGAAACTCGGGATCGACTTGGGCCTGGATCTGGGCCTGGGCCGGGGGCTGCTCAAGGAGCATAGACCTGTGGGTCTCTGGCTGGCTGCCATGCGCCGCCTGGACTACCACACGTATCTACGTGGTAATTTTGTAATATCGTAAAGTATTTTTTAATTGAACGTACCTCCTTCAGCAGGCGTCGGCCTCGTCGCATTGCGGAACTGAATACGGAATCGGGTTTGAGCTCGGGCTTGGGCGCGCTTTACGATGTGGCGGAATCTTATGTTTTCCTATTCGATGCTGTGCTTTGTCAACTGGCTTAGACTTGGCTAAGAATGGCCTTTATTTTTGGTAACCAGTCTCAACTTTTATGACTCACTTCCCTTTGCCAGCACTGATTTATTCGCCAAGACTGGAGCATTAAAATTAGCTCTAATTATGACTATCGCAAGAGCGCAGCCAATTAAAATGCATTTCTTCTTTGGCCGAGAGAACATAAATCAATAAAAGATTTATGGGTCTGTGCCAAAAGAAGAAAAATAATAAAAAATACTCGAGTTTATATATGAAACAATACAGCAACCGAAGTGAAGGCTTTGCGACCTAAGCCTACATATATATAATTTTTTATGATTAGTCACTTTGAGCTTTGAGTTTTGCATAACCTTTGACTACCTTTTGAGTTAACTGGGCCGTATTCTGCTTTAGTGCTGCGGGTCCAGCCTCCCTGCCAAAGACCCGTATTCCTTCTGGCTGCCCATTCATCGCATCCCATCGCATCGCATCGCATTCATTCATTCAGGTCCAGCCCTAACCTGTTCGCCCCGACTCACGACTTTATAATTAGGCACAGTTGATCTTGTTGTTGTTGGTGTTGTTGTTGCGGCTTGGCCGCTGCTCAGTTAATGCATTCATAATAATATTTCTTTTGCTGTTAAATTTATGCTTTTTGCCTTGTAGTCTCTTCATCGTTGCTGCTTTTTATTTATTTTTGCCAGTTTTAATTTTCTCGCTTCGTACGAGTCGCAGTCCGAGGCGCGGAGCAGCGCAAAAATCGTTTTGCATTCTTAAACATAATTGCATGTGGGCGTGGTCACATATGAAATTTCTTTGATTAAAGTCGATTAAAATCGCAGCCTGCTTCGCCCGCTGTTGTTGTTCCAGTTGCTTGTTGCTGTTTGTTGCTACTTGGCCCAAAGGAATCTCTTTGGGTCTCAGGGTTCAAGGATTAGGGCGGATAAAAATTGTAAATGTGTACAGGCATTTTTAATGAAATACACGCATAATATTAATTAATTAATTTTATACAAAATTTTAAGATGGATTTAGGGGTAATAATTTAGGCAAATTATATGTATATATATATATATTATTAATGTTATAAATTTTTTTAGTTTTTTTCACACAATTTTATATAAATAAAAAATTAGATTACGCTTGTAAATGTTAAATGTTAATAAAAATTATGAATAATAAAAATGTTTTTTCAATAAAACATATTTTATATATTTAACTTGACAAACTGACACATTTTTTTATTAATTCTCTTAATAATCCCATTTCTTTAGTTAATACAAAATTGTTTATTCAAACAACATAATTATAGACAATACTAAAGATAATTGGGATATAGCAATTTCTTGCGAATTTATTTGCACTTAATAAGTATTAAACTTGAACTGAAAAATACTTTAGTACGCTATGCCAGCACCTTGTTAGATAGTCAGTACCAAAGCCCAACTATTCCTCGCGTCTTCTGTAGAAATGAGTTTGGAACGACGCTAAATCTGCGGCTGCGGCCTTAGCCTCAGCCCCAGCCTCATCATCATCATCAGCAGCAGCATCAGCGACTGCGTGGCTGTTGAGCCACTCCCCACTCGCTAGTGCCCCAACGCCCGCCCCTCGCAAGACGAAGACATGCCGCTTCTAATCTGCACTCAAGTGAATTGCAAATTACGTGTCTTAAATTGAAGTTTTACGAGTTGCTACTCTAAATGTTTGCACCAAAGTGCTCGCCAGTTGTTTGCACAAGACTCGGCCCGAGAAGACTCTTTGGCAATGGACCAATTTCTAAGCCAGCGACGGCTGCGCACACACATGCGACGGCCGAGGATGAGGCTAGTAGCGCAGCATCCTCATTGGCAGACTCTCCATGGGTTTCTGCGTGTTTAGGCCGAGTGTTGTATTTCATGTTGTGTTGCTGCCGCTGCTGCTGCCCCAGCTCTGTTGTCGTCCACTACTTCTGCTTGTTGTTTATGCGATGCAGGATATGATAATAATTACACCTTCGCCGTTTGTAGCCTCCACTTGCCTCCACTTGCTTCACCTGGCCAGGAAGTCGCCTGTTTGCCAGCTCTCTTCGCTCTTCGGTCTTCGCTCTTCGCTGCCAGGCTGCCCCGTGTTTGGCTTCGTGCAACGTCGCAGCGATTAAAAATTGATCTCATTATAATTATTTTTTATAATTTATGAAGCCTTAAAATGTGTGTTGCTTGTGTTGCCATTGCCATTTGCCTGCTCCAAAACACGGCTACAAAGTAGTCATTATAAAAGCCATAAATTTTGATCGCCTCGAGACTCAGCCAGCAACAGTTGGCTTTAATGAGTGCAGGGGCTTCGCAGGGGCAGGCACGATGTGAAAGGTTTTGCAAATTGTAAGCCAAAGTCTTAATTCGTCAAAGCATTCAGCATTTAGACGATATTTTAACTACTCGGCAGAGGACTAATAGTGCAGATTTTATACTGCGTATAGTCAAATGCCAATTGAACTTTGATCTTGTTTAATTCATTACGCGATCCAGAATTTATATCAAATTGCTTTATAAATTAAATATTATTCAATAATTAAAGCTCAAAGCTCATGTCCCAAATTATAAAAAAATTTACTTAAATATGTGAATTTTGTATTTCAAAGTTTTTATTGAACTAACCTTTTCTGCTCCCACATTTCAGTAAATTATGAAATAATTTGCATGTGAGAAAATTGTTTACTCTTTTTTATCCTGTGCCCATTAAAAATGGTTAATAAAGGGTGTTGGGCCAATAATTTTTTTTTGATACCATTTAAGGGCGTGAGATGTTTGTTTTTATATGCGATTAAAATAATTACTATTTGAATGAGCTATTTGTATATAAATGTATATCGATTATTTTCGTATTTATAATGATTGCGTTGTTTTTTCGTTTTAGTGTTTAGTGCATCAAGGAGACATTTGTGAACCGATAAAATGTAAAAGTTTTGGGTCTGTCCGCTTAAAATATAATATATCTTATAAGAAACTTATAAGATCGGAATATATATTTTTTATTGATTACAAAATACAAGTAGCAACTTCAGCTTGTCTTAACTCAACCTTCTTGAAAGACAAGTGTATTAAAGACAATTCTGAATGCAGAAATTCCTTTAAAGGCATCTGGCTTATTTACGGCAACCTTTCCTCAGTCGTTCCCAGAAAGCGCTCATCTTAGATAGAACGCAGCAAATATTATGCATAATACATATTCGCACAGCTGTCCATTTAAACAACTCTCTAAATACGGGTACACACACTCACACACACACACACACACACACACACACACAGAGACAGCAGACACCCGCACTGAGTGTCTGACAGAGACCGGACTTGGGCTTTGCTCATTTTGCATTTTAGTTTGTAATTTAGTTTCATTTATTGCGATTTTACATTGACGCCTGACACGCAAATTCGTGTAATCCTGGCGAAGGCGCAGGCGATGTCGATGCCGGCAGAACCCACCGACCATGCGCCACACAAAGTCCAATTAAATTATGAGGGTCCACACGCCAAGACGACGCATCGATGCTGCAATAGCAGGGGCTGTGGCAGAGGCAGGGGCAGGGGCTAGTTTTGAACGCGAAACCAGTTGAGGCTCGCAGCAGACGTTGGCTGCAGCCGATTTGCAATTCCAACTGCTTATGCCTCACTTGAGTTTGGCGTTGGCTCATTTCCAGCTCCACTTTTGGCCAGTGCCAGTGCCAGTGCCATTGCCATTGCCAATGCCATTGCGGTGTAAGAGTAATTAAAATCCCTTGATTAATATGTAAATTTAATGAGATTACGAATTCAGCGAACAAGATTAGGAATGCACAGTCTCCAACTGCCGACTGCGAGCTAGCAACTAGCGACTGGCAACTGGAACTGGCAACTGGAACTGGCAACTGTCATTGGCCAACTGCTTGGCTGGCTGGTTGGCTCCTTGGCTGACTGCCAGCTTGGAGACTTCGTCTTGGACGCACACACAGTTGTAATTTTCACTTTGTTAACAACGGCCGGAGCTCGGGCATGTGTGAAGGAGTGGAGAGAGCGGGCCGGGACGGCGACTGGGCTACGGGTCCACGCTTGTTAACGTTTCTGTGGAAAGCCGCAAGAGAAGCCACCCAAAAGGCAAATCGACATTGGAAAATTGGAAGCGCGAAATAAACTTGTACATAAATTGTGTGAAATGGATTTGCTTGCAGTTCAAAAGGTTGTCGATTTTGTCGTCTCTGCTTTTTGTCGTTGCTTGCTGCTGCTGTTGTTGTTGTTGTTGTTGTCGTTTGGGCCGTGTGAGTTGTTGTTGTTGTGGTCACTTGGACTCGGTCGCGTACTGATTTGGTTAATCTGTCAGCAAGGCATTTACCAAGACCGTGTTTATGTTTTGATCTTCAAGCGATAAATTTTCATTAAACTAGCAGCATTTTACTCGTATTTGATAGGATTAGTTATCGTCCTAACTCTAGTCGAGAGTGCCCGCTTAGTAGATACCCTACCTTAATAATTTTGTATTTGATCGATTATTAAACAATACAATAAGGGCATATAGCAATTGCAAATCGATTTCTAGACTATTTTATAACCTATAAAGCAACGTTGTAAGCTTTAGCTCCTATAATATCCAACATGTCCCCATCACAACTAAGGGCTTGAGAGCGATATTTATTGATTTTTATGAAGCGGATTGAGTTTTCAAAAGTGTAAAATAACCTTGTTTTGCGTGTGTTAATTGTCGAACTTGAAGTTGTTTGCTTTTTTGGAAAGTATCCAAATCATGAAAGTAGTCTTTTTTATGGCATATTTACACAACTACATTTAACATTGATTACCCATCTTCAATTCAATAATTATTTTCTCAGCTAATGTTTTAAAGTTATACGTATTTTATTGTATATAAATATCCGGAAAAGCAACAATCATCGATATCGATTAAATGAGAGCATGTTCGTTATTTGAAAACATTCTTTAAATTATATATATCTCCAAACAGGTGAAAAAACATGATTATATAGTTGGTTAGTTTCGAACTGTAACTTTTAAATTCTATATCCAGAAGGTTGATTCTGATGAGCAGACGAAATATTTGAAATGTTTTGATTTAAAAATAACAGTTATGTGAAATCGAGCCACAGCTGAAACAACAAAATGAAACTTGTTTTAAGAATTATTATAAAGTCCAATAGTAAAATTGTAATTAGTAGTGATTTATTTTTATTCAAAATAACTGACATTACCATTAAAAAAAATTAATGTATATATAATTAAAACCAGGCTATACAAAACCCGAATATACTTCAGTTTTATTTTCCTGTTAGTTTTGTCAAATAAATCGCCCTCAAACTTAACCGATTGTATCATCAACCCAGCTACAACCCAACGAAACTTTTACGCTACTCGACAATAACAAAAGCAACAACAACAACAGCGACTACAACAACAAGCTATGGGCGCAATAACTTTCCCGTTTTTGCGCTATTTTCCCATTTGCCTTTTCCATTTCATCCCCGAGTTTTCGCTGCTGCTGCTGCTGCTGCTGCCTCCCTACTGATTAGCAGCTCTGAGCTCTGCGCGAGTTTTTTCTCATTACCGAAAACGCGCGCGCGTTTTTTGCCGCGCCAATGGCTCCACTTGGCGTCTGCGATTGGGTCGGCAGCTGCCGCCGATGCTGTCTGCGATTGGTGGGAAGCCTTTTTAGGCGCTAAGTTCTAACAGTACTTTTGCAGGGGTTTGGCTGGGTTGGACCGAGGGGATTAGAGTCGGTTGATGAAGTGGATTACACTGCGCGCTTAATTCTCTCACGATCTGTACAATCTTAAATAATTTTGATGCTGGATATAAATATATTTTATATTGAGAAAGAAAATATAACTGGAGATGTGTGTCTCATATTTCATTTTTATAAATAGGATATAATAAAGTAACCAATTTTTAGAATATAATTCTTAGATAAGCAATATTTAACATATAAAAAATTTGCGAATTGTAAAAATTTTATATGTTCAAAGTCGACATAAGGACAAAAATTAAAGATAAATACAGAATACATAGCACTTTATAGATTGAAGCATTGGAATGTCTTAAGTATTATTGGGAAAATGACATGTAAATTAGAGTTAACTGTTCAAAAATTGCAGATAACATAACTTTAAGGCAACTATAAATAATAAGCTATAATTTAGCAAGTCTTTATAATAGATATGTGACCCACGATGGGCGCCAACTATTAGCATCAGTGAGCTTTTGAATCTGTTTAGTCCAAACTGCAGTGACGACCAAACAATTGACACAAAGCATATATTCATAAAGATGAAGCACACTTTTCACCTCTATGTGAATGGGAGGCAACTATGAATGAAAGTGAGTTGCAACACACCATCAGACAACCGGACAGACTGAGTAAAGCTGGCGCAGATGAACAGTTGAATGCGAAGCACTGCACACTAGTGTGCAGGTCCATTATGATGTTCGATGTCGGTGTCGGTCTTTAGCAATGCGAAAATGCAGCCCCAAACTGCAGCGACAAGTGGAGTGCAATGTCAGGGCACGCACCAAACAGGAGGACAACGAGGACACGGGACACCAGACACGGACATTTTGTTGGCACAAAAGTTGCCAGTCAGTCAACCCTCAGTCTCATCCGAGTCAAGGTCGTGGACGGAGGCGTTGCGCCGTTAAAGCAGGAAACCAAAAAATCGTAACTGATACTGAAAAAGCCGCCAAAAGTCAACAAACAGGAATGGCAAGGATATGGCAAAATACACACATATATACGGACACACAGAAGACAGGAAGCTGTTAAGAAGAAGAAGCAACAGCAGCAGCAAACAAACATTCGTTGAACTTTACGGCAAGCCTCAGTCTCTGTGAAACACACTCTCAGTCAAAGAAATACATATACATATGTATGTGTATGTATATATATAGGGAAACAGTCTGAGCTTAGACGCTGCTTTCAAGGACTTTCACCAACACTCACACACACACTGACCAAAAGAGAGCAAAAATAAAAACAAAAACGGAAAAAAGCATAAAACGTAGCATACTTTTTCGAGCGAGTCGCATGGGTTTTTCCACGTTTGCCACGTTGCTTGCTGTCTCTGGCTTTTGCTTGCCACTTGCCACTTGTTCTTTGGCCAAATGCTTTTGCCGCTTTTGGCTTTTTAGATGACTACGCTCACAGTTTCCCTTGCTGTCTCTCTTTGTATGTGTATGTGTGAGTGTGTGTGAGTGTGTGTGTGTGTGTGTGTGTGGGCTTCAGCCACGAAGTATGCAATATATTTTTGGGTCTAGACGCTGCTCGTGCGACTGTCTGGCATCGTCTACGTTTTCAATTTTACAGCTGAGGGTCAACTCCGTTTGGTATGAGAGGCATTCAACATGCAGCCGTTGGTTGCCCCAAAGTGGGTCAAGGTCTTCACATTTTTCACACTTTAAGCGCAGCGACGCTTTAAAATGGTTGCCCAACTGTTGCTGGTACCCAAAAAAAAAATAAAAATAAAAAGAACAAAAAACCGGAATTGCAGTTACATTGCGTACGCTGGCCAAAGTCCTCAACCTCAGCCTGCTTCTGCTCCTGGCCGAATGCCAACAGGCGCGTTTGTAAACACAACAAATAACACATTTTGTTTCTGAGTGCGTGTGTGTCTGTGTGTGGGTGTGCGTGTGTATGTGGCATATTTTTTGGCGCCCGGCAAAACGCATTGTAGTGATTTTCGCCTAGCCTAACTATAAAATCGCATGTGCCCTGCTGGACACCGATTGCAGCCCCTTTTGCCTTCCCCGACGTCGTCCCTGTTCGCCCAGCTCGTGCGGCTTGTTTGCGGATGGCCACTTGTCGTTACGATGATTCATGTGGCATGCCACGCACCCCAGCCTGTTGAGTGTCCAGTTCAATAGCGCTCGATTGCAGTGCTAATTTGCGCTGTGCAACACTCTCAATGCACGCATTAAGCATACGCCGCGTATTACGCAACTTTAAAGCGGTTCCGATTAGGAGGAAGTCAATGTCCGGCAACACGGCTTAGGCGCAGCTAAAGCGCATTTTCACTAAAAAAGGGAAGAAAACTCACACGTTGTCAACTGCAGGCAGTTCAGCAACATTCAATAAAAGTCAACTTCTTATTGCAATATATACACTAACCATGTGTATCTTAACTGCCTCTTGGCGTTTGCAATTTTATGAAAATTTGGGAAATTTATGCATGAATAAAATCACGCTGCTGGAAAGTATATTAAATAATCGCGATTCGTTTTATGACAGTTGAATCTTTTTTAATGCTACTTTTGCTTGGAATTAAAAATATGAATATTATTACTTTACTTATTGTATCTAAAAATTATTTATAGGTTACAAAAGTTTAAATATTATTTTTAATTTATAGAAGAAAAAAAAAGAAGAAGAAACGCTTTTTATTTACAGCAAAGTACAAGTATTATCTTTTTTTTATAGGGAATCGAGATATTGCAGTAATTAAATATAAGTAGTTAAAAATATATTCAAATTGCGTTTGCAAAAAGAGAAACGAATATTCGGTTTGGCGCTGCCAACATCGCAGTCATGTTTGTATTTTGCAATCGACGTTTGCTTAACCCCTGACAGCACCCTGTTTCAGCCACCCATGTTTATCAATAAATTGGCAGCCGTGCCTCATGCTGCACGAGGCAGCATCAAAATAAAAGAAAATCCACTCATCAACCTAACCAAAAATCAAGAAAAAAGCACACGCTCACACACACACACACACACACGCATGCATACATGCATGCACTGTGAAAATAAAATTCAAAAAGTCAGCGGCATTCATAAAAAAACGGGGCACAAAAATTGTCAAAAATCAACTATAACAATTTTTTGTCGTCTCTGGCATCGCCGATGACGTCGGCGTCGCTGCCGCCGTCGCGTCGCATTGGTAGGCGGAGTCATGTGTGAGTATTTTTTTATTGTCGTCGTTGTTGTTTTCGATAGTGTTGTTGTTGTTGTTGTTATTGCTCGCTGTTACTGTGCGGCCATTGCGTAGTTTTTTGCTCACATTTGTTTTTTTAGCAAAGGGGCGTGTGTAGGCAGGCAGTTGGAGCTGGATTGGGCGAATCGCAAAGAGAGCCAAGGCAGCCAGGTAGGGAATGAAAAGCAAAACAAAACAACAAAAAAAAAATGTGCCGGAAAAACAAACAGGCAACCGCTCAGATATCTCAGATGCATATATGTACATAAATTCAATAATTATAAATACGTATGCTGCTGGAGCAGAAGCCAAAGCTCATGCGTAAATGAGGAATGTCCTGCGGTTGCCGGCACTTCACGGCTTTCTGCTTTACGGTTAATCATTTACCAAATGATGTAGCCGCAAAATGTAAAATACACGACTGGCCACACTCGACCAGACCCCAACTACCACCCCGCCCTCTGGCCAGCCAGTTGTCGCAAATGTTTATTAATTGAAAACGTAAAATTGCATTTCGGGAGCTCTCGACCGCCCGTCGGCGCAATGATTTCGATAATGCGGTTGCCGCTGGCCGCAAAAACAGTTTGTTGCTGTCATCGCCTAGGGGGTGCGTGAAGGAGGGGGTGGGGGGAGGGGCTCGGCCAAGGTAGGTGTGGCACGGTCAGTCAGCAGCGAAAACAACAATTGCAGCCGGCCGATAATTGGCGTCGGGTCAACTGCTGCCGCATCGGTATGTGGCAATGTCAAGCAAGGCAGCAAGCAAGAGGGCGTGTGGTGGCAGGGGGGCAACGGCGATATGAATGAAATTCCATAGGCAGGCCAATAAAATTAAATATGACTTTGACTCATCCGCATTTAAAACCATTTTTACTTGATTTACTTGTTGTTGTTCTCTCTCTAGCGAATCTCTCGCGGTCAGACAACTCATCAAAGTGGAAATGAAATTGTGAAATGATCATGTTAACAAGCTCGACAATGGTTAAAGTAAACTGAATACCAAATAGTTATGTCGGTATGAAAACTGACCCATTTTTTATTGTGATTGGTTAAGAAAAGTTTTTCATAAAGAAAAAATTTATAAGATCATTTGTAAAACTGTTCTTCTGACATCTTATAATATACATTACATTTTTTTTACGTTTATTTTGTATGTATATGTAATGTATGGCTTAAGAAATAAATATAATCATTTTATAAAGTGTTTCAAGTAATGCAATGTCCCGCATTTAGGGTCTCTAGTATATTAACAATAATGTCTACTTTTATTTTCGAATTCATTTTTCGTTTTTTAAGTTGCAATGTGCTACTTTGCTTATGTTTACAATATAAAAAAAAATTTATTTGAGATAACTTTCTGTATATATTAATTTTTGTGAATAAAAAAAGTAATGTATTTTTACTTTTTATTCACCAAGTCCTTGTCCCTTATCCTACGCATTTTAAGGCGTTTTAAAATAAGCCTCAACGAGTTAAAAATACTACGGCACTCATGGGGCTTATATCACACAGTTCGTCACGCTTGAAATTAAAAAAAAAAAACAAATGGTCTTTTATTTAAATATTCAAAATTAGCTGGTTCCTAGCAAAACTATTAAAAGTAGCACGAACATATCGATAGTCCACAGTTGATGCTAACTAACGATAGTTTTGTTTTTTTTTTTCAATGAATCTTATAAACTTTAATCAATATTTAAGAGCTGTAGTTTCTACATATATAAGATAATAAATAGGTACAATAGAGAGAGAATATTTTTCCTTGGTGTGCCGAAGATTGATATATCCTGAAGATATATTTAAGATGTTCTATATAAACAAATATATAGTTATGTGTGGTTTCACACAAGAACTAAATTGTTTACAAAATGATTATGCAGGAGGCTATATATACGTAATAGTTCGATGTTGGTGATATTTTGCTCATATATAAGAAATATATTGAAACTTACAAATGCTGAGTTTGGTTAGGATATCTTAAAAATCAATAAATGTTTGCATGAAAACTAGTTTTTCAACTGATTATTCATATTGCAGCTATTTAGTGATCCTATCGAGTATATTAAACTGAAAAAGATAATACAATAAAAAACACTTAATAGAAAGAGCAAGCGATAGTGCGAATCGGATAGCATACGCCAGAAAGCCATTTATAAATTAATGCCTAATAAATAAAATCTTCCCAAAAGGAAGGAGAGAGATAGAGTTCAATTTGAGAACTATACGAACGATCTTTCAAGTTTGCCAATTGACTTTCCACATTGCCGGGCCAATTTTCAAGCTTGTTGTCATTTAATCACTCGAGTATTATTTTATATGTTGCATTAAACATTTGCTGCACTGTTGCTATCTCGCTCACGCTTGTGTGGGGACACCGCAAAACATTTTGCTCACCTCAAACATCAATTCGCTTTCAATGCAGCATTTTCAATTCATTTGCCACAAAAGACACACTCGAATCGAAATCCCAGCCCAGCCCCATCGAAAACTCTCGCTGCAATTTGAAAGCATTTTTGGGTAGGCTCATAAATTTCGAATTATGTGCTTTCAAATGCCTATATCGGATAAATGTATGCATGCATCTCTATCTAACTATACAATCTAGCTGTGGGTGCACATAAACACAGATACATATAAGTTTGCATATGTGTGTGTATCTGAGCTCTTCAGGCGAGTCTGGGGCTGTCAGCCAGCCTGCCTGCCTGCCTGGCCTCCTAGCCTCGGGTCATGTTTGCACTTTAAAACATACACACGCACACGCACACCCGCACACAAACACACTAAGAAAATTAAGAAAAATTACTTTCATGTGTTGCACACATTATGTGCAACAATTCATGCATGTGTGCGTGTGTGTGTGTGTGTGCGTAGTGCAGAAATCGTAAGCCATCAGACTGCCTTGCATTCACCGTCCACTCACATACACACACACACGCACACACCGCCACACACACACACCACCTGCCCTGAGGCATTGAGGAAACTTCAACATGATTTTCAACATTCTACGCAAGATTTTTGGTTCAGGTATTTTGGCCCAGGCGACGGATTATGTCACATGCCAGCACCGTCGACAGAGATAGCTACAGCAGTCGGAGCGAGATAGCTAGAGAGAGGGCAGCAGCTGCTGCAGCATGACTGCAGCTTTCACATGTCAAAAATGCTGAAAATGCCCCTCAGTAGCTGGTCGCATGTTTTTCCATTACATTTTTTGGGCCAACGAGCGAGCAGACGAATTGTGCATACAATATACATATATAATATATAGAAGTATCAAATATATATGCATATATAGTTTATGTATTTACTCACTTAGCTTATATGCAAATTAGTTAAATGACATTGTGTGTATTTCGCAGGTGTGCGTGTGAAGAGAATTTAATTGTGTGGCAACAAAAGAAGCTGCAGCCCACTTATCTGCTGTCAAACTATTGTTGCAGTCACAAACTGTGTGTGGAAATAGACAAGATGAGAACTTATTTTGCACGCTTAATTAGTAGGATGCCAAAACAAACAAACTGAACTGAAGACCGACTACAACAACAACAAGAAGAGCGACAAGTGTGTGCGCACTTCCGCCGACAATTGTGCCACTAAAAGCAAAGCTGCAGCCGAGAAAGTGTGCGAGGACTGCAGCAGGACTCGTCGTACCGTCGAGTAGACAGTCGCAACTGTCACAGGGCCCTCCTCGGCTAATGATGTCAAATTACTTGCGGGCATTTTTATGTCATAATTAAACTGCAACAAGAGATTTTTGAGTAGCGTCAGCGCCACTCAACTTGCAACCAGCGATGAAAAAGAATGCTAGAGCCCTTTTTAATACCCTGTACTTGCAGAAAAAGATCTTTCATAAAACTGCTTGAATTTACGGTACAATAATTATTCACTGTCAGCTCTCAGAGTGCCACTTTTCTTTATTTTTAAGCTAATTTGAAGATTCAAACATGTTTACCTAGTTATCTTTCAACACGATAGATACGTTCCAAAACAATTTGGTGTAAAAAAGATATTGGCGAAATGGAAAAATAGTAGATTGGTTCCAAACCCACAAAATCTACTTAAAAGTAGCAATTAACAGTGTTGCAAAACTCCTGTTAGAGTTCACTTCAGTTCACTTTTCCATGCTTATTCATTTTAATTTATTAAATATAAATTGAAAAATAGATATTGGCTTGAAAATAAGAAAATAATGTTCGAAATTCATGAAGCTAAGAAAAGTAAAACTAATATAAGCATAATAAAATTTTATTCAATGTAACTTTCTTACATGTATACGCATTCGTTTTCGTAAGACTACTGTCACTGCTTTCAATAGAATTGGTTTGTTCATCATTTTGGGAAATTCCCTGTTATTATCTCTATTTCCCCTTATTCAAAATGTATAATGCGAAAATCATAAAAAGGATTCATAGGATATTTAAATCCAATTAAAACAAAACAATTCGTGTAAAAAGACAATTTTAATTTTTTTAAGGCGTGTTTTATCAAAAGAATTTAAAAAAATTCTTGACAAAAGAGAATTTTGTGTATTTTTCGGTACAATCGATAGACTTTTATTGACAGTTGACAGTCTACTATTGACTATAAATGTTATATTGTTGGGCAGTTTTGTAAGGTCTAAAAATGTGTTTTTAATTCATGCATTCTCTTCTGTAATTTACAGGGTATCATTTAGTCGAGTATGGTGCACATTAGCGCTGGTTTTTAGATGCACAATTGTTGCAGCAATTGCATATACCCGCCCACTCCTTGCCTTGTTAACATACTTAAATGCACACAACAACTGAGCCAGTCCCCTGCATATGCATAAAAATAAACACACACTCGCACACACACACACACAGCTTGGTCGAGTGCCAGCAAGTATGCAATATGCTTTTCCCATTGCCACTAATTACAACGTGCCGCGCTGTCGTATGAGCAGCTTCTGCTCTCTAGTGCATCCTGTTCTCGTTGTTGTTTACAGCTACTCGTATTGTTGTTGGCCTGTTGTGTAGTGCGCTTTGTTTGTCGGTGCTAGCCTCAAGGGGGGCAGAATGAAATCTGGGATATGCCCATTTAACCATTTTCTTACTGAATTCAGTCTAAAATACGTCACTTATTACTCATAAATATTTATTATATTGATACTCGAAGCAAGCACATGAGTACAATTATTTTTGTACATATAATACGCGACCGCAATGGATTTTTGTGGTAGCCAACCAGCTACGCACAATAAAAAATAAATATAAACAAGTAAGATGGCTCTAGTCGGGTGCCCCCGACTAGGAGATACCCTCAACCCAGCAGCGAGCTGTCGTTACATACGCTTGAAGCTCTTTGTATTCATACACACATTCACAAAGACACACACACACACACACACACACACACACACACACACACACACACACACACACACTCATACAAACGCACGCAGCAAGCTGCGCACTTTACACACCGGCTGCGCTTGGCCCCACTATGGAAAATGAATTCTTAAAAAACTTCTAAACTAAGAGTATGATCGTTTTGAAATTGTTAGTGCTTAATAAGAGCATCCAAATCTATGTACAAACCAAAGCGCAATATAATATAATTATAATAATATAATAGAAATATTTGTAATCTGCTCTAGCTCTTATAGTTTCCGAGATATGCTCAATAAACCGGATCAAAAAAACCGATAAATATCGATAGTAAGAAAACGGGGCGTGTTATCGATAATTTTAAATAGCCTTAATCTGCCTATGGTATACACGAACTTCAAAAACTAAACTTTAAGCCCTTGCTCTTATTGCAGCACTTGCTGCCAATTGGATTGTGAAATTGGTCAAATTTTACCGCACGTTTTCTTCAATAACTTCTGTGTTTCTTAACCGATTTTGCAATATCATTTGAAATAAACTTGATCTGCGCGTGCCATGGACGAGTCTGTAGCCGAAAAGTTGAAGTCTCTAGCTCTTATAGTTTCCGAGATCGACGCGTTCATACAGACGGACGGACGGACATACGGACAGACAGTTCGTCTGTCTAGATCGACTCGGCAGTTGATCCTGATCAAAAATATATATGCTTTATGGGGTCGGCGATGCCTCCTTCTGCCTGCTACATACTTTTGCCCAAAACCATTATACCCTTATTACCCTTTTTGAATGGGTTCAGGGTATAAAAAAGCTACATTTGTGACGTCACAGACTATGCGAAAAATATATGTACATTTATATATACAAAGGAGTCTTTTGCGTGTTTCGGCTCCTGGCGCTCGAGGTCTTGTCGTGCATTCACCGGAAACGCGTGGCCATTATCAAACCAAATAGCACAGGCATCAGATATAGCCCAATGTACTCCTGTAGACCCCCCCTTCCATTCACCAGCCGAGGTGGGTTACCTTGGACAACAGTTAAAACATTGGAAACTGGCGATGCGGCCGCGATGGCCATTGACAATGGTTAAAAATTGTTGTGCTCTTACCTGGTAGCCGACAACAAAAGGACGTATTTTTTTTTAAATATATATTTGTATGTATAAAAATATGTGTGTGTGCGCATATGTATTGCCATATATATTTTATTGCTATGGTAGTTGATAGGAAATGAAAATTGTTTTATGCGGTTACGCCAAAAAGTATGCAAAGTCCTTTTTTTTTGCAATGCCCATCAGGCAGCGGACAACTGGCGCCGCAAAAAGTTTAAATAAATATTTGATGAAATGCACAATTTACATGACACCCCCCTTTGCCACCGTGGCCCGTGAGTTAAATGTGAATACATGGCCTATAGCCCGAGCCGCCGAGCATTTACTTCTTTGAAATATATTTTGAGCTGCAGCTGACGCCACATCCGCTGCCCGAATTCAATGCCTTATGCAATTAAACTAATTTTCGTTTATGCACGACAACTTATTTTGCATCCAAAAGCAACAACAACGACAACAACAACTTGTCCCCAACTGTCCTTTGCCTGCACATGTCAATCGCCTGAGCCATCGATTTAATTTCGCGAAGACGAAAACGGCAGCTGCTGCTCATCAGTTTCTTATTTACAAAAGAAATCATGCAATTTGCATTTGTCTCTTTTGGTGACTCTGTTTTGTTTTTGGGACGTCAAGTACAGCCAAAGCTCGCCTCGCACAGTGGTGCGAAAATTATTACAATTAGTTCAGTCGTAAATAATTATTTCGTTCATAGGTAATAAGGCTGTATGAAAATATTCACTTTTCCAGTTTAATAATGATCAATCCTGTTTGCTTGATATATTAAGACTTTTCTGCGTGTTGCATTAACAGAACAATAACTTTAATTAAAAAAAAAAAGTCCAAAGAAAATAATCTGCAGAACCTTTTTGATTTCAATGTTTTTAATGTCTATGTCATTATAGGAGAGGCGTTTGTTGATTATAATACGTGATAGCTTAATTTATTTCTAAAAGTTTTTGTTTGATTTGTTTTTCTTAATTTATATTCAATACTTTTCAATTAATCGATCTAGGAAGTCGAAGATGCCATCACCTTTAATATTGTACTTCTTCTAATTAAATAATCAATTAAATAAGAAATTCATTTGTATCTTGTCTAGCAATTTTAGACCTGTAGATTCTTGTGTTCCGTTCTACCAAGACTCCAAGTGATACTATAAATTTTCAAACTAATAAACAATTTTAATTATCAAATATAGTCTCGAGCAACATTTAAAAAGCATTTACAATCATTTATGATGAATAAAGTATTCTTGTACATTTTTAGGCATTTGAATTTAAAAATTATAATTTTTGCGGTTAATACAAACTCTTCAATTTGCCTTGACTTAAGCTGAATTCGATTTTCGCCTAATTACAAATAATTTAACTACACACGTGGACCACTGTGCAAGTGGCCAGCTTATTTGCATCCAAACGAAGCCGGAGCCACCAACCAAGTCAAATTGCCAAGCGCTGTGCGGATTAATTCATTACACAAACCCGTTCAGCACAAGAAATAATAACAACAATCACCGTGGAGCTGCCAACTCAGGGCAGGGCTCAGGGCTCAGTAGCAGGTCGCTGGCAACGCTGCCAATCTTTTTTTCTCTTTTTTGCATTCTTTTTTTCTGTTTATGCCATACTCTTTGTTTCTTAATGCCCCCGACAACTCATTTGAATTTAGTTTTCATTTAATTTAATTTAATTCGCTTTTGGCTTTGCGCTTCTTTCACTTAATTTTGTTGGTTTTTTTTTTTTTGGTTTTTGTTTTCTTGTTTCTGTGCTCTCTGCTTTGGTTTTCCTTCATTACGCTTTTGCGGCTGCTGTCCGAGCCATGATGATGATGCCTGATTTTCATTAGTTTTTTCCTTATAAGTTTCAAATCGATAACGAGCATTCGTCGAAATCATATACATATATGATTTGCCACTCCACGTAGTGGGTCCACCACCACCACCACCAGCTCTCTTAATCCGAACCACAGACCTCTGGCTGCTCGGCTGACTGACCAGTTCTTTGGCAGACAGAAGCGTTGTTGTCTGGCATGCGCATTGACTGCGCTTAGCTCACGGGTTAAGGAGCAGTTGTGAGTTATGTAAAGCGACGCTGCAATGACATAAATTATTTGCTTTGTTTTGCTTGATTACAAGCGAGGCTGTCACTAGCACTGGACTCGCACTGGCTGTGCAATGCGATATGTTAAGGATGTTATTATTGAGTGCTGGAATCAACTTAAATTCAATAACAGCAGGTATAAACGTTGCAGTCGGGTGTAACCCACAACGCGATACTGTCCACAGTGTAATAACAACCAAAACATGTACAGCATTATTAATACACATAAAATATAATTAAATAATCTTTTTAGCCCAGGATCTACCTTTGCTTTTTCAGACTAATTGTGACAATCACAATCGATTAAAAATATTAATTTGCCATTATAAATTTTATAAACTAATTTTTTGACTACATGATTTTTTTTTACCAAGAATTAAAAAAAATATATGTTCGATAATGCAAATATTTTAAATGCAGATTCAATCTAGAGGATAGACCACGGCCAAAATGCCATCAAATGCCTAAATTGGTGCAGTTTTGACAAAGTGGAGTTTGGAATAGAGGAGCTGTCGATCTTACATGTCAAAATGTTGGTACATTTAGGCATGATTTTTGACAAAAAATGTTACATCCTGTAAATATTTCTTTCATTTTTTTTAAAGTAAAATTTTTTTTTATTATGTATGTTAATAATAATATTTTAAAAGTATAATTAATCTAAAGTTGATTGAAGTACGGGAGCTTTGTGTTCGAAAGCCTTACAACTTTGACAATTCTTATCTCTCTGCAACAATTTGGTCTCTAGGTTTCAAACTAAGATATATAGATTTTATTTATTATTATTTACATTTTTTCTTTATTCCAGGTACATCGAAAATCTTAAAACGGTTTAAGCTAGAGTAACCCACTGCCTAACCGATTTATCTTCCCTGATAAAGGGAATTCTTGGCGAAAATTGAAATATTTCGTTTGAGCACAGCCTGAATACATGTCTTCGAACCCCTTTCACAAGATTTTCCAATTTTAAACAGCGCACAAAGACAAATTAGCATACGTTTAGACCAAACCCAAGACAACAATCTATCTAATACTGGGAGCTCCCAATCCTTGCACCCTTGGCCTGGCTCTGAAGACAACAACAAAATTAACCCTTTTTGGGAAGGCTGTCGCCGTCGGTTGTCGTCGTCTGGCCGACACATAATTAAAATGCATAATTATGCCGAAAATGCGACAACATTTCAGGCCAAATTACGACAAATGCTGGCGCCGCATTTACAAATGCAAATCAATTGATGGCCACATATTCGGGGTAGCCACAGCGGGCGGTTGGCAGGGTGGGGCATGTCTCAAGTAGGCAACCGAAAGAGTCCAGTGGCTGGCATTATCACTGGATACGCAGTGGTACCAAAAAATCTACTTCTGATTAGCATAAAATTTCATTCGACAAAAGTTTATTGAGTTTTGCATTAATTGTGAACCGGGCGACAACCCTTTAAGATGTGGGCCTGCGGGTGGTGCTGGCGAGTGGTTCGGTAAGGTGCGTAGACAATTAATCTCAAAATTGGGCAATATTTGACTTTTGTAGTCCTCGCAGCCATCATCAACTTCATCATCAGCTGGCTTTTTAATGGCCAAATTTGAATTGCTAATATCCGGTTTTGGGCGCTGGTTTTGGCCGTTTTGGGGTTTTTGATGTTGACATATCGAGCCATATAACATAATGAACGCTTTACTGCAGTTTTGCATATTTGCCCCTCCTTGTTTAAAAATATTTTTAATAATATGCACAAATTTTTAAATCAACAATTCTTAGGCTGTTTAAATTAAATTGGTTGCAACTCTAATTAGTACTATATTTTTTTCCATTGAAGCATTAACCGCATTATAATTAAATACCTTTCGTGGAAGAGTATAAAGTCGAATTTTCGGTACCTCGAATCGAACTGAATGGCAGTAATGGCAACATTTTGTGCCCATTATTTAAGTGTCCATAATTTTTAGATCAGATATAATTTCACTAGTCCGAAATTCGAACCCGGATATTCGTTGTTCAGTTGCCTAAATGTCTAAGCACGTAGAAAATTCTTTTGCCGGAACCTTGTAATAAATTCGCCGTTTTCAACATTTTCAAAAAAAGGCGCTGAGAAAGCTGCAGAAATGCCGGCTACCAATTTGGCTAATTAGAAAATTACATTTAGGACGCGCGCTAATTTCAGGCAAACAAATTGGCGCACCTCAAGTGGGCGCAGGCTGAAAGCTGCCCGTGGGCTGTGACACAATCTAATTGCATACTTTGGGGCGCATAACTTTGCACTAAAATTACCCCCTAACCTATTTTGCTAGCTGCCGTTGCAACCAGCAGCCCATAATGAAGGATGCGCTGCCGCGGATGCAAATGAAGCGCCGCAAGATGCCAGCTACAAGAGCAGCTGCCTGACGGGTTGCATAAGCAAATGCCAAAGGACATGCCGCCCCAGCGCGTGAAATTTTGTTACTTGCCACACGGCGCTGCACTGCTCCAGCTTCACCTGCTGCTGAGGTCAGAAAGGCGTGCAGCAGCAAAGCAACTACCTCCAGCCCATCTTTATCATCATTATCACCATCATCACTATGATTATGGCACGGCCACTGCGCGCAGCTTCTACTTAATTGCACGAATTTCATTTTGTGCAAATTAACAGCAATTTTAGTTGGGGTCACCCAGCGAAAGTGCAGGTGAACAGTGGCAAGCAAGGGAGTCACCTGGGTACGAAGGCGTGCCATCCACAAGGATGCCCGCCAAGTGGCTGCGAAGCATCATGGCCTTTGAGTTTCATGGTAAGTGCGGTTGGTGCAGGGCAGCAGCGTGGTGCCAGCAAACTAGATAGCTAAGTAGTCCATACATTTATTCAGAATAATATACAAAATGCATTGTGAAATTGCAAATTCATCTTTAATATTTTTTCTATAAGAAGCATAATTTGGATCCAACTTGGCAGATGCAAATTAAAGAAAAAATACCTGGGTAAAATCTGATAATAAAGTTTAACAAAAACAAATAAGATGGCTCCAGTCGGTAGTGCACCACTAGAAGATACTCTGATACCTCCGCTGCGCACTTTACTTAGCTGTTGCACTTGGTCTCCTAAGCTACACAATCGCAAACAGCACAACAAAATTCTAAGAAAAAGTCTACAAATGGCCAATGTATGTAGGTATGCGTGCACATCCATACAAAAATGGCTTGCACTTGCTGCCAATTGGCTTGTCAAATTTTTCTACACGTTTTCTTCAAAAGCTTCTGTGTTTCTCAACTGAAACTGATGAAACTGCAAACTGATATGAATAAAAAAATATCTTAAATCATATATTTTGTTTGTCATGCTACTACATATGGACACATATATAAATTTATACTCGATTACATGCTCACTGAATTTTCGCCATAATTGACATAATTTTCTCGGTAATTGACACGATACTGCACAAAATTCAAGGTTCTCTAGCTAGTCAACTGAGTTGTATGCAACAGCAAATTTAATTTACCTCACAAAATGCATAATCATGCGCGTCAAAGGCTTTGAGGCGACTATCTAAGTATGTTTATGTGAATGTGTTAGTATATGTGTGTCAAGTAAGGCAAATACGTGATTTGAATATTAATATGTGCGCACCGAAGTGCAAAAGAGGGTTGTACAACTGTTGAAACTATGTCAGGCAGCCACCAACAACAACCTGCAAAATAAAATCTATAATTACCTTAAGTGCAACTGTTTGCATTTATATATATAGCTAGAGTGAAGCCAAGACAATTATCCGTTAAAAATATTCAATAAGATAAAAGCTACAAGTAAAAAGAAATATAAATTTAGTTAGATATTTCGGTACTTGGATCATGTCTAAGATAAGTTTTTAATGGCTTGAAGAATATGAGATAACACCCTTTATTTATAATCCTGCATATCTACAGCGTCAGAAAGGTGATTTAAAAATTATATACCCAAATAAAATGTACGAAAAACTGAGTGCGGCAAGCATAAGGACAATGTTTAAATTAATTAAGTTCAAATGTATCAATATGTTTCTATTAAAAAAAGTTGCGAGCTCACGACTAGGAGATACCCTGAACCCAGTTGCGAGATGTCGTTACTTACATTTCAACCCCCTTGCATTTGTACAATACATACACAAAATCACAAAAGTAAAGGTCTCTAGCTTTTGTAGTTTTCGGGATTGCTGCATTCATAAATGGACTCAGATCGTGGTTCTGATAATATATATAATTTATGGGGTCGGAGATACTTCCTTCTGCCACATTCTTTTACACAATACCATTACAACCTTTTTACCCATTTTCAATGGGTTCTGAGAATATTAATGAAATGCCAATAAAGTGGACTTCGCAAAACGAAATCAAAAGCATCGATAATTTTGATTGCACAGTTTGGTTAAAATCGGATATTGGCAAAGAAAGGTTCGTCAAAATAAATACGTTAGTGAACAACTATAGACAATCGATACTATTGGTGACTCATGTTTCTGGCCTGGCAGTTGCTCCAAATGCGGCATCTCTGTCTGTGTTTCTCACTTTATGCCGCTCTCAAATTTGGTCTTTTTGGCAACGCCTTTTGGTTTTGGCTGCTGCTTAACAATCCAACCTGTGCCCCCCACCGATGGACATTTTTAATTTATTACGTCTGTCGATGATTTTTCTACTACTTTTTATGGCGATTTAAGCGCGCGACACTCACCCCCGTTATCACCTCCCCCCCTCCGTTCGACAAAACCAGGCAAAAAATTGAGCACCCAACAGCACACACGTTGACGAACAGACATACAGACATGTATGTATGCATGTGTGATTGTGTATGTGTATGCATACATACAATAAGAGCCGAAATCGCGAATTCGTAATTTTGCATTTTTATACAAATTCCGCGATTTTGTTCTTATTTTTGATCATGTGGGGGAAATGGCAAGAAAAGACACAACAAAAATTGGACGAAACCCGAAACAGAGGCGAAAACTTTTTCCGCATATACCAAATGGGAGCAGCAGCAGCAGCAGCAGCAGCAGCAGCGATGGTCAGCATTGTTTTCCTTAATTAATGTTTAATCAGCAGGACTCGACGAGCCCGTCGCTGACCAAAGCAGCGAACCACATGCGATAATGGCCAAAATAATAAAAATCAACAGCTGAGCAGCAGCACCCATCCCCCCATAAAAAAAGGTGGTGTGTATGTGTGTGCGAGTGTGCCTGTTTTTAATGCTCGGGTGTGCGGCTTAAGGTGGCGCGAATGCCAAACGCGTCCTGCGTCGTCTTTGGCGCCGTTATTGTTGCTGTCGCCGTTGCTGCTGTGGCTGCTGTTGTTGTTGGCTTTTTCTCTTTTTGCGAATCTCCACTGAACCGAAACCCACGCGTTGTTTCGGGCACGAAAAAATATGCGACCGGCCAGGGGTTTGGGCTTGAGCCGTTGTCCGACTCTGTTGGCTGCAACGCAAAAACGTAAATGAAAACAAATTCGCGGCCAAGAAAAAATTAACAAAACACAAAACAAACTTTTGGGCGCACGTGAAACGCAGGGCTCCCACTTTATTTTATTTTATGCGGAGTATGTTGGTTTACCCCCACTGTGCCGAGCTGTTTCCACACGGGGTGCAGGATAGCATTTGCTGCTGCACATTTTCCAACGCGCTCGTACTCATAATCAGTGCGGACCGAGCTCTGGGTACATGACGGCATTGTTGAAGTTGTCTCAGGGGCTGTCGGGTGGCGACCATTTGGTCAAGCGCTCACCAGCCCCTGCCAAACAGAGACCTTCCCCCTCGGTCGCCTCAAAAAAAAATTAAAAACATGAGCAAGAAAAATTTGCGCCAAATAAAAAGAGTGTGTGTGTGTGTGTGAGTGTGGCAATGGCAAGGGCAATGCAAAATTTTGGCGGAAGCTGCCAAAGTCCTGGTACGAGCATTTCCGTCGGAGGAGGTGGCCAGACGACAATCGAATGCTTTGCGTTTATTTTATACACTTTTTTATTTGGTTTGGTTTCCTTTTTTGTTTTTGCTGCAGACTCTTCACGTGTTGTCTGTGGGTGGGGCGTGGGCGGGGGGCAGTTGGACTTGGTGCGCTGGTCAATTGCAAGCCAAGTTTCGGCTTCGATCTGAGCGCAGAGTGGGAGCTGAATTCTAATGGCGGGTTGTACTCTGATGTATGGCCCTCTGTGAGTGTATCTGTAGGCTTTCAGCTCTGTTGTTGCGTTGGCTTAGCTTTGGGGGCTGACAATGAGATTAATGCTAGTTTGTGAAGTGGTTCAGTTTTGATGAAATAATCGATTTAAGCGATATGTGACACGTACGCTTGCTATCAACTGAGACTAGTTTCTACACTCATTGACGTTGGGTCCTCGGAGTCACCTTAACAAGGAGAAAGAACAAACTGTGCGCTATTGATCTAGAAGGAATTTTTTTTAACCCAAAAACTAAATGTTTTAGTTATTATTCCTATTATAGGCAAATGGAAGCTTAGATGTTAAGAGCATAGTAATGCTCATAATTGTCGAGCTTGGTTGAGATATCCTAAAAAACGAAACCATGTTCATATTATATAATATTGACAATGTGTTATAGTGGTCCGAACTTATCAACTGCTGATTATAAACATAGATAGTAAGCATATTGACAATGTCAATTCCTCAGTAAGGATATCTTAAAAGACAAACGATTTTTTTTAACCAAAAATAACTAATGTCTCTACTGATCATGATCATATATATATACATTCCAGAGAGCTGAAAACATTTCATCCCTTTATTTATATATTTTTTATATTTCTATTTTATTTGGCTAACTTCAAAATAATTCCTCGTTGTAATGTTGTTTATCTTTTCGATTTTTGACACAATTACAAATTATCCTGCAAGAGTATTACAAATAAGTTAAAATACTTGCGCATAAAAGACCATTTAAAAAATGCACTAAGGTTGGGCCACTGAGCTTTAAACTAAATAAAGGCTTTCTAAAATTTATTTATTCTTGCTAGAAGACCTTTGGCAAAATTATTAATTATAATAATAATACAATTCAAATACACATGTACACAGTACACATGTACACATGTACAGTGTTGGCAAATTTACTGTCCGGTTGGGAAAAATTGTGCGAAATAGATACAAGCGTACCAAAAATCCTTACAATCACAATTGGACCAAAGAGAAAGAGAAACAGTCACTTTTAAATCACCAGCAAGAAGCACGTTCAAGTAAATTGCCAATGTACTCTTGATAAATGTGAATTAAATCAAATGAAAATGCTTTTAAATTACAGCCAAATTTACCATTTCACTCCAACAATACACTCGATTCTAACTGTGCATCAAACTTAACTATAACCAGTTGCAAAATAAAGGCTCTTTCAATTTGCAAGCGTTTATTGGGGAAAAGTGTGCGTAAATAGAGAAAAATTGTGTGTGTGTGTAAGTGTGTGGTTATGTGAGTGTGTGCTTCGAGTAAAGTTGTAGTCTGGCCTAAATAGGCGCAGTTCTTTGCTTAAGCTTCACCCACAGCGTTTAGCAGCAACCTTCAAAATTTGTTAGAACTAAAAATCAATAATCGATTTGCTTAGCCCGTAAAAAGTGCAGTGTGAGAACAGCCCAAAAACAAGAACAACTGCAACTCTTATATGCACATAGTAAATAGCACTTATATATAATTTTATATATATATATGTATATGTTCAAGCCTACGCCTAGGCAAGAAATCGTATGTAGTCTGGCTTAACAGTTTGCCGTATGTGGCTGGAAATTCTAATTTACTTAAATTACATTTTATTCCATTCAATAACTTAAAATGACTTTTGAATGCGCTCGACACGGACACGTAACCGAAAACTTACAGGCACAACGAAAGCGAGAGAGAGAGTGAGTGAGATAGAGCAAGCATGAAAGAGACGGCAAAGTTGTGCGACGTAATGAAAACCTCCGAAATGTATGCAATGGAAATGCATTTTGAGGCGGGCCACCCAACCGGACTGAACCGAACCGAACCCAGCCGATCCAAGCGAAACCCCAAGCACAGCCAGAAGCAGAACCAGAACCAGCAGCAGACCCGGACCCGGACCCGCACCCTACCCTTTCAGCAACACGACTGCAACTTGTACTAATAATAATGCAAATGTCTGCCTGTCATTTCTGTTCATTTACTTAAAGTTCCTTCAACCCACACTCCTCGCACACACACACACACACGAACGAGGTGTGCTGGGGGATGGGGGCTGGCATCAGAACTTAACTACGCATACTAATACATGCATAGAAAACCCCACCGAAAATGCAGAGCGGAGTTTTTGGGTCCTTTAACTGAATTAACTTGTACGGCATGGCCAACAGAAGCCAGCAACCCCTCTCCACCACTCCCCGCTCTACCACCCACTCTCTGGAGGGGCTGCTACACTAACCAACTATTGTGCGTCACACGACGAGCCAAAGCCTGGCCCAAGTTACGTTCTCATAACATTTTCGTTTGTAAATTTTGAATTTTCGTAATTCCAAATGAGAATGCAAGGCAGCTACCCAAACCCCCAGCATATCCACCGAAAGAACACAGACCGCCCCGTCAACCACCGTCCACCCTATCCGCCCACTCTCCGCACTGCGGCAGACTTAGACTTGGTCATTTTATGCGTTTGATGCTAATTTTCCAAGGCGGTTTGGCAGCGTTGGCAAGGACGCTGCCATGGTATTGGTGTTGTCAGGCAGCTATGCAAGCGTGTGTGTGTGTGTGTGTGTGTGTGACAGTGTGTGTTGGTCGGTTTCCGTTCTAGCTCTGCGCTGGGGCGGGTGTAGCTGGTAGCTTTGTTAATGCCAAAAACTTAAGCAGCCGTAGCGTCGTCGTCGACGTCGGCGTCGTTGCTGTCGATGTCCAAAAGGGGCAAGATTGTGTGTGTGTGTGTGTGTGTGTGTGTGTGTGTGTGTGTGTGTGTGTGGACAGATTTATAATTGTGCGTTGTTGTTGTTGTTGTTGTTTCGTATATAGAAGGACAGCAGCAGCAAGTCATCTACATGAGTGCAAGTAGCTGGCTGCATGTCCTGACGCTTCCTGCTGCCTGTCCGACCCGAACGCACTGGCCGTGCTGTTGTTGTTGCTGTTGTTCTTGTTGTGTTTGCAGTTATCGGTGCGGAATAGGCTTTTGTATTTGGGCAAAATAAGGAAAATGAAGAAGCAGCAGCGAATTGCACTGGCAGAGCGACGGCGACGGCAACTGCGACAGCGGCAGAGGCAGCAGCAGTGGCTGCTTTTAATATATGCAGACAAGTGCTTAATTAAGGCAGTGGCGTAGTCAACAGAACAGTTCATGCACAGGGGCTCAGCAGAATAAAGGAAGGGCGTAGTTTCTAGCACGCTGAGAAGCTAAAATTAACTTTATTACATATCAAGTGAAAAAGATATTAAAGGAAAACTAAATTTGAAGAATACAAATAAAAATGTATAATTTATTTATTTATTTATAAAACAAGATTACAAATTAATTCATAATCTAATTTGAATATAGCACTGGCTACTACAGGTCTTTAGCTATATTTGTTGTGAATGTATTTTAACAAATCTACATGATACACTATGCAACAGAATTTCATGTTTTGGTACCGCAGTTTGATGAAACCGGTATTTCTTTTTATAGATTTAGGACCTCTTATAATAAAAGCCATTTTAAAAAAATTATTTTGTAGGCAGCGTTTTTTTTGTAATTTTAAAAATGTTTCAATTTTGTTTTGCATTTTAGAGGTTGGGTTAATATATTCGTTATAACTTTCGTAAAGCTCAACCGATTTCAAAAAGCTTCACACCAATGAATTGGGCCCTTTAAACAAAATAAAAATAAATAAGACTCAATATTTGATTACATATTTAATCGAATGGAATAAATTGAGACATTTTAGACTCTTTATTACGTTGATTAAATTGGTATTCAAAGGCTTACAAGAATTTCAATAAGAATGAAGTGAGTAATAAATTAATAGTTGAAAAAATCAATTCTATATATCAATTCGGATGATTGTTTACAAAAATAATTATAAGAATAATTATAATTAATATGATAAAAGTAAACACATTAATGTATTCAAATTGTATGGAAACTTATATAACTGATAATGGTAATAAAATGCAGCCCCTTTTTGATCTTTTTCTGTAATACCTCAATGTAGTACTACTCTTTCATTTATATTCCAAATATTATAATTGTATTTCCACTTTTCTAACTCACTTTAACACTTTAAACTAAAAAATTCCCAACTTTCACTACTATGCCAACCCATTGTCCCCTTATCACTGCAAATACATCTACGCCACTGTCTTCGACAAATTCATTTACACTGCAATAGTTCATTTATATATGGGAAAGCGAACGCACAGTGTGCCAGGGGGCAAGCCGAAGCCCACTTATGTATTATATGCGAAAATTTAGTTATGTACATGCAACTAAATACATGCACAGACGACAGACCGATGTCTAATTGCACACACACACTATCAAATTCCACATTCGCACGCATACAGCCATAGATACATGGAGACAGGCTTTGCAAGCGCAAGACATGGACATGGACAAAGTATGTTGGTGTCGTCGTCAAATGAATCTCATTTGCATTTAAATTAGGAACCTCGAAGAAGAAGAAGCGGCAGCGGCAGCCGAGTTGCCCACAGTGTCCGCTTGCCAGCCTGTCGCGCAGTTCCACACCCACACCCCCAGCCCACTGGCCACCTCACTCAGAGTTGGAGGCAGAAGCAAGCCCACAACCTGTCCCATGTTGCACTGCCCCATCAGCCCCGTCGTCGTCCTCGTCGTTGTCGTCGTCGGCTTGACGTCAGCGGCTGGCGACGACTTTGCTGCATAAAATCTGTTTCAACATTTCGATAAATTTCTTAGGGGGCGCTGGAGGGGCCCAAGCTTGTTTTGGGCAGCCCAACCTTACAGTTTGGCTTAGTGCTTAGTTTGTCTATTTCTGTGTGTGTGTGCGTGCGTGTGTGTGTGTGAATTGTGCATTAGTTTGTGTGACTTCTAAATGCATAAATGTTGATAATAATGTTGAGTAAAAGTTGATTTGTTTAGTGCTCCCAATATATGCACATAGCACTCTCTCAATACATTTTGTATATAATGAGTACACAGATGCAGCCCAAAGTGATACAGTGTGGCCAGAGGGCCAGGCAGAATGTCTAGTAGCACAGTGGTCTAAGATGTTACACTTAAATTAGAGTTGCAATTCTAATAAAAAAAGATTCATTGCACAAAAGAACTTTTGGTATCCAAGCATGTGATCAATAAGTATTAATTAGCTGTAAAATAGAATGAGATATATAATTGTAATTATTTGAGATAAACTAAATTAAAGCTAGAGACATAAACCTTGGAATATACTCGTGTATACCCCTGTCAGATAAAGGTTTAAAGATTTTTTTATACACCCACTATAGGCGTGGCAATTCGATTTAATCAATATATTTTAGAATATATCGTCACCTAGCGGCATAATTTAAAGAGCAACTCAAGCGCAGCGGTTGGGTTTAAAAGTTTAATGAAATTTTAGAGATATTTTAGTTTCATAAAAACCCAGCATTTTATTGACCTAAAAATAATTAAGTATATAAGACATAGTTTATTTGCAATAAATATTGTAAACAAATTAATTACTATATATATACACATATATGTGCATATAGAAAATCAATAAGTAATGTGAACATTTATTCTTAACAATTTCATAAAACTGCATAAATCTTTGAAAAAGGTTGAATTTGTTTAAGTTTTGAATGAGGTATGGTTTTGCACTTTTTAAAAAACAGAATTTCAACCTAGTTATAATAATAGTTAGTTTTGAAAACCCCATTTGGTACTAGTCAAGAACATGTTTTTAAATGAAAAAGCTCGCTATATCAGCTAAATAATTAAGATAATTTAAGTCTAAAAATTAAATTAGCCAATGGTGAACATTTAATTTCTATGTAACGTGTTTTTTCAACATGCTGTCCTTATGCTGTTTGACAATCAGACCATGTTTTTGTACCACTGTGCAAATAAACACCAGGCTACACTCAACACTCATCTGCATATTGACCATTAGTTCTAATCATTTTATATGCCTAAAGAGACAGCACACTGTCGAAGCAGCAGAAGAACGCAAACAGTCTAGTCTGTCTTTTGCGTCTGAGCGGACACACACACACGAATGCACACATATGTATGCTGCTCCGACATACATATACACGTGGGCATGGGAATGGGAATATGCATTATGAGGAGTTGCATGCAGTGCTGTTGCATGTATACCTGCATATAAAATAATCTGTTTACTATAAATATCATTTCATATGCAACGTAAATACATAAAAGCCAACACACACAGACTGGACACACACACACTCAAACATACACACACACACATGGCATAGCGACGACATCAAGTAAATTTGCAGCACATCAAAGTTATACGAAATATGCATTAAATAAGCAAAACTGCAGGCGATGCGCAAGGGGGAAGGGCGTTGGGGGGAAGGCAGGAGCAGTCGATTCTGTGTCGTTGTCCTGCTCATGGCAGTTGTTGTCTGCTGCATATCCTTAGCAGTGTTTAAGAATGTGCATGTGTGTGTGTGCATTTTTGAGTTTCTAATTAGAACTGATATTCACACACACACACACACACGCACACTCACCGACGCACAAATTGGTTATTTTGCAGAAAATTTCTGAGGCGCCGGCAAGTATGCAACGCTCAATGCAGCTGTTGTAAATTTGTTGCAGGCTCGCAAGGACCAAGCCAATTGCCACTATATATTATGCTTATGTGTATATATATAATATATATTTATATTGTATATACCTATGCACCTAAAATGGCAGCTCTTGTGAGAAGTTCGCTCACAAATATTGTGCATACGCCCCGCGGCGTGTGAGCTGCTTTTGTTGTTCTCCTCAACAACTTTAATTATAATAATTTTAATTACAATTTTTGCTAGACATCAGTGCGTCTCGCTCGCACACATAATTTACAACAAGCAAAAACAACAACTTGAACACTTTAAGCATAAACGAATTATGCAAAAGTTTTGATGTTTTTTTGGCCCCACCCTGTCAACTCCCACCACCCTGGCCCACGCACTTTTGGCCAACATTTTTGATTTTTAGTTTTCATTATAGCCAGTACAAGCATTCGTGAGGGGGCAGCCGGAGAGGTGGGCGGCTGGGTTGGGTCGGACCTTGCCAGCCGCATAACATTTACCGCTATGCAGTGGTTCGGTTTGGTTTCATTCCGGTCCAAGTTGCTAAGCATTGTCATCCATTTGCTTATTTTGCATATTCATAATTTCATTTTACGTATTTCAATTAGAATATCATCATAGATATTTTCCACTTAGAACAATGGAGCTGAGTAGCCCTGAGCCGGGAGTTGCGACTGACAATCCAAATGGTAAAGTTGTAAGGCATACAACGATTTAAGGTGATGGCAATTTCTGGTCTGTCTCATCTGCATACTGGCCATTAGTATGATAACTGAAATTCGAAAAACCTAAAAGCTTATGAGAATTTGCAATCAAAAAATTGTTAATATTATAATAATAAAATAACTTGGAAAGTTATAATATTGAGCTTAAATATAAAATAAATTAAAATTACTATAATTATATTAAAAACCAGTAAGAGGCTCTCGTCGGGAGTGCACAACTCGGAGATACCCTGAACCCAGCGGCGAGCGGTCGTTACATACATTTTATTTCATTTTACCCGTCCATTCAAACATTAATACCCAAAGTCACACATGCACATGAACAAGAATATACATACTTTATGGGGCTCAAAACTATATACATTATAATAAAGACTACTAACCCCACGTAATGCTAAGAGAATCAGAAATATAATTTAATTTAAAGAAAACATACATTTTAGTAAGGTAATATTGAATAACACTAGATTTCATTAATCATTATGTATCTATTTTACTGACTTTTATTTCGATAGATTTTTTATAATTAAAAAAGCTTTGATTTTACATACAATTAAATGCTATATTTAAGCCCTGTAAACTGTATACGGATCAGACAAACTTTTTATTGTGTGTGGCTGAGGAAATTAGAACAAGGGACATTTGCACACTTTTTGTGGGTTTAACAAATTACTTTAAAATGAAGTGCAGTTTGTGCTATGTTTTCGATTTATCTCTGATATCTATTCCTAATATCGTTATACAATGTTAGATATATTCTCGATTTTTGGAAACTTATTTAGACAGTATTTAAATCAGAATTCATGAACTCAATCATTCCGTTTTATCAGTTGGTGACATACTAAAACTAAATTGGTATTCGTA
This sequence comes from Drosophila colorata, assembly GCA_035041545.1. Classification (NCBI taxonomy): domain Eukaryota; kingdom Metazoa; phylum Arthropoda; class Insecta; order Diptera; family Drosophilidae; genus Drosophila; species Drosophila colorata. The sequence goes on from JAWNLD010000233.1 coordinate 1,896,392, forward strand.
AAACTTTAATTGTCTGCTAAAAACTTCTATTTCGAAAAATGTGTAACAAGAGTGAATTAAATAAACTTCATTAAGTTTGCAAAGTGCGAAAGGTCGCCTATCTGTGAAATTTTTGTAGTATCAACCAAAACATTCTCAATTGGATACGAACCACAGATATATATTTGAATTGACAGTTTTCCGCAAAGATTTGCGTGTACAGCTAAAATTTTTGTAATCCACAAAATGTGCATAAAATCCAAAAATTATTGTTTGCTACAGCTGCTAGATTTCTGGTATGTTAGGTTGAATGTTTATTAATTTGAAAAGCATTCAAATCAAAAATTGTTTACTAGCGTATTTTAATAAGATTTTGCTGGATCAGAGTATATCCCAGATGCTAATCAATACTCGTTATGCATTCAAAGCAACATTTTCGTGGGCTCTTGAGTAAACAGCCGAAATGACGAAAGTGCTGCGAGAAGGTTCTCTGATTGCCTGGCTAAATGAAATCTTTCAATGACACTGACAACATAAAGTCAACCGTCAAAGTTACAGCTATTATATTGATTATAAATATGAGCAGCAGCTGCCAGGCCACAAGCCTGACAAAGTGCGTCTGGCTAGAAGCTGGCAGAGACTGTGGCGGTGAGGAAGACGATGACGATGACGATGACGTCGACGTCGCCACTGACGTCGGCATATATGCGGTTGCCTTTTGTCACAGCCACAATAACTTACTCATTTTGCTCAATAATAAATGCAATTACGTGCCTGGTGCCTGCCGCCTGCCTGCTCCCTACGTGGCTGGCAGCGTCATGTGGGTGCGCGTATTTCGAGCAAATGCAGTGGCTGGCAGCAGTCCTGGCCAGGACGACGCGAACTACAAAATTAATTTAGACACAAAGCCTGGCCGCCAATGCGCCAGTCGGTGCGGGCGCTGGATATGGAGCTGGAGCTGGAGCTAGAGCTGCGACGAGTCCTTGCATGCTGTCAGACCCAAAAATTTGCATTTTAGCGTAGGACGCTTTTGTTTAGATTTTCTTGTGAATTTAATTTATTGGAAAATTAGCGCATGACATCAAGCTGCAAACTAATTGAATGCGAAGCGTGCAACAACAACAACAACTACAACAACAATAGCAGCTCCTCGACAGTTCGGGCAGCCTCAACTATTAACTGAAGCCGTAAAAGTTGAGGCAGCCAGCGCCTGGAGAGGCGTCAGGGACTAGCAAACAAACTTGCCACACGCAACAAAATTAGCGCACGAAATGGCAACTCTGTAAAGAGTAACGACTCTGTGTGGAGACTGCAAAAGGTCGCTTAGAAAAGAAATTCGCATAATTTTACCATATGAAATTGTTGGTTTCATTAATGGCAAGTCAAGCTACTGATCTTGGCCAGACTGCAATTATCAGCAATTATCTCGGCTTAAAGTAACTTGGCTAAGTACTCCCAACTCTTTTAATTTCTATAATTAGCACATTTCTTAATGTTAACACGCGCGCTGCACGCAGTCTCAAAAAGACCGCCTGGCCAACTTGAAACGAGAGCTTCTTTCTTGCCACAGATAGTTGTGTGAGTACCCAAACAATTGCTAATGCAAAAGGCAGAAAGGAAAAATGTGGTTTTACATGTAACTGAGAATCTTCTTACACAAATTGCTTACAAATTTAGATATCTTCTTATCCACACACCTATTAAAAATATTAAAAAAGAGTATAATAGTTTTGTGTAAATGTATCTAACAGGCAGATGAAGGCATCTCCCCCATAAAATGGCCAGTATAAATATCCAAGTTAATCTGTCTCTCTGTCTACCCGTATGTCTGAATGAACCGGTCAATGTCAGAGACTATAAAAGCAGAAGACTTGAAATTCCGAATAAAAGTTCCTGTATACCATACTCAAATCAAGTTCTTTAATGGACAAATTATCGATAAGCTGTGCCATTTTTTTTAAGTGGATAAATATCGGTTTTTGGAGTTGGTTTTTTGAGCATAACCCGGATAATCAGTTCAGGAATATTTCACTTTCGTGTGTCAAGAATATTTGTATACAACTCAATTATCCACCGATCTTGCAAATGAAAATATGGATGTATACAATTGTTGATCGACTTTTCATAAAGTGAAGAAATAAGTTTAAAAAAAATAAGTTCAACTAAAATTCGAGTAGAATACTTGAAAAAACAAGTAAGATGGCTCTAGTCGGGTGCCCCAAACTAATCTGCGCACTGCACATCGGCTGCGCTTGGCCCCACTATGGAAATTGAATTATTGAATAACTTCTAAACTAAGAGTATGATCGTTATGAAATTTGCAGTGCTTAATAAGAGCATCCAAATATATATACAAACCAAAGCGCAAGTCTGTAGTATTTGATTTGCGAATGGGTCGAATGGGGGAGGTATCCATAATCCGAAATATTCATAATCTGCGAATCCCTTACGAGCACAGAAATAACTAAATTTGATGGTTCTAGCTCTTATAGTCTCTGAGATATGCTAAGAAAACTACGTCTTAAAATCGATTTTTATCGATAATAATGAAACGGAGCAAGATATCGAAAAAAAAATGATAAACTTGCACTGCGTATGGATTAGGAAAATCTAAAGTCGTTTAGTTTAGGGGTCTAGCTTTTGTAGTTTCCGAGATCGCAGCGATCATACAGACGGACGGGCGGACAGACGGACATGGCTAAATCTACTCAGCTCGTCATCCTGATCAAGAATATATATACTTTATGGGGTCGGAGGTGCTTCCTTCTGCTTGTTACATACATTTGCATAAAACCATTATACCCTTTTTAACCATTTTCAATGGGTTCAGGTAAAATGTGCATGCCATAAATTAATGTCAGACCAATAGTTTTTTAATCGTTGTTAAGGTAGAACAAAAATATTGTTGCCCCAAAACAAGCAACCATTATTTCTAACAAAATGTCATACAACCGCTTAGTTTTTGGTCGATCGTCATTTTGGCATCTAGAGTTACGGTTTTAGTCAACCTTCATCAATATATCTCTTGAATGTCATCTAGATCGATTCATATGATTCATCTCGGCTAGAAAGGTATAAATCTGAATAATCTACAATCGGATTCGACAAACTTATCAGGCATATTCTGAAACTACTGTAATTTCGACACCTTCCTCTATGCTAACCGATCTTAAGTGATGCAAAATGGTCAATTAGCTGCAGACTTATGCACACAAATTACCAAAAGCGGCGGACAAATGTTAATGAAATATTTCACAAGGCAGGCAACGGAAATGCTAAATTTTCATATTATTATACGAGCAGCGTACAGATATCGATGGACGTTTGAATCTCGACTCCGGTGTCCGGACCGGCTGCTGTCTTCGACTCTAACTGTTTCGACAAAGCAACAAATTAACATAATTGAACGCGGCAAGAGAGCACTGAGAACCAGTTGCTACAGTTGCCACAGCTGCCCCACCGCCTAGACTGGGGTCTGCTTGGGTAATAGAATTACAAATTAAAGCGCACAAATTATACCGAAGCGCGGATACCAGACCCGGCTCTACTTCAGTCTCTTTGCATTGAGCCAAAGACCCCCAGTCTTGTTTATGTAATACGAAATTAGAGTACGTTTTGAATGATTGCCGGCTGCGATCTGCAAACCAAATGTGATGCCCCAATACGGCCGGCACATGCTATATGTAAGGCCCCAAACTCCAATCCAATAAATAGTCCAACTAATCGTAACCAAGGAAATACAACGTCTGATTGTAATATACAAACACCCTACGTTGGGTATAATCCAATAAACGTATGGCAATCTGTTACATTCAAACCCCCAATGCTGTAGAAAAGTCAACTATTTAAATCCAAGGAACCCTTATCCCAACGATCCCAACAGTCCCAGCTTAATGTGTAAATTATATTTTACATTTACCCACACGCACTTTTCTGTCATCAGATATTGTGTATATTATGTTCAATATGCAATTTGGCGTTAAATGTTTTAATTTCCTGTGCCGAATGACATTTTAATGAAGCATTTGCCAAAAAATATGAAAACCGTTGCCCAAAGGGCGTATCTGAGCTCGTAGGGCTTAATTTTACATGCGATTTTAATGCGTTGCGATGTGACGATAAAACACGCAACGGAAGTTAATTAATAAAATATTAAAAGTTATTTATTATCATTTAAGTTAATTACAAGCCCGTTGCACAGCCCAATATACGTTTGCTGGGAGGAACTGTTGTCCGAATCATGCAAAAGGTATGGATTGTAAAAAGTAAAGAATTAATTATAGGCAAATTAAATTTTCTACAAATTTTAAAATATATATGCCGAGCATGAGAAAAAATTAAGAAACGTTAGAAACTAATTGAGAAAATAACGGCAATTATTTTAACCTACTTGGAAAGCACAGAATAAATAATAGTATATTTATGTAATATAAAAGTATCCTTATTTGCAATTTAAGTTTATTTATTATATCTAAATAATTAATTACCTTCTTTTATTATAGAGTTTGTACATAAAATGTATACATTCAAATTTAAAAAAAATTGCCAACAATAATTTTATTTATTTATTTTAAAATCAAGCCTAAACATAGACTTGCAATATTTCTAGTGGACAATTTTCGCTTAGAAAAAGGAAATAATAATAGTCAGCATGTTCAAATTATTTAGTGTATCAAAATTTGTTGACTACCCATTTCTACAACAACTTTCAGCAGTCTTTGCAGAATAAGAATATAATAGCAGTTTAAGCCACATCACCTCTTTCGCTACCCATGTTGACCTCCCCAACAGCTGGTAAACCTTTTTACGTAACCTGGCCGAACAAAAGCAACCTCTACCCCGGAATGTGCATAATAACACACTCGTAAGAGCTGCGTACATGCCTCAGCGCCACTCGAAGGCAAACTGATAAAACGTGCAAGAATGGCAAGCAGCACGCAGAAAGAAAAACCCCAACAACAACAACAACAGCACTAAGATGTGGCATGCCGAGAACTGGAGCAACATTGTGACGTCACTGAAGTGAGAACACACACACACACACAGGCGCACACACAAAGGCAGCGTAGGAGAAGCGACGGGGAAAAATAAAACTGAACGAAAAAGTTGAAAGGCAGCGCACGAAAAAAAAACGATTACCCCAAGCAGCAGAAGCGATGAAGAGAGAGGGAGCGAGAGAAAGAGCGGCAGACCCTATCAGTTGCGTTAAGCGAAGCGTGAGCGCAAAGATGCCGCTGCTCAAGGAAGGAAGCAAGAAAGCAAAGCAAAGCCAACTTGGAAAGTTCAGCAGGATGAAGAGCATCGGGGGTAGGTGTATGGGGGTATGGCCCGCTGGACTCCGACTGATAAGCAGGGCGTTGAAGTTGGTGAAATTTGGGCGAGCATCAAACGAAGCAACCGGTTTTGAAGTCCAACACAACTGGAGTGGAGACTCCAACTCTCTGCTCTGGGCTCTGGCTCTCTATATGGCAGGCTGTCAATTGGACTAGAGTGTTGTTGCTTGAGTGCTTAGTGGGTTAGGTCGTGTAGGTTTACTAATTGCTGGGTGGCAGAATTTTTGAGTCACTGTTAAGCAATTGGAGCGTGAACAAAACGGGGGAAGGCGGCGCGGAAGATGTTTGTGAAACGTGTCAAAAGTTTGGACTAGTAAATGAGTTAAAGTATTTAAATGAAAATGCTATCTAAGGTTTACAACTATGTACTTGCTTTATATATAAATACCATTAAAGCACATGTTTAAATATTTTAAATGCAACAACTAAAACTATTAACATGTGTCGAACTAGTTCAATCACTGATAGAGAATGGTATTTTTCATTACTGATCAATTTAAATTGTTTAATATCGTATATACCAACAAACAAATTCTTCAAAATTTTAATTTACGTCATAATACTACAATATTAATTTTACTTTTAATTTTCCAATGAGTTGTTGAATAACATATGTACTATCGACTAGTTATACCTCAGGAAGGTAAAGACTGGATAGTTATTTTATTTGTTTTTGTATGTTATTAATTAAACTATATATTTTATATCGATGTACTATTTAAATGACAATGGAAATAATAAAGAAGCGTGTTTAAAACGGAAAACCAATATAAACAATAGACAAATTGACTTGAGAAACGTGTTAATAATTTAATTTAAATAAGTTGCCTTTAATCAAATTATTTTCAATTACAATTCGAATTTCTCTAAACGTATTTTATGACAAATAAGCCAAACTAAATAGAGCCAATGCCAAAGTTGCATAAATCAAGTACAAATTGCAGGTAACTTAATAAGTAAAAGGCATTTAATCATAATTACCGAAGTAAATGCCAGACAGAAACAAAACATTTCAGTTGCATGCCACAAATAAGTGGAGGGAAGCGAGCGAAGACATTTGCGAACAACATCACTTAGCATGCCAAGGTGAAAAACGGGTAAACGTCTATGGCCAGAGACATTCTTAGAGGCTGCAACAACTGTGGACTGTTGCTGCCCGGCCGCATCAACATCATCAATAGATGCAGCAGCAGCAGCAGCAGATGCAGCGGCTGCAAACTCCTGCTGCTGCCATCGTATGTAACTTAACCTCATTGACCAAACGCATTCGACGAACATCAAATGTGAATTAGTGCACTACGATTGCCACACACACACATACACAGAGAGAGAGAGAGACTCACAAAACTAGCCATCATCAGTGTTAGCCGCTTTTGTTGTCGGCGGTTGGTCCACGTCCACCTTCCATTGCCAGCTTGAGCCTCGGCCTCTGCCTCTGCCTCAGCTGCAGCCGCAGTCGCAGAGTCTTTGCTGCATCTCTTGGCCATTGACGCTGCTATGCATGCATAATTCGCAGGCATAATTTAATTTATAGACGAGGCAGGCGGCGGCGGCCGCAACGGCAATTGCATTTGCATAGGACAGCGCAAGTGACTTAGCCGCGTCCGAGTGGAGTCGCAGTCAGAGTCGGCGAGTCGGCTCCCTACCCCTTCCCCTGCCCCTGGCCCTGGCCCTGGCCACCGATGCACTTCGAGCAGAAATTATTACAAAGACCCATAACCCCATCCCACTGCTAGCCCAAAGAAAAGCTGAACGAAAATTTTAATTGCACAAAATTTGCGAACGCGCAAGAGAGAGGTGGAGAGAGAGAGAGAGAGAGAGTGTGTGTGAGGGAGGCACATAGGTGGGCAAAGAAGGTGTGTGGCCTCTGCTGCCGCATATCTCGCAAGAGCCAACGCAGGTTAATGGCGTAAATGTTAACAATGCACTAGGAAGTGTAAATCTTGCCAGGCTGCCAACGGGTCCAGCCAACATTGCATTGCAATTATACCAACTGGCATGGACCACCAAGCTGGCTCTCAAATTCAGTTCGTTGCCGGCTTAGGTAGTTGTCATTTTTAGTTATTTTCAAGTGCTGCCTCTCGTGGCTTGCATTCGATCGACTGTTTTCAAACGGAAGCATTATTCATACTTTAGGCATCAAATTAGTTAGTCTTTTAAGTCAGCTGCCCTTCAGTGTTGTCAATTGCAATTTAATGCATAGCAGTAAAACGTTGGACCCAATCTATAATTAGGATAGTCAGAGGTCGACACTATCGGTACCATTGTTTCAACTTTGCAATCATCTTCGCATGCTTAAAAATGCATTTAATAGTTTCATCGATATACGATATCGATCTTTATGATATATGTTACTTCTAGTCAGTCCTCAGTGGATAATTTGTCTCAGTGCTCAGTCATTTAGGCAATTGAACAACGATGATCTGTGTTCAAATCCAAGGCTAGTGTATGGATGTAGTGCTTGGCCATGGCAACCTGTGCAATTTAAAAAATAATTGATAGTTTATATATACTGTACTTTAAATAATAACAATAATAATATTAAGTAATTACTTATATATTCTTGAAGCGTGCTTTGGCTACAAACACCGAAAATGTTGTCGATGGTTCGGTCATCGCATCAATTCCGCATCTTTAGCTTCGGTTCGCTTCAACATGAATGAAGCGAATTTTTTGATTTTAAAATTTATAAAATTTATATGTATAAAAAAGTTGTTTTCCTTTTTCTTTTTTTAAATAAGAGGTGGAATATGTTTTAGCGAATTCTTCTTAATGCTTAATCAGTAACAAGAGTAGATTCGATTCGTATTATCTTATCTCCCACAGTTATCGAGCTAAAGTCCCCAAATTTGGAAGGTAGATTACTTTACCCCTTTAAAGATCGGTAAAACAAATGTTTATAAATAAATAAATTACAAAAATCAATATTTTTCCAAAATAACTATAACAATAAATACCGTTCTCGTCTGTTTTAAGCTGTTATTATGCCGTGAACGACTATTGCGCTGTCGGTTACACCCGACTACAATGTTCTTACTTACTTTTGTTAGTTTAAAAAAATTCTTACGATCCTCATAGCTCATCTACCCATAGAGTTCATATAATATATTGAGATTACTTTCAGCCGATCCACAGGGCATTCCTTTTCGTGTGCGTTAATAAGAGAGGGCATCGATTGGACCGACTCATAGTTTCTGGCGTCCAATTTGCTAATAACCCGGCTGCAGATGACGCCACAGAATAAATCTGATAAAAAAAATTGGACTGGCGACGCCTGGAAGTCGCCAGTGAATAGTGTTATGTTTTGCATTCATAAAGCAAAGTTATTTATGTTGATATTTTTATGTACTTTTATTTATTTTTATTGGCTGCGCGACAACGACACGGAAATAGTTTAATTGCATTTTCCAGTCGGCAGGCGGCAGGTAAATTGAAAGTCATTTGCTACAATCTCAACTTGAACGGAGAGTATTTGTCGCCATGTCAATATGGTGACAGCGGCACTTCCGTTTCCGGTATCATGGCGCAGTTGCTGTCAACGGTGTGCCGCCATCTACGACTTACTCCTGTCCAGCAATCCAGCTGCCATTGTCTGAGGTCATAGCAGCTGGTAATCAAATTGTTTTTTTTTATCATATTTGGCTTAAAAGCGCTGCTCAGTTTTTTCAACCAAATTAAATGGAAAACGTTTGTCTGGCAGCTAGTCAAAAAAATTCAACATAATATTCATATGCTTTTTTCAATCTATTTTTTACATTTTATTAAATTTAGCCGCAAAAGTTAATTCAATTATATTGCTAAAGTGTTTGGATCGATATGTTGCTTAAATAAGTTAAAAATAAATTGTAAAGCTTATAATAAAAATAATCCATAGTTATATAAATGTAATAATATTGTTTGATCTATAATTTTTAAATTATATATAATTTTATTTTGGCATAGAATTAATTAGGTGAATTACACATATCAGTAAACATGGTTTAAAGTACCCTGTGTCCATAAGCAAGGTTCAGGTCATGTTATCAAGTTAATTCAATCTGACTTTATAAATATTCCGTAGTTCCAAAAAGCATGCATTTTAAATGATTCTTTGTACACACTAGAATTACAAAGCAATGCCTATTAAGGGTTAATAAAGATTTTTCTTTTTTGTAACTAATAAATAGGGCATCTCCTGCCTGATCAGCCTAGTCTAGACAACTCTTAATTGTTTTATATACACCTATAGTAGAAGAATGCCTAAGAATGCCATTTAAAATATGTACATTCAAAGCAGCGTAAGCCTTGGTACACAGTCTAAAATTCTGTTTTATAATTTTTCAAAAATTAGGTGTTTTTTATCACCTACGATTTTTTAAATCATATTATATATTATTAATTTTTTCTATGTTAAAATTCTAAAATATTTACAACATTGCAGTTCTTTTAACAACTCTTCAAAATAGGGTCATTCAGGCTGCCTATGAACTCGGCGTCAACTTCACTCGGATACCTTAAACAAACAATGCTCAACAAATACAAAGCAAACTCTTTGTTTCAACTTCAAGAGCGTCGCTAACACTCAATGTAACAAAACAAAAAAAAAACAGACAAACGTAAAAATACATGGATGGAAAGATGTGGAGGGGCTTTGCCAAACAAAAGGACAAACTGGAGCTGCTAGAAACTGTAGCATAACTTTGAGCGCAAAGAAAACGCTTCCGGTCGTGGTTGGCAGACAGAACTGAGAACTGGAGCAAAAGGATTAGCAGCAGCCGCCGCCCACCTCGAGGACATGTGTCGATGCACCAGCAGCAGCAGCAGCAGCAGCAGCATTTATAGCAAGAACAAAAAAGCAACCCAGACGAAGACAAGCCACCCCCAGGAGCCAGCTGCCCAGTCAGACCTCAGTCAATTGCCAAAGTGTCACAACGAACGTTTGAAGCAAAATAAAAATATAAGGTCGGGACGATGTCCTGTGTGTCTGTCCGTGCGTTCGTCCGCCTCTCCGACTTGCCGTCTGGCAGCATGCCGATTTTCAAGGACGCGGAGACAAACTGCTAGACACCATTGAAGTGGCACAGGATACACCTTAATGTGACTTCAATGTGTCAACTTTGGGTCAAGTTTGCAGCTGGCTTTAAAGTCCTCTCGCCAGCAAATATTTAAAATGCACATTTTCAATTAAAAGCGCTAGCTAAAAACTAATTTCTAATACAAACACAAACAAATAACTCACACACCCATGCAAAAGACAGGCAGCCAAACTAAAAATCCAATTAATCTTGAGTTGCTTGGGAGGACACTACAGGCAAAAAAAAAATGCAGTTGCTCATTAAAAACAGCGCAAAAAAGTAGCAGGCAGTTGGCAGCAGCCAAAAAGTAAAACAAACTCAACAAAAAGGAAGATAGAAAAAAATTGTGAACATGGTGCAAATAAATTGCAGAGTCAACTGGCCAACCAAAGCCGCGGCGGCAGAAGGATGCTATTGCTGTTGCTGTGGTTGTGGCTGCTGCTTCAACTGCAGCTCCTGCCACATATCCTTAATCATAATAAGAAATGCGCCAGCGCCAGCGCCAGCGACCGTTGCCAAACAGAGACAGCGAAAGCGCGACTCGCGACTATAAAAAACCACACACACACACACACTAGCAGCCAGCCAGGATACATGTGTCAGCCTCGTCGTCGTCCTCAGCATCCACGTCGTTGTCGTCCTGGTGGTCCTCGTGTCGCTACGCCAGCGCAGCTACCGCGACCAATCACAAAATTTCGTGGAAAAGCGCGCAAAAATAAAATAGCGCACAAAAAAATAAGTAGCTGCAACAACTACAGCAACAACTACAACAACAACAGCCACTGACAATGACGAGCGCTGCTTGAGGTCGCTGCAAACTAAAATGCGTCGCAGCAGGAGAAAGCAGCGACGCCGAAGTGAACGCCAGCAGCGTAGGAGAATATAACGAAAATTTGTCCCTTACCGTCGTCGTCTTTGTTGGGGTTGGTTTTTCCCTAACCCCACCGAGTTGCATTTGCAGGGGAAAGTCTATATAGTTCTTTGAGTGCCTTTCCTAGGAGAAAGTATGAAAGAGAGAGAGCGAGAGAAAATTGTTGAGCAAGCGTTTTGAGTAAGAAAAACGAAAAACTTTGAGTGCATTTTCTTGGAGCCAAGGGTTTCAAGGTTGGCTGGCAGTGCAATTGATAAGTGATGACAAGTGAGTGCTTAGAGTTAAACAATAGCAGGAGTATGTGGAATAAATGTGGATTCAGCAATGTTGTGTATACAAATGCTGGATATATATAAATTTCTGCTAAAAGAGATTTTTGTTATTTCTGTCATATTTAAGACATTTTTCCTTAAACAGGATTGTTTTTGTTTTTAATCTTTACGTGCTCTCTTCTTTTATTTTTCTGAAGTGGTATTTGTTTGAAATAAATATTGTTTTTCTATTGACTTTTATCCAACTACAAAAATATAAGATCGTCGTATTCTTAGTAAATTATATAATCTATCATTTAGCACTATCCGTCATGCTGTCCCTCTGTCTGTTCGACGCTTTTAAAGCTGGAGATTTGAAACTTGGAATATATACTTGTAGTTATCTGCTTCAGACAAAGTGTTAAGTGGTTTTTGTGCCATTCCCACTTGGAGGCTGATAAATCGATACACCTCAAATCGCAAATCGATAAAAGTGAAATATTTCCCACAATTTTAAAGCTAGAGTCACCAAATTTAGTATTTAGCATACATCTCCCACAGTTTTAGTGCTAGAATCCGCAAACTTGGAAAGCAATCACCAAATTTGTAAGGTAGATGGCAATTCAATAAAATCGATAAATCTCCCTCACACAAACGCACGCAGCAAGCCGCGTACTTAACACATCGGCTACGTTTGGCCCCACTATGAAAAATTCTTGAATAACTTCTAAACTAAGAGTATGATCGCTATGAGTGCCTGATAAGAGCATCTAAAAGCGTAAGTCTGTAGTATTTGCTTTGCTTTTTTTTTGATAAAGGGGGAAAATGGGAGGAGGTATCCAAAATCCGAAATATTTATAATCTGCGTATTCTTTACGAGCACATAATAAACTAAATGATGACTAATTGATGGCTCTAGCTCTTATAGTCTCCGAGATTTGCCAAGAAAACCAAGTCTTAAAATCCATTTATCGATAATAATGAAACGGAGCAAGATATCGAAAAAAAATAATAAACTTGTAATGCGTTATTAGGAGAATCTAAAGCCGTTTAGTTTAGGTTTCTAGCTTTCGTAGTTTCCGAGATCGCTATGTTCGTACAGACGGACGGACGGACAGACGCACAGACGGACATGGCTAAGTCGACTCAGCTCGTCGTCCTGATCAAGAATATATATATACCATTATACCCTTTTTACCCATTTTCAATGTGTTCAGGGTATAAAAACTCCCCATCGAACAGCAATTTTCCAACTTTGTCTCTTTTCTTATTTCGATCTATCAAATACTAATTATTATTATTATTATTATTATTATTATTATTATTGTTATTATTATTATTATTATTATTATTATTATTATTATTATTATTATTATTATTATTATTATTATTATTATTATTATTATTATTATTATTATTATTATTATTATTATTATTATTATTATTATTATTATTATTATTATTATTATTATTATTATTATTATTATTATTATTATTATTATTATTATTAATACTGATTCTTTCCCTTTTCCTAAATATCATTTAGATTAAATTTACATTTAAGAATATATGTATACTATTCTTCCTAGGTTCGAATAAAGTCACTGGCAACAATTAGCTGTGATAGGCCAGTCATATAAAATACCCCTATCGTGTCGTTGATGTTATTAGAAGTTTTTATTATTCTTTTAGGCATTTACCTTTTTTGTATTTATTTACTTTATGTTTATATTAAATAAATAAATTAATTAATTAAATGATCATCAGTGATTAATAAATCTATAGATTAATAAACCAATTGTTTGTTTTATTTGCTGACATTGTTAAAAAAGTTTCTATATGCCAATTTTTACATAGCTAGTGTATAGAATCCTTCCTTGTTAGGTCTCAACATCTTCAATTTGTCAAGTATAAGTCGGTGGCAATTCGTGTCTCCTTTGACTAAAAGTTTTTTACTACCTACTTGTCTTCTGCTTGTTGAAACTTCATCAATTGCAACAAGCTATTCGATTTTAAGGGTCCGTCATCTCAACAGCCAAAAGCCACAACAACCACATTGTTAATTTTCAGTTTGAAATCAAGCATACGCAACGTTCGCTCAATTTTCTCTTCGATGTTGCTCTTAAAATGCATGCAGTGAGAGCTACGCTAAAGAGAAAAGCCAAATGGTGGCTAAAATAACAACCGTAAAATATACGCAAACACTCGCAGCGAGCACAACAACAAAAAGAACAACAAAAGCTAAATTGGAAAGAGCATTTTTTTTCATTGTGCCTTGACTTTTTCATGATTATTTTCGTTTTAGCTGGACACACAAGCTGCGATTTAGTCAGTGCCGTAGTTACAGCCGTAGTCCGTTCCGTTCAGAGCCGTGGCCAAGCCTACTCGCCGCCGCAACGCAATTTTCTAAGCCAATCGGAGCGCAACCTTCCAGCAACGATGACGACAACGACAACGCCAACGACGACGACGACGACGACGTCGGCGCACGACAACAAAACAACAACGAGAAACGAGCGCTGCACACGAGCCGCTCACACACGAAGCCTGATTATGGCAACGAGTGAACTGAAGGGGGCGGGGATGCGTGTGTTTGAGTTGGCCGACTAGGCGTATGAGCAACAATTAATTATCGGGACGCCTCTGTCGCAGTTTTTTTCACTACAAATGCTACAGATAATAATACAAAAAATGCCGTCGTACGATTCAACTTCTTTACCTTCCCCTTGCCACCTATGTATTGCGCCCATTAAAAGCACGCACACACACACACGCACATACATATACTCAGACATAGATCATTTAAAATGCGCGTCGATGACCATTTCAAATGTTTGTAGCACCCCCACAGCCACGCCCCGTTCCTCGAATGTAGACAGTAAAAATAGTAAAAAATGGCTGCGAAAAAAGCGATTGCCGCTTGATATCAGAGACTCAGCGCAAAAATAAAACCAACGCAAATTTAACACAAATATGTAAAGCACAAAAAATTCTACAATTGCTGCGCCTTTGCTGCTACCACCCCCTCCCACGCACCACATAGCCCATACCAGCCCCATTCAATGAAAATAAAAAACCGCGTGTCTGCGCCAAAAAACAAAGTCAAATGGAAAGCATTCGGGGGCAGCAATACCAACAACAATAACAACAACTACAACACAAACAACAACGCCAAGTTAGCAAAACAATTGAACAATCGCAGGCACGGAAGCTGGCGTCGAGGTTTGTGGTTCTCATGGCAAATAGGGGAGTTTCACCATTGCTGAACTGGCTGGTCAACTCCTCCGCCAACTGAGCCCGCTGAGAAGCTACCGCCTCAGCACTGGCGTAAGTGTGGAGGAACGAAAGGTATTCGACCGCCGTGGACCGTGCATACGTTGTGGTTTTTGTCGCTGGTCAAGCAAACAAAAATCGCAAATTAAAGGTAAACTTTACTGAATTATGAATACATTTGATCAATAATATTAAAACAAAAATAAAATTCAAATTCAAACTTTAAATAAAATATTTGTTAAAATTATTACCGGAATTTTGAAATAATCTATATTTGCACAGAAATTCCCTTTTTGAAAATAGAGTACATATGTATGTGTATATATGTTTGTTCGATTTCCATACATTGACTTCTACGCTGCCTGCCCCTCTGTCGATCAAACTGTTCCTTTCGTTAAAGTTCGAGCCAACAATTTTTTTTTTTTGTAGTATACGATCTATTCCGCAAAAATCGATAGTTTACATGCATAGCTGTAAACGTGAAAAAAAAACCATGGTTCCATTAAAAGTTTGAAACAATGTCTGGTTTCACATCAATAGCAATAAGGTTCGAAGTTTGGCTCGTCACATTCATTTAATCTATTTTCAACTTCTCATAAATGCTGCCTCTGGGCTAGGACAATAAAAATATTTAAGGTTTTTGGGAAATTAACCAAAAAAAACTTAAATAGAGCAGAACCATTTTTGAAAAAAACTAACTACATAATATTTAAAAAAAAAAATGCAACTTCAGATTCACACCCGTTCCAAAAAAATTTGCAAAACAAAACAGACAAAACACATTTTTGAACGATTATTTCTATGGGAGCCATATGCTATAGTCGTGTGGTTGAAAAATAAAAAGTTGTTTTCCTGCAAAAACTAATTTTTCAAACGATCGTTCCTATGACAGCTATATGAAATAGAAGTCAGATCTGGCTCATTCCAACTTATATTCTGCCCACTACAAACAGACGGACCTATGTCATGTTTAAGGACGATAGTCTTAAAACTGAGAGACCAGATTACAGCTGACCGCTGAGTTTTCACATTACACATACGCACCGCTTACGAAGCGGATATTAAAACGAAATAAATATTTCATAGAAAGTCTATTGAGTCTGCAGCTGCTTTAAAACATTATTTATGCTTGAATTTGATACACATTTTATTCGCTAAAAATAAAAAACAAAACGCTTTCAATTGGGTTGTCTGGCCGCTTGTCCGCGATCAGGGTCATGAGCCAAATACTTCAACTGCGTGAAATGCATTTTGTGCATTTTTTGCACTGTTCATTTCTCGGTATTTTTTGTATTTATATATTTTTGTTTTTTGCTCTTAGTGTTGTTGTTGGCGTCTACACGCTCTATATTCGTTATTGTTTTTTGCTGGCCCCTTTTTTTGCATTTGGGACACAATCAAGTGCAATGGCACGAGCTGCAATAAATCAGACATTGATCCATATATATTTCCCACACACACACTCACACATAGACAAACCCTCGACTCGATTTTTTTGTTGGAATCGTTTGTGCAACGACCTTGAACCCCGTGCGGCGTTTAAACAAAGATGAAAAGAAAGCAAAACAAAAATATGCAACAGCAACAAAGAAAAAACAACACTACTCCACACGCACACACACACACATACAGACGAAAAACAACAAATAGCAGGCATATAAAAATGTGTTAAATAAATACCCAAATACATATATACATTTATATACATAAACTTATATATGCTATATATAGCAAAAAGCAACGCACAGTCAAAAAAAATTGAAAAAATACATGAATGAGCCCGGCTCCGGCAGGACATAGCATATGGTCATATGGCAAAACCGGCCTATGGTGCGTGCCACATGTTGCAAGCGCTGCACAAACACACAATGCAACTCCAGCAAACTGCATGCAAAGTCAGCTACAAACGGCACCCAAGGGAAAGGGCCGGAGCGCAGGGATTGAAACTGTGAATGGAACTCAAATGCAATTGCAGCGACTAAATGCACTCCATACACACACATACACACACACACAAAGAGCATATTTGATGCGGAAATGCATGTTGCAAGTTGCAGTCGATGGAAGTGCAACGATAAGCCTCAGCTGACAATGCAACAAAAACGAAGCCAATGACATCAGAGTTAAGTTGGCGAAGAAGTAATGCCAGCTTAAGCAATAGAACTGAAATTGAACGGAGCTTATTATGAGATGATCCCAACAACATTTGTTAAATGCAATTGTCAAATGTGATTATGTCTTGAGCATATCGCTTTAAATTTATTATAAATAGCACAGAATTTATTAATAAATAAGTATGAGCAAATTTTGTTTATAAAATATATATATATATGTATTTCCGCGATTTTATTGGATACGATTTTGTTTTACATATTGAAACAATGTATAAAATAATATGTAACATTCAGTCCTCGGTAGATAAATAGCAAGTGATATTTAAAAATGGTTATACTAGGATCGAATTCTAACCCACTTTGCTCAATTTTCATATTTGATTAGGTCACTTGGACAATCTATATAAACTTATGTTATTTTCTTTTACAGTTCCAATGAACAAATTATAAAAACGAGAGACAATTTTAACAAATATTTTTATAAATTATTCAGTTCTTTAATTATTTTACTATTTAGGTTTATTAAATAATATTTGTACAATATCTGAATTACATAAAAAAAAAATTGTATTTATATATTTGATGTACACTATGGAGAGCAATTGATGCAACCAAATGCAGCAGTGTATAAATAGCTCATAAATTGTTAAAAAATTAAAACATTCCTGAAGAATGCATTTTTAGCTAGTCGCCTTACCCGACTCCGTTGTATATTCTTACCTTTTTCCATCTAAAAATTTGAGAAAGATTTAAGAAAAAACCGTTGATAAATTTTAGTTAGTAAAAAAAAACGGACCAAAAACTATATTTTCACGTTGTGCGCCATAAAATTTCTGAAATCATTAAAATCTTACAAATTGTGTACAAACAAATACATATGCATATACATATACATATATGACACTAAAAAATAAATGTGATTATTCCACAATTTCAGTCCAACACAAAATAAAACATTTTTCAGCACCGAAAAGCCTACAATTCACATAAAATCAAAATAAACTAGTAAGAACGTTGCTGTCGGGTGTAGCCGATGGTACAATTATTGTTCACCGGCATCTTAAAACAGTAGAAAACGAATTTGATTATTATTGTTTTTTAGGAAAATATTGATTTTTGTAATTTGTGGGAACGGGCGGGGCGTAATCACAATTATCGGCTCGATATTTAGAGGAGGTCATTAGAATACCAAATTTTGTGACCCGCTCCCAAAGATATATCGATTTTATCGATTTGTCACGCCCCCAGTAGGAGAATCAAAAAAAAACTGCAATCTTTAGAGGAGATAATTAGTGGGACGTAATCAGTAATCCGTCGTTATAAATTGTTTGAATCTAGCTTCAAAACTGAGGAAAATATGTCGATGTTATCAAATTGCCACGTCCCCAGTGAGCGTAGCCAAAAAATTTTAACGCTTTATCTGACGGGGGTATACACGAGTATATATTCCAAATTTCATAGTTGCGAAAAATATTTCGTTTATACGAGATGACGGACGGACATTGCACAAACACAATAAAATGGGAATATTTTGAAAATATCTGATCTTAGAGTTTTCCGAAATACTTTTCTCCTTAAATGGACTCAACGGTCTCAGTGCTAACGGTTTTAGTTGGCATCTAGCTTGAGGTAGCCCCAAACGACTTTAAGCAGTTACTGGCGAGTCCCTTGACCAGGACGGAGAGAAAAGAACCAGATGAAACCGCATGTGGAACTGTCATTTGCCTTGCAGCGCTGTAACCACAGTCGCCATCAACGCAACCGAGCGCTTTCATTAAAAAGAAAACTGGGCTCAAATTTTTGCTGCCGATTTCTCGTTTCAGCTGCTGCGTGGCAACAACGTTTGCCAAAGCGACTCTAGTACATAAATAAACAACAACTACAAAGACAGTTAACTGCAGAGCCAGAAAAACCAAAGGCAGAAAAAAACAGAAAAAAGGCAAACATAGAAAAATAGAAAAACCAAAACATTTTTCAACGCTGACTGAGAAACAACAACAACTAGGGGAACAAATGGCAAGCATCTTTCGTTTTAATTGCAAACTAAGCGTGCGGTTGGCAGCGCAGCGGCAGCAGCAGCAGCTAAAAAACGCACATAGGAGACGCCAAAAAGTAGGCTTCGCCGAGTGATAAACAACGACAACGTCGCACAGGGTGGGGGAAGAGGGGTGCCTTGCTGCAGGCAGATACAGGCGCCAACAGACTGCGACGGCGACGGCGACTGCGACAGCAACGGCGACTGCGAGGCCCGGTTTCAACCCCCTACGAACCGAAACCGAAACCAATCCCAAAAAGCCAGCGGGCCCAGCTGCACGGCTGCAAGTAGTTGTAGTTCTGTATACGCAGGCCACGCAGGGCGGGGCCTAGCCGAGAGCAGCCAGGAAATGCCAGGATGCGACTGCTCCTCGCTCCCCACTCCCCACTCCCCGCTGCCTTATACATACACATGTAGCGCACTTTTTCTAGCATACTTTTGGGTTCTGCGCCAAGTGTGTGTGTGTGAGTGTGTATGTGTGTGTGTGTGTGTGGAAGTGGGTGTGGTGGGCTGCATGCATTTGTGTAGTTTGCACGCATTTCATCATTTACGCCCCAAGTTTTTTATTCATTTTTTATGGTTGGACGTAGAGGGTGGCATAGAAATTGTTTTTAGAAATACGCGAAAATGTTTGCTGAATTTTCCATTTTTATACCCTGAACCCATTGAAAACGGGTAAAAAGGATAAAATGGTTTTGTGCAAATGTTTGTAACAGGCAGACGGAAGCATCTCCGACCTCATAAAGTATATATATTCTTGATTAGGACGATGAGCTGAGTCGATTAGCCGTCTGTCCGTCCGTTCATCTGTCCATCCGTCCGTCTTTATGATCACAGAGATTTCGTAAACTACAAAAGCTAAAGACCTAAACTTATCGACTATAGATTCTCCTAATCCATACGCAGTACAAGTTTATCATTATTCGATATCTTGCTCTGTTTCATTATTATCGATACAAATTTATTGTAAGACTAGGTTTTCTTAGCATATCTTGGAGACTATAAAAGCTAGATCCTCCCCCTACTCGCCCCAGATATAAAAAAAGAAACAAAAGTCAAGACTACAGACTTGCGCTTTGGTTTTGAACAGATTTGAACGTTCTTTCAGTCCTAGAAAGATCATACTTTTAGTTTAGACGTTATTCCAGAATTTAGTTTTCACAATGGGGAATGAGCACAGCTGCTGAGTAAAGTGCGCAGTGTATGTTTGATTTTGTAAATGTAAGTTAAAAGGGGAGGAGGTTGAGATGTATGTAACGACAGCGAGCAGCTCGGTGCAGGGTATCTCATAGTCGGGCGTTCCCGACTAGAGCACTCCTACTCGGTTTTTTTTTTTGTGAACTGGCTGGCCTGGAAATGAAAATTTTTTAGTGTCTACATAGAACTCGGCAGATAACGGCGAATTGAGGGCGGCCGGTTGGGTAGTTGCCTGCTTTTGACTGTTTGTATGTTGTCTTTTAGCCGTTTTTTGGGCACCAACTGATGGAAGAAATACATACAGGCACACATACATGCACGCATACACAGTATACGCAGACAGAATGCACAAAAAGTACTACACGTAGGCATAGATAAGCACATAGACGGCACTTGGAATCAATAGAAGGAAAAACGGTGGAAGACTCTGATAAGCAACTAGCAAAAATGAGGCAAGACAAGACAATCTCAAAATTGAATTGTTTAAATTTTTGCTACTGCTAATTTAAGCAGTAATTGTAAAGGTATCTCTAAACCTTAATTTTGGGACTCTTTGTGGATATTTTATTTGAAATTTCAAATAATTGGGCATGACTAGGAATGATTTCTGATAGAAAAAATCTCAATTAATAAAAAGGAGTAACAAGTTAGAACGTTTAAGTAGAGTGAAATTTGGCGACGCAGAAAATACAAAAAACCGACATTGATTAGCATACATTTAATATTTCTACAATTTTATTTTCAGTATAAAAATGTAAAATACCAGAGCTTTAAGCATAACTATAACTGTTTAAGGCTCTTAAGAAATATAACCATTTTTCCTAGCGCAGATACTTAGCGAGTTGACAAACTCTGAAACTCAAATGCAACGTGAAACAGAAACAACAACATCCAAGTTCAGTATTTTAATTTACAATAAAAATATTTCCCTGCTCTATCAACTATGGAAATTAGTTCTGAACAACTTAAATGTGATCTAAATAAAATAAATATATAGTGATAAAAAGATTTACGCGCTTGCGAGGATGTTGATATACATACCTATTTTGTAGCTCTAATCAAAATATATTTTTTTCCACACACGACAATTATAGAATTACCTTATTCTCAATAAATAAAAATAAATAAATCAATATACAAAAAAATTAAAATCGAAATTAAAATATTTAAGTTTTTTACCACGACTTTTTTATAGAACTTTTATATGTGAGCCATTAATGAACAGTATCAAATATTATTAGAGCCATAGTTTGCGGGCTCGAAAACCGATCAACCCAATCAGCTCACAAGGCTAATGAAGTTGCCTGGGTCACGCATTAAATGTCAAAATGAAGACACGTATAAAGCCCAACAAAATTAATGCAAATAACCGGCAGGTATTTTAATCAAGCCCGGAACCAAAAAAAAAAAATTTACCAACCCCGGGAAATGACAAGCGTCTAATACTTTTTGTATATTTTTCCTATGATTTGATATGTAAAATAAAAAGAAAGCGAGGAGTGTTGGCGTTGATGGGCCCATGGACTCGTTCATCGTCTGCGCGAAATTACAGCCAAGGCTCAGGGTGTAGCTGAATAGTAGCTACTGGCTGGAGCAGAGGGGAGCCCTGTACAAGTGCGCATAATAACCATCAATCAAGCGGCATAGACAGGTGGACAAGCAGCTTCGTGGACAAGCAGCGTCAAACAAACAACGTGGACCAGTCGCCAACTTGCAGACAGACAAAAAACCAACACACACGCACACACACACGCAGCAGCCGATTGTGAGTGTGTGTGTGCTTTGAAAAATAACGCGAAATTTCGCATTTCACGAAAAATTTTCGCATTAATTTACCAAAAGGCGTTGGGCCAAAACAAAAAACCAGAAAAAAGATCTGCAGAACAAAAACAAAATAAAAATCGTAAAACGTGGCCGAAAAAATGCGCCACACAAAATGGCAAACAAAAGCAACAAGCCAACAATTTTTAGAACAATTTTTTTTCAAGTGCCAGAGGCATAAACACATTTGAGTTGGCCAGTTTGTGAGGTGGGCTGGGGACGAGCTGGTGGGATGTTAGAGGAGGAGCAAAAGCCACGTCCATGTGCCTGCTACTTTATCGTTTTTTATCCACCGGCAGTTGGGGCCTTTTAGGCAGCTTTTTGGCCCAGGCACAAGTGTAAGTCGAAAACGCGGCATTTTTATATGTGCGGCTATCAAATGCGTTTTATGTGCGATTCTGAAGTGGCCGGTGGGTGGGCGGGTTGATAGGTGGTAGTAACAAAATGGTTTGGGTTGGGCTACCAAACATAATTCACAATAAGCCGCAACTCCAGCGATCTGCGGAATGACCAGAGAATTATTTACAGCATTTGTTTGCAAACTGCGAGAATTCTAAAACGAAATGTATCAAATTTTAAAATTATTACTCGTAATTTGCAAAATTTTAAAGCCCATCTTTAAATGTGAGATGCTGAATGATCCGCATTGAACATATTTAACCTTGGCTCACCGAGTTCTGCAACTCTTCAAATGTTGTAAGAGGCATGCCGAGTCAGACAGTTGTAAATGTAAATAATGTAAATAAATCAAAATAGTATCCGTAAGAAAAATGTCAGTTGCCTTCGACTTAGACAACTCAAAACTGTTATATATTTTTATACATATTATATTATAAAAAAAATTTATAGTATTTTATAATTAGAATTATTTTAATTTACTTTATCAGCCAAGTTTTAGTAAAATTAAGGAATTCAAAAAAAATCCTGGTCAAAAGTGCTACTATAGGCTAGTGTTCAAAAATTTAAAAGTCAAAAGTGTTCAAAGTAAATGTAAATATGCTAAGCTTTTATAATGAAGACTATTAGGGTTCTTCTAACTGAACACAAACAATAATCGAAATCTATTTTCTTTTGATAATCAAATACTATCTAACTACAGCATTGGCTAAAAGTTAAATAATTTTGAACGTACTTAGATTTACTTATAAGAATAAAACAAGGCAAAAAAAAAAGTAAGAGTGCTCTAGTTGGAAGCGACCGACTAGAATATCCCTCAACCAGCTGCGAGCTGTCATTACATACATTCTTACGTACTAGTCCTAACCCCTTTTAATTTTTTGCATAGTGCTAATTTCAGTTGCCATTATTTTTAAGATAATGATAACTGCACGAACATATTTACACTTTTCTGAAAAGTTATTTAATTACCTTTAATTGCATATAAAATAAGTAACAAAAATGGAAACAAAACATAAATTGAAATTATGTGAGACCACTTCATTGCTCTACTAATTATGTCAATTGAGTAAAACTAATTGCAGATGAAGAAATATAAACAAATGATGAAAGATATACGTTCGGTAAAATATCGAGAAGTGAAAATACCAATTTACTTACTTTTTTCGCGATGGCACGTGGAAGGTCAGTTTCTGAAGAAATATGGCGTTTAATTACAGATAAGTACATCTCAGGCAAAAGCTATAGCAAAATATCGGAGGACGTTAAGCTTTCTCGGTCAACGGTACAAATTATTGTGGAAAACTTTGAAAAGAATGGCAATAATAGTAATTATTTTGCAAACAGAAGTCGAATTTCTATGCAACTATGCAGAAAATGAATGGTGTACGAATTGAAAGTGCTTAGGGCTTGTAATTCATACATACTTCAAAAATTCATACATACAAAAACACATACAAACGTACGCCGCATGATACGCACTTTACTCAGCGGCTGCGCTTTTCCCCACTATGGAAATTAAGTTCTTGAATAACTTCCTATCTAAAAGTACGATCTTTATGAAATTTTCAGGATTTAACAAGTGCGTTAAAATCTATTCAATAACGTTTTAATATTTGGCGCGTGTGAGGGAAGGTATCCAAAAACTTAAATATTCCTGATCTGCGTCTGGTTTACGAGAACCTAATAAACTATATTTGGCTCTAGCTTGTATAGATTCCCATATGTCTCCGATATAGTCTCAGATATGCTAAGAAAAAGAAGTCTTCAACTCGATTTTTATCTATGTTAATAAAACGGGGAAAGATATCGAACAAAAAATGATGAACTTGTTCTGCGTATGACTTAGGAGAACCTATAGTCGAATGGCTTAGGTTTCTCACTTTTGTAATTTCCGAGATCGCTGCTGATATAGGCAGACGGACAGACAGACAGATGGACGTACTGACTGAAGGACATGGCTAAAATGACAACTGTCAACAAAGTGTAGTTTTTCCTGCTGCTTTCGTATGCTACTGTGATATTCGCATATGTGCTTATACCAAATATTATTGCATTAGAAGTAAATCACCTTAAATTCTAGCTGAGAGCATTCACTCAGAAATGTGGCAATCAACTGGCATAAATCAAAAGGATTTGACCCCATTCATGTGGGATGTGGACATTTGAAATGAGTTCGCCCACCTACCTATTGACTATGCCATTAGATTGCAAATTGCATAGTTAAACTAACCACTTCTGTCACAATCCAGTGTCCCACTTTTCAGTGTCTGCTCGGCAATGGCAGTTCGACCACAGCTTTGCGTCTTGCGTCCACCAGCAATTAAATTGCATTTTTAAAATAATTGCAAAAATGCAGCGCAGAAAGCCGTAAACAAATTTTGAGTTTTGTGCATAGCTTCTTGTAAATTCTGCAAGCCACAAAGTATGCAAAAGCAAATAAGGAAATTGATCAAAGAAGAGGAAATCACATATGTACATATGTGTGCACGTGTGTAGGGCATTTATTTAATACGAGATGATAGAAGTTTTGGACTTTCCACACGACCAAAGCTGCTGGCATATGGAAATTATAAAGTTTTTACCAATTGGGGGTCCGGGTTGGCTGCAATATAAACCCTTTGGCAATACATTGTGCAATATACAAACTACAAATTATTATTGCTATTAAATGCACAAGCAAGAAGTTCTTAAAGTTTTTCAAAAACTTTTACACAACTGAGGCCAAGGGGAATCAGGAATATGGGATGTGTCGTATCGAGTGCATTTTGCTTCATTATAAGGCAAACATCTTAGGCGAAAGCTGGACAGGCAACGGACAGCAACCAATCAACGGCGACTGTCCATCTATGGACGCATCTTCATCATGGCCAAAAGCTGGCCAAAGTTTTCCCACTGCCTTTTGCACTGGCAACTTAATTAGTGTTCAATCAACAATAAACTATAAACACTCTATGCTTTCAACTTGGACTTTTGCCTGAAAGGTTGCGGTTACCATGGCTCGGACAAACTCTGAGAAACAGTCAAAGACGGCCGAATAAAAACCGTTACAAGCTGAAAAGAGCAGCTGCCGGAGCCAAATTAGTAGTTATTAATTTTGAGTGCGAGAGTTTTGTAGGGTGTCTACTCTCTTCTTTTTTACAAACTTGGCCAGGAGCATTTCCCTTACCAGCGACCAATATGAAGCTCGACTCAAAACCAGGCCAACCAAGCCAAACCATGCCAGCACATAAACAGACACTTCAATCGAATTATTTTGTCATGCCACAAAATTTGATTAACTACTTTCGTGTTGCTGTTGTTTTTATTAGTTTCATTGTTGGCTTATGGATTTTGCAATTTTAGCTATTGCTACAAATGCATTTAACAAATTACATTTCGAACTTTGGCTTTTAATTTTATTGCATGTTTTTAAGTTTGGACAATTTATAAAAAAAACAAAAATTAAATAACCAAAAACAGCATAAAAAGCTTTGAGCTTTTTCAATTGATAAATTATTTGATTACTGCATTGTTCAACGCAATTCACAGTTGAAAATTAAAATGTTTTAAATATAAATTTAAATTGACCAGTCGGTTATCCTAACAGGTGAATTGTGCCGCAACAGAAAGCCAACATTAGGTCCGTTAACAATTACAAATTTACCAAAAGCTCAAATTAATTGATGACAATTAATTGTTAAATAATTTCTTTTCATATATTATTTTTCCGACAGACCTAGAACATTTCGTGAAAAATCGCAACACACAGTCTAATCAAACCTAAAATACTTGAATCTGTATTAATTAATAATGTTAGTTAAAAACAGTGACTGTAAAACTGTAACTTTTGGAAATCCCGATTTTTTAAATCTGCTTTTTAAATCATTCAAAGTTTACCTTCCAAATTTGGTGACTGTAGCTCCAAATCTGGGAGGGATGTAGATGTTAACTTTAAAGTCTTATTTGACGCCAGTATCCGAATTGTCGAAGTTTCAAAATTTACGAGCACCGAAGCAAAATTGCGTGCATAGGGACATTTATACGGTCAGCAAGAGGGATATTGCAATATACTATTTTTACTTTATGAACAGAGTGTTAGAGCTAAGCTGTTAAATTTTCTCAAAATTCTTTAAACAAGTAAGAACGTTGCAGTCGGACGTAACCGACAGTGAAATACTCGCTCACTTTGTAATAACAACCAAAACACGGACCCTAACATTATTTGAACATATAAAAATGCTGAATCAACAGAGAGGATAAGCCATGGGCAAAATGCCACCAAACATGAAAATCTATTCATTGTTGACAAAGTTATGAGAGTTTTAAATATGGTTAATATGGATCTGAGAGTTTTACATAACAACAGTTTTATAAATTTTAGCATGATATTAGACCAAAATTGTACACCCTCAGAATCAGCTTTAATGTTGTTTTACACTAATTGTGACAATCACAATCGATTATCAAGTAAGACGGGTCTAGTCTAGTGTGCCCGACTAGGAGATACCCTGAACCCAGCAGCGAGCTGTTACATACATTTAAACTTCTTTGCATTCATACACACATTCAAAAAGTCACACACACACACACAAGCATCAAGCTGCGCCCTTTACACATCGGCTGCGCTTGACCCCATGAAAAATTAATTCTCCAATAACTTCTAAAATAAGAGTATGATCGTTATGAAATTTTCAGTGCTTAATTAGAGCATCTAAATCCATGTACAAACTAAACTCTGTAGTATTTGATTTGCTTTTTTTTGATAAGGGGGCAAATGGGCCTCCGCCCATCCAAACTCCGAAATATTTATAGCCGGAGTATTACTTACGAGCATATATTAAACCATTTTTTATGGCTCTAGCTCTTATAGTCACCGAGATAGGCCAATGAAACCAAGTCTAACATTTTTTATCGATAATAATGAAACGGAGCAAGATATCGAAAAAAAATGATAAACTTGTACTGAGTATGTATCAGGAATATCTATAGTCTAAAAATTTAGGTCTCCAGCTGCGTTCATACAGACGGGCGGACGGACAAACGGACATGGCTAATTCTACTCAGCTCTTGTCGTCCTGATCAAGAATATATACACTTTATGGGGTCGGAAATGCTTCCTTCTGTCTGTTACATACATTTGCACAAAACCATTATTCCCTTTTTACCCATTTTCAATGGGTTCAGGGTATAAAAATATAAAAATGCAATTCTAAATTGTGAAAAAAAATGTTTTTGAAAATGTGTAAAAGGGTAGGGATTTTTTTACCAAAAAAAAATAAATAAATTTTTATTTTAATTATACCTATATTTTTCATCTAGAGCCAGCTATGGATCTTAACAATTTTAATAGGACAATAAAATTGTTAGCACTATCTTTTTCTTTATTCCAAGTTTCAAGTCTCTAACTTCAACAGCCGCGAACTAAATTGCTTTCATAATGGCAAACGGACAGACGGACGGACCACAAGATGGACACTGCACAAACCCAATATACTCTTAGCTTCGTGAACGAGTATAAAAATACCTGAGCAGAGCCACCTTATATTGCCGCTGGTCAAAAACTTTCTGCTTGCATAGAACTGCTCAAGCTGCACTTTGGCAACGTGGCAGCCTTACAAAAAACTTGAAACTTGCTATAAATTGATTTACTTGGCACAACAATAATGAGTGCAAACATGAGCAGACAAACACACACGCACACAGTCCAACACACACACGCACACGTAGTTATACACAAAGTATACGCACTGTTCAGGGCCACTGACGCAAGACGTGCAGAATATTAGCAAGAAAATTAAAAGAAAATTTTCCATAAAATGTGCAAAAGTATGCGAAAGTTATTAAGTGCATACAAAGTAGAAAAACATACAGAAACCCACACACACACACTCATAACCGACACAACATCGATGCAGAAAACTTTCTAATCACGTGTTCAAGGCAGCAGTCGAAGTTGTATTACTTCCTGGCAAGATGTTGGGTGCTCGCCTCGCTTAGCCTCACCTCACCTCAGCTCTTACTGCCCCTTGCAAGACACTCTCTTATATTTCACAAGTTTTCCATTTAAAATATAAACACATGCTTGATTGGAATTGGGCAGTTAGAAAACATCGAACTGCAGCGCAGTGGAAAGAAAATCTGTTCGGCATTTTGATAAATTGTTAAAACATTTTTATGTTTTTCTATGGGCTACCCCAGCAACAAAATCGGTTTTAGTATACATTTTAATTGCTGTTATTATACGGTCAGCAAAAAGGCAAATTAAGTGGGCCTGAGCGCAAAATGGGCCGATGTGGCAGGTACACTGCTGCGTATACGTAATTTGTATTTTACGCTGTTATTGAAAATCAATCAGTGCGAAAACTATTTGTGCCTATTAAGTTGAGAGGCAAACATTGCAAAAATATCACATCCAATAACACTTCAACAATATGTACAATATGTACACATTACAATTGTAAGAAAATTAGAATGTTTTAATATAGAGTAGTCGACTAGGAGTTACCTTACACCCAGCTCTAAAGTACTCACCTCACACACCTGGGAAACATTTTCTGGTGTTTATTTTAACTAGGTACGCAAAAATGAGGATAATTTTGAAGGAAGATAACTCAGGGCTTTTAAAAACTTATTGACGAAACGGGTGGGTTAATCTATTTGTCCGAAAACTGACTCGAACCAAACAGACCGCCAAATGTAGATTGTAAACAACTCTTGATCTAACACAACAATTTTATATACCCTTTCTATTACTTACTTTAATTTGAATTAAAATACTATGCTATGCATTTGTGCACTTAATATCCTCGAATAAAAAGTAAATTTTTATTAAATTAAATATTTCAAAATAGGTTACACGCAATTTATAGAAAAAAAAAACATTTCAAATCAACTTTAACTGCTCACCAATTATATTTCACCTGGAGCAAAAGTCCCTTGAATATAAGGGAATTGCATATATTTTTAAGCTACATCAGAACTCTCATGAGATTTTGCACACATTTTAACCAAACAAATTTTTTTTCGAATTTTTTTCTAATTTTCAACCCAAAGCTCAGCGCACATAACTCACAACACCTGGGATCCACACACGCACACCCAAATACATGGGCACGACGAAACGCCAAAAGTGCCGCAAATGAAAAATGCAAACGGAATTAAATTATAGTCAGTAACGAAACAGCCAACAAAAAAATCAACACATATATGAAAAATGAAGAATATATATAGCTCCAAACTAAAAAAGTTCAAACAGGCGGCGCATAGTTGGCAACCAGGGCCGCGTTCTCTGTTACTTTGCGAAATTAAATCTGAGCGGAAGCATGGCAAGCACATAGACACACATTTTCACACACACACACACACTCTCACACACACACGACTGTAATGATGCAGCAGCTGCGCTTAGATTGCATTAAGTGGGCGGCTCTGGGTGCTGCTTGGAGGCGCTGCAGCCGCCTGCAAAGGCAACGCCAGCTAGCAAAATTTTTAATTTCCGCGCAAAAATCACAAAACTGGCAAATGGCAAAGCAAAGGGGCAGCCAAAATGAAAAAACTACTAGAAAAACAAACTAAAACAGCGCACAACGAAAGGTGCAAAAAATGTGAACGCTTTCGCGCACATTAATGAAACGCGCTCATGTGAATACTGGAGAGCACACAAGCTCGAACAAGGAGTGCTAGGACTGCCAGGAGTACAAGGAATGAGTTTACCCAGCCGCACACAGTTCGCAGAGTGCAGCAGTGTCCACCGAATTGTTGAGGATGTGTTCAGTTTGCACAAAATATTAAAGAATTATAAGAAAAAGTAGTCAATGCTGTTGAAATACGGGTATTGAATTTGTTTATCAACACAGAACTTACTATTTTCATAATTAACAACATTATATTTAAAACTTTTTGACCTTATACCCATCGATTTTGGGATAGTACATCATATTTCAGTTAGTATATAATATAATACATCAATTTAAACGTATATGTTCTCTAATCTGGATAATCTCCTCTTTTCGTGGCGTCCGATTAAAGGTAGGGAGTTCAAATTTGTATATCCATTATGTTATATTCTTACTAATTATAATTATAATAACTTATCTTAATATACCATATTTATTGTTTTATTAACTTTTTAATATTTTTATTAAAAAAAAGAATAAAACTTTGCAAAAGGGTTTCAAGAAACGCTTAATTTAAGACACAAAACCCTGCTCTGATCCAATTTAAATTTATTTGATTAGTGACTTTTGAATGAGATAAAAAATAATAACCAAGCCAATTATTTGTGGTTACGAACTCTCCAGTTTGCTGCAAATTCTTTTTGTGCAAATATTACACATACGACCAGTACGTCACTAATTAAAACATCATATGTAATTTCAGATTTTTTTTCAGTCCCTTTATATTTCTCTCTTCCTCGTTTTACTTTCTGTTGCTCACCCTCTCTTGTTGCATTAAAATTAATTTTCGTATATTTTTATTCATTTTTTCCTCTCACTTGTCAGGTCAAAAGCTTAGCGCTAACTACAAAAAACAAAACCATAGAAAAAAAGAGTAAAGCTCTGGGAACAAAACTTCGCTGCTGGCTGTAATTGGACTGCCTGCCCCCTGCACGGTCCGCCCACCCGAAGGTCCCACAATATTTGTCCTTTTTAATAAAAATAATATTTTTACAGTGCTCGTTACCTTAACAATGTCCAAGTCCGTCGCCGAGCTCCACCACGGTTGAAGTGTGCGCAAAAAAGGCTCAAATAACCAAGCCAACATTTTTGCCAGCCATCCAACAAGTTAAAAGTTAATGAGACAACATAACTTTTGCGGTCAACTAAATGAGTAGTCGTAAAAATATTTCCAAGCACGAGGGTCAGTTCATCAGTGGCTCCAAATTATACAAATTAAATTGTTTAATGAAGATTGAAAAATCGAATGCATATGAATATCATGTTTCCGAACTAATCTATTCTCATACAAAAGAGTTTTTAAACTCGTCCTTATTGCCTGATAAAGGCGAAAAGGGCCAATTACCTTACTTTGAAAACAAAAATTTC
Source organism: Drosophila colorata (assembly GCA_035041545.1). NCBI lineage: Eukaryota > Metazoa > Arthropoda > Insecta > Diptera > Drosophilidae > Drosophila > Drosophila colorata. Next base: position 1,927,742 of record JAWNLD010000233.1, read on the forward strand.
TATATTCTATATTATTCACAAAAATTGAGAAAAAGAACAAGTTGGTTTTTACATTTATAACATAAAAATTGTATTCAAGCTGCAAAAGAATAGGTTCACAAAGATATTGAAACTCATTACCTAATATTGCCTTAATTTAAAGTTTTTATGGTTTGAATACTATTATGCATATTCAGTACCAAGTTTTGGCTTTAAAAATATTGAAAGATATTTTCTTAAAAGGCAAACGTTGAATAGCATTCACTTTATTGTATAATCCTTTCTCAAACCATTTAAATTAAAATAAATTTGTGTAGCTTTATTTTACAAATATCTTCTAATTGCCTAAAAACTTAACATAGTCAAACGGTTTTTCTAGATTTTAGGAAAAGTTAAATTATTAGAAAATAAAATAGAAAATTCAGTTTTCAGATATACACATGTATGTAGCATATTTAAATGTGCGTTGCATTAAAATAAAAACATTAGACAGAAATTCAGAACTTTACTGACAAGTCTCGACATACTTACCATGCAAATATGCCACAATTTGCGGCGCTGTGGGAGTGGACGCTCGCCACCATCATGTTGTAATCAATGTTCTCATGTGCGGCTCAAAAATTAAAACATTTGCGAAGAGAGAATCATAAAAAAAGGATAGAGGTGGCAAAAAAAAAAAAGTTGCACAAAGTTGCGAAATGTTTGTTAGCACAGGAAACGAGAGCGACGCCTGCAACTTGTGTCTTACGTTGTGTTAACATTACAAAATTTATGTGATATGCACACTGCCCACCCTTATCCTATGGGCCAGCATCAACCATTAATCAGCGCTACCATGCCACACACTTGTCACTCAGGCGACGCTTATCACTTGGTCCATTGAACGCTCGCCGCGTCTGGCATAAATATCACTTAAATCAGTTGACTTAGCGACGCGAGCTACAAGACGCGAGACGGACATAGACCCGCAGCTGGCCAGGACATATCAACTTGTAATTGTGACAATTGCTGTCAACAAAGCGCAGCGACAAGCCCCATCAGCTGCACAGGCAGCTCCAAGCACAAGCTCCAACCTCATGCGCCAGAACAAGCCCAGCCAGACGACGGACTGAACGACTGCTTAGCCAGAGAACTGTGCGACCTTTTCTCTCCGCCTCTGTCTCGTTTGCGATGACAATTTTTTGACAAAATAAGATAAATGAGTTGTTCATGTATGCCATATGAACCAGGGTTGTTTAAAAATCGAATGCAGTTTGTTTTCTTGTATAATACATGTACAAATATATAGAAACAACTAGGAAACAACAACCTTCAGACTAAAACATTAGAATATTCTAAATAAAACTTTCAAATTAAATTTAATTAATTTTAATTTATTCTTGATATGCTATGATATGATCTCGATAACATTTTTTTTTTCTCACATAATAATTATATAAATATGTGGAAGCAACTGAAGAAAAACAGCCTTCTCTCCACAAACGTTAGATTGTTCCATAATACATTTGTAATGAATTTGATAATAGTTATTTTAATTGATTTTAAATTATTATATATATGATATGATGACAAACATTAGATTGTTCTAAATAATACTTTCATAATGACTTTGATAAAAGCTAATTTAATCTGTTTAAAATCTACAGTAAACGAAATCATGCGGAGGATCAATCAGAACAATCAATCATACATATGTGAGTCGGCACGATTTTAAATCGTGAATCGGTGCCGTGAACGACACATTTACCCGATGAGTGTTTTAAATTGATGTAGTTTTTTTTTATTTTAAATTTTTTATATTTATTAAATATTTATTTACAATAAACAGTCGACAAAACGAGTGTCAACGAATATGTATCAAATAAAAACAGCCCTACTCGAGCTAACAATCTAGTGGCTAAAGCTATCAAGCCCTACAATTGCTGATATCAGATTTTGTGGCGAAGGATATTCGATTTAAGATATGAACAATTCCGAATTATACAATTAGTTGGGCATTTCGCACTTTACGCAAAAGGAGCCTGCTTCTTTGTTCATAACGTGATCTTCGCCACTAGCGCGTATTTCTGTCTGCAGTGATATTAAAAAAAATCAAATATAAGAATAGATAGGTTTATATAGTTTAGACTTTTTGCCGTTTTCCAACCGTTTCGAATAGCTATAGAGTATGCAGAGTGCATGATATATGATCCTTTCACATTCTCTTAGCTCTTTTCGCGCTGACGAGAGGAGGCGTTGTGTGCTGTGTGGAAAGTGCTCGTGATAAAATGGCGCTTACTATAAATTTTAAAGCTAGACAAAGTTATTTAAAAATCATTGAGCTGCTCGCAGTTCGCAGTTTGCAGTTGGCATCCTTTCCGCTGACCACCAGCTCCTTGCCGCGCTCATTTACAATAAATTCGCGATTTCGGTTCGGTTCAGTATTCCACTTTTTTTTTACTGTGTGCGCTTTTCTACTCTGCCTTTTGCTTGTTTTTTTGCACCATTGACTAAGCCAAACAAAGTCTGATGCTCGAATTTATTATGCTCACTCCAATTGCCGGCTCGACTCGGGGTTTTTGTCTTTGCTCGCGTAAACATTTTTTTTCTTTTTTTTTCGTGTTTTTTTTAATTTTTTATTTTTTTTCTTCTGGTTTTGCCTTTTTTAATTCAATTTATTTTTGGATTTATACGTATTTATGCACATGGGATTCATTTCCGCTTACGGTTTCTAACTTTTCGCGCGAAAAAAAAAAGCAAAAACTCATTTTTTGCTGCTGTATTTTTGGCGCGTTTTAATGAAAATTGATGCTGCAAAAGTGCGCAAAGGTTATTGGCGTGTCTAAATTAATGTACGGATGTTGTATATTTGTTGTAAATTGGTGCTGGGCCACACCCATGCCTCTCCCCTAATGCCCTGAAGCGTCAGAGCCAGCACCAGCATCAGCACCTGCATCTGCATTGTGTTCAATAAAATTTTGACATTTCTTAATTGAATTCCGCTGCACAAGTTCGCCGCGAACTCAAACAAAAGCCAACAAACCAAAAATCAAATTACAACAAAAGTCAGCGCGCAATGAAATTTTCCACAACATACACACACACACACTCTCTCAAATACGTGGTTAGCTTGTATGAAGCGAACTTAGCGCTGGCATCCACATCCAAGTCCAGGCACTCGCACACACATACATATGCATACCTGATCGGCAAGGAGGCAAATTTTATAACTTCATTAAATAATTGCATGCCAAAATGCAGCAAAAACCGCAAAGAGCCGCCGCCCAGACGCAGACGACGTCCTGGACCTGAATCCTGGAGTCCTGTTCCACAGTTGCCCGAAAACTTTACCGGGGCGCCAACTGGCAAAAGACGACGGCGTGAAGAAATCGCAACCAAGCCCAGCCACGTTCATAACTTACCTGTCGTGTGTTGCGAGTGCTCAAATATTGAATTTTTGGATTTTCTATTGAAATTTCGTTGGCCTTGTGTGTGGGCGTGTTGTGTGTTGGGTCAGCCTTGGGCAAATGAGGCACCAGTTACAATACTTGTACTCAATTAGGCGTTATACACCCACGCGCGCGTGTGTGTGTGTGTGTGTGTGCCTTTTGAGTTTGAAATTGTGGTGAATGTTACGAGCTAAAAGGGAAAGCTACAAAACATGAGAACCAGCCAAGAGAAATGTACAGCTAAAGAATCTATTTACATACTTCTCACACAACAACAGCTTTTACCACACTTTCGATATCCATTTTTCAGCAGCATCTTTCTTCTACTTCTCATTGCGGACGGCAGTACGCGCTAGTGGCGAAGCACCACGTAGTGTGGAAACGCTTTTCGACAATAGTTAGTAAAAATCCGAATTTTTTGTGCCTTTCCAAAAATAGAATTATTTGCGATCGGATAGCTTTCTGAAACTTTGTGGACTTATTCCCTATCATGAACCAAGAAACTTTTGTTCTACGACTATTGCAAAAAACCGCTAGTTTGGCGGGAAAACGCTAAAAGCCGCTGAGTGTACGTGATTTTGTGTATGTGTGAATGAGTTCAAAAGGGTTGAAATGTATGTTACAAAAGCTCGTTCAGGGTATCTACTCGTCGAACGTTCCCGACTAGAGCACTCTTAGTTGTTTACTCTTATGACAGATATAATTTCTCACAAGATGTAGAACGCATAGAAGAAGACTTCTCCGCCTCCTTAGACTATAAATATTACCGATCAGTGTTCGCTGCCGTGTCGATTTAGCCATGTCCGCCTGTGTCCCTGTTAATTTGTATGCAAACTAGCCACAGTATGGACAAAATCTTTTTGCAAGCGGATTACCCAAATTTTTAGCTGCTGCTAATTTTTGAACAAAACATTTCGTGTTGAGTTATCATTAATCCTGTTATATCACTAAAGAAAACACAGTCAATTTCCAGTTCTCACTGGTGGCTCCGAGATTATTGATTGAACCAACATGTGTTCTCATTAAAAGCAGAAGATTAAATGTATTATATTATTTAATAGTTCAATGCACAATGCGAGCTCATGAGTCAGTTACAGTGATTGACTTTAGCTTTACAGGAATTTATTATTATCGCATTTACAACATTTACAAGTTGATTAAATCAAATGCAAATAGCATATTATCTTCTGCAATTATTGCAATTATATTCTCCCTTAATTTCAATATTAGTTATTCAGTTAAACAGCCACTTAATATATTTAATTTGCTGATGATTTTACGAAATTCACACACAAATTCAGACTGCGCCCAGTGAACTGTGTGTTTATACGTGTAGCCTGTGGCACTCATTAGCTGTATTATGTACATTCACACCCCCACATAAGTACTTACACACGAATATTTATGCCACATGTTTTCACACCTGCTCGGCTTTGGTTTTGGTTTCTGGTTGCTGCTCGCTGGTTATTTGGCGGCACTTAATTGAAATATTAAATAAGCCAATTAAAATTAAAATTATGGCTGCATTATGCCACGCTCCCTGCTACCCAGAAATCGATGGCAGACACACGATAGCCGCCCGAGCCGCGGCATTTATTGAAAATTACTGAAAATGATTTTAAAATTTCAGTTGGCGCAGCAACTGCGACGCATGTGCGACTGTTGATAATTTGTAAATTATTGCATTACTGATAAAACGTGCAGTGGACGTATTTTTCAGTGCTCAATTCAATATTAATGAAGTCGATAAACAGTTTGAGGTTTAAGCTGGGCTACTTTCAATTATCGCACAATTTGCTGGCATATTTTTTTAGGCAAATTTAAGGTCTGCGGGTGAGCAACCAGCGCTGTCCTTCGTTGTCCTTTGTAAACATGTTGACAAAACAAACCCAGGAAGAACTTCTGCCGCCGCCCGCCGCTTATCATAAATGTCATGCGGCCGCAGAGCAACAATAGCTTAATTTATAATTAAATTAATTGTTGTAATTACTTCATTAGCGTTCACTTTTACCTATTCCAGCAGTTCATTAGGCTCAGTTCCTCGGCTCCATTATGGAAACTCTTGCGTGTTGTTGCGGTTCTTGGTGTTGTCGTTCTTGTTGCTTTTGTTGTTGCTGCCATTTGCTGTCTATGTAAATGACATCAATGCGACACCAAATTACACAATTAGGCAACATTAACGTTTAATGCGTTATGTTTACGTTTTGTTTACCTGCTCCATTGTGCACCCCTCTTAGACTCACCCTCAAAAGTGGCGCCTGGGCACGCAGGTCATAAGTACAATAATCGATTGTTAGCTAATAGAATTTCTTAGCGTTATATATTAGTGGTTATTAATTTGGGAGTTATGGATATTATTGGATGTTTCCTTGGGAGCTCTTTGGCCATTTGCTGCTCCTTAAATACATTTTTCGTTTTGGCTAAATGGGTCCTAAAATGTTTGAGTAATGGGTGGATTAATTGGTTATTCGGTGGAAAACTTGGTGGCTAGAATAATGTAAGCTTTTTATTTTTATGCTGCATAGTGCGAAAGGTTTGATTATTTTTGTGCGAACCAAAAAATATATTATATTTAACTTAGCAGTAAAATAAAATAAAATTCTTATATGATTGTTTATCGATCCGAACCAATGGCTCGCTTTCTAACCAGATTTTTCTAATTTCTAAATCAATCAGTTAATTTTCTAATCTATCGAATTTATCACAAAATATGTCATTATTTTTTGTTTGTTTAAGAAGAAGAATTTACATATCTTTTAGCAAATTTCCTTAATGTTGCTGCAGGTCCGATAATAAAAATTAAATAGTCTCACGCTCAACTACAAATATTGGAGGCTTATACTGTATGATCGCCACCCAAGAGTTCGCACCCAAGTTAGTAATGCTTCAAGACTATGTCTTTATCCCAAAAACCATTTGATTTAAAAACAATGATAATTGATAATTATTCAGCTTTTTGCAAATTTTTTATTTAGCTTAAAATAGCTTAAGTTTTGTTTTTTTGTGAGGTACCTAATTGACACTTCATTTATTTTGGGATTTGGCTAATATTAAAATGAAATATTGGATTTTCAAGTTTCGAACCGGTTTGCAGTAACGGGTTCGCGGAATCCATCTCCATATTACCTGAAAATATAAAACAAAGGGACTTCCTATAGCGAATCGTGGCAGCTAAATAAAACAATCAAAAGACAAATAAAAAATACAAATTAGTAGGTGTTTCGCGGTTTTGCCCGTACCAAGTGTTTTTCATATACATATACATATACATAAATAATATTATATATTTGAAAATTTACGAAAAACATATTCGTAACTTAAATATATTATTAATGTGAGTTACTATGCATTAAAGTACAATTTTGTATTTATTTAATATTTAATACGCAATTAATAAGTTTTAACATCCTAATTTTATTACATACATAAAAAATATTATATATTTGAAAATTTACGAAAAAAATATTCGTAACTTAAATATATTATTAATATGAGTTAATATGAATTAAAATAAAATTTTTAAATAACTTTATATTTAATATGCAATTAATAAGTTTTAACATCCTCAGTTTCTTAAGATCTCCAAGATCGTCGTTGTTTTATTGTTGGTTGGTTTTTTGAACATAGTAAAACAATGATTATTGTATCTAATGTATCTAATGATACTGCAGAACGATTACAGCTTATCCAATGGCCTTTTTGTGAATACTATCCCTTCAATTAAGAACTATTGGCCAGGTTAACCAAAACATCATAGGTATTTATGAAAAGCTGAAGAGAAAAACCCGTTACCTTTCCCCGTTTCCCAACCAACCAAACGCGACGAACAAATTCAAATCAAACAGAATCAACGCTGCCAGCGACGCGTCGCGACGTTGTCGTCGTTGTCGCAGCACCCCGAAGCGAGAACTCAACGAAGCGATGGCTTGCAAGCAAAGAGCGCCACGACTAAGAGAGCGTCGCAGCACAGCGCTCTCTTCTGTTGCGCACGCTGATGCGAACGTTGACGTCGTTGCGAGCAGCGCACGTGGCTGCTTTTCTTTTACCTTTTACGCAGCGCAAATGAGCAACAGTGGGAAATGTAAGGCAACACAAAAAATGTGCCAAGCGGCGCTGCCGGCGTCGTCGCGCCAAGAGAGCCTCAGCGAGTGAGTGCAAGAGCGAGAGCGCGTGCACGCGACGGCCATTTGGAGCTGTGCGAAAAATTTCACAAAATGAGCGACGCTCTTTTTTTTGCCAACGTTGCGCTGCCGTCAACATTTTCTTTGTGTTGCTTTTACCGGGCGATTCGTAAACAAATTCTGTGATTGGCTGGCAAGCGTTGTCGGCAGTGGGGCGGGGTGCGAGGGCATGCTGCCCGTGTGTACATGTGTTAGTGTAGTTTTTTGCGCCACGTTTTCTTATTAACGCGTTTTTGTTATTGGGTTTGGGGGTGCGGCCGCCAACTGGCGCAGCAGCGCAGCCAGCGTCTGCGTGTCGACTTTTTTCGCATTTGCTGGCAGCGTCTGTGTGTGAAAATGTGGAAAATTGCCTATGCGCACCCAACTACAACCACAGCAAAAACGGCAACAACAACTTTACGAAATGAGTGTAATGAGCGTGGCAGAGCGAGTGCCAACTACATCGGCAGGCTGTCTCCCTCTCGCATTACACATACGCCGCGTTATCTATGTATGACGTATGCAGCTGTTGTTGTTGCCATTGTTGATGTTGTTGTTTTCTAACTGCGTCGTCGCTGGCGCCGTTGGCTGTTGGTTGGCTGCGGCTGCGGCTGCGGCGGTGTTAATGTTTTTGCGTGTTTATGTTAATCGGACAGAGCTGGCAGAGACGCCAGCATTCTTAACGGCAGCATCGGCAGCGTCAGTCGCAGCTGCTGCACTGCTTGCTTAGATGACGCCTATTTTGTAAGCTGCCCCACCCGCCACACACACACACACACATACACACGCACGCACACACACAAAAGCATATAAGTGCATGCATGCACATACATTTACATACACATGTATGTATGTACATTTGTGTATATTTTTGCGTTGTTTTTTATGCATTTACTAGGCAGCATTTTGATTGCATTTTTTCCTCTTTTTTTAGTTTCTGCGTCTCTACGTAATGAAAAATTGTGTACCGCTGTGGAGGCTTGGTTGAAGCGAGATAGCCAGCGAACAATTTTTTTTTTAATTGCAATTTTTCATTAATTAAAATTTGCTTAGTTTGCATTTGAAAGTTTTTATTACTGTCGTTCCTCTTTGGGTTCTGGATATACAACGGAAATTTGTATGGATTTATTGTGATTGAAGGTTCAGCAAATTGAATGTGTGTCTATGTGTGTGCGTGTGTGTGTGAAAAGTGATAAACTGGTTGCATGTGTAAGTGAAATGGACAGGAGCAAAGTTAAACGAATAGCGCTTTGAACGTTAAAACTCAAACTGTTGATGCAATTACTGTTCAGGCTATACAAACTAGAATTTTTGAGAATTTACGAAGCAATCATTCAAATATATTCCAATGGCTTTTTGTTGAAGCCCCCTCCAGAATATATAAATATTTTATAATATTATTTGAATTGTGGAAAATATGTATTAAATACAAAATATAAATATACATTTGCTTGACATGTTTGTATGTATATAAAAGTTTGCAGTTATGGAAGATCTCTTAGATCGACACAGATGCCTAAAAGAAGCTGATCTTGAATATGGAATTTTTTTAACAAATGCAATTCTTTAGCCCTGTTATATCGAAAAAAAATTAAAGTTATTAGTGTCATCATCATTACCAAGAGAAACTATAAACTAAACATTCATTTAAAACTTCAGAAATTTTATAAAATTTTAACAGCACATTATTGGAAAACACCACAAGATGGTTTCTTAATTACCTATTTATTTATTCTTTAGTTATCCGACGCTTTGAAATCTTTTAGCTACTCTATTCTCTTATCTCCTCCGCATCTCTCCATCTTATTTTTGCATTTCTTTCATGCAACGTGTTGTCCACTAATTTGTGTGCTACTTTTTATGTCGAGCTGGCGGCAATTAATGATATGGCCACAGCCACATCAAATGACAGGCACTCGGAATGTATCCCCAAGCAACTACACACACACACACACTCACACACACACCTGCAGGCATATGAACCCCAACTCCTGCTGGTGGTATTCGACAGCCAACCAATGCATGGAAAACGCATTGCCCCAGCCAGAGCCCCACAGACCAAAGTCAAAAAGTGCGTGGCTCAACAGCCCACACACATAAACGCAAACACACACACACGCACACACACAATCGTACAGAGAGATGGGCAAGAAACGGAGAATGCGTTGAGCTGATTGGTGGAAAGCAAAAGGACGAGAAAAAACTCTAACACATAGCCGCCGCTGCACATGATGGGTGAGAGAGCTGGCAGCTGGAAGCTAGGCGGGGGCTGTCGACCACAACAATACAAAAGTCAAATTAGTGGAAAATGCAAATGCGAATAAAAAACGCAAAGCGAACGGCACAAAAAATGGCACTAGAAAATATAGACATAGCTGCGTTATATACCACACCAATAGATAGACAGAGAGAATGAATGTGAGTGAGCAAAAGATAATAGAGAGCACAAAAAGGCAATGCGAAAACTGCAACGAGGCATTTTCAAAAGTGTTGGCACAAAAAATTATATTATAATTACACATTGCATTGCAAACTGGCTTTGGGTAGGCAAAAGTGTAGTCTGATTTTAGGCGTTATGCGTTTTCCTTTATTTGTCGGCCGGCGATTTAAAATATGTGTTTACCTCTGGTACTGTTAACACACGTTTTTTTTTTTAATTTGTTTTTTCCATTCCATTTCATTCTTATTTAGGGTTTATATTCTTCCTGAAAAAGCGGTAGGTGATCTACCGAATTGTAGTCATAACAAAATTAAGTTTAAATTGCGATGAAAAGCATAACCATTGAATAAATTACTGAATTAAACATATGGCACAAATTTCGATCATTCCAAAATTGCACACAAAAAATCAGTGAAAGCAAATTGAGTTATGCACAGGTTGCCGAAGATTAAATGCCCCTCCTGACTTTGTTTGTCTGTATTTTTATACTACTTACACTCTATTTTCTTATAAAAACAAGATTTTTAACCGTTATCCCTATAGTAGTTATATCATTTATTGGTCATAAGTTAGAGAACAGTGACGGTCACGATTGCTGAGTTTAGTAAAGATGACTCGAAAAACACAAAAGTTTTTAAGCAAAAACTTTTTTCATAACGATAACTTTACAATTCATAGACAAGTTTGTGTAGAAAGTATATTTGTATATCAAGGATATAACAATTAAATATACCTGCTTTTGCTTGAAGTGAATGCCTTAAGAATACAAACATGTTGTATGATAAGTATTTTACATATTTTCATATTTGCATATAATTCAAATTTAAATGCATATTTGCGTTGTATTCATTATTATTTGGAAATAAACCAAATACATTTTTTTTAATCCCAAATTTGTTGACACAACGAAAGCATTAGCTCCAATGATAATATATTCTTAGAAAAGTATTGTGCATACCTAAGTTGCGCTTTTATATTGCTTATTCTGTGTAGAACAAATATTTAAAAGGGGAATCACATACAAAATGCAGACGCAAAATAAATGCCATAATTTCGCAAAAAGCCGCACAAAAATCGTATCGAAAAACCGCATAAAATAAGAATTGAGTGTATTCAATTATAAATTATTGGCGACTTTTTTTTCATCCACTAAATTGTGTGTTACTTTTTCTTTCGAGCTTGCAGCAATTAATGATATGGCCACAAAGTCACAGCCACATCAAATGACAGGCACTCGGAATGCATCCCAAAAGCACCTACACACACCTGAACACACAGCTAAAACCCAAACCCACACACAACCCCCACAGCCAAGCAATGCATAAAAACGCATTGCCCCAGCCACAGCCTCCAAAGACCAAAGTCAAAAAGTGCGTAGCCCAACCGCCCAACAACCACACATATAAACGCGAACAGCCACACACACACGAGAAGAATACGTTGACCTGATTGGTGAAAAGCAGAAGGACGAAGAAAATCTCTAGCATATAACCGACGCTGCATGTGATAGGTGTGAACCTGTGGAACATGAGGAAGCTATTCTGGATGTCGACCAAAATGAGGCATTTTCAAAAATGTTGGCACAAAAAATTATATCATTATTAAACATTGCATAGTTGGAAGTGGCCTTGTGTTCGCAAAAGTGTACTCTGATTTTAGGCGATATTCTATACTCTATTCACATCGTGAAAAATGGTATATTGGTTTTGAACGATGTTCGTCAAGCTGTTCATTCATCTGTCCGTCTAAACAAAATTTTTTCCGTACCCTTGAGGCTAGAGTCTAAAAAATTTGAATATATTCTTGAATATACCCGCGTCAAATAAATCGCTAAGATTTTGTGGCAATGTCCAGTGGGGGCGTGGCAAATCGCATACAATGTACCTCTCACAGTTTTTTAATAAGAGTCACAAAATGTTGCACGTTCAAAAAATGCGAATACCCCCATAAATTGCAAAACCGTTTTGACCGTTTTCGATTGTTTTGAAACTGTTATTCCACAGGGTATTGTGCAGTCTGTTACAGCAGACAGCAAAACTCTCACTTGATTCTTCTTCTTTTTAATTGTATCTTGTGTTTTTTTGTCATTTCAGTTTCGCATAAAGTCAATGTCGTGTTGATTTTTGTTAATTTCATTTCATGCCGCACGTTTTTAGGCATTATGTGTGGCTTTTTTCAGTCCGTTCCACTCTCTTCATCAATTGCTTTTTTTACTCGATTTTTGCGTGTTACCTTTTGTGGGAAATTCCAGCACCCCGACACGGCTGCTTTTGCGTTTTATATATGATTCTTCTTATATTTTTTATATATTTTATTTTGAGCTTTCATAGTTTTTCTCTTCAAGGCAAATATTGCCCTGTAAATTTACGCATGTAAAAAGTTAATTAAATATAAACAAAAAAGTTGTTTTGCATGCTTATAATTTTAGTTCAAATAAAGCTTAAAGTATTTAAATCTTTCAATATGGGCAATAAAATCGAGTCAAATTCTTAGTATTAATATTTAGCATATTGTAATCCAAAAGAATTTGTTGTCAATAATTAATTCATCTGAATAGCAATAAAGAAAACTCCTTAAAATCAAAGCACAACAAAGTAAAATATAATGTATATATTTCTTAGAATTTGCTTACACTTTATTATTTATTTTTATTTTCACTCTGAGAAATCTTTCGCCGAAGCAAGCGAGTTTGCATTTTTAAATAAGTTGCTTAACTTTCTTGTATTCAACGTTGATAAGAATTTAAATACAACTGACATTGTTATCTATTTAAGTCTGTCTAAACAAAGCAGCGTACGTTGACGTACCCCCTTCTATTCATTTTTTTTTTGTATATTTGTCTGTTAATTAGAACTCATTATTCAATGTGTTTATTTGTTTTTGACGCGAAGCTTATCATAAGCTATAAGTTGACTGTGGTGGCTTGTTCAGAAGCCATAGGTAATAATTATTTAAGCTTTAAGTTACACAACTAAGTCAATCGTAAAAACCATGGCCCATAATTCGGCTTCGTTTACTCGAATGGCATAAGTTTTTTATTTGTCTAAATATATTGAAATAAAGTAAAAGCGCTCAATATATTAAGAATTTTAATCTTTAACAGCCTATTCATAATGGTGATTATATTTGTATTAAATATTTTATGAAATACAAAAATTAAAAAAACCACATTTAGTGTCCCGAGAATTTCTTACATAACATATTAAGACATTAAAACTCGATTTAATTGCAATTGCATACAAAAGTGCATAAGGGTCTGCAAGGAAAGTTTTATAATTCCAAATTTATATTAAGTAGATAATGTGTATCGGCAATTTGTACCGCGTAATTCTTAAACAGCCCTCGCCCCTGCTGCCGTTAGGCAATGTTAATTTCAGCTCTTATCAGTCGTCATTCATTCAAGTCGGGAAAAACAGCACTACGGCAGTCTTGAAATTATTGCGATGGTTACAGCCAAGTTCAAAATTGACTGCAATTGGAGGTCGAGGTGAGGTAACATTTTCCGTTATATTTGCACAAGTGCAGCCCACAATCATTGAAATAGAAAATTATACTCAATACAGAAAGCGAACGAAGCGTATGCGGAATGTGTCGACAACTTTGTTTTATCAACTGCTGTCGCATTTAATAGCAGCACAATAAAGCAGAGTGTTGGTGAATTTGGCTATGGCTTTGACTTTGCTTGTTTGTCTGAGCCATATCGTATTAGTCGGGGGCGGCATTCAATTCTCGCCCAGTTAAGTGCTGGCATCTAAGTCGAAAGGTCTAGTCACAATGTTGAGCCGTTGCCTAATCTTCGTCAGCTGCCTGCTGTCGCTGCCCGCCGTTTGGAGCTACTTTGAGGGCTGCGATAACGCCTATACGCTGAACGTGGGCAACGCCTACGTCGAGTCGCCCTACTACCCCAATAACTACCCAGCGGGCACCTCGTGTCGTTACAAATTCACGGCCCCCCTCGATCACTATATTAAGATACAGTGCACCATTAATTTGCCATCGGTAAGCGGCTTATTGGCGCCCATTGCGTCTGCGTTTTGATTGGTCACACGTACCTCTACTAGAACAATGGCCAGTGCAGCACGGACAACTTTTGGCTGGACAGTGAGGGCGATTTGTTAATGCGCGGCGCCGAGAACTTTTGTGGCAGCGGCACCTTCAACAGGGAATCGCTCTTCACCGAGCTGACCTTTGCCTACATCTCGACGAGCACCAACACGGGCAAATTCAAATGCACCCTGACCGTGCAACCACAGAACTGCAACTGTGGCTGGTCCGCCACTCCGCGCATCTCCAACGGACAACAAGCCTCGGCCAATGAGTATCCCAGCATGGTAGCGCTCAAGGATATCACTAGCACCCTGTCCACCTTCTGCGGTGGTACGATTGGTGGGTACCAACACATCAAGACTTTAGCACATTAAAGGTAGTGTTAGTTATAGGAATTGGACGGACTCCTCAAAAGGCCATGAGTCTAGAATACTACATAGTTACAAAAAATCAACAGCTACCAACTTATAGATAGTCCGGTTTCAAAAATATATTCCATCTTATATTTAAAGCGTTAAAAAAAATCTTAACACTTCTAGAGGTAATCTCTTCAAGAAAGACAAATTAACAGTGAAATTAAGTTAATAGCCCGAGAAAACTCCTACACTCAAAAAACAAAACGCTCTAAATTTAAAAAACAAAGCTTCACAACAAATATTACCGGTAAATTTTAAAGTAGGAAATTTGTCGGTCTTAAGGGCGATTAAAAAAAATTGTTTGAGTGTATGCAAACATTACAGCATGCTGCTGGGTAACCGCAAAAAATATTTCATATAAGTTATCTACCTAACGCAACATTTTTGGCATACCTGATACCAAAAACTTTAAGAAGTCCTAAAATTCTTTGCACACTAAACACATCTAGGCTTTGACACATTTATATACCCTGAAACCGTTGAAAATGGGTAAGAAGGGTATCATGGTTTTGTGCAAATGTATGTAGCAGGCAGAAGGAGGCATCTCCGATCCCATAAAGTATATATATTCATGGTCTGCATCACCATGTTCGCTGATCTGTCTGTCCGTCTGTCAATAACGCTCTCCGTTTTCATATCATCGATAATTATCGGTTTTTGAACCGGTGTATTGAGCATATACCATTTGATTCAATATGTTCGGGTTTTAGATACCCCTACTCGCTCCAACTATAAATTAAAACGCAATTCAAGTACTATAGGCTTTCGCTTTGGCTTTGAATTGCTTTGAATGCTGTCAAGTATTGATCATTTCAAGCCGATCATACTTTTAGTTTATAAGTTATTGAAGAATTAATTTGCCATAGTGGGGGTTAAGCGCACCGCTGAGTGCGTTTATGTGAGTGTGTGATTATGTGAATATATCCTGCAAAAACTCGATTAATATTTTTTTTTATCATGACTTCCTATAGTTTATCGCAATCTGAATTTAAAAGTTTTTTTATTTCGATTTTTTAGATTTAAATCTCCTTCTCTTTTTTCAGTCTCTCATCGTCATATTGTAACCGCTGCCCACTGCACACTCCAGATTACCCAGGCCACGAACATTGTCGCTATTGTGGGCACCAACAATCTGCAAAATCGTAAGTTTAGCAAATTGCTAACTGTCAGATCGCTCCCTATACGCATTGCTTTTCCAGCCAGCAGTTCCTTGTACTACGCCCAGTATGCCATACAGCAGATGCTGCGCCACGAGCAGTACCAAAATGACCCGAATGTTGTGAATGATATCGCAGTGCTGACCACAGCATCCAATATCAAGTGGACTCGTGGCGTGGGTCCCATTTGCCTGCCGCCTCTGTACACGTGAGTGAAGCCCCGAATTGTATATCCCAGATATCTTGAACCAATTTCAATCTCCTTGCAGCTCCAATAGCTTTGCTTACGATACCGTCGATGTTATTGGCTGGGGCACCACCTACTTTGCCGGGCCCACCTCGACCACGCTGCAAAAGATCAATCTAATGGTGGCTGCCAATCAGGATTGCCAGACGGACTACAATGGCGTGGCCACCATCAATTCGGGCCAAATGTGCACTTATGACTATTCGGGCCAAAGTCGCGATTCCTGCCAATACGATTCCGGTGGTCCGGTCATCAAGCGTCTCTCCAAGCAGTTCCTTGTCGGCATCATCAGTTTCGGCAAGACTTGCGCCTCTACCGCCTACGCAATGGGCGTCAACACGCGCATCACCACATATGTCGACTGGATCCGCCAGAAGATCGGTAATTCCAATTGTCAAGTAACTATGTAAAAATATACTGTACAAATTTGAAGCAATTTAATTCTGAGTCGACGGAAAATTAAATAAAATTAAAACAAAGCAAGTAATAATCAAAATGAATTCTATTTATCAATTATAGTATAACAATTTATGCAAAATTTAAATCTGATTCGAATTAAAATTTTATAAACTCAAAACAAAATATGTAAAAATTAAAATCAATTTTAATCAATTTGGTGTTCAAATTTGATTTTTAATTACAAAAGGATTTAGCAATAAATGACTTAATTTTGGTAAGTGAAGGTGACAGCTCAGAATTTCCACGCCGTTGATCCAACGAACATAAAAGCTAAAAATAAAACTTCAAGTATCTAGCTATCATTATCGTCTAGCTGGCTTTATATATAAAAATATAATTTATTAAATAACATATTTTAAGAACATGGTATATACATAGTATATAAGATAATAAAATGATCATTATTCTTATTATAAAATTCTAATTTTAGCTATGAAAATTATTATAATTACTGTTATTTTTAGCTGGCCTTCACTAACACGAAGACATTACAATATTAATTTCGTTGTCTTGGATTTTCTCATTATTTGCTCGGGCTAACGATACCCATGCTATCCATTCAAAGGGTATACAATTTAATTGCTGATTTCATACCTTGAATATTGTTTGCGGGATTTGGACTTGTTTGCTGAAGATAACAAATCCTTCAACAGAAACAGTCAATACTCGTTTACCTTGAATGGCATTGACTCAATAATCTACTTTCCTCAGCTCAGCGACTTTATATATTATATATATTTATATTGCGGTTTGCCAAATATCGTATAAGAGCTGGCATTGCATCTGCTGCCGCTTGCAGTTGCTTTTTGTGAATCTTGGAATAATATTCGGTGAGTATGTTTAAGGCACGAGCTCTTCACCTGGCAATTCCGCTACTCCCACTGCTGTTGAGCATCGCAGAGTCCCAGCAGTGCAGCAGGCAGCACGATCTGCGGCCCAATCAGCCGCTCAACTTAACCAGCGCCAATTTTCCAAGAGCACTGCCAGCGGGCAGCAGCTGTCGTTACCTGCTGAAGGCACCTCCCAACCATGTAATACACCTGAGCTGTCGGTTCGAAGTGGTAAGTACTCGCACGGATATCTCTCCAGGCTGGCAGCTGCTTTGATCCCCGCCTGCTTTTAGTACCCCGACATTTGCCAGTCCAAGTTTCTCTTCCTCTCACGCGACGGAGACATGCAGTTTCGCGATGCCGAGCGCTATTGCCGCATGGGTCAACTGTCGCGCACCTCCAGCTTCCAGTCCTTGGCCGTGGCCTACCAGTCGAGCAGCGCCTCAACGAATCAGCGCGCCAGGCTCAGCTGCCAGGCGGTGGCGCGTCCCGTGCCCTGCGACTGCGGCTGGTCGCAGCCGACGCGCATCGCGAACGGCGTCGAGGCCACCAAGCACGAGTATCCCTCAATGGTGGGTCTGCGCGACGTGGCCTCCAATCAGCCCATATTCTGCGGCGGCAGCATTGTCAGTGCTCGCTTCATTGTGACCGCAGCGCATTGCACCGCCCAGCGCTTGGCCAGTCGTCTGCTGGCTCTGGTCGGTGATCACGATCTCAGCAGCGGTAAGTGCCCCGAACTTAGCTACCTATCTGGTCTTACCAACCATCATTTCCATTACTACGCAGCGAGCGAATCGATCTTTGCCCGCCAGTACGCCATACAAAGCATCATCAACCATCCGGCCTACAGCAGCATTGGAGACACGAATGATATCGCTCTGCTACAGACTGTGGCACCCATGGAATTTTCACGAGGAGTGGCGCCGATTTGCCTACCTTTTGGACAAACCCAACTGTAAGTCAATCCTTCCTATAAGACTAACCAGGTAGCTAATATCTAGCTTCAATCCACGATTTTCTCAATATACCATGTAACATGTAACGGACTAAAGCAGACATTGGGTATATCATACATTTTACCGATCCAACAATATTGGTCGATCTCAGAGAGTTTAAGAACTCAGAGCACAATCGGAAGCATTCATTTTGTACCTTTGACAGACTATCAAACGTACAAAAAAACAAGTTTCTCTAGAGCTCTAGAGCCACCCGACTAGTCGGGTGTAGCCGACTTGGAGATACCCGGAAACCTGCGGAGAGCTGTCGTTACATACATTTAAATCTCTTTGCATTCATGCACACATTCACAAAGTCACACACACACACAAACGCAAGCAGCAAGCTGCGCACCTTACACAATCGGCTGCGCTTGGCTCCACTAAGTAATTGAATAACTTCTAAACTAAGAGTATGATCGTTATGAAATTTTCAGTGCTTAATAAGAGCATCCAAATCTATGTACCAATGCGCTGGTATGTAGTATTTGATTTGCATATATTTTATATGGAGGCAAATGGGGGGAGGTATCCAAAATCCGAAAAATTCATAACCTACTTATTACTTACGAGCACATAATAAACTAAATTTGAGGGCTCTAGCTCTAATAGTTTCCGAGATATGTCAATAAAAATCTAAAATCGATTTTTATCGATAATAATGAAACGGAGCAAGATATCGAAATGATAAAATTGTACTGCGTATTGATTGGGAGAATCAATAGTCGAAAAGTTTAGGTCTCTAGCTTTTGTACTTTCCGAGATTGCCGCGTCATACAGACGGACGGACGTACAGACGGACATGGCTAAATCGATTCAGCTCGTTGTTCTGATCAAGAATGTATATACTTTATGGGGTTGGAGATGTTTCCTTCTGTCTATTACATACATTTGCACAAAACTGGCACAAAATTGGCAGATTATAGTTACCATATTTAACATTCTTATCACTTCTTTATAAGTTTTTATGCGTTCATCAAGCGTAGGAGCTTTTATCTTGAGTGGTCTTCTAAGTAAAACTATACAACTTTCATACAATTTAAAAAGCAAAATAAAAATCTTTGTAAAGCATATCTCGCTAGGGAAATACAGCAACATAAGAAGCACTTAACTGGGGTATACTATTTGTAAATAACATCACCTAATCCAGCTGTCAAGGGGTGCCAAAATTTTAACTCGACAAATCACATAATGTTTATCAAAAATGTCTTTAGGTTTATTATTTATTTTTTTGCTGGTTTAAGTTGCTTAAATATAGTATGTGAAATGTTATCTATTAAACTTTTCCACACTCTTTTCATTACATTAGCGGAGAAACCTACGAGATTATTGACATTGCTGGCTGGGGCACTTTGGGCTTTGGTTTTGCCAAATCGAATACACTACAAAAAGCCCGACTGATGACCATTGTGAATGCCGAGTGCAGTTCTCGATACAATGTCTCCATCGCCCCCAATCAGGTGTGCACCTACGATCACATGGGATTGGGCCAAGACTCCTGCCAGTACGATTCCGGCGGTCCCGTTATCCAGCGCCAGCGCTCGCGCATGTTTCTGCTAGGCATTATCAGCTACGGACGCGCCTGTGGCCAGCCCTACGGAATTGGAGTCAACACTCGCGTCTCGGCACATCTCAACTGGCTCTGGCGCTACTTGGGCGGCTCGACTTGTGCGCGGTAGGGCGGGTGGTGCATTTTATGGACTGCCATATGCTGGCAGCTGACAGCAGGCAGCTGGAAGCTCGACAATTGCTAGACAACTCTCTTGGTATTGCCCCTCAGGCATTTGCCACTTGAGCACCTTCTTCGTCTGCAGCTGCTCTGGCTGTGGCTGTAGCTGTGGCTGCTGCTTCTTCCGCTTCAGTTTGGCAGTCTTCAAGTGTTGACAAAAGCCTTAATTTGCATTTAAATTAAAAAGCTGTGACATGTTTTGCCTACATTTAAACTACGCACAAACTTGCACCCCACCCTGCCGGCCAGGCCTACAGCTCTGTACATAGTTCCTACGAACTGCAATAAAATGTACTGATACTTTATACACTAACCCCAGATAAGTACTTTTAGTACATTTCTTGTTTTGCTATCGTTTGAGATAATTAATTTATAAGAATTCGTAATCCAGCTAGAATTAATAAAATTTTCAATTTGTAGAACTTAGAAAAAAAAAAGATTTTTAAAACGTAAGCTTTGGAATTCGATAGAATGGGTATTTGTTTTTTCGTCCTTAAATTAAACACATCAAAAGGAAAAATGAATTAAATATAACATAATATTTTATGCGTGAAAAAGAAGTTTCTTTTCCTTTTTAAAAAAATTATTAGTTTACAAACCTACGGAAACTAGTTTTAAGACAATTATTTTAAAGTTATGAGTTTAATAAAATTTGCATTTATAAATTAATATTGTATGCGTAAGAAACTAGTTTATGTTCGAATTTGATTATTCAAAAATAATTAGTTAATTTAACAAAATCTAAGCTTCTTCACAAAAATGGTGCAAATAATACGAAGAAAATGGTTTGAAATTATAATTTATTTTTTAATTTGGAAGTTAAAATCTGTATTCGACGCAGTTTGCAACTGCATTTCTAAATTTACTTTAAAGGGCAATAGGTATTCGCCTAGCAGCTGGTCTTGTTGTTGTATCTACATTTGTTGTAAAATGCAACTCGTAATTGTTGTTGTAATTGTGTGCTAACTCAATTTCTTGGCGACGGTGTTGTTGTCGGCTTTTTGTTATCTCAAAATTGCGTTAAATTTTGCATAGGCCTCCAAGGCTACAAGCCAAATCCCTCAATCACCCCCGACCCCTTCGAGTGCTGCGGCTGTTTCCTGCTGCAAAATTAATAAATGTTCATGTGACGAGGAAAATTGTTTTTGGGATATTTTTGTTTTATTGTGTGTACGCGTAATTTGTTTGAAACGTAGCTCAAGTAGATTTTTAATTGAATTCTGCCAGCAATAAATATACAAATAAATAAATAAATAAAAGCAAAAAATATTGTTCAATTCGTTTTAGGCTTTTTCTGAGTTCCACCCCGTTGAGATTCACATTGTGCTTTAACATAGATTTTAGTTTGCAAGCAGCCGTTTCATTTATTGTCACTCCACGTAACGATAAAAAATTCAAGTCGTATGTTGAATACCTCATTTTCCAACATCCTGTCTCACATAATCAACCAAAATTTACACATTTCGAAAAAATTATTTAAAAAGCGTTGCCCAGAAGGAGACAAACAAACCGATCGAAATCATTATTTTATTCAAAATTCTAGTTTAATACTGTTTTAGAAAATGCCGTCAAAGAGCGTCTCCGCCGTGCAACGCCTGACCCAAACAATGCGCGCCTATCAGCGCCATTATAGTGGCAGGACCCTGTTGGAAAAGAGTTACGATGCTTTCGGAATGAGCATGAGTCTGAAGGATAAACGCTCGTGGCCAATACGGGAGGAAAGCTATGCGGCCGTTCAAGTGCTGCGCCAGAACCGGGACTGGAACAACTTTAGAAAATTTGGCACTGGCTCGCAGAGCAACGCAATAAACAGACGAGGTGCAACGTCCCAGCGGAAAAGCATATCGCCTGCCAAAAGGGCGACCAGCAGGCACCAGTCCCGAGTCGAGCCCAAAGAAGTAAGCGAGGTGCAAGACGAGAGCGATGACGAACCTGAACAGGAAGTGCGAGCTGTGCGCGATGTGGTCTTCGGCGTTCCGGACAACGAAGACGAACTGGAAAAGCAGCGTGCAGCCGATGACGAGCTACTAAGGCGTGTGAGCAAACACCGGCCAGTTTACCGTGAAGCCACGCTCTCGAGGAAGGTGATCGCGCCGTATTCCACTTACAAAACTCATCGCAATAGGTGGGCAGAGTTTCGTCATCGCATGATCTATGGCGCCGCGGGAGTTTAAAAACATCATAGCTTTCAAATGGACTAAATTGACGCAAAAATCCAAATATGGTAGTATAGAAATTAGACGAATTACAAGCATAGTTTTAACATATTATATACACATTTTTAGATAACCAATTTTTTGGACTGCTATGTAAAACTTGCTATGTTCAAAATTGGATGACAGCAAAGTTTCATATAATTTTCCTTGAACAATATTGTAAACTAAAATTAAAAGTTTATCACTAAATATATATGCATATATTTATATATACATATATTTTGGTTTTCAAGCAAACGTGATATAAACGCAATTATTTTCTCTCGCCGCCTCTCACTCTTTGCGCGACAGCACAAAGTATAATTAAACAATTAGGAACCCTTTAATACTCGGCTTCTAGTACTTAGCCCAATTTAACGCGGGACACATCAAAGCCAAAGCGCTGTCGCGCCTAATTACGCCAACAAGTGCAAAATACAATGAATATATATACGTATAAAAAAAGAAAACATATTTATGTGGGTGTGTGTGTGTGTGTGTGTGTTGTACTACATTAAAATTAACTCGCGCAAAACACTAGAAGTTGCAACAACTCAACAGCGACAACAACAATGAGCACACAAATGAAATCAGAGAATTTTCAGGGCAAGTTAATTGCGAGCCTTGGTCAAGAGGGTGCAGAATGGAGGGGAGTGGGACGGCAGCAGGCAGTGGGCCAGTGCTTTGCATAAGAAGTGGCCTGTCCTGCCACAGGACCCTCGATCCTCGGCAGCCATGTCCCAGCCGTAATCCTTTTCCACTGGCGCTTTTTCCCCCATTGATTTTTTGTATATTATAAAATTTATGCTGCTTTGTAAAAAATGCTGCTCTGCTTTGTTGCAATCTCTTGTCCTGACTGCCGCCTGCACTTCATTTTGTGCCTTTTTCCATTTCGCTTTTTGTTTTCGTTCTTGTTTCGCTTTTGTGCCGAGCGCTTTGCAGCTTTTGTTGTCGAGTGGGCCAACAACGACGCCAAAAGCTCAAACCCCAAAAGACTTGACAATAAAAATTATGAAGCGTATTACTTGAGTGCACTCTTATTTGTATTCTGCCCTTTCTTCAGCCACTTTCTGCTGTTGTTGCTTTTTCGTATCTCCTTAATACTCAAAAAGGATGTGCAAATATAACAAGGTATGTCGCTAGTTTCTGAAGAGCGAACTTGCGTGTTAAGTAGCACAAAAACGAGGTAAGAGCTCTTAAAATATTAAAGAATTGTCCAAATTACAGGTTACAAATTTAGTTCAGAATTGACTAAGCAAACAAATTCTATTATCACAAGACATCTTGTAAGGCAAATATTTCTGTGTTCTGTTAAGTTGCTCTGAAATATATGTCGATCAATTATTTTCTCCGTTTCTTTGACGTAGACAATTATAATAATATATCTATTTCGGCATAACAGACGAGAACTAGGTTTTTGAAGTACATCCAAATCACGCGTATTCCATAAATATCAAAACATTGCAAAATCACGTAAAAAGGTGTTTTAACGAAATGTTTCCTAGCCGTAATCTAATAGTATCCCAAAACCAATTGCCACGTCTGAGTCGCCGATTTCATCAGCATAAGAACTCCAAGGCTCAAATGATCACAAAGAGCAGCATGGTCCAGCAGCGCAGAGAACCGAATCCCGAATATCACCATGCACCGCGGAGTTTTGTAAAGAATTTCTTAGATTACCATCGACAAACCAATGCGAAGAAAGTCAATTTGCTCGACTGGAATGCGCGCTATCGGTGGGCAGACTTTCGCAGACGCATGATCTACGGTACGCATGATATATAGAAGGCATTTTAATAAATAGCTTGTAAGTTAGTGATAGTGATGCATCCTAATCGAATGAGCTAATCATTAGCATTTACCTATAGAAATTACAGACATTGTTGAGTACAAGGCTGAGGATTATTTTAGAAGTATGCAAGAGAAGCAACAAAGGTATACTAGACAATTGTTGCATAAGAAAATTCTATAAGTATTACCAGAGATTACCATCATAACAATACAATACAATGTACAAACTTTGTTTAATATTAATTTAATAAATCGAGCTATATAAAACTAAAAACAATAAACTGTTTTCTCAAATAACTAAAATTTTGTACTCTACAAATAGATTGAATATTCTAAATAGTACAAATATAGTATCAATATAGTATTAGATTTTATCAGCCCAATGCAGCGTTTACACAAAAATATTAAACAACTTTCAAGAAATGGATTTTTTCCGAATGCTATGTACAGTTTTTGGTCGTAGTGTACCTTGAAAAATATAGCTGTACTTATCGTTACTGTCAAAATATTTGATTTACTTGTTCAGATTTCCAAATGCTCAAAGAGAGCGAGTTAAAATACATTTGGCATTGAAACTAAATTCCAAATTCCAATTGACAATTAAAAATGTCGTTTTTGTTGCGTCGCAACGCTCCTTCAATGGTCAACAAAGCAACAACGTCAATTTTGTCTCATCGTCAGTACGGCAGTTACCGGAAGTTCCCAACTCAGATTTACCATCCGGAATCGCTACGCAGCGCACACGACTATCCCTGGAGCAATAAAGTAAACAACTATATGACAAAGTCGGACATCAAAACTTCTGATTCTCGAATACCGAGGAGAAGATCGCGAGGATTGCTGAGGCATTCGCTGAATGATGATTACAAGTCGCACAATGCAAAATATCGCTGGTCCGATTTCAGGCGCAAGATGATATACGGCAGTTTTGTAATGTAGCCAAAGAGGTTGTCAAAATAGCTAAAATGCACTGGCATGTTGTAATCGGATGTGTTTTTGTCTTAAATATACTTTCGCCAAAGTTTATTTCAGGCAAAAACACATACTATTTTATACAAAGTCAGATCCAATCTAGCGATAAAAGTAGAGAACCCCATTTTTTGACTGACATGTTCTATTTCAATATTTCGCACATAAAATTTGTAAAATGTAGTCCAGATTATTCAAATATAACCATTCATTTGATTCTGGGTTTCCATTTTTTATAGCCTGAGCACATTGAAAATGGGCAAAAGGAGTTTGTTTTGTGGTTAAGACCATGCTTTTCATACTATAGTAAGTATGCTTATTGTTAATTATTATTTTAAAATAAATCTTTTGTTAGACATTTTCTTCTCGACTGTTTGCAGAGGTCAGCAATTTTCACAATATGACTGGATATTGCAAGCGAAATAAAATTGACAATAAAAATTAGTATATATTATCAGCATATACTTTGGGCACATTAACTTTTCCAAGCCGAACAGAATATGCAGTTTAAATGTTTGCAAAGCCGTAAATAGTTTCAACACGGTCTATAAAATCAGATAAAAGATATGTAACAAAACAATATACAAGTCCAGGAAACCGGCCGAACTTATCATTAAAGCAAATTAACTCAAATCAGCGATCAATTTTTAACCGATAATAATCGATTTTCAGTACATCTCGAAGCTTAAAAAAAAAGTATCTTTCCGAATTCCTACCCAGACGGATATCACATACATTATTGGTGTCTATGTATTATATTATTAATTATGTATTATATTAAGATTCTTCTATATTTTGCTTAGTGCCTAAGTTCGGCAACCTGCGACTTAGCTGCATAGTTTTTAGTCCTAAATAAACTCCTGTCGTAATAAAACCTATGTCCACAAATAATATTTCCCCTACTTTTTAAAAAAATTGTTATTATATATTATATTTGCCCATTGGTTATGTGCCAAGCTTAAGCAGAAAACCAAAAGGCTAAACACAAATTGTTCGATGTTTTTTTATTGATGTGAACGGATTTAATTGGCCTACTACGTGGACAACAAAGCGACGCTAATTTCTGACCACACAATGTGGCCGACAAATAAAATAAAATCAAAATGTTTTCCAGCACAAAAAATGTTGGGTAAATGTATTCCAATAAAGTAAATCTCAATAAATTCGCCAACAGATGGCGATTCGAAACTGTGAGAGTTAAGCAGTGGATCATGTTACTAGAGCTATACTTCAAAAACCTATGTCTTACTATCTTTTTTAGCATAGTTTATGTATTTACGATTTTGGGGTGAATGAGATTGCAGGAAACTCACTCATTTCCACTTTTATACTTATATGGCAGCCATTTTGTATTGCGATGTTTTGCGTACAACGATTTGGCGGCTTTTGTGCGACGCGTGGTTTTATGTAACGGGCCACGTTAGCCCCACCCATAAAAGGCACCCAAAACGTCAATTCCATGAGCAGGCATGTCGATATTTTTGCCAATTTTTAGCTGCCTCGTGCAAATTGCTTTTTGAGCTTGTTAGAGTTTGGCACACACGCTAATGAATAGTCAAAGTCTGCGCTGCGTTTCGCATTGCTTACTTTTTTGGCGCGGCGGCGAAAACGAAAACTAAACGCCAATGTTTAGGCGCATATTACGACTGCAACGGTTCCAGTCGCAGAGCCGCCCCCATCATCGACGCCATTTTGTAATCAAATGCAGCGCAAAAGTATGCAAAGGAAATTCGAAAACTCGCGGGAGGGCAACAATATCAAAAATCATCATATACGCTTTCTTCATACGGTGAATGGTTTTGACCAAAGTATTGATCGAAAAAAAAACTTTTTACCTAAATTCTCTTAAAATAAACAATGCGACACCAGTCAAAAAAGTGATGTGGATGTTTATTTATTTAAAAAATGTATTTAACAGTCAATCCCAAAATGGCATTTGTTTTATCACACTATATTACCATACTATTTTCTATTAAATAATTTACAATGTAGAATTGAACTCACGGGTGTTTTACCAAGCATTTTAATGCAAGGCTGTAAGAATTTAATTTATATCGCATTTTTATTTATTTTTAATGCAAACTTCTTTTAAATGGTTTTTGTTAACCCTCGGGGGTTAACATGGGCAGTGTGCACTGTAGTTTATCTGTAGTTAAAAAACTGCATTTCCCCAGAGCAGGCACACTGACACTGGGGCTGCTGTTGCCGTTGCCGTTGGCGTTGCCATTGGCGATGTTGTTGTTCCTGCTCCTGTTAGTGGCTGCTGCTTTTCAATTAGTGCCTCAGTCTCTGGCTGCGATTTCTATGCCTAGTGCCACGCCCACCGGCCAGTGCAGGCACCAGGCAACACTTGATGCCACCGACTGCAGTTGACGATGCCGCGTTTTACGTAAATTGAACAACAGCGCCGAACAGAAGAGCCTCGCAAGGCAGGAGGCACAAACATGTGCCGTGTACCAAATAAAAACAAACACGCATACGGACAAGAAGAAGAAGAAGAGCGGCCAATAGTCGTATATTGCAGCGGCGCCCAAATGCAGGCAAAGGCACAAACACAGGCAGCTTAGTTAAACGGGCAGACAGACGGACGGACGGGCGCGTATTTGCAACTGGGTATTGAAAAAGTGCATTGCAGTTAGACAAACGTACGAAAAGAAACAAGTATTCAACACAAACATGCCAGGTTTGTGGGCATGCCGACCTTTTAATGCCCTTCGCAAAAAACTAAACTTAATTTTCATTGTTTCAGCAACTTCTTTTGTTTAAACGCAGTTAACTAATTTATTTATTTTTCTTTCTATTTTTTTTTGGTTTACTTAGAAAAAAATTAAATTGTTGAGCCTGAGACAGTGCTTGCTATATTTGACCAAAATCTTGCAGAGTAAAAAAAAAGTATTTTGAGATTCTTCTGCTTCTTGGTCATTCATATTTTCTGCTGCTCGATCCAATGCTTGATTTAAATTAATTTTACGCAAAATTATATTAAAATCCAACTTAAATTTATGAGCTTAGGTAAATTTGTTCATAAGCTTTCTGGTAACCTTATGTTAGAGTTTAAAATACAAATACATTCGTATAGATATTAAATTCAATAGTGTGCTAATTTACCATATTTCTTATAAAGAAATATAAATAAGATAGTCCAACATTTGATTTCTCATTTAATTTTTCGGTAATGTAATGTCTAAATATCTTTCAAAAACTTATAGACAACCTATGGATATTCCAAGTGGATGCAAATAGAACAATAACTGAGGGCAATGTTTGCATAGAAGCAATAGATTGCAAACGGACCAATAAATATGCCAATATCGGTAATGTTTAAGCTGGAGAACATCAATCCCAGAAATGCCAATTTAAATGCATCACACACGTCGTAACAAGTTCACAATACCCTCGGCAAAAGTATACGTAAAAAAAGAAGAACTGCGGCAAGGGGTTATAGAAAAAAAGCAGCAACCGCATAGACAGCGACGGGCAGACGATTTGTATTGCCTTTAAGCCTAAAAGCATGCTTCATATGTTATGGCAAACGTTTAATTATTTATTTGAAAGGAAGACGACAGCAGACAGCGCCGCAGCAAAAAGGCAAACAAATCAGAAAAAAAGAATAACATTGCAAAAATGCAGCACTTTTTATTGACAGTACATCAGGGCTTGGTACTTGGCGGTGGCAAGTAGCGGGTGGTGGGGGCGGTGGGCGGGAAGCAGGAGACGGCTATATAAACTCGTATTTTGCCTGCAGCCATTGAGGTTAATTAGTTGACATTTGCGCTTAATTGCAATCTACGGCGGGGCATAGAGCGCCAGCGAGGCGTTAAGATTTCCATGATTGATTGATGACTGAATTGACTGGTGCGGTAGCTATTGACAAAGTGTTCAAGCAAAGCGCCAAACTTGACACCCACTTGACAGCCAGTAACAGGAGTTGCTCGGAAGCTGAAAGATGGAAATTAAATAACATCGGGATTACATAATTTGATATTAAAGGAGCAATTCAAACCATAAGGTACATACATACATATAATTGTGTTCAGAACTGCCGAGCTTAAAGTATTAATCGCTTCATTGCGCCAATCTGAGATAAATGTTGTTGACAACATAGATTCCTTTTTTCTTTTAGGTCGCCTGAAATTCTCTGTTCCCTTTAGACAAACTTGAAAATTTGTGTATATAATCGTGCATACACGCGTCAGATAAAGTGTTAAATTTTGTTTGATACGCCAACTGGGAGCGTGGCAAATCGATTAAATCGCCATATCTCCCTCAGTTTAAAAACTATTTGCACTAAATTTAGCATACTGATTACTAATCACCTCCTCTGAAGATCAAATAAAAAATTATTGGGCACTTAAACAATTTTAAACCCAGAATCAAAAAAAATTAACGGTTTTTTTTATAATCTCCGCAAAATATCGAGCTTTAAAATGTCGGGCACACACACTTCCGCCCCTACAAACTACAAAAATCTATATTTTTTTCAAAATAACAATAAAAATGAAGACTGTTTTCGAATGTTTTAAGCTCACAGTATAGTGAGCGAGTATTGCGCAGTCGGTTACGTTCTTACTTGTTTTGTACTACATTTACTTTCGTTACCACACGCCTTGTCGACCGCTTAAAATAAATAAATAAAATCAGTATAGAATATCATATACCGATACGATATCAATTAGTGATGTTGAAAAAAATCTAGATATTGATGTATCGATGTTAACAGCAGCGATTTTTTCCAATTTTGACTCGATAATCTTATACATATATATGCGCGCTTTTTGAATCTATAAGCTTAAACTGAAACCTACTAAAAGAAAACGAACTTTACGTTATTGATGTTTAAAAAAAATCGAAACATCGATGCATCGATGTTAACAAGAGTAATGTTTTCCAATTTTAACTCGAGAATTTTTTTTTCGATATATCGGCGCATTGATGATTATCAACACGATTTTCGAATCCGATATAAAAAATCGATTTTCATTTCGAATTAACAACACTTATATCAATCATTAATACGTGCATCAAAATCAATATCAGGCTTTACATATTTTAAGCAACATTCGATCGGACTACTCAAATTTCCCACATACGAACAAAAGATTAAAAACATAAAATTCTGTATTAAAGAGGAAATTTCAAATTTGGCATCTTCTCCCTCTTTGTTCCACAACTTGCTTGGTTTATTTCATATTTGCTTCTGGCAATAGGCCACCTCCGGCGTCTGGGTGCGGATCCACCTGATGAACGAGGCCACTCGAGTGTTCACCGACGGCTGTTGAGTGGCGCAGGCATAGCCGTAGCTCACGATGCCCACGGCCATGAGGCGGCCGTGGCTGCGCTCGTAGAGAGCCCCGCCGGAGTCATATTGGCACGTATCGCGGCCGGGCGTGTAGGTGCAAAAGCTGTGGGCGGGCACGGATCCTTCAGCCAGCGAGCTGCGGCACTGCTCGACGCTGATCACGTCCAGCGTCGTCTTGAGCAGTCGCTGCGTCTGCGGACCGCCGTAGGAGGTGGTGCCCCAGCCGGCAGCCAGCAGCTGCTGACCCACTAGCGGCAGTTTCCGGCCATTCGCCGCCGGCTGCAGTGGCAGGCAGGCGGGTCCCACGCGCCGATTGAACAGGATGGGCGACCGGGTGCGCAGCAGGGCGATGTCGTTGCGCAGCTGGCCGTTCGCCTGGCTGAACTGTTCGTGGAGGATCAGGGCGTCCAGGTCGTAGTGGCGCGTGAAGAGCGTCTCGTAGGCGCTGGACAGATCGTGCTCGCCCACCACAATGCGCAGCAGGGAGGCGTGGCTCGTCTCCGCACTGAGAAAGCAGTGCGCGGCCGAGAGCAGATAGTGCTGGTGAACTGTGTGGAGGGGGAAGAGCCTGTTGGGTCAATAGGCCCCACAATATGAGCTGGCACACTTACTGATCGCTGCCCCGCAGAATACTTTGCCCTGTTGCTTGGTCAGCACACCGGCCATGGAGGAGAACTCGTGGAGCGACGCCTCGTCAATGGTGGGACTGGCGATTCTCTGTGAGAGACTCCAGCCGCAGTTGCAAGTTGGCGCCCGGGCCTCGACCAGGCATGAGAAGCGACCGCCGCCCAGCGGATAAACGGACACAATTCGGCCACGTTTTGCGGAAGTCCTTGGAGTGCCCGGGTAAGTTGGTGTGGCCGTGCTGCCAATTCGACGACCATTGTTGGGCTCCTCGTAGAGCAGCGAGGCGACGTAAGCCAAGGCATCGCTCACGCCCACATCCTGCAGCACGTGCAGCACCTCGTTCGAAAAGTTATCACCATTATCATCATCGTCATCATCATGGCCCGCCTCCTTCTCATTCTCCTGCTCTTCGCCCTGCTCCTCGGGGGGTGGCTCTGTGGTCGTTGTGCTTGTGCTGCGCGTTGGCAGCTTATCCCTTAACTTTGGCACCAAGGCAGCTGCCTCCTTTCTCTGCGATATGTAGGAAATCACGGCGCGATTCAGAAAACTTTGGCGCTCGAACTTGCCGGTGCCACAAAAGTATTCGGAGCTCGTCAGCAGCTCGTCGCCCTCGGCATTGAAGTGGAACACCTCCGTGCGGCAGCGTGTGTCCTGCACTGGCTGTGGGCCGGGTAAAAGGCAGAATAAATAATTGTACTACAATCAACAAATTAATAGGAAACTTGCGTCACAAAGATATATCCTGCAAAAAAGTATGTCTTCGTTTTATGCAAATTCAAAACGATCTTCAGACACATTAAGTATCTGATCAATTTTCTGATAAATATCAACAGCCTCAATAAAATCTTATCCGTAATTTTGACGGCTCTAATCTAATAGAAACATCTGAAAGATATCAACTGCCTCAATAAAATCTTATTTCTAATTTTAAAGGCTCTAATCTAATAGGAACCCAATATTATATCACAATGAGATGTCCTGCATACAAGTATATCTTCCTATTATGCCAATTAAAAAAGTATTCAAGCTGTTTTAAACATAACAAATATCTGATTAATTTCCCGAGAAATATCAACTGCTCAATAAAATCTCATCTTATTTTGACGGCTCTTATCTAATTAAAATCCATTATTTTAACTTGTTAGCAAATTACAAGAAGCACGTCAAAGTTAAACTCCGCAACTCAAATATTAAACATGTTTACGTCTAAAGAAAATTTGATTTCATCCAATTTTTGGGCAAGGAGGGAGGGATTAATATTTTTGATCTGCATTATTTGAGTGCCAATCAAATGCTCTTGTGAATTATATCTCTCTCATAATCTAGTTAAGCTTAAAAAATCGAGTAGACGGATGGATGGACTCGACTATTAAGGCTGACGTATATAAAAACTTTCTAGGCTCGAAGATGCCTACTTCTGCCTGTTAAGTTTGCAAAAACCATAAATACGTTTATTAGCCATTTTCAATAGGTTAAATAAATTGTATAAACAAACTTCAAGATCAGTGTCTGGACTCACTCACAGAAGTTTTTTTTTTATCAGATAATCGTTTTATATAAAGCTCACTATCGATGATTCTTTTGAAGTCCGTGTGATCTTAAACTCACAACTTTCGCCAAAATGTTTTTTATTCCAGGAGATTAAACTTTAAACACTTGTGAGCACTATTGAATTTTAATCAAAATCGTCTCTATTTGCGTGTTAAATACACTTGCGCAAAGTAAGTAGATCCTCTCCAAAACAATACTCTAAATTTTTCACGCACCGTTTGCAGCTGGAGGTCACATTTGAATTGCAGCACGTGATCCTTGGGTGCCTGGAGCGCATAACGGCAGGAGCTGCCGGGTGGATACTGGCCAGGATAGTAGGGCGAATTGATGTAGATTTTCTGGCCCGCCTGCAGCTCCAGCTGATGATTGCACTGCTCGTAGAGCGCCAGGGTAACAGCAAGCTGGCCGAGCAGCAGCCACTGTCGCAGTAGAGTCCAGCACATGATCGGGACGACGTTCAAGCAAGCACTGAACGAGACGCGCCAACGACGGCGTCTTAAGAATTCAAGAGTCCGAATACCAGTTGCCAAATAGTATCTTGATAGCTGGCCGCCAACATAACGGCGCCTTTCATCGAGATTGGCCGCTGGCGCTGGCGCTGACAGCTGACAGTCACGCGAGCCGCGCCATAATTGGAAGCTTCTCAATTTTAGCACCCACGCCCCATCCAGCGGCTCGGCTTAAATACGCGCTAATTAGGGTATTAAGAGCCAGCAACGAAAGTAAAACCCATGTTGAAAGAAGCGAAGTTTGCGGCTAATTGAAGGAAAGTGCAAGTGTGTATCAACATGTCTGCGCCTTTTGTTTCTGTTTTGGTTTCTGTTTTGGCTTCGCTTCCGCAAACCAGTTTCGGAAATCTGGCACAGGCACGAACAGTTAGTGGAGCAGCACCACCACCAGTTGGGGTAGGTAAGGGTCACGAAGAGGTCACATGGCAGATAATAATGGGCTAAGCCCTACATGAAATGTCACGAGTTAACAAATCAGCTACAGATATGATATGACGATGTGAATCAGAGAACTATCTTATATGCTGCTTACGCTGGCCAAAATATACCTTTAAATAGAGCTTTGGTTCTTTAAGCAAACGCTTTCTTTAATTCCTTTTGTTATTGTTGTGGTAACTTCCACTTTTATTGATGTGGGCAATTTTTTTTTTTTTTAATTTGGCAGGCAATTTAAAGCCCATTTTGACCACACTAACAAGAGCTGTTGTTTTCAGCTGTTGCCTATGATTTATTAATTTTATTACGCACTCAAACATACACATGTCGTTGGCACCAATGTATTTAGTAAGTATTTAAATAAATAAATTTATAAAATTCGATTTTCAATATCAAAATAGGTAAGAACTTTGCAGTCGGATCGATCTTGAGAGGAGGTCACCAGAAAACTGTCTGCTAAATTCGGTGACTGCACCTCTAGAATTGCCGGAGATATGGGCTTTTGAGGCTTACCAGCCCCCAATATGTACAAATTTGATCGATTTGGCGAAACAAATTTGTGCGATTTTTAGAGGAGGTCATCAGTAATCTGTCTGAAAATTGTATTATCTAGATTTAAAACTGAGGGAGATTAAATCGAATTGGCACGTCCCAAAATTGGCGAATTAGCGCAGCCAAAAAAATGTATCACTTTTTCTGACAGACAGACGGACGGACAAACGGACGAATAGGAAGACGGACATTGCACAAACTTAACATACTCTTTTCACTGTGTGAACGAGTGTATAAATGCTATGCTTTGCATATTTGTCTTTAATACAAGGTTGCAATCCGAACCGATTCCAGCCCGATTTAATTTTTTTAAATCGCAAACCGAGCCTTGAACTTATGTTTATTTCAGGTTCATTTCAACTGAGAACTTAGCTCCAAAACTAATATCGCCTAGTTCCAAAGGAAGAAGGAAAACATTTTCTAGAAAAAATTACGTTTCCTAATTGAAAATAAACAACAAAAAATTATAAAAAAAAAAATTACAAATAGTTTTCACCAACAAAAATTTTTTTTGTGCGTTTGCAGCATTGGTTAAAACAAATAATCGATCAATTATAGGTCAGGATATTGTTGATATTACCAAATGAACATTAGTAAGATTTCCGCAAGTTTTGCAGTTAATCAGCAAACATAGAAGTTTGAGTCTTATATTTAGGAATTTTGAGATTAAAAAATACTTTTTTTTCAAGGTAAACCAAGGTTACCATGGTTATTTAAACTTTTAACGTAAGAGAAATCTTAAGGCTTATTTAAAATACAAAATTTTTTGTAAACATTATTCAGTACTTAATTCAAGAATTTCGTTTTCATTAGAAAACAATACAAAATCAAGAAAAATGCATTCCTTGTTTGCGAATATTCAAGAAGGATATGTTATGGAAATTCGTAAGAACATAACTGTACGAATTCGAATTCGCTTGAACTTAAGCGTTTCACACAACTGTATATAACTATATTTGACTTTGTAAAGTATTTCTATTTCTTCAAGCAATTTGCTCAGTAAAAATAATTATTTTAACAGTAACCACACCAAACACTCGAACTTATGCGAGCTCACTCATTGACACCCATATATCCTTCAGCTGCCAACTTTAAAAGGAGCCACTTGGCATTAGCCCATTCCCACAAGCCATATGCCCCACTCCTCGGCCACCTTATTTTTTAGAGCTTTTCAAGCGCTGCTTAATTGGATGTGCTCCATGCTCTTCTTCTTCTTCTGCCGCCACACATGTGTGCTGCATGGGATAAAAAACTACAATTTGCCCGTGGGCGGGGTGGGGGTGAGTTTGGCTAAAATACGAAAGCCAACACAAAATGATGGCAAGTTTGTCGCCCATTTTGTAAAATAAATAAGAAAAAAAGCGGGACGACGGATGGCGCCGCGGCTGTCACGAGGCGCGCAGACAAACGCTTAATGCTAATATTATTTTCTTGCTTAACAAGCGATGGGCAGCTGCCCGGGCGGGGGGTGGGCACGGCGAGGACATGGCGGATCCTACCAGCGGCTAGTGGTCCGCAGTGCTGGGCCGTGTGACTTATTTGCGCAAGCCATAAAAAATTTAACTTTATTTCGCCATTTTTAATTTCCTACTCCGCGGCGCGCATTTGGCGTAAACAGTCAACGTTGGACAATAACTACAAAACGTGGCCAGAGTCGGAGTCCGAGCCAGAATCCCGGAACCCGGAACCCAAATACCGGACCCGTGCATAAGCCGGGCCAACAGAACAATACGAAAAAACTTGGCTGGCTGTTGTATTTGTATATATCGCATACGTTATTTTTTTTTCTTGTTCACGAACTGAAAGAGTATATTGTGTTTGGGCAATGTCCGTCCGTATGTCCGTATGAAAGCAATTTTTTCCCCGCTTTTCAAACTTGGAATATATACTCATGCATATACGCGTCAAAAAAAGTGTTCAGGTTTTTTTGACACGCCCGCTGGGGGCGTGGGAAATCGATTTAATATATTTTATATATTCCTCAATTTCAGACAGCTTACTAATGACCTTCTCTGAAGATTACACAATCAATTTTGTCGATCAAATCTAAATATCTTGGGGGAGGATAAACCACAAAGATCCATATCTCCCACAAGAGAGTCACCAAATTAGAAAAATCGATTTTTTTCCAAATAACAACAATAATTAATACTTCTTTAGACTGTTTTAAAATGTTATTATACCTTGCACGTGTATTGCACAGTCGGTTACACCCGAGTGCAACATTCCTTCTTGTTTCTGGCTGCATGCGCGAGCGCGGCAAACAAACAGCAAATAATTCAAAGTGGGTACAACTAAAGCAAAGTCAAAGCTAATATACGAAAATGTAATAAAAATTAAAAAGAAATAAAAACGAATTAAAATGAATTCAAAGTCAGCAACGGCAAATGAGAAATATCCAAAGGATTTGGCGCCACATTAGGCGACAGTTGTGGGGCTTTATACTGGCTGGATGTCACATGTGGTGATGAAAAAGTGACGGAAGAAGACATACACCACATATGTATTCTATATAGGATACCAAATAGAAAATGTTGAACAGACGAAATTTACATAACTACAAAAAGACGTGCCTTATACTATGATTTATGTATATGTTATAAAGTATGTGCATTTCTATATATTTTGAATTCAATTTAGAACACCTCAAAATAAAATTCAATTTATTAAATATTGTCAAAGAATCTTAAAGTACAACAAAGTTGGGCGAAATCCGCACGAAAATCGCGCGCACGTCGCGCACAAACCGGCATGTATTTTTAACTGCTTGTTTCGATGCTTGCTGCCAATGAGCTTGAAAGCAGTTCAATGGTGTGAAACTCTACTAAGAAGCAGTATGCAGCCGCACTTAACTATAAAGCAGTTTTTTAAAAGGAGCCCCTTTGTAAGCCCAATTTGAATTAATTCGATTTATTTATGATACACCTTATAAATTACTAATTAATATATTAATAAATTAAATCACTAATTATAATGATCGTGTGAAACCGTTTTAATTTATGTTCCCATCCGAACTTTTTTTTATGTATAAAGATAAGAATATAGCGTAACCAAATTGCAAGCAAAAAGGATTATTATTGTAACTATCATGATTTTTGTATTAATTTCCTATTATTATTTTTATATATAATTTTATATATATATAAAATTTTAATATGTAATAAGATATAGTATCGCAAATTTCTATCTCGAATTCCCTCTGTAAGACATTGCTCAAACTTTAAACACAGGTATTTCTATTCAAAGTTTACGTAGAGTCAAGTTATGCAACCCCTTTAAAATTAGATAAAACCACAAAAAAGGTTTCTTGGGAAGTTTAGTTTTTTTATGCACCCTACAAACAGGACAATCAGTCCCATCAAATCCACTTCCGTTGCTGTCCATCACCCGCAGCGAGTAAATAATCGGCACAATTAATGAACAATAGAATGTTTTGGCCAAGAGTTGAGTTGACCCACAGGAAGTGCAAAAGCCGGACAGCACTGTGGCCAGGAAGGAAGGAAAAGCAAGGCAGGACCACGCCGACCGAAGGAAGCGATGCGCAACAGTTGCATGAAGTGCGGGCACTTCAAATTAATAAGAGGAAATGCGAATAACAATGGCCAATGGGAATCAAAAGGTAGCAATGGGAATGGGAATGGGAATGGGAATGGGAAAGGTCAGCTAGTGGAACGCCAGCAGCCCACTAGCATGTCCTGCCTTGCCTAACTGCGTGCGGTCCCTGTTCACAGGTGTATCTATCTGTGTGTGATTATGCGTGTGATTTCGTACAAATCGAGAGTCCTGGCCAGAGCACTGACCGGCGCTTTGATGGGAACCGCTCGAGTGCAGTGTAAATCTAATTAACGCTCCTTAGAACCCAGGCCGCCAACGCCGCAGGACGCTCCGAAGAGGACAAAGAATTGAACGATCGATCATCAGCTTTGTTTGCTTACGTTTGCATTGCGATTTGTTGCGCCAATGGAAAGTTAAAGGCAGCACGAAGGAGCTCGCAGGATAACAGAGCTACGAATGCAACCGGGACTACCTGTCGTCAAACACTTAGTCTTATGAAAAACGCGCTCCAGAAGTGTGCGTGTATCGAATTACCATTGCATAGCCCGACACACCCCTATGATATCCTTCGTCCTCTTGCTTCGTTGCGATGCAAAATGCGATCCTGGAAAATCAATTGAGCCACTTCAACTTGTTTATGGGACAGTTGACAACATTAGTGGAAGTCCTGCGAATGGGTTTTTCTTGTTCAGCTCCATTTTATGGGGCTCTTTAGGGTTGCCTAGCGACCACCCACTTGAGCATCGCTGATGTGCTGTCTATTTATCGGGCCTATTCACTCTAATCCTGACTGATTCTTAATACCTGTCCAAAATACCTGTTAGCCTGTTTCTGTATACAAATATTGTTGCGGCTGAACAATGAGAAACAAGTAAGAACGTTGCAGTCGGGTGTAACCGACAGCGCAATACTCGTTTACAGTGTAATAACAACCAAAACATGTACTCGTAAAAAATAATACAAGGCATTAAAAATCGTTGCATTTGGACAGGTATTGAACCCAGGGCCAAACGAACACTTAAACTTGGAATGTGATTTCATGTGATTTTTTATACTAACTGCGACAACCACAATCGATTTAAAATATATTTATTTAAAACTCTAAATTTAAAAAACCAAAAAAAATAATAATAATGAGTGGGGTACATTATTTTTTTTTAGAATATATATGCATATGAATATTTTAAATGCCACATGCCATTAAACATGAGTGTCGGTTTATTTTGACGATGTTATGGGAGTTTGAAATATAGGAGTCATTGATCCGAGAGCTTTTCATTTCCAAATTTGGAGAAATTTTTGACATGATTTTTGATAAAAAAAAATGTTTCCCTTTCAGAATCTGTTTTAATGTTGTGTTTTATACTAATTGTGACAAAAAAAAAAACTAAATTTTGGAAAAAAAAATCGAAAATGAGTAAAGGGAGAATACATAATTCTTGTACCAAACAAGTGTAAAATGTTTTAATGTTTATGTCAACCTATTTTTCGATTTTAACATTTTTGTCCAGCTAGTTTTAGAACTGCGTGAGTTATATAGATTTTCGCAAATAGACAGCCAACAAATCTTAATACTTTATCTGTCGCGGGTGTACACGAATATATGTATATTCTAAGTGTCAATATATATGTACACGAATATATGTATATTCTAAGTGTCAAGACTCTAGCTAAAATTGCATTCAAACGGACAGACTGGCGGATATTGCTCAAACCCAATATACTCTTTTCACTTCGTTAACGAGTACACAAGACACACACATTACGAAGGAGAACGATGAAATCTTTGATATTGTGGGCTCAGCCACAACAAACGAGATTTTCTCAGCGCTGTCGATGCTATCGGCGCGAGGGTGGGCCCACATCAAATTGGGAACAGCCTAAGCAGCAGTTATCCTCGTCCTGGGTTCTCACAGCCAGCTCAATGTGTGTACGTGTGTGTGTATGTGTCCAGTGTTTCATATTTTGCAATTTAGATTTCTACACATTGTCTGGGCGCTGCGAACAAATATCCTTTAGCCAGCGACTGGTGCAGTTCCGCTTACCGGAAGGAAGTACACAAATTTTATTGTTATATCTGTGTCCTTTACTGAGCGTATTTGGA
Organism: Drosophila colorata; assembly: GCA_035041545.1. Lineage (NCBI taxonomy): Eukaryota > Metazoa > Arthropoda > Insecta > Diptera > Drosophilidae > Drosophila > Drosophila colorata. Next base: position 1,967,216 of record JAWNLD010000233.1, read on the forward strand.
AGAGTTTCTTAGGCAGCTGTGGGCGTAGTTATTCCGCTTGACGGGATTCAGAACAGAAAACGAATAAATTACATTCTTCCTTATGAGGGTCAAAGATAACACCTTCAATCCCGTAGCCCCTATATGGGTATAAAACCTTTGACAATTTATTATAGTTTTACACAGCATATTATAATTTCCACAAAACTAGAATACGTCTCCGATTCCATTAATATGTTTTCTTGCTCAGAACAGCAAATTGGGTAGATAAATGCATTTGGGTAAATTGATTAAAGTTAATTTGTAATTTAAAATTTCTTTTTTTAAAAGTTTTTGTACTTAGATTTTTTATTCAGTATTAATATCACAAGATCTGAAAGTTAAGAATAAATGTATACATATATTTAAATATATCCTTAACAAGTTCTCTAAGTTCACATATTTTTTTTAAATTAATTTTTTTAATTTACTTAATATTTTATTTTATTTATTTAATTTGACATTTTAGTAAGCTCACACATATATAGATAATATTATTGGTGTCTGGCATGTCTAGTTAATTTGTTGCAAAGGTCTCCATTTTCCTTATAAGTTCTTGAGCTTGTCGTCGCAGTTATTGGTCTCGTGCATTTCACAAGGTTCCCATCGCTCCGTTAAGTCCTCGATTCTGAGCACTTTCCCAAGGCAACTGCAGAGAACCGAATTCCCATACAAATTTGACTTTTGCATACACATCGACATACCTGTAGCCTGTACCTGTTACCCTTGCCCCGCTGCCGTTTCTCACGGGCAAACGGTAACACTCCAACGCACACAAAAGGACATCCAACCCTCAGCCCAGAAACAGGTTCCTGCGGACGACGACGACACGTCTGAAGTAGGCGCTTCATTTCGTTTGGTTCAGTTCAGTTCAGTTTGGTTTCGTTTCGTTTTATTGATTCAGCTCGTTGATCATAATAAACGATTAGTGTGCCCCGATCCTTGCTGATCCTTGCGCTGCATTTTTGCGCCGCTGAGAACATTTTCTCTGCCCGCTTATTTGCTTTTGTATATATCTTCTTTTTTTGAGTTCACACGCACTTGTTACTCAGTTTGTGGCATTTTTTGTGTGGGCTGGGAAAATTAGTTTAGCGGGTTTTCTTTTCTTCTCTTACGTTTTTATTGTGCCCGATCGCGTTTTCTGTCACAGTATCGACAGGAGCTCCTTGTGGGAAATGTTCAATTACTACCATTTGCCGAATTCTGTGTGTATTTTGATTGGGTGCGATAATCTGTGCTGTAGATAATACATGTATTATATTTATTATTGGATTTATGATGGCATTGAATTGCTTGGAATTCACAAAGAATGTTTATTGATCGGCTGTCAGCAAGTTTCCAGGAAAAGTTTCTATAATTCGTACAGTTTCGGAGAATCGTAGCGCTCTTACGCAGTTTAAGTTAAATGTTTGGGCCCAGGCTTCCTGCTTGCATAACATTGCCCAGGACTCCGCGAAATAACCAGACAAAGCCTTTTTCCAAAATACATCCTTACTCATAAACACGACGCGAGGCGTTTTATGCAATAGGCAACCACATTCCGGGAATCAAAATTGACTTCTGTAATCTGTTGAGCGATTGCCCAACGTTTTTTACGCAATAAAGAACCAAAAACCAAAAAATAAAAAAAACTCGTACAAAGAGGATGCCTAAAAAACATGCCAAAAGGAGTCGTCGACTTCTTCCGGGAATTCTGCTAGCTAACCCTAGTGGGCTCTATGGGCAACCCCTGCACCAGCCGCTAATCGCTGCGCTAATGGCACGAATATTTGCAAGGCTATCCTTGCATTATCCTTGCCACCCGCCGCTTTTATTGTGACCAAAACAAATAATCACCCATTGCTCATATTGATCAATGCAAATGCGTTTACGAGCCCGCTCGTAAAGTTATCCTTTCTTGCATAGGGTCCTGTTTGCTGTTAACTTTGCGCATCCTTTCAGCGCAGCCTTTCGCCTGTCGCCTTACCCTCAACGGACCCATCCGGACGGACGCGGTCCCGTCTCTGCGGCTGCTGTCAACGCCGTTGCATTACACGGAACTCTGGGAATTTGCCGTGACTATCGTAAAACGTAACCTTGTGCGAGGCTCGCTCATTATGCATCCTTGGCCCGCTTGCTATAAAAACATTAGTGCTGCCATCAAGGACATCGGCGCATTTGTTTGCATTTGACTTGGTCAGAAACTCAACTGTAAGCACTCGAACACATTAATGGGCGAGCGTGAACTCAGCGAAAGATTCCATTTGGCTCAAGGTCTGCTCGAACTTAAACTGGGTCGCCATCCAACTCACATCAGAGCTCATGGAGAACCCACACATATCTCACTGCCCCATTTTATGAAAGGCTCTTAAAGCAAAATGCAATTTTATAGAAACCGCTACGAGTATAACGATTATAGGACAGCATGTCTTTAATTAATGTACATAGGTAGACATATTAATTAATTAATTCTTAATTCTTATTATTGCATAACGATTTATTATTCTTATTGATTACTCCTAATTTTATTTATTAAACATGTTAAATTTGTGATTATTATAATTAATATTTTGTGATTTGTTAAATAAGATCTAAAGTTTAATAAATATATTTTGGAATTCCATGTACACTTTTGAGATGTTTTAAAAAAACATACATACTATGTAACTAATCGATAAATTGTGTTTATTTTTTATTGCAATCTGAAGCATTCCATAATATTTTAAAGGCCTTTAAAAAAAGGTATTATAATTATTTAAAGTATATGGTAGAGTTATAAACGAACAACCAAACTATTTTTGATTACCACTGCCTAATATTGCCTTCGGCTAAGACAAACTCTACATTTATGCACTTCGAACCCAGATCCTTGTTGTTCATATCCCTAAACACTTAGACAAATCATCTATCGAGAGCTGTTTAAAAAAAGTTATAGCTACATTTAGAAAGCAAAGCTTCCTTAAAATAATACTTATTTTAGCGAGAAAAGATTTAAAGAAGATAAAGCACCAACCAAATGTATAAATGGCTAAAAAAAAAATATTAAAATTATGTTTTTTAAGCATTTATCAAACAAAATTTAAAAAAAAAAGTAGTTTTAAAATATTATTTTCTTAAGTAAAATGGGTGATTAGAAAAGTAATTGTTATTTAAGAATAATCTATAATAATAATAGAATAATCTTTGCTTTGGAACATTTGTGATATCCTTGAGAAGTCAATGGATTTATGGAAATAAATAATTAGGTGCTTGATCAAATCCTGTTGATAAACCCATGTCCAAACCGTCTGTCTGTCTGGCAATAACTATGCAAACTGGCTTAATAGGTTTAAAGCTATAGTCATAAAGCTTAACATATGTCTATCTTTTCGTTGTGTACGGGATCGGACCACAGTAGCATATAGCTCCCTGTTTTTGTTTTTCAACCAAACTTAGCAATTGTAACACCACAGTGCCGGTCTTATAAAATGAGTCAAATAAGAGTAACATCGAGCTAATATATAATATAGTCTCCAATGGAAGCATTGGGTCAAAAATTCAATTATTGTAATATAATATTATTATAAACACAAGTTAACTTAGTTGGGTAACTGAAAACAGCTATTCATTCTTGATAAATAGCCCATTGATGTTAGATGGCCTTCAAAAAATAACATATTAAAGATGATAAAAGTTATATTAACATTTAGAATCTAATATTCTCTTTTCTACCATCAATATCAAATTACCATGATCCTTTTCTCTCCTTTTCTCTCCTTTTCTCTCTCATATATTAATAATATTTTTTCGTAAGTAAGCTGGACCTAAAGAACTGCACAAAAGAGGATATAACTATAGTTATGTAGAGCTTTCTATTTTTATGGAATGTGCTATAGGTATTTGGAAATTCGGGCCCTGCTCGTGTGCTCACACGCTTCTGACACATTCCCCGAGTAGAAGCGAGGAACCATTCTGCATCAAATCCATTCTAATGCCAGATGACGGGCGCATGGAGGGTCGGCAAAACAAAATGGCTGAAGTGTGGCCAACTTCGGGTATGGAAAAACTTTCACACGCGTTTCACAGGACCAAAGCAAAAGACGATTTATAAATATGGGGTGTCTTTTGGCACAGCCTTCAAGAAAACCTCTAGCGCAACAAAACAACAGCTGCGTGCTAGGTAACACAGTACAGTAAACCAGCCGCGACCCTACAGGGAGAGACATGCGCCCGAAAGCGCCTCCCCTTCTAGCCAGACAAAGGTCGTTGCGCTTAACTGAACCGCACGAAACTGCTGTCGAGCAACCCTCCGTCTGCGTTGTACATTTTGCATAAGATTTCCGAAATCTTGCCTTGAAAAGGAGCAAATTGGGGTGGTTGTCAGGCTGTCGGGTCGGGTCTCGAAACTTTCGATCGTTCTTTTTGCGCAGCAGATTGAGATCGGGCCTGAGGTGGACGGGGTGTATTGGGTTTAGAACGCGTTCCACGTTGCGTGTGCGATTCCGTCACACGAGTCTTGGCGCACACCTGGCCACGATCCATGCCATGCGATCCCAGGACCCCGACCTCACAATGCGAGTATTCGAACTCAGTCTCAGGGCTTGTCTTTGCCGCTGTCTTTGCTTTCGTTGCGCCTGACCAATATCTTAAATTAATGGTTTATTTATGCTGAACAGTCGGACGCATCGACTCGACTTGCCTTGAGCGTTTTTACGGCAAATCATAAACTACGTGCATATGTAAGCGTAATTAGAGCGATTTGAAAATCCTTAAAAATTCCTCAAGGCATTGCCGCACAAAAGGCTCGCTTTAATTTTAATCATAATCGCTTTACGAGCCACCTACAAACGCGCCTAAAAAGATGAAAAACATTGAGCATTGTTTGCTGTCACAACAACGGGACAAACTGTCAGGATTGCCGGCGGACCTTACCTGTGTGGGTTCCTGGAAAACGCGTTATAGTTTTATAGACTTTTTGCATTCACAAAATACGAATTTCGTTAGGGCTTTGAAAACTCTACACTATGTATGTAAGAGCTCTACCCCCAAGGTGGCATGCATAATGTGTTTATGAGTGTGGCTCAAAGTCCTGGGAGTGTCCACGCTAGCTATGTATCTCTTTTGCCGTCTCTCTCTCTCTATCTCTCTCTCTCACACTCTTTTTGTCTCTTTCCGTCTCTTTCCTTCCTTTGCCAGCTCTCCAGGCACTTGCTGTGGTCGCCGTTGTCGGTTTGCAATCGCGACCAGCGCACGCTGTGCGCTCGACCGAAGCCAAAAACCCCGAATAGATAATTTGCCGGCAACCATGAAAATGGTTAGAGAGCTCGCTGCTTTCCGGCGAAATGCCTGGCCAAATACAGTTGAGACATTTCACGCCTATGTCTATATCCAAATCGAGTTGGCCGTTTAGACGCAAGCTATTCTTTTGAAATAATTTAAGAGCTAAACGTATAGCAAAGTCTAGAATTTTTGATTAGGGTGGAAAAATAGTAGATTGATTCCAGACTTAAAAAAAGCATGTTAAAAGTACAATAAACAATATTAAACATTTCTTGTTAGAGGTCACTTGAGAACTTATTTTCAGTGCTTACACGTTTAAATTTTGACAAAAAGAAATGAATATCAGAAATTTATGAATATAAATAAGGGAAAACTAATATAAACATAACAAAAAGTTATATCATCAATATCAATGCTATCACTAGAATTATTTTGTTCATCATTTTAACAAATAATTTGTTTGATTCCCATTGTTCATAATTCAGTATAATGGATAATGCGAAATTCATAAAAAAGGATTCATAGAATATTTAAACGCGTTTTAAAACAAAACAATGTCTTAAAATAGGAAAAGTTTTAATCCTGTAAAAAAAACTCGTGTAAAAAGAGAGGTGTATTTCAAAAGGGGTTAAAAGGTATTCATATGTATATTTTTAAATACACCTGGAATGTGAAATCATATATTATTTCAAAATCAACCCATACATTTTGAAGAAAAAAATACATGTCTCTCGCCATTTTAAAACTTAAGTCTAATTTAAAATACTAGTGATCTTCATCCGGCCACCGTAATCACTGCGGGTTTTTAAATTTAGCTATTATAAAAAAAATTATTTAAATATTGTTGTATACTTAACAAAAGTTAAATGCTCATAGCAGCCATGGTTTTTTATAATCTAAGCTATATTTATTCATTTTAAAATAATATTTTTTGTAAGATATAATATACAATAATTACGCTGTGTTTTATAAATTATTGTTTTATCATTATTTAATTGAATTGTTATTGAATTTTTTGCCGTATGGTGCAACTGACAGGGCTCTGTCAATTACAGAGTTGGGCTCTGTTCTCAATGTGAAAAATTCAAAAAGACGAAACAGATTTAACTTTGTTGCAGACGCAAAACAATGAGTTCCAAGTGTTCCAAACCTTAGAAAAAAATCAATTTTAAGTGGCCGCAAGATTTTTGTCTCAGTTTTTAGGAGATGAAAATGTTGGTGAGTCTTGTCCGTCGTGAATATTTTTCCTCTAATATTTTGGTTATCTTAATGAGTAACTGAAATTTAATGTTATACTAGCCAAAATAAAGTCTTTTGAATATGTGTGAGTTTGTTTTAAACAAACAAACAAACAGAAAACACAAAGCTAATTTACTCTATTTCACATTTAAACGCTTTTTTATATGCATTGATAGTGAAACTCATTGAAATCTAATTATTAACCCTTCCGGAATTCGTTAGTTCTTTTTTCAGAACCTAACGCAAATTGAAAAAATCAGAACGAGTCATACGAAAACTTTAACATTCATACAAACTACATGACCTTCATGCAGGCATTAACCATCAGTCGCAAAAGAAGTATTCACAGATCTTCTTCCAAAACGATTCGTCATATGATTTCGAGCTGCAGCTGCACCTCATTTGAAAAGAAACAGAAACCAAGAAAAAGACTTTGACGCGTGCCAGTCGAAAAACACCGGGCCCAAAGTAACGTTCATTTGAGGATCACTGATAATAATTACACAAACAGGACGAATGGCTCTAGCATTGGCTCGTCCTGACTCAATGTACAACTGTAACCCCCGAGCACAGCGACCCATTGCAGCGCTCAATGAGGGTCCTGTTCCCTGCAAGGCTACTATACGAACGTGGAGAAGGATGAAGAGGGGTCCCTGTCCTTTGTTGGCACTGCCACTGCTGTTGCCTGCCAGCTCAATTGCCGCGTGGCTCAATAAAATTGCTGTGCGCATTGTTGGACCGGGAAATTAGTTGCTGTAACGTATTTTCCGTCCACCTTTGAGACCGATTTCCTGGCACGTGTGGCACGCGTAGAAATCAAAGTGCGCTGCAATCTTATTTTTTTAGTCTTTTACAATTCGAACAATTCTGTGTCAGCTTCCGCTTTTCTAATTTAAACGAATTTAATCAATTTAATGTCGCTAAACAAAACCATCATCTGCCATCAAAATAATAACCGAAACGCGAGCGAAGCGGGCGATGAATGGAGCAGTTGTGATCGACTCAGCAATACCCTGTTGCTTGTACTACAGAATGTAGTATGAAAAATATAGCTGCAAATTGAATATATGTAGGAGAGATTTAATTAGAAATACATATTTCCCACATGGGAACAAAGGTTGTATGTAGGTATAGGTGAATGAAAAAGTTAAAGAGGAATACTCAAAGAAATTAATGTTATAAAGAAAGTAAAACAATTTATACAATTAAGAAAGGGTTGTATATTGTGATCTATGGAATATTTAAAACATTTTTTTAAGATATAATATACAATAATATACATATTATAATAAACAGATATAATACCAACGAAATTACAAATTAAAATGAAAATATCGCTGTATATAGTACATAGTATTCCCAAATCCTAATCATTTCCTGAGTAAATATGACTTTCTCTACTATTAAACACAAATTACCACCCAAAATTAGAAGAACGTAAATATTCTGGTGTCTTGCAAAGTATTTTCTGATGTCGAGTATTCTAATTTCAATAAAATTATTAAAATCTTAATAGCTTATAGCTATAATTTGTGAGATTTTGGGTATGTATGTATGTATCTTCGGCTCAAAGTAAATCTGCGCACTAAGCTGAGGCTCGAACCCGGATTCTCGTTGTTCCGTAGCTTTTAAAGCCATATATTTATTTCCAATCAAGACCTGACTCTCTCCTAGAATGGAAATCATTCTACCCGTGCAGCACATCCGCTACAGGGTATACAAACTGTCACAAATCAAATGCGAACACGTAGCCGGCCTGCATTACCCTCGCTTCGTGCCCAGCAATGGGCACAAAACTGTGACAAGTGCTTCCTCGACAGCCTCGCATCATTCAACAGCAATTTGAACATCAATTATGAGTCGCACCAATGAATGGGCTGCCCTGCATCTGAATAGACGTGGGGGAGGGGGGCCGACGTGTGCGCATCCTCATCATGAGCACCACTCGGCGAGCGGAGGCATTCACAAAAATACAAAACGAGACGAAAGAGAACAAAATGAAAGGGTGGCTTGTGCCAAGATGCTGCACAAAAGGCTGACAAGCCAGCGACAACGAGCGGCAGCCGCAGCGTAACCTACTTTTAAGTCACTTTAAGAGCTGCCTCAACATTCGCCCCTGCCCCCCATGCCCCCTTGCTGTGTAGATGGCCAATTACGAGTGACCCAAATTTTAAGTACTTAGCTTAGGCCCCAAACGAACTGTCAATACATGGGAATCCAAGAATCTGTTCTCAGGGTCGTTTCCTCAACCACAAATCTGTCCCCAGTCACAACTGTTGCTCAATTATGGAAATTATGGTCAGCCAGAAGGCATTGCTTTGCATTGCTGCTTTTGTTGTGATTTCGCTTATAAGCCCGATAAGCGCCATAATAGTGCGGTTATTGTACTTGAAAACATATGTCAACTGTTCTGACAGCTTGCGGAATTAATCTACCAGCATTGCAAATTATCGGATCTTTTGTAATGGTCAGCAAAAAAGGAAAACTTATCAAATTTACTGATTCGTTTTTTGTGTGCTACCCTTTGAAATCATTGAGTTATTTTACAGGTAAATTACAGTTGTTATTAAAAAACAAGTAAAAAGTTTCAGTTGGGTGTAACCGACTGCACATACTCGTGCACATTATAACAGCAGCCTAAAAAACAGTCGAAAATAGTCTTAATTATTATTGCTGTTTTGGAAAAAGATCGACTTTTGTTATTTATAGTAACTGTGGCATTAATTTTCAGCTCGATCTTTAGAGGAGGTCATCAGAAAACTGTCTGCCAAAATTGGTGACGCTAGCTCTTAAATTGTTGGAAATATTAAGATTTTATCGATTTGAAACGCCTCCAGTGGGCGTAACCAAAAAATCTGTACACATTACCTGACGCGGGTATACACGAGTATATATTCCAAGTGTCCTGTGTCCCAAGTGTCTGTAGCTTCAATAGCGGGGAAAATATGCGGTCATACGGCCCAATACACTCTTCTTATTTTTACACATTTACAAAGTCTTTGTTCAATTAGAAAGGAAACTTAATTAAACTGATCCATTAATATTTATACACTAAGTTGTTTTTAAAATACCAATCTATAAACTGCGATATATAATATTAATGTAACCCCTTCTAAAAATAAAAGCTCAAAATCGAGCCCAGTTCAGATTTCGATAAATAGTCTATTTGTGCTTGCTTATTTAAAAAGGTTTAAATAATCTATAAAAACATACACCTATTTTAAACATCAGATCAATTTATCGATGCATCAGATCAGGACCTCAAAAGATCAATTATTCATTCAACTGCTGTGCAAACCTCCAGCTCAAGATCCACACAAATGAATACCTGAAGATTTTAACACCTCCACGAGATGAGCAGCGGATTGTTCACCTGTTAATGGCTTCATTCCCATGCCCAGGATGTGGCCGGGACAATGAAATGCCAAAAACTGTAAATGCACAACAATAGCGGTACGTAAAATACAAAAAACCAAAAAAAAAATCGCAATGGCTAAACGGTAAAGATATTTGTTTATCGCTCTCTCTATAGCCTGGAATAGAGCGGATGTTGTGCACGCGAGCAGCGGAAATAAAGGCAGCCAGGCGCAGGAGCAGTGCAAGGGACGGACAGGAGGGGAAGCGCACATACCGCTATGGGACTGAGAACCCGAAGCTATTGTTCCAACGTTGTGGCGCAAAAACAACGGAAGTAAAGCCTAAAACTTCCGTGTCCATTTTAAGATTCCTTGCCGAATGTACGACCACACACACACGCACACACACACACACACCCACACACCTTTAAATTCAGCGGAGGCGCCAAACGATGCTCGCCTGGCTCAGGCTCTAATCGCTAAATGCAGTGCAAACAATGCCCCCATCGGAAATGTGTCAACTTTAACAAGTGCCTATTTACTTGGTTGTCAAGTCATGGCCAGATAATTTACAATCGAACTGCGTCTTTATCGATATGTGTAATTCCCACAAGTGTTGCACAAGTCCAGCTGATAAACGATCTAATTTCTTTGTTTGTAAATAAAGCAAAATGGGAAAATATGAGAAATCATAAAATGCTCGCACACACAAACAAGTTCTTGTTTGTATAAACTAGCATACATGCATACACATTATGTACATACATACATGTACATGTACATGTATACCAAGTGTGCCCTTATCTGCTGACATTGACGAGGCTGCGTTACTAAATGCGGCGGGGGGCGAGCTGAAAAACTCGCAATGCAAACGAGCCATGAGCCAAAACAAGCAAACAAACAAACCTATAAAAATCACTTCCCGTTGCCGCATGTAAAAATGTCAAATGTCAACTTGAACGAGGGAAGGGAGCCACAGCAAGTCGAAGCCAAAGAAATTGTAAACGGAAATTTCAAATAAAACGAAGCGCAGGCGCAGCGTCGCAGTCGCTGTCGCTGTCTCGATCAACGAAGCAGCGAAGCGTTCTCCCAGTTTTAGTCAATTGGCTGCTCTCTGGTTCTCCGCAGCACGTAAATATGTCAAGCACTCCGATCGTGTGGGTGAGCGTGCGTCGCTGCCATTTTACTCGCTCTCTCTCTCTGTCTCTCAAACTGTAGACGCGTGTATGAGTGTGTTCTGAGAGAGCGTGTGCGTTTGTTGTTGCGGTTGCCGGCTTATTAGAAGAACGGTCAACATTTGTTTTTGATTTCATTTTTTGTTCTGCGCGATTTGACGTGCAAGAATGTAGCTCAAGAGGCAAGACAGACAACAACACTACAGGGTGTCCAGCCCATGTGTGGTGCACATGTGTTGCAAAACAGGGTGAGCAATGGCCAGGCAAGCAAACTTTTTCTGCAGCGCTCTTATTTCCAGCTGATAAGTTAAGCGAACGTATGTATGTATGTGTATAAATGTATCTCTGCCTCGCTTTGTATATTTGAGTCATCATCCTAAAAACAACACAGCAATAACAAAAAAAAAAAAAAAAGAACAACACCAACTCCACAGTGCTGTAGTTGTTGTTGCTGCTTGCGTTCATTGATCGCCAGCAATTGCTGCTTAAGTGCTGCGTCAACGTTTGACTTACACACACACACACATATGTATACATACATGTGTGTATGGATGTGTGTAGTGGACGCCTCCGCAATCCCCTTACAACTCCTTGGCACTCCACGCCAAGCGCACTCTCGCTCCACGTTTCACGTCTTCTTTCACTGTTCGCTTTTCTTTTGCGCTTTATACGGCATTAATTGAGTGCCTTTCAATTGGGTTATGGATTAATTTTTATGCATAAATTAAATACCCATACCATAAATACCCATGGGGCTCTGTTGCGCCTGTTAGGCCCCAGCCGGGCATTTAGAAAGCAATTTCAAGTGGGCATATATGGCATATAGGGTGTGGCGGTATTGAATTGCATACATGTGCACTTGGATACGAAAATAGCTGAACTTTGGCACAGTGTGCCTAAGGTTTCGCTCTATATACATACATACTTATGTATGTACTATATGCAAACTTGAGAACGTCGAAATGATAATTGTGTAGTATAATAAATGATAGTGTGTAGTAGTATAATGTTGCAATGAGCTACAGTAGGCACCAGCTGGCGAAAACAACTGCATATCATGTTTTACTGTGGTGACGCGGCTTGCATGTTTTATCAGAAATACCTGTGATAGCAGCAAGAATCCGACTGAAACAACAAAGATATCGCTTAATTTATAATCAGGTTTTACTGTGCCTTTGTGTGTGAGTCAAAGATAAGTCGGTGCCAGCTAACAAACATTCTATTGAGCTTACAAAACAAATTAAATTATTCGATTGTATGCCCATTCCCAAGCTGCGTCATGCGATTTTCTCAAGGTATATGCGGAATCAATGTATGTACGTAAGGAATTAGTCAGCATTTGGCGAGAAAGACATTTCGAAACGAAGCGTCACGGTGCTAATTTCTGTCGAAGCGTGCCACACACAAAAAGACACCCTGTATACTTCTTGACTTCCACATTTCGAGAGCGCGCCTTGCAGTTGAATAAACAACAACACCAAATGGCGTTTTTATGTAGTTAAACTAAAAAGAAGACTTTATTTTGTAAAATGCAAGAGTATATTTTGTTGTTGTTGATGTTGTTGTTTGCTGCTGCTGTTGTTGTTTTTTGTTGCTTTGTGTTGTTATGACTTTTATATGTATAATAGGTAAATACAATATACACATTATTCAATATATACGTTAAAGATGATATTAATTGTTGTGTTATTTTCTTAGGGTATATCGTTTTTTGTTAATTAAGCGATAAGTATTTTGTAAATACAATTTAGGTTTCGTTTCAATTCATTTAGGCTAGTCAAAATGTTGCGTCAAGTTTTTATTTATTTTATAAGTATTTTTTTTTTGTATTTTGTATTTTGATGCGCTTCTTGTTTTAATCTTGATAAAATACTGCATTCATAATAACTGTTAAATATGCATCTAGAAAACAAATGCGCGATTGCTGTGCGAAAGCCGAACCGTTTAAATACACATATACACACACATACACACATATATAGAGAAGTTCGAAATTCGATTCCTTTTTCAGATCGAAAGTCTGTGAAATCCTTCAATTCGGGCTTAGTTCGGAAGTTAGAAGCAGGAGAGGCCTGCAAACATGTGTGTGTGGCTTGGTATATATGTATTCAGGTTAGTATATGGTATGTACCGCTATGTATTTTTTATGTTTATAATTCGTTATGTTATTTTGTTCTCGAGATTTGTAGCCCTTAAGTTTGTAAGATGTAAATGTTTGCTGTTAAGTAGGAGGATCTTTCGCCGCTTGACTTAGAACAGGCCCTTCTTCTTCTTCTCCTTCTTGGCGTCGACATTGTCGGTGCTGCTGTTGGCGCCGAGGCTGCGCCGCTTGAGCTCCTCGAGCGTCACATGATTCACATCCTCCCACTCCTTCTTCTCGCGCTCGAACTCGCGCCGCTTCTCGTCCAGCTCGTGTATCTGCAGCTCGAGCGCCTTTTTGCGCTCCTCATGGCGTCGCGCCATCTCGACCTCGGAGTCCTTGAGCTTTTGCATCTTCTCCTTGACCTTCATGTCGAACACCTGCTCCATCTCGGCCTCCATCTTCTTCATCTTGAGCTCGTGCTCGCGCTTCTCCTCCTCCATCTGGGTGAGCGGATTCTTGTTGGACAGCCGCGCCTTGCCATCGACCAGGCCCAGTTCGGACAGCTTACGGCATCTGTAGTTCTCGTAGTGCACGTTGTTCGTCACGTCCTTGAGGTCCTGCAGGTGCGTGCGTATCACCATATTGCGCAGCGCAATAAAATCGCAATGCGTCAGATTCTCGACCTCGACGAGGCCCCAGGGATAGCGGCGTCCGCGGACCTTCTTGCCGTCCAGCTCGATGATGGTGTTGGCCCCGACCACAGCGAAGGGCACCCGGCTGCGCAGATTCTGTGTGGCCTTCGACTCCTCGGCGGCGTCCTCGAGCGTGGCGGGGAAATCGTAGATCTTGATCTTGTGCTGGGCAATCTCGTTGAGTATCTGCTTCTTGAACAGATGCACCTCGTCGGGCGTCATCGTGTCCGCCTTGGCGATCACCGGCACCAGATTCACCTTGTCCGACAGGCTCTGCATGCAGGCGATGTCCAGCGGCAACAAGCCGTGCCCCGATGGCGCTATGAAATATAGGCAGCAGTGCACCCGATTATCGGAGATCGTCTTGCGGTAGACACGCGACTCGGCGGTCAAGTACTCCTCGTACTTGCTGTCCACGTACTCCAGTATGGGCACCCAGCAGTTGCTGTTGTCGACGGCGTCGCCGAAGCCCGGCGTGTCCACTACGGTGAGCGTTAGATTGACGCCGTTCTCCTTGAGCAACACCTTGGTGGCCTCCACGGCGACCGTCTTCTGCTTGCGCAGCGACGGACCCGGATACTGTTCGGCGTTGTAGATATCCGAGAGGAACATGGAGTTGATCAGCGTCGACTTGCCCAGTCCGCTGGCGCCCACCACCATCAGCGTGAACTCGAAGCCCCGCTTGACCGCCTTGCGGTACACCTGGTTGGGGAGGTTGGCGAAGCCCACATACCCGGCAATCTCCATGGGCTTCTGGCGCACGGGCAGCGGTGGTTTCTGTGGTTTCTGCTGCAGCTGCTGTGCTTCCTTCTCCTGCAGGTCGTGCGTCAGCTTGTTGGAGTCACCATTGGAGCTGGTCACACTGGCGGCGGCCTCCGCTAACTGCAGTTTGTTCACCGTTGACGCTGGCACACTGGGCGGCTGCGTTTGCGGCCGCTGCGTCGCTGTCGAGGAGTCGCCGCTGCCATTCGATGCCGACGCCGACGCTGACGCCGCCTGCTGCTTGTCGCGCAGCGCCAACTGTGCCAGTGTGCTGGGCAGCGCTGAGATGGCGCCGTTTGTGCGAGGACTATTCATTTGCTTTTGCTTTTAATTTGCACGTTCGTCTCTAAGCACAGCTTTGTCACGCCTAGTTTTCAGTTTTTGCTCTTGTTCGCTGCTTAAGGGTTTTTTGCCTTTTTCTTTTCGGTGTCAACAAAACTTCTGCACTACTCTGCTTCTTCTTCTGCTGCTTCGCAAAAAAAATAATAAGTACGCGCTATAGCCGTGCTATTGAGTGAGCGAAAAACAAGCGACTGCTGCTGCAGCGAGAGCGCTTGCGGCCCACACGCATGAAAGAGACGAAAGAGCAGCGCACAAACACATACACACACACACGCATACTCATATGGCACACAAGGGCTCAGCGCATGTGTAATACACGAAAACACACAAGCATATGGCACGCTGCAGGCAAACCGGCGCTGCCAACGTGTTTCACACAAAAGTGTGTCAGCAGTGAAAACCAAACAAAAGGCTACAAATTATATATTTAATGACATACAGCACTTGTACAAAAATTAACAAAAGCATCAATTATATTTTTCTTCTATTACAATACATACGTTTTCATAAAATTGAGCAACTAAACAGGCATTTGAAAAAAGCGCACGCGTTGGCAGTGCTTAAACTGAATCGCGCTCACTGACAGCATTGCCAGCATTAAATTTAGAGCGCTCTCCATGG
Source organism: Drosophila colorata (assembly GCA_035041545.1). NCBI lineage: Eukaryota > Metazoa > Arthropoda > Insecta > Diptera > Drosophilidae > Drosophila > Drosophila colorata. The sequence goes on from JAWNLD010000233.1 coordinate 1,982,742, forward strand.
GCAAAACCAAGAGCGGATGCCTGACAACATTGCAGCTGACAAGGCTGCTCGTCTCAAATTTATCAATGCACAGCTAAATATTCTTATCATTTTGTGTGGGGGTTTAAAAATAGCAGCCATTGCATATGTTACATGTATGTACGTGTGCATATGACTGTGTGCATGCGTCTCAATTATTTCACTAATGCAATGCAACAACTCGAAGCCAATTCCATTTTGTAAATCGGCGCTTTTACTTTTTGATGTTTCTTCGCTTTTGCAAAACGCTGTTGTTGCGCATGAGCGTGATCGCCGACACTGAGAGCCTCTCTCAATCGAGTGGAAAGCCAACACCAAATGAGAGGGAGCGCGCGCACTGCTGAGAGAAGCTGGGCCAATTTTGTAGCGTCTGTATTGGTGAGCAGCGCTGTCAGGCTGATGCGGTACAACGATGTGTGGCGGGCGTGTGGGCTGTCCGTTTCAATTGAATTTGGAAAGAATTATTAAGTCACTCCGTCAGAGAGTCGAATGTGGGAATGCGGCGCATTAGCGTGTAGTTAACCTGGACTCGAGCTCGGTAATTGCCCGCCCCAGCACAAGCACAGCCCGCTTCATGCTCGAGTGTGTCCTCGCCAAAGTTCCCACACCCATCACATGTTGTCCTGCGCTGCGAGCCTCCTTCTCCCTACATGCCGATACACACACAAACAAAGGCCGACGATTGTGCGCGCCGTTTGTTTGTAATTTAAATTCTCATGCACCCGCGAGGAGCGGCGAGGGGGCCGCCAGCACCAACTAGCCGACTGGCAACCACCACCATTGCATATCGATGCCCTGTATGTCCTGCGTCCTGCTCCGCCTGCTTGGCCGTGCCTCTAGTTTCCTTCCGCAGTTGTCGCCAGTTGTCGCTGTCGTTGTTGTTGGTGGTGGTGGTGGTGGTTCCTTCCCCCTTTTGCACGTGGATTTTTACGCGTCTGTCCAAAAGGTGATCGTGAGAAAGTTTTTTTCTCACATTTCGACTGCAGTTTAATTTTAGCCTCTGCGTCGGAATTATTATGTTTATGAATTGATATGAGCCGAACAGTTGTTGTTCCTTGTCGTCGCAGTCACGAGATTTGACTGTACTTCTCGAAAAAAAAATATTGTTCCACCAATACGCTTTATACAAGGTATATGCAAGAATAAGCAGGCATTTCTTAAGCTTAAATCATGGCTACAAATAAAAAAAAATCATTGACTGCCTTTATCATTGACTGCTTCGTAAAACTTGCTTTCCATATGAAAGAACCCCAATTTTGGTTCGAACCTTGATTCGTAGCATTTTATGAAGTTTTAAAATAAAACATGACTGAGTGAATGTTAATATTAATATAAAACATTTGATTTTGTTATTTTATGAATAGGTAAACAAAAATAAATAAAAATATAATAACTACAGTCACATACTCATTAATCCTGCCTCTAAGCTATGCATATACTTATAATAATCTAATTGTTTGTTGAAATTTTGTAAAGCACAAAAATTAAATTCGGAAACTGGTTCAGTTTAAAATTCGGTTGATTATTTGAAATATATTGGAGTTCCGCGTTCAAACCACCTTTGCTTAAATACATTTTTATAAATTCTAATCTATTTAAATTAATCTTATTTAAACAAAATAAAACAAATTACGATCGAACTTTTCTTAAGACTGGATTTTTGTTTTCGAGATATTAAACAATTAATAATTTTTCAAGCAATTTGTTTTGTATGGATCTGAAATGAGAAAAGTGAAACCAGAAACTAAACTAAGCAAAGCCTTGTTCCCAATGTTGATTTGTTTGATCCCCTGGATGATGCAGTTGTAGACAGTGCTGACCGCAAATCCTTTAAGTAAACTGAATGCACTGCAGCTAATCCCCCACAGCGCATGGCTGCAACCCTTCAACGATTCCTGCTCTGTTCCTAGCAGCTGTCTCGCATCAGGCACGCTTCATACAAATACGTTTGTTTTGTTGCTTAGGCGCGCATCTTCCTTGATTATGTAAGACGTTGTCCCGGCAAAAGGCAGCAATTAAGGCGCATCAAAACGCCGCACGTCCCCTAAAGTCAGTTGAGGTCTTAGCGCCGTTTGCTATCCCAACTCCGGGCCCAATCCCGGCCTATTGTTCTCATAGCTAAAGGCTCTTGGCAGCTGTGCCAACTTTCGGCACACGGCACGAGAGAGCCTCGTTGACATTTCGTTAGAGAGCAGCTGACCAATACGTTACACAGCCAACCCCCCCAGTTTGATCTACGGATCGTATGCCAATCTTAAAAATTAATTTTCAGCAAACATTTTTTTGGCAGTTTAAAAATCTCTTCTTTTCTTTGTGTGCCAATAAATCCTTTACGTGATAGTCAAACTTTGTATGGGGACGATATACTTTAATAGACTTGGAAACTTATTTTTAGATACTATTTGTATTTAATTTAATTGAAATTTGTTGTATTTGAAACTTTAAATAGGAACGTGGTCATAACAATTATCCAATAAATTACAATGTAACAGCTTCGTGGTTTTCATTTTACTGATCGAAAGAATCTTACAGTCACAGCTCCAAAATGTTTTTATTATAGATTTTTTTAATGTAAGTATTACTTATTATTGAAAGGGTTTGTTTATATGTATACAATTTATTCTGTTTAGTTGTGCAAATAATATCTTTAAAATGAATAAAAGTAAACAATCTTCGTTTTAAATGAGGCTTAGTCGAGAGACCTTCACCATTCTCAATTTTCACTCAATATAAGTATTTTGTACTTTAAGTATGAAATCCGGATTGATTACAAAAATCATGCATTTCTGAGTCAAATTAAAAATTACGTATTTGTTTTAAGAAATTCCGATGTTTAATTTGTCAAATAAATCTCGAATCATAAGCAATTCACAATATTTAGTACAAATTGAACTACGAATTGCAGTTAAATTGTCAAATATGAATTTAAGTATTTAATACATAATAAAGGTGGGCATCTTTTTTCTGTATACTCGCATTCTAGATTTTAAGCCAATAATAAATTAAATAAATATATAAAAATGTACTTCTTCGATATTGGTTGCCCTTAATGTACATTTTAAAAAGCATTCGTCTGTCCAAAACACTCCACTCAAATCAATCGTGATACTTGTGCTCCCATGAGAACTTATTTTTAATCGATGTGTAAACGGTTCCCAGGTATTGCCGCAGCAAGCGTCTCTTCGTTTCTTCCTGCTCACATCTGTCATACAAGTTTCCAGTTATTAGCCCAACTACGGCTGGCCATTTATCAAATTCATAAAAATAAAATTCTGAGCCCCTGTGGAAAGAACTCTACGCCTGTCAAGACTTCTAATGCCACCCAGCGCACACTTAAGTCAGATTTCCCCCCTTGGGCTGCACCCCAACTAGGCGCCATAAAAATCAACAAAAAATTCATTTAAATCAACATATATCTTTGCCTAAGCATCCCGGTTGGGACAGGACAGACTCCCTGCACTTCACACATTTGCTACTGTTTCATATTTTTTGTGCTCATTATGCTTGGGGGAGTGGGTGCAGCACACCCCATAATAACTGCAGTTCCCACAGAAAAAGTCAGCTAAAAATATATAGAGCCCAGCATAAAACCGCAGGCACTAATTTGAGGTTGCGAAAGGTCTCACATATGCTACCTTGCTGCAGGATTGATTAAGAGAAGAGAGAAAAAAGGGAAGCAATCGCCCGACACAATAAAAATTAAAGTGTTTTAATGTGTAAATCGTGCGTTGGGGCATAAAAACGAAAACTGAAACGCAACGAAAATAATGCAACTAAAATCAAGTAAGAACGTTGCAGTCGGGTGTACCCGAGTGCGCAATACTCCTTCACAGTATAATTACAGCTTTAAGCAGTCGAAAAGGGTCAAAATTATTATTTTTTTTTAAATAAATATAGATTACGTCATAAGAAAAATGCCTGCCAAATTAGCTGACTATAGCTCTAAAGTTGTGGGAGATAGGGCTTTTCGCGGCTTACCCGCCCCCAAGATATGTGGATTTTAATGATTTGCCACGCCCCAATGGGTGATCTTTAAAGGGGGTCATCAGTAATTTGTTTGAAAAAAATTTAAAACAGAGGGAGATGCATCGATTTAATATGCGTAGTCAAATAATCGGAACACTTTATGTAACGATACACACGAGTGTACATATACATATGTAAATTCCAAGTTTCAAGTTTCTAGCTTCAGACGAACGGACAGCAAGACGGACATTGCACAAAACCAATATACTCTTTTGACTTCGTCAACGAGCATAATAAGGCGCAAGGAAGCCCCAGCACAGACGGCACAGACGGCTACCGATCAGCGATCGTGCCACACTAAACGGCATTTACCTTGATCCCGAGATCGAAGCCAAAAGCCGTATGAAAAAAGGAAGCCAAAGCAACTCCGATTGGGACTGAGACTGGGGCTGATATTGAACTTTGATTTTTTACACAGCGCATTTGTTATAGAATTTCATTCTCTGCTTTTGCTTTTCTCAAGACCTGCGAGTGATCAACTGATCGTCACGTTTGGCCCAGACAAGACGCAATGATCCACATTCGAAATGTTACTGCCACTGCCGCCCATGTGTGTGATGAGTTTGCGGTTCGTTTTGGCCAGCTCATGATTTTTACTGAGTTTTCTCGTGGGAAAAAGTTTGCCAAATTTGCAGCTAAACGCAGCTTAATAAGAACGGCAACAGATCATTTAAAGAACTGATTAGTGATCGGGGTTGATCAACAGTTGCCGGGCATGGGCTTAACCGCAAAACAATAAATGTATACATTTCCATATATTTAGCGATCATAGGCAACTGCGACGGTTATTCAATTTACAAAACTGTCGCCCGTTTACGAGTCTGTGGCGAAGGGATTTACGCTCGAGAAATTGCCTCGATCGCCAGCTGAGTGCAATCTGAGCGCTTGATTTGCACAACCAGAGTTGCCAGGCGGCGCAATAGTTTTATGAGTGCTTTAAATCTGGCTAACCGAGAGCCCACAACTGGCAGCTGTCAGCTGGCGCATGGCCCAAAAGCGGTTTATTGACAATTTTGCATTGTCCCATCCTCAACTCCCGCCAACATTGCCAAGCAATAAACTCTTGAGCCCTACGATTTTGGGGTGGTGCAAACAGAAATCCGTGCGCTTATCATAAAAATGAACAAGTCAGGTAAGCTTCAACTAATGATTGACCCGTGACCAGGCCGTATTTGCAACCCCCTAGATAGGGATGTGTCTTGAGGGGGGTTGCTCAACGTCTGCTAAGACAGCTGCCTGCATTGTAAGGAAGTTTTTAATGAATTGCGCCCAATGATCGACATCGATTGAGGGCTGGCTGGCGAACTTCAGTTCCCAAGAGTACCTGGAAAGCGAGTCTAACGTGAGCTCTACGCCTGAATTCTGCTTAAGCACTTGGACTAAGAGCACAAATTGTATGCATCTACATAGTTTAATTTTAAATGCATTAAAATCATTTAAGTATTTATATCGAAGTTTTAGAATATTTCAATTATTAATTGATTTGAAGTTCAATTTAGTTGATTCTTGGTTTGAATGTGCAAAACCCATAATTTTAATAATTTAATGTAATTTGATGAAAATTTAATTGAAATATGTGTAGCTGTAAATTTTGGACAATAATTTTAATATTCTAATATTCGTCTTTGATATTTATTTAAGTTGTATACATATATATTATTTTAATATCCTAGAAACTAAACTATTTGTAATATTTATTTGAGTTTTATAAACCACATTTACAGTAGTTCAATTCAAGTTTGATTAATTTATGATTTAATTTGCATAAAAAAAACCTATCTAGGTTTAGTTAATCTTCATTTTTAATATTTATTTATGTTTTTATACCACATTTACCACTGCATATATTTGTAGAACTATGCAAGTATGCAAAATGCAAGACTTCGACAACTCTGCCGAGTCATAAACTCAGCTCTCTCACTCACTCACACTCAACTTTTGAGTGCTTCGCGTTGGCTGCGCTGGAATTTCTCGTCTGCGTGTGCATAACCACCCCAAATGCGGTGCAGAGCGAACGGTCGCTCTCATGGCTACCTGCGCCTGCGCTGTCAACGCTGACGTCGTCTTCGCTGCTGCTCAGGTAAACGAGTCGACTCGGACTCGTTTTGCCTTCGTCGCGATTCGTTTTTAGTTGACGCGTTTGCTTCGACGAGGATCAGTATCCTTTTGGCGTTCCGTGTGTGCGGTTGTCTGCCGCTCGTCCTGAAACGCAGCTACACTAAAATAAAATCCCACTAACGTGAAGTAAATCGAAGCGCGTAAAATTTGTTAAGTTTTATCAGATCGGACATTTGCAAAAAGTACGTGCAATAATTTGTTGACACTTCAATTCGTACTTCAACCAAAGTTTTTGTGTTGTGAAATATTTGTGTTGTGTTTTGGAAAAATCATTTGGATTAAATACGCTCACCGTACCCTACTTTGGATTATAAACTAAGCAATCAAAGAACAAAAATGGATTACAAACACGATCTTAACTCGGACGATGATTTCGATTGCTCCAACGGCTATAGCGACAGCTATGGCAGCAATGGACGCATGGCCAATCCCAATGGTCTGTCCAAGGCGGAGCTGCGAAAGGTGGGTTTTAATCAGTTTATAAGGCTAGAGTTAAGACTACAAACAAAATACGATCGGCAAAAAAATGTGTAAAAAACTTAACAAATTTCAAACTGAAAAAATATTAAAATTCCTAAAGTATTTAAACTGCTTTTAGTTTAATATATATTTTTTTAAATTTCAAATGTGTGATAAAAAAAGATGCATTAAGTTTTAATAATTTGAAATTGAAAATTATTAAATTTTTTAGAACATTTATTTGTAGATAAACAAAAAATGTTAATTTGAAATCAAATTATTGTCAAATAAGAACTGTCCTCAAAATATTTGTTTATTTTTATTAAAAATATATATTTAATTTCTTTTAATAAATACATATTTTAATAATTCGCTCAACGTAATGTATAAATTTCGGATTTTTATGACATTTTTAAAGAAACTGTCTTAGAACTTTTGTCTTTTTATTTAATATATAAAAAAGTGCATTATTTACATATGTATTTTTAAATTCATAATTAAAAATCATGCTAATCAATTGTCTTAAATAATGTATCATATAACGATTTCTAAGATATTTTTAAAGATACAGTTTTATGATTGTTAAATGCTTATTACACTTTTTAATGAATTCATAAAAAGGACATTCTTATTTATTTATTTTTAAGTTCATATATAAATTCTTTACAAAATATATGCTAAACAATTGCCTTAAGTAATGTTTCAAATAAAGATTCTCCAGACATTTTAAAAAATGAATCAGTTTTCCAAATAAAAATGTTTAACTTAAATTAAAAAATTAATATAATGTATTATATTTTTTGTGATTTAAATTATTTTATTTATAAAAAATTTAATAAGTTTATAAATTTCTTTTTAACAGACCAACAAACCCATTATGGAAAAACGGCGTCGCGCTCGAATCAATCACTGCCTAAACGAGCTCAAATCTCTCATCCTGGAGGCGATGAAAAAAGACGTAAGTATCCTAAGAAAGGCCTTAAACAAAGACACAAATAAAAAGCAAATCAAAAAAGAGCAAGCCACTGATTTAGAAACTAGGTTCAAGATTGGTTCACTTTCCTTATAAATGGTGTCATAAAATACATCAATTTTTCGAAACTCAAAATTTCAAGTGTCTGGCGTCGGCAAAAGTACAAAAGGATACGAGACTCCTACAACAGACAGACGCACAGACAAAAAGAATCGAGTCAACAGTTTAATTGAGTATTAAATTTTATTGATGATCATTACAAGAGAGCGCCGACGATGGCGATGACGATGACGATGACGATGGAGTTGGAGTTGGCGAGTCAGTCAGACCAAAAGTGTTAACAAGTCGAGAAATTACGCAGAAATCTCAGACAGCGAGACTGTAAACCTGTTTCCACAGGAGCCACCAGCGGATCCTGCTGTGAGAAGCACAAAAAAGAAACGAAGAAATGTAAAAAACAATATGAGATAGAAGCGAAGACGCCGACGCCGAAGCTGAAGCTGAAGCCGACGCCGACGCCAGTGTAGCAGAATTCTGCAGGCAACGACCAAAAATCAAATAAGAAAGACATTGAAGAAAAAGCAAAAGTAAACAAAAGATGCAGACATGACAAGAAGACGAAGAAGGGCAGGACGGGGGCAGGGCAGCGAAGCGGGCGACCTGCGTGGGAAACTTTTGCAAAATATGCAGCCAGCAGCGGCAGCAGCAGTAGAAACGAACGTACGCAGAACAAGAAGAAGAAGTGCCAAACAGATTGTGGCCACTCTCTTCACGTGTAGCACTCTACCTCTCCCTTTCGCTCGCCTATCAGCGCTTGGCCAGAGCTTAGCGCGGCTTTGGGGCGTGTGATATTCGCTGAAGTGGACGGCAGAACAGCAACAGAGGTAGATTACAAATAGCTGGACATATGAGGCACGAAACGTGCTCGAGCGTCTGCATCATTCACTTCTTGCACTCGCTCACGCTGCGATCAGAGTATATTGGGCTACGTCTATGGCCGTCTATCCGTATGAACGCAAATTTTTTAGCTGTTATTGAAGCTAGAGCCTTGAAACTTGGAATATATACTCGTGTTTATCCGCGTCCGATAATGTGTTAAGAGTTTTTGGCTACGCCTACTGGAGGCGTGGGTAATCGATTTAACTAACCATTTTAGAACTAGAGTCAGCAAATTCGGCAGACAGTTTTCTGATGACCTCCTCTAAGGATTTAGCCGAAAAATTCGGTTACTTTTCCAAAATAACAATAATAATTCTTTTTCCTATACTGTAAACGAGTATTGCTCAGTCGGTTACAGCCGACTGCAACGTTCTTACTTGCTGTGCCCTGTAGCTGCAAAGCTAGTCAAGAGGTATATTGAGTTGGGGGCTTGAGTGTGGGGGTGCGTGCAAAGCATCAGCATTAGCCATGAGCTCAAAGACCCTATCAAATATAATGGAGTATATATATGTCTGAATTCTGTAACAAAAGTTGTTAGTAGTAGGTTTTACAGGGTATATGCAGGGTCTTTACTGCCACTCGACTACACGCTGACGTGTTTCACTTGCTTCCCATGCATTGAACTTGTTGTAGGGCCTTGTGTCTGGTCCCAGGTCCTGGTCAATGCACGAAAACAATTAGCCGGGCGGCTTCTGCTTTAGTTGTTATCCGCTTTGAGTGGCTCCCAGGAGCCAAAACGACACCCAGCCACAGCGACATGGAGCTCATCATTATCTGTTTGTTCTTCCACTTTTTTTTTAGCCGGCGCGACATACCAAGCTGGAGAAGGCCGACATACTCGAGATGACGGTGAAGCATTTGCAGTCGGTGCAGCGCCAGCAGCTGAACATGGCCATCCAGAGCGATCCCGGCGTGGTGCACAAGTTCAAGACGGGCTTCGTCGAGTGCGCCGAGGAGGTGAATCGCTACGTCAGCCAAATGGATGGCATCGAGCCCGGCGTGCGTCAGCGCCTCAGCGCCCACCTCAACAGCTGTGCCAACAGTCTCGAGCAGATCGGCTCCATGAGCAACTTCAACAGCGGCTATCGGGGCCAGCTGCCGCCGGCCATTTTTGCCGGCGCCGCAGCGCCCCTGTTTCCGCCACTCGCCCAGGATGTGAACAACAACAGCAGCCGGGAGGGCGTCCCGACAGCAGCCGCTCCAGCCATACAAATGGGTGGCCTGCAGCTGATACCCTCACGCCTGCCCTCCGGCGAGTTCGCGCTGATCATGCCCAACACAGCAACAGCGACGGCGACGGCGACGACGGCACCTGCGCCGGCGCCCTTCGTCTGGCCGGGAGCGGCCGTGGCCAGCATTGCCAATCCCACGCACCTGAGCGACTATGCCCAAAGCTTCCGGCTGAGCGCCTTCAACAAGCCGACGGCGCCCGCCCAGACGCAACTGCAGGCGACCGGCGCGGGCGGAGCAGCTGGGGCCAAGAACACGACCGGCAGCCCGCCGCTGAGTCCGATCTCCTCCATCTCCAGCCAGAGCCAGGGCGAGGAGTCGCGCGCCGCCTCGCCAGCGAGCGCCGTCCAGGCGGAACTGCTGCTGGCCAAGCAGCACAGCTTCGCGGGCGTCTTCTCCACGCCGCCGCCCACCAGCGCGGAGAGCTCCTTCAACACCAGCGGCTCCCTGAATCTCAGTGGTGGCAGCCACGACAGCAGCGGCTCCGCGCTGGCGCCGCACCACCTGCAGCAGCAGCAAGTGAGCTCCACCAGCGGCCAGGAGGGGCGCGGCGCCAAGCGGGAGCGTGAAGCGGATCTGGAGCTGGAGCGAGAGCGGGACCGGGCCGATTCTAGCGACTGTTCATTGTCGGATGAACCATCGTCTAAGAAATTTCTGGCCGCCGCCAACGAGAAGTCCAGCTCCGCCTGGCGGCCCTGGTGAATACCCAACATGCCCCAACACCCGCTCAAATAGTGTCTAAGCTCTATGTTCTATGTTCTACGTTAAGTTTTTTTGCTCGCTCTCTTTTAAAGCTAAGCCCTGTTAATTTATTTCCATTGCAATTTTGTTCAATGCTTAAGTTTTTCCCTTTTCAAGTTCCGCTTTCTTCAATTTTAAGTTCAGCTGTGATTTTTTATGCGTGTATATTTTGTGTAATTTGTGTATTATTTGTATTAGTTCTTAGGCATTTAACTATTATTATTATTATTATGTATTATGATTATGTATTTTAGCAAGTCGGCATATTCTTGATAAATATTACATGTTCTTTATTACATTATTATTCAGAATTTTTAACTAAGTTATGTAGATCTTAGCGTCAAGTTTTTCATGTTTCAATCTTAGGCTTTTAGAGGTTAATATTTTATTTTAGTTTGTATGGAGTTGTCTCTGTTGCATTACCACAATGAGCAATGAGTGAAAAATAATAATAATAAATGCTTTAAAACAAGCAACAAATTTACTGTAATTTTTGAAATGGCAAACAAGTGAGAAACAAGTCTCAATTACAACTATTATTTGGGAAAATATAGCTTTTTGTAATTTAGGGCGGGGTGGGAGTAAACAATTGTTGGCTCGATATTTAAAGGTCATCAGAAAACTGCCTTCTTGCTGACTCTAGCTCTAAAATTGTGGGACATAAGGATTTTCGCCCTAAGATATAAATATTTTTATCGGTTTGCCTCGCCCCCAGTGGGCGTATCCAAAAATGTTTGGTTCGTTCTTTAGAGGAGTTCATCAGTAATCTGTCTGCAAAATTGTATGTATCAAACTTTAAAAGTGAGGGAGATATATAGATTACATTGATTTGCCACGCCCCCTGTGACGCAAATATTTCCGAGTATATATTCACAAAAATTGCGCAGGATAGCAAGACGCGCATTGCACAAACCCAAAATACCCGCTTCACTTCGTGAACGAGTATAAAAACTAGAGATTTCTGGGTGCCAGCTAGCCTTGACCCACAGAACGGAAGCTGACACTTGTGCACAAATTTCCGCTGATAACATAATCTATTTGGCGGAAGTGACCTTGCTGCCTTGTAGCACAGTCATTTTCGCAACGATTCACCGAGTTGATAACCCAATTCCATGGACTCGTTCTCTATATAAACAGCCGCCGTTTGATTTTGCCGACACGATTTCACAGCTCGCGCAAAAGTTATAGCAACAGAGCACGCAGTGATCCGCAGCCAAACGGGCTGAATAGGCGTGCCCCGATCTCCGATAAAGTTTTAGACGAAGTTAACAACTATAGAATAGATTGAGTGAAAGTCTCGCCATGCAAGCGAAGTCAGTTCTAGCCCAGCTCTTGCTGCTCTGCTTGGCACATTTACCGCTGATCGCAGCCAATGATCCGTACCGCGCCTCGCCGAAGCTCACGGGCCCCGCCCAGTTGGCGCACGATCCGGACGATGGGATCCTGAACTCTCTGGACGTGGCGCTCGACAAGATATCCAACGTCTACACGCAGGCTCTGCTGGCCGGCACGCACACACCCGAGCTGGAGATCTCGCTCCGTGCCCTGGAAATGGAGCTGTACGAGCTGCTCGATCGCCTCTACAAGCAGCAACGTCTGGGCGACTACATGAGATACGAGGCGGAAGTGACGCGACAAATGATTATCTACAACATGCTCAAGGAGCTCTTTGGCTACACGCAGCACAGTGAGAGCACGAAGTAGATGTACGCCTAATTCTCGCTTTACACGAATTTTCCTCTTTTTAACGAATTGTTTTGTTTTATCTCGATTTTGAATACTCTATGAATTCTTTTTATGAATTTCGGATTATGCATTATACTGAAATATGAACAATGGGAAATAGAGATAAAATGTTGTCATGTTTCTATTAGTTTTACTTTTTTAAATATATAAATGAATTTCTGATTTTATTTTCTGTTTTCCAAATCATCATTTTTTTTTTTATAATATATTTAATGAAATAAAATGTGTGAGCAATGTAAATAAATTCTCAATTCTCATGTTGTTTATTGTATTTTTAAGCTGATTTTTATACTCTGATACGGGAGAAGAACGTAATTTTTTTCGGCCCAATTGAAGGTAAACTTAAAAGTTTGAAATATATACTTGTAGTCACGGGGCTAGCCAGAATCTCGGCTAGGAGGGGGCAAGATGTAGGTAAAATGTTTTTATCTCGATTAGGTGGTATATATATATATATATTTTTTTTTTCAACAAAGATCTAGGTTCAAGCTTATAGTTATTTGCTTCAGACAAAGTGTTCCGATTTTTGTGCCAAGCCCAATGGGAAGTTGACAAATGCATAACATGACGATACACCACAAATTGCAAATCGATAAAAGGTCAACATTTCCCACAATTTTAAAGCTAGTCACCAAATTTGGAATTTGGAATCACTTCCGCTAATAACTTCCGCAGCGCAGGGACCTTATGTCCTGCGGCTGCCTTGCGTGTGGCTGTCGAGCGACACGAGATCACATTGGCGACGCCCTCAACTCTTGGCTCCGTCCCTTCGGCAAACTTCCCACACTCAATCATATCGACACGGCGGCTGCTGTTGTTACCCGATCTGCTGTGAGAAACAAAAAAATTATCATAATTTTCATTTCCTTTTAGCGCTATTATCCTTTTGCAGTCTCCACATACCGTTGCACTTGTTCGTCGCGTTCCCACACACACACACACACATACACACATCCTCGAGATCCTTTATCTGTGCTCTCTTCGCTGTTTGCTTTGTGGTTGCTCGCAGGTCCTGCGCCTGTTTGCATTGCACTTGTTCTGTGGATCCTTTTTCTTTGTCTGTGTTTGCTGTGATTTGATGCTCCTCGTTCCTCTCCTCCCGAATTGTGTGTCGGCTTCTTGGGATCTGTGTGTGATTGTGTGTGTGTGTGAGAAATCCCTGAGCACTTCGTTACGGTTTATCACTTTTGTTTTTACTTTTGATTTCGTTTTTCCTATGCCGTGTGGGAATGGGAATCTTTTTGATGCTGGCATTGAAATTCATTTGATATAATTAATGGCTTGATACTAGTTGCATAAGTTCGGCAAATGCGCATTTTCTGAAAACTGGTTTATTGCCTTCCCATGCGGAATTTCTGGTTTCAGTTCCGCAATAAAAGCGCCCAAAACTCAAGTTTTCGAAAAACAAACTAGTTTCAATTGCGAATATCCTTTGCTTCTTTTTCACACAACTCTAGCCTATTTAATTGTCATTAACTCCGGCAAACATTGTTACAAATGATTTTCCCACAGATAAGTTCTGTTTAAAACCAAGAATCGCGTAGGTATTATAATAGAGATATCCTTGCAAACAAACAAACAACAAAGTCATGCAGTGTTTAGCAGGAATTCTCCCACACACACGCACTCACAAAGCCATTTAACATATATAGGTATATATATATATACCTTGCGATCCTTTTTGCCACAGCAAAGGATGAAATGAATTCGACCGACTACCTGTGCCGAGCAAATTCAAATCGCTTGCATTTTTCACACGGCCCAATGGCTGTGAATGGACCCTGATAGCCGTGTTCGGGTCCTGTGGCCAACAAGTGCATCTGAAATGCAAACAGGAGCATTCAATAGATGGCAGCAAATATGCGTGAGACAGCAGCAAGGTTGCAGCTTTGCGTAATAACTGAATGCAGGACAGAAATCACTTCAGCGATCAGTAGGAAAATGTTCCCAGCCACAAGGCTCCATGGGGTCAATAGAGTCCTTCAGGTAAACGCCTCTCAAAGTGTAAACGGAAGTGCCCACGCGTCGTGCACTTGAAATATCGAATATGGGGAAATCAACAAATTGTATTTTGAGTGCATACAAATTGTAATATCATGCGTATCCTTTGAGGCACAGCGCAGGAAACAAATTGCCATCGATTATCCAGTTTCATTTCCCCTTTTCACGCAGCTCGCCTGCGCCACATAAAAAAGTGAAAAAGATTGAGCGAGGAAAATTGAAAGTTACTTCCGCTGTGCGCCGAGATTTTTCCAAGAGAAACTCTTACTTGATGCCATATGGCAACATTTGGTTGGAATTGCGTGACAGAGTGTTTTCCTATTTAAAAAATGTTATGATTGATAAAAAGCTGATGTCTAGCCTTTAAGATAAGAGAGTACTCGTTCTTGAATGTCTGGTTTATACAGGCAACTATTTTGAGCGCATAAAAAGCGAAAGACTTTTTTGAAAATTTTAATTAGCATTTAACCAAATTTCCAAAACGAAGGCAAACATTTTTTTAAGACTAAGACTCCTATATATGTATATCAAAAGTGCTTGGTTAAAACCTACTTAACATGATGAGGTGTAATGACCAATCAGAATGACCTATGAGAATTCTGAACGAATTTGTTCCAAATTAAAAGAATTACTTACATTTTTGGTCAATAAACTGTTTGGGGGAATTGGACTATTTTAGCATTGAATTGAGCTCAATAGTCTTCCCTATCATGTATTTTTGATATAAATACTTTCAAAAACTGTTGTCATACTAAGTAGGTATTTCTGCGCTATATGTTAGTTTTTAATATGAACAAAAACCAGAGGAATCACCGTCTAGTTTGAGGTTTATAACAGGCAAGTAATACTCTGAGGGTAGATTTCAGAATATATTTATGTATGATATTGTTCAAAACCCTCCATTAATATTGAATACAATAAATTAAATTATTGTTTAATTTTTTTATTATTTATTTTTACAATTGCTTCGAATGTATTTGGTGCACATATATAGGTATATATATTAAATACGTTTTATCAACGTTTTGCACTTTGCTTTAAATACATCATTTATTGTGTAAATGCTATAATTATTAAATTTTTACATTGTATATGTTAAAATTTGGCTTTTGTCTGAGCATTATTTTTTATACAGGATATCGTTTTCGTTCGATTGCTTTTAAAAGTGACAAACTAAATAATGTATTATAATATATAGTATATATCTGAATAGACATGTGTGTTAAATGTTTCTTAAGCTATTTAGTCTACTAAATTTATTCGTTATAATTTCTGTCGCGTTTTCGTTCTGGTTTTCTATCTTCGGTTTCTTTGTTCTTTGCGCTTGTGCGGTACTTTTTTTTGTGCTCACTAAATTTATTTGAATGCATTTTATATGTTTTTTGTCAATTAAAAAACATGAGCTTCCTTTTACAATTGCTTGCTAGTTGAATTTGTTTTAATATTAATATTTTTCACTAATTGGCAAAATGTTTAGTGCTTTTTAAATGTTAACTAGGCTGCCAGTTGGCGTTAAATTTATAAAATATTTACAAAAATTGTGTTTTTAGCTGTACGTGAACTTTAACTAAGTCTACGAACTACAAAATTTACAAATGCACAAATACGTGTTTTATTTAAATGTAAGTCAATGTTAAAGGAAGGCAAATTTTTGTGAACTTTGCGACAATTACAAAAGAGGCGCTTAAACAAAAAATGACAAGAAGTTTTATAAGTTAGAGTATAAGGACATCATTCTTAAGGACATTACGCAAGGAGAAGGAGGCGCCACAGTTGCAAATTATGTTTAGCGTTCTTTGGATGGGCCGCTCTCCCACACCCCGCACCCCTCCCCTCCCACCTCCCACAAATAAAAGGAAACAAAGTGTGTACAAAAACGTTTACAAAATTCGTAATATGGCTACGCTATCAGTCCATTGTTCGTATTCAAGTCGGTTTGCATTTGGATTTAAATGTGTGTGCTTTAAGTGTACAATCTGCGACTGCGCTTAGCACAGCTCGCGATCGTGGCCGACGAGGCTCGATCATCAGAGTATGTCCGGCGTGTGCGTCTCGTCGTGCGTGTGCTGCAGCAGCCCCTTCCTCTCATCCGGCGCCGTGCTGTGCGCAATTTCCGCGCTCGCTGGCTCCGCAATCGCGTCCGCGTACATCGACTCGTACACGGGATTGGCAAAGTTGCCCTGCAAATAGGTTAGAGTTAAGTGATGAATTTCCAGAGACCGAAAAAAAACTCTTATGAAGTTTTAACTAAAAAAAAAGCATTTTTTTTACAATTTTTAATAAAATAATTTAAAATAATACACTTGTTTTACATACACAAATATTTATAAATGCATTTAATTTAATAACGTTATTACATGTGTGGAATTCAAAAATATTTGAATTCAACTTATATTTTAGATTTTTCAAATAAAAGTTACAGAATAACTTTTATAGCCAATTCATTTTATGAAAAAGTTACAAAATAACTGTTATACTTTGTGTTTGGAAAAAATCAAAATATTGAGTTATTTTGTGACTCTTAAAAAAATTGTAAATGTAAATTTTGGAAAGACTATTAAATATAAGATGAAAAATAATAATTATTTTTTTTAGCAATATTATAAATGTAAGATCTAATTATTAAAATAATTTTTAAGTTAAAGCTTATAACAGTTACAGCTTTTTCCCATAGTAAGAAAGAAAGCGGAGCTTATTTTCATCGAGCTGATAAGCATTGCTGTGACACATAGAGCGTATTTGAAGTCTTCTAGCAGTTATTTTTAATGTCCATTCAAAAACAAAAATCAAGTTAAAATTGAGTTAAAATCGGGAAACATCGCATAGTAGGTGCCCTATTTGCTTCGTTTAAAAGCAGACATAAATATTTGTAAATTATGGATTTTCTGAAGTACGATCTAATAAGTCAACGAGAAAAACTTAAGCAAATTTGGCGGCTCTATCTTTTATAGTCTCCTAGATATGCTAAAACAAGAAACTAAGTCTTAAAATCGATTTTTATCGGTATTAATAAAATGGGGCTAGATATCGAAAAAAAAAACAAATTATAAACTTGTTCTGCGTATGACTTAGGAAAATCTATAGTCGAAAGGTTTGGGTCTCTAGTTTTTGTAGTTAAATCAACTCAGCTTGTCGTCCTGTTCAAGACTATAAATACTTAATGCGGACGGACTGTTACATAGATTCGCAAAACAGCATGATATCATTTGTACTTTTTCACGGTTTACAAAAATTGAAGCATGGATGCTTCGACGTCAAATTTTGCGCTATCCGATTTATAAAATCGATGCTCATTTCACTAATACACACAAATAAATCAGTTTCATTAGCGCAGAATTATACAAAATGAAACATGCCTGTTGAAAATAAATAGCTTAATTAGCTGCGAGTGTGAATTTTCAGCGCTGATAAGCTGCGCTCAGCTCCGCTCTCTGATTGTTAACTTACCTTATCATCTTCGTGGGCAAAGGGCGGCGCCTCGTCGGCATCGCCGCGGTACATGGGATTGGTCAGCATGATCTCCACGTTGTCCGTGAGGCGAGCATGTGAAAATGGCTGCGCTATGCGATGTTTCCTGCAAGCAAATGAAGGATTAGTTGTGGTTGGGCTGCAGCAAGCGCCCTCTCGTTTCCACTCACTTGAGGAAGTAAACGACGCCGCCAAAGAGTACGAGGAGCAAGGTGCTCACTGCCAAGATGACCGCCAGCACGGAGGCCCAGCCGGAGGACTCGGCGTGCTCCTGTTCGCCGCTCAGTGCCACCGCGCTCTCGGCCAGGCAGGGCACCACCCGCTTGTTGTCGCACAGGCACTCGTTGATGGAGCTGCCGGTGCGGCAGACGCTGCACTCGCCGACGCAGTGGGGCGGCAGCTCGCAGAAGTCGCCCTGCCACTCGCCAATGCAGGTGCAGTGGGGCAGGGCGTACTCGTTGAGGTGGCAGACGGCGCCGTTGGCGCAATAGCGCACACAGGGATTATCGTCGCCGACGGGCAGCGTGCAGAACTCGCCGTTCCACTGATCCGTGCAGTTGCACATGGCCACGCCCTTGATGACGTGACAGGTGCCGGCGTTCTGGCAAATGATGCCCGTGCACGGATTGCGCACGGGCATCTGGACGACATCGCAGAAACGCGGCGGTATTGAGGTCTGGCACAGATCTGACTGGCAGCGATCGCCAATGTAGCGCGTGGGGCACGTGCAGCTCAGCCGGTGGCCGCGATCCGTGCAGGTGCCGCCGTTCTGGCAAAAGTCACGACACGAGTTCGCCTCACAGTGCTCGCCGTAGTAGCCGCTGGGGCACTTGCACTGGCGCTGGCCCTTGGCGCCAATGCTGCAGGTGCCACCGTTTTTGCAGAAATCGGCGCACTCGTTGAACTCGCAGCGCTTGCCCGTGTAGCCGTCGGGACACTCGCACTGCGGCGCGCCGGTGAGCGTCTCCCGGCAGATGCCGCCATTCTCGCAGGTCAGATTGTAGCAGTGCTCGCACTGCTCGCCCACGTACATGTCCGGGCAGCTGCACTTCATGCCCTCCGTCTCGGAGACGAGGCATGCGCCGCCATTGTGGCAACGGCTCTGGCAATCCGAGACGGAAATCTCGCAGCGTGCGCCCGACCAGTGGGGCGGGCACGTGCACTTGAGCGGCGGCGGATCCTGCAGGCCGGGCAGCTGGGGCGCCACCGTGCACAGGCCGTAGTTGAGACAGTAGCCCGAGCAGCGGTAATGCTCGCACAGCTCGCCCTCGAATTGCGGCTGGCAAATGCACTTGGGCACATGGTTCACCAGCTGGCAGGTGCCCAGGTTGCACAGCAGCGGACAGTAGTTGGGTATGTCTGTGTGCGCCTTGCACAAGCCCTCCTCGGCCATCACGTACTCGTTGGGGCACTTGCAGCTGTAGCCGCTCGCCGATTCCGTCGAGAGAATGCAAAGGGCGCGCGCTGCCTTGCAGGGTTCCTTCCCGCACGGATTGCTAACTGCAAGTCAAAAAGGATAATTTGAGTAATGGATTAAATTCGATTGAGATTTGATTGGCACTCACTGTTCCGATTCTGTTTCATGGGATGCAGGATGCCAATGTCCGAGGAGCGGTAGCCCTTGAGCAAGTAGGTGCCATTGTCGTTGCCGAACTTGTTCATCTTAATGATGCTCTGGTCGTACAGCTTGATGTACAGATAGTCCTCGAAGACATCGATCTTCTGCGGCTTCTCGCGATTGCCAAAGCGTCGCACCACGTTCCGATCCTTGCCGTTCAGCCGGCACGTCTCAATGGTGCCCTTGCGATAGTCCGCCCAATACAGGCGACCCGTGGGATAGTCTATGGAGAGGCTGATTGGCCAGCCGACATCGCGCTCCACCAGGCTCTTCTTGTTGTTGCCATCCAGCGAGGCCACCAGAATGCCGTTCTCCAACGTGGACCAGATCATAACCCGCGATTCCGGCTCCAGCACTATGTCTGTGGGATTCATGCCCGTGGACACCAGTGAGATGTATTTCTTGCCCTCAATGTCCGTGGCGATGATCTGATTGTGGCGGGAATCAACGATATAAACCATCTGTGTTATCCAATCCACGGCCAGGGACTTGGGATCATCCAGATCGGGTATCTGCAGGGATCAAATGTTATTGGTTGGGGACTTTGGATTTGGAGACTGCGGCAAACTCACATTGAAAGCGGTTAGTTCCTTGAGGTCACGACGCACGCGTATGCCAGTGCCCTCCACATGGGGCGTGGCGATTTTCATGGTGTGCACCTTGCCGTGATGCGAGTCAATCCAGAAGAGCAGCGTGTCCTTTGGCCTGATGAGTATGTCGAACACGTCGATCTTCAGGCTATCCGTTTGGAAGAAGCCGACGACCGTGGTGCCCGCCTGTTTGGCGGGCAATATAAAGCGGAACTCCTGCTCGGACGCCAACAGCAGTATCTGATCCGGCCCAGAAGCCAGGCAAGTGGCATTCTTGGCCGTACCCTTCTGATAGCCGGCCGTGCACTTGCAGTTGTAGTGCCCCGCCTTCTTCTCGATGCAAATCTGTGAGCACGTGCCGAAGCCACAGACCGGCGGCTGGCAGTTCATCTCGTCGGAGCCGTCGATGCAATTGTACTGGCCATCGCAGCGGAAGTTCTTCGAGATGCAGTCGTCGTTCTCGCACTGGAATTGGTCGTGCCGGCACTTGGGCAGCGCCGCGCACACCTGATCGGACTCATCCTCGTTGTTGCCACAGTCGTTGACGCCGTCGCACAGCGCCGACTTGCGTATGCAGAGCAGATTGACGCACTTGAAGGCGTTGTAGTGACAGTGAACATGGGCACAGGTGCCGTAGCTCTCGTCGCTGCCATCGAGACAATCGTCCCAGCCATCGCACTTCCAACGGGCCATGATGCACTTGCCATTGCCGCAGGTGAAATGATCCGGCGGACACGTGCAGTTCACCTCGTCGGAGCCATCGGGGCAGTCGTCATCGCCATCACATTGATATTGCCTTTAAAGAGAATAGGAATAAATTAAATCAAAGGCTCTATTTCAAAACCGGAGCTAAAGCTCTTAACCCATTTAGAGTCAAGAGTTTAGTGAAAGGCCCGTTTTACCATGTTCATGGTAAATTTAACATCCACTTTAGAACGCTGCATAACTCTTGCTTTCTCTTCTAGCTTTGCCTTGGCCAACCAAAATTGCAAGGCACTTTATCTGCATTGTAATTAACTACAAGGAGACTAAAACTCGTGTTGCAGAAGCCAAAAGTACATCATTTCTTTTCATTTCGGCAAGTCCCACATAGAAGAGCTTCATTCAATAAAGTTTTATCAAACAAGAAGACTTATCTTCGGGTGGAAGATTAAATACGCTAGCTTCATGCATAAAATTTGCGCACACTATTAATAACACTGTTCGAAGGGTACTTGAACGCTTGTCGCATATCGTTTCTATTATTTTTTCCAACACTGTATTTAAATGCGGGGTTTAACCCCAAGCCCCCTCTAACCCTGCCTACGCCACTGTTTGCAGACATATGAAGGATTTGAGCTATATATATACAGTTAACTGTGTTTGCAGAGTTTGATTTTTGATTGATTGATCTTATATATGTCTATATTATATAGTAAATCGATGTGGAATTTGCAAAGTTTGCTCTTGAAAAACATAAGCAGTTTATCAGGAAAAAACGTATTTTTAGAGCGATTTTGGGAGCAATATCTATATAAAATAGACGGATCTGAGTGACAGAGTCAGAGACAGAGGGAATATTTTTCGACTCAGCTGCTGATACTGACCAAGAATATATGTACACACTGTATAGGACAAAATATTCTGAAGATATGACCTTACTTTAAGACCCACTACAAGTTGTGTTCTTATCCTTATGACATTGAACTGAACATGCGAAAACGAAGTAATTGTGATTAATGGATTGAAGTGTTCATTAAAAGGTAAAGGACACCTATTGCTGCCACAACAAATGAAGGAAGAGGAGACGGCTTACTTGTTGATGCAGGTGTTGAACGCAGCGCACTTGAACTGATTGGATTTGCAGGTGATGTTGCAGTTGATCTCGTCGCTGCTGTCGTCGCAGTGGATCTCGCCGTCGCAGCGGAAGTCGTGCTTGATGCACTTCCCAGTGCCGCAGCGGAACTCGCTCTCGGAGCAGTTGCGCATCTGGCAGTTGAGCTCATCGCTGCCGTCGCCGCAGTCGTTCTCGTAATCGCAGCGCCAGCGGCCGGGTATGCACTTGGAATTGTTGCACTTGAAGTAGGTGGGATCGCAGGTGGCCTTCGAGGTGTGGCAGCTGGGCGGCTCGTCCTCGCCATTGGGGCAATCCACCTCGTCGTCGCAGCGCCAGGAGAGCGGTATGCAGCGACCCGAATTGCATCTGTAAGAAAACAAAAACAAATAAATATGTCTCCCTTGAACCAGAAGGATTCCAATGACTCACTGAAAATCGTTGGGTCCACAGGACACGTGCTCGCAATTGGCCTCGTCGGATTTGTCGGGACAGTCGATGTCGCCGTCGCAGACCCACACATAGGGCATGCAGCGATTGTTGCCGCACTGGAACTGATCCTTCTTGCAGACAAGCGGCGTGCAGCCAGCCTCATCCTCGGCGCCCGGGCAGTCCTTGACGCCATCGCAACGCTTGACGCTGTCCACGCAGAAGGCGGAACTGTTCGCAGTCGCCTCGCACTTCAGATGATTCTCGAAGCAGGTGAACTTATCGCAGTTGAGCTCGTCGCTGCTGTCGCCGCACTGATTGATGCCGTCACAAATGGCCGACGGGTGAATGCACTTGTTGTTGCCGCACTGATACTGGCCCGGTTCGCAGTGGAAGGGCGGACAGGACTCGGGCTCGTCGCTGCCATCGCCGCAATCGTCCTGCGTGTCGCAGCGCCAATAGAACGGTATGCACTTGTACGTGTTCACGCACTCGAAATGCACCGCGGTGCAGTTGGCGCGACAGGTGCGTCCGTCCTCGGCCAGGACAAAGTTGTTGGGACAGGCGCACTTGTAGTAGGGCGCCTCGGGCGACAGCAAACATAGCGTGGAGCAGTTGGCCTGCAGGCAGGGATTGCCGCTAAGCGGCTGCTGCTGGCGATACGGATGGTAGACCCGCAAATCCATGGGTCTGTGTATGGTTGTGATCAGCGTGGAGCAGTTCTGGCCGTCGAACTTGTTGCAGTACTCAATGGACTTGGTCTCCCAGTCGGACCAGTAGATGCGATCCTCCCACACGGCAATGGCGAATATGTGATGCAGATTCAGCTTCGGATTGATGCTGCGCGCGAGCAACAGACGCGTATGGTTGCCATCCAAATCACTGACCGATATCGTATCCTCTCGGGCATCGCCCCAGAACAGCTGCTGGGTCTCGAAGCTGATGGTCAACGCATTTGGCCAGCCCAGATTCTCGCGTATGATCATGCGCGGCTGGGAGCCATCCATGCCCGCCTTGCCAATGTGCGGATTGTCGCCCCAGTCGGACCAGTAGATGTGACGCTGATAGGGATCCAAAGCGATGCCGCGCGGTTCTCGCAGCTGCTCGTTGATGAGCACACGTCGGTACTTGCCATCCAGCTGGGACACCTCAATGGTGTCCAGGCCCTTGTCGCACCAATACAGATTCTTGGCCACCCAATCGACGGCGAGACCGTCGGGATTCTTCAGCATGGACTGGTGCAGCGTTTGGGTCTTGTTCTCCGCCGGACAGTGTCGCTTAATGGTGCCCACGGTGCTGGTCACGTCCGACCAATACAAGCACTGGCTGTCCCAGTCAAAGTCCAGGGCCACTGCATTGGACAGCGAGTGGATGAGAATGGTGCCATTGCCGGTGTGATTCACCTGCCGGATGTAGTAGCGATTGGAGAAGATCAGCTTCATGGTCACATTGCTGGTCGCCTTGCAGGTGTGATGATCGCGCAGCTCGTAGCCCTTGGCGCACAGGCACTTGTACGAGCCGTACGTATTGACGCAGGTCTGCGAGCACGGCTGCTGCTCGTCGCACTCGTCAATGTCCGTGCAGAGGTGGGGACTCTTCGGCAGCAGCTTGTAGCCCGGCCGGCAGCGGCACTCGTAGCCCACCACCTTGTCGACGCACTCGTGCTCGCAGATATCCGGTATGAGGCACTCGTTCACATTGCACAGCTCCTCGTCCGAGTAGTCGGCGCAATCGTTGCGCCTGTCGCACAGCGAATCGGCGCTGATGCAGGCCCCGTTCTTGCACCGAAAATCATCGGCCCCATTGCAGGCACGCGTGTGCGCGCAGAGGGTCGCCTGCTCATCGGAGCCATCGGCGCAGTCGGTTTTGCCATCGCACGTCTGGTTCTTGAAGATGCACAGCCCATCCTGGCACTGATGCATCGAGGCTCCGCCGGGGCACGCATGCGGCGGGTAGACCGGCTCACAACCATCGTACTCATCGTCGCCGCCGGGACAGTCCTCGTCGCCATCGCACACGTAATGCGAATCTATGCACTGACCTGCGGAGAGACGGAAAGTTTAAAATAGTCAATATAGTTTATATTTTAATAAGCAAATATAGTATATATTAAATATAGCTTTCATTTCTAAAGCCCTTTCTCCTTCCTTTCAGTCTTGGCAAGGAGAATAGGTTGTGAATGCATTTTTCTTTTAAATTCTTTTTAGACGACCCCATTACTAATTACACTACGAATAAATTCAATTTCGTATTGGTAATCGATGGCGGTTGCGATATATTTAAATATGTATATATGCTTATCCAAGTCTATAACTTTGTTGACTTTGTCGAAGCTAAACCAATACTCGGAATGTCTTTGTTGACACGGTTTACTTTTTAATATTTGTATAATTTCTACTCAGCTGTAAAAAAAATTATTGTATAATTGTTTTTCATTTACATTTTAATTAATCTTTTTGTAAACAAAAACTTTTTGTTTTACCTACGTCTTGAGCACCACCTAAAAGTCTTTTTAGGGCTTTAAAAAGTTCTAACAACTTACCATTGCATTCGGTTGGACAAGATATCACTAAAGATTATTATATCATTAATTTTCAAGAGAATTTCAGTTTCTGTATTTAAAAATGAACTATTTCCTATTGTCACATTTAGGGAATTCAGAATTCTACCTCAGAATCTAAAAGACACCAAGAACTAAAAAGGGCTTTATTGTTATTGTTATTTTCGAAAAATATCGATTTTATCGAATTGCAACGCCCCCAATGGGCGTATCCAAATAACTTTATATGCCATCTTTAGAGAAGGTCATCATAACTCTGCCAAAAAATATATTTATCTAGCTTTAAAACTGAGGGAGATACATCGATTTTACCGATTGGCCACGCCCCCAATGGGGGTAGCCAAATAATTTTGTATGCGATCTTTGGAGGAGATTTTCAGTAGTCTCTCTCAGAAAAATGTATGGATCTAGCTTTAAAACTGAGAGCGATATATCTATTTTATCGAATTAGCACGCCCCCAGTTGGTTTAGCCGAAAAATCTTAACACTTTATCTGACTCGGGTATACACAAGCACATATGCCAAATTTTAAGTCCCTATGTGCAACAGCGCCAAAACAATTTGCGTTCATACGAACAGACGGACAGTGCACAGAACCAATATGCTCCCTTCACTTTGTAAACGAAGACTTACCAGTGGAGCAGAGGAAGGCGGGTGGCTGGCAGTCGGGTATGTGTGAAACGCCGCCGCAGTGCGGTCCCTCGTCCTCGGAGCCGTGCTCGCCGTTGCTGGGACAGTCCTGTTCGCCGTCGCAGACCCATTTTTGAGGTATGCAACGGCCCGAGCTCTTGCACTGGAAGAGATGGGCGCGACACGGCCGATTGGGGCATTGCCGGCCCTCGTCGGTGCCGTCCTCGCAATCGCTTTTGCCGTCGCACTGCCAGCTGCTGGGAATGCATCCGTTGTCGCAGCTAAACTGATTCACCTCGCAGCTGGGCCGGCAGTTGAGCTCGTCGCTGCCCTTCTCGAAGGGATTGTCCATGCAATCGTTCTCGCCATCGCAGCGCCACGACCCGTCAATGCAGCGTCCATTCGCGCAGCGAAACTTGCCCTCGGCGCAGGTGGCGTGCGTCAGATTGCCGCAGCCCAGCTCATCGGTGCCATCGGGACAGTCCGGTTCGCCGTCGCAGCGCCACGTGGGCATAATGCACAGGGTGCTGTTCGCACAGTGCTCGAACAGGGTGTCGCCCTGCTCGCAGGTGCGCTGCGCGCAGTGCTTCTCATCGCTGAAATCGCGACAGTCGCGCATATTGTCGCAGAGGAAGCTGCGCGCGATGCACTCGCCGCTGCCGCAACGGAACTGCTCCGGCTGGCACCTGCAGAGCAGCGCGGTCTCGTCGCTGCCATCGCCGCACTGCTGCAGTCCGTCGCAGGTCTGCTCCCGGGCAATGCAGCGATGATTCTGGCACATGAAATAGTTCTCCGGACATTGGCGGATCACGCAATAGTTGCGCAACTCATCCGATCCGTCCAGGCAGTGGGTCACATTGTCGCAGGTCAGCTCCAGGGGTATACACTCGCCCGAGTGGCAATTGTATTGCGACTTGCCGCAGCTCGTGTGCACCGGCGCAATGCAGCGACGTCCGTCCGGCGCCAGGACGCCCTGGGTGCAATGGCAGCTGGCCAGCCCGTTCTTGTTGAGGATGCACACGTCCTCGCACAGCCCGTTGAGTATCTTGCACTGGTTCGCATCGCAGTTGATGCTGCTGTTCTGCACCGCGATGACGCCCATGGGCCGGGCCACATGCTCGCGCAGGAAGAGCACATCGGTGCCCGTGTATTTATTGGCGCGCACCACGGCGTGCAGCACCCAGTCCGTCCAGAAGAGCAGGTCGCCGTAGACGGCCATGGCAAAGGCGTGCTTGGGTGTGGTGTGTGCGAGCACCACGCGATTGGTGCCATCATAATTGGTACGCTCGATCTTGTCCAGGCGCGCATCGGCCCAGTACAGCTGCTGCTGCTCCAAGTCCAGGGTTAATGCATTCGGCATTTTGATGTCCTTGCGTATGATGCTCTCCACACCGTAGCCGGTGATGTAGGCGCGCTGTATGCTGGGCGCCTGCTCGTTCCAGTTGGTCCAGTAGATCATGCCCAGGCACGGCTCCACCGAAATGCCGCGCGGCTTGTCCTTGCTCTGCAAGCTCAACACATTCTGCACATGCTGCAGATTCTGGTCGGCATCTGGGGACAGATGCAGCAACTCCAGGCTGCGTATGGCCGCATCATTGTTGGACGTCCAGAAGATCTGCTCGTTAACAATATCGTGGGCCAGACCCTCAACGCGTCCCTGCTGCGGCACGAGCACCCGCTGCCCGCTGCCATTGAAGTGCACCTGATTGATGGTGCTCAGCTGGACGTCCGAGTAGTAGACGAGGTGCTCCTCATAGTTGTAACTGATCGCGATCACATTGCGCATCAGCGTCGCATTCGAGATGAGCTGCACGGGCCAGTTCTTGTTCGCGTGCTCCGTCATGTGGATGCTCTCGATGTTGCTCCGATAGCTGAACAGCAGAAAGTTGTCGTACGGCTCACAGCTCAATCCGTCCGCGGCGAGGCGACTGTGCGCACAGGCGCACACGGCGCTGGTGCCGTTGAAGAGGCACAGCTGCTCGCAGCCGCCGTTGTTCTGGGCACAGGGATTGGTGCCGTGTTGCACGCGCTTCGAGTAGATCTTGATATCCCTGATGGCGTCCTGTTCCGTTTTGATTATCAGTCGTGACTGGGAGAGATTGGCCAGCGGCGCCACCATTATGGCACCCTCACTGTACTTATTCTCCGCCCAGTAGAGATAGTCGCCGAGCTTGGCCAATGCCATGGGCTTGTTGGCCGTCTCGTTTAGCAGCTCCTGCCGCAAATTGCCATCGTAGTCGACTTTCATCAGCGCATCGGGATACCGCTCACACCAGTACACCTTGGTGGCGTCCATGTCCACAATCAGACTGCTCACCGCCCAATTGGTGCGCGTCTGGTTGACCAGCACAAAGGGCTGACTGCCATCCAGACCGGTGCGTCCGATATGCTGCTGGGTCACGTAGAACAGCAGACCCTGGACCGGGTCCACAGCCAGAGCCGTGGGTTTCTCCACATTGGAGACAACCACGTAGCGATGGCTGCCATCCAGACGGGCTACCTCGATAATATTGCGCTTCGTATCGCTCCAGTAAATATTGCCGGCGATCCAGTCGATGGCGATGCCGCCCAGCCAATCCTGCTGCTTGTAGCCAGCCAGATTGATGGCCAACAGAATCCTCTCGCGATGGGTGCCATCGCGACGTACCCGCGAGATGCTGCCCAGCTCGTTGTCGCCCCAGTAGAGCATATCCGTAGCCGCATGGTACTCAATAAAGCTGGCCGAGCTTATGCGAGAGATGGGCACGAGCGCCTAGGCAAATGTAATGTAATATAAAGCAAAGTTAGTTCATCGAAATGAGTTTAATGTATACAATAGAATCTCTTACCGATTTGGGCGTCTCGAACTGTTCACTGGGATCAATCATTTCCACGCCCTGCATTACATCAATGGAGTAGAATATAAACTCGGCGCGCGGTATGCAACGTGTGGGATTATTCGGCTCCACGTCGTAGCCCAGGGCGCAGCGACAGACGTGCTCCGTGGCCGATGTGGCCAGGCAAAGCTGCTCGCAGCCGCCTCGCAGCGGCCCGGCGCATGTGTTGGTGCCCGTTTGTGCATCCGCATAGAACATTTTCATGCTCTGAATGCTCTCTGTCGAAGTGGAAAATGAAGAGGAAAATGTAAGATTAAACAAGTAACAACGTTGCAATGGGGTGTAATAGTGTAACATGTGTTTACCAAAAAATTAAAAATACATTTTAATCTGTCTGCAATGATTTTGTCTATTTAGCTTTAGAACTAAAAACTTTATAGATTTTCGGGAATTATAAACAAATCTTAACACTTTAGATACACAAGTATATATTCTAAGAATCAAGTTTCAATATCAGTGAACAAAATTGCGTTGCAACGAAAACCTATGCGTTTGTTGCCAGAAAGTGACAATTAATAACATTTTGTTATGTTTTTGTTTTTATTAGTTTTCGTTTTCTTTAAATCAATTAATTTCAGATAATATCTTTTTTACAAATCAAAAATTATTTTTTATGATATATTAAATGAATAAAAATGTGTAAGCGCGGAAAGAAAATTTTTAAGAGAACTCTAACAAGAATTTTGTTGTATTGTTTATTTCACTTTAGGTAGGTTTATTTTGGTTCTGGAGCCAATCTACTATTTTTCCATTAAGCAAATATCTTTTTGCAACACGAATTTTTCGGGAAAGTTCTATCTATTGTGTAAAAAGAGAATAAGATGTATTTTTAAACAAATGTCTTGGTAACATTGTAAAATTCGCTGCACGCGTATTGAAAGCGCTAATCAAAAGACGTTTGCTTTACATACTTGTGTTCACACGCAGGAAGGACATATTCTGGCACTGCTCCTTCTCGCAGTGCATGATGACGCTCTGGATGTTCTCAGGGAAATACAGTGAGCCATTGTAGACAGTGAGGGAGCTGACTGAGGTGATTAGGCTGGCAAATAGCACAATGCGTGTCTCGTTCTTGGGTATATCGAAGTACGCAATGCCCGAGCTGTCATAGGCGTAGTACAGGCGCTGTGAGTCAAAGTCCATGGTCAAGCTTTGCATGCTGTTGTTGTGCTCGTGGATGACCAGGCGCTCGGAACCGTCCAAATTCGATTGCTCCAATTGCCACAGCGAGGAGTCGTGTGTGGAATGTATCCAATACATTTTGCCACTGTAAACAAGGGAATACGAAATATATATTTCTCATTTCATTTGTTGCATAAATATGTAAATTAATAATTACTTGGCCGGATCCAAGGCAATGCTGTCCACCAAATTGAGATTCTCGTGAATGTGCGTCGTATATTCACCCTGCAGATTGCTGGCGAGTATGGTGCCAACTGTTTGGCCCGATGAAAAATACATGTGCTTGGCTATCCAATCAATGGCAAAGCCATAAGGCTTCTCAATGTTCGTGTTGATGATGGGCTCAATGAGTCCACTGGATATGCCCGCACGGGAGATCTCATTTTGCTGTATATCGGTCCAGTATATGTGGCTGTCCTCCACCAGAAAATCGATGCGTTGGGGTGCCACCAGCTAAGGAGGATAGGTAATTACAGGTAAATAGCGAATTGGTCAATCAAAAACCTTCAAATCTGACAACTACCAAGGTCAATATAAATACTAAGATGAGTAACGCCTGATTTACACGCAATTGAAAACAGCTAAGAACGTTGCAGTCGGGTGTAACCGACTGAGCAATACTCTTTCACAGTAAAATAACAGTTTAAAACATTCGAACCCAGTTTGAATTATTATTGTTATTTTGCAAAAACATCGATTTTTGTAATCGGAAAACTGTCTGTCGAATGTGGTGACTGTAAATAAAAAATTGTGTGAGATAAGAATTTTTGCGGTCTACCCGCCCTCAAGATGTATATATTTTATCCAGTTGTCACGCCCCCAGTGGGCGAATCCAAAAATGTAGATCTTTTGGTGTCAACAGAAATTTGTCTGCAACATTTTATGTATTTACCTTTAAAACTGGGGAAGAAAAATATGTTGTTTTCTAAATACCACTCCCCCGTACCACTTTTTCTTAAACGGGTATACATGAGAATATATTCAAAATTTAAAGTACCTAGATGTAGACAGCACAAACCCAATATACTCTTTTCACTTGATTTCACTTAAAATTGAGTGCGCTGGCTTTGGCTGGTACAAAAAATTATTATGTTAGATTTCTTGAGACGACCGCGCTATTATCCTAATTTATATTTACTTATAAATGTTTTACACTGAGGTATAGTCGGTCTTAAACCAATTGTAATATATATATAAATATATATATATTTTTTTTAAATTTCTTATTTAAATTTATAATCTGTCAGGTGAAAATAAGCAAATCGCTTAGTGCTTGAAAGTACTTTACAGAATTGGTTGAGATCTAGTAAACTCAGACAATATATTTTACAAAGTTTATGTTAGCTTTTTTGTTAAATTTTAACTTATAAATACATGGGTGAGGCTGAGCACGTCTTTTTAGACGTCTGATGACGCTACTGGTTTCTGAGAGGTCTATCGTCAAGTTATTAACATGGTTGTGCAACATTCTTATATAATTCGTTTTTATTTATTTCGTCTTTAAAAAGAGGCATTTTAAAGTCTTTATGGATGTCATAATTGCTCGTTATAGTCCTTAAGGCAGGATTTCAATGTTGAAATTGCTTGCTGTTCCCCAAAGTTGCTTATAACCATTTTCGTTTTACATCTGTCTCGTAATGCCGAAATTTATTTTTAAAACTAAGTTGGGAACGCTGTCCTAACAGCCAGTACACCTTTCTACCTTTTACCTTGAACTGCATTTGTTTTGATTTCATGTGGGACTGCCAAGTATGTTTATTAACTGGTATGGTGGAGAGCCATTTAATATTAAGTGAGGACAATTAGCTTGTCTTAGTGATTGTCATATTTACAATTTATTTTCATTTTAATGAATTTTATCTGAAGAGCAAAAATGCCATTGATAGGCCACTCCAGAAATTGTATATTGCATTCAAAAGTATGGGCGTTACGCATCTTAGTATTTATATTGGCTCTGTGACTACTCACCCTTGGGGACTGTCTTATGGTGGGTATGGTGTGGTGATTGGGCTGCTGCAGATCGATGCCGCGTATTTCCTCGCCCATGACAAAGAGCAGCACCTGCTCGTTGGGCACACAGTTGCGGTCGTCAGCGGGATCGAGGCGCATAACATGCGGACACTCGCATTTGTAGGTGCCTCTGCCGCTCAACAGGCACAGATGGGAGCAGCCGCCGTTGTTGTCTCCGCAGGGATTGCGATCCCAGGGCTGGCGACTCGAGTGCAGCACCTGTATGCCAAACGGTTGGGTCTGCGTGCGCTGCAGCACCTGGACATCGCTGCCATTCCACTTGTTGGCGCGTATTACGGACGTCGTGCGCCAGTCCGTCCAGTACACATAGTTCTCGAACACGGAAATGGCGAATGGGTGCGACAGTATCTCCTTGTTGCGCAGCACCACATGATGCTCGGAGCCGTCGTATTTGGTGCTGCTTATCGAATCCGACTTGGCGTCCACCCAGTAGACGCGCTTCTGAGTGTAGTCCAGGGTCAGGCCATTGGGCCAGCCGGCGCTTAGCTGCCAGCTGGTGGAGATTATGCGCCTGCCCTCGCCAGCCATACTGCAGCGTTCGATGCGCGGCGAATTGTCATCCCAGTCGGTCCAGAAGAGCAGACCCTCGCGTGGATCCAGCGCAATGGCGCGCGGACTCTCCATGTTGCCAGCGATTAGGGTTCGCCGAAAGCTGCCATTCAGCTTGGCGACCTCGATTTGATCGAGATTCGAGTCAATCCAATAAAGATTCTTGCCAATCCAGTCCACAGCCAGGCCCTCAGTGGTGGACAGACCCGAATGCACCACGGCCTCCACATTGCGTAAGCTCTCGCCCACCAATTGGCCGCGATAGATCTTGTCATCGATGACGTCCGTCCAATAAATGTCCACGCTCGACTCGTTGCTGTAGAGAAAGTCCAGTGCAATAATATTGCGCAGCGAGCTGTAGAAGCTGCTGGCCCCAAGCGTCTTCAGATTGATGCCACGAATGTCCTGACGATTGGTGAATATCACATAAGGTTCATCGGGGGCAGTGCTCTTGCACGTGAACTTGTCGTAGGCGAGATCGTAGCCCTCGAGGCACTGGCAGGCATAGCTCTTGCCGTTGCTCTCGCACACCTGGGCACAGGTGTCCCAGTGTTCGCAGGCGTGTTGCATGCTGCAGCGCTTCCCATTCGGCTGCAAATACAAATGCGGCGGGCAGGAGCAAATGTAGCCCTCGGGCGTATTGTGGCAGTTGTGCGAACACTCGTGTCCCTGGTCGCACAGCTTATCGGCGCAGAGGAAGCCCTCGTCTGTGGTATCCTCGCAGTCGTTGTGGCCATCGCACAGCTGGCCGACCGTGATGCACTTGTTACTCGCGCCGCACAAGCGGTCCGGCTGCTCACAGATGACCGTCTCGTTCATGTCGAACTTGGTCGCATGCACATGGGTGCAGTTCACCTCGTCCGTCTTGTCGAAGCAATGGTTGATGCCGTCGCAGCGCAGGAACTCCGGTATGCACTCGAACGGATCGGCACAGGCGAACTCAAAGGTCGCACACTCGCCGAGCTCCTTCCAGCCGCTAAGCGGATGATTGTCGCTCTTGGTCTGATTGCAGTTGGCCTCATCGCTGAAGTCTTCGCAGTCGTTGACCCCGTCACAGATGTGCATGTCACCATAGCAGCCAATGGGTCGGCAGTAGCGCTCGCCGTGGCCGCACTCGTGCTCGCAGGAAGACTCGTCCGCATTATTGCTATAAAACAAGTGAGCATAAAAGAGGTCAGAACTGGGCCTAACGTTGTATGTATCCGGCGTTTCCCGGCTCAAATGGTTTACTTTAAATCTTAACTATCAGTTTACCCACCAAATTTTCAGTTGTGAAATTGAATTTTCGAAAAATAACCGTTAACAGTAATCATTAAAAATCCCAGGACCTACCGCACACATAACACTTAAACTCAGAATCTGTTTTAATGTTCTTTTTATACCAACTTTTATACCAACTGTGATTAACACAATCGAATAAAAATATAAGTTTGCAATTCTAAATTTTTGAAAAATTCATGCGTACTTTTTACCAACGAATTTTAGCAATATATTTTGAATGCAAATTTAGTCTAGTATCCAAATCATAACCAAAATATCATCAAACATGCAAATCGGTTCAGTTTGGACGAAGTGATGGGCGTTTGGAATATGGGAGAGAATCTGTTAAAATTTGGTTTTTTTATACAAATTGGGACAGCTTCAATTGATAAAAAATATAAATTTGCAATTCTAAATTTTGGAAGAAGAAATGTTCTAAAACTAATAAGCAATGATTTTGTAGCAAGAAACATAACTTTGCATTCATACTGAAAGACGGACAGGCGGACAGACGGACATTGGACAAACCCAATATACTTTTTTCACTTCGTGAACGAATACAGCACCATAGACTTAACAGTTTATAAGCTGATAACAAATCAGTTGGTAAGACATTACAAAACCTGTAATTTATAGTCATATATTACCCGCAATTATCTAGGCCATCACAGATATCGGAGAACTGGCGACAGCGCCCATTGCCACAATCAAACTCTGAACACTTGCTGCCATAATAGAGGTCTAGCGATTCATCAGAGGCATCGTCTGGTCCACAGTCGACGACGCCGTCGTTGACCCAGGTCAGCTGAATGCAGCGTCCGCTCTTCTCGCAGGTGAACTCGTTGCTGTTGCACGTGTTGTGCTCACAGTTCAGCTGATCCGAACCATCCGAGCAGTAGGCAATGGAGCTGCACAGCAGCGCACGCTGATAGCAGCGTCCGTTGCACACAAAGTGCAGCTTCTTGTCACAGCCTTGCGGATTGCAGGGGCCCTGGACGTCGTTGCTCTCGTCGCTGCCATCGTCACAGTCCTCGAAGCCATCGCACAGATCCTTGCCATCGATGCACTGGCCCGTGCTACGGCACTGATGGCCGGACGTGCAATTGGGGCGAACGGGCGCGCTCACCGTCGAGGGCGTCAGCTGTGGTATGCAGTGGGTGCCGGTGCCATTCAGCGTATAGCCGTCCGGACAGCGACAGATGGCGCCCTTGGGCGTGTTCAGGCACATGCCAGGGCACTTGGACAGCGCACAAGAGCTGTGCGTTTGCGGCAGGGGTTGCGTGGCCACGTCAAAGATACGCAAATCGACGGCGTTGCCATTGGGCTGCAGATGCACCGTGGAGCTGAAGGTGCTCGTCATATTGGCATGGTGCACATGAAACCGCCAAATGGTCGAGTTGATGTTATCCACCCAGTAAACAATGCCGTTGTGCTGAACGATGGCAAACGGATGGAACTGCTCCGACTTGAAGAGCAGCTCGCGTCCAGTGCCGTCCAATTTCATGCGCTCAATGGTGCCCAGCTTGAAGTCGCACCAGTAGATGCGCTTGGTGCGCCTGTCCACGTCCAAGCTGCGCGGCCAACGCATAGGCTGCTCCTCGGATGACTTGGCCAGCAGCTCCTTGTGCGTACCATCCATCCAGGCGCTGTAGATGCCCGCCTCGCAGGATTGAAACGACCACTGTGTCCAGTAGAGAAGTCCAGTGCCGGGATCGAGTTCCAGTGACCTGGCAGGACATTGTATCGATTAATATATAATTAAATTTAAGAAATATTATGTTTACTTCAATGCTAATATATAATGAAAACATAGGTAAATATGCTTTATCAATTCAGAGGAAAAGCTTAATTAAATCCTTAGAGAAAATTAACAATTAATTATTTTCATTAAAAAGTTAACAGAAAGAATTCACAAAACAAAATTTTGAAGTTATAAAATTCTTGATAATCTTACATTTTTGGTAAATTATAGCAATATATTAACTATATGTAATCGTTTTTAAAAAGCATTTTTCTCAAAGAACAATTTAAAATTTATATATTAACAATTTAAATGCAAATAAATAAATGTAAAATTTGGTTTAAGGATATGAGATTAGAAACCTAGAACAAAATGTATCTACCCACGTCAAATTATTATTATTTTTATTTAAAGCATTTTCTCAGCAACTTTGGTAGAGAACTTCTTAAAAATTAAGAAAAAATTAATTTTAATTTTAAATGACAAATAAACGTAAACAACAATCGACAAAATTAAATGCGCTATATTAATATCAAACTCATTTCTTGTTTAAGGATATGAGATTAGAAACCTTAAAAGAAGTTTTTCTAGACACGTCAAATATAATAATTATTATTGTTATTTAAGAATTTTTCTCAAAAAATTAAATAGCCAAATTCTTAATAAATAAGAAAAATATATTTAAGCTTTAAAACGAGTTTGAATCCCAGGCTAGTGTATGAATGTTGTGTATGTCTTTGCCAAAGGCCAAAACAGCTAAGTAAAAATAGTTGGGTTGATAGTTTATAACTATATCCTACACTTTAAATAATAATAATTATGTTAAACTTTAAATGCCACATAAGCGCAGAAGAAATCAATAAAATTAAATTCCTCAAATTTGCAATTTTCAATTCAAATTTCAAAAAAGTTTTTCTAGACACGTTAAATAGAATTATTATTATTATTATTATTATTTAAAGCAATTTTTTTAACAAATTTACTAGATAAATTCTTAAAAATTAAGAACGAATATATTTAAATTTTAAATGTCAAATAAGTGTAGGAAACATTCAATAAAATTAAATTCCTCATAATAAAATTTCAAAAAAGGTTTTCTGGACACGTCAAATAGAATTTTTAAAATGATTATATACAATTTAGGATATAGTTATACACTATCAACCTAAAGAGTACTGGCTAATATGGCCTTCGGCTAAGATAATACATCCATCCATAGATCGTGGCATTCAAACCCGGATCCCCGTTGTTCAGTTGACTAAGTGCCTAAACACTCGGGAAACTCATCTGCCGAGGATGATGTGTGTTTTTATCGGTTTGTGTTATCTACTTACATGGGATTGCAATCAATGTTAAAGGTAAGAATTTTGCTCATGTTGCGCAACGGGGCGACATGCAGCTTCTGATATTCTGTCCAATACAAATGCTCGTTGACCCAGTCGAATGCCATGGCCCGCACCTTGCGCCAGCCCGTGGACAGGGTGCGGGAGACGCTGCCGTTGAGCGACTGGCTCTTGATGGTGTAGACGGGCTCGACGGAGCTCATGGAGGGCTCCGGATCGGGATCGGGTATCACATACAAAATGGATTTGCCACGCACATTTACATCGATGGCCTTCGGGCCGGACACATTGTAAATGGGCACCATTACGTCGGGCTCCTCGCCAAGCTGTTCGAGCTGCTGCACCTGCTCAGTGCCCAGCGGCACGCCCGTGATGCGGACCAAACGCTTGTCGGTGTACACCAGGAATTTATCGTGCGCGGAGAGCAAACAGGTCGTCTGATTGTGCAATTTATAGCCGGCCGTGCACAGGCATTTGGCGCTCGCAAATCCACGCGTCCAAAGCGGCACACAAATCTGGTTGCAATTGCCGTTGTTCTCCCGGCACGGATGCGCCACCTCCGGCTGCTTTTGGCGGTGGAAAATGCGAAAATGTGTGCCGCGCGTCACATTCGCCAGCAGCACGCGCGCCTTCAGCGTAAATTTGTCCAGGGCAACGATGGCCCTGTCCGTCCAGGCAGCCAAATAAATTGTGTTCTCGAATACCTCCACCGCCTGGATGGTCTTCAAAGGCACCGGCGACTGCAAACAACGGAAATTGCGTTTAACACAACAATACAGCAAACAACGTTGGTTTTTGCGGTTTTGTTTTAGAATTTCGACAATCGAGATATTTGCATTTAAGCCAAAAGTTCTATGTTTTTGTTCAACAACTACCATCGGAATTATAGATCTACACATCTTTGCACTAACTATGTGTGAATTGCCATTCAGATATACTCGTA
Source organism: Drosophila colorata (assembly GCA_035041545.1). NCBI lineage: Eukaryota > Metazoa > Arthropoda > Insecta > Diptera > Drosophilidae > Drosophila > Drosophila colorata. The sequence continues at coordinate 2,020,026 of JAWNLD010000233.1, forward strand.
TACAGAATTATTTGACTGTGCTTAAACTTGTACGATGCGTAAAGAACATTTTGATTTCTCGAGTTTACTTAAGTTATCAAATCTGATTAATTAAAAGAGCTATTTATAGCTGAAGTTCCTATGAAAACCTTATAATATATAGGCTCTTTTTCACTTGTACTACCAATAATTGAATACTTGATGGTCATGATCCGGCTTTGCCTTACGTGGTTTACTGACATCCCAATCTTCGTCTACCATCGAACCCCAACAGGATTTTAATGCCTGATCTTGAGTGTTGGCAACATATATTCATCTTTTCATTTAAACCGTCTGAACTTGTCTGTTCCCTTTAGACCAAATAGAAACTATTACCCCTTATTAGCAATGTTTTTTTTTCGTTTGTCGTTTTTACTTTTGTTGACATTCGCTTTGTCAACTGATTATAATAAATACAAAATAAAATATCAAGGGAATAAATAAGTGTATATAATATAGCAGTCTGATGAGTCTGATAAGGTTTTGCCAAAATATACAAGAACTTAATTTGCTTTCACTCGCTTCTATACAGCTATTTGATAATATATATACATATATATTTATTTAATTAATCAAATTATATTTAAAACTAACATACTAGTTAGCGTACAAAATAAAAATATAGATAATTATTGACGGACGTGTTCAAATCAAGCTGATTGCTGTAACTGATTTAAAAAATATATACTTCATGTAGTTAAATCCGTATAACTTTGCTATTTTTTGCTGACAAAAATTTAATTTACAGCAAACTTTTGAAATATTTAAAGACATATTCTGATAATGGCAATGCCAGCAACCCACATCATTATCAAATATATTTAAACTACAAGTTCAAGTACAAGTACACTAATACAACAAAGTGTCTCAGCTGTTTTGAAAATAGATTTACGAGCCAGTTCAAATGCAAAACAACAAACATCAGAGTTAGCTACTCACATCTGGTGACTTTTTCAATGTCCAACGCTGCTGTCCGTCGTAGTTGACCCGCTCAATGACGTCCTTGTACACATCAATCCAATAGACATGCTCGCTGGCCAAATCCAATGTTACGCTACTCAGATGATAAATCTGGGTGCTGACGAGTGTTGTGCGATTGCTGCCGTCGAGCAGGGCACGCGACAGGCTGGGCGACCAGTCGGTGAAAAAGAGATAGCCCTTGGTCGGGTCGAGCACCAGCGAGGATGGCTGCTCCACCTGCTGCAGTATGAGGCGACAAAAGGTGACCGAATTGGTGCACAGATAGACCATGCCGTCGTCCTCGTTTAGGAAATACCAATTGCCTGATAGCCAGTCCAAACGCAGCTCGACAAAAACTGCAAACAAAGCCAAAAGCAAACCACCAAACAACAACAAGTAAGATTGCTCTAGTCGGGAGTGCCCGACTAGCAGATACCCTCAACCCAGCTGCAAGATGTCGTTACATACATTCCAGCCCCCGTGCATTCACTCACTCAGCGGCTGCGCTTAGTCCCCACTAAGGAAAATTAATTATTGACTAACTTCCAAACTAAGCGTATGCTCTTTATGAGATTATTAAAACTTAAAAAGTGATTTCAAATGTATGTACAAACCAATGCAGAAGGCAGTTGTCTGCAACACGAATTTTTGTTGCACGGTTTTAAAATAACACGCGTTTAAAAGTTAAAATTGTTCTGTTTCTACACGAATTGTTTTGTTTAAACACGATTTTAATTCTTTGTTTTCTTTTTATGCATTTTTTTGATGTTCTATAAATTTCTTTTATTCTCATTCCGCACAAATTATACATTTTAACATTGCATTATAAATTTTACTGAACTATGAACAATGGGAAATAGAGATATGTATGAAGAAATAATTTCCCAAAATGATGAACAAAATAATTCTAGTGAATTTTGTTGTTTTTAAAAGTTTTACATTTTTAACGAATTAAAATGTGTAAGCATTATATTCTGAAATTAACAAGACTTTTCTGATATCGTGTCAAAAGAGAATTAGATGTAATTGTTTTTTTTTATTTATTCTTAATCTGCTTATGCTTTACGAGAACATACTAAACCAAATTTGGTGTCTCACCTCTTATAGTTTCCGAGATATGGTCAAAAACCCATTTTTAATATATAATATATAATACCTCGAAAAAACAATTCTAAACTTGTTCTACCTATGGTAAAACAGATTATATAATCGAAAAGCGTAGGTTTCTAGCTCTTGAAGTTTTCGAGACGGACAGACGGACGGCCGGAAATACGGACATTTTTTAATCAACTGAGCTCGTCGTCCATATCAAGATTATATATACTTTATGTAGTCGGAGATGCCCCTTCTGCCTGTTACATTCATTTGCATAAAACCATTATACCCTTTTTACCCATTTTCAATGGGTTCAGGGTATAGCAACGACAACATCAGCAAACAAATGCCGAAATTATGGCCACACACAGGACTGAGACTCACTTTGGTGCGGCGAGTTAAACGCCGAGACGGGCAGCGTCCAATTAACGTTGGCGTCGTCGATGCGCTGGCAACGCATGACCAGCTGGGGCATCTTTTGGAGCATGCACAGCGTGCGATTGCGATGCCACACCTCGTAGGCGAGCACAAACTGCGCTGGCTGTGTGGACAGCAGTTGTCCAGCACCGGCAACGTCCACGGCCGTGCTGATGCGTCGAATTGTGCCCGCGGAGAGAAGCGACAGCGTCGCCGGCTCCGAGGAGGGCACTGCAAAAATGGATTGAGGAAGCGTTTAATGGACAGCAAACGGGGCATGCGTTGCTCTACCCACCATTTATGGCCAGGCAGCGGCTGCCCAGCTTGTTGTAGCCGGAGATGCAGGCGCACTCGTAGGAGCCAGGTGTATTGCGGCACTGCTGATCACAAGTGCCGGGCACGCCGCACTCATCGTAGTCCACGCAGCGCGTCGAGTTCAGCGACTCGGGCACCTGACCCGCCGGACAGTAGCAGCGGGCACCCTGCGGCGTCAGTTTGCAATTGTAGCTGCAGTTGAGCGCGGCACAGGCGACATTTTGTTTATCTGTTGGTTATAAGCATGGATCAAGGACGGTGATTTGTTGTACAGCGTTTTCTACTTACCACATTGCAGCTCATCGTTATCACAGTCCCAGTGGCCGTCGCAGAAACGCGACAGCTCCAGGCAGGCGCCGTTGTGGCATTCGCTTTCGAAGGCGCGGCACTTGGGCGCAACGCCATCGGGACCTGCCACAGAATCGGAAATAGGTTAAGGGTTGGGGTTAGTGTTAGAGTTGGGTAATAAGCATAGTGCATACATTTTGGCTACTTACAGTTGCTCTCATCCGATATGTCCCCCTTGCCGCAATCGTACTCTCCATCGCATAGCCAATTGCTGGGTATGCATTTCAGACTCTGGCCGCAGCGAAATTGGCCCTCGTTGCATTTGGACGACTTGGCTGCAAAAGAGTGCAAGCAGAAACCACAATAACAATAACGTAAATGAAGATTTATGAGCGGGTTTGTTAGCGGTTTCGTTGGTTTTCGCTGTTTGGTTGTGGGGGGTGGGGTGGGGCTGTCGGTTGCTGGCTGTTGTACAAATCACTGAATTATTTTGCGTAAACTCAAAATAAGCAAAATACAAGTTAAGTTTTCATAGCTTGGAGTTGTGGGCGAAATAAGCAACTATTTGTGGAATGATAAAGTTTCAAGTGCTTTTGAAGATAATAGTTTTACCTACAACGATATTTGGAGCTGCCTCTTTGAAGCTGGCTAATACAATTTTTATATTTTTTATTTTTATAGTAAATATAACAAAAGTTACATAACTATAAAAATTAAAGTACCAGAATTCTGACGAATGTTATTAAAAATACAAAATGATTATACTTTCAACATTTTTTTACTCGTTTATAAAGTGAAACAAATCTATTAGTTTTGTGCAACGTCTGTCTATAAACTACAATCTCCTTACAAATATAGACCGTTTATAACCGCATCAATTAAAGTTTTTTTTTGCCACCTTAGCAAGCTGCAAAAATCTAATCTTCACATACAGTTTTAATTAGATTACTGGTTTCTTTCTTTCAAAATCAATTCAAGCCTCCAACAGTAAAGAAAATGTCACAGTCATAATTTTAAGGTTACTCCTTCCCACTTAAAAACGTAATGAAGTATTCGTCTTCCATATATCATATGTGTATTCTTGGTTAAGATCAACAGCCGAGTCATAAAAAAGTAGAAGAATAGAAGGAGTCGGTCGGTTCACTATAGCTTATAGCTAACATTGGAAAAACTTTTTTGTATTCAAGATATCTCAATGCTCTTCACGTAAAAGCAAAATATCACCAACACCGAACCATTATATAATATAGCCATATATAGGAACTGTCGCACGGAAATTAGGTTTGAGCGCGAACACAGTTGACAATAGCACACATATTTTTTATGTCTGCAAGTCTATATCTTCTTTCTCATCCTTAATTTTTTGATGCTCTCTGTTCTTAATTAAATTTATAGAGGGACGCATACAAGCCCTCATGACATTTACGGATCGGGTTTATTTATTTATCACATTTAATAACGTCGAATGAAAAAATTTCGTAATATCAAAGTTCGGCTTGCCCGCTTAAAATACACTTGTGGAAATCCATCAAAACTTGCAAAAAGAAGCTGTTAGCTTTAGTCGATAAAAATCTAGATATTTTACAAAATTCAAAAGCATCAAAAACAGATAGGCCTCAACCCCGTAATGTAATAAATAATTTTCTTAGGAATATATATAAAAAAAATTTGGTTTGTTTGATACTCTGATAACATACTCATTAAATCTTACTGATTGTATACTACCAGCGGGATAATCGGAACGTAAAACACATGCAGGAATACTATTGTCTATAAAATATCCTTTCTTGCATGCGCATGGTCCACCACAATCTAGGGTGCATATCAAGTTTTTAGATAGGCATGTCTCAGGGCACGAACCGCTACACCATTCGTAGGTGCCGTTAACAGTACAGTCCACTTCTGGCCTTGGCGTTTAGCAGTTGCAATGGCCTAGTAATGCCAACTCCAGTAAAACTCCCAAGACTTTCATGTTCAATCTCGGAACTATATTTGATAAGGTTTTACTATGGCTCCGCTGTAAATATGAAATTTAACTGAACCTATATAAGTTTACTGCATATCTGTAAATAATTCGATTCGAAATTATTCAATATGATTTTTCATACAGGTAGCTCATACGACTAAGTTTAATAGATACACGGATTATAAAAGTGGACGAAATACAAAACATTTGAAAGCATTTTTACAGCAGGCTTAACTTGTGCTTGGATTAGTGTGGTATAAAATAAACTTTAGTTTAATTGTTTTTAAATGTATTTCTTATTAATAATATTATATAAATAATTTCAGCATATAATTTAATTTAGCATAATTTTCGAAGAATTTCCTATAGCATACTTATGTGTGGCTCCATTTTGAATGTTTTTGGTAATTTTTATACTCTTCAAAGCTTGCACTAAAGAATTACTTTGGCAACGCAGTCAGATTAAAGTGGGGGTTTTGCAGCACATTTTGTTTCTTTTAAGCGACAATATTAAAAAAATGCAAATTGTCACGCGAAAATATTTTGCGAGAAATAAAAAGAATTCAAATAATGCGCTGCTCCCGAGTTGGCTGTCAAAATCAAAGGCAGCGACAACGGCAACGTGGACGCTTTCCACGCGCGGCCATAACCATAAAAGCCACGTTGGCGACACATGGGACGGTCGAAAAAATGTTTGGGCTGCCAAGAGGTTAAACTCCAGAGACAGACCGACCATTCGCAGCCGCAACCGCGTGGCAATTTACATGGCCGTGAGCGGGGAGAGAGAGCGCGAGCAGAAGAGACTATTGTTTTAGCCCAACTGGTGCTGGACGTATAATACTTAATAAGCCCAAGGGCATGCAGATGCTTCGTATACATTTAAAATTTTTATTTTATTTGATACGATGGGGTGGCACGATGGTAAATGACAACAGAACAAAAGCGAGAAATTGTAACAAGTCTCGGCCAGCATTGAGTGCATTGAACCAATTGGATGGAGTCTCTGACACGTGAACTCAATGCTGGCTCTTATTTAATCAACTTGGCATACAAAATAGGTCAAAAGAAATATAATTTATACACATGAATATATATATATATATATCAAAAAGCAATTGATAAACATTTTATGCTGTCAGGGGAGTTATAAAAAAGTTAGCTCACTTTAGCGACTGAAAATGTAAGTAAAGTAAAGCTGTATATGTTTCTATATATAAGATATTTTCAGATTTAAATTAAACTGAAATCTTCTTAATAAGCAATAACTACACCGTAAAATTCTTAAAATGTATATATTATATAAAAAATGAATTCATGATTACCATTGATGGTCGAGATTTACGTAGAGGCAACAATTTCGGTATACCCAAAATATCTATCTGTTTTTCGCTATTTCTGGAGTTACTTAAACTCGAAGCATAGTACATAGAAAATATATAAATTTGATTGGCATGTTATAGATGAATTTACCTCTTTTGAAAGGAAATAAATCATTTTAAATCTACATTGGAGTCCATGGTGTTAAGGATAGTACGATCTACGACTTCTTGTGTATTATCTCTTGATATTTAAAAAAAAAAATTCGAAAAAAAATACAAGTAATTCGCACTTAAATCAATCCAACGAAGTGTCAAAGGACGTAAACCCCGAATTTTCTTGAACCTACTACAAAATATTTAAATTAAGAACGTTTTTCCCAGTCGCAAAACTCTCAATTTAAGTATGTTTTCAGCCCTAGTTGGATTAATGTAAGAAGAAAGCACATTTAACTTTAGACAATCTGGATTTAATTTAATTTTTAGTTATATGTGTCGACTTTCTATTTCAGATATTTGACAACGATGTTTGCCTTATTTTTAAGTACTGTAGGCTATTCCCTAATCGTCTATATAATGCATTCGCTTGAGCTATGATTATACGATTCTGTAAGCTTACGATCCCATATAATACATCCGCTTGAGTTATGGTTGTTAGAGCTGAGGGTCCATTTTAGTTTCAAGCATTAAGAAAAGTTAACCAAATGAGTAACTGCACTCAAATTTAATAAAATTTATTTTAAGCGAGTGCAAATCCGCTGAAAAACTTTTCAGCGTGGCAAACAGTTTAAATGCGATATGTCAAGAGACGAACCCTACTATATAAAAACGAGTGTGACTGTATGTGGATATGAGATTGTGTCCGTGTGTGTGTGTGGCTGCAGTCAGTGAGCTTTAATTGAAATTGCGTGGATGGGACACTGACAGAAAGAGACAGAGAACAGATAGAAAAGAGGAAGCGAGAGCAAAGAAATTGTACGTAGTGCTGAATGCATGAGGAGTTTGGCAAATGTACGTAGATGAGAACGCACTGGCTGCCACATTTATTATAATCTGTTGCATTAATATTTGCCGACAATTTGTCGTCAGAGTCGTCGGTCGTCGGTTGCTGCTTGTTGTCTGTTGTGTGCTCTGTGTGTTCTCTGCTCGATTCTTGTTGTTGTCACCATAAAAATGCTATAATATAAAATGAAATTAAAAATGCCAACAGAGAGACAGAAAGTTTGCGTCCAATGTGTTGGCAATTGTTGCAATGGAGCTCCGAGATGTGGCTGCTTCTTGTTAAAAACGTTCACAAAGTGAAAAGAGTATATTGGGCTTGTGCAATGCTCGTCTTGCTGTCCGTTCATCTGTCCGTATGAACTCAATTTTTTTCGCTGCTGTTTAAACTAGAGATTTGGAACTTGGAATATATACTCTTGTATACCTGCGGCAGTTAGTGTTACGATTTGTTGGTTACGCCCACTAGATTACTGACGACCTCCTCTAAAAAGCGTGCAATAAATTTTATGGATTCGCCCACTGTATCTTGGGGGTGGGTAACTGCAAATGTTCATATCTCCCACAAATTTTAGAGCTCGAGTCACTTTTTTTGGCAGACCGTTTTCTGATGAACTCCTTTAAAGATCGAGCACAAATCGAAATCGATTACAAATTACAAAAATCTATATTTTTTCAAAATAACAATAACCGTTTTTGACTGTTTTTAACTGTTATTATACTGTGAACGAGTATTGCGTAGTTGGGTATACCCGGCCGCAACGTTTTTATTTCTTTTTTTTATTGGCATGCAGCGAAAATGTCTACACATTAATTTAGTGGACTGAAGTGGCCATGTGGGATGTGAACTTAAAGCACAACTGCAAATGCAAATGGGAATGCGTTTGGCAGAGTTCGAAATTAAAGTGACATCCCCAACAGAAATTTAGCCTGCACCCACAATGTGAACCAAGTGCAAAGCAGCGACAGAGAGTGGGGCAGCCAACATGAGCCACTAATTGCATTTGGTGTTTTTGGCAGAGGCTTTTACGCATTTTGCGGCGCGTTGACCAGCAGTACCTGTCATTAGGCGCAGCCAGCCAAAAACGTTTACAGCCAAACAGTCAAACCAATAATATAGCAATCAACGGCAAATGGGCAAAAGAGCAACAGCAGTGGAAACTGGGGAAAAAAGGAAGGGATACACTCACCACATTCGCTTGTCTCATCAGAGCCATCCTTGCAGTCCGGTTCGGAATCGCATTTCCAGCGCATTGGTATGCAGGAGCCATCGTTGCATGTGAAATACGAGGGCAAACAGGGACCTGAAATCATCCAGAAGACGAGAATGTTAAAACTATCGCATCAACTTGTATGAACGTTAAATGGAGCCACAAGAGACAGTTGGGCATGCACCAAAGCAAACAGAATATCTTGATAAGGAATTTTAAATATTGCATTTAAAAGGTAACCAATGAAAAATAAATTAAATGAATCGATAGTGTACAATTGTCAAATGTAGAAATAAATCGAACAGAATATTTACAATGGGTTTTCAACTCTACGACTGGTAAGAAAATTTAAGCCTATCTTTTATTTTATCAAGCAAAATAAATAATATAACTGAACTGAACTATTGCCGTCTTAAAATGTTCATATTCATTAACAAACAGAAACATTGAATAATTGATTTTTAAATTTCAAAACAAGTTTAATAATAAATATAATAAATGATTGTAGAAATATTTACTCCCCCAGTTTCCATGAATTTACTGAAAACTAATTTAATCAACTCAGTCTAATCAAATTACATTTCACATTATTTATTCAAAGTTTCTTGGCAAGTTGTTCGAGAACATATTGATTTTATTATTAATTTTATCTACCGGAATGCTTAAATTCATTGCAGCTAAATGTTATGTATTTCGAATACTCGCAACTGCAACGGATTATGCATTGTTTCTGAAGCAACTACTTAATATTTTTGCTTGAATACACAAATATTTATTGCCATACGCATTCGTGCTTGCCATTTGGTGATTATGCACAAGTTCTAGCAAATGTATAAGGACACGCCTTGTAGCCGAGCGAGCGTTAGATACAAATGTATCTTATAGCTACTCTCACAAACAAATTTCATGTTTATGCAGTTTGTAGCCAGTTGTGCCCAGTAGCTGTCGCCTTTTGTACGTGCCCACAATTAAAATTAACATAAAGAGCAGCGGCGACAAAAGTTTCTCAGTGGTGCTTGCCATACTCGTTCACGAAGTGAAATGAGTATATTGGGTTTGTGCACTGTCCATATATCCGTATGAATCCAATTCCCTTTCGCCGCTATTTAAGTTAGAGACTTGAAACTTGGCATGTGTGTATACTCGTGTATACCCGCCTCAGATAAACTGTCAAGCAAGATAAGTGTAAAGCTAGATACATCAAATGATTTTAAACAGATTATTTATGACTGCCTCTAAAGATAGCACAAAAATTCTCGGATACGAGCGGGCGCATCTCAAAAAATAATTCATATCGCCTATAATTTTAGAGCTGGAGCCAACAAATGCAGACATTTTACTGATGACCTTCTATAAAGATTGAGCCGAAAAAGGTCAACCACTCCGGCACCCACAAATTACAAAAATCTATATTTCTCCAAAATAACAATAATTATTAAGACCGTTTCCGGCTGTTTTAAGATGTTATTATACTGTGAACGAGCATTGCGCAGTCGGTTACATCCGACGACAACGTTTTTACTTGTTGTTGTTGGTGTTATTGTTGTTTGATTGTGGCAACAACTGGCGACGATGCTGCCAACGTTCGTGTACGTGACTTTGAAACATTGCATCATTAGTTTAGCTCGGTTCTGGCCTGGCCTGGCCCAGCTTGGCCTGTACGTCTGGTAAACAATAAAAACTAATTTAAATTTGCTTAACGCATAAATAAAAGGTGTCAAAATGTTGCGGGCTTCCTGATAACTTTTCCTACAGCTTGGCATAGCTGATAAGCTGTTGTTGCAACTGGGCCTACTTTCGTTTAGCAGCTGGCGAAGGGGGAAAGGGGGCACAAACAAACTTGGCTTAGCCAAATACAGACACCCAGTGGCAACTGTTGACTCAGCCGCCGGCAGCCAAGCCGCATCAGTGCCATAAAAGGCCGTCGAGGCGGCAACCAGAGCAACACATAGGTTCCAGCATGTCATTTAAGTGCCACACACTCTGCTCGCTGGTGCTGCTGCTCAGCATTGGCGCTACCTGGGCGAAGACGCTGCAGCCCCGACCGGAACAGCAGCTGCGCCTAAGCAAGGATCTGCGCTACCAAAATGAGGAGCTGTACAATCTGGACGACGAGGACGGTGACGATATCGTCGAAGGCGAGGCCGATTTGCTAGATGAGGAAGAGCTCGAACAGGACGAGCTTGATCTGAAGCAGTTGGACAATGCTAGCATTGATGAGCTCACCAGGCTCATTGATGGCCTGGAGGCCATGGAGCGGATCGAGTCGCGCGCCGCTCGTAACCCCGGCCAAGCCAAGCGTTCCAGCAAGCGTCGCAACAGAAGCGGCTCAAGCAAACGCAGGGGCAACAGGCGAAATGGCAGGCGTGGCAAGCCCCGCCGCGGCAATGGCAACAAGCGCAATCGCAATGGCAGAAGGAGGAAAAACGGCGGAAAGCGAGTGCATCGACAGAGAGACGCGAAAGAGATCATAGATATATAAGGTGTCCACTGATATTTTTCTGAAATGCGAATATCTCACACAGAAAGAATCTATTTAAAATAAAGAAATTGAAAAAATGACTCACAGAAAACGGAATTCGAATTTTAAACTAAAGTCAAGTAAAAGTGTTGTGTAAATGCGGGCAAGTTTTAAATGAAGCAATACAATGCCAATCCTGCGCTTCATTTCGAAACAGGACCTTAGAGCCCACAGCACCAGTGTTGTCAATTTAGCTTTTTCCCGGACAGAATTGTACTATTTTTAACTGAGTAAGAACCTTGCAGTCAAAACTTTCGAAACTATTAAACTAACTTATTTATATTGGATATCGAACAGAATTCATAGCAATTTTTTGTATAACTGTGAATAAGGCTATTCGAAATGGTTATGTAACCAATCATATTATATTAACATCACGTGTATGTGGAAAATTGTTATAAAAATATATTATTATACTCTTTTTACACACTGAAATAGAGGATTTGGATTTCGTGGACTGACCGTGAACGCATTTTTATCAAAAATTTAAAAATATATCTCTTAGTTAAGGTTGTACATAAACGCAATACGTATTACCGAGTGCATCCAAATATTGCACGCTTGCTGAATTCATATTATTGTAGCACGCTTTTTGGGGCAATTGTTTGCCATGCTCGCCACATAGGTGGCGCTTTTATTTTCATTGTTATTAACGCACCCGTAAAGTTTTATGGGTGCTTTTGTTGTTGTTTTGGTTTCGGTTTTGGTTTCGTGTGCATGTGCGGCAGGTAACTGTAAAAGCAACAACACAAATATGAAGAAAAAAATATATATATGACATCATAAATTTTGTGCTTTTGTCCGCAATGCATGTTGTTCTTGTTGTTTTTGTTGTTGTTTTATATCTGCGCTCCCCATAATTTATGAGCCTTCCAATTACATTCAGCGACTTGGCGCCATTCGGAATTAGTTTTACGCCATTTTGATTTAGTTTTCAAGGCTTAAATGCATTTTATGGCTGCGACCATGTGTCCGCTGTCAAAAAGTCAACTTGTCTAGCGTATTAACAAACATTTGGCCACATTAAACAATACTTGTGTTAGCTAAGTTCTGCCTGGCAATGGTGCCAGGTTCTTGGTCCAGTCAGTAGTCAAATGCGGTCTTTGTGCTCTGAATTGTTAAACCTGCCCCTGCCATTGCGATATGCACTCAATTTCAGTTTATTTTACTTGCAGCTCATCTTTCGCAATGTCTGGCAGTTGAGTTCGTTTACCTGCCTGCTGTGCCTGTCAGTCTGTGTGGTGGCTGTGTTCTCGGAAACAAAATCTCAACGAATAAGTGCTTTCAACTTTTTGGAGCAGAGTTATAAACCTATTTTCTGCACTGCACGTATTTCACGCACATGTATTCTAAATGAAGGTCACGGAATTCATATTTCTTTCTTTTTCTTCTTCGTTTCATTCTTCCTTTAATTTAAAATGAATAATAAATAAATAAATCTAGAATGTGTGGTTTGTTTGGAGATTTTTCTCATTCGTATATGGGTATTTGGCGCACGATGGAATTAGTGGGCAAATAATTTCTTATACTCGTTCATGCAGTGAAAAGATTCGATTTAATCTATATATCTTTGTCAGTTTTAGAGCTAAGTATATCCAATTTTTTAGACAGATTGCTGAGGACCTCCTCTAACTATTGCACAACAAATTTGGATACGCCCACTGGAGGCATGGCGAAACAATCAAATCTTTATATGTCTAAGCCGCGTAAAATCCCACAATTTGGCAGATAGTTATCAGATGACCTCCTCCAAAGATCGAGGTAACAAATTATTTTTCTTTAATACATTTTATACCTACTACATTTTACTAATAAACATATATTTCAGTATCACTTAAACTATTGCACCAATATGAAATTTTATTACTTTATTACTTTATTTTATTATCACTATAACTTATTTTTCGGGTGGCGTTATTTTTGAAACAACAAATTTCTCGTTCTAAGGAATGAAATATATATAATATATTGTTAAATTATAATTTTCATAGCGAAATCGAATTGCGGAACACACGTAAATTTCTCATTGTGTGCTTTCTACCTGTAGCCAATTTTCAACTCTCGTGTCTGCTGTTGGCATTTGGTCAGCAGCGTTGTGGGTGACCAAGCGGGTGTCTGGGCTTTTCCGTTGGGATATACTGGATTGTCTGTGTGCCCGCTTGCCACTGACATTCGCCAAATCAAATAGAAATTTTAATTGACTCTTGCTGCTGCTACGTGCCATAGCGGAATGTGTGAGTGTGTGTTTGTGTGTGTAGCTGTTCGCCATTTTAATTTGATACGCTTTTGTCTGTCACATTGTCGCCAAGTGTTTTCTCGTATACGACATCCTATTACTTGTTGTCTTCTGTTCCTTTCTTTTTTTGTTTGTTGTGCTTTGATGTAACTTTTGCGTGGCACGAAACAAACAAACTTTTGCCTAAGCTGCGCATCGCTTGTTTTCCATCCACACCCGACACCGAAAGCGGGTTAAGCGCCTCTGGGCACGACTCCGGGAGTCGCGCATTTGCATCTGCTGCTGCCACAGTTGCGAATTATGTGGGCACACGGAAGCTGGCAGCCAGCAACAGAATCTGTACCAGAACCAAAACGGAGGCGGTTTGGGGCCGACACTGTTTGTTGTTTGTCAACAACTTGGCACGTTTTTTGGGTCAAAAAGATGCGCCAGTGTGCGTCTACCGCACTCCATCTCCATGCTGCACTTTTTAACATAGTTTTTCACTTAATTAGCGCGCTGAGTGACGCGTTGACAGTTAACGCTACGTGCCCCCGTAGCATATGCAACGTTTTTTATGCAGTTGTTGCCTCAAATTACAGCATTCAGTGATTTTTTACACCGTTTAAAAAGGTCTTGAGAACAGATAATAATAGTAATGGAAAGAGAGTGCACTTAATTCTCTTTTTATATGATAGATACGTTTCCAAAGTATTCGAAGAAAAACAAATATTGACAATATCTATAATTGTAGATGGGTTCTAGACCCAAAAGAGCAACTTAAAAGTTCAATTTAAGGTTATTAAACAATTTGTTGTTATTAGAATTCACTTGAGAATTTCTTTTCGGTGCTTACACATTTTAATTCATTAAATATACTATCAAAAACTATGATTTGCAAAAAACAAAATAATTTCAGAAATTCATGAATATAAAAAATATGCAACAATTGTTAACATAACAAACTTTTATTCATTGTCACTTTCTGACAATAAAACGTGTAAAAAGAGAATTAGGTGTATTATCTCTCTGGTATTAAAGCGAAAAATGATACTTCACTACGGTTTTCATTTTGGGGGTTTTCCAAAAGTTATTGAAAAACAGGTTATTAAACCAACAGTAATTACGTATTTTTATCATGCGTGTACTTGAAGATAAGACAGGCATTTTAATGGCCCTGGCAACAGTTTTCTCTAGTGCCGCAATTTGCAGCTGGATGGCGGTTTGTTTTTCGCAAATGGTTGCCCGGCTGCACCGCACACTTTAATGACCCACTGCTCGGAAAAGTCGCACACCATTTTTGCAGCTTTCAGCAGGAAGTTTTACGACCCGCTTTTAATGAGTGCCGTTAAAATCGAAACTATAAATGCACGAAAGGAATTTTAATGCCCAAGCCTGGTGCACTGGAAGTGATAGCCAAAACCAGGCGGGAATTTCAGCCATTGCAATACGAACCCACGCGAAATTCATGGTTGAAATTCATTTCTGCTGCAACATCACAGAAGACTAAGCAAAAATAGAAGGAAAGAAGTCAGAGTAGTCGAAAGTGCCTCTATCGAAAGTACCCTGCACAAAAATCTGAATACCCATTAGATATACGGGCTTATTTGAACTCAAAGTAATGCTTGATTGAAATATAAAGTACCAACAATAGATATACTTAATGTGTTCAACTATTTCGTGCCATTATTAGGAGGGTAAGATATAAAAAATATGTGCTGTTTTTTATCTATCCAATCAAATGTATATTAATTTTTAAAAATTCTGAAAAAGTTTTTTTTTTCATTTATCTATCGATACGGTACTCCCTCAAGCTGTCGTGTAGGGTATAACGGCAACTGGCTTAACCGCATGAACAAATATGGCGACTTCCGGTCGCGTTTTAACTTCCTTGCACTGTGGCTACAATTTTCATTTACATTGACGGTCAGCGTTCTCCCATTCTCACTGTCTGTCTCCTTCCTTCCCGATATGCCTGCTCTTTCACTCTATGTGTATAATTTAATGTACTGACGTGCGCATAATGAGCGTGATTGACATAAATGTACTTTAAATGCACACGGGACCGGACAGGAGGCAAAATTTCTCTGACTGACAGCCATCCAGCCAGAAATGTATACAGTCAGACGGAAGCTGGAACTATGAGGGCTTGGCACAATAGCAGGGGCGTGGCACGGGAAAGGGGGTGGGGAAGGGAACAGGGGACCTGCTGGCCGAGAGCCACAGTTGTGTCCGGCATTTGCCTGTTTGCCATCAACGTTCCCGTTTGGCTTGCTCGGCTTGTTGCCTGGCCGTATGTTTTGTGCACTTTAATCGAGTTTATTACGTGCCTTTACTGAAGTGGGTGAGCGTGTAGAGGATTGGGTGGAAGGGGTGCGTTGGTTGCTGGGCGCCACTCGAAAAAAAGCTAAATCACTTTAAAACTCTCGCCACAAAAGTTGCAACGCTTTTTGTTTATTAATTTTAATTGTTTTAATAAAAAACAAGTTGAAGCAAACAAACATGGCATAAAAAAAAGAAACAAAGTTAAATGTTTTTTGTTCTTCTTTTTTCGACATTACTCGCAATTTTTTTAAGAGGTCGAGAGCGCTGGCAAAATGTGCGCGCAAATATTTTGGTCAGCACCTACATGTTTGAGTGAACTCTGAGGGCTAAGAGCGGCCACAGAACAAACCGGTTAAATTTACCATGAACAGAGATGAATTTTATGTTTTTTAAATCTTTGTGAGCGTTTTTCTTAATGTAAATAAAAATATAATTTAAGAAAGGGCTTCAGCCCAAACACCGTTGGGATTGTATTAAACCATATGGAGTTCTAATTTAATAATGATAACAGAAAAGTTTTGATAGGTAAAAATTTTATAATCTGTACAATCTGCAGGTAATTATGAATTTAATAACATAAATTCGAGCTAACATAAAACTGTATACCATTTTCAACGCCCTTAACGTTTTCAAAACTGAACCCATTTTTCATGTCGATGTTATGGTCATAGTTATATACATATGTACAAGTATTATTAAAAAAAAATATTTTTTTAAAAATAATGATTTACATTCGGAAATTTTTTTTATAAAAATACCCACATACAATCAAAGCTATCGATGAACGGCAATCGTAAAAACACAACATAGAAATCGATAAGATATTAATCGTAGTTAAATAAACCATTTATCGGATTTTATTTGACATTTCTGATATTTATGGTACAAATAAACAATTACACCAATATTTCTATCGTTTTTTTATGACTTTTTAATTGGCAAGAGTAGTTATAGCCTAATATCAAAACATTATGGGTTTATTACATTTTTATGTTGCTTTGCGAAACTTTTTGTAGCACTTCAACTTGACAGCACACTCACATACACACACACACACATGCACACACTCGCACATACACACACACACACTCATACGGTCCTCAAAATTGAAATGTTCTTTTGCGCCTTGGATGGGCTATAAAAAGTTGCAGCATCATCAGACCTTGTTGTTTTTTGCCTTTGCTCAATGTTTGCCCCAGTAGAAAAAGTTTTTCTATGCATTACTCGCTGGCAACTTTATGGCAAATATTTAAGTGCGCAGCGAGTTTTTGCTCCGCTTGTTTGCCAAATACGAAAAGTTGCATTAATGACACGCCATGACGCTCAACACCTTTTGGCTACTTAAACTTTTCTAGTTCGGCCAAGAAATATATGAAATTTTAATAATCCTAATCGGGTGTAGAGGCAGCTGACTACTGCATAGAATTATCTCGCATGCCAAGACATTTCCTTCCTGTTGTTGTGGTTTTCGTTGTTGTTGTTGAGATGCCACTTGCCACTTGACACCAGACGATGGTAGCAGAAAGATGATACTACGGCTGGTGCTGCGCCCGCTTCAATAGCCAGGCCAAGAAACCATAAAAAGCCGTCGGGGCATGCAACTTTAATCTGCATACACTCGTATATGATGCTGCCGTGTTGTGGGAGTGATGGTGGTGGTGGTGTTAGTGGTGGGGTGGGGCTGGCAAACAAAACTTTTATTCACAGCATAATTTTGCCGTCTGCGAACTTTTGCCTTCGTTTGCCGTCGGTTGTTGTCGAGTTTTGGTTTGAGTTTTGCCTGTCAATAACTTAAAGCACTTGCAACATTGCAGTATCCAGTGCGGCAGTCCCACAGTCCTCAAGTCTTCGTCTGCCCCTGGGGCATCCTGTGAAAATTTCCTTCATAAATGTTTATAAATGAAATTTTTAGCCAGTTATCTGTGTTGCTGCTGTTGTTGCAGCTGCATTTGTGGCAAGTTTTGATATTATGCGAGGGCGGTTTTATGAATATAATTTTACTTAAATTGAAGTGTGAAATATTAACGCAGCTATTTTGTATTTTAGATCATGTAAATTAATTGAATATTACACAAAACAAAAGTAGAATTTAATGGGCATATGTAGAAAAAAGACTTAATTGAGTCGTTAGACATAGATGGATTCGTTGAGACATAGATGGAGTTTCTAGCCTACAAAATATTTTATTTCAAACATTTCCCTAAAATACTTTCTATATAGTTTGGTTAAAAACACTAGGTAACAAAATAAAAAAAAAGTATCAGTTACCAAACCTACTTTTTCGTGTATATATCAGTCATATACTTTTCAATTTTAATCATTAGATTTGCAACTATATTATTTTGAATTAAAAAAATTATGATTTCTTGAACGGTACTTTTTTTTTTTTTTTTTACTTTAAAATTCGGGGAAAACTTGTAATTTGAATATTGTTCCTAATCCGTGTATTTATATAATTGCATTAATTAGGCATCGTTTAAGAAATTAATCATTGTATGTATCCGAAAAAAAAGATTTGGCAACTGATCAAATTTGACTGTTTCCTAGTGTAATTAAAATGTTATTTACAAAAGGTCTATTTCGTGCGTATTGAAACAATTGTATTTAATATTTTAAGCTTAAAAAAAAACCCAAAAAATCTTTACTTGCTTTATTTTATTATTTTTCTTGGTTATTTGTGTAATAAAAGTTGTTTTTAAAAAGATCGATGCGCGTAAAATTTGTTGTGTAAAACTCTTCGAGCCGTCCTCGCTGGTGTTCTATCTAACACGTTTCGGCCTCATCAATCTTTCTCAGCTGACAATTTTTGTGGCTGCTGCTGCCACATGACTGCACCCAAACATAGGCAACAAGACTTAAATGCTTTTTGCATTGATTTCAACAACAGGAGGGACAACGAGACATCGTTGATATCTAAGCAGAAAATTCATTTTCCATGTATTCGCTTCGTGATGGTTAAAGTGTGCATGTCTGCAAGGGGATGAGGGGGGGATACTTTTGGCAGGGGCGTGTTTTGCCATTGTCATTGTCGTGTAGTACAATGCATTTGCGGCAATGCAAAACAATCAACCGATGATTTTCAGTCAATAGCACAGTTTTTGTTTTCCAGGCAGCCGCCTTTTACTACCTCTTAACTATAAGAATACGTCGTGCCTGACATTCTCAATAAATATCCCATGCATACGACATATGTCAATGTTAAGGGGCCTGTCGTGCTTCAGCTAAAGCACTTCATTGGCTTATTTATGCTATTTGTGCTTTGTTATCGGTTTAGTTTGCGTTTGTGGTTAACCAGTGCGTATACGCAATGTGTTGGCGCAGCTGTTGTTGCCACACACACACATACGCCATGTAGTACTAGTTAAAGTGCATGTACAAACATGTGTATATTAAGTATACGCCGCATTTGCACACAGTTACATAGCTGTCGATTTAAGTAGTTACCAGCTTAGCTGGCAGCCAAGCAGAATGGCAGAGTGGCAGCTGTTGCGCACAGGACACACGCCCCTTTTTTTGCTATCGCTTGTTGGCATCTCTATCACAATTCATTTCCTGCTTGCTAACTGTTTTATATGCGCACAAATAATCCCCCTTTAAGGCAGCCAACGCAGCTCATTGTTTTCTTGACTTGGCTTTGACTTTGGCTTTGTGTTGTCATCAAGCCAACCCCCCTAAAAATCCGGTTGCCTCATAATTCTTGTGGGTCTTTAAGTGGCTTAAATGCCAGTGCGCATATCTGGCGCAACTCTTTTGCACACTTAACTGGATTTGCATGTCACCCTTTTGATCGACTTTTGAAATTGTCTTGTCAATCCACAGCCCACATCGTGACATTGCATACTTTTGTGCGCCACACAAATGCTCCAAATTATTGCGCAAAAAGGGATTTTGGAAAGGAAAAAAAAAAAACTTTTGACTCCCGAACGCATATTTTAAGTGCCAAGTTTTGAATTGTGGGCGTCGAGTGTGCCAAAATGTACGGAAATTGTTGCAGCTCCTGCTATTTGCCATTTGCTATTTTCCTGCAACTACTCCAAGCAATAAAACGAGGCAGCCGGTCCGGACTCTAGACACCAGACAGCGCAGACGGCAGTCGGCATTCCACAAGAAGAAAGAAGAAGGGACAGCAACAGCGTACCAAGTAAATAAAAAATTATTGCAAAACTTTGTGCAATAAACGAAAAAGTAAGACATTCTCCAGAGCTGGCGTCGACGTCGGTGCCGAAGCATGAAAAACGCAGTAAAATAGTTACAGCCACAACAACAACAGCAACAAAAACGACAACATCAACAATATAAACATCTTATTGGAGCACTGAAGGACTGCTAGCTGGGAATACATTGTTGTGTAATCAACGCAGGTTACCAAACTACCCAAGTACCAAGCACAACGTCAATAAGCTGCCGTTTGGATTTAAGACCCCGTTAAGCGGCCTTCGCTCCCTGTGACGTAACAGGCGGACCGGCCATAAGTTCAACTGCCAACAGGCAACACTTCCGTTTCCGTTACGTTTTACGCACATAGTTACAGCGGCAAGGCACGTGACAGCAACGCAACGCAAACGCAAACGAAAAGCAATGGGACAATGGAACCAAAATACCAATGGAATATAATAGAATTGAATAAATTGAGTATATTAACCCAAATAAAAAATATATGATAGCACCTTTAAATGATGTAAACTTGGATAAACTTTATATGAAAATATTAGTTAGATTCGATGTTAGCAAATTGTAATGGTAGTTTTTTCCTATTCAAATGAGAATAAATAGAGCTTCAACAGTTAATAATATATAAGCCCGATAAATATATGACTTGATAAAATTCTATATTGGATCTTTACATTACGATAATATTCAAAGCTCAAAGTCTGCGAGTTGGGACATAACTACTTTTATTATAATAATTATCTGAGTATTTTTTATGTATTTTATGTTTATAGTCATATTTTTTACCTTGAACTATTAAAAACTTAATTTTTTTGAATTATTAGAAACGTTTTAAAAAGATTTTCATAATTTTGATCGTTTAAATAATGTTTGTCGTATAAATAATGTCGATGTTTTCTGTAGAAAGCTTTTAGTAATCACTATATATCTCTAAACCTTGTTTAAATTTATATAAACTTCTATTAACCATCCATATTATTTTTTAGGTTATTTAACCGATCAAAAAATTAAAATATTTTCTTTATATAAAATGTAGAACTTTCGCTTATTCGAATATGTTATCTAATAAAGTTCTTGGTTCTTTATATTTCCTTTATCCTATTCATTATTTAAAATAAATACTATTCAATGACTAAAAGTTGAAATATATCGCAAGAACACATATTCAACGAAATATAACGATAGTGGGAAATACGAGAAATGCATGTTGCAGAAGAAATATTTACTTACTTATTTCAATGCATTCTATTTAAAGAATTTTAAGTAATATATGTTAAATTCGACCCACAGTGCTTAACAGTACTTACTAGCGCTGAAGTTATTAGAAGGCGTACTATCAAATCGCCATAAAAGTGAGTACCAAAGCTAAGTCGCAATTTAGGTGTACGGGCATGCCTTGCATTGAGTTGAGAGATGCGAAATGTCAGTCAGTTGTCAGTCAGTGCCTGGCTCAATTAGCCCTAAAAAGGAAAAGAAAAAAAATAACAACGGGGTTGGGAGTGGTTCAGTAGAGACGATATGCGGGATTGGAACGAGCGAATCATGGTGTATATATTACACTCAACCCTGCCGCCATTTTCATTAACTAAGTGCCTACAAATTTTTGCCAGTACTCGACTCCAAATTCAATTTGGACTCGATTTTAATTATTTTTATTGTATATGATTTCTGTACATAGGCCCTACGCTTGTATGCTACGCTAAATATACATATATACTTTTTTATATATTCCCTACACGCATAGAATATTGAAAAAGGCTATAATTAAGTTGTGCAGAAGTTTATGACAAGCAGATAAAGAATACATAGAAATGTAAAGCATACAATATGTTTTTTTTTAAATAGGTACATTTTGAATGCCTTGAAAAATGAATAACATCAGGACTGTACGCATAAAGTAATGAATTCATTTTACAGAGTGAATGAGGGCAGAAAAAGCACTTCCACTGCTTGTGTTAGTACAGAGTATCCCCTAGTTGTGCACTCTCGACTTGAGCACTCCTACTTGTATCAGCTTTTTTTTACTTTTATCTGGCTACATTAAGTGCTTTATTGTACTTCAAGTGGCATAAATCACACGCACGCACAAAAGCTGACACAATGGGATAATTGGATGGAATTGAAATGAGCTGTTTGAAGATGTTATATAGAAGTCTAAATAGAGATGTTTCTCTTGAATTTGTAGGCTGCTGTCTGAAAAGCGTCTGCCTCATAAGGGGGCAATGTTTTCCGCTTTTGTGTTTGCTGAAGCAGATGGTCGGGCAATGACGTCAAAATGCAATTGGAATGCGAAATGTACGGAGTGTACACTCGTTAACAAGTTATGTGGGCGTTTAAACATTTATCATGGCTGGGAAACAAATTGTCAACATAACACTGCGCAGACCTCGGAGGCCAGTTGGCATCATTATAAAAATATTACCGCAGAGCGAACAAACAGAGCCAACCAAGGCGGCAGCTGGAATAATAGGAAAACGTGACCACAAGAGGCGCCAAGGCATTGTTGAATGATGACGTCTTGAAACGCCGCCAAGTTAGCCAATTTTGGCCCCAAAAGTTTTTGGCGCCTCTGTCGAGCACCGCAAAGGATTGAGCCGAGGTGTTTAGTGCTCAGCCACAATTTCGGGCAGGCTTTGGAGTTCTGACTGCGTCGTTCACCTGTGGTTAACCGAGGAGTAACCACAGCTGCACTTGACAGGCCACTCAGTGGTAACAGAGTTTCTCTATCTGTATTCCAGTTGCTGCCACTCTCCCTCGCACTATGTCTGTTTTTATATCTGTTTGTTCGTCCGTCCGTCTGTCTGCAGACAACACGCAGCAGCTTTAAAGCTCAGCCAGCGCTGCTCATTAAAAACAACAGTCAGTTGACTCGTCCACCTGCCTGTCCTGACTTACTACCTCAGCGAAGCTGCTGCTACCATGTTTGAGCAGAAAAAAGCGCACACACAATCCACGTAATTGAATCACCCTCGAGAACATATTAAAACCAACCGAACAGACACCGCGCGCTTGCTTGGAGGAGCATTGTCTGACTCGACTGCGGTTTGTCCTTCAAACAAAATGACCGATACCAGGGCTTAACTGTCTCCTTCTTTCGTTTGTTTTCGTATACACTAACACTGGCACATGCGGTAGTCATGGAGCTTGTAATAAACTCTTGCGAAATGTTATATGATGCATATAAAATATTTCAAATATATCGCTCACTTATGGATATATATGATAATACAAGTATATATAAATAAATTAGTTTTCATTTTAAAGAGATTATTATATTAATATCTTATAAAGTTTATACTAGAATTATTTTTATTTATTTTATTCTCACTGCAATTAGATATTAGAAGTGTGATGTAAAAGTAGTATATTTGTATTTTAGTTATGGATATAATATTATTATAAGTCTAATAAGCTCAATAACTTAGAAGAAAACTTTAAAAAGCTTTGACAAATTAAAAAAGTACTGTATTTATAAAGTCTCTGTACCTTTCTTTGTATAAAATTATTCTTTACAATTGAAAATGTGATTGGATGTCCGCTCTTTATATTCTTCTTCTATCACCCAAACACGCCAATTACCATTTCTTTAGTTAAGCAGACCTACATAGGCGTCACCTCGTCCACTAAAAACATTAACTACGTGCTCTAGTTGAAAGTAAGCCAAGCCTAGATCTTCGAGAAAGCTGACAGCTGAGCAGAGTATTTTTTAATTTATTTATGTATTTTACTTTATGTATTCGTTATACATTGTAGACGGCAAGTGTATTAATTGGTCGGTGCGGATGTGCTATTAGTTTAGTTCTTGTTCTCTTACTTGTTTTGTAATTCAACAACATGTCGTTTGCCATTGTCGTTGTCCACGTTCTCAGCGTAGCTGGCCGCAGCTGAACAGGTTCAGAAGGCAGCAACAGCAACAAAGCCAAAGAAATCACGTCTGACAAATATATATATATATATATATATATATATATATATATATATATATATATATATATATATATATATATATCATTTAGATGTATATATGTATATATATATCTGACTGTATGTCTTTATATGTACTTGTGCCTTGTCTTCATTCCTGCGCTTGGAGCTCTTATCATTTGTGTGCGGTGTTTGCATTGCATGAGGCGGCAACAGCAGCTGCCTCGCCCCGGACATGTGTTGCACTGGGTTGTGAGGCAAGGTGAGGTGCGGTGAGGTGAGGTGGGCTGCATTGCCAAAAGGGTTAGCCATAGACTGGCACATTAAGCAAACTACCAACTAGCTGCCCGCTTCGTCTTTGTCATTTCCAAATGCAAGAAATTTTATGCCAGCCGCTTGTTAAGCCGTTTGCCTTTGGCTTTTCCTTATGCCAATGCCAATGCCGTTGCTCGTTGCACGTTGCACGTTGCACGTTGCAGTCCTCTGATTTTTTCACGTTCCTCTTGCTGTTGGCCAGATCTGGTCTTGGCCTGGTCCTAAAGCTGGACCGCGTTCCGCGCTTGATTGCAGCCGTGTCTTGCAATTTTGTTGCAGCCGCATCGGTTGCATTTTATTCTCTCTGACTCTCTCTATCTTTAGTATTCTTTGCAGTTGTAAAGCGTTTCCCACATTAAGATTTTCCCTTTGTTGCAGCGCAAATGCAAAACTCATTCGATGCACATCTTGCAAAAAGTTCAATCAAGCGGACATTTCTGCAAATCATCGAAGATAGAACTCGAGAATGTCGCTAAGGACCAGGCAAATTAATTATGATGAAAGCGGAAATGAGTTTATATTTAAATGCAAATCTTAAGTCTGATTTAAGTTGCAGCTCAAACATTTTAGTTGTGTTGATGTAAGATTTGTTAACTTTTTTTTGTGCTTTAAAATTAACAGTTTAACAGCTTATGGCAGATGCTCAAAAATGTAATCTATAACTCTATATTTAAAGCTATATATTTACGAGCCAATTAAATCATAGCTGAAAATATAATAATTATATTTGTATTGTTAAAGGTCAAAACTTTGAGCTTACGTAGCATATAAAAAGTAAGGCCAAATATGCTGGAATATGATTTTTGAATAATTGATTACTCAAAGGAAACTCTAACTAGTTTAAAAAATCTAACTTTAATTGCAAAAAAAAAAATAAAAAAAAAACATATTATATAATAATTACTACACTAGTCTTAAATTTTAATTACAGTTGTTATTTTCTATGACAGGGTAGTTGAGTTAAGCTTTTAATTAAAGCATATTTTTCACTAATCAAACCAATTCTAGTTTAGGGCCCTATTAAATACACTTAATTGTCTTATTTTTAAGACCCAGCTTTGATTTTAATTGCATTTTAAAGGCATTCTTACCCCTTACCAAGTCCCAAGTCTTAATTTTAATCACATTGAACACATTTTGCATTATGCTTCAATAATTTCACAACACTTCCTGTTCTTATTATCTTGACCATATGTTGAGCAACAGCTTAAAAGAACAACAATAAAAGACCCGAGTCCTTTGGTCATTTCCAAGCCGATTAATACCCTGACCCTGGTCCTCCCCTTCAACATCGACAACATCTTATGTTATTTATGAACTCTCAACGAGTTCGCCGCCCCCAAGACACAAGTTTCAACTTACGATAAGCAGACAGACACACACTCACACACTCAAACTCGTATTTCAAATACCCACACGGGCATATCAACACCTGCCAGGGGGTTAAAACTCTGAACCTGAACTCGAACCCGTAGCCGAACCTGAACCCAAAACCCCATACCCACAGAGTCAGATTCAAAGCGCTCGCTGTAAACTAATCTGCTCAACTAATCTCATTGGAAATCAATCTAAAATAAATCGAACGATTGGACAAACATGCTCTACGTGCCGGACAAACCTGTGACTGCTCACATTATAATGTGATTTCAGCTGTAAATGTGCAATAATTTATTCAAATTCCCAAAAGTGTTGTGCGCTGCCAATACCTTTATCCCCCCTTCTCTCTATCCCAGCAGATAGCACATGCTATTAATATTTACACACAAACTCATTCCCATACATATATATATATTTGTAGCTGTATCTTTTGGACCATGCTATTAACTTTTGAGTAATATATATATATATATATAATTTTTTTTTGGCCTGCAGTCGTTATTTAACTCATAGACTGCGTGGGTTGCTTTTGGGTCTTATGGAACTTTGAAAGTCGTTAACCGGCAGCAACAGAACCGTTTCTGTGCCGTTTCCCTGCCCCCCGCCGTCTTTGGCTATCAGTTGAGAAACTAGTTTAGACAGATTTCTGGGCCGCCGTTTACCTGCCTCGTTGAGCATCCGAAAAAAAGATCATTGAAAACTGTAACACAAATGCCGAGTGACAAGTTTTGTGCCTCTCGAAATGCATATTAAAAATTCGGCATATTGGGTGTGACATTTAATTTGGCTACCGAACTGGGCTAACCAAAAACTTGCTCATGATGCAAAAGATTTAATCATAATATAAAAAGTCGTCGTGCTGCTGGATATTTGCACAGCATTCGAGCTATTTTTATATTGAATTTGAGGCACTTTAGGAATTTTTGGGTAAACATAAACAACGAACACAGGAACAAAGCCATTCACTGTTCTTGAAAGGCATTTTGTGATTATTTCTCTTGCGCTGTTTGCTCAGATGGGCGCAAATTAACCTTGACAGATTGGATGGAAACGATAGGCATAATGTTTCGCAGCCAATCGCAAAATGTTTACAAAGAAAAGTTTGTTTTTCTCTGCTCATATCCTGCAGCTGAACCTAGCCATAGAGTGTATTTGGCTAGAGAGTTACAATTTAAAAATGATTTTGATTTTTTTAAAATCTAAAATTTATGAAAGTTTCATGATTTTACGGCCCTGCTTTGTAGGTCAAAACCATAATTTTAAGTTTAGTTTTCTTAGTATTTTCGAAATACCCAGAAAAGTATTTTAGCATACTTTCTCTTAAAGTTAAGCTTTCAATCAATATATAACGATATTTTCCATGCTAAGGCACATTTATAGCTTGGCTGAGTACGTAAGAGTCGAGCATAATACTTGTTTCATACGAAACTATTTTCTAGCACAAAATTTAACCTTTGGCCTACTGATTGACTGGCCTCTGGTCTTGTTTTTCATGCCATGCCTTTGATTATACGAATTTAATTGGGTTGACTATTCTCATCTAAACTGCAGTTTTATGTGCATAAAGCACGTTCTCCTACAGGGAGTTTATGGCGCATGTAAATTGGGTCTACGCGTTGCGGACAATCGATTCTCTGTCTAATTTGTGCGTCATTTCGGGGATTATGTTTTGCTTGACTGCCAATATTTGATTTGCTTGTTTATGTTTTGTCTGCCAATGTTCACAAAATGATCACGTATAGACGCCACGTGCCAAAAACAGCATGTCTAGAGTACAATAATTATAATACCCTTGCAGAAATGTGTCAAGACGTATATTGTATACAAATATTCTTTATCAGTATCCATGTCCGTTTGCTTGTAAAATATGCTTATATGGGTTGGTGTTCAACTTCTTAATTTAAAAAAAAACACTCTTATTTCTATTATTATTACTACAGTGAAATTCCTCATAATCGGACAGTCACCGTCGCAATGTTTTTGTCTGGTTATGGGGAGGGGGGGTCACAAGCATTGTATTGGAATTGCATCCAACTGTTCAAAAATTGTCTGTTATTTAATATTTTGTACGAATTTGTACTTTACATTTTCATATAGATTAAGTACAAATACAAGTTCGGTGGTATGTGAAGGGAAATAGAAGATCGTTGAAGTTAGGTGTTTTTGAGTCGCCTTGCATACGCATCGAAATTCGCTGCGCTAATTTCATTTTCAACAACAGATATGTATACAAATGGGATTTGTAATGGGATTTTTAAAAATCTTGTTTTGGGATTTTTTTAATTTTGTCCATTTATGAGGGATGTTTTTTTTATCAGAATGGTTTGAAATATAGTGTCCGCGTCCGGTTATTGCAGCGTCCGGTTTTTGGAATGATATTTCTATAGAAAAATTAGTGAAAAAGCTGTGTCCACGAAATTTGTCCGGTTATTGGAGCTGTCCGGTTATAAGGGGGAGTTTCACTGTATTTTACTGGAGTGGAGTTTTATTAAATCAGTTTAATTTTTGCGAGGTTTTTTTTTCTTGTAATTAATTTTAAAAAAATTGTTTATTCCATTCCATACAAAAATGTGCTTTTTTTAAATTCCTTTATTTGTTACAATATTTCATGTGTAAATTATTTTATTATTAAATTTTCAAATTATATTTTATATATTTAATTGCTTAATTTATTTGCAAGTTTTGCTAACTGAATTTTCCTTTCCTTTTTCTTGTTAATTTTCAACTTCAAATATATAATATATTATTCATTAATGTTTTTTATTATTTAATTTTTGTTTGTTTTTAATTCAGTTTTAATTGTTTGAGTGCTGTGTACTTAACATTTTTCTTTCTTTTTACTTTTCGTTGTCTTTGCTTTTAACTTTATTTCTCTTAGCCACTTACGCATTTAATCTTATTCATTGTTATGTTGGTAGTACGAATACTAAATTAAAAAGAAAATAAAAACTAATTGGAAATAAATCATAATAATCCAGTCAGCTAATCTTAAGTTGTCGATACACGCAGTTACTTAGAGGGAAGCATACACATGCTTAGCACATTTCTGCCCCTGCTTGCAACTATCATAAATATTTATGTAGCAATTTGAGCTCATTGATGCACCCCGCAGACCCCCAAGTGGCCCACATGCGACACATGTTAATGCCTCTATTCCACTCGTCTATTCATTGTCTCCCCCTTCAGTTTGTTGTACCAGTTGCGACCTTCTTATCATGCTTGGAAAAACTTGAAGGCATCGATTTCAAATTGAATCGATGCCTGCTCCATTGATGGGTTGCTGCCTTCATAACTTTAGCCAGGAGAGTGGCGCAGCTGTTGAAAATTCTTTATGTTGTTGTTGCTTGATACCTTTCACAAACATAAACATCAATGGGAACAACAGCTGCCAAAGGGAACCACACTTAAGCCGCTCACATCAAAAACTCAATCAATGAATAAAAAAACTCTGTAGCTACTTTTGCACTTGGCTAAAAAACAGCTATCGGAGATTGCGGCTGAGCTGCTTCCCGGGACCAAATGCCCCAATGTGCACTCTTCCAAAATCCATTTAATGTGCACTCACTCCACTCAATTAATGGTTGCTTGCCGCGATCCGCAATTGAGTTCGAGCTTGTGGCAACGAATGTATGCAACAAATTAAATTGCTTCGTATGTCCTCACTGTTTGTACTCGTTCACAAAGTGAAAAGAGTATATTGGGTTTGTGGAAGGTGCGTGTGGAATATATACTCGTGTATACCCGCGTCAGATAATGTGTGAAGATTTCTTGCAAATCAAATCTATTTATCTCGCTAATTTTTGAAGCTAAATACATACAAGTTTTCAGACAGATTTCTGTTAACCTCCTTTAAAGATGGAGCCAAATTAAAAAAAATCTATATTTAAAAAAAAAAACAATAACAGTTAAATCGTTTTCGACTGTTTTAAGATGTTATAATGGTGTGAGCAAGTATTGTGCTATCGGTTATACTCGACTGTAACGTTCTTTCTTGTTTCTTGTTGTAATTGATGTTGTTGTTGTTATTGCTGCCTTTGCCACATTCATTTGGTTATAGCTAGAAAATTGCGCATCTTGAAGATTTGCAGCTTGAGGGATTTTTGCGTTTACCGAATGATTTAGCAGCATTTGACAAGCAGTCGGCATAGGACTATTAAACTGCCAAAGTGTACCATCACTCAACAATGGCAACAACTACAACAGCAGCAAAGCAACAAAGGCAGCAACAGCAGCATTGGTTATTTTTTCTTTTTGTTTTTTTGTTTTTGTTGACTTTGACCCACCCGAATAGCCGCCTGTTTACGTTAGCTTCAAATTACGGTTAAATTGTTTTTACGCCGCTTTGGTAGCGTTATTGCGCAAAGATCTATAAAAAGCTTGACGAATTTTAGCTGTGAAAACTTCTAGAAAAAAATTATTCCGCTGGATAAAAGTTTGAATTGGGTCGAAATTGGAACAAAGTGTTTCAATTGTGGCAATACCCTATACAATTATGAACTTTGAAGAAGCTTGCTTAAGAAATAGAGTATGTATGAGTTCATTGATGTTTCAATATGTTCCTTAAATTTAAAAAAAAAAAAATATACAATTATTATGGAATTTAAATTTTCTCAATTTATTTGAAAAATAATAACTCTAATACAATATATTATACTAAATGATTTTTAATTTATTCAAATTACAGTTTGATATTCAGCGGTTAGCCATTCCTAGCAATTATTATACTGGTATGTAGTAAGTACATTGATGTATCTTTATATTTTATTCTTTATATGTATTATTTAAATATTTATAGTATACATTATTTTATTATTTATATACAATATATCTGGTTTTCTCTTTTGATCTTAATTTGGTTTTGTCAATTTTAGTTATATTGTATGCGAAATTATTTTACAAACTGAATAGCACAAAAAATAATCTGTACAAAACCTTTAGATATTTTTTCTTTTTATTGTTTTATAAAATGCATTTATTTACTCTCCATTACCTTTTACGAATTTTCAACAAGCGCTTGACATTTCTCATCATACCTAAGTAAGTCGAGCAATTGTAGCGCACTGTTACAGCTACAACTACAATTTTAGCACATCATTTACTGAAACAGTTTTCAAAGCACGACCGCCGAATCACAAGCATCTGAGCATCTGAGCATCTGACACCCCCCATTTCCTTCCGCTCGAAACCCCGTCCAATTCCATGCGCTACACAGCCGCATTGTCTGGGCTGCCATCAATAATTTATGCATTCAACCATCAATCACTTTGTGCTGCTTAAAGTTAAGAGAACTGTGAGCTGTGAGCTGAGTGCTGAGAATGCTTCGTCGCCGGCGTCGTCATAGAAGCAAAACAAACCCAAGTCCATTGGTCCACAGTCCGCACAAAGCAAAGGCAAAACTAACTAAAATCAGTGAACTGTGGATGCGCACAGAGTCTAAAAGACGGCGGGACAGGCGTAAATTGGTTCACATTGGGGGATTTGGGCGGTGCCCGCCGCCAGAGAAGGCTACGCCAGACCATGCCAGAACAGTAACAGAGCCAAGTAGACATTTCATTTCAATTGCCAGGCGCTGTGAAAATAATACGCCAAACTTTGGGGCAACGATGGAACGAAAGACGGATAACCAACTGACGCACTGGGCGCATATTTTATGTATTTATACTTCATTATACACTTGCCGGGGATATTATGACTTCCTCATCATGTCCGCATATTGCACAAAGTGCATATGAATAAAGAGAAGCAGAGATTGTCATAATGATTAGTTGTTATAGTTGTTATTAATGCTTTGGTAATTATAGTACGCACTGTGGTAAGACTATTAAGTTAGTCATGATTCCAATCACATTATCCAGTAACAAGCAAAGTGTTTTATCAGCACAGTTAAGTTTAAAGTTTGATGTATTTAAGTTAAACAAACTTTTGTTAAACAAAAAAAAATTTGAAAAAATTAAATTGTTTATGCAATTTTAAAAACAATATAAACTTTCTTAGAATGTCTGCAATTTATTAAATTATTCAATTTTTTCTTCATTTAACAAAGCTTCAACAAAGCTTTATTGAATTGAACAATTCAAAATTTTTATAATGAGGTGCTCTTAATAATTTTAAAATATTTTTCTAAGAGGTTTTCCATTTTGGTGTTGGTATCTTAAAACTTAAACTTGGAACTTTAAAAATAATTAAACAATCATTTATTTAACATGGTAAATGAATGGAAAAATTTAAAATACACATATTTTATATTTGCATAGTGTATTGGAATGTTCAATATGATGCCGACACACTTTCCCACTTGTTTTACTTATTTTTGGATACTTGGTCGCTGTCTCGGCTCGATTTCGCAGTTGTAAGTTCCAAGTTCTGAGCGTCGTTTTTGCTGATGCAGCAATTTGCCTGGTGTCTGCTTTAGTTGTTGTTGTTGTTATTTTTGCTATTATTATTGTTGGCAAAGAAAAACAAACTTTTTTCTCGCGGCCCTCTGTAAATTTGCAAAATTGCTTCCTTATTTCATTTGGCAAATAAACTGAAGCCGGCATATGCCATAAGCATGAGTGTGTGTGTGTGTGTGCGTGTGTGAGGGGAAAGAGGTGTTTGTGTGTGAGTGCCAATTTTTGAAGGCCATTCGCTGCGGCAGTTGGAGCAAATGTCTTTGCGTATTTGATTTATGCGCGTGCCTTACAAATTGATTTGCAATTGCCGATTCATAAACACACATACACATCGTGAGAGCCCGAAACATCATGAGAGCCCGAAACTGGAGACAAAGACTATGGAAACAACTGGAAACCGCTGATATTAACGGAAGAAGCAAGCGAAAACAAGTAAAAACTTTGCAGTCGGGTGTAGCCGACTGAGCAATACTCGTTCACAGTATCAAAAAGCTTAAAACAGTCAATTTCATTAATTAGTTAATTTGTGAGATTCGATCTCTAGAGGTTATCCGAACTCTTTCTGCCAAATTTGCTGACTCTAGCTAAAAATAAATGTTGGCAGACCCAGTGCGATATTTATTGGAGGTCATCCGTAATCTCAAGAAATGTGATGAGATCTGAACACTTTATCCGACGAGCTTATAAACACGTATATATTTCAAGTTTCAGTTAGTCAATAGCGAGAAAACAAATTGCGTTCTTATTTGCATTTCCATTGCACAAACCCAATATACTCTTTTCACTTCGGGAACGAGAAAAGAGAGGTGCGTACGAGTACCCCGACAAGCTATGCAAATGTGCCCGTTGAGGAGATATTAATGTGGGTCCCTGAACCGAGTCCCTCTACCAAGTTTCTAATACTTTTGTGTGGGCCAAACAAGACGACAGAAAAGTTCAAGCCCGCTGTGTAACCAGAGCACCAAGAGATATAGCAACAGCAACAACAACACTAAATGAGAGCAAACAACAAAATGCCATTTAAATTATATTGAGTTTCTTTTCGTGTAATATTTTGTTGTTGCCTCAGGAGTTTTCCCATGTTTACTAAGTCGTTTGGGGATCTTCATTTACATATGTACTTAACACGTGTCGTTTTTTCTTGTATTATTATTTATTTAATTTATTTTTCTTTTATTCTTTTTTTTGTGCCTCACTGATAATGTGGCCAAAAGGGGAAGCTGGGGCAATTAGTTAATGAGAACCATCGCAAATGTTTAAGGCCAAATGCAAATATACAAACAAATACAAATACCAACTCTGGGTATTTGGGCAAAAGAGATACCGAGCTCCGGGTTCAGGTATTTATACGACTGCTGAAGACACTCGTTTCGTTCTTAATCAAATTACAGTTCTAATTAATTTCAATTGTTGCGGAGCCGAGACCAGGCACTAAATGAACTTAACCCAAAGTGGAACAATGGCAACTATTCGGCCAAAAAGTAGATAAAACACAAAGGGAAAATTTTTTATAAACTAATCAATGAGTATTCAGCAAGTTGTCGATAACTATTTAACCTATAATATGGCAATTATGTTATGTTTGGTGGCTCTTGGTGTATGTTTCTTTTTGATCGATAAACTTACAAATTAATATTTAAAAAATACATAATTTTGACGCATATTTGATATATGTATGCAATAATTCAGTAATTATAATCAGCCAAATTATAGTCAGCACAGTTTAGTTTTCACATGGAGAGGAATTAAACATAGGCTTATAAATGCACTGTATTTTTTAGAGGTGTGCAATAAAAAAATCTTTTTAAAAAAATCGCATTGGGAGGAATGCAGAAATAATTGATTATAACGATAACTGCTTTTTACCTTTTTTTTTTCAATTATTTGATGATTGTTTTATATATTTGTGACATATTAATAAACCAACAAGTCCTACTTTTTAAATAGCACTGGCTAGTCAGGTACGTGGCTAAGGCAACACTACATCCACACAAGAGCTTTGAATTTGAACCCTTTATTTTCAGTTCCCTTTTTCCAGCAAAAAACTTTATAAAATGTGTGAGTACAAGTATGTAAAAACAAAGGTTTATATTAATTCACTACATATGAACTATTTATACGACAGTTATGACGACAGTTAATAAAAGTTAATAATATCGATATTGATTAAAATATTTTATTAACAAATACGAAAAAAAAAATTAACGACATGAAAAAAGTTTTCAATTTTATGTCATAAATATATATATAATGAATCAATACTTATAATCAAGAATTTCTTGGTTAACAACAATTCAATTAAATATATTTTGAAATCTGTGCCAACTTTAGGGTATACGGTATTACTCTATACTTTTTACTTCACCGACCGGCACTCTTATTTTATGCTTCAGCACATTTTAACTTAATTTTCTGGCACTGCCATTCCACGGTGCAAGCATTAAGCAACGCCAGTCGCAAGTTCATTACAAACAATTGATTTGGCAGAACGGCGTAAAACTTGGCACAGGTAAGATACAAGATGGCGCGCCAAGAATGGGGAGACGGCCAGAAAGCAGTTCGAACGCGCAGACGAGTGGGGGCGCCATCGTTGACGTCGTCGTGACGCCAACTCACAGGGAAACCACAGCGACGTCGACAGCGTCTGCCCATGACCAGCGCAATGTGGTTGCAACTCTAGACAAAAAGCCAAGTCAGCAAATGCGGCTACCTAACAAAACCAGAGAGCAGTGGCGCGGGTGAGTGTTCTGACTGGCTGACTGGATTGTGGGTGTTGCGGTGGCTGCAATGGCTGCCGTGGGGCATTAATAATGAAAATATGCAAGCTGCTGCTGCTGCTGATTGAAACTGAAAGGCAGAGCCAGACTCAGCAAAGCGGCCCAGCCAGCCAGCCAGCCAGGGGAAGGCAAGGTACATGGGAAATCTTTTGAAAAAGGATTAACTTTAAAATGTGTTTGTGTGCATGAAAAGTTGGCTACTGGTTTGAGTAATGTGCGCACATAATGAGTAACAAAGCGCGCTAATGAAGTACTCAAGCTTCGGGCAACGTTCTATAGCCAACTCTAAGAGCTCTCCGTTCATAATGTTGCGCAAAAGTTGTATGCCAAAATGCCATGGACATGGGGCACTGCCACAGGACAAAACAAGTGAGAACGTTGCAATCGGGTGTAACCGACTCGTTCTCAGCATAGTAACAGCTTACAAGCGGACCTAATTATAATTATTATTTTGGAAAAATTTTTGATTTTTGTAATTTAATTTCGATCTTGCGAAAAGGTCATCAGAAAACTATCTGCCAAACTTGGTGACTAGCTCAAAAGTTGTGGGAGACATGGATTTTCGCCATCTTCCGGCAAGATGTATGTATATAGCCTTTAACCCATGGCCCTGTGGACGTTACAATATTTAAAGAAGAGTAACTCTCTGAAAATGTCATGTATCTAGCTGTAAAACTGTGGGGATTAATATATTTTATCAAATCTGAACACATATATATATTTAAAAAATCAGGTCTCTAGCTGCAAAAGTGCCAAAAAAAAAAAAAAAAAAAAAACAAATTGCGTTCATACGGACAGACGGACATTACACAAACCCAATATACTCATTTCACATCGATAACGATTATAATAAACTTAAAGGCAACACAGCTCACCATTGCTTTTAAATAAGCACAAGCAAACAAAACGGGCCAATTGCCAAAAAGGAAACACAACAGACGCCAAACAAAACAAACACACACCAAAAAGCTGTATGGCAGTCGAAGACTGAAACACGCCGTAAACAAAACGGTTTGTATCCTGAGCGCCGAATGTCTCGAAGGAGGCCACGGAATAGAAAATGCAATTTTTAGAGAAATCGCCGATGTTTGAAATAAATATTTGCTGAGTAAACTCACTCATCTCTATGTAGATAGTGTGTCTTTTGATTTTAATATAATTGCTTTTACCGAGACGTGGTTAAAACCGGACATTTCAAATTCGACAGTTTTTGCGTCTAAATATACTGTTTTAGATGCGAGTCTCTCGTGCTGGAGGAGGTGTCCTTATAGCAGTCGAGTTCGCCTTTTCGTCTGAGCCCCTTCAGCCTCCACCTTTGGACATTGAGTTCGTTGGAAAAGTCTGTTTGGGAAATTTTTGTATTTATATCACTTGCTCTTACATTCATCCGCTGTCCGATATGTCTATTTATTTACATCACTTTTCCGCCATCCAATCAATCTCTTCCCTACTATCTGATATGGACATTTTGGTTGTTCTTGGCGATTTTAATCTTCACGACGTAGCTTGGTCATCTCTTATGGACTCTAATTTTCTGTTGCCTTCTAAGTCACATGACTTTGTTGACGGTCTACATGAGTTGTTCCTTGCTCAGGTTAATCCAGTGCGCAACTCAAAAGACAGATCTCTTGATTTGGACTCCTCCAGCAATGTTGTACGCAGGACTGACCCCCTTTTAAGACCTGAGGACCCTTTTCATCCAACTCTGGATCTGATCATTGAAATTCCTGCTCCTGTGCCTATTACGGTACCAAAAACCGCGGATCGTACCCGTTGTTTTCGTAAGGCTGAGTTTGTTAAGCTTAATGCTCTTATTCAGCATACCGACTGGTCCCAACTGTACAATTGTGCAGATATTGATGTTGCCATTAAACTTTTTTACGATACCATGAACTCACATTTTGATGTCTGTGTTCCTCTTGTGTATCCGGCGAAGTCTAATCTCTTACAAGCCGATCTTGACGCCTTTGAGTATTGGTGTCAAGATAACCTATTAAATCTTAATTGCTCTAAGTGCAAGGTAATGACTTTTTACCGAAGCTCTCCTCAAATGTTTCCGTACAAGCTAGGTAGCATACTGCTTGAACGGGTAAGTAATACCGATAAAGTTATTAATGACCTAGGCGTCGTTTTTGATCACAAACTTAAATTTGACTCTCATGTTACGACCATAGTCAACAAGGCTATGACTATTCTCTCTTGTCCGAACCATTCTCGAGTTTGAGTCATGCGTATGGTGCCCACAATACGCAGTACATCAGAACCTTTCGTGGCCTAAATTAGGATCCTGATGTTTGGTTGCCATCATACCCAAGTAGGCTCTTATTGAT
Organism: Drosophila colorata; assembly: GCA_035041545.1. Classification (NCBI taxonomy): domain Eukaryota; kingdom Metazoa; phylum Arthropoda; class Insecta; order Diptera; family Drosophilidae; genus Drosophila; species Drosophila colorata. The sequence continues at coordinate 2,056,957 of JAWNLD010000233.1, forward strand.
AAATCTCCCCTCTCTAATCTTTGTCCATAATTAAGCCATATTAAATTTCTCGGTTCCAACCAGACTAACACGTTATTTCAAACCCTTAGTACTTAACCATTGCTTAACTAAATATGCCCTGCATGAACCCTTCCGCGTCCTTTGTGATGATTTTAATAAACATTACAGAGTGATCAGTTCGGAGTCTTCCCTTCCTCGTATTAAGTCTTTACTCCTAAGCTATTTAGCAAGTAGATTGTAGATAGTTTGAATTCGTTTTGTACTTCGCGACTCGTGTCGTACGTTATACGACTGCGCCCCTCGGTCGGTTGGGCGGGAGGTGGGATGCTGCTGATAGCATCGGGATTCGTGCAAAAAAAAAATACAATAAAAAAAATATACATACACATGGGTGCAACTGTTTCCATTTCATATAGTTGGTACTCTGAAGGAAGTAAAAATTATCTAGTTGATAGTGCTCGCTGGCTTTAATATTTGTTTGTGGTTTTTTCCACTACGACAAGGAAAACATTATGAAATACTTTAGAAGATGGAAATAATCTCTTCTTTTGTTTTTAAGCAGAAAAATAGAAATGGAGTTCCATAAAGTTATGTGATTAAAATAATTGTTAAATTTTTATAGATTTATTAAAGCATAAATTCAGTTGAAAATGTATTTTGCATTCTGATAGCTAAAAATAAAGATATTAATATCAAATATATTCATTTTGAAAGACAACATCACTTTTCAGCTAAAAAGACATGCTAATATTCCATGTCGTAAGCAATTCAAACTACATTTTTTTCAGAAATTAGAATCCCTACCTCATTTGATTTAAAGCTAGAATCTAATATGTTTAGTGCCAAGGGGCATATGTTTTATTTTTATTGAAGCAACTTTTATTTAAAAGACTTTCGTAATGCCCACAATGAGCATCATAAATGTTTCGTACACAAAGTGTGCAATTCACATACATTTGAAAATAGCTGCAGTTATTTGTGAACAAAGTTGTTCTGGTCATAAGATAAAATGTTGTATACTTTCGAATCAGTTCAACTAAACGTTTTTTACAACAATCAGAACAATATAAACGAGTTTACGCTTAAAATACTCAATTAGGCATACGAATAGTCACACTTGCAATGGTAATATAAAATGCTGGAGCTTATCTCATGTTGATTTTGATTACAAGCTGTGTATGATAATTTAAGCTACAACTTTAGCGCTGATTTGATTTACTTGTAGTGTTCATAGATGTGTTTATATATTATTTGTATAGTTATGTCTGGTTGACTGACTACTCATGGCACTTAAGCTGATTTGATTTGCGCATTTGTTGTTTTTGTTACACAAATACACACACATTCACATACACACAGACAAGCACAAGCACAAGCACACATTCGTTGTAGCTGCTATTTCCTAATGTCCCGCGGCGTCTGCAGCGTATACGTAATTTGTTAAATAAAACGCAAGCTTGCGGTTATTTTGCTTTGTGCTGTCGTTAACTTTGTCTGCCATTGGGTCGATGCTATTGTAGCAATAATAACAATAGCAATGATAATAATAACAACAATATGTGATGGCTAATAAATTTAATGTCCGCAAATTTAGCGCTCAATTAAGCCAGACATTTTTTGGTTGAATTAACCGCCGCGAGGTATGTGGGAAATTCGGAATACTTACATACGCTTATGTGAACAAATTAAATGCGTTTTGCTTACCTGCAACAAAAGAGAGAGAGAGAGAAAAATTAATGAGATTTATTGCAAATATAAATTTACGTATTTGGGTCAAATTCAATAATATGTACAACAACTACACCGAAATTTTCTCCAGTGACATTTGGATAAACTTTTTCGGGGTTTGCGCGCTTCCAGACATTTAATTAACCTTTAAAACTCAATCACCTAATAATACCGAGCATAAACCTTTTTTGATTAAGTTTATTTTTGATTATTAACAAAGTCCTTTAATCCAACGTAATCGATCAAAATCGATTTCAACCCAAATTGGAATTGATTATAACCTTATTACTCAAATTTACACTTTTACTCCACACTTTCGCATAGCAATTTCTATAATCAGTACACCTCAGTGTCTCTTTACATGATAAATGCGTTCCCAAAAAAGTCGTGAACAAAAAAGTCGTGTAAAAAATGATGCTGGCGAAATAAATGGCTAAATGGAAAAGTAATAGATTGGTTCCAGATCTAAAAAAGCAGTTTGAAAGAACAACATACAATGTTAAACAACAAAGAACATTGCAGTCGGGTGTAACCAACTGCGCAATAGTCTAATGATCTGCGTATGCTTTACGAGAATATATTAAACAATATAAATTTAGCTCTTATAGTTTATGGGATATGCTCGAAAAACCTGTTCAAACAACCAATAAATATCGATAATAAGAAAACGGGGCGGGCTATCGATGATACGAAATAAACTTGATCTGTGTTTGGTAAGAACTTGTCTTTTTTAACATGAAGATAAAGATGTTTAAACACTTCCGACTTGCGTACAGCGTATCACACACTTGATCACTTCTGTGTTCTTCGCTCAATTTATTTGACATCTTAAAATATGTTTGAGGAGAAGTTCTTGTCATTCTAATATAAACATCTTTAAAATTTAAAATTTATTTCTAATCAATAGCATATTCTCTCTTGCTTGTTTTAAGCCCTCTAGCATCTTGGGTCCGACCGGGCCAAGGATGTGGATGCGGATACGGATGGACCGGCACATTGACTAACCTACTGACGACTTAACCCGCACACACATAAATTCTCAAGCGACAGACGTTGTGCTGCTGAGTTGAGATAGGGGCAAGATAGAAGCAGGCCAATGGCACGGCCCAACCGAGCAGCCAATCTTAAGACTCTTCTGGTCTGCGCAAAATTTATTATAAAATTCAATTTTTTTTATTTTTTTTTTTTATTTTAGATAGCTAAGTGAACTTTTGCCAACGTGTCGGACAAATCCGCAGGCGGACAGTAACCTGGCCGTGGCAGCGGAAGTTTAAGTAAAAACAGTATATATATGCATACAAATATAGAAAAAATAAAACCAGCCAAGGTATTTAAATCGCCTTTAATGGAAAAATATGCAAAGCAGCGGCAGCCTACGTAAGCTAGTTGGCTACTGAGAGATACTCGCCTTCGGGCGGCTGTTGCAAATCTGTGCGACCTATTGGCCTGTCAGGCTCCAGCATAGAATAAGGCCGTAGAACTCCGGGTAGCCGCCCTTCATTAAAATTCCAAACATTTTCACTTTACCAAGACGCGCGCACGGAAAATGCTGACACACTTTAAAACAATTTTCTGGCATTATTCCCGTTTTGGCTGCGGGGGCGACAACGGCAATGGCAACGCAGGACATATGACAAACTTGACGTAGCATGTCAAAAGATTTCAAGGCAATTTGCCAGTGGCAGAGACCAGGACAGGAGAGAGCGTGAGAGTGAGAGAAGAACAGACGACGTGTGCTTATGCAGTTCAAACACTGCTGGGAAGTGTAGAAAACTTTTGCTATGCTGTCAAGTATGCAATGGTAATTTTCAACACCACACAAACACATACATGCATTTACACATTTGGTAAAAAGTTTTTACAACGAAATAAATTGAAATTCAATTGGTAGCAGAACATTTCAAATTAGACGAATTAATGTGTCACTTGTGTGTAAGTAGCAGCAGATTGTTGTAATCATTTTCGAAAGCACAGACAGTGAGACATTTACGAATGCCGCGCAAAGAACAATTGTGAATCTGAACGAACGAACCCAAGAGAGCAGCAGCCTCTATAAAGAGAGCGCCTTCCAGAAGCTGATTTCTGCAAATACTATTAGCAAATAGATCGTTAATAAATACTAAAGCAAGAATAATAGGGTGTTCTACAGAGCGATCTAGAAAGAGCGATAGTGAGAGAAAAAGAAACAAGTAAGATGGCTCTAGTCGGGTGTCCCCGACTAGGAGATACCTTGAACCCAGTGGCGAGCTGTTACATACATTTAAACCTCTTTGCATTCATACACACATTCACAAAGTCCGACACACACAAACACATGCAGAAAACTGAGCACTTTACACATTGGGTGCGCTTGGCACCACTATTTCCATAGTGAATTCTTGAAAAACTTCTAAACTAAGAGTATGATCATTATGAAATTTTCAGTGCTTAATGAGAACATCCAAATCTATGTACAAACCAAAGAGCAAGTCTGTAGTATTTGATTTGCTTGATATGGGGGGCGAATGAGTGGACGTATTCAAAATCCGAAACATTCCTAATCTGCGTATCCTTTACGAGCACATAATAAATTTGATGGTTCTAGCTCAGAGTCTCCGAGATATGCCAAGAAAACCAAATCTTAAAATATATTTTTATCGATAATAATGAAACAGAGCAAGATATCGAGAAAAAATTATAAACTTGTACTACGTATAGATTAGGAGAATCTATAGTCGTTTAGTTTAAGTTTCTACCTTTTGTAGTTTCCGAAATCGCGGCGTTCATACAGTCGGACGGACGGGCGGGCGGACGGACGGACGGACAGACGGACATGCCTAAATCGACTCAGCTCGTCGTCCTAATCGAGAATATATATACTTTATGGGGTCTGCCTGCTACATACATTTGCACTAAACCATTTTACCCTTTTTACCCATTTTCCATGGGGTCAGGGTATAAGTAAGTAACGCAAAGCTGAGAGAGAGAGAAAGGGAGAAAAGAAAGAAAGAGAAAAATAAAAAGAGAGTAAACACGCAGATGCTTGCGGTAACTAATTTGTACAAATGGGCAGGAAAACGTTTACTACTATCTTAAAGAAAAATTTAAAAACTCAAATTTCGAGAGACAAGAAGCATTGAAAACGAATATAGTTGAACTAAAGCTAAATTTGATATATAAATCATTTTTATGCTTTCAAAACAAAAAAAAACATTAAAAGCTGAGCAGCTTGTATTAGATGACAAATATAAAAGATATAAAAGTAATAAAACATAAGCTAATTGTTGCAAAAGCAGAATTTGAAATATGAACGAATGCAGCACGCAGAACAAGTTAATAATCATAATGTTGTCGAGAAATTTACCACTAAATCCTGAAAAATATCAATAGTAAAGTTCGTTAAATTTCATTAGAGAAGCTAATGACTAAAAAACAATATTTCCCGAACGAAATTTAAAAATCACATGTATTCGTCAGAGAAAGTTGAAATTCTAAATCATATGCATGACATAATCTATAATTCAGTTCATAAAAGGTTACTTTAGTGCCCGAGTTTTGCAAAACAAGCGAATAGCCATCAACACATATTACTTCTTGCAATTACAGACGATGTATAAATGAAAAACCACAGTTGCTAAAATATAAATTGATCTGCGCATCTGATGACACATATGCAACTATTTCCATATGTTGTAAATAAATACATTTATTTTCTAATTAATTGGCAGCTGGCACATGGCCCCAAAGCAAATTGCAATCTGTACAATTTACACATTGTAAATAGTATTTTGCAAAATGTTATAATCGCTGTGCGAATCTAATTGGGAAACTATTTGCAATGCGCGGTGAGCAGAGGCCGGCATTGTTGATAAGCCGTGTGCATAGTTAAACTGATTAAATTAACTCGGACAGCAACAGCAACAAAAACAACAGCAGTAACAACAACAAAAAGCTGCTGCTGCAAAAAGCATCAAAAAGTGTTAAAAGTGCCGAGCTGAAGATGAAGCAAGTTAAGAGTCGGACAGGCGAAAGTGCCGTTTGTTTGCGCTGCACGGTTTGAAAGTGGCACACGGGATAAGGACTTGCACTACTATAAAATTAAGATTAAAAGCGGCAATGTGTGCGAGTTAGTTGCTTTATTCGCTCCCCATCTCTTTGTTTCTGTTTATTTTCCTGGGTTTTAAGGTGAGCGAATGTAGAGTAGCACTTTGCTCTCCATACAGCTGTTTGTTAATGGTTTCCTTCAGACACAGCAAACAAGCAAGCTGAAGCGTTGTCTTTGCCCTCGTGCCAGATTAGCTGCCAGACCGCCACAAAGGACGAGGAAATTAAAAATTTCTCTAATACACAGATGCATAGCAGCAGCGTTAAGTGAAACAAGGCAGCGTTTTAATTTACCAGCATGGCGCATAAAATAAACCACCCAGCAATAACAACAAGTCAGAACGTTGCAGTCGGGTCTAACCGACTGCGCAATACTCGTTCACAGTATAATAACCGCTTATAACCGTCGAAACCGGTCTTAAATAATATCGGTTTTTATACTCGTTCACGAAGTGAAAAGAGTATATTATTATTGTTATTTATATATTTATTATTTATATATTTATTATTTATATATTTATTATTTATATATTTATTATTTATATATTTATTATTTATATATTTATTATTATTTTTCACTATTGAATCTAGAGACTTGAAATTTTGAATGTATACTAGTATATTCTTATGTCAGATAAAATCCATATATCTCTCTCAGTTTTAAAGTGGATCAAAAAATTTTAACACCCTATCTATCGGGCAGATGGACATTGCACACACCCAATATACTCACTTCGTAAATGAGTATAAAAAGCAGGAGCGGAAGCATTAACAGAAGCTGACGACAAAGTGGAGCAAAATCATGGCGCATCGCAGTTGAGAGCTTGAATGAAGAATATAAAATAAAAAATTATATCTTAGCCAACAGCCAACGAATCGATGCCAGTGTATGTCAAAGGGCAACAAGAGCTCTCAGCTTCTTTGCAGTTTTCGTGCTTTATCAGCGCGACCGAAAAACAATGTATTTGACATTCTCAATTTTTGTGCCGATGGAAACAACAATTTGCATTGATTTACGGCACATCAATGGGCAGACAACAAAAGCATGCAATGTCCAGCTAGAAACAATTAAAAAAGTACAACAATAACAATGAAATATTACAAATAAATTTATTAAAAAGAAGAAAGCAAACGAAATGCAATAATATTGACGGATATGAACTTTGCATTGTAAAGAATATATTAAATATGCACATTTATATTACTCTATGCATAAAATGTAAACGACAAGACTATGAGATTTGCTGTAAATCTATATCCGCATATATACAAAACTTGATTGACTGATTGATGATCAACCCACAGCCAAAGCCGTAAGATCTGGAAAACTGAATTTTTATTGTAGTTACTCATCCAACCAGATTCAAGCTCATTTTTAAAGATTTTTTTAAAAATTTTGGGAGCTACGTCTCACACTTTTTGGAAAATTATTCAACACACAAAATGGAAAGAGTGGAAAAGAAAAGAAAATAAAACAAAAGATTAAACGGACTTAAACATAAATACTGGAATGATGATTGGTTCCGAATCTGTTCCGTTTAACTATATAATAAAGGAAATATTAATTCCTATATATATTTCATTCAATCAATGCTTGATTGTAAGCCCAAAACAAATTTAATTAAAAAAATGTAAGTATAGGCAATAGTTCTTTATTCTTTATTCTGCCTGATAGTTTCTATTATTATATTATTTAATAAAATCTTGCACTAAGCAAAAAGCTTATATACCACTACAAACAAACCTCTTCAATATACAGGGTATTCAAATTCATCAAACACGGCTATGGGTACGGATGCCTGCAGAATAAACAAAAATAATTGCAACAAAACATAAATAATTTAAATTTTTTTGTTAAAGCCCTTCATCGTTGAGCTTCGAAAAAATTCCAATGCGGTGAACTGAAAGATATATACTCGTCCATATACATATATATATATATATATATATATATATATATATATATATATATACACATATATATATGCGCATATTTGTGCACAATTCGAGCCATGTAGAGGAAAATGATTATCAAAGATTGATTAACGTGTGTGCGCCTTTCGGGGTGTAGGTCGTTTCGGGCCCGGGGACAAAAATCGGGGGCCGGAGTCGAGGTCAGAGCACGGACTGGGCACCAGTTCTGCTGGCCCTTTTTATTTTATTATATTTCTTTTTTCTTTTTTGGTGGTGGCTTTGTGACTTTTTAGAGGGTTGTCGGCAGGGAACGAGTTGAAACAAATGTCTGTGTATTTTGTAACTGTGTGAAAAGGGTATTTATATAGGATACTCGTATTATTGTAACTGGGGCGCCCGCATTTGACTGGGTCGCAAAGTCACAAAAGTTGCATGTGCGTTAGACAAATGAAATATGAGAGATGACAGAACTCTTAGTATTCTTATGAGAAAATGCCATGCCATCAATTATTTGTCTGCAGTGGAAAAATATCTATGATAAAAGGAAGCGGGTTTTTATTTTCTAAAATTAAATTTATCAATTAATCTCAGAGTTTTGTTGAAAGCTTAAAGAACCAATTTACCTTTATCACCTATTTTGCACAGTGTGCATGATTTTCCAATGTATGGTAACCTTGTTTTCAATGAATGTTTGCAAAGATATTTGTACATACAAAATTAAACACAAAATAATTTTGTGGCTGGAATATTCCAAGACCTTATATCAAGAATATCGATTTAAAAGGAAACTACTATAAAAAGTGCAGCCTCTGTTTTGATCACCAGTCAGTTAATCAGTTATCTAACCATGCTGTTTTATTTCCACAATACAGAGTACCCAGAATATGCACACCATGAATTGTACAGCGGGCAACAATCATCTCAGTCACCTTCAACCTATGGACTGCAACCAATTGCAGTTTTTTTTTTAATATTCTTTTTTTTTTTGTATTTTGTTGCAAAATTCCAACGTTGTCAATCATTTGTCAATTTGGCACTCCATCAAATAAATCTCGCTTAAAGTCGCTCTCCGCATTTTTATTCCCGTTGTCAATTATTAATATTACTTATTGTGACTGTGTGCGGAACAGTTTTTGCAATCTGTATGTAATATATACAGTCCCGTATATATTCATACATACATATGTATGTGTATATATATTTATTAATTTGCGCAAATTGAAATTCATTCGCGTCGAGTGCCAACAATTTCATCTGTAAAATGTCTGGCAATGATATTATTGTTATTAATACCAATCGAGCGAGTCAATTTTTCATCTCCTACCAGGTCCCATAAATCCACATGTCGCACTTTTTTTTAATCTTTTATCCCTGAGCAGGCCTCTTTGATTAAATTGAAAAATTGCACGAAACGCGTAAATTACACAAATCAACGGCAGCAACAATAACAATACAAATAAAAACAGTAAAAAAAAAATATGAAAGCTTCGAAATTTTAAATGGAGGAAATTTTTTCTGTTTGTATAAATTTCGATTTGTAGCGTAAAACTTTTTCGCATAACGTTTATTATTATTATTTAAATAAGTTAAAAATCAAATACAGAATCGAATTAAACAGTTTTGAAAAACAGGTTAAGCCTTTAACTAACGGTACAATATTCCTCAAAGTTGTCGCCCTGGTCAGTGGTTTTGTGGTGTCTGTGGTTCAAATTGTTTAACGTGGCTAATTAGCACCTAATGCGTTCAATCAGTGCTTGAAGCGCAACAAGAGCAAACGAGCGGGTAGAAAAACTAGGAAAATAGGGAGCTAAGATTGTAGATGGTAGAGTGCGTAAAGGAGGCGTTGCACACGATCTGACAGCTAGGTGAAAAAGATGGTGTCGCATAGTATATGAAAGAGATTAGCGCAAATTGAAATTGATTTTGTGTGCAGCAGAAATACGAAATGAAAATATTAAATGAAAATTGATGTGGGCAACTGACGAGAGCGTAAACCTGAACGAGAATGGATGGCAATGCTCAACCCCCCATTTGCTCTAATCCGCTTAAGCCATCGATTTATTTAACAGTTATTGCATAAGCAATGGGAATTTTTATAGAGTATATATTATTTTTTAATTTAATTTATTGAGTTGCTTAAAGCTTTTTAGTTTAGTCAAAAGGACGAATGAATTATATTAGATATTCAGATTATTTATTTATGAAATTTTGTATTCTAATCAAAAAGTTAACATATTTATATTTAAATCTAATAATATATCAAATTTAATATGTGATATTTAATATTACATTTATACCCTGTTTCTATTAAAAAAGGGGTAAACAAGGGAATAATGGTATAGAGCACATGTATGTGATAGGCAAAATAAAGCACCTCCAGTTCCATAAAGTAAGCAAATCTATCGACTATATGTTAAAAGTCTCTAGCTCTAATTGTTTTCTAGATCAGTATGTTCACAAAGACAACAAACAAATTGGGCTAAATTAACTCAGCTGGACGTCCTGATTTAAAGTAGATATGTATACTCTACTGTTGTATGTATGTATTTCGTTTGGACAAGGCCGATATACCCATTTTTATAAATCCGCATTAAGTTTAGTTCGTGCTCTGAAACATGCCTAGATAAAAATTCGAGATGTCATTACAGTTCCGAAGGACCATGCTTATGTAAGGAATGATAAATTTAGGTTATTTGATGAGTTTATTACTAAATTTCCATATTTTGGTAAATCGAAATTTGGGAGCTTTTCATTGTATGAGAATAAGAATAGCACATGCAAGGCAAAATAGCAAAAACTGATCAATTTTAGTACCATTTTCTGAATATTCTTAATCGGCTGAAGCTTAGATATTTCAAAACTTCTTCATCCGATGCTACTAAATGCAAAAAATACCATGAGGGTTTTAAATACCTTTTATAAAGAATTAGAGTTATGCCGAAACTGCTACACTCTGTTCCTTGTTATTATTAACTTGATCCTAAAAATAATATTCAGTAAACGGGAATCTATTGGAAATTTGGGAATCAGTGAAAGTTATAGATATTCACGATTTTACATATCTAACATCTACATATAGTATAAACTATATTTTTTTGTAATTTATTTCAATTATTTGCGATCATTGAATTAATTTAATTGCTTTTTTTTATTTTAATTTAATAATGGAAATTTGTATTCAAATGAACATTAGTTTCCAAACATTCTGTCTCATTGTTATCAAGTTGCCAAACGCATAGGCGATAAAAACTTCGCAAACAACAGTTTAACATTATGTTAAATTAATTTTATACATCATCCCCATCCCAAAATGGTTTAATTAGGCCCGCGGCGTTCACTGAAACAATTAAGCAAAACTGCGCCTAGGCCAGTACGCGGTCTTTAGAACGCAGTGAGACGGCGTTAAACAAAAATAAACTAATTTAAATATTTTGGCATATAAATCAACAATAAAACGACTCCCATACGCACTCTGTGTGTACCGCAAGCGACCCCCCCCCCCCCCCCCCCGCACACCACACTTGCAGCGTGTGGAAAGCACATTTCACTTTGAGGGCGTTTTTCTGGCAGCATCCCCGTGGTTGACAAACTTTGTTAGTTTTAGCGCCAATTTTAATGTGTAAACTTTTTGGGGGAAGCGTTTTTGCTACGTTTAGTCACTATCCCTTACGGTCTGAAAGCAGCCCCAGTTGTTGTTGTTGTCTTTGTTGTTTGCAAGTCGCTTTGGGTTGAATGATTAGCAAAAGTTTTTAATTTTCTGTCCTTGCCACTTAAAACCCAAGTAGAAAATAAAGTTTTTCTATTTTTTCTTTCATGCTTCCATGTGAAGCAATTTTATCTGCAAAGGAAGCGTGTCCTTCACATTTGTGCTACGAGTTGTGTTCGGTGCTGTTGCTTGCTCGGAGTTTAAGGCAAAACAAAAAGAAAACCAATTTTTTCATCACGGCACTTGGGCGTCAAATTGAAAGAAAAAGCAATGTGATTGACAAAGGTCCCTAGGTCACTTTGAAGCCAAAGATAGCTCGAGTTTACTAGTTGTGCCTCTAGGTACATGGAATTTAAATACTATTTAAAAAAAAAAACCAAGAGGAAGTTTTAGTAAAAAAAAATGTAAAACAAGTAAGAGCGTTTTCTGTCCTCTCTTTACTTCATCTCTCTCTTCACTCTCTCTTTTAGCTCTCACTAACGTTTTACTCGCAATTTTATCATCCAATCTTCTCTCTTCCTCCTCACTCCCTCCCTTTAATCTTGCATTCTAATCCTGATTAGCTCAGCATTCAAGCTTCTTTTTCCCGTTTCCCACAACTCTTCTAGCAAAATGATGTATTTCATTGTCAATCCATTGTCTGTGCTCATATTTCATGGCTCGCTTATTGTTTCGCTGATAAGCAGCCTCCTCTAAAAGGTCTTCCCCCTACCGTGGGGCCTTGTTGTCTTCGTAATGCAGTGGACGTGGACATGTCATAAATTAGGAAAAGCTCGCCGCTGTAACGATTATGTCAAACATTGTGACAGTAGCGTATCTTATTGATGATGCTTATCGGCGGAGATGGTAACAAATGTGAGTTGGATGTGACATGATGGGGACGTTGATTAGAGCCAAATCATAAGATAGATGCGCTAAATCACTGTTTCGTATTTTTTTGCTTTTTTTTTGGCCAGGCGTGAAACAGTGCCAGAAAGCTCATTTCGAAATAGGCCAGGCCAGACTAGCAGCGGCAGAAACAACACGGCAACAAAAGACGCTGCGTAAAAACGAGAAGTGGAAACAATTTGCCAAAGCGTCGAGCGCTTGGTTATAATAACAGCAGTAGCATCAACAACAACAGCTACAACAAGTGCAACTCATTGGGGAACGAAAGCCTGGCAAACAAAAGGCGTTGCGCAAAAAGAAAAGCCAGGAAAAAATTAGTGCACAAAAGCGACAACTACAACAACAAGTGCCGACTGCATCAAGGTAGACAAATATGCATGCAAAAAACCAAAAAATAAAAAATAAAAACCCCAACAACAAGTGCAACAACAACATAAAAGCTTATGGCAGGCAACTCTCTTGCTTTGCCATTCCTCGCATTTTTCTCTCTCTCTCTCTCGTTGCCGGCACTGAAGCGCACTTCAAACAAAATGGCGCCCACATGGAAGCGTGCGATTTGCCGCAATTGCGTATCATTAATTTGCGTTTTAGTTGCCATCGCTACCCCCTGCTCCCTACCCTCCACTACCCCTGCTGCCTGCCTGTCGTCGGTCGCTTAAATTACTTTGTAAAATGTTCGTGCCTGCAACGTGGCGTATGAGCAATAAATGTTGTGCACACACACACGCACACACACAGGCTCGACCCAAGTCAACAACTAAACGCCAATGACAACCGCCATACGTCCATGTTCAGAGTTCATGCGCCGCACATTAAACACGAAAAGTCAGATCACGATAACCGTAAATAAAGAGAAATATTTTAAATTCTTCGCAAAAAGAAAACACAACGAAGACAAAATAAACAAAAAAATTCGATGAATAACGCTGAGATATGGTATTCCGAATAATAAACATTGTAAATTGCCTAATAATAATGGTCTTTATGTTTATTTATCTTCATGTCGTGAATATTGGGTACTGAAAATTGCAAAAAATTAAATTTAAGTTAGCAATTTGCTTGGATTAAATATTAGGTTAACATTTTAAAAATTAAATAATGCATTTTACATAATTTAAGAGTTAAATTAAAATATAATACTCAAGTACTTAAAATATTTTAATATATTAAATTCCTAGATATTGTTTTAAATATCATTTGGTAATCTTTCTATTTTAAAAACTTTTGATTGTCTTAAAAACCATAGCCAGATTACATGATCATGAACTCAAATATGAGTTGAATTTAAGATTAGGTAATAATTACACTAGGTAACAAAATTTAATTTTTGTTTGTTTCAGTTACCGAATCAACTTTTACATACATATGGGGCCCCAGATGAGAAAAAACCACATACAAAATTGTCATACTTATTAATTAATTATTAATTACTTGATACTTTTGGTAATAAAAAAAAAGGTCAACAGAAGGACTTATGAATTTGACAAGTAACAATATTGACACAAATATTAATAATTAAAAAAAATTCGTTAGCTATATTTAGATGCTGATGGTGAAAAATGCAATTTTCTTAGTTGATGAAAACAAAGCTTTTACAATAAATAATATTATGAACTTTACGTATGTGCAGAAACTCCAAATTCATAAAATCAATTTGCATAAACATAATTTATGTCTATATCGTGCCAGTTTGAACAGTGTTGTCCACGTATGAGTGTGAGTGTGTGGGTGGATTTAGCACTGCGGCTTGTCGTTACATGACTAGAACATTTACTGCGACAAGCTCAACGCCTTAGTACTCATCACTCTGCCGCCCGCTGCCCCCTGGCCAGCCATCATGACTGCAACAAGCAAACGCAAACAATGTAAAATGATTTTCAATATTAAAACGGGCAAGTGTTGGACGCAACGCGAGAGGGACGGGGTGGGGGTGTAAAGAGGACTATACAAATGTTGTCGGTTGCTGCTGCCGCCGAGTTTTTACTGTTACGAGTACTGGCTTTAATGCCTCTTACGCTACAGCATTATGGTCGTATTATGGATAACGTTCCGGCTCCATGGCATATGCTTTATAACGCGACACACACGCGCGCTCTTGTCGCTGTTGTGTGCGTTAAGCTTTTATAGGGTTTATGGCTGACAGAGGCGCCAAAAGAGTTGGCTGTCAATTTAATAGCGAGCCAGTGGCAAATTTTAAACAGCATTAAAGATCAGGCACATATCACATACAAGTTGTGTGCGGACCGATTTAGTTTTAGTGCTTGTTTTAGGCTTAGCAATTTAAGAAATGACAACATGACTATATATTTGAAAATTTTCAGGCCGGCTATGTTGGGCTCACAATGGTATGGTTCATGACTGCATTCTGCTAAAAATAAAGGAAAAAAAAAGTCACTAACAAAGTAAACATACATATATGACACAAAAATCGGTTCAGTTTTGACAAAGTTATTGTAGTTTAAAATATGGAAGCCATGGATCCATCTGGATCTGGATCTGTCTTTTTAGCATCAAAACTGAGAGAGATAAAAAAGAGCTTGGAACAGGGTATCTCCCACATAGTTTATATTTAATATTAACATGCTCAACATATAAAGTAATATAAGCCTCAATATAATTTCGAATTTTAATTGATTCTCTTCACGTTTCCATGAAGCACTCTTTTCAAAGGCTACTTCATTTTCCATTATCCTTCACTTACATTAACCTCTGTAAGAGCTTCGGTTACCTCAATTATTTGCAATGATATTCTCGTAAATCCTCTAAACTGCGCTTGACCATAAAAATAATTTAAAGCGACTGCCAAATGGCCGGCAAAGAGTGTAAAAAAAGCAGAGTGAAATTCAGGAAAATTTGCCTCAAGTCGAACACTTTGCGCACGGCCAAGCAAATGGCCGAGCGAAGGCAATTATAAAATATTATCATTATGAGAATGGGGCAAAAATAATTATGCCAAAAGTCTGCAAGCCGTTGCTAGGGCACAGAGAGCGAGAGAAGGAGAGAGGGAGGGAGAGAGAAAGAGAGAGAGAGCATATAGTGCATGGACAGTCTGTTGAGCTGGGCCTGTGGTCCACTTGAGCTGCTCGTTGAGTTTGTAGCTTTAGGTTTGGTACAATTATTTCATGCTCATTGCTAATTAAAACTAAATTGAGTGCATACACAGACATACATGACAAGAGATAAAGAGAGAGGGGGAGAACGAGAGAGAGATGCACACATTTAGTTACATTCTATGTGTGTGTGTGTGTGTGTGTGTGTTTGCGGTTTAGGGAAAAAGCAAATGCATGTCGACATCGTAGAGCTTAAATTATTTAAATGTCATAATGCCTGCCGCGACTTTATGCCCTCTTCCCTTTCATGACGTGAATGTGAGCATGTGTGTGGGACTGTGTGCGTGAGCTCATTACAAGCTGTCACGTGGAAGACTCTAGATGAGTCTCACAAATTGGCGTGTGTGAGTGTATGGATATGTGTGTGGGCGGTCGTGTGTCAGCAGTAAGCAATGAATTTTTAATTGCCATCTAATTATTTGCAGTTCTTTAATTGAAAACCTGACTGAACATGACTACCACTGAATATGAATATGAATACCCATAAAGTATTTGAAAGGCATGCTAAGAAGGTATTGCCATAAATGCAGCACAAAGCATTAGAATGCTGCAGCAGTAAGTTGCTGCAAGTTGTGGAAAACCAGAAGAAATTGTCAGTTAATTGCATAGAAAACAGATAAGAGTTAAGCTCTAATTGAGAATGCTTGACTGGATAATACCCATTACCCCAGCTACGGGTTGCCATAACATACATTTGAGCTTATATTTGTATATATATTTATAGTCAAACTAGTAAGTAAATCATCATAGCTTTTCTTTCTCTTCAAATAAATTTCAATTTCTTTGAAAAAGTAGTGCAAACTCTTTTTCATTTTCAATGTGGTAATAAAATATATATATGTATAAATAAATACATAAAAATATACTATATGTATATAAATTAGGCAACTGAACAACTATAAAACACACACATATTGCATTTGTTGCCGTCTGTTTTTACACTTTAAAAAAATTAATTATTTTTAACTTAAGCTTTTGGCGATATCGAGAGTTATCTTATCTTAATAAATAATAAGATTGATTAATGTATGCTTTGCAAGAAGGTCTTTTATTATTTTAGAATTTTTGAAAACAAATCTTGGAAATCAATTAGCTTAGAACAGGAAAAGAAGTTGGAAGTTTATCTGCGTGCGTTGTATAGAACTCACATTTGAAATTATATCAATTATATATATACTTATATACTTAATCACATATACTTTCTGTCTATTACATACATTGTACACTTTTATTATACTTTCGCATTTGGTATAAGTACAGGGAATATGAAGCAACGACGATTAAAAGCCTTAGCAACGGCATAAAGTCTTAAAGAATTATAAAGAACGTTTCTAAATAAACTTTAACGTGTTTTGAAATCGGTTATCACAATGTTGTTATAGTTTCTAACTCTAACTAAATTTCTGCAACCAGCTGGTTAAGGCAACAATATCCTGTTTTTGAACTATTAGTATCAGTTCAAAAACTGTGTGCTCAAATATTTAATTTTTTTTTTTTAATTTTTCTGATATTGCAAATTATTTTAGAGTACAAAAAAAAAATGTTTGTATACATTAAGATAAATAGACTTTTTAAATTTGCTCAATACAGTTGAGCTCTTTAGTACCTAGTTTCAGTTCTATACTTGAACTGCAGCTTGAGAACAACAACAATCAGCACAATTTAAAGATACATTTACTTTTTTCCATAACCATATAGGGCAACCAAGTCTAGACTCTGGACGCCGACGACATTGTCTTTGTTTACCGAACCGGTCCCATCATCATCATCATCATCGGTTGTGCGTCATTCCCAGACCCAGACAGACCATAAAAGTATTGCAACTAAGTACAAAACGAATGAGGCAAACTCCAGTTGTAGCCACTAAATTGTGCAATAAATCAGCAAGGAACTCAACAAAAAAAACATAAACTAATAACAAGAAGAAGAAGAAGAAGAGAAAACCAAGTGAGTTTCAGTTGGGTTTCAAATAACTGCCAAAAGCAACGTCAGCGCTTAATTGTTTACTTATAATTATTTGCTCATGAGCTTTGCTCTTATGCATGTCCTTAACCGCCGCTTCCTCAGCATATTCATTTCTCTCTCCAGTTTGTCTGGACTTCAATTGTAAGCCCAAACCTACTAAAACTTAGAAACATATGCACATGTGTAAGTGTGTATGTAAGTATACAACTGATATAGTTGAAAACTTCAATCTGGCGTCGGGTATTTTGACTTTGTCAGTTGGTTTGGCCCTTGTGTATTATGAATTACTTTACTACACCTACTTCGTTTTTTTAATCAATTATTTTTCACTATTTTTAAATAAAGCGCCTTCAAATTGTTTTCTTTTGACACGAATTGATTTATTTTTAACACGATTTTAAAAATTCGATGAAACATTTTTATGAATTTCGCATTATTCATTATACTGAATTATGAACAATGGTAAATAGAGATTAAAAGATAAATAATTTTCCAAAATGATGACTAAAATAATTCTAGGGTTATTGCAGTCCTACTCATATGAATGCGTTTATTGTCAGAAAATGACAATGAATTTTCTTTCTTTTTTTTCTTATGAAACTCAAGAACACTCTCAAAAAGCTTTCGCAGATCAACTGCAACCAAAATTTAAAATATATAGCGAGCATTAATTTTGATTATTTATTTATATTTTATTTTAGTAAGTGCGGCTTACTAATATTTTGGGAACGTATGTATTGTGTAGGCTCAAGGCTGCAACGTAAAAATCAGCCGAACCCAAACCCAAACATTTTTCCATGTAAAATGCTTTAGTTTAGTTTCAGAAAACCAATATTTTCTTAAAAATAATAAAAATATATTTTCTTTCTGAACGAATTTGCTGTGCAGGACAGTGAAGCTTATTTTCAAATAGTAATTGTTTTAAAGGCCTAGCTACTAAGTTAAAGAAAAAAAAGTACTCAGTGTTTATACTACATAAAGATGTACAAAATTATTATTTGCAATAAACTAAGTACTTCTATGTCATAGAAAATTTCGATTATAATTTCTAATCAATTTTATTTTCGAAAGATCTAATTTGTGAGCAAAGGAAATAAGAAAGCAAATTTGTAATTAAGCATTATTTATGAGTTTTGTTTGCCGAATCAGCGATTTGGCTTAGCGCATTCAGACTGCGGTGTTCTCTTTCTCTTTTCAGCTCAAGTTGTTTCTGTTGTTATTGTTGTTGTTTGTGCTGCTGCTCAAGACTTAAAGCCGGCCGGCTTGTCCAGTTGTTTGGTATTTTTCTTGGTTTTTTTTATGTTTCTGTACATTGTTTGTACAAGCGGCGGCAGATTTTTTTGCTCTCCCTCTGTCGCCTTCTCTTTCTATTGCTGTTTCATTTGGCCAGTGGCTTGCTTAGCCTCATGTTGTTTTTCATTTTTGTGGGCTTGTTTGCTCAGCCTTAAGCAGGTGTGACTTATGTGTGTGTGTGTGTTAGTTTGTAGACTTGTTTGTTGCTGTTATTGTTGTTTTTGTTGCTTAATCGCCTGTGCGCAGGTTATCGTGTGCTCTTGAACTTGAGCTCAGCGCCAGGGCAAACAAACAACAAAAAAATAAGTAAGAACGTTACAGTCGGTCGTAACCGAATGAGCAATACTCGTTCACAGTATAATACCAGCTTAAAACAGTCGAAAACTATCGTAATTATTATTGTTATTTTGGAAATATATCGATTTTTGTAATTTTGAATTTACATTTTTCAGCTCGATTTTTAAAGGTCATCCGAAAATTGGCTGCAAAATTTTGTGACTCTATCTCTGAAATTGTGGGAGATATGGATTTCCATGGCCCCAGTGGGTGTATCTAACAAATTTTTGGTCGATCGTTAGAGGAAGTCACCAGTAATCTGTCTGCAAAATTTTATGTATTTATGGTAACAACTAAGGGAGATATATAGATTAAATCGATTTGCCACACCCCCAGGGGGCGTAGCCAAAATATCTTAACACTTTATCCGACGCTGGAATACACGAGTATAAATTTCAGCGAAAAGATTTGCGTTAATACGGACAGACTGACGTACATCAAGACGGACATTGAACAAACCCAATATACTCTTTTCACTTCGTGAAATAAAATAACAACAGCATCAAACACGTACGTGAGACTTGGTCTGGTCAAAGGTGACTTACATATTTATTTGATTTTTTTTGAGCATAAACTAATTGGCTGCCAGCTTTATGCTTAGCTCTCTCCCTCTCTCTCTCTCTTGCTCGCTCGCTCTGTTTTTCACTTTGCTATTTTGTCGCGCAGCAGCAATTATTAAAACGCAGCCATTGGCGACATGATAAACGATTTCCGCAATATTTCCGCAGGGGGTTGGCAAGGGCAATGTACCCAACAGCTGCCGCCGCCTCCGCTGGGGTTGCATCAACTTGTCCAGGGAGACTTTCAGAGAGAGAGAGAAAGAGAGAGTGGAGAGAGGGAACGCTGGTAAGAAAACCTTTTACCTTCGTTTGCCCACACTCCCGTTCTTACCCTTACACCCAGCTACTGCTGCCCGCGGCAGCGACATTTTACTGTGGCCCACTTCACACGAGCTTCACTTCATAATTTTTTAACGCAGCGCACAAATTGTCCTTGCGCCGCAGCGGCTTGTTTACAGTCTCGTTGGCGGCCCAAGAGGGGAGCACGGCTCAAGGGGAGCGCTAGGACAGTTAAGCGGAGCAAAGGAACGAATTGAGCAGAAAGCAAGTGTATGCGGACGGCTCAAAGAGCCGAACAATTGAGCAGAAACCAGGAATGAGAACGTGAAACGGGTTAAGAAATTTATGAAAGTAAGAAAAGTCGAGCTCAATCTTTTACGGGAAAGCCTTAAGCAATTTTCTTAATTTAATTAAAAAATCGTTTCAACTAATTTGCAATTTCCGACCGAATATAAATTATTTATTATGAAATAAAACTAAGAAAATTCTGGTTGTAAGGAAGGTCAAGCTCAAACATTTCTCAAAGCTAAAAACCTAATCAAATAAAAAAAAACAGAAACCTCTTTAATTTTTAAATTTTTAATTATCGTTTAACTTTTTTTAAGTTGTTCAATGACTATGGGAGTTATATACAATATATGGGTATCACTAGTTATAAATATTGATATATTTATGTATATACGATAATTAGAACAAATTATCCAAACCGGTTTACGGTCCGAAACAAAATCTTAATAAACCTAGGTTTCGATTTCAACCTTGGTTTGTTCCATTATTTTAAATTACTAAGGAAAATTTTAAAATTTAATTTTATTGAATACTTGTTTTGCTTACTTCTTTTTCGGTTATTTATTTTTATTAAGAGCACTATCGAATTCTCATCAATGCACCCTCTGAGGTCGCTCATTTTTTATACCCTGAACCCATTGAAAATTAAAAAGAGTAAAATGCTTTTCTGCAAATGTATGTAACAGGCAGAAGGAGCATCTCCGACCCCATAAAGTATATATATATGATCAGCGCGCGAGCCGACTCGATTTAGCCATGTCCGTCTGTCCGTCCGTCTGAAAGAACGCAGCGATCTCGGAAACTACAGAAACTAGAAACCTAAACTAAACGACTATAGATTCTCCTAATCCATACACAGTACAAGTTTTTTTCGATATCTTGCTTCGTTTCATTATTATTGATAAAAATCGATTTTAAGACTTGGTTTTCTTGGCATGTCTCGGAGACTATAAGAGCTACAACCATTAAGTTTACATTAAGTTTAATATGTGCTCATAAAGCATACGCAGATTATGAATATTTCGGACCTCCTCCCATTCGCCCCCCATCCGCCCCCACATATCAAGAAAACGCAAAGCAAATACTACAGACTTCCGCTTTGGTTTGTACATAGATATGCTCTTATTAAGCACTGAAAATTGCATAGCAATCATACTCTTAGTTTAAAAGTTATTCAAGAATCTATTTTCCATAGTGGGGCCAAGCGCAGCCAATGTGTAAAAAGCGCACCTTGCTGCGTGTGTTTGTGTGTATGTGTGACTTTGTGAATGTGTGTATGAATGCCATTTTTTTCATCGTCATAATTTTTGGACCTAAGCCCAATAAGTATTTTTTTCAATCTTCCCTATGCCTATTATTTGTACCAACACTGTATACCTTCGAGGGTATTTGATTCTCGGCACTACGACGATAACTGTTCTCTCTTCTCTTTGTTGCTTAATCTTATAATCTTCAATTGTTGAATGTCTGTTAAAATTTCTTAAATTTGACTCGTTTACTTTGTTTGCCCCGTCCGTTAGTCTGTTTGTCAAAGAACTTTTGATTGATTAAGACCCACATTATGTGATTCACATATATATCTATATCATAATCGAAGTGAAGAATTTATACATGTATATAAATATGTATGTTTATATTATTATTATTATTATTATGTTCCTATTTAAATTATTGCTATGACGCCACCAAATGAGGAAATACTTACTTTATTTTTATACTCTGTTCCCATTGCAACACGGGTAAACAAGGGTATAATGGTTTTGCGCAAATGTATGTAACAGGCAGGTGGAAACATCTCCGAACCCAACATATATATATATATATATATATATATATATATATTCCTGATCAGGTGCTTAACATCGATAAAGACGACACAGAGGTCTGGATAATCTAAGTTCTACTGAATTCAAGAATGAATTTCCCATAGTGGGGAATCCGGTATCCGCGGTATCCGGTCGGTGACAGGGATATCGCCGGTAGAAAAGGCTAAGAGCCCAGCATCGAAGCACCACTTGCAGAGAGTGTGTGTGTGTATGATTTTGGGTATTTAAGGAAGGCTGAATAGGTACAGGGTATGTCGTAGTCGAGCACTTCTGACTAAAGCACTTTTACTTGTTTTTTTTTTTTGCTTACGATTCTTTGGTCCAACTTAACGAACTCAGTGTTGAGCTGACTTATTTATACAGATTTCCCCTCACCCTCTATTCTTATTATATTCCCATTCTTGCGCTTTTGACGTTCTGGAGCATGTGAATGCATAATGCGGCCACAGGTCGCCATGTATGTATGTATGCATGTATGTATGTGTATGTATATATGTATGTAAATGTACGTGTATATAATTTGCATATTATTTGTAATTTATTTGTTGTTATTCGCTGGCATTCTAGAAGCCTCCTGAGAGCTCTATTGGCAATGCAGCGGCTGACAGTTGCTGTGAGGAGGGGGCGGGCAGGACAGGGCCTCACAATTGTTTAAATCGACCGCGTTATGTTGCAAAAATTTTTATGTACGCCACATTTCACTTGCTGTGGCAATAAAATTCCAAGCGAATTCAAAAAAAATAACAAAACAAATTGTGTTAATGTTTCGTTTTTTTGTTCCCCGGGTATTTCTGAAACAAGGAAAGGAATTTGCAAAACAAGCGGGAGGGGGGAGAGGGGCGCTGTTTGTTATTTTTGGCATAAGCAAAGAGCGAAAGAACGAGCAAGAGCCAAAGTTCGAGAGCGTGAGTGAGAGCGCATTAATATGTTTACTCAAGCGACGCCAGGCGGCGACGACGACGACGTCACTGCCGTCGGGTTAATGCACCGCAGCAGAGATTAGCAACAAATTAAGGCTTACCTTTCTCAGTCAAGGGACTCAGCGTTTTTGTTTTTGCTTTCGCTGCTGTGGAGCCGGACTCCTGTTGCTGCTGCTTCGATTTGCTGCTAGCGACGGCAGCGGCGGCGAAAAGCAGCAACAACAGCAGGCACCAATTCGCTGTCGCCGGCATTTTGCCGCTGCTGCGCTGCCTGATACTGCGACGGCTGTTGTTGTTGTTGCTTTTGTTGTTTTACACGTAAAAATAAGACAAAAACAAAGCGCGCACTCACATGCACACACACACGCGTAAAGCAGCTATTGCTTAAAATGTACTTTGTTTTGTTTATATGTTCAGCATTTTTGTGCCGCAAATTGTGGCAACGATATTTTTTGTTTACTTTTTACTCGGTTTTATTGTTTTTTGCCGCGCCAATAACAAATATGTACACACACACACACAAGCACACACTTAACACCAACACAGGCAAACGGGGAATTAGGCACAAGGCTCAAGCAAATTGTAAACACGGCGATGCCTTCACGTACATACACATATATTTATTTTCACATAATTTTTTACATATATATTTTACCATATGTATATATATTTATGTATATTTGCGACGGTGTTAAGAACGAAACTCACGCACCGCTTTCGCACCACACGCAAAGAACACCGCAAGAAGACTGAGGCAAAAACACAGCGGCGAATCATACCATCGGGTAGGCGAGAAGGTAACGCGTTGCGCAGACACATGCTGAGAGTGTGAGCAATGAGAGGTGACGTCATATGTATACAAAATGAAATTATATAGCTCAATAAAACGCAAATACTAGTCTTCTTAAATATTTATAAAAATATATAGTAAAAGTGTTTCTTTGCTATTTTTTATTTCATTTATTAAAAAACTTAACAAATAAATGTTTCAGTTTTGTCATCCCTAACATAGAATAAATTCAAGCACGAGCTGTCTTTTCTTCAGCCCTAGCAATTGAAATTTAGTGTAGCCCTGTTATATTCTCTTTTTTTAAACCTCAAGCAGGCGGCGCCAAAACCAACAAACAAGCCGCAGCGTTAACAATATTTCTTCATTCGGTTTTGGAACACGTTGCTGTGAACAACAAACAACAAAATTTAACGTAAAATTTACTTTTTCGAACGGAATTCATAAAAGCAAATTTGTGTTTGGAAAATGTTGCCGCGGCTGCTCGTAAGTAACCGAAAATAAATAACCAAATGCACTTCGATTGCATAACATGCATTTGCAATTCCTGCGGTTTATTTTTGGCACCAGTTGCGCCATAATACGGTACCCTCTGTGCTGCTGCCGCTGCCCTGGCGACGTTGTGCCTCCGAATCCACCAAGGACGATGTTATTGTAGACTTCGACGACCCAGATCTGCCTTTGCCCGTGTATCCCAAACGTCCGGATGAGCCGCTGGCCAAGCGCAAGCAACGGTAAGCGAGGGACGATTGACAGTAATATGGAATTCTAGTTCAATTGTTCATTGCCGAGTCGTGAACTAAATCACTCGTTCACTAAGTAAAAAGGCTACATTGGATTTATACAATTGTCCGTCTGTCTAACCGTATAAACGCAAATATTTTTTCCGCTATTGAAGCTAGAAGCTTGAAACTTAAAATATAAACTCGTGTATGAAGTGTAGATGAAGTGCTCAGAATTTTTGGTTAAGCACATTAGGGCCTGAGTTGTATACATACATAGACCGAATTTATTGCACATCAATGTGCATTGAGTTTTTTATTTTATTTTTTTATTTATTTATTTATTTTGCATAAAGCAAGTATTAGCGGGTGTCGACGGTGTCAGCAGAAAAAGCAATTTTAGTTGTTGGCTATATTAGAATTTATTTGCAATTTTTACCGATTTATTTAACTTGTTTGTTGAAAAATATGAAGGTTCAAACTCTGTGCAGGTGTCAATTTTTTTGTTTATTATTTTTTCTGTACAAATAATGCTAGGGTAGTATTGCACTGTCAATTAAATCCGTTTGCAACGTACTTGTTTCATTCAGTTTAGGCTAAGCAACCGAATTTATTTTGAACTAGATGATTTTATGATTGATTGCGAATACTTTGATTGATGTTTGCTCACACACACACACACACACACACACACAGTTTGCTGTACCAATCCCGTAAACGGGGCATGCTTGAGAACGATCTGCTCCTCAGCACCTTTGCGCACAAGTATCTCAAGGACTTTGATGCGAACCAGACGGCCCTCTACGATGACCTGATCAACGGCGTTAGTAACGATTGGGACATATATTATTGGGCGACGGGGGTGAAGCCGACGCCCGAGGAACACGAGACAGAGATCATGAAGCTGCTGAAGCAACACGTCCGGAACGTCGAGAAGGTCACACGGTTCCGGCAGCCCGACTTAACCAATTATCGGGCCAACTAATTTAGTAAAGGGAAAACCGTAAACAAGGCGACAAAACTTGCGGTCTGCCTTGGGTATAGTTTTCCCTGTGGCTTTTCCCCACCTTCTGTCATCGCGCTTTAGGCAAACGTATTTGTTTTTTATTGATTAGAACTAGAACAAAGCTTGCTGCAGAATATGTGGATACAGACGATATACACTATAAATAGGAATCACACACACTACATACACACAATACACTACAAATATGAAGCTCCTAACATTATGCACATACATTAAACGCACCCACACACAATTAAACACTTTATTTATTGCAGGGCTGGTTGTGCTTAGTTACCTAGTTTTAGAGATATGTATTATAAATATTGTTCATTGAACGTGGTTGTCATCGGTTTATTAAATGCCATTGAAAATGTCGAAATTATTTATCGTGCAATATTTTTATTAAACATAGCTACATATATAATGAATTTAAAAATGTAGCCCCATTCTAAATCCAATTCAAGACAATTATATAAAGTTTCTTTAAACTTAATTTTTCACTAAGTAATTTAAAATCTGCATGCGTTCAGAAAATACTTTATCCCACTCTTAGTATCTTCAGCTCCGCGGGTATGGTATAATAACCAGTATAGCCTTGCTTTTGAGGATCAAGCGATCCAAGAGTTCTTGGGCCAATCCTGTGCACACTATACTCTGCGGACTTGCCGGTTCCAGTAGCCGATAGATGACAGCTCATGCCAGCTCATGCTGCCAACTCAACCACAGCGTAATGCAATGCTGGTCTTCCACAGAAGTTCTTGAATAGCCAACCAGTGGAAGATCAATGGAAACAAGAGTCAGCTCAAGCATGGCAGCTGTCCCCAAGGTCAGTTTATCCATGTGGTCATACCTCAGCATAACCCTGTTCGCTGCCTGGGCAAAAAGGTAACTTGGCTCAAACACAACCGAGTACTGACAGCAGCATTAACATCCAAACGGAGAAAACTTGGCTGGTTGTTGAAGCTATCCAGCATCTTTATGCCGACATAGACTTACGGTCTTCCATTCCGAAGTAAAGTTGCAGTCTGGGGCCAGTCAGGGCCTGGGATCCATATCCGGAGACGAGACCCGACGCTTCACAGTGACTTTGCTGTGCCAACAGTCGTGGAGCAAATAAACCGATATTCAAGTCGGTAATTTGAAAGGCGCCTGGATTATGGAAACTCATGCTTATGCCAATCCTCCTCCAAGTCAATGCCAATGCCAATGCCACATAAGCGACCTGTGGACTCGAGCTTTTACAAATTTGTGATAGAATAGATACATTGTTTAATTTTCAGTAATTCAATTTTTCTTGTATCGCGTTAACGAATGGCTAATGTTATAATATATCTTGTTTAATATGTCTTAATACTAAAACTGCATTTTATAAAAAAAAATTTGTAAACTATGCTTATTTTCGAACTCAAAGTTAAATATTAAGCTACAGCAATACTTGGAGCCATAAATTTCATGGAAACTTATATCAAATTGAGTTTAACGGTATATGTCTGTACATCTCATAACTACTTAAAAAAAATAAATGATTTAAAGTTAGTCACACAAAATATTTGGTTGATGTTTGAAATTATATATTTTAGTAAAAATGTAAAAAAAAACTTATTGTCGAAATTAAGCATTAGGCAACAATATTTGGAGCCATTAATTTGGGTAAATATTGAGTTAAACGATATATCAAAAGCAGAGCTAACAACGTTCGAAGACCTTGTACAGCGTGGGCAGACTGGTTAGTTCGTAGAGGTGCTGCTTGAGTCGCGCCGGCGGCAGCAGGAACTTCTTGAAGCCCGGGAAGAGCGTGTGCTCCATGTGCCAATGCTGGCTACGCATGTCGCCGTCATCCTGCCAGTCCAGTTGGGCGTAGTAGCGTGCAGTCTCGCGACAGAAGCTCTCGAAGCACAGCGCCTCCTGGTCCCAGTCCACCTCGGTGGCCAGGCGCAGCAGATAGATGGGCAATTGGGCGCGGCTGGGCACATGCTGTGGCAGCAGCGCTGGCAAGGATTCCAGGCACCCCTGCTCGGAGATGCGCAACGCAAAATACTCGCGCATAATGGGCGCCTTTTCCTGCAGTATGGCCACCGCATTGGCCGCCAGCTCCGCTTTGTCGCCATCCTCGGGCACCCAGCCGGCTGCCTGACTGTCGAGCGCAATGAGCAACAGCTGCTGCAACGGCAGTGGCGGCACCACGCTAATCTCGCCACAATTCTGAAACTCGTAGACCAGCCGCTGGTAGTGGAGCTCCTCGCTGAAGGCGCTGGTGTTGCACATGTAGAGGCGCGTTTCGTGCTGGAAGAGAGCGTGCCGCTCGTCCACACAGCCCACATAGACGAGCTGCTTCAGGATGGTGCGCACTGGCACGTGGCACTGACGCTCCACGCGCTGCTGCATGTCCAGCACGCTGGTTAGACGCACCTCCTTCGACTTGCGGGCCGCTGTCAGCCGAAAGCTCTCCTCCTGCGTATCATTGCCGGAGCTGGAGGACAGGCCCGAATCGCTTTTCTCCATCGGCTTGAAGAACTTGTCCAGCTTTTGCTCGGTGGAATCGGTACGCACCATTTCCTTTTCGTAGATGCGTTGTGTTTTGTCCAGCGTCTGGTTTACCTCCAGCTCCGTGGTGCCGGGCAGCTTGAGCTGCTTATAGAAGCTTCTAGTGGCATTGCTACCCAGCAGCTTTGCCTCCACCTGTTGCTTGATCCGCTCAACGATCTCCTCCTGGTAGAGAAAATGCACCTCGTGCTTGGTGGGATGCACATTGACGTCCAGGTTTTGTGGCGGCAGCATCAGGCTCATGTAAATGAACGGATGTTGACCGCGTGGCAAATATGTGGCATACACAGCATCCATAGCGGTCTTAAGGGCTGCAAGGTCGGGAGGATTAGTAAAGCGAATTACTTTCCATATTTTCCACTCACCCGCCGACTCGACCAGGCGCTGATTAATAAACAACAACAGCGTTGACTTCTTGGCCGCATAGTTCACCTGGGTGAGCTGACACTCCAGCTCGAATCTGTACATCTCATCCTTGTAGCTAAACTCCAGCAGCTCCTTGGAAACGCCGGCGCCATATATGGCGCGTATATTTTCCACTCGCGAGCTGTTCGGCTGCGTCTTCAACGTCGGCTGTTCGCCGTGCTTGCGCAGAATGAAGCCCACGTGCGGATTGTGCACCGCGTACTTGGACAGCACATCGGAGATCTTCTGAAACTCCTCCGCTGGCGACTTGAGCGCCTGCCGCCGCTGTGGCATGGTATAGAACAGATCCTCAATGGTTATGATAGTGCCCTGATTGCCGGCACACGGCTTTGCTGCGTCCAGCAGCTTGCCATCCGCGTAGGTGGCCTTGTAGCCGCAGCGCTCGCTGGCCGTCTTGGTCTGGATGCTGAGGTGGGCGACATGGCTGATGCTGGCGAGCGCCTCGCCCCGGAAGCCGAACGTGGCAATTTCCGTCAGATCCTCAAATTTGCTCAGCTTTGAGGTGGTGAAGCGCTCGCAAACAATGGCCAGATCCTCCCTGCGTATGCCAGTGCCATTGTCCTGGATTTGCAGCAGCTTTAGGCCGCCGGCTTTGACGGTCACCTGAATGTGGCTCGATTTGGCATCGAGACTGTTTTCCAACAGCTCCTTCAGCGCGTTGGCCGGACGCTGGATAATTTCGCCGGCGGCTATGCGATTAACAACAACCTCGTCTAGTTTTTTAATGACACCGGGTTCCAGCATGGCGCCAAAATGTATTGCAGCTAGAGTAGTGTCGAATCGTTCCGAAAAAGTTCGATTGAACTACGAAACATGTCCCAAATTATAGTTCATTGGTCGTATTTCTCTTTGAACTGAACTACGATGTACAACACTAATTGCATTGTAAACAAGCCAGTGATGGAATAACAAAATATCGATGTATCGACTTTCTCAAATGCTTATCGCTGGTATTTTTTCGACATTGCGCTGCAAAAACATTGTTTTTGAAAACCATAAGAAAAGAACTTCTACTGACTTGGTTTTTTTTTTCAACAATTAATTCTTTTATTAACTCATTTTTAGTTAAACATAAACTTCAAATAACATTTCGTAAAGCGTTGTAATTATAACTATTTTGATTCGAGAACTTATGAGAACTTTCGAAATTCTTGGATATAGGTTATTTTGTACTGCATTTGTGTTTAAACTTTAACTTTAACGGAAATGCTTGTTAACTAATACTATAAGTAGTCTGTGAGTGTGGTGTGTGTGTGGGTGTGAGAGAGCTTAAAATAGCCATTTACACTTCAAGCAAATGAAAACTGAGATGCCCAAAATAATGGTAGTGTATTTGAAGACGCTGCGTACCTTGCGTCGTTTGCGCTCGGCCATAATCTCATTGTAGTCAATATAGAGCGGATTTTTGGGTGGGCTAAACGAACCAAGCTGCAAAAGATGCGTTTGGTTCAAAGTGGGTTAGAAAAAAAGGGGTTGTCAACATGCTCACATATTTAACGGTCTTGGTTAGATCGTCTATAACGCTACGATACGCTTTCAAATTGCTTTGCAAGTTGGCCAATTGCATGTCCGTGGGCCGGCCAAGTTCGCCCTTTAGCTGATTCTGCATGACGAAGCGCAGCGAGGCCTGAATGATGACCAAATGCTGCAAATGATTGGCGGTGATCATGAGGATCTCATAGAAGCTGAAATGTAAAATATAATTAAAATTCAATGAAATAAGGTGAAGGACACTTCACATACTTGTCCATGCCATCCTTTTTAATGCGCGCAATGGATTTCTTCGACCAGTGATGCAAGTGAAAGCTATAGAAAAGATACCAGTTTATTAAACAAGTAAGAATGCTCTCGTCGAGGGGACTCGACTGGGAGATACACTCAACCCTTCATTATGTGCACACATAAAACGCATTACGATGTAGCAAATGAATGTAATTTTACCAAACGATGTTGATGAAACTTTTTGAAATTGATTATTTTGCTATCCCTAGCTCTTATAATTTACGAGATAAACTTTAAAAATCTGTATTATTGTAGATTTTTACCGATTTTAGGAAAACGAGGTGGGTTATCGATCATTTGGATCATGGACGGACCTATATGCGAGTACTTGAAGTCTCTAGCTCCAATAGTTTTCGAGATCGACGTGTTCATACATGGACATGGACGGACATGGCTAGATCGACTCGGGTATTAATGCTGACCACGAGTATATACACTTTAGCCCCCGGACCAAACCATTATTCCCATTTTCATTTCAGGGTATACAAATAATAATATAATACTGTCGTCAGCTCGTACTCACTCTAGAATGCCCTTCATGATTTTGTTGCGATAGATGGGAAAGTTAATGCCAACATCGGACAGCCTTTGGTCATCCATGTTTAGGAATTCGGCTAGCGAGATGCGCGCCTTGGCAAAATGTTCCAGCATATTGCTCATTTCAATAGAGTTAAGTATGCTGCTCAGCTCCTGAAAGTACTCCGGACAATCGGTCTTCAAGAAGATGCGGGGCACATGATCGCGCAACGTGCTGTAGCAGAGAAACTCCGACGGCACCATGTAGGAAACGACATTGTCGCGGGGCAGCAGCTCCAGCAGATCGTAGAAGCCATGGAACTCGGCCACCTGCTTGGGTGTGTAGCCCTTGTTGTTGGCCAGGCTGGCATTAACGCCCGCATCCACCAGCAGCCGGACTACTTCCCCGTGATTGTGCTCAATGGCATGGAAGATGGGCGTGCAGCCCTGATTGTCGACCGCATCGAAGCTCACCTTGTCGAGCAGCAGCCGCACAATGTTGATGTATCCCCTGCGGCAGGCGAACATAAATGGCGTCAGGCCATACTTGTCGGACACATTGACCACGGCGCCATAATCCAGCAGCAGGCGCACCAGCCGCTCGGCCACTTCGGCATCGCCCGCCTGGCAGTCGCAGGCGTACATTAGCGGCATCCCCGAGTCCACCTGCCGGTTGACGTTCGCGCCCAGCTGCCCGACCAGGTGCGCGGCCAGCTCGTAGTGCCCCTCGCGACACGCACACATCAGCATCGTGAGGCCGCCGCAAACGGGATTGTTCACATCGAACTTGAGCGCATCGATTTGTTCGAGGACACGCTGCAGATTGCCCTCTAGTACCGCCTCGCACAGCGCTTGGTCGCGCTGCACGTGCGGCGCTATTTTCGTCCGCTTCAACTAAATAATGATGTGATGGTTAAGTAAATGCGGAAACCGTATAGAATATCTTACGGGTTCGGAAAAGTAGAAACCATCGTAGCTGCTGCAGTCGGAGTCATCGGAATCCGGTGGTGGGCCGTAGCTACGTTGATCGGTCATTTTGATTGTGCTTTTGTTGTTGCAGTTATTTCAGCAAAACATTTCAGCTTGGCTATTAAAAAATTGCGCAGCGAAACGCAAAAAACTAAACAAAATGGCAAAGCTTATAACAAAGTGTGGCCAATATGCTCAAACGAAAAATTCATCAGCTACTGAAACTCTATGTCGTGCCTGGTCACACTAAGCAGCTTAGCTTTCATTTGCATTTGAATAACAAACGAACAATCGATGTTTGTACATACATATGCTCATTTTTATGAATTAAAAAAATGTTTATTTAGTTTAATGTTTTATTACAATTTCATTTTATTATTTTTGACAGAGTGCGGCAAGCCAAAGTTGCCCCAAACCATATGGCAGAGTTTGGAATACAAGGCATACCAGAAATGCATCTATGCAACTTAGTGCTAAGCGGCTTAGATTTTATTTGCATTTGAATAAAAGAAGAATTATCAATGTATGTTTTTCTGTTTAAACAAAAAACCAATTTTTAGTTTAGTTTCATGTTTTATTACAAAGTATGTGACGTCCTTCATTATAATTTCCTTTTATTCTTTTTAGCAAAGTGTAGCCCGCCAAAAGTTGTCCCACGCAAATAAGCAGGGCTTGAAACATAACGCAAGCTAGAAATGCATCACTGCAACTAATTGCTGGGCTGGTCCCACTGAGCTTAGATTCGTTGTATGTTCATTTTTGTAATTTTTGAATATTTGTTTAGTTCCATGATTTATTAAAAAGTATTAACATGCCTTATGACTATTTCTTTTTGTCCTTTTTGGCGAAACGCGGCCCACCAAAGTTTTTGCCCTTGTTGAATTTGTTTTTACCCGCCTTGTTGGTTAGCTTGACATTACTCGTTTTTTTCTTGGCCGCGACCTTCGACATCTTCTTGTGGCGATTGGCCTCGGATCTGTTGGGGGAATATATTTAGCCCATTTTTGAATATCTATATGCCAGGCTTTTATGCTACTCACCTCAAGCGCAGTGCACCGCTGCGACTGACATCGGTTAGATCATTGGTGAAGGCGGATTGTCCGCCACGTCGCTTGGGTTTGCCTCCGCCAGCACCAGCGTACTTGTGACTTTCGGTGGCTGCACCCAGTTTGCCAGGTCGCTTGCGGAGCTTGGCCATTTTAGCGCGCACCAGCGAAACCTTTTCGACTTCCTTCATGGCACGCTCTTTGGCCAGCTGTTCGGGCGTTTTCTTTCTGGGCTCTTCCTTCTTCTTCTTTTTGAACTTGGCGTCCAGCTCCTTAACCGACGGCCCATCCTCGCCATCGCCACCGTATTCGGGCCGCTTGCGTTTGCCCGCCGTCTTACCTTTGCCAGCTGCTGCTCCTGCTGCTGGCTTGGCCTCCTCCTCGTTGGAGGTGAGCGCTAGACGGGCTTTTTCGTTCTCGCGCTGTTGCTTGGTTTGGAACCAGGTGCGTCTCTCGTTGGGCTGGCCGACCAGCTTACGCTCTGCCTTCGACAGCTGCTGCTCCGTTTTAGCCAGCTGACGCTCCGCCTGCTCCTCGTCGAGTATGTTCTCTGCAAAGGATTCACATGGAATTAGGAAAAATCACATTAAGCGATATTATCACTTACGTATCTCGGGTTCCAGTGCCGTCAGCTTGTTGCGATACTTCTCAATGATCTCCGGTGGTATGATGCGATTTTTTACGCTGCTCTCGGCATTCTTGATGATGTCCTTGACAATCTTGCGCTCCTTTTCGCCGGCCAGCGAAACAGAGATGCCCGCCCGTCCGGCACGTGCCGTACGGCCCACACGATGTATATAGTGCTCCGTGGTAATGGGCATTACAAAATTTATGACCGTCTTGACGCCCACAATGTCAAGACCACGTGCCGCCACATCGGTGGCAATCAGCACATCAATCTGCTCCTCCTTGAACTGCTTGAGCGACTCAAGCCGCTGCTGCTGCGTCAGATTGCCGTGCAGCTCGCCGGCACGCACGCCCAACAGACCGAGCAGGATGTGCAAGCGATGCGCCTGCTTCTTGGTCTGCACAAAGACCATGCAATGGTCATGGAATGTGCGACAAATCAGGCTGGCCAGAATGGGTTCACGATCGCCCTCCTTATCCTCGCGTATGCGTATAAACTCCTGGCGCAAATTGAACGCAACCTGTTGGTTATTGTTGACGAACACTTTGACCGGCTTGTCCAGCGAGACGGCGGCCAGATCCTTAACCTGCTCGCTCATGGTGGCCGAGAAGAGCATCGTCTGGCGTGTCTTGCAGCAGGAGTTGATGATCTCCTTCATCTGCTCTGCAAAATACTCATCCAGCATGCGATCGGCCTCATCCAAGATAAGCACCTGCAATAAATATTGGAACACTTTAACATACTCTAAAGGAACGTTTGTCTTTAATATTTAATATATTGTAATCAGCTTGCAGCTGCAGCGCAATTGCAAGTACCAAAACGTTGTCCGCATAGCTACAGGGAGCTCGGAGCGCAAGGATGGAAATTCATCATCTTTTGGCCGGGACTTTACACTCAAATCTTAAACCAAACTCACCTCAATGGAATCCAAGCTGAAACTGGGCGTGTTCTTGATGTGATCAATGAGACGACCCGGCGTCGCAATGACAATGTCCGGATTCTGGCGCAGCACAGCTTCCTGTGCCTTAACATCGAGGCCGCCAATGGCCAGGCCCACGTCAATGGTGGTGAACTGGCACAGCTGCTTGGTCACCTGGTAAACCTGGGCGCCCAGCTCACGCGTTGGCACCAGCACCAGCACCCGCGTGATCGCCTTGTTATTCAGTGGCCGATACAGCAGACGCTCCACTGTGGGCAGCATATAAGCCGCGGTTTTGCCAGTGCCGGTGGCCGCACAGCCGCAAATGTCGCGGCCGAGCAGCGCCACGGGTATCGTGGATGCCTGAATGGGCGTGGGATAAATGTAGCCCAGCACACCGATGGCGCGCATCAGCGGACGCGACAAGTTCATTTGATAGAACGAGGTAATCAGATCATTGGCCTCCACCGTGTCATCGAATTGCATTTTCTCGCCCTCATCCTCGTCCAAGTCCTCGTCATCGGCTGACTTCTTCTTCTTGCTCTTGCTCTGTTTCTTTTCGCGCATTCGCAAATTGTCGTGCTTAAGCTCGTCGTCGGACAGCGCGATCTCCTCGTCGCTCTGCTCAGCGGCCACGGCGTCGGCGCCGCCGCGCTGCTGCAGCCGGGCAGCAATTTTGTCGTCCGTCTTTGTGCGCGCCTTGCGTTTCACATATTTCATCAGATCATCCCAGGTGTCCTGATTGTACTCCTTGACCGAGGACACAAACTCGAAGCCCTTCTCGAACTCGGTCACCTTCTTGTGCCGGAGCTTCGTCGGTTGATACTGCGGCGCGAGGAGAGCGAAAGAAGTCAGACAGTGTCCATAAACTATTGAATTTATGTTGTACTCACTTCAACTTCGGCGTCCGAGTCTTCTGATAAATTCTCCACCTCTGCATCATCCTCAATTGTGCCTATGAGGTCCATAATATTAGTTGCGCCCATTGAAATGCGCTTTGCTGCGGCGCGTGTTTACGCTTTAAACACGTGTGCGGGTGACTGCGATATGAATGCTTAATATATCGCTCTCATCTCTAATTATCGATAACACTTAACCAGCGAACAGCTGTTGAAACAAGTGCATTAGAGTGGGTAACTCTAGTTCAATAAGTTCAATCGTTCTATTTCGAATCATGAACTAAATCAGTAATCAGTTTAAATAATCAAATTACCGTTATGTGTCTGATTTCTTAATTTTTATAATGCTGTACTACAGATCCTTTTCAAATTAATGCTAAAAAGATCATAAATCATTTACCTAAATTGGAAGAACGTGCACTTCAAACGGCCAGCATAATTTTTTAGCACAATTGTATGGTGCTGGCAAACAGATGATAAGCACAGCGTTTCAAATATCTCAGAAACGTTATTAACGTTTCATAAAAATCTTTCATGAAGTTCCTAGTTAAACTATATCTCAGAAACGTTATTAACGTTTTATAAAAATCTTTCATGAAGTTCTAAGTTAAACTATATAACCGTGTATACCAATTTAAAAATAAGTGCATAGACTTAATAAAGAGTTGCATTCTAAACAATTTGCAACACACTTTATTAAACAAAATAGTTATTCCGGTTCAGAAACAAAGTTCCAAATATCAAATGGCTAATGCGAATTTTACGCACATCTCTACAACTGATATTCGTTCGACATTGCGCATCGCTAATGCCGATAAGTTTCGATAATTGCTGACCGGCAAACAGCTGCTGCGAGAATTGTTATGAAATATTGTTAGTTGCCATCAAGATGCTGCGCTTGTTGACAAAAGCTCGTGTTGTGAGGTATATACAACATTATCATAATCTTCCAAATAACTATATTATATATATTTATTGCAGTTCGCTTATGCCCGCCGCAGGTATTCGTGGCTACGCACAAAAGCTGCCCAGTAGCAGCACAATAAGGTCAAAGGATGAGGAACCCATCAGCAATGAGCCCATCAAGTTCTTTGGCAGCCAAGCGGAGTCGTG
This sequence comes from Drosophila colorata, assembly GCA_035041545.1. NCBI lineage: Eukaryota > Metazoa > Arthropoda > Insecta > Diptera > Drosophilidae > Drosophila > Drosophila colorata. The sequence goes on from JAWNLD010000233.1 coordinate 2,093,210, forward strand.
GCGGGCACGGGACACACGCAGTGGTGGCAGCGAGGAATCCCTGTGGTATCAGCCGTACGTCATCACCGCAAGCCTGGCCCTCTTTTTGGTCTACTTTTGCGTGCTGCGCGAGGAGAGCGACATCGATCAGCGCCTGGAGGGCAATCTGTACGATCACGTAAGCGGGATGGAGCAGGTGCAGCTCACGGTCAACTACAGGTACAACAAGGAGCATGGCCTAGACACCAAGGAGCAGGAGATGCGCCTCATCGAACTGGGCGTGGATCTGGGGCAATTGGATGCCAAGCTGGCGGGATAATAGCTTGCACCATAATTAGTTGTGTTTCTTTTGATTAAGCAAAAAAGTTAAATATATTGAAAAACAAGAGTCAAAATACTTTGATAATTGCTTAGCTGAAAATCTGTCGGTTCTATGTTCTATTTAATTCGCCCTTTACCTGTTTTTCTCACAATTTTTAATCTTTGAATTTCAGAGATACTCCTGCAATTATAGTCATTTAAAATGAGTTTTGTATTCTAGAATCGAGTGGAATTTATCTGTGCAAGAACCTTAACTATTTATGATCTTTCGGTATATCAACATAAAGAAAATCAATCTTAAAACGTAATATTTTTATGCATAGAATTGGGATACCATTAATACTCAATTCTTATTTTAATAAACAGCATTTTTATGCCACCTTTTAAAATTTCGTACTTTCAAATTGAAAATTATCTAATATAAATCATTAAAATTAAAATATATTTTATTTTGCTTCTGCATTCTGAGATATGATAAAGAAATTGAAAGTTTTCACAAATTAGATTTTGTGTAACTCAAACATTTAAATTAAAATTGTCTATATACCCCAAAATCTATAAATATATGGTAATGCAATGAATCAAACTTAAAAAGTAATATATAAAATAAAAAGTAATATATGGACTTAATCTAAGGCATTTTCTGGTTTCTCTATTCAGATAACAATAAAAAAATTATTTTTCAATTATATACACAGCATATAAATGATATTCAATGCGTCAATATTCAATATGGTTCTCGACCAGGTTGCGCTTGTGCTTATTCGTGAGGCAGTGCGCTCTGTAGGCGGCATGCCCCCTGAGGTGGCGGTCGCAGGGCTCACAGTAGCGCATCGCCGCCTTGGGCACGTGCTTCTCGACGGGCGCATTCGCCGGCAGCTTGCCCTGCAGCTTGGCCAATTTGGTCACCTGCTCCACATGGCGAATGCTGTCGCAGTGGCGATTGAAGTTGCCCTTCTCCTTGATGATCACGCAGCAGAGCTCACAGTAAATCGTGTCAACCCTCAGGTGCACCTTGCGCACGTGCTCGGTAATCTCCTTGTTGGAGTAGAAGCCCTTGCCGCACGTCTCGCAGGTGAAGTCCTTTTGGTTCAGATGCACCCGCTTCACGTGCACGTTGCGCATATGCGTAGTCTTAAACTCCCTTTGGCACTCGCCGCACGCAATCTTCCCTTGAGGCTGCCGTACCGGTCGGGCCGGCCGTCCCAGCTCATGTCGTCGTTTAATCATGTTCGCACTTATAGCCACGCGCGCCTCCTCGCGACTGTGGTGATCGCAGCAGCGACTTTGCGACACCCGTTGGCAGATCAGGCAGTTGAAGCTGCGCACGTGCGCCTGGGCCACGTGCGGCCGCAGCGAGCGCTCCAGCTGGAAGCGCCATTTGCAGCTGGAGCACTTGTGCTTGCGCAGCCGCAGCCGACACGCATCGCGCACCCGTCGCAGGTGCTGGAGATAGTAGCGGCGCGTGCGAAAGCTGCGCGCGCAACTGGCGCACTGCCACAGCTGGACGCAGTGCAGCGTCGCGTGGTGCTGCCGCGTGTGCAGCTGATGGCTGAAGCTGTGCGGATAGCTGCGTTGACAGCGTGCACATTCGGTGAGGTTGCAGCGTTTGCGCAGCGCCGGTGGCACGCGCACCTCCGACTCGGACACGTAGTCCAGGTGGCTGCCTTTGGGCATGCACACGTGCAACTCCTCCACCTGCAACGCCGCCTGTGCCCGCTGCACCGCCAACTCCTGCTCCTGCTCGCGCTGCGCCGTCAGCATTCGCTGGTAGGCCTCGTTCGCCAGCAGCGGGCCCGTCTCGTCCCGCTTCGTGCGTCTGCTCAGGTGCGAGAGCAGCGTGTACTGCAGAAAGTGGCGCAGATGGCACAGGCGACAGTGCCAATTGTCGCTGGGCTTGTGCACCGACTGATGCGCAGCCAGCTGCTCGAGCCGGCGCCACGGCATCTGCGCACAGTCCGTGCAGTCGCAGCGCAGGCCCGGAAAGATCGGCGCTGCCGCCGTTGGCCGCAGAGCTGCGTGCGCCTCGCCGTCACGCAGCTGGGCTACGGCACGGCGATATCCGGTCGTTATGGTGTCCATGATCTGCTCCAGTTGCGCCACGTTCGCAGCGCCCGCCTCGGCGCCGAAAACGGCGCTCAGCGCCAAAAAGTCCGGCTGCAAATCCACCTTGTGGTACTGGTTGCTCCAGAAGTTCGCACGGGACTGTGCAACGCACAGCAGGCTCATCAGGTCGCCCGTGGTGAAGCGCACCATTTTTTGCACGGGTCCGCCCGCCTCGCTCGCCACCGGATCAAAGTTTATGTACTTCTGGACGCTGCCGCTGCAGCATCTGCATTGGCAGGCGCAGTCGCTGGCGCAACTGCTGCCACCGCCGGATGCCACAGCCGGGGTGGGAGCGGGCAACCTGGCGCTGAAGTGCTGCAGGGCCACAGCTAACTTGCCTGGCCAGGACATCGTTGCGCCATACAAAATGTTAGCAATAAAAATATATTGAAGATTTCGATATACTACGCGACTACGTTTTAAAATAATGCAGCTTTGCAATTTCGATTACTTCTTGCTGGCGATAAACTTGTTTAAGCTTTATTTTGGAATGACACATGCTATAAAAATATCGCAACATTTTGTTAGCCCACGATTAAGAGACTTAAAGGAGCTTTGTTTACATTGCGTTGCAATTGGCCCGTATTAGATTTTTAGCTTGAATAAAATCTATATAAATCTTTAGTCCGATGATTTAATGTTTTGGACAACACTGGGGGCTTAATAAAGCAAGCAATTTGTAATTAGGTCAAAACATCTTTAAAAACAAATAAGTTGAGTTTTTATTCTTATATTCTAATGAAAGCCAGACAATTGAGATATGTGCTGTGTGCACTAATAATAGGGATATATTTAAAATTTCATTAAGATAGCCTGCTTATTTTAATCGTCATACTACTTTTAGAGCGAAATTGTCTTTATTTTCATGCAAACGCGTATGTGGCTTTTGTTTTGCAGTTGCATCTACAGCTTTAATTAGTGGGACCTTCAATACACAATTTTTGGCTTAAATTTAAAGTAATGCTAAATTCGTTTATCGTTTGGCTTTCTCATTGGTACAAGAATTGGTAACAAATCCTCACCAAGAAAGACAAAATCGATTCGAGTTCTAAATACAGGTAAGAATCCGAATGTTGGTATTTTCGCATTTGACACACTGCAGACACACAGTGTTAGTGTTGTTCATCGTCGTTTAATTGAACGAGTAGGTTCAGTTGTGCAATTTTTATTGAACGAACGAAATTTTTACTTGTTCCACTTTACTTGTGCCATTATCGTTCGATGTGTGCTTCATAGATCATAAATAATTTATTGATTAATGATTGCAATAAATATTAAAATTGTGTTTTATATTTATCCTATCACATTACTCAGAGGTTTTTGTTCGTGCATTCAGTTTACTGAGTAGTTCAATCGAGCTTGTTCAGAACAATTCGACGCAACTCTGCGCAGTGTTTGTTGTTTTCGGACAACAAAGACGCATACACGGGCGGCGTAGTTCATTTTTGTAGTTGCCAAACGGTGTCTGGGTGTTTTCGGGAAAAGGTAAACAATAGTGCAAGTGGCAAGAGATAAAAACGCGTAAGTGCTCTTCAAATTCAACTACATTTTATTTCTTCATTAAATTCCATAACGCTTTTATCATTCGCACATTCGCACGCACACACACACACACACACAAATGTTGTATACCATACATACATACATATGTATCAATTTAATATAAATTAAACTCGTCTGCATCCAACGGCCAGGTCCAAAGTTCACTTTCTGTGCAGCGATTGCTTGGGTGTACGTGGGTATATGTGTTTGTGTGTGCGTAGGTGCATACAAATTACAATCACAATATTTGTCAAATGCTCTTTTTTTCTCATTTCCAAGTTCCTTACGTTTTCTATACACAAATTCGTTTAAACAATGGCTTCGCATTTCTTTCGCACTGCATTTTACGCAACTGCAGCGAAAAAATCAATAAATCTACCGTTTGCCGCCGGCCGCACGGCCGCAACACTTGCTGTCGGCCTGTCCTTTGGTGGTAAATAATAATAAAAAAAAAGATTAAAAAACCTTAAAAAATATCATTCAAACAACGCAATGTTTATTTATATATATATTGTTTGTCTCTGTCCTGCTTCCACCTGCCACAACAACAACGACAACACCAACGAAAACACCAATTCACCAATTCAACAAACTACAGCACAGAACAATCGCACGAGCGCCGTGCCTTATGAGAACGTGTATGCGGATAGATTCTGCAGCGCCTCTGGCGTCGTCCCCGTTCCCGTTTCCCGACCCATGACCGGCAAGGGCAAGGGTCTATTGGCTGAATATCGGGGAATGCAACGGCCATTCTCTCGCAACTTTTCAAGCCTACAAACTCAACTGGTGCGTCATGTAAGCCTATATTTAAATATATTTAACGTTTATTCATCTGTGAAATGCACGCACATATATATATACTGGGGCATCATATGCAAATTTATATGTGGGTGCGTAATATTGGTTTATTCTGCTTTGCTTTAATTGTTTGCCAATCAACATTTATTTATGCGTTCATTTTCTTTTTTTGCATTTTGCTCAGCAACTTTTTAACATAACGTAGCAAACCTAACATTAACATGAATTTTCTAACAGTGCATGTCTAGCTTAACATTAACATGCATTTCACATCAGTGCCTAAGGGTAACATTACTGTCAACATATGCACTCCGTAACATTAACAGCACCTCCCACAACATTTTATTATTTGCAGCACATGGCAAACATAATATTCATTATGTTGCGATTAGCATCTCGTCTGTCAAGCCACAGCGCGCAGCTCAATGAGCTGTGTTGATAATATTGTGAACTTTGTTCGCCGCTTAAAGCGGTTTATCTTTTTCATTCGAGTGATTTGCCGGCAAATAATATATACATATTCAATCTTAATTATATGCAATTAGCCGACAGTCATTTGACGCTTGAATTAACCCAACAAGTGTTCGTCATTTAAAAATGTTATGTCTTTAGTAATACCTTTAACCCTTAAGTACCTGCGCATCCGCGCAGAGCGACCTCTATTGTCCGAAACCCATAAATTGAGGCAAGTCTTCTGATTGATGATCAAAATGGCGCTCAATGTCAAGCTTTTAGCTCAAGCTCGCTCTTGGGGCACTCTCTCTCTCGCTCTCTTTGAAATATTCCAACGCCGCAATGTAATTCAATCCGCCGCAATGGCAATTCAAATCCACGGAACTACACGCGCACACACACCCCCATATGCTTTCCAGTTTAATATACTTGGCTCTGCTTTGGAACCTGGGCGCACCGTGTTTTAAGCTCTTTTGAGACAGTCGATCAAAGCTTTTGTTACTGCGGCTACATTTTTCGGTCCCACATAATTCGAATTATGGATTTCTTAATTGAAATTGCGCTAATGGGCATATTATTGATTATACTACTTAAGATCTACAAGCGCCTGAAAGTTGTAAGTTTCTTTTCGGTTGAGAAAAATATGCAACACCTGTGGCAAATGTTTATCAAGCCCGTTAGTAGCTATGTAGGTAGCCAATTCTAAACGTATTATCTGAAATTTCGGCTGATAACACTTTAAATTCACCTACGACTTTGTCGCTTATCTAAATTGCAACTTTCTTATCGATAGATTGGCTATACGTAATGCCTGTTGGATTAAGGCGAACCGTGCAGAATGTTTAAATTTAGTTTGCTGCATACGTGTGTTGTTCACGGTCAAGAAAGTTCACGCCAGAATTAGCCCGTAGTGCCAGAAAAAGGTCCTATTGATATCCTAGGAATTTATTATATTGGGCTTTATATTTTCTGGTAATTAAACTAAACACTAACTCTAACAATTGATTATCTATTTAAATCAAATTATGTTCCAAAATTAAATAATATCTTATTTACACTTGCAACTGAATTTATTTACTCAATTTGCAAACATTAGGCGTTAAATTGTGTGTTTACATCATCCAAAAAGAGAGTTGTAAAATACTAATGAGCACAATATCAGCTAATTTTGCATGCTTGATGTATATAATATATATTTTGTGTATAGGTATAGTATATTTTCCAGTTGAGTATTCCCCTACAGTCGTCAATGACGATTTGGCAGCTTATCTAATCATTGAATGGCAAGCCATCAGCGCATTTTGATACAGACGCGCACTCTACGCGATGCGTATCTAATCGAGCTGTAGATTAAACCAACTCGACCTATCCAAACTATTATGAGGCACGCATTAAAATAAATATAAATCAGAACTTTTTGTGAGTTTAACAAAATGCTTTAAACAAAGTTGAAATTACATTTTCAATTGATTCAACTCATATTTGAAACTGATTTTTCTTTAAATATAAATTACAACTCTTTTCCGCTAAGTTATTATGTACATTTACATAAGACATAACAAGAGCTTTACAAATAAATTACAACGGATTTCCACTTATTTTCCACTCTTGTGGGTGGAATTTGCCAAGCACAGTTTTAATAATTTTTATGTAAATTATATATAATTATATCATAATTATAGTATAAATTAATTTTTGATGTACATAAATTACAAAGGTTTTCCACTTATTTTTCAGTCCGGTGGGTGGAATTTGCTAAACATTGTCAAGAGAGCTTTAAAAATAAATAATTGGTTTTCACTTGTTTTTCACTCTTGCGGGTGGAATTTGCAAAATACTGTCAACGCAGTTTTTATATTTATACAGATATATTTCATCCAAAACTAATATTTTTCTAATATTGCTTTTCTTACGCAGAGCGCAATGGCACCGCTGAAGAATCGTAGGTATTTATCCTCCAAGGATATAACCAAGAACATGACGCTCTATACGAACAACAAGGCGAACATCGAAGTCGATCCGAAAACGCTGGCCTTCAAGAAGCCCTCGGGCAACCCGCTGGTGCTGATGATGGCCTGGCTGATGGCCAAGCAGAAACACCTGAAAAAGTATGCGCAAATCTACACGGAAATGGGCTTCGACGTAATGGTGGTGCACATTACACCCTGGCAGCTGCTCTGGCCGGCCAAGGGTACACAGGTAGATGCCAAACAATGAATGGCCATCTGTTTTCGCATCAGCTCAGCTCGTTATTGTGTTTGCAGGTGGTCGCTGCCGAGACTCTAAAATTTCTGGAGAATAATAAATCGTATGCGCCGATTGTTATGCACGGTTTCTCCGTGGGCGCCTATCAGATGGGCGAGATAATGTTGCAAATGTCGCGCGATATGGATCGCTATGGCAGCATACTGGATCGCTTCGTTTGCCAGATCTGGGACAGTGCTGCGGACATTACCGAAATACCCGTGGGCGTGCCCAAGTCGATTTTCCCCAAGAACGAGCGCATGCAGAGCGCCCTGCGCAACTATACGCTCTACCATCTGAAGACATTCCACAATCAGGCCACCATTCATTATATGCGCTCCAGCCAGATGTTCCATTCAACACTGCTAAAGGCGCCGGCGCTGTTCTTTGTGTCCGAAAACGATCCGATTGGCCCGCCCGCCTCCAATCAGGCCGTGCGCGAGAACTGGGAGCGCGCCAACATAAAGGTGACGTTCAAGTGCTGGCCACGCTCGCAGCACGCGGCACACTTGATTAAGCATCGTGATGAGTATTTGGAGACGCTGTTCCAGCACTTGGAGAGCTGCGGCGTCCTCGAGGCCGTTGGCGTGCCAAAGCGCGCCAAGTTGTGAAAGGTCTCGCCTTTCAATTTGGGTGATAAAAACAACAACAAGAAAATTTGCGACGATTTCATGATTTTACGTAGTTGATAAGAAGTATAGTTTAACCATTTTGTTCCCTATGTGTATGTGTGCCAGAATCATCAAAAATTATACCAAACTTTGGCAGCAAACAATTTGTAGAATTAAGCGACAAACTCTTTTCTCTCGTATCTGAAGCCAATGCTCGACAGTTAAGCAATGTATGTAGTTGTGTATATTGTTATATTTTGAGACCTGCATCAGCATCCAACACTAAATAAAGTAATTTAATTAAAGCTAATCAAAATCAATTGTTTCGCAAATTTTTCAAAAATGAAAAAAATCAAAATAGTCCCACGCTGCGGACAGGATTCGAACCTGTGCGGGTAGAACCCAATGGATTTCAAGTCCATCTCCTTAACCACTCGGACACCGCAGCTTTAACCCGAGCGGCGCCCAATTGCAAACAACTTTGCTCAGCACTCGCAATGATTGGGCCATTTACACAACAGATGGCGCTGCCAGGTAGTTGAATATGAATCCCAAAGATGGCGCCGCATACAGTCTATTTTTAAATATATAATTTGACACAAGATAAGCATGTGCTGCGGTGTCCGAGTGGTTAAGGAGATGGACTTGAAATCCATTGGGTTCTACCCGCACAGGTTCGAATCCTGTCCGCAGCGAAATCTGGTTTTTATTTTATAATTATCAATAAATATATTAAAATATTTAGTTTCATTTGCTAATGTCATTTAATGAATATTAAAAGAATTGAAAAACGTGTGTTGGCTTTTTTTTGTAATATATTTTGTACGTCTGTTACAAAAAATAGTTTGCATTTTTTTTACAATCTTAACTATGGTTTGTTTGATTTTCTGTTATATTAAAAAAGAAACTTAATACATTAATAGAAGTATTACGTTTAGAACTTAAACCTAACCACATGCTGGCCAACAAGTGTTCACTGCTTTGGGGGTGGGCGGTAGACGCCCACGACAACGGCATGATCACGCTCGTAGGGTTCCAGCGTCAGCTGCTCCTGTGGCTTCAGTTTGTCCGCCTGCATCTTCTTTACCTCGGCGGCGAAGACCGCCTCCGGCTGCGCCGTGGAGTCAATGCAGGACGCCTTGATGGAGATGACGAAGTGACCGCCATTCTTCAGGAAGTGCTGCGCATTCAGCGCCACAATACGGCCCTGATCGGGCTGCGCTACGTCCGCAAAGATGGTGTCCACCATGCCCACGAGCATGCGATACTTGTGCGGATGCCGTGCGTCCTCAATGATGGGTATAATGTTGGTGCGCTTCTTGGCCACGTTGATCAGATCGCGACCCGACCGATGTGAGAACTCCACGGCATAAACCAGGCCCTCCGGCCCGACCACGTCCGAGACGTGCGACACCGTCGTACCCGAGGCGGCACCCAAGTACAGCACCTTCGAGCCGGGCGGCATGTGTATTTTCTCCACGCCACCCAGAATAGCGGCGGCCAGCTTGGAGCGGAACGGATTCCAGACACGGTACTCGATCTTCTCGCCGCTAGTCTGAAAATGGAGATAAATGTGAGATTTCTCGGACAACTCTTGGGTATTAAAAGGAGAATTTGCTGCCTCAGTAGTGCTATAGTTCTAAGCGTTGCGTGGACGCCACCCACGGCTGCTTCACGTGCACCTGGAGTGCACACAGGCGGGCGGACGCGCCGCGCACGCTCATGGCCACATGCTGCCATGTTCCGTACCCCTGCACAACATCATCATGGACCTGTGTTTGCACCCGCAAAAAACAAATTCGATGTACGCACCTCAACGGATATGCGCTTCTCGCCGTAGACCTCCGAGCCGGGCACGAAGTTGCGCGTTACCAGCGCATCCTCCTTGCCGCGCGCAATGAAGACGCCCTCGTGACGATGTGGCTCAATGGTGACGGTTCTGCCGCCCTTGAAGCCGCCCGCACCACCTCCACGGCCGCCACCACCGCGTCCACCTGCACCGCGTCCGCCACCGCGGCCACCAGCTCCACGACCGCCGCCACGGCCACCAAATCCGCCACCGCCGCCGCCGCCTCCGCGTCCACCAAATCCGCCACCGCCGCCCCCACGTCCACCGCCGCCTCCACGGCTGCCAAATCCGCCACCTCCTCCACGACCACCGCCGCCGCCACCACCACCACGGCCAGCGCCGCCACGGAAGCCGCCGCCACCGCCTCCTCTACCTCCGCCGCCACTACCACGAGGACTGAAACCTATCAAGAAAGTCAGCGATTAGTTCCATTTCATAGGTTAAGAGTATGTCATCTTGTCTTGGCTATGGAAATGAGCGTTTGACAATTGACAATGTGCTTGGCGTTGTTTACAGGCAACTGATCTGGCTTACCCATTTTAAATGTCTGTACTTTTACTTTTTAATACAACTGTAAACCAATCCAAATCACAGACGCACGCGGCACACCACAAACGCTGTTGAAAAGAAACCACGTGTGTGTGGCAGGGTTGCGTGTTGCTATATATCGATATAATTTAACATGTCTTCATTTTACAGCTCTGTTGCATCGAATCGTTTTGATAAGTTCACATAACTGAATGAACAAACGAACTACGGGGCAGAAAATGGTTCATCGTTCGTTAAATTCAGCTTTTAGTTACTTTGTTTTTACACAGTTTTACATTTATTTTAGTTAGCATAGGATCATCGTTCGTTACGTATACATATTTTGTTTATTTTGGTTCTTTAAAATGGTAAATCCACAGCTTGATTCAATATTGTAACTTGGCGCCAAATAAAACAAATTCACGTTGATCAACAGTTGAGGCATAATAAAGGAATGTAAAAAAAGTTTGGCAAGTATATATTTTCAGCATGCTCATCAGTTTTTATTGTACTTTCTGATTAATTAACTATGTAATATTTAAAACTAAATAAACAAAAAATTAACGAATAATTAATTGAACGACTTGTTCGTTCAATAAAAATTGAACAGCTAAACTAAATTGAACTATGATGTACGACTCCATTCTGTTGGCTTACTTTGCGCTAACAGTGCTCTCTGGTATCTTAACGTTCACCACTCTTGGTCACACTGTAAGCCAGTGCAAATATGGCCGTCGCATGAAAATTGTGTGAGAAAAAATTTTGAGCGCCGTGTTTGCCATTTGTGAGTGTGTTTGAAAACGCAACAAAAACTATACAAGCGTGCACGCAAAACGTATACAAATGTAAGCAAATTAGTTTAGTGTCTGTAACTATCGTTTTTACTAGCATAACATTACTTAATTGCCCGTCTGCGGTTCGTGTTCGGTTTCGATTATTTGTCTGTCGCTGTGACAAAGCAAAACGAGAAAAGAAATATATATATATTTATGTATATGCATATGTACATGTGCCTGTGTGTGCGTGCGTAACTGTGTTTGTGCGGCCGCTCTGTGCGCGAAGAGCACAACAAATGTCGCTGAGACGCCGCTGGCAACGCGCGCGTCGTTCGATTGCCGAAATACAAATTAATTTTACAACTTTCCAATTAACTGGCCTGGATGGCGGCCTTGAAAAACCCGAGACAATTCGTTTAGAATTCGTTACGGATGCGCTACGTTACAATGGCAGCCGCGACGCGCACGTAAGAGTCGCTTACGTTTCCAGCTGTTTTCGCCAACCGGTCTCTTTCTCTCTCTCGCTCTCCCTCCATCGCACGTTCGCATCTGCCCGCGGGTTAATGTCAACGTTACGTTATGTTAAAAAGCTGCCAAACGGTCGCGTTGCTCTCCGTAACGCTCTTTGTTACGCTGGAACTGTTTTCTATCTCTTATTGTTGTTGTTGATGATGTTGTTTTTGTTGTTGTACGCCATTTCTAATGCCTCTCTTTCTCTCATGTTTTTTAATCAATTGTAATATATTTGCAGCTTTTTGTGTATGTGTTTTAATGATATTTATGCAATATAAGCAAATAATGAGATAGTGTTGTTTCGCGCGTATTTAAATTAATAAAGCGTATTGAGCGAACCGAACGTGCGCGAAAGATAACGCGCGATACGCAACGCGTAATGGCGTCGCGCAGGCGCCCCGATTTGAATCCCAAACTGCACATGGACAGACAGCCGACAGCTGCACGCATAACAGGTACCTAACAGTTGTACCGATAACAGCTGTTATCGATACATGCCGATGGTAAAATGGGTGTGAAACCACACTCCGGCTTTCGACACGACAAATCGATAAACGCAAGATATCGAGGTTTGTCGTTGCATAGAATATTTTTGAGTTCTTATACCCTTTAAAACCCATTGAAATGGAGAAAAAGGCATATCCCCATCATGTATCTCGATCAGGACGACTATCTGAATCGATTTAGCCATGTCCGTTTGTCCGTAGGGATTTGAAAATTTGAATATATTTATACCTACGCAGAACAAGTCTATAATTTTTTTTTCGAAGTCTTCCCATTTTTTGTATATCGATAAGTATCGATTTGAAGATAACGTTTTCTCAGCATACTTCCCAAATTATAAGAGCTAGAGCATTTGGTAGGTAATGCATACATAAATCAAGAATATTTCACTTTTTGGATACCCCGTTTGCTTGAATGTTTGACCGTATATTGCAATTAACAATATTTTTTGAGCTAAATTTACAGTGGCTCACATCTTATTTCAACCAGTCCAAATTTTCAGCGAATCCGTGCCGAATATTAAATATTAAAATATTGGTGTTTGGTTGAAATAAGCTGACAATATTTTTGGCTGCTTTCTTTGTTTATAATTGTTATATTGTTATATTTAAAAATATGTTTTACAAATAAATTAAGCCATATTTAATAAGCTAAAACATTAGACATATAATTTTCATGTATTTGTTAGTTTAGCTGGTTGAAATAAGCTGTGAGCCACTGTAGATGAGTTAAGTAATACATAGGTTTATTGATCGAGCAGAAATAATTACAGAGAGGCAAACTCACAGTTTTATATATTAGTCCAACATGTCCAACATTGATTTTTGTGTCTCACCAAACAAAATACAAAATAATTAAGAAGCAAAGATGAAGGAATTAATGTTTTGCACTGTAAACGAGTCTAATCGAACGCAATTGCGTTATGAATTTGCAGATCCCTCGTTACCCGCTGGCAAGCGTCGCGAGATCGACAACGTGATGAAGAAGGCGCGGGCCAACACCACCAACGACTACTGGGACAAGAAGCTGATCGAGGCCGAGGAAAAGGACCCGAATCGCTGGCGCCACACCGGCTACAAGAAGATGTATATCCAGGGCGAGAGCAGCTCCGGCGAGAGCGAACGCGAACGGGAACGTGAGCGCGATACGGCACAGGCGGCCGCCTATTCGCGCTATCCGGGCGTGCCCGCTAACACGGGGCCGCCGCCGACGTCGACGTCAGCGGCGCGTTACGGCCGCTCGCGGTCGCCCCACTCGCGCAGTCGGTCGCGCCTGCGCAAATCGCCGCCGTTGTCGCCGCCGCCGCCGTCGCACGCGCGACGTCGCTCGCCGCCGCCGCAGTTCATGGAGCGCCGGCCGGTGGTAATGTCGCCGCCATCGCCGCATCACAATGGGCCCCCACAGCCGTTGCGTGGCCGCCCGCGCTCTCCCCCCATGCCGCCGCGCAGCATGGCCCGCTCGCCCAACAGCCACCATGTCGGCAACAGCGACCTGCTGCGTCGTCCGGGCAACGGCCACGGACGTCCGCGCTCGCCGCCCGAACCGCTCTCCGGCTCCTCCTCGTCCCAGCTGCGCCGCAAGCCCACAAACGCGTCGCGTTCGCCGCTCGGCCGGCGTCGCTCGCCGCCGACACTGCCGCCGCCATCGTCGTCGTCATCTGGGCTGGACAAACGCAACATGGGCGCTGCGCACATTCTGCCGCGCTCCAAGCGTCCCCCCTCTCCGCCGCCAAGGGTAAGCAATCGAAATCAATTGAAATTTCAAACTATTTGATATTCACATATTTCATATTGATTCAGCACTCGATGCGGTCGCGTTCGAACAGCTCCATGAGCAGCAGCTCGGATGATTCCTGTTCGCTGTGCTCGCCCAGTCATCGTCACAGATCTCGGTGAGTTTTATTTATCCATTATAAGGATTATCAGTTGGCCAAATGGGCACACCCCGCACCTAATTCCATTTCCCAGCATGTTTTATATAAGCAAAGTAGAATAGATTTTAATCTGCAGTTACCTATAAAAATGTTGTTTGTGTGTGTTTTTTGATTTGTGCAATATTTGAATTTCTGTAAGCTCTAAATCATACAAAAACATTTATAGTAATTGATTGTTAAATCTTATAAATAAAACTTTTAAACAGGAATAGTTTTTAATTTCTAAAAATTTGTTATTTTTGGTTAAACATAATTGTGTTGTGTGCTGTACTGTTGTTATTATATTAAAAACCCCGGATCGCCATTCTTTTTTTTTTTACACAAACGTCAACCTTCGTAAGGTTGTCCACATGAATAAACCCAGATTTTGGTTCGAACGTTGGGCTGTTATTTTATTTTAAATTCCAATGAATAATATATTTATTATATGTATATATTTACATTTTCGTTGACACTCGGTTTGTCGACTGTTTATAATAAATAAATTAATGAATTATTTATACGAAAATATTCGGTTTTCATCTTGGTTGATTTTAATTAGTTTATATCTTCCTATGTTTTTATACAAGTCAAAATATATACGTGACATTTTTTCATCCATTTCATATTTACATATGCAAATATGTAAATATTGTTTAATTTCTTTAATGTATTATCAAATTAAATTTACATTATTTTGTTATAGACAATGCGTCTTTAAATAAGTTTTATTTTATTATTGTCTTGTAACCGTTTTTCTTGAAATGCCCACATTAAGAATTCTTGTTTATCTGCCCAATGAGTTCGGTATTTATTAATCTTTTTCTCTTTGGCACACAGCTCTCGCGGTCCGCGTTCTCCGCCGCCTAAGCCACGTGGCCATTATCGGGGCGCCGGTGCGCCGCCACCGCCGTTGCCGCCGCCGGAGGCCCATGGTCGTTTGCATGGACGCCCGACAACGCCGCCGCCGGTGCGGGGTGGCGGTGGAATTGACAAATATCGCGAGGCCAAAATGCGGCACATCGCGGGTCACGAGCGCGTCGCCTCGTCGGATGCGCATATGAAAGTCGGTCGCGTGTCGCGTCATTCGCCGCCGCCAGAAGATCCGCGTCTCAAGCATCGGCCGCCAGAGCCACCAGAGCCGGCTGCACCAGCAACAGCAGCGCCGCAGGCCAAAAAGAAGAAGAAGGAAAAGGAGGTATGGAAGTGTGAAAGAGACAACAATTCGAGCATCTCCATTACTAATAATGAATTCGCCCTTTTACAGTTGCGGACGCGCGTCAAAATCGAGGGTGAGAAACGAAAGAAGCATTCGAGTGCGACGGTCACGACGAACGCCAGTGCCAGTGGCAATAATGCCAACTCGTCGTCGGATTCGGATGATTCGGGCGGTTCCGACAGCGATGAGGCGGCACCAGCGTTGCCCTCGTTTTCGGCGACAACGCGTCTAACGCTATCCGAGCGCTTTGGCAAGATGGCTCAGTGGAGCATCGATCGCAGCAATATGGAGAATATGCGCATCACCAAAGATTCGGCGGGTGGTGCGCTGAAAGTGATGATCGAGGAGGGTATGGAGTCGCCGCCGCGTCGTTACTCGTACTCACCGGCGCCGGCTGGTCACTTTCCCGAGGAGTTGGCCACCACAGCACCGTCGGGTATGCTGTCGTGGGACGATGTGCGCGTGCGTTACGAATACTACAAGAGTCGCGGCTACTTGCGAGACTTGGATCTAAAGGTGAGCATCGATGGTATTTCTATATATGTAATTATTATTATAATCTCTGTTCATCTCTCTTTCTTTGCCTAGGACTACATCAAATGGGAGGAATGGTGGTATAAATATCAGGAGTGGTTGAAACAGGAACGCTATTACGAGTACTGGGATCGCAGTCAGCAGTTGCGCCGACGGCGCAAGAAGCTGCCAGTTACTCAGCGTTTAAATTAGTTAAATACAGTTAGTTATTTCCCAAAAGCCCGATCGCTGTTTTCTTTAACTCATTCTGCGCCTATTCATTCTGTTAGTTTTCCCCTCCTCCTTTCTGTCGACTGATCATTTCACTCTCATTTTCAATTTTCTTTCTTTTTATACATTTGGAATGTATGAAGTTGCATTTTGTCAGCTTTTGTATTTAATAACTAATTTATATATTATGTATATGTGAATCAATCGTCGTCGGTTCTGGGGTGTTAACTGATCGCTATATATAAAATCGCTTTATATAAAAAAAAGGGTTTAATCAGAGTTTAACCCGGAGCATTATAATATGTCAGTTATATATTTTCTGTGTGCGTTTTATTTTTTTTCCAGGCAGCAAGAGACATTTGTAAACGCATTAAATATACATAAAGATCACAAATAAAGAAACAGAATATATAAAATCCAAATCTTTTTCATTTTAGTTGCAGTTTTTAGAGAAATTACTCTATTCTGCATGTATCTTAACCAGAATCATTTTTAAACACATGACTGAACACATTTCTGAAAAATTCCAAATGATACAAATATTATACACTTTACGCAAAAAACACCACCTTTTTTACACCTAAAAATAACTTTTTTGGAACTATTTTAACTATTTTTTATAATTTGGAATTCTTCACGTAATAAATTGAATATCAATATCATCAGCGGACCCGTTTTCTTTTAATTTATCAAAATGTGCAATTGAATACTTTTTTCACCTACAACTTTTTCAAACAAAAGTTCAGAAAGCTATCTCTATCTAATGGTATAAAATATACGATGGGATTTTATATCATTTGATTAAATTATTATATAAGTTATGGAAAATAAAAAATATAAAATATTAACCCAGCTATTTTTAAATGGCACTGGGATCCGAACCCATATCTTCGTTGCTTAGTAGTTTTATCCATACCAGAAGCAAGATATTTTTTACAAACATACATACAACATACATACATACTTACTGCTGTTAACATTAACATTGCTATCGCTGCAACTTTTGCGACAGGTTATTGTCCTTGCTAAATCTGTTCAGGCACAAGCTAGACTTTGCAAAGCCTTTCTAAAGCTTTCGAGTACGATTTAAAAGCTGAGGCCTGCTTCAAGGTCGGAATTTACATAATTTACATACATAAATAAATAAAGGACTACACCGCCTTTGACTTGGGTTTATGTGTGTAGTGGGGATATGTCGCGGATGTCAATGTCGTGACACGTCAGAAGGAAAAATATGCACGCAGCGCAAGACTGACGGCATATAAATTGAAAAATTCACATATAAAAATGTGTAATTATTTGGCATGTTTTCAATTTGCTCAAACCAAAGACGCTAAATATGCGAATGCTGAGGTTGGGCTAAGGTTAGGGAGTTTTTTTTTTTTTTTTGTGGATGCTAGGGGGAAGATTGTCGATGGGGCGATGCATCAGTTTACACACCATGAGATTTCCGCTATACAAATTAACGGTAACACAAGTGAACACGTAAACGATAATTATATGAAATTGCAAGGAGAGGCTCAAAGGGATGATGTTACATGTGATTCACTCATTTCCGCAGTATTTGTGAAAATTACAGACCAAATGGTTTATTAATTCTCCTCAGGAAAATCAAATGTTTAACATAAATGATAAATACTTGTAATAAAAGTGTTGAGGCATTTTTAAGCAGGCAAAGCTCACATTTTCTCTTCAAATATCTTAAATTTTCTCAGAAAATTCAAATGCACACCCTTTTTAAATTTCATTGCGTTAATATAACAATGCTTTGAAGTCAAAAATCCATAGTTAAATGAAAAATTTACCTATTTTCGGTTGACGTGTAAAAAGTGAACTAAAAATAGTTGAACAAAATAATAAAAATTAAAAATAATAATAGTAATAATAATAATGATATTAAGAAGAAGAAATACATTTATTATAAATAAGAATATACTTCAATCATAGTCTGGTTTAATTTTTATAGTTTGAGGACTTTACAGCTATTAGGAAGTGAAATCGTTGTTTTTTTTTTAAGGGATAGTTGAACTTGATATATTTTTTTACTTAACATTTACTCTAATATGTATGATATATATAATTAAAACGTCAGTTTTCAATTGTCTTAAGTGAGTTCACCCAACACTGCGGTTTCACGTTAAGTACAGTTACACTTAACTCCATACTCTGTAATTGCCTTTGGCACTTGATGTCTAACCTCAATCTGAACCTCGCCGTCATCAACACCGCGGGCCATGGCCTAGTACAATTAGGGCGTGCCTATGTCGAAGCAACAACGGTGTTAAGAAGACTTTAAGCCACACACAGACCCGCCGCATCCGTCAGCCCCCGCGCCCTCACAGTCGCTTGGAGCACAAAAGGAGCCAGCAAAAACTTGAGGAAAAGTCACGTCTAATTACACACATCTTAGAGCAGCGTTTTGACCTGGTTGCCTGGTTGGTATGGGATTGCATAGGGTTTCTTATATTTTGCCAAATTGGTTTTAAAAGCCACAATGAGGGGGGCGTAAGAACGTGAGCAATTATTACGGTTAAGTAGCAGAGCGAGTGTCAGACTTAGCTCTACAGTGTGAACATATGTACATATATACATGCATATAATCCTTGGCTAATCCACCCAAAATGCTATTATATGCTAAAAATGACAAATAAGTGTCAAGGAATAAACAAGGCGAAGAAAGTAGCGCGTTGACAGCTGCCAGTGACGCCCCCTGGCGGCCAAATACGTTAACAACAGATTTTTGGAGCCTGTCGACAAATGTGTCCAAATACCTCGAAAGCCTTACCAGAAAAATAAATTAATACAAATAAGCATTACTCGTTCACAGTGAAATCACAGTCAAATCATGTACCCAAGCATTATTTGTATACACTAAAAATAATACAAAAATTGTATATATGCGGTTTCGAACCCAGTATCCACCGCAAAGCTAAACTTTGTGTTAGTCAGCAATGCCACCGACCAACCACTCAAGTTATTCAACAAATCAAGTCAAACAATAAAATAAATTCGAACGTAGGACCTGAAACATAAACAGCGTGTTGGGCTGAGAAGAAATTCAACATAAGTTACCCATTAAGAATTTTAGGACATCGTTAAAAA
This sequence comes from Drosophila colorata, assembly GCA_035041545.1. Taxonomy (NCBI): domain Eukaryota; kingdom Metazoa; phylum Arthropoda; class Insecta; order Diptera; family Drosophilidae; genus Drosophila; species Drosophila colorata. Next base: position 2,112,411 of record JAWNLD010000233.1, read on the forward strand.
TTGCAAACAAATTTCAATGACGAAAACTAAAATTGATCTTTATTATTACTTGCTTTACGCAAAATAAAATAAATATAAAATGATCATGTTTAAAAAATTTGTGAAAAATCGATTTATGTAAATTTTGTGCGTAGTCAAATAGTCGAGTGATCTTTAGAGCAGTAATCTGCCTTTGATTCATCTAGATTTAAAACCGAGAGAGATAAATAAATTGTAGCGATTTTCCACACATTTTTCAACACAATATACTCTTTTCATTTCGTGAGCGAGTATAATAATTGAATTGGAGTGCAGAAATCAAGTGAGGCGCTAAAAGTGCCGACTTCGTGGCCATGCGGGGAAATACAGGCAACCCCTGCAGCCGGTGGTCATCATTAAGAAGCTCCATTTGAGCCGACCAATCACGCCCCAAGCAAGACACAGTCACTAAAGACAGAGAAAGAGCAAGAATGAAAGAGACTGTATGTGTGTGTGTGTGTGTGTGTGGGGCAAAGACTTGTGAATTAACAATTCCTTTCAATTAAGTGCGCAACCAACAAAAAGGCGTGCAGAAAGCTAGCGTCCAACGATATTTTCGTTTCAATAAAAATCAGGCAACTGCTGCCAGGGATGCACACAATACGATTCAACTTAATTTTGTTTAGTTCACTTTGAAGCTGTAACTAATTCCAAAATGAGCTATTTGTTTGGTTATCATTTTCTTTATTAAATATATATTCATATAAATATTTTGTAGTATTACGTTAAATAAATAAATATAAAATATTGTGATTTTAAAATATGTGGTTATTTCTCTTCCTATTAAATAGAATTTTTTTTTAATTATATTTTAATATAAGAATATATGCTTTAATATTAATAATAATTAATATAAAGTAAAACAGAGGGGTTTTCTGTTTTATGTTGAAAGTTTTATTTTTGAACTGCACTTGCTTTAATTGCCAGGAGAACTGATCGGGTTCATTTGGCATGCAATTTACAGCCCTGGTTGCCGCGGCGCGCCGTGGCACAAAGTAAAAGTAATGAAAACGTTGCATACGTACGGGCGCAGCAGCCAAACTACATAAATAAACGCAGAAAAGATAACGGGCCATGCTGCAATGGGTATTCGCTCGTTCGTTCGCTTTTCGGCTCCGAGCTGGGAGTTGGGGTGCTCTAAAATCAGCAGCGACTGTAACAAGTTTCGTGTTTCTCTTTACAGTTCTTTGCTTTTTGTATTTCGTTACAGTCAATCAGTTTTGCATGAGCGATTTCTTTACTCGTTTGCGCCAACTGTACAATTTACTTACAGTGCGCCGCGCCGAAAGCGATGCCAGGGGTCGGATATATGGTGGGCATTGCGGGTTGCGGGTCGCTTAGCTTATTTGTTGCAGTCTGAAACGAAGTTAAAGCGAGTAGCTTGCGTTTCTGTTGGATTTACTTGTATCTTGTTTGTGTAAAAGTTGTTGTGTCACAGTTTGCGCAAACAACATGCATGTTTTCTAATGATTTTAGCTCTAGTCTGCAAGCACACACAGTACACATGTGTGTGTGGTAGTTGAAATAACAATTAACGTTTATTGTGCCAAAGTTTTTCAATAGACAAATACACAAATTGTTGAATGTGGATTAGAGAAGCAAAATATGCACTTGTTAGCTGATATTATTTGTTGCCTGGCCTAGATAATGTTTCTATTTTGAATAAATGTCAAATGCATTTAATCGGATGCTTTCAATAAATATTGAACTTCTTCCACCACTCGGTGTATCAGCTATGGAATTTCATACTACTCTTATAAACAAATTTTCATATTACATTTTGATAGCAATTCAAATCCTCCAGGAGATAGTAAACTTTGGGTAGTTCTGAGTCAAGAGATAATATTTCAGACGGGGGAAGTCATTTATAAAATTGTAGTTTTTTCGACTAAATTGAAAAGTAGTTTTATTGGCCTCTTTAATGTAAACCTAGGTATTAAACTAGCTTGAGCCAGGCAGTTTAGTTCACAAAATAAGTTACCTATGTATATAAAATATAGCAAATATCTTGAATAATTAAAATTCCACTTTTAAAAGTATTTTTATTTTCGAATGCACATTGATTGTATTTAAATAGGAACAAGACGAATCCTTTCTTTGGAAAATGCTAAGTATTTATGAAAAGAGTTTAAAGCAACTAACAAGTCAATTTAGTTTTAAATTTAGCATTATAAAAAAGGTTTAATTTTCATACCTTAACAAATGAGTGTCAAATTTATGCCATAAAATTCTCAACAAAAAAATGGTAAAAAACTTAAACTTTTAACAACAAGTTGGCCACAATAACAAGTAAGGCATTAAGTTAGTTGAGTAACAATTAATATTTAGTATATCTTGTATGTAATTATATGTATATATGTAAGAATTAATAAATATTTTCTAATAAATTAGAATTATATAATAATAATAAAATAATAAATGATAAGTAGAGCATTATATATTTGTACAGGTTGCAACATGCATGTATTACAGAGCTTTTCATACAATTTTAAGGGCTTAAAGTACTGCTCTTCTTTTAAAATCACACCATAGCTGAGTGATAGCAATACTCAGAATCTCATCGGCGCAAAATCGTTGCAAAGATTAGCCACAATTTGTGCCAATTTCCAGCTTTGTCTTAGTATCACGCCCCCCTCCCTTCCACCCTCTCATGCGCTCGATAACTTCTCCAAATAACCACTCTGTGTAATTAAAACCTCAAACAATCAAACTGAATCCGATCTGATACCCTGATATCCCTCCCTCTCATCGACTGAAAAAAAACTTTGGGCACACACGTAAAGATTTTCACACGCACTTTGAGCAGGAATTTTGTTACGGGTCTTCGTTGTATCCGCACTGAGCTCCATTTGCTGCTTGTCTTTGATTTTCATTGGTCCGAGCATAGACGTGATATTTGCTTAATTTTTGCCCAGGGGCTTGATTTGGTTTGGTTTGCACGAATAATTATTTGCCCATTTGGGATAAAGTTTTCCTGCAGCACAGGTAATTTTCGCAAAGCGTTTCGAGCTGGCAATGTGGATGGCACTGCACTCAGAGTAGACAAAAACAATTAGAATCGGAAGCAAACGAAGCAAACCGGAAACAACAGACACATCCACACACACACACACACGCACACCCTCATGGACATAGCTGGATACGCAGGTGGACAAATAGGATATCGTGCAGTTGATTTAGATGGAAATCAATCGGAATTCATGTTACATTTTTCGTTGTCGGTAGACCAACGCATTGTCATTGTATTTGAGCAATAAAAATTTTGTTTGCCGTTGATGAGTTTTTACTGTAGCAGTGTTTAAATTGTTGGACAAGCCGTCTCTTATAGAGGCTAACCAGTTCTGAAGAGGCTTAAAGGTGAATAGCCAACATGTATCTCTGTCTTTCACTTCTTTATTCCAGCTCTATCTCTCTCGCTCGCAGCGTGGCATTGTTTTGTTTGCTTTACAAATCTACTTTGCAGTTGTTGTTATTCTTATTGCTGCTTTATTTATTCACCCTTAATTCTCATGTTTCGTTCATTAGGTTGTTTTTGTTGCGCTCTAAAAATAACTCTGATAAGCATTCGTGCGATCGGTCGCTGTAGTCTATACTAAACATAGCATGCCGAACTTTAGGTATTGGATTTGCTCATCGTTCAAAAACCGGTCCTGTGGCGCAATGGATAACGCGTCTGACTACGGATCAGAAGATTCCAGGTTCGACTCCTGGCAGGATCGAATTGAATTTTTTGATTTTATTTTATTTTTTTAATTTAAAAAATATATTTATGTAAATAGAAAGACAATAAAAGCTTGTTTTTGTTTAATTTTAAGTTTAATTTGGATTTTTTTTAATGTAAATAAGTTTGTAATTGAAATTGGATTAAACTTTTTGAATATTTTGTGTATTTCTATTATCGACGATCTTTCACATCTATTGTATATTTTTATTTTACAATTCCATGGTTTTAAAAGTATGATAATATCTTTTTTATAGTTATTAAGCTTAAGGTATGTTTTTTATTTGTTGCAGAGCTTTTAAATGCCTTTTGAATGAAACATCTTCAGTTTTGCAAATTTAAATTTTGTATTTTAAAATTTCTTCATATTTTATTTTTTTGTTTTTTACGATGACGCACACATAAAACACAAGCAAATCTCAGACATAAACCAAAACTCATCTGCAACACACACAAAATGTTGGTTGAATATAATTTCATTATGCCGCAAACCCCGCCTATACCTGTGCCACTGACGTGGGACCCGGCAGCAGAAACTGTCAACACGGCGCGTTTCCATTTCCCTTGCTGTTAACATTGCCCAGAGCCACGTCAGATAACGGTTTACTTTCTTAATCTTTGTACATAATTTTTGCAACCTCATGTTACGCAATGTCTGCACTGAATTTTGGGGGTAGTTGAAGTACCCTTGTGGCTATGCCCTACACAAGCAGACAGTTTGCATTTGTAGTACTATTTGTAACGCAAATACATTATAATTATTATATAAAATAATAATATTATAATACATATATAATTAGTTTTGTACAAAAAATCTTTAAAAAATATTAAAATTTTCTCTTTTCAAATTGTTTGTTTTTCGATTATTAAATTTATGAATTTATAATTGAGATAATGTGCTATATAAAATATTGAATTATTAAAATTCTGCATTTTTAAGAAATAGTTTGTTATAAACATTGTTTGTATATGTATGTAGTATGTATAGCAAACAATGTAAAATAAAAGTAAAAAGTTTTCGTTTTTTTAGTTTAACAAATTTCCAGCAGTATTGCACCTTAATCATTAAAAACGTTTTTATTTTTTATATACATTTTTTATTAGTTCATTCCAAAAAAATTGTAAAATTTTAAATAATAATAAAATATAAAAACTTAGCTAGGTGAGTTCAAATTAATATGTTTAAAATATTTTGTATGTATTGAACGTAGTGTAAAACTTGCTTTGCTAAAGCTGAAGCTAATTTGCCAGCCTTATTTTTATCTGTCTTGTATTTTATGATTATGTGTGGGTTGGTCTTTTCTTTGGTTTTCTTGTGGTTGTCTGGCCTTGGGCGCCACGCCCCAACCCGACTCCGCATGTGAGATTTACATATGTGTCTGTGCAGGTGTCTTGGCTGAGACGTCGTGACATTTCCTGTTGATAGTGGGTAGCTATGAGGCAGCTACATAATTCAGAACTGAGCCATTGTTGTTGTTGTTGTTGTTGCATGCTCGACGAAAGTTTTCAATGAACTTTGGTGCTCTTCACTTTGTTTTCTTTTCCACACTTCTCTGCTCTCTACTGAACTCCACTTCACTCCACTCGGCTCCATTCCGCTCCGTGTGCAGCTCAAGTCAAGTGTGGAGACGACGTCGACGCCGCACTTGACCGTAGTCAACAACAAAGCCACAGCCCAGCAACGCTTTCAATTACCAACTTAGCGCTGATTACTTATTCCACAGCGCAAAATCCTGGCATGCGCTAAGCTCCATCCCATCCTTGGCAGACCACAAGGCATATTAGTCAAAGCGAATGGCTGCTTGTCCGTAAGGAGTTGCCTCGGTTCGTCTTATCCTGTCGCACTTTCACTGGCCTCTCGGTTCGACTCTGCCACTTAATCTCGCCTCTTTGGTATGCACGGACTGTATTCAAATGAATTCTGATTGAATTCATTGAAGCTCATCAGTGAGAAGCGATTTTTTCTGATCTAAGACAGACACACATACCTATATATATATATATATATATACACACTGAGCCAGTCAGTCAGTCAGTCAGCTCCTGGGCTGGTCCTGGCTGAGCACATCCCTCAGACATTTATTTTCAGTAATGGAAAAAATGTGTTCTGCAATTTCGCTCATTTTTATACATAAATTTTGCCACGCAGCACACACACAGACACATAGATATATACTCGCATAATGCTAAAAAGTAAAGTAAATAAAGGATAATGCAGCAAGGATATAAATTACATAAAGCAGCACGAGAATGACTAACTGTGGCAGCCAGCCGCTGGACGGCGAACGTGGCCAGCATTGGACTAGTCAAACAAGTAGCTGCCGGCATCAGTGGCAAACGGAAGCCAAGCCGGCGCATTAGAAAATGGCGCACAGGAAACAGGAAGTATTTTTAACGATTGGTAAATTTTGACGGGCTGCGCCCTCCACCTCTCGCTCCTTTCGCATCACCGACGCGTTGCGCATTTCCCTGAACGCATCGCCTAATATTCTTTTGTTATTGATGGAAATGCAAATTGGATTTTGGAAATTTGCTTCCTTGTTTGGTTTTGCAGGGCAGTGCAGGCCGCGCCCGTTTCCCAATTTGCTTTGGGACTCGCGCGAAAATTTATAGAAAATTATTAACGGCAGGCGAGCGTTGCATTTATCATTCGCAATTTGTGTTTGCTTAGCATTTGTGGCTCGCAGGGCAACTGGACGGACCTTAAGTGACGCCGCCAAAGCAGCTGGCAGCTAGAGAAGGGCGCGTGTCGATTTTACGATTTTACTTTCGTGACACGAACATACGCCACTCTATTTGATGAACACCTAATTCTCTTTCTCTCTTCGTATAAAAAGAATATCGGTTAATTGGAAAAATAGTAGTTTCAGACATAAAAAACCAACTTAAAAGTATAATAAACAATATTACAAAATTCTTGTTAGAGTTTATTTAAGAATTTTTTTCCTTGCTTACACATTTTAATTCATTATATATACAGTAAACAAATATGATTTGGAAAAAGAAAATAATACCAAAAATTATTTAATATAAAAAATTAAAACTAATATAAACATAATTTTATTCATAGACACTTTCTGCTATCCCTAGAATGATTTTGTTCATAATTTTTTTTTAATTATTGTTCTTTTATTATCTCTATTTACTATTGTTAATAATATAGTTGTTTTTAGATTGCAATCAGTTATTAAAGATTGTGTTTGATTTCGTGATAAACGATTATTTAGTTTCCTGTAAGATCCCACTAACAATTTCAAGAATAAAAGAAATACAAAGAATATCTTAAAAAAATGCACAAAAAGAATTCGTATAATATTGAAAATTAAAAAATATATCAGTTTTATGCTTTTAATGCATTGTGGTTTTAAAACCGTGTAAAAAATTCATGTTAAAAGAGAATCAGGTGTATTCGTATTACAAAATCGAATATCGTGCGGAGATTGACAACATGAAAAACCAGCATTATTACTTTACAGACACCTGTTAAAAGGGCAACAATGGTTTTGTGCAAATGTATATTATAGGCACAAGGAGGAATCTCCCATCCCATAAAATGTATATAATCTTGGTCAGCATAACTAGCCGAGTCAATTTACCCATGTCACGTATACCATGCACAGACCAAGTTTATTTCAAATAATCGAAAACCAGCCCCGTTTTCTCATTAACAAATTTATCGATTTTTAGAGCCATCAAATTTAATATATTTTCGTAAAGGATGCGCAGATTAGGAATATTTCGGATTATGGATACCTTCACCCATTCGCCCCACATATAATAAAATTCAAGTACTGCAGACTTGCGCTTTGGTCCAAAGGTTTTAATGCTCTTGTTGAGTCCAGAAGATTTTATAACGATCAAGTTTAGAAGTTATTCAATAATTTATTTTCCTACTGGGGTGTGTGTGTATATGTGATCTTGTGTATGAATGCTTATGTAAATGTATAAATGACAGCTCTCCGCTGGGTTCAGGGTATCTCCTAGTCGGGCACCAGTTGCACTCCTCCCCAGTTGCTTTAAGTTTAATAAATTCAGCCCATCAATGCAGTTGTTGCCAACGTCTAATCCAATCCCTTGCCTCTCCCCCGGCCCTTCAAGCTTGGTGGGGTGTCGGGCAATCGTCGCATGCACTTTACTTCAAAGTAATTAACGCCGATCCAAAACAGACGCCAATTTACATAGTTTTGGTCCCAAGCTCCTTAAGCGCCTTCTATTACTCAAGTCGTTCAAACACACACATAAATACACATATATATATATATATATATATATATATAATGCACACACACACATACAGAGAGAAAAACTTGCAGCTTGAAAACAAAACCTCTTGAATTTTAATTAAACGTTTTTATGCAAGATTCCAGAACGCCTTCTGCGCAACTCATTTTTCTTATTTTTCGGTTCAGTTTGGTTAGTCGTCATCAGGGTCCTTGTTGGTATATTTGTTGTTATTGCTGTTGTCGTAGTTGTTTTTGTTGTTGTCGAGTGCATTTGAATTTTTGCCTTTTGCGTTGTTGGTCCATAAGCGATTGCATTCTCTGCCATATAACTACGAATATTTTTCTGGCAGCTGCAACAAGAACAAGCAAATGAAGAAAATGAAGAGAAGCTAGAAGCAGCAGCAGCAGCAGAAGAGAAGTGAAAAAATAAGATGAAAATGGCAGCCCACCCTTTTTGTTGGGGGGTTGGAGGTCGGTAGACCCATTGACTGCACTCTGTAATTCAATTATCGACTCTTGGCAGTAAAAAGTGTTAATTATTAGTTTCCTTTCTGCAGCGCTGAAGATGTCGCCGCTGCCGTCGCCTCGGATGCTTCTGGGAAAATACTTGCTAATGAAGACGTTGTTGTGCAACGGCTGCTGGATGAGCTGGTTAGCTGAAAAGAAAAATATGCATTATAATTAAGCATATTGGCATTGATGGCAGTCACAGCCGACCCGGCCAACCACTTGATCTAACGAAGCACCAGCGAGGACCTGCAGCTGAGTCCTTTGGGCGCGCAGAGTTGATAATTGATATTAATTTTAATCATATTTTTGCTGCATTCGCCTGCAATACAAAGCGGCGAATATAAAGTGGAGCTAATTAGCTTAGAAATAGGTACAACTTCAGGCACCAGCGATAGACAGCGGGAAACACAATAGAAACAGATATCAAGAGAAAATAATTGAATAGTGCTATAAGAAATAAGTTAGTTCCATAACTTTGTGAAAACTAACACGGTTCGACCTCTAGATTGAATCTGTATTTAAATTTAGTTCGAATTAAAAAATTATTTTTTTCACCCCGTACCTTTTTTCGAGTTTTTTTTTTTTTAATTTAAAATTGAGAGTTTGTTTTTATTTTTGTTTAGTAAAAAACGCAACGTTAAAAGTGTTTCTAACAAAAATTTACCCATGTAAAAGTTCCCGCATCTATACTTGCTATATTTCAAGTAAGTTTTCATACTTTTTACCATTTTTATCACGGTTTGACCACTAGATTGATTCTACGTATAAATTGAATTCGTATTAAAAAATAAGTTTTATATTTTCAGAAACATCCCTTACTTATTTTTGAATTTTTTATTTTAAATTTGGAGTTCAGAAATGATTTTCACGCTAAACACGTTTTCAACATAGTTTAACCTCTAGGTTGATTCAGTACGTAAATACTACTAGTCCAAGTCAAATGTGTATTAAATAAAAGCACAATTCATATTTAGAAATTTATCAGAATATATCATGTTAGTTGCCAACGACCACCAAATTAACCCAGTACCCAAACAACCCAAGAGAAGAGCAGTAATTCAGCATACCCCAATCGCCCAAGTAATTGTAATTCAGCACGCATTGATGCTCTTAGGCCCCTCAACAACAAAAAAATAAGAAAAAATGAAAAGGATATCATGAAAAAAACCATGCCAAGCATTTGGGCAACATCACACTTCATTAGCGCAGGTTGTCGCTGAAATGTACCACTGCCCCAACAGAGTACCAGTTTCAGACCCTTTAGAACCCCCCATCCCCCCGCGTGTTGCCAAGTCTTTTTGGAGGGCATTTGAATTTTGCATGCACATGGCGCAGACATTTGAAAAACGGCAATGCGAGCGAACTTCGCCAACTCCCAGTCACGAAAAAACTGCAAAGTTCGAAAACAGACAGGCAGAATACGAGTGAGACAGAGATAGAGAGAAAGAGATAGAGAGAGAGGTAGAGGAAGAGAGTGAAATCCACACCCTTTACCGCTGGCCAGTGTCAAAGTACATATTCGCAACGAAAAACAAGCAATGCGAACGTTGCCCGTCATAAATTATGCAGCACGCGGTAGCTGCAATCTGATGCCCTCAACGAAATGTCGGCTGCATTCAATTTGTGGCACTCCAAATCCCGCTCTCTCTCTGTCTCTCGCTTTGCCTTTTTGCTCTGTTTCGCGTGCTCTCTCTCTCTCTCCCTTTTTGGGATGCGTGTAAAAATAATGGCAGCTGCGGCTGCACGGCAAACTTGCCACGGAAGTTGCAGTTTGCATGCAACTGCCAGCCACAGCTTAGCCATGGAATCTTTCTCACGCGTTCGCCGACAATACCCACGCCTGGCGGCTCAATCACCAACTGGCCGAGGAGCAGGGCCAACGGATGACTTCCTCAAAACAGGCGCAATCACAACGTACGCACAAAAACTGCAGCTCAGCACAATGATGTAAATTGTGTCAGGTAGTCGCCATAGTAATACCCTTTTTAAATTTGTGATAAATTGACTTTGTACATAAACTTTTATACACGCGTTAAGAATGAGTTGTTTTGTTTTAACACGATTTTAAATATTCATTGAAATCCTTTTAATCCTTTCTAACAAGAGTTTTTTAATATTTTTTATTGCACTATTAAGCTGGTTTCTTATGTTTTTCCATTTAGCCAATATCTTTTTTAGCTCGAATTTTTTTTAAATGGTTTTTTTAAAATCGTTTCTATTAAGTTAAAAGAATTTTGGTGTAAATTAAGTAAGAATTATAAAAATTGATGGTAATTTAGTTATTTAAACTAGCCTAAAATTATTTATAGTTTTAATTCAATTCGCAAAAATATTAAAAAATTAATAAAGTAATGGGATAATATTGCCTTGGGCTAGTCCCGTCTGAATTTTGACGCTAGATATCTGCTTAAATATATTTCATCATCATCTGCTTAAGTATATTTAATGCATTTTACAGGGTATTTCCACCACAGCTACCATGACATCCTACAAACAGACATGGAGTATGTCATTTCATTTTTTTTTTTGGTTGGCTTTGTCAAGGCAACTGAGCTCCGTGAGGGCATAGTTTTTGACCAGTTAGTGGAGTTACTTAACAAAGGCAATCACAAATATAGCTTCAAGCAAAATTGGTGCATTCACTTGCAGGTCAATATGGCAATTTTGTTGATAAGTGAGCAAGATTTTCCTAAGCTAACAAAATTGAGTTATTTTATGAAGAGATAGCTGAATGTGTGATCGAAGTGTGTTTATTTATATGCGTTTAATTGAAATTAATTGCCCTGCCTAAATGAACGGCAATTTACTAAAGGTATTGTTAGTTGATACAGTTTATTTGTGTTGTGTGGAATTACTCATACGTCATTATTTGTGCCGGAATTACTCATACGTCATATTGGGCAGACAACTTTAAGGGCTTATCTATTTGCTGTGTTGTTTATTGAATAAATACTGAGTGATAATTTAAATTTAAAGTATTTGAACTAAATTGCATTTAAATGGAAATGTGTTTACGCTGCACTTAAAATGCAATCAAGCATGCAGCATTAAAAAGCATCTAAAAAATGAATGCTTTATTTAAAATTTGTTTGTGATAAGTTTTTTGTGTCTGATTTGATCGATTGCTGCAGCGATATAAAAAACAGTGCTAGTCAAAAAAATATGTTCATAATCTAAACTTAATATGTATATAATTATAATTGATATCTTTTTAATTATTAGATTTATTGTTAGCTAAGTTCATTCATTTAATTTAGAAATAATTATAAATCAATATTCTGGATTGGTAATTTTCTATTAAGAAGATTTGTATTGCTTTTATTCCTCAGTCTGACTTCCAACTATGCATAGAAATATTATTTTATTTTGCAAAAAGCATTTCATGATAGCATATATTTTACAGTTACTCTAGGCACCATAGTAACTAAAATATATTGAAAACTTTTTGCAGTGCCATAAAATATGCTTAACAATTTGGTGCCCTTTCAAAGTGTAAATTTATCAATCATACGCCACGGACGCCAGCCAAGCGACTCGCTTGCAACACTTACGAAGCACGCATGTGTGTGTGTGTTTGTGTCTGCGGCATGTGTATATATTTGCGCAGACGCATAATAAACTGCTTTCAATGCACGTACGCCTGTTTTTATGCATTAATTTACTCCATGCCAAGCTTAATTCTGTGCAAAATATATATTTTTTAATTTTTACCGTTTTGTGTAAAATAAAAAAATATTACAATTTACAGCCCGTTGTTGTTGGCGGATGTATATTATATATATATAATATGCACAGCAACTAAAAGTATTTTTCACACAAATTGAGTTTGCTCCGCTTACTACAGCAAAAGTCGCTGTCGGCGTCGCCGTCGCTGTCTCCATCGACGTCGTCATCGCTGCTTTTGGCATTGCCAATTTTGCTGCCAGTCATCGGTCGCTGCCATTGACGACATGGAAAATTTGCTGCCATTGCCACGTCACTCACAAAATACGGTATAAAAAAAAAGCAAAAAAAAAAAATAAAAATAAGAGACAAGCCATACTCAGCTCTAGGGTCTTGGCTGCCTGGCATAATTTAATAGAGTCGGTAATATCAATAAATTTTAAAAGCCTTTTAATGTGCATCGATAAAAATAACCATGGAACATCTTTTTGCGACATAATTATGCCGCAGCGTTGACAGCATTGTTTCAATAGAGTTGCTTGAGCAGCCTCTTAACCACCAAGAAATAAATGCCAGCGGCAATTTGAAAAGGCTTAAAGATTATAATATTAAAGACACAAAATAAGGTGTCTGTACAAACTAAATTGTATTTTTGGTAATTTCTACATTTGGTTATAATCATAACAAAATTCAATTAAAACATTTATTATTCTTTATATAAACAGTTTTGTTGTCTAATTTGCAGTGCTTGCTTAGTAAACACACAAGATGATTATAATAATGATAATTATAAATACATTTAAAATTTTGCGTCTATTTGCGGAGTATTTTAAACAATTTACCGTATTTAATATACTTCGCAAAAGCCACACAAAATTTAAATGGGATTGCCTTTGCAGCAGAAGGACTTTGGCATATTTGTAGCATACTTTTGCGCGCTCATGCACACTAAACCAATGCCCCAACTTGTAAGCGCCACTCGCACGCTATGAAATCAACTCAACAACATGTTCAACTTCGGCTAAGCCCCCATGGAAATTTACTGGCAGCTACCAAAATGGAGAGACTGAAAAAAAGAAAAAAAAATTATAATAAGTAGTGCGGCGATGGCAGCGATAAAAGTGTTGAGCGCTGTCGTTCATATGCAGAGGAAACAAAGCAACAAACCGCAAACAGGGGCCCACCCATTGCACCGCCAATGCAGCTGGCCAGCCGGCCACCATCCAACCACCACCAGCTGCAGCCACCAAAGACAATGCCAGCGCATGCATCCCTTGTTGAAATGCAGCCAACGAAAATTCATGGTATTAAGGGAATGCCAAGCGAGATGTCCAACAAAACAGAATAAAATAAGAACGTAAATTTGCGGAAATGATTGACTATCCAATACCCTCTACTCACAGCTTGAACAATATAATAGAAGCAATGAACAATATAATATTATGTATTTAATTTTTATGCAAATATAAGTTGCAATTAAAAAAAACATGTTTTAACATTTTTTTTCTTTAAATATTAAAGTTATTTTTTTTTATTGTTATTTTTACTATTATTGTGTTATTTTATTTTTACTTATATGAGCCTCTCATAACATTAATCATAAACCATTTATGGTACAATAAATTCTGATTACGCATGAAAAGGAGAATGCTTTATATACATATATATGTACGAATTAGAAAAACAAGACAATATACGCATGCATTTATGTGCACCTATCCATGCATGCAGGGTATTAAAAGAAGCAGTAGTCGACAAAGCAATACACTTAAGCATTAAAACAAAATGTACTAAAAGTTTGAAGTTATCAAACACAATATTTTCGAAACAAGTGTAATGGATAGTAAAATTTATTTAATTTATAATCCTTATATTTCTAATCTACTGCTGGCTTAAAAAGAAAAAAGTAGAAAAAATTAGCATTCATTATAGATATGAAAAAAGGGTTAAATACAAACTTAAAGATTGATGTGGCTGACCTATAGGTGCCCCATCGATACTAACGATATCTATGTATTGTCTATCTATGTATTAAGAAGTTTTCGTACATGTCTAAAATGATTCTTTAATATTCTTCGACAATTTGTACACATCACATTAAATTCCCTTTGGTTGATTTAATAAAAAGCAAATAAAAAACATTTATTGCATTGGGCAAAAAAAGAATTTCTAAGTTTTAGAGTTAGATGATGTTGACGACATTTGGTAAGTGCGGCAGCTAACTTGGTCTTTTCATCCACTGCAGTTGCCGCTGCAGTTGCAGTGGCACTTGCTGCTGGGGCTGGGGCTGGAGCTGGAGCTGGGGCCAATGCAACTTTGGTTACGGTTTGTTGCTTTGCTGCACACTGCTGAATGCCTTTGGCTTATAAAATATTTAAACATTTTGTGGCAATGGCCGCAGCATATTTGTACAGTGCCTAGGGCACTGCCTCAGATCCTCAGAATAAAAGTGCGCGGCTGTTGGAGCTCTGGCAAAGTTCAAGTGGCGCCCCAGCGTATGCTATTAATATTGTGCGACAGCTGTTGGACTGTTCAAATATTTATTCAATACGCAAAAAGTATGGCGTCAACGCGGCTTATCGGCCTCGGGGCACAACTGAGGGCAAGGATGACGGGCAAACGTTGTCATTGTCATCGGTTCCGCAGTTGCCGCTTGATATGCTAATACGGTTATGGTTACGGCTGCCGTTGCCGCTGCTGCCGCTGCTGCTGCTGCTGCTTCTATTCTTTGCGGTTGTCCTTGTCGCTGGCTGAGAAAATTTCATTATGCCAATTACTTGCATCAAAGCTGCTGGGATAATTGACTTTGCTTAGCGGCAGGCAGTGTCAAGACCTCCCTCTGCAAATCCCCCTCCACAGCAGACCAAGCTATTTGGTTTGAAGCACTTGCATAAGACGCCTTTGCGGGCACATTGCACATTAGTTGCCCTGTGTGTGTGTGTGTGGCCCCATTTGGGAGCATAAAATAATTAAACTTAATTGACAGTTTTTCGGCATCACCTTTTGTCCCAGCGTACATACGAGTATCCTTTAATCTAATGATCTTAACTTTTGCAACAACTTTGGCCTGCCTAGCTTTTAGTATAGTTAGTCGACGAGCTGAATATATTCAACAATTGACAACGGAGCCATTTACATTTCTGAACTCTATTAATTTAATGCTGTATTTGAGCAGCCATTTCGATTTTTATGAAAAATTCGAAAATTTGTCGCATAAATATGAAAAGACATAGAACTTATAGCGCGTTGGAGTTATGAAAATAAAATTTAAATTAAATAAGTTTTTAAAATTGTAAGCACTCTTAAAAAAAAAGACTAGTTTGATTGCATAAAAATGCGTTGCGATAACTAACTTCTTCATGGCAGCTATTGCTAATACTCACCTTTTATTTAGTTTTAACTTTATGATTAGTTCATATAAATAAATAAAAAAATAAAATGATTTTTTGATGTATTAATATTAACTGAATTTTTGAATGTTGTTTTCAGTTTTTATAATTAATGGCCGTCGAAACAAGTTAACGAATTCTTGTCAATTTGTATTTACAATTAAACTGACTGCGCAATACTCTGTTCATAAAGTATGTATCTGTTCATAGACTAAAAAATGTATGTGACGACAGATCGCAGCTGGGCTCAGGGTATCTCCTAGTCGGGCGCTCCCGATTTTTTGGGTAGCTCTCAATATCAATCAAATGCTTCGAAAATCCAGAGTAAGCGGTGCGTTTTGTTTAAGTTTTATGTAGTTTTATAATTGTTTTTCAACATATCTTTCACTATTTTGCTTCTATTAAAATTTCTTTGAAACAATTTTTTGCAACAAAATAATTTCCTTTTCCTTGATTATTCTAGTGATTGCTTTGGTTAGGCCTAGTGCTCCACAATTATGAAGTTCTATCCGAATGCCGATGTTTGGTTTTACGTGGACAAGCCCGGCTGCTGGGGCAAGTATCAAAAGTATGCACCGCATCACAGCTGGAAGCTGCCCATCACACCATTCACGCCCAAAATCATGTACCATTGGCGTGACCTCGAGGGCGTTAAAAAGACGGATATAAAACGCAGTGATCTGTACTTTCAAAAGTGGCCCGATAGTCGGATTCGCCCACAGGCCTGCCTGGGCATGCTCTATTCCACAGGCTATCGTTTTATTAAGCTCAGCATGGCGCCGCCAGCTGGCTTTAAGTGTGCGCCACTTCCAATTAACTTGGCTACAGCCCAGTTTGTTAAAGGTAATTCGTGCAATTTTTAATGTGGCCAACAACTCAACTTAAAAAACAACTACAGCCAACTTGAAGAAACTAAAGAAGCAAGCTAAGCTAGCAAAAAAGAAAGAGAAAAAGGCAGATAAGGCGAACAAGAAGGCCGCGGCAAAGAATAAGAATAGGGGAGCCAAGCAAGGTAAAAAGTAATCAATACAAACAAAGAAACCTGACCAAATTTCATGTAAATAATAAAACTAATAAACGTAAAAGGAAAAAAAAGTAACTATATTTACTAAGATTGTTCCTTTACATTGCATTTGCAATGCAGATTCGCTTAACACATACATACACTATATGTATATGAAATTATTAAATTATATGTATATGAAATTATTGTACAAATGCAGTGCTTGGTGTGCAGTGTTTGGTTATTTTATGGGAAAATTCCTTATCAATCGTTTGTTTGTAAAACTTGCTTATTTCATATAATCTTGTGAAAAAAAGCTGATAAATATAATCGAAAAAATGACTAATGATGAAGATCGAGGGCCTGCATTGCAGGCGATTATCATAAAAAAACGCAATCGCCAAAGTAGTCACGACCAATTGGATATGACTCCAGTCTTATGGTTTCATCAAATGCGTATTCAAAAAAGGATTAATAATAATAATAATTAACCGTAAGAAAAACATATTTTAAATTAAGTTTTAAATAAAAACTTGAGCTATGTTTCCAACTCCGAAGAAACAATTTTCAGCTCCTGAAAATAAATTTTACTCAAAAAGATTAAAATAAACTTGATGAAATACACAAAATAGAAGCCAGAATTATGAAGTGCAAGTGTATGTATTATTTTGTTAATGGATATTGTTCATTAGTTACTTTAATTAATTATCTGTCTATGTAGGACCTGTACAATTTTTTTGTAAATGCAACACAATAATGTTCCTATAATTGCTTAACGCATATAATCGCTTATGTAAAATGTATCCCAAATAAGCGATTAACACTTCAATGAAAGTGTTGCATATCTGCAATAAATTCAATGTATTTTCGCTGTTGCATTTAAGCGGTATGTTATGTAGTTGATTTTATGAGGAATGTTTGATTCTTAGTTTGAAATTCGTTGACGCCATAAAGAACGAATATTTAATGCAATTTGGACACAGCTTAAATTGATAGGATGTATATATATTTTAATTTGTTATTGCAATTGGGCTTGAATCAGATTTAAAAAGGGTTGCCGTGGCGCCACATTATATAGACTGTGAACAGTTGCAGACGGAATGGTAAACGTAATTTTTAGCAGTCATAAAGCATAATTTCTGTCACACAAAAGCCAAGTTTGTTGCAACTCATTAGACAACAATAATTTGGTTGCATAATATACTTACATGAGTGAATAGCATATATGCGCATATACACACCGTACACGGTACACAGTTATCAACGATGTAAATCATCGGCCACATAATTAGCGTAGCCAAGCGCACTGATTAACTTGCATTCAACGATTTTCAATTGAATTTTGCAGTTCGTTGATTCGTACAAAAAAAAAAAAAAACGTAAAAAGAAACAATAAAATAAAGCGAAAAACACGCAAGTGCAATCGCACAGTCATAGGACCTGATGTGGGTGGTGACCAGGATGTGTGTGCAGGTCTGGGTGTGGGGGATAGGTTAATAAAAATACAAAGCAGGATAAAAACGAAATGAAAAATATGCAGCCGAATAAATGATGAATGTGAAATGTGCCATTAATTAATTCGATTAAATGCAGCAATGAAGGCAATCAGCCAAAAAGGCAAAGTGAAGCAATACAGGACAACAGGCACACAGGACACCACCAGTTAAGAGTCAGTCAATCAACGAGCCAGCCGCAAATGACTGAGGAGGTGCTTCATCATCAACTTAAAGTGGCCTGAAGGGCTTATATTTGCTGTTAAGCGTTAAGAATATGGCTCAGAATCATGCCACTTATTTTGTAGAGCTCATAAGATAACTACTTGAGATTCACAACTTGCTCTCGTATTTTCATACTTTAGTATTATATAATTTAAATGTTGATTCCAATATAAACACATTTAATTTTCCACATAAGTAAGAAAGTAGGCGCAAGCAAAAATTTTGAAGTCTGTTAATATAGTTTTAGTTGTGGGGCAGGCTTTGCATCTGTATAGCGCAAAAATAACGCACAATACTATAAAAACTTTATTATACAATTTTTCGCATAGTTTAAAAAATTTCTAGCTTATTGCAAATATACACAAAAATACTGGAAAATGGATAAGAAGGAGACAAAACTTTCCGCCGATGAGCGTCAGAACTTCGTCTCAACTCGGATGAGTTTGCCGCTCTTTATGTTGTCACGTATGTGCTCGATCCCATCATTAATCTCTCCATTAATTAGCTAATTGGTGTGCTTCAAAGGTAATCGCTTGCGTGAGGATCACTTGGATAATGTCCAGAAACAGTTTAAGCTGGCCGGATCGCACTACAATACACGTTGCCAACAAGGTTAGTTAGTTTATAGAGATTGCAATAGATGGGCTGAACATAATATAGTACTTCCACAGAGAACAGGGGAGAGGAATTTAGCGCTGCGACTTATGCACATTACAGACATGTGACGGGCTTTGAAAAGACGCCCGAATATCCGTATCCGGAAAAACGTCCATTGCGCTCGAATCGAGCGATGACCACTTGGCGTGGCTACCAACAGGCTCCGAATCGATATGGGGTGCTGCCCGTACCGTTTCTGAGTCGGATGGGGACCAAAGGCACAGTATTTGCTAAAACGCATACCAACAAAAGTCGGGTCTCGATAAAGCCGCCCCCCTCCCGCTTCTACGAGGTGCCAGCGGAAATCGAGCGATTGTTTAAGCCGGAGAACATGCAAAAAGGCATATTTTTAACAAGTAAGTGAATTAATAAAAAAATAAAAATCAATTTCGAACTATATTTATTTCGGTTAAAAATCAAATAACTTAAAATAGATTAAGATAGATAAGATAAATGTAGGATAAATTAATTTTAACCTATTATTCATTAAAAAATCGTTTAATCGTCCAATTTAATATATCTATTGTAATTACTAAGTATAGTGATGTGAGAAAATGCTACCTTGAAAATACATTTACAAATTAAAAATATTAAACAAAAGCTTTAATATTTAGACTATATTGCGTAGTTGTTGAATATGCGGACATGGCTTTATCTATATAGCTTGATGGGCTGTTATAAAAATATACTGTTTTGTTTGAAGATGTGTATTCTAAAAATCTGAACACTTTATCTGACGCGGGTATACACAATTACATGTTCCAAGTTTCAAGTCTCCGGTTAAAATAGCGCTGGTTTCATACAGATTGAAAGAGTAGTTTTAAGAGTATTGGAGTATAAACAAGCAGCATAAAACATATATAAAAGCTTTTCCGTAACAAACCAAAAACTGATTGAATTAAAAAGGAATTTAATACTCATAGAAACTAGATTGAATATTATGTTTTTAGTTATTATTAAAAGAATACTAATTATTATAGAATAAGAGATAATTTCTAATGTTTGTGTTTGCTCCGCCAGATGCACGTGAACGTCGTCCTTCTTCGCGCCTTATGGTCTCCGATTTGACCTGCTGCTGGCGCAATCCGAATGATCCCGGTCCCACCGATACCTACACCAATTGCTATGAGATCCGGGCGTATATGGCGCCTATTGTGAAGGTGCGGCCCGACAATCCGCACCTGTTTCTGCGTCACTCCTGCGTACCAACGAAGCGGAATGTTTTGGTGCGACGCAACATTGGCTTTGCGCCGGGTCCGGGGCGCTACGATATACGCTATCCGCACGTGTGTGCCTGTGAGAGGGGCAAGAAGAGCATGCCCCGCCTGACCTTGCACATCGAGATGCAGAAGCGCTACAAGTTCCGGCGCTTGCCCTACAGGCCGATTAATACCCGCAAGTATTGTGAACCCGACTGGCGCCATGTGATTGGCAAAGGACACAGGCATATCTTTCAGATGGGCCGGCACGATTTGCCCAAGCCCCAAATCAAGAAGGTGGTCAAAGGCAAGAAAGCGGAGAAGCAGTTGAAAATGTTTGCCGATGGCAAATACCTGAACATGCTGGTCAATCCCCGGCGTTTTCCGATCTCAACGAGGGACTTTCCCGTGGCGCCATACGTGCCGCGCATCATCTACAACTGTATTGCCAAGCGTATTGTGCGCAAACAGCTGCGCAACAATAAAAAGATTGCCTTCTTGAGCGGCCAGGAGCGCTGGAAGGACGGCGTTCGTCCGCTGCAACTGACCCAACGCCAGCTGGAGGCCATCAAGGAGCGTTTGCCGGAAGACCGCCGTCTAACTGACCATCCAATCGAGCTGCGTGTCTCCAAGATGGAGAGCCGGCTCCACCATGTGCCGCACCACATGCGCACCACATACATGCCCAAGCTACGCAAGCGCCTGTTCAAGTTTCTGCCCATTCCGGGCGCCCGGGTCCTGGTCACTGATAGTGACATACGACCGGATTTGCCCTTCGATCGTGAAAATCCCACGGGCATGTACAATGTTCGGATTGACGAGAAGAAATTCTTTCGTGATGCGGTTCTGCTGGAAATGGAACAACAGAGCTTGGGCATAAAGCACGAAGACAAAGTTATGGAGGCGACCTCTAGCGAATTTAGCTTATCTAATTCACATCAGTCCAGGCAAAGTACCATGTCCTTGGCCAAAATGGGCAGCAAGATGTCACTGGGTCGCTCCGCCAGCAAAGTAACCGTATCGCTGCCCTTATCCGACGAGGGGCTGGACAAGTCGCTAAGCCAGTTGGACATCTAGCAGCAATTAAAAATTGTTCACGAAAAAGATCGTACACGAGAATCACGTTTACATAGTTTATGATTTATGTGCTATGCTCCAGTAAATTTTAAAGCCACCGAAACTGTGCGCCCCGTTTGTCGTCCTCCTGGCAAGTAACTTTTGACCATAAAATAAATAACTTTTCAGCTGTCTGTCGGCCGGGCTCGGTTTCCGTCTGCATGTGTGTGCGCCCAGAAATGGCCGAAACCAGCAGCCAGCACGAAATAATTAAGTTTTCCAACGTTTTGCGGAATCTGTGCCGGGCCCGGGATTTCGTAGTCTACGTGTGGCCCGCTACATGTGGCCATTAAAATTATGAGCATATCTTCATCATATCTTCTTGCTTAGATTGTAAAACATAATCTGTTATCAATTATTTTAGCTGCGTGCTTCTGGCCCGGTCGAAAACTTGCAAAAAGCGCTCACGTTGCATTTGGTAACACAAAAAGAAAACTTTCCACATATTTATGACTGGGTTACAATTTTGGCCTGTAAGCAATTTCTTTTGCTGCGCCTCAGCTTATGCTTCGAGCTCCTGAAAATGGGCATCCTAATCGATTTTAGACTCCTTACTGAGTGCGTGAACGGAGTGAATGAGTGAATGGATGAATAGTGCGAGTGCAAAACTTAATTGCGTTTTGTGAGCCAGAGGCGTTGATAGGCAGCAGCAAAGTCAGCAGAAAAGAACTTAGAACTTGGCTGACGAGAGTAAGATATTGAGTGAGAATTGAGATGTAATCAATTTCACAATTAGTTCTGAATTTGCTAAGCAGTATATATGGTGCGATTAAAGTCGAGTTTTTCCAATAATATTTAAGAATATCATTAAGTGCACTAAGAGTAATTTATGTGCCTAAGTTTTATAGCTATGTTGTTCTTAAATCAAAGAATTAATTTATTTTAAAATCGTTTTTTATTTTTTCAACTTTGGCTTTAATATAAGCCCTCTATTAATACATTTACATCTTACATTACATGTTACATAAAAACGTTATGAAAAAAAAAACTTCCTTTAGAATATTTTTGTTATACTAAAAAACCTCCAAAGGATATATTTATTACGGTCATGTAATTTTTTATATTTTTATATATTTTCTAGTTTATAGTTTTATATATTTTATAATTTCTATTTTAACGAGTTGTTCTTGCTATTTAAATAAAATTGTTGAACATCAAAACATAACATTTTGTTCCAAAAAAGCTAAGAAAAGCAAAAGCTTTTAAATACAAAATTATTTTGAACCCTCTCTGGTATAAATGTGGTGGAAATGTACAAATGTTGCACTTTTCTAATTCAATGGTACGCTATAAATTTTTCCGACAAAATTGTGTTTTTTTTGCGTTTATTTAATTTTGGACTTTTATTTGTCATTATGTGCAAATTAAAAAAAAAATGTTTTATCTTGTCGAATTCAAATGGGATTATTGACTACCAATGCATATAGGTAGTTATATTTAAGCTCTTATAATATTAATAGATTTTTATTAAAGTTTTTATGGATTATTGTAATTTAATTTACATTATTGTAATATTAATTAAAGACATACACAATTGAAAGTAAAATATTTTTATAAAGTGAAACTCTATGGACTGAATCGAAAATTTCAATTTAAAATGCCAAAAAGCTGATTTACAAATGTAGTTTTCAGATCAGCAAAAAATCGGATTATTTCATATAAAGTTTTTCCGTTACGCTTGACAAACTTTCCCAGTGCAGTTGCAGAAAAGGTCCTTAACACTGGGAATACTGAGCGCTGCTTGCACACGTCACTTTTGTTGTGGGAAAACAAAACCGCAGCGGGAACAACAGGATTCAAGGCTCCATTCAATGCATTTTGTTTACCAGCAGCTGGCAGCTGATTAACAGTGACAGGGACGCCCCAACATGTCCTGGCTGCAACTTTTCGCAAAGAAAATTATTATGGTTAATGCTGTGCGCTATTGTCGTTGTCGTTTGCTGTTGTTGCTGTTGTCGTTGGCAGTGCAAATATTTTACACGCTACAAACACAAATACAAACACAAACACAAAGTCAGAGCCAAAGCGCACAAGTAAAAGTAAATTATAAGCAAAAGGCAACAATGCGACGCAATGCTGAAATGCAGCTGATTGTGCGCGAAAAGTTTCTTTTTTTGTACTCGCTTACGAAGTGAAAAGAGTGTATTGTGTTTGCTGTCCGTCCGTCTGTCCTCATTAACTCTATTTCTTTCGCCAGTTCCGAATCTAGAGACCTGAAACTTGGAATATGTACTCGTTTATACCCACATCAGATAAAGTTTTAATATTTTTTTTGGCTACGCCCACGGTGGGCGTGGCAATTCGATAAAATCTATTTATCACCCTCATTTATAAAGCTAGATGCATTTTTGCCATTTTTTTGGAGTGATTACTGATGACCACCTCTGAAGATCGTAAAAACTTTTCTTGATACGCGCACTGGCGGCGTAGATCAAATATATATAGCTTGAGGTGGGTAAACCGCGAAAATCCATATCTCCTACACATTTTAGAGCTAGAGTCAACAAATTATGAAGATCGAATGACCTCCTCTAAAGATAGAGCCTGCAAAAAAATTTCCAAAATAACAATAATAATGAAGAGCTTTTTCGACTGCTTTAAGCTGTTATTATACTGAGAACGAGTATTGCGCAGTCGTTTACACCCGACTGCAACGCTTTTACTTGTGCTGTTTTGTTGCAGCAGGACGAGCATCTTGGAGAATTGTGTAGAATGAGCGCGAAGACAAATAAGAAGCAACAGCAGAACGAAAAGACACTGCACGCTTTTCGGTTAACATGAGTTATTATTGCAAAGTGGGCGGCCAGTCAGCCAGCGAGAGAGATGCCAACATCTTGCCAACTGGTTCAAGATGAAGCCATTGTGGCAGCGGACGGAGGCGATGCCTTTTGTCCTCCGCCTGGCAGAACTAATACCCGAGCGCGCGCTGTTCGCCCCACCTAATGGCAAGATATGGCAACTGTGCCATTACATTTGGCACACGCATCGAGGAGAACTTTTACTGCATCATGATGAGCTGATTAAAGAATTCCTGCTGAGATCTTTTATAATATATTGTTGTACAGAAGCAAAAAAAAAATAAAAAAATAAATAAATGCTTGGTATATTAAATATGTACTTTTAAAATAGTTAACATAGAGCGGTTTGTTTCAATCGATTTTTGTTTCAACAAGAAAAGGTTTTGCTCTTTGATATAAACTCATATGTTGCAATATATTTCATAAGATTTCATTTATACAATTTGTTTTTGAAAGCTGCTTTGTAATATTCTCAAGCGACCTCTGCAACGGCGTCTGTTAAGTTATTTATTTATTTACCTTTTCATTTCATGTTGTGTCAAAAATTTAAAAAAAAATTGCTGAATGAGAGCAAGAAATATAAAAGTATATTTGTTTGTTCTTGCCATAGCTATTTTTGGCAATAATAGAATTTTTCATTTGGGCTGCATTTTATATAAATTAAGACAGAGAATTTGCAGCTTTCATCATAAAATCGTAAATTGGGTCTGAAAATGATTGGAAAAGTGGTTTATTTTATTAACTATATTGATAGTAAGCAAAAAAATAAATTGTACCAGAAATCATTTTGCAATCTGTTTAGTTTTTAATCTAAACTTAATTCACTTTTTACACGATACAAAAAAAATCGTGTAAAAAAATATATCCAGAGCTAAAAAGGAACAAAAAAGTAAAATTTACAAAATTAAAAACTCTTCATTGTTGAATATTCATTGAAAATATTATAAACAAATTGTTTCTTTTGGAAAAAAGAAAATAATATCAGAAAATTCATTAATATAAAAAGAAGTAAAACTAATATAAACATAACAAAATAGTTTCAATGCAACTTTCTGACAATAATAGGCAATAATAGGTAAGACTGCAATATCACTGCTATCACTAGAACTATTTTGTTCATAAGTTTGGGAAGTTATCTTTCTATTAATAAAAATCATGTTAAAATAAAACAATTCGTGTAAAAAGAGTACAGTTTTAACCTTTTAATGTGTGTTAATTCAAAATCGTGTAGGAATTAGGTGTACATCATTTGGCCAATTGCAGGGTATTGCAACTTCGATGCTTGGCATTTTGTGTTGTTGCCTGCTTTGTGTGGCACGCTTTTGTGCGTCGGCAAAACAAATGAGCCGCTGAGCTGGCACAGCGTGCCGCGTTGACTGCAGTCTATGAAAGTTGGCTCTGCCACAGACTGCAGCCTTTGTTTGCCGTTTTTCTTGCCGAGATTTCTTTCTATTTGGGTCACGGGGTCGTGGCGTGTGCAAATTGCAAACAGCAGCAGCAGCAACTGAAGCTGCATTCGCTGTGCGTGAGTCGGAGTTAGAGTCCCAGTCGCAGTTGCAGTCGCAGTCTCGGTCGCGACATGTCGACTCAACATTTTCAAATAATTTCTGATTAAGCGTGGGAACCGCCCACCGCGCGCTCCTTGGCCATGTTGGCAAGCAGGGCCGCCATGCTGTGTGACAAACGCAGCGGGCGCTAAGGCAACTCTGGCAACACGCTGACATATTGCGGCGCATAATTTACCGTTGCTTATGCTTTTTTCGCCGAGTGCAACTAATTTTTGTTTGTTGCCAGCAAAAGCCACAAAGATTTATGCCTGAGAAATTATGCTTTAAAAGTTGAGCGTATGTCTTCGTTGCAGTCGTATCTGCAGCTGTTGTTGTTGTCGCTGTTTCATTCGCTGTGCTTAAGTAATTTAATATACTTTAATGCCAGCTTGCACTCCCTGCTTCTTCGTCTTCCCTACACACACACACAAGCTTACATAATGCATATTAGTGTATGCGCATATAAAAGACGTGTATTATGAGAGCGGGGTGTTGCAACAGCAACAACAATAAAAACAGCCCCGCCAGCAGCAGCCACAGCAACAGCAGCAGCAGCAGCAGCAACAGCAGCAACAACGAGCAGCGAAATGTTCATAAAAATGTAAATGTTTCAAATGGCATGCGAAAGAGGGGCAGTAAGTGAGAAATCAGAATAAAAGCGCGTGTAAGGCAAGGAGAAGAGAACGCTGAACCAGAATATAGCAACCAAAGGTTGTCCAATGTGTGTGTGTGTGTGTGTGTATGTGTGCAGCAGAATGTGCGTATGTGTGTGAGTGTACTCGCCCGTTTTCGCAATGACATTTTAAGTGCATCTTTGTGAATTATTTAAACAAAGAATAATTACGCAGGGCATTATACGCAGAATGCGACAGAGTGCATAAATATGTCTACTTCAAGGACCAGTCGCTCCTTGGCCCATACCCTCACTTTAGGCTGGCACCACATTTGACTAACGTTTGAACTAGTTGGCAACTATGCCAGGATTGAATAATCGTGTCTAAAATGGATTATTGACTTAATGCTTAATTACTTTTTATTCTCTTAGATGAGCCTAAGCTTTGAAGAATTTATTTTTAAACAATTTTACGATGTTCAGGTTTTTTCTTTATGTATTGCCTTTTATTTTGAAATAAGCTTCAACGAGTAATTTTTTAAATATTTCTCAAAATAATGTGAATTTTATGCAGTTAAAAGTTGAACCAGCTCACACATAATTTAGACTACTTAAAATTATTGATTTTCTTTTAATTACAATATAATTTTTGGTCATTTTGCGAGCTTAAGGCCTTGGTCCTTAAATTTTAATTTTAAGCTAGTTTTATATAAATAAGTAATATAATATATATTTTGAAGTTTATCAAAATTTCATCCACCTTGAATGCTTGTTTGCATATAAGGCCCAAATATATGAAAGCTGTGAACCATATTCAAATCTGTTCTCATACGTTAAAATAATATTACATTTTATTTAAGTTTATTTTCAGCTCAAAATAATTATTTTTACTAACACAGGAAACTATGTCTAACTTAAATTAAATATTTTATAGAGTTAATTAACATGTTAAATCCTTCAAATTGGTACACAAATATACCAAATTAATTTCACATCCTTTTTGAGTTTATTTTCTATTTTTACTTAACCTAATAAATGATGATTACGTTCACTAATTAAGGTTTATTTTGTTTACAAGTTTTGAGGTTCAATCAACAAGTTGCTTTTTTAGACAATCTAACTAGCTTATATATATTTTCATATATATGTATATATATATATAAATTCCACTCAACTAGACAAAAACAAAGACATAAACCAAACAGGAGGCAATGCAAATGGCCTCAGCTCAGTTCAGCTCAGCTCAGCTCAGCTTAGCTCAACCCAAGCTCCTTGTTTGTACAGTGGTGGCTTGGGTGGTGCTGGTAGTGTTGGTGGTGGCCGCCGCTGCTGCTTGACGGCTTTCACACACTTTCCGCTATGTTATTATGCGTATTATGCAAACCACGCCCACCATTCTTACACTTCCACTCCTCTGAATGCCACTTACATTTTACTTTACGCGCTTTTGCCGCGTATTTTTATAGCCATTTGGTTGGCAAGAGCACAAAAAAAGTAGACAGCACTCAGTTGGCACAAAAAAAAAGAGCAACTAAGAAGCAAACTCCAGAGCGGTTCTAAACGACTTTAAAATACGCTTCAGTCGCAGTTATAAGCCAGCTTTCTGGTTGTGCTGACATATCCAGTGCTGAGTAGTGCTCAAACAATGGGACATATGCAGATTTTTTCAAACGCGAGTTCTTGACTTGAAAACACCCTATAAACGCATTCGATATTGAGATACAACTGGCAGCATTGAATGGCGTATTAGTTGTGGGTTTTATTTAACGGAGTTTTTATGAATGTTTGTTAAAAAATTGGAAAGTGGTAATTTTACTTTTAAGCTTTTAAAATATTTGAAACAAACCTAATTTGCATTTTTAAACGTACCTGAGTTTCTTGTAGCACTATATAATTATTTATGACTGTGTTAATATGTGTATAATTGATAGCTGGAGAAATTTATAGATTTAAATATTTTATTTTATATTTTAATATTTATATTTTATTATTTTATATTTTATTTTATGATTGATTTCGAAGTTTTTAAATATATACAAAGCGTAGTTTGAATAAAGTAAAAACAACGATTGTTCGTTTTTTGAAAATTTTAAATTTGTTGATCCTTTTTGTAAGAATTTATCCCTAATCTGTTAAACACATCTGAATAATTCAAGTACACCCGTATAAATTCTACGGTTACGGGGTATTACAAAAAATGTCATGTGAAAGGTAAATGTTAGAGCGAGAGGAATGTGGATGTATGCGTCTGCTGAAAAGCACTAAAAAGTATTATCTAAATGATAATTTGTTGCTGCTTGTCTGTTTGTTGAGTAATGTAATTTTATGTACAGCAATGGGAGCTGTCATGCATAAACCATTGGAGACAAAGGCTCGAGTTGCCACCTCGATCCCTCCTTTTTATGCTCTCTGTCTCACTCAGCCTTTTACTATAGTATATACAAAAGGGATAGCTCCTCCCTCTTTTGCATGCATTATGTGCGTAAAGCATATTTCCGCTTCCGGTTGCTGGCCAAGTCACAAAGGCGCACATTTTGCTGCGTGCCGCAAATGATGAAACAAAAGCCACTTTGCTGGGCAAAGAAAAATCTTAACTATTTAGATGAAGTTGTGCGAAGACAATTCAATTCACGTTCAAGAACTTTGCGAAATTGCGAAACATTCAAAGATTAGCTTTGGCCCGTTTACCTGCACAGATCCTCAAATCAATTGCACATTTTGCAGAACTTTGGACAAATGCAATGCAATTAAATGCGACAAAGTTCAAAATTGAATTGGTACAGAAATCGACGGACTTGTCCGGAACTTCATTGGCCGAAAATAAAACGCACGACAAACGCTGGCCGGGAGTCAAAAGAGAGAGGACATCACAGGACAGGACAGGACAGGACACGATAGGATAGGACTGAACAGGACTGAAATTCAATTCGGTTGCGCTCGATTGCGTTGCATTTCAATACAAATATTTATTTTATTTATATACACACACAGAGAGGCACACAAATGGACGGGGCGACAAGTTGCAGCTGACAGTAAAAGATGTTGTGGAACCCATTTGTTTTAGTCAATGGCAGAGCGGCACAAAGTCACTCCGCACAGTTCACTTGAGTTCAGTTTCGACCAGCTCGCCTCAGTTTGGTATGCTGCATTAGAATTCAATTTTCAAACTGATTTCGTACCCATGTATTTGTATCCGTATCCGTGTCTGTAACTGTGTGTGTGTGTATGTATGTGTGTACAGATAGTTGTCGATTCGAGTTGGGTTGAGTGCAATGCCATAACTTTGGCTTAGCTGATGGTTCCTTTGGCCCTGCCTGTGAGCTGGCAAAGTTGTCAGTGGATTGAGAGCATCAGTTGCGCAAAGCAAATTGCGTGTGGTGTTTTTTGGCATCTAAGAAGTATCTGGGGCCAATCAGCATTGAAATAACTGAAACCGTTGTCTAAATGAAATCAACAGACTGTGCACTTAACCAGCTAATAGTCACGAACCATCAAACAATACCGAAAATTGCATTTTAAATGGATGCGTATTAAGAACAGAAATCGGGCACTTTATTTTATTTAAAAATTACATAAGTGCGATTTTAAAAAACTATCAAAAATTAAATATTTAAAAGAAAAATAAATAAAAAATAATGATGTAAGTTATGCTCACGACTTACAGATACCCTATAGTTACCATACACAGCAATATAGAAGTTTTAAAGATTTTTACACAGCTTTTCAAAAAATAACTAAATATATATTTTCTTACAATAGATAGATATTTATGTTTGTTGTTCTTTGGAAAACAAACCAACATTGACCTCGAGCCAGCCAGCTTACTGAGTGTACAGTTTCTAGTATACAATATACGTTCATAAAACGAGAACTCATCTTAACTAACTCTTTAAATAAGAAACTGTCGAATTTTAAAATATCTAAAAAGGCATTATCGATACTATCAATAGTTCAATTAATAACGCCTAGGCGCTGTTTTAAACCTATCAAATCAAAATCTGTCCTATTGGAAAATCGCTTTTAATACTACTTAAATACAATTTTCTTAAATAAAAACCTGCATAATATAAAGCACAGAAGTTTCAAATTATGAAACAATTTTTTGAGAGCTCGCTGGGAGACATTGCATAAATTAAGATAATTAATACATGTTTTATTGTATATTTTAATGTAATATTTAAATAATGTAGATTTTAAGAGTAGCTTGTTTAATTTAGAGTAGGGAGCCAACTTCGGAATGTGATCGGAACATATAGCATAAAACCGGAGCTTGACAGTTACTAAATATTTAAAGTGGTTGGAAATGTCGCCATGGTTGAAGGCTGCAGGCTCGAATTTTATTTTTTGAGTAAGCCATTTTAGTTGATTAAAAACCTTCAAGCCTGACCCTACACCCGAATCAACATGAACACTATTTTGATTTTTATTTGTAAATATTTTTGTAATATTTTTATTCTCATTTTTCCTATATTTGAAAATATTATTTTAATCTTTTCATAATCGATAACAAAGTGAAAGCAGTATTAAAAGAGTAAATAGTGGTTTTGTGTAATGTCCATAAATATACCAAAGTTGAAAAAAAAAAAATGTGACGAGCGAACCAAAACCTGGCTTTATGGATGTGTTAAATTATGTTCATGAACCGAATCTACAGACGGTTAGGCTCAAGCGGTAAAACATACTACTGGAAATTGTATTCATTGGTATGTTTAATATTATTTTACCTGCGAAAAGAGAATAATTATATGGGCGACTTTTAATACAATTTTGCATTTGCTTGCTAATTATTTGCATATTTCTTTGCGTGCTGCACGCGACGTGAGTCGCTGTTGCAAAGCAAACGAAGGCAGAAGCACCTGCAGGAGCAGGTGCGAGAGTGGGAGCGGGAGCTGGTATAGGGAACAGTGGTAGGACCTGGAGCTGTCGCTAATTTGAAAGCTTTTTGCAGAAGACAAATGCAAATGTCAAGGATGTTGCGCAGCGCTGCTAACTTTTTCATTTTGCATTCGGCTTGGTTTGCAGTTGTCATTTTACGTTGCGCAAATGTCAAACTTATCGACGCTAAGCCACGTGCCCGGACGAGCAGCTAGCACGGAGCACACACTTCTGCAGGAGGTGCATTGTGTGGCCAGGATGACGTCTCTGCCTTGCTTACCAACCTCCCCCCCTCCACCCATTTTGTACCATCGTTGCGTGTTGCGTTGTGTGGCACGCCAATGTTGCACGTTCAAATTAACTTTAATGAACTCAGTTTAGTTGCAAATGAGTTACAAAACTCGAAAACACATCGAGACGTGTTTAGTGCGCAACGAACATCGTGCCACGTGCGTGTTGCATAAAAAAAATCCGAAGTCTGCAAGGGCTGTATTCGGCTTGTGTCCTGGGTTCTGTGACTGCCTTAATTTGTATTTGTATTTTTTTTTTTTATCAATTTGTAAATTGCCGTGTAACAATTGTAGGTAACAGTTGTCAGTGTGGGAAAGCAAAATTTTACACAATGAAAACCTGCGTGAAATAAAATAAAATAAGACTGAATATCTGAAATAAGGAGGATAACCCTATTACCAGCTGCTGCTGCTTTCTTTTCTTTAGTATTGCTAATATATGCTACAAAAAATTGGGAATATTCTACTGATAAATTCATTTTATTTTGTTTTTTTTGAAAAGTAAATAATCCTATTTTACATGGGGTATGCAATATGTTCTATATTTACATATTTTTTTTGATGCCCCTATTATATGTTTAGTGTGTTCAGTGTTCACTCGCAAATAAATAGGCATTTGAGTCAGAGAAGATTTTAATTTAAAAATTTTTTTTTTTTTTTTTAATTTTTTCTTCTTTTCTGTGTACTACTATGGTTTCCAAAAAAATTTTTGTTTACCTTTTTTTATATAAGTGAAATAGTTGAGACTTTGCTTACCTAGGGTTGTTCGAAAGTATTTAAATCTGCCCAGGAACTTTATATTTACTTTTGAGCTGGCGAAGATGTCTTCTTTTAAAGTATAAAAAAGGGTCGATTAGTTATTGACTTGGAGTAACGACCCCTAGCAGTTACCTTCTATTATTTGTGCTCTTTTAAATTAATAATTATTAATAATAAACTGGTGCTTGTAACTTGAGTTGAGTTTTGTCACAACTTGATCAACTAGTAGTGCGGTGGTGCAGTATAAAATGGAGATCAAATTAATATTTCTAATTACTCGCATTTTCTGTCAAGTATATATATACATACACACATAAATATACATATATTTAATACTTAACGTCATTAACATTAACACAATATGAACTGTTAACCTAGGTCAGTTTTTGTCTAATATAAAACTAACATACCATAAACACATTAAAAACATTTATGTT
Source organism: Drosophila colorata (assembly GCA_035041545.1). NCBI lineage: Eukaryota > Metazoa > Arthropoda > Insecta > Diptera > Drosophilidae > Drosophila > Drosophila colorata. The sequence goes on from JAWNLD010000233.1 coordinate 2,144,947, forward strand.
AACATAAGAAGTGTTAATCATATTCACCAACCGCAGCGGTTTCGTATGCACTTTGCGGCACAGACTTCTGTTATACTCGTTCAGTTTCAATTAGGAATTCTATATTGTTTCTTATTGGATAGGTTCGGTTATTAGATAACTGAACGTGCATTTCGTCAAAAATGAAATGGTTGGAAATGGGTAAAAAGGGTATAATGGTTTTGTGCAAATGTATGTAACAGGCAGAAGGAAGCATCTCCGACCCTATAAAGTATATATATTTTTAATCAGGACGACGAGTTGAGTCGATTTAGCCATTTCCGTCTGTCCGTCCGTCCGTCCGTCTGTATGAACGCAGCGATCTCGGAAACTACAAAAGCTAGAATCCTAAACTTTTTGACTAAAGATTCTCCTAATCCATACGCAGTAGAAGTTTATCATTTTTTTTTCGATATCGGTAAAAATCGATTTAAAGACTTAGTTTTCTTGGCATATCTCGGAGATTATAAGAGCTAGAGCCATACAATTCAGTTTATTATATGCTCGTAAGTAATACGCAGATTATGAATATTTCTGATTTTGGATACCTCCCCCTATTCGCCCCGCATATCAAACGCAAATCAAATAATACAGACTTGCGCTTTGGTTTGTACTTAGGGTATCTCCTAGTCGGGGGCACTCGACTAGGGCCATCTTACTTGTTTTTTATTTCTGTTTGCCGATATTTAATTTTTTATTTTATTTTCAGCTTTTAATAAATTTTATTGTTATGATATACTAGGTCGAGCGTAAAAAATAATTTCCACCATTAGTTTTAAATAATTATTTGTTGTTTATATTTAAAAAAGTTTGCTTTGTCATACTCTTTTCTACGCAAATTCTGAAAATGCATTGCTGAAAAAAAGTAATATGTGCTCAGCGATCTACAATAGTAAAATTGAAATTTATGCCTTCGGCTATGCATGAAAATTGCAAAATATTTAAATAAAATGCTGCAAAAGTTTTGCGAATCGTGTCAAAAGTCAAATTTCATGTTAGTGACAGTTGGAAGATTGCAAAAATTTTCATGTTAGCGAAAGGTTAAGGCGTCTGTAGGAAAACTTTGCAGCGAAAGTTCACACGGCACGAAGAACAACAAAAATGCCAACTGTCTGTCTGCCTGAGTGCCACGCCCCTCGCGCCTTTGTTACGTAAAAATGTGCTAATACTTGGCATAGACTTTCACTAAGCCAATGCTGCTTTTTAGCATCTAAAACTGTTGTTGTCGGAATTGTTGTCGTCGTCTTCGTTGTTGTTGATATAGGCCTAGGCAATTTGGTGTTTTTGTTACTCTGACAGTTATGCTTATTTATAGGCGTGTTATTTTGAAGGCACTGCCAACGACTACGGCATTTTTAAGCCAACACAATTTATTGGCTGGCTGTGTGCCGATTAGCCGAATATTGAGATTATGGACGGATCGAAAGCCGTTTCAATTTGCGGCTTATTACCCGCTGAGAAAGGCTTAGGCGCGTCTATCTCGATAATTGAGACTGTCAATTGCAGTTGGCAGCAAAGGAGAAATCGGGCTCTCGTTTGGGGTTCACTGAACCGATTTCAGATGCCTGCGGGTTGCGGCCTGCGGCGTCGTCACGGGCGATCAGCCAAAATAAAGAATCGCCGCGAAAACCAAACAAATTGAAATAACACCAGAAAACTGCGAGTCTGCCTCGTGTTTGGCCAAAAGTGTGTGAGCTGCCAAAAAGTGTGAAAACCGCAGCAGCAGCAGCGACAACGTTGGCCAATTGTAACCGTTGTGTGTGGCCGCCGAAAAACTGACTAAATGACTAAATGACTGCCTGACTGACATACATAAATGGCTGGGCGACTTTTCGTGTCTCTCTGGCGCTGTTGCGGTTTTTGTGGCCACCATTTGTGCACGTCAATTGATTTATTTCAACAATAAACAAGCAGCCGAAGAAACCACTACAATTATGCACAGCCGCATCCGGAAAGTATGCAACACAATTTAATAAGAAACCACAAAATGCAGAACAAATGCGTTACATTTATTGACTTATTAGAGCAGGTTTTCAGTTATGATTTAAAATCAATTTAGAAACATTACAAATAAAAGGATTTATAAACGGAGGTCAGATAAAAATGCCAAGGAGAGTTAGACTTGAGTTTATTCCTAAAAAAAATGTAGTTGGGTTGGATTGGTATACTGGTATATTTCTGTCTGTCTTGCTTCAGTAGTCTGAGCAGTATAGATGATTGATAAAAGCATATTTATTAATTTGTAGGGTCACATATGCCTACTGTTACATACATTTTCAAGCGTATATGCTGGGTAAATGGTATGCTAACTAAGAATTCTTCAGTTAAAGTTAATTTAAATAAAATGAATATTGATATATTTTGTAAGAAAAAAATTATGAAATAAGAAAATAGATATTTAATAATAATATAATAAGAATTATATAACAATAAATATTATAATATTTATATTAACGATAATCATAATATCAATGATATTATATACACCAAATTTGTGTAAAAAAAAGTAGATTTGTTCCATAACTAAAAAAGCAACTTAAAAGTAGAATAAACAATATTTAAAAACTGTTGTAACTATTACACACTTTAATTCATTAAATATTTTATAAAGAAACACTATGATTTGGAAAAATAGAAAAAGATTAGAATTTCATTAAAATAAATGTAGTTAAATATAACGAAACGTAAACATAACGATATTTTATTTTATAAGCTCCAATAACACTGCTATTACTAGAATTATATTGTCCACAATTTTGGGAAATGATTTCTCTATTATTATCTCTTTTTTCGATTGTTCATAATTCAATATAATGGATAATGCAAAAAAAAAATATATTCATTTGTGAGGGTTTAAAAATAAATTCATAGACATTAACACTCATAGAATGTTTAAAATAGTTTTAAAACAAAATAATTCGTCAAAAAATTAAAAAAAAAGTAGAATAAACAAAAAGATTTTCAAGATAAGTAATAATTTTATAATAATAATATTCGTAATAATAATACTAATATTAATTATATTATGTATGTGTATGATATAATATGAATTTATTAGTAACAATAATAATAATGATAAAAGTAAAAAAAATACTTAATAAATATCAATAAGCCTCAAGCAATATACGCAATGTAGATTGCACTTTTATTATCTTGTAATCAGATAATTAAATATTTTCACAATGCAGCCCAATTTATTTAAAAAATTGTCATTCATATATTCATATATATTCAGACTCGAAGGTTATTGGGTCAACGTCGCACAACAGAGCCGAAGAAATGAGTAAAAGCAAATAGTTCTCGATAAGACGGCGTTGAACTTGAAATATTGGCAAACTGTTTTAGTTATTTCGGCCGAAGTTTGTTGACTCGCAGATAAGGTCACTGATAAGCGGAACTTATGTCAGTCTATAAAAGCTATGAAATGATGTGCAGGTAGACACAGTAACAACACACTCCAACCCGGAAAGATGATTCTGGCGGCATTTGTTTGGACTTTTTTAGTGCTTGCTGGTGACAGCAATGCCACGCCTCAATATGATGGACGTATTGTGGGCGGCCAAGTGACGGATATACGCGACTTTCCCTACCAAGCGTCTATACAGCTGCAAGGCCAGCACATCTGTGGTGGTGCCATTATTGGGGATTACTTTATACTAACCGCTGCCCATTGCTTTGAGGAGCCGTGGGATGTGCTCGATTACAGCGTTCGCCTGGGCGCCACGGAGCACGCAGCTGGCGGCGAGTTGCTCAGTCTACGCCATATCATACGCCATGGAGCCTACAATAGCCAGAGCCACGACAACGACCTGGCCCTGTTGCTGCTCAATGCGCGACTCAACTTCACAGATAAGCTGCAGGCGGTGGTACTGGCCGACGCAGAGGATGTACTCTCGCTCGAGACGCGGCTTTATGTTAGCGGCTGGGGCTTGCAGAGCGAGGGAGGTGAGGAGGGCGTGTCGCCAGTGTTGCGCTACGTGGATGTGGCGCATGTGGAGCCGAACACTTGTCGCCACGCGTATCGCAAGGTGCTGCCCGTTACCCAGCGCATGCTCTGCGCCGCCCGCGAGGGTCGTGACAGTTGCCAAGGTGACTCAGGTGGTCCGCTGGTCGGCTATCAGCCGGACAACACTCGGGGCAAGCTGTATGGCATTGTCTCCTGGGGCCTGGGCTGTGCGCAACAAGAGTTTCCGGGCGTTTATACGAGCGTGGCGGCCTTCAGGAACTGGATTGACGCTCAGGTGGGCGCTTGGGGCTGGAATAGCCTGCTCGCCGGTTGGAGTGGACTGCAAAGATTAAGTTAGAAAGTTAAAATTCTACAATATATATTTTGTTTTTGTTAATATGTTAAAAAAAAAAAATAATCAACTTACTGTTCTTTTAAATGGGCTTAGAGTAAAATAAATACTAGATAATATAGATTTTGAAAGAGATATAGCAAAAATATTTTAGCATGTACTAATAATTGATAATTGATTATGCACTTACATTTAACTCTAGAATTTTATAGCATCACGAAAAAATATCAATACTTTTTAAACATATTAGATTTTATAAGAACAAATCAATATACAACATATTTTAATTTTTTTATATTCTTTTATTTGTAATTAAATGTAAAATCCGATTTAATATAAATACATATTAGATAATATAACAATATATTTTTATTAAATTATATTTTATTATTTTAAATTAAATGTAATAAGCCACATAAAAAAAAAAAACGATTCTTAAAGTATCAATAAATTTTATGTTGGAGTTTTATTTAATTTAAACTTTAATAGATATGTATTTGTATGAACAAAAATTTACATTATATTTTGCGTTATAGATATCAGGGTAACACCATAAAAAAATAAAAAATAAGCAGAATTAAATAGTAATATTATTGAATAAAAATATAACCAATAATAATTTATAAGAAAGTATAATTTATATATATGAATATCATAACATATACAAGGATTTACCATAAGCAAGTTATTAAATATATATATAAATAATGATTAAAATTTTATCAAATACAAGAAAAAGTTCTTATACAAATATTTATATATATACAAATTGTAAATGATTTGTACCACAAGAATTTATATATATTTATTTTAATTCAAGGCTTAAATTAATTTCACAGGCTTACCATAAATATGCGCAGTTGTAAATTGTTAAGGTGGATTTGTATTATCGTCATCAAGTTGTTTGCAGATTGCCCACTTAAGTTTTAATCACAAAAATGCTGCAGCTTCGTTTTACGTTTAACAATTAAGCTGGTAAGGCTATTAGGTCAGCCTCGGGGAAGACAGAGGGTCAGGGCTCTGGCGCATAATTCAAAATGTAGCTCAAAATGTGAGAGTAGAGCTCGAAACTAATTCGGATTCAATGAATATGTTAACATCTTGGCTGCCACAGAGTCTGGCAAATAAATCGTTGCCCACATGCAGGCGCAAATATCAAAATGCAAGGCCAGCACAAACACACACACACGCTCGAATATACATGTGTGTGTGAACATACACTATATATAAACTTAAGCAAACTGTGTTGTATTTCATTATGAGATAAAACAAGCTGTACTACAACAACAACTTATTAGTTTAGACAAAAATAAATTGCATAAATATTTAAGGAAGGCAACATGGCCAAAACGTGGCTGCATATGGCCAGCATCTGGACGTGTACCTTACGGTCAGCAGTAGCAGTACGAGGCCAACAAGTCACAGTCTGGGGCGTGGGGTCGGCACGTAGATGCTTGGCCAGTGCATCCCACAGATACAAATACATTTCACAGATTTTAATTTGTTTTGCCGTTAAGCAAACTGTGTAAGTGTCTGGCCGGACGATAAGGCACACATCTTGCTAATTGTTTCATTTTGCCTGGCAGTCAGCAAACATTTCAGACTATATTTCATTTACGTTGCTGCAAATGCGTATTTTCAGAAATTTCAATTTGCTGCTGCTGCTGCTGTCATATTGAGGCTGCTGTCTGCACTCAATATGCTAATTGCAGACCAGCAATTAATTAAACATGCCAGCTCAAAGAAGTTAATAAACCCAACGACATTCAAAGCAAATTACGATTGCAATAAGAAACCGACGCGAAGTCAAATATCAAAAGGGCGTTTTTTCCATTTCGCAATATGTCAATGCATCATGCATTATGCAGATACACACAGACTCACACGAATATATATGTACATATGACAAAAACAAGGAAAAGCGATACTTTCCAATATTGTGTTTGAAAACCATTGCGCTTGGTTTTTATTATCGTAGTTATTGGCGGAAATACGCATCAGCTTTCCTTACCAGTTTTTATACCACATAATCGTAGCAAAAAAGATCTTATAAATTTCACGAAATTTGACATATTAATTATAAAGTATTTTAAAGGCCTATTATGGCTTCGATAAAGCACAGAAATAATATGATAAGAAAGTTTATAAACATTTGATATAAACATTATTTTATAATAATATTAATTTATTTATATAAAACATAATGTCACGTTTTTAGTTTTTATTTATTTCAATTTTGTTAACAATATATTTATGTTGTTAAAGAAATATATAACATACATAACAATAATAAATACATAAGTATGCATACAGGGTATCTGGTAGTGTCCGTTCAGTAGCTAGGTCGCCGCGATTTATGCTTGCCACACCAATAGACTTGCAAATATGATCAATATGCGCTGTAAATATGCGAAGCGTGTAAAATATGTGAAATTCATGCGAACCGGGCGCATAATGCGGCCCCAAGCCGACAACAACCATAAGGGGCCTCGCGAAAATGGCCCTGGCTTGACATGTAACAACAGAGGAATATGCGGAACAAAAATAAGTAATAAGCTCCAGTCAAGAATGCTCGACTGAATGATACCTCTTAGCTATTAGGAATATTTACATTTTTTTTAATACTAATGCCCCTTAGCTAAATTTTAACCTTGACAATATACAAGCGCGCGACTGAATGATACCTCTTAGCTATAACGAGTATATTTTTTAATACCTAGTTAAATTTCAAACTTGAATATGCATGATAAATTCGTATTTATGTAGAAATAAAATGAAAAAAAGATATAATATATGTAATTTAATTAAAGCCAGTTTTATTTCTCTCATTTGCAATTTTCCATTTTGCCTTAAGCCACAAACAAAAAGTTGTATCCTTCATAGGGTTCTAAGTATTTTATGACCGTAGTGGTGGACTTCCCAAGTTTTTGAGTTTTTTTGCTTACTCAGTTTTTTGTACAGTATTGATAACGAGTTTGAAGTTGTTCGGACGATAATTAGACTTTTGCCCAAGCAACCTAAGTCGATGATCACCAATCAGTCGGACAGGAAAAACGGATATATGTATATAACACAAATAATAACAATTTAAGAAATGTCCGTGTTTGTTTAAAAAGCCTTGCAATCCATTTAGTTATTTTGCAGGGTATTAAAATTGAATCATACCGAAAATCAAAAACATCATTTGACATGCATTTGCTTTTCCATTTCGTACCCTTTAAAAGAATGGAAATATTTTCCACCGCTTGTTACATGTATTTATTCATTTTATGGTTATAGGGTATATGGAATGACACAAAACTCATTCCTATTAATGAGCTGGGATCTTGTTTGTTTCGCGAACCTTTTACCAAAATATTGTGCTTAAATTTAATGAACTTTTAACGAAATGAAGTAAAAAATGTAGCCATTGAATCCCTTATCAAGTGGTTCGAATACGTGACGCTTTGGCACACCCACATGCGCAAAGTTTCTCCACCGCATTTCCCTTGGGGTCAGCTTTTTGACGAACATTTTTAGCTTTGCTATGATTCCATTTTATTATACCCTGAACCCATTGAAAATGGGTAAAAAGGGTATAATGATTTTGTGCAAAGGTGTGTAACAGGCAGAAGGAAGCATCTCCGACCCCATAAAGTATATATATTCTTGATCAGGACGACGAACTGAGTTGAATTAGCCAGACGAACGTCTGTCCGTCCGTCCGTCTGTCCGGATGTCAGTCTGTCCGTCCGTCCGTCTGTATGAACGCAGCGATCTCGGAAACTAGAAAAGCTAAAGACCTAAACTAAACGACTATAGATTCTCCTAATCCATACGCAGTACAAGTTTATCATTTTTCGATATCTTGCTCCGTTTCATTGTTATCGATAAAAATCGATTTTAAGACTAGGTTTTCTTGGCATATCTCGGAGACTATAAGAGCTAGAGCCATTTAATTTAGTTTATTATGTGCTCGTAAATGATATGCAGATTATAAATATTTCGGATTTTGCATACCTCCCCCCATTCGTCTCCATATAAAAAAATGCAAATCAAAAACTACAGACTTGCGCTTTGGTTTGTACATAGATTTGGATGCTCTTATTAAACACTGAAAGTTTCATTGCGATCATACTCTTAGTTTAGAAGTTATTCAAGAATTTATTTTCCATAGTGGGGCCAAGCGCAGCCGATGTGTAAAGTGCGCAGATAAGTTAGTGCATTTGTGTGTGTGTGTGTATGTATGTGTGACTTTGTGAATGTGTGTATGAATGCAAAGGGCTTTAAACGTATGTAACGACAGCTCGCCGCTGGGTTCGGGGTATCTCCTAGTCGGGGACGCTCGACTAGAGCCATCTTACTTGATTATTTATATTTTTACGGGATATATGCAATATATAGTTATAGCAATATAACTTTTGCACAGTTGCCAGTTATAAACAAATGAAAATTAAGACGGCACCGACTTGCCAAAGCTTTAAAGATTTTAAGGAACTGCCAGTTGGGCATTGAAGTCTTGATATACCACCTGAAATTTTTAGTTGCCATTACTTTTGCTATTTCTTTTCCTATATGGGTTGCCTGGCAGCCACATATTGTGGATGCCACTTGGTGTGGGCTTCCCTTTTGCTAAATATCTTTAAGATGCTTAGCGCTATTTCCTTTGCTTGTTTGTTACGGCAAATTTCGTACATTTGAGCGATTTTCAAGTGGAAAAGTGGAAAATTCGTAACATATTTCTGTCATTGATTGACAATGAGATGGAAAATTGTGGTAAGCATAAATTCTGATTAAATTTGTACGATTTCATTGCACAAAAGCCATAAAGAATATAAATTGATGTACAAAGTATTTGAAGTATTGCTAAAAATCTGTTCATATACCCAGCATAAAGCTGGATGTATTTTCTTGATCACTATTAACAGCTGAGTAAATTTAGCCATGTCCACCTGTAATGTTCTATGCAAACCAGTCCCTCAACTTTAAAGCCATTTTCAGAAACCCCTGTTGCATTCAGGATATATATTGAAATTCCATTTATTTAAAAACACCAAACAAAATCACAATAAAATAAAAAGTTGGGAAGATTTTAAGAGGTATGATTCAGGAAGAAATTAAATTAATGTTAACTATAAATTAAAATAAGGTATTCGAAAGCATGCCCTGTTTTTTTGATTCAAGACACTTTTTAGGCCACATCGCTTTTGTGAACTGATTAAATATTGACTTGATGCCCACTTGATTGAATCTGATTGAAAAGGTTTGCATTTAATGTTTATCGTGCCTTTCTTTAGACTCTACTCATGTTGGTCATGTTATTCCAGTTCCCTAGCTGCAAAATGTAATTTAACAAGCGATTAATTGAGCGTAAGCACAAAAGAGGGCAGTCCTGCGTTTCTTTTTCTTATTGACTTAACTAAGCTGTAATAACTGTTATTTGTATTTATGGGGCATACGCTGCGTATTCGAAATGCGACATACTTTATGTTTTGTATTTGGCTGCGGTCACACATGACGTATGTGCGATTTTCGTAAATATTTTGCCGGTCTTTAGTCCCATAATTGCTACAGTTAATTGCGTGTAATTGAGAACGCTTTTAGGCAAGACGCGTCATAAAACACGCGTCGGCCAACCTCAGAGCATAAATCTTTGGCAGGCGGGAGTTAATTGCGGGGTGGTAACATCAATTACACCCCAAAAAACGGCGCAAAGTCTTGACACATAAATTATGCAGGCATTTTTTATACTCGCTCACAAACTGAAAAGAGTGTATTGGGTTTGCGCGTTGTCCGTGTTGCTGTCCATCCATCTTTCTGTCCACATGAACGCAACTTTTTGCCACTATCGAAATTTTGAATATATAAACTTGTATACCTGCGTCAGATAAAGTGTTATGATTTTTTGGCAACGTTAAGTTAGGTTGTAAAAAAAATGCAAATATCGATATTTTGCTAAAAAAATTATTAATAATTAAGATAGTTTTCGACTGTTTTAGGCTGTTTATACCCTGAGCCCTTGAAAAGGATATAATGGCTTTGTGCAAATGTATGTAACAGACAGAAGGAGGCATCTCCGACCCCATATGTATATTCTTGATCAGCATCACTAGCCGAATCGATCAAGCCATGTCCGTCTGTCTGACCGTCCGTCCGTCTGTATAAACGCGTCGATCGCGGAAACTAAAAGAGCTAGAGACTTCAAGAGAGACTTTTCGGCTATAGCCTTGTCCATGGCATGCGCAGATCAAGTTTATTTCAAATGATCGATGACCCGCACCGTTTTCCTAAAATCGTTAAAAATCTACAACAACCTCTAATTCATTCAGCTTATTTCGTAGATTATGTGGCTTAGAGACACAAAATTTGGTTCGAATGAATATTTATATGTACTATACCATATATATATTAATCAAAATCGGTTAAGAATCACAGGAGTTATTAAAGAAATCGTGTGGTAAAATTTGATCAATTTGACAATCCAATTGGCAGCAAGTGCTGCAATAAGAGCTAGGGATTGAAGTTTAGTTTTATAAGTTTGTGTGTACCATATGCAGATTAAGGCTGTTAAAATGATCGATAACCCGCCCCGTTTTCTTACCATCGATATTTAGCGTTTTTTTTGATCCGGTTTTTTGAGCATATCTCAAAAACTATAAGAGCTAGATAAGAATACGCAGATAACAGATATTTCGAGCTTTGAATACCTACCCCCATTCGGCCCCCATATCAAAAAAACGCAAATCTAATACTACAGGCTTGCGCTTTAGTTTGTACATAGATTTGGATGCTCTTATTAAAAATTCATAACGATCATCCTCTTAGTTTAGAAGTTATTCAAGAATTCATTTTCTATAGTGGGCCAAGCGCAGCCGATGTGTAAAGTGCGCAGCTTGCTACGTACGTTTGTGTGTGTGTGTGTGTATGTATGTGTGACTTTGTGAATGTGTGTATGAATGCAAAGAGCTTTAAATGTATGTAACGACAGCTCGCCGCTGGGTTCAGGGTATCTCCTAGTCGGGGACACCCGACTAGAGCCATCTTACTAGTTTTATACTGTAAACGAGTATTGTACAGCCAGTTACACCCGACTGCAGACTTTTTTACTTGTTCTTTTTCGTGCCGTGCCACTGAGCTTGACATGGCAACAGCACGCACACAATAAAATCAGCGAGAGTTTATTTTAAAATGCGTGTTCATTATGCCATAAACGTGAGAAAGGAAGCGCGATAGAAGGAGGAGTGGAAAAGTGTTGAAAAGCGCGGCATAGTGTCAGTATTAAGGATGAAATTAATTACAACGCTTACTTAAGTTAAATATTTGTGCACAGAGACTCCCACACGCTCAGGAAGAAGTTCCCAGGCAAAAGTTGCCAACTGACAAAGTCAAATTTTCAGCGCCTTTTGGACTGGTTGGTTGGGTGTTACCGGGCGCTCTTTTGGCTTCATTTTACATGCCCACAGCGAGCTGAAGTAAGCCCAGGCACTTTGTCAGCGTTAAGGCAACGCGAAACTGAGCAACTCGCCCAAAAATAGAGTAAAGTTTCTCTTTTATTTGGTGTTTCTGCGTTTTTGGTTTTGTTTTGGTTTTTGTTGCTTTAAGCGCCACTTGAACATTTCATTTGTCATCCTTTTTGCTGGGCTGCGCTGTTACCTGCAAATGCCACGCCCATGCAACGACCCATCTCTGCACCGCCCCCCTCACTCGCCCCCTGCACGCATATGTTGCGCCGCATTTTGACTGATTGCACAGGAAAAGCAGAGCTGGCAACACGGCGAACGCTCGCAGCGCTGGGCGCCCAAGAAGTTGGAATCGTGGGTGGGGATGGAAAAAAATATGTACATATAGAATGGAGCAGCGAGTGACAGGCAGCGCTAACGGTAACGCTAACGGTAAAGTGTTGCAAATAGCTTTTTTGCGTTTTTGAATAATTTATAAGATGTGTTTACTCTTGAAACCAAGTGACTAAGTGTTGCCACGCTTGGCAGGAACCAGCCCCCCGCCGCCCAACAGCCTGAGCACAGCTGGTCAAAGCACTGAGCTCCAAGCTCGGCTCTTGGGAGGCTGGCAAATGAAACACGATAATTTACTTAGCTGCAATGTGGCGGGCATAAGGTGGCACTAAGATTTTCCTCTTACCAACCTTATGCAAACACAAAATGTCAAACTGGCTAATTTGACTGGACAACAGATGCTGCGGAAGAACGACGGCCTAAGTTGGCAAATTCAAATATGCCGTGAATAATTTAAGAGATTGTACTTAAGTCGAAAAAAAAGTTTGCGGAAGTAAATGGGAAATTGTTGTTGTATTATATTTTCCAATACTAAACAGTCGTTTAAAAATCAGGAATATTTTAAAAACATTGATGTCGACTAATTCGATACACATATACTTCTTTTTACAAAAGACAAAATTCATGAAGCCAATAGTACATTGTATTAAATGTTCTATGAACATTTTTTATTTTTTAAATGTATGTTAATTTTACATAATTAAGAAAATAAACGTTTACTTAAAACAATAATTTACATTCTTAAATTATGCATAATGCGATTTGAATACACGTAAAAGATTATGTAAATTGTAAGAGTTGTATTTCAGAATTTCGAGATAGGAAACATTAATTCTATGTTCAGATTATGAAACTTGCACCTTCGCAGAGCGTTTCAAACGTTACGAAACTACAAAATATTTATTACAAGAATTTGCAATAATAATTCTCTATATTGAGAACTTTATTTATGAATTTCGGATTTCTATTTCCATTTACAAAGTTTGTTTTTTAATTTCATCACAACATTTTAAATTTTTCTTTCAGTGTATTTTGTGGCAGCTGTTAGATCCGAACGAGTGCCAATACAGAATATATTGCTTTTTTTTTAAAGTGCAATAAACCTTTAAGAGAACGCGGCATAAATATATAATTTAGTTCATTTTTGATCTTAAATATTTAACTGTTGGCAGCGACTTCTGTTTGTTATCACATCATTTGGTGTTGTTGTTCTTGTTGCAACACCCAGCAACGTCCAGCTACTAATTGTGCTCATTATCTGCTAAATGTTGGCAAATTTATGTGACGCACGCAGTTGGGCCAACAACTGATTTGATTACCCGTACGTGTTGCCAGTGGCGAACGGAGTCGGAGCCAATTCCGAGACGCCTTTTTAAGTTACCTGCACATGGCTAAAAAAGAAAAGCGCAACTCATAAAACATGTAAACTGCTAAAAAGCTCACATACAAGGCCAGAACTTGAATGGCCCTGCTTTACACTTCCCCGTCTCTGACGCTGTTTGGCGACTCATTAAAAATTCGTAGAGCGTTCTACTAAATGTTCATGTTTTGCATAAAAATTCAGTAAAAGGACTTTGCCACAATGTGATGAGCTCTAGCTATTTTTTCATGTTAAATGGAGTGGGTGTACACATGTGCGCGCTTGTGTGTGTGTGCCTGTGCATTTCTGTGTGGAAATGTTGGGATTGTATTTTCAATTGGTGGGCTGAGTGGAGTAAAATGATAATTAGCTCGTCTACGCCTCGAGATGAACCGCAAATTAAATTTGGTTTTACATACATGTTTACTACTTATGCTTCCTTGAATTTTAATAGTCCTTAAATTGGTTCGACGGCACATTTGACATATGCCTGACATTTGACAAATTTTAAAATTTGTGTCAGATGTGCGCTTGAGTTGTTTTTTCAAAAACACAATTCGCTGATAAAATACTTTAACAACATGACACGATATTTACAACTTTTGTTTTTAATGTGATAAAATAGCTTAAGTGAAGAAAGTAAAAAGGTTTTGAAAAAAAATTGGTTGGAAGCAACAACATTTTTTTTAAATAATGAACCGAATTTTCTCCCTTTTATCTTGTGAATATTTATTATGTGAACATTAAATTATAATGTATTTGTGTTTTTATCCGCATATTTATGTCGACTTGTGCACATTCATATCAAATTTGCTTATAGATATTTTATACTTATATTGCTTAGCTATATAAGTGTACTTGTTTAATGCTAATTAACAAGCGTCCTTTAAGACTTTCTGCATATTATATATTGTATATATCATATCATATATCACATATTCGTACTTTACTTTTTCCATTTACTCTGTTAATCCACTCTAAGCACTCTAAGAAAATGTTTCAATGTATACTTGAAGTAGTTCAGAGTAATTGCGGCTATTTTGAGACACATTAAATATCACGTATACGCAAAGAAATCGTATTTGCTTTAAACTAATCAAATAATTTGTCAAAAGCAAGAACATAAATAGCAATATCAATATAAATCAAATCAAAACCACAAAAATGGCCAACGATATTAGAGTTTTAGTAGCTCAACGAGTGCGCAAAGGACTAAGCAGGAAATGCTATCGAACGTCACGTAATCACACGCACACATACACATACCTACATATATAAATACACACGTCTATAACACACACACACACGCAATGCACACACACGCTATGCTTGTTGCAGAAAACGTAAAATTTCATTTCAATGCTTATCATTTTTGCGGTTTTTGTATTCTTTTGAACAATTTTTGTTTTTGAGCATGTTTGTGTGTGTGTGTCCCACGCCGGGTCTAGATGGTCAGCGCATACAAATGCAAAGCGGAAATAACATGAGGGATAAATCAGGAAATTGCTAAACATCAAATAAAGCTGATAACGTAACTTCCCTGTGTGACATATATACTAAGTATACAATATATATATAGAGAAATATAGAACGCCCCACTTGGCTGTGGACGTTGCTGATGTCAACAATTCAAAATCATTGCAGTGATGACGAGGCAAACAGCTGGCGGAACAAAAGTGCTGCGCACCGAAAAATTCAATTTTGCAATATGACATCCGGCGGGCACATACACGCACACACGCACGCTCATACGCACACACACATATACATGCATCTGCACTTACTGAGAGGCACACAGCGTATACTTAACGCAGCTGCGCTTGAGTCAACATATATCGACATTGATATGCCAGCCATTATTACAGCTATTCTAACTGTTACTATTACAGCCATCGGCAGGCCATCGGCCATTGCAGCCCTGCGGTTTTGCGGGTGCAGCATTTGCTGGCACTTGTGTGATCGCTTGCGCAACCAATAAAAGTGTTTTCAGAGATCTCCTTGTCGCTAATTATAATTAGTTGCAGTCAAACATATTATCGGTAGTGAGGAGCTTAAAAAGCGAGTAAATTGGTTGATTTTTATGAATTGCGAATTAATAAATTCTTTTTTTTCTGTCCACGGAATTTAGAAATAAATTTAATCTGTTATATCTAATGAAAAGTATTTACTCTATTTCTAGTCCTGATATTACCGAATAAGAAAACTGTCAGCTGTCAAAAATATTTATTTTATAAATTTCAGCAAAATGTTAAATATAAATAATAAATTTCAATAAAATCAAAAATGTCTGAAAACAAGTTTCGCACATGAACAACATGTCATGATTGCCATCAAACATTTTTAAATTTGTTGATTAAAAAGATCGTATTAGCCAATATCGTACAGTTGTTCCATAGATATTAGTACTCTCATCATTCACATTTACATAGTCCTCGAATTCCTATATATACTCGTCTCCCTTTATAAACACACAAAATGATAACTTTTCGTTACTTAAATGGGGCTTGAGCTGTGGCGTTTTAGCAACTTCAAGTGGAAAGCTTTGCATAAAACACGGCGCACATTTTAGGCACTTACCGCAGCAGCGCGTTGTCGGCCTTTCCTCTCACTCACACACACCCACACACTCACACACACAATTACTTTTACATACACTAGCCCAAAAATAAGCGAGCAGGCGAACGAAAATATAATTACACTTAATTAAGTGCAAAAAATTTCTACAATGCTATTAAAATGTGCTTCAAAATGGCTTTGGTTTTTTGGTTTAATGTGTGCGTGGATGTGTGTGTGTGTGCGTACATTGTTTAAAAGTGGTGTGGTCCTTGTGTTTGTATGAGTGAGTTCCAAAATGTACTTTGCATTTATTAGAACATTTCTGCGGCACAACCATAAAAATGCTTTGTTCTACATTAGGTTTTTGAGAAAAAGTTGCAATAGCCCACACACACATATACACCCATACACACATATACACACATATATTTTAAAATAGAATATATAGAACTTACAGTCAAACATTAATTACCTTTTAAACAATATAACAACTTTACTATTTAAATAGGCGAATCTGCAATACTAAGAGTATCGGAAAGATATCTAATATATTTATTTTCGTTAAATATTTTTCAAAAATTATTCACTTTGATAACAAATACTTTATTATCAAAGCATTGTAAAATCATTGCCCATTCTTGTTTAATTGGATATAGACACAATAAATTTATTCACGACTTAAGTTTAAGATTATTAACTTTAACTTTTGGACAATTTTCTAATTTCTGTTTACTGTCTGCGCCATAAATTTACCAAATGTTTTTCTGCGGCTTGCGTTTTGGCGAAACGCAGCACATTACAAACATCAAATTAAATTTTCTGGCGGCAGCACAGTATTTTCAGCGTCTTTTGGTACGCAAATAGTAAATACGTTTATGGCGTTGTGTGCTGAATTACCTCTAAAAAACGTTAGATAACTTGGTGAAAACAATAAGAAGCATTAAAAAATTTTATTATTGCCACGGCAAGAACTTTATGACTCCCATACCAACTGGGCTGTCTAGCGCACCTAATTCTCCCACTCTCGAACTGTCGCTACTTATACTCAATGGTATATTTAGATGGAGTATGACAGTCTGGTATATTATATATACAATATTAACTGTTAAACTTGTTGGGTTATGTTGTTCTTATATTTATGGCTTATTAATTGTTTTTTCTAAGAATTCCAGAATAAAAATATATATTTGATAAAATATATATTAAAAATAAAAATTATAAAAATTGTGAATAATATAATTCATTATTTTTATATTATTTAAAGTTTTTGTTTTTGATCTATTAAAATTTTAAAATGTGTTTAGTTTTAATTTAAGGAGTGTCTAATGGTCTAAATCCTCGCTTATGGCGCATTAAATAATTTTTGGTTTATGAGATGGTCGCCTTCGTAGTTGTTGCTTTTGTCCATTTCCCTTTATAGAACTTCGCTGGGCTGCTCGAGCTGACTGCGTTGACAGCATGTGGCTGGAATTGCGGCTACTTAGCATCATCGTGGGTTGCTCTGTCTTTGCCGGATGTTGTTGTTATTTTTGGCAGAGTTGACTGTTGTTATAAGCCGCTTTTAGCCTGGCACTAACAATCCGCGGCTGCTGCTACTTATTTTGATTAAATTTACATAATTTTTCTGTCCCAAGCACAGCCTTAATTTAATTTAGCCGTATTTTGAAATACCAGTGTGCCAATGCCACTCCCCCCAGCCCCCTTTCCGAACCTACTACCAATTTTGGTTTTGATATTTGCCAGCGACTGTTAACTCGATTGCCAATATCGTGTGCAAATATTTCAACAGCATTGCAAGCCAAGCGCCAAACTTTGTAACTTTTACGGCGCAAGCAAATCAACGCCAGAGCCTGCTACGCCCCCTCGCCTCCGATTTCGTCAAGGCCCCCTGGCCATGGCAAATCAAACTCAGTGAGTGTGTAATTTGCGCTTTGTCTAACTGTCAACACTTTTAACCCATTTTTGTCGGTTATGAGTTTGGTTTCGTTTGAAATGCATATGCTGCTGAAGTACAGTAAAACCATGCCGTGATGTTCTTCAAGTTATTTGCAACTTTCTATAACATATACAAAAATAAATGAATGGTTAAGCTTATAAGCATTGGTAAATGTCCAACAATTTAACTCCTTTTATCTAGTTTATTTATTTTTCCACATTAAACCAAACATATTACTTCTAATCTGTGTTCACTGTACACTTAACAGAATGGTTTTTTCTCTCAATTTTACATAGCTCTTTTGAAGCGCTCTCGCTTCAAGTGGATGCAGACGCAGGAGCTGAACATTCTCAGAGACTCTCCGGATTTTGGGTACATCCGACTTTTTGGGTTGACTAGCTGGCAGTTAAAATAATATTTGCGATCATAATGGATTTTGCCAATTTGAATATTATTACACACACACAGACACAGACACAGACAAAGACAAAGTCACATTCACCCATTGCATATTTTCATTTTGCTTTGTGGCTGCTTTCTCTTGGCAACGGCAAACAATCTTCTTAAGTAGTCAATGCTCGGGTATAGTTTAGATTTTTGCATATGTAAATGAGAAGCCAGCGAAAATATCTATTTGCCAGAATTCAGTGCGTCTGATGAGTTGATAATGAAGTGCGCTCGGTAAGTGGAATAGCTGCATTTGTTGAACAGCTTGTAGTATATCTAAGCCCTGGCTAACAATAATGCCAATGGGCAAACAGTCATGGCATATTAGCTGCCCCTCACCACCGCTCAACTACGCCCAATGCCGGTAAACAGTTTGCCATGCCTTTGCCAGAGTGCAAACATGAAGCACATTATCATTGCCGGCAAATGACGTACAAAGCTTAAATATTTGCCCAACTGTGTCTCAGCACAACAACCAACAACCAACAGCCAACAACCAGCAGCCGAAGGACGGAAAGGAGTAGCTGCGTTTATGGCAGTTGGCTAGCATTGCGCATACGACATGTAGCCCTTGCTCAAATATTAAAAAATAAGCAACGCGCTCTTCTCCAGCGCCTGGCAACTATGTGGCGTAATATTCACAGCGTTTTGCCTAAGGCCATACCGCACAGAGCAGCAGCAGACAAGCAGCCAACAAACCAACAACAAACATTGTTGACAGCAGCAAAAGTAATAAAACTTTAGGCGTTGACTGGCCTGACTGACTGACTGATGGAATGACTGAATGAATTATATAGCAATGAAATGTGTCCCGCAAACGCGTGCAGTTATTTTATTTTTTGATATTTATGCCGCTGGTGTGTCAACAAATGCTTTGATAAATAACAACAAAAATATTAATGATTTCTATGCGCTGAATGTGCACTGAATAAAACAAGCTGCAATTTTCAGATTTCTATGAAATAATCGAGTATTGCTATACAAGAACAGTGGAACAATACCTATCATAATCATATAATCATATCATATTGTCAATGTATAATTTTATAATTCATATAATCATTGAAATATTTAAATTAAATTGTGAGTTTAAAAAAAAACAATGTATTAAGAGAATTGGTATTAATTAATTGTTATTACTATTTATATATATGTCAAAAATATATACATATATAGATTCTATCCACAGTGTTCTTTAACTGACCCCAAAATTACTCACAAATCAGCGAAAAGGCAATCAAAGCTAAGCCTTTTATTTCACATCTTACATTCCAGTGGCGCTTTGCACTGACAATTTGGCTCACTTTTCCATTAAAAAATTCGGAAAATCCTAAGATTCATGAGTACTAGTTTCAGAAATACCCTGTAGCAAAGTAAAAAATGAAATGTGTATATATTGACTTGTTATTTGTTTATATGTATATATAAATATTATCCTATAATATATAAAATTTGCAGTCAAAGTGGGCATAATATATAATACGTTAGTTTAATCAGTAGGCGAAGGCTTTAATGTGAAATATTTTGTCTATAGTAGGTTTTATATTCTTTCTTTGACTTGAATTCACTTTTAAAAGTGTATAATGACGTTAAGTATATTAGCATAAATAAAATCCATTAATATGTAAATTTTGCGTTAATGTGGGATAAAATGTTTTTTGACTTTATCAGTCGGCGAGAGATTTAATATAAAATATATCCTTTGAAAACGACTTGAGACAGATGAAACGAATATATTCATGTTATCGCACTCTGCAGTCAGAGCTTTCTCAATATGGCAGTAACATGCATATGCACAAGCTTATGATACCCATTTAACTCATATTTATGTGTGCAGGGTATAATATAAAAATGAATTCACCTAACGTCTTAACCCAAATGCGGAAATATTAGCCACAAAGTTTTGCCTCGTGCCAGCGACCATTTTCTCTGATTCCCGTCCTCTGCCCCTTTGAGCCCCTCATCATTCTTTACACTGCTGCTTCGGCTGCACAGAAATTGACATAAATAAAGCAAACGCAGCGAGCGAGCAAAACTGTAAAGGAAATTTTGAAAAATCGCTGGCATGTGGAAGTGCGGATCGTGGGGGCGGATGTACTGTGAAAATGGACATGCTATGCATGCCGAGTGCTGTCGCATTTATTACCAGCTTCCAATCCTCCACCATCATCTTCGCGGCCTGTCAATATGCGGGCGACGGGGGTGTTTCACAGTGTATATATATCTGCGGCGTTGTCGCTGCGTATTGGTACGTGCCGAATGGCAACTGAAAACTTTTTTAATTTAAAAAATTGTTGTTGTTCTGCTCGGCCAAAAAAGACGCGAAGACGTTGTCGATGAGGCGATGAGAGTTCGAAGCATGCGTTGCATTTGATACGTCCAAATTCTAGTCAAAGTCCCAGTCCAAAAAAACAAAACAAAGAAAAAAGAGGAACCAGCAGAGTCTATTTGCAGGAGTATTCACTTGACAAATGCCCTGTATTCATACTAAAGTACTCATAATTCAGTTAAGTACTCATGATGTCTAAATCAAAGCGACTTGGGCTTGAGGTTAAATATATTTGATTCATTGTCTTGTCCTTATCTTATTTTCTGTAGAGATACCCTTTATTAAAACTCATAATTGGTGATTTTTAGGTACTTTAAATTCCAGTGAACTGTAGTTTATTTAACTTATTCTTTATCTTATATATTTTCACATATTCGTTGCAAATACAAGCTAAACTAAAAAAAAAAAAATAAAATAAACTGATACAAATTATAAAATATAATAAGGATAAAATCGCTTTTGATTTCATTTTGATTAAGAATATCAAATTTTCCTAAACTAATTACCAGAATTTTCGTTTTTCTGATAGAAAATACGTTTTGAAAATAATAACATTTTTAAATTAATTAAATGTTTTTTTCTAATCCCAATTGCGACATTGCTTTTACTTGATTTAACTAAAAATTCTTCGTTTTTTCTGAGTGAATATTCTTGTACTTGTAATCTTGTAAGAGGTTTTCCCAACAATTGATGATCAGTTTAGATTGACCATCCTTTAGTACAGCTTCTCGAGTTCATATAATTTTCGCAATCATCGACAAGGAAGTCTCTCACAGAGTATAACCTTTTTATTGACATTTCGCTGTAGGGTATGGATACATATATATGAGTTAAAATATTCGGTGCCGCTAGCGGTAAAGTTAATTTACAAACGAAACATTGGAATTGGTCCCGGACAGCAACCACAACGACGACTGCGGCATAATAAATGCTAGCTCTGATTCTGGATACTGCCCAATTCTGGCTCTTTATCATATTTGACCTTACTCACAGACACACACACACGCACACAGCCACACAAGGAATGTGCGTGTATTGCATAGTGTCGAAAACAGGCAGCTAAATGTTATTGAAAAGAGCTGCTCATATTTCAAAGGGACAATCACGCGTATGACAGCCGCGGGCTGTCAATGGTCGGCCATGGGTATCATTGGTGATATCACTGCTACCATGAATGCTGCCTCCGCCTCGGCTGCTGCCTCTGCTGCTGCAGGCGCTGCTGGCGTTTTTATTATTATAAGCCATGCTGTGCATATTATATTACCCCACAAAAACTGTTAGCACATGCTTCGAGCTATGCAAGCGGGGAATGGTCCGAGTGTGGGGTAGAGGCAGAGGGAGATGGAGGGGAACTGAGACAGTGCCACGCAGTGTTGCCCAATTGTCACTTATAAATTGCCATTTAAAATGTTTGCTTTTGGTTTTGGTTGCAGCATATTGGAGGCATGGCTACATGCTGAACTAGTCTGTGAAATTTGAAACTTTTTCAAGCCCTCAAAGAGTGTGGTCTAAGGGCATGCGAAGGGTATATCAAGTAACGATTGGATTGAAATCTCATAGTACAATTTTATATAGTCCCCAATATAAAGGGGTAGCAAGTTAAAGTGTAAAATATGGAAAGTTAAGATAACGTAAACCACAAAGTTTTGAAAAGTGAAAAATGGGATGGAAGATTAAGGATTGGGTATAACTTAAAAGTTATTATTTTGTGGATTTTAAACTGTCAACAGCATTTAAATTTGTGGACAAGTTTTACAAAATTTACACAATTTTAAGTTGTTTTCAAAAGTAGTTTTCTAACAATGATATAACAATTTTCATATCAATAAAATTTAATAATAAAAATCTTTGATTATATTTAAGCTCGCTTGGTGTCAATTATTAAGCAACAAAAGTAAACTAAAAATACAATTTTTAATTTGTAATATATCATATTACTATAATTATGTGTAAATAAATTTATTAATTAAAAGCAAGTCCATTTAATTTAAAATAAATTCAAAAACTATATTAATTTAATTATAAAGTTTTTTTTAAATAAAAATTTCATAAATAAATAACATTAACATTTGTAAGCAATTCCGTAAATTAAATTTAAAATCAACTCAAACATTTAGAATATAAAGTACTTGACATTTTTTGTTAAATTGAGTCAATTTTTTTCAATCAATCATTAATATAGCCTGGTTATGCTGGTTCAGTGATGCCTATAATGTTATTAAACAATTGAATTGAATTTACACGCATAAATATTTATATTGGTATATAGGTGTACATAACACTTGGTCCATATATTATACGTTTTACACACGTGACTTTAGCACTTAAATTATTTGTAATGTCATAATATTTACATTGTTAAATGCGACAGTCGGTTTATGATGTTAATTTTAATTGAAACTTTTAATTGCATTTCATTCAAACCAAAGTACACTCAAAATTGCACACACCGTAACAGATGACGATGGCTGTTGCATAATGCTGAGAAACTTATGCAAAAAGCCAACACAAAAACCTATTTAATTCGCTCTGAACATTGACCGGCAATTAAGAGAAGTACAAAAAGTCAACTTATGTATACATACATCTGTCTTATGCACTGCAATTTGTGCAATTTTATTTAGACAATTCGCTCACATACACACGCACAAGTGGCGAACTGCATGCAGTTTTGTTGTAATTTTACTTATTATGCAACGATTTTTTTATAAATGGCAAATGCTGTGTAATGAAACAATATTTACCTTCGTTAGCCCACAAAAATAGTTTTCAATTTTCTTTCTTCGTATGCAGCTGCCGTTGCAGCCAACGAACCGTATGCCCTGCCAAAATGTACAACTTAAACTTAAATTTTAACAAAATTTACGCAGCTTGGAAGAAGCTTGGCAATGGGAAAAACGACGACGAGTCGTTGCAGAAATATGGCCAAAACTATATGCAAATGATGCTGCCAGCCAGGCAGCCAGTCAGCCAAGAAGCAGCCACTCAACATGCCAGTCAAATTTCCTTAACAAGCTTTTGGCCTAATCAAATAGCAGCGCCCCAAACCAGAAACCCTTTGGCGATTGCTCGACCCCAAAAAACCGAAAACCGTCTTGAAACGCCGCTTGACAGGCAATTGTCTTATGTGGTATGCTAATTTTTTATATGGCTCTTGCCATCTTTATGGCTCTATATGTATTGGTGTGTATGTGCGTGTGTGTGTTGCCGTTTGATGCTGTGTGCTGCCAGCTCGAAAAATTGCTAAAAATTAAAACTATAAACTATCTCTTTTTGAAGCCCTGTGGGCAATGGCTTTGGGTTATTGCCTTCATAATGGAGCTGCATACAATATGCACAATATATACGTAAAAGTGAGTATTTATTAGAATACACTATATATATATATAAATAAATATATATGCAAATACACATACAAAGTGTGTAATGTATGTGCTTGAGTGCCTTGGCTTTGGGAAGGTTCTTAAACAAGTGGAAGTTGCGAAAACATCGCTTCATACTGTTAGCAGGCAGTAAATATGTTCTCAAAGTTTGTTTTTAAATAAGAGATATTTTAATAGTTGGTTACACATGTACATACTTTCACAAAAGTTGTTAATAAGTTTTAATACCAACATTATTTTCAATTATTGAGAAAAGTTGTTTGAAAATAATTATTTTTCGTATTGTTTAGTTCTTGAAATAATGAGAGGAGCATATACTATTTTTTAAATTTATTTGTTCAATAAATAATCAATAAGAACAGAACAATAAGAACAGTTATTATTGAAGTGCTGAAGATTTAATACCCTGGCCAACATAAATCAAAATATTTATAAACCTGCTCACACAATGTTCTCTCATATGTGTACACATTTTGTGTCAAAAGTGTAGTATTCTTTGGAAGAGTAAAATTATATCTCACACATCTCAAAAATATTTTTACGTTAAAGTGCTTACAAAATAAAAATTGCAGTTCTCGATAGACGAGTAAAATAAGACCAATTAGGGCAATTGTGGTATTGTGTTTTGAGTTAATTGCCAAATTTCTATATTCTAGCAATAAGGAGGCCCTGGAAAGAATACGCATGCAGAAGAAGGCATTTGTGAACTTATAAGGTGTATATGTATACTCTTGGTCAGACTTAACACTTGATAAACAATTTTAATAAATATATTATTGTAAAATTAATATCAACATTTTTTATTAAATCAATAAATTGCATTAAATTTGTAAAACAAATGCTTTCGCCGATTGCTACCATTTCGAAATAACTGAAAGAACTTTCTTATTTAAAATAACATAAAAATGTATATCTTCAAAAGTTTCTAATTAACTATTGACTTGGCCAGAAAGTCTGTAAAAAGTATACTGTTGAAAAAAATCTTTGAAATTGTGGTCCTCTAACATTATTTTAATAATTAACATGTCTCAATGTTGTACATAAGTATGTTGTGGAAAATATATTGCAATGTCGTTTTCAATATTATTTTCGTCATAGTTGACAAGTGCGCACAACATATTTCTATTACATATGTATATAAGAAGAAAAAAGTAAAATTGTTTGCGAAATTTTGTCTACAGATCGCTGACTTCCAAAATGCCCGGGGGGTAACCATCAACTCGCACATACTCGTGCACATTCCAAATTACGTATTGCCTTGTAAAGCAAAAGTTTTTCATAACTTTTCATAAGTTACGCTTATTTATACGAGACCACAATTTTGTACTTTGCATTTTCTTTATTTCCAACATTTCTGCACTCTGCTCAACGCTGCGCTCCTTTGCGTGCACATCATCCTTTTTTCCAGTTTTTTTTTTATGTTTTATTTTTCATTTTATTTTTATTTTTTTTTGTTCGTTTTGCTGCGAGGAAATTGAAACTTTGCTACTATTTTGCATAATTTTCTTATGGCAGCGCCAAGGCAGAGCAAAAAGGAGACAGCAATCCTTAAGCAGAAGCATTCATATGCCACTGCCACTGCCACTGCCACAGCCAAGGAGTGCAGTGCATACAATTGAAGTTGAGGCAGACAAGAAGGATGTCGACGCCTTGCCAAGAGGAAATGTCGCTGCGGTTGTGTGGCAAAGCCAACTAAATTTAGTATTTACTTACCACATCCTTTACAGCTGCAGCTCGGCTTGGCTAGGCCCGATTGCTGCCGGCATTTGCATATGTACAATAAGGCAAGCGTATCCATCAGTTTATTTTGTCAGCTCGCCCATGTACAGTGCTATCTTTGTCAACCTGCTAAAACTGACAACTAATGTCGCCTGCTTCCCGGTTCATTCACCTTGCCAAGCTGCAAGGATGCCACGCTGCCTAGTGTAATTACATTAGCAGCTGCTTTTGGCGCCTGTTTTAAGTAGCTTGGCCATTTGGCCGACCCGGCTAGTAAAACATTTGCAGTTCTTGCGGTCTGCAGAAAATGCATTGGCTGACTGGCTGCCAAAAATGCACTCACTCAGATGAGTAACTGGTTGCAGGCAATCCCCACCTCGGCCCCCAATTCGGAAGTCAAATCCTCTGGCAGCAGCAGCGAAGTCGCAAAAAACTGGACATGAATTAATTACAAGCTCATGGTGTATATGTGTGCTGAAAATCTGCTTACAAATCAGCGCTCATAAGTCAATATGCCAAATGCCGAAATGTCCGACAGTCGCCAGTCGGCGATAAAGTATTTATAGTTCTCTTCTAGAATGGCGTCTGGGTTTGGGCCTCCCGCCGAGTGATGTGCTCTGGAATTAATTGAAAGGCTTTTGCCTCGGCTCCGAGTGATAAATTAATGTGTCGATTGTGTGTCGAGGATTAAAAGTAACTCGGTTATGTATGTGATTTTTATTTCGTTGTTGGCCCCCAGCTTAACTGCTGTGCCCTTCACTGTTCATTGTTTTGTTCGGGACTTGTCGGATTATGCACATGTTTACAAGGTTTTAGTTATTTATGATTTTTTGGATTTTGTTTTTTGTGCTTGCCTCTCTCACAGTTTTTGCGGGGGAACGGTCGAGCGTTTGCTTTGGCAGGTTTATTAGTTATGCAGTTTGTTGAATTATTAATAAATAAATTGTTGTTTTCTGTCTTGCGGTAGCGCGGAACGGGGCCAAAAACTAAGCCACGTGCCGCACGGCTGCCTCAGAAATCCATAAATTGCTACTAAGTAGTGTTGAAAAACAACCAAAAGGTCCATTTGATTATTTACAGATAGTTAGAAAATTCGATGGCATTGAAAGTTTTAAAATTGTTAATGGAGGAGCTTGAAAATATCAAATGAGAAACACGCACAGCTATAAAAAAAATGTTATATTTTAATAAAAACATAGTATTAAGGAGACATTTCCAGCATTTCCTACAAATTTTTAGTAATATAAATAATATTATGTTTTAATAATATATAATAATATATTAATAATATATAAAATATAACAATATATTTTAAAGGAGACAATTCCGACACAAATTCCAAATTCAATTTCCAAATTTAGATTTAATTCTTGTTTAAGTTATGAATATTTCATGTTTCTTCAAAGTTCTTTAAGCTATGTCAAAGCTGCTTTTACAAACATTTATATTGTCAAAAAATGTCATAAGTATGATATTTCTAATTAGTATTATTAAACATTGGCTTTGATGTACTTTCGTAAAACTTACAAATTATTTTTATGTTTTGTCCTACACAACTTTTTGTATGGACATGCCAGCGGCGACTAATCACATTTCTAAAGTGCCGGCCTGATAACATTTTTTGTTGTGTTTGGATAGGGCAAATTAAATAATTGGCATGACAATGCAATAGACATACCTACACATAGTTTCAGGCGTGGCACGAGGCAACAACAACAAACAAAACTAAATCCGAGTTCGTACATCTCATGGCCAGACCTCAAAGCCGCCCCAATGCTCGAACAGAAAGCGACAACAATTTCATTAGAGCTGAAGCCTTACGTCCATGTCCATGTCCGAGTCCGAGCCGGAGTCTCTGTCTGAGCCATTGTCATTGTCATCGACGTGGTTGTTGTCATCGAGGGGCATTACAAACAAAACTACTTAAGTTACCACGATTACATGTTATCGTAAATTAATTGTCCGACATTTTGTTTTACTAACAACATTCTAAAGAGATGCGTTAAAGCTCTCTTCTATATATACATATGTGTGCTGTAGTTGCCTATATGTGTGGGTGTGTGTATATACGTCAGTGTCACAGTCAAAGAGCTTTGCTTTGACGTGTTTCCACTTCTGTTTTCTCCTGTATTTCAATTTGCGTTAACCCACAGTCGATTACATCTATTATTGTGGGTTGTTAAGATTCTAAGGATAAATCATCAGAGAGTTTGTAACATGTGTAATTGGTATGGTTAAATTGATAACCTATAAATTGATTAGAGGAAGTTAGTTTGTTTCTTACAATAGAAAACAAGTAAGAACGTCGGTTACACCCGACTGCGCAATACTCTTTCACAGTATAATAACAGCCTAAAACAGTAAAAAACTGTCGTAATTATAATTTTTTTTAAACATCGATTTTTGTCATTTTTATGGCGGATGTGGGCGTGGATGAAATTTTTCATATCGATATTCAGAGGAGGTCATCAGAAAACTGGTAAGTCTAGCTCTAAAACTCTGGACGACATGGATATTTCGGGTTATTCGTCCCAAAGATAAATAGATTTTCTACATTTTCCAAAGCCAACAAATCTTAACACTTTATCTGAGGGATACACGAGTATATATTCAAAATTTCAAGAAAGAAAAGAAAAGACGAAAAGTGCCCACGAAGACCTCTGCACTTGGATGATTTCTAAATTTGGCCTTTAAGTGGCGATATATCATAAGATATATTTCTTAATCGAATAGCCACGCCACCAGTGTGCGTTGTCGAATAATCTTAACACTTTATCTGACGTATACACTAGTGTATATTCCCAGTTTGAAGTCTCTAGCTTCAGAAGTGGCGAAAAAATGCATTCATACGGACAGACGGTCGGACAGCAAAACGGACTTTTCATAAACCCAATATACTCTCTTCATTTCGAGAACCAGTATAAAAATATAAATTCAAGGCGACGTGTTTTTCCCTTTGTGATTCTCCTAAGCCATGCGCAGAACAAGTTTATCATTTTTTTTGTTATCTTGCTTCGTTTCATTTTTTATCGATAAAAATCGATTTTGAGACTTGGTTTTCTTGGCATATCTATACGAGCTAGAGCCACCAAATTTGGTTTACTATGTGCTCGTAAAGAATACGCAGATTGTGAATATTTTGGATTTTGGAGAGGTTTAAATGTATGTAACTCGCCTCTGGCTTCAGGGTATCTCGTAAACCCGACTAAATCCATTTTACTTGTTTTTGCCCCGGCGATTTTTTTTTCCATCTCCCTGGTTAAACTTTTTTCTATACCTGAGAAGGGTCTCATAAATGTGATAGTTCTTCTGAATGGAATAAAAATAATAATCCTATTTTTCAAATATGTTTATACAGAATACATTTTAGATGATCCTTTTGACTAGAATATGCTCAATTGTTACCTTTTGTTAGGTATATAATTATTTTTTGGCATAATATTTGACTTGTCAATGGGCGAAATGAAGGCGAATGTCTTTTCCAAACTTCAAGCAACTAATTATACAATTGTAACAAATGCTTATTTAGATGTATAAGACAACTGGCAAATGCATTCGAATGTTTTCTTAATTGACCACAAATTTTCAGAAGGTTTCGATGCACAATTCTGTCCAACAGTTTTCGGCTCTAATTGACGGGCGTGTCAAGTCAAACTAATTAAAATTTTATGCTAAGGTAGCGTCGCAAAGCACATTTTTCAGCACTCTATGTTAAATGTGTGTGTGTTGGCATAGGCAAATGGGAGGCAGCCTCGCTTAATGCATAATTACACACACAATTTTCATTAAATAAACGTGCAACGGCGCCAAATGTTTGTCGGCAGCAGGTGGCAGCTCACGTTACAGCCTCAATTTCAGTCGGATCCTTAGGTGGAGCATTCTTGCAACACCGCATCCCTTGTTGCATGCAACCTGTGCATCTGTGCAGCGCCGCATTCCGACGCCGTGAAGTGCGTTTGATTTGCCGCTCGAGTTAGTTTGCACATGCCGCACTTGTTTATAAGTTCTCTAATTAATTTTTAAGTGCCACTGCTAACTGCCTGGAGAACAAGCACAGGCTAACAGCAATCAGTATGCGCGTGTGTGTGCGTGTGTGTGTGTGTGTTTTGTTTGAGAAACACTCTCGAAGTTCCAAGGTTCTACGGAAGTCAGCTGTGGCTAAATGCTAAAAAATTATGTACATGTGATTTGCTGGCCATAATGAAATTAGACGCTCTTGTTGTTGTTGCTGTTGTTGTTGCCCTGCGGCTGTGGCTGCAGTGAACGGTTAGTTGAGTGGGTAAACCGAGCGGGTAAGCCCAACCCACGTACCAAGCTCAAGATTTGCATAGTGTGTATGTGTGTGCGTGTGTGTGTGTGTGTATGTGAGTGTGTAGGTGGTTTTGTGCCAGCTTGCATTATGGTCTGCTGCATAATGTGTGCGGACTTTAATGGAAATTTATTAACACGAAATGCTCAAATTACTTACCCACTGCTATTTATTAGTTTCCGTGTATGTAAATAATCTCTATATTTATGCATTGTAGTTGGCAGCCAGCACAAATTGTATAAACATCGCTTAGTTAATGTTTGCATTGTGCTGAAACTACACACCCAAGTGGAACTTGTTGTAATTGACTAATTAAAAGGCTGAGCCCATGATATTGTTAAGAACCAATTGATGCAGCAGCTGATAAAATAGTTCGGCATTATAGTATCGAGCTTATAAACATAGTTAATTTGCAAAGAAATTAATTTGTTGCAATTTAAACAAATTGAGTTTAATGAATTTCACTTAATTGATATTCAGAATATGAATATGACTATGTTTTCCTAGCGTGTGAGGATATGTATTTATTTGTAGTGAATGTAAGATACTTATATTCGGAAAAATATAAAGAATCTTTTACTACTTTACTTACTTTATTTGGAAACAATTTTATTATTTCAACAACGTTTTTCATAGCCCTAAAAATAAAACTGAAATTCAGTACTTAATATAAGAAATTTCTCAATTTCAGATCGATATTTTGATATATGTATTTGCAACATAGTTACAAAATATTCAACAACAAAAAATGGATTATTTTTAAAACAAAATGTCTGACTTTTATACGGCTCATACTTAGACTTAGAAATGAGTTGTTTTGTGAGTGTACGTTTAAAGGTGACATTTAAGATTTTAGTTTTCAGTCAATGACTAGTAAGTATGACAGAAACTATTGGAACTTTTTGATTTGTGGACTGTCAAAGATCTTATTAATTAATATTAATAATAATAATAATAATAATAATAATAATAATAATAATAATAATAATAATAGTAATAATAATAATAATAATAATAATAATAATAATAATAATAATAATAATAATAATAATAATAATAATAATAATAATAATAATAATAATAATAATAATAATAATAATAATGGCGGAACGTAAAGATTTGAATAAGAGAAGAGAGAGACTTCTTGGGAGAACATATGGTGTACGATAGGCATAAGGTACGATATGGGTCTACAGTTTGTCTACATGGAAAGGAGAAGATTAAACGACCTTAAAGTATGCAGGAATCAACTTTTGGAGAAAGGTAACACCAAAAGCAGCGATATATATTATTACCCATAAACTAAGATTTATACTACAAAATAAATTCTTAAAACATTTCAATTAAATACAATTCAATTCAAATTAAAAAATCAAATTAAAAAATATTTTATCGTTTGCCATAATCTAAACTGTGGTTCTGACAAGAAAAACAACAAAAAACAGCTTAACCTGATGTACACAGATACATATATGCGTGCAAGATAATGTCTGAAGTTGTTGTAGTTGCTTATCGTTATATTTGTGCGGACAAATGTGGTGTAGTTGTTTTACGCCCTCGGCACGCTGCGTTGTGTTGTTGCTCTTGTTATGAAGAACTAATCTACTTGTAAAATCTTAATTAAAGTTATTATAAATATGTATGAAAAGCTCCAGCTGAAGCAGTCGTAATAGCAACAGTCATGTCAGTGTTGTCTGACATGCACACACATTCACATATGTGTGTGTGTATACGGGTTTATACTCTGTAATATTTGCTGTACATTTGCTTGTCTGTCTCGTTGTCGGATTGTTTGTTTGCCTTTCTTTTTCGCCTTGTGTGCCCTTGGCTCTACTTTCCCGACGTTAAATTGCGCAGCTGTTTGCATTTCACTTTGTACATGTACGTATGTACATGTTGTACCTACCCTCTGCCCGCCCCCACACTATACTGAGGCAGAAGGGAACAAGTAAGTCGGGTGTCACCGACTGCGCAATTCTCGTTCACAGAATAACAACAGCTTAAGACATTCAAAAACGGTCTTAAATATTCTGTTATTTGGGAAAAATATTTATTTGTGTAATTGTAAAGTGAGGGCGGATATGGGAGTGGCAAGAGGAATTGATTTTATCGATTTGCGACGCTCCCAGTCATCCGTAACCTGTCTGAAAAAGTTGATGTATTTAGCTTTAAAACTGAGGGATATAACTAAATTTTATCAAACTGCCACGCCCAGAGTGGGCATAGCCAAAAAATCTTTACTCGTTCTCTAAGGCGGGTATTCACGATTATATATTCAAAATTTCAAATCTGTAGATTCAATGGCGTTGAAAAAAAATGTGTTCATACGAACAGACGGAAGGGCGGGCAGCAAGACGGAGCTTGCTCAAACCCAATATACCCTTTTCACTTTGTGAACGAGTATAAAAAGAAGGCATGTGGGTGGCTAAGTGTACACCAAGTGGCATCAAAAGTATTTGCGCTTTATTATGACAACTGACATTAGTTTGTTTGATATTTGTGTTGGCTGCTTGGCTGGAGTCTCATGCGTGTCCCAGTCCCCCAGTTTGATAAGATTTAATTGAGTTGACATTGGTGTGGGCGGTCGGTGGGTGGCGCTTGCTGAGCTGCGCCTGCAGGCGTTTGTGGGAAAAGTCAAGTGTGCAGCTGCTCTTTGCGTCAGTTTTGTGCGCTTGTTTGTTTGCTTTTTTGTTTGTTTGTCTGTTTGTCTGCCACACGCTCAGTTTTCAATGAGCCTGCTGAGTTGTTGCGCCTTTTGAAGTTGTTAACCTTTTGCCGTGCCGAGCCGTGGGGTTATGGTTAATGCGTGTTAATGCGACTTAATCAACCCAAAACGCACAACTAATCAACTGCAGAGCTTTCAAGCCCCACCCCGCCTTTTATATCGTTCTAGCAACGGGGATAACGGTCTCTGTCGCTTTGCATGCGAATTGAAAAAGTTTTGCGCGCAAATTTTTAATGAAATAAATTAAAAAAGCTGTCAGCTGACTGTAAGTTTATATTAGAACTGATAAAAAAAAAACGCAGTAGCAGCTCACAAGCAGAAGCATCAGCAGCTCCGAGAAATATGCTTAAGTGTTGAGTTACGCTAAATGGATTTTCAACTTGAGCGCGACTTCAACTAAAAAAAAGGAGTCAACTACTTCCAACTAAACTGTCATGAGAGCGACAAAAAATAAGTAAATATAAAATTCAAATAAGAAAACTGGAAACGCCATGAAATTCGATTAGCAACATGCCATTAAAACGACTGGGCGGGGTTGGGGTGGGGTGGGGGTCGCGCTCGGATCTGATTCAAGCTACAGTTGAGCATTTTAAAATTTATAAGATGCCAAAAAGTTAGTCCGTAAGTTTTGTTGAATTAATTAGGCAAAGACTGAGTTACCAGCTGAAACATAACAGACTGGCTAACAATAAGTGATTTATGGACTGTGGGTTTTTGGCGGGGCACTGTGCAACTATTAAGCGTAGCTAAGATCTATGTATAGAAAATAAATATTGCAATTTGATTTATTTATGTTGAGTTGTCATAAAATCAAGTATACTTTTTATAGTCGCTACCGAAGTGAAAACAGTATATTAGTTTTGCGTAATGTCTAGACATTTCAAAATCTGGATATAGGTATGTATACTCGTGCAACGATCTTCCTTTTTATTTTTAAAGTAAATATTGATGAAAATAATATATATACATGGTTTTGCAGCTTGATGCAAGAAATTTTAAATTCTACTATTGTGTATTGTAATCCTTTTGTTTTAAAAATATCACACAAAATATGAAGCTTGGGGCAATAAAAACTGAAAATTGTCTTATCTTATATTAATTTATTTGAATAAATTAAAAAAAACACGATTTACATGATTAAGTATACGTTTAAATTTACAACGGTACTTAGATATTTTTAAGGAACATACTTTTTATGTTTTCAATAATAAAAATTAAATAGTTTAAGTCTTACTCCTTTTTATCCTGTCAGTTTGCAATTTTAAAAATGTATTAACCCATTTACCTAAGAATATGTATAAAGCAAACGGAAGTTCCATAAATGTATACCTGATAAAAATATCTCACAAGTTATTATTATCAAAAAGTATTTAGTAACGATTTGCCACTAAGCATGACAGTATGCAGCAATAAACTTTGGTTTCTTAAAGGCTTTGTTAAGTTGCATTGTTTTTTTTTTAGCTCGGATATATTGCTAATCAGAACACTGGACGCTCAAATACAGATATAAACTTGAAAAGCCAAAGCAGCTTAACAAGAATAGAAATACACCCACAAGTCGCCAGACCATGGCTCAAGGCAATAAAACCATAAAGTGAGTACTTGTATATACCATTTTACATGGTATATAAATGTGAATTTGTGTTTGTGCATGTGTATATATGTAAATGTGTATTTCAATAACAATATAAACTTACCTACAACAAGCGAGTTACACGATAATAAAACATATTTTAGAGCAGGCAACAAAAAACGCTCACGAACGACAGTTGCCAAGGCAACAGCAGGGGGAAGAGTGTGGGGACTACGGGCACTTCAGAGCGCCCATACAGTCGCAGCACGCACACACACACACACACACAAACACAGGCAGACACACAACACTTACGTATGTATGCAAGGCGAACTACTTATGGCTGCCAAGCTAAAGTGCAGGAAAAACTATTGCCAAAACACACACACATACACATAAGCACACGCATACACATTGTGTGTGTGTGGATATAAAACATTTATTTGTTTTTGTCGGAAACACTTGGTGCGTATGATAATAAATACTTAATCCGCAACAAAAGAATATTAAAAACAACAATAAATGGAAATGCTAAAGAGCATAAAGAAAATGCATGAAAACAAATGTTTGCTGGACACAGACGGTTGGCGGTTGGGTGGCTCGGGTGGCTGGGCTAGTTTATTCGGTGGTCTGCTATGTGTAGCATAACAAGAGGTGCTTTTGAAATGTAAAATGAACTTGCTTTTTATGCTACTCAAACATGCATGCATACATACATAAAATTATTGTACGTAAAAGCCAACAAACGCCAGGAGTCAAGTATGTGGTGGTTGCAGCACAGCTCTGGTAACTTTATCAAAAACAAATAAAACTTGGCGAGCAAATGTTAACGAACCACAATAAGCCAAAGCCACAAAGCAGTTTTCGTCATTTTCCAAAGAAAAGTCATTAAAACCGAGCATGACAGTAGTATTACTCGTGGCTGTACAATTATTACAATAATAATCATACGCACAGTTGCACACAGCTGGAGAAAGAAAGAGCGAGAGTGGAGAGAGAGAGAGAGAGAGAGAGAGAGAGAGAGAGAGAGAGAGCGAGAGAGAGAGAGAGCGAGAGAGGGAGAGTAAGCTGACACTCAACCACACCCAAAATGTAAAAACAACAACAAAATCTATTACAGATAACAGTTAGCTGCTTGTGTATTTGTTGTAGTTTAGTTTTATAATTACCATTTTATGCGGCTTATATTTACACATAGTCTCTGCACTGAGCTTCTATGAGTTTTCCTTTTTTCGTTTTTCATTTCAACAAATATTAACATTTTGCTGGAACGATAAGCGAAAACTTTACATCCGGTGCGTGTGCGTTCTGCTGCGTTTTTGGCTATGAATTTGAATTGGAAGCACTCTCACACACACACATACACACACGTGCACACACACACTCTTGCTCTTATTCGCCAGCGGCGCATTATTATAGAAATGTTCCCAAAAAGTTTGCATTGCTATCAAGGGGCCATCTAAAGCGTGGCATCAGCATAGACCTCGACTCTATGCAACCCCTTCTGTCATTTCCCCCTGTCCAACTGCCGTTATTGTCCTCTGCATGCTGAAAAGTTGCCCGTGTTAAACTTTAATTACAACTAGTTGAGTTGCCTCTCGCATCTCCGTTGCCTGACAACAAATGCGAGTCTGAAACTTTGCGCAGCTTAATGCTTATTTACATATGTAGTCGTCAGATAATAACGTATTAGAAAGCACTCAGACGCTTTTACCCCACCAAGATATGAGTGATGAGCTTGTGGCTGTTCGCGGTTATCCCTTGAGTTACCCTTTATGCTTTGCATTCATGCATTCACCTAAAGCCCACCACTTGCCGGACTTTAGTTAATCGCTTAACATAGATTGTGTTTACTCGTTTTCTATTGTTTAATTAAACACATATTATGGGATTCTCTTATTCCAACTATTCGTAAATATTATTAGGTTTTAATTCAATTTGAATGCATTTTTTGGCTTGATCTTTGGAGAATGTCATGAGTAGTCTACCTGCCATATTTAGTTACCTATGCTCGAAAACTGTGGCCAACAACACTTTATATACATTCGTATTCAAGAGTATATCACTGCGAAGTTTATACAAACAGACAGATAGACAGACGGACGGACAGTTTTTCACTTCTAGAACAGGTATAAAAAAAAGGGTAGAAAGCTAAATATATAAAAACAAAATGAAATATCAACAAAAGAAAAAATGAGAACGTTGCAATCGGGTGCAACTGACTGTACAGTACTCTGTTCACAGTAGAAAAACAGCTAACACCTTAAAAACCTTGTTTTCGGCTATACTTTTAAAGGTCTGTCTTAATCCTCAAAACTGAGGAACATGTAGATAGATGTTCGCATTTTGATCACGTAGTCAAAAAATCTTTACACTGTTTCTGACGTAGGTATTTCACGAGTTCATTTTCCACATAACTAAAATCTGAAATCATACAAACAGACAAACATTTGCATAAAACTATAATTTATTGTTGAAAGGGCATTCAAATATCTGATGGCTTTAAAGAATATGTGGCTATTTCTGACAAAAAGGTAATTGTACACAAGCATACAATATAAATCAACATGCGTGCTTTACAATAATCGCTCGGGCTCGCGCTCGTTACTGTATGTACGTATTTTAACAATTGCCTGTCGAATTGCATATTTTGCAACCACAATAACATATTGAATTTAATTATTTACTATTTATTGCTCATTACATAAAACAAATTTGCGCACGGCAACAGTCGCGGCTGGCTATCAGCCACAGCAGATGTCCGTCTGTTGAGTTACGTTCAATTTGTTGTAGTTGTTACTGTTGCTCTTGTTGGTGGCAGTGACTGGGAATTGACTCGCTTGACACAAAGAATTATATTACGTATACGCAGTGATATGCACGCGACGCGCCGCGACGCTGCAGCTGATGTCGGGGCAGTCAGTGAAAGAGGCGGCGCTCAATGTATTGGAAAATTGCAAAAAATTTGTCATACACAAAAACAAACACATTAAGGCTACACTTTGTTGGCGATTGTTGTTGACTGCTGCTGGCTTTCTTGTTGTTGCTGTTGTTCTTTGTTTGCGCCTGAGGGCGACAAAATAATTTTACAATGCTGTCACATTTTATGTTTATTAAATCAGCAACCAGACTGCCCAGAACTGGACAGGACACTCAGGACCCAAAAGTGAACCCCAATTTGTGCATGCTTCATTTGATTAAACATTTATGCTCGATAGCTGCCTGTTGTTGTTTTCTGGTTGATGTTGATGTGTGTGTTGTGTGTTTGTATAAAATCATTCCATATGATTTACTCGCCAGTTCATTGGTCAACTCAGAGGCGCTGATCCGTCCCATCTGGCTAGGCTGGACTACAAGTGCAGTCCGGGCTCTTGTTGTAAGCAAATCTAGTGACCCGAAAATTAATTGATTGGAAAATAATGTAACATGCATTTATTGATTCATGTTTGAGGCGACTTTGGGCATATGTGACCATACTGCGGGTCAACATGGCTTGTATCGCAACCAAACACAACTGTTTCTTGGTGGCCGCCCGTTACCCCTCTGAACAACGCTTGTATTGAGGTCAGTAAAAGGTTGTGTCATGCTCTGTCTCTAGCTACTGCTTTCAATTTGGTTTCCGGTCAGTCCACTTTAATATTTATCTACTTACAGCACATACATATATTTGGCTTTTTTGTTCATCATCAAGATCAGCCTGGTTGTGTGTGTGTGTGTACTTTATGCAAAATCCATATTCAATTTGCCAGCTGAACATCTGTGCAAATATCAAATATTGACTACAAATACTTGCTGGTTTGGCAGCCCGAAGTCCATTCCGCACTTGATATGCTCGAGTGCTGTTGCTTTTACATTAAATTGCAATTATGTGTATGTGATTTTATTTGCTCGCACACATTCACACTCGTGTGTGCATTCTTTTTGTATACTACGAAAATTATTTAAATTTTATGTGTGTGAGCGTGTGTGCGTGTGCCGCATAATCGCTGACTTCCATAGTGTTTGCTATGGCGCCCATTTATGAACTTGTTTCACTTGATTGGGTGTTCAAGTGGTCGGCGTCAAGTGAACTTCATTGCAGCACCTACAGTATAATAGTTTTGTGTTGTGTGCATACAATAAAATTCGTTTATTATATTGAGTTCTTTTTCATACGAAGACTGGCAACAAAAGTGTTGCCTACATTTGTGCGCAGCGTCCGCACATCAATTGAAATCGTAGCAACGGCTGATTATGTGTCTGTTCGGTAGCAGCTGTTAAGCGCACTGTTAGACAACATACTGGTGTTACTGTACAGAAAGCTTTCTGTTAGCAGTAAGCTATTTTGCTCTTTTGTTTGACTATGCCGAAAATTTCTCTTAATTTATATTGGGCGCAGTGCTTTGTATAATACTGGATGCAATACATAGTATAAATACATAATAAATAAATAATGTAATATAAATTTAGGTAATTAAAAAAATAAATCCAAAAGATTCTTTCTTTATTCACCAAAAGATGCTTTCATTATTCACAGTATATATACCTAATACTGTAGTAATATTTTAATATTTAATATTTAATATGTATTAATTTACAAATTAATTTTTGAACGGTTGGAGTGGATTGGAATTAGTTTAATTAAAATTAAAATTTGCATTTAAAAGTTTTTATTTTCGTATAAAGATTAAATACCCCTGCAGACATACAGCATACAAATCCTAATTTTTCGACCGATTGTTCGCATAGCAGTTATGTTATATAGTGATTCGATCCTGTCGACTCGGACATATAAACAGACATACGCAAACTTTTATGACTTTCTGCACTTTATGTGCCCAAATTATAATGAACTACAATAATTAAACTGAAATAAAAAATAAGTTTGTTTAATAGATTTTTCAATAAGTAAATTGAATATGAATTAAATTAAATTAATTAAATTAAAATATGTTGGCAATATTTTTTAGGTCCTTCTAATCAATAGTTATATCATATTTATTGTTAAGTATTTTTTGAATAGTGGCTACCATTCTATTTACCCTCAATATCGACTGATTTTAATTAATTATTTTGCACTCGCTTGATTATCCATCAATTGTCTCCGTAATTGTATATGCCTTTCTACACACATGCACACCCACACCTAACGTTTAAGGAACACTTGAATGCTTGTCTGCAAATAATTCAATATTTATCGTTTCGCAAAATCTCACGCACGCACGCACAATGCGCACCTACAAACATCCAAGCATCCAACTCCCACACAAAAACTTAATCTTACCACTGCAAATGGTGGCAACTTCAGCTCATAACTCAAAATGTATTTAGTAGCCAATCAAGCAGAATGACAGGCACAAGTTCAACGGCAGCAGAAGGAAAACATTTTATGCTACATTTTTGGACAATAACATCAACAATTCGAGGTGATTCATAAATGAAAATTGATAAACCTGGGCCCACGTGTCCTGTGCCTGCTGCTCCTTCTGTAGTTCATCCAAACCAAGCAGCTTATATGGATTTATATGCATATGAATGTGGGTTTGTGTTTGTGCTGTCGGCGGCTGTATTGTTTTTCTTGGTCATATTTGTGTTATTTTAGTAAAACTCTGAATTCATTCAGACAGATTAATGCGATATATGAATTGTAAGTATATTTATTCCGTATGCTGCAAATTATGCAATATCATGTTTATTTGGCTCGCTGTGGAGTGTGAGGATTGCGGAATTCACTCCCTCAGCACAACAAAAACGAATATCTTCTCGTCATAGCTCGCCCCAACACTAATTATACTTTTCTATTATGCCATGGTAAATTAAATTTTTTTTGTTTTGTTCGGCGCTCAAATTTAAAAACAAGAAACCCTCAAGTTGGCACCATTGCCATATAATTTAATTAACTTACTAATAGTATTCAGAACTGGCCCTCAGACAGGCGCCTCCTAATTGAAACTTTGCCGAGCAAAAGAGTTGAAAGGTTAGTTGTCCCGACCCCCTGTCACCGAATGATGAGCCTTGGCAGTTTCAGGCAAATATTTTAGGGGGGACAACATAACACAAAAAAGGTCACCAATAAAGTAATTAGGCGCTCAGTGTCCGAGAAATTTGCTACATCAAAGGACACGTCCCCAGCCCCTAAAACACACTGTTCGTTTTTGTGATAAGTTTGAGGTACACTTTTGTTACCTTTTGTGCCCAGCTGCCGGCTACCAACAATGTGATATTCAATTATTGCAAATAGGCCAGAAAGTGTGCGGCCTGTGAAGGCCTCTGAAATCTGGCCGAAGATGTAGATAACTTAATTGCTTTCCAAGTGACACACTCAGGCCATTCATAGTCCAAAAGGTTGCAAATTGAGTGATTTGCTTTGGGTAATGAATAAACAGTTGAGTTTTGAGTTGACTGTGACCTGAGTTTATTATAAAGTGGGGATTTAAAAAAAAAGGCGTTAAATAATAAATATAGATAGCAAAAATCTTGTTAGGCATTTCAACTAGTTATTAATATTGAAATTAATAATTCCTTTTTAAACTAAACTCATTTTCGTGATGTTTACCATTTTTATCATGGTTTGACTTCTAGATCGATCCTGAAATTAAATGGATTTCGTATTTGAAAATAATTTTTTATAATTATTGATTGATCCAGCATTTACAATTTTTTTTATGTAAATATATATAAGTTATTAAAACTAAATCTAATTTTTAATTTAATATAGCTCTGGCTTCTAAGGCCAAGGCATTTAAAATCAATTCAAATTCAAAATTTTTAATAAATTTAAATAATTTTGGAAAAGGTATTTGTTTTTTGAAATTAAAAATAAAAATAAAATAATTATATTTTTAACTTGCTTCAAAATAATTGCTAAAAAGCTGTGAAAATTCTTTAGCTTGAAATTCATAGCAAACTACCATTGGAATTAATCAGCATGTTACAATGTTACTATTATAAATATAATTTAAAAAATAAAGAAAAATCAAAAAATCTTGAATGTTGCTTTTCCTTTCCGTAGTTAAAGTAGTCCATAGTTTTGCTATTCCTGCTTGCTTTTAAACTTTGGACTGCCTTTTGCCCGAAACGGCGACCGCTGCGATCCCTGGCCGATAAAACGGAGACAGAGTGACAGAGATTTTATGTCGATGTTTGTGTGAAAGCGTGTCATAAAAAAGCTGTGGGAAACGGGGAAAAACAATATGCTTGCCACCAAGAAATAAGTAAGTTAAAAAACTAGCAAAGCAAAACTCTTATCAGCTACAAAGTGACAAAAAAGCAACTGGCAAAATTGTAGAGCGATATGCCCGAATGTAAGTAGCTTTAAGTTTTTTTTTGTTTTTCAGCTAATTTTGTAGCGTCACACTGGCGACACTATTGCTGATAGAATGGTCTAGGTATAGGTCGATCTAAAAGATGGCACCCGAAGCCAGCGCACATGTCAAGTATGCGGCAACTGTCATAAATTCGAAATTCTGGTCTGGTTCGGGGCAGATAAATATATACACATGTACGCACAAACATATACATATAAGTACGTTTTATCGAAGCTCGACTAGCTAAAAAAATGGCTTTTTAAAAAATTACATTAAATTTGTTCGCTTCAGTGGGCAGAAATTTATTTTGTTGCACGGTCCTTGGCCGAGGACAATGCTGTCGCCCAAGTGGCGGGCAAACAACAAGTACAACAACACTATAAACAACACCAAATGGCACTTCAAGTGCCAGACAATCAATAGCGACAGAAGCAGGCACAACAAATTGCCGGCTGTCCCATGCAATTGTCTTCGGTGAGGGGGGTCCCATCCCGCCCATGACTTAAAGCTGCGCTGCGTTGAGAGACTGTTTTGGTTCTGTTTGTGGCAGGCATATATCATTGCAAATTATATCTCGCAATACATAATTATAAAACTAATTAGCTAAGAGATAACAAACAAATGGCTCTGCAGGGGCCAGGTCAAGCAGTTGGCATCTTAGGCAAATCGGTCATGAAGTGGGTCAGCAAGTGGGCGGGCGAGCCCCTCTACGTGATTCTCAAGATGAGCAGCTAAGTATTGCAGAAATGTGGAGACGAACAATTTGAAGGCTTACAAAAGAAATTAATAAAAGTATGATGGCGAAAACCGTCTTGTAGTTTTTGCGAACACAAGCTCAGTTCTTCCAAGGTAAGCGCTCACAATTCTTTAATACTTCATATTTAAAATTTAATTTAATTTTATTACGGCACCCATTTAAAAGTCATCTCACTGGAACATGCCGTAACATCAATTTGTTTTTTTAAATCATCTCAAATTTTAATTTTTGTATTGTTTTTTTTTCTTGTTGCTGATATCTAAGCGCCTCAGTCTCATAGGCAACGTGTCGATGACAAGGGTAGCAGGGACATTGTCTCATTTCGGATTGTATTTGCCATCGAGCAATACACAAAAAGATCAAAGATAAATTTCCAATTTTTGTGTCACGCCTCATCAAACGCACCAAATACACTGACAAAATGCCTGGGACTTTCGTGCCCCCTTAAAAACCAACTTGAACTCAACTCATATGAAAAGCTTTTGCTATTATACCACGCTCATTGTGGTGCTTGTTGTTTGTTGTATTGTTGCTATTATTGTTGACTTTATTGCTATTGTAACGCCGCGTAGACGACAGTTTAACAATTTCCTTCTTTTTTTCCTTTTTTTTTTATATATTTTTTTATTCTCCCCGGATTGACAGCTTTTGTTGGCCAGTGCCAAACACTTCACATCAGTACACACAATGCGCTTGGCAAATGAACGAAGCCAGTGCGCTGACAGACTTCCAAATATCCTTCCATATACAAGAGTCAGGAGTCCACTACAGCATTGGCCACTCAATGGCAGCAGCAACATTGTAAAGTGGAACAACAACAACAACGTCAATTGTACATGGCCAATGTGCGGCTGACGTCAGCGCCATGTAATGCAATTAAGTTAAATTTCAGGGTACAAAAATGATGACTATTTCAACATTTACTTTGAAGTTCTCTGGATACCTACCAGCGACGAAAGCAATAAATGTGTGATATTTTTTCCATTGCCTGCGGCATTGAGAAGGAGAGCTTAACTTCAACTTGTGCAGTGCTTTGATTTTTAATGATTGCTAACAAATCTTCTTATCGAAGTAGTTGACAATTTACGACTCGGAGATACCCTGTTTCAATACCCGCGAAAATTACAAATATAGTTGCATAATTTAAAAATTTTAGGATAACTTTTCTTAAACGGTACCAATTTTGGTAATTATTTTAGGCGACTGCGGTGGTTATCTGCCGGTTATACCCATTTACAGAAATTGACTTAATTTAATTTTAATGACTTTGAGTATGCTTTCGATTTTGTAAGATACTTATACGGAGCTTAAAAGAAAAATATGCATTAGCACAAATGACAGAAAATATATTTAAAATATATA
Organism: Drosophila colorata; assembly: GCA_035041545.1. NCBI lineage: Eukaryota > Metazoa > Arthropoda > Insecta > Diptera > Drosophilidae > Drosophila > Drosophila colorata. Next base: position 2,188,777 of record JAWNLD010000233.1, read on the forward strand.
CATAATTCAAATTTTATACCCTTGCAGAGGGTAATAGCAAACACAATAAAAATATAAATTTCGTCTCGCATTCCAATGAATGCAAGTTACTCATCTTAGTATTTATATTTCCTTTGGGAGTAGCCTTTTCTTTGGTAATCCCATGCTTGTTTGTTTCAGAATGAATATAGTTTAGATTAGTGAACTTAAAAACAAAACTTTTTTTTTACATTTTAAAATTTACATTTTTAATTTGTTATACCTAAAATTATAAAAACAATTCACAAGAATTTTTTTATTTAATATTTCACTTCGTGAATGTATATGAATCTCAAGGGTATAACATCTTTTTCATATCGTAATGAATACACTTTAATTTGGGCAAAAAACTTTGAGACTTCGCAGTCATTAAGGCCACCTCAATGACATCGACAGACAGAAGGAAATTTATGTCCTTTGCACAGAGCTCAAATTACTCGCATTAGCTACGCACTTCGCCACCCATCGCACAAATCTATATGTCAACTAACCGTCCTCAGCCTCCATCTTCAGCTCCAGTTGCGCAAAATATTGGTAGGTTTATTGACCCAAATGCCAGAAACGGAGCACAGCAAATTGCATGAAAAGCGTGAAATAAGTTGCGAGCATATGGAAAAGTCGACCGCGTTGGCTGATGAGACCATTTTGTGTCTTATTAATATATATATGAATGCATACAGCAAGCAGTGGAACTGGTGAACTGCTCTGTAAACACACAGATGGGCTGTTGGTTGGCAGGATACCAGACTGTTGGCTAGTTAGTTAGCCACCCTCTGGACATTGTGCAAAGAGATTTATTAGTTGGGCGTTAATCCCCTGCGGCCTAATACATCATTTCAATTTGTTGCAAGTCGTGTTTATTTGCTGAAGTTTTCGTTGGGGTGGGACGTTCCGAAGATATTGCCGCCCATCGGCTAAAACTATTTCACTTATTTACTTTCATAACTTGCAAATTGTCAACTTATTGTTGGCTCGCCATGAAGCGGAGACAAAAAACTGCTCAAAGTAGTGCAAAAGTTTTATGCTGTGGCAGTTGCTCGGGTAAGTGGCTTATTATAGGGGCACTGGGCGTGGCTCTTGTCCAGCACTTTTGTTACAGTTCCGCACTTTTGTTTGCCAGCCCTCGACTGACTGCCAAATCTTCTGCTCCGTTACTTAGGTGCGTATATATAATTTAATTAGCTTAAAAGTCTGGCTCTCTTTCTGATTCTAAGTAGAGAGTGCGTGTCAGTGATTTATATTGACAGCTTTGTATGAGTGCTCCTCCTACAACTGTATTGGCCAAGTGAGTTATCACCTATAGAAGTGAATCTCTGGCTTACACTTATGTGGCATGTTTGTATAAATATCTTATTGGAGCTCATCCAAGAGACGTATTAAGGTCAAGTAACATAGGTACCGAGAGTGAGAGAGAAAAGAAGATAAATACTAACATACTTTTTAAAACAAAATAGAATTCATACAAATTTTTTTTATTCATTTTAGTATATTTGATAAATCAATATAGTAAAGACACAAAAAATAATTTTAGCTTTGGTAATGACTATTGTCGATTTTAAATATGACCGAAACCAGATTCTCAATGTAGTTGATGTAGTATGTTTGTTTATTGATGGAGTGATATTGATTTAAATGTTCACCCTTCGATGTGCACCGTTTTTTAAGGCAATTAAAAAAAAGGATTAAATAAAAATAAAATAAACCGATGTTAACAAAATTGTACCACTATTTGAATACCACATTATTAATTTGTTTTTGTATTTCTTTATTATTTTAATCAGCATATAAAGGTCTAATATAATATATCAATTATGTATCACGTCTTCAAGTCCTGATTGCAAAATATATAACCTAATAAATAAGTATAAAAACTCTGGAACAATTCATATGATGAAACTTTTAATTTAGTTCATCAAAATTGGCTTAAGTTAAATAAAGATGAATTTTCAACTCCTAATTACTTGCCGAGGAACTAACCTTTTAAGTGATTATATAAACAGTAATAATAGCGATCGTACAAATTATGTTTCGATGTTTATAAGATATATTCAAAGATAAGATATATTATATTTAATCAAAATGCGTAAAGCGTGGGGGACATTGAAGTTGTGACTCTAGCTGATAAACAGGTTGCAGCAGTTGGATCGATCAGTTATTTTATTATTGTTTTCTTTCATGCAAAAAAGTTGTATATCAAATCTATTCATATTAAATCACAGTTCATATAAGAGTATATACACAAGCTCGGTGGTTAGGATTCGTTGAAGAAGTTGTCTTTTGGGATTTTCGCAGAAAACAATAACACAGAAAAAGATAAAAGCAATTTATAAAACAAAAACCAACGGATAGTTCAAATAAATGAATTTAAGTATTTGATATTTACGCTTTCATTGTACTCTTCTATCCAAATGAAGCCTGCCTAACTGAAGTTTGAAAACAGTTCTATAAAACTTAGTAAGCACGTGGCTTCAGTCCAAGATTAATGCCAGTCGAAGAGCGCAGGATTAAATTCATGATTGGTTGCACAGATTCGCCTAGTGGCAGCAGCTCGAAATGCCTCAGCATTTTGCTCACGGTGCTCTTCATTTCCAGCATTGCAAACTTTTGGCCAATGCAGTTGCGGGGACCCGCTGAAAAGGGAGCATAGGCGAAGACATCGATGTTGCTGTTGTTCTCCGGGCTGAAACGCTCCGGATCGAATTTTTCCGGGTCTGGAAAATAGTCTGGATCCCGCTGAGCATGATAGGTGAGCATTATTATGTTTAACTTGGCGGGCAACAGCTTGCCATCTGTAAAGGAGACAGGATGAGCTTAAGAGCATAAGATTTCCAAGATTGTTACTGGGTCACCTACCCAGCATAACGTCCTCGGTTAAATGTCGGCCGATCATGGGCACTGGTGGATACAAGCGCAGCGATTCCTTGATAACGCACTCCAAGTACTTAAGTTCGCCCAGATCCCGCATGGTAATCGGCTTGGACTTGTCCGCGCCAATGACATCGACGACTTCACGAAAGACGCGCGCCTGCACCTCTGGATGTCGGGCCAGCAGGTAGAGCGTGTAGGAGATGGCACTGGTGGTCGTGTCGTGACCCTCAAACATAAACGTGTCCACCTCCTCGCGTATATCCTCGTTGCTCAGTGGCTGCCCATCCACCGAGGACTGGAGCAGCACATCCAGCAGCGCCATGCGCCGTTTGCTGCCCACGTCCTCATCCTCCGGGTTTGTGCCGCTTTGAGGGGATTCCTTGAGGGACTTTTCTAGCGTATCGCGGCGCTCCGAGATGACCTTATCCGTAAAGTCGTGCATTGACTTGATGTGTTTGGTGAGTTTGCGATAGAGCAGCGGAAAGAATATGCGCATGGTGATATCGAAACGCTGCAGAGGACTCATAAAGCGCTCAGCCATCATGTTGGACACTCTAGAAGGAGACAGTTGCAATGGAAAGGACGCCAAGCTAGTAATTTCACTTACATTTTCACGGCCTGCACATAGGGAAAGTTGGGCTCGCGTTGCGCATTAATTTTCACGCCCATGGACGTCTCGGCTATAATATCCAGGGCAGCCAGGCAGGCAACGGGGAACATGTTGATCACGGTCTTGCCATCGGCGCGTTTGTACAGATTTTCCACCATAACGGCGCTCTGCTGATCGAACACTTCCACAAACTGTTCGAGTATCTTAAAGTGAAATGTGGGCGTAATGATCTTGCGGCGTCGAAACCATTTTTTGCCTGTGCTCAGCAATAGCCCGGTGCCCAGCCAGCACTGCAGCAGATTGTACAGACTGTTTTTGGTTATCGTCTGCTGACTGCTTAAAACTGCCTCAATCAGTTTTGGATCGGCGGTGATCATGCCAAACTCTTGGAACATGGTTATATGCACGTTTTTGCCATGCTTCTCAATCAAGCGCCTTTCCAAGTCCAGCATAGCTATAAAATAATTCAAGTATCAGCCAATTAGCTATCTTATCTGAAAACGAAAAAATGTCTGAACCGCCTACTTTCAGCGGACTCGCCCATCATAAAGATTGGTGCATTGCCCAGCAGCGGGAGCTGGATGGGTCCCTTTATTCCCGCCGCAGCCATCATCTTGTTTTGCCGCCGCATCCGTAGATGGTCCCACAGAAAGAGCGCACTCAGCAGCAGCGCCACAATTTCCAACAACATGTCGCGGTTTTGGGTACAACAATACCACTATCTTAAAATTCGTAATTTAAAAACAAAACCAGCTGTTCGCTTTTAGAGCTAATGTTTGACTGCTGCGTCGCAACAAGCTGTCGAGCTGTTTTGTACTTGGATGAGCCAAGTGCTCGAACAATGCCGATTAGATAAGCCGGCTGAGCTGCTTATCAGCGGGTGTTAAGCTCTCCGGCCATATTTTTCGTCGATTGAGTTGTGCTACTGAGGTAGGTAATTAGCTAGTAATAAGTTATTGGCGGTAAAAGCATTAAAATTTTGAATGCGCATTCTAAGCTGACTGCACTGTTTAGACCTTATTCGCAACTTTCATTGACTAGAAAATACCCATTACCCAATTCCGGATTGTATTTGTACCACTGTACAAAATCACACAAGACCCTAAATTACAAATTCTTTTGCTTTTATATAACAAGAAATAATATAAGGCGTAATTAATATTATTAATAATATTAGTACAACTTCTTATAAAAATTGTTTTTATAAATTGCCGAAGTTGAACAAAACATTCACTTCATTATTCACATAAAAATTTTTTTTTCCAATATTTTATATATTAGGTATACGCCTAGTACCCCTAAAATTCATAATGAACAGAAAATAAACGAAATGTAACTTAAAACGAGAGACAGGGTATATCCGAAGCAATTGCGGTCGCACTTAACAGCAGATAAGATTGAAATTTAACGTATCGATTAAAGTCAAACATCATTAAGATACTGCGTCTGAAAGAGCACTTATTACTGTTTAAGAGAAATAAGCTAGATCGAGTAATACATTGTGTGCAGGCATATTTGTACATACTGATTTACTTTACTCTTTACTATAGATATAAAAATAGATTGTAAATTCAACGTCAAGCTAAGAGGGGCAATAAAGAGAATCAGAAAAATGCACAAATGCTTGTTAATAATGTTTGTTTAAGCCTAAATTTTTTGATTGAATCGATTATATTTTTATAATGCCACATAGAACTCTGACATCAAATTGGGTATGTGGTCTATCGCATACCTCATATCCATTTCTGTGAAGTGAATTTGCAATTTTTTTTTAATTGATCAGGGAACTACTGTTGGATAATACTGAATACTTATTTATGATTGTTTTCTATTCAATTTACATGGTTTTATGAATGGTAAATCCATATATACCTTTTTTTTTTAATCTCATGCTTATTATCTAAAATATTTCTGTTGACTGTGCATGAGTTGACAGTTCTTCAGATTTATCATCAAGTGAGCAAGGTATTTCGATAATATTTGTAGTACTACAAGTTTAAATCCGTCGATACGCTGCAGATAAGGTTTGATTCAACTGTTGGACTAAAAGGTCAAAATACGCAAAGAGAGTGAAAGAAATTATTTTATATACTCAATTTTAGATTATTGAGTGGCTCTGAGCTTTACCCTGTAAAGTTGATAAGAAAAAGATTTCTGATTAGCTCGACAAATTTGGAAAAGGCTAGAGTACTGTTGGGTTAGGTCAAGAAAAATTAAAGCTTGGTCTTTTGTGTCTGATAAGAAATGTGTTTGGTATTTTTAATAGCTGTTGATAAATTTAAATAGGCTTGTTGTGCTTAAATGTGCGATAATTCATCGAAAGATAACAAATTGTTATCCGCTTTGTTGGTGCTCCATTGAATCTGAATTTGCACAATTTCCTTTCCTCTAATCAACTCAATTAGTTTAAATGTTATAATAACTGTTTTTAAGCAGCCAGCAAATACGCAACGAGGTTAACCGCAAAACGTACAAAATGTTGTGGGTGCGCTGCGGGGTCGGAGGTCTGAGCACAGAGCGAATTTGCATAGCTACACTGAGTAACAAAAGTATTTGCATATTGTATGAATACTCTGACGTCAACCCACAGATAATCACACGTGCCAGGGCCGTGTCCTGACCGTTGTTTCTTTATTTCCGCTTATTTTGTTTCGTTTCGCTTTTATTTGGTTTCGTTTCATTCCTTTCTTTTTCTATCTTTGTTCGGTTTATTTGCATGAGGTTGTTTTGCTTTTAATTTCCTACACGGTGTGCTGTTTATGATTACCAAACTACCCGCAGCGCCGTTCAGATAGGGGATGCAGGAGAAGGGGCAGAAGGAGCCGCTGTGGTGGCACTTTCGATCTCTGTCTGTGGCATTTGGATGATTAATGTGTTTACACAAGCAACGAGCGCTGCGGTCGAGTCTGATTTGAAAGGGTTAAAAGGCGTAAACACACACTCCCACACCCGTGCACACACACACACTGGGACATGCTGTGTGTGCTCGTTGTGTAATTTTATTTATTATTCTTTTCTTGGAATTGACTCTCACATGGGAGCAAGATATTAAAAATGCTCCGTTGCCTTTTTATCCCTACTTGTTTATTTTTATGCTTTTTTTTGTTTTTTGTTTTTTTTTTGATTTGCTTCTGCGTCAACAATTTAATTAGTTAAAAAGCCAGAGGCCACAAGCCAATTCATACAATTTAACCAGCTTCATGTATCTCGTGCGTCATCTTGCAGCACTTCTTTTGGCTTCGTCTGCCATTTGCTTTCATTTTGCTAAGGGGCTGTCGCATAATCTTTTTGCACCATGTTAAGTGGCTGGAATTGAAATTTACGATTGCAAGAAAAGGTAACGCAAATAAATGTGTGCCAACTTGGCCAACCACTGGCGATTGGCCAGAGACAGAGATGAGTCAGCATGAAAAAGCGTGACTCACGAAAAAGTTCAACATATACTGTTTGATTCGTAAAAAAAAATAATTTTTTTAATTTCAGTGTTATTTTTAATTTCTATATCGTACAGTATATGTACAGTATAAAGACAACTTTCTTATGTTAGTTATATAAATTTCGTTTCTTATTCAAGTTTAGGTTATGCTAAGAATTATATTATAAATGGTTCTTTAAATGACGTTAACGTTACTACACTACTTTTCTCTTTTACAATATATATATTTTTTTATATTATACTTGTTTCCCTTAAATTAAGAACAAAATGTTTCAAATTTCTTAGAATTTTTTAAAAACTAAAAATATTTTTTTTTTTATTTTAATGTTCAAATCTAATATTAAAAAAATGAACAACAATTTAATATTAAAAAAGCAGATTTTGTATGCATTATAATGAATTAAAACCACATAACTGTTTGAGTTCATATCAATTTTATAATACATATTTTATAACCTCTCATTTTATTTATTTGTTTATTGTTATATATTTTTGTTATTGAACAACAAAAATACTTTCATTCAAACTTACATATTTAGAACTTATAAAAAAATTTAATTTTATTAAAATAGCGAATGCTCAAATATTTTATATAAGTAAGAAAAAATTCGAAGCTATAAAATAAAATGAATTGTCAAGCAGCTGTGTACCCAATAGTTGCTGCTCATTGGCAACAGTTTTTAGATGTGTGTCGTGTCACGTTTCCATATCTAGAGGGTTTTAAATTATTTAAGTGGCCCAGACACAGGCCACAGCCGAGTTATGTTGCGGGGGAAAACGCCGGGCAGGTGCCAATATTAAATAGTTTAAATGAGAGCCAGAACTGGGCAGGTTAGGTCTGACTGACTTTATGGCCGTGATAAGCAGGGCCGACCCTTTTGATTTGGTTTAGGATTTGCGGTTGTCGCTGGCTCAGTTGATGAACCCCTGTTTGCCTTTTAACTCGTTAGTTATGCGCCAAGCCGGGGGACATGAATCCTGGTGTCCCAAAAGAGGGAGCGAGTGCTGGGCTTAAGGTTTATTTAAAAGGCCAGTGCCGCATGTTTGGGGTTTTGTGTGTGTTTTAATATGACACCTTTGCCAATGGTAATTTATCACCTCAGCACTGGGGACATATGCTTTGGGCAACCCGCTTCTAGTCTGAGTGTGTGTGTGGTTGTGGGTGTGTTTTATAAGCACTAGGGGATTAGCCCAGCACTGACTTTAATATGGGACCAACTGATGCTGGCTGGCAGATAATTAGTGACCGTCCGGGAGATTTATGCACGCGTGTAAATGGCTTTAAGTAGCTACCAAATAAAACCAAATTAAATGTAAATAAGCTAAGCGTCTAATTAAATCGCAGCAAACGGCCAATGGGCTACCCAGCTCAGCGCTGTCAAAAATGCAAGCTGTTCCATCAATCTGCTCGGCATCTGGCAGCTGGCACCGGTCATAGTGCGCGTCATAAAGCTGACATTCTTTGTCCAGGCCTCCCCGCCCGTTAATTAAGTTTAGCCAACTAAATGTCAACGTCCTGTGCACCTTTATCAACTGTAAAACTGTCACATTAAAATGGCTTAGCCTTTTGCAACAATGTGGCTAAAGCTTAAGTCATTTGTGTTCCGAGAACTGGACAGGCAGTTCCATTCAACTGTGCGTATGCGCAATATATGTTTTTGCTCTAAGAATCTATTTTTCAATTATTTACATATTTGTGCATATATGTGTTTACTTAATATTTTATTTGATTTTTTTCAGCAGATGTGATTATTTGGCTTTTTGTTTTACAATTCATTGGATTTGCCAGTCTATTTGCTCAACACTTGGCCAAAACAATTGGAAATTCAAATGTTGTTTTATAAATTGTATTGAATTCGTTGCAAGTTTTGCATTAATTTTTCTGCTGTTGTCTGTGGCCAAATCTCAACAAAATCAATGCAAATTTTCATATCACTTATTCCAATTTGTGTTTGTTTTGCTATTGAAATTTTTGCTTCCATTTTAACCAGTTTATTTTCTTTTTTTACCAACAAATATCGGGCTTCGGGGCTAAAGATTCTTTGTCCGTTGGATTCTGGTGCTTCTTATTACATTCCAATGGGGTGGCAACGAAACTGCCATCAGAACTTAACTGAGTCTTGGCTTCATTTGGTATGCGTGACATGTAGGAAGCTGCTTTACCAGCGGTTGGCTTTGGGTTGCCTGGTTTCCTAGTTGTCTGCTTACCCTCATCATCATCATCATCATCATTAGCAGTGGCAATGGCAACCGAAGAACCGGAACAACGAGTGCCACAGATCAAAGAACTTTGACAAAAATTAAGCTCACCTATGTATTTGCCACGTCTGCGCTAATGAGCCATAGAAATTGTGCCTAAGCGCCTGCTGCTAACTTATCCCAGTTTCCAAGCGCAACGCCAAGGAACCCCTCGGCGCTGCCATCTCAGATATCAATTCCAAACGTTGACAACCGCAGGCAAATACAATATTGTGCATCTTTGTTATTCAACTCAATGGTATCATTTTATTTATGTTCAGACTCAGTAAATGGAGATGCTGCTCATTAAAGGGTTGGTTGGTTGGACTATATTATTATTTTCAGGGATTGTGTTTAAAACTCTTCTAGAACTGCATCTTCTCTCATGTCCCTTTATGGCTGCACATCATTAACCTAGCACCACGAGTATGCTTTTCAACATTTTTGAGTATTTGACATAAATAATAGCAAATTTGTTAATGGAACTTGAAACTCCCCGGGTGAATTAATATTAATTATGCGATCGGCTTCAAATTTATTTTTAAGATACTATTTGAAAAATTAATTAAGTTTCAACTGTGTTGTAGAGATAGGCCAAAGATGCGCGGAAAATTGTTGCTTGCAAGTTTTGATCAGATGATTTATTTTTCCACTATTGGAAAAAGTGAGAGCAACAACTTAAAGAAAAAAAAAATTTTTTTTTTTCGAAAACTGAATTTTTAACTGTATTTATGAGCCGAAATTAAAAAATGTATTTTTTATCCCAGCTTAAATACTTGTCGAAGTTGATATCCGGTTTTCTCCACGCATGGACTATTTGTAAAAAAACTTGTCGCCAGCTGGTGTTCCTTTATCCAAGATTGCTGTTGCCAAACTTTTGTTATCGACTGTCGCCGCACAAGGAATAAAATAAAGTATAAATTTGTTTAGTAAAACATTATGTTAATACTCGCAGCGCACTTTGTTTTGTTGTACACTCGTGTGTATTCAGTTCGCCTTCGTTTTGTATTCAATTCGGTATCTTTTACCCGCTTCGCATTACTCTCGGGGCGACTTGGCGGCGTCAGTGCGACAATAAATCAAAGTTTATAATAATAATCTGAAATTCAAAATGGTTGGGCAAAAGTTTTTAAAGCTGCGATCCTGCTGCTATCGCGGTCGCAAATTAAACAGAAACTTTGGGCCACTGCTAAATATTTGGACTCCGGTTTCAGCAGCGACAACCCTAAAGTAACCCCAGCAACTGTTTTATTATTAACTTCATTTGCTGGCGCGCCACAAAGCGGCAAAGTTTAACTTGCACTACACCAAAAGGCGTAGGAAAAAATGAAAGACATAACATAAAATAGCAGTTATAAAAAGCGCACGAAACTTGTTTGCTCAAGAGCACAAGTAAAAAAATTTTATTAGCCACCGCCGTTGCCTTTTGCGGCGCCCGGCGCCCCAAAGTTTTGCCAGCGTACAGAAATACTTATAAGAAAATCAATCCCTACGGCCAAGTCAGGAATTCTGAGTATTTTATTTATCAACTCACGCAACGCGCTCCAAACCAACCAAAAAAAAGAGCAGCGCAAGGCAAAAAAAAAAATTAAATAAAGAAAAAAAAAACAAAACCAAAAAAAAAATGCAACCTGAACAATTTCCAGAGTTTCAATTCAACTTATGAAACAGCCCGCGGCCATATCGATTTCACGCTTGACGCTAAGAAAATTAACTTTGCCAAAGTAGCAGCGGCAACTCCGAAAACCAACAACAGCCGGCGGAGGAAAAGCTGCGAGGCAGGGAAGGGCATCGAGAGGAGATACTTCGATGCGTATGACAGTGGGAACTGGAACAGGAACAGGAACCGGAGCAATTCCTAAGCCCTGCACGTACGGTGGGTCCCAAATATTGTAAGTGATTTGCTGAAGTTCGCCCCCACACAAAAAGGCAGTCGCAAAAAAGTTTCCCAACGCGCTCCACACATGTGTGCGAGTCCAAAGGTGTTTCGAGCTGGAGCTGTAGCAGGACAACGTGCTTGCAATGCGAGAGACGTTCTTGCCTGGGATTCTGTGCGCCTAATTTGCTATATGTATTTGAAGGAGATGAGGCTGAAGTGGGTGAGGGGGGATCGGGGCCAATTTTCATAATTCACTTGCGCCCGCAGTCAGACTTTGAACTTCACTTGAAAACTGGTCATTAGCCGTACGCATTGCAAGCACTTTTCAAATGTCATTTGCCATTTGGTGTGGCAACGATTTTGTGGCCTGTGCCCCATGCTTCAACTTCATTAGGCACATCAGTGGGCGGCGTGTGTATGTGTGTGGGTAGGTGTGTGTGTGTGTCTGTGTGTGTGTGTGGCAGCCAGATACGCCCGATGCAATTACTGCAAAAGTTCGCGCAAACAACTTTTTGACTTTGGCGCGTGAAATTCAATGAAAATGCCATTATTTGGTGCAATGGACAATGAATGCTGCACGGGGTATTGTGTGCGGGGTAAAATGAATCGGAGGACCGGGGTACGGGGCTGCAAGGTACGGCGTGCTGGTCAGCGCCACGGCACACAAAATGAACGCAGACAACAATGAGCTATGTCAAAGACCACAGCGTACTGGTTATGGACAGGCAGTGTGCTCGTGGCGACATCAAGATATAGAGAGAGCGAAAGGGATGGAAGTACGGGAAAATGAGAGGAGCAAGCGGTTTGTAGAGGTTTTTCGGTCTGCAACGCAAATGGGAAATGCGCACATAATGTTTATAGGGAGAGTGCAGGCAAAAAAACCGCATCCAAATTGAGTTGCACGACATTATCACCAGTGTCGGATGTGTAAAGTGAGCCGCTTGGCTTCTGAAGGGATGCGCTCGGGTATTGAGTTTATGTATCGAGCGAATGTACCGCTGATTTATTTGCAAAGATAGCGGCTAATATGGAAATGCCAGAGGAAAACGTGCTAATGTGCCATAAAAATTTTATTGTCGTAGTTGCAGACTAAACAGGTAGTATACTAAATACAATTTTCAGAAATTGTTTTTTTTTGTCAGGTAGTATTACTTATATATATACTTTTAAATGTTCTTTAAAATTCGCATAACTTTAGGTAGCGTGAAGCTTTTAGAGGGGTTTGAGGAGCGCGAACGAAGAGTGTTTGTTGTGTTTGTAGGTTACTTCCGTTGTTCATCTATTCCAATTTTCATAGGAGCTGGGATATAAATATAATATTATAATATATAAATTTAAAGAATCAGCCCTAATCGAAAGTTTATAATCTGGCTACATGGTAAATATACCCTTAAATATGTACCCTTAACGTTATATTCCCCACAGATCGTTCATATTCTATATCGGCGCAATACATAAAAAAAGATCACTTCTACTTAAATATATCGGTTGCCTTGAAATCAAAAATTTCCACGTTGTTTTATCCTATATCCTGTGTGCTGTAGCGACCAAATAGTTTCATTCTCACCTGATTAATGAATCAGCTTTCGACTAAGCGAAACGTAGGCCAATTCGATTTTGCGCAATCAATGCGGGACACTCGATGCAGGTCAAAACGGTAACCGGGCAACGTTGACTGAGCGCTGACTGAGGGCCAAAGGGCGAACTGTAAAAACGCAACCCGCAACTGCAAAATTATGCAAAATTGGCTGGCGAATTGCATTTTGTTGGCTGCAAAGTGGAGCAGACATTGGTTGGTTTGCGTGTTGCAGTCGCAAACAAATGAAGCAATCAGAACCAATGCGCAATACGTATACGCTGCGTGGTACCAACATCTGCTGCTCTGCGCTAAGTAGCACTGGGTTAACACTAGCTTACAACGTTTGCATTTCCAAGCATCTTAAATTTGTGTATTGAATTGAGTTGTACGTGCAGTTTTAAAGGTACTCAAATTGAATACCAGTTTTTTTTTGTTTAAATAAAGTGGCTTAGTCTAACCGTAAATATCTTTGTTTCGATTAGAGCAAATTCTAAGTGTTACTAAAACTGTAAGAACGAATTATCTATCTAAATTTTTTCACCTTCACTAAAAAACTATTTTAAGTTCGCAATATTTTCATAAATTTTTAGTCTAGTGCTATTTAGTGTGCTTCATGTTTATACTTTCATATTTATAAACACCCAGCGGAAACTTTCTTGTGCGACTCCTTTACCTTGTCATAGAAAATGCTCAATGAACTAATTGTTTAAATTGTTTTAATTGGTTTTGTCTGCACTAAATTACAACAATTAAATAGCACACTTGATTAGTTTAGTTGAGCGCATACAGCGACTACACTGCACTCAGGTGGTGCTGGTGCTGTTGGGTGGGGTGGAGTGGGCTGCAAAAGTGTTAATTGCATTAGTTGACGCTGTGTTGGGCGCTTCGCTAGTTGCTTATTAAAATCAAGTCGATAAGTTTGGTGGCGCTAAAAGCTAAATTACACACATTGAGTGAACAACTTTTGCACACGCCAAAAGTTAATTAAATTTCAAGTCCTTGTGCACTCAACGCCGGTTTTTAAATATAGTACAGGGCAACTGCCTGTGTCAGTTATTTATATCATCATGCCAGACGTGCAAAAGCAATTTGCAATGACAAAATAAGTGCACAGCGAGCTACCAGCCAGCGGCCGCAATAACAAATGATATGCTAAAGTCGCAGAACTGCAGCCCGGTACAAAAACTGCAGCATGATTGGCTGCGACGATACATCAACAGTTGCTAAATGAGAACCTCTCAAATGCTCGACGTTCAGATACCACACATTCTTGTGAAGCAAAGTGAGCGAGCAAAGTGAGTCTAGCAATTGTATTCAGTGCATAGAATTTGCTAGAAATGTAGACTTCTCAAATGTTCAAATATCATGTTGTATATGACTGGGTTGTTTTCAAGTACCAACTATCGACAATCGCAACTATCGAGTGAGGCCATTAACAATCAAATATATGTAAACTAACTTTCTCCGTGCAGTTCAGTAAAATATTATAAAATAAATTTGAAGTGAATATTTTTTATTGTTTATCAAAACTTTGTATATAGTATTTAGGCATATCATACAAATTTAAATAATTATTATAATTATACAATTAACAATAATAATAATAACAATATATGACATGCACAATAAAAACAATATATGCATAATAATAACAATCATGTCATACATGACACTTTTTGCTTGCTTACCAAACAATTTATTAAGCTCAATATACACAACGCTCCTTAGCCTGACAGGGTAGCATAACTAAGAGCAGTTGGCAGTGCAGCTAGCATCTGCCCCCTTTGGCTTGCAAGTCATCAGCGGAGCGGTGCAGTCATCAGGCAGACGCAGCATGTGGCTCTCATTAATTCCATTCCCATTGCCCGTAGCCTTGGGTGCAACTATGTAGCTGCGTGCGTGCCAGGAGTCGTATAAATCATACAATACTACAGTCATAATTTAAGGATCGTGCAAAACCGAAAACCACATTGAAACGTGAAGCGACTTTTACATCATATTTTTTCAATACTTTATGCAATTTTCTGCACGAATGCAATCAAAAACAATTTTTGCATGTTGCTTAAAGACCGCGTTTATTCATTCCGAACTTTTTCTACCTGGCGCCCGCTGAACGCCATTTGATATATCGGAGCGATAAAAAAGTGCAGATGCGGCATATCAGTAAAAAACATGCATCAACCCAATAAATAAGATAATACCAGGGCAGAGGCAGTTCTACGTGGCCATTTGTAATGTCCCTGTAACCAACAGCAAATTGTTGAATCTGGTGATTGGAACACGTGCAAAGACACCAGAGATCAATATAGAGCTCGAAAATGATCCACAGGAAATGCATAACAAATGCTAGATGTTCAAAAAAGCGAATTTATTTAGCTTAGCGACGTTTTCAGCTTGACAGCCAATGCCTTAATCGCATACAAAACTTAACAATAACGAAAAAACTACAGTTTATAGTTATTTAAAAAATAAACAACAAAAAAAAACGGCATTTTAATTTACAGCTGTTATATATTTGGAGCTGGGTACACGGCATCTGCTAGTCGGGCACTCCCGACTAGATCCCACCTACTTGTTTAAATTGCATACTGCTTATTGATTTGTGAATTTAAAAACTCTGGATATATTTCTTATCTTTAGTTTCAGATGGGTTGCATTTTGAATATATTTTTGGTATTAAACTGGGCCAAAAGAAAGCAAATTGCGTCAGCCAACTGGCAGCCAAAACTGATTAAAATATCAGCGCAAAATGTCATCAAATCCGTGGCAGAGACTCGCACTCGTAATCTAACTCGCACTCGTATCCTCCAGTGGGTTGTGTGCTGTGTGTTGTGGCAAATGTTGCTTTGTTTTAATTGCTAAACATTGTCAACACAGATTTGCATGGGCCGGCGGCAGCGAGCTGCGTTGACAGCATTATTAGTTGGAACGGGGATGTGAGCGGGGTGTAGTGTGTTTTTCCTTGGCCGCTGCATAAAATATTCATGTTTGTAAAATATTTTTATCAAAACATAATAAACAAATTTGCATTTTCGGTGCGAGTACTTTTTTATACCATAAATTCCCTTTTTTTTACAGTTGTCCGCTGTTTCATTGTCGACCGTTTGTTTTAGCCACAAAAAACTTTTTTGATTAAATATATGAATGTGCATACTTTTGTATTTTTCCTTTTTTCCAACTATTTTCGCTCGGACGCACTAATTTAAAGTAGCTTTTCATGCTCGAATATGAGGGGTGTCAACAGTTAAACCTAATTAAAAATAAATATAAATTAAAAACTATGTTGGGTTTGTCTTGAGCGACATCTCGTCAAAAATGCGCTTGAGTATTTGCCTAAGCGGGACATATATACATATACATACATATGTAAGGATTTAAATTGTTGTATTGTTTCTCATTCGTCCTAAAAATAACATTATGCTAAATTCTGTCTTAAATTTACATTTTGATCGACTATATAAATCCAAAATAATATAATATATAATTTGATCATATTTTAAGAGAGCCATAAATCAACAGACCGTATATTTAAGAAAAGCATATGTTTTTAAAATTTATTTTAATTTTCCATTTGTATTTTGACAATAAACAAATCAATTAATGCTTAAAAGTACATTACAGGACTGTTTGAGTTCCAGTAAGCTCAAACAATATATATTACTAAGTTTATGTTAGTTTTTTAAAATTTTATTTTGTAAATCTGTGAGGGATCTGTTTACGTCTAACTTCGGTACTGTTGTCTAACAGGTCCTTTGCCAGACTGTTAACATGGTTGTGTAATCTTGTTATATAATTTGTAGCGTTTCTGATTATTTCGCCTTTAACACAGGGAACGTTTAGGTCTTTACGGATGTCACAAATGCCTACATAGGAAGGAGTACCAATTAATGCCATAGAATGGTATCTTTGCAAGATTTCAATATTTGAATTACTTGCTGTCCCGTAAAGCTGCATGGCATATGTTGTTATACATGTGTTAAAATTGGAAATATTACTGCTGGTTTCGATATTCTTAACATCTCTAATTTTAACTGATTAAGCAGATTGACAGACATAATATTCTTGTGGATTTCTTCATTAACATAAAATAACAAGGAAACACAGAGAACTTATTCTTTAAATAAAAAATTGAATTAACTTTGTAATTATTATATTATTACATTAAAATTTCTCTTTTGTGTGAAGTGGATAATACATATGTGGTATTACCCAGTTTTGTCAGTATTCTTATGGTATACACAGTTAATGCTGCTGTCCCAAGCGCAATAATCAGACACCATGTTGCCCTCTTACGCCATCAACTGCTTATGTGAGCTTTTCAATTTGTTTTGTTTTCTCACACTCTCACACCTCCATCCCAACCATACACACTCACACATGCAGAGATATAAAAAAATAGCAAGTTTTGCTTGCGCTGCCATTGCCATTTGGAGCTAAACTTTATATATTTTGCCATAGTAACGGTTATCAAAGCCAACGAGTTGTCCTTTTGGCTGGACGCTTTCATCAACGGCAAGACGCGATTTTGCTGCTGGCTGCTGACTACTACAGTTGGCCTTAATAACAACACTTGTCGTAATATCGTTTTTATGCCCGGGGTGGGGGTCAAATCGTTTTTATGACACGCACCAGGCGCTGGGGCTGTTGTCGTCTAGCTGTATCCAGAGCTCGCTCTGTGTGTGAGATAAAGAATTGATTTTATAGCGTCAAACATGCGATTATGAAAGCTAAAGGGGAGTGGGAGAGCGGGCGAGGACGCCAAGTCAAAGGGTGTCACCTAGAACGATGCGGGTGTTAGGGCAATAAAAACTTTGGCACAGCTTTTTCGGTTCCCCTACTTTTGGTGTATCTCCCAACTATTCCCTGCCAGCTTAGTGCTGAGCCAAGTAAAAATACATATATTATTAATATCCTAGGCAACAACAAACAAACAATTTTGGCCACTTTTGTCATTGCCGCCTTTGGGCAGCAGCAATAAAACGATATTTATGAGAGGCGCCTGCACTGACCGGGGATCTGTTTAGTTAGCTATGAGACCGTTTTACATAAATCAACTAAATGTTCTCCGTCGTGGCGCGGGTTAGCAGCTATGACTAATTACGACAAGCGACGGCTGCCGCAAATAAGTTGGCCAAGTCAATTAAAACTTGTGACTGCCTGCACCTGCAAAGGAAAATTTCGAATTTTATATAATGCGAGCACTCAAATTAGCGAGCGGGCAGAAAAAAAAGTAAAAGAAATTTAAATTGGAGCTACATAATTAGAAAAATAATCGAGGAATAATATGGGATTTTAAAATATATTGTTGATGATTTAAATCTGGACACACTTAATCCGTGCTGTTTCTAAGTTCTGTTGAGTTAACTTAAGTTAATTTTAAATTGGTTTTGTAAGCCTAACAAAAACATACAAAACGGTGCTGAAAATCAAAATTGATGTACTTAAGACGAGCTGGGAGAGTTAGTTAAATTTGATCGTGCAAAAATGTTTTTTCTCTCTGTTTAGTCTCTGAGAGGGGCGTATAAACCCACAACGGCAGATGGCCAAGTCAATTAAAAAGAATTTATATATTTTATATAGTCGAAGATACCGCCTTCTGTTTGTAAGGCGCAGCAATTGCGAATTTGTATAACAGATTACCTAAGTTTTAGATATTTTTCAATTTAAAGGCATATTGTGCTGCTCGCTGGAGAGTATTAAATGAAAAACACAAACGCGAGAGCATGTTTAGCCTCAAGCTGACTAACCATATTTTGAATGATGGCCAGCGTGTGGAATAGGTAGAGGGCCTGATAGGACCTGCAACAAATGACAGATTAGCGCAAATATTTATTTTAATGACTGCCATGGCAACGTTGCGTTAACGATGGAGATAGGGACAGGGACAGGGTTGCGATTGCTTGCCTGCTACACGTTTATTATGTTTGAGCTGTGCACTTGAATACCATGGGCAATTGGCTGTGCGGGGCTGAGGGCCATGGCTGCCGGTTGCCGCTTCAGTGCTTATATTGCCCATTAAACACAAAGTCATAATGAGCAAGCGGTTGGCGGAATGGGTTGAAATAACTATAACTACGTATGAAACGTGTAGCGTGCGGCGTGTGGCTTATGTAATAAAAGTAAACAGCCAACAAATGGTGCTAAAAACTGCATTTATCAGCACCAACTTGCGAGGGTTGCGCACATCCCGAAGGGTCGCCTCTAAAATTGATACGCAGCTATGGACTGAAAGTTGTTGCTGTATTGTTTGTTAGTTTCGTAACTCTTACAATTATTACAACAGCAACATGGCTGGTATCAACTGAAAGTTAATAACAGTTGTTGGTTTTGTTTTCGAAAGGTTACTGCAGGACATTGATGTTTTCAACTGGATACGAGTGGGTTATGATTTGAATCTGCACATTGTTGGAATTGTAAAAGTGTTAATATCAAAATATTGACCTGCGTGTAGACAACCTTAATCTTTATTTAACAAAGCATATAAAAGCAGGCACCGTAACTGTTAAAAGTTTCAACGTAAAAATTGCAGTTTGAACATTATTTTGTACATTTTTTATATTGATAAACGAGTAATTATTATATCTCAACTTATATTTAAAACTTATAACAATAATAAATAAATTTAAAATTTGTATTTAATAGTCTTGAAATAGTTTTTTTCATAACATTGAAAGCATCATTTTGTAAATTTTTTCAATATAAATAAAAGTAGTATGACATATGCATAAGTAGTTGTTATTGAGAACTGACACAGAAGCAATTTGAATGCCCTAATTCAATTTAGTGGCAATTAACACTAGCGGATTGGCCAGGAACCAGATATTGTTATTTTTGGTTAGCTTGATTTATTTGGTACCTTATATGAATAGTAATTACATTTGATAACGTTAGGAATACTTGTGCTTGAGCTTAGCTCAGTTAAATATAGAAATTCCCATTCTAAGTATAACTTATTGGCTTGTCACAGTAATTAGCTGCCAGTTGTAAGCTCGAGAAGCATTACGCATTATATAATCATAGTCGAAACTAATTATAAGACATTTATGTATGCTACTTATGACATCGGCTAAAGGTCAACCTACCTTAAAAGTAGTTCAATCCGACATAATAACATATTTACATGTTAATATGGCAACGGCAACGGGAATGCCGCAGATCCGAACAAATGGCCAACTTAATTATCGCATTCGAGTGGGCCTGGATTGCAGCTAAGGCAAGGCAGAAATTTATCGGGCTTAATTTTCTTTCCTCTTCTTTTTATTTTATTTTTTTATTTTTTTGGGCCAAATCAGAGCACAAAAGTTAAGTAGGCAAAGATCAGGAGTTGACTGCGCCCTTTATGCAAGCCAAACAGAAACTGCTTACGAAACAAAAAGTCAAACAGGGAACGGCAGCAGTTTGTGTTGAACTTGCCGCAGATTTGACTTTGTGCCATGCCTCAGACCTTGCTATGCTCCAGATGTAGCCATTGCCGTAGCTGTTGCTGTTTTGTGTACAATTTGGCAAAGTTTTTGCCTAAGTCACTTCAATGGGGGTGAGGGCGTGGATCGGGCCTCGAATTAATTATACATGCAGGTCACGTAAATATGATTGTCATGCCAGCAGTCGATGGCAGATTGACCAACAGATGAAATGAAACCAACGTAGGCACTTCAAACACGCCATTGACTGAATGCTCCATTGCTCCATTGCTCCATTGCCTCATTGGCCGCTTGGTAGCATTGCCATGGCATTGGCCTGTCCAGATAAACTTAAGGACTTAAGCGGCTTGAATGTTTTGCTCACAGCTTAGAACGAGAGCCGTTTTGGCGCTCGGTCATATGCAGTGATTGAAGCTGAAACTTCAGCTCAAATCCCCCAACTAAAAGTATTTAGCTAATAAATTATACAAAAATTGAAACAAATTCCTTCGGCATTTGAGTGGCAGCAGGAGCAGGGTGTTCCCAGTTGTCGACCTTATGAAACTTTTCTCCCGTTTTATTCAACTTAATATTTAATATTGGCAACCGGAACTGGGTCTTGCCTACATATATGTGCACTCCCATCCAACTAAATTAAAACTCCATATGCACCCTTCTATGCAGCTTGAAATTA
This sequence comes from Drosophila colorata, assembly GCA_035041545.1. Classification (NCBI taxonomy): domain Eukaryota; kingdom Metazoa; phylum Arthropoda; class Insecta; order Diptera; family Drosophilidae; genus Drosophila; species Drosophila colorata. The sequence continues at coordinate 2,209,499 of JAWNLD010000233.1, forward strand.
AGGATATCGTGCTGGTAGGCTTCTAAACAGCGGAAATTGCAACAACTGTGGCAGTTATACGAAAGAAGCTCTGCTCAGCTGCACGTTTTAATGTACAACAAATACAAAGTTCAATTAGTGCAACTAAGAGCAAATAAATGCAGCATGCAAAAATATTGCATACGCACAGGCGCCGGCTGCAAACTGCGTTATTGCATACTCGGAAGTAACACTGTGCAACAAAACAATAATATGCTTAATAAAATTTAGCCAAGAACGTCTAACAAAAATATCTCTATAGTAGATATTAGTTAATTATTTTAATCAGAATGAGAAGCAAAACATTTGTTAACAAAGTTATGAAGCTCAATTGATTTTATATAAAAGCAGTAGGTATTTTTAAATATTTGTTAAATAATTCTTGTTTGGCCATTGCACAGGTGAAAGTTTTAAGTTTTTGTTTAATGTAATCTAGATACAAAGAAACGTGGATATTTGTTATATAAAGCAATAATAAAAAATAATGTATTACTATTACAAATAAACAATACGCATCTTATGATTTTTTTACATCTAAGTAGTCGCCTGCGAACTAAAATAAAATATCGTTATGCTGTCTTAGGTCATAAATAGTCTGTCTGTCAAATTTTGAATCTGGCTCAAAAACAGAGGGGAGATATAGATTTTTTTAGCAATACGTACATTTCATAAAACCAACATACTCTATTTATTTTACAACCTATAGTCAACTTGGGAGTAATTTTCTTGTACGTAACCAGTTAAGCAATTAACGTAGTATCTGTTGACATCTTAATGATGATTTTTATCAATTCTGTGTTTTCAATTGTCTCGGCCATTAAAATTCAATGCTCTAATTAAAATACCAATTATTGTGAAAACATCCTTGAGGGCATAAGCCGATCTCTGTGGCATAGTGTTGATTGTGGTGTAAACCGTGATAATTAATAGGCTGACAACAGCAGGAGCAACAGCAGCAGCATTAACAATCAAATGAATATGTAGTGAATAACGAGAATCAGAAGCAAAATGCAGCTAAATAGCAAATTTATTATAGTCTATAGCACAAACGGCACGGAGGTAGGGCGGTTCAGTGTGAAGTAGCTAAAAGGTGTTGATTTTGGCGCGGCGAATGTTTGTTGTTATAAACTTGCATAGACTTTGCTCTTCAATTTGCTGCAGCGCGGCAACTGTGATGGGTTTTAATCTGCGTGGCGTATGCGTAATATAAATATGCCGCAAACACACACATGGATATTATGCAAACGTCGCATCGCTCTGAGCTCATTTCGCACACATTAGAACTCATTACATTTGCTGCTTGGGAGTAAATTTTAATTTCCTGCCTGACAAGCAAACAAACAACGCATTTGGCGACTGACTTAAAGGGCGTATCAAGAATTTGGGCTTAAAATATTTTTGGTGGGGGGCCAAAAGCAAGTGGCCAGAAGTGGCAACCACAGCAAGCGGCAGTTAAGGAATTCAAATAAAGTTCATGTTTTCGTCACACACACACACACACACACACACACACACACACACACACACACACACACACACACACACACACACACACACACACACACACACACACACACACACACACACACACACACTCCGGTATGCGAAATACAAACACGAACACAAATGCTCTGCAGTCACGTTATAATTGATAGACAGTTGCAAAACGTGTGCGGCGCCTAAAAGTTGACAGGCCTTTTTTTTTTATAAACTTTCCCAAGTCGGAGTCGCAGTCAAAGTCGCAGTCTGAGCCTAGGACCGTCTGTCTGTCTGCTGGTTTGTTAATAAAAACACAAACACAAATGAGCGTGCGTAAAAAATTCAATTATGGCGCCCAGGTTGTGACAGGCGGGCGGCAGGCAGTCAAAAGGCACCTGGATGGCGGGTGGGGGTATAGGATAGGGGGCAGGAAATTAAATAAACTCGCAGGTAAGTGTGCTACATAAAAATAAAAGCAAAGGAAGGCAAACGTGCAGCGCCCAATGTGAACAATGACAGTTATGCGTAATTCCTCCGACTCGCCCAAATGCGAAACATTTAACATAGCTGGCAATACGATCCAAACCGGCGTGTGTGTAAATGTGTGTGTATGCGTGTGTGTGAGTGTCCTATTTAAACAATGAGAGGGTCTCGCATTTTTCAGACTTGTGTGGCACCGCATGACATTGCGGTTGCAGCCCTTAGGACCCTGGGCGTGTGCACTTTATTTGTTTAATTAATGTTGCCTTGTAAACTGCAAAGTGTCTGCTCATCTGTCGTACCGTTGCCTCGTTGTCCCATTGCTCTGTTGCCCCGTCCCACCGTTTACCCACACTTTCTCTAGCCGGCTGTCTGTCGCGCTGTCTGTTTGTTATAGGCAAATAGACACTTGACATAAACATAGCCGAGCTGAAAACTTGATTAAATGTGCCGCAGCGACAGCAGCAGTCAGGGTCCTTTCAGGATCTGTTGGCCTGTCAGAGTGCGTGTGGCCACCAACTGACAGTTGCCACCTTGACACTCGCCATTCGCTGGCAGCTTTGGCAGCCGTTAAATAAACAAGCAGGAGATGCAGCACTTGCTGGCACCATGATTAAAAGCAGCTGCGATGGCTTAATAAAGCGGTGCAAAGGATCGCTTTGAATCGCCTTCTTTCATTCCACATTACATTTTAAATTTCGTCGTTTATAGGTCAGTGCACTGACTCAAAGCCCTTTGGTAAATTGCTTCAAAGTTTTATACAATTGAAGTAATTTCTGGTATTCGTTTTGCAATCAAGTTTAATTAGATTAAATATATTTACCAATTTATTTGTTGTAACTGTAATGTGTTTTTTTTACTTCTGATAAAAAAAAAACTATCCATGTTGAATCCCAAGCTTGTGTATTGATGTAGGGATATCTTAACAAGTAAGATGGCTCTAGGCGGGTGTCGCCGACTAGGAGATACCCTGAACCCAGTGGCGAGTTGTCGTTACATACATTTAAAGCTCTTTGCATTCATACACACATTCACAAAGTCACACATACACACAGAAACGCACGCAGGAAGCTGAGCACTTTACACATCGGCTGCGCTTGGCCCCACTATGGAAAAGTGAATTCTTCAATAACCTCTAAACTAAGAGTATGATCGTTATGAAATTAGTGTTTAATAAGAGTACCCATGTACAACCTATCTACCTAAGTACAAAGCAAAGCGCAAGTCTGTAAAACTTGATTGGAGTTATTTTGATATGGGGGCGAATGGGGGTAGGTATTCAAAATCTGAAATAAATTAAATGGCTCTAGCTTTTATAGTCTACGAGATATGCCAAGAAAACCAAGTCTTAAAATCGATTTTTATCGATAACAATGAAACGGAGCAAGATTTCGAAAAAAATGGTAAACTTGTACTGCGTATGGATTAGGAGAATCTATAGTCGTTTAGTTTAGGTCTCTAGCTTTTATAGTTTCCGAGATCGCTGGACGGACGGACATGGCTAGATCGACTCAGCTGTTGATCGTGATCGTGAGCAACAAAAAATGTAAGTAATATTTAAATGTGTTTTTCAATTACGAAATTTTGTTGCCATGAGAGTTAAAGTATCCATTTAATTGTACACGATTATGTGTTTTTGGACCTCGTGCTTTGCTAAGCTGCAGATCGAAGTCAAAATCCAAACTTCCAGACTTTAATAAAAACAAAATATTTTAAAAGGTTTGCGGGTTGGTGTAAAGGGTGGTCAAATGGGAAATTCTAAGCTGTAATCTAATTTTTTAAAATTTATATTTTTGTTTATTTATTTACCAATCAGGGTGCAGAATACATTTTTATCTGACATTATGAAGGGTAGAGTAAGCCGTTCTTGTTATTAAGCACTCAGCGTTGTACTGACTGTGAAAGCCAATGGTAAGATGGAGGTCCCGTTTTAAGCGTTTGGCTATATTTTGCAGAACTCGGAACCGAGCTCTTTTTTCTTCTGCAAAATGTTTATAATTTATATTGATTCAATTCTTAAAAAAGGCACATGCGTAAGTCATTGCTTCTTTTTACGAATAGAACTCATTAATTTGTAAAAAGTTTTCATTAACAAAAACTAAAATTAATGCAGCAATGCTACAGCCGCTGACACCAACAACAAACATAACCAAACCACCAACAACAACAACAGCGAAAGCAACAAGAAGAAGAGCTTCACAACTTGAGCTATCAACAAGCCCATTTAAAACTAATTATGCTACGACGTGCTGACGTCGGCTGCGCTCAGATTTAATGGCAATGGCGTTAGCATTTTATTTACTACATTTAACTGCATAATGCGAATCCCGGCACTGCCGTCGCCTGGCTCCAGCTCTAGCTCCAGCTCCAGCTTCAGCTCGAATTCCGTGTCCGCCTCCAATTCGGTCTTAGTGCCAGGCAAGCATTTTGCATGCACTTAACATGCATACATACTAGTACATTGCCCGGCCCACATACACGCCCCGATCTAACCGAAACTACTTAAAGCGAAAAGTAGGCATTTGTGCCTGCAGTCACTGCCTCCGTCTCCTGCTCAGTTTCAATCTCTGCCTCTGGCCAAGACTCGTGTGTTCTGGCGTACTGTTTAATGGGTAATTACACAGCACAGCAGCCGTTTAATGCGCTCATGTGTGTGTGTGCGCCTGTGTGTGAATGCAACTACATGCAGACATACACACTCACATGCAATTGCACTCAACTTGACTCCACTCAAGTGTCGTCTACGCTTCCAATGAGAGTTTCAAGTAGCTGGCTCACAAAGTGCAGACAGGTTAGTTAAGAGTTTATTTTAAATGATATTTATTTATAATGTTGTCTTGGTTGCAGACCCTGTGAAATCTCATTTAAGTTGTAAATTACTTTGTACTTATGCAAGTGTGTGCGTGTGTGTGTATGGTAATTTGTGCATGCCATAAATATATGACTTCAATTTATGTTGCCTGCTTTGTAGCTGGCTATAAATTAAGTATTTACTCTTATTTTTGGCTTCACAAGTTTTAATAAAATTAGTTTGCCAGTTGGCCAAACTGCCGAACGATCGTAATACTTGCTCATGATAAGGCAACAGTTGTTGGCCTTTATGGTATTTATAAATGGAATTTAAAAGCATAAAGTGTGCCACTTGATTGTGCTATTCAAATAAATGTTCTTTGCACAATATATCAATTAACAGAGTGACAGCGTGCAGAAACGTAATGTTTTAAATAATTTAAATATTTGACATTTGTAACGTCAATATTTGGGTTTCAATTTAAATACTCTGTTCCACAAAAAAGAATCTAGTGTTGTGCTTTTGCTCATTATCTGTTCGTTTGTCTGAGCTTCTATCAGAAAAAACTCAAATTTGGATTCTTTTGAAGTAAGGGACTTTTAAACTTAGATGTTTTTAAATTTTCCCAGTAAGCTCACCAGGGAACTGAACTACGATGATTCAATCAATCTTTAAAAAACTAAAAGTAAAAACGAATAGTTTGCCTTTTATTTAATAAAATTTTTTTTGTTTATCATTTGCCTATTTACTATCTAATGAACAATATGATAACCCAATTTTAAAAACTCCCTTTCTTCTAATTATATATCATAAATAATATCATAAAAATCATATCTGACTAAAACTATTTTCTGATTGATTTTAATTTGAGGATTTTCGTGAGTTTATCTTGCGTTTAATTTTAATCATTCTTTAAGTCTTTGTAAAATTGTCATAAAGTTGTGCAACTTACGTCTATTTGTCATACTTTACAGAGCATCCATTAAAAGCACATTTTAAAAACAGAAATTAATGAGAAGCTTTATAGGCATTAAAAGCCCCGCACAGTAAAAGCAAAAATTAAAATGTAATTACCCAAAAGTGGACAACAATTTTTTTGTATTTACCCTCAACACGCAGAGTTGATAAATTAAATTTGAAATATGTATGTTCATTATGCGGTACTAATTTCTGTTGGGTTGCTGCAATTATCATTTTAAATATTTTACTTTATGTCCGAGAGTGTGTTAACAAATAAAAATGTCAACTTGTACAGCGTGGGGCAAAGGTCCTGCAGCAGGCACTGCTCGGCTGCCCAAAATCAACTTAATAAATATCGTTAGAAAATGAAAATGTGTAACTTGAGATGAAAGCTGGATGGTACCAAGCGAGGGGGCCCAGGACAGGACCAGGCACGGGGCACTGACAGCACCTGTGCGTAGACTAGACACGTGTTGTTCACAAAGTTGGTCAACAAAGTTGCCCATTCGTAGGACGCTTTGGCGCCCCGGGCGCTCATAACGTTGCCAGTCGTAGGTTGACGGTCGACAGTTGGCAGTGGGCAGTGGGCAGTTGGTCCTCGTCTTTGACTGGCCACTTGCACATTATTAGCACCCCGACAACCTGAAGCGCCATAAATAACATGCTGTGCGGCATGTCCTGTGCCATTGCCCCCAACACTCATGTTACGTTGACTTTTGTCTCATGTCCGAAAATAAATAAAACGCACACAAACTCCTCAGTTTATGATGTTACGTGGAATTTATTTGTAATTTGTATCTTAAATTTATTTTGCTATATTTTATGTTAAACTTAATGCAGCAAGCTATTCGCATAAAAGAGGCAATGTATATTTGTAAATTTCGGCAATGATAAAAGTGGCACATTTTTTTTAAATTTTATCAACCTTGTTGTTGATTGATGTTGTCAGCTAACTACAACTCAAGGCCCTTTACAATATCAGAAAAAAGTTGGTCATTATATGTATCTTATTGTGCCTATCGATAACACAGGTTTTGACAATTTAAATGTATAATTTCCGTACAGTATGCGGACATGTATGTGCATGTTGTTGTTTTGGACCAAGAAAAGAAGCAGAAAAAAAGAGCAAAGAAGACGCGGTGTTGCGTCAAAGTCAGTTGAATTTCCAAAGTGCAAGTGAAAAGATGTGTGAAGGGAACAGCTCAGTATGAAACCAAAAACACAACAACAATAAGTAAGTACATATACTATACAATATAATGTAATAAAACAAATATAAACAAAATAATAATTATTATTTTGTAAAGAAAAAGGAAAAGTAGTAAGTGCCAATTGTATCACATAATAATAATTGTTATTTTTAAAGGAAAAGAGGTAGTGCCAAGTGTGAACTTATCCATTATTGAAATATGTATGAATAAATGTGAGTTCTAAAGAGTTATTCTCTTAGAACGGTTAAGTTTGTTGATTATTATATATTTATTGTTTAACGACAATTTGTTTCTTATTATTAGTTTAGTGTGAATTAAGTATTGTTTAACGACAATAATGATTGGTCTGGCTCAATTACAATATCGAAGTTTGTTATATATGATGTTCACGAGACGAGATTCTGTTGCAGAGTGCCTAGCTCATTTCACAACGCTTCTTACATTTTCGTAAGCTGCAAAGCTACAAATGAGAGCAGAGAGCGCGCTAAAACTGGCGACCACTCCTAGTTCTTTTATCTTCTAACCCTGGTTTTAGGGTTCCCACATTCGGCCGTCCTGACATGTCCTTCGACCCGAAGGAATCCCACACCTTCATAAACTCGGCCACTGTTGAGGTTTTACAAGGCCCCTCACCATCACCGACCTTTTCTACTTCATACCTGCCGTGGTTGTTTACTTTAACTACCTTATAAGGCCCCAAGTATTTACCCTTTAATTTCAAACCTGTTCCATACTGAGTGCGTTTTATGGCTACCAAATCATTTTCCCTATACTGATGATTCATTTTCCTGTTTGAATCGAACTCTCTTTTATTTTCTTCCTGCAGCTTCAGTATGTTTTCACGGGCTTGCTCGCGAGCCCTATTTCGATCATCTTCCAATTCTTCGAACAAATTTTCCCTAATTAACTCATTAATTTCTAAGTTACTCGGCATACGCATTTCAAAACCTGTTAGAATTCGAAATGGAGAAATCTTAGTGCTTCTTGGTGCCGTATGATTTATGATTTGCTGAACTCTCCCAACGTGCTTGTACCAATTTCCGGGACTCTCATGGCTCAACTTAGAGGAGCATCGGTACCACAATTTTGTGTACCCTCTCTACTTGACCATTCCCGCGTGGTACCCCAGTCGCTATCAGCAAATGTACCACGTTCTGCTTCTCACAATAGTCTTTGAAAACATGTGACGTAAAGGCAGCACCTCTATTAGAAATAATTCTCACTGGATTTCCAAACAAAGTAGCCTGCCTCTCTAAACAACTAACAACTTCATCAACCCCTGTGCTACGAGTCGGGTATACCCACACGAATTTCGAAAATCCATCAACGACAACTAGTATGTGGTATATAACGTGGTTGTCAGTTCCATTGGCCCTACGTGATCGATGTGATATGCATAATGGCTTATCTCCCTTATCATAGGCGTCAGATACCCTTCTCTTTTGCCTGCCTTTGCATTGACAATAATGCATTCTACGCAGCTTTCTACAACTCGGAGGACCTTTTCTTTCAACTTCGGTATCTAGTAACTCTTCTCTACTAGTTCCTGAGTTTTCTTAGCAGAAAAATGGCCCTGCCTATGCATGCAATTTGGATGATCTCATTTTCCATTTGGTACGGTACAACAATAAGCTCACGATTTGGGTCTTTGAATAGAACTTGGTTATCGATATAGAAGTCTTCACAGTCTCCTTTCTTTTACGATGTTGTACACAGCCTTAGTCCACTCGTCCCTCAACTTGCGCTTCTCTTAACCGATGTACAATGTCTGTCCGTCAACACAAAGCAAGATACGCGAACCATTGGCGATCGACGACGCATTTTTGAACCAGACCGATGCTCAATTTTAAAATCAAAATCCTGCAAATACATTGCCCATCTAGACACTCGCAGAGGAACTTCCTTTTTCTTTAATGTCATAGTGAACGCATTGCAATCAGTTATGATCTTGAACTTTATGCCCAGCACATACACTCTCCATTAACCAAAGCCCCAATGACAGCCAAAACTTCCAATTCGTATGAATCGTATTTTTCTTCGCATGCTGTAGTCTTACGGCTCTTGTACTGCACAGGATGAAACAAACGATCTTCTGGGTCCTTTTGAAGCAACACTCCTCCGAATCCAAACTTACTCGCATCTGTATGAATCTCAGTTTCTAACTTGGGGTTATATAACTTTAAAACCGGACCACTTATCAATGCTGTCTTTAATTGTTTAAATGCGATATGCTGTAGCTCCAGGAATTCAAACTTGGCATCTTTTCTCAAAATATCGGACAACGGCTTAGCCATCACTGCATAGCCTTCTACAAATTTTCGAAAATACGATGTCAGCCCTAGGAAGCGCTGAATTGCCTTTTTGTCCCTAGGCAGGGGAAAATTGGCAACTGCCTGCGTCTTCTCCTCACTTGGCTTTATGGTACCATTCTGCACAATGTATCCCAAAAAGTTAACTTTCGTCTTAAGTAGCTGACACTTTGACCAATTTATACGTAAACCATTTTTTCCAGCAACGTTAAGCACTTTTGTCAGTTTGGCCACACCATTTTCTACGTCCTTGCTGGGTATAATGACATCGTCCATATAAACCACTGCGTCCCCAGCCTGAATCAAATCACGCATAACAGCCATAATGAATCTGGTGAACACGGCCGGTGAGTTTGATATTCCGAAAGGAACATAAAGAAACTCATATTGCCCCTTTTGTGTCACAAATGACGTATATTTCTGTGAGTTGGATTCGACTGGTACATGGAAAAATCCATTTGTCAAGTCCAAAGTAGTAAAAACTGCCGCACCCTGTAATTTTTCTAAAACACAGTCCATTTGTGGCATCGGAAAATTATCTCGGATCACCTTTTCATTTAGTTTTCGGTAATCACAGCACAACCGCTTTTTCCCATTTTTCTTTGCCACCAGCACGATTGGAGACGCATACTCCGACATGCTTGGCCGAATGATTCCCTCTGCCAACCATTCCTCCACTTGCTTATCAACAATTTCTTGATCACACGCTGCTATACGTCTTGGATGTTGATACACTGGCAGATCGTCTGTTAAAATAATCTTCATTTCAATTGGAGCACTCGGACTTCTAATTGGCTTATAATCCCGAACCAACTGATCAACCTTAATTCTGACCGACTTCTCCAAGTGAACCAAATCCATCTCACTAGCTTGTCCAACCTGCTCGAAACTTAACATGCACATGTTTCTGAATTCGTCGATAAGTTCATAGCACGAACCTTTCTCCTCGCTAACTGCTTCAGATTCTCCTTTATTTCGCTTTTCAGTTCTATTTGTTAGCTCCGTACCAGTCTTAGTCACCTTCAGATCTACCATATTTAAAATGGTCCTGCCCAGAATTGCATCATACCCCATGTCCTCATCCGGGACCACATGAAACTCAACTGGCATCTGAATATTGTCGATCTTAACTGATACTACAAAGCTCCCAAAATTCAGAACCTGACTTTCACCAATACCTGTCAAACATTTAGCGCAACCGCTTAACTGTCCAATTCCTAACTTCGAAAAAACACATTTACGCAAGAGACACAACTCTGCTCCGGTGTCAACAAGTCCTCGAAACTTCACGCTACCACAAACAATATCTTTTAACTCAAGACCAGAAGAGGTAAAATTGCTTGGCGGCTTATTCACCAATTTCTCGTCTTGCACAACATTTGTAGATTTTTCGCCGCACTTAAAGCATTTTCTCACATTTCCTGCTTTTGACTCTTTACCAGTCCCAAAATCTTTCTTTAAGTATCCATATTTATTTGCTGACGAATATGAACCGCGAGCTTTTTGGTACGTTTCCATATGCACCTTCAACTGCTTGATTGTTTTTGCTTGATATAGTAACGACTTGTTTGATGTTATATCCGGTATACCTTCCACAAAATATTCTATCAGGCTTTCATCATCGAGATCTATAGGTTTTGCGATTTCCATGAGAGCGTACAAAAATTCTTGTAGCGTCTCACCTTTCTTTTGCTGCCGCTTACATAACCGTCTATGAATCTCAGCTGACGACGCCTTGACTCTAAACTCATCTGTCAATGTCCTTTTCAGAGTATCCCAGCTACTAATACCTCGCTGACTACGAATATACGACTTAGCAGCGCCCTCAAGTAGCTGCTTCGCATAAACAAACACCTGCAATTGGCTCCACTGCACCGTATCAGCACATTCTTCTAGTTCACAAATCCACTGATCAATATCAGCTTCATTTGACCCATCAAATTTAGAAACGCTTCCTTCTACATCTTTTAGTGTGAACCATGACCTGGCCTGTTCTTGATTTAGCATTAATGGCGCCGTATTAACTGACACATTATCTGAAGCATCACTATCCTCTTCAAGGTTAAAGTGTGCGATTAGTCTTGCTTGTAAATCAGCTTTAAGCCCAGTGGTACTCAATTGCAACTCTGCTAGCTTTTGTTTTAACTCTTCAACTCTAAGCCTTAAAATCTCGTTTCTGTCCATCTTACAAAAGTGATATTAAACGACAATTTTACTGAAACCAAAGATAATTAAATAGCTAGTGTTAGTTAACAGCTTATTTGGCTGTTATAGCGCAATGTTAAATAACAGAGCCTTAACAGCTGCTCGTGCCACCGTCCGTGACTACACGCTTCTCCGCCAAAATGTGTATGCGTCGCACAAGCTTGCCGACTCCAACACAAATGTTAGTTTCTGTCTGTTCTTTTGCGTCGATACTACGCACCGGCCTTCTCGCCTGCGTTCCGCAACTTAACAGCACTCTTCTTCGTTATTCTTATGCACCGGCCTTCTCGCCTGCTTACCACCAACACAACAGCTTTCTGTTCCTTTTCTTACGCACCGGCCCTCTCGCCTGCGTACCAGCAAAACAACAACTTTTCTGTTCCTTTTCTTACGCACCGGCCCTCTCGCCTGCGTACCAGCAAAATAACAGCTTTTCTGTTCCTTTTCTTACGCACCGGCCCTCTCGCCTGCGTACCAGCAAAATAACAGCACTCGTTGATCGCTCTGACTCTGCCGCGTTAATTCTTGCCGTGCTGTGTCTGTCTATGCACACACGCACACGTCTTCACACATGCACATACGGAACGCTTCTCGAAATTTTCTTCACCGCCTGTTCGTCTGGCGTCTATCTCCGTCTCTATCGCACTTGTACTGCACTGCTGCTGGCGCCTTTCCGCTTTGCACGTCTTCAAATGTTTTTAACGAATTTTTCCAGCCTTCCGCTTGCAGAACATCCACTTTTCACAATACTCGATTTGTAATTATAATTTTAGGCCAATCCCGGACGAGCCCCCATTTGTGAGTTCTAAAGAGTTATTCTCTTAGAACGGTTAAGTTTGTTGATTATTATATATTTATTGTTTAACGACAATTTGTTTCTTATTATTAGTTTAGTGTGAATTAAGTATTGTTTAACGACAATAATGATTGGTCTGGCTCAATTACAATATCGAAGTTTGTTATATATGATGTTCACGAGACGAGATTCTGTTGCAGAGTGCCTAGCTCATTTCACAACGCTTCTTACATTTTCGTAAGCTGCAAAGCTACAAATGAGAGCAGAGAGCGCGCTAAAACTGGCGACCACTCCTAGTTCTTTTATCTTCTAACCCTGGTTTTAGGGTTCCCACATAAATATTAATGGAAATGCTTTCATTTTTATTTGATAAGACTTATGTATTTATATTTAAACATATTTCTTTTTATGTCTTTTTGTTGGAATCCGCAATGTCAGAATATAATATGTATCGAAACGCTAAGCAAAATTAAGATAAATTTGTTTTTAATAAATAAATACATAAATAATATTAAATAAGCATTCGTTTTTAATTAGTGGGTATAGAGATAAACCATTTTTTCAGTACAGTAGCCGGCAAAGCAGTGATACTCTCCTATACCCCAGGGGTGCACCGTCGTCCCGATCGACCACTCGTCTGACCCGGGGGAACGCAATAGGGTGCTCGTGGTATATTACCCCATGCTACTCTTCTATCCCCTAGTGGTGCAACGCCGTTCCGATCGGCCAATTCGCCACTCGCTCAATACCCAAGCCCAATAGCCGAACGAAACACGATCGGCGCTCTGTATCCTTTGTGCTGGCCAAGGGCATAGATAAAGAGGAAGACTTGCCTCCTTTACTATACCCGGTCCAAGTAAATCGCATTGTCAAGGGTTTGACGAGGGACCGGTTCGTAGCACCGCGGACCGGATAATTCTCCAGACACCGTGCTATATCCCGAACTGCAGGGTAGTTATAGTAATATCTGCCTGTGGGTCCGACTGAAAGTCCTTTCATTTCATCTGAGAGACCAATCAAAATGTCATTAACCATTAGAAAAATATTCCAAAAAGAAGTTCTTAGCCGGAATTCCAAAAACGGATAAGTCCAGAGAAAGAAAAATTAAATTTTTAAAATGTTTACTGTGTGGCATATATCTCGATTGCATTCATCTTTTTCCTGCCTTCCTTTTTTTGTGCCTATAGCCGCAAATGTATGCTTCCCGTTTGTCTGGCTAAGCCCGAATCAAATGGAAAGCCGGCAATATGACATTTCAATTTTCATCAACAATGGGAATACAGCCGCAGAGACACCTGCACAACGCAGTCGACAACAGCGCTGGCGACATCGACATCGACATCGACGCACTTCTAATACAATACAAACGCAATAATATCGGATTTCCGTTTCCGCATCCGTTACGCAGCGCAGTTTACAGTTCCCAGTTTACTGTGGATTCACTGCTCTGCCCTACGCCGAGCACTGGGGTTATTTGCGGGTACTTTTTCCAACACAGAATACAATACAATTTGTTGCTGTTGCCGTTGCCATTGAAGCTGGTGTTGAAGTTGGTGTTGGGCAACAGTCGCAGCAGCTATGGAAAAACAATTTAGAGCTCACTCGCCTTCTGGTTGGCACTTTAAGCACGCCAAAGCAATAAAAACTTGTCCAAGTCTGCAACGTATGAAATAGTGCGAAAGCCTTTCATGCAGTTACCATGGCACACCCCACACACACACACACGCGCACAGTGAGGTTGCCTTGCAATCGAATGCATGTTGACAATGACGGCAATCTGCACAAAGTTCAAGCGACTGAGAGCCGAGCACTGAGAACTGTGAGAATTGCGACTACGGGTCCTGCAACGGAAATTGTCGCGCAAAGTGCAATAAATCGGCTGCTATTGCCTTGCATTGGCCTGGCCATCAAACCTGTGGGCTATAATGGATATTGATTGAAAACTAAGATTGATTTTCTTGTACGTGTGCGTCTAAGTTATGAGTCAACGCGGCCACAAACTGAACGAAGCAAATCAAGTTTAACTTCTTAAGAAAATTTAACCACACAACATTTGGGAAAATAAATTTTTAAATTAAAGTTAGATTTTTTAAATTTGTACGTGTATAACTTTGTCTAACATTTACAAGCTGAGCATCATAAAACTATTAGTTTTTTATTCTTATGTTATGCTTTTTTTTATAATTTTTTTTATATAGTTTGTCAACTTTCGAAAATACCATAAGTGAAATATTTAAGTATTTATCGATTAATGCATGAAGGTGGCAGTATCGATTTAGTATAGAGCCTTTGAACAGTGGCAACGCGGAAGGAGTGGCAACTCAACTGCTGAGGAGAGAAGTTGTGTGTGCTCGCAAAAGTGTTTTATGTTCAGCTATGATAAAGGCAAATGTAAATAATTGTCAACTTTTTAAATACCAAGTATAAAATATTGAATAAAACTATTATTACGTTCCATACGGAAGAGAGCGCTCTTAATCAACGTGAGAAGCAGTCCTTAGCATCCAAGTTTCCCCTACACATATATTATGTAAAGAATAATCTATAGTAGTAGAATATTTCTGCACTTTTGATTATTTCAGTGCACCTCCGAAATAATTAATAAACTAAACGAATGACCTTTTTTTGGTAATGAATAATGTAGGCCCAAAAATATCTTCTATGTTGTTTCGTCCTTGAATATTATAAGTTTTCTCTCCCCCTATTTTACTGCGTTTATTTCGTTTGCAGTCGCCACTGCTCTTTCTCTCTCTCTCTCACTTTTCAATTTTCATTTGCTCAGTAAATTATTATTAATTAAGCAATATCTAAATATAAATAACTAAAACACCACTGCGTCTTTTTGTCTTCTACATGCCGCATATCTTAATTGAATAAGTTGAATTTATGCAACTGAAATTGATTTAATTTGCAGGAGGTAAACACCAAGGCAAATATGCGGCAACCGCATCCAAATTGTGTATCGCGTGGCAACTAATAATGCTCGGAGCCGAGCGCAATGCAAAAATCGACTCAATTACAAATAGCGGCGGCTTCTGTGGTGCAGGCAGCAGTAAACAATGCGACTGCCACAATATTCTATGGTTGTGGCAAGGGCAGCCAGTGCAACCGAACTCGAATGAGTTCCCCAAATGCCGCAATATACAAAATGTTTTTTAATTGTTTTGCATTGGGATTCCGTAACTGCAAGCATAGCCTCATTGAGGGGACGTGGGAGGTTTTCCTATGCAAATAGCACAAAAATACAAAATACACGTGGACATGAGCCAGGGCGTGTGGCGAGAATACGAGAGAGATTTAATTTCATTCGGTTTCAAAAACAGCAACAATTTCCATATGCCACAATTGCATTTACTATTGTTGTTATTGTTTCGTGTGGCTTATTATTTGTTTTTTGTTGCATTCGCAAACTGGGAGTGGAGCATGCGGCGTATGCGTAATACGTCGAATTGAGCTCAACGCTTTGGGCCAGTTTAATCTCTTAAGGCAGCCAATTGACTTTTGTGCCTGGTTTATTGCGAACTTTTAAGCGCTTCGGTGGAGCTTAGCCAAGTTTTTTATTGTTAATAAATTTTGTTTATTTTCAATAAGCAAATAAAAGCCGAGCACATAAAAACTCGGCACAACTAACATAAAATGTGTTACAACAACAACAACTCGTTATATATGACAGTTGACTACGCTACGAAATAAACGACAGAAATGACAAAGTTTTTGTGTATGTTTTGCTGGCTGTTTTGTTGATTTTTATGGCATTAATTTGTTTAATGCACAAAGGTGGCGGGGCGGGGGGCGTGTTGGCAAACTCCACTAACGCTTGACTAAATATTTAAATGAAAGTCAAGACATATTCGCCTAGATATGCGGCAAAACTTTGGCCCTATCAGTTGCACAATTTCACACACACCCGCAGACAATCGAAGTTGTCCCCTATGCAGAAAACAAATATAAAATGCGTATACGTGATGCTTTTGTTTCCATGCGTTAAATCCGCAAATAATCCCACAGTATTTCCAATTTTATATACACACACACACGTACCCACCCACACAAAGGAAAATCCGCGGACACACACAGCCATGTCAAACAAACTTAAAAACATAAAAAAAACGACGCACACTACACCCAACCCTCCATTTGCCCTCCTACCCCTATTTTCCGCATACACGCTGACAATTTGCAAGCTCCTTAAGGTATACATATATGCGGCAAAGTTTATGCCACGCTTTGCGGGGCGCAACTGAAAGGCAACTAAGACGCACATTCGTATCTGCTCGGGGGTCGTCAATCTAAGCCCCAAAATCTTGTCGTTGTCATGTCGTATAAATTAAATGTGTTTATATTAAATGTAAAAAAAAATACAAACGAAATACGCAACGGCTCAGATTCGTTCGTTCCTGTCTGAGTCCTTTTATAAAGAAAATATCAGTTGGCTGTTGTTTTGATTTTTTGGCATTATGTATTATAATAAGTTGCAGTTGAATAGGCGGGCAGCGAGGCGGTGGCGAAGACTCCCTGATAAATATTGACATGTGAGAGGTTTCGCCTGTGTTTTTGTTTTCAAACTCTGCCATAGTCTGAGAGTGGACTCGAGCAAGGATGCGGGATAAATGCTGACACGCAATCAGTTGAGATCAGTTAACATTTCTCTGCGGATTGGGATTGGTATTGGTATTGGTATTGGGATTGGGATTGGCTGTCGTGTTTGCTTTACGCTGACAGCAAGTGACATTTCTGGGGCCTTACAAGCATAGTGAAGGTGTGCACATGTAGCTGTCGTGTTGATATGATGGCTGATATGCGAAAAATTTGACAAGGATAAACAGCTTGGCAGCCAGATTTTAATGCTGTGCACATAACTGGAGTATATATTGTAAGGTAACTGATAATCAAATATTTTGAAGCTATTAAATTGAATTTAGGTGTGAAATAGATTATATGTCTGTGTAAATTATGACATTATTATTCTTATAAGCAATTAATATATTTTGGATAAGGGTAAATTCTTGTGTGGTATAATTGTAATATAATCAATAGCTGATAATAATAATAAAAATATAATAATATTATTTTTATTTACATTTTCATATTTATTACGTTGACCTACAAACTGCATTATTATTATATTATTAATTGTATTAATGTATTAACATGTTAACTGTTCAGCAGGGTGGTAAAAATACTCGATTTAAAGTGTCAATTATGCTGCCACTATATATTCATTAACTTATACTTACTTTAACTTGCTTTTACGCTGTTTTGTTGTTGTTGTCGTCTCTTCTTGTTACATAATTCATAATTTTCCTTTGGCATATGTAATAAGCTGACTTTTTGCAGTTGCTGCGGAACTTTATGCTTATTTTTGCAGTATTATAAAATTATTCTTAATACGCATGTATGTGAATTATTTTCGTTGTCTGTGCTGGTAATCCATTGTGTCCTTTAATTTTACAGAAATAATTAATTGATATGGCGTACATTGCGTATACGCAATATTCAGCATGAAGCGTACACGCTGCTGCTTTGTACTTGTACCTGTCGGCTTGTGTGTGTATAGGTGTCAAAGTTCGCGCAAATGCTGTGCATAAAGCCGGAAAATTTATGAAATGAAATTCCCTGTGAATTGCATGATAAGATTTTCCACGAATTTATCAAGAAAAATTATATACACAATAAAGCAGGTTTTTGATAATTGAAGGAGACGAATTCCCTGGAACACTTGAGAAAGATGAGATAATAGGCGAAGTTGATTTGAAATTCATTAGAAATCCTTATTGGTGTATTTCCGGTTGCGTTTTGAAATCGTAGCGAAACAGCCAACGACAACATTTTGCTTTTCGGACCCGTGACAATGGTTGGGACTGGGCCGAAAGTAATGCTCCTGGCCAGTCTGTCAAAGATGCCCTGAAATTGAAATATCAGCGTGGCAACTGGGAATTTTGAATGTTTTTTGGGCGGGGCGACCACAAATTGTTAGCCGCGTGCAGCGAGCCGGAAGGAAGCCCATGACCAAATGCCGCTTCCGCCTGCCGTGTTCCGTGTCCGGTTGTGTTTGTTTCAAATGCTGTCGCAAAATTTATAACCGGACCACTGTGGCGTCGCCGGCCGATGATGAAATTGTGACTCGAAGCTTTTTGTAACACGCACTTTGGACTGTGGCTCACTTGGCTCTGGCCGGGCAGAGCCTGACGCCTTAGCTCTGGCCGTGGCTGTGGCTGTGGCTCACATGCATATTTAATGCGCTGCCGGCAGTTTTGGCTATTGCACATTGTTGGTATTAGCAGCATATTTTGGTTTTGGGTCACTTCCAGCAGCTGGCGTCGACATATGCAATTGTAGCGGAGTTCGCTTGAGAACTTGGCAAGCTGGCTAGCTATATGAAAAGTTTCCCATCTGTGTGTGTGAGAGAGATTTGCACTAAAACCACTTTGTGGTGACGCCAAAACTTCTAGCCAAGTTAAAAACTATTGTCATTCTGTTAAGTGGTCACATTTAACACTTGGGGCGCTGACTCGGAGATGCTACCAGCTAAAGATATGTGGAGAAAAAGAAATAGAGACAGATGGATCAAGGAATGGGCGGGCAGGGGAACTACAAAGCAATGAGTTATGTGGCTTCGCCTGCATTTTTGTTGCTGCTGCTGCTGCTTTGCTGATAAATGAGCAATGTGGAGGGTGGTGCGTGGTGGCTGAGTTTCTCTAGTTATTTGATTGTTTCCACAGCGACAGCAAATCTCATCTGACTAATATGTCTTTTAGAAAATATTAAGCATACGCCGTGTGGAATATAAAATTGCAGACTTTAATATATATGTTGCTAAGCTGGGTAAGTTTAGAATTAAATATTTATTTTCCCTAAGTGATAGCTTTGAAGTTTGCATATTAAAAACATAGCTTTCATTTATTATTATTGCAATTAGTTTTAGTCTTTATAAGACTGCATCATGATTTTATCATTAAGCATTAAACTGCGCAACTGAACGCAACCATAAAATTTAGCTTAGAAACATACTTCGATTTGATCTCGTTCTCAGCATAAGCAACCCTCCTCACAGCCTACTTCATTAAACTTTGCTGTTTATTTACGTGCCCTTCTCTCGCTCACTTCTCGTTTTAACTTAATTTAAGTACTTCGCTACGCTCGGAGTCGACCTGCAGCATTGTCCCTGGCCCCACGCGCGTCCCAGGACCGTTGTCAGCAGCGTCCTGGACATCACTGGGCCAACGTCAGGACTTGATGAAGTGCCGAACGGTTGGACTGTCACTTCCTTGCCCGCCTGGCTGACACGGGTAAGAAGCCCCCGCAATTGAAACTTAACATTATTCTTCGCTTTCTTTTGCTTTTACTTTGCCGACTTACTTTGTTGCCCTTTGCTCGAGTGGGTAATTAAAAAGGATGCGCTTCACTTGGTCTCATATTTCGAATTTTCGCATTTCCCATTGCAATGTTGCTGTACCAACTTTGATTGCCCAAACACGTGCCAGCTATATATCTGACTCCAGCTCTGCAAATATTAAAGGCATAAATCATATTTTTAGGTTGATAACATTCCCATCGTTATTCGCACATTATGTTGATATTGATGAGGTCGACCAAACGAAATTAACTTTTCGCATATTCAAGCTCAGCTGCTCAAAGGCTTGGACCCTAAGTAAATAGCCGCTAAGCCGCTGACAATTTTTCCTTAACAAACCTGATTTTTATTTTATTTTTGGCCGTTTGTGAATTAAGAGAAATATAAATTTGCGCTTCTAAGCAGCTCATTTCACGCTTAAATGACAGCTGAGAGCTGAGAATCAAACAAAGTGAATGGTAATGACGGAATTAAAATAAAGAATAAAGTCCAAGTTGGAGCGAAAACGTCTGGAAAGGATGAATTTTCTACACGCTTTCTTCAAGGAACGACAAGATTTGCAAGATTATCAAAACTTTGACTTTACAATAAATTTTCTAATTACAAATAATTGAGAAGAAAAATACAAATATTAGACAACAAAAAATATGAACGTAATCGATTTCATGACAGTATTTAAAAAATATAAGCCAGCTTATAGTATTTAAAACCTGATCGTCAGTCTTAGCTTGAGACATCTGAATGCGAATAAAAAATGAAAACAACAGTGTTATAAGTACTAGTTGAGTAAAATGCAGTTTTCCCGCTGACATCGATTTTAGCTAACTTCTATAACTTTTGCCAGGGACGCGGGAAATAAATTTATAAAATGGTAAAACATTATACTTTCATTTGAGAGTTGTACTGTTTTTGTCACACTATTTGTAATATTTTACGCCATGTCCACTAATATCGCATTTGCATAAAGTGAAGATAATTTTCTTTTTAAAGCACAACACAGTGTCCAAAATTGGCTGCTTTTTTAAGCTCATGTCGGTGCATAAATTAAACATTCAGCAGGCCATTAAGCAACTTACACACACATGTACCAGCACATGCATTTATGTGAGCCAGTACACACATACATATGCATTCACTTAGCTGATGGTGCCGTCATAGGGAGGACGAAGCGCGCGTGCCCAAAATGGTCAGGAAGTGCAAGTGGCAACGGAAACTTTTAATTGTTTCTGCTGTTGCTTTTGCGCTTCCGTTTCTTGCCAAGAAATGGGGCGGTTTATGGGTTCAGCTGATGCTGAGCTGGAGCTAAAGAAAAACAGAAAGCCACATAATGTAAAAAATCAAGCATCCACCTCACATTGCACATTGTTGAGTTGCTTGCGGTTATTTGGCTACTTCTTTTGGCCAGCGCATGTCGTTCCGGTTTTTTTCAACTTTACCGCGCTCCAAAGTCCTTGGCCATTGTGCGCTGCCTAACCGGTTGCCGGGTTTGGCTTGGCGTTTGGCTTGACAGCTGCAGGGAACGTGGCGGGCGGTGTGGTGGCTGTGGAGGCTGTGCACTTTACGAGGTTATTAAAAATCTCATTATCATTGTCGTTGCGGCGTAAATTTTAATTGTCAGTTAAAAATGTCCCTTTTCTGCAGCTCCTTGTGGCTTTGCGAAATCAATTTAAACTTGTTTGACCAACTTGATTAGATTGAAATGAATTTGCGTAATGCTGCCCCTTCCGCAACGGCGGTCTGTTTGTAAACGGCAACTGAAGCCCCCTGCAAGTTTCAAAGGAGCCGCACTATTTGCAGGCATTTAGTTCCTGCGCACATACATGTGCACTCCATATATAGTCGCATGTCCTGACAAGTATGCCAAAGTCTTCGTCCCAGCGGCGTTTTGCATGTTAAACATGTGAATAATGCAAATTGTTCACACACATCCATCTATATCCGTTCATGTCCATCCAACCATCAGGTATCGAGCTGCTGTGGGATTTGCTGAGCTTGCCACCAGGACGCAGCGTATGCGTCCTGCTGCCGACCAGCTGAACGTGTCCTTACACAAGCCACCAGCTCAGTACCAGCTCAGCGGTAGCAAGGCGCTAAGTCTACACGGAATTCGTTTAGGGAAGCAGAAATGAATCTAAATAAACATCAGAGTAAAGCTAGTAATAAAATGTATAAATAATAAATAATTATTTTTATTTATTGATGAAAAAGTATGCATTTTATTGAAATTTGCTTAATATTTATAGTCAATATGTGAATGGTAAATGTAATATGATAATATTACTAAGCTACTGTTGAAAGAGTATCTACCCGTCGAATTAAAAAATATTTATCTATTAATATATTTATAAGTTCAATATCCTCCACAGCTTAATTTAATTAAGACAAAGGTATTTTATCGCATTATTTTTCCCCATCAATTTGGAATCTATTCAGTTTTTAAATACCTCTTAAAGATCCAGCAACAGTGGGCATTAACTCGGCAAACTCTTTAAGCAGCTCTGAGCTGCAAAGTCATTAGTCAATTTTCATAGAGACAACAACAAGCAGGCGAGTGAAGAGTGGAAACCCTTCGACTTTTCGGCCGCCCACGAAGTCACGCAGCTAAACTCTTTGAACTGATTTGCCGGGCCTAGACAACAAAGAGGCGAACAAGTCGGAACAGTGGCAACCACTTGAGCACAAAATAATCCTTAATTACACATTGGAAGCACGTAAATGTAATTTTTTCTGCACTTCTCGCTGGCATTGTGTCCATGTGCTGGCCAGGCCAAAAAGGGCGAATGCCCGGGGCATGGGGAAAATTATGTTAAGACACGATTTGGTGATTGGCCTTCTGAGCATAATAAGAACCAGCGAGCGTCTGCATCAGAGTCGACTTTACTGATTGGCTGACTTTGTGGCTAAGTCGCCCATAGATGATTGCTGCCTTTGGTGATTTTGAAGGACAACGGCACGCAATGGCTTATGCGCAGGATGCCGGCTAAATTGTTGCTGCCCCAAACGCTGTAAGTGGTTATGGGTTATGGCCCGCTTGTTAGGCGCCGTTTTGTACAGTCTTGTACTCACAGGATTTGGCTAATTTGTGCTCATTTTGTACTGCTTGGGATTTCTTTTAGGTATTACATGTTCGAAATGTATTTATTGGCCAAGTAATGGTTAAATCGGGCGCATAATCTTTGCTTGCAAACATGTCGTAGAGAGCCAATGTTTTAATTAAAATTTGTAAGTATTATTCATGTAAGAGACAAATTTGTTCTCGACTATCGATGCTCTAGAAGAAGAAGTGCGACGAGTTCAGTTTTAAATTATTTGAAATAATTACTTTTTATACCCTGAATCCTTTGATAATGGAGCGGAGTCGATCTAGCCATGTCCGTCAGTCTGTCCTTCATCCGTCCGTCCGTAAGAGCAAGAGACTTCAATTTTTCGGACATAGAATCGTCCATGGCACGCGCAGATCAAGTTTATTTTAAATGATCAATAACTCACACCGTTTTCCTAAAATCGATAAAAATCTACAACCTTTAATTTTTAAGCCTTTTTCGTAGATTTCGAGACCTAGAGACATAATATTCGGTTCGAATGAATATTTATATATACTGTAGGAGAATCTAATGCATTAATACTCATAAAAATCGGTTAAGAAACACAGACTTTATTGCAGAAAACGTGTGCTAAAATTTGAAAAAATTTTAAAAGCAAATTGGCAGTAAGAGCTAGGGATTAAAGTTTGGTTTTTTAAGTTCGTGTATACCATACGCAGTTCAAGGCTATTTTAAACTATCCCCGTTTTCTTATCGATATTTATCGGTTTGTTTGATCCTGTTTGTTTGGCGTATAAGAAACTATAAAAACTAGAGCCACCAAATTTGGTTTAATTTGTTCTCGTTTTGGTTACCACCCTCCACTCGCCCGAAATTAAAAAAAAAAAAAAAACAGTATAAGTCAAGTACTACAGCCTTGCGTAACAAAAGATCGCATCTGGGTTCAGGGTATTACCTTGTCGGACGCTCCCGACTAGAGCACTCTTACTTGTTTATTATTAATAATTCATGATTATTATTTTAATAAAGTTTAATTAAATTTATGAAACTCTTTTAAAATTACAAACCATTAATAATTGCTACTATTAAAAAGTTCCTTAATCGCTGCTGGCTCTTAAACGTGCCACTAGCTTAAGTTCATTTGATGTGTGGCCGGCGTTCCGTAGACCATGCCCATATTTATACAGCTGCCCAAACGCGCAAATTGTAAATGCAGCTGGCAGCATTTTGCGTCTGTTCGCCAAAGCAGGTGCGTTATATGCATATGCAGAAATATATGTATGTGTATTTTTTTTTGTTTAACTGGCAATTTTTTATGATTGTTTCAAGAGACTGACTGCACTTTTTTGCAATGTATTTTTAAGCTGGTCTGGTTTTTTGCTGCTTGTTTTCTTTGTAAATTAACTTTAATAAAAGTAGCTGGCGTAAAAAACAATAGCTTTGTGGGATGTTAGCGCGTGCGGCCACGGTCACGCCCACGTCTCCGCCTCCGCTCACTCTCTGCTCTCACTTCTTTCTTTGTGTGTGTGTGTTGGCTTTGAAAATCAATATGCGTATAGGAATTGCATATTCAAAGCGCATGCAAATGGAAATTTTGAGTTATGTTATTCGTGAAAAGGTTGGATGGGGGGTGGGGGTTGGGTGGCTGCGCTGCGGCAAATGCATTTCCATTGTTTGCAAACCAAATACAACATGTTGAGTTAGAAATTAAAAAAAACCCGCTAAAAATGCATGCGGTTTTCTTTTGTTGTTGCTGCTGCATCAAAATCGAATTTCCAATGGCATCAACAACATTTCTCTTTGTACGTGTGCTGCTGTTGTTTATGAGTGTGCAAGTGATAAATCTTTAAATTGCCGAGTTGCCAATTATATTTCAAAAGCCTTTCAATTGAAATCGAATTGCAGCAACACAAACTGCTTTAATGACGTATATAAAATGAAATGAAAACATATTGCATAAGAACAAACACAAGCACAGCAAAAGCACTAATATACCAAATTAGCAGTCAATTGTCTGGGAGACGCTGTAAAAATTTAAATTTTAAAATAAAACAATTCAGAGGCATGCAAGAGGCGGATCTGCGTGCGTGTATTGTTGTTGTCTATTTGTTGAATGAAATTGGCCGACTGGCCGCCATTTCGGTAGGTGCTTTAGCACTCTTTGTGCTGGCGAGTGTGTGAGTGCGTGTGTGTGGTCTGTTGTCAGTGTGCATAATACCGTTATCGCACTGTGACAGCAGCAGGCGCCAACTCGCACACAATCACACGCACTGCGGGCACCAGCCGCGCACGTCTGTGTGAGTGTGTGTGTGTAAGTGTGTGTGTGTATGAAGGGTAAAGCATATTAAGCCGAACCCCGAAAAGCATGGTCGGTTTTTTTTTTGGGTGCTGTCAAACAAGCGGAAGTGGTTGACAAACGGAGAATTTTAATGTTAACCTTGTCATTAAGGCAGCTCAATTAAAGGTCAATGAAATGTGAAATTATAATGAATATACAGATAATTTGTTAATTATCCAAATTAACATCAATGAGGCATTTCAAAATTATTCGCCATCTGGCTGACCTCCTCCTGACCTCATAACGATTCTGATTGAAAAGATTTCAAGGAGCAACATTTTGGAGCTTAGGGGAGTCTATGATTTCAATAGTTTTTTTTCTCTATTAAGTACCTTTGCCATGGGTGACCAGCATTCACAATTTCTATGCAAGGAGATAGCCTCCAAAAAAGACATTAATGATCAAACGGGGCTAAAATAACTACAAGCAGGGTTGAAGCTTTCGTTTTGGTATTTATAAGCATTGACGGCGAAGTCTTTGGTGAAATTTGACTAATGCATTCATTACCCTCCCAATATAGATCTTCGAAATATATGTTCGTGACGATCCCCTCAACATTTTTCTCGTCGTTATGCTACCATTTCACCAGGAAAATAAAAAAATTAACCAAACATATGCTTAACTTCCATTAACATTCAAAATTGTATTTGTACTTATGTCTGCATACATTTTTTTTTGGAACTTATTATTTATACCAGGTGTCTACTGTAGTTTTAAACTAGTTGATTTTTATTTCTAAAGCCCGTTTTCGCATCTTGTCGACTGTAGTTATACTACACTTTACACTAACTATTTTCGTTCCCCACATCTTGATTTTAACATAACATAACATTTGCAATTTGTGACAATCTCGGGGCCCCTAAATGGGTCACACTCTAGCAAAGGCTGCCAGTTTGAGTAGAAAATGTTGCCAGTCCGTTCTACAAATTTGTTTGACATTTCTGTGTGAATTGTGCATTTTTTGGTAAATCTAGAAAATAAAAGAATGTCTCGGAAGAGCTGCAAAAACAAAAGTTTAACTACGTTGTCACATGTAGAGCTTGAGCGAGTGGGCAACACTGAAAACTGAACCAGGTTGCCATATTTGTCGACTCGGTGTTAAGGACTTACAGGGTGGATGATCTGCCCTATAAGTTATCACCTGGACTCAACTCAATTTTGTATCTGAAAATCAAATGTTTCTTATCGGCAAGATGTTAATATTAATAAATAAATTAATAAATTATTTATTAATAAATTCATGTTAAAAATATATTATCGCTTAATATTGATTTATTATTGTTTTTTTTGGTTTTTATCTTATACATATAGTATTAAATTTGTTCATATATTCGGGAAAATCATTTTGTAACGCAGCCCGCTGACGATAAGAGGGGTCGATCAGACGAAAAAGTGTTCGGAGCTTGGTTTTTTAAAGAACGCGATGTCAAGCTCGACTTAATCGCGATTGATAGATCGTCACCTCTAACAGCTAAGCATTTGCAAGGGCTAATGGCATTGAGCTGTATTAAGTTATAAAATAAATGCTGCCTAGTTATATCAAGCTCCTTTATTTTGCTATTAACACCCAAAGATTGTTAAAGCATTGAAAATGTCAATACGAATCATAATCCATCCGAAAGCACGCAGAGCCAAACACAAGACCAAAGTCAAGTATTTCTTTTCGATTTGAACGAAACTCGGACCAAAGTCGGGGACAAACACATAAAACCGAGAAAAATGTCAACTGCCAAGCGCCATAATAAAGCTCAAAATAAAATCAATTACGCTCGATTAACTGAAATAGTTACATAAATAACCGAGGAAGGACGAGGACTAGAAACGGGACAAGGACTAGCCGAAGCAGGGACAATTGAAGCGCAAAATCCACAAGAAGTCGCGCAACATTTTGTGGCATAATGACAATTTCCAACGAGCCAGCCAAATGATACACATTCAGACTCACACACACAACAGCGAACGAGCGTGAGAGAAGGAGAGCTAGAGAAAGAGTGAGACGTGCGACTGGATGCGGAGGCCGCGTATAGATAACTATTAACATTATATAAGTAAGAAGAAAAATTTCCGATTATTTTCCGCAACATAAAACAAAAGACAACAAACAGCACGCGGACCGCAATGAAGACGAAACCTTTGCCGTTCACCAACAAGGGGAATGGGGTGCGGGAACGGAGGCAAAATGCTTGGAAAAATAATAAATAATATCATTTGATGCTCAAAGCGAAGACAACGCATTTAAAATGAGCGCATTTGCACGCTTGTAGCACAGCGCGCCCGGCCCCGACATTGGCCACCCACAGCCCCCGCCCAAGAACCCGAAGTAATCAAAGCAGGGCCGCCCCCAGCACTTCAACTACCCCCAAGTTTTGCGGTTCAAGTCTTAGTTCCGTTTACTGCGGCTGTTTGTTGCTGTTGTTGTTTGCAACTTTACGCGCAATTAATCTAAAATAAATTCGTTTATAATTTGACAACAGCAAAAAACAACAAAAAGGAAACGAGAAAAAATAAACTTAAGCGATAATTTTCTAGCTTTAAAATAATCAATGTCAAAGTTTTTTATTCGCAAGAGGCTTGCCGCGAAAATTCAATTGTTAAGACCAATAAGTACTGCCACGCCCACGCACACACACACACACACACACACACACACTCACATAAACAAACAATAAACTCCTGCTGCAGTCTGTAAGGCAGCTGACAGCTCTCGGGTTCGAGTTCAGGTTCAGGTTCAGGTCGACAAAGCAAATCGCTTCAAATTGAAAGACTCGACGAACATGCTACGGGTGAAGCCGTTATTGTAGTTGTTATTGTTGTAGCTCGTAAATTATTATTTAATGACAGACAAAATTGAAAATAAATTTAAAGCTAATAAGCGTTGAAATAAACGCGATAAATTGCGTATTTTGTGGGTTTGGAATGTTGTCAACATTTAAGTGCAGTTCAATTGAAATAAATGTTTCCAGTTAACCACCTCAATTGAAACGCTTTATTATAAATAATTGTATATCTCTATTATTGTTTTTGAATTGCTTTTAATATTATTTATTCAATTTCGTAATATAGTATGGTGTAAAATATTTTTTAGCAAGTTTCAGTTAGAACGCTTTTAATAATTGTATTGAAAATTAGCTGCGGAACGTAATATCCTATAATTGTTTTTAAGAATTTACACATCACAATTTTTAGAAGAAATTTCTACTTTGTTTTTATTATTATTTGAATATTTTGGATAAAACTCTTAAGCTCAGATAATAATCAATGTCAAATATTAGTAACAATTTTCTGAATTCAGATCTTAAAAAACAAGCCAAATATTAGGTAAGCACCGAGTTCACCAATTTTAAAAAACTCATTCTAACTTATGAAAATGGTCCAACGTAAATGAACAAAATTAGAAATAATCAAGTAAGAACGTTGCGGTCGGGTGTAACCGACAGCGGAATACTCGTTCACGGTGTAATAACAACGAAAACATGTAACCTAGCATTATGGGTGCACAAAAAAAATAATAAAGGGTATAAAAAAAACAAAAAACTAATTTACCTCCACCCGGCCTCGAGCCCGGGCCTACCGCACAATTAGCACGGAGATCCCGCGTTAGACACCAACGCCACCAACCTTTAAACTTATAGTGTGACCAAATTCATGTTAAAGTATTTAATAAGCATTTTATGAAAAATTCTAACAGAAAGAAAAAAGAATATAATTTTAAGAAATTGTTATGAACTTAAAAAAGTTTTAATTATTAAAAGAATAAAGACCAGCCTTTGCATCAAGAGCGGGAATTGAACCCGAGCACCAATGATCACTTGTTTTTGGTGTGACGAATTTCAATATAAATGCTAAGAAATTAGTTGAAATTTCTTAGGTTATCATTTGATTGATAAAAAATAAAATTGTTAAATTTTATTCCTATAATCATCTGTCATATTACTTTGTCCACAGATATGCTTTGTGTTTACAGATATAATATAATAATTAATTAGAAATAATAATTTTAGCTGCATTTTATACTACAAGTTGTGACAAAACTCAACTCAAGTTATATGACAAGTGCACACAAATTCTAAAAAAACGAAAAAGTCTGGTAACTAAACGCCATCTAGCAACTAGTGATCAGTGACCACTTAATGTGACAAACTAATTGAACAGTTATCCAACACTATTCTAATGAAACCAAATAATAAGCACCAAAGTTTGCAGTAGATGTCACTAGCAATGTTGCACTGGCATCATCGAGTGTTGGATAGCCAAAAAAGTTTGGAAGCGATCTTTAGAGGAGGTCATCAGCATCTGTCGGTATACATTTTATGCATCTAGCTTTAAAAGTGAGAGAGATATATAGATTTAATCGAATTGCCACGCCCCCAGTATGCGCATCCCGAAACCCGTAACACTTTATCTGACGAGGCTATACACGGGTATATATCCAAAATTTCAAGACTCTAGCTTCAGTACCGGCGAAAAATATGTCGTTCATACGGACAGACGGACGGATAGCATGTCGGACATTGCACAAACCCAATATTCCAGTTTCACTTCGTGAACGAGTATAAAAAATAATTCAACTTGTTATTCAAAAGTGTCCGATAATTCACAACCCGTGCAGAATATGGGGAGAAAGCTGACATCAGCAAAATGTATTCTAAACTTGAACGCATGATCAACAATAGATTTGGAGTTCTATTTACTAGTCTATTTACCGTCCTTTTGCCCTGTCAAGTGTCGTCAGCAAAGGCTGTCCTCGGGCTACGCGAATGAGGCGCAACAAGCGCAACTTGTAGCCACTAAACACGTCTCCCTCTGTGCCCCGCAGACACGTGTAACAGGCGCAACAACGTAAACAGCAGTTGAAAAGAGAATTCGGCATTGGGGCCAAGAGGAACAACAGCTTCAGAATGCCCAAAACGTCGACCGACTCCATGTTACGTGTGAACAAACGCACACAGCCGGACAGCAGACACAGGCAGAGATGGAAATAAAGGCGGATAGGAAGATGGCGACGGAGACGGACACGGAGAGGAGGAGGGAGAGGGAGAGTGAAACGAAGGCGTGTGCTTCTTGCCAAGGATGTTGCGCCATATTAGCGCCGCGTGTCGGATAATTTATGAAATGGCGTCGTCGGCCGCAGCAGTCAGCAGGCAAGAGCCAAGAGGCAAGAGGCAAGGGGCCGGTGGCAGCAGTCAGTTCCGATGCGAGAGACTCTGACTCGGCAGCTACCTGGCTGTAAATATCTTTAAAAGGCGCTGTTAAAACAAATTACTGTCTGGTTGCCGTTTTTGGGGTCCCAATGCCACAATGCGTGTCCTCTACCTGTACACAGAAGTGATAGAGACCTAGGGGGGAGGGAGAAGGAGTGAGGGAGTTGGGGGTGGGGCTGGCACCAAATCCGCTTGCTTCGCTGAGTTGGAGCACGCACCAGCGAAAGTTATTAAGCGAATTTCTCAGGCAACATGGCATGAAAATTCCCGCGGGAATTTTCAACACCCACGCGGCCGAACTTCTTGTTGTTGGCTTACAACTTCCGGGGGCCCGCATCTAATTTTTGGCTGGGCGGAGAGACTGACAGACAGAGAGGCAGGCGGCCCGGCCGACAGCTACTTGACAGTGTTGTCGATTTCAGTTTAAAGTTGTCGCATATGCAACTTTTACTCGAGATTTTTTATGAGCTTTGCGCCTTTCACTTTTGCGCACATTATTCGCTCATCATTTTGGAGGATTGTCGCATCTGCCCGGGTTATGCATAGAGATATTTCGCATACCGTCAGAAAAGTGATGAAGTCCGTGTTTTGGTTTCGAGTGAATGTTGTAGGCTGTGGAAAATGTTCAGTTTATTAAAGCTGAAGATATTGGAGCTGAGCTCTGCGGCTGGGGGGGCACCCAGCCCAATAAACTTAATGCAAATTACAATTTTGTGCCAAAAATTAAGTTAAATTATGCCACAGTCAACGACAACAGCAACGGCAACGGCAACAACAGCGCACATAAAGAATACCACAAATTGCGCTGAGCTCAGAGAGCAACGCCCAGCTAACGTTGTATCCTGGCACCGAAACAGGAGCAGATCCGCAGCGCAGGAGCGCCGTAGACAAAGAAAGCACAAGTACATTTTTTTGTTGTTGTGCCCGGCGCACAAATTGAAAATGAAAAGTCAGAACTTGAAAATGATAATCAACGTCAACAAATTTGGCCAGAAATGGGCAAGGGGAGGGGGCGAACGCAGAACGGAGGCAGTCTGTATAATGATCTAATAAATTTCATTACCGCAGCGAGCAATTTTTGCATTTGCCCCAGCAAAAAGTTGAGCTGAGCTGGTTGCCCGTATCCGGCGGCATAGCTGCCAGCCTCTATTAGGCGGCATGTAAGGGGCGTGTACGCATGCTATACGTTAAATGTACGAACGTGCATGTGAACATACATACATGTTTGCCCAAGTATGCTTTGAGCAGCCCCCTGCCCCATTGTCAGGTGTTTAAACTTTTCCAGCTGCTGCTCACTTGAGGCGCCTCCAAATTGGCAGCAGCAAAGGCAGCCCGCTCGCGTGTGTCGCACTTCAAACTTGTGAACTCGAGGGCAGTCATCGACCCATTTGGAGCAGCTACAGCGAATGCTATTGCCAATTCCGGCAAGCCCCACAAAGTACGCTGCACATGTCAGCAGTTTCCTTTGCTTCTTCTTCTTTATACTCTTTTTTTTTTTTGGCATTGGGAGTTGAAGTTGGTTTTGGCGTTTGCCATTTGCCTGCGAATGTTTTGTGTTTATTTAAGTTATTTGGTTTATTGCGGAAATTTGTAAATTTGGTAAAGGGGTTATTCCTCTGGAACATAAACTGTACCAACAGAAAGAAAAGTGCGAGTTAACTTGTTGCAAGAGGGAAAGAGAGAAAGGGAGTTTTAAATATTGATACATGCTTGGTATACATATTAATAGACTGGAGAGGAAACACACAAATGGATACCTTTTCGAACCAACGAAGTTTTTATTTTTCTTACCTCGTCTTTGGGAAGCGCTGAATGAAATAAATGTTTTTAGATAAAGCCAAGTAAAAAAAATCATTTTAAATTTTGATTTTCATGTAAATAAAAATAAAAGCCAGCAGTATAAACCAACATGAAATTAATATAAAAATGTGGTGTTTATTAATGGAAATCGAACTGACTTCATTTCCTTTTACGAAGTTCTTTGAAGTATTGCCTTTAATAATTTTTTTTTATTACACAATCGTGACGCATCATATTGAAGAAAATCTCAAAAAATGGTCTTTGCTTTAACAAGTATTGATGCGAAAACATAAATTAATTAAAATTCACAACTACATGTTATTTTGTGTCTCTTTTAAATGCAATGTTCAAATTAAAGTATTTTTCCTATTTTAAATAACTATTCCAAATAATCAATATGTCCTACAGCCTTATTAACCAATAATCTGTACATATAATCACTTCACCCATTCTAGGGGCTCGGAACATCGACTACCGCTTTGGGAGATGGGCTTGGGAGCTAACTACGTAGATCAAAACTCAGCCAGTGCCAGGCCATTAGTAGGGTTCATAAATAAACTCTTGAGGCGCAACCCCTGGCAGCAATTATGTATACTAACGCACCATTTGGCAAGGGCTGTGGGCAAGTGGGTGGGCGGCAGTTGGCGTGGGGTCAACGGCCATAAATAATGCCACTTAATTGTTTTACAAAGCATAATTTTATCCTTTCGTAAATCCACTGTTTTACAAACGTTTTCCAAAAACACCGAAAAGAACAGAAAACAAAGCCAACAAAAAAGATTAAAAAAAAGTAAAACAAACAAAATTGTACTCGGCAAATGGCGCCTTTTTCTTTTGCCGCACCAGCTTAAATATGAATTAATGGCCAATAAAGATAATCTTTTACACATTCGCGTACGCAGCGCATTAAAAGTTAAATTTATGTGTAACCCAATTCCCCACCAGTAATTCAAGTGAACATTTTTTCCTTTTTTTTTTGCAAACGCAGCAAATTTTTATTGCAATATTTTTAATAATATTCCGAAGAAAATAGTTCAGTTTACTCAGTATGCCAAGTTTACATATTATTTTTTTGGTACTTTGAAATGGACTGTTGCTCTGATAGTTTCGAAACAAACTGACAGACTGTAAAGTCAAATATACACTTTATCGTTGTTAAACAGTGTATTAATACCCATGCTGCTTATAATCAATGGAAATCTCAGCTGGATGCTTTCAAGTGATTATCTGTGGTCCATCTGACCCACTCGCTTCAACCACTGTGCATCATTTGCTGCATATTCAATTTTATTGCGTATACGCAGAGTGGCCGCAAGGCGCACAGACACCAAAAAAAAATGCTCATTAATATTTCATGTTTAGTGCAAATTATTCAAAACAATGCGGGCCACGCTGAACGCGAGCAGCATCAACAACAACATCGTCCTGTGCGGCAGAGAGAGAGAGAGAGAGAGAGAGAGAGGCTATCCAGTGGATATCCTGCGGCCATAGCGCGTGACAGCCAAAAGTCAACGCTTCTGACTGGGCATAAGTGCTAGCCAGGCCCTTGGGTCGCTATTACTCTGAAGCGTGTGTGTGTATGTGTGTGTGTGGGTTGATTCGCCGGTCGCTGTATCAATATTTGTGTTAATCTGTCATTTTTCGTCGTTTATGAGTATTTGAATTTGTTGCAGTGATGGCAATGGATGTGACAAACGGCCATGAAATTTTCATGCGACTTCTAGCTGGGTTCTTCCGCTTTTTTCGTTGAGTATTTGCGGAAATGTGATGATTATTGGTTGTACAAATAAAAATGCCTGTGTTGACACAGCTCTGTTTGAGCATCGGCGAGAACGTGAACTGAAGTTGAGTCATCTCAAAAATGTGACAGTCAGTCTTATTTGACAATAAACCAAGTGAAAACAGAGAGCAGTCGAAATAGATCCTGGGATCTTTGACCAAAAACTTCATACATTTTAAAATTTAGAAATAGTTTCGAAAAGTCTAAAGCCTGG
Organism: Drosophila colorata; assembly: GCA_035041545.1. Lineage (NCBI taxonomy): Eukaryota > Metazoa > Arthropoda > Insecta > Diptera > Drosophilidae > Drosophila > Drosophila colorata. The sequence goes on from JAWNLD010000233.1 coordinate 2,243,479, forward strand.
ACCACTTATTCCGCCCAATTGGCCTCGGAATAATGCGACAGTTGAATGCTACATTAAAATATTTTGCACATTAATTTTTGGGGCGCTCTGTTGACCAGAAAACCAAATGCCAGAAAGACAAAATTTGCTGCAAGAAATTTGCCAGCGGCCCACACACAAAGCCGACAATTTTCATAAAGCAAAACATTTATTATATTTGCCAAATGGAGTGTGTATACAAGCAGTCATATATATTTTATATATAGACCAAACTATTCGGGATAATCTGCTCGGCTCTGTTTTGTTGCTAGTTGTATCTGGCCAAAATAAAAAGGGTTATGCGTGCTCATAAAAGGCAACTCTGCTCTTGAGGAGACAAATTTGCATATTTTTAATATTTTTTCTCCGTCAGACAAAGAGGGAGGGAGAGAGGGACAAACGCATTGTGAAAGCAAAATTTATGTGCGTGCGTTTGAAACACTTAAGTAAATTACATTTGAGTGGGCGACCCGGCGTTCTATTCTTCAAATTGTTTTCTTTTTTACACGAATGCAAATTTCTTACACTCCAAATTTCGGTTTAATCAGGCACTTAGCCAGGGGTGAATGTCCAAGTCAGGGTTGAATGACGTTGAACATTGATAATGAAATTTGTAAAATGCCTACAAAGTATAAAATCTATTCAGTCCTCAGTAAACAAAATGAATGTGAATGCAAAAGTAAAACAAAAATCCTAATTATAAGCAAAATTAAAAAATTGCCAAAATGACAGAAAAGTGTTTAAAAATGTTATATATATTTTAAAAATGATTTTATTTGTATGCTATTTCCAAATATTTATTTGAATAATTGAAAACATTATTTAATAGAATCTCTTAGGTAAAGAAAATCAATCATTTAGCAAATGAACCTAATTTTACATATAATGAAAAGGATAGTGCGAAGAATATTTATAACATAGTTTTCATTAACAGTTAACTTCATTAATTATTTAAACGTAAATTGATATAAATTATTGTGAAATATGCATTGCAAATTAGTGAACACTATTCAAATATAAACAAAATCAATTTTTTTTCTATCCCTAACAGCAAAAAATGCTTTAAATTCAATTTGCTTTGACTGAGCTGCCATTTAAAATTTGGCCTTTTTAAGCTTAATACTCATCTCCCAATAAAGTAATAAATATTCCAAATATTTACTGCATAAGTGCACAATATGAAAAATTCATATTTGCAGCAATTAAATAGCGGATTGTAAATGCAACAGCCAAAAAAAAAAATTTAAAATCAGTGCTTAAATATTTAAGAGGCATGCAGGCTATTTTTTTTGATGCATGGTTAAAATGGACTGGCCGTCATTCCGGCACGGTTTTTGTGGCCAATAAACAAAAATTATTGTGCTCAAATAAGCGTAAATGCATGTAAATGGCAATTGGTTGTTGTTATTGTTTTTGTTCTTTTTTGTTTTTGTTTTTGCTGGTTGTTGATGCATTGTTGCCAAAAGTGTTGAGCTGCGTTGAGTGGCGCATTGAGTGCCATGAGAATGACGATGACGACGAGAATGAGAACGAGAACGAGAATGGCGCTGACGATGACGAGAATGAAAAATGCAGCAGAGCAGCAACTGTTAAGCTGATGGCGTCGCTTGGCGTCGCATATTATTCCAAAAATGAAATGAAATGGAAGTTGCGAGCTGCACACGTTTTATTGGCATCAGCACACGAATGATTTGGCAACAAATCCGAAAACTGAAATCCAGAAATCCGACCACAGCAAATAAAGGGATGAAGCGGGACAGATGTATAAAAGCGTTCGCAATGAATTTTTATAACCACCAAACGACGCACAGGCAAATTAAATCAATCGAATCAAATGCAGTCAACGTCACAATTCACAATTCACATGGAAAAGTGCTATAAAGCGTTAGTGAATGGGCGAACGCAAGTGGGGACAATCTGACGCCAGCGATCAACCAGACCATCAATCGTTTAGCGGCTTTGTCTGTGCTGTTTTAATACCCTGTACTTGGCCAGCTAAAAGTTTTTTTTACGATCTGCCAACACTTTGTAGTGGGGTAAACGGCACCCAACTTTGAACTGTTTGTTCAAAAACTCATTTAAGCATTTTGATTAATGATGAAAGGATATAATACTAATTATAAGACTCAGTTGAATAATGTATACTCTATGCAAAACGCTTTTGGCAAAGCTGCTATTTAAACAATAACTGCTGTTTTACAATATACATATTTATATTTATGATAGCATAAAAATATTATATATCTGTTAAAAAATATTTATTATTTTATTCAACTATTTAATTGCGAAGATAATAATAATCTCTCCGCATAATCAATTTTAATAGCAAAACTGCAGGATATTTTATATTTGATAAGTCGTTCACTTATTTCATCCCCTTAAAGCACAATATGTATTTTATATATGTATTTATATTTCAATGATACCTTTAAAATTTAAGATTAGTTGCGACGTCCCAGCACGCATTTGACTTGTGCTTGGAACTTCAAAAAAACTGCAGAAATATTTGTAATTAACATTAATGTGAACAGTAACACAACGATATCAATCATCAATCATGCATTATGGCTGCCGGCACTGAAACTAAATTTAATTTGTAATTTTATTAGCCGCGCTGACAAAGCAAATGCAAGTTTTTAAGCGAAGGATGCGGCCATTAATATCAAAGACAGTTACTGACTGACGGCCTAACTGACTGCCTGCTTATTGATTGCTTGAGAGACAGACTCTAATTCAATTAATCAATTCATTAGAATATGGCGTCGCACTTTGTCGCGTTGCTGTCTGACGTCACAAGCAACTAATAAACCTAATTTTTTAATGACAACTTAATGCATAATCATCAAGTCGCCTTCGCTTAATGCAAGTAGATGCCTACCCCCTACCGGAGCGAGTCATACCAGCTGCTAAGCAAATTGCCTGTAAAAAAAACATTTACTTTTTGATAGGCTCCCGCGACGCAGCGCAATAATAAATTTTATGCTCAACCAGGGACCGCGGCCTAGAAATAAGGCTCGAATGTGCCATTTAAGGATTTCGGTTCCCACTTGGCACTCGAGTATGTCTACAACCAATTGCACTGGCAGAGGCTCTTTTGTTGATGTCCCACTGTAGTTGATCATTATTTTTTGAGTTCCTCCTGGTTACTAGCGGAGTGTGAGTACATACAGCTGTAGCTGGTAAACAGCTAATTTATATTTCATACATTTTAATTTTAATTCACTTTATATGTAAAGGTATTGGTATATTTTCTAATAATAATAACAGTAATATAATCAAATAAATACACGAGGTAACAATTTAGTGAAGTAAGCATACTCAAGCCCCAGAATTTCTGATATGTATTGAAGGATATTCAATTTAATATATGAACAATTCCAAATTCAGGCATTCCGCTTTTTACGTTGAAAGCTCCAGCTTCCAGCTTGAAAAATAACTGTTTGCGTAATTTGTATATGTCTGAAGGAATTCCTGAAAGCCCCCAACTCAAACTCCCAATTCTCCCCATCAGCTCCAAAAATTAAGATTGATTCCTTATCATTTACAGCTTCATATCTCATGAACCAGATGAACTATCAAATGTTGTGGAATGTTTTTCATCTAGATGATTTAAATGATTAAAAATTTGTTGATTTAAATTATTAAAATTATAAATACAAATTTATTGTTATTTTTATTAAAAAAATTGTAAAAAAATATTTATTTATTTTAAACCAAACTTTTGATTTTATTTAGGAAAAAGACCACAAAAAAAGATAAATATGATATATTAAATACAAGTTACAATTATATTATAAAGTTAAAGTAAAAACGTCATATATGATGGAAATTATATAATCAGCGAATAATTAATTAATTTATGAACAAATCGAATTTTTTAAAGAATAATTGCAATCACGACGGGTTTTGTTTAGGTAAGGGAATAAATTTCACATTTAAGCTACCGCTATTTGCAAACCTGACTTTAGCTGATTTTTGTAAAATCGAATATATAGCCCCATTGTGCACCAATTTACAGTTACATAATGCTATGAATCAATTAATTTTTGGTATTGGCATTTGTCTGACACGCAGCAAGCGAGAACCCCAGCTCAACTTGTTGGTCAAATCATGTGCCAGACATGCAACCAAAGTGAACAAAAGCTTACTTCAACTCGAAACGCAGCTGGGAACCATTGACAAACCAGTGACAAGCGTGTTGGGCAGACATTTCGGTTGCCAGGCAACCCGGCAGCCAGGCAAATACCGCAATCAACGGCAGCAGACCGCATTTGACCAGAGTATTCCAATCAGTCGGAGACGGAGATGGGTTCAAGTCCGGACCTGCTGTGACTTTCGATCTGACTTGAGATTCCATTTGAATGCCAGTTGTAGTTCATGTGGCGTAATGAACAACAACAAAGAGGCCGGAAAACTTTCGCTCTATAAACCAAGAACTGGGACAATTTGCCGGCAATACCTGATTATTAATATGTGTGTGTTCCTATGAGTGTGCGGAGGTGTGTGTGAATGTGTGTGTTTGCGTTGCCATCTCGCTCTCTAATTAATTAATACATGCCACAAAATGCTTGCCAATAAATTAGGCAGCCAGGTGAGTCGGACTACCCGCAAAACTGACACGTGAAGCTGAAAGCGAGCGCCCAAAATTGGCCTTGGCTTAGGAATTTTTTGTTTGTTTTTTTTCGCCCGTTTTGTGTATGCTTGTGTGTGAGTGAAATTTATGGCCAGGCCTTGTGACATTTGAGCCCACATCCTTCGTCAGCTTTTGGGGGTAGTTAAGCATGCGATATGGGCGTGACTCCACGCCCTCGGCGCGTGTGATGACATTTTAAAGTCTCGCTGCCTTAACATTGTGGCATTGCCTTTAATGGGCTTAACGAGCATCCGTTCCCAATTCCCCAGCACAACGTTAATGAGCAGCCGCAGCAGCAGCGGCACCAGCCTCAAACATATTGAATGACAGCGCCAAATTAAAGGCAACCAAATTGAAGGGGGCGATCGTGTGACAAATTGTACACCAAACACCTGAGCAGCAGCTGCTGCTGCCGTTGCCGCTGCTCTTGCCCCACTGTGCACCGCTGGGAACTGCCGAACAAATGATTGACCTCGGGCCGCAGCAAGGACAGCGTCTAATTAAATTTTTTTAATGCCACTTTACAAGCTAGGTTTTTGTAGCTACAACGGTATTTATTTATTTATATTTTTTATTTTTACCATTTTTGTTTTTGCTCCTCACAGTTCAGTTTACCGCAATTACAGCAATTAACACTAAGCAATTAAAGGCAACAACAATGCAAATTACGTGCTGCCTGCAACGAGTGTGCGAAAAGCAAAAAAAGAAGCAAAATATAGTAAACATATAATAAAACTGACAGAGGACTATCGAATATTAAATGCTCTACGAATTTGAATAATAATAATAATAAATGTGTTTTCTATGAGATATGTGAGCACAGTTGAAGACTTGTAAATTCAACTCTATTTAAGCATCATAAATATAATTTAATTGAAATGTAAATAGTCAACAAAACTTGTAGATTGCGAATAACTGTAGTGACTTATGGGGCAATGTTGAAACTGTGATTTACGAGCATATTTTCAATTTTTGTTTAATTTTTTGTGCCGTGACGTGACAAGTAAATTTGACATGCACATACCTTTAGTTGGAGGTTCCAGGGATTGTTGTAAGATAAGAAAGTTCACAAGGTAAGTCTCATTAATTTAGTTTTGTTATAGTTTATAATGTATTTATTACATGGATTAAAACAGGTATAGATAAATATTGTAGGTTTACAAAGGTAGGTGAAAGGGTAGGTGTAAATGAATCTAAAGTGGCTATATTTATTTGCTATGGGCTTCATAAACGATCTCTAAATCGCACCGGCATTAATCCCGAGGCATGTTAAGTTACATTTATCACTGGACTATTTAAAGAACTCATCTGCGCATATAAATCTAGATAGCTATTTATTTTTTAGAATTGAAGTTACAGAATTACTTTTAGCATTTATTGAAAAACGTTACAACAACCCTGCTACGCTTTGTGTGTTCTGAAAAAAAAAACAATAGAGGTTTTTCATGACTTTTAAATAAAAATTTAAAATAAATTTATTATTTTTAAACTTAAGTAAAAATTAAAAGAAAAAAAATTATTTCAGCCAATTTTTGTTTGTTTTAAGAAAGCTCTACTTAAAATGGAAACATTGGTGTCATCCTCTTTGCTGTGGCAAACTAGCTTCAAAATAATTTGTTTAGTTATAGTTTCAAGTCATAATGCTTATTTTCGGTCGCTGCAACTTACACAGAATTTTATATTTACTAAATAAAAAGGTCAATTTTGAAAGGTTTATTGCTAGTTATCTCTTAGAATGCGCATGAATTTGTGCTCGTCTTAATTGCTGTTGCCCTGTTGCACCACTTAGCGAATCTACCCTTGGCTTGTCTAGTTCATTAGAACAAATAAACAGCGTAGTGTTCGCAGCGTCAGAGGCAGCCCCTGGCGCTGGCGGAAGCTGTGCGCTGCAATTTTAAATTTTGCTGGCAGAAACGGACGGACGAGCGGACAGTTGTGTGGCCCAAAGCGACGTCGGCGCCGAAGCCGCTGTCAACGTCGACTGCGACTGCGACGGTGGCGTCTATGCCTGCTTTGGCGGTCGCTGTGTTAAATGCGAACCACAAAATGCAGCACATAGAAGCACTAATTAAGTTAAACATAGACACATGCAAACAGTCTAGCACACACACTCTTCCTCACACAGACACACACACACACACACACTCGCACTCTGGCAGTTGTACGTGCTCGTTGCTCAATAATTAACTGGCAACATGCACGCAAATGTTTTCCACCGTCTGCCACCCCCGCCGCCCACTTCGGGCTACCCCTTGGTTGGCATATATTTTGTTTACCGAGCTGTCGACTAAAGATTCCAGGCGGCATTGCACTTGAAATTATTCAAAAAAAAAAAAACCGGTAAAAATAAAGTTTTCCAGCACGAAGCATGTGTCTGTTGCATGTTGCATGTTGCCTGTACCCAGTTCGTATGTGCAGTTCCTCTGCTAAGTAAATTAAATTTAAGCAATTTCATTTGGAGCCCTGTTAAGAGCCAAAGTTATAGCCAAAGCGAAGTGCTCTCGGTCAGTAATTTTAATTGCCAAACATTTTATTGCCGCCACCGAGCACCCTCCCATTAGGGGGTTTTCGCCCATCAAGCGCATGTCAAAGTGGCAGACAAACATTTAAGCCAACATTTCAAATTAATTTTTTGCATTTTTTGGCTTGGCACACCGGGTGGAAACACTTGTAACCGACTAGTTTACATTTTCCTAATCTTAAACTGCTTTTTCTATGCCCTTTGAGCTGAATTGTTATTGCTTAAGGCGAAACTTCAGTTGAAACTATTTATTTATTTATATTTTCTGTGGTGTTGTAACTTATGTTGCTTCACCTTTTACGATTGCGTATACAGTGCTTACTTGTAAACGGTGAATTTACCAGAAGACTAAAGACGTCTTTAACTTTGCAAACATATAATTTATCACCTTTAAATAAAAGTATAAATTACTTATTTATATGAATGAAAGGCAGTTTAGCCACTGAGCATTTCTTAAATATTTTAGTAAGTATTACCAAAAGTTGTAAACAAATATGTAGATATAATTCTCTCTTTATTGAATCGTAAACCCATCTGCATTAATTGGGCTATGCCAGATTACGACAGGTGTTCAGTTGCTGTTGATTATAAAATATGGCATTTTATTTACAATATTTCTTTTTAACAATTTTTCTCTCGCCTGTACAAAAAGATTATAATGCCAATGTAGTTCAACAAATCCGTGCATCGATTACCTGAAAATATATTTTACAGTTTCTAGTCATAGACATGCGAGTAATATGCACTGTATTAGTGTATTCAAAATAGCCCGCCAATAAAAACCGTCGAAACGTGTTGGGGCATATAAAAAGTTGCCACAATATGACAGGCCATTCAATAACTGTGTATCTGTGGGGCAGTAAACAGCCGCAAACAACACAAAAAACACATAAATATGCAACAACAAAAATCACAAAAAATAGAAAAATATGAAATCAAATGAAAACTAAAACAATGTTATGAAAAATGCGGCAAAGAGTTGCCCAGTCATAAATATGTATGGCTGAAAATCGCAAATGGGCCCAGGAGTGAGGGGAAGTGTATATAAATCGCCTGCTAGCTAAGCAAAATGTAAGAGCTATAAATATCATAAAAAATATATATATTATTATGTCCATGTGTGGGTGTGTGTGCTTTGAAATTGTGTGTTAAGAGCACTCTACACAGCCCCAAACTCAACGCCGGTTACCAGTTGTCAATTGCTTATCGGAATGCAGCCCACCCATCACAACAAAAATCAAGCAAGAACGTTGCAGCCGGGTGTCACCGACAGCGCAATACCCGTTCGCATCGTAATAACAACCAAAACATTAACCCTTGCATTATTTATGTAAATAAAAAAAAAACCAAAAGAAGTGGGGTCATCGCTTTGAAAAATGGGAGCTATGGATCCTAGAGCTTCACATGTTAAAACTATTGTCAACTTTAGCAGGATTTTTGACAACAAATTGTACCCTTCAGAACATGTTTTTAAATGTTTTTTACACTAATTGTGACAACCACAAATATGTATATACAAGTATATAATTACAAGTATATAATTTATAAGTAATTAAAAAACTTTAAATGCGGAATCAATCTAGACGACATGCCATCAAATATAAAAGTTAGATCAGTTTTGACAAGTTATGAGAGAGCCTTATATGTTCAAATCAATTCAATTATCAATTTTAATCTGTCTGCTTTAAAACTGAGGGAGATATATCGATTTTCGCAATTTGCAATCTTCGCACTTTATTTGACTCGGCTACGAGTTTACATTCCAATTTTCAAGTCTCTGGCTACAATAGCAGGAAGGACATTGCAGAATCTCAATATACTCTGTTCACCTCGTAAGCGAGTGTAAATGCAGAGAGGAAATTTTAATATACGCAATAAAATTAGAACGAAATACGCAGTAAAACTAAATTGAAAAGAAAATCGTTATGGTTGACACAAACAAAAGGGCAGCCGAATAACCGAAGCGATCCAAGCGCGTTAAGCAAAACGCGTTTTAGTGCCAACAACAACAACAGCAGCTACCACAACAACAACAATAACACAATCCATATTCATCCCATTCAAACACACATGTATTGTAGCCGAGCATCCCCCTCACAAAAATACATTGTTGTTGGCTTGCTAACTTTTGCACAGTTTTTCTTCGCTCCTTTTTTTTATATCTTTTTTGTTGAGATTTTTAAATATTTTTTCATGCGCACTGGAAAAAAAGTCCAGAAAACTTCTCGGTTTTCCAATAATTTGATGTTGCGAACTTGTTTTGCATGGGTATGAGTGAGTGTGAGGGCGAGTGTGTGTGTGCGCGTGTATGCTTGTTAGCTGCTCTACATATTTCATAAAAAGCAAACATGCAACAACAACAGATACTACAATATGCCGGCTGTTGGGGAGGGGGGAGCAAAACCTAAGCAGTTTTCATGCTTTGCAAGGGTCGCGAACTGTTGGCAGCAGTTTGTAAAATATATTTTTATTGCTATTGCACACACACACTTACACACACACACACACGCACAAGCGCTACAACAATAACGACGACTCCTTTCGAGCACTGCGAGTTGTGTCGGTCGGGGAATGTGCCTTGGCCTCCCTCTTTACTCCATCTACCCTTCTATACCCTTTGACTTTGGCTATTAGACACGCTGACAAAAAACAGCAACAACAACAACAAAAACAACAACAGCAGCAGCTACAATAATAACTACATAGCGAAAGAAAAAAGAACTGTAGCATGCTTTTTGTCATATTTCACTAGCTAGCCAGCACATTCACGCACACACTGAGAGCAGCATCAGCAGTTAAAGGGGGCGGCAGCAGTTGCAGGGGGAGTCGAAGAGGAGCAGCTTGGAAGCATGCCACGCATGTTGCGAATGCGGCTGGTACACTACACAAAAACACTTTCATTGCTACAACAAAGGAACGCGTACAGTGGCACAAACGGTGTTGGATAAAAACCCATTTGTCACATGTTGCTTGCAAATTTGACATGCACTTTAACATGCGGTCGAACATTTTCTATTCAAATCATAGCGTCATCCGCTTGTTAAAACTTAAAAGTAGCAAAACAGATAATCCGCAGCAGCTCATTTTTGACAAATCTTTTAATTAAGTCTTTCCACATGGTACTTCAATTGCCACTAACATGAAGTCTGCAGTGAACATGCTAAAATGGTCACAAATATAATATTGAGGAAAAGGGTAAGTAAAGTCTTTAAAATATAAGAAAGCTGCCAAATATAAGCCAGTTTTAATGCTACTATAATATCTGAATATATCGTTGTACTTTATTGGCGAAAATGCACCCATTTTTGATTTGTGCTCCCATGGTGCGTGGTCCGGTCGGGCTCGGACGGGGACTACTTAGTACTACATCGTACATTTAGTTGGTGTTATTTCGTGCGCAAAAGTTGCTGCGTGTTGTGTTTGCTATTAAAAATGACAGCAGCTGTGTGCGTGCGTATGCGAGAGTGTGTGTGTGTGTGTGCGTGCGAGTGTATTGCAGCTGTAAAATGTACACAGACAGACGCGCACACATGAACAAAAGCGCACACAAACACATGGCGGTCAGGCAAAAACACGCTTTTAACACCGAAATGAACTTGTACGCCATGTTTATGAGCTGATAAAAAGCAGTTGACCAACATTTGTCGCTGTTCTCCGCTTCAGAGCGCCTTTAAGATATGCTCTCTGTTGGCCTTAAAGCTGGCAAAATATAATAGATGCTCACACTATCGTAAGGTGGCTAATTACCGCTGCTTAGCTGCTGCCGGTCCCTGGTGGTGTTTGGCTTACGGCCGACCTATGTGGCCTACTTAATAGCTGGCCCTTAACATTTTTTACACCTCAGTAGTGAGTCATAAAAAAGCTTTACATTGTTTCGCCGAATTTGACACAGTTTTGCATAAACAAAGCTGAGCGCTCTTTGCAAAGAGTAGAGCGCTGTTAAGCGCAGCCTCTCTACTGTTAGCGCCAAATTACAGCGCTCTGTTAGTTTTTTCACAATTGTTATGCTATGTTAGCTCAACAAATTATTTACTGAGCTAGGCGTAAATATATATTCTATAATTAGTATATTAATTTTAATATAACATTTTACAAACCAAATAAGAGATCATTTTTCTTAGCAACATTGCGTGTTTGCAAAAACAACTGCATTACATCGCTGTAGAGTAATTTGTACATACTTTTGCTTTTTCCTCTACCTTTTCATCCTGTCTGTTGTTGTATTTGCACCTTCATTTGAAGCGCACCTGCATTGATTGACAGCCAGGCATCGCCAAATGGGCAACAGGTGTGCATTTGATTGATGCGTGAGTGACGGTAATAAAAACAGCTTTTGTATACAGTGGACAAAAATATTTGTTTTTTTTTTTTTGAAAAGGTATTTAAAAATTACAGCAGATGTAAATAAATGTGTCTTAATATATTTTTTTTTGTCGATATTTAAATGAACTTACACTCTAATTAATTTACAAATATGCTATTAAATATTAATGTAGTAGCAATACAATCAAAAAACAATCAAATATGTACATTTATAATGTTTAGTAAAGCTTTGTTAATGAATTCCCTGTAATATTTGGAGCACATATTTATTTTAGCACAAAACACAGCTGATTTTTAGAACACTCTTCCTGAGAGAGCATGCACAGAGCAAGCGCTGTATGTGAGCGAGAGAGCCCACGCTGCCGCTGTCTTATGAGAATTGTAAACAAGCTGAGAACTTGCTATAAACTTTAAAATATTTATTTTAATATGCAATTTATGACTCTTCAATGAGTTCAAAATAAATTTATGGAACAAATTAGGCCTGTGTTAAAATTTACCATATTTGGAGCACTTTCTGCCTGTTGTGAACGCTGCAAAGCTTGCTATAAATCATTTTACATAGGCTGCTAAGTTAACAGCGCGCCAACTAACAGCATGTTAACGGCATCCAGCAAACAGCAGCAGTTGGGCTGCTGCGCTCGGCTAGTTCTTCGGCAATTGCGCTCTCTCGCTCGCCTTGCTCATTGGCGGCGCCATTGCGGCACTCGTGTGGGCAGCTCGGGATGCTGTCGTCGCTTCGGCTGTGGCCACTTTTTTCGGTCACTCTGCTCTGTGTGTACCATAAAAATCGTTTCAGTGAGAGTTTGCGATCCCGCGGGTACGGTCGAAACTAACGGGATTTTCGATAACTTTGCCGCTACCCGTTTCCGTTTCGCGTTTCGCGTTGTGCGTTCCGTTGCGCTGCGTTGCGTGCAGCTTGGCACGAGAAAATTATATATTTGTATAAAGAATATGCAGAGAATCTCTCAGTTTTCGAGTGATATTAAATGTGAAATGCATTAAAATGTGGCTGTCCAAATTACGCATACGACGTGTTGATTACAATTGAGCGTCAGCGAAACAAAAAAAAAAACGAACAGCAGAAGCCAAAAGACGTGATAGCCAAAAATCCAAAACTTAAAACGTGCCGCGTTTTATGACCGTTTTTCGGGTGCGTTTATTGTCGCGTGTGCCGCGTAAACTCTGCAAGTTACAAGCTGGCAAAATGTAAGCAGTCGATTTGTTGTAAGCGACAACCAATTTGTTGTCATTGTCACAGTTGTTGTTGTCGTCGTCGTTGTTGCTTTTATTGTTGTTAAATTTACAAATCAACGTTTGTCGACTCTCGAATGTCGACTGTCGTTGGGGCACGTTCCCAGCCGATCCAATACGATCTGAGCGCAGCCCTCCCACGCGCTGACGTCGTTGTCGCCTCGTTCTCAATGAAAATCATTTCCATGGAAAACACAGCAAATGCCAGCGAGCAGAAAAGCACTGAAAAACGAATCTCAGCAACGGCGTCGTTTGGATTACTTGCCAGTTAGCGCGTATACCACGAAGGTGTCTGTGTGTGTGTGTGTGTGTGTATAGTTGTGCATGGCTGTGTGCATGAGCCGGCGTATGAAACGATTTTGTCTACTGCTCTTTTACGACGATTTTATTTTGTTAGCTTTAGTTCAAATAGTTTTTGCAAGCTTTTGTTCTTGCCCCCATACAAATTGCATAAAACTTGTTATTGTTGCAAGTTCCATTCAAAGTATTCAGTATTTATAGGGTATTTGTTATGCAACATGCATTGCTATGCGGTATTCACGTCATTTCATCCCGAGCTTTATCAAATTTCATAGCTTAAGTGCTAAATTGCTGGCATTGAAACTAACATACCAACAAACATGAACCATAATCAAATAGAAAAATTGATCAAAATAACAAAGTGCCAAGTGCTAAAAGTGTTGAGTGATGCACATTTGTTCAATTGCTAAATTGCTGAAGTGTGCGTGTAATTTCATTACACAGAGCGCTCGAAAAGGTACTTGAATTGCGACAAAAGTCAGCCGCGGCAGATAAATGGGAGATAAAATGATTAAGATTGTGCTGCCTAAGGAAATATTTAATAGAGGTTGCCAAGATTAAAAATGGTTGAAGTTAAACTGGTTGAACAAGGCAAATATGTATAAATAAAATAAGGCAAAAATAAATTTAAGTTAATTTTTTTTTTCTTTAATAGATATATTTGAAATCAAACAAATTTATACAATTGTTAATATATGCGATAACCAAACAGAAGAAATTTGAACAAGATAATTAATTTATAATTAATTATAAACTAAAACAAAATATCTTATTATGGAAAATAATTTCAAATTTAATCATTTCAATTTATATTCATTTAAATATCAATTTGAATAAATGAAATAATAAAAAGTTAGAAAGTCAAAATAATCAAATAAAATAATAATTTACAGTCATAAATAAAATCAAAAATACTAATAATAATAAATTAATATTAAATAAAAATAAATAAAATAATCATAATAACTAAGTGGCTTATCCAAATTTACAACAACATTATTTTTATTAAAACATAATAATTAATTAAATATTTTTTTTATATTCTTACAAGATAAGGTGGAACTTTATCTTAACACCAATAATGTTAAGTTGATGGCATTCAAGGAATTGAGAAGTATCCGTTTAAATTACCTTTACAATTACATTTTTAGTTCGCTGCTTGAACTGTTGCTGGCTTACTTTTAATTGCCGATAGAGTGAAACTTTCATAGTAGGGTTAAAATTCATGTTTTCCTATTCCTATGTGTCAATAAAATTCTTATTTTCTAATATTCTACAAATGTATAACATTTTGTCATATATATTAGTTTTTAAGCACTTTTAAATTCAAATTTGTTTATTAAAAAATTTTATTTAATTTACTTTTTTTATTTATAGTCCTTAAAACAAAAATCATATTGTGGCATTTTTGTCGTCAAAAGCAATCGTATGTTTAATGTGTTTCCACTTGCACTTGCCAATTAGCCTCAGGCAAAAGCACTAATTAATTATTAAAAAACAAATAAAACCATATTCGACACAATTAATTTTAATACGACAGACAATTGAATACAACCAATGGCCACAAGAGGCCACAATGCAGCACGAGTGTGTGTGTGCGTGTGTGTGTGTGCATGACACATTTAATGGATGGGCCGAGCGTGCATTTGAGAATGCCCCAAACAAAGTGCATAAATTGTGTATTGAAATGTATTTTAATATGCAATTTATAATGCGGCCATTGCAAAACCGGAACCCAAACCCAAACCCAAACCCAAACCGAAACCCAAACCGAAATCGTAACCGAATACGCAGCCAAAGCGAGTAATGGACGACAATTGCATTCAATTGCAATTTGCGTGTGTCTCTGGCTTAAGCATATCAAATGTCCGCAAATGTTGCCAGATCGTGCAAAGAGTGGGGCAAGGTCACACGCCGAAGGGGGGCCAACAAAGTGTTGAGCAATGTCCTGGCATGCAAATGTGCGCCAAAGTATGCAACAAAATTAGCAGCGACAACAGCTGCACACGATGCTGATGCCAAGTGTTGAACGCTCTGATTGCTGCGGTTGCTGCCGCGGCATTGCTGCTGCTGCTCGGGAATTTTAGTATTCATAAAAATGTACTTGAACACACCCAGCCAACAGCGAACAGCAAAAAGCCAGAACGGAGGCCGAGGCAGCCATGCATGGATTTTTATAGGCTCACTTAGCGCACATAAACCGCAAAAAAGAAAGGAAAAAATGGCACCGACTCTGACGCCCGGCACTTAGCCCAGGTACGAGAAGCACAGCTCACGGCTAGGCTAAAGAGCTAAAGAGTGCTCAGTGCAACTACACACACACACACACACACACACACACGTATAAGCCAGGGCATAATAATATTGTAACTTTGCACTTCAAATTGCATTTTAATGCAAACACACTTCATTACATTGGATTGCAACAACAACAACAACGACGGAAATGGAAAAAACGTCGACACACTTTCCAGCAGCTGCAACCGGAAAATACATGAACACTCACATTCACACATACACACACTCACACTCGCTTGCCTTGTTTGTAAATTGAAGTGCACGTCGATCGAGAAAACCGGCACAACGTACTTTACGCAGACAGGTTACGTATACGCCTCGTAATGGGTGCAACAGCTCGAACCTATATTAGCTAATGTTGCAAACGGCTTTTTTTTTGTGATTTTAACTAGCAGCAGTTGGTTAAGCAGCGTTCGTTTCCTTTTTATTGCGCAAACAAGTTTTAAATAACCTGATTTCTGATTTTTTATTACATTATGCTTACATATTACATTTTAATTGGATGTGCATGTATAATTAATCATTACATTTTACAAATTTATAACACGTCAATCAAATAGGATATTCTGCCTTCGTGCAGGAACTTCAAGTGATGGAAATTCTTTAGTTTTAGAAGCGGATTAATTAGATTCTAAAGCTTAAGTAGCTAAATATAATAAAATACATTATGTATTTATTAGTATTTTTAATGTTAATAATATTAGCTGTGGAACTGAGATTTTTGAGATCATAGCCTTTCGGACCTTTACATTCCATTCTAATAAAGTTTTCTAATAAACAGTGTCTCATATGTTTAGTACCTGCTTTTCCAGAAGTCAACAATAAGCTTTCCTCGTAGGGTTAGGGTGTTGCACTGCTCACAATATTTCTTTCAAAGATACCCTACCATAATCAAAGATATGTGTACAAACAGATTTATAAATTTAGACCCTTTAAGAAATTAAGCAAGCATTCAATTATATTGGATGTTTATGAATTCTTAAACAATCTCGCGCTAATCTCTCATTCCCATGCATACTTACTTTTATTCCTGCCTGCATCATTAATTATTTTTCTTCATCAAATCGTGTTTTGTGTAGCAAATGCTTAAATTACCTTAAATTTTACAAATGTCCTTTTTTACATCAAAAAATACTATTAAATTTTGTTTATAGTTGTCGCCTCATATGTTTTCTGGCATTTTATGGTTTTTCTAAATTGAATAAAATTTGTCATCCAACAGTGTCCAAATGTTTGACATGGTTTTCCTTTATTTACGAGAAGCTTTTTTCTAAAATTTTATTGCCGTGCACATTTGAAAAAAACAGATTTATAAATGTCGGCTATTTTGGCACTTTTTGCCAATACTCCGCATGAATTTGAATAAAAATGCCCCTGCATGTTTACTAGATAGATGTTTTTTATGGTATATTTCTAAAAATATTTACATTAATCGCTTAACTACCGGTTTGAGTTTTTATTTTACATGTTTTATTTTAAGCCACTGAAATGGAAATCCATTTAGCAAGGCCGCAGCTAGCGAAAGCGGGGCAATCAGGCAGCGGGGCGTATGATAAATAAACTTATAAAGATTTATTATGCACCACTTGAAAAAATATTATTAAACGCGAACATTTTTCGATGCGCTCAACTCTCGGCTCTTGGCTGACAGTTGCGGTTGCCGCAGCCCGAGTCACAGTCACACTCGCATAGTTTAATAAAATTTTATTTATGATCTGCGCTGCAGAGGGAGTGAGAGAGCGAGAGAGAGAGATAGAAAAAAGTGAAATACACAAATACAAGTTGAAATGGGGCGAGTTTGTCAACAGCGGCAAAATAAAATTAGTGCGCCGAGGCTAAAAGCATTGCCAGCTATGGCGACGTGGCCGATAAAACACAGCAAGTCAATATATCATAAAAGCACGTCGAACTGCCTCGAATGTCGTGCAAAATGGCGGCGCTGTCTGTGTGAGTTTTGTATGTGCGCCTGTGTGTAGACTAGAGACATGAACGTATACAGTTTCCGATTTCCGTTTTCCTGTTTATCGTTTATTGAGTTTTTGCTACGTAAAAGTAAAAGCTAAAATAAAAACAAAACAAAAAAAAAAAACAAACGCAAAATCTAAAGAGAAATTTGCACTCGTTAGCTCTTTGGTATTACTTCTGCAGCGACAACGTCGTCATCGTCGCCAGCGTCGTCATATTGAACTTTGATGCTGGCACGTTCTGTGCGCTTCCTTGCGCTCCTTTTAAAGATCTACACGCGCGCATACTTGGGCACATGTTTTGCCATTCTTTTGGCCGCGCTCAACTTGCCTTGATTCGTCCTTTTGCGCCCCAGCACGTTGCCAGTTGCCAGTTGGTCCTTGTGCGTTGCTCCTTGTTCCTTGTTCCTCGTGTGTTGTTAGTCATTTATATGGGCACCATAAATTATAACAAATATGTACGCAAGCGGCATTTTAAATGATTTCCCACAATCCCCTCCATAACTCTGCGATTCCCTCTCGCACCATCCACGACCTGGACCCAAGTTATAAATATACTTTAATTAAAAGCGCTTCAGTGCAATATGTTGTAAAATATTGAGGCGCGGTAGGCATTTTGTACGTGTTGCTGCTTGACGCGGCCTTTGCGATGTGATTTGTGGCTGTCTAGGCCAAATATGTTCGCATGTGCTCCCCAGTTACAGATAAGAGAGTTCCTGTTGAGGCGGGTTGTGCTCGAAGGCCTGTTTCGGGCCCTAATGTGCTTGAGAGCCAGCACAAGCAGATTATATTGCAGTTGTTGTATATTGTATAATATATAGATATATAGATTATGTAGATGTTATATTACTAAGCATGTTATTTAAGGATAACAGATAATATATGATATGTTTAGGCTGAATACAAGTGCAAATTTTAATTCTTTATTTATTTTATTTTATTACACTATTGAAAACGAAACAGTTCACAATATTACCGAAAAGCTTATTTGGCACTTTAAATTTTGTGCTCTACTATATTTATTTAATCACCTATATTAATTAAGTAAAATGATGAATATTTATTTATATAAAAATAAATGCCAAAATCTGCAAAATCAATAATTCTTTATTTGAAAATATGATTGAAATATGATTGCAAATATTTCACATCGTTTAAATATTTTGCATTTATTTGTTGGCTTAGAATCAATTACAGTTTCACTTGTGCATCAATAAATTACGCTCTAATTTCGAGTGACTTTTTACCATGTTTGCAAATAAATACACGTAAATTAAAAACCTTTTTAACAAAATCATACACTTTTGCATAATTTGTAAATTTGTTCGCAGTGCAACAACTGAAAACATAAATTAACGATTTCAACCACATAAATAACACACACATATAAATGATATAAATATAAAACAAACAAATTAACCCAATAAAATTCGTAAAATTCCCATAAATTGCTAGCGTGCGTCTGTGTGTTTGGGCAAATGCAGTAAATCTGCTTACGAAATTTGACCAAGCCAAAAATATAGGCAATTAAATAAATTTAAACAACGACAACAACAACTACAGCAACATATTCACGCAATTGCAACGATAATTTCCCAAAAAATAGCAATATACTATATTTTATTTATTGGCATGTCAACAATTTGCTGACCGTCGGCTACTCGCCATCTCTTTTGCAGCCTCTACAAAAATTTGTAAATGGACGCAAATAAAAATGTCAAATTAAATCAAATCAATATATGCACAAATAAGCCACGTTATCAATAACAACAACAACCAATGATTGTGCTGTGCGTGTGTAAAATTCTATAGCGCCCGAGAGTCGGCAACGAAAACTGCCTGAAACATTACCGTTGGCATTATAATCGAGCAACAGCAACGGCAGCCGCACTTCAGACTCGAGCTGCTCTGTAGCCAGACTCTAGCACCCAGCACAATCAAAGAGCGAGGCAATCATGTGCCTGGCTGTCAGCTGCCTGTTGTCCTTGCTGCTGTGCCTCGTCCTGCCCACGTTCAATGGACATGCAGCGGCAGCAACACGTGCCCGCGTCAGCTCCTCGACGACAATGACACGTAATATTGAAGAGGAGAACGGTAAGTTGACTAATTTTCAACTCTTTCTTACATCATTTTATTGAATCTTACATAGAATACCCTTTCCTCTGAAGTTACGATGTGTACATTATTATCTTAATACTGAATAAAGATTAAAATAAAAGAATATAAAAGTATAAAAGTATATTTGATATTCTATTTATATGCCAAGGTTTCAATTTTATATTTTCTTTAATAGAAATAGTTTTCAAAATATTATAAACATAGCATTTCCTAACTATTTTATTTTAAATTATTGTTCAAGATAGAATAATAAAATATGTTTCATCATAGGATAAAATAATTATAAGTAATTCAAAAAATTATTGAAATGTTCTAGAGAATCGAAAAAATTAACCCATGCTTTATTATGCCATTTCCTTACAACAAAAGTTTCCAAAATCAAATTATTTGAAGCTTTTAGCTATGGCTTTTATATAATTATTAAATTAGTTATATAAATTGTCCATAGCCCCAAATATATTGATATAAACTAATTTGCCTTCATCTCCGGCATTTCTATATATTAAGTTTTAGTTGAATACCTGGTACCAATAGGATGGATTACATGGTATCACAATGGTTTAATTATGTAATGTGATGTGTTTAATAATGAAAACTGCAAAAGGAAGAAGTAAGAAAATGATATATAACTATAGTTATTATTATAATCAGCCTTAATTTTGCCTGTCAGTTGCATTAAAGCATCGATCCAAAATCCCGTAATGGCTCGAATCAATAAATATAGCATATGGATTTTCGATGGAAAATCCACAAATGGATAAAACCGATTAACATTCGTATATAGACCAAGCAAAATTACCATAAATAGTTAACAAGTCAGGAGCTGAGCAACGGAATGTGGGATTTGATGTAGCTCGTTTTTGTGCAAATGAAATTAAAATGATAGTGTACGATGGATTGGGGCTACTTTAGACTCTGGCACAGGGTATATGAAAGTCATAAACGTTTAGCCTTATTGTACCGCCTTGGTTTTTTTTCGTGGTGCTGCCAAAAAACTGATTGCGCCTGGCGGCAAATGTTGCTCCACTTTTTCCACTTTGCGCCCTTGTCTCCGTTTTTGTGTGTGTGAAATTTAATTTAAAGTGAAAAGTTTGGCTCCCGTTAAGCCGCGCACTGGCGTGTGTCTGTGTGTGTGCAACTTTTATTCAATCAACATAAAGTTTATTGTGTGCGAATATGCGTACGCCTTTGTGGCTGTCAAAGCGCCGTTTCTGTCGCTGCGTTATTGAATAAATGAAATTTCTGGTTTATTTTGACAAAGTTTATGTGCGAATTTAATACAGTTTAAATTATGTGAAATTGATTTTGATGGCTGCCGTTGCTGCAAATCCTGAGCTAAGCTCAGCCCACCCCACACAACTGACAAATGTGCAAAACTCTTTGTAATCGTCTAAGAGTCCCCAGCATTTTGAGCTAAAAGTGAAAAAAAAAACCCGAGGAGGCAGGCAAAATAAACAAAACAAAAGCCAAGAAAACTTACTTTGCACGGCTGTTAATGGTCAGCAGCAGCTGCTGGCAACGCAATTCGATGGCTTTTAGGGCTTGTTATTCTGTTTGCCTGAGTTATTGCTTGGAGGGGCCAAGATCACTCGCCAGCTGGTCAGCCACCAAACTTTCGCTGGCCGTCACTTTCGCCCACTTGCAAGCCAAATAATAATATGTTGCTAATAAATAAGCCAAGTGGAGAAGGGCAAGCCGAAGGACGTACCATATTTTTGTGTTGCAAAGAAACTTTGCCGAGTTTGTGTTCGTTTTCTTTTTAGCCATTTTTTGCCATCGAAAAGTTGGCAAGCAAATTGAACAATAAGCACGGCCATTGGGCAGCCACATAAACAAAGTTCGCCAAGTTTATTAAGTACGGCAACAAAAAGTGAGCGTACCCACATTGAAGCACCGCTAATTGCGCGTTGTGGTGCGAGAAAACAGGTAGTTTGTATAATGTGTCTATTAAATGAGCAAAATTTAGACATGAAACATTTCCATTTAATGATCTAATGATCCAGTAAAAACGGTGCAGTCGGGTCTAACAGACTGCACACTACTCGTTCAGAGTAAAAAAATATAAAAATAAAAATATCGATTTCAATTTCAATTCTCCAGACTCAACGCAATTGCACAAATCTAATATACTCGTTTCACTTCGTGAACGAGTATACAAATATACTCGCAAGTATTTGCCTAAGCATTTCTCAGCTAAGGAATGACCTACATGCGAGTCTGTATATATTTTTCATACGCCATATAGGCAGCTGGCAACTAATTTAGAGGCCAGACAAGCTCGGCCCCAACCACTCTCGGCCACCACTTGAGCCGCAGCGCAGCCACAGCCACAGCCACTTTACTCAAGTCAAACGACAGCCGCAGCCTGCAATCGTCCAATTGAAGGAGCCACGCCTACAGCTATGCTGCATATTGCTCCAGCAGCTTGGGCAACGTTTTAGTTTTAGTTTCAGTTTTAGGGCGAAAGTTGGAAACAGTCGAAAACACTTCAGGGGCATGAAGGCGTATATGAATGCTGTAAGGGATGGAAGGGGGATTTTTAATAAATTTAGATTTTATGTGTTTTCAATTGAATTTCGTTGTTGCTGGCGTTGGCACAAAAACTTTTCACTTTGGCATTTCAATGTTTTCCAAGTTAACTGCAAGCCAAGAAACCGCCACGCCTCATACAAAACCACTTCCTTTGCCTGCTCGACAAGTATTTATCACATTTCTATGAAAACAACGTACTCAGAATTTTGCGCAAAAACTTTCAAATTATGTTTGGGTTTTCTGTCGGGCGTTCGCTCAATTTGTTGTTGTCTGTTTTTAGCCAAAGTTTGCCATTTGCTGCCACAGCGCAGCTTTATAAATGCTTATTTAGAGGCATTTCTGATGAGTTAAGTTTCGGTTCCCACACTGTAAACTTGGCCTGCTGCTCTCCATGCATAGACATTGGATATAGATATCGTACTATCGCCCTATAAGCTGCACTTGCCCAGAGCAGCAATTTGTTTGCTAAGCGGCTCGGCTGTGCAAAACTTTCTGAGGATTTAACAGTAAATTTTGAAGACTTTACAAGCACACATAACATGCTAGTTGAGTAAATGCATATGTGTGGGAAATGCATGGATAGTTGGGACATTTTATTGTAGGGAGAAACAAATAAGAATTCATGTGCAAATAAAAATAATTCTCAATTATACTGCATACAAGTTTAAATGAAAGGCTCAAACTATAAAACCCAAAGTTCAGCCAACAATGTCTTATTTGAACGATATTTTGTAATATCCCAAAGCATCTCTTCAAACATGTCTTGAGCTTTAATATACAAATTCAAAGCAAATCAAATATTTTATATTATACTTACTCATATTAATTTGCTATTATCAGTACGTATTTATTAAATTTATAAGGAGTTATAATTTATTCAATAATGTTATAGATTTTGGATATAATAATTAAGTGGTTTTATAAATAAAAAAAAAAAACACGCACACTAAACACAACTCTTTAAAAAATTTATTTTCTTTTTCAAATAAAATTATAAGTTTTTCACATATTACATATTGTTTCGAATCTTCTAAAACGCTCATATTTTTGGATCCAATATAAATTTTTTATTTACTGTTATTTACTTTTTCATTTCTACTAATATTTCCTTTTTTATTTAT
Source organism: Drosophila colorata (assembly GCA_035041545.1). Taxonomy (NCBI): domain Eukaryota; kingdom Metazoa; phylum Arthropoda; class Insecta; order Diptera; family Drosophilidae; genus Drosophila; species Drosophila colorata. Next base: position 2,266,561 of record JAWNLD010000233.1, read on the forward strand.
ACTAATTGATAACAAATAAAAATTTAAATCAATTTAAATTCAGTTTTCAGACAGAATTTAAATCCAATTTTAGTTATTTCTCACTTATTTCATTTATTTTTTTATTTAACTTTATTTCCTTTTTTTATTTTCTTTTGCAGCTCTGTTAAATCTTTTGGCTGGTAAGTTTTGTTTTTGTTTTTAAAGCCATTGGAAAAATTTACGTGCTCAGCACACATGTTAAACCCATTTAAGACCACAAAAACCCTAAAACAATTTTCAAACATTTAACAACAATTTTGTGTGCGCCATGGACATCAAAATATTATTGATGTTCGGACACAACCCAAACAATTTGCACACAAAATTGACCAGGCCAAATAATAGATGCCGCAACAATGACAACAGCACCAACAACAACAGCAGCTGCTGCCACGCCCAGCACACACAACTACACACACCATACACACGCCCACAAGCCAAGAAGCCGAAAAGGAAGCGCTGGTAAAACCCCAAAACAAAAATCAGCTTAGTAATGAAAGATATCAAAAGCAAAAGCCAACAGCTTCGACATGAAATCGAAGCGACTGCTGGCAGCAATCCCCAAAACAACTTTCAGCCGGTCAAAAGTGATGAGCAACAATGGACAGTCCCAGTGCCGCTGCCATCCATCCCTGTCCATTTCTCTATTTAGCCAGCTCTGTGTGTGTGATTGTGCGTGTGTGTGTGTGTGTAGTTTGCGCTGCTGGCCAAAAACTTTCGCCACTGATTCGACATGAAAGGCAAAAATTCCAGCGCTGCTAAAGTCGCTGTCTCTGGGCCAAGTTTCCTGTAAGCAGAAAGCAGAAAAAATCAACTGACAGCGCGTTGAATGACAACGGCAAGGAAAAGTCGCTGCCGCTGCGAGGAGTTTGTCAACATTTTTCTTGCGACTGGCACACACACACACGCACACACACTTGAGGCGAACTGTGTCTGCATGTGCTTTTGGCTTTTTCTGCTTGGAGTAGCCTACTTAGGGCCGAAGCTGATAGCTGGTAGCCTTCAGGCCAGGCCGGGACACACTCCACTTGAAGCGCAGTTGGCGCTGCCTGCTCTCATGTTGTTGTGATTTCTTGCTGTTTGCCGAGGACATTGTCCTTGTTTGCCTTGGCTGGCCCATATAGCAACGGCCACTTTCACAGTTCAGGCTCTCCTCATACTTATTCATTTCATGGCTTTACACGGACATTTATCATTTTCCTAAGTAGACAGCGCGTACGTCACAAAAAGGCAGCCCCCCTCCGACCCAGTCCATCGTTTATTTCTATATTTCATTTCAGCGGCGTTGGCGAGTGCAAAATATAAAAAAAAAAGTTGAGATTTTCACCCAAATGTTAAATAGAATTCATTTTCCTTAGTTTCAGATTTGCGGTTCTTATACATATTTTGTTGCCTCTCTCTTTCTATCTCTCTCTCTCGCTGTCGCTTATTCTTTTTGTTATTCATGGGGCTTTTTACGCTGTTTGTTTCTTGTATTATTTTTGTATATATTTCTGCGGCCGCTTTCCCAAGAACTGAGCTAGGCGTGGGAAATGTGCTCAATTGGCAGCGCAAAAAGTGGAAAATTTAAACCTACTTGAATTTATTTGCGCTCATTAAGCCTGACAGTCGAGATGAGTTCATTTCTTACAGCCACTCGAGCTGACTGATTGCCAGACGGCTAAAGAGTTCAGCGTGCCGCTTTTAAATACTACTTCAAACGGTATTTAAGCGCCATCCAGCAGCCAGCAATTTAATATCCCTCAGCTCCTCGGCTCCTTAGCATATGCAATAATATTTTCAACACAGTTTTGGACAGTCGCAGCTCCTTAAACAGACTCACTAATGAACAAATAAAGCTTAGCGAACCGCAACCGAAAAAAAAGGCGCACAAGAAATGAAAGTAGGCCCTAATAAATCACAGCCAGAAAAGAAATAATACAAATACCAGCAAAATAAAGCCCCAGTCGAGGCGGAGACAACGGCAGAGACGGCATCGGCTGCCAAGCGAAATGACAAAACAGTTTTGCATGGGAATTTCATGTTTGACTTATGAGATTTTCTACGCAAATTCCAACAGCCGAATGTCCAATGCTATCACAGAGCAGTCAAATGACAACAAAAACTGCGATTTACGAGACACATTAATTTATAGAAGTTTAAATACCCTTGCTTTAAAAGCGAAATAATATTTTGTTTTTTAATAACTGAATAAGAAATTAATTGGAAAATTTAGTGAGCAACCGAGTAAGAAAATAAACTGACAGTATTATTTATCGCTCGAACTTAAGCCCAAAAAGTAGTTGTATTTGGCATTAAATGAAACTACCTATCGCGGAAGATAAGGAACCGCAATTCCCTAATTTTTTGTAACGAGCTTCGCTCGGGAAAACTTAATATTTTACGAGGGATAAAGGAAAGAGTATCTCCCGGAATATATTTTAACTTTTTGTTGTTAATAACCACGAAACAAAGCGATCCTTGAACACTCTATTTTATTTAATTTGTTTATTTACGCCTGAGAGAGTGACAAAAGGCGAAAAAATGTATTTAGCTGCGGTATATTGTCAAACCATTTTCTATGACTATGTAACTATGTTTTACGGAGACTATGCATTTGGTGTAAATTTAAATTTATCGTGTGAGAGCTTGTAGCTTGTCTGCTTGTTTTGAACAAGTGCAAATTTTTCATTTTTATTGGAAAACATATTTTTTTGAAATTGGTGTACCGAACTTAAACAAGTTCGCCCGAAGATGTTTATCAATTGCTGACTGCAAACTTAATAACAAACTTCTAATACCCTATAAAACAAACAAACGGGCAGAGCTCAGAGGGTGTATGTGTGTGTGGGAGTGTGTCAAGCTGGACTCACATAAAGTCAACAAGAAAAATCAAACAACTTTGTTGAGTCTGCAGCTGACCATTGCCCGGGTCCGGTCCCAAACTCCGTACCCAGTTCTGAACAGAGTTTATTGTCGGTTTGGCTGGGAGAGCAAAGCAGTTGCCAGTTGGCAACCGGCAACTATTATGCTTTGTTAATCGGCTTAGGCATTTTTGCCTGCCTTACGCTTTGCGTGACGATTTACTAGACAAAGCCAGCGGCTCAGACGAGCAAGTAGAGTCCTCACCGAAGATGTTGCCATGTGGCCCCGACAGATTGTCTGCAGTCTCGGCGATTTGTTCATTTGTAGCACGCGCCATAAACTCAGACCACAGGAGCACAGTACGAGCTGCCACCTGAGCTGGGCGACGCACTCTGATGAGTTGGCTTTGTTTTTGCGGCCCTCTATCCAAAATTGTGAGGCTTTTGCGGCCTGTGTCCTGCCTCATTTGGCTGGCAGCTTAGGGAAACGAAAACGCACACACACACACACACAAATCCCATTCCTGACCCGATCTGATGCTCCCTTGTGACCTGGGCACAAAAAATCGTTTTGTGTGTTTTCGTTAGCATTCCGTATGGAATTTGATACTTGATTATTTGTTGCCGCCCTCAAGCGTGCATAATATATCAAAGCAGCGTCAACGTCAACTCGACGAAGGACTACGAATCAGTACTCAACTCCATCTTCAGCCTCCGCAATCTGTCGGACTCCTTGCGCCACTCAACATGTGTAGACGTCATGTGTCGGCAGCCAGGCGTCGTATTCTGTGTTTTTAGTTACATTTTAGTGTCGGTCGCATAATAAATAAATAAATAAACAGTTGCGGCCTTTTACCTGCAGGCCGTCAATACGCCCTCGTGCGTGCCCAGCCTCGTTGCGTATGCTAAGGACTCCAAAGTTCTCTTAAAGTTTGCTGCCCAAAATCAAAATCTCTTCAACGCAAAGTTGGAATTCATTTTGGCTGTGTGAAAAAATGCAAAAGTTTTCCATTAATCTTTGGCACTTTTCACTGCTGCTACTGCGGATTTGCATACTCAGACTTTCAGCTGACTTTATAAATAGCAACAGTTGAGTCTGAACTGACCCAAACTTTCTAAAATTCTACTCGCTTCAGCTTCTGCAACATATTTTTATGAATGGGAAAGATCTTTTGAATATTATATTAATGCTAGGATTAACTAAAAACAAATTCAACATGTTTTTAAACTTTACTTGTGTTTACCAAAGGAATGAGTACGTATATTTCAGGGAGAGAAGAATGAATACAATTAAAGTCGTATTTACTTCTTATTAGAAGTTTTCTTCTATCTATCTATTCTCTTCTAACTGAAAAAGCTGCCTTTTAATCTAGAGGTCAGGTTACTGGGTTACCGATAAAACTATATTATTGGCCAATTGAAGTTTTTCCGGTAATTCTGATTGGCAAAAGACAACAAAATATTTATTTATTTTAATTATTGAATTTAAATTTGTGAAGATCTTTCAGTTGAAGACTTTTGGAAGGAATCTTTGATAACGTTAAAAAGAAAATTCATAAAAAATAAGGTTCAGGTTAAAATAGATTAATTATAGTCTACTTATTTACACCACTAGCTTCTGTGACCAAAATATATAAAAACTAAGAAAGTATTACTTGCATTTATAAATTTTTTTTGTTTATTTTCCTATTATTTTTCAAAAGCGTACCTGCCAGCTAATTCTTATTTTCAGGTTGGGTTCCTCGACTTTTGTAACTGAAACATTTGACATTTACTGAACACCTATTCAAACTAACACTTGCCAATAAACGTAAATATGAAAAGCACAACACGCCTTAGTTTATATAAAACTAATTTAACCAACTTTATTATTTACTTTTATTGTTTGTCAAATATTAAAGGAAGCCAAAAACTTTTGCCAGTCGTGCACGTGGAGATTCGAAAATTAAAAATCGACAAGCGAAACTTTTCATATAAAATAGAACAGCTGACAGCTATACGAGTTAAATTGGAAACGAACAAAGTTTCGCACACAAAACTAAAACAAATATTAAATAAATTCATGTATATATTTATGCTTGTTAATATATATAAATGTATTTACTTTAGGTAGATGTGTTTATTGACTGAGCTTATAATATAATAAGCAAATGAAGAAGAGAAAAGCGCACATAACATAAAATCTGATTGATTTGAGCATTAAGCATTTCGTACATTGCCAATTAGTGCCGTGAAAGCCCTATGTTTGAGCCTACCAATTTGCCAGAACACTAATCATAAATGTTAAGTCGTTAGCAGCTCAACAAATGCATTTAACACACACACGGACACACACATGGATGCACTTGGCGGCAGTGGAAGATTCTGGGTGCTGGGCGACACCTTAAGGGCTTAAAGTGAAAAGCTCCAGGATGCGGCGCCACAGTTCTGTGTCTGTGTCTGCAAAAGACAGCCGTAACTTGCAATTGCATATGTCAGCCAAGCAGTAAGCCTGGCCACTAACACACACACACTCTAACACACACAGACTGGCTTGCGTGTATCACAATTTGGTGTCTGTGTGCTGTGCTTTTCGCTTGTTATGCAACATTTAAGGACATTTGCATACAGAATCTAAATTAAAATTTGACACTGACTAACTGACTGACGAGCTGCTGCAAGTTTCTCACTCTCATGACTTTGATGTGGCTGCCGCAGCAGTTCCCACAATTGTATTGCATACTTTCTGGCGTTGCCATATGCCTCTCAACTCCACAGTTCATTCGCCTCTCGACTCGGCTTCTTCTCACACTATTCGGCATTTACTGCACTTTTCTAATTAGAGAACAGAAAAGGGCGGGGCACGCCCTTCTTTGCTTGTCATAACAAAAAGTTAATTAAACATGTAATTGCTGCTATAGAGCAGAGGGCAAAGATTTTACAATGGCTGCGTTCGTTTTTATTGTCGTTGACGAAGTGAAGAGGGTATATTGGGTTTGTGCAGAGACCGCCTTGCCGTCCATCAGTCTGTCTTGGAATATATACTCGTGTATAGCCGCGTCAGATAAAGTGATAAGTTTTTTGGCTACGCCCATTGGGGGCGTGACAATTCGATCAAATCTACATATATCCCTCAGTTTTAATGCTAGATACACAAAATTTCGCAGACAGATTACTGATGAACTCCACTAACGATCGCATAATCAATTTTTTGGATACGACCATTAAGACCGTGGAAAATCCAATCAATTCTATAAATATTGGGGAGGGTTAGCCTCGTAAGTCCATAACTTCCACAATTTTACAGCTAGAGTCACCAAATTTGGCAGACAGTGTTCAGATAATCTCCTCTAACTATCGAGCCGAAAAATTTCGGCAATTTTTCGAAAATAACAATAATTATTTTAATTAGGGTACTGTAATCGAGTACTGCGCCGTCGGTTACACCCGACTGCAATGCTTTCTTGTTTTGGTACTGTTTTCAGTAGGGTAAGTTGATTTTGTGATGTTATGTTAAAGTTGAAGTTTAAATAATCTACTTGCAAACCTGCTTATATACAATATAGAGCATCGTAGAAATCGTTATTTCGTTAAGTTGCCTGCACAAAATTTGATTAACTCGCAGCAAGAGCTGCTCGAGGAGTCGCATTGTGCGAGGACTAGGACAGGAGTGGTCTGCCTGGCAATTAGCAACGCGGTTAGCCTCAGCGCTGGCGGCTGCTGTTGCAAGTGGGCAATGTGTGACACGAGGCACCACTCGAAAAGCGCAGCGCTGTGGCACTTGAGCCAGCCGCCTGCCCACAACGGCTAACTGCCACAGGCAACAGCCAACAGCAACCAGCGGACACTTCAAAGTACAATAACAATTTTACAATTAAATTTCGCTTTTATTTCGCTTGCCAGATATTGTGGCATTTGCTGGTGTTGTAGTCCTGAATGTAGATGTCGTTGTAGTTGTACTTAGCTACAGCTGTAGTTGTAGTTGTAGTTGCAATTGTAGTTGTAGTTGTAGTTGCAGTTGTAGTAGGGCGCGGCCTCGCCCCCTCGCCCCCTTTAGCATGCGCTCTTTATTTTATTGCTTCAAATTGTTTGTAGCCATTTCGCATTTGTGCCGCCCGGTTGCGCATCAGCGACGTAGAAACATTTAACTTCTGGAACAAGCAAAAAATACTATGAAAAAGAAAATAGAAAAACGAAAGGAAAAAAATCAACATTTCGCAGCAACTAAAACCAACTACACTTAAAAAAGTAGAACTAAAAACAGCGACGTTGGCGGCGGCGACGACAGCAAAAAAGTTGTCAACTCGCCTGCCACATGGGACAGCAGCGGCGGCCAAAAGCAGCTCCATCTCCAGCTCCAGCACCAGCTCCATCTACAGCGCCTTCTACGGCTCTCAGCATTAGTACGAGTTCCAGTACTAGTTGAGTTGCGCGCACTTTTACGGCGCACTATTTTGCCCAGGACACGGGACACGGGACACAGGACATTGTAAAGGGGCAAGTGCGCACACAAAATGGCAAAAGAAAAGCAAAAGCTAAAAGCACATTTCAGCTTGAACTCCCACAGCGACCCGAACCAAATGAAATTGCCAACGTGAAAGTGTACAAAAATGCAGGACGAAAGAGGAACAGAGGCACGGCCAGGTGGGTGGGTCCGATGCTGGTACGGCATGTCGTGCGTTTGCCGGCTGTTAAACTGTAAAGTAAACGTACAAAATGTTAAATCAAAGCTAAACAAAAGAGGCGTAACGGGCACTGGAGAGAGCCTCTGCTCCCAGTCGCCCCACTTCCCCGTCTCCCAGTAGTCGCCTGAGCACTAGCTTAAGGAACAACCAGCAGGTCGGCAGGGCAGCTCTGTAAGTAACTGGACTGCAAGCCAAGTTTGTTTGGTACTTAACTGGGCCGAGTGTTAAGTGTTGGGTTTGTTGGCCTTCTGATTGGCTGCACTCCGGGTAATAATAAGATCAACACCTTCACTCAATTTCGTTTCAAAGCGAACCTTTCCAAGATGCCAAAATGTGTCCAAGATTGTAAAGTGGCTAATCCAAAATGGTATATGGCTATTAGAATACAAATTTTAAATCCGGTAGCGAAAAATTTAGTCTATTTGTATCATAAGAAAATCAAGTAAGAGTGCTCTAGTCGCGAATGTTCGATAAGGAGATACTCTGCACCAAGCTCTGAGACAAACAGCATTCTATTCACACGTACAGAAACAGAAACATGTTCCTTTATACAATTTTACACTAGTTCATGAGTGAAAAGAGTATATTCTGTTTGTGCAATTTCCGTCTACATACATATGAACGCACACTTAATGCTAGGGTACACCTTAGTTGATATAACAATGTTCACGAGTATTACGCTGTCGGTTTCACCCGACTGCAACGTTCTCACTTGCTTTGAAAAGTTTTCAATTTAAATTTAGTTGAATTTTTGCGCCGAGTATTTTTGCGTCAAACGTACGCAACGTATTGATGAGGTTGGGAACTTAACTTAATTAAAATGCATTTGGCCCCTTAGCTTCCCTATTGTAAACACGTCAAAACTGTAGAAAATTAATTCAATCTGAAATTGTCAAATTATATTCATCTGAAAGAATATTTATTCAAATATTATTCAAGGAAAATTGTTAAACTCCAAAATAGTTTTCTTTAAATATGTTGATGAAATTTTTTCTTTGATTTAAAAAAACTTAAAAATGTAATTTTATATTCACAAATTAAAAGTGAGTAAATTTTTGAGTGAGTGTGCGTCTGTGTGTATTCATGAATTTTTGAGCGCACATTAAGCTTGGCGCGGCATTATTAATGCCGGTTCATTATGAAATTGTGCAACAAATAATAAATCGATTAAGCAAATATTTGTCAGCGCTAAAAATATGTATTTTTCATAGTTTCCTTTCATTCGTTGTTATTGTTGTTGTTTTTGTTGCCGGAGTTTTCCACAGCCATATGCATTTGTGCGCCATCCATTTTAATATTTCAACAGAACCAGAAATGACGTTGTAAAACCGACTCGGCTATATGTCAAATATGTCACCCACTCACACCACTCACTCACTTTCACACACACACACCCACGTACACACTCATACATAGACATGCGTGGCGCTCTGGTTTTTTAAATTTGCATGTAAATTCCATTGCACGGACATGAAAATGTATTTTGGCTTTGCACTGGGATCTGCTCTGCGCTGCTACTGCATTTTAATAAATTTATGATTTTATTTACATTTTTTCTCTTCCTCTTTTGGCGAACTCCTCTCCGCAACGAAATGTGTGTCAGGCGCTTGACAATTTTGCCAGGGAAGAGCAGAAAAAATGCGACGCCCATAAATAACGCACGCATTTTGCTTTATATTTGTAGTATGAGATTTATAAATGTTTTTGCCAAATCGACAGAAATTTCGGTGCCAACGATCGCTTGCCGCAATTTATTGACAAAATGAAAAAATAATTGAAATATTTGCCAATCAACGGAGCAAAGGATAATACACAAACACGGCGAATTCTCCGGAATTCCCAATAGCTGTCTGCGGCACGTTAATAAGCTCTTCGCCACCCCTTGCCTGAGACCCAGCCCTCGCTCATGCCAAAGGCTTCCACTATTGTCTTAGTCCTATCGCTCCTTCCGCGACGTGTGTGTATGTGTGTGTGTGTGTGTGTATCTGTTGCGCGGCTATCGGCGTTCGCATTCTACGTTCCCTGTCAGCCTGTCGTCTATCGTACAGCGCCTGTCTTCTGTCTTATGTCCTTTGTGCCGTTGTCCGGGCGGGCTGTCGATTATCGAGTCGAGATTATTAACCTGTCAGTTAAGCGCTTTATCCTGCCAGCAATACCAGCGACTTGAGCGCTTGTCCCTGTCGCCTTTGTTATTGCACGCAGTGACAGTTACAGCGCAAATAATGTTAGATATTGTTGTTGAGCGGGACAACAACAATTTTCCAAAAATTCAGCAAGTAATGGCTTACAAATAATTAATAAATATAAGCACTTAATGTTCTTTAAAGTGCGATTTACAATCAGTATGAAATAAATTCCATATTCCAGTCGTTATTAAATTTGCATTAAAAAAATATTAAGGATTACGTGTATGCAAAAGCAAGTTAAAATGGTTTAGACTAGCAGATGTACCCTATGTACAAGTAATCTTCAAGATTCCAGAACATCATAAAAAAAGTTTTTAATATGTGGAAAAGTCTTTAAAAAATTAAATAAAAAATTTAATTGAATTACAAAGTAGATTTTATCAACTAATCTCCTATTTTCAAATGTATGAATTGGTGTAGAAGATTTGATCGGTTTCAGGTGAAACTTAAGAGCACACAATAGAGAATAAATTGGCAAGACTTCATTATACTCCTTATACTAATTTTTAATGTGTATAAGGTATTAAGCGGTTCATTAAATTCTCTGGTTTTTATACACTACAGGTAAACGTATATGCACATCAAGAAAATTTCTTTAATTTTTAATTATATGTATGTAATAAATTAGTACAAAATTGTGAATTGACCTTTGTTCAATTATTAAAAGGAATTTTGTAATGGTATATCCACATTTCATTGTATAACAGGCTTAGAATACTTGACAATAATGATATTTATGTGTGGGTGCAGATACTTTTCCCTTTTTGACTATTCATGGCACCCCCCGCCCAACCCTGTCATTATGAATAATGTCGCATATTCAATCATATCATTTACATACACAGATGACAGACAGACTCCGCCTACGCGCAGCTGTCAGCAAAGGGCATTGCGAATATTTCACAATTTTACAATATGTCGAGAGCGCTTTTTATAAATGTATCTATCATATATCAAAGTTGCCAAAAGGTGCGCGTTCCACCAAATGCCAGATGCTGCTAAATAAAGTGAAATATGATAGAAACTGCGTTGGCATTCGGGTTTTATATTGCATACTGCAGACTGTCTGTGAGATTGAGTTCTTTTTCGATATGTGTTTATGTAAATGTTCACATGACTGAATAATGATTCATGCATCGGGTGAATGCACTTAAGCGGCCACAGAGACACTGGCGGGATCATAAAAGTGAGTTTTATGCGTGCACTTAAAAATTGAAACTATTTTCCTTTAGTGTTGAAGCCAACGCTATAAAATGACTGTCAATGCGACTACACAGAAGCATCAGCAGCAGCATTATTTTGTAGGCCGGCTGGTAAACAAAACGGTGAACATCGGACTCCGGACAACGGACGTCGGACACCAAATGCAATTTGAGTGAACTCTTGTTGGGTTTCGCTTGCCTGAACAACAACATGACGACGGTGGTTGTGTCGGGGATTTTCGTTGACCACACACAAATTTTGCATGTGACGGAGACCGCAGCACAGACAGGGACAAAAGTTGTCGAACAGGATGGGCTGGGGCAGGACGGCACATAGTTAGTTGTTTCGGCTTGTAGTCGTAAAAAGCCAAAAACGGGTTATATATTCTAGGCAGACACAAAAGCTGCGTTGACAAGGCCGCCACCTACAAACAACAGTTGAACTTTTGCACCCACCGGCCAAGTGGTTGGGCATCACAAAGAGCTGCCACTTTTGAGTGCTGTGGGCGGGGCCAGCAAAATGGAACCCCAAAAACTGGACACTCGCTGCGAGGTAGATTTTACCGAAAGCAACAACAGCAAAAAGAAGAATAGAAAAAATGAAAAACCTAAAAAATTTGCATAATTTTGGATGCAGCCTGTGGCTGAGTCCAGTTTTGGAGGCTGCCCGCTGTCCTCTGCCCGTTGGCTGCTGTCTGTGCACTGGCTGTGTAAAATGCTCATAAATAAATGAATATGGCTCCAGCCTAGTTGCATTTTCCTTCTAGCCGGCTACGGGCTGTGTCACTGCCCCGGCACGGTCGCCATTTGCGGCGCGTTGGAACAGCACAAAATAACATGAAATAAATAATAACTTTTTGCAACGACTTTTCCATGGCCATAGCAACGGCTTTGGATGTGCATGTGAATGTGGATGTAGCTTTTCCATTGCATTGCCATTGCCTTTGTGGCAGTGGTAGCAGTAGCTGGGCCGTTCAGTTAATTAAAATTTAAAAGCCGCCATTCGTGCGGGAATTGCAATTGCCATGTTCAACTTGTGCGAACGGTGCCATTATTGTTACTACCACTATTATGGGCCCGGTTGAAGTGACGTTGAAATGTACACGACTGGGACAGCCCACAACTGTGTGTGGGCTTATACTTACAAATAAAAGTTGTTTTTATTATTTTCTTAAGTTATGAGTCAATGGTTGTGCATATGATTTATTTTCTTTAGTTTTATATTAATAATCAATTAATTATGTCTATCTTGCACATGTAAAAGTTAATAAAATATATCATTATAGTCAATTTGATTTTTAAACGTTGATACGTTGTATATATTTTGTTATAGAACCCTGAATTTTATCGAACATGAGCTCATGAAGTTAGCTTAAGAATACATGTCAATTACTTAGGCTAATTGGGCAACAGCAAAAACACTAGGTCCCTATATACCTTTATATTTGACCCGGTTAAAGACAGTATAAGACCATCGTTTTCGCTTGATATTTAGTTTGACTTATAATTACACACAATAGAAAATATATTTAAAATGAAACTTTCCAATGGAATCAAAATTGAAAATAATGGAAAACATTTTAGTCTGCAACTAGCTTGGGAAATTTGCCAAAACTAATTATACAAATTTTAAAATATGATATACAGTAAAGATTTTTCAAGGTAACTATGGCTTAAACTAAAAAGTATTTATGGAATTATATATTTTGAATATCCTGAACACCCAAAATTATTAAATTTGTGACAAAATTAAATATTTGGAATTTCCAAGTATTCTTCTGTATGTCCCTTTTATATCTCTTGACGAATATAGTGTGTGCAATTATGTTTGTTCTCACTATTCTGCAAATATGCAAATAGAGTCAGTGGCCGCTTATCGTAAAATCTAGACATTGGAAAATGAAGCCTTATCTCTTTTCTTAAGCTTTGTCATTGGCTCATCCCTAGCTGATGCCAGATATGCAACCCTAATAACTCAATCGTTGGCAGCGCTACTTACCCACATCAAAACCAACATCGCGCTGACTTTATATCATTATTTTGTACGCCAGTGGCACGCGATCAAAAATGTTTGGCCAGACGCATTAAAATCAAATCGAAATTAGGCGCACAACAGCCATTAATCTTTTGTCCGCTTTACCAGCTCCCTCGCACCCCTCAACCCGCAAATGTGCGCATTATCAGCGCTTTAACATAAGGCCATGGCATAATATAGAAACAAGCTTATCAGCCAATTGCAATCTAAACAAATGTCCATTCATATGCGACCGAATGCGTGTGTGTGCGTGTGTATCGCGTATAAACACACATACAAATTATTTATATGCGCAAAAAACATTTAAAATTGCAAAATTGTCTGTGGCTAAATCGCTTTGCGTTCAGCGTTTTTCGTTTTTCAGGCTTCCATCTTCACCCACACGCCTGCATTTCTGTCGGATTTTATTTTGCGTGTGGGCACAACAAAACACAGTCGTTTATGGCTTTTATGTGGTTTTATTTACTGGTTGTCTGTTGGCTTTGTTTTTGCTGCGTTTTTAATTTGATGTTTATCAATTTGTGCCCAAAACACACAGCACGGCCGGAGTTGGGCATAGAACGGGCCGTAGAGCAGCCGTAAGTATGCCAAGTTTAATTTTTCATTGTCTGCTTATTAGCCGTCTAATGTTGGTGAAGTGGCTGGCAAAACACAAAACCAGGCCAGCGACTTCAAGCAACAGAAGAAAATACGTCTTTAAACGGGGAATTCGCCCCTTTATTTATTTTTTTTATTATTTTTTTTTCTCTGTAGTTCGCCTCAAATGTCAATGAGATTAAATTTTGCGTGAAAGTAGCATTTTAAAAATGTATAAATGGATGTGTGAGTGTGTGAGCTCGCGCGTAACAGCAGCAATTGTTGTTGCTGTTGCTGCTGCTGTTGTTATTTTTATTGTTGCTCGCATTAAAAGCAAAGGGCGCGACTGAAGCAACAGTCGCCTGGCTAAGGCTTAAGACGTGCCATATATTGTAGTCTACTTCAGGGCGCACACAGGCAGCTTTATGAAACACGCACACACACTCACAGCACGTGACGTGGGCTGAGGTGGCAGGTGGGTTTTGGCGCATAAAACCAACGGCTCTGCGACTGCTTTTGGCTTTGGCTGTGGCTCTAGCTTCGACTGTGGCTTTGGCTCAGTCTCAGTCTCAGGCTTTGTACTTTGTCCTGTGTGTGCGTGTGTGAGTGTGTTTGTGTGAGCCACGCACTTTGTTGTGTCTGTTGTGTTGCCTTTTGCTTTAGTTCCTTAGCGCCGCCTTTGTTTGCGGCGTTTTTATATCCCACGTGCCCGCTTTCAAGCTTTGTGTTTCTCGGTTCCCCTCCCCAATTCCCCACGTCTGTCGGCCTGTCTGTCTGTCTGTTTCGGGGTCTTATGTTTTTATCCTTTTTACATTTGTTTGCCTACTGCTCTCCTAAATGTGTATTTGTTTGCTGTTTGTTTTGCTTCCCGTATTCCACGGCGTTACGATTAAATGAGCGTTACGGATTTGTTGGCGTTTAACTGTATTTTGCTTGAAATCCCAGCCCGCTCGCCGTTTTGTTTTGTTCCAATATTCGGCAACTCGAAAACCCACTCAATGATATTTGTTTGTGAAATGAAAAATTAAAGTGATTTCAATCAAAAGTTGTATCTGCTTAAGATTATTTAACTGTGATGTCATGACCTGAATCGCTACTAAGACTTTAACCCATTCATATTTCATAGATAACTAAAATTTCTGATTTTAGTATTTTTATGTAAAATATTAAACAAATTCTAACCCCCTATTTTTTAAAAATGGTACTTTATTAAAAAGTGCATTTTCAGATGGAATTTTTATTATTTAGTTAAATTAGAGTTTTCAAACAGACTTTTATTTGTTATAGAATTTCTAAAACTTAATTAAAATATGCAAAATGTTTAACTTAAATTCTTTCAAGTTTTTACTCATTTTTCTTCATATCAAATTAGTTTCTCCGTTTTTTTTAAGTAAATATAAAAATATATTTTTTAAGGCATTTTATTTCAAATTTATATCAAATAACTAAATCCATGTTCTCGAATTTTTAATGGAAAATACTTATCGACATGTAGCAGGTATTCGAAAGGCTTTGCACATAAAACGGATTTCCTTTTAATTTGTTTAAACCAAATACGATACATGAAAAGTGCTGGTTGCCTAGGCAACAACAACAACAACGACAACGGCGACGCACCGGAATAAATGCTATTTTCGGTCGCTTTCAACAAATTTCTGTGAATTGCTTTATACATTTGCCCTGGAATCAACGGGGACCAGAAATGTTGGGATATTACATATTTGATTGTCGGTTTGCCTTGTACATTACCCAGTACAATATACTGGGACACAAAGGTGTATTTGTTAGACCTTTTTTCGTTACACTTTTGAGGCCGGATGGTTTTGTACCTTTTGATAACCATATTTACGCCCACTTTGTGTTATATTTCATGGGACGTTGTGCAGCCACTCAAAAGATGCGCAAACAGACGCATTGAAGTGCCGTAAATCCCATATACCATTCCATATACACGAACACGTGCATGTACAAACAGTTGTATATGGCAGCCCTACATGGCTGCACATTGTATGAGGTTATGGCATGTTATTTTTGTGCCCGGCGGCAACATTTCGTCCGCCTACGTGCATTGTATAGCTAATAAAGCAAAAAGTAAAAGGCCGCCACAACAACAACAAGCACAATAGCGGTAACTACTCGTATTGGATAAAGAGATATTATATTTTTACTGCATGCACACAAACGAGTGCGGACACTGCCTCAAATATTGGACACTTTAAGCGTCGCGATTGTGTTGGCGCCGTGAGGGATGAGACCACATATTGTATCCACAGCCATGTGGTCATACAATACGCCTTTTCACACCTAAGCGACAGTGGCGCCACACAAAGCCACAACAACAACAGCAACTGCAAAAGCAACAACAGCCACTTGTATATAGTTATTTATAACAATGACGCTAGTCGGCCATGTCAACTGCTCTACAATGGCCGCCAACGTGGGGCAAACAATGGCGCCTTTTTCCACTCTCCTTATGATCCTTGTGCAGTAAAACTGTATAAATATTTATTAAAAAGACACAGGCAACGAAAAATTGCCTTAGACACAGGAAGCAGTGAGAAAGTATAAAAACATTATTAACTAACCTAGGTTAAAATCGTGAAGCTACTGCAAGTAAATATGAACTCAAATAACAGAGCTCAGACTCAAAAGCTAAGTGTAACTACCTATTATGAAGCAAATAAAAATGGAATCAAAGGATACCATTTTGTAATTACTTACCTAATTCAATGCCAAAGCAAAATTGGTTTGGCTTATAGCTAAAGACAATTCATTTAAATTATTTAACAAAATTGCTTTTAACATTCAGCATCTAAATAATTTTACAGAAATATGTATAGCATTATTTTATTAGCATATAGCAAAACTGTCTCTATACACACTTCAAAACGTATCCTGTAAATATTTTAGTGAAATTCAAAGGTGGAATATTGAGCACTTGTAATAATAAATAGCAAGTACTTTGTGAAGCTGGCAAAAAGAGTTGTTAAAGTACTTGGAGAGCAACATTCAAGCTTTAAAGCTAATGAAAGTTATAAATTATACATTTATAAATAGCTTGTGCTTCAGTGACCTTTGCAGATGTACTATTTGCTTTGCTGCCGTGGGCTATGGTCTCGTTTTCCCAGACCCACACAATAAAATGCCAACACAAATACCATCAAAGGACCTTTTGTGGGGCCTCAAACGCCACTCCACTCATTCGGCGCGAATGTTGCGTTGTTGAAAAAAGCTCCGTGACACGCATACAAATGTCTCCCACACACAAACACACACACACACACAGACAAACTCAGCCACAGACGCACGCACAGCGGAAGTGTGCTCTGGCGACATTAGCGCCATTTTGTCGTAATTAATGTGCGCCATATTAGTTGCTATTTGGCCATTTTTCACATACACAAACACAGACACACACACACACACATTGCAGGCTGGGACAAAACTTTTGCAATTTTAGTTGAAGAATTTTACTCAGCAGCTGCCTGCCACGTGGGCTGATGGAGGGGGTTGAGCGAACTCAACAAGAGATCGCGGCGCCTGCTGCTACCCAATTCCAGATAGCTTTCTGTTGGTGTGCGGCTGCTGTCTGTGTGTGTGTGTGTGTATGGGTGACTCCCTCCCCCGGCAGTGCCTAAGCCTGTGCTTGTGTCTAGACATTCATCTTTGCTGGGAAAGCATTGGAAACATCAGAAACAACACATTTTCCGACTACTTTTCATGCCAGGCATAATTAGCCGCGCTTGGGGGCCGCTGGAAGTCAAACTCAAAATGAAACTGTGGGCAACGGTCAGCCACCGTGTACTTGAAACGTGTATCAAATTTAGACCGCAATCTTCCAAGTGGCTGGTAAGTGCGCATATTTTGCGAGGGCAGCCATCAGACTTCATGAAGGCGACTGTGTGTGGGAGCGCTTTGACAAGGACATTTTTGCTTTGAAATCAGACCAAAAAATTAAAAAAAAATATTACATAATAATATCAATAGCAGCTTGAATGATTCTCATATACAAGAGCAATCAAATTCAGCTCGGCATAAGTGTATTATAAGTCGATATTTTCGAAAAGAGTTTGAAGATAACATAGCGACTTATAAAAGAAAATAAATTGACTCTGCCTTCTTAGCTGCCCCAGCCAGAAGTAGGAATTGAACAACTCTCAATATATCTCAGACAAAACGGATTACTTTTAACGAAACTGAGCAAAATGTATTTCTTCTTTAAGAAGTGCTTTGAACATCAATTTAAAGTTAATAAGGCTTCAACGCCTCGTTGAATTTGTACATTTTATGGCAACCCTCGCGCATTTTTGTTATCACGGGCAAATCCGCATATTGGCGTTGTCTGCTCGTTATTCTGCGTCCACAGCCTCCCCCTCCGTTGGCGTTTCGGCTGCGTCATACCGTTAGTTTGTCAGTTAGTCGCTCGTTGGCTCGTTTGTGTGGGTGACTAAATGGCAGAGGCGGCAGCAACTCCTCTCGCTTCGCCTCTGTATATTTAAATGATTTGCTGCTAATGCGTCTGTTTATGTTTTATGTTGATGTTGATGTTGATGTTGGGCTGTCCGGCTCTGTCTGCACAGCGGTTCATGTTCGCCATGGGTATTTGTATGTATTTGTGTGTGCGCCTATTTGACTTTATGCAATATTTATTTGCGGCATACACACACGCACACACACGCACACAACACGAACACCGCAGTGTTTATATTTCAGCAAACACATCAAGAGAGAAGCAGCAACCACCACCAACAACAACAACAACAACAACAATAATAGCAACATGGGTCACACATGTGCGTGGTGCGCATTTAATTTCTATGGCGGAAGTCGACTAGACAGTCGACTGCCTCGCTCAGATTGGTTTGTCTATCCGTTTGTGGCTCGTTCAGTGTGTGTGCTGTGTTTTTTATGCCCGTTTTTCGGGTGTGTCAATATTTGTTATTGGCCTTGGGAGGTCAGACCAAAATGCAAACGTTAGGCTCGGCAAAATGTCACAGGCCCAGTATTGAACTCTTTCGTCAGAGAATTCGTGGCTTATTAAGAAATTGCCTACAGTTGTCCCACGATGGGCACCAAATTATTCTATAATCCGTTTTTTTTTTTTAAATACTATTTTGAGATAACTTTGTAGATATAAGTTTATATATATAAATACAAATATATTAACTTTTAACTTTTAACATGCAAAATATACCGTTAAATTTTAACTACTTCATATGCATGTATGCTTAGCAAATGCTTCCCTATTAGAAGTTAAAGCTCTCTTTAATAAGCCAAGTCTTCCCAAAAGTTAGAAAGTGTCCAATCGATTCGTTTAAGTTTATTGGCCCATTTTTTTGCTTTTTCCATTCAATGCCAAAATATGTTGCATGTCAGAATGCGACGCTTTATGGGCGCTGGTTGCCGCACGACGCCACGCCTGTCATAAATCACACGGCAAAAGCCCCAAAAGAAAACTACTTAAAGCGCCATTACAACAAATTTAAAGCAATTTGGAACTCGGGCCAGAACGCAACCAAAAAGTTCAGCCAAAAAACGAAGAAATATCGCAAAAGGGGACGCAAAGAGAAAAACAAATGTTTTGGACACTTTATTATGCGCATTATTCACTGTTGCAACGGTTTATCCCTTTGCTGGACCCAGAGCTCTGTTGTGCTGGCAATTTCTAGTCCATTAACTTTACCCAAAGGTCTACTCAAGAAAAACGCTTGAAGAAATCATTTTTGCTAAAATTATATAAATGTCAAGAGAAAGGCCACGGCAACGGAAACGGTCAAGCCTCGAGCTCCAAACAACTTCAAATGTGCCGCCACGAGGGTCACGCCTCGAACCATCATCAAACCCCCCCCCCCCACAGTTTCCAGCAAAATGCCCATTGTTAAAATCTGCTTTCAATAGCGACCCGTATTAGCTTTGCATTAATGGACTTTGAAATTGAAATGCAAGCTGTTTAAAAAGTAAAGTAATTGCTACACAGTTTCATACTTTGTCTGATTAGCTGACATTGTGTTCCACTGTGTGCATTATGCATCCCAGGCATGCACTCAACGGAGTTCATTGGCGTGTAAAATGCAACCGTAACCTCATTTCCAACTTAGTCTCCAGCTGAGCTGAGCAAACAAGCTCCGCAACCCGGCTAGTTGGGCTAGTCAGCCAGACTTTGAGCTGTGCCGGGCCAGGCCTATCATGTGTAAAATTAGCTTATTTTGTAGCGCCCACATGGAAAACCTGGCCGGTTACTTGCACACAGCCGCTGGGCATAGAATAGATTGAGATTGCGATGCCATGTCCGTGGTCCGTGGTCCGGGGCTGGGCTTGCATAATTCTCGTTGCGCTTAATGCAATTTTTATGTTGCCAGGCATTAACTCAGTCGCAGCTCGTGGGTTGCAGGGGGCGGCAGCGGGGTAGGACACATTTCTTTGCCTGTTGGCGCATTAAATTTATATGGGAATTGCGCTGCTCGCCATATGGGACATTGAAAAAAACTTTGCCTCGACTTTGCCGCACAGCGTTTGACTTGCTGCCAAGCATAAATTTTGCAAAACTCAACAAATAACCCGCCGGGCGTTCTGCGGGAAACTGAGACTCTGCACCGAGTGCAGACTGTAGTTGGTCACTGTCAGCTTTTTCTGCTATTTTTTCTTTATTTTTTTTTGCTCGGCGTCCCCTCTGGCCTTTTACAAATTTATTTTGTGGGCGTGTAGTTTTCAATTTGGCAGCAAACTGCCTGCCAAAGCCGTAAGTGTGTGTGTGCGAGTATATGTGTGTTTGTTCGACAAAATCAATAGAAATACATTTAAAACCGCATAAAGACAGCTGACTCAGCCACGCGAAAATGCAGCCTCAAAAAGCATGCTAATGCAATACCCCCAAAATATGTCGCAAGTTAGGTATGTGTTTATAGCTGAAATATGTTTAAATATAGTGGAATATCTTAAAGTACCAGTAAGAGAGAGCTGAACGTCGAGTTTACGTACTTGAATCCCATATAAGCTATATAAATAAATATTACTCTATATTAAGGGAGATTTATAACACAAATAATTTAATTTTTTTTGATAATATATAATTTGTTCATTTATAAAACTAAAAATAATGATAGTTGTCAGGTTTCAACAAAAATTGTTGCTATAAAGTTACAACGTTTTGTGTTTTATCCGTTTTTTCTTTTTCTCCCTACGAACTTTTTAATTTCTTCTGTGGCTTATTTACATGACTCGAAGGAGTTACCCAACCAATTCCGCAAAAGCATTAAATTGCATTAGTTTTATAATTTGCAAAGCTCGCGCATCGGAGCAAGCTTGAAACTTGGACGCAATGCGTATGTTAATTCCATCAAGCCGTCACACATGACAAACTGTGCGCAGTTCGTTTGCATTAAGTTGCCGGCACAACGTGACGTATACGCATTGTCGTGTGTGCACTTTACTTTGGCTGACTCATGAGCAGCTTTCACTTGCCACCCCTGCCCCTTGCCCCTACGCTCACATAGATATGAAAGTACGTGCCCTCTATATGAGCTGCAAAGTGTTTGACCCATTTTTGGTGTGTGTGTATGGGTTGGGTGCGGAAGTAGCGTAGCGAGTGTAGCGTCCCTTTTAAATGCATTTTATTTATAAAAGTTTAGTGCATCAAAAAGCGTAATATCTGAAAAATTGCCACCGCGCATAAACTCAACTTAAAGTCACCCATTTCACTGGGCATTTTTTTAAAGAATTTAATTGTGCGTTACCTTCGCATTCGTCTTCCTGCCCAGTGACACACTTAAAGGCAGAGAGGACTTTCGCTCTCGAGATAGTCGTTGGCATGTATAAATATTGCTGCTGGCAGCAGTTGTAATGGGCAGAGGGTGAATGCTTTGGCGGTTGTTGAAGTTGCATACTTTCGAGTGCCATTCAATGAAGTATGCATGCCCCAATGTCCCCTACACCTGTTCAGCATCCTTGTCGCTTTCGCACCCTATCTCTCTCTCTCTCTTTCTCGTCCACTTATTTATGCATTCGTGCGCACTTTTTCTGTTGCTGCCTCTGTTGCTGCTGATGCTGCTGCTGCTGCTGCTGTTGTAGTGCATTTTAATTTCGTTTGCATATGACAAGCAACGCGCAGTTCTGCCGGAATCCAGCGCAACTTTTATTCATTTGCCTCACGCTGCTTAAATATGCGCAATTCCCCTGAATGCTGGTAGCTCCCCGCCAGCCGCTGCCATCTGTCGTAGTTTGCTGCATATTAAACAAAATTCATCGAAATCATAAAATGGGCTTATGGAGTGCATGTCTGCCAGTGCGTAGGAAATGTGCAGCAGATAAAATCAACTTAAAAGGCATTCAATGATGATGTGCATTGCATATGTATAGCTTAAAGGTAAACACTTTGTAATTTCATTTGAGCACTCTTTAACTTGCCTGGGGCCAGCTGTCTGCCACTTTTGTATTCCTGGGTCGCTGTCTAGTGAGCCAGCTGCAAGTTTAATTGACCACATTTAAAATCAGTTCTGCAATCAAAGGTAACCGTTCACGTGGCTTTCAAGTCATTTCAGTTGTCAGAAATGAAAAAAAAAACGTTTGAAGCATTTTTATTGAGTTCAACGAAATAATTAAAAAGAAATGTTTGCAATAAATGTGTACACCCATAAAATAATTACTCTACAGAACAAAATTCTACGAATTTTCATCCACCAAATATTGAACTGAATTCTACAAATAAAATGAAAAATATATAATATTCCAATGAAATAATAAAATGTTCGATTTTTGCATGTTGAAGTCATAACAAAGGAAATGATATAATTTTTTTTAACAGTTATTGGTAATTTGTGGTCATACATTTCATCTGTAATTTCTATTTCAATGCAAAACAATTCAAATGAAAATTATTTAATTAGAGAATATGTTGTAGCTGTATCTATAAATTTGAAATACAAAATATGAACACAAGTATGAACAATTTTATCCTCTATTTAATTTTTTACTATTTGTGGTTTAACTCTGATTAAGGAAGTAAACGAATTAAAATAGCAAGCCATTTTTTTATATTTACATTTAAGTATTCCCATAGCGCTCATTGAGATTTTAACCTCTCATTTTTGTTGCTGGTTTGTTGGTTGGGTTTTCGCACTTAAGCAGCCGTCTTATCATTGTTAACCCCAATAAAAAGCAGCAAATTAATGAAACATAAGTCAAACCGGCAGTCAAACAGCAAAACAAACATAAAATGCCAATCAAATGCGTATCTTGAACACGGAGGCAGACAAGCCGGCTACGATCTGGCAGGACGAGGCACAAAATGGCGTCGCCGTTGCCCCCTTGCCGACCACTTCAAAGGCGTCGCAACGCTGCACAGTCAATTTGCGTTCGAGATTTATAACTGGTACAATGCGCCGGCCGTGGAAACCGTTCGCTCTGCCGCCACGCCCCTTTCGGCTAGGCCTGTTAACGCTTCACTGCCGACGTGTCCTTGAAAAGGCCCCGTCAAGCGGGCTCGGCCGCCTTTCGGTTCGGCCTGACGGGCGCATGCCATAAATATTTTTTGCTCGATCAAGTGTACTAATTTAATGTGTTGCCTGGGCTATATGCGAATCGATGACTCGACTGACTTGACTCGGGCGCTATCAACGCTGGCAGGACATTCAAAACAAGATTTATGACAGGCGTGCGCCGGCTTTGGGCTGGGGAAAGTTGTAACTGTCCGGGCGCAGGGGGCGGACAACAACAATAAAATGAAATCAACGTTACGAAACAAGAGAAATGACAACGTTGCTAAATGGTCTTATCTCGGTCCGGACCGGGAGGGCCGTGCCGTGCAAAGTTTTTTGATTGTCTGCGCTAGAAAAATGAAACTCAACTTGAGTATTTTTAGGTCGCAAATTTGATTAATGCTTTGCCGTTCTGACTGACGGCTATTAGGAGACCGGGGCGCATGTGTCGCGGGTCGTGATTTGAGGCAGCGATTTATATTCCATCCAATAGCAACAAGCGCTCCTTACAACACAATGCTGAAAAGTCTATAATGACTCCGACTGAGTGATGTCATCGGAATATTAATATTAATTACACTGTGCCACAACTTGCTATCAGAGAATTTTAAGTCGATGCTTGCCAGTAAACAAGATTCATGACCGCAACACCCACTATCCACAATTTAATTAACATTTCGTTTCATATCTTTTTACTGCTACTACTACCAAGTAAAAAATACATTTATTCATCGAATGTCTCATACTTATTTGTGTCAACAAACTAATTAAATATTTGTAATACATACATACATGCTATTCAATGTTTATAGTAACACAAACATTAACTCAAACAGTAATACTATCATAATTTTTATTTAAATAGAAAATTAATTATTTATTACTGCACTTTTAAAATCTTTACGATTTGATGGATTTAAACGTTTCCAAAGTCGAAAAATAATCGCTCTATAAGCATATTTTAAGAAATGCTTTTAATTATTTTACGCTTTTAGGTTTTAACACTTTTTTTGCACTAATTTACTTTTGTTTAGACTCGCTTAGTGATTGTTTATTATAAATAAAAAAAATAATCAAGTGTCTAATATCAATAATATACAGGTGTTATTTCGGGTTTCCTTCTAGCTATTTAAATAATTTATTCAAATAATTAAAGCTCTTAAGCCAATTTTAATATGATTTATTTTTTTTTGTTTTGCCTTCAACTAATCCATGAAGCATCTCTCGCGCTCATCTCTTGTCCCCTTTGTCCTTAGATGCTTTGGCAAGGTAACATTGTTTTTGTGTAGTTTTCTGAAGTCTTTTAGGGCAATTTCATTGTATTATAAAAATTTGACCAGCTTGTTTATGCCCGTGCCCGTGCCCGTGTCCGTGCCCTGCCCACGGATCCCGTGTTAATTACGTGTCCTGTGCAAGTAGTGCGCATTTGTCTTTATTATGGTTCGCCTTGTGTCTTGTGCCTTGCGCCTGACTACCTGGCCAACAACAAGGCCACCTGCCTGTCGCCTTTATTATCATTGTTACGCTTCTGTTGTTGTTGTTATAGTTGTTGTTGCTGTCACTGCTTTGTTTTTCTGCACTGACATTCAGGCAAACACAAACAGAGAGACAGGAGAAAGAGAGAGATAACTTGGGGTAAAAACAGCGCTATAAGCAGAGGCATAAGCCATAAGCGGCCCCCAGCAGCAGCATAACTTTCAGATCCAACAATACATCATGTATGCAAAATGATGTATGCATGTAAAAGGCAGGGCGGCAGCTGGTGGAAGGCAGACGCAGACGTTGAGTATGGCGATGAGGAACAAGTGTTGCGAATTAGGCCAAGGAGAAGCATTAATAAACGCATTTAGTGGCACATGCGGCGTATGCGCAACGCCAAAGAAACAGCAACGCACAGGCACACACATGCTCCGAGCATAAGCTTAGATAATAGCAAGAACAGGATGTTGATGTGGGCAACACATGCAGGCTTATAATTTGCACGTGGCACAGCCAGAGTCCCACCCATCCGCACCCCAAATACCCCCAGCTGTACTTATTGTGTCACTGAGCTTGACATACTTTCGTTCACTTTAATATATGTGTCTGCGTCTGTGCCTTGCCTTGCAAGTTTATCATTTGCAGTCTTAGTTATGCATGTGGGTACGCCTACACCACCACAACCACCGTAAGTACCACCAGCACCACCAGCACCAACCTGATGGGCTGAAAGTCACAGTCGTTGTAGTTGTTGACTCTCAAGTTGCTTGCTCAGTTCTCCAGCGACTGAAGACCGAAGGCGCGGCAACATTAGTCGTAATATGTCAGCCTGTTACTTTTACTTGCCTACTTTCAAGTCTGTTATCGCGCAGGAAGCGGAATGGGTAAGGGCCGGGGCGGGGTGGGGCCTGTCTCTCAGTGCTTTGCATAGTTTTTAATGTATATCTTAAGGCGGAGCGTGTTTAGCTTGCCGCATGCCACATTTCTAGTTCATTTGCGCCTGTAGCTTGCAGCTTGGCCGCATTTCGTAAGCCGCTTGTCAACATTTTCCAAGCCTGTTGTTTGTTTTCCTAGCCACCCTTCCCACCCTTCCACACCCATCCTCACACACTCTCCTAGCCAACAGCTTAACAATAATAATCACGGTTTATAGGCCAGGCAGAGACTACGCCCATGTTGTTGTATTTGGCGCACGCTGCGTATAATTAACGTATAAATTACAAATAGTGTGACGTTAATAATTCGGCGTTAATAGATTTCCCCTCTTTTCCGGCCATTTCCATTTGTTTATTCCAGCAGCAGCAGCTGCGTGTGCCCCAAATGGATAAACGCCTGGCTGCCTGAATTATCGATAATCAATGGATTTGGCTTTTATTGTCCGTTATGCGGCTGCTCATACGCCCCGTTGTGCGTATCGGTGCCTGCGCCCAAAGGTTTATCTAAATAATACACACATTTATTCACGCTTAATTGCATCTGAGATGGGTTCATTGTTTTATTAGCCGCTCACCTGTGCCCACATTTTTATTCAATAGCAGAAGCTGCCGCTTGCCAAAACTTAATTAAAAATTTAATGCCCCAAGGGCAAACACTAGTTGTCCAATTATGCGGGCAGGCAACCCTTTCGAGCTGTTTATTAAAATGCCCGACACATGCTCATTAAAAACAACTCAAGAGTCGTGTTCGAGCCTCGGCTCGGGCACTGTCAGGCATTTTGTAAGCATTTAACTGCAAAATCATGCGACAAACTATAAACCAACATGGGGCGTGGTCGACAACTGGCAAACAACTAATGAGACACATGCACACAGAGGGCGGGGGACAGCCGGCAGAGGTTGTCGTTGGGCATTCGACATTCGAATAGCAAGCAAATAGACATTAAAAAAGCAGAAGACAACGGCAACAACAAGAATAATCAGTTGAGAGGGAGAGCCTCAGTGCGGCCCAGCAGACCCAACAAATGGCACAAAATTGCAGAGGTTGACGTTTAATTTGCCACTTTTATTAACAGCGCTCATATTAGGGACTCATTTATCAGTCCGCCGCTCGCTCCAAAATAACAAAAATAACAAAATGAAACACAGCACAACAACACCATCAGACACAACACGCACACACACACACACACACACACACATACACACAGCCCCAACCCCAACATGATTCTGTGTAACAGTTGTGGGAATTATTTAATTTAGACACTGCGCCAGACCTCTTGCAATGCCAACGGCCATGGAGACTGCGAGGCTTAGCAGCAGAACAGTACAGTGGTAAAAATATGACATTTAATATGTGTCAGCTGAACAACAGCTATTCAATTCATATGAGAGGAACATTTAGAACGAATGGCATAGGCTGTTCAGGATCAACGGGTTATAAATGTAGAATTAAAAGCATTATCGTTGTAAAATATTGTATTTGTATTTGTTTGTCTTTGTAACCATTCTATTGTACCAATTTATTAAATACGAAAGTTAAATTATATAAATAATATAGTTCTTGTTTTTATAAAATATGATTCCAAAACAATTGTACTTATTTAATTAATTAAAAGTAGATTTCTATAGCAAACTCAATTTCTTAAAAGCAGTTTTTGTTTTTTTGTTATGCTCTTCAAAGTTTAAAAGTTAGCGAAATACCTAAAAACAGCAGAGACTCGCCATACTTAAAATTTAAAGCTTTTGTTTGCATTAGGGTTGAATTTTGAAATATATAATATATTTTACAATTTTTACAAAGCAAATCAAAATGTAATTCTTTTCAATTTTCCACATTGATATAAATTATATATACACACCTTTATAATTTGGCCCACTGTACGCTCTGTTGAATATCTGGCGCTGGTCTGGGAGCTGCTGTTTAACTGCCAAGTTTTTTGCACTCTCATGCCGACGCCAACACCAGAACAGAACTGAACGCTCCTAAGCTATTGCTTTGGGCAGAGCTAGCTAAATTAATGACAATGACTGTGAGCGCTCGAAACGGAATGAGAATGGAAATGGGTATGGGTATGGGCATGGGCATGGGGTAATGGTGGAATGGTGGGAATGGTGGGAATGGGGAATAGGGGGCTAGTGTGCTTCAGCGTCATGTACCCACTGATTGTTCTGTGCTGTTGCTGCTACTTTGTTTCTGGCTCTTCCCGCTGTTGCTGTTGTATTTTAGCACTGACACATGACAGAGCGTTTCATTTGTAGTGCGGCGTTGCCAGTGAAGCATGACAAGGAAGTCGGCTCCAGCGCCCGGCAACAGCAGCTCGAAACATGGCCAAGTGCCGGGCATATCACTTTAGATTGCATTGCAAAAACGCAAAGCATTATGATAGTAAGAATAAGAGGAGGCAGTGCCGGAGAGAATGTTGAGGGGGGCCTAGGTTACATGCGCAAAACTCTGGCACAACGCTGTTGAGATAAATTATAAGTAATTGCGTGGCTGGGAATTATGAAGTTATGAAGTGTCGGCATCAGTCGCCCCACCAGCTGCAGCTCACGGTCCAGCTTAATTGAGTTCCGTGTTGATATCGCTGTTGGGTGATGTGCTTAACCATTTAGCATGGCATTAGGGCCGCCACGCCACAAACACTTGGCCAGCACACGCATGCTGCTTAAAGCGGTTAACGCGTCGCTTATAGGCACCGATTCCAATTCCAATTCCGGGCCCCTGCCCAATCCCAACTGCAGACAACATCGCTATGGGCATATGTAATTGAGCTGCATGCACGTACACAGGCAGACAGACAGAGAAGCAGACAGCAGATGGACCCGCAGACAGACGGACAAACATTCGTCATGAACAGCTGATGAGCCAAGTTTGTATTCAAGTGCATGTTGCCGGCTAATTTGCCTGACAGCCTCATAAATGGGCCGCGGTTGCTCTGAGCCAATCTAATGTGCTGCAAATTCGACTGGCGACTGGCGCAACGTTGCCTCGGTAATTGAGCTGTGGCTAAAATGTTTTAACAGCTAATCAACAACACACAGTCTGCCAAACATTTCTGCGCGTATGTTTCTCGCTTAATCAATTTATATGGCATGTGGAAATTATGCCAAATAGATATTTTGAATAACACACAAATTTTAATGATATGCAGATAAGATGTTGGCAAATCGCCTTGCAAATTTAGTTCACCATATATTACTTAATAAGACAGTTTACCCATATAGTTTATTCATCTTAAAGCTGAGAATTTGTTGAAATTTTTGTACACTATTTAAGAATATACACGTTGGATACTTATTAAAAATATATCCATTGTATAATTTTTAAGTTGCATTGTTCGCTGAACAACTACACATTTAGTTCTGAAGCTCTGTTCCAAAAATAAAAATGAGGAGATAAGATTTGTGGAATATTATTTGACGGTTAACAATTTAAGGATTTCAATCATTACTAATATATACTCGTGTATATTTGCGGGGCCAAAAGTACTTGCAAAGGTAATTGTTTTTTTTTTTTTTTTTTTGACAACAAAAATAAAGCGCAGTTTTAAATATAAGTAAATTAAAATCTGCAGCTCGGGCTGCAAATTATGGTCTCAGAAATGCTCAACCGATTGAAAACAATCGTTGCATGTGGCATTATTGCTTGCCACATTTTCATAGTCAGACGAAGTAACACAATGTAAATGCAGAGCAACACACACAAAATTAAATATTTATGCTGCAACTGCACATCCGAGTATCTAAGCAGTATATTTCCAACTATATATAAATATGTGAATATGTATGTATGTATTTATTATAATTATATTTGTGTGTGCAGCGCATATATTTGCCATTCTTTACGCACACATTACGTTAGGTTGCTTGTTTGTTGTTGTTTTTTTTCATTTGCTTGCTCGCCGGCACCATCTTCTCCTCTTTTCTTTTCTCCATTTTAACCGACCCAAAATGAAAATGTTGCGGTCTGTTTTTATTTTACTTTTTGAGGGGGGGCGGAAAATCCAGCTGCATACTTTACTGCGCATTTTGAAGCCAGCGGCAGTTTTCTCTGGTTTCATATATTTTTAATATATTAGCTAGCACAATATTATATTATCCGCATTTATATGTGGAAGACTGCTTTTATATGTGCATGTAAATTTTATTTGTTTTTTACGAGCGCATAAATCAAAGAAAATTGTTTTTTATGTGCTTATATGAAAAATATGAAAAATATATGCCCTCCCTTTTCGACGCTTGGCTATTTCATATTTTATGATATACATACATAATTTTGTTGCTCGACCTTTTTTCTGTTCTTGTTTTTAATGGCATTTGGCAAAAGAGTTGTGCGCGTAGAATTTGTGTTGATTTGTACGAAAAACTATTCAATAAAATATTCAGACTACTGGCAGTTAATTAAAAAACATATTGCTATTGAATATTTTGCAGTCTGATATGGAATGCACTCGACCAAGTCTGAGTTTGAGTATTGCTTGGCCCACAATCAGCAAATAAAAAATCAATGTACACAAAAAAAAAAAAATAAAAATAAATAACACACACAGACACGAGTATACAAAACAAACGCCTTGGGGCTTAATTTTTATTTCCAATTTGATGCCCTGCCTTACTTTGTTTTTTTCATCATTTTCTTTTTTGCGAAACTGATTTCATTAATTTCTAATGCTATCAAAAAATATACGAACAACAGCCCCGGGCTGTATGCACAGCCAGAAAATACATCAATGAACGTGGAACAGGAGCTGCTCAGAAACAAATAAGAAAAACATTAAAAACATACCTACACATAATACAAGTATATATACATATATATATTTATATGAAGGGAGCAATAAATATTCTCACAGAAAATGGCAGGCAGCAAAAAGGCAACAGGAGCAGGCAAAGAAGCGGGCAAAAATTATTTCAAACAATAAAACTAAAAAAAAATTACAAAGCGCTCGGACGAAATACAGATAAAAAATAAGTCATCAGTGAAAATAAAATACGAAATAATATAAAACAAGAGACTTTTGATGAAATTTTCATTTGGAAATTCCTGGCGTAGCAATTAAGTCAAAATGCGGGTGCTGCCGGCTCGAGATTTGTTGCGCTCTTTATGCCAGCGTCTTTTCTTGTCGCCTTCTTGGCTTTTCCCCCCAAAAAAATTCATTAAACAGTGTAATTTGTACATTTTTATAAAACAAAGGAAAAAACTTTTGGCTAATTTGCTATGCTTGACGCTCTTTAATACGCGTCCAGGGTTAGGGAATCTGGTATATACCCAGCTTAAGCTCACACAAAACTAGTCAACATGATTGCGAAAGAGTTTGGCAAAAGGCGTGCCTTTATATAATTATATCTACGTGCGTTTCGACTTGCACATTTAGTTCATTGGGTTATCTTAGGTGTACCTTTTGGCTGGGCTTTTGTCGAGTCAGCAACTGCAAACGCATTACCCGATGCCATTCACAGATAAAAGTAAAAGCAGCGACACGAAAAAGACCATTGCTTCAATAAGTTGGTAACACATACACACACACACATACGCAACGTGCTGGTCCTCCTTTTTTTATGCAACAATTTCCAGAAGCTGGCCAAAATCACAGAACGCACAAAAAGCGCCATCGTAATGTCCAAGAGCCGAGACCGAGCAAGCGGGAGGCCAAGTCGGAGGCCCGCATAAAAGGCACTTGAAATGCAGGCAGGCCGAAGGCCCGTTACCTCTTTAAGTATCTATAAAATGAGGATGTTTATAGAAAAAGCGCTTCAGTGACTTGATTTGTGCATTAAAGATATGTGTGTGTATGTTTTTTACATACACTCTTAGTTGTTTCGCCACCTGTCTCTTTCTCTCTCTCTCTCTCTGTTCCCCTTTTCTCTTATTCTCTCCCATACGTACTCAGCCAGCCATCTAAATGCGCCTTTTTAGCTGGCGACATAAAAAGAAGCCAAGCCAAAGATACGCATACACATTTCCGGTAGGTACTTATAGACTTGCCGTTACACATAGACCAGACATAATGCCATGCGAAAGGGTAACAGACACACAATGGCTACTAAAAGTTGACAGTAAAGAGCTGTTGGGCCGGCTTAACGATAGTTAGGGGATTGACAGCAGCCAGTAGGTCTGCAGCCAAGTTTCCCAGTTTTTACTGCACTTTTACGTGTGCCACATTAATATATGTTTATATATACTTCGGTTGGAATATACACACGTCCGTCTTTCTGTCGAAAAGATACGATTTTTGCAGTTAAGAGATGATGATTTGTTATACAATTTAATATATTCATTTACGGTGAAAATAAAAAACGCATATAAACTGAAAATATAAAAACTTTTGAATAGTTTAACAACAGTTTTCCTTTAAAAAAAACAGCAAGTACGGAAGAATAAGTACCATTTTATACCCTACTTATGTATTATTGGTATGAAAATTTCGACTAGTTCTTTGACACGTCTTCGATAGGATTTAAATAATCTGCTTGACCATTGCATTTTCGAAAGTGCAAATTGAAGTGCATGCAACTTTCGTCAACAAAGCTGACATCACAAAAAACCTCCATTATGAACAAATTTTGAAATTTTTTTTAAAAGCGATGTTTCCAACAGAAGAAATCTTTGCGATGTGCAGAGATTTTGTATTGCTAACGAAATCATAAAATAAAATCTCCTGCATTCCTGGATCTCGCAAAGTATTAAATATCCAATGCATGTTTATTCCAGATCTTATATATATACTTGGTTTTGATGTTTATATATTTCGTTGATATATATGCAGTAAAATTTGGCTGTTAAAGCTGTTTTATTTGCAACGCAAGCTGTCAGCTGATCGACTGGCCTTTGTTTCCCCCACCCTGTTGTTCCCACTGGATTACAACGAAATTAAATTAAATACAAAAATAATTTGCTCAAAATCAGCAGGCATCGAGCAAATGATTTTTGTTTCTCTGCTGGCCTGGTCGAAAAAGCACTTTCAATAATTGCCACTTTGGCGCACATTAAAGTCAACTTACCCCACGATTGACTACTGTACGGGCGGGTATACAGTCTACACGGCTGTGCGCCGCCCGCACCCCACACCCCTTACGTCCTTACATAAGGCATAATCATTATCGTTACAGTTTATTGCACATTAAAAGTGCGCCAGGGCGGCCGCGGCGGCCCCTTTACTTTTATGCCTCGGCCTGGCCAAACACTTGGCAGTGTTACATAAAGCAAATGGCTATAAACTGAAACAAGGATGGAGAAAAAATAAAGACGGCGACTTGACCGTAATTGTCGCCATGTTCGCAGCCTCCTCAGCGTCTTTGTTCAAATTTACACATGAATAGTTGTACCATAGACCGACCTCCCGCCGGGCGTTATTCAGTTTAAATTAAATTTAACTGTAGGCGAAATTTGGTCGAGTCCTTTCTTTGATTTCACGTTCAATTGTACTTGAAATTCTTATTTTTATTTTTATTTGATTTTTATTTCACATTTTTACTTCTGATTTTATGACGTGCTTTTTATGGCATCCCGAAAATATGCCCCAGGGGGGAGCCTCCTCGATCTCCGCTCCGGCCTCTGCTCAGTGCTCTAGAAAAGCACCCCGTTAACAATTAGCGCGCCCAGCACTTGATTCAATATGATTTACTTAGTATGAAAGCATTTACGAGTATTTGCTTTTTATGTTGGGAGGGGGTGTGGCCATAAATATCAGCTTTTAAGGGGTTAAGCCTCCAATAGTATTTTATTTTATGGCTCCTAATTTTGGCAAATTATGCAAATGTTTGCACTCATTTAAAAAAAAAACAAACAGTTTTGTTGCTGCTTTTTCTTATATTATTATTTTTATTTTTCAAATATTGACAAGATATTTATTTAAATTTTTATTGTCAGTTGTTGCCAATTTCTTGGATTTGGCTTCAAATTCCAGCATTGTCATCTGCTCGCTTCCTTGCTTCCTCGCTCACTCGCTATTTTCCTCCATTCCCCCCAGTGCGTTTGCCTGAGCACATTTTTGCCAAATCAGCAAATGTTGCCATTGTCAACCCAGTTTGCCCTGCCACGTCTCGAGTCGCATTTCTATTTTTTCGTTCTTTCTTTTTTCCTTCCTGAAACTGTCGACTTCGTCACTGAGCAATGCCACTAATATGAAAGCAAATTTGCATAATAATTTTTGCCAGATTTTTTTTGAGCTTGTGCTCTCTCCGTATTAAAGTTGAAATTGCATTAGTTTTGCTTTTTCATTCTATTAAAAGAATTCTCTTTTATATTTGTACATTCCTTGTAAAGCTTGTTGCACATACATTTTGTTGCTCTTGTAAAGCTCAACAACATTATCAGAGCTTGTATTTTAAAATTGAATTTAATTACTTTAAATAGCATTATTAATTAAAGTCATTTATTACTGATGGCAGGTGTAAAAAAAAACACCTGCTATTACTTCTGCGAGTGACAAAGTCAGCTGTTTATAGGCTTGTGTTGCGGTTGCATGCAACCATGGCCACATGCCTGGGGCAACTGACAAATGTCGTATTATCAGATAAATTAATTTGATAGTATTGATTTGCGTAAAATTAAAAAATTATTTATCGTGCAATGGCAAATATTGCGTGCAAAAAATATTATTTACCTTTTTTAAATATGGCTTGTATTCAGAGAAAACTCTGTATTCTTAAACCAACCGTTTACTACTTGCGAAATACAGTAATTTGAGCATTTGCCATTTTTTAAACATATTTATTCGTTGACATTTAATTGCCTTTGTCTGCAATTTCTTGCCCACAGTTTAGCATCGATACTTAAGACCATTTATTTACACACCTTTGCGTGCTGTTTTTTTTTTCTCGTTTCTTCTTCTATGGCGTGCCAATAAAAATAATTGGCTATAAATGCGCTAAAAGTCAAAACAACGCCAATTTCTGCTGAGCAAGAGGCCAAGTTGCGACTGCTGCTGCAGAAGGCATTGCTTTTAATTAATGAAAGCAACAGAGCCGAGTGGCACTTATACCAGTAGGACTTACACACACACACATACACACACACTTTCAACGATTGCCGTTAGTATTTTATGACTATGCTTGGCAGCTGTGAATGCCATCTAATGTGGCAGTGGCACTAGCTGGTTGTGGCACCTTTGGCTGCCGCTTGCCGCAGTCGGTTTCAAGTGCGTTCAGTTATAATTTTATGTGCCATTAATTTGCCACCGTAGACAAGTTTCGCATAAACACACGGACACGCGCACACACGTATGCATATGTGTACGCTTTTAATGCATTTTTAGCATGTGTGTGTGTGCGTGCAAACTAATGAGCCTACTCTGCATTTTGGCCGTTGTTTGTTTTTCACTCTGCTTTTGCTGTTGTTATGTCTGCCATGTTGTAGGGCTAATGTTGACAAGCCCAAACTTTTGCTATTTATAGCAGCAACGGTGGCACTTTTAATGGTCGCTTTGCTGCTGCCGCGCTCCGCAATTAACGTTGATTGCATTTTTATAGGCCCCGAAATAAAAATAACAAAACAAATAGTGTGGCATAATTTTGCGGGCGCGTAATTAGCATCAAGCAGCAAAATTCGAAAAGGTTTAAGCGCCTATAGTTTCAGGTTGGCAGAAACTTAAATGCAAGATTTTTTCAAGAGAGCTAGAAAATATATGTGTATATTAAATATATTAAAAAAAAATTTTCAAGGTGCAAAACTAAGCTAGCATATTCAAATACTAGCTTAAGCAACATATAATATGAAATATATATAACAAACATTATTACTATAAGTATCGTCCCAAACCACAACAAGCCCTTAGCCTATGGCTAAGACAGCATTATGTCCATAAAAATATATTAGAACTATATTTGAAATGTTATAATTTTAATCTGAAAAACAACTAAGCTTTTTCACACACGTATTGTGATATAAAACAAAACTTTTTAAGATACTCCAAAAAAAATATGGCCAGATATCTTGGAAGGTGTAAAACAAACCTAGTTTTTATCACTTAAAATAATTAAGAAATACATAAATAATTAATGCCAAAAAGACAATATCGTACCATAATATATTTTTGCATAATTAATAAATTTATACATTTCATGTTTACAGTTGCAGTGTTAAAGTTACTGCTCTGATGGAACTTTCATTCTTATTTCGACAATGTTATTGCTTAATTCTTAAGCATATCGCAGAACCAAGCGTCATAAAATTACAAATACACACATCCTTTGTGTATGTGTCTGTGTGCACAATACACCGAAAACAGCGCAGTATATATATTTACATATGTGTCTATCAGTAGTAAACGAGTATGTGTGTCTTCTCTGGCGCGTTGTGTGCATAAAGTTTATTCTGCTTGCTTATTTCTCGAACGAGTGTCCTTTCGAGCTCAGTTTCCTGTAGTTCCGATTCGGAGAGGGTGGCGTGGCTGCTACTTAAAATTTACGAGCTTAAATCTTAAATCGAATACAGTTCATATTTTGAATTATTTAAACGGCACGAGCAGAAAATCAATCCCACAGATACACTCGCAAACACAAAATACAAATTCCTGGCTGCAAATTCAGCAGTAATTTACTAACAATGCTCTCCGCATTTAACGATTGATTTTTGGCAGACCATTGGTGGGATTGTTCATGGTTTTGTTGCTGGAGTCGGTCAATTTACGTTCGAATTGCGCTGAGGCTGAGTGAAAATCTCTAATTAGCTAATTGCTATAATTAAATGCTTTGCTAATGTTGGCATTTCGTTTAGCTAAATGCAAAGATAATGTAAATTGCGTCAGCCACTCTCAGTATTTCTCTCTGGGTGAATGAGTGTACGAGAGTACGAGTGTGTGTCTGTGTTTGTGTGTGCCATCATCATCGGGCATCATTATTGCGGTCGCCTGTGATGCCGGCAACGCCTAATGGCAAATCGAACATATTTGCATATGAAATGAGCGAGAAATCGAAACATGGCGGCAGCCAGGCACGAGCCACATCAAAAAAGCAAGCGAAACGATTTCCGGTTTAGATGGCAGCCACTGCGTGTGTGTGTTCGTGTGTGTTTGTGTGCGGAGAGATAGCTCGTATGTGACTATGGTTAGTTAGTATGCAAAATTGTTAGCTTTCATAATAACTGTTGACGCTCATAATAAAAAAGCCCCAGACTCATTTACTTGCCTCATTTCGCCAGCCCGCAGACTTTTCAATTAAAACTAAGCACACACTGGCAACGCGACGTATGAATGATGCTTACACTTTTATTTTTGCTATATTTAAAGCAATGCAAAGTGTGAGCACAATACAGACAAATTAGAAAGTGCGCTGCGCCAAGCTTTTGTGCTCGGCTTAATTACAAAATCAACGACGGCTGCCAAATACAAGAGAAAATACTTTACAAATTTTAATAACTTTGTTTGCCCGGGCAACAAGGCGAAATTGCTGAGCCTAAGAAATGCAAATTAGTTTACAAGTGATTTAAATAAGATACAAAAAGTGACGAGGGACAAGCAATACAAACAGAGACATGGCCAGAAAAGGGCTGCAAACAACTTTTTCGGTGCGGCCCAGCAAAAACAAAATTATTTTTAAATGTTGTGAAAGTTGAGTCAAAAAGAAAAAAGATAAAAAAAAAACAGCAGGGTATATAATGGCATAATTTACAATTTATATGAAATGAGATCAGTACAAAGAATGAATTTCATGCGAAATAATAAATACATCATTTTAGCGAACATTTTTAAACATCACAGTATAATAGCCAAATGTTAAATGTATAGTTGTAGACATTTATTATTAAATTTGATTTATTGTAAACAAGCTGAACAATTAATAAGGAATTAAAAATATATATACGTATATATTTTCTTTTACTAGTGAAGCCATAGGTTTTAGCTTGAAAAATATATATTATTGTTCACATAACATGAATGTTTTGTGCTGACAGTAATCTTTCACTTCAAGCACAGCCCACACACAATGGCAGATGCTTCAATGAAATGGCAAGCGAAATTTAAGAGCTGGCCCAAAAATAACACAGCCAGAAAAGCCAAGTAAAAGGAAATTGTTAAGAGCAAAGAGTCGGAAAATAAGCCCACCCCAAAAAACATAACTCAAAAACTGGCGCCGCGGCACAAATCTAAAAATGTTAAGAAAAAACCCTTGAAACCGGAGCGCAGAAAAAAATTAGCATAAAAAAAGGATTTGCGCGCTAATTTCACTTTAATGTAAACGCGGCGACTGCGACGATGACGTCGCCGCCATTACATCACTTTTATCTCGACCCCTGCCGCCTCAGCCCGCTCGTTGTGTGCCCTTTTGTCTTTTATTTATAGCATTATTAGTGGCACTAAGTAAAAGATCGCCGCATTTTTCTTTGCTTTTCCACTTTCCACTTGCCACTTTCCGGCATCTTTAGCTTTAGGTTTAGCTTTAGCTTTGGCTTTAGCTTTAGCTCCAGCTCTGTCTTTGGGTTCGGCCTGCCCCAATAACAAAGTGCTAATGCCCTACGCTAATTATGCGTCATTTGTAAGACTGCTCAGTGTTGTTTTTTCCTTTACTCTTTTTGTCCTTTTTATTTTTATTTTTTATTTTTTCGTTTTTGCGTCCACTTTGTTGTTGTCACAGCTCATCATGCTTGTCTCTATTATTGTGCTGCTTTCAGGTCCCCCCGTACTCTCCGAATCCATAATTGGCACAATGGGACGACTGCCCTGCAATGTGACCCCGCCCATTTATGAGGATCGCGTTGCTTTGGTCATTTGGTACAAGGTTGGACTCAAAACACCCATTTATAGGTGAGTTATGTGTACATTTTATTTTTAGTAAGTCCTGGTAAGACACTCTCTAACAATTATTAAAGCTGAAAAGCAAAATACTTTCCAAAATAAGTTTTACTCAACATTGATTTTTCTTTTCATTAGAATTGTAAAAAAAAAATAAAAATAAAAATAAAAGGTTTTAGTGTACACGACAGACAAATACGTCTATGGTGATAAATATATACCAAGAAAGAAACTGCTTTTAATCACATAAATGCTGTTTGAATAACATAAATAAAATTTATTTCTATGTTTTACACAACATTGATTTTCCTTTGCATTAGCAATATTTTGAAACATGTCTGTGGTCATGAATAAATAGGCGAAAATAACTTCATAGACGAAGCAAATATAGTTTTTAAGCACATCACAATTTTATGGAATTTATTGGCTATCCATAACAGGAAGGTCATAGAAAAATCACAGAGATTAGAAATCAAATAAGGTTATTTACAACGGCTCAAATTGATTTCAAACGAAAAAGCAGTAGTCGACTCAAATTCTCATGGATGAACGATTCACGGCAGCAATCGATATTTATCGATAATTGGCTGAATTGAAACATTTGGGTCGTCTTGCCTGTGACAATGTGTTGGGTTGAGAGCTTTCCCTTATCACAAATCAATCGGCTCCTCTTTTCTAACCTTCCAGCTCTTGTGTCAAATGCAGGCAGCGCTTGAAGCTGGGTCCAGGCCACAAAAATTTAGTGGTCCACACACACACACACACACATTGAGCCACATGCAGAGGTCCATAAATAAACAAAATTGATTACCACAGACAACTTTTGCGTGCAGAACCCGCTCAACCCACTCAACAGCTGGCAGACAGACAGACAGAAAGACAGACAGATGGGAGGGGGTAAATGGAATCTGCACATGTCAGTTTGGTTATACTTTGGAGTGGGAGGTGGCACTTTTTCATTTTGATTTAATGTCTGCTAATTAAGCAATTTTTTGCATGTTTTGGGGGCTGCTCAACTGCAGCCATTAAATTAGCATAACTAGAAAATTATACACAGGCAAAGGGGGCGGCCTGAATGGCAGGCAGGCAGTCGTCGAGCCAGTCGAGCCTCTAAATTGAGTAAAGTTTTTGGCTGCGAGGACGACCTGAATCTAACCCTCAAGGTTACATT
Source organism: Drosophila colorata (assembly GCA_035041545.1). NCBI lineage: Eukaryota > Metazoa > Arthropoda > Insecta > Diptera > Drosophilidae > Drosophila > Drosophila colorata. Next base: position 2,305,880 of record JAWNLD010000233.1, read on the forward strand.
TACAGCAGAGAAAAACTTTTTCAATTATTCATGTCGAACATTATGGCATTGTACTTAGTTGCTGGCAGAGACTTTTGCTTTTTGTATCTTATGTAGATACAGATGCGTCTGCATACATCAAAGGAGCAAAACTTTAATTGGATTTGTTAGACTCGGACGTGTGTGTGGTGCTATGCGCGTGTGTGTATAAGTGTGTATGGGTGGCGAGACTCGAACAGAGACGCTGATTAGCTGATTGCTGGTTGAGGCGGCTGCCAAGCCGGCAGTCAGAGCCATTGACATGCGGCTGAAACTAATTGAACTTCAGCACTTCAAGGACTTGCAAATGACTAGAGCGAAAATAGTAATTAGCGTTGCGTAACGACAGTCAAGGCGAGCCAAGCTGCAGGCCACGCTTCAACTCTTGTTTGTAATTAAAAACCACTCAGCAAGTAAATTAATCATAAAACGAAACTTGCCTTTTTCCACTGCCAATGCGATTGCCAATTCTTTTTCGACGGACCATGCCCACAGCCAAAAATTTAATTTAGTCCAACCGAAGCGCCACAATGGCTGCTCAGCTTACTGGCATTTCAATTTACCAACGATGGACGCTGTTGAGCGCTATTTTTTATTACTAACTGACATGTGAGCTGCCCGATGCCCCCTCCTGCCTGCAGCCTCATTATGCCAGTGCGCCCTGCGTATTGCATAACTGTGCCAGATGTCTGCAAATCAAAATCGAAATGCAATAAAACACAGACGAGCGCTTTCAATAACCGTATTGTGTTCGAGGGTTGCCAAAGTAACTCGCAAACACACGTATGCACGACACAATCAAGCACAAATGCACAACAGTATGCATTTCGACTGAATTAACAGATATGCGTCTGTATGTATGAATCAGCTTAATCAGAGAATTTGATCGACCTCTTTGAATTGAACTACTCGAACAAAAGTATTGGCTTTTCTGAGACGCAGATGTAAAAACTATGCCGAATTTATTTATTTTATTTCTTTTTATTTATTATACACAACAAATTAAATTACCAAATTATGGCAATAATTTGTGAAGATGAACGTATATTTTACATAGTTTTTAAATTACAGAATTCGTGTAGGAAGGTCCTGTGTATGTATTACTCTTTTCCGTATTTATTTGTTTCCCAAACAGTGAAATATTCCGTGCTTTGAGGAAAGGGATAAGAATATATATATTTTCTTTATAAGGAGACGTCTCCTTTTCTTAATTTAATATATTTCTTATATATCTTAAGAGCCAAGTCTGAGGACAGGCAATATAACGTTTTGTGGTTGAATTTTTCTGAAAATAAAACAAATCATTTATAAAGAACAAAAACGGCTTCGTTCTGGGTTTTTATTAGGCAAATGGCGCGGTTCAAGGTTGTGTTCATGATTTTAAAAATGTTGAACTTCACTTGAATTTAGAGCCCGTTTGGTTCAGAAAATGTTTGCAGGCTTGATTTGGCTTATTTCTCAAAAAATATTTAATATTCAACACAATTGAGAGTTATTTTATCTAGTTATTTTATCAAATTGAAATCCAATTAGGGAATTTTAAGGCAAGCATATTTTGAACAATTATCCAAATGGAAACTTCCTAATACTTTCTTAAATTTGCTTGTCTTAAGTTTACACAATTTGAAAGCCTTGCTCGAACAAATTTTATTTTAAGCTAAAACATATATACACATGCGCATATATACATACTTTCACAGTTGCCTCGTGCTTGCCCAGAGCTCTTTTCAGCAGTAACAACAAAAATTTGCTGTCTATACAAAATCAGTTGTAAACTTTTTAAAGCCGATGGCCAAACATTTGACATGACCTGCTGGAAACACAGAAGAGAAAAAACACTTTAAGAATATTGATTGACCGCTGAAATGAGCTCATTTTGGCAACTTGTGTAGCGCCCTCCTTGAAAACCACAACAACAAAAAAAAAGAGAATTAATCAATAATCTACAATTACAAACTAAAACAATAAATAACAGTAGCCAGATGGGGGGCAGGTTAGAGGCTGTGCACCTAAAGAGGGATTATTAATTCATTGCAGAACCCAATTACACAGTTTGCAAAGTTTGCGCTAGGTGAGGGACCTCCACTCCAGGCAGCTTTAAAGCAGTTTTTTTCCAGCTAGAGAAAAACACAACAACGCTGAACGCAATTCTATCGCTGTTTTTACTCATTCTTATATATTTTCAACTTGTTTTCGATTTCTTTTTAGCGTGGATACACGCGACTCGAACTTTGCCCAGGGCACGCACTGGTCTGATGAAACGTATCGGGAGCGGCTGTCCTTTCACGTGGAAGGACGTGCCGGCACGCTGACCATCAAGTCAACAACAGAGGACGACACGGGCGAGTACCGCTGTCGTGTCGACTTCCAAAAGAGCCCCACACGCAACTCCAAAGTGAATTTAACTGTCATAAGTAAGTATTGAGCACTCCACCATGCAGGACACCATGCAGGACACCATGCAGCAACAGCAGCAGCAGTTGCAATGACATAGTGGCATAATTGAGCAGCTAATTTGTTCGGCGACATATCCTGGCCACTACTCAGCTCTTGAACAAACACATTAGTTACAAAATAAGACGCCAACTGTATGCTCTGTACTCTGCCAACAAGTTTTTCTCAATTTCCCTTCGTCTTTTTGGTAACTTTGGTTCGCAAACAGCTTTTAAAGTGCCAACTTGGCGAAAAGTTTTCCGCAGCTATCCCCGCTCTTTAAGCCAGATGAGTATAAAAAGTGCAGGGTGCAACTTCTGAATTGAATTTTTGCTATTTAAATGGCATTTTCCCACATTTTCATTGCGCTTTCCGAAAGGGCTATTAGTTATAGCATTCTCTTTGATTAGGAATTATATTTAAATTTTCCTATAGCAAACGATATTTAAATAAATTATTTGCTTCTCAAACAGTTATTAAATGCATAACCCTTGTCAAGCTTTTTGTATAGGTTTTCCAAACTCAATAAACTTTTCAGGTATTTTATTTCTAACTTCTAAACATTTTGTTCAACTTATTATTATTTTTATTTTTATTTTTTTTTTTGATTAAGAGTTCAGTTGTATAACATAGTAATATTTTATTTTCAATTATATTTAAACTTTATAAAGTGATTTCTAAATCAATTGTTATTGTAATTATAGTTATATTATTATTATTATTATTATTAGTATTATTATTTTTATTATTATTATTATTTTTATTATTATTGCTATTATTATTATTATTATTATTATTATTATTATTATTATTATTATTATTATTATTATTATTATTATTATTATTATTATTATTATATTATTATTATTACTTTTATTTTCATTCAACTCAGTCACTAGTGTATTATATTTTCGGCTACACCTCAAAGAAGTTCTCCTTCCTAATATTTATTTTTCCAGGAGTATTTTCAATGCCGTCTGGCCGCTACACCGGTAGCTGACTGCGGCCACAGCTTGCAATTTAGCATTAAAATTTATATGCGAGTCCAAAGGCGTTTAGCTGAAATATACGGCCAGGTCTTTGGTTGGCAAAGAAAAAATATTGTTGGTAAATAGTTACTGGCTGCGTCGGCGTCGCCGTCGACGTCGCTGCTGTTAGATGAAGCGTTAAGCGGCATTGGCCAACGGGGCGTGGTTATGTTTTACAAACTTCTTGAGCATGTTCAGCATGCAGTCCCGTACCATCTGTCATTGTATGGGTAAGTGTGTGTGTGCGTGTGTGTGCGTGTGTAACTGCGTGTGTTTGTGACATGTGAAGCGTAAAACCATGGCTGGATTTAGAACTTTGTACGTCGGTTGGCAAAAACTTTAAAGAAGATACGAGTATTAGATTAAAAGTTGCCCCAGCCTTGGGTGGACAGTTTAGACAACTTGCCGCTGCTAATGCGAGCGGTAACAAGACGCTGCGGGTCAACAGAGGCGGGGATAACAAAGCAGAGTGGTGCAGGGGATACTATTAAGTCCTGAACATGTTTTGCAAATTTGCCAGCAAATATGTTGAGCTTAGCTCCGGCTATTATGGCCATGCTCAGCCGGCGAAAAAACTGGGCTAAATCAGCAGCTGCAAGCTAAATGAAAATATTTTCAAGTGAATAATCGGAGCGTGGCGCGTGCTCTTCAAGCAAACAAGTCAAAATAGTGGCAAGTGGGCAAATAAAACAAGCGAATTTGCGAAAATTAAAAGTTTCTTCAACACGTTCGCAAAAATTTACGGCTATATTTCACAGCAAGACATGGCCAGGCCGAAAGCATCGCTGAACCATTTTGCAGTGCTTCGCGTGGTCAAGCAAAGCAAAAAATAAAAGAGGTGTGCGCAAAGCTGGCGCTGACTTTGAGTTGAACTTTACAACCTGCAACCTGCAAGCCGCACCTGGATTGGGCTGCCTCTAACAAGGACTGAGGTCCTGCGAATAAAACATGGTAGTCTGTCGAGACTGCGAGGCAGCTCTTTAATATTTGGACAGCAGTTTCTTTGAGCAGCTTTGTAAAGGCAGACGTTGGCCGTCACTTAAAATAGGGAATTAAATAGATTTAAAATGGAGGCTTAGGCTAATGTAAATACGAAATGCTTTGTTATAGTTAAAATCATTAAAAAAATTAATAAATACATTCTACAAATCATAACAAAAAAAAATGTGATATGCTGTTGCTGATTTCACACACACTTTTAATTACTCAATGTTGAAACTTAACTATTCGCAACTCAATTTTGTCCCTCTCTTACTTTCCAACAGCACCGCCTGAATCTATAATCATACTGGACAGCAAGGGTGCCACCATCAAGGATCAAACACTGGGGCCCTACAATGAGGGCTCCAGTGTGAACGTCACGTGCGTGGCCATTGGCGGTAAGTTCATCCACACGTGCCTCACGTCTCCCACGTCCAGAGACTCCATGTCGAGGAGTCGACGAGTATTTTGCCAAGTGTTGACGTTGCTTTTTGTGTCTGACAATTAAAAGTGATGAGCATGAAAATGCAGGCAAAGATTTCGCATTTTATTTAATTTCACATTTTCTGAAATGCTGTCGACTGCACGAACTAACGGCCAACACACAGAATACCAGCAATGCCCACACAAATTGCATTGAGAGCACTTGAAAATTGCTAAAAGCCAAACAAGACAACAAATGAAATAGCGAAAGGCACTTGTGCACACACACTCACACACACACACAGGGGCACTTCTTGCACATGTGAGCACATAAACAAACAGTCAAAGACAGCAGCTAAATCGCTGCGAGCCACGGAGGGGGGCGCGGCGAGAGGGGGCAAGCTCAAGTCTAAGCCGTATAACAAACATATCAGTTGCACACACGCCCAGAAGACGTCTACCCCTGCTCCTCGCTTGACCCGCTTCTTTTATCCGTGCTCACACACACATACACACACACACAAACACACACGCACACACTCGTGCACTCAATAATTCTCGATTCTTTGCTGCAGGTCGACCGCAGCCGAGGGTTACCTGGTGGCACGGCAATACAATGTTCAATAGCTCCGGCCTGGGCCACCCGCTCTCGGAGCGACGTGTGGGCAACGTGCTGTCGTTGGCCAAGCTAAAGCGCAAGAATCTCCACATGCAGCTGACGTGCCGGGCGGAGAACAATAATTTGACAACGCCAATTATCAGCAGCATCGTCCTCGACATGAACTGTGAGTTTTGCCAAAGGATGCGCTGCCCGCACCAGCTAATTAATTAACTTTTATCATTTCGTGTGTGCTGCAGTGCGTCCTCTAAATGTCAAGCTGCAGGGCGAGAATCGTCCGCTTTCGGCGGAAAACTCTTATCAGCTCAGCTGCGTCGTCACCGGCTCACGTCCAGCCCCCACGATTACCTGGTGGAAGGGCAGCACGCCCATGAAGAATACGCATGAAATTGTAAGTACCCCAGATGAGCTGGAAAACACTTCAAAGTCATAAACTCGACTGGGGATCGCGCAGAGATAATCGACTATAGAAGCACCTGTAATTGACAAAAATATTTTCATGAGAAAAAAGAGGGAATAATTTACAAAAATTAATGGATTTTATATTTTTAACTCTTATGTAAGAGCATTAAAAGCTTTTTAATTGAGCTTACGAAAAATCAAAAAGTCTTCACGAATATCTATACTTTCTCTTAAAGTTGTTATTTAAGACTATTAACGTTTTCAAAGAATTTTTTTTTTTAACAGAGACTTAAAGTGAACTTTTTTAAGACGAAGAACTGTTCTTTTAAATAAAATATATTCTAAAAATATCAGAAAATGTTTAGGTTCAGTAAGAATTATTAAATTGCTTTATTTATTTTCACATAAATAACAAGCGCCGTAGATTCTGCAAATTAAGTTCACTAAAGCCATAGTTGGCTACCCAATAAAATATTTAGATATCATAGCTGAAACCTATTTAGCAGTCTGTGTTATACGCTCTTCATCAGCTCTGGTGCTTACAGGGTGTGCACATGCAAATTTCAAAGCTTGGGGTTGCTTGTTCACCCAAACCCAAGACGTGCACCTCCCCGAAGCCAATCCCCTTCTGGGCACAGCTAGTAGACATGCTTTGTGGTAATTGAAGTTACTTCAACGGCAGTCACGTAGCTGCCTTCAATTAAAAGCAGGGACCGGCCTTGTTCGCTGCTGCTCCTTTGTTTCGCTTGGCAGCACACACAGAGGACCATTAACTGTTTTGCAATTTGGCTGACTTTGCAGGCCAATCCGGATGGTAATACGACCACGTCGGTTCTGACATTCACGCCCACCATCGACGATCGCGGCAAGTTTCTATCCTGTCGCGCCGAGCAGGGCATGATACCCGAGTCGGGCATGGAGGAGGGCTGGAAATTGGACATCTATCGTAAGTTTTGTTTACATATCTGTCTTATTGACTGGCCTATTAACTGCGCGCAGTGGAATACATCAAAGTCGCTAAGCTTCTGTCAGTCTGGGCAGCTTGTAAATTAGCCGCAGCCAAGATGGCGAATGCTTAATATTTAATTTGCTTGCCGCAACTTTTTAATGAAAGCGAAAGCACAAAGGCGCCGATATCGACTTTAAATACTTCCTGCCAAAAATGCTGCAAAAGGCAGAGGCAATAATTTTTTTGTTGTTTTTTGTTTTTTTCCCCTTTTACTGCTTTTTGTGTGCCAACTTGTGGCAAGTTTGGCAAATTAATTTCCAGCGGCGGCCGGCGAAACTTTGCGCCAAACTTGGAAACTTTTTAACCCGCCGCAAACACCGCAAGCAGCAGCGCCGACTGCGAAGCCATCTTTACGCTTTTACAGTTTTTCGACCTGTTTGCACAAAATTTAAATGGCAATCCCCCTCACACCCCGCGTTCCGCACACACCCCGCCACTGCACCGCTTCCGTTTCCTGTTTGCCTTTGCCGTGCGCTTTGGTTGCTTACCTTTCAAAATGTTTTTTATACCATTTTTTTTATGCTGCGCGCATCGTATTGAGACTTGTGGTCCATTGGGCAACCCTTTGGCAGGAATGGGGTCTTGTTTGCGCAATTTGATGGATTGTTTAATAAGCTTAATTGATTCGCGCATTCCGCACCCCAATTTTGATTTAATTAAGTTAAAATTTCACTTGTTTAGGTCCACGCCGAGCCCAAAACAAATCTTTGCTGTCCATTTCTGTATTACATGTAGATTTATTTTCGCACACTTGGCGCTTTCCATAGACAAAGTACAAAATCCTCTGGCCTCAGCCTAATTGCCCGCAAGCACACACCAGAGGGCGGGGCTTCGAGTTTTCACAACTTAAATTGCCTAATTTGTAAGGCTTACAAAATAATTACACCTTTGTGTGCGCCCCCGTACTTTATTTTCCTTACGATTTTTATGATTTACTTGGGGGCTTATATTCGTGGCGTTAAGTTTAATTTGCGCTTCGCTGCCTTTTGCATGCGCATTCATTTATATTCAATCTGAACATTAATCTCAAACCCATATGCATAGATATACCCGTTGTCAGCCTGGAGCTGGGCACCAATTCATTAAATGCAACGCTGCGCGAGGGCGTCGATGTCTTCTTCGAGTGCAACATCAAGTCGAATCCGTGGATTTACAAAGTCAGCTGGAAACATAATGTAAGTATGCAACAAAAGCCAAGTTTAATGCTAACAAAAATGTGAAATATTAGTGGAAGTATTGTTTATTATATTAAAAATTCATAAATATTTTATTTCATAAGAAATAAAACAAATGTAATGCATAACATTTTGTGATCATAGAATTCAACTAAAGATCGTGGATTTTCATGAGTAAGCAAGACTTATCTTGGGTGATTTAAAGTAATGTTTAAAATTTGTCAAATTGCAGCAAAGTACGTTAATGATTTACTTACAATTTTTTCCCACTTGATTAATTATTTTTCTTAAAGACAAATTGGAATCTAACAGTTTTAAAATAACAGGCTGCAATTACACACAATGTTTTATATAAGAATTATGCAAATTTATAAATTAAACGTAACTCAGATTTATTTATATTGTACTAGATAATACCCATTAAAATAATCTATCTATTGCATACTTTAAATTAAACAAATACGTATGTAAAGGGAAATGTCCTTGCTTTAATTGGATGTAATATTCTGGATAAATATTTTAAACGTTAAATTTTATTAAATGCTAAAATAAATAATACATTAAACTCCATTCAAAAATGTATACAATAAATGCTTGCTATCTTGTTAAACGTTGTCTTCACTTTATTTTGTGAGTTCAATATTTAACAATATAAATAAAAGTACATATGTCTTAGCACATCCATGCAAGCACCATTTCTGTAGCTAATTCAATACGATAGCAATTTCGCTGCTTAGCTACCTATGCGTTTGCCTCGGGAGCAGTTAATACATGCGCAAGTCTAAAGCCACAACGGCGAAAAATTGAAATCGTTTATTATACGTTATTATTTTCATTATATTCTATACATAAATTACCTTGAGGCTATACAACAAATCGAAAAGCGCAGCTCACACTCCACACTCACGCAAATCCACCGCCACATAATTGTTGCATATTTTAGGGCTGGCAGGCACACGCAAAAAAATTCACACACATCCACACTCGCACATATATTGCGGCATATAGAAATTTATACAATTTATTATTGAATTATTTAGCTGTAAAAGCACTTAACAATTTATGCAGGCAGGCCCTAAATTATGCAGCCACGCCCCCCCTTCGGTCGAGCCGCGGGGCGTATATGCCGGGCAACATGAAAGTGTTATTAGCCTCAAATTAAATTTATTTCAATGCACAATCGCTAAATTGAATTTAACGCAATAAATTATAGAAGATGTCTGAAAAGTAATGGACCAGGCGAACCTTCAATTTCAGCGACTCGTAACACTCGACTTATTTCATTGCAGGGCAACATACTGGAGAGCAACCCCGTCGAGGGCATCGTCGTGGCCAACCAGAGCCTTGTGCTGCAGAATGCGAGCCGAGCCAGGACCGGCATCTACACCTGCATTGGCAGCAATCGAGAGGGCGATGGCGAGAGCAATCCCGTGCAGCTGGACATACGCTGTGAGTTGTCGAATACACACTACACAAATATCTCCAAGTCAGAGACTTTGACAGCACAATTCGTAAATTGAAGCCGGCAAATTGCAGTTTATTAAATCAAATTTGAGGTTCAATTAGTTAGGTTCAAAGTTAGTGAATACTGACAAGCTCCAAGACACACAAGTCAAAACAATAAGCAAGACACAAAGGACAAGCTAGCGGCTTTGATTAGCCTCCCAACTAACTGATGTGCAATATGTTGTCGTCCATTGAATAAACAAAACAATGCCTGCATCAATAATAGACGCTAACAAAAGCACAAGCAAAAGACGGCACAACAATTTTCAAATAAATATTAAATAACAAGTTTAAAATTGATTAGGCAAAATTGTTGCCTTTGAAAATTCAATTGCCTACCTCAAGGCGCAAATGAACAACAACTGCGGCTGCATAGCTATTAAGGTTTCTATATACGTGTATACAGAACAGCATGCTTAAGACTTTATAGAAAGTTGCCAATTTCCAGTTTGCAGTTGCCAGTTGCAAGTTGCCAGTTGCCAGTTGCCAGTTGCCAGTTTCTGTGTCTGTTTCTGTTTCAGTTGCTGCACGGCAAATTGAGCTGAACGAGGCAAAAGGCACTCGTGCTTTTGTTGGACAGTGTTGGCTGTGCCATTTAAACACAAATTGAACTCAAGTTTCGCAATGTTGTGCTTTAATTATGCAAATGCCTTGCCAATTTGCACAGACACGTACTCACGCCGCCCTCCTTCTTCCCCCTCCCTTTTTCTTTGTCAGTTGCGCCCGTGTGCCGCGTCGGACAGCGCACCACTTACAGTTCGGGCCGCCATGAGACCGTTAAAGTTGCATGCGAAATCGATGCGAATCCCGCGGAGGCAACATACGTCTGGAAATTCAATGCAACGCAAGGCGAGTCAGTTGATATACCCGCCTCGCTGGTCGCCGTCGACCGTGGTCGCAGCGTCGCCCACTACACGCCCATGACGGAGAATGTAAGTACCCCCGCCTGATTCTCACAACAGGATCATATAAATCAGTCCGTGGGGTCCTCAAATGGGCGCCACATAATTTTCCAAATGAGTTGCGGTTTTGAATTTGCAATTAAGGGCGAAAGAGTGTGCCGCCAACGCCGCACTGCGTGCATAAATTAAGACAACGAAATACCATTGCATTGTCACTCATGCCAGCCAGCCCCCCTCACCCCTCCCCCTCCATCACTCACCACACTTCCCCTCTTGCATTCACAGGACTATGGAACGCTGCAGTGCTGGGCCAGCAACGAAATTGGGGAACAAAGCGAGCCCTGCGTGTACACAATAGCGCCCGCAGGTGAGTACCGACCAGAACATACAGGAAGGGAGCCAACTGACATGCCTGGGCCACCTGCCAGTGGCCCACGTGTTTGTCCCTTTGGTCCCATTTCCGGACAGCGTTTAGGAAAGTGAAGCGCTCGGAGTTGTGAAGTTTATGCGGCTGCTTCGCCCGTTTTGTTAGCAACATCAAATGAGCATTTGTTAATTATTACGAGACCATTCGAGTTTTGATTAAATTTTGCACTATATAAAGGTCAAGGTCTGAAAGAATGGATTAGAAGTACATTAATTTAAAGCCAAATATTTATTGACAACATTGATGGAGACAAGGCAGTATAATCGAATCTTTAGTTCCTCAGAAAACTTAATTTAACTTAAATTCACAAAAAAATAAAAAAAAGGATAATACTTTTATGATGAAATCTTAGGACCTTTCTCAGAAATTAAGCTTTTGGAAAAGAGTTGATTTGACATTGAATCAGTCGTTTATATCGTAAGGAAAAAGACTGAAAAGAAAATGATATAATTTGCTACTCTGTAAGTGTTGAAAATTTGAGGTCGAATTTGTGTCCAGTGAGCATACTTACTTTATTGGCTTACTGTATATAATTATAATGCAAATCTTTTTATATTAACACTAATATCACAAAAAAGGAACTTTTAAATTCCTATAACTACTGTGCAATTCTCAAATTAAAAAGCTTAAATCTTGTCAAAAACTACTTTCAACTCTCCTTCCGATAGCGCTTGCAACAGATTTGGCTTTGCAGCAGGGTATTCAGATCTTCGTAGTTGAGCTTCCATCTCTCGTCTCTCTTTGCATCTGTGGTTTTGTTTATGTTTAGTTTGAGTCGCAGGTCGCTCACTGTGCAGATTTGCAGATGACTTTGCCACTTGCGTGGATGTTTGCTGGATGTTGTTGTTGATTTTGAGTCAGATTTTATGTAGTATAGTCTAGAGTAGAGCAACTGCAGCTGCAGCTGCCATTGCACATCAGTCACGGGACACGTACAACTTTGGCAATTTGTTGCTTGACTGCTGAGCAACGATGGCAGAAACTAAGCTGAATAACAATACAAAAAAATGAATTTTGTGCTTGAACAGGCGAACCGGATCCACTGGTGAACTGCACGCTGCTCAATCAGACATCGTCGGGCTTCCAAATCGAGTGCATCGAGGGCTTCGACGGGGGCCTGCAGCAGGACTTTATCATGGAAGTTTATGTGAATGGAACGACGCGCTTTCCAAAAATTTACAAATCAAAGTGAGTAGACGGCAATCTGAATCACACGCCGTGTGACTTTCGCATTACACAACAAGGCTCAGCGAGGCGTGGCAAACGGACACACAGCTCTGTCGCAATCCTCAAGCCTGCTGTGCTGGGCCGTATTTCTCTTGCAATGCTCATTTATCGTTCTCGTTCTTTTTTTGTGGTTTTTGCTGGGGACATTCAAATATCGATTGGGACTCGGACGACAGGCGGCCGTACTTTGAGGTGAGCGGTCTGGTGCCCGGCATGGGCTACAATGTCTTCCTCATAGCGCACAACAGCAAGGGGCGCAGCAATGCGACCATATTGCAGGTCTACACACTGAAGGATCCCGAGAAGCAAACGGGTGAGTTGTCAGCCGGGGCATCGCAAAGAGCCCAAATGGACTGCGGGTGCGTGTGAAGAGGCAAATCGGTTTGCAATTTCATGCATGTCCTGGTATCTCCTGGACGTTGCCTACAAATTAATTGGCGCTGGTTTTGCTCCATGGAATGCAGTTACAGTTACTCATGACTCCCTGAACCTGACGGTTGGATTTGTCTTTTAATTTGCTTTAAGTTCTTTGCTTTCTCTAACATTTCTTTCTTACGCTTTGGTTGCATGCTTTCAGTTAAAATAACATTTACCAAGACCTATCTAAAGCCTGCTTATGGCAAAGCAGCAACAACCACAACAACAACCACTACCAGTGCATCAAATCCAACAACAAGTGACTGTGTTTGCGACGAGGATGAGTTTATGGGCGTGGGCAAAGGGGCGTACGATGAAGGTAGTGGCTACTTTGAGCTTAAGATTTTCATTTAACCCTTTAAGCCATGCTTGCAATAAAATTTCACAAAAAGTTTTCAGTTTTTTACAAGCATCTGTTTTGTGCTTTTTATTTACAAATTAATAACATTCACTATAATTTCTAATTTTCAAACATTTTTTTAAAGTTATATTTTCGTTATTTAAAATATATAAACACATTTTAATTTTTGGTTATTCTTCATTTCATAGTATTTATAAAAAAAATACATTTTTGGTTTTATTGATTTAAAAATTTTGTTTTTGACTCGCATTTATTAAGATCCTATTCACATAAAGTTTTAGAGAGTTTCTTGTGTATAAACAATATATTTATTACATAATTTTGCTATTATTATATTTATGGTTTTTTTTAATTTTTGCAATATTCTTTACTAAAATATTTTATTTTGTTAAATTTTGTATGCAATATTTTATTAACATTTAATTTGATTTTTCTTTGTTGTATAACATTTGATTTCCCCAATTTTATTTCAATAAATTTCTATGTATTTATTTCCATCCTATGTTTATTGTGTTTTTCAATTTATTCACTTACTTTGCATACGATTAGAATAATTTTCTCTTTAAATTTGCCTAACGAAGACCGCACAATAAATCCGGACGAATTTTCGAACAACTGTTTCAGACTTTAGCTTGGGCTACTAAAAATGCTCAACATGCCGCCGGCGGCTGAGACAAAAATTAGCAGCCTTAACACTGAGCGGCTTACAGCGGACCACACACGTACTGGACACGCACACAACCACGTGAGCCACCAACACACATGCAGCTCATTAAAGCGGCTCTAAATTCCAAGCACGTGCAGCAGGAACTGGGACCGACAGCGAAAACAACAACAATAAGGACGGAAGCAGGGGCAGGGACAGGACAGCAAGAGGGAGGGGCAGAGGGGCAGAGGGGAAAAGGGACCGGGACCGACAACGGAACGTAGTTAGCAGCTCATAAAACAAAGCAAAGAAGAAAGAAGAAGGCGGAGAGAGAGTGTAAAAAATATGGGAAAATAAAGACAGGCAGAAAAATATGCAATGCATTCTCGTAAAATTATTGTAGCACGCGCTTACCCGGCGAATTTTCTCTTTTCTCCATTTTTCTTGTAACGCCCACCCACCCGCTCCCGCTTTCCCACTCGTCTCACGCAGACCTATCGCTGGCCTATGCGCCCGTCATCGAGGACATCCGGCCATTCCTCGGCATTCTGGCCGGCATTGTGGGCAGCATATTCCTGGTGGCACTCATCATAGTCGTCGTGGTGCGTGTGCGCGGCTCGTCGGGACGCGATCGCAATAATTACTCGCATCCGGGCAGCGGGAGCAGCGGCAACGCCAACGGCAACGGCAACCTCGGCATCCTCGGCAGCAACAACAATGGCAGCCTGGGCATCGGCACACTGGCTCACAATGGGGGCCAATCAGTGCAGGATATGCATCGCATTGGCCGGGAGACGTGTCACGTGACGAGCAGCCTGGACAGCATCGATAAGAATCCGGACATAATACCACAAGGTGAGCCATCCCATTATGTTAGGCCGCTGCCCCTGACATTAGGATGTGGCTCGCTGACTCTCCGACTCTCTGGTTCCCAAGTAACTGCTGTCCGCTATTCTGCAGATGGACATGATGTGGACGATGAGTGGACAACAAAGGGACACAGTCGTGCCTACGCCACAGCCGCTCTGGCCGAGCAGAATGCCGTGATTACCTCCAGCACATACGATCACATTATGCCCACCTACGCCGTAGTCGATAAGAAGTCTGGGCCCCCCACGGCCCATGGCCAGTATATTCAATATAATACGCTTATACCCGTTAGCAAAATGGGCGCTTATGCCAATCAACAGCAGCACCAACACCAACAACACCAACAACACCAGCACCAGCACCAACAGCAGCAGCAGCAGCAACAGAAGGTGAGTTATGCCCGGCTGAGCCCTAATCCGCACTTAGCAGGCAGTCAAACATTTAACCTTTTACAATATGGCCGCGTTGGCAGCCATCTTAATTTATAGCCAGGACAGGTGGCCAACTGCTGGCTACAGATGGTCACCTGCTTGCCAAGTGCACGGCCTTACACGAGCTCTTCTGCACTGTAGAGCGCCAACATGTTGCTGTTTTTGTGCGCATATTTTGGGTTAAGTGGTTTTTATGGCCAGCAAACAGTTCATTATTTAAGCCGCAATTGATGGGCGCTTTGCTGCTGCACGTTTGTTCAGCTCAGCCGGACAAACAGATGAGAGTCACTCGGACAGCCAGCAAACAGTTACAGGTTTTCCTTAAGCTGTCAATAAACTGCGGATAGAAAGAAAGCATTTGAATATTATATTTTCACTCCATCTGCCAAACTGGGTGTGAGCCGAACTGGTTCGAGCCTGGAAGCTTCCATATTTTTAACTTTTTTTCAAAGTAGTTTGGTTTAAAAACTTGAACTTGAAAAATATTTTTTTTTTTCGATTTTTATTCATTTATGCGTGCTACGTACATAAATAAAATGCAAACATGGACACAAAAATTTACATATATGTATATCTGTACTTGAGTCGCCATTAATGTTCAATATAGTCAAAAATAGACTAAAAGTATATGTGTGTATGTTTGCTATAATAAACGAATAGAAAATAATTGGCAAATCTGATACTCGTAAACACGCACATATTGTGTACGCACTACATATGTATGTACATACATCTACTGATACATACATACATAGGCAAGTTGTAGCACGCGCCTAACGTATTCTTCGTTGGCGCCATTTTGCGATGCGAGTGTCGCTTCTTATAATTTCGAGCTTACGCAGAAGTAGGAGTAGAGCATGTTTTGTCTAAAAATTATAAAAGATAAAATGAGACCAACGATATTTTTTGGGGTTTGCAGCACTGACATTAACATAAGTTTTTAGTTAATTTAATTATTTTTAATATTTTATATTATTGAATTGGTTGACACCTAACTCAAAAACCTTCAAGTTATTCACATATATTTATATTTTGAGATTTTACAGGTTAGCTTCAAATGCATACGTCCCTTAAAGACACATCCAGCTTACAATGCTTAAAATTAAAAGAATATGTCTTTTAATTAAATTAATTTCATTTCTACCTTCAATTATGGCCATCTATTCAGCCAACCAGTTGGCTAAAATAATCGCACATAATTTAAAAATCGACAACCCAAATTCCCACTAAATCTGTGGCCTCCTCTAAGCAATTTCGTGGGAAACACCTACAACAAGAACATATATTTTATCGTTTGGGCAAAATGCAAGCGAAAATCCGCCCAAAACACTCGGAGGACAAAATCGGTGAAGGTCGCGCAGATAAATAGAAAACAACGAGGAGGAGGCGTGGCAGAGCAGTAGCACCAGGAACGGTGGCTGCAGCAAAACCAACATAATTTGAAAATCATTTAAGTTGAAATTTTCTGTGTGTGTGTGTGTGTTTGTGTATGCCACGCCCACTAGCAACAACAAGGACAAGCAGCAAAACGCCCAGTGAGCAGCAGCCGCAGCAGCTGTAGCAATATAAATTTCCCATTTGCGAATTTAATAAAAATAAGTTGCAGGCGGACTAGCGTCCAGACGAGCAGAAACAGCTCCAAGGAGCAAAGCCGGCAAGGATGCGCGCATTTTCTGTCTAACTGTATGGGTGTGTGCGTGTGTGTGTGTTTATATATATGTTTGTATAGATGTTGTTGCTTTTGTTGTTGTTAGCCTGCAAACTCAAAATGCAATAAACGGCAAGTGTGCGCTGTGCTCGACTCGGGGCTGCTGACGCTAACTGGAAGTGGTTGCCGGGGGGGTGGCTTGGAGGGGGGAGGGAGCAGTTGGGGCCACAGCCAGACACATTACAAACAGGCGTTGCATGTGAGCATTTTGTAGTGGCAGTGGGCGTGGCAACGCCTACAACAGCAGCAACACAAAAAACCAAAGCAGCTTTTTAAGACATTTCCACAAAAATGTGTGAGGTGTGAACAGTATAGCTCAGAATTGATTGCTAACTATTTTGAACAGATTTCGATGAACAAGTCTAGTTTTCACAGTAAAACACATTGCTCATTTGTAATTAGTAATTGAAACCAGCATTCGGAAATATATATAAATATATAAAAAAAATAAATGAATCACAATTATAATTTATCAACATCCACATTTGCAATGTCTTCTAGGACAGACTAAGTCTAACCAACTTAGACATTTTGCATGAATACATTGAAAATAATAAGCAAAGTTACTCATATACCTCAGATATACATTAGCTAGGACTATTTTAAGGCGGACTTTTGGTTGAAAATGTTGAGAATCCTTAGCTATTATCGATAATATAAGTTATAAACAAGAGGGAATCTCTCACCAATCCCGAACAGAGGTCAATTAGAAAAGTGTTGGAATGAACCTGTTTAATTAAATTAAAATCCATTTTGGAATATGGGGAATATGGGAATATGGGGATTCACACCTGCAGCTTAAATTGTGCTCTGCTCCTGCTAAGTCTCAGCCTGGCCAACTGTACACTAGACAATTAAGTAACTGGCGGTCAAACAGAAAGTGATTGACTCAACATATTCAAACGTGCATTTCTCCTTAACTATCTCCCTCTCTCTCTCTATCTCTGTTAGACTGAGCTCAGCTATAGCGAACTGGCTGCCCCTCTGGTGGGCAACGCCGTTGGCGTCGGCAGCGTCCAGCGCTTGACGCCCTATTGCAGCGCCACCTTGGGACGTCCGAGGCAGACGGACCTGAAGCGAGCCGAGCCGAACATCTACTCGCAGGTAAATGTTATGATGGATGATGAAATTTTGGCGGACTTGCAGGCGGCCACGGTGTCGGGCAGCAGTTACGTGGCTGGCGCTGTGGTCGATAATGTGGGCGGGGC
This sequence comes from Drosophila colorata, assembly GCA_035041545.1. Lineage (NCBI taxonomy): Eukaryota > Metazoa > Arthropoda > Insecta > Diptera > Drosophilidae > Drosophila > Drosophila colorata. The sequence goes on from JAWNLD010000233.1 coordinate 2,323,671, forward strand.
TGGCGGTCTGTACATGCAGGGCTATGCGACGCGTGTCTAGAGCGCAGCTTTTACTATCGTAGTGCTGTTTAGTTGAATGCTTTGTTAATTTCATTTTTCGTTTGTATTTTTCTTTAATAAAATTGAAGATCTTTTTTGTTATTGCATTTACGTGATGTGTTGCGCTTTATTTATTGCTGCCTCCGCTTGCCACACAAAACTCATTACAAGCTGGCCCAAGATTTTTAATTACTTTTCAAGGGCTGGGGCAGAATCAATTAGGGGAATCTAGTAGCACCCCTAGTGCCAGCAACAGCTGGAAAATCCATGAACTGACAGCTGGCACCAAAAAGTATGCAATGCATTGCACACAAATATTTGTCTTATCTTGGCAAAAATTGTGCTCAAAGTTACGTATACGCAGGGTAACACGTACAGCAGAATTGAAGACAATTTGATGCAGCTGCAATATGATTTGATATACGTATGTGTGTGCGTATGTAGAACTAAATCAAGCCTTTGCTGCACTTCACACTGAATATGCACTTGTCACCCAACAGGATGTATACGTAATGCGAATGCCAGCCGACCAGAGCTCGCAGATATATTCGGTTCGGGCTTATTGAAGTCTAAATACTCTTACACAGAAAATAAAAAAATTACATCATAAAGTGTTCGAAAATATTAGGTGAAAGATACATTTAATATCTTTATTAAAATCCTGAAATGTAAAATCAAAGTAAAAAAAAGTGCAGTAAAATTATATCTCTTCAAAAGACTTATACACATTTTTCAGAAACTATTTTAGTTTCCGAAATTAAAACATGAATTTAATTTAAAAGAGAAACACGAATTTTTTTTTATATTTCAATGTTATTTTTTTAATAATTTTAACAGTAAACAAACTATTTGCAAAAACTGAAACTATTTTTGTAGAAAACAGAAATTACAACTTAACTTACCTTGGGCTTGTTGGTTTCGATTCTAGTTTGCCATGTGGTCAGGCCGAGGTAGACAAGCTTATAGTCCGATTCTGCTGGCCATTGAATGGTGCCTGTTCATGTTGGGACTTTTGTCTATGGCCTGCTTTGATTTCAACAATTATTGTAATGACTTGAGTTATGCTCATGTTGTGTGCTGTGGCATTTGTAGTTGTGAATGAATGTATTCAGGACTCCACACCAGAGCAAGCTGCTCTTAAAATGCACTTAAGCTGGACTGTGTGTGTGTCCATAGAACATTTTTAGTGTGCACACAGCAAGCAACTTTTATGGGTGAACAAAACAACAAACAAAACAACAACTACATTGAATGGCAGCAGCAAGGGAGCAGTTGGGGCCAAACCATTCACCTAATGACATTGTATGGCTTTATTGTCATTTATCGAAAAGTTGTACACGACACAGTTCTCTGACCAGCAGGCAAAATGTTTGCCGTCGATTTTAGCTCTCTGTTTTATTTTTATGGCAATTATTTTAATTCGATTATATATGTATGTAGTTGTAGAGCTTCAACTTCAGCTGCTGCAGTTGTTGTTGCTGATGTTGTTTGTTTTAAAAGTTTGCAAACTGCGCTTTGTGGCAGAGTTTTTAAAATGGGTGCTCGGGCCATTGGGGTATTAACTGGTTGGGGGGAACGGTGACATCAACAAATAATTTAATCAGCTTTGACTTTCATATTGAACAAAAGAATATTTATAACAGCAAAGTTACATTTTAATGCTTTCGTTGTGTAAGTTTACGAGCAATGCATTTAGAAACACAAACTTTTACCACTAGTTTGATAAATAAAAAGTTCGCATACTGTTGTTTTCAGGTGATATTTAAGTTGACCTAAGATAGAAGTCCAGCTTACCAAACACACAAAAAGCAAATTCAAATATTTTTGCTATCTTTCATTTTATTTATTCGGAAATGAAATTATAAATTTCATAAAACAGCCTCATTTGGTGAGCTATCTTAATAAATATGGCTTCAAATAATGTTTTTCCCTCGCTTTTTATCCACAGAAATGTCTGTCTTTTATTTAGGCTAGGCCTACTTTGACTGCGAACTTTGAATTTATTTTATGTTGGAAATTAATTTCATTAAAAGCACGTTGAGAGCATTAAAACAACAACATCAATTTTGGCCACACACACATTCACACGTGGATAATCTTAAATATACCACGCTCAAACATTTGGGCAACTTAAACACACACAAACACAAACACACATACACCCACCGTTTCGCACATCTTCCCCTGGCGGGCAATTATTGTAGCCAGTAAATGGGAGCCAAACGCGTTCTGGCTAAATAAACGCCAGGCGCAGCAATTGTAACTAGAAACAACAATAACAAATACCAACATCAACAACAATCACAACAGCAAAAACATAAGAGCCCACCGCGGTGTTGCACGTGGCACGGGGCAGCCACACATGCGTATACAAAGTACAGCCAGGTGCCCGTCCTATGTGCATATATGAAGCTCACGCATACATATATTAATCTGAGTGTGTAAGTCAACAAAACGAGAGTTGCTCAATTTAGTTGCAAAATTATCACTTGTACTTTAATGATAGATACAATTCGCTAAAAACAAAATTTAAAATTCGCTAAAAAAAAAATTTTAAATTTATCCAATTCTCTTAATCCCGAAATACTCCAGCTTACTGGTACCCAAAATTACTTATTGCGATTCGCCGTTTTGTTTTAAATTTTTTTCACTTGTAACTTTTTACCTAGGTACTTAAGTACAAAAGTGCCAAGGTCGGCTATTACCTTAAACAGCTCTTAAAAATACATTTCAAACAAAATATAGAACGTAGAAATTTAGCGTTTTTCCGCCAAAATATCGGTTTTTTATCCAAAAGTCGCAGAACAAAAGTTTCTTGGTTCATAATAGGGAATAAGTCCACAAAGTTTCAGAAAGTTACCTCAAGAACAAGATTTGATTTTATTTTCGGAAGGACACAAAATATTTAATTTCTTAATAATTTTTGAAAGAGTTATCGGATTGGAATGAAGAGTGTACCATTTGAAGCGAATTACAATAACTGTTTATTTAAAAAATACATATTTCTATTGACAACAACTGTTGTTGTAATATACTATATACTCTTGCTGCAATCCATCTATTTGACTACAAAACTCATGGATTCGCGCTAAAATTGTTGCATATAAATCATAACATTGTCCACCCTTCCTCTCTCTATCTTTTTCCCACTCTTTCTGTCTCCCTGTCCCTCTGCTCTCCTTTGCTCTTTCACACGCGCACGTTTAGATCGACCTGGCACACCATCCCATGTACTCGACGAGTCCCATGTTCGGCACGAACAGCACCATCACGGGTGTCACCATGTCGCATCCATCACAATTGGCCACCTTTTCGCCCACGCCACCGCCGCCCATCTTTGCGCACAGCATGGTCACCACGGGAGATGGGCTGCTGCAGCCGGTGACGTGCATGGGTCTGGTGGCCACATCCTCGGCAGCGGCGCCCGGCAATGGGCCCGTCGTTCAACAGCAGGCAACGGCCACGGGCGCTGGCGGAAACGGAAGCATCGTTGGCGTTGGCGTCGGCGTCGGCGTTGGCATGAGCCTCTATGGTAGCGAAGTGGTAAGTGTCTGTTTGATGTACTTCTAGTCTCAGCTGGGCAGCTATTGCCGACTCCTGGCTGCTGGCTGCTCGCTGCTGGCTGCTTGTTGATAGCAGCCAGTCAGGGAAAGTCGCTTAATGTCCAAAACGCTGAAAGCATCAATATGCAAAGTGGGTTTTTGGGGGTTGCAAACATTTATCTTGGGCACGCCCTGCGCCATGCCCGAAAATCTTTTGTTCCTTTTCATAAATTGGAGCCACTGGGGCAGAAAATGGATTTTTGCGGTTGGTCTGATAACTGCTCAAGGGATTGCTGAGTAATATGCGCCATGTGCCGCCTACCCAACCTGAAAACTTACGAACAAAAAAAAAAAACAAAAGACAGAAAACACAAAAAAAAAAAAACAAAGCAACCACAACAACAACAACCATGATAACTAAGTGGAGGGTTTTCTAATTAGGCTACAAAGTTGTTATTTCTATTCGGTAAAGTATGTATTCATAGGCATATAAAACCAATATTGGTTGATGTATTTTATTTTTACATGCATGTACTCATAAGTGAATATAATATACCTATCACTAGACTTTTGTGAGTCATAAATCTTAAATCTTGGGGAAATATATTGTATCATATTCAAAGCTTCTGGTCCTTTTAAAGTTCTTCTCATATGACTTCTGTAGAAAACTAGTTTATTCCAGTAGAACAAGTTATTTCGTATGCCAAGTTTCAACTTGACAACTGCAACTTTTTAAGGACCACTTGATCCTTGACAGTTTAAATTTTAAAACCAAATTTAACGGCTAAAGTTCAAAGCGGTAAATGACCTCAGAGTGTGCACAAAAATGACAGCCGCAGTAGAAAACAAAAAAACTAAATAATAAGAGGAGTCGCCGTTTGTTATGTTGCTCGCTCTCGCTCCTAGCCTCTCTCTCTTCTCTTTTCGCTGTCTCTGTCACGCTCATGGTTTCTGCCATTTGCTCTATAAATATGCCATTATATGTACACTTGGCGACGCGCATTGCGTTCGTCCTGGCGACTGCTGCAGGCGCAGGCATTGCCGCCATTGCATTGTCCTGGCTCCTTACTGAATTTCGCATTACACGAACTTGGTATGTCTGTCTCTGTCCTTCATATACAGCAGCGTTAAATTTTTTCCAACAGTTTCACGCCAAAGGACACTGCGGTGTGGCAACTTTTGACTCTAATGATTGCAATTATTATGGCCCACAAAAAAGGACCAACAGCAGCAACGGAATTTACAATGTACTTTTTTTTCTGCCATTGCCTTTTCTTCAACGCTGAGTGAGTTGTTGTTTTCTGTATGTGTGTGTCCCGAGAGCTTTTGAAAAATGCAAGCCAAAAGGCAGCGAGGCGCGCAAAAGCCAACCAAAAACACAGGACCAAAACCAGGACAACGAGGACAAGGGTTCGGGACCGGGATCTGAATGTGACTGTTGCGGTGCTGCCTGGGGAGCTGGCGACCAACAAATGGTTAGATTCGGAGCAGGAGTTAGAGTAAACTGAACGAACCCAAATAACACGCATACGCCCAGTTAGTCCGGTTTGCCACTGGTTTCTGCCAGTGCGCAAGCGATGCGACGCATGCGGGGAATGTGAATTTGAAATAGCTGCGGGTACTCAAATAATGCGCGCCTCGTTAATTTTAAAGCAGCGCTCTTTACGTTTATTCATGTTTTCGGCCACGGCCCACGCCACTTTGCTATCTGTTATTTCTGTTTTTGTTTCCCTTTTTATTGCTTTCCACTTGTCATTGTGTCTGGATACTCTATGGATTAGTCATTTTTATACACTAAATAATAAAGCCCTTATAAAAAGTATCGCATACTCTAAGAATATACAATATAATGGATATTATATTCGCCTGATTAAGTTTAGGGCTCATCAAATATAATACGATTATTAATAGCACTCTCACCGTCCACTCATTCTTTTAGCAGGCCAAGCCACAACTTTTAAAGACCGTGCCCGAGGAGCTGCATCATCAGCTAAATGGCGAAGAGGTGCTCATCAGCCAGGATCGCAATCATGGCACGGGAACGCGCTTTTGACGTTAAATGAAAGCCAAGCAGCAGATGATCTAAGCCAGAAACAAATCAAATCAAAAACTGAAGATGAGCCGGGGGCAAGTGTGTCGGGAGAACTTAGTAAAAATTGACTATAAGTTATGTGATGTGCGCGGAATGAATTTAAATCCATAATCAAACTGCCGCCAAAGCATTTAGGGGTGGGGGAAGATTGAATACTTGAATGAGCGAATGGGTAGCACTTTTTAAAGCAGCAAACAAGAAAATGCGCCAAATAATGTAATATAAAATTATAACAATAAACTATGCGTGTAAAATGTTGAGGAACTGCGAAGAAAACGCCGAACTCAAAGAAGACAACACAGAGAAAACTAACAAAATAAATTCCATTAAGTATAAGCGCCCGTGTAAAAATCGAATATTAACACTTAGAGCTCGATATAATATTGAATCTATTATAATTCACTTAGATGTACGATGTGAACACTGAATTGTTAATATATTTTTAAACAACAGCTTTAAGCGCCAGAATCTAGACAACTTTTAGCTAAGTGAAACAAATTCATGATTGTTGTTAATTTACGTTGACGGGTAAGAAAACCCCCTAGAGACATTAAGATTTAGCTTGTTCTTAAGACATAAATACAATTTATTACACACATACATACATATAAATCAAATTCATCTAGTCCTAAGGCCCATTTAGCATAGCAGGAAATGTAATTAAAGACAATTTGTTTACATACTCGTCTAATGTCAAACAAACGGTATAAAGAATTTAAAAGCAAGCTATATTAAGTAACTTAATAATAAATGGTTAACTTAACAGAAAATAATTCAATTTAGCAACGCAACGTTTGCATTTTATACGTAAAAAGAAATGAAAGAAAAACCAATCTTGGTGGCAAAAATGGAAAATTTACATTTAAAAACGAAAACAAAACTCAACTCTAACTCATAAATAAATACTAACAATAAATGGGAAATAATTAATTAATTAATTTAATTTTAAGCAACTGCATGTAAAATATTTAACTGAAGTAAAAAACACTCGAAGAAAATGTATTTAGAATTAAGTTAAAATTTATGAAATAAAAATAGTTATTAAATTTAATATATAATAAAATGTATTATTAAAAAAAAAGGTATTGGAATTTTATTTATGTTTGCCAGGTATGTTTTTATCCAACTCTCTTCTGGGGTCGTTGACCAGCAGCAGGAGCACTCACGGCAGCAGCCGATGGCAAACATTTCGAGGAAGCATCAGCAAAATGCAGCAATTTGATGAAGCCAAACATTTTGCTAACTGTAGGCGGCGGCAGCAGCGGCCCAGTGGGCGTGGCTGTGACCCATATGCATTGGGTGTGTCGTGTGTTTGGCGTGTGCCTTGTAGCAAACGCCAAATATTGACAGGGCGCGTGTACAAACACACGGAAACGGAAGTCAAGCTGAGCGACACGACCACAACGGCAACAACTACAACAATGATCACAAGTACAAGTACAACGACAACGAGAACGTTGTCGATACATCGTTCAAAAATTGTCAGCCATGTAAATTTTGTATGCGAAAGCACTTAACACCATTTTCGCTTAAGCAGTGCAAACAGACAGGGACTCAACTAAACAGAGGGATAATGATAGTGCCAGGCAGCCAGGCAGCCAGGCTGGCAGGTGGACAAGCGGGCCGAGTCTCCCAGTTGAGGCTGGGCCAGATCATAGACAGCATTTATGACTGGGCCTACATGGAAAGCAAATTATGCAAATTTTGACCGCAGCGTCGATGACTTGTAAATTTTGGCGGCATAGCTCGGTTGAAGCCTATGTAGATTTGAAGATATGCCAAAAGGTAAGCATAACACCGAATTCATAATCACACACAAACACACACAGTCAGAGACAGGATAGATGCAAATATTTGGCACGCTACGAATACCTGCACTTACGCCTCAAGGAGCAGCAGGTAACAACATTAAATTAATTTTGGCCACATGTCAAAAGGCAAACCACAGAGAGCAAAGACCACCCATAGACATAGACACAGAATGTAACACGCCAAATGGAAATCAATTAATCAAAACTCGCTACATAAATTATAAATTAAAAGGCTGTTGATGCTGCTTCTGCTTGCTAATGTTGTTGTTATTGTTATAATTGTTGTCTGGCAGCCGCCTCAGGGGTCATCAATCATGCGGCAATTAAACAGCGAAATGTTGACCGAGTATATACGATTTTTATTTATTTATTTATATATATATATTTTAGCAAGCGGACCTCGAAACGAGCATAACGATACACAGATAGAATTACAATTGTTTTCTAAGTCATAAATAAATATTTTAAATGAATGGCAATACTATTTTTATTGGCTTTTATGACCCAGCTACACATACACACAAACATTAGGTGCAATCATATATTTCTTCTTCCTCATAGGGGATTCAATTCTTTATACCGTCAGTTATCAGGTTATTTGCAATGACTGTATTAAACCTCTTCACCAATTTTAATTTTCATGAGAGAAGTATAATTAAACTGACTAAAAATAATTGAAAATGTTTAGCCTGGACTAAATAAGAAATTCTTTATGAAAACAATATGTTTATTGGGTACTTTCCTACATATTCTTGATTCCCCAGCATTCATTACAAATAAAATATTTTAATGACCCCAGTTGATTGTGGTATTCTCTGTTAAACTAAAGTATATATTTAAATATATAAAATTAACTAAATAATTTTGACTTGAAAATTGTAAAGCAATCGAAAAATAAAATTTAAAAACGTTTATAATGGAGAAGCAAATTCGATTCACAACAAAATGTTTTTTTTTTTCTAGTCTTCGATATGTATGTGAATACTATTTAAGAATCTAATTATAAAGTATTGTATTGTTTAAATCATAATCATCCTTATTTTTTATAATATGTGGTTAAAATATGTCTTTTTCCTGACAGCAAAGTAATAGTTTTAATCATTTCAAGTATTAGGCTAGCAGGGTGTAAGTTTTTTGACAAAATAACTATTTCTTAACAATTGGGCTCTATAATAGGCTCTCTAATATACTAGCGATTTTGGATTAGCAAACCTCTTGGAAATCATTTCAAGCTTAAACTCAAGCCCCTATTTTTGGAAAAAGAGCTCCGCCCTTCATTACTAAACAGCGGCAAAATTTATGTCACATATCTAAAAAATAACTTAAAAACATCTACCAACAAAGTAAAGATCCCTTATTTATACCAATTTTTTTTTCATTGTTAGATGTTGAGCTGATTATCTTTTTTAGTCCACACGATTTGCTGTCGAAGAAAACTAAAAGCAACCATAAAACGCATGGCCAAACTAGTATGTTTTCAACCACAATACTTTACTAATTTTTAATGATTACAGGGTATCACCAAAAACGAGCACAGACGTTGCAAATAAAATGCAGTCTCCAACGCTCAGAAGATACGACTTCCATACCCGCCGCATACAAAGCTTAGCCAGTTTTGCACTTAGCTCAACCGGCACTTGCATTGGACGAGTGCATTTACGATTTTGGCAGGCACCGTTCGGAGTTGCATCTCGGCACTTGAATTTTATTAGCCAAATCAAGAGTGTTCACGGTGAAAGAAAGTGTATGGGTCTGTCTGTCTCTCTCATCAGCCAGTATCCCTGTCCTGCTCTAGCTGTATGCAACGATGATAAATGGCAAACAGAGTTCGTTTGCAATTTGTAATTGTTAGAGCATTGGCAAAGTTTTCATGTATTTATGCAACATTTGCTTTTAATTGATTGTTAAAAATGACAAACGACTTTCGTTCTTGCGCGCAGTCCGTGTGATTTATGCGAGCTCGACGCTCGAGCTAATAAAACGGCTTCAAAGTGTGCGCAAATTAAATAAACGCCATGCAATTAAGCGCATTTTTTGGCGCTCGCACACTTAAGCCGCCATTAATGCGACTCCGTCGCGTTCCTGTCCGTCTGCCTGCCTGCCTGTCCATCTGTCAGCCATTTTGTGCAGTGGAGTGCACTGCAGCTGCCTGATTTATAAGCCGACACTTACAACAGAAACGACAACGACCACGACGTGCGACCAGTGCGAGCTGACCACTGAAATTTTCTTACCACTGATTTATTTACATTTAAGCAATTTCATCGCCGCGGCCTCGGGAGCATCACCCGGAAATGCACAGCATTGCAAGCGGAAATTGGCAAGCAGTTCAGCGAAAGGGTGCAGCACACCGCCTTCCCTCCGTCTGCCTCCACCAGAGAAGATTAATGCCGTCGCTTTTATTGTTCGGCCAGTTTGGTCACTCGCTGGCCGTTTTGTACAATTTATTGTAAATAAAAATGACAGCACCACGAAAAACAAGTAAGATGGCTTTAGTCCCCGACTAGGAGATACCCTGAACCCAGCGGCGAGCTGTCATTACATATATTTAAAGCTCTTTTTCATTCAAGCACACATTCACACAGTCACGCATACACACACACACAAACGCACACAGCAAGTTGAGCACTTTACACATCGGCTGCGCTTGGCCCCACTATGGAAAAGTGAATTCTTCAATAACTTCTAAACTAAGAGTATGATCATTATGAAATTGTTGGTGCTTAATAAGAGCATCCAAATCTATATACAAACCAAAGCGCCAGTCCATATTAAATTTGGTAGCTCTAGGTTTTATAGTTCTGAGATATGCTCAAAAAACCGGATCAAAAAAACCTATAAATATCGATAATAAGATCATTTTAAATAGCCTTAACCTGCCTGTGGTATACACGAACTACGAAATAAGCTTAAAAAATAAGAGGTCATTGTAGACTTTTATCGATTTTAGGAAAACGTTGTGGGTTATCGATCATTTGAAATAAACTAGATCTGCGCGTGCCTAGGACGAGTTTATAGCCGAAAAGTTGTCTCTAGCTCTTATAATTTCCGAGATCGACGCGATCATAGATCGAATCGACTGTTGATCCTGATCAAGAATATATATACTTTATGGGGTCGGAGATGCTTCCTTCTGCCTGTTACATACATTTGCACAAAACCATTATACCCTTTTTACCCATTTTCAATAGGTTCAGGGTATAAAAAGCAAAGTGAAACGAGAACTACCAAAGTGCGCAAAACTTAAGTTTTGAGGTAATCAACGGTAACTTGATTTGATTTGACAGCGGCTCAGCTCAAAGTACAAATTTAAAGTATATTCCTGTTTTGGGGATCTCACAGTACTTACAAATATAGGAAAACTTAATTCAATTAGCTTTTCAACTTTATTTTACATAACTGACACAAAATGATTTGTTAGTAATCCATTCAGTGGATTTGTAGAGCTGATCATAATTGCGCTTCCAAGCGAGGAAGTAATTAAACTATAAGATTCAAAGGAGTACACGTGGCCTAAAGAAATGTTTTGGAATCGGAATTCGGACCCCATCCAATAATCTTCCACAACAAGTTAAGAATGTAGAATTGTAAAAAACAACTAAAAAGTTCCTTCTAAATATACACTTTTACTTTGATATAATATTGCCAGCATCTGTACTTAATTTGAAAACCGTTTTCATTTGTTGCCGTACCTAGCTCACATTTTCAAGGAAACAACTTTTAAATTTGCTAAAAACCATTATATAAAATCAGCATTAAATAAAAATCTAATATTTTCTGAATGGATTGGTATCCTGATGAAGATGCTGTGTTTGTAAATTTGTGACTCTTTCTTGGATATTGAATAAAACTTGAATACTTTATTTAGGCCATGGTATTCAAATGAAACTTCAAATTAGTTGAATTTAGCTTTGAATAATAGTTTTCAAGGATTCCTTCTGGCACATAGTCACATTACCATACTCGAGAGGAGCAGATATATTCCTGTTTGAAACATATGTATGTAGTTACAGTCGCTATTCACTATCTTATTGATTTGTCTGGCAACCACAAACCCATTTTAGAGGCTGACATTGGCTCGCACCGCAAAGCTAAATTGGCAGACAAATAAACACAGGCAGCCACAAGGCTACAAGTAATGTGCAGCAAATCTACGCAAATTTCGGGCAAACAAATCCGTTTAATACGACTGCAAACACACGCACGCACACTCAAACAGGAACCGGTTATGGGGTATGGGGCACACATTTAGGCGGCGACACCTTTGCGACACACGCAGCAGGCAGCTAACAACATTTGAAGGTTAAATAGATTGCCGAGCGCCGTTGCCGGGAGGCAAACATATGCCCATCACCGGCAGCCATAAATATTTGGGATGCCGAACCGAAAAAAGGGTTAAGTAAGGACGAGCACATGTACGCAGGGAGACAGAGGCAAATGTGAGGCACATTTACATAGAAAGTACCTGGCGGAGCACATTTCCTGTCTTTTAGCTCCGGTCCCGCTTTCCGGTTAATATGGCGGCGTCAAAACAACATTAAACATGGACCGACTCCGTACGCATGCCGTCAGCCGGAAGTGAATATAACACGCACTGCGTATACGTAATACACATAAAATTTGAAAGCGACGCACGGGGGAGTCCTCTGTGGGGCTTGTTCATATGCCCCACAGTTAGCAAATTATTTTTTTAGTACTTTATTCAATGCGCATTAGGCGCGCACTCAGCTTCGGATTTGGGATCGGGCTCTCTGCTTACGCGGATTCAAATCGTAAATAAATCGTAAAAATGCGACCGAATGTGAATGAGGTTTCTTTGGGTTTCTCATATCGCCGCAGCTGAGATTGCCCGAGCGTTGTGTTCGCTTACAAAATAAAAAAAAAAAACTAACTAATGTGGACCTTTTAATTTATGTTGAATTTTTTACAACTCTGCGTGCGAAATGGCACAGTTCACACAGTTTTCGGGTGCGATGATTAGGTTCCCAAAGTGTTGGCAATTTATAAAAAAAAAAAGGAAACATCGAACGCACGTGTGCGTTGAAAGGAGACGCATGTCCAACAAAAGGTTGGGGATATAAAGAAAAATACTTGTGCGCAAGCTTTTATGTGTTTAAAGATTAAATGCATAAGCAGATATATGATAGTATTTAAGCCCGAATGGAGAATATAGCCAGTTAACAAAACAGAAGGAACATATTCTTAAATTCAAAGGGTATAATTTACGATGCTTAAATAATGCTGGGATGCATCGGCAGCTGAAAAAGTTGGAAAGGAGACTTCTTCTAGCACTTTCAAACTTCGATTTTAAACTTTGTTTTTTAAGGAAGAACTTAAGTAATACTTACTCTGAAGCTGCAAGCGATAAATAGATGTTTGCTAATTGTGTGACCGATTGTAAACTGGAACCATATTTATATTTGTCTAATTTTAAATATGCCAACAAATTGAGCAGAGGAACTTTAGGCAACACGAGTATTAGAAAAAATGTTCTTCTCTCTTTCACGATGTGAACAGATTATTTAAACTTTAAAGCAGGCAACAAAAAAATTTAAAAAAAAACATGCAGATGCCTAAGTTAACAGATCCGATAGATTAGTAATTATCTTTATTATTTTTATCACGGGAAAATTTTGAGTCAATGTAATTTGTTTATTTGTTGCTGAGGGTCAAGCCAGCAATATACATTTTCAGATAAACATATAATTAATCATTTTTAAATTTTAATAAATTTTCGCAGTCGAGGCTGGCTTGATTCCCTGCTACTGGAACAAAATAGAAATTTATTGTTGATATTGTTGTGATTATCGTATGTCATATAAAATGTAAATTGGTTTGTACGTGTGTGTCTTACCATTATTAAAACTCAACCGTCACGTCGGCTAACCGCACGTCAGTCAGTCAATTGGCTAATTTGCTGCATAAAATTCATTTGGCATTTTCGTCATTTTCATAATTTTGATTGAATGTTTGTAATAGGCCAGTGGGGCGGCGCTTGACACAGCCGCAGCCACTCACTGACTGATTATATTGTAAATAAATGCAAATTGCATTTCTTTTTTCATTTCATGATGGCAACCTAATAAGCATAACTTTTGTTGGTATGAATGATATTAAATATCACATTAAGCAGCATGCAAATACGAGTAAAACTGACGCGTTGTATTATTTGTAATTTGGTTTATTAAAAGTGCTTCATAGATAATTAATAAATAGCGCATCATATTCACAATGTTACAATAACTGACACATCATAAAGAGATGAGCTGCAGCTAACCAGACATTGCGGCTGAGTGCACAAATCAAATAACTGTATCTGCATTTATATGCTAATTATTTTTTATTCATATTTAATTAAATTTTTTCAAATGTAAATTTAGTTATTATGGTCAATTTCAAATTTATAATTTGCGTTAATGCAGTGTCAAACTTTATTAATTTACAATAGTTAATTATAAATTTGCGAGGGGTATCATCAATTGAAGTGTTTTTACTTTTGATCTAGATGGCAGGCTAAGTCGATAAGTCCGTGTCTAACTATTTATTTCAATTTAAAGCTATGAGGCTATGCATATTGCCGAAACTTTCTTTCTAAATTATTCTACCTACAGTACTTAAATATCGGATTCGGCCGGATTGAATCACTATTTTAGATATCTTCCTTTGGAAAATATAATTTTTGTTTGTTTTATATATCTTGATAAGTTTAAAATAATTTTTACACAATTTTTAGACTGTGATTTCTATATAGCAAAATGTCTGCAAGGGTATCTCATCTTTGTTACATGCAAAACAAATATTAATTGCTGTTTTTTTAAAAAGGCACTAATTGGCTTTATTGCAAAATGTTGTACTTTCTGTTCTGACAAAAAATTTAAATGTTTTAGTTCAATTATAACAAGTATTATTTGTTTGATGAATTAAAAGAAGTTCTTTAAAAGTTCTTTAATATTAATTGAAAAACCCACAACAAATTCCAAAAAATGTTAAATGAATGAAAGCAATTGGAATTTGGTGAAGTTAAAGTCAACAGTTGAGTTGGCCACAGAAATTACAGCTTTTTGTCGTTGTCTTAAGTCTATAATTAGCTAAAACGAAAATGTTTTTGCAATTATGAAATTTGCATAAAACACTTGATCCTGGCGGCCAACGACTTTCACTACCAACTCGTTAAAAGCGAAATTTGGCGCAGCTCCACGCTGCGTATACGTAACGAGGCAAATTACAAAGCTCGAACGCTGCTGGGCGTGCCGATTATATGGTCAAAGTTTTGACGGCCAGCAGCACTAATTGGTTTTTGATTTCGCCTCAGGATACGGCCTCAAATTTCGACCCAATGCCTGTGGGTTAGCACTATTGTTGCCACACTTTAAAGTCACACATGCCCACAATTTGGAAAAAGTTTGGACGCAACAAAATTAACCCTTAACTGTGTTGCAAGCTCCTAAGGTATGCAAGAGTTAAGTTTGTGACTCCCCTCATCTGTGAGCTTCTGACTGTGTGTGTGTGTGCTTTGTAAAGTTGACTACGCTAATATGTCACTTTGTCGTGGCAAAAGTTAACTTTGCCGAGCCAGCCAACAGCCACGCCCACTGGCATAGCCTGCACTTCGGTCTTGCACTCAACTGAGTTTTCTATACCCTTGACCCATAATATTCATAAAATGGGTATATTCCCAGCAAATATTATAAAGTGTTTCTATTGGCAAGTAGATATTTAGGGGATAAATTGCAAGAAATTTAGAAGTTCACTTGGCGAAATTCAATAAATAAATACACTCAAAATGAATTGTATTATTTTTATCAAATTTCACAGGATCAACGCGTATTTATCCCTTAAATATATATACACAAATGTATAGAATTATTAAAGTCTATGCTGATTGGCTTTGTTTTACCTTTTTATTTATTTGCATTTTCAGTTCTTACAAAGAAATCACAATCTCTTTTAATACTCTGCAACTGAATACTCTGCACACTTGGTATCTAGGAGTCGAGTACTCCAGCTGCCTTACTCTTAGTTATTTGGCTTGCGCCTGCTGCATGCATGTATAAGCATGTGTGAAACCAAAAACCAAGCCAACAACGTCACACAGACAGGGCGGCAGTGGGAGGGAGTCCCGGCAGTGAGAAGGACAGAGAGATAGAGCAAGGGGATTGACAGAGTGGTGGGAGATAGTCAGAGACACTCACCAGGTTGCGGTTGTTGGCCCGATGTTCAAAGCGGTTGGGCTCTTACCTGGTGCCGGTGCACGTTTCGGCATTAAATTTGCACTAACACAAATTGTCGCTTACTCGTACATAGGACGCTAGATAGAGGTAAATACTAGGACCGACACACAGTCGTGTCCTGTGTGAGTGTGTCTGTGTGTTGCCTATCTTAAAAGCCATCGCACAAAGACAACATATAAATTGAATTGTTGGCAAGCGAAACGACACGAAATGAAATGAAATTTCAAGAAAATGTCGCTGATTCGGAGTTAGTGGCAGGGCGAAGGCATTGCACATGAACGCAGGACCCTAACTGCGAGATGTTACTACGAACAAACACACACACATACACCTCTGAATATACACACTCAGACACGAATGTACGTACTTATTTAAGACACATGGTAAACATAATTACAGTTGAGAATAAGGTGTCAATTGGAATTTGTGGTTGCTTTAATTGCTGTGTGCAATATTCATACATATATTTGACCTATTCGGCAATTGCAGCTTGCTATTAAACATTCATATTTCAGTTATCATGAAATTTCCATTGAAATTAACTATAGAATATTCCACACTTTGAAGTCGGGAATTATGAAAAATTTAATCTTGCTGCAAACGCAGGTTTGATTGTGTTTTAATCTTTAATACGCAGTCACCTCGAATCTTATCGATAAATATTAAATGCGAAGATAAAACCACTTTGTTTTATGAGAGTGATTACTCAAATCTCACAATTATTATAATCTACTTAAAATTATTGTCCTTTTTTCTTGACGTCTTATATCAAATACCAGCTCTAACCAGTTAAATAAAGCTTCGTTATATTATTTTAATTCAGGCTTAAATTGTAGTTCTATTTTTTTAAATTTATTTAAGTTTAATAACGTTTTTAATCATTTTTTTTTTTGGAAAGGAATAAAATACGATGAATAAACTTAGAGCCATTCCTTTCTAGAACAGATTGGCAATTACAGTTTGCAAACTTAACTTTTAAATAAAAAATAATATTTATTTAGTAATAATATTAAAATTGACGAATGAATGAGAACCGCAAAATACACCAATTAAAAGCATATTTCGCCAAAGCTTAAGCCTCAAATTACTTAAATACGCTAGAATATTTCACAGTACTGGCTTTAATTCTATGATTGATTGATTTCTTACTGTCGACCCACGTTTGCTTTTACTAGCTACTCGAATTCGGATTTTAATAAGATTTGCTAGGAATGCACCTTTAGAGAACCCCCTGCAACTTTTTAAGAAATTAAAAAAGCATTAATCGAAATTTTTTTACACTTTACCTAGTGAAATGTAAATTTTTTTAAATTTACTCTACTGCTGCCATTTGGGCATGCCACAGTTTTTCATTAGCCTCTCGCCTGCTGAGATTCGTATGTTGCTCTTTAAAATGCAGCTGGCGGTACGTTTATTTATTTTTCATGCCCTCTCACATACATTGCAAAACCAACACACACGCACACCCACTGCATTCGCACTCATACTAATACAATTCTGGCACCTTTTTGATTATAATTTACGAGTAAATGTTGTTGTAGTGAAATTTGTAAACTTTACCTTGGCAGAGGAAACGGCAGCAGCCGCACAACTTCTTCATATTGCAAACACATTTGCCGTGCGCTCCACAGCCGAAAGGTGGCAAGCAGATGAGCGTGTGTGTGTGTGTGTGTGTGTGTGTGAGTGTGTGAGTGTGTGCGTGTGGCAAAAGTAACTTTTAAAAGGCAAGCAAAAATTTGCTACTACTTGTTGTTGTTCTTTTTGTGTGGGTAGCACCGAAAAAGTTTGGCTACATTTTATTAGAATTTAAAATACATGCAGACACCATAAATTTTATGAGCTGATGCGACAAGCGAAAGTTGCAGAAACTTGCTGCGCATTACTGCTGCTGCTGCTGCCGCTGCCGCTTGTGCTGCTGCTGCTGATGTCCTTAATGCGCCGACTGCTGCATAATTTATGCTCATTAAGCGCAAATGCAATGCTGACCCACATAGGCAATTGACTGCACTTACACGGCCCGACAAAGTAGCCAGCAGCCGAGTCGAACGCAGCAACCGAATCAGCCAGCCAACCGACCAGCCCCGCACTCCCTCCCCCTCCCACAGCCCGCCTGGCTTGCAGGCAAACGGATTCACGCTGGAATAAATGCCTTTTACTGTTTTGGTATGCAAACTTTTTCGCACTCAAATTGCAGCAGCAGCCAGAAACAACAGCAAAAAAGAAAGAAATAAAGAGAAGCGAACACTGTAACTTTCACACATTCCAAAGGGAGGGGGTGAGGGGCAGCTGGACTTGGAAGGGAGCCTCGTTGGTGGCTGCGACCGCCTGGTTGCACATTTGAATGCCTCAAATTGTTTGCTGTTTTGTTGCAGGCGCATTGTTTGAAGCCCAGCGACGATGAGACGCTGAAGAAGCTTTCCTCCTCGTCCCCTTCTGGTTGTTGTTGCTGTTGCTTTTTTCCGTTGTTTTGTCACAGCTTCAGGAAGAACGGCCGTCTCTACTTTCTCCTCTAGAGCTGTTGCCGAATGAATTGCAATGAAATTTTGAGGCAACGTTTCTTTCCATTTTTTTTCCTTTTTTGCATTTTTGCCAGGGACTATAACGATGGCAACGAGCTGGGACTGGCTCCATTTCTGTTGCCGTTTCTGGGATTGCCTCTGGTAAGGGGATTGTTGTTTGGCGCTGACTGGCTGCTTGGCTGGCTGAAAGGCTGGCAACGGCAACGCCTGCCAGGCAGTCGTCAGTCACAACTTTTGTCGTGGTTTGGCGCGCTGCCAAAGCGAATAGTTGCAATGCCCTGTGGCCAAAAAGTTTGACAAGGTTTGATAAGCCAGCAGTCAGCAGTCAGAGTACATTTCCATGCACCTCAGTCTGTTCGACAGTTGCACAAACAGTTGCGCTGAAATGTGTCTCTGAGGATTAGGAGTTGATCTGTGGCAGGGTAGCCTTTAGTCGGTGTACACTGGCCGGGGCAAGTCGTGCATTCTAGAGTATAAAACAGTTCAGCAGCTGCCTTTTCTTCAGATACACCCGGAAGTCGGGTGTTAGAAATCGAGCGACAAAACAGACAAACCGACGACAGACGCTCTTACTGGGCCCGGAGTATGGCGATGCTCTCCATGCTCCCGATGCTCTGCAGCATACGTTGGGCTCTGGCTGGAATTCGTTGAGGACGACGGCTCGCATATGCGTGCAAGTGGCAGGCAGCAATGAATTTCTGGGTAGCTGCCCCTGCTAATTTCGCAGAGATTGCGATTGAGCCACCCCCGTACAGGCTTTGCCATCATTTTGCAATTCCTTTTGCGCCGTTTCGACCACTTTTCTGTTATTTTCTTTTCGGTTTTATTTGGCCCTGTTTTGTAAGTTATTAACATGACTTTATTAACACTCAATTTGCGGTCGTCGGTCGTTTTGGGGCGCACTTGCATTTTATTTGCACACAAAACACAGCGAAGCGTAAAAACAGCAATGCACAGCCAGAGGAGGAGATCAGGGGAGGCGGGTACGATGGCAGCAAAAACTAGCAACAATTTTAAATACGCAAGTACCAAAAAATGGCGCAAATGTTAAAAATTATAGACACGCCGAACATTTGTTTAAACAACCCGAACACCACAGCACACTGGTCGCGCTCAGACTACACGCAGACGACTCGATAGAGCGCTGCGGCCTGCCGACGATGCGGTTGCAGCTGCTTTGGCAAGCTCCTACCCCGCCCCAGGTCCGTGTCCAGCAGCCCCAGCCAGCTCGCCAGCTGCTGCAGTTGCTGCTGCTGTTGTTGCCGATGTTTTTGTTGCTCGGCAGGTGAAGCCACAGTTTTGTGCCGTTTGACAGCTCCAACTATATTTTCCCCATAACCACATAGTGACAAACAAAAGTTAACAGGCAGCTGAAATAAAAATAAAAAAAATACATCTTTAGTTTTATTTGTTCTCTCTTTTAATTAAATTGCATATGTTTTATTTAATTTATAGAGTTTATGCATCACAAATATTTAAATAAAACATATCAAATAAGAACATTTTTTTCCTGCAGCAAAAACAGGACATTTCGCTTTTCGTTAACTTCCTAAATAAAAAACTTTCTAAAGTTTTTTAATCATGGTAACATCTGCGTGCATATATTTTATATTTAAAGATGGGCACTAAAAACTAGGCATACAATTTATTTAAAAAAAAGATTAAATTACTTGCAATTGATTTATGGAAATATAAAAGGGTTTTAGAACTACTCAAAAGGACCTTCGTCTCAACCAGAACATCAAAGTTATAGTGGGTGCCCATTTAAAAAAAAAATGCTTCGGTTTAATTTTCAAATTATTTTCTACCAGTTAAAACAGATTAGCATCAATCTTTTGCTGTGGCAAAAACAACTTCAGTACTCATTTGCTTGGTTTTTCATGCAGTTTTCACGTTAATTACGGCACGGCAAATGGAAATTGGATGCAGCCTCAGTTGGCAACAGCAACAATCAGCCCCTGTCAGGCAATTTACGGGGGGCACATTCAGTGTCCATCCATTTCAGAGAATTTTTGAGTGCCTGAAAGTCATCAAAGCAGCGCAAAAACTAATTGCAACTACACAAACACAGCACACCAGCAACAATTAAACACAAAATTGAGGCTAAAAAACTTTATTAATTGCAAAAATGCCCTCGCCAGGCAGCGGAAATAGTTGAAATTGAGACTGAAGTGCCCGAGGGGCAGGAATGCGAATGCGAATGCGACGCTGAGGTAGAGCGGTTGGAGTTGCAAAAGTTGACAACTTCATTTGCAACGTTGGCGACCCGCACCCTTACTCGCACCCCCAGCCGCCCCCCACCCCTTCTTCCTTTATCATTGTTCAGGCGCTCGCACCTACTTAACTTTTAATTAAAGCAAACAAAAGCCGAGGCAAGGCAAGGCGTTGTGCGGAGTGGAGCGGGCCAGGGGGGCAGGGGGCAGCTGTGTGCTGGCTCTGAGAAATATCAAATGACGCCAAGTGACAAAAACCGTAAAACGAAACGTGCAAATAAAATGTTGGCTGTAACAAAAGCTGTCGAAATTAAATGGGCCGCCAAAGCGGAGACTCTGAGGGACTCTCAGTTGAATAGAGGCACGGAGAGAGAGCGAAAGGAAGTCATTGTCTTTTTGAGCTTTTGCCTTTGATGTTTTCCAAAAATTTGCATATCATGATACGCAGCTAAGACGCACACACAAACTTACGCACACACACCCATACACCATCACACAACGACTGCGGATGACACCAGCACTTTGAAACTGGGAGATCAGCAGCGACTTTCACTTTGGCTGCCGCTTACAAATTTGCAAGAAATTTAAATGCTAGCTTGAAGAGCACCACGCCCCCCGAATATTGCCCATTGTCTGCATGATAAGCGATTCCATTCCATGTCCATGTCCCAGGACACAAAAAGGGCAAAAAGCAGAAACTGCTTACATTTAGTTTAGCCCAAGTAAGTCGAGAGGTTTATGGCGAGGGCCAAAACAACGCATACAAAAATGAACTCTGAACACTGATGTGCAAAAGTGTGATAATAAAATTTGTTTTAATAAATATTTAATGCAACGTAATTAATAAAAACAAAAGCATTAAACATCGTTTAAAAATCGTATAAATTGAGTCTTTGTTGGGCCAACCAAGCTGAGCAACAAGCAATTAAGCCCTGTAAATAATTTAATTTATTAATTGAATCAATGGGCAAAAAAAAACAAGATAAAATACAATTAAAGCCCATAAATTGTTGAAATTGCAAATTATGAATATATGCAATTAAATACTAATGAGTGGTATTAATATTGGCTAAAGTAGTAATAAGTTTAACAAAAAAAATATTACAAAAAAATAGAAATTACAAAAAAAATAAAAATAACTAGCGCGACATACTATCATAAATATATGCTAACCAAATATTAAACTTTATACAATATCCAATGCATCGAGCATTCAAAGATTTTAAAGCAAATATTATATCAATATTTTTATATTTATGCAACAATATAAACATAACATAAAACGTTATGTTATGATAAAAAGAAATATTTAAACAAAAATATATTCAAAAAGAATTTCGCGTCTATTTTATTTATATATATATAGTATACATTATTTTGAATATATAATACCCATCATAAAATTTAAATAATATATATAATAATATTTACAAAAAATAATATAATAAAACAAGTAAGACCGTTGCCGCCGGGTGTAACCGACTGCGCAATACTCGTTCACAGTATGAAAATAGCTTAACACAGTCGCAAACAGTCTTAATTATTCTCGTTATTTTGGAAAAATATATATTTTCGTAATTTGTGAGGGCGGGAGTGGGAGTTGTAATGGCAGAAATTTTGTGACTGTACCTCAAATATTGTGGAACAATATTTTTTCTTGGTTTGCTCGCCCCATGGATTATTTCAATTGAAAAGAATATACGTATTAACCCCGCTTTGTGAAAGAAGAGAAGAAATTAAAGTTTGTTCCAGTTTTAATAAAACCAGCATATCATATATTTATTTATTTATATAATGTAAGCTTAAAATTTAAATCTTAAGGCTAACAAATTTATGGGGCAAGCAGTCGCTGCTAGGACCTTAAGCTCGCGAAGTGCATTGATTTGAGTGTGGGTTGTTTACATTAAAGTTTGTGAAGTATATTAGATTTGTTTAGGAATTCGAAAATGATTTTTAAGTTTATGTTTGTTGGATTTGTGATAAGTGATATGGCGGATGTATTGTGAGGGAAGGAGGATCTGTGAAGTTGTAGAGCTTGGCATGAGAATAAGATATGGTGAATGTCAATTGTTGAGTTGTTACAGTAGGGGCATGTGTTAGTGAGAGTTTTGTGTAAATAGTGAATGTTGGTAAGGTGAGTGTGGCCTAGACGAATTGATGTATTTAATTTGTTGGAGTCTGTTGAGATTGATGTTTTTGAGGGAGTAGTTGTTGGAGGTGTTGCAGCAAATTTGATTGTACCAAGCATATCATATATAAACAGAGACTTTAATACATATTATATATTTATGTATGTATTCACATTTATATTCAATAAATATATTCTGAATCGATCTATCGATTCTTAGGTATGACCTCAAAGTCTAAAATAGTTCAAAATGCACATTCAGTTTTTGAAGAGGCGTGCGCTATGACCTGATGCAAAAAAAAAGTATATTTCCTATTAATATATTTATATGCATGTATGTACTTACATGAAAGGTAAATAAGTACTCAGGGAATAACTACTTCATGTATGAACAACCAAAACTTAAAAAAACATCCACTTCATCCCTCAGAGCAAATAAATAAAAACCACATGCGTATTTATAAAATTTATAAAAATATAAAAAAGTAATATTCGCAATGAAATCAATTACAAAATGGCCGCACTAATACAACTGTCAGCGACACGTGTGCACATACATATGTACATACGTGAGTGTGTGTGTGTGTGTGTTGCGTGTTGTACCTAAAAAATTTGTTGTTTGCTTGTCACAGGGAGATATAATGGAACAAAGTGGTAGACAGAAAGAAGAGAGAAACAGTATGAGAGAGCGGGAGCCAGAGAGGGGAGCAATGGAGTCACGGCCACGCTGCATGGAAATTAAATGGCGTGCCATTTCCGTGTCGTGACTGTCATTTCCGTTTCCTGTATTTATACAAATCACAAAGTAAGCCAAATACATGCCAAGCACGCAAGGCGACTCAACTTGACTGTGTGCGTTTTCGTGCGTGTGTGTCTGTGTGTGTGTGTGTGTGTATGACTTTTTTATGGCAGCCAAAAAAGTTAAAAATACCGAAAAACGACCATAAACTTTAAATGTCTTTATGAAGCCAACAACAATGAGACGAGCGCATAAACTTAAAATGGAATGAAATCAAATAAACAAACGTGTAGCGAAATAAAAATGTGCGAATGGTGTGCGCAGGGGGACTGAAGGGTGCATATAACAGGATATTAACGAAATGTCAACATGTTTGACAAAGTGAAAATTACACAAACAACGCGAAGACAGCAGCACCGAATGCCGGCGAATGCCCAAAAGTCGCAGTGTGTGCGATGTGGGCGCATAAAAAATGAGGCAGGGCAGAAGGAAAGCAGCCAGCGAGCATATAAAAAATAAACCACAAAAAAAAGAAAGAAAAGAAAAACGAACCGCTTAATTAAATTGTTTGCGGGCATTAAAATGACAAAATAAAAATAAAAAAAAGCCAAAGCGCCGCAAAGCAAAATGAAAACTTGAGCCAAGGCGGGTCACAAGTGTCGCCAGTGTCGTTGTCAAGTGTCGCAAGGAAGTCAGGGAACGCCGAGCCGAAGGAGAACGGGCGGCGGATAAGGCGGAGAGCACTGAACGGAGCAGCCCACCGACCGACGACCTCATTGTGATGGCGGATTAGCTGCTGACATTCAAGTGAATTGTAAGCGTGTCAAAGCATGGCGAAAGGATTAAACTAAGGATTATAACTGACACGCAGACACACGAGCACGCACACACATACACACTTACGTATATACATATATACAAATCCCAAGCGAGTCTCTATAAAGTTGTCAGCAAATTAAAAGTACATCAAGTGCTCAACTGTTGAGCAGCAAATTGAATATATGAATTCGTTTTTCAAAACTTTATGATATTTAAAGACTATTTCCTTAATTTAAAAACAAAATGTAGGTGTCCCTTTTTCATTTTTTTATTCATTTATTTATTTTCATTGAATAAAAGGGCTTTAAATGGGATAACTGACGAGACACCATTTTTTTTTTTCTTTTTTATCAACAGTGTATGGTATTTTTGTTAAAACAAAAGTATTCAATAACAAAATATTTCACATATATACACAAAATTATATTGATCATTAGAAGGAAGTTGGATCGGCTCAATGTGTTGTACATTTTTAATGGAAAAATAAACATATCGCAATGGCAACTAAAATAATAAGAGTGATGCAAAAACCTATAAAAAAAATGCGGGGATTAATTAATTTCGGGTAAAGTTTTGCCTTGCAGTTTTCTGTTAAAGATGATTTTTCATTGTTAGCCTATTTTAACCCGTTAACACAGTGACCATGAACACTTCATTTAAAATATGATATCAATTTATATGAAAACCGATTAAAAGCTTGCACTACCGTTATGGGATTATATACTAAGCTACAAATCGCAATATATAAAAATAAATTGTTTTGTTCATGAAAGAATTTTGGTGAATTATGAAATACTATTAATTATTAGCAACTAACTAATTGAAACATCTAAATGTAATTATGAAAGCTTAGCAAAATAAACGTCTTATTTATTATAATTAAAGAAAATATATTCGAAATAAAACTAAATATTAAACATGCGAAAAATGAAAAGATAAAAAACATTGCCTTAGGTTCATCGAATTAACATTAAATTTAGTAATAATAAAAAGCATTATTTTAATGACAGTTATTTAAGATTGAAGAGCACTTTGATGTCAATGCGCGGAAAAATAAAATCAAGCACCACTTAAGGCATTTTTATAACGCTTGCTGCACTTCCCTCTGGTGAGCGCCTTGTCATGTTATTTACATGAAATTCATATTAATAAAATTTATGTAATGCGATAAACCGACGTCAGTGACAACAATAAAAGCAACAACAATAGCAACAGCTACAACAATGGCTGCCATTGCGGCGAATCTGAACTGAGTGAGTTTGGACAGAATTTAAAGGCAACAATTCTGTGATTTTGTTTGTGTGGCAAATTTAAGAGTTGAGCATATATTTGTGTATATCTTGTGTGTGTGTGTATGTGTGTGTCTGTGTCTGTGTTCCAGCGAGTATCTGTTTATGTTCATGCGTGTAAGTATCCAATATTATGCAATTAATTGCATTGACAGCATTATGAAACCTTTGCGAACAATGCAAGCTGACAGCTTCAATAAATGCCCAGAAACTGGACCAGGCTCGAATACAGGCGAGCAGGCGGCCAGAGGTCGGGCCGCATTCAGGCATGGCTTTGTCTGGACACCCATACCGCATGTTAATAGCCGCTGCTGAATGTTATTGTTGTTACAGTCATTGTTGTTGTCGCCAACAGCAATTGCAATTTAGTAGCAAAAAGCCTGGGCAAAGTGTTGCACTCGAGCAATTAACTCGGCGCCCTCTGCGTCGCCGCCCCCAGCTGCCCAACAATTGCTGAAAATGTCTCCTGGTCAGGTTTCGGCACTCGGCACTCGCACCATGCGGCGTATGCGCAATCAGTTAAAGCGCAAATATTTTATGAGCCATGCGGCAACTGATTTGCATATTTGCCTGAATTTATAGCTGTGTTTTTCAGGCCCCCATCCAACTGCCGGTATTTGTAATCAGCGTGACCAAAATTTGGATTTAAATGACGAAATTCTCGCCCCGAGCACGAAATGGAATCACGGCATACACAAATTTATGCAGAGACTAGCAAAATAGGTGCAATCAATAGATTTAGGAAACGTTTAATTATTTAACCTAAGTGCAAATGGGCATAATAATAAATACGTACTATTTTTTATCTTTATCGTACTAATTAGCTTAAGAATCAGAATCAGAAAAATAAAATACCTATGTCGTATACTCTGTGGTAATAATTTTTTAATAAATTTTTGTATTATTTTATTGCATCTATTGGGCACATTAATTAACTATATCAACCACAGAACATGCGGCCCAACTGGCTTGGATTTAGCTGCACGCTGCACAGACATCGCCTGTCAGTCCAGCTTTGTCTTTGATTGAATTAAATTGCCTTGGCTTGTACGTCTGCCAGTAGTCGGTGGTCCTGTTTCCTGTCCATGTCGCCATGTTACGTCGTTGCAACGTTACTGCATGTTGGCCAATGTACGCATTCATTCATTCTTGTGTCCTGCCTGTGATTGCCATTGTCATCTCCACTCGAACGTGTTAGGATTTCAAGTCTCGCACAACGCACCGAATCTAACCTAAAGTTATTGGTTGCATTCAACAGCGCGGGACGGGGTGTGCGAAAAATTAAAACCACACGCTCATAAATAAAACACGCCCAAACCTGCAAGGGAATCACAAAAAAAAAACAAAAAAAAAATAAAACAAACGTTAAATAAAAACGAAATAAAAAAATTTTAAAAAATAAAATAAACAAAACCAAAAAAGAAATGATTTTTAAAATTGGCACACAAAAAGTCCGAAGCCGCATAAAAATTGTTAAACGCCAAAAGCATCAGTAAAAATCGCCCCTGCCCAACAGCCCGAATGCAGCAGCAATTTGGCGCAGATATTGTTTAATTTATTGCATTTTACAGCGTGCCCGTCTTTTGCCTTTTGCCTGGTTTTTGGTTTTTCTTTTTTTTGTTGCTGATGCTGTTGCTGTTGTTTTTCTTGTTGTGTTTGTTGTTGTTGTTGTTGTTGTTGTTGCCGTCAATGGCCAACAATAAAGCAAAGGAGTGGCTCGCCTGGTTGGCTAGATGGCTGCCAGGCTTGAGAGGGGCCACGGGCGGATTGGGGTCTGGCAGTTTAAGCCTTTTGACAAAAGCATTTTACGCGCTGTGGGGCAGCCTCGCTCGCTGGCTGTTTGAATTTTTATGAAACTGACAATACGACATCGATCATTGGGGCTTCACAGCACGCTGCAGCGCCAGCAGAGAAGACTAACAGGATGAGGACCAGGGACACGACCAGGACTGGACAGCCGCCCTGTCAACATTCACCGCAGCCGCGGCATACAGGACATTTGTTATTGTTTTTTCGGTCAGCTTCCATTTCAGTTTTATATGGCCAGTAATTATTCGCACTCGCCTTGCGGCACTCGCGTTTGTCCTTTTTTTGTCTTTTGTTTCACTTTATTTTGTGCAGTGCATTTAATGCAGCTGATGAAGAAAAAATTCGGAATATTTTTATTTTTCATGGCCAGCAGTAAAATAACTACTGGAACTTAAATGGAAGTGAAGTGAGAAAAAAATATATATATGAGTAAGTTTACAAATATTAATCATTTTTTCTCGAATGCAAGTTTAAGTGACCAGTCTTTTCCTTACAAGTAACATATATATCGTGATATCCGCAAATTCATTATTTAAATGCAAACAATAATATTGAACAGAAAATCGGTTCACTTATGAGATTTTAAAATAAGAGAGCTTTGGATCCGAGAGCCTTACATGTCAAAATTTGTTCCAATTTTGGCATGATTTTTGGTATTGTTTTTTTTTTCTTATACCAATTATTACAACCACAATCGATTAAAAATATAAATTTTCAATTCTCATATTGAAAAAAAAACTTTACCAAAAAAGTTAAGAAGAACAATGGTTTTTATAATGCATATATTTTAAATGCAATGTTATGTCAAGAAAATTTAAAAGACTCTCGGCAACGTTACAAAAATAGTATAAAGATTAATAACAATAATTAAACTCTAATTACAAACACATGATACAAAATGAGAATAAGGGCAGTAGGGAAGCGTTCACATGCCTGCCACTGATGTACTTGCTATATTGATATCCAATACATAATATTGCCATTAATTTCCAATCAAGTATGTGCCGCAAACTTGAGGCCACTTCTTTGATAGCTTCGCTTTGTCATAATCCAAAGGCAGTTGCCCAATGAAGCGGCTCATTAAGTTGATTGAACGCACAAATGTATGCTACGCTTGTATGCTAATTTCAAGCTGACGCCATGGAAGGAAGGCTCGATGAAAAAGTGAAATCAAGAGAAACGTAAGAAACGTTAGGAGCATGCTTGCTCACCCATACACACACACCCACACATACGGCTACACACATTCACCGATCAGGCAAAAAGCACACGAGAAAGCACACGAGAAAGTCGCAGTGGCTTAGGTAAAGCCTGGAGAGAAGACAGCCAAGACTGGCAAGCCCGCTAAGCTGCGCCCCTGCCATAGAAACGCAAAAGAGAGCAACAAGCACACACACACACACTCACACACATGCATATTCAATTGGACAAGTGCGTGTAATTGACCCAAATTGTGATGAAATTGCGCCAAAGGAGCACTTTGCCAGTTCACCGACTCTCGCAGAGCAGAGAGCAGCAGCAGCAGCAGCAGCAGCTGAAGGCGGCCAAGTAAAAGTGAAATCAAACTCAAAAGCTAACCGAAACGAGGCGCACAATCAACAAAAGCAAACTGCCCAACCAGGAATACGAGCCCAACACGTAGCCAGGGCACCAGCTAAATGTCCAAAGGTACGTACATATATAGATATATATATATGTTCCTAGAAGGTACTTACTGCCAGTCTGAGAGACAGCCAGCCAAGCAGCTAGCCTACGAAGCCTTCTCAGCTGGCCTTTTGTGCCCTGCCTGGGCACAAATTTTTGCGCCATTGATTGCATTTGGGCCATTGGTGAGCAATGGTCATAAATGGAGGCACAGCTGCAGGCATCAGGCATCAGGAATCAAGTATCAAGCAGACAGGAGCCAGCTGCTTCTAGTGAGTATTTTTGTGAGAGCTAATGGCAACATTTGCTAATCTTTGACAGGGCTTTGTCAACTTGTTGTCGAATTTCGGCCATGTGCCTTAATAAAATTACAAAAGTTTTGAGCACTCGAGCCAGCAGAACAAACAATGGCTGCCCAAGCAGTTAAAGTTGCATTTACCAAAAGGCAGTACAACCTAAGTACAAATGCAAAACAGGGCGCCAAGTTATGCGACATCGGTATGCCCTATCGCTCAATAAATTACTTAAATAAATACTATAAAGAAAACATGAAATATGTATAAAATACGTTTTATTGCAAATTAAATAGCTTTAAAATTCTCTTAAATATATATTTGATTTAAATTAATTATAACTTAATATTTAGTAAACTTTGTAAGACAACCAAAGAAAACAATCAATATAATTTCTTTGGTATTTACAATTTATTTAAATTCATGGCTTTCAAAAAGAGTAATGAAAATAACTGTTTTGTGCTTTTTACTTAAAATAGAGAACAAATTCACTTTGATAAGTAATACCTAATAAAAGTGTATAAAAATATGCATAATTACAATTAATTAAAAGTATAAATTCTATATTTTAATTATATTTTCTTTTTGCAAGTTTAGATAACATATGTATGCATATTTTCTTAATAAATTGTTTTTATTTCGTAACGGTCAAAGTTACATTTTATTGACTAGTAACTATTTTCGCTTTCTTACGCAGGATGTCGTTTATATAATGAAAATTAAATCTAAATAAATCAAATTTGTTAAAATGTTAAAAGATAATACAAAATTTAATTTGTAGCTATATTTATTTAGATATGAAAAATCTATTTTTAATATTTGCTTACAGAACTTTGTAAGGGGAATCAACTGACGTCACTTCAAGTGTCTAATTCGAGTGTAAACGTAAAACTTTACGTATTAAATGCACCCAAGTTACCCTTTAACGGTGATGGGCATAAAAACTTTAGCAAGTTATCAACAATTACGCATAAACAAAAAGGAAGCAAAGTTGCGATAAAAAAACACACAGCATAAAAATAAATAAATGCCAGGCGAAGCGGGCGAAAGGCATAAGACAAAGGCAAAGTCGAGGACAACGGCAATAAAAAGCAGCTGCAAGTCAGTGCCAGAAGAGATTTTTGGAGACGTGGCAACTAGATGGGTTTCATCCGGACAGCGACTCATTTGCACTCAACTGCAGCTGTCCCCGTCCTTCTCCTCCTCCTCCTTCTTCGCCTCCTGCTGCTGTTCCTCGTCTTACTCCGTTCGATGGAGGTATAGTTGAAACAGTTGCCTTACAATTGGGCACTGAGCTGCTTAGCTCTTAAGCGCTGTGACAACTTTTTAAGCAACTTAAAAGTGAAGTTTCTCGGAAGTTGGCCAAGAGTCGCACTGCGAGTTACCTGCAAATGAAGATGAAGATGCAGATGCACAACTCACAGCTCGAAGCTTGCTCAGGCTGCGTTTCAGTTTCTTTTGTTTAAGTTGTGCGCGCACAGGAATAAATGAAGGTATCAAATTAAAATACGCTCCGCCAGGTGTGCAGACAAAACACCACCCTCCAAATGCAGCGCCTGCCTCTAGCTGTGTATGTGTTTGTGTGTGTATGTGTGTGTCGTGCTTGAGAAAGCAGCTGCAGCTTTTTCGATTCTCCTTGGCCTTTGTCTAAGGCAAACAAATTTTTGTTTTTGTGCTGCTAAAAATCTCAACGATACTGTGCACTCGTTTGGCATTAATTTTATTTGTTTGCCAACACCAAAGACTGACGGTTTTTGCCTTGACGAAGCAATCAACATTTGCATTACCTGAGAAATGGGAATGTTCGACAGCTTCAACAGCACTTTGACAGCTGAGCTCAAATAGACATATTCGTAAAATATAATAATTATTTTTGCATTCAAAAATAAATACAAAAAATAAAATATGGAATCAATAATTCCACAACCTCCAATTAGCCAAGTCAGACATAAGAGACTAATAAGAGAGTAATACCTATATAAATATTATACTCTGGTCTTTTTAAAGAAATATTCCTTTTTATAAATTTGCTAATATATATATGTTTAGATATGCTTAAAAATTGCTTATCAAATATGTGTTTGTGTTAGGCTGTCATTATAATTTGTCAAACATCAATTTACTCGTATGTTAAACGCACTTTTTCATATAGTACGTAATACTGTATTTAAACTCGTTCACGAAGTGAAAAGAGTATATTGATGTCTATCCGTCTGTTCGTTTGAACGGAATTGTTTTTGTTTTAAGGTGTTATTATATTGAGAATGCAACCGCAACGTTCCTACTTGTTTTAGTATTAGGAAATAAAAGCCTTTTCAAATAATATCGATTGAAAACCAACAAATTTTTGGTAAGCCACAAAAGGCAAAGAACTGAAATCGGTTGACCCTCTGCTAATATCATTGGCCAACTTCAAGGCTGGGGCAGGCAGCGACAGCGACAGCGAGGCGAGCAACACTTAATGAATGTGAATTGCGTGACAGACTGGCAAACAGACAGGGCCAACTGATGGAGCGAGTGTCCAGCTGCACGGGCTGACTGGCTGTCGGAGGGGCCGTGACAATGGACATAGGTGACCCGGCTCTGCAGCCGACGCATCGAGTCAACAACTAAACGAAGACTAGCTGAAAAAATTGCGACCATTCTGGTTCAGCCTCTACCTCCCTTTCGCCTCCAGCCCTTCGCCAACGGGGCTGCATCTGCCTCTATACAAAATGGCGCCACAGACTGTTGAAGCTGCCCACTTGTCGCATAATCCACAGAATTTTTTCAACACTCTCTCAGCTGCTGCTGCTGCTGCTGTTGCAGTGGCCTGATATCAACACGGCTCAAAGCGGCCATCTTTCTTGCACCAACACAATGGCCGCTTCCTGTTGTTGTCGTCTGCCGTTGTTTGTTGCTGTTGTTGCAGTATTTTACAACAATGCGACATCAAGCAGCGAACGCGTAAAGCTTATCATCAACGCATGGCCAGCTGAGCAGAGCACAGCAGCAGCAGCAACAGCAGCAGCAGCAGCAACAACAACAACAGCAGCAACAACATCAGCAACAATCAACAACAGCATTTTGTGCTGTTGACACTTTGGATTCGAGAATTTATGCAACTTAAAAGCGGTCAAGTTACGAATTTATGCATGGCACCATGCACAAACACATACAGGCAGTCGCATGTACACACACAAAAACACACACACACACACTCACATGCCCACACAGCTGGTGGGCGCAGACATATAAATATATGTTTGCATGCAGCTTTTTTCTTGTTAATGTTGTTGTAGTTGTTGTTGCTGCTGATGCATAAATTGAGCAGCACCAGCTTCCGCTCCGGCTCCTGCTCCGGCTCAGAGTCTGGCTCTGGATGCGCAATCGGAGCTGCAATTGCTTGCCTGACACTTGCTGCTTACAGACGTCCGACTCGCCCCTGAATCTGACTCTGACGGTTTTAATTTTTATTTTTATTTAAATTTTTTAAACATAGTATAAGCTCCGGATTTTCCCCTCGCTTTTTGTTGTTCATATTATATATAAAGCTGCCTACTTTTCAAGTTATTTGTTTTTTGTTGGTGCGCATAAATTGGCAAGTTAACGAATAAGAAGAAAAAAGCCGCACATTAAGCCACGCACTCCAAACTGGACAGATATCGGTGGGGATTATATGCAGAAAAATGGGGGGAGGCTTAAGCGAAAACCAAGTTAAATATTTAATGTCCTTTAAAAGCTTCAAATACATAAACTTAATCATATCAGCCTGAGCATTTTGAATTTGAGGCAGCAATTTTAAAGCCATATACTTATATTAATAAAAATAATAATAATAATAATAATAATAATAATAATAATAATAATAATAATAATAATAATAATAATAATAATAATAATAATAATAATAATAATAATAATAATAATAATAATAATAATAATAATATTAACAATAATAATAACAATAATAATAATAATAATAATAATAATAATAATAATAATAATAATAGTAATTATAATAATAATAATAACAATAATAATAATAATTGTAATAATAATAATAATGACAATAATAATTTTTAATGCAATAATAATAATTCGAATAATAAAATTGTGAAGGTTAAATTAACAAAATGTCTTAATAATACATTATACTAAAATTGGCTGCATTTTACGATTCTTAAATATTAATTGCTTTGTAATATGCGTTTTGTCTTTCAACGATTGAAATTAAAACTAATATTTTAACTGCAAATGAAATTAAAATTAAATTTTCTAGTAACCCCAATTACCTGAAAACTGCTTTGGGCAAAAGCCCTTTTCATTTTTCAGACACCCATCTATACACACTTTCGGTCCATTGTGCAGCGTTAACCTCCACCTTAACCAACACCAAAAAGCTTTCAGCCAGCCGCAAAGAACGCCAAGAACTAGGCCAGCAGCCGGTCTTTAGTGTAGAGCGTGCTGACGTGCGGTCTCATCAACATGCCGCCCGCCCACCCTACCCCTAACCTACCCCCACCAGTAACCAACTCCCGCTTGGAGCAGACCGGCGTGGATTCTCTCCCCTGCGCCGTTCGTGGCGTCTAAGTGCATTGCGCGCATTACATAATAAATTCTCAGCTTATTTGCATAGTTTTGCGGTTGTGAGCAATGTCCAAGCCAAGTTAATGGAATTTCGTAATAAATTTCGCAACGAGTTGGTTAAACAGACTTTAACAGCTCATTGCAGTTGGCGCTAAAAACTCTGCCACTATTTTTTCCGAGGAGCAACAACATCACGAGTTTAGAAGCGCGAGGGGAGCACAGCAATTACAACAAGTGCCAAATGCACATCAACAACAGTAAAGCACCAAGGCAATAACAAAAGCAACAGCGGCAGGGGCTGGGTCTGGGTCTGAGGCGGGGTCTGGGTCTGGAGTTGGAGGTAAAGAAATACGCCGCTGCCGACTTTCCAACAACTGTCGACGACTGGCGGCTGTCGCCGGAAGCGCAAAGTTGCAGGCAGCCAGCGGAAACAGCAGCGCAGTAAAAGTCGCACTACTTCTGTGGTTGTCAGTTGTTTTAACAGCTTAGCCACCCGTCCCCCCTAACCGTGCTGCCGGCCCGTTTCGGGCCGTAGATTGCCCCGGAAATGTGCTGTCAATTTACGCGACGTCAACTTTTAAGTTCTGCCTTTTAGTTTGATTTGCACTTTGCTCTTAAGTTGGGGGCGTGCTTTGTAATTGCTGTGTAACGGTAAAATTATACAACTCTTTGCAACCATACAATATTGACTCCAACCTGAAGGCCTTTTATGTGCACCTCAACCCCCTCCAGCCCCCTCCCAGCGATTCTTTTCGAACTCTTTGTTTTTTATAAACTCGCAGCTTGTGTAAACTTTGCGCAATTTTTGCGCCTACAAAAAGTTAACTTTATATATTGACAGCAACTGTCGGAAACTCATGCGGCCGCTTTTCAACGCCCTGCCCCTCACCGCAGCATATAGTTTTCCCAATTAACTTACAGTTCACGCATTTTGCATTGATAAAAGTTTTTCCTAAGAGTCCTTTGCTTTATGCGCGCATCGTGTGGATTCTTTGACAGTTTTGACTGCAATTATTAATTTCACCCCTTTTTCAATTTGTCAAGCCAAATGATATCGTAAGGAGATATATGTACGACACCGTCAAATTTGACATCTCTCAACTGCAAGTACCAGGAACTAAACAAGAAAAAATATTGTTTTGGAGCGTGGTCGGCTTGAAGATGCCCTCTAAACTTATCTGGTTACTTAGGTATGCCAAACATACCGTATTGGCTGACTGCGGCTAAGGAAGCCTAAAATATAAATTATAATTCAATTCTTATGGGTTAAGCAAAAATTAAAAATAATTCTGTAATTATCTTTAGTGTCTCAAGCTCAGAGATCGGTTGATACTGATTACGAATATAGTATTTATAAGTGTTATATATAAGTATTAAAAGTATTATTATATAAAGGCATTACCGATGTTTTACTTGTCTGTTGCATTCATTTCACAACTTTATTTTACCCATTTCATTTGAGTTGGATTTTGGGCTCAAGTTTATAAAGTTATTTATTATGCCAGTTCAGCTACTCTTCACAACTGAAACTCCACAACAGATAGCACACATGAAATATTATGCCAAACACTTACGGCACATGCCCGGAGATACTTGACGTCTTTAAGAGGGGCCTACCTTAACATAAATTCTTCAGGGCCAGGCAAAGGCAACCGGCACAAGACTCTGGGCCTTAAGATAAGGCCACACAGACCGTGTTGACAGCACGTGAGCAGAGCAGAGCCAACTGACCGACTAGTCTGAACAGAATTATTACTAATGTCATAGAGCGAGGCGACAAAAATATATAGTCTTTTGGTCCTGGTCTCATCCAGACTATGCAGAAAAAACGTGTGGCCAAAGAGAGCAAGAAGGAAGCGCATCAATCACAAAAGAATTATGTTGGGGTAAACAAAAGCATTTGTCATGAAACAGCAGCCAACAACAACACATGCAGCTGCTGCTGCTGATGCTGCTGCTGCTGCTGCAAGTGCCAACGGATTGAGGACATTAGCTTGAAAAGCTGCTCGTGGGCAGGGATTCAGGGTCTGGTGGCTGGTCTGTCAACTGTTGGATGGCCAAAAGTTTAGCCCACACACACACGCACAGAAAAACCAAGGCACATAAATCTGCGCCCAGCAAAAAGGTGTGTGGCCATGTTGTAGTCTGTGTGTGTGCGTATATGAGACTTTTGAGTAATTGCGCACATTTAAAATTCTTTTCACACTTGATGCCAAAGGCAAGGCTCACTTGCCCACTTGTCCGCTGGGCAGCTTTTTCAAATTGAAGTTTGGGGTCAACATTCGCCAATTTCTCATCAAGTATTTATGCATAATTTTACAAAGTGCATGCGGGTTGCAGCTACTTCGTTCCACACGTGCCACACGCCCTGCGGGGCGCCCTTGCAAAATGTGCAATTGTAGCTGTAATCGCTTAGCTGTTTCCATATTCTGGCTAAATACTTGGCAGTAGTTATTAAATTTTATGCACTTGCTGCAAGTCATTTTCTCAGCCACATTCCCGCACACCGACGCTCACACAAATATTGGCTGGGTTCTAGCTTCAAGCTCCTTGGCTAAAAATTTGCATTTAAATGAGTTTAGCCCAAAGGCAGCGTATCGAAACTAAATATTTGCCATGTGCGCCAAGGCAAACGGCAACTGCAACGGCTCTGGCAGCCAGCAGGTTATTTTTACAACTTATGCAACACTGCACACATGTACACAAATATTGTGCCACAGAACACGCTCAGAGGTGTTGCAAGATGTTTGTACTTTGCCAGTTTTGGGAGATGTGCTATCGAAACGGGAGTAAAATATAGAAGTTCAAACTCCAACATAATTACCTAAACAATTTTTGTAGAATTTTTGTTTGAAATATATTTTTTTTTAAATATTCTATTAATTCTTTTGCAATTTTATTAATTTTTATAATATATATTAAATATTATTATGTCAATTACTCTCCCTAATTAATTTAAAATGTTTTACAATGAATGTAAAATCTATATATTTACTAACTAAGAATTCAGTATAGGCCAATTAATTAATTTTAAAAGCACTAAAAATCATTTTAAGAAAAATTAATCAATGATAAATTACACATAACAAACATCACCTAAATAAAACATGATAACACATAAGAAGCGAGCTATTTTATACACACTTAAAAAAAAATAATAATAATTGAATCGTAATAAAAAAACAAGTAATTTAGGAGTGCCCGACTAGGAGATATCCTGAACACCGCTGCGAGCTGTCGTTACATTACATTTAAACCGCCATGCATTCCTACATACTAGTATATACATACTCACTCACCTAAACGTACGCCGCATGCTGCGCACTTAACTTAGCGGCTGCTCTCAGACCACACTATGGAAACTAAATCCTGGAAAAACTTATAAACTGAGCATATGATCTTAATAAAAGCATTTAAATCTATGTGCACCCCAAAGCACAAGCTTGAAGTATTTGAATTGCGTTTATTTAATGTTTGCTGCCAATTGGCTAGTTAAAATCGTCAAATTTTTCAAATTTAACCACATAATTGACGAAATAGGATTTGTGCAAATGTATGTAACAGACAGAAGGGAGCATAAAGTATATATATTCTTGATCAGGACGACGAGCTGAGTCGATTTAGCCCAGTCCGTCTGTCCGTCCGTCCGTCTGTATGAACGCAGCGATCTTAGAAACTACAAAAGCTAGGTTCTCCCCACCCATCCATTATTATCGATAAAAATCGATTTTTTGACTTGGTTTTCTTGGCATATGTCGGGACTATAAAAGCTAGAGCTATCAAATTTGGTTTTATATATGCTCGTAAGTAATACGCAGATTATGCATATTTTGGATACTTGCCCCCATTCGCCCCCCATATCAAAAATCAATAGCAAATCAAGTACAACAGACTTGCGCATTACTTTGTACATAGATTTGGATGCTCTTATTAAGCACTGAAAATTTCGTAGCGATCATACTCTTAGCTAAGAAGTTATTCAAGCCGATGTGTAAAGTTCGCAGCTTGCTGCGTGCGTTTGTGTGTGTGTATGCGTGACTTTGTGAATGTGTGTATGAATGCAAAGAGGTTTAAATGTATGTAATGACAGCTCGCCGCTGGGTTCAGGGTATCTCCTAGTCGGGCACCCACGACTAGAGCCATCTTACTTGTTGAAACTGTTTGGTCATTGGAAAATAGTATATTTATTAACTAAACCATTTACAAATATCAGTTGCCTACGAAGTGTAGCAAATACTCGTCTTATGCACAACTTTTCAAAGGCGTCCGCTTTAATTTTCCTTGCTTTATGTTCTGTGAAAAGTTTAAGTGCTAATGCCCAAAAGCCAAAACCGACGATATACCTTAAAGCATTATTCGGCAGCCAACAAAACCAAAAGAGCAGCAACAAGAATAACAACAATATCTGCAAATAAAGTAGAAACTGCAGCAAGCGGAAAACAAAGTGACCAAAAATGTTTTGCAATTTGTTGCTTATTTTCATATATTTTTATAATATTTTACTAAATTACTTACACAATTTTTGGAGTGCAGCTGTTGCCGGAATAACAAAAACAACAGCAACAAGAACAACACAAATATTTAGAATGCATACAAATGCAAGCAGAGTGCGGAAAGCGGGGACTGCACTAGAAAACTAAGTGGCTAATAGAGAGGAAGGGAAAGCTGGAGGAAAACTTAGTGCTATCTGCACAAAGTCATGGAGCAGGCTGAGCAAACTAATTGAAGCTGCCTTGGGCGCACTCGAAAAGTGTGCCAAATTTTGAAGAGCTTGTGGTTTGACTACTTTAAAATTGACTAAGCTCCGAAATAAAAAAAAAAACAGACTTTAGTCAATCTATATCAACTGTCAGGCCGTTTACCGAACCAATGACCTTTTGATATGAACATGGTAAAAAGCTAAGCAACGTACTTACACAACCAGAACAACAATATCCACAACAGCAATAACAACAAAGGTGGGAATAGCAATAGCATGCTCGACTTTCATATACCCTGTTCGCTATACAATACAAATAAATATACACCTAGGAATGGTGTATTTTTTATTTTTGTTGTTGAACTGAAAACGTGTTACCAACTGTATTAAAAATATTACACATACGTTGCCAGCTGATAACAAAAAATGTCCTTTTGAACACTCACTTTTGATATTAATTTTTTTCGAAAAACAATAACATTATTACATAACATTTTTTATTACCAGTAAGCTCATAATATATACATATATATATATTTATTATTATTATTTTTAGTATACAATTTAGAGTATAGGATATAGTTATAAAATACCAACCTAACTATTATTAACTAAGACAAACTCTACATCAATAAAAAAAATTATATTGGCTAAATGGAAGAATAGTAGATTAAACTACAATAATCAACATTAAAAATCTCTTGTTAGGGTGCACTTGAAAATTTATTTTGATTGCTTACACGTTTTAATTCATTAAAAATATATTTTTTTAAATCTTATGATTTTAAAACTATTGATTTGGAAAAAATAAAATAATACTAGAAATTTAATAAAATAAAAAAGGAGAACTACTATAAACGTAACCAAGTCTTTTTCAGTGCCACTTTCTGACTATAACTCGCATACTTTTTCACTGCTATCACTAGAATTAATTAGTTTATTATTTTGGAAAATTATTCATTTTTTATTTTAATTCAATATAATGTATAATGCGAAATTCATAAAAATTATTCATAGAGTAAATCGTGTTAAGACAATAATCTACTTTACAACGCAGATTGTTTCAAAATCATGTAAAAGAGAATAATGTGCAGTTTGAACTCGTGCATAGCCTGTGCTACCCTGTGCTTGTAGCGACAACAACTTAACTACATAAACGGCGACTCCCCGATCTTTAGACGCCCTGCTATCGTTGCTGTTTTCTATTCATTTGTCGGCGACTGGGGGCACTTTTTGCACAGCGTTGATTTCCGTTGCTGTATGTAAAAGTGCAACTTGAGGCGCACTCGCACTCAAGTGTGTGTTGAGTTGTGTGCTTGTGTGTGTGTGGGTGAGAGAGAGAGAGGAACTGTGTGTATATACAAGCTTGTGTGTGTCGACTGGATGCAAGTGGTTAGAAAACTAAACTGTTGCCATGTGACAAGTGGCAGCTTGACGACTACTATAGGAATGAAGGAGATGCCGACGAGGACTCCGGCGACGGCGACGGCGACGGCATCAACGTCAGCATCAATGACGCTTGGCGCGCACTTTGCAACAAACAAAACGAGGCAGAAAGCTGCACCTGCTGCGATACAACTAAGAAGGCAGATGATGATGGGAACGGCGACGACTTTGGCCTGTAGTTGTTTTAGTTAAAAACTCGTGTGCACACTCAAAATTGCCACAAAAGGCAGCGACAGCAGTCGCAGCAGTTGGGGACAAATGGGGGCAGCAGCAGAAGCCCATTTAAGCACTCAAGTAATGAGTCGCCTCGGCTGCAAGTGCAGTCAAAAGGGTTAAGCACTGGAATTTAAGGCACACACTCACCCATGCATGCGGCAGCTGCAACAATGTCTATTGACCCCCTCGCGGCGGGGTTAAAGTTGAAGCTTCTTCACCGACACACACAAAGCCAGAGCTGAACAAAACAGTCACTTGTTCGCACAATACGTGGAAAATCATTTAACACCAAAATCGGATTATGAGTCTCATATGGGGGCCAAGTCAATACATAAGATGCTTGAGCAGATTGTCAATGC
Source organism: Drosophila colorata (assembly GCA_035041545.1). Lineage (NCBI taxonomy): Eukaryota > Metazoa > Arthropoda > Insecta > Diptera > Drosophilidae > Drosophila > Drosophila colorata. The sequence goes on from JAWNLD010000233.1 coordinate 2,364,128, forward strand.
TTGGCCACCAGGCAACGGGCAACAGGCAGCAACAACAATTGAAAATCATTTGAAACCTTTCAAATGCCGCACAAAAGAAATTGATTTCATTTCAACACTCGCCTGTAGATTTGATTTAAATTTACACGACGCTCTCCTCAAATCACTTCAAGTGTATAAAAATGTGTACGAACAGCCGATCGAAGCGGACGAGAGGCAAGGGGAAGAGGAGCTGGCGTCCGTGGCAGCTGTCTGTTGCAATTGCCGGACAAAGTGAGAGATGCATAAAAGATATGACTCGCTGAATTCAATAATGTAAGCAGGCGAAAAGAAGCGAATTGGAGCGCATTTAATCCCCAGCCGGAAAGTAGGCAATGCAAATATGGCGAACAAAGTGTTGAAGGATGCAATTATTTGTGTAAAGGAGGAAGACAAGAAATAAAATAATGCCCGAGCCATTTGCCTCCTATACATTTCCGCATACTTATCCTTAAATCAGCAAAAATTATATACAAGTATTATTCATTTTATATTACTTTTGTATTATTCATTTAATATGCTGAGCGCACACTATTTTCTAAACGTTGTCATAATTTCAATTTATCTCTTAATCAAACAAAAGCCAAATTCCATTATAGTATTAAATATATCTAGGCGGTGAATATAGAAACTTTAAAGGTGTATTTAGCTTCGATTCAGAGCAAAAACTGGGAATTTTATACATAAATCAAATGCAACTGTTGTTATATTAAGACTTCAAGAATGATTCATATGTTATTTAAGAATATTCAAGAAAAAATATTCTTAATATTTTAAAAACTATTGAACTTAGAAACAGATTCCTGGGTATATTTTCAATTAAGAAGAGTAATTGATCATTTCAAATAACTATACCTTTGTAAGTTTCTGAATACCTAAACAGCACTTTTGTGTGTTTATCCCTCTCATTATTTATGATATTGGCCCTTTAAAGTAATCAATCCTGAACCAGCCATAAAATTGACTCTTTCTATGTTTTATCCTAGAAGGTAATAAAAACAATGCAACCTTTTTTTTTAATTTCCTTCCTTAACCATCAGTTTAAAAATCCATAAAAAAAAACATATTTTAACATTAATAGTATATCAAAAAATGTTAACATTGAAAAACTACCAATGGTCAAAAACGTGAACACTATTGATAACGTCGTCAACAGTTTTTTAACACAATATAATAAATAATGTTAAATAATAATAAGCAAAAGTTAAAACTTTAACCTATGCGCAGTTTATAAACAAGCTCACGGTTAAAGGACCAACTATCGTGTTTGAATATCCGTATAAATCTAAGATGGGCGTATCAAATTAACTCAATTTAACCCGCACGCCCATCAGTTGGCGCACCTTCCTAACCCAACCTTTGTCTAGGAGAATGCATGGACATCGAGAGGAGCGAACCTTCCAGTTAGTTAACTTCCAGCACATTGGGCTTGGAAATCAGCTTAACTAATTTTGGACGCCGTAGAAAACCCTTCTTAGTAATTCAATTAGCAGTAAATCTTTACAAATAGGAAGCTGCACCCAGCTGGTCACGCATACATGGACAGACTTTTTAATATAAATTATGTGAAGCTGAGTGCCGAAAATGCCTTGGCTAGTTAATAGTTGTGCCTTTTGGTAACAAAAGGCTTACCTCCGGCCGGCCGTGGGTGGATTTATCTCTTCTATTTTGTAATTTTTAATTTCGAAACTAATGCGATTATTCACGGCTGAGGGCACACGCTGGCAATAAAAATGACCAACGTATAAGCCACGTTTAACACTCGGTTTATTTTTAGTTAACGGCCCAGCCAACACCCAAAAAGGAGAACAAGTTGATGTGGTCTAATCGGGGGTGGCGGGCTAACAGTTACCCTACACTCATCTGGAAAACAAACATTTATTTAACTAAATGAAAAATTTAGTAAAAATCATAATTAAGATTAAAAATATTTAACAATAGCAGTAAAAAAAAGACAATTCCAGATTTATTTCGATAATCTTCTTTTACGATATTTACGATATGTACCTTGATCGATTCTTATAAAAAATCGATCTCTAGGGAATCTTGAAGCTAAAGCCGATCTTTACTTTAGTGGTATTAAAAAAAATCTAAACATCGAATCATCAATGTTTATAACAGCGCTGTTTTCCAACTTTAACTCGATAATATTTTTTTCGATATATCGACACATCAATGAGTGTGAAGACGATTTTTAAATCTAAATTAAAATATCGATGATCATTTCGGATTAATATCACCACAATACACTAACGTGTTTAACTTAAATGTCTCTATCATATATCTGCTTTAACCATTTTTATTGGGTTCAGTGGAATACAATTTCTCATCTCATATTTAATCACAAGAAAATCTGCACAACTGTAACTTTCCCTTTTTATTATTTACCCTTGTTAGTGAGTACGTTGCAATCTGTGTTTTTTGAAACGAGGCTTCTAGATTATTAGATTAGATTAGCTTTTAAGCCGAAATATCCTTCAAGGGTGGTAATCAGTGGTAGTCATTTCAAAACCAATATACTCTATTTCGATTTGTGAACAGAGTACATAAAGCAAACAAAACTAAAACTAGTGCTTAGTTCAAACTTTAAGCTTTATAGTTGCAAGCCAAAATAAAAAAGGCCAGAAGAAGTGGCTCACTTAAAGAACACGAAGCGGGTATGCTCTTGTTGAATTAATGAAAGCATTCTGAAAATAATTATGGTGTGAATATGCTGTTGGGTAATTATTAGGGCAAAATAACTTATAAGCAATAATCATAACATTTTTTTTAACCTGAAACTTTAGGTATTTTTAAATGTATATGTAAATTGCATCCATTTAATAAACAAATTTCAAAATAATAAATATATTTTACTACCTTTAAGGTTTTTAAATGGCAGTGCAGGTCCAAGATACCCTCGGTGGGTCTATTAAAACTTAGTAAAAATTGTCACCAAATGCAGCGAGGCGTGCAAATCGCACCGAAAGTTAAAAATGACCAAAGCCCGCACCGGACACAGCTCTTGGCTTGGATCTCACTCCCGCCACCGGTCCCAGTCAGCTGGTCAGCTTGTCGGCTAGTCAGCTAGTTGTCAGCACATAGCCCCCATAGTGCTGGCCATTTGCCATGCCTCCAACTTAAAGCTCTGCCGCGTGCCCATTTGCAGTTATGACCGCTTAAAGAAGTAACCAACACTTAACATTTAATTAAAATTTTGCAATTACAAGCAAAAAGCTTCCACTTGCAGACAGAACGTCCGATTTTCCCACTTCCACACAACTGTTTGTTTTGACGAGCCAACAATGTTGCAGTTTCACTTTGCTTTAACTGTTAAGTATGTATTTCAATGAACTTGGCATCCAGCCCTGTGGAGTGCTGCAATCGAGCAGCAGACACTAGACTAATTGGCCCATGTAAAATGCTTAGTGACCTGCGCCGCCATTGTTCAGACACGAATCCCGGCATCTGGCCATTGTTTCACATTGGCATCGACATCGGTCTCTACATTGGCTTCGGCTTTGGCATTTTGGCAATTAATTTGCTTCATTTTGCCTGTCTGGCTGACTTAACAACCATTTTGAGGCAGGCTGCATTACATCCATTGCTGCAGCATCTCAGCTGACGCTACTCATGCTGAACCCATTGCTGTTCCTCAGCCCTGACACATATCCCAAAATGTCTTTAGAAATTCCTTTGTGTGCATGCACGTGCCAACAATGTATGCATATTTTGTGGGCGTTTTGTTGTGGGCCAGGGGAGTCGTAGGTTGTTGGCCTAGTGGGCTGTTGTGGGCTGATGTGGGAGTGGCATCAAAGTGCATGCAAAATACGTGCTATGCATGCCCAAGCCGCGTGCTATTTATTTTTATTACGCAAAGCATCTAAAGTTTTACACATTACTTTTATTCTGTGCATAGCAAGTCTTGCAGTCCTGGGTAGAGTACAAAATCGCATAGGTGGCGCCCAAGCGACAAGCTGCTTGAAAAGCGCCAGCTCCACTCCTGACATGTTTAATAAATGGCACGAGCTGTCAGGGGGCCACATTGTTTGTGTTGCTTAACCTTCAAGAAACTGACTGCAAAACTTTTCCGCTCCCCCTGATATTATAATCTATGAAATATGAGTTCAAGCTTAACAAAGCAATGAGGCTTGTATATACATACATATGTATGTGTGCGTAACAGGTATGTGGATGAACTTTGGGGTTTTGTATAAATTGTTCTTACTCACTGGCAACATATGCTTCAGTTTTACATAACAACATCAATTTACTTATGGCAGACATTGTTATATTTAATCGAAATATTTGGCTTTCGGTTAGGATCCGCACAATAAACTATATACTGTATTACACTTTATGCTTTTGCCAAAGAGTTTGTTTATAATAAACTTAATGCTTTCTTGGAAACCATAGAAAATTGATCAATTATCAATAAGCTTTTATTAATTAATTTACCAGTTTATTTATTTTCATGTAAAATATATTGAGGGCCATAATATGTCATTTAGGTGTTTATGAAAAACAACACAAAATCACATGAAATACATATATTTTATTTATATTTGACGCACAAAATATTATTCACAACTTTGTTACACATCACTCATATAAAATAAAACAGAAACTAGTTCGAAGGTTTATGGACATAAAAGGACAACAATGTAACTAATTAAAAAAAATGTTTTAAAAACTTTTACTATAAAACAAATTGTTTCTATTAATAATAAATGTCATCTATATAACAACAATAAAATGTTAAAAAAAAATATATTCATAGATAAACGGAAAAAATATATCGGAAATATAATTATATACATATTAGAAGTGAATATATTAATAAATATTGTTACATTTCAGATAATCCGGTTGTTGACTATTCAAATATAATTTAATATCATTTTCCTTGGGTTGCTAGAACCAAGCAATCAATGTTTTTTTCGGAACATATAAATTATACAAGAAACTTTTATATTTTAATGAACTTTTAGCTTTATAACTTTGGTAAAACAAACACAATAATTCCTCGTGCTCAAATAGATCGCTACCAAAACACTATTTTTTATTGTATATTGGGAAAGAGCATTCCAAATTCCTCATGCGACAAAATTCACTTGCCTATTTTGTTTACACGACAGCAAAATATTTTCCAATTGTGCGGCTTTGGTGCATATGAAAAATAAATTATTCAACGAGCTAAACGAGCCGTTCACATTGCTTCATAGGCTTCATAGGCCTAATTAGCGACTGGCCTGACCCAAACGAGGAGCCATAATCAAATTACGGAAAATGCGTTGTGTGTGGGTGGCCATATAAATTTCAACAATTTTCATTACAAATCAAAAATTGATGGCAAAAAATTGCGGCGCAATTAAAAAGGCCGAAGTCGAGGTGGGAGTGGGAACGGGTGGACCACAGATACCCATAGTTTACCACCTAGCGATGGCTATAAAAATGTGCAATTTTCACAACACATATTTCCCTTTTGGCAACAAGCCAGCAACAAACAATGAACACAAAAAAATTGTATATAGAAACCAAAAAGGGAAGCAAAAAATTTGCAGGCCGTAAATAACCGAGGAAGCCAAGTAAACAGCGACTGGCAGCCGTAAAAGCCAAAACTCACTGCGAATGCGAATATTCTTGGAATTTTCATTTGTTGTAGCGAGTTTCGGGTTGGCAGAACGGGCTGCAGGGTGCAGGGTGCGGGGTGCAGGCTGAGTTGTTGGTGTTGGTTACTGGTGTTGAGGTCGCATAGTTAGAAATGCCCCATCCGATGCTGTCAGACCAATTTGTCGCTGTATGTGTGTGTGTTTGTGTGTGTGCGTGTGTGTGTCTGTGTATCTATGATTGTGTGTGTGCGGCATAATGGCCTTGCTGCTGCCGCTGCTGCATTGTCGCTTCATTTTTGCAGCAAAGTGTGGCAAAATATGTTGACAGGAAATGTTATGCGAATTTCACTGCGTATAAAATGAAATTTACGTGAGTTTTCGGCGCGTGCTCTTTTCCCTGTTGTTGTTCTTGTCACTGTTGTTATTGTGTCAGAATTGCATTTGGTAATAGGTTGAAGGCATGTTTGAACTTTAACAAAAATACTTGAGCTTCAAAATGTAAAGAACTTCAAACAGTTGAGACAACAAGCAGGTAAGTGAATCTGGGCAATCTATCTGGTAACAAATGGAAAAACTAATTTATTTATAAGTAAAAAAAAGTAAATGTAGTTTTAACCATATTGCAGGTTTCATCACTTATAGAGGAATCCGACTACTAATGATGTAACCTTCACTAGTGAGATGTACTTAATTTGCAACAATTTAATACTTTGATTTAATTAACTGATAATTGAAGAGCAAAAATATTGTGATCATTCTAACTGATTTCTGGTTAATCCCAATTAGACACGCGAGTGCTACAATTTCACAGATTAACAAACCTGTCTAGATGCTCTAAATGAACTGTCTTTGCATACTCTGTAACTATCAATGAAATTGGCGTGTTGATTGCAAGCCTGATAATGAAATTGTAATATTTTTATATACTGTAAAAAATAATTAATTAACCAGCTATATAACCAAACCTAATATACATTTTTGAACAGTCGACAATTTTCTGCCCCGCTCGAAGCTAAATTTAAAGAATGAAAAACACAGCTCGTCTATTTTTTTTGGCTTTTCTAGTCGTTATCGTACAGGTACAGGCTATATATATTATATAGGCTATACAAATTTTAAAATTATATTTATAATATTACTAGAGTTATTCCGAGGAGGAGTTAAATGACGTGGTAAACAAATGTTTGGCTGACAACAACATTACCAAAGACGAATATGAAGAATTGGTTAACCAAACGAGCCGGGAAACTGATAAAGACGATGTTGAAATGAAATACAAGTGTTATATACATTGCATAGCTACCGACATGGACATACTGGATGGCAGCGGGTATGTCGATGTAGAAAAGGCGGATAAATTGGCAGAACTAAGTGCGGACGATCGTGAAGCCTTCTACAAGTGCAAGGAACTGCACGATAGACCGATAAATTACTGTGAATATGCCTTCAATATGCTGATTTGCTTGGTAGAGAGCATTGATCATGAGTGAGCAGTCCGAGAATAAGTAAATGCAATAAACTGGTTTGTCTATTTCGCTGTAATAACTCGTAATAAATTTAAAGTTGAGCTATAAATATCGAATGTGTTTCGAATAAATGTTTTAGTAGAGCTACTTACAATGATCAGTCCACAGTGTATCTCAAAGTCAGTGCTGCTGCTCACGTTGATCGCGTCAGTCGCGGTAAGCATGAAATTAAATTGACAGATGCAAATATATATACTAATGCAACTACTATACAGGGTCGCCATCCTTTTGACTTTTTTGACGAAGGCCTTGAAGACTTTGAATACTGCCTAAAGGCAAATAATATTACCGAGAATGAGTATGAGCAATTCGAGTCGTTTGAAAACAAACAGAATTTACTCGTCGATAAAGTGGAAATGAAATACAAGTGCAACATAGACTGCCAGCTACAGCGACAGCCGCTCAAATGGCTGAACCAGCAGGGTCGTTTGGATCTGCAGCTAATGAATGCCACAACGGAAGCAGCCGAAGCTATCACCAGCTGCATGGCAGGGGCACCTGTTGAACAGTGCGCCTACAGCTTCAAACTGGTTATGTGCGCCTATTTGGCAAATCATCCCATCACGGAATCATGGGAGCTCACCGATGAGGACTTAGCTAAGCTGGAGCAACAGACTGATGATCTCGAAATGTAGGAGAGCTTTGAATATAGCTCATAGTACACAGCAAGCGTGCTATGAAGGGATAAATAAAAAACAATTCCAAAAAATATTTAAAACAAGAATCATATTTTAAAATGAGTTCTTGTCAAATAGAATAAAATATTGTTAACATTTTAATATAAAATAATTTGTTAATTTTTATGTTTCGATATATAAGTTAAATATATTTTTTAAAATTGTTGATCCATTTTAAAATTAATACTTTTTATTACAACAATTGTTTATTATCTTTCAAGAGCAAAATTATTATTACGATTTCATAAAATTTCTTATTATTCTTGATAGAAAACTTTGTTGTTAATCTTTGACAATATATATAGTTCGAATTCAAATCACAAAATATGACAAACATTTAAAACAAATAAATTCAAACTTTTCCAAAATTTTTTGGTTTTTATAATCCCAGTGAAATAAAAAATTATATAGCTTTCTTGAGCAACCAATAGATTATTTTTATAATAACTTTAAGCTAGAACAAAGCCAACTTAATTACCCATATTAGTGGTCTGAACTGAAATTTTAAATCTCTATTCTACAGCAATTATTTGCTGTGCTCATTAAATACTAAATAAATTGGCTAAGCCTCTGTGCGATAATTTTGAGTTTATGCAGTATGATAGTTTTAAACTAGACAGATAATTATATTCATCTATTTTTTTAATTATTCGCTTTTAAAAGGAATTGTTTACCCACGCAGGGGCAATTTAACATTATCAAATTTTAATTTTCTAAAACTTACAAAAGCGTTTTTTATAGTTGGACCTGTTTAATTCAACAAGGGAAGTTAAAATTAAAGAGAACTTTAAATACGACCGTATAAAAGCCCATGGTCAATTCACATCAACAGTCGACAGCTTTCATCAACTGCAACTGCAGTTTTCCCAAAATTTATTAAAGAATACATTTTCCAAAAATATTTAAAATTTTTAAATAATATAAACTCAACTCTACAATAACCTAGTTAGACAAAATTAATTGCAATGGTGAACCTCATAATAACTACAAGTTTATTGATATTTTTTGCATTTCTGCTAGTTCTTGTTCCTGTAAGTTTTGCCACAAAAATAGAAGAGCAACTATTATTTACTCTAAATTATAGGGCTTAAGCGTACCCGGAAATGTCGAGAAGAAATGCCTGTCTCAAAATAACGCCACCAGGGAGGAGCTTTTGTTGAAAATAGATCAGGCACTTACCGCAGGTAATTCAGAGAACATTGGAATGAAATATATGTGCTATGTTCATTGTGTGGCTGCCGAGGTAAACATTTTGGACATTCATGGACACGTGAATATTGAGTTATTCCAAAATATTGAACACTTGACAGAAAAAAACACTGAAGTTGTCGTGGAGTGTAATCGAGTGAATAATTCGGTGGAAAGTTTGTGTACTTATGCCTTTGAGATGTTGCTGTGTCTGATCAAAAATTTTCATCAGACTGAATATCTTAACGTATCCCCGGGAAGGCAGTAAGTAACTGATTTCAACAGATTTGTTGTGAATATGCATTAAAGAAAAATAAATTAAATATGCATAAAAGCAATTACGATTTTTGAACAGAAGTGTAAATAAAGCATTTTAAATATTATAAAGTTATGCGTTTATATTCACTTAGTTTTACCGCATTCTAAATATGATAAATTTAAATGTGGCTATAAAAACAACTGTCAAATGCTATAAATTAATAAGCTGGCCGCGTTTGGCTGATTTGCATAATTAAATGAAATTGCACTGCGTACCACGGGGCGTATGAATCAAATTAATTGCATTGGCGTGCAGGTTTAATTGATTTGCGATAACTTTGTGCTCACTATATACTCGTAGCACTGAGCGTTAGTTGGAAATATCAGGCGAAATTCTCGTCATACAATAATAATAGATGATTGCTGATATCAGCCCGAAGGCCCGTTTACTGCAAATGCGATGCGTTCTATATGTTGTTGTTCATGCCGGTGCTGTTGTTGTTTGCCGTGTGCCAGGAAAAAACATTTTGCTTTTCACAATGCAATTCCGTTACAGTTTTACGCTGTTTTTCTTTATGCCAGCAGCGCATGCAACGGAAGTTGTCACGTTGCATTGTTGCTGTTGTTGGTGTTGTGTGAAAGGAAAAGGCGCACAGCAGCAGCAGCAACAGCAGCAACAGCAGCTGCAACACCCACACACTTGACTGGCTCAGGTTTTGCCTCTGGCTGCCATTGTTGGCCCGGCTTTCGATTGTCATTTCAACTTTACGCGCTTTACATACGTGTGTATTTGTGTATGTGTTTGTGTGTGTGTGTGTGGGCGTGCCACATTAGCGGCAAAAAGAAAAATATGGCCATGTATTGTCAACACGCCCGCCCACGCGACGTATGAGTAACGTGGCCGCATCTGCCACGTTCCTCGTGCCATGTCAACATGCAAAACAACAACGAGGCGGAAGCGCATTGTAAACGCGACACGACTCCTCTACACAGCACCACCAAACACGAAAAGGTGTGGCCGCTGCCTGTTTTTTGGTTGAAGCTGTTTACGGGAATGGAGCAATTATAATTTCGTAAATCGGCGGAAGTTGTATAAAAGCACACACAAAAAGTCCTTGCAGCCAAAGGGCACTAAAATGCAACAAGATGATAATTGGTGCATGCAAACGGCAAAGGGAATATTAAATAAATAAATATTTATAGTCTGGTTACAGGACTTTTAAACCAACAATAAAAACTGTTTCTATTTTATATATTTATTTTTTAAAATTAATTTTTGTTTTAATTTCAAATATATTAAAAAAACAGAAAGTTGTGTAAAACTCCTTACACTCTCCAAAACTTGCGAAGATCATTTTCTTTTGTTCTGAAAAGTAGTGTACATATATATTTTTTTAGATGAAATATTAAATTTGAGAAGAAAATCATTTTTTCAAATTTATAGTCTTCTAATGTCTATATAATATACATATTTGATCATAATGCACCAGGTAATTAAAGCAGATTTCGGATTAAAGAAAACCAAATATAGGCATTAGAAATGGGATCTAAAAAAACCAACTTATCACTATAATTAGTTATTTTAATGTACTATATTTTTACTGAATACTCACGCCCTAAATCACTTATAGCATTATAATAGAATTTTATTTTATGAATTCAATTATAAGATTATTAACAAAAAAGTGAATAAAATTCGATTGCCCTTCAGTTTATTTCACAGTCAAGTAATTTAATTCGAAGAGAAAAACTACACTGCTCCGCACACTTCGACAACTGTCAATAAAGTACTTGGCATGTCTCAAAAACACAAAAAAAAAAAAAAAAAACTTTTGTACACAGTCCTCGCAACCGAATTGAAAAAGCGCCTTTGCTTATGCCACAGTTGCCGCTGCTGCTGCTGATGCTGATGCTGCAGCTTCAAGTGTGCTTATCAAGAGACACATGAGGCACTGACATGCACTCACAACGAAGGTAAGTGGAGCAAGGACGAGGTGTGGGGAGCGCAGTCTGGAGATGACGAGGCGGCGAAGCGAAGCGCGTAAGTTTGTAGTTTTCTGCTGCATTTTCTTTTGGGAAAACTCGCGGAAGTTCTGCATATGACTGCAGGCACGTCTCTGTTTGTGTGCGTCTGAGTGTGCCGGTCCATGTGTGTGAGTATGCGTGTGTAAGTTGATTTATGCCACTTTGTACACATGTGCGTGTGTATGCATACGTATGTGTGTGTGCAAGTGTGCGAGTGTGTAAGTGCAAGGCTGCTGCATAAATGATTTATTGCTATTCCCGCGACAGTTTCGTTTCGCTTTCGTTTGCCGCTCGCAACAACTGGCAACATATGGAGCCACACACACACACTCACACACCCTCTCACACAAAGAAGACAAAGGCTAGGAGACACAAAAACTGTCGCACTTTTCGCTATAATAAATAATTATAATTGTTTTCTTTTTGTCTCGAACTCCTCGACGCGACCCACACGCGCATTAATAAACCCTATAAATATTTAAGTTGTGTGAAAAATTGCCGTTCCGAGGTGACAGTTAATGGAAATGCGGGTAATTGAATGTGCCACACAGAAAATCCATCGCCAGCCAATGGCAAAGGCAAAGGCAAAGACAGCTGCAGTATATGCCTGGCAGACAGGTGTTAAGCCACGACTGCACCATCCTTGTAAGTTGCGGCTAAAATTTGCATAATATCGATATATAGCAAGCGCCCGATACAAGATATTTTCTGCCTGTTGCATGCCAAAATGACAGCACAGCTAAAATGCGCAAAGGCTGCAAATAAAGGTAGAAGCTAATAGAATGTCAGTCTCCTGCCACTTGACTTGCAGCCACAGAAGGATGTCTTCAAACCGGATTTAGTCTCAGAATAAGGTAACATGATAAAATTAACATTTTAAAAACCAAGTCTTTAATTTCAGAACTAGCTTTAGTTTATTATAAAAAAAATCAAATTTCACCCTTGAAACCAAATCTAATGTTTTTAAAACTCAATTAAAGTAACAAGTAAGAGTGCTCTAGTCGGGAGGGCGCGACTAGCAGATATCCTCAACCCAGCTCCGAGCGGTCGTTCCATACATTTCAAACCCCTTGCATTCATACATACATACACAAACTCACAACATACACACGCCGCACTCCCACTTTAGAACCTAAATTCTGGAATAACTTCAATAAAATTCGATAGTTTTCAATGCTTGCGCTTCAATCTTATTCGTTGTCCATTTACAGCCAGGAGCAGCTCTAGTTATGCGTCAAATCGAGCTTAAGTTAACTGGGCTTGCTTTCGAGGCAATGTGTGTGACGTCAGGGTAGTTGCCACAATGAATTTATGTTTACGATTTTAGGTAAACGGTCAGAGTTATCGATCATTCGAAATAAACTTGATCTGCGCGTGCAATGAACAAGGCTATATTCGAAAAGTTGAAGTCATTAGCTCCTATAGTTTCCGAAATCGACGCGATCATTCAGACGGACGGACGGATGGACAGATGGACAGACAGACAGAGCCACTCGGCTGTTCATCCTGATCAAGAATATATATATATATGAACAAGAGACACAACCTTCTGCCTGTTACAGACTTCTGCACAAAACCATTAAACCCGTTTTAGCCATTTTTAATGGGTTCGGGGTACTTTATCAGGGTACTTTATCGAAATAATTTAAGCGAATGAAAAATCGCAAAAGAACTGTTTATACTAATAGTTTTTTACTGTCACAGATGTATTGAAATAGGTTTTTTGTAACGGTTTTACAACTTAGTTGGAAATTGAATACGTTTTTTGGCATTTTGTATCTTTCAAGGCATAAAATTGACAATTTTTGGCAAAAATGTTCATAGCGCAACTTCTTCATCTTCCGTCGCTGGCACTGACAACATCAAAGTTCAAACTTTGAGTTTGGCCACCCAAATATCTTTATTTCCGTTTGTTTTCACCAGCGCAGCCACGAAGGAAAATGCGCCCACCGGAAACAGGAAGTGCGCTTCATGCAGCATTTATGAAAAATCAAAAACCAGAACACAACAAAACTTACACACAGAAATATAAATTAAATAAAAAACAAAACGAAACAAAAGGCGTCGGACCCAAATAAGAAAATTGACGCGTAAAATTGTCACAAAATGTAAATATTAAAAATACTCGGGCAATTGCATAGGTTTAATTAAATTTGCAATTTCTGCTTTGAGCTGGCAAACAAAAATGCCGAAAATTGGCCACAAGCATGCTAGCATTGGGCTGTGCAAGTGCATATAGTACATAAATATTTCAAAAATCTTCTCACATGAATAATTTTGTTTAAATTGCATACATAATTTGCAGTCGACAATTTAATAAATATTTCTGGCTTGCAATTGAATTTCCATTCTGCACTTACTCTCGCCATGCCAATTGGCAAACATTTCATACCAAACGGCAGATAATTCAATGTTGTATTCACACACCACCAGTCACACACACACAACAACCTGCACTGCAGCAGGTTGTATTTTAATATTCGATATAGTCAAAGCAACAAAAAGCATTCCAGAATTTGGAGCATATATTGAGTATATTTCCATGTTGAATCACTGTACGTTTACTCAAATTTCTAAGACGCACTGAAATTAAAAAAAAAAAAAAAAACACCAAAATTAAACTGACGTGCAGTAAAACGTGCCCAAATAGTTTTTAAAGTAACCAATTTAATGGATTACATTTATATTTTTGTCATGCGTTAATCGACATGAATAATGTAGCCCAATATTTCATATTATTATCTTATAAAATGTTTTAAGAATCAGCTTTTCCAGAACTAGCAGGTTAGTATCGCAATGTTCTGTAAATACATATGGATAATAATATAAAAAATATTAATATCTATATCAGATTTTTTTTTTCATCAAATGAATAACTATAAAAATCTTTGTGTCAATTTATTCATAAATCTCTTTATAATTCATAAATGTGCGTAATATAAAATGAATGATAATAATACAGACCAATATATTGTATTAAAATAAATTAGTGTTAATTAGTTTGACTATCCTTTTAATAAAAGCATTGACTATTACAATCAATCAAAACGACAAGCTTTTGACTAATTAAGATGACAATAACAAGAATTTATTCTGTTAAAGATATATTTTTTTGATAATTATTTATAACATGAATAAACAAAACAATTATTAAATTGAACAATTAAGAAAATTCGATAAGTTGAAAAAACTGAAATATATATGGTTTTGTTTACTTGCATTTTTTTACATGCACCGTTCAGCTCCCTTCGCCCCCTTTGATAGCCCACATATCCAGTATCCACGAAATGCTCTTTGCATACGTCTCAAATTTTCTGGATCCGGTTGTCTTCCCGCGGTTGGGTGCCATCAAACTGAAACACGCACGGCATACGCATAAAGCGGAAAACATTCTTACACATGTGACTGACGCTGATTGCGTTTGTCACGTCGCCGAAATAAAATTGCAACCCATTCCGCAAACCTGATCCAGATGCCGATCCATTGCCAGGCAACTAAGCGACCCGGAAAGGTGGCGAACGCACACACAGTAAAGCCACAAAAGGCAGCAAAGGAGGAGCCGCAGGCATACAAAAGAAGAAAGAAAAACATGAAACCGTAGTCCAAACTGAAGCAAAGGCCCCACGTTGTCCGCTGACAGTTGTCAACTTTTTTGTTTTTCTTCTCTGCTGTTGCCCAAAACTAGGCAACGGAATTGCAGCAAAATCGTCATCGATGAACTCGACGTCGCGCCGCGTCGACCTCTTTGCACACACACCCATACACACACACACGCACACACACACAGGCAGACTTCTTACACATGCTTGTGTGGCCTCGGCTTCAGTAACGCCACATTGCGTATACGTAACGTTGTGCATATTGGGTTGCCATCACAGATTGTCGCAGTTGCGGCATATTTGCATAATTTAGCGATTGAATTTTATGTTCAAAAGCAAAACAGCGCAGCTGCTGCTCTGCTCTGCTCTGTTCTGCTACTCTGATGCTGCTGCTGGCGAACTTCTTCCCGCCTCTGCGCACACATCAAACGGGCTGTGGATTTATCCATTTGCTTTTTACTTATTAATTAAATAATTTTTCGTTGCATTTGTGCTGGCGTCCACCGTGGGAGCCGACGTGAGAGCCACCGCTGTGTGCCATCGACAATAATTGCATGCAACATAATTATAAGCCATTAAAGCACTTAAGCTCCCGGAAAACCAACGGCACCACCAAGGGAGATGGCCGGCGGGTGGGGCAGCTTGGGCGAATTGGTCGAGTCATGTTTGCATATGCATAATTATGATGAAAACACATTTAAATGCATTTAATCGGGCGTTCAGTTGGTCACCGGCTGCCCACTCGTCCGGCAGGTAGCTTATGGCTATGGGCCCCTCAAAGGCTTTTAACGTTTATTGGTTTTTATTAAATATGCGATAGCGTGACATATTATATGACCAGCTTGCCTGCGCCCTGAACTAGCATTGGCCGGCTCCCAACTCTCAAAAGGCATATTTAGTTAGATACGACAGGGACAGCTGTGTGTGGGCTCAACTTCATTGGTTTAAAGTGCAAAAATCATTGATCCTGACTCTGGCATTAATGGAGTTGCTGCTCGTGGACAAGTTTTAATTGGGTTATTTAATATAATGTAAATTGGAATAAAATATATATTGAACATTTTGAGTATAATTCGAGCAGAGTATAATAGTCGATCAGGTTGCAGAAATAATTACATTTAATTTTGTCTTTAAGCTGGTTTTTTCTTGTATAAAAAAGCACATTAACCAATATATAACAACACATTCTCCAATAGACAACGCGATTAACTAAAATTAACATCTCACTGGCATAAAACAAATTACGACAAAAAGAATATCGATGAAGGTCTAGAGAAAAATAAATTCCCAATAGGGGAGCGGATAAATCTTATTAGACTAAAACGCAAATCTTGTCATTTTAGGCAACAAAAAACACATTTTCGTTGAGTGGACAGCAATTAAGCCTTTAATATTGCTCTGTTGTACTGGAATCGCGTTATTTTATACTTGGGGTGAGTGGGGGTACCCAAAATCCAAAATATTTCTGATCTGCGCCTGCTTTACGAGAACATTTGGTGGCTCTACCTCTTATAGAGTCCGAGATATGCTAAGAAAACCAAGGTTTCGAAAACAAACTATAAACTTGATCTGCGGATGGCTTAGGAGAATCTACATTCGAAAATTTGAGATCTCTAGCTTTTGTAGTTTCCGAAACTGCTGATTTATATCTAAAGCATATAACTTATGCTTATTAAATATTAAATTAATTGAAAACTAGATAAAGGGGCCACACCACTATCACAGTAGCCACGGGTTTATTTTCGCTGCAGTTTAAAACAATAAGCACGCAGTAAACAAATAAATAAATATATATTGTTATGGCAGTGTTATGTAAGATTGTAAAGCAATAGTAGCCTTCAACTCCTGATGATTAAAATAAAAGCAACAGAGAAGCGATATTGATGTTAATGCAAAATATATCATATAATAACCATAATAGGCATACACATAATTTGTAACTAGATAAAAATCTAGGGATTTGCATGATGTTAAATAAGATTGGAGATCTTCATAAACAAGGCTTAAGCAACACTTGACTATCAGTGTTATAAATCAAAAATCCTTCGCTTAACCATGAACTTTGCCATGTCACGTATTTTTTCCGAAGCTACAACTGCTACGCTTGTAGCCAATTTATGTGCCACGCCCCTCTGCCTTCCACTAAAGAGAACTTTTGGCTTCCCAGAGGACTCGCACGTTGACTTAATTAAAGTTGTACTCGGCAGGCGCAATCAACAAAAAATGGCCCCACAAAAGGACGGAGCTGCACCGCCAGCAAAGGCAACAAGAGCTAAAACACATGTGTGAAAACTGGCAAAGTAAATGGCCAAAACAAATTGCCAAAGTCGGAGCAGCAGAAACAGCAGCAGCATCAGCAGCAGCAGCAATGGGCGTAGTTTTGAATGGGTTTGGGTCGGGGTTTTTTTTGGAGTACCCAAATGGCAATTTATAAAATCCTTTGAAGTGTCGAAAATCAGTAATTGTAGTCAAAGTGCAAATTGATTGCCAGTCAGACACACACTCACACAGCCACACACACACACACACAAACTCACATTCAGAGTGCCATGTGCTGGCAAAATTTAAGTGTATTTGTGTGTGCCGAAAAATCAGTGTGCCGGCCATGTTTTATTGAGTGTAATTTGTAGTTGCAAATTAATGGCCGCACTTCACTTTTAATTAAAACGCAGCAAAAGAAGAACTCAAATATCCGGAATGAAGAGGTTTTCTTGAATCAACGAACTTGGCATGCTCTTGAAGAAATTCCAAATATATATAAATCATTTCTAAATTCTTATAAATCGAACTTTAATATAATACAAATATTCAAGTGAAAATTCAACTTTAATAAAGCAGAGAACCTTTTTTAAAAATATAAAAAAAATCTTAGATATTTATTAATAGTATAATAACATGCCTATAAGAAGTCGTAATATAAATCTTGAAACAACAATTTTAAAAGACTAGAAAATTCATGCTAAATTATTAAACTTTAAAACTGCGTTTATTGTGTGCTAAAATAATAAATCAGAATATTTTAGGCAACTAAGCAACTAACTATATATTTAATTACTTTAAAACTGGAAAAAATTATGATTTAAATCGCTTAAAAGTACCTTTAAATATTTTTTACTAAGAAAATATACAAAATAAATTGTTTTTTCTTAAAGCTTACAACAATTTTGCAATTTGAATGTGTCGTAAAATTTTCTTTACCTTTAACACTCTTCTGTTCAGCTCGTCTGTGCTTTGGTAGGGTACAATACATTTCTAGCATGCCTAACAACTGGGCACGAAAAGTGGTTTGTACTGCAGTGTAAGGCTTAGAAAAGTGTAAGATAAGTAACTCAATTGCAGGTCTTGCAGGCAAGCGGGGGGCGGGGAACGGTATGTGGCGCTGGGTGTGTGTGTCTGTCTTTTGGGTTTTCCTTTGACTGCTTTTAAACCGTTCTTCTGTTGCTTAGTTTTCTTCATTCTTGTTTCGCTTACCCTTGCCCTATGCCCGTGGGGCTGGCACGTTTTACCGTTGCTTAAGTGACTTCATAACCTCGAAAGTGGCTCCGTCTTTTTAGTGCAGCGTATGTGTGTGTGCGTGTGTGTGGGTGTGTGTGGGTGGCAGCTCAGGTGCTTTCCCGTAGCACAGCACGCTCGCTGCTCGGCGGATTCTAAGTTGCATTTTTGAGCTGCTTTGTCGCCTGTTGCATAAAAGTGCTTTAAAGCATAAGGCGACTTCGACTACAAAAGTTTTGAATAAATTTGCGCCATTTGCCAGCGGCTACAGCAACAATAGCAACAGCAGCAAAGCGAAAAAACTAACTTTGCTGACTGGCAGTGTATCGAGATCGTTGGCACATAAGGCGGAGGGGGGACGATGATGTCGCTTCCGAGGCATCATCAATTTTGGTTTGGGAGACTCATCAATAAAACATAACAGCAGCAAATGGAGACACATGCGACAATGCGCATGCAACTGGCTAAAGGATGTGGCAACATCCAGGACTCTGCTCAGCACTCCGCTGCTCAACGGGACCAGCTGCTCCTGCGGATGGACAGATAAGCAACCCACGCAAAAGATGCGCCAGCTAATTTTTAAGCAAAAACATTGTTCGAGAAAAACCAAAAAATTACCCAAGCTGACAATTGACAAACATTTCTGTTTTTCTCTCATTGAATTTACAAATACTTACTAAAAGATAATCAGGAATTGGCAGGAATATTCAAACTCTACTTATTTAAAGCTGAACAAACATGCTATTATAAAAGTTTTTTGGCTCCGCTAAAAAGAACTAAAAAGATTAGAATTTTTTAAGTTTGTGGTGCTTTACAAATCCCTTTCAGATTAATTACAATCGAAATCTAAATCAATGTATCCCTTAAACAAATTGATTGTCTTCAGGTAGCACAGCCTTGACATTCAATTAAATTTAAGATTTTTGACATTTCTAATTATTAAAAACAACATCAATAATCTGTCTGCAAAAATTTGGTGACTAGCTTTAAAACATATCTAAGTAAGATATATTTAAATCTTTATCTGACGCTGGCATATAAGAATATATTTCAAGTCTCTAGCTTCAATAGCGGTGATAACACGGACAGACAGCAAGACGGATATTGCACAAACCCATCATAATCTTCGAGTATAAATCTTCATCTATCTCTACCTCTTCCCAGCCCACATTCTTAAACCAAGTATAGATTTTTAAAATTTCATGCCTGACTGCAAAAATGATATCAATATATAAAATATTTGAAAACAAAGAAATATCTATCAATTTATTTTTTGTTGAATATATAATGTTGATTGTATAAAATATATAAATTTATATTATTCCGTGTTGTCTTACCCTTTTTCTAGTACATGTGACTAACAGCGTCACAATGTTTTAGATTATATACTTTCCTAGAATAGGTAATGAATAATTTGTAATAAATCCAAGCCAAACGCTACCTTGACTTATCTGTACACCTGTCACTTAACTTGCCCGTTGGCAATGCCCTTCCACCACTCTAAGTGGCAGCTGGCAACGCCGCCGCAGACTCTCAAGTGCTGTGAGCTGTTTGGCGAGTTGCTGATTTGATTACATTTACACACATCCGACAGTTGTTGGCTTGGCAGCGGCAACTGTTTTTCAGAAAAATTTTCTCGTCAACACTTGCAGTGGCCCGAGTTTAGTAACACGCTCTGGATCGAGATCGGGATCGGGGTCGGGTCGGGTCGGGTCGGGGTCAGTTAACAATGGCAGCTCGTAGCTGGGCTTTGTTATGGCAGCCTTGCAGTTGGCATGCGAGCTCGGGCCAGCTTTTTGGCTTTGGCACGGAGCCGGTTGCTATTTGTAGCCAGCCTGGTTGGCCAGGCGCCAGAAAGCAAAGTCTTTGTCTGCTGCCAATTGAATTGAAACTTTATTTTTGTTAGCCTTTTGCTATTGCGTTTTTGACCCCCAGGTTAGCCCATAATAATATTCGTGATGGGTATGTGCAGCAGTTTTATAATGAAGCCCAGAAAACCCATCACAAAGAAGCCCACGGTGGTGGCCAGCGCAGCACGTTGAAACTCGTGGCGATCCGGCTTCGTGCAGCGCTTGATCACACGCACCGAGTCCTTGGAGAAGGCCAACAAGGGCAGCAGGAAGCACATCAGCTGATCGCAGACCAGCTGCCTATAGCTAGTTGGAGATTTAAAATTGGGCGCCAACTCTTGCAGCAGCTTGGTTAATCTGGCAGAGATTGTTGGGAGGTCAATGTGCGGCTTACACGCTGTGCGAATCACCTACCCCGTCTTCTGCTTTTTCTTCGCCCGGCGGCGTCGGTGCAAACGCTGATCCATTTAAACTTCTGTCGTTACTTCTCTGTTGACTTGTGAGCCAGCTACAAAGCAATGCCTGCTCTGAATTTCTTAGTCGGAATTAACACGCCCCGCCCCTTATGATGGAACTCAAATCTGTCGACAGTTTCTTTCTTTTTAACTTTTCTCATTACAAAAGTTTTACTATTTCCCATCGCACGCGGCAAACAACACAAAAAGGGTTACACAGGCGACATTTTCGCCATTTCCAGCTGGCAACTGCATTTTAAAACGCGATTCGCAGTTCTAAACAGAAATTTCAGTTCTAACTATTTGTATGGATTACAAATAAGTTGCGTATTTTTATAGAAATTAAACTATTTTAAATAATTTGTAAAAATTAAACATCCATAAAGCTAATTTAATAAAATATTCGTAAAGTAAATGGATAACTTAATTTCTTGTCTCTATTAACAGTTGGTTTATACACATATATAACTGTACATAAAATGAAGACATCGCCGATCCTAGCTTAGATTAGGTTATATAAGCTGATAAGCCAAAGTTGACATCACACAGACAAACTAATGGAGCTATGTGCTGTGAAAGGGTATAAAATGCAGGGTATATAATATGATTTGATCAGACACTGTAAACAACATTCCATGTGTGTATGTACTAGTTCTTACGTACACGTGTCTGTCTGTGAATATCTTAAAGATTAAAAGGCCCAGAGACTCAAAAATATTTTTGAAGGTATTTATTTTCCACGTCAGTTGAACTTTTTTCACTTTTTCGAAAACTTCACCCAACAGCTTAAGGCATGTATGTACCTATGAATGTATATACCTAAATTTACCTAAATTTACCTAAATTGACCTAAATATACCTAAATTTCAAGCCAAGGCACACAGACATTCCTGCTTTGTTTGAACTTAATCTCTCTAATAATAAAGCATTTTACATGTTGGCCACTAAATATCCTCTTCAAGCGTCTTAGTTTCGAACTGATAATTATTAATCTTGAGTATTATATAAATTACAATTGGTCTCGTTCTTGCTGCTGCTCCCTAACCAAAGCAATTGCCAGCTAAGTACACATCGAACAATGCACTGTCATTTGAACTGAAGGGTGGAGCTTGGGTTCGGTCCCTAGATTACGCACTTAATCAAACTTTATGCGAGGCCGCCTGCCACCCACAAAATGTTCAGCAATTTGCTGGCGCTGCACACAGATACAAAGATGGAGCAGACGGCGGTGCCAAAAGACAAACGGACAGAGGTCTTAAATGCTGCAATTTGTTTTGCTGCCGAATCGTTGCTGTCTTCACCCTAAGCTTAACCAAATGCAGAGAATCATGTACCGCCGCCAGC
Source organism: Drosophila colorata (assembly GCA_035041545.1). Lineage (NCBI taxonomy): Eukaryota > Metazoa > Arthropoda > Insecta > Diptera > Drosophilidae > Drosophila > Drosophila colorata. The sequence goes on from JAWNLD010000233.1 coordinate 2,386,151, forward strand.
TCCATTTCCAAAAATGTTGCAAGTGCTGCCGCTGCCGATGCTGCTGCTGTTTGACATCCTTGGCTCCCAGGACAATTCACTGCGAAATTGCTAGACAAAACTGTGGCGCACAAGGCGGCCGGAATGGCAACAACGATGCTCGTTATGTGTGCAACACACAGCCTGCTGCGGCTGCGGCACCATCGGCTCAATCGGCCTCATCTGTATGAGCTGTACGCAAAATGGACACACACACGCATACACGGATTGTGAGTGTGTGCGTGTGTCGGGATTTCATCGTCGCCATTGAGATTGAAAAATGTTAAAAAATTGCTTTTAAATGCCGCAAAATACAATTTATTATTCAACAGAGGCAAACGCCAAACACGGGCACAATGTCTGCCTGGGGAGCGGGTGGAACTGGGCGTGGGGCGTAAATGGGGGCAAAGGCGTGTTTGTGGCTGAGGCTCAGGCGTGACACTGACTCGCACTGTGTATGTGGCATGGCCGAAGCAAAGCTCAACTGTGTTTGGCTGCTTGGCAGTAAATTCAAATAAACACACAGACACACACAATCAAAGTGGAAGGCACTGGCAACTATATTGTTGCTGCAGTTGTTTTGTTTATTACGCATACGCACTGTGCATCGCAGTCAGATATAAGCAGGTTAAAGCCTCTTGCTCTGCCATTTAAAGGCTCTAAGAAGAAATTTACAAAAAATATGTGCCATAGTTTTTGCCCAGAGAATGGGCACCTAAAAATATGCAAGCTCATTTTTATTTGGGTTTAAAATGCGAATAGTATTAATTTATATATTTTAAACATTACATATATGGGTTAATCGAACAGCATTACCGTTTTATCAACTTTTACAAACTCGATAGTTAATGTTATCTTTATCTTAAATAATCTAAAGGGTTTAATCCAACTTTTAACATTTATTTTGTTTTTTTTAAAGCGGATAATTTGATTATTATTTTTAAATTCAAGGCAATTTTACCTATTAAATGTTAAACGAAAATATGTCTTTTAATTCTAGTGAACAAATTTATACTCGCTGTTCAAAACATTATGCCATCAACAATCCTTTTATTAAACATAACAAAATAAGTCTATATTCAGGCAACTAATCGTTCCCAGAAATTCCAATTGATTATAAATTTAAAAAGCCTATATCTCAACAATATATCCACGATCTCGAACTCTTGTCATAATTCGCCAAAATTTACGGGCAGCTTAGCACTCCCACTTAAACACCCACACGCACAAATACAAGGACACACAAATTATTAACAACACAGTTGAACGAAAATGATTTAATTAAATTTATTTGCGCGCTAATGCCATTTGCCACAATGCCGCTGGGGCCAGCTGCTAACATCAAAAGACAGTGGGAATTAATCAGGCGCACACGCAGCTGAGCCCCGCCCACATGGTTAGCGCCTGCGGCACATATAATTGCATTAATTTATGTGTAAAAGCCACAGGAATTAAAAATAATAATATGTAATATGTATAATCAAAATATTCAAAATGCTGCTCAGTCCCAGAAAGTTTCAATATAAATTTTGTGCCAGCTGTCAAGGGGCAAGCCATTGGGTTGGTGGCCGGGGTCTCTGGGTGCTGAAGGGGCCCTCAGGCTGTAAGCTGCTAACCAGTTGAAAGACTAATTTTCACATTTGGGCTGTAAACTTGTCCTGGAACAAGCCGCCCCCGGCCGCCGCTTTCCGCTGGTCCGGCTGTAAATGCGTGGCTAATGCGTTGCGGGCTATCATTTGGCGGAGGTCTGGGGCGTTGACGTTTGGGCGGTTGGGCATTTTTTGGGCGTGGCTGGGCAGCCAATTTCATGGTTAAATGATTCAGAAACAGAATTACAAAATTAGTCGGCCCGTTAACACAATGTAATTAACTTTTGCGCGACCGCTCTCAATATATTTGATATTTATTTACCAGCCCCAAATGCCCCCCGGGGTGCACTTTGCTTCCCGATGCCAGAGTTCGGCGCCAGTTCCCGTTGACAACTTTGAAACTATAGAGTATCTAGCTTTCGATTCCAATTACCAAATTTCTATCGCTCTTTGCAGCACTGGGCTCGGCTCGCATTCGGCGGCAACGCTTTTCAAAGGCAATTTCAAACAAATTTTATTGCCAAAGTTTCGAGCACATGGAAAATGGTTCAAGTGCCCCAAAAAGTTGCACTTGGCGCGTGCCTGCGCCCTGGCTGCTCCCACAATTAGGTCTGGCTAAAAGTATGCAAGTGTCCCATTCGAGAAAGACACAAAATACCATTTAATGGGTGTGGCACATTAAAGTATCATTTATTCTCATCAGGTAATTTTGTAATATATATATATATATATATATATCTTTAAGTCGGCTGATTTAAAGTAGTTTTTACGGCAATAGCCATTTTAATAATTTAATAATAATATTTTGTAATACAGGATTTTATTGTAGTGCAATATTAGCTCAAAAAATATTTATATATATTTACAAAAATATTTTTAAAATGTAATTTTGCTATTTCTATTTTGAATAAATCCTTTTTAGGTTAGAATTTCTTATTCAATATATTTTATTAAATATCTTTAAAACACCTACTTCGGTAACGGCCTTAGCTTGCTTTGCTTTTCTTTCATCACAATGCTGTCAAAAAAAATTAATTGGCAATTTTAAAAAAAAATTCTATCTCAAATTCCTTAAAATATCCTTTTTTGTGGTTTGTAAATTAAAGTCGCTGTCTACCCCAAATATCTTAAGAATTACTTTAAGCAGAAAAGAAAATTAATTTTAAAAAATGTGCTGCCCGAACTTAAACTTATTTTGTTCGTGGTTTGTTTTTAAAGTATTGGCTTACTAAAAAATACATTCCACCACTTAGACACAGATACTAATACACATGTATAAATATATATGTACTTATCTGTAGTAACTGGTGCGTTGTCCAAGCTTGGGTGCACTGCCAAATCAAACCTCGAAAAACCTGCGCAACGATTGCTAAAACGAAAGAACAACTATTGCCAGCCACTGCCATTACCAATTTTTGCGCTTAACGCTTCACTAGGCAAATCACTGAAGGACTGAGAGACTGAGATACGGAGGCAGAAATAGGGAGGCGTGTGTTTCCGTTTTCTGTCCCTGCTTATGCCATCAGCATGTCATCATGGCAAAATCAGACGACATGCAACATTGCATAAAGATTTGTCACAGCCAAAGCTCCCAAAATGCAATGCTAGACAGCCGACATCGACAACACGCAGTGAGTGCTAGCTCGAGCTGAGCAGATAGAGATAGCTACAGACACAGATACTCGGATAGAGATGGAGATAGAAGTGGCGACTCAGCCAGAGACGGCGACGGCAACGGAGACGGCGACACACAGAGCGCTGAGCTCAAATCGCATTTTCGCATGTTGAATTTCGACAAACAACAACATGCTGAAACTGAAGCTGGCGCTGATGCCGATGCCGATGCAGCCACACGAGGAGGGTTTATAGAATTTGTGTATCAGATATGGAGATGAAAATTGTATTTTCCATTGAATGGTAAGTATACCGTACTATTTTATATTTATTCAATGATAATATTTAAAACTTTAAAGGAAAGGAAAGGAAAGTGTACGCATACATATATGTTATGCATATGTTGGTATAGATTAAATTCCTCTCCTAGGAACATAATTAAGATAACATACAATTTTTAGCATTTAAGGATTACCCTTCTGATTTGAGTTTTTGCGGCTGAGGAAATATCAATATTCTTCTTCAAAATGTTATTTTTTTGTATAGACCATATTGACTATTTTATTTTAGATAAGAATACCCTTTCATATACACCAACCTTTTCTCTGAGAATCTTAAAAGCTGTGCCTTTAAAATTATATTGTTCTTTCACATTCGACTTCACCTTCAACTTACTTATCAACTAAAACTGTCATATAACAAATTATTTTCTTCTTTCAATATCATCTTAAGCTTTTTTAACATTGCCAAGAACTATTTGAGCTGACCTCGCAGCACTAGCTGGGCTAAGCGGCAGCAACTTCCAGCAAATTCAATTTCGTTCAGCTCGATTGCATTGCGGCGCATTGGCCCGCAGTCTGTGTGAATTTGTATGTGAATGTGAACATGCATATGTGTGTGTGGTGTGTGAAAGCGTTTGCTTCTGGCTTCTGGCGCTGCTCATCAATTCGCATTGCATTTCAATATATAAATATTTATACACAAGTAAATTTTCGCACAGCTGAGCAACGTCCTAGTCGCAGTCGCAGTCGCAGTCGCCATCGTTGCCATTGCCAGTGACAAACTCTAAATGAAGATATATTAAGCGAGCAGGCCGTATCCCGAAGCCAGGATCCAGGCCGGCTCAGCCAGCGGCTTCTTCGTAAATCGTTTAGTTTGGCATTTGTTTGGCTTTGGTCCGCCGTGTTGCGGCTCTAATTCGCTTTATTACCAAAGTCTGTGCTGGCAATTGACGAGCCGTATAGATATATACAGACATAGACATATACATAAATCATGGCTAAGCCTTTATGACATATGCTAAAATTTAACACCGTGGCAACCAGACAACAGGGCGCCCAGCAGGAGCCCACTACGCGCTCGTGACAGCCCATTTTCATCGTCAGCGCCGGCTCCACCTTTGTGAACACATGACGGGCCGCCGGGTCGCGTTTTTGTGTTTGGTGTTTTTGGCCAACGCGTGACAAAATGATTAAACGGTTAGCCAGAGCCGAAGTCACAGAGCCAGCATGTTGCAGGACGTTGAGCCACCGGCACAGTTTCCCATTGTTCGGCAATGACAGTGCAAAATTGTTGATGATGATAACGATGTGATTAGATGAGTGGTTATTTGGTCGAGACTAGGAAACTGGTAGCTGGCAACGGGGTGGGGTGATTGGGGTGCGTGGAGAGTGGGTTGCTTGTTTGCCTGGCTGCCTGAAGTGAAGCTACTAAGTAGCACATTGAAATTTTTCAAGTGGATAAAACGGTCGCGCTTTTAGAATATTTAATAGATAATTTTAGGTGACGCTTATGCTGCTCAACGGGGAGGGTTGGCAAACATTGGGCGCTATATAGCAATAGGGTAATTACATGAGTTTACTCATAATTGACAAATTAAGCCAAAGTTCATAAAAACCAAATTTTATACAGCGCTTAATAATATCAATAAATTAGTAAACAATAAATTTAAAGTAAACTAGTCAGAATGGTGTAGTCGGGTGTAAGCAAGTGCGCCATTCTCTGTACGCAAATCAGTCTAAAAATGTTATCTTGATTATTGTAAGCTCAAACTGTAAGATTAGTAAACTTTAGGAGATCATTGTTAGTCAAGTTAGCCAAGTTTTGTGATTTTATCTCAAAAAAGATTTCTGCCGCCCTCAAGTGGGCGTGTCTATAATATCAAATCACCTCATTTGACTAGCTCAATATCACCGAAAAAAATGGTGTTCATAAAGACAGACAAACACCAAGATGGTTACTGCAAAAAAACAATTTAACAATAATAATAAATGATTTGAATCATAAGTTTAAAATGTTTTAAATAAATGTATATATATATATTATATTATTACTACACATTTATTTACCATATAATATTTATTTTTTATTTATTTATTTATTAGCTAGTTTTTTAATACTTAGCAATAGCATTTTAATTTCGCTTTAACTTGCTGAATATTTAAACATACCTATAATTGCATAAGGCTTAAATATGTATACTAGTTAAATTTGTTTTTTTTTTCGGATAAATATTACTACTCTTTATATTATATTAAACATATAGTTGTAAAAAATGGTATTATTATTGATAATGAAGTATTTTTGCACTTTACATTTAAGATTTAAGGTTCGTTTTTTTTTTTGTAAAACTGCCGTTCTGAATTTTCCTACCAAAACACTTCAAAATTGCGTTAAACTAAAGCAATTAGATACTTAAATAACCGTCGAACTCTAGCTTTTCTTTTGCTTATAGAAAGTGCAATACCGAATTGGAAATAGGTGAAATTGTTATTAAAGCCAATTTATCCATAACTACGAACTGTACACATAACTAACTAAATTTAGAACAAGCTTCAAAAGCTTTGCGGCATTTAATCCCCAGACCATTTTGACTTAATGACAGAACTAGGCTGATATTTTTCGAGGTCAACCAAAAACAAATACATTATATTTATTATAGACACCATTTTTTGCAATATTTAAACAAACACAAAAAACTATTTTAATTAGCGATTTTAAAAGTTGGGTGTGTAACAATAACCAAACTATTTACATAATTTCACAATTTCAATGACAGCCTAAAAGCCACCAATTCCGCCTGTTACAAAACCAACACATCCAATCCAATTACATTTGTTCCATATGCGGAAAAATCACTTAGCATTTTTTATATGCTAATTATGTGCTATAAATTTTGGTTAGGCGATAAATCGCTCAAATCGCTCGGCCCGGCTTAACGTGGCCATAAAAAAAAGATGCTGTACCACGTGCCTGGGTCACATTACCTATAGAGATGTAACCTCCACAAAGTGCCTGCCTGCCTGGCGTGCTTATTAGCCAACTGTTTAAGATGGCCCGAAGCGAACGAGCCAGCAGCTAGTGGAGCAAACCTACTCTGCCTGGTAGCGTGCCTCCCTTGCGAAACCAAAACTATAGACAGACAATTTCCTTATGAAATGAAAATAAACATGACATTTCTAGGTTTATGTACTTTTGTGCAGCAGCTGTGTCTCTGACTTGCCTTGGAGCTCGACTCCGGCTGGCGGCTGGCTGCTTAGGCCAAAACCTGATACCCCAAACCGCGACCCGTTGCCATTGCTGGCATTTTCCGACTTGGCTGTGACTGCTATAAAATGTCATCTTTTATTATGGCAAGGCTCAACTGGCGCAGACTGCGCCTAGACTAAGGCGCCCAGTCTCCAGTTCCTCAACTCTCTCGCTCACTCTCTCTCTCTGTCTCTGTCTCCCTGTGTGTGCACTGTGATAGTGGCAAACAATGCTGTGCACTGCCACGCCCCTACTCCGCTGTGGCTGCCTCTACACCCAGTTTATACGCTTCGCTACACATTGCTCCCGGCTTCATGCTGCGAGTTTCATTTCCGGTGCGACATTTTGTTACAAAACTTTATTTTCAATTTGTGCACATATTACACAGCTTGCCACGCCCAGCACTCGAGCGCAGCCCGCCCCCAGTCCGGATACGTTCGTTTTGTCTGTGTGGCCCACTTATCTGGCTTTTGTTTTTATTTTTAGTGTAATTGTTCTATTTTTGCCATGGCAATTGCTTCTCTCTCGCTCTCACTCTCACTCTCGCTCACTCTTTCTTGCTGCATGTGTCCCAGCTACTTATCATCTGTGGGTACGTTCGGACCATTCGCTCCATTCGGTCTCCAGGCTCAGGCTGTTGATTATTATTACAAGCATTATGACCGGATTTCACTGGCGGCAGCAACGTCTGCGCCAGCTGCTGGTAATGAAATTAGTTTGTCACTCACGACCCGGCTTCTAGCCCGAACCCGAATCCGAACCCGAACCCGATCCCTATGCCGAACCCCCTCGTAAGATGCCCAATCTAAAGCTGCCTGTTTATGTTGCACAGTCGTTTGGCCTATCTGCAACATTCACATCATCATCATCATCATCATCGTGTTCCTTAGCAGCGACTTCCTATTTTGATTGCAATGAGTTTTCAGGTCAAGTGCGCTTCCGTCTCCCAACAGCCGCTGCTTGTTTTATTGAATTTCATTTTAATGTGGTTTTTATTGTTTCGACATACACTTCAACATGATTTAGTTGCGCCCAAGTTGGCCGAGATTTGCATGCAAATTGACTCTCACTTTGGCCTTTCTAAAACCATTTTATCGTGTACTTAAAACTCTAATCTGAACTCTGTATCTCCGAAATTAATTCAATTTAAGTATTGAATAGCCAATTTTCCCACAGTATTTTTGTTTAAAGTCAAGTTAAAGCTTTTTAATTTATTTATTTTTAAATTTATTGCCTTATTCATTTTCCGATTACTTTCCGCCGATAAAGTATTCGAACAGAAGTATCGACAATAACTTCAATCAAACTAAGCATCATTATTAGTAAATATACCAAGGCCAAGACACAATTTGTATTATTTATATTAAATATACAACTATCGATAGCAACGGTGGTATTTCTGCAATTCCAACGCCAGATTAGAGCATAAATATCAGCTTAAGTAGTTCAATCGATATCTACGTAAATTGAAACGTGATTATGTATAAGCATATTGGGTGGATTAATCATACGCAGCATATACCGACGCTTGCCCGTGTCAAACGAGTTTAGGTTAGTCGAATTAAAACAAGAGACCTTTCATTGCAGATTATTAAGCCGATTTACCTGACTGATGAAAACCTATCAAAATATTATATTAAATATTTTGCACCCACATCAAATAAAATGTCAAGCTTAATTTGTGAGCAAAATTATTAAATATCTTGCACGAAATCTAGGCAACAAAAAAATGACACCCAACTTGTGAACTACTTCACTGACTGACGGATGAGTGCACGTAATCAATCAAGTTTGATTAGTATTTGAGCGGGGCACGTTTAATATAGACATATAGCCAAAGCCCCCATGATGTTCTATTGCCGACTAATCCGAAACTTTGACCGAAAACATTTCTTTTAAGCCTAGTGCGATTTCTCTCCTTTCGCGTGGACAAAGACGAAAATCAATATGTCTTGATGTTAGATAAAAGTGAAATAAATTGTACGGCTCGTAAAGTGAAAGTGTCAAATGACCAGGATGCTGTGCAGGCTAAGCAAATGAAAAGTGAAGATGTATGATATTTCTCGTAGGCTAAAAATACTGATACATTTGGTCAAAGTGCGTGCCAAATGAAAGTTTTCGGCACAGCTTCTTTCTTCTTCAGCAGCATGCTTTAAGCACCTTTTTGGCATTTGCGCGACTTTAACGCAAAGCAATAAATACTTTTAAAAGATAAATAAATCCCTGGCACAGACACCAATCACTGTCAGGTCTGACACATATGTGTGTATACAAAACAGAAAAAGTAAAGGACCGGAGTGAGCGGAAACCGCATAGACCCAGTAGCTAAGCAGCTTAGCCCAGCATACAGCGCCACCTATGTTTTAACATTCTAAACCGAAAAAAAATGTCAAGAAAATGCCGGCAAAACAACAACGAAAATCGGACAGAGGCATTTTTATCACACTTTGGCCATGTGAAGCGTAAATTACCCAATGAAACGAGTTGCCTGCTAAACTAGAAAGACACGAGAGAGATAGAAAGCGCGATAGCTAAGGAGCTAAGGAGCCAAGGTGGCTGTGGAAAGCCTCAAAAAGTTAAAAGTTAGCAAAAGGCAATTGCAAATAAAATGGCAACAGCAAATGCCAACGGCCAAGAAGGTGTGCAACGGAATTTAATTAAGTGAGCTGTCAAACGAATGACCTATAGGTGGCGCCACACAAGGTGGAAAAAATGGTTAGTCCGGAAAGCGGATTGTCAGTTAAGCACATCAGCAGTGTGGGCCGTCCACTTGTTGTACGGATTGATTCCACATTGAGAACTCAAGATATACAAAGAATATGAAAATATAAAGATCGATACGGTAGGCAAAACTTAGCCTAAGCATTTGACCAATTTAAAAACAGGTGTGTTTAAGATGGAATTTAAACAGAACTTTATTATCCTTAAAACGAGTAGCTTAACTCTAGCTTTTTTATAGCTTTACTTTAAAGCCCACTTTCTATGCAGTAAATTTGATAACGCTCGATTAATAAAGAATATTTTGTCTGTACTACTGATTTTAAAAAAATTCGAAATATCGATGTATCGATGTTAACAACAGCACTGTTTTCCAATTTTAACTCGATAATAATTTTTTCGATGAATCATCACATATAAAAAATCGATGTTCATTTCGGATTAACATCACTAGTCTGTACTGTGATTTTATTTTTATAGCCTGAACCCATTGAAAATGGGTAAAAAGGGTATAACGGTTTTGTGCAAATGTATGTAACAGGCAGAAGGAAGCATCTACGACCCCATAAAGTGATCAGGATCAACAGCCGTGTCGATCTAGCCATTTCGGTCTGTCTGTCCGTCCGTCAGTCCGTCCGGCCTTATGTATGAGACTAGAGACTTCAACTTTTCACATATAGACTCGTCCATGGCACGAGCAAGTCAAGTTGAATTCAAATGATCGATATCCCACACCGTTTTGTCAAAATCGGTCAAAATCTAACACAACCTCAAATTTTGTAAACTGATTTCGTATTTTTTGACAGATACCAAATTTGCTTGAAATTAATTATTTTATATACTATACCATTTAAATAATCTGTTGCAAAAAGAAACTCGGAAGTTATTAAATAAAACGTGTGGTAAATTTCACAAATCTGATGCCTATTGACAGCAAGTACGGAATAAGAGCTAGAAAGTTGAAGTTTGGCTTTTAAAGTACCTGTACGCAGATCAAGTTTATTTAGGATTATCAAATACTCGTAAATTTGTCTTGTAAACGATATTTTTCGATTCTTTTACCAAGTTTTTTTTAAACATACCTCAGAAACTAAGAGCTAGAGCCACCAAATTTGGTTTAATATATTTTCGTAAAGCATATGCAGATTCGGATTTTGGTTACAACCCCCACTCGCCCGAAATATGAAAAGAATCATTGTGTAACGACAGATCGCATCTGGGTTTAGGTATCTCCTAGTCGGGCGCTCCCTACTAGAGCACTCTTACTTGTTAATAATAAGTTTGTTTACTTTACGTCTACTTAATTATTCTTATATGGCGAAATTCATTGTAAAAATATTTCGAAAATATTTAACCATATAAAGAAATTTAAGAATCATTTTTACTGCAGTTTTTTTCAGGAAGTCAACTGGATTAAAAACATGTACTTACGATTTGAAATGTTTTTATTTCCCATATCGTTTGCTGTCTCGGTTGCATAATATAAGTTTTAAGTACTTCAAAGCCTTTAACAGCAGCTGCAGCTCTTTAAGCATACTTCTCTGTTCTGGCCAATACAACCCTTTCGAACTGAATAAGTCAATTTGGACACGCCCCTCATGTCGCGAACTTTTATTAACTTGCGCTCGCCAAGTGTGTGTGTGAGTGTATGTGTGTTTGTGCTAGTGGTTGTATGTTGCACGCCGATTGTTTACATTGCAGCTTTATTGAAAAAATGCCAGCGAACTTTGCCTTTGGGTCTGACATCAGCTGCACTTGGCCATTGTGTGCTGGCCCTGGTCAGGCTTCAGGCCTATACAATTGTGAAACCGTAATCTCATTTTGTATGCAATCGAGCGTTGTACAATTTGATATGAGACGGCAGCTTATCAATGGGCCAAAACATAAAAGCCTTCATTAAAACGTAAATATCAAATTTGCAACATTTATTTGGCAGTATGTGTGTCCCCGTGTGTGTTTGAGAGTGTGTGAGTGTGTGTGATTGACATTCTCTCTGTCTCTATTGTATGTGTGTATGTGTTGGCGTTTTGTGCTCTCCAATCAAATGCCGGTTTCAATTGCAGCCGCAATTACGCTAAACAAAATTACGTATTTGTAAAATAACCAAATGAAAAGCCAGCTAAATTTTGAGTGTGTAATCCGTACGTACATATTTGCATTGTGTGTGTGCACAGTGTATTCATTGTATTCATTTGACTGATTTGGTTTACATGCTGAATAAAAATTTAAAATGCAAACACACGCCGCAAGCAAATTACGTTTTGTTGCATACTTTTTGCTACACGACTGCAATTCTTCTCTTTGATTTGATAATTTTCAAAATGTACCGCAAATTACACAAATACGAAAATTACGAATTAGAGAATTCAAAATAATATTTAAATTTAAGAATCAGGGACTGCTAAACAAACAAAGAGTGCGAGGAATTAAATGAATGATGAGTTGAGCTGTTAAATACATATAAAAGAAATATATATACTGGGAAAAGAAAAAACCGTTAAGTGTTTTCTCTTTTTTACCACCTAATAATTCTCACATTCAAAGCAAAAGCATGTAGTCCCACGTTGCATAAGTTCTACTTTGTGGCAAATGAAATTACAGTCTGCATTTTTTAATAAATATGTAATAAGTATGAATGCTCTAGTCAGTAAAGTTTGACTGGGAGATACCAATTAACCAGGTCTGAAATGCCATACTATAGTCATATTGATTTTTAAAAAATAAAGATAAATAGAGATACAGGAAGCAAAATATGTGCATGTTCCCAAATTCTGTGTATCTCCTAAAAATTTAAATATTGAAATCGATTTTTTTTCATTTGACTGCAAAGAGTTTTTTTTTTATGTGCGAATATTTACAAAAGCCAACTTTATTACTTGAAATCTCAAAATCATATAATAAATGTAAAAAACAAATTAGTTTTTTGAGTTGTAAATTAGAATATATATTGATAAGGGCAGGCAAATACTTGAGGCATAAGACATGTAGTGATTCATTGATGGTATTATAAAGTTAGGTAAATAGTTAATAAATATACCCAAAACTTTTAATAATAATTATGATATTAAAATTAATTTTTTCATAATAACTATGCAATACATACAATATACAAATAAAAATAATAATAATATAATTAATTTTAATTATCTAACAATTTATATTATTCTTGTCTTAGCTAAGCTGATTTCGCTGATCAATTTATACCAACATATATTTTATTTCATATTGTACTTATGGCTATAGAACTTTATGACATCTCTATGACTACAGGGTAAAATAAAAGCAAATGCTAAATTTGTATATAGCAAAAAAGAGTTGTTTAAATAAGACTACATAAGCATATGTAAATTTGGTACACATATTTTTTTTTAAATAAACAGCAAAAAAAATCTAAAATCGCTCTTAAAAACTTATTGAGTTAAGTGTAAGTATGGACATTGATGAGTTATTTCTTTGTTAGTTAATACTTGTTCGTGACACTTATTAGGTACGTTATTTGCATTTAAAAAAATTTATGATATGGGAGAGTTTACTTAAAGGCTTAGGTAGGTGCTTAGGTAGTTAGGTGCCTGTCTGAGTGGTAGGGGAGCTAGCACTGTAGTGCATTAACTAGGCTCCTGGTGTATCTGCCTTTGCAGTCTCACACAATAGCTGCTTAACAGCAACCATTAGCAGCTTTTCCAAGAAGCATGTGCAGTACATCGGTAGTGGCATACACACACACAAGCACACAAACACACACACACACACGCGCGCGCTCTAACTCACATTCTCGCACACACACATGAAACAGCACAGCAATGCCATGACTCTGGCTACAACAATGGCAAAGGCTTTTTGGCCAGTGCAAAACGGCGAGCGGACTTTATGAGCGGTGCATGCATAAAGTGCACAGGCAACCACTATGCCGAACTACGCCCCCACCCAATGCTCATCACGTGGTGTGGTATAAACCAGCGCTTTTCCAATTTCCGCCAGTAGCTCAGGAAAACAGCAGCAGCAGCAGCAGCAGCAACAGCAACAGCAACAGGAGCTGCGGTAGCCAAGTGAGTTGAGACCATTTAGCTGCATTGTATTTGTGTGTTCGCCTCGCCAGCGTGTGGCGTGGAGCATAACTCACACTACACACACTACACACACAGCACACACACGCAGGTATACTGCACACAACACACATTGGCCGAAATCGCATCAGAAGCGCATTAATAATGTGCTCAGGCAATCGAAAATGCGCTGCTTGTGCCGCCTTTTTTGGCCAAAACAATGATACTTACTCGTAATCACGAGAATGGTCATGATGGCAGCCATATGCGGCATTCTAATGAGCAGCAGCTTAAGCGGTGAATTAAACCCTCTTGGTGCCCGCCCCTGCGACTGTTGTAATCTTGTCAAGTAATTAATTTGTTCAATGACATCCTCAAGGTGTAAGCGAAACCATTTAAAGTTGATGACAACCACGACGCAGATACTTGAAAATTCAAAAGTTACTGCACAGCGAAGGGCCATGTCAGGGGTGAATCGGCGGGGTTGGGGAGCAGGAGGGCAGGTGTGCGTCCTGGGAGGGTGAGTGGCTCAAGAAACTTGTCATGCATGCTCGGCGAAGTGTGTATCCGGCGTACTGCGACAAAGACAACCAAGACAAATCGCACGCACAAGACCCAAGCCCACATGCGAGGGCTGTCAGAAAAGTACGGCAGGAGAAGCGATATTGTATATGAAGCAAATTGGAAGCACCATTACTATCAACAGAGTTTCAATATCTCTGAATAACTTTACATGATAATATTCTAAGAATATTTACAAATAGAATATCTATTAACATTAACATTAATTATTTGTCTTTTGAGGAAATAGTCGAAGTATACTTATATATATTTATGTGGGTTGCTATTTCTATGATCCAATATCCAATTTTTTTTTAATAAGTTAAAAATAACTTATGTTTTGAAAAAAAAATAGTTATTCCATGAATTTTAAATACGTTTTTTATTTACATTTTATTACTACTTTTAACTTCGAAATAATCCCAATTTTTATTTTAAAAAATATTAAAACAAGTTTATTGCATTTTAAGAAATATCTACTACTTAAAATAGAAACATTTGTGTAATCCTTGTTGCAGTAGCAACCTTACTTTTTTAACAGTTATTTTCGGTCCATAATATATATAAATTTCTTTCGATAAATATTAAAACCAAATATTAAGTTTTCAACACTTTAGCCGAACATGAATCATGTTTTTAAAAATGTTGGTATGTATGATATAAATATTTATATAACTTAATATATATACCATGCATCAAATAAAAATTGACATAATTTAAATATATTTAACTTATCAACTTTAAATCAGTTTGATAAGTTAAAAAATTATTTAAAACTGCTGCGACGACCTACCGAAAAGGGACTTTGCCTAAGCCCAAGAACTCAAAGTATCTGCTCTTCTGGTTGCGTGTGAAATCGGAAGTGGCTGCTGCTGACTTAGTTGTAGTCGTCTCGAGTCCTTGGTCTCTCGGTCTTCTGGTCTCTTGGTCTGGTGGTCTCTGGGTGTCTCGGCGCTGGGCGACAGGTGCTTCCGCATTTGAATGTCAACGGAAACCGCAACGGTACAACTTAGATAAACGTTTGCTCTTTAAATATGTGCGCTGTCGCTGATGCTGCCATTGAGCGTGGAGAGAGTATGTATGTAGGTATGTATGTACATACGATACCCACACACATACATGCCACATCAGGCAGCTGGGGGTAGTACCTTTATTGAGCGGCAGTCACCATGTTTGAGCAACGGTACTCGCACTTATGTGTCAGGCGAGTTAGAGAGCCCAGGTACATGTGAAGTGGTTTTGGCATTGGGTATAGCTGTGGTTATGGACCCAGCTTGATTGGATAGGTCTTTGCTTAGCTTATTGCCAGCTGCGAGGATGGCAAGTTAAAGATAGCTAAGGTGTTTGCTTTGGCATGCACTGGAAAATTGATTATGCACATGGAAATGGAGCTGGTTTAATTATAGATAAAGTCACATACATTTGATGGGGGTTTATTTATTTACTTATATATGTTTGGCGAAAGAAACGCTCAATAAATTATTTAACTAGTGTGACACATACAAAATTAATATAGAAAGTTTAACCGTTTAATACAGTAAAAGCCAAAAAATAAATTGTTGTTTGGTAAAAATCTTTGCAATTTTTAATTTTAAGTAAAACTTTGCTGGCCAATTGTCAATTGAATTTCCAATCATATTCTTTAAAATTACCTTTAATTTGGCTAACCATAACAAATTTAAAAATTATAAACTTTTTTAAAAGATGCATTAACATTAAATTTTTAGAATTGAGACATGTTAAATAACAATCTCTTCAAATTTGACGAAAGTTCTTAACACCTAATATTTTTCTAGATTTGTTCATAAATGCAAGTTTTCATTTTATTTTATGTGCTATTCCAAAATAACGAAGCCATACACCCGGAAATTCGATTAAATTTAAATCAATTTTCGTTCAATTTAGACAAATGCCTATTCGAATTAAAATAAGCCCTAAATAAAACTGAATCACCTGGTTAGCTAAACTAGGCAACAAAAAAACAGCTACTGCTAAATTGCTAAAATAAAATCAATTAACAATAAATGCGCACAATTAAATTCAATGTGTGGAACACAGGAAACTTTTCAGAGCCACAAATAAAAACAGGCCACTTAATTAAGCCTGGCCGGCAGACGGAGCCGTACTCAAACCCAACCCAGAAGCCACATTTACACTGGACAACGTGATACAACGTGTTTGCCATTGCCGTATTTTAAGTGCGAAACAATGTAATTTCAGGGTAATCAGTCTGGGCCTGGTTTAGAATTTAATGCTGGACTCGAACTGGAGAGTCTAGTTTCCAAAAAAACCGACGCTGGCCACGACTAACTACACAAATTTCCGGTTGTGCGCACAAAGCCACTGGGCAGAGAATCCGAAACGAGACATCGCATCGGGTTGAACCGAGGCACTTGGCCAGAAAAATGTCAGTTCACAATTTTCTATGCCATTTAAAATAAATGAAAATTGCGCTCGTCCGGGCGCTGGGTACGGCATAGTTTTAGGCGCTGGCCAGCGCATGTTAACGTAAATAAATTACATAGATGCACACACACACGCACACACCCACACATACATGCATGCACAGACACACTCGGAGCGACAATCAAGTGGTCAGCGGCATGCAGCTTATAAATCAGCACAAAGCGCAAAACGTAGCTGCCTTTTGGGCCGCAGCAGCCATCGAGATAGATGGCCAGCAATGCGGGTCGGTCCCCGGTCGGAGAAATTGACAGAGTTTGAGTTGGCAATGGATGAGCGAATGAATGAATAGATGGATGGATCGCCTGTATAAATGGTTAGCTATTTAGTTTCGGTTTGCTGCGGTTTGACTCTGTTTTTGTTGGGTTCACTGATTGGGCGGCTTATGATGTCCCCCCTTGCTTTTAATGTTGCGCCGGGTCAGTTGTAACGAGCATACATTCGGGCCACATTCCCATTTTGACAAACGGCATGGCAATTAAAAATTAACCAGCCGCTGGTTGCGTTGCTGACAAAGCTCTTTAACCATTCGGTGGCACACAAATAATTATTTAGTTGCAACTGTTTAAATTAAATAAAAAATAATGGCATTGTTAATGTTCAGGTCAACAGTTCATCAGAAGCTTATTTAAGTTATCTAAATTTTGTCTCATTATATAATAAAAACAATATTTATTAACTATAACAATTAGGTAGGATTTATTATTTTATTAATGTAGTAAACAACAAAGCACTTTTCTGTTTAGCTTTTAATTCCAACAAAAAACAAGTAAGATGGCTCTAGTCGGGTGCCCCTGACTAGAAGTTACCCTGAACCCAGCGGCGAGCTGTTAAATACATTTAAACCTCTTTCCATTCATACACACATTTGTACATAGATTTAGATGCTCTTATCAAGCACTGAAAATTTCATAACAATCATACTCTTAGTTTAGAAGTTATTCAATCCATTTTCCATAATGGGGGCAAGTGTTGCAGATGTGTAAAGTGCGAAGCTTGCTGCGTGCGTTTGTGTGTGTGTGTGTGTGTGACTTTGTGAATGTGTGTATGAATACAAAGAGCTTTATCTGTATGTAACGACAGCTCGCCGCTGGGTTCAGGGTATCTCTAGTCGAGGGCACCCGATTAGAGCCATCTTACTTGTTTTTTTTAGATTTTATACCCTGTACCCATTGAAAATGGGTAATAAGGGAATAATGGTTTTGTGCAAATGTATGTAACAGGCAGAAGGAGGCATCTCCGACCCCATAAAGTATATATATTCTTAATCAGCATCACTAGTCGAGTCGATTTAGCCCTGTCCGTCTGTCTGTATGAACGCGTCGATTTCAGAGACTACAAGGGCTAGAGAGCTGAGCTTGGGCTTTTTAGATTCGTATATACCAAACGCAGAAGTTTATTTCAAATGATCGATAACTTGCCCCGTTTTCTTATAATCAGTGTCGATTTTTTGACACGGTTTTTTGAGCATATCTCAAAAACTATAAGAGCTAGAGACACCAACATATTTTAATATATACCGATCCTGTTCTTCGTTTCGAAGTCATTTACGAATTAACTTTCCATAGTGGGGGCCAAGCGCAGTTGCATGAGCAGAAACTCAGAAACTTCAAGAGCCAGAGCCACCAAATTTGGTTTCAGGCTGCTATATAAATGAACTATAGAACAATAAGAATGCATTGAAACAAATTTTATCCAAATCGGTTAAGAAACACAGAAGTAATTAAAGAAAAGGTATTTGTATATTGGCAACCACGTGCTGGCAAGCGCCAAGCGCCAACCGCAGACGTTTTCAGCATGCGTGTACACATATGCATACATACATATGTACATGCACATTCTTTTTCGAATTCTCAAGCGATTGGTTGTACGTGTGTGTCTAGTCTCAGATTTTGACAGAAATAATTGAGATGCAACTGTGGCTCGGTGGTAGAGATGTTGCCTGTCGCGCGATCATACGCGGTCTCGAATCTAGCTTTGGTCAACGGAGTTTTTTGACTTATTTAAATTTTTATTTTATTTTATTTTTAAACTTAACACACTTATTGGTTCAAGGGTAACTTAATGCTGGGACATCGACGATTTGATATATTCTGGAGCAACAACATGGGGAAAAATTGATATTTGGCATGCTCACTCTCAAAAAGCTTTCGCAGATCAACTGCAACCAACATTTAAAAGATATAGTTGTAGTAATTTCACAATTACGGCAAACTAAAATGTGCCGCCTACAAACATTAAAAGCGAGTGCGAGCATTAGTTTGTATTATTTATTTTTTTTATTTTATTTTACTAAGTGCGGCTGTGGTGTCGAGAGTATGAATGCAGAGAAGTTTAATTAACTGCATATAACGACAGCTCGGTGCTGGGTTCAGGGTATCTCCTAGTCGACCCATCTGACTAGTTCTATTTTAAACTCTTACGGGCTCATTATAAAGGTTATTTTTACATTTTTTCTACATTTATTTTATACGTAAATTTTCTGAAACTTAGCCATTAGCTTGACTATTAAAAAGGCTGTCAAGGTAAATATTAATTTTGCATTCATTCAATTTTACAAGCTAAGTAAATGTTTCTGTAGAAAAAAGAACGAACATCGAATTGCAACAAAGCGAATTGCATAACCCCTTTCAAGCAGGGTCCGCACGACCTTGTCTAGAAAAAATATGCACTTTTTTCTCTAATTGGCCCGTGAACACCCTTCTCTCATATGACAACAAGCAACACTTCATCTCTACAACGCAAATGTGTTTATTACTGTGTCAACCGAAGTATAAGTTTTCAGGTCGTTAAGTACATTTTACAAGTCAACTGCTCAACTGAGTTTTGTGGCAATTCTCAGAGGTGTTTGTGTGTGTGGACCCACCATGAAAACGCACACACACATATATATAAAACATACTCATAAGTACAAGGAGAGCATTCCTTGAGTCTTGACAGCATTAACAACAGTAACTATTTAAGTATCTGCCGCTGTTGTCCTGTCGCTTGGGATTCCAGCGAAGAAGAGACTGCAGCAATGCCATAGATTGTTGTGGCCAGCCCAAGCCACACACATGATGCTGCCCCGACTGGGTGCCATATGAGAGCCACACCCACATTTATATGTTCCAGTTAAAGCTTTAAGCTCTCGCCTCGACTGCTGGTGCTTAAGGAAAGAAGGGGGCACAACACAGAATATGGCGATGCAAATATTTGCGCAAGTTATTTAAATGGCTTTGTGTTGCATATTTTTTGGCTTGCGCGCAATTCGCCGCCGCCAGAGCCCCAAGCAATCAACTGTCTGGCTTGTGTCGCAATTGCAGCGGGAAAAACACATGGTGCATACAAAAGTCCCAAGCCCCCGACGAAGATAAGCTCGCAGCCTCGCGCTACAAAAGCCGCCAACGAACGCTCGGCTGGAGTCAGTTACCATGAGGACAGCAACGTCTCAAGTCAAGCAGCTGGTTTTAGTGCTCATCGTTTGTCTGGCACTCGGTGCCAGCCACGCCTATGAAGCGCCCAAGGCCACGGTCAAGGTGAACACGCCACGGGGGTTTGAGGTCTCCGTGCCCGACGAGCCGGGCATCTCCCTGTTCGCCTTCCACGGCAAGCTCAATGCGGAAATGGAGGATCTGAGCGACCAGACCTGGGCCACCGACGTCGTTAGCGCACGCAACGGACGCTGGACCTATCACAATCACCAGCAAAAGCTCCAGCCTGGCGATGTGCTCTACTACTGGACAACGGTCAGATACAATGGCCTGGACTATCATAACTACAATCAGCGCCATCAGATAGGCCAAGACTACGCCACAAGCTCGAATAGTACCATCAATCTGTACACCAAGAATGGATCCCATCAGCCAATTAATATTATTGGGAACCCCACCATAAATATATATGTTTCTTGAATATTCAGAGACCTTTTGGAAGTTCCCAGCCGGAAGCCAAAAACCCGTCAACAGATAAATTAATTATAGCCAAACGAATCTTCAAAGCAAATTTTAATTGTGTATTTATTCTAAAGACTTGTTCAAACAACCTAAGCAAAAAATGTTAATGCATTGTTGGGTTGTTCATTAACATTTTAAGACAATACAATTCAGCAATGTACAAAATAAACAAAAAATACGAAATTTTATAACGAATATAGCCAGAAAGTTTTTTTGTTTTAGTTATTATCGCGGGCTGTAGCTCACAGTTTATACAATCAATCAGTGAATCAGTAAATTAGTTAATCTTAACCCTTACGTATCGCTATCGGTTCCATATTTTATAACATATTTATTACTAAAACGCTTGTGCTATTATCATATATGTAAACTTTGAGAAAAACTCCGTTTCAAAACAGTAACTAGTGGCGTATAAATTTATATCGATTATAATCGGTATCTTATTGTTCTAGAACTGTTAAGAAAATTCTTACAAAATCATAAATTAATTATTTTTACAAAATGTTTAAATATTTTTGTATTAGGTTCAAAATACACATAACAGAAACCAGCGTACTTAAAACAAGCCAAAAGCGTTATTAATAAAAGAACAATGTTTCTGTTTAATATTAAGGGATTTAAAAAAGTTTTTGAAGTAAGAATTTTGTTCTTAAGTGAGAAAAGTTCTACCTTAACCGGGTCGCGACACGCTTATACTTGAATTAAGTACAGATTTCTTAGTTTTTCTCAAAGTTTATAAATGTGTGAGCTATATTTATACATTTATTTTAAAAATTTGTTCACTTATTTTCATAACCTAAGGGGAGTATGTCTGTTAAGAATTTTTCTTTAGCTGTTTTTAGTTATTAGTAGGTTGTGAACAGAGTATTGTGCCTATCACCTTTATTTGAAATTTAAAATAGTCAAAACCTTTCTTCCCCATAAGCACATATATTTTAAAATAGTGTCGTCAATCGTTTACTCAACAAATATACAATATGCAACTCTCCTCATTAGCTTTAGCACCCGAAGTTAGTCCAGCCTAGTTCATGAATAAGTTAAATATTATAAGATTAACTTCAATAATAAAGCTTGGTATTCCAATGCTAAGCTTATAAGACTTGCTAAAAGTCCTTGTATTTTTGGTAAAGAATAAATGAAATGTCAATCACAGGCAAAAGAAAAATAAAACGAGTACATTTCACAATTGCACCCTTTCTGTTTAGTTGCAGACAACAAGCAAAGCAATCAAATTTATACCACAAATTTGTGAATTGAACTCGGTCGCCTTTTGATATTGTCCTGCCCTTTTATCAATGAAAGTTGCTTGAAAACAGTTTTCTGTTTTAAATATGCCAGCAACAACAAATTTTTGACTCTGTACATGTCAAACTCATTGCGCGTTGCATTGTTCTCCAAAGTGCCATAAATCAATGGAGCACTTTGTCACAGATACGCAAGTAAGTATCCGGGCCGAATAAATCATATTGAAAAGTTCTCCGCATGCGTGTGAAATTCTGTGCGAGTAATAGCTGCTTCAAATTTACCGCAATGCATTCAAAGTGCAAGGACTCAAACTAAAACAAATAAGAAGGCTCCAGTTGAGAGTGTGCCTGACAAGGTTATACCCTTTACTTAGTTCGTTAGCTTTAAAGTGTTTGTTCTTTATAAAATTTTAAAAATTTACATATTCTTTATTAGTATTTTCTTAATTATTTGTTGATATATACAAATAAATAAATTTATATAATATATGCGGGTTTTTTCTTCAATAAACTAAAATAAAATGTATTCTTTTATACTGTAAACATACATATACATACATACATTTATACTTTCAATAGACTTCTTCTTTTGCCCGCTTGTCACAGCTTCATTTTAGTATTTTTTACAATCAATTACAGGGTAGAAAAAAGTATAAAGGTACAAAGAAGAAAAGAAATATATAAAAAAAACCAAGCAAAAAACTATTCACGCAGTTAGTTCTGCTATCAGAATCGAGCAATGGCCTTTTTGGTATCTTCTATACGAGTAAACAACTGTATAAAGGTTACTTTTGGCCCATTTAACTTTCACTTGAGGCAAACAAAAGCAGATAAAACTTTTTGCTTAGCCAGAACAAGTACAATACAAAGTCTCAAATCCATTCGGCTTTTATCAGCACAAGTGCTTAGAAGTTCTTTTTCTCTGGGCCAAAGTGCTGATAGCTGTTGCTGTAATGGCTGCTGAAATAGGTTTTAATATTGCTTAATTGTATACTATAGTTAACTTACACTTTTTAGTTTGTAAATACGGTAATTAAATATATTTTTAATCTAACATCTACTTAATACAGACGATCACAAAGATCACTTAGAAAAAAACTACGCTTTATATCTCAACACAAGAGGTTTTGTTCCTTAAATTTTAACGACATTTTATTATTTAATCAAACGCGTTGCTTAAAACAATTACAATATTCATTATTGGTTCCTTTTAATAGCCCGCTTGATCAATCTTTAACAATCGTTAAACCTCAGAAATGTTCTCAAAAAAAAGGCTAAATATGAACTGATAAGAAACAAGATGAAAAGATTATACGTGTGATATACAGAACGAATTTTAAATGGATCAGGATTTTTTAGTTGTGCACAAGGCCTCCTCGCTGTACTCTAGAATACGAAGGTGGTACGTTGTTAATCCTAACAGATTCAATCCGAGTTAAGTTAAAAAGAATCCCAGGTTGAGCTTGAAGCAAACTTATATTATTCTTGATTCAATCCCATTTTCAAACTGAAATAATTTATGTAATATATTATAAATAATAAATACAGCTGTGTGAAAGAGCTCAAATTTGGAACTACAAAATAAACAATTGAACCACTGCAAATTACATGTTTCGGATGGCTCAGCGGCTGAGCTTCCATTACTGGCCAGATCTGGTTTGTATTCGAAAAAAACCTGGTTTGTATTCGAACGAATTTTGTCCACTTTTCGCTTGACCTTTATCCCTGACCGCTTTTAGTAGAGAATAGTAGGAGCAGTAGAGTGAGGACAAAGTGCCTTAAACAAGGTTGCAAAAAATTCAAAAAAAGAAAAAGCTCGATAAATTTTAGCTTACTTATACACATTTATATACACATATGCAAACAGTACATATATGTACATAAGTGCCACTTAATAGGTATAATAATTTATCTACATGTTTGCGGCACCTGCATTTGTCACAGCTCATTTGCAGCAAATTAAGCATGTCGGCCAAAAGGTAAAACTAATTTAATTTTTCATATACCAAAGGCTGTTATAGCTCGGACTTATACAAGCGTGACTATATTTATATGTGTGTGAGTGTGTGCTAGATGCACTTGTATGTGAGACAGGGGCCGTTAAGCGACGCTGTCAGCAACATTTGCCAACTGTTCTCATTTTCTCATTTCGCGCAATGTGCGAGAATTACAAAATGCAAGCTAGCGGCAGGCTTGCGTCAGTTGCCACACACACACAAATATTCATATGCACATGCATCCCATTTAAAGCAACGCACACACTCATGCTTCATTTAACACACACACACGCATTAACACTCATACAGACCAGACACTTTGGACGCCATTTTACACGTGGCAAGGCGTAAAAATTACTTCTGACAACTTTATGTGCAGCCCCGAGTCTTTGTGAAAAAAAAACCAAATCAAAAAAATAAATATTGTGGCAAAAAATGATGTCACCACGTTGCAAGCAGCTAAAGCATTAAATGTGCAGGTTAAATTTGCATGCTTGGAACACAAGTATTCTAAATCCCATGCCATGAAATATTCATATACAAGATCTACTGCCTAATATATATATATTTTTCGCTATCTCTTCCTTTCTCTCTCTCTTCCTTCCTAATTAAAATTTTACAGTGTTATTAAAATTTTAAAAATTTAATCAACAAATCTTAATATATTGTTGACAGGTAGCTCGACATTTTGTTAGTTAAAAAATGAGATATAGATTATATATATGTATATTTTTCATATCCAATTTATATTTTATTTTTTTATTGACTACCGCCTCAATTTATTGCCGTTATCAGAAACTGAAGACACACTAGCAAGTTCTACTTGCCGCCATTTTGTCTTGGACTCATATAGCTTTCCAGGGATCCACAATTGCAACTGTCTCTGCCATTATTTGCCTTATTATCAGGTTTTTGTTGACTATCGGGATTGTTACCAGTCAACAATTGGCCATCATCTGGAAGTTTTGGAGTTCAAATTCGAGTGCCACCTTCAAATTAAGATTTATATTCAAATTTATTCACCAGCATTAATATATGTCCCTTTTTGTGGTAGGCACCAGCAAGGATCCAAATTTCTCCAATCTACAGCACTCATGACATCATTTAGGTGCATTGTATAATCTTGCGGCATAAAGTCCATGAATTCCTTATTCACCTCCACAACTAATTGCTTCAACTGACCGGGAAGGTAGACGTCGCTGCCAAATTCATTTCGTTGCTTATTGAAAGGCTGGTCGACTTGCAGACGGTATGTTCCAATATTTTGAGCAATAGCCGACACGGTCATCAGTAGTAACAGAGTGAAAATACATTTCATCTTGTTGCCAAACAATTTTCAACTAAGTAGATTGCAGACATTTAAGCTAACATAACGCTTGCATAACGAGAGTGTATTTAATAAGCCACGGTGTACTGTAACAAAATATATTAAAGGTAAGCAACCTGATCGTATTGAATCGGTTGATGATTTTAGATCCCAAGCTTTAGTTTGACGAGCATATTTCTTCTGCTGCAAATCGAGCCTTTGGTGTCCTGGACCCCTTTGAGGACCCCTACGTTACTAAAACTCTAAATACTTCACTTGTCCGTCCAATTATTAAGTATCCGTATGCCCTTCGGTGTTATAACTGGAATCCTAATACACGCATGCCTTCTTACCTCGGTAGACCTTTACTAATAAATGTTCCATCTCTCTCTGATTGTAGAACCATGCTTGGTGTAATCTTCTTACACAAACTAATTAATGGGCAAATTGATTGTTCCGAATGGATCAGCCAGACTAGGTCTGCAGTTCCGAGCAGAATAACTAGAAATGGTTTACCGCTTTCTCTTCAAACCTGTAATGGAAACTATGCTAACCATAACACACATCGGATCTTGTGTTCCAACTATGTAAATCTTTTCCATAAAATAGAATTGATTAGTAAAATAATTATCTATATATATAAAACCAATCAACTCTGTTTGTGTCCTCAACCTAATAGCGATTATATTCGATTGAAAATTTTATTTTGCAATTTTAAACTTTTTGTTTATTTTATTTTATTTTATTTTATTTTTTGATTACAAGATCTTACTCTCCTATGAACAAATCGTTTCATTAAAAATATTATCGGCAGGTTTTTAAGCTTAAGTAAAACATAATTTTAAAAAAAATGTTCGAAAATAAGTAAATAAGAAAGTGATTTAAAAAAAAATGCATAATCACTCTAGTGGACAAACCATTACCAAAATGCCATAAAATATGTGTGTTTAAATATGGGAGTCCGAATTCAAAATTTTTGTTAATTTTAATCTGTCTGCAGAAATTTGGTTATCTAGCTGTAAAACTGAGGGAAAATATAAATTTTCGTGAATTGCCAACAATTAATAACATTTATCTGACGCGAGTGTATATGAGTATATATTCCAAGTTTCAAATCTCTATCTATCTCTATCTCTCATTCAAACGGTTAGACAGACCGACTGCAAGACGGTCATTACACAAACCCAATATACTCTTTTCACTTCGTGACCGAGTAAGAAAGAGCTGCAGTATGGCAAATTAATTATAAAAGATTCCGCCAAGTTAAATATTTTGCTCGAGTTAAGCTCAAAGTTGCGAGCGGAAGCGCCGCTGTGAGGGCGACCCATTGTAAAATAAGTTGCCAGTAACTTGACGCACATTTGTCACACACGTCGCCCTGCCAGCAGCAGCAGCTGCAGATGCAGCAGACGCCAAGGGGTTAGAGCCTGGTCTACAGGTGGCAATAGCAATGGCAGCGCTGTCACTTGTGGAATTTGCGTGGCATCTTCAACTCCACTGATATATGGGACTTTGAAATTAGAATGAGTGCAAAATGTAGGACGCACAGCAGGACACATGGTTGGCATTTTTCAGACTCAGCAGAAAAATTGTGCATAATGTGTATTACTTTATCACATTATTCGAAACGTCATGGATGGAGGAGAGAGAAGAGTCACAGCCAAAACCACAAACAATATTTGGTTAGACATTTTGCACCCAATTTAAACTATTTTCTTAGGTTCCTAAATTCACTTCAGTGTGTTAGAGGCAGTGTTGCCAATTTAGCCATTTTCCGAACATATCTATCCTTTTCTTAACTGACTTATGCGTAAAAAAAACTATTAAGCATCCCATATCCTCAAATTTATCCTTTTTCAGTTTTAATATATTAATTTATTTTTAACAAAAAATACCGCACAAGAAATCATAATTTTCTCAATTCAAAAACATTTGGTTAAATTTAAATTTATCTCTAACATAGACTTCAGTAAAAAGTTTCTTTACAAATTTAGTTTTCAGATTTTGGGACCTTTCAATTTAAATAGCAAAAGTTTGCCAGTTCAATATTTTTATTGTTTTTTATACTCGTTCACGAAGTGAAGTGGGACCGCACAGTTGACACCTAAACTAAAGACTTCATCGACACCAACCATTTAGTTTTTGATGTGACGAAATTCAAGCTAAGTTATCTAATAACTTAACCTATCTAAAAAGAATGAACACAAAATTATTATAAAAGCATCAAAGGCTTGTGGCTTGGGTGGTATCTAAATTATGCCGATAGGTTACGATATATATTAAATATATATTGCCCTTTGTTGGCATAGCCGAAAAATCTTAACATATTATATTCCTACTATATATTCCCACTGGGGGCGTGGCAAATCGATAAAATCCACATATCTTGGTGGCGGGTAAATCGTAAGATCCACATCTCCTACAATTTCAGATCTAGAGTCACAAACCTGGCAGGCAGATTTCGGATTACCTCCTTTAAAGATCGAGTCGAAATGTTTCGGCCACGCCCACTAATCTAAATTTTTCCAACATAAAAAAAATAGCTTAGAGCCTTTTCGACAGTTTTAAGCTGTTGTTAAACTGTGAACTAATATTGCGCAGTCGGTTATATCTGACCTATTTGTTTTATTTTACTTTTGTTACTATACGAAAATCTCAAAGCAATATAAAATGCTAAAATAATATTGCTACAATAAAGTTTCGAATTTATAACCATTCAGTCTAAGCTATTGAAATACTTTTAGGTTTTTAGAAACGATTTTCGTTTGCATATTTTTTGAATGCAATGGATCTTCCCAAACAGAAACGTTTATTCAATATTGTTCAGTATTTCTGCATTGTTTGTTTATCAATTGTTCTCATTGTGATATCAAAGTCGGATAACGTCATCGCAAAATTAATTGAATACACATTTGAATAGCTCAATTAAACGTGCTTTATTTAAACAATAAGTTGTGTACATTCGTGGTGCAACTACTCACATACTACTGCAAATATACTCATGAGTATCTGAGCATGTATGGGCAGAGCACTCACATATTATTCAAATCAACTAGAAATGAATGTTGCCTAGAGTGCGTTCTAGATCTTCCTGTAGCTTTCTCATTTGACTGCTGAGCTGCTCCTGCAGTTCCTTTTGCAGATGAGAAATCTGTTCGTGCGCCTTGACGGCTTCTCTGGCTGCATCCTCCTGGATCTGCTTCCTGTTCGCATAGGACTGGCGATTGCCGCTGAAAAGTCCGCCATCGGCCTTGGCCAGCACGGTGCCATCGGCCAGCTCCACAACAATGTTGCCATTCTCGTACTGCACCACAGCCTCTTGGCCATTGATGTCGATCTTCTCCTGCGAATTGACGCCAGCATCCTTTGCCGGGAAGGTGTACACCTTGCCGCCAGTGGTGAGCTGCAGACCGCCGTCAATAATACGAATCTGATGATTGTTGAACGTCTGGTAGCCGCCCTCTCCGGCCTGGTTAATGAGCACTCCGCCACCATTGCTGGAAATAAAACTCTGGCCGCCATAGCTTCGACCGTTGATGACAATGTTGTTGCCATGTCCCGAATGGGTGTCACCGTCGTCGTCCTCGTCGCTGTCATCACCGTCAGTGACAATGGTCTGACCGCCGGCGCCAACCAAAACCGTGCGTCCATCGGGACGCGTGTAGATACTGCCAGCCTCATTTTGCAGCGCAACATGACCCCCCTGGTTATACAGGTAACTGGGCACCGATTGAGGTTGATCTGGTCGAGGTTGGGCTTGAGTCGTCGGGAGCGGCACCGAGGTGCCGGGTATGGACGTCTCTACGCCATTGCTGCGATCCACATAAGTTCCCGGATTGTCTGTGGCATCTGCTTCTGCTGCGAATTGCAAAAAAATAGCGTCAGTTTTGCGGTCTAGGCCAAGAAATCGTGTACTTACCGCTGGCAGTGCAGACGGCGACTGCAATTAGCCCGATCATCAACAGAACGCGACCCTTGTTCATTTTGTGCAACGGGTTGACTATATCAATGCAGTGCTGAGTGCGCGCTATTTATACAAGCGATCAATTGAGTATAATATGTTGTTTATTGGGTATATTTTGCTGTACGTACGTATATATCGCACCGAACACCGAGATCAGCGGCGTGATCTCTGGGAAAAAGCCAGCGGCGATTACGACGGTGCGCTTCTACACGATTTGCGGCTGCCGATCGCACTGAGATCGTCTCCAAACTGACTCCCGTTTTCGGCACAACTATAGGTATTACTCAATGCCGCAAACTCGGCGTCGCGGTGCTTTGGTGACTAACCCGACTGTAGACAACGCCCCAGTGCGCATCATTGAAACTGTCACACGAAGCGCATATCGCAAAAATATAAATGAACAAATAGAAGAGAGCAATGCAAAAACAAATGCAAAAAAATGACAAAACTATATATAATTTGTATTCAAATTTATTTTGCAACGCTACTATTTTTACTTAAGTTTAACCCCAGTCAACTCGACCTTGTACATGATTGTTTACTGTTTTTTTTTTCTTATATAGTACTAACAGGTAAGTATGTATTTTTCATCTGAATTGAAATATACCTGCCAGCTCTGGTGCAAATAGCAGTTGGGAAATCCCTTCCATAGCAAATATTTACATTTATACATAAATCAATACTCCCTTGTTTGTCTGTATTTGTACTGACTTGGGTCAGAAGCTTATCGCTCTGATGGGGAATACACAACACGATCGAACGGCTTATCAGCTTATAAGACAAAGAGAGCGAAGTTGGTTTTATACATGCTTTTATTTACATACAGCTCGGACGGAAGAGCAAACTAAAGCTTTAATACTCTTACCATAAATAAAAATTTTAATTTGATGACAGAGCTTACAAAATATTTTTTTCATATTTAATAATTGCAAATCATTTTTAACAAAGACTGCATTTTAGTGATTTCTTTTAACAAATATTTTATAATAATACACTTTATGATCTACAATAAGATAAAAATATATTTGTATATAAAACAAAAAGGTATAATACAAATAAAATATATATCGTCTAAGATATTTCAGGATTCCAATCTCTGACGATATGGTCATGTTTTTCTGACCTTATATATCTTTTTTGTTTAAAATATGTATTAAGTATGGCAAATCGAATAGAAAAGTAAAAATAAAAACTTTTAAAAAATATGTCCACGTACACCAAAAAATGTGATTTGTTTTAACAACTTAAAAATTCAATTAACATCCAATTACAAATATTGTACAAAAATTAATAAATAATAAGTTTACAGATTTCTTATTCGAAAAATAATTTTAAACCATTATAGTTGTCTTTAATAAAATTAAACAAAAATAATATTTATTTATTTTTAATCATTTTTTATTTTTATTAGAAAAATCAGAAACTCAAATCCCTGACCTGAACAGCTTTATATTGGAGTTTCAAATAGGCAATGTTCTCACATTTAGCAACATAAGCTTAGTGTTCTTTGCAAGGGTATAAAAAATTAAGAAAATATAACTCAACTAAAATTTGAATGCCCTAACAGCCTTTTAAGCTAGACATAACAGAAATGATTTCAAATAAGTCCAAGCTTAAGCTTTTTATGAATTGTTAACAAATACTTAAACATACTCATAAATTGAGGGACTTTTATCAAAACTTTTTAATTATAAATTTATAACAGTCCCAGTAACAGAAAACAATTAATTGAAATTTTTTTATTTGTTTACATTCAATTTTAAGTGGCTTTTATAATGAGTCATTTATCAGGCCTTAATCCAACTAGTAACGCCACTTGCCGTTTGAATGTAGAATAATATTATCGGTTGACTGTTCATTGCCACCGTTCGAAGCGGGACCGCCAATGGGTCCCTGGTTGGCAGAGGGGCCAAAGTGGAACCCAGAGGGCAGGCCATTGACAGCTAAAATATAAGAAATGTACATGTTTGTGTATATATAAATAGTATATAGGCGCACTTACCGCTGAACAGTGCAACGAGCAGGCAAACCAAGAAAATTGATTGAAGACAGTGCCGCATGGTCAAGGCAAGAAGTTCAAATGAATGAACAACAAATAAAATCGCCTATTTATATAAGAGCATGTAGAGAGCGCTTCGGAGTACTTAAATTTCCTTGGCTTTGTCTTGGCACAGACGGAAGACATCCCATATACATAATGCGATTGCCTCTACCTGTTATCACTGGCACTCACGAGCGTATTTGTTTTTTAAAACGCACACCCATTGAAAGTGGATGCAAAGGTATATTGCAGTGTACCAACAGATGTGATGATCACATACGGTATTATTCTTGATCAGGATGACAAGCTGGTTGATCTAGCAAATGAATGTAAGTACGAAAGGTTTTTAAATTTTCAGCACGAATTTAAATATTTTAAATATTTGCGTCGATATTCTAAAAAAAGAAGCTTAGAATTAAGATTATATTTAATATATGCAGAAGAAGTTGATATATTTTTTTATTATAGCTAAGATTAAAAAATCTGTTGACATAGAAATTTGGTAGATATTTAACCTAGTATAGTATATGCAGATTATGAATATTTCGCTTTCCGGAAGTTGTAAAATTTAAAAAAGAAAATTTAAGAGCCCTGCCTATTGATACAGTGACAATTTTATAAAAATCACTCAATGAAAATATAAGTGAGAAGATTGAATTTTCCTTAGCGTGGATGAGGAAAGAATAAGAGCATAAGTATGTATGCTTTGTGTGTTTTATATATTTATATGTTTATATATATTTACATAACTATAAAAGCGTCGCGTAAATAATTGTAAGAGAATTTGTTTAAAATTAATAGTTGTATATTTCTTAAAAAAATGTATATATGTAAAAAAATGTTTGTAGTGAGCCCTGAAGAAGAAATATATTGGTTCAAAAATTAAAACATTGTTTTAATTATATGAAGACCCTTGACCAAACAAACAAAATCATATTTTATAATTATTTTTTACATACTTACGAAAGAATGCGGACAGGGTATTTTCCAGTCGGGCACTCAGGATTAGAGCACTCTGCATTTATTTTTGCCTAGCTGGTAAGTAAGCGGCGAGCAACGCTCTCGCCTGCTGCTCCCCTCTCCCACGTCTCCCCTCGCACCGCGTCCGCTCAGGCAATTAAGAAGTTTCGTTATGTGTCTGCTAATTATTTTCAATTGAATTGCTGGGCTCTGGCTCGGGCTCTGGCTCGGGCTCGGGCTCTGGCTTTGGGTGGTACGAATAAGTTTTTGTATTGCTGCCCATTAAACATATCGGTTGTTGGCATTCATTGAGCAGTCACATTAGCCTCACTTCGTGAGCAGGTTGTGAGCTTTTGTTGAGCCCCTCTCGCCCCTCCCACAGCCCCAGCAACTGCAGTTTACGCTTTGCGGTTGATTTTGTTTTTGCTCTGCTGTGGAGCAAGTTGTACAATAAAAATTAAACAGGTATTGCGATGTTGTTAATGACAGGTGCATTGCTGAGCTGTTGACTGGCTTCGGACGAGGGCATAAACACAACGAAAGCGAGAAAATGAGTGAAAGAGTGCGCAAAAACGTGGCACAAATGAGCTAACAGCATAATGTGTTGGTCTAGTAGCTTGTGGGCGAAATAACAATAACAAAGAGCGAACACCAAAAACACTGCTGATAAATAAGCTTTTCAGTTCATAAACTATTAAAGATGAGATTTACAGAGAAGTAGAAATCTACATACAAACGGGTTAGAATTCCCATGAGTAATGTGAATACAAACGCAATTATTAAAATCTCGTTTTTTAATATCTTACCGAGCTTAGAAGCGAATTCAGATTTACTTGACTCCCACTGATAACTAATGCCGATAAAAGATAGTCAATGTCGTTCTAAGAACGAGAAATAACAAATATATTCGGATTGTCATAGATTAAATGGCTTTTCTGACATAAAAATGTTTTTTGAAAGATAGTTAATTTTGAAACGAGTAAATATAGCCATATTTTAAAGCGATATTTTGCTTATCAGTTAAGAGCATATCGATGCCCACAATTGCAAAACTTTGGTAAGGATAACTAAAAAACCAATACATTGTTTTTAAGCAATAAATCATTTTTGAGCGATTGTTTTTATGGGAGCTGTAGATTCAAATATAGGGAATTAGTGGTCCGATGTTGATAAGATATTGTCGATAGTTGCTAAGGATGCTTAGAATGTCTTGCAAAAAAAAAAAAAATTATTTTTTAATATACAAATTTCTATAAAGACAAAAATATCAGCATTCAATTAATCCTAAATCATAAATTTTTAGAAAAGAATACTAAACCTATAACAACATTTTATTGTATCGTAAATATTCGTTGCATTCAGCAAGTAAAAATCATGTTCACAACATTCTTATGAAAAATGATGCCAGAATTTCCTAAAATATATTCTGCATAATAATGTCCAAGCCAGATTTCCTGACAAGAGATTACGCATTACGCAAACATTGTCTCACCCAAGAAAATGCATCTAAATTATCAACTAGCCAACTCTTAGCCATTGGCATCAGCTATAAACTTCTGTTTCTTATGGCTTTCGCCGCTGGGAGACTTATTGAGGCCACATGGGCACATTAAACCGAAACAAGGGTAAGCCCAAAACAATGATTAAAGGCCAAGCAACAATGTGTATGGACATAGACCCATTAAAAGGACGCAGTTGCATTCAGTGGCAAATATATGAGCTGCGACTAACTGTGCCACAGGTTGTGGCCAACCTGCGGAGCCTGGGCGGGAGTCTGGTCGGACCAGTGCGAGGGCTGGCGATGCTTTTGTTGTTCGAATCGAATCAATTTGATTTTCCAATCAATTAAACTTTATATAAATTGCGTCTGCGCTGCTAAATATAGCAACAACAGCAACAATTGCCACAAAGCACGGCTAGAAATGTGTGGCACAGATAACGGCCAGAGCGAGAGGTCATACGGCGCTCAACTTTCTCGCTCGCTCTTGCTGTCGCTACACAATGTCTCCATCAACGCATGACTGCACAAGCACAAAAATGTTGGGGCTCGAGTTCAGGTTCGAGGCTTACTTGGAATGGGGCGGGGACTGTTGCATATTGCTCGACTTTGACTGCGTTTTTGGATTGCGCAAATGGTTATTGCGATTTTGAAATGCAGACGACGTATCTGCTGCAAAAAGTCAATTTGATCAATTCTAAACTATTTCGAAGGGGAAACCGTTCCCTGCACAAAGGTCAATGTCACTTGGTATTTTATTTTAAATGATGTAGTGTAAAATTTAAAAGCTATTTGATCATCTTTATTGTATTTTATTTTAAATGATATAGTGTAAAACTTAAAGGCTATTTGATCATCTTTATTGCAATGGTCCTCTATGGCCACCGCCCATTATCAATCTGGCCGCTGGCTGATTATCACTTCCTCCAGATATGATGTCTTCCTGTGCGCTCTTTACTCTAAAGGGTCCTCCACTGCTGCTTGCTTCAATCAATCCACCTTTCCCTTTTCCAAAGCGTCCTCCACTGTTGCCACCGTTAACCAAACCTGTTCTAGCTTCATCTCGGAAAGGTCCTCCGTTTTGGCTTCCAGTTATAACACCTTCGAGCTCTTCATTGGATTTAAAGGGTCCTCCAACGCTACTACCTCTTATTAATCTAGCTTTTCCGAGTCCAAAAGGTCCGCCATTGTTGCCTCCATTTATCAATCCTCCTTCAGCCACATTCCCAGTATTTCCAAAGGGTCCTCCGCTCTGGCTTCCGGCTATAATACCATCTTGATCAACATTAATCTTAAACAGTCCGTCACTGTTGCTACCCCCAATTAAACCAATTTTTCCTTGTCCAAAGGGTCCTCCACCGCCTCCACCGTTAACTAATTCACCTGCAGCCTGATTTTCAAAAGGTCCTCCGCTCTGGCTTCCGGCTATAATACCTTCCTGATCGACATTGACCCTAAAGGGTCCTC
This sequence comes from Drosophila colorata, assembly GCA_035041545.1. Classification (NCBI taxonomy): domain Eukaryota; kingdom Metazoa; phylum Arthropoda; class Insecta; order Diptera; family Drosophilidae; genus Drosophila; species Drosophila colorata. The sequence goes on from JAWNLD010000233.1 coordinate 2,421,097, forward strand.
CACTTCCACTTCCTCTGATTAATCCGGCTTTTCCTTGTTCAAGTGGCCGTCCACTGTTTTCTCCATTTATCAATCCGCTTCCAGCTAAGTTACTAGTACCATCTTCATCGACATGAACTCTAAATGGTCCTCCACTTCCACTTCCTCTGATTAATCCAGCTTTCCCTTGTCCAAAGGGTCCTCCACTGTTGTCACCATTTACCAATCCACCTCCAACCCCATTCCCAGGATTTCCAAAGTGTCCTCCGTTTTGACTTCCGGCTATAATACCTTCCTGATCGACATTGACCCTAAAGGGTCCTCCACTTCCACTTCCTCTGATTAATCCGGCTTTTCCTTGTTCAAATGGCCGTCCACTGTTTTCTCCATTTATCAATCCGCTTCCAGCTAAGTTACTAGTACCATCTTCATCGACATGAACTCTAAATGGTCCTCCACTTCCACTTCCTCTGACTAATCCAGCTTTCCCTTGTCCAAAGGGTCCTCCACTGTTGTCACCATTTACCAATCCACCTCCAACCCCATTCCCAGTATTTCCAAAGGGTCCTCCGTTTTGGCTTCCGGCTATAATACCTTCCTGATCGACATTAGCCCTAAAGGGTCCTCCACTTCCTCTGATTAATCCGGCCTTTCCTTGTCCACAGGGCAATCCACCTCCAACCACAATCCCAGTATTTCCGAAAGGTCCTCCGCTTTGGCTTCCAGATATAATGCCATCTTGATCGCCATTACCTCCATATGGTCCTCCACTTCCTCTTATTAATTCACCTCTTCCTTGCTCCGCCAGAGTCGACGCTGTCAGCAGCAGCATCATGGTCCATAAATGTCTCATCTCGACGCTTGACAAATTTCAACTGATTGCCGTATCTAAGCGAGCCGAAAAACTGACGTCGTTTTTGCATAACAACTAGAAATTATAATGTAAACAAACTAGTGGTTATACAAAAAAAAAGACTACACATACATAAATCAAATATCAGACCCAATTGGCCTTGGGTGCGCTCAGCAGAATGCCTTTAAAGTGATCACAAAGAAGTGATTGATCATTACTCAAATCGTTAACAATATTTTATGTCATTGGCATCAGATTTACGTGGAAGCCAACATTTGTGAAAGCTTTGACTCTAAAAAACTCAGTCTGTCAGCAGTGATCACTTTTCAAAATATTACGCTGAACTTATCCATTGTCAGTGATTATTGAAACGAGCCGCAGTCTCTCTATTTTCGAATTGAGCAGCTTCGACTGGACTCTGGCTGTTATTGAGTAAAAACAACACATTAATGATAATCGTATTTCATCATTTACCAATAAATAAATAAAATAGACTATACGCCCCCATTTGTTTGCGCTCTTCTTATCACAAAAATAAATAGTATTATTCATTTCAAATCAATTATATTCTCACTAAGAAAATTTAAAGTTATGACTTTGCTAAGTACTATACAAATCTGAGCAATTCCATTATTTATATTCGTGGCAGATAGGAAAGTATTTTGACTGCGTGTTATTTTTACGACATTAGCAAGCACTTATTTTGCTTTTACTATTATCGTGACAGTGAGAAAGGCACAAAAAGGTTCAAAAGGAATACCAGTTTTATCACGAAATGTATAGGAAGAAGTCTCCGATCCCATAAAATATATGTATTCCTAATCAGTATCAACAAACCAGTCTTAATAGCAAAGCATGTCCGTCTGTATGTTTCCATTCAAACTTGACTCTTAGTTTAATGCAATAAAATTAAACTTTATCATTTGGATGCCGTGGGAACAATCTATCAAAATATAAATTTTTGTAAAAAAAACCATTAATTTTTCAAAAATCCTAACCAAACTTGGCAATTGTGAGCAATCTTTGTATGTGAAAACACAGTTAATTATAGATTAACATCATTCTTTTTTTATTACTATTATTTAAAGAAAACGACAAAAAAGTACTTGTATACACCAGCCTGGGATTCGAACCCGGATCCTCGTTGTTCAGTTGCCTAAACAATTCATCTACCGAGAACTGCAATTATAGGTTCCTATATGTCTGAAAGGGTATTTAATCTTCGGTATTTTGAGTTTAGCTTGATTTGTACTGTTATTTAAATACTTCCAGTTATTATGTTGAAATTTGAAAACACTTAAAATTTTTTAATTCCCCAAAACGTGTTACAGCCAAATCCCGATAATTCGAAATTGCAAGGAAACAGAATTTTTACGAATTACAGGTGTTTTCGAACTATCGCGATTTCGATATAACGAGGTTAAAAATGAAAAATACGAATTTACGGACTTTTTTCATTTCAGTTATTTTCACATATTGTTTAGATTTATTAGAACTAAATAACTCAACTTACATCTGTTTTTACATCTTATATATAATGTATATAATGTAAATAGAACATAATGTAATAAGAACATAAAAAAAGTATAATGGCAACAAAATTGTCTACAAAAATTACCTGAAGCTAAAAGGAAAACGATGTTTTTTGTTACCTGTTGCATTACAATTTATAAGAGGTTTCGATAATGAATTACGATTTCTAAAAGGTTTCATGTTTATTGAATTTCAAAGATAATAAGGGCCCAGCGGCTTGCTTCGAATTTTGGAGGTTGTGGATTTAACGGGGTACGAATTATCGAGATTTGACTGTATAAGTCTATTCTACATGATTATCTAACTGTATATCCAAAAACAATATAAAAGATTTGCAGGTTATGAGAGCATTTTATCATGGCATTTGTCTCAACCCAGTATCGATACAAAATGGCTTCCGCTTACAATTTCGATACAACTAAATAACTTTAGTTTTGCAGCCCTGACTTCGATAGAGAACAAAATTCAAAGTTCATTGCACACACAAAATTGGTCACGCCGTTTCGATAAAACATAAAACATTCTTTGAATAATCAAATAAAATCCAGTCTAATTTTAATTTCCCCTGAATGTCAAAGCGCTCTCAGTTTGATGAAATGAGCAAATCGTCGCCAAATTTCGCCGGCTTCACACTGAACAGCTCCCAGTTGGCCACTTGGCGTTCCCAGTTCTTCAGCTTGCCACTGAATCGGCTGGCACAAAATGTTTGCACCGCTTGCGATCCGATTAGCGCCAGCCTGCGGCAGGATCAGAGGGCGTTGACAGTGCCCGGCAAGGAGCGCCATGAGGTGCCCAAGCTGACAAAGTGCACAGTTGGGGGCCCAAATTGGATCTGCAGTGGCCTCGACCTGATGCGTCTGGCCATGCGCAAGGAGTGCCAACTCTCCCCCTCCTATCTGTTCTACTGGCACAAGCTGGAACGTTGCCATTACTTCCTCAATGCTGTGACGGAGTGTCTGGAACGCTGCGAGCCCCTGGACGGACGCACCTTCAAGTACCTGATGAAGCACGCGGTGCCCGACGGCGGCAACTGGCAGATGTTTGTGAATCTCGTCCAGAAGTACGGCGTCATGCCGAAGCAGTCCTATCTGGCGAGCTGGTCCTCGACGCGAACCCTGCATCTGAACCGGATGCTCCGCAGCAAAGTAAGCTCCGTTTCGATCCACCATTAGGATGAGCACTAAGTCATCCGGTTTTATTGTTGTTTTTCAGCTGCACGAGTTTAGCAGCCGGCTGCACGCGCAGTTCACCTTGGATGGGGATGCCCATGTGCTGCACTTAATGGTTGAGTCCATGTCTGAAGAGCTTTATAAAATAATCAGCATTTGCTTAGGCACGCCGCCACTAGACTTCAACTGGAGCGCCAAGGATGAGGACCAGAAGCTGACCTTCACCCCGCAGAGCTTCTATCAGCGTATGATAGCGCCCTTCTACGCACTTGACGCGCAGATTTGCCTGGGCCACGATCCCCGCCTCGACTCCAGCTATCAGCGCAACTATCGCGTCGCCTACAGCTCCAACATGGTAGATGGACTGCAGCAAGGCTACAACAACCAGCCGATGGACGTGCTGCTCGAGATCATTGTGCGCTCCCTGGCCGCGGGCGCGGCTGTTTGGCTGGCCTGCGACATGCAGACAATATTTAACGCCAAGTCGGAGGTGCTCAGCCTGAAGTCGCACAACTTCGAGCAGGTCTTTGGCATGCCTGTGGGAACGGGCCTCGACAAGGCCGAGCGTATGCTCTACAAGGCAACGCGCCGTAATACTGTGCTGCTGCTGGCTGAGGTCACGTTGGACACACTGCGGCAGCCAGTGCAGTTCAGCACAATACGCAAGGCCACCGAAACAACAACGACCAAGAAGACACCGTCCACAGAAAGTCTGCGCCTGGCGGAGCAGGCCGATGCCAAACGGAATGCAGTCAAGCGGAAAGCGGCCAGCGGCAAGGCGACCGTCATGAATGTCGACTGGCTGCAGGAGTACGCCTTCGAGATAGTCGTCGACGCGCGCTTTGTGCCACCAGGCGTGATGCACGCGCTCCGAACCCAGCCCAGCGTGGAACTGCCCATTTGGGACCCCATGGGTGCTCTGCTCGGTTGATGAGTGATGAGTCCCCAGGTAGTCGTTGAGGGCTGGCAAGCGATGGCATTGTACCACATCGAGGAGTTCATCAATTTCAAATTGGAGCTGCTCATTCGACGAACCGGTTCGGTTCTGCCAACAATATAAAGTATCCAATTTTCATTGTTGCTTTAAATACATTTTAAGGTTTTTTCAGTGCATCTTTATTAATGTTCAAAAATAATTCGCAAAAACTGAATAGTTATATATCAAGGTCGCATCTTTTTAAATTCAAAATTATAAGTTAAAATTTAGACAACGCTATTATTTTTTTTTGTATATATTTAATTTATATTTTGTTTTTATAATTTATACACAATTTATATTGCGAAAAAAGCCTGATTTATTATATTAAACATTGATTGAAAAACTATTTTTCGAGACTTCGTGAACCCAACTAGTTCAAATATATATAATTTTAATTTTAATTAATTTTTAATTTGATAATATATAATCAATATATATATATATATTTTTTAAAACTAACTCAGAAACTGTTTTTCAAGACTGCGAATCTAACTAGCTCATAAAATTTTATAAATACAATTCGTCTTTTTTCTAACTTAAATATTTAATATATATTTATTTTTATAATTTACCCACAAATAATACTATTGCGAACAACAGCCTAGTTTAAAATTGTTAAGAACTGATTCACAAACTGGTTTTCAAGTCATGAACCGAACTAGTTCCCAAATTTTTGTATAGGCCATGATTTTATTTTTTTAATGTACTTATGTTATACGTATATAATTATTTTTTACATAAATAATATTGCGAACAACAGCCTAGTTTAATAATATTAAAAAACTGATTCACAAACATTTTTTCACGCCTTTGTGAACCAAATGCAATTTGTAGTTTTATTATGTTAATTTATCCACATATTATATTATGGCATATAAAAACTCTTGATTCACAAACTTTTTTTCGAGAACCGAACTAGTTCACTACTTTCTGTTTGACTTCAAACGCTGTCATCTATTGAAATTATTGGAAAATCTTGCAGTCCAACTGACGAGGCGCGACCTTCGCTAAGTTTTCGGGAATTAGACTTACGTGCCTGGCATGCCTAATTAAGCATTAGAGTGCCAAGTAGGGCGGCGGGGGTAGGTGGTGGGAGATGCGACCGTTGCCGGCAAGTCGACGACTCTTTTGGACTTAAGGGATTTGCGCTGAGGAATTTGACTTTGCATAAAGGAAGAACAACACAAAGTGCTTTGCTTTAAGACTCGATTTTAATTTATTAAATTTTCGACAACAATTTAAATGTTCTACCAATTATTATAGCCGTAACCCCGGTGATAGCCTCGTCCAGCGCCAATATAGGAATTCCGGCCGGAATAGTAGGACTGCGGCTGCACCAGAATTGGTTGCACTATCACCGTTGGCTCGGAATGAAAGAGTTTCTTCAGAAGATGACGCGGCTGGCGTAGTTGATCAGTATGTTGAGGCGTGGCGGCATCCACCATTCCCGAGCTGGAAAGTGTGACAGCAGGCGGGCCAACATCTCGCAAATCAGCAACTTCATTGTTATTATCAGGAAATGCCAGGACCAAGGCGGCAGCGACGCTGCTCAGTATAAGAAACGTAGCGAACTTCATCCTGACGAATAACGATCTGCAACTGAATTAGCCTAGCAGCCAGCAGGCTCTTAAATACGGCCAATTTCTGAAAGTGCAGATAGCATTTGGCTAGAACTACCTGAATTATGTTCGCACAACAGCTGCAGAGGATTAGCGCAGATTACTACGGGGAATTGTTAAGTGTTTTATGAGTTTATAAATCACCATGCGATTTGCTAAATTATTTTTTGGAATGCCTTAAACAAATTTTATTATACGTATGATTCCTTTTTAGACGTGGTTCCCTTACCCTACACAAGCGCCTTACTATATGATATATATATATACATATACATATATATATATATATATATATATATGTATATAATATTTAGCTACTGCTTATACTAAAGATGGTGGTGCTGGCATACCACCGGGTGGTGCGGGTGGTGGGGGAATTCCCTCAGGCGGTGGGGGCATTCCCTCGGGCGGTGGCGGCAACTGGCGGCGTTGCTGTTGAGCAAAAATAATTTATAATTTGCAATTAGTGAAATGATTAAACTCTTTGATCCTGCTGAGCTACGTAAAACGTTCAACTATGCCTAAGAACTTAAAAACGTTGTCAACAGCTGCTTGCAATTATCCCTTGGTACTGAGAAAAGTCCTTAAATCTCTTTTTAGACCCTGAACACATTGAACACGGTTAAAAAGGGTATGAGGGAAGGGTTTTGTGCAAATATATGTAACAGACAGAAAGAAGCAAGTCCGACCCTATAAAGTATGTATTTTCCAGAACAGAAGGACGAGCTGTGTCGATTTAGCCATGTCCGTCTGTGTAAACGCAGCGATCTCGGAAATTACGAAAGCTAGAGACCTAAACTCAACTATAGATTCTCCTCCTTTTTTCGATATTTTGCTCCATTTCATTAATATCTATAAATATCGATTTGAAGACAAAATCTAGACGTGAAGAGTTGTCAGGGTATTTTCTAGTCGGGCACTCCCGACTAGAGCTATCTTGTTTTGATTTTTGTTTTCGGCGTGGAATGAGTTAACAAGTTTTGTGAATTGCGATTTTAGAATGCTCTTAATCAGTTTTATTGCTCGTACTTATAATTCTTGTGTTCTTTTCATAATAGTTCCCTTAACATTCACATAAGCCCTACTACATTTTTGACTACAATATTCAGTGGTATCTCAAGGGTGGCAATGGCACACCGCCTGGGAGTGAGGGCAAGCCAGGTGGCAACTGACGGCGTTGCTGTGAATGGGAAACGATTAAGTATTGTCAATGGAGGAAGCGTTTAATTAACTGATGATTAAAATTTAGCTGGTCTGCAAAGTTAGTAGGACATTTGCCCTGTATTCAAAGGTCAAACTCTACGAAACGTCAACTCACTCTGAAATGTGCTGATTTTGGTGGCGGTTCCTCATGGGTCACGTGTGATACCTCTGCCTCGTTCATCTTCATGACATTGCGACGCGGCTGTTAATATATTTACAGATTTAGAAATTAATAAGGAAGAGTGCTAGAGTCGGGAGTGCCCGACCAGCAAATATCCTGAACCCAGCCAGTCAAAGGAACGAAATGATTTGATTAACTTTAAACTAAGAGTATCATCCTTGTGAAATTTTCGAGATTTAAAAAAAAACATTGAAATGTATTTACAAAGAGTCTTCTGATCTGCGTATGCTTTACGAGAATATACTAAACCAAAGTTGATGGCTTCAGCTGTTAACCAGAAAACCAAGTCTTAAAATCGATATTTACCGAAGTTATTAAAATGAAGCCAAATGTCGAAAAAAAAAATAATAGCCTCGTTCTGCGTATGAAGAACCCACAGACAGATAGATGGACATGGCTAAATCGACTCAGCTCGTCTTCTCGATCAAGAATATATATACTTCATGGGTTCGGAGATGCTGCCTTCTGCCTGGTACATACATTTTCATTTTAGGGAATCAACAAGTGAGAACGTTCCAGTCGGGTCTAGTTCACAGTGTAATAATAACTGAAATGTGTGATAATAATAATAAACGAGTATAGGAAACCATCGATACCAACAATCTCAAGTTGACTTATATAATAACCTAACCTATCTAATAGGAATCAACGCAAAATTCTAATTAAAATCAACAGCGTTTTGTGGCTTGGATGGTTGTTTCTAAATTAGGCCGCTAGGTGGCGAAAAGTGCACACAAAGACCGTTGCACTTGTGTGGCTTATAAATTAGGCCGCTAGGTGGCGATATATACTGAGATATATTGCACACTCGAATTGCCACGCCCCCAGTGCGCGTAGCCAAAAAATCTAAACAGTTTATCTGAGTTGGGTATACACGAGTATATAATACGGACAGACGAACGGACAGGCAAACGGACTTTGCACAAACCCAATATACCCTTTTCACTCTGCGAACCAGAATAATAACACATTTTAATGAAGTCTCAAAACTTACTCTAAAATGTGGTGGTGGGGGATGTTCCTCGTTGTTGACATGACCGGATTCGTTCTCGAGTCCGCTTTTACTGATGTAGGCATGGCGCCGTGCCTAGAATTAGTAGGCATGTGCAAAATGGCGTAAGTAAATACTTGTAACCCCGCAAGCGTCGCCGTTCCAATTCCTCATTGTTAACATTTAATTGGCGACGCGTCTTGGGGCAAAGATATTTTTACTTTTCTTTATAAGCAATCTCACAGCCGACTTACCCTGGCGAAGAGGCGCACGGGCTCCTGCAACCAGAAGTTATTTAGAATGTATTAAATGGTACCTGGGTATTTTGTTAGCTTACCTCCAAGCCCTTTGTGGTGCCACCGCCACGTCCGTCGACGCCGAACAATGTCAAAGCCACCACGTAAACAACCAAAACAACGCAAAATAGCTTCATTTTCGGGCTGTCACGTCGCGTTCAATAACTGGGGGAATGGGAGAAACTGTGACTTCTCGCTGCTGGCCTGCAATCGGCTGTGCAGCTTCTTATATACGTTTTTGCCCATGGGGATTGCGATTTTAATTGGCTTGTTAAACGTTATCCGAAATCTTGTAAAATGTCAGCTTACCAAATAATTGTCGATGCGTATCGCACAGGGGCAACAATTTAATTGTTTATTAAATCATAGTTATTACCAGCTGCCAGATGACATTACGCCAGATGTATCTACAAGATACATTAACATGAAAAGGGCGGCATTCGAAAAGAGTGTGGGTGTGAAAAGGTTGACCAATCAAAATTATCCAGCTATTCTTAATATATGTATGTATGTATTGGAAACTTGAGGAAATAAGATATGCCTGCCTGAATGAATTTTGGTTTATGTTCGTGTTAAATTAATTTATTGTAGCAGCATGTTCAAGTACGTTATGCATGTGATTTGTGCATAACAAATTTTCCAATACAGAAATCCACAAATTAACTTTCATCAGATAGATTTTTCAGAATAGGATTCTCACTAAATTACTGTATTTAATATAATATATTTAATAAGACTAGGAAACGTAGATTTTTGTTTTGTGTTGGGCGCAACTTTTTGATTGATCTCAAAAGCCGGTCGTAAGATGTCTAGCCCTAAAACTTTGTATAGTATAAACAACTATATTTATTTAAAAAATAATAATTTAAAAACGAATATATAAGGTAACAATCTAATAAAATGATTAGTTAATCTATAAAATCGTATTATTATAATAAGATAAATACTTTATAACTATATCCTATAGTTTAAATAATAATAAGAACATTTTCTTTCCTAATTAAATGTTTTTGCCCCTATACCTGTGTTAAAACACTTATAGCAATTATCTTCTCTTAGTATTAAATTAAATAATTATCTAAAATGCGATCTGTGAACATGCCAAGCTACATTAAATCTAGGTATTTAAAATAACGCGCGTTGTTGCCAAACTTCAGCACTACGCCACATGCAACACGGGCACTTGACAACCCTGTGTGTAATATTCTACGCCATATCCGGCACTAAACACGCCGCAATGAGTCCACGTCCACGTTTAGCGGAGCTTTGCATAATTTTGAAATTATAACACGCTTTGAAGTTGACGTGCCGAAAGGCGTAGGGCGCAAAATGCGTGTGTCCGCCTCATGCTCTGACTTTGTCTTTGTCTCGGTCTTTGTCGCTGTCTTCGTTTCTGTTGTCAGCCAAGTCAAATAGAGGTGCAGGCGACAAAAACGAAATTGTTGGAAAAGAATACAAAATAAATAAGCGCACTTTTTTCTCATTTCCGTTGCTTACTTTGACGTGTTTAGTTTTTGATGTGCACATTCGTGCACACAACAACAACAACAACAACAACAGCAACCGGAGCAACAGTAAAGGCAGATGATTAAATTCGTCGCCAATGTGGACAACGGTGCCTCTCTCGTTGTCTGCAACTTAGAAGCGCCCGCTCTTTCGTTCTACTCCTATTTTTGTCGCACTCTCTCGCGCTCTCTCTCTCTCTCTCTCCTTTGAGCTTCCTTACCGTCTCTGTGTGTAAACTTTTCTCATTAGAAAACTTTTACTATTTCCGCTACTCAACGCCAAACGCAAACAACAAACAAACAGCAGCAGCGGCAAACGACAAAAAAAAAGCATAAAATAAAATAAAATAAAATAAAAATTAAATGAAACATAAAAAAATAAAATAAAATAAAACAGCGTTGAGCGGACGAAAATAAATGTGTTGTAAATAAAATTTGGTGTGCCTAAGTGCCCGAAATAACATTGTTTCAGTGCTTGCATAAGTAATTTCAAATGAGGCAGCTGCGCTGTGGCACAACTTCAGCAATTTGCAACAGGCGAAACACAAAGAGAATTCTGCTTTATTTCATTTCACCAAAGGCAGATGGCAAATGTCAAAGTCTCTGTTTGAAAATCAATAAATCAGCGCTTACCGTTTTACCTTCACCTCAGTTTCAATTCAATCAGATTTTGTTATTTGATTTCGCCAGCCTCCGCGTTTTCCTGTTTCCTGTGACTTGCAGCGCGCATTTCCTTCAAGTCGCATTTGCTCTAATTTGATTTTGAGCAGCGGGAGCTTCTTATGCGATTCCAGTGCTTGGCATTGGCTCAAAATATACCAGTTTTCAGTTATGTTTATTGATTTAAGGCTATGAAAGATGGCCGACAATATATATGTATAAATAATTAGATTGCAACATGCTAAATTGGCTCGTTAGCTAAAGAAAGGATGTGTATCTTGAAGCTGTCAGTCAGTTGGTTTACTTTCTCCTCTTCAATCCAAACTTAATAAGCACCCATTTATTTAAAGATATAATCTAAATATGCGGCAACCATTTTATTTACATATTAATTCAGAAAAGTGAAGTTGAATGGTGACTTTTGTGACTCACTGTGTGTACATATCGCAAATATCTTAAATTGATCGGATGTAATGTCACGCATATACTTCTACATATATGTACATACACACACTGCAAACATTTAAAAGCTTTGCTTATCTACCTCGTTTAAAAAAATGTATGAACTAAAAATCAATTTTTAAAGATAACTCAGCGAAAAATAAAAAAAGAAAATACTTTTTGAACATCAATTCAAAAAGTTTATCAAGAGTGGTTTATTTTTGGTAAATTTTTTAAGTAGTAAAATTCAGTTTAAGAGCTTTCCTCTTATACGAGACAAAATACACTTCTTTAGAAAGTAAGAAAAGCGCTAAAAAAAAAAGCGATAGTCGATCTTACTTAATTTGCAGAAATTGTAACAAAAAATATTTGTATACACAAAAATCTATATGTAAATGCAATTAATATTCTTCAACAAACATAACTGCTTCCCATACCATTTCGCCTACAAGTAATGCTTAAATACAAATAAAACTCTCAACTTGGCAATCGTTTAAAATTTTAAAGTAAAACTATTCAAGACAAACTATCCAATTGTGCAATTTTGTGAATTTTCTGCAGTTAATTTAGCACAAGCCTCGATTTGTATGCAGTTTTTGTACTACATTGGAAAGGGCCTAAGCCGCATTTCGTTTATAATGGATTTATGTACTCGTAGAAATATACGAAATGCAATTACAACACGCTCCATTAGCAGCCTATGGAATGCCAGTAAATGGGCGCCAATTGGCAAAGTGGCTGCCAGTCAGCTAGGCGGTTAATTTTCAGCACTTTGGCCTAATGCTAAACATAAACCAGGGAATTCGCAGCGGTCTCTCTCGCATTGGTGTCCGGCAATTGAAATGTGTTTCAGTTGTCACTACTAAATACCCCACTCAGAATGCATTCGGTAATAAGTAAGCTCAATAGCGTCAAGACTCTGGTGGCCAACATCACGTGTCTGGCAAACGGATTGCCCAGAAAGCCTCACGAACCGGATAATGATCAACGAACTGTATACGTTTCCGCAATCGTAGTCAAATCGACAAACATGCACACTGAATGCAACGGCTGCTGATGCTGATGCTGATGCTGCTGTCGTTTGGGGAATAGGAATGAGAATGAAAATGGGAATGGGAATGGGAATGGAAAAGGAAATGGTAGTAAGGCATCGAAGCCAAGGAGCTGTTGCCCAAGCAACTTATGCCGCTTCAATGACAGCCCCTCCCCCTGTGTCGACTCGGGTGTAAACAGCCCCGCGCTCGAATGTTTTGCATTATTGATAAACTGCTCGTCGTCTCCATCGTCTGCGTGGCAAGAAATAAAGCAGAGCCAAAGAATATTTATGACACTTGCCATGCTCCAGCAAACTGTGTAAAAAATATATATATGCAGCCAGCAGCGGGCACGCCCCAAAAGCAAAACGTGTCGTGCATTAAGCGCCTGAACGTGTGTAGCAGCCTTTTATACCCTAGACAAAGGGTTGTACCACAACATTCACAAATTTCAAACACCTGCTAACCAATGTATATCGCTTAAGCCTAAGACGAGCATATTTATATATACATTGGCAGACATGGAAAAAAGAAAATAGTACAAAATTTAATTATTATAATAACAATGAAAATAATAATAGGTATTATAACATCAATAAAATTAATATTTATTTAATTATCAATCTTAAAAATATTAGCTATTAAAATATCAAAACAAAAACTGTTCAGGTATGATTCAGGTCTGAATGTGATAATTGCAAAGCCGAAAGCTACAGTAGCCTGTTCAATATACATATGTATGTGTATTGGGCTGGCTTATATGACTTTTCGAGTATATTATTTGTATTATTATTTAAAGTATCACAAAGGATAAAGTTATGAACAATCCACCTAACTATATTTAATTAGCACTAGCTGTTATGGCCTTCGGCTATTCGGGACTCGGAGCCGGATCCTCCCTCAGTTTTTTACGTTTGTTGTGTATTATTTTGACTCAGTCAATAAACAAAGTTATTATTTATTTCTTTTTTTTTTATTATAATGTCTAGGTTTTGTTAATGGCTTATTAGCTTGACATTTACTTTATGATAATTACAAATATTAATTTAATAAAAATAAAACCAAATAATAACCAAAGTTTTTTTAAAATTCAAAAAAACATATTTACTTTGATTTTGTCGTTGTACCAATACCACTAAGAAATTTTAGTTATATCAATATATTATTTATTTATATGTATTTATAATAATAATTAAAAATGTTAATAATAATAGTACTAATAATAATAATGAAAATAGTAATAAAATGTAAACAAATATTTAAAAATTAATATACATATATATGTAAGTACATATATTTTTGGCAAATTACAACTAAAATAATCATATTCTTATATTTACCATGAAAACACAAACCAGTAGAAATTCCCTCAATGGAAAGAGCATTTTAAGGGTCGATCATTGTAAATCTTTGCTTTTTAGACTAGCTACATTTGTTGCACTTTCGGCAATTGGTGCAAAAAAAAATAAAAAGCAGGCGGCAATGAAGCGTTTAACGGTGGCAACAACTACGCAATGCACAAAAGTGCAAAAATTATAAAAGTACTGCTAGTTGAAGGCTGCCGAAACCGTGCAAAAAGCATTTCGCCAGACCAATTTAGCTCGGCTGGCGAATGCGCCACAGTGAGTGCAAAAAATTTGTTCACGTTTCGTTGTAATTGCATTTGCTTTGTTGTTGCTTACAGCCAAAAAAAGAAAAAGAAACTTAACGAACGGGCACAAAGAGACCAAAGACTGACAAAAGCACAAACAAGTTACAGGGCGAGCATGGGCGTTATAACAGTGGGCGTGGTCGTTGCGTCTGTCTGGCTACGCACACGTCACGTAGTGCAGTTGCCGCAACTAAAACTTCATCAATTTGCCTTGTGAATCCTTGGCAACTTTTTACTGTCTGAGCTGCTGCATGGCGCAGTGGTGGGGTGGTTGGGCGGTTGGGTGGTGCAGACACGACATGCGACCGCTCCATAATGGAAATTATATCGGCCGAATTGATGCCTCCGCTCCGCGCTTCGATCCGACCCATTAATGCATTGCGCTTTATTCATGATTAATTACAGCGTTTAAAAGCGCATAAATATACATTGCAAATTTTATTAACAAAAATAATTAAATACATCACACAGTGCGTCTCTGAGTGTATAATAAATGCATTTTCATTAAAGCATTTGTTTTATTTATTTAAATATCAGTTGACTTAATTGCATTATACATGGCGTGCTCCATATGCGGACTGTGAAAAGCGCTTCCAGATTCAGCATTTATCATAAAATTTCGAATTTTATTGACATTCGCTTAAGGCCACCAAATTGTCGCATTGTCTTTGATTTTTTAACGCATATGCCCCAACATTTAGTCACTTTTAAAAAGCGGAAAAAACGACAGCACTTCATAAAAAATGCGCAATAAACAGATTAAGAAGAGTAAAAACAAGTTTGAATTCTCTGGAAGCTCTTGTCTAAAATATGTCTAATAAAATATTTCAAGACGATCTTATATTCGTTTTTTATACTCGTTTAGGGAGTGAAAAGAGAGACTTTTTACTTGGAAAACGTCAGAAAACGGGCGTGGTAAATCGATATATGTATCTCCCTCAGTGTTTAAGCTAGATACATACAATTATTTATTTTATTATTATTATTATTATTAAAAAAAATGGTTTTGATACGCTCAATGGGGGCGTGGCAAATCACTTAAATCTATTTACACATCTTGGTTGAGTTGCCAATTTTTGTAGACAGTATTCTGATCCTAAGTGTTAACAATTTTGGACACACCCACTCCTGCCCTCATAATTTACAATAAGCTGTTATTATGTAGTGAACAAGTATTGCGGTCGGTTACACCCGACTGCAACGTTCTTACTTCTTATTTATATAGAGTATATTCTATATAGTTAGAATCCAGCGTCTTGCCAATATAATCTTGTATTCTAATTGATTACCATTCAAAAGCCATGTCGAACACTCTATTCAAATAATCTTCATATAGATAACTTAATAAAGAGACCAGTCTTTAATAGCCACACAATAGATTTCGCACATAAACAAATCAATTAACATATGTTAGCTGTGTTAAGATTTACGATTTTGAGAATATTCGGTGACCACATATGCGCCATCGTCGTAGCGATATCCCAGCCCATTGTAGATGACATAGGTCCAGTAGTACAGTGTGTCCCCCAAATTCAGTACGGTGTCGCGATCACGGAATGTCCAGCGTCCCTTCTTCGTGCTGGGTATGTCGCGGGCCCAACTGCCAGCCTCCAAGCCATCGAACTCCTCGTTCAGCTTGCCATGAAAGGCAAACAATGATATGCCCTCCTCGTGTGGTATGGAGACCTCAAATCCCTTCGGATAGAATACCCGCACTTGGGCCTCTGGCACCTTGTAAGCCGCACAAAGCACCACGGCTGTCAGAGCAAAAGCGCCGCTCAAAGTTAAACGCATTTCGTATTCCGTTGAGAACGTGTTTCTAAATGCGGACCAGAGGCAGTAATCCAGCAGATTTATACGAAAATGGGAGAGCTTTGCTTATTGAGCAATATGAAGTAGCAGTGGCTGATAACGAGAGAATCAGTCGGCATAGAAGCCTCTCATTTAAGTACTAAATATTTAATTCAGCAATTATTTGGTTTTTTTTTACATTTCTTTACAATTCTTTTGTAATCCTGTACTTACAGAATTTTAATCAGTTAATTAATTCGTAAAATATTTCTTTCGTTCCGGTCATTTAATTCACATTTAAACATTGTAAAATATGAAACGCGTAATTACACGATTCGGTCTCATTAATGGTGTGAAAGTAGTCATATTTCCTCTTGCATTGTTCCAATTTTGCACGATGCCGAGTCCATTCACCCAAATCCCTTTCGAGAGCATGTTCTACATTGATTTTCCCATCTGGTCCCAAAATCTGTTTCAATAAGCACTTGGCGTAGCATTTAAATTTGATTGGCAGGCTTTCGGCTGTTGCATTTCGTGGAATGATGTCAAGATCAGCGTTTGGGACGTCATGAAGTTCTTGGCAAATTTTGTTACTATTGCATTTGATAAACTGAAGGTAACCATGAAAATTAAAATCCAAAAAAAATACATGATATCTCATTTATATTTTAGACTTACCACAGTCATTAATGTAGACACAAGAAGACAAAACTTTAGATTCATTGTGTTTAATTAAGCTAAAAATTATTAATAGAAGACGAGCTTTCGTTTAAGCATTTTAACAATAGATATTTAGGTTCGAATCCCAGGCTAGTGTGTGATTGTAGTCGACAGGGAGAATGAAGTAGAATGACAACAAAAACTTGTACCAACAACAATAAAAATTAAAAACAATCCAATTAAGACTGTGGCAAATTACGTATGAGTAATATAATAATATAATTAATATCTAATTAAAGTTGTGGCCAAACAGGTATAAACAAGTTAAGCAACGACACAAAACTGAATTTCAGCACTGAATGTTCTACTTTTTATATTGTCATATAAATAAAAATGAAATAATTATAGTTGATGATTATTATGCTGAAAATTGGGAATATTATTTAGTAATTTCTGCTTAGCAATACGGCTCATGCATTTTCGGATGCAAACATTGTATTAAAAACCTTAGTGATAAAAATTCACAAATTCAGTCTGACAGCTTATGAATATAAAGAATAAAATCGCAACGCAAAGCAAAAACTATTTTAAACTCTTTTAAAAACCTTACCAAATTGATAGAAGAAATAACCTTTTTAGTATACTTACTAGATAAACGAAAATTTAAAACCAAATTCAAGCCAAGAAGCGAAAGTTAAGACTGTGAGACTAAAAAAGCTTTTCATGATTTGTGCAAGAAGTGTCCCATTTTTTAAAAATTATTCTTGGCTATAACTTTATATATTTAAATACATTTCTCTGCAAATATATATATATATATATAGTTTTTTTTAAATAATTTTTTTGAGAGGCTATCATTTAATTAAATTGTTAAATTCTCATTTCTGTTTGGGTCTTTCAATCATCCATCATACAAAGCACAATATGAACCGCGTAATTGCATGACTCGTTATCATTATTGATGGTTATATTGTTGTATTGCTGCTTGCACTGCTTCAATTCGTCACGTAGCAGATACCATTCAGTAGATTTATTCTGCAGAACGCGATCCATATCGAGCTTGCCATCATCCCCCAATATATCCTTTTACAAGCACTTGCCATAGCACCTAAATTTCATTGGTATATCTTCGACTTGTGGCTTGCGCGGCATAGCTTCATATTCATCAAGAGTTATGTTATTCATCTTTAGGCAGATTTCACTGCTGTTGCCTGTGCTAGACTGAAAGGGAAAAGTAAATAAATCTAAACTTTTATATGTTGTTAAATTACCACAGTCAACAATATAGACAAGCGGGCCAGAGGCCAAGCTGTAAATTCATGATCATTTGAATTGCTTCAAGCGAAAAGGGAAATATTACGTATGAGTAATAAAATTAACTCAATTCAGTGTTAGATCAAAACAGGTAGAAAAATGTGGGCACGATACTAAAATTGCACACCAAATGAGAATTGACTGAGACTATTTATACTACTTGTTGCATACAGTTAATATAATGAAATACAGTAATTAATATATCTACAAGTTTAAATCATGAATTTATAAACTTTTTATTATTCAATTAGTGGTTTTTAACACTGCTAACGTAACTTTTGTATTTAAATTGGCAGCACTGCAAGCTTGGCAGTATTAAACAAGAACTTTGCAGTCGGGTATAACCGACTACGCAATACGCGTTCACAGTGTAATAACAACTGGAAACAGTCTAAAGCGATCCTAATTATTATTATTTATTTTGCAATTTGTGGGCGTGCTCGATCTTAAGATCTTTTAAGCTTTTAAGATCATTATTAGTCCGCCTGCAAAATTTTGAGAGTCCAGCTCTAACACTATGGGAGATATAACAAAATCGTAACAGTTTATCTAATGCGTGTATACAGCAGTATATATACCTATCACAAAAACAGGACACGAAATTTTTAATTTGCCCAAAAAATTAATAGCTTCGGCCCAAAACTTAGCAGTGTTTTAAATATTTTGGTACTTGATCAATGAATATTTTAATATTTTAGAGAAATTTATTTAAAAAACGAGGATAGCTCTTTTCGGAAATAAGCTAAGCAGTGATCCGAAATTTAAAGTCCTTAATCTCGGATAGATAATATAGTCCTTTCACAGCGCAAACGACTACAAAAAGAAAACCAACGGAGTAGTTTCCAAATTTATCGTTTATTAAATTCACATCTTCAGTTTGGCAACTTATGGGTGATATTGTCCATTGTCAATTTCACTGTGCTCCGACTGGGCTGCCAGTGCCAAACGCTGTGCCTCCTGCTGTGCCCCAATGGCCGCATGCTCCGCTGCGATGCGCTCAAATGCGTTCAAGTGTTTCTGTGTTGCATGGATGACGGCGGCGCTGCCTTGGGGAGCTGCCGCCAGCGACTGCAACCAAATGGAAATAAATAAAAAGAACGTTGCAATCGGGTGTAGCCGGGTCTAAAATACTTGTTCACAGTATATTATCAGCCTAAAAGCCTATAAGTCGAAAATTATCTTGTTTATGATTGTTGTTTTGCAAAAATATCGGTTTTTGTAGCCCAAATTTTTCGTCGCGATATTTAGAGAAAGTCATCCGAAAACGGTCACCCATATTTTGTGACTGTAGCTCTAAAATAGTGGGACATATGGATGTTCGCGGTTAAAGATATATAGATTGTATCGATTTGTCACGCCCCCAGCGGGCTATTGTTATCTTTAAAGGGCTTATTGTTATCTTTAAAGGGGCTCATCAGTAATCCGTCTACAACAAATTTGATGTTTGTAGCTTTAAAACTGAGGGAGATATATAGATTATATTAATTTGCCACGCCCCCAGTGGGCGAGCAAAACTATTGTACACTTTATGTGGGCTTTAACGAGTATATATTCCCAGTTTCAAGATTTTAGCTTCAATAGCGACGATAAGACGAATTGACGGACGGACGGACGGACCGGGCTCAAACCCAAAATACTCTTTTCATTTCGTGAACGAGTATAATAAAAGCTCGCGGAGTATGTTCAAAGTAAAATAACTAGAGATTGGCACGTGATGAACAGTTGGATATTGTTTTGTAAGGTCTTAGCAAACGTCACGAGGTCAGAATTACAATTTCTCGTAATTTCTCGCAATCGAAATTGACTTTAACCAGCTCTAGGCCGTACTCACCGCTTGGCCTGGTGTGTGGCTGGCGTGCTCTTGCGCAATGCGATTGTAGGCAGCCAGGTGCTGGCGCTTGGCCGCCTTGACGGCTGCGCTGTCCTCGAGCTCATGACTCAGCTGCGGATGGAAGCCGTTCTCGTCGGCAACGTACTGAACGGTGCGCACCTGATTCTTGGGATCCACGTAGGAGAAGGCGCCGCGTATAACGCCCGAGCCGTCGGACACCTCGGTGTGCTGGCGATCGACATGACCAGGTGCCCGTCCCGCCTGGTAGCTGAACACATACGGATTGGCTGGCGCATGTGGCTCTGGTGTGGTGTCCAAGCGAAGATGCGACACATCCGCGCGACTGGCGCCCAACGCGCAGACGACCTTGCCACATTAAACCGGAAAATGTAGTTGTTGTTGCTCACGCTCAGTTTCTATCCCCGTCTCTGGCTTACCAATATGATAAATTGCTTCATGTCTCTGTATTGCTTTCCTCTTTGTTTACGTGTGCCTCTTAGTTGAACTGCGATGAGAAACTGAAACCTGTAGCGAATTTTCGTCAGTCGCCGCCGTTGAAACCGAAAAAACTGGTCTGGCTAAGTTAGCTTTAGCCTCACAGATTCGCTTTTTATACATACGCCGAGCGAAGCTTTAAAGTCAAACTTGTTTTTTATTTTGCATTCATAAACAAGACAATTTGACATTAAAAATGAATTAAATGTATTTTGTAAAAATTTGCCAGATAAGCGTCATACGCTTTTAGTTCCTCTTATTCTGAACTCTCCCAATGTCACAAAATCTTGAAATTTGAAAGAATGTGTGCGTGTAGTTAAATCTCTCAATGAAAATTTCTACAAGCAAATGTTTGCTACAAATTATATAGTAAAAAAAAAATATTCTTTAATAATATATTAATATTAATTCTGTAGAAAATATCAAAATTAAAATAAATAAAACCCGAATTAATGACAACACCTTCCGATATTCGGATAATTTTACGTTGAATCTATGAGTGGAAACTATTCTTGGTTTCAAATTAATATATAATTTATTTTTTTATTTTTGACAGTTTTTTACATACTTCTAAAGCTTGGCTGCAAACAAAAAACAAAAATTGTTGCTTTTTCGGTTTACGATTCGAACCAATGTCTCGCTTTAAAGTACATGATCCTGGTTTTCCATAACAATGAAAACAGATTTTTGTTCGAACCTTGTTTTATACATTATTTTAAATTTAAAAGTAAAATATTTGAATTGTTTTTTATAAAAAATTATTTTGTTTTTATTTTAAAAAAAGGATGTATATCTCCAAGAAAAGTCTTACTTATGCAGCCTCTAAAATCAAGCAAACATTTTTTAAAGACAAAATGATTCGGTTCCAGTTTGAGTTTGTTTTAATTTTTAAGACAAGTGCTTCGGCTTATGATTTTTAAAAAATATTGGGGCTTAGAGCTCGAACCAGCTCAAAGCCGGTTGTTAAAAAGTAACCATTTTTCTCAAAGTGGAGTCACAGGCTTGGAGTAAAAATATTGAATAACAATAATTCAGAAATTGTTGAATTCGAAAGTTAAAGTACCTAAATGTATTCATAAGCAAACTTTCAAATAAAAGTTGAATGAGCCCAATAAGAATGAAAATAAAACAGGTTAAATATTTAATTATTCAGAATTTACAACTACAATAAAATTAAATTTAATCATTGGGATATCAAACAAGTTCAAATCTGGCAATCGGAATCTCACGAAGCAGCTTAAAGCACATGTAAAAAGATTTTAAAAAAATAAAGAATTCAACTTTACATTTAAACAAAAAATCTTAAAACTTTATTATAACCGGGTATACCAGGTTCTTATCATACAATTTAATTCCTTAGCTTCAAAACCGTGCAAAATACAAATACATTCTCACACACTTTGGGTAAAAATACGTGAAGATTGAGATTTATTAAAAGTATAATTTAACAAGATTTAAAATTAATTACATACTATAAATTTAATTCGGTCATTTAACAGGCATACAATTAAATTACATATAATATTGTTATAGATAGGAACTGCATGCATATAAATACAATGTACATAAGCACTTAATTTTATCTCCTATTGCACCCGTTTGTATGTACAGAAGTGTGCACCTAGAAGCAGAAAGCCGAAATATCAAACATAAGCCTAGGTCAGAGCCCTAATTGTCTGCAATAACCAGCCGCCATAGGCTGTGACATGCGTATAGACGCCCGGATACTGTGCATTGGCGCAGCCCAAGCCCCAGGACACAATGCCGAGCAGTTTGAAGCGGCCCGCAATGAGGGTAACGAGCGGACCACCAGAATCGCCCATGCAGCTGTCGCGATCGCCCAGGCCAGACTTGCTGCCCGCACAGAACATGGTACCGGTTACGGTGCCGGCGCCAAAGTAGTTCTGGGTACAAATCTGACGATCCAGCTGGGCGATAACCGTGTAGTACAGACGCGGCGCCGTTGCCATCTGCTCCACTGACGTGGAGCCCCAGCCGCTGACAAAGAGCTGCGCCTGGGCGGCCACCGTGTCCGTGGGCGTCACCAGCGCAATGGGCTGTATGTTGGAGCTGAAGTTAAGCGGCTGTTGCAGCTGCACCAAAGCGATGTCGTTGTTCATGTGCGTGGGCGCGTTGAATTGCTCGTGGGGAATGATGCGGCGAACGCGCACGTAGCTGCCACCACTTGACCAGAGCGTGGAGCCGGCGCGTATGGCATAGAGCTGCGGCTCATTCGACTTCAGCACGCAATGGGCGGCGGTTAAAACAAGACTGGGCGCCAAGATGGAGCCACCACAGACATGACGTGTGCCCAACTGCAGCGAGACCTGGTGCGGAAAGTGTGCGATCTTTGTCTCCCAGCCACCCACAATGCGACCGTCCTGCGGACCAGCAGTGTCCTCCAATGCGCCGCTATCCTGGGCGCCGGCAAGCGCCAGTCCAGCCAAGACGAGTACCAGTTGAAGACGCTGCATGATGCGATTTGACGGCTGACTCACGGATAAATGCGTGCCACTCTCTTCTGGTGGCTTTTATAGGCAAGCCAAGCATTACATATCTGGGTGCTTATCGCACTTTTCAAGGGCCGACCGTCGTGGATGGCTGGGATTAACCTCAGGCGAGGTTGTTGCTGGGTATTTATGAAGATATATGAGTATAATTGTCGAAATCATAAGGTGTGTGTGCTGAACTAGGTCTGTTGTCTAGGCCTTTGCTCTTCCAATCATCTCTCCATGGCCGTCACCTGCTCCTTGAGGTAATCCAAATGGTTGACACTGTCCTGCATCACGTCGTATTGGTAGCCCACGTGCTGCAGGATGAGGCTCATCTTCTGCAAGTTCTGATTGCTGTAGTCGGAGACCACGTCCACTTGCGTGAAGTTCTTCAGCGACTGATGCATAATCTGCGCAGTAATTGTGCTCACATTTAATCATATAATATATTATTTATTGCTCAGATTCCCACCTCGTTTGTTTTGGAGCCCCGCACCACTTGCCTGGCCACGGAGCCCAAATTGTTCACGTTAACGCCAACGCGAGCACACAGGCGCTTCTTGGAGTCATCGAACAGGTGACGAGCACTGGAACTAGATGCTGATGCCATTTTTTTTTTATCAATATTAAACAATTTTCACAAATTTTGTGCGTAAACAATGTAAGGGGCCAAGGTGAATGGCTGACAGCTGCGTTGTGTAGCAGCCAGCTTGCGCTCCTGCGCTGTTGAGAGTTGCCAGACCTAGCAGCAAATATTTGTCAGCACTCAAATTATTTTTAAAACCCCGCGCGTCGAATATTTGTCAACACTGAACATATGAGTTTATTTTATTTTTAAAAAATGACCGCCCACTAAACGTATTTATTGAATTGATTTGCAAGGTCTCTCTGCCTTATGTACAATTGATTTCGATCAATTTTTTTCGCCAGGTTTTTTAACTTAAAAATCACAAATTTACTACCTAAGAAACTGTTAAGATATAATTTATTAACCAATTTATAAAACATAGTTTTTTATCCATTTTGGCAGCGAACATTTGTCAACAGAAAAAGAATTTAAATTATTTAATAAATTAAATTATTTTTATAAAATGCCCACCCAAAAAAAATTTCAAATTTAATTTGTTAACCAATTTAGAAAACATAATTTTTATCACATGTTTTATCAATTTTTATTTCACATTTTATTTAATATCACAATCGTCTTAGCCAGAATTCCTGTGTCTTCGCTTAAAACAACGACTCACTTTTGGCTTGGCACCTTGACAGCGATTATTCCAAGCCACCCAGGCGGAGAAGCCCTGTTGTT
Source organism: Drosophila colorata (assembly GCA_035041545.1). Taxonomy (NCBI): domain Eukaryota; kingdom Metazoa; phylum Arthropoda; class Insecta; order Diptera; family Drosophilidae; genus Drosophila; species Drosophila colorata. The sequence continues at coordinate 2,445,083 of JAWNLD010000233.1, forward strand.
GTCTGATATACCTGGCGCAGGCAATGGAATACCTTATGTCATCGCTGAGCAGCAAGCGGCAGGGTAAGCGGCACAAATCTGTGGACGGCCGCCCATCAGCCGGCTTGCACCAGTAGCGATCGTTGATCTGGAATAGTCCCCAGTCCACGGAGCCATCCACGTTCGATGGATTGATGGCTTTTGTGTTAAATGAGCTCTCGCCCTCGACCAGGCACAGCCAATCCGGCAGCTCGCTGTAGGGCACCCCATAGCGATAAAGCTGCCGCGCCAGGCTACATTTGCCCACTTGGCGAGCTTCGCTCGTCCTCGCACTCAACGCGATCAATGAGAGAAGCAGCAGACAAATCCGTAGCGCTGCCGGCATCTTCTTCAAATTTAAACTGCTGTTTATGTTAGGCCAGGCTTTTATAGTGCTTTGGCTCGAAAATTCTGAATAGCTGCCCAATCTAATTTTGAAACTTGAACAGCTCTGAAGTGGGCCCCCACTTGAGCATAAATTAAGTACACTGGCCTACAAAAAGCTGACATTCTATTATATTTCGATGCGTTTAATTCCAATATAAGCTGTAAGCCAGGTTTAACAAGAACGTTGCAGTCGGGTGTAACCGACTGCGCAACACTCGTTCGCACTGTATTAAAAGCTTAAAGCGATCGTAGTTTTTTTTATTTCATTTGGTTAAATATTTATTTTTGTAATTTGTTGGGACGAGAGTGGACGTGTGCGAAATTGTTTGGCTCGATTCTAGCTCTAAATTGGATTTTCGCGGTGTAACCGCCCTAAGATAAATAAGTTTTATCGATTTGCCACGCCCCCCAGTAGGCGTATCCAAACATTTAGCGACATTTAGAGGAGGTCATGAGTAATCTGTCTGCAAATTCCATGTATCTAGCCTTAAAACTGAGGGAGAAATATAGATTTTATTGATTTGCCACGCCCGCAGTAGGCGTAACCAAAAAACCTTAACACTTTATCTGACGCAGCTATACACGAGTATATATTCAAAGTTTCAAATCTTTAGCTTCAATAGTGGCCAAGCTAATTGCGTTCATACGCACAGAAGGACGAACAGCAGGGCGGACTTTGCACGTACCCAATATGCTCTTTTCACTTCGTGAACAAGTATAGAAACTGTGCCGATCTGTTTCAATTAAGTTGAGCGTTAAATTCTGACGGTATTCGCTGATATATGGAGTGGGAAATATTCGACATTTAGCCGCATCTACGAATAAGTTTCACTTTCAAAAGCCGCCTCAGAATCTATTGTCCAGATCGATTTATTGATTTGTACTTTGTTGTTGTATTTTTTGTTTTAGGGTATTGTTGATCATCTGAATAGGCCTCTCGAAAGTTGTCGGCGACGCGAGTGCGCCGAAAATGGAGAGCACTTGTTCAAATAAAACAATCGTAAATGTCGTTCAACTTGGAAACAAGTTTTTAATTGTGGCTGCGTTAGAAAACTGTATAAAACCGTGTGCAATAATACCAAGTAAGATGGCTCTAGTCGGGTCTGCCCGACTAGGAGATACCCTGAACCCAGCGGCGAGCTGTCGTTATATACATTTAAATCTCTTTGCATTCATACACACATTCACAAAGTCACACACACACAGACACACACCCACTCACTCACACATAAACACACGCAGCAATCTCAGCAGTTTACACACTGGCTCAGCTTGGCTCCACTATAGAAAATGAATTCTGGACTAAGAGTATGATCGTTATGTTGCGTTTTTTTGATATGGGGGGCGAATGTGGGAGGTATCCGAAATCCGAAACATTCATTATCTGCGTATAACTTACGAGCACATATTAAACCAAATTTGGCTCTATGGCTCTAGCTCTTATAGTTTAAAAAATCGATTTTTATCGATAATAATGAAACGGAGCAAGATATCGAAAAAAATGATAAACTTGTACTGCGTATGGATTAGGAGAATCTATAGTCGAAAAGTTTACAGACGGACGGACGGGCGAACAGACAGACATTGCTAAATCGACCTAGCTCGTCAGCCTAATCAAGAATACGTTATGGGGTCGGAGATGTTTCCTTCTGTCTGTTACATACATTTGCACAAAACCAATATACCCTTTTTACACATTTTTAGTGGGTTCAGAGTATAAAAATAGGAGACTATGGCTAATATACTTTTGGCAGCTCCGGCGCCGACATCGGCTTGAGTTCGTTGTCCGCCTGCTCTGCGGGCGCTTGGTAGCCGCTTTTGGGCAAATACTGGCGCTTTCTGGACAGCGGACGCAGGACGATGTGCGCCACGCAGGTGCAGATGGCAGCGATGGCAAAGTACTTGAAGCTCTCGCGTCCACCCAGCCGCTTGAACATAATGCCGCCGATGAGCGAGCCGATGGAGAAGCCCAGTCCATCGTCCATGCCCGCCATCAAGCCCTGTACGGTGGCCGAGGTGCCGGGCGGGGCCACGGCCGAGGCGTAGGCCACGATGCAGGTGTAGCAGAGGGCATAGGTGATGCCCTGGAAGAACAGCTCCACGCCCACCAGATACCAGGGATTCGGGATCCACGAGATGAGCGACAAGCGCACCGCATAGAAGAAGAAGCACATGCTCATGCAGTGGACGTAGCCGAGCTTCTTGATAATCTTGCCGCTGTAGAAGAAGAACGGCACCTCGCCGGCCAAACACTCGGCGGCCACGACGAGTCCCTCGATGAGCTTGATGTCCTGGGTGTAGCCCGTGGCGGCAGCCACTTCCTCCACATGCCAGAACAGAAAGTAAATGATGAAGGAATCGATAATGCCCGCTATCGTGGCGAACAGCAAGAATGAGAGAATCGGCGGCTGGCGCACCAGCTGCCAGACATCCTTCCAAATGGACTCGGAGCCACCGAGCTTGGGCATCTTCAGCTTGGCCACGCTGCACAAGTCGAGTACACTGAACACGCCCATTATAAGCAAAGCGGGCGTGAAGCTTTTGATCGCGTCCGAGGTCCACAGATTGACCACAATCCCAGCGAGCAGCGCGGTAGCGCCAAATCCAATAGTGCCCCACACGCGCTGAGCTCCATACTTGCCCTGCTCGTCCTCGCCCAGCATGTCAAAGCAGCAGGCATCCGATATGGAATTGGTCACGTTGAAGCCAATGGTGCCAATGAACAGCATGGACACGAACAGCCAGAACGTGCCGCTGCCGTAGATGCAGCTGCCAATGTGCTGCACGCTGCACTCGACGGATGAGTTGCTCCAGTAGCTGGGCGGCGTGAGTTCGGTGAGGCAAGTGTAGTAGCTATCGTTGCCGTACTGCAGATTGGCGCTCAAGCCTAAGCTGGGCATGGCCTGAGGCGCCACAATCAGCGTCTGAAAGCTGTAGTTGCCCTGGCTGCACAGCGCCTGATGCGTCGCCCGGCAATATGCCTGGGATGCATAGATCTCGGGCGGACAGTGCACCGGCTCCTGCGTCAATGTTACGGCCCAGTCAACGCTCGTCTCGTTCAGCTCGATGGCGTGCGGCTCATTGGGCAGAAAATAGAAGCCGCCATAGGCCAGCGTCATGATCACAATTAATGTCATAAAGATGAGCTTGCGCAGGTTCTGTGGGGAAGTCGAAGGAGATTAGCGATTGTTTGGAGATTATAGTTGCCATAGTTTCCTTCAGCTTACCATAAAATAGTCAGCCAGAAAGCCAACGAGAGGCTTGGCCAGCACGTAGAGTACGGGCAAAATGGCGGTTATATAGCCCATGATATCTGGCGGAATGCCAATCTGTTTGCCGATCACTGAGAGTTGCGGCAATATGGGACCCATTGCTGTAAGGTCAGTTAAGAAAGGGTTTACTCAGGGCTAGAAAACAATAACGAAACAATGAGTCGGAACGTTGCAGTCGGGTGTAATCGAATGCGCAATACTCATTCAGAGTATAATAATTAAATTATATTTTTGCATAATATCAGTATAATAATAATTATAATTACTTTTCTGGAAAAAAAGGATCGATTTTTGAAATTTGTGGAAGCGGACAAAATTTTAGGGATTCATCTTTAAATTTGTTATTTATCTTTAGAGAAGGTCGTCAATAATCTGAATGCAAAATTTGATCTATCTCGCTTTGAAACTGATGAAGATATATAGATTTTATTGATTTGACTTTTATATTGATGCGTCTCAGGCTTCAATTGCAACGAATAAATTGAGTTCATTCGGACAGATAGATGGACTTTTCACAGACCCAATATTCACTTCGTGAACGAGTATAAAAACAAACGCAAACATTTCCAGACTTACCCGCCATAAAGAAGAAAAAATGCGCCTTAATGGGCAGCAGGCGTCTGTTAATTACCGCCATTGTCTGAGATGAATTCTATATATTTCTATATAGTAGATGCCAGTGGGAGGTATGGCATGAATTTTCACAATAATATATCACAGTTTGATGACTCCATACGCTGGAGTCGTAATCTTTACAAGTATTATTTCTTGCTCGGCTGATAAGACCATAGAGTTTGCATCGGAAGTCTCGCGTCTCTCTACTCTCGAAAGTCTGTGAAGGTGAGAAGAAACACAATATAAATACAATGTTGCCAAGTGCGAGCCAAAAAAGCTTATCTAATCGCTGCCAGATGGAAGGCTGTAACATAGGGCCAGCGTGAAAATTGATAGAGATAAGATTGAAATGTTAATTCCTGCTTACAATTAACTATGTACACAAACATATCTTACTGTATTATAAGCAAGTATTATCGTTTGGTTTTCAAAACGTGCAAACTCTTATCTACAGCACGCATGTATACCTGTGTATAGATATTAAGCGATAATATATGCCATGTCATAAAGCTTGGCCTAATATTGCTGGATGTCTACAGGTTTATAACCTTCAGTTCGCATGATAAAGGTGGCTAAATAGGCTGCAATAGGAACTGATCATGATTACCAGAAGTAAACAAGTAAAAACGTTGCTGTCGGGTATAACCGACTGTGCAATACTCATTCACAGTGTAATCAAAGGGCGTATCCAAAAAAAACTTTGTGCAATCTTTTGTAATCTGTCCGCAAATATTTGTAGCTTTTTAAACTGATTTTGATATATAGATTAAATCGAACTGCCACGCCCCCAGTGGGCGCAGGCAAAAAATTTATTGAGCGATATTTAGAGATCATCAGTAATCTGTCTCATTGCGACCTTGCAAAACAATAAATAAAATCTAAAATTTTTCCGATTTGCCATGCCCCCAATGAACGTATCTAAAAAACCCTCAATAGACGGACGGACATTGCACATACCCAAAATACTCTGTTCACTTCGTAAACGAGTATAACTTTTCGTAGAAAATAAGTTTGATTAAATATATGGAAAAGATTAGTTAAAATCAAGCTTATCAAAAATAATTAAATATTTTTTGGCAGTTCAGGGACTCTTTCTCCGAACACTTCATGAGCCGTACACACATTTATTGTTGCACTAATTCAATCAGCACGAGCAACTAACAAATTAATCGCTTTGTTCAAAAATTCAAAAGCAAGATCAAAGCGATCAGAGCGCTTGTGATGTAAGCGTAATTCAACATACGCACCTATAAAGACAGGTAATGTACATATGTACATCCAAACCGGTTCGAGATATAAACATATATCAATTTATATATATATATGCATTTATTTTCTACCTTTTACACAAACTTGACACAGAAAATTAAAAAAAAAAAAAAAAAACTGTACGCCTGGCATTGCCGGCAAGTTAATTGCCCGAAAAATAATTGCCAAAATCAAAGACTACAAAAGATGCAAAACCCAAAAAATAAAACGGGTAGAAAGTGCGCTCGACTACAAAATATCCTATAACGAGATATAGTGTTTACTAATTGGCCTTAATAATATAAATACGACCCTTACGTATAAGACAGAATAATATTTTTTGTGTTAACCATCAATTAAATTGTCGTTAGAAACACGAAAAGCATTAAAACAGCACAAAAATCCCAAGCCAAAATTATAAAATGGGGCTTTACACAAACACGCGAATATGCGTAGATCGCGAGACAACGTCAACTAGTTAAGTCAATAGGAACTGGGAAGCCATAGGAATTCACGAAGGGCGCGTACTATATAAACTTGTAGAATCTGTAACCGAGTAAACTCATCAAAATATGAGCTAAGTATTTGAATACAATGGCACACTTTCACGCGGCGAATAAGACATATAATTAAATAGAGAATTTGCTGGGAATTAAATTACATGGAGACTGGAGATCAAGTTGAAGGCGTTTGAATGCCGCAAAGTGCTAGCTTTGACTGATATTGAAAAGTGCCGACAAAACCCAGCCTCGTAATTTTTAATGGAACAGACATGCGCTGATAAGCTTTTATGACTTGATAAGCAGAACGCCAATATTAATACAAACTAATAAGTAATAAACAAAATCAGCTGCATTGATAATGACTGAGATTATAGTGAGAGATACACAAGAAAGTCGAAATAGTGTATGTGCATAGAATTTCTTTTGCTACGTAATTCCCCTAAACGCACCTTACTTGATTCTGAACAATCAATCAAAACCAGAAATACCCCAAGCGGCGCTTGAGTCATCAGCTGTGCTTTGGTTTTGTTTACGTGCGATGATTTTTATAATCGTTCACGAAGTGAAAAGAGTATATTGGCTTTGTGCAATGTCTGTCTTGCTATCCGTCCGTTTGTCCGTTTAAAAGCATTTGACTTGAACTAGCAAGAGTTGAAACTTTGATTATATACTCGTGTATTCCCGCGGCTGATAAAGAGTAAATAAGACTTTATGAGTACACCCATTGTGGGCGTGGCAATTCGATTTAATCTACATATCCCCCGCAGTTTTAAGGCTAGATACATAATATTTTTGCAAACATATTACTGATAGCCTCCTCTAAAGATCACACTAAAAAAACGAGGTTTACGCAGTAGGTTACACCCGACTGAAACGTTCTTACTTGTTGAATCTCAGCTTGAAACGAGTTTTATTTTTTGCATCCGCAGCTGACGACGTAAGCTCCAGCGGAGGCGGTCAACAGTCGCCGCTGTTCGTCCGTCGCGTGTGGTCGACTGAGTCTCGTTCTCAGCTGCAGTGCATCCAATAATAATATATATTTTTATTATCTATATATACATATATAGAGATACTGGTCGCATGTATATATGAATTCATGTCAACATTGGTAGGCGTATTTTGTGGCCCGAGTGCTAAAAGCGCGATTAATTAACTAATTCAACTTGAGACTTGATTTAAGTGTTAAGTTTACTCTCATTTAAACAAAGTGCTGTTAAACCAATTTAAATAATTAACCACACAAAAATGCAGACGCTGACATCAACGTTTTTTTGGCTGTTTGCCCTGCTCTTATCAATTTCTACTTGTCCAGCCGTCGTTCCGCCCGATGATGGCAAATGTAAGTCCAGATTAGGGACCTAGATTTACATGTAAAATGACTAGGAATTGAAACAATCGTTATTAAAATTAATTGTGTAAAAAGTTCAATAAACAAATGAATTGCTCAATTAAAAACTTTCAAAACTTTGAAACATGCCATCCAAAAACAAGTAAGAATGCTCTGGTAGACTCGACTAAGAGATACCCTGCACCCGTCATTTTGCGCGCACATAAAACGCTCATTTATGTACATATGTATGTGTACACATGCGTACAAGTTGAATTTTCAATATATTTCATTTCTTTTTATTCATGGTTCTTGCTTTCGATTTGTTCTGCATTTAAGGTATAAGGTATAAGGGATAAGCATTTTGAAAAAAAAAAATTAATAATCGTATTGTTTTTTTTTAAAAAAAATTGTTTAAAAAATTTTAAAATTGATAGTGTTGAAATGTTGTTTGTAGTCGATTGCTGGGATCAACATTAGTATAAAATGCAATCTAAAAACTACTTCTGAACCATTTTTCAGTCAAAAATCATGACAAATTGCAATAATATTTCTTAACCAATTTTGATGATATTTTTGCAACACATTATTTAAGTGCTAAGGTATATATAAATGTTCAAACTGAACTAAATTTAGCTCACATAATCTAGGAGATGAACTACTAAATCCGAGGTTTTTGTCGATATTTTTCGATTTTAGGAAAACAGGGTACCCACCCTCGATCATTTGAAATAAACTTGATCTGCGCGTGCCATCGAAAACATTTTCTAGCCCTTATAGCTTTTGAGATCATCGCATGCATACTAGGTCGATTCGACTATTGATGCTGACCAAGAATATTATACTTTATGGGGTGGGAGATGCTTACTGTTACATGCATTTGCACAAAACCTAATACTCTTTTTACACATATTCAATGGGTTCAGTGTAAAAAATCAAATTGTAAATCATTAACAAAATACATAGATCAAAGGCTTTTAAGCTTAAAAACTTAAATACACTTGAAAAGTCATTAATTCAAGTGCTATGTCAGCTATATTATATACGAATTTCAGCTTAAGCAGTAAAAAATTGTGTTAAATGCAAATGCAAATTCATCAAAAGCCAATGTTTAGGCGTTAGTTTTTTTTTTTGTATTTAACGATTATTTAAATTAAATATTTTGGCTTGCAAAAAAAACACTTTTTGATTGATCATTTTTAATGCAAAAATTTTAGATATTTTATCTTGTATGTATTAAGCTGAAAGCGGCTAAAACAATTATGGTTTAATTAAACAACAAAAATGTTCAATTTAAAAAATATCTAAAAAGAAATTAAATAAAACGCAGCTGAGCTTTGGCGAATGTTATTGTTAAAACAAGTAAGATGGCTATAGTCGGGTGTGCCCGACTAGGAGTTACCCTGAACCCAGCGGCGATCTGTTACAGACATTTAAATCTCTTTGCATTCATACACACATTCACAAAGTCACACATACACACACACACAAACACACGCAGCAAGGTGCGCACTCGTCTGCGCTTGGCCCCACTAGGAAAATTAATTCTTGAATAACTTCTAAACTAAGAGTATGATCGTTATGAAATTTTCAGTGCTTAATAAAAGCATCCAAATCTAGGTACAAACCAATGGACAGACGGGCAGACGGACATGGCTAAATCGACTCGGCTCGTCGTCCTGATCAAGAATATATATACTTTACGGGGTCGGAGTTGCTTCCTTCTGGCGGTTACATACATTTGCACAAAACCATTATACCATTTTTACCCATTTTCAATGAGTTCAGGGTATAAAAAAATTGATTTGTCCACTAACAAAAAAGTTATATAAATTTCCCAAAATAAAAAACCGTTAACACACCTGTTGACCTTCATAGAGAGAAATAAAAAACAAGAAATACTAAATATATGCAGCAAACCGAAGCTTTAATACGCTCGGGGAATAGGTTATATATGAAATATTGGCATTTCAACAGAAGTATTAAAAGATCGCAACATAAGTCAACGTACCCTGAGCTAACGAATTGCATTTAACTTTGAATTCAAAAACAGCTTTAAATATTAATGGCTAATATATATGACAGCAGAGAGTATATAGCATTAGTTTAATTAAGATATAAAATCAATGTGTTGCTGATTGAAAGGCTATACTTGTTTCAAGTTTAAAAACTATTAGCTTTCAAACTTGTTGTAGTACATATTAATAATTTAATGAATTTCAGCTACAGTGACGGTGTGTAAAAACATTAGAAAAATAATTGTAAGCAAGCCTCCCAATATAAATTTATATATTAGTATGCATTTGTATACTCTTATATATATTTACAGCCTGTCAGCTGGGCCCGCCTCTTCCGCACATGACCCGAAAACCTGTCTGCGAAGAGTCTCGTCATAAACTGAGACTTGCGCACACGTCGACCTTGACTGCCTGCTCCACTGGCCAAAATCTTAGCTTAATATCTCCCTTGCATTCACATGTTAACTGATACTTGTGAATTTTGCGTAAGTGTCATGATATCAGAGCAGAGACTACGGCATAAGACCGGTTAGCCAGAAGGGGAATTTTGAATTCAAGACGCTGTTCCGAAAACTGCACGCAATCAACGAATAATTCACACACAAAGCTGATTTAATCAGGCGGGTTTTTCGCTTTTAACAGAATACGAAAAGTTAATTAGTATTTTTTCGCTTTCTTTTTCGTTTTCAGTGCGCGTCTGTGTGGTGGAGTCCCGGGGTATTTATCGCAAGGCGCCCAAGTTCTGTCCACTGCTGGAGGCGACGAGTAACATTGAGTGCGTTATTGGCGTCGATCGCTTGGACTGCGTGCGGCGCATACACAAGGGTACCGCACACTTTGGCGTGCTCACATCGGAGGATTTGGTTGCAGCTCGATGGGCAGGTGTCGAGATTTTGGTTGCCAGCGAACTGCGCTCGCACGAGTCGCCGTTCGAGTACGAAATTGTTGCCGTTGTGAACAATGATGCGGGCATACACACAGTCAACGATCTGCATGGCGCCAAGCTGTGTCATCCCGGCTACGGTCTGGGCAATCACTGGACCGAGGTGTTGGCCAATGTAAGTACATCAGAAATTAAATGGAAACTTAAAGGCATTTATAAATATTTATACATGTTTAAATATTTGTGCGTGTAGCATTGAAGAAATTAAAAATTATAAAATAATTATGTATAGAAATGTATATAAATATGTCTTTAAAGATAGATCATATTTATACAAAAACATCATTACAAACATGTGTGATTTAAAGGATATTTGAATTTAACTTTTATTTTTTATTTTAAAATAATTTTTCTTGGAAAAAATTTACAAAATAACTTTTATGCTCGGAGTGTTTCAAAAAAATTAAGCCATTTCATGACTTTTAAATAAAAATTGAAATTTCAATTATTATGATCAAAATAAAAATTTAATTTTAATAAACTTTCAAATCAAAGTTAAAAAATTATTTTTATTAAAAAACAAGTTTATTGCGTTTTCAAAAAGCTCTATACAAAGAAAAATCATTTGTGCAATCCTTTTTCTGTAACAAACATCCCCCATTGATTTTTATAGTTAAAATTATATTTAATAACAGTTATTTTTGGTCGCTGGTTAATTGCAGTATTTCGAGTCAACCTTGGTGTCCAAGTCCTGCAATCCGGAACTGACCTTGACTGAAGATCGCATTGCAGCCTCGGCGAGGTATTTTGGGCCCAGCTGCAAAGCGGGTCCCTGGGTGCCGGATCGTAAACAGGATCGCATTCTGAAGGATCGCTATCCATCCCTGTGCCAGATGTGCTATGATCCCTACAGCTGCGATGACACGGACAAGCATTGGGGCCGACGTGGCGCACTCTACTGCCTGACCAGCGGTGGCGGCAGCATTTCTTGGGCGCGTCTCGACGATACCCGCAGTCACTTTGGCGTAAGTGGCAAATAATTAACGCGAATCGAAAACTTTACTAAACATGTTGAATTTACAGCTGGCGGGTCTGGCGGCAGAGGACGATCCGTCGAAGTACAGCTACCTCTGTCCGGATGGGCATCTGCAGCCGATTAATGTAACGCGTCCCTGCATATGGGTATCAAAGCCTTGGCCCGTGGTGGCCGCACGTCGCTCACATGCCGCTCTGGTGCAGCGTCTGGTCACCGGACTGACTCACGATGAGGCGCAGAGCTGGCAAAACGCCTTGCTCAGCTTGCTGGAGACATATCATGTGTTTACAGTGCCTCTGGACAATGTCATTTCCATCGACGACTATCTAGATCAGGCAGTTGGCTTTCAGTCGGCCTACAGTTTCCCAGAGTGCAATCCGCCACGATCCATTGTCGTGTGCACAACGTCGATCATTGAGCACATTAAGTGCTCCTGGCTGCAGGAGGCCTCCCAGGTTTTTGGCGTGGAGCCGAATATTCAGTGCATACGCACCACGAATCTGGAACAGTGCATGGATGACACCCGCTACAAGAGCGCCGATGTGGTGCTGGTTAATCAGGAGCAGCGTGTACATGCGCAAAGGGATCAAAAATTAACGCCCCTGCTCTTTGAGTATGCGGAGCAAATGCACGACCGATATGCGTCCATTGCGCTGGTGCACAAGGATTCCAAATATAATAGCATCAATGATTTGAGAGGCGCTCGCGCTTGTCTGCCCAGCTATGAGGGCGCCGCACATCTCTCGGTGCTGGAGACCATCGCGAATGCCACTGGGAGCGTGCACTCGCTGCACACGTATTTCAATCACGAGTCTTGCTTGTGGCATCCGCAACGTGGCCGCCAGTGTCCACTGCATTACCGTGGCGATGAGGGCGCCTTCCGTTGTCTGGCCGAGGGCGCCGACGTGGCGTTCCTCAGCTCCGATATCTACAAGAAATATATGAGCGGCAACTTAACATCCGACTGGCTGAAGCCGCTCAAACATCAATCTTACCGCCTGATTTGTCCCTACGGCGGCGTTGAGCGGTATTCCCGGTTCGAATACTGCTATTTGCACTGGACGCCGCGCGGCCAGCTGATGACGCACAATTCATCACTGACGCGGCACAACGAAATTTACAACTCGCTGCGAGACATGGATCATCTCTTTGGCAAAAAGTACAAAAGCGACACGCGTCCTTTTTCGCTGTACGGCGTCTTCGACAAGCGCAACAACGTCCTGTTCCACGACAGCACGGACGCACTGCTGAGCGTGCATGAGATCCAGCGGGATGATGCCAAGCGTAACATGGAGCACATATATGACCGTTATGCGACGCAGTATTACGCTGCCAAGGGCATCGACTACAGCGGCGCCCGCATTAGCAGCAGCAGCAGCAACTGCTTTTTGTTGCTGTTGTTGGCCGCTGGCGCTTTGTGGCAGCTGCAGCGGCAATAATTTAAGTCAAACAGTCAAGTGCACAAGATGACCTTTATTTATTGTGATATTATTTTATATATGCACACAATTAAAGCTAAATTATGTTAGGAATCTCAAATACAAGAAATTTAAACGAAAACAAACAATTGTTTAACTGGCCCAGTGTTGTAAAACGATTGTAGTGAAAGATAAGTACGCAGCTCACAATCAATTAAAAACCATAAATCACTGTGAGCTAAGAGTATTAAAGCCCCTCGGTGTTATTTGAATACGTATACATATACTACATATTTTATGAATATTCTTTTGAATTATTCTTAGTTAATCGATGTTTATTTAAACTTACCGCATACTGCACATCAGCTGTGCATGTTGTTTTTGTTGCTATGCTACTCGAAATGGTTGCTATGTGAACGATACAATTTGTCACAACGAAGTTGATTTTTGCAATGAGCTGAATTAACAATTACAATTGATTAAACATACGTGTCCGTTCGCTAACATTTAATTCATTTCAGACGAAAAGCAGGCACTGGGGGCCGTAAAATGTCCAAGAGTTCAACGCGAACGACGAGCAAAACAAATGTAAGAACTGACGCAAATAAAGCGCAATTTCAACTCAAGTACTTGCAACCAATTGATTTGTATGCCGCATATTGCTAAATTGTATCTTTCTCTTTGTACGCACACGGAACACAGACAGAACTACGCTACTGCACTTGCCACTGAGTGGAAATTATTGTTATCAGAAGCATTGTCATGCTCAACACGCACACCAACGCACACATTACAATTAAATTCAATGTTAGTTCAATTGCAATTAAATATTAGCAGTGTGAAGAAAGAGAGAGAGAGATAGAGCAGCGATCGCTTTGTAGCAAGAGCACTTTATTTTGCTTTCGATATTGATCAGTGCTGGAAAATACAGAGCGAACAGCTGTTTGCTTTGGCGCTAATGCAGTGTTTTTGAGTTGGAAGAATATGTAAATTTTTTGTGCGTAATAAAGTTACTTTTTTAACTTATTTTCAGATTTGTTACATTTTTATTTAAAAAAAAGTTTTTATTTACCTTTACTATATATAAAGTTAATTAGCTTTTAACTTGAAGGTTAAGGGTATACTAATACGTAATTGTATATGGACATAAATATCTCTTTTATAGCCGAAAAATGAAGCACAGCGAAAGACCGCAACAGGTGTGGGCGTTGCAACAACATCAAAAAGCAGCAAGGAGAAGGTCATGCAACAGGACAGTCTTGAAAGCGAAAGAAGCCTGCGAAAAACCGCAAAAACAAAGCCAACGACGACCATTAAAAAACCGCCGAGTTTAAGCACTGGCATAAACAAGGAGCGTGAGGCCGTGCTTAACAAACGAGCAACCCCATCGCCCAGCACGACGAAGGCAACAAGCGCCTTGCGTGGGGCCACCAAACCACCACCGGCCAGTAAAGCCAAGCCGAACGCGGTGCTGGACACATATCATAGTGTGACGGTGTCATCGCCACCGCAAAAGCGCAGAGTGCAGCCAAAACAAACGACTGCAGCGGGCGCAAGGCAGGTGGATGCACTCGAGACGGACGGGCAAGAGACACGTGCGCGCTCCTACTCACGCACCCTGCGGCCGGAGGAAATTGTGGTGCTCAAACGGGACTCGGCCAAGCAGCGCAGCGAACTGGAAATACAACGGCAAATCCAACAGGTCAAGCAGCCCGTCGCCTTCGAGGTGAACTTTGAGGAGGCCAAGAAGCAGGCACAGGCTGCAGCGAATGAAGCGGACAGCTACTCGGACGATTTCGAGTCGTATGAGTCGGATTTTGAGACGGATGCCAGCACGCCCGAAGAGGAGGAGGAGGAGGAGGAGGAGCAGGAGCAGGAGCCGGAGCAGGAGAAGGAGCCGGAGCAGGAGCAGCAAGTGGAAAGCGCAGATGCAGAGCTCAGCCTCTCAGTGGGTACACCCGCCGACGATGACGATGACGATGAGGAAGACTCGGAGCCCACGCAGAACCCCATTACTGTTATTCAGCGTGACAAGGAGCTGGAGCGGAAATTGGATTCAGGCCACTACGACATGCACACACGTCGACAGCCGCGACAGCCCTACGATAGCTTCGATACCAGCAGCATGGCCAATTCGGAGCAGCTGGACTCGGGCATCAGCAGCTACGGCAATGCGCCGGCTCTGGAGCTGCCCAACGGCGGACAGTCAACGGCGGATGTGCACTACGGCGGCTATGCGGACTTTGTGGCGCGACCCGTCATCAGCCGACGTGGCCTGGAGCTGATGCGCAAGCTGCGCTTCGATCAACTGGACTATCAGCTGTTCGAGATGAAGCCCCTGAGCTACGAGGGCTACATGCAGAGCTACGGCAAGCTGAACACCTGCCAGCTGTCCACACAAACGCATGCCCAGCAGACGGACAACGAATGCCAGACCCTGGAGCTGCAGACGCGCACCAGCTGGACCCAGCATCCGCCGCATTATGGCACCCAGCTGGCGCTCAGCTGCAGCGGCGATGCGGGCAGCGAGGCGGCTGAGGGGTCCGCAGCGCTGACAAATGATGTGCTCGAGTGCAGTTTGGCGCGGCTGGACCAGCTGCGTCGGGCGGAGCAGCAACGCGCCCTGCAGCAGCGGCAGCGACAGCGTTTGGCCCAGCCCACCGACTTGGAGCGCCTGGGCGGCTTTCTGCACCGGGCATCGCTGCTGCTGGGCAAGGTGCTGAACGCAAACTGTCCACGTCAGGTGCCGCTGCTGCAGACCGGGCTGCTGAATGCGCTGCGGGTGCGTCGCATCTTTGGCAGCGCCGGTGGACGGCAGCAGATGGTCGTGACGGTGCACGAGTGTCCGCCGCAGTGCGATGTTTATCGCGACGACTTTGCTAATCTGCTGATGGTTTGGTCGCTCACCGAGCCCAGCCAGCCGCTGCGTCTGCTCTCCACCTGGGCGGAGGTGTGTCGCGTGACCTTCTCGCCGGAGGCGCCCGACATCATAGTCGCCGGACTGCGGGATGGCAGCATTGCCATGTGGGATCTGCGCGAGACCTACAGCTACTGCTCCAAACTGGATGGCCATTTGACCCACTTTGCAGCCACGCAGTCTGTGGTGCCCAGTGCGGAGACACAAGCGTTGACCGCTTTGGATCTGGGCGCCGTTGTGGATGTGCGCAGCTTTCGCCCGTCGCCCAAGACGGCTCGCATGGGACTGGGCAGCAGTTTGGCCATAGCACACAAGGACATTCAGGTGGGTTGGCAATGCGAGCCAGGCATCGTAACTGTTAAAGTTTTTAACTTAAAAATTACTCTTTAAAATTTCCTTTTTTATTATATTGCTCAAAGAAGAATTATTTTTTAACAAATATTTAAAAATTTTAAAATCAATAATTACCTTTTTAAATTTACATTTAATTTATATAAAATTTATTCTGTAAATTTTATTTTAAATATCAAGAATAACAAGATCGTTGCAGTCAGGTGTAACCGACTGCTCGATACTCGCTCACAGTTTTAAAAGGGGCGACAACGGTATTTATTATCATTGTTATTTTGGAAAAATCCTCGATATTTAGAGGAAGTCATCATCTGTTCTGCTCTGAAATGGTAGATATGGAATTTTTTGGGCTACTCGCCCGACATGGATTTATCGATTTGCCACGCCCCACTAGAGGTATAACACAAATGTTTGCGATTATTAGATGTCACTAGTAATCGGTCTGAACATTTTGTATGGCGTATTCAACAAAATCTTTTCGGGAGGTCATCACTAATCTGAAAGAAATGTATGTGCCCTGGGGGCATGGTAATTCACTGAAATCAATATATCTCACTCAGCTTTAAAGTTAGATTTATAAAATAATATATAATATAAAATTTTAGACGGATTACTGAAGACTCCCTCTAAAAAAAATGTTTGGATACGCCCATTCGGGGCCCTCAATTCGAGAAAACCGATTTATCTCCCTCGGTTTGAAAGTTAGAAACATAATTTTTTTAAGACAGATTACTGATGACCTCAACTCAAATCTCTCAACAAAATATTGGATACGCCCATTAGAGGCGTGGTAAATCGATAAAATTCAAATATATGTTGGGGGCGGGTAAACTGCAAAGATCTATATCTTCCACAATTTTAGAACTAGAGTGACCAAATTTGGCAGACATTTTTCAGAGGAGGTCTCTAAGTATCGCCCCCACAAATTACAAAAATCGATATTTTTCCAAAATAACAAAAATATTTAAGACCGTTATCGACTGTTTTCAGCTGTTATTATCCTGTGAACGAGTATCACGCAGTCAGTTACACCCGTCTGTAACGTTCTCTTTGTTTAGTAAACGCTGCACCACATAACAGTCACCTGAACCCATGGTAGCTTCAACCACTTACCTTTCCTCTCCACAGTACGCATCGCTTAACGACTCGGGGCTGCTTACTATTTGGACCTTGGTGGAAAGTGGACGGGGACATGGCCGTGGTACCAACGAGTACAGCTCGCCCTGGGCCAGGGTGAAGCTGCTGCAGGCGGCTAGCTGCGATCTGCGTGGCTATTTGGAACGCCGCCTGCTCAAGCGCAGCCAAAGTGCCTACGACAAGACGAAGTCGCTGTTCCAGGGCAACGTCTACAGCGACGAGCTGCTCCGCGAGCTAAACGAAACGCAGACGCTGACGACAGCTCTGGCGGGCGAGGGGCTGCAGGGACTGCGCTTCGGCAGCATCGACACGGGCAGCGATCTGATCTACGTGTGCACCAATCGCAACTTCGTGCTGTGCTGCACGCGCAGCCTGAAGACGGAGCGCTTCACGCGGATCGGCCTGCACGAGAGTCGCTTTCTGTTTCCGACGGCGCTGTGCGTGCTCGCCAACGAGTGCTACGTGGCCGTGGGCTTGTCCAACGGCTCTGTCATGGTACTGAACTGCAGCCAGCGACAGCGCCAGCGTCTGCAGCGGCCCACAACGGCCATGCCGCAGCCAATTGTGGTGCACGAGCCCGAAACGGGCAAATCCTGCGCCATACAAAACATTATACTCAACGAGCGACGCTCCTTTGAGCAACAGGACTTGGCGAGCACTGCCAGCGGCAGCTACTACGATTCCGCCCTGGAACTGATGCAGCAGCCGCGTCGCGCCTACGAGCTGCGCGTCTTTGACCAACAGCTGCTGCTCAGCGGCAGCGTCCTGCGCCAAAATCTTGTCCAGGCGCTCGTCGAGTCTTGCGACGGCTGGCATTTGTTTGCCCTGTCCAATGGCTCGGTGCGCATCTACGATTTCCATTTGGACCGCGAACTGACGAATGCGCCTCTGGAGAATGGCTCCCCGGTTGCGGACATTGCCGCCTCGAGCTGCTCATCAACCAACCAGCAGTTGTTGCTGCTCGATGCTGGTGGCCAGGTCCTGATGCACTCCCTCAACTTGTAGTTTGTTAGTACATGAACGTGTATTTTGTTAAAACCATTTGAATATTAATTAAATAAAGCTGTTTTCATACCTCGCTCTATATACCCAGTATGATTTTATTTAATTTTTAATATACATTCTACATTACCCTGTTTTATATATCAGAATTTAACTTTAAAAAAAACATATATATATATATATATATATATATATATAAATATATCTCTTTATATAATATAGACATACAAATAATATTAGGTACACTTAGGTACACTTATTAGGTACACTTAGGTACAATTGTCTTTTTATGCGAATTGTTTTTTTTTTCAAATGTATGTAACAGGCAGAAGTTTTGCGAGCATATCTCAATCTATCTCTCTCTCTCTCTCTCTCTATCTCTCTCTTTCTCTTTCCATCTCTCCCTCTCTTTCTCTCCCCCACTTTCTCCCCTCTCTCTGTCTCTCTTCCCATTCTCTCCGCCTCTCCGGAAATCTACAATTTATCTCTTATAAGTTTTTGTTTCTGAGCCGATAAAAGATTTACTAGTCAAATGCAAAAACGCCCTCCTATGCGATTTTCAAGAGTTCATGTAAGGTTATAAGGTTTTTATATCCTGAACCCATTGAAAATGGGGGCCAAGCGCAAACGATGTGTAAAATGCGCAGCTTGCTGGGTGCGTTTGTGTGTGTGGGTGTATGTGTGACTTTGTGAATGTGTGTATAAATGGTAAGACGTTTAAATGTATGTAACAGCTCGCCGCTGTTACCTTCCCGCCTAGTCCGGAAATTAAACAAATTTCACAGTGCACGCGCAAGCAGTGCATGCCTGTGCATGCATCCATACATACACTGCGCCTCATCAGATTAGCGTACCCCTTAGCATGTATATATGTATGTATGTACATACATACATTTGCATGTAGTATGGAGTTTGTTAAATTTTGTGTGTGTATATGTGGTAAATTATCTGTCTACATGTTCATCTCGCACAATTTTGTACATTGTGGAACGTGAAATTTCCATATGTTTATAACCGAAGCATGAACCGAATCCATTGCCCAAAAATTCACCTGTTTTCCTAATTTCAAAAAAAAAAAATCGACCACAATCTCCGATTTTATAACCTTATCTCCTAGATTATGGGAGCTAACGGTGGTACAGAGATTCTTGCTCCTTCTATTCTCACGTACTTGTCTTCTTAAATTCCTCCAGTCTTCAGTGTTATAATCTAGATTCTGCTTTGGTCCTGGAACCTGGTCTATTCCATCAATTTCTTCGATGTGTCTACGATTTCCTTTCTTTACGAAGGTCAGCCCGGTCAGCGGCTCTGGGGCAGTCGATATTCAAATTCCCTGCCCGTCAGTGGTCCCATCTATGTAACCCCTCCAACTTTTAGGCTAGCCCGGGAATAATCCTCTGTATTCTCTATCTATAATTTATATTTAGAGCTTCATCCATACCTTTTAAGCCTACCACCTATATACAATATATATATATGCCATACCTCCACTCTGCCGAAGCCGCCGGAAAATACTTCACCAAAACCTTCGCTAAATGCGTTGCCAGGTCATTTTAGTGCGCAGGTGACAAATGACAACCCATTTACTCATAAGTGAATACACTGTTTTTGGGTTCAGTTAGAGGATTTATGTTTGCCTCTCGACTCGATTTATTCATGTTCTTCCGTCTGTTTCCATGCAAACTTCTTTCTCAGCTTTAACGCTATTTTAATTAAATTCAGCATAGGTTGAATCCGAATATACCATATAACTTCCATATAATTATAATAATAACTTGTTTCATTTTGAAAGGAATATGAAAATACAGTTCCCATATGAACAATCGCTTCAAAAATTAGATTTTCTATAACAAATTTTTTAGTTTGCTAGATATTCTTTCCAAATTCACCAATTACGAACGTCACAACAATTCTATCCTTTATCGGTTAAAAATATAAAAACTCTCCTATAGGAACAATCAATCGAAAAGTCAAATTTGTAAAAAAAAGATATGTCGCAGCTAAGAAAAGCTAGGGTATTTAATATTTGGCACCCTGAGGACAACTGCTCCGTCTAGTTTTTCGCTTATATTAAAGATAGATGGATAGATATTAAAGATAGCACCTACATATTCATTCACATATTTAAAGTTAGGGGCTCAAAATTTGACAGGTACAAAATAATTTCCGCCAATGAGCCTAATTAATTAGATATAATCCTGAACAATATTTAAGGAACAATACCGTTATCTAAAACCAAACACCTTGCTTGCTTATACACATAGTCTAAAACTCCTTTATTGACATAAATCACAAAACACAATTTAGCTCGTATATACACACCGATATCCAGGGCTCGCCTCAGCCCGGCCTGGCCACGCCCAGCATCCCGCCCGCCGTGGCGCCCAGCAGCTGCCGCACCGTCTGGAGCTCGTCACGCAGGGCCAGCAGCTGGGCGCGGAGTATGGAGTTCTCCTGTTCGAGGAGCGCGGCACGGAACGCGATGCGATCCTCGCGTATCTTGCGGGCATCCCGCGATTTCTTGGCTGCCTCATTGTTGCGCTTGCGTCGCTCGTAGTACTTGGCATCCTTTTGGGCATCCGGTATGGGCCGCTTCTCGCCGCGCGCCCGCCGATGCAGAAAGCCCGGAAACATGCCAACGCGATTTAGCTCCATCAGCGGAAAGTCAAGACTCTGCAGCGCATGATTCGGCGGCGCAATATATTCGAAGGCGGGTAACGTGGCGCCAGCAATGCCAGCACTGGTCTTGGCAGCCAGGAGACTGGGCAATGCGAGTCCCGGCAGCGGCATGCGCAGATTATGTGTTGCAGGTGTTGGGAACGATGCATGGCAGCTTGGCTCCAGGTCAATGTCCAGCTCGCTGTGCAACGAGATCGTCTCGGTGACGTCCACTATGGGCGATTTAGGGGGTGAGTACATATTGCGACTGGCTCCCAAAGATCCGGCGACAAATTGCGACTTCCGTTCGCGCCGACTGCCGCGTTGTCTCTGAGCCTGCGGCGCCTTTTCACGGTTTGTCCGTCCGGCTAACTGCCTGGCAGCCGGGTAATTATAGGTTGTTGTCACACACAAAAAGCAGCCCCATTAGGCCATGCCCAACCCCAACTTCGACGCTTTGGACTAAATCTGAGCCATATCGCCACAGGCCGCCTCCCGCTTGATTCAGCCAATCACGCAATGTTGACGGTAATTATTCGTCAAATACATGACACTTTTCCATGTTGAATGACATTTATTTTGCTGCACAGTTATAAGGGTTTCATATAACTGGTTAGCTTGATTAGCCACCCCCTCAACAACCGCCGCCTGGACGGGAGCCAAATAAATGGTTGCAGCCGGCTGTAACCGACTGAGCAATACTCGTTCACAGTATAACAACAGCTAAAAAAGGACGAAAACTGTCTTAATTAATATTGTTATGGATATAAATTATTTCGCTTTATCTGTCCTCAATATATATAAATGTTATCGCCCCCAGATCTTTAGAGGACGTCATCAGTAATCAGTATGCAACATTTTTATGCATCTACCTTTAAAACTGTGGGAGATATATAGAATAAATCCAACACAAATTTAACACATTATCTGACGCGTATATGTTCCAACTTTCAAGCCTAGCTTGCGTTCAGGCAGAAGGACATAGCACAAACCCAATATACTCTTTTCACCCTGTGAACGACTATTAAAAAGGCAGTTGACCACATGTCGATGTCGCGTTTCTGATTTCTTTGGGGGTGTTGCCTGACACGGGTACGGCTCAGACAGGGTTATATGAGTTGGCCAACTATTATGCAGCTGGGCCCCGAGTAGGGCTGACAACTTTTCCCAACAGCCAATGAGAATGACCGGGTGGCCGCAGAAAGGGGGCGGGTTAGCAAATACCTAGCTATTGACCAGCCCGAAAATCGACCATAAAGGAATTTACCGTTGCGCCTTTGATCGAGCAACATTTTGTAGATGAAACGTTACGATTCTGAATAATAACTATAATTGCCAGCAGGGGAGGGGTTAAGAAGCAGCCGATAAGCGAGTGCACGCATTTTACAGCAATCGATACGAGTGGGTCTTTAAATATATTTAGTTTGAGCCGAGGCAATATTTGTATTGTAGACAAGTTTTTTCTAATTTTATTTTAGGTGAATCAGAAAAAGGCATTTATTAAAATTTTTTAAATCGGATTTTTACATATAAAAGTACTGTTTACATATTGTGTACATAGTATCTTATTCACTTTGTAGAGTTTTTTAAAAAATATTAGAACATTTTATTTTAATTTAAAACAAATGTTTAATAGACCAACCGCATTTGTTCTATGAAGCAAAAATATTAATCACTCGTAACACAAAAAATAAGAAGACCATTTACCGTCAAGAATATTGGGAACTCGAAGGACTGGTGTTGCCCCATATAAATTATATGTCATCTCACGATATGTATTATATTATAAATGGTATTTGATCTCATGCTGTAAACATTGCGGATGATGTCTTAATCCGACGATCGGTAATTGTATCATAAAAACAAGTAAGATGGCTCTAGTCGGGCGTCCCCGACTAGGAGATACCGTGAACCCAGCGGCGAGCTGTCGTTACATACGTTTAAAGCTCTTTGCATTCATACACACATTCACAAAGTCACACATACATACACACACACACAAACGCACGAACTAATCTGCGCACTTTACACATCGGCTGCGCTTGGCCCCACTATGGAAAATAAACTCTTGAATAACTTCTAAACTAAGAGTATGATTGCTATGAAACTTTCAGTGTTTAATAAGAGCATCCAAATCTACGTACAAACCAAAGCGCAAGTCTGTAGTATTTGATTTGCGTTTTCTTGATATGGGGGTGAATGGGGGAGGTATCCAAAATCCGAAATATTTATTATCTGCGTATCTTTTACGAGCACCTAATAAACTAAATTAAATGGCTCTAGCTCTTATAGTCTCCGAGATATGCCAAGAAAACCAAGTCTTAAAATCGATTTTTATCGATAACAATGAAACGGAGCAAGATATCGGAAAAAAATGATAAACTTGTGCTGCGTATGGATTAGGAGAATCTATAGTCGTTTAGTTTAGGTTTCTAGCTTTTGTAGTTTCCGAGATCGCTGCGGTCGTATGACCGTCTGTATGACGGATAGACGGACGGACGGACGGACAGGCGGACGGACGGACAGACGGACATGGCTAATTCAACTCAATAATATATATACTTAATGGGGTCGGAGATGCTTCCTTCTGCCTGTTACATACATTTGCACAAAAGCATTATACCTTTTTACCCATTTTCAATGGGTTCAAGGTATAAAAAATGTTAATGTATAGGTCAAACAACGCTTATTCAAGATTAATAAATATGTGTCATCTTACATAAATCAATAACATGACCTTTTAAAACAATAGTACAATTTGTGGAATAAGCCTTATATGTGAATTTAATCTAAAATGCTGAGAAAGCTAAAGCAAAGCTAAATAAATGTTTTAACAAAATTCAACTTTTTTTCTTTCTAATGATATCTTTTATGTCAACACACTTAGTTGTACCCTAAGATATATTTCAGTCTCAACCTCAACGCTAACTATCTAACTAAGAAAAATGCCAAGTCACGTGAACTGTCATTCAATAGCTACTAAAACAAGGGTCGCTCGACATCAGGCTAGGCTTCTAGGGGGACCCACAATTCCAACTTAAGCAAGATATAGCAGTTAGCATTGAGGTCGGTTTTATAGTAATAACAGGCCCGAATATTGCACAGTCAGCCCTCAATTTGGCTAATCTAACTTATGAAGCCATCAAAAAGCCTGTGCAACTATTCTATAAGCATGACTGAAGCAAATAAGCCAATGTAATTCCCGTTTAGCTTTGATAGCCTTACCAATAAAACATAAAACATTTTACCACATGTCATTCGTGTGTCGTCTTCAACCCGTTCGGTTTGAGAAACTGTCACCTGTTTTGGGTGCAGCAAATTGCCAGTTGGACGAGCCCGCCCCCCAACCGGAAGTCAGCGACAGGCGACGCGACGCGACGCGACGCGACGGTGGCATCCTAACAACATTTCATAATGTATGCGCTAATTTATTATCTGTTGGCAAAAGTTGGGCCACAGTTAACCCTTTGACTGGCCTGGTTTCGGAGGGTATCATTGTGTCTGAAAGTTAAGGCTAGAAAAGGGAGCGAGAATTGCGTGCACCGAGTGACATGTCTGAAACAAAGCTATGAATATCAATTACGCCGGAGATCCTTGGGAAAAGAAAAAGAAAGCACTGGAATTGTGGTTTTGGTAACTAACGCAAGGGAAAGGTATAGTCATGATGATCAAGGTAGTTCGAGAATAGCCAAACCTATCAGATTAGGGAGGTTGTCATAAAGCAGTTGATAAGCTCAGAGTAGTAGCTGGGATATTACTTTTAAGGCCGGAACCAGTTTGTGGTTTAGAAAAACTGCTTAGGAATTAAAATCTGCAAATATTAAAGAAAATAAATCAAAGATGTGGTAAGAACAACTAAATCAGCTGAGCTCATATATGATTTTCAACTCATTGTAAGTTTTGGCATTCTTGGGGTTAGTTTATCTGAGAATTGAATCAAGTACGGAACACGAACTTGAGTCAATACAAAAGTTCTTAAAACAATATAATTTTATACAAGAAATCAAGCCGGTTCGAATATTAAATCAAATCAATATTGTCTAAACTTATGTGTAGTGTAAGCTGTAACTAAATTAAGCAAACTAGGGCTAAAATCAAACTCCAGTTGAGAATTTCGGGATTGGGAAAAACGTATTTAAGTTAACTATTTTGTGCTAAGTCCAAGGAAATCCGGATTATGGTACTGTTGACACCTCGTTGACTTGATTTAATTACGGATAACTTGATTTTTTTTCTGAGTACACCAACCATTTTAAAATTTTTAATTTATCGGAAAATATTAAGTTGTCATTTTATTCTCGTTCCCGAAGTCAAAGGAGTATATAAAGTTTGTGCAATGTCCGTCCGTCTGTTTGTATGCACGCAATTCTTTTCGCCCCTTTTGCAGCTAGAGACTTGATAAAGTGTTAAGATTTTTGGCAACGCCAACTGGGGGCGTGGCAGTTTTAAAGTTATTTTTTCAGTCAGATTACTGAAGACCTTCTCTAAAGATCGCACACAAATATTTGGATAAGTTTGGATAAGGGCTTGGCAAATCGATCGATCGAGTCTATATTAGATTGATATCTCCCACAATTTTAAAGCCAGAGTCGCCAAATTTAGCAGACAGTTTTCAAATGATCTACTTTAAAGATCGAGCTAAAACATTTCGGCCAATCCCATTTCCGCCCCATAAATAATAAAAATCTATATTTTATAACAATAATACATAAGACCGTTTTTGACTGTTTTAAGCTGTTATTATATTATGTTTATTCTTAGGATTGACTTCTTATGTACTTCTGAAATTAAACCGAAAAAAACTAAAATAGCAAATGGAGCAGTTCGATTTTGATTTCAACAGCTGGTCAGGCTCAAGGTTAAATTATTGCATTTAAATATAAAGAAGTTCCGGGCTCGAATAGGTTCGGTGCAAAACCGGTTTGCAGCCTTGGTTTATGTATCTGTTAACTTAAAACTGAAGGACTTCACTATAAAGATATTGTATCTATTAGGGACTGGGACAAATTCTCCAAAGGAAATACAATCTGAAGATATTAAAGTAAAGAAGACAAAGAAGCAGGTAGAACAGTTGAGATTTCTTCACCACCCTGTATAGATATCGTAGGCGTTTGAAATCTCAAGGATTATTTGTTTATATTGCTAATATGTTATGCTCAAGCTATCAGAAGATCAGCAAAAAACAAATACAAATCAAAACAACTAAACAAAATCTCAAGGTTAAAATAAATCTCAAGGTAAAAATAAACTGTGATATCCAAATCACGATTTCTATGAAATAAAGGTTAATCAATAATTAAAACAGAGACCTTCAAGCTCCTTTACGAGTTTCAAGGCCTAATTTCCGGAGCCCAAAAACAAACTTCCTTTCAGTTCAGCCACCCAAGCCACATTACCACTTAACCGATACACCTGGGAGTCCCACCCACTAGCTAATGCAATGGGAGGCTTATTTGGGAGAGCTCTATTTACATTAGGCAAATTACCAGGTAATAAAAAAACTGAACATGTAATTGTTACAATATTTGTAGAGCATAATTGAAGAGCAAACCGAAAGCAAACTTCGCCGCAACCAACTGTTAATGACACCTGTAATTGGCTGGCATTAGCGCTAGGAACGAGGGTGGGAACCCAGTAGACGCTGCCAATGTTATTCTAACTGTGAACTCAACAAAATTCTGATCAAATATTGTCTTTCTATATTCGAATCCAGCAACACAAACAACAAAATTCGGATTCAAAATGTGTGAAGAAACTCCCATCAGCGACTGTGAGCCCACAACCTTGATGATGCACTCCAATTCGTATCACATTCACTTGCCCTTATATATTATGGATATGGTGCGCATATTTCAGGATCATCCCAAGTACGTGGATGGAATTAAAGAGAAGCATATTGTGGAAATGCTGGAAAAGGAGTGAGTTTTTCCCCTCAATGAATAGGTATTATAATGTTGAATGAAATCCTGTATATGCAGAAGCTTTGCCTGTGGCGATTTGGAGGCTCAAGTGAAGACCGCTGTTCTGGACTTGTCGGCCAAAGGCTTTATACGTTATATTAATAACGGTTATCGCACATTGGGGCCCATTGCCAAGCTGGCCAACGCCCGCAATGTGCGCCACTTTTGCGCCACTTGGCAGCGCATAGCCGAACTACAGAAGGTTAACTCGGACATCCTGGACGCTGGCCATTCCCTGCATAATCTGCGCCACAAGTGCAACAGGCGTGGCTCCAACTGTTAGCCAAGTTCGGTTCAAGCCAAGTTCAGTTTCGTTGGTTTTTTTTTTTTTAATTTGCGTTTTTTAGTTCCGTATTCCACACACTGCTCCAAATTCAAATAGTTTTGTTCACGTGTTGTTTAGTCCATCAAAATTATTGTTAAATCCAAATAAAAAAGAAAAGTCCAAAAATGTATTGTGTGCTTGTTGCAGGCACATCGAGGGTGGTTCGGGCTCATCATCATTATGTGTGCCGTCTGGTTGGAACATATGTCAGAGGTCTCCTCATCCTTTTGACACCTTGCCCTGTGTTTAATTCTTATATAATTATCGTGTGGGGTGGTCTCGGCAGGTGCGCTCGTTGGTCTGTGCTGGTTTTATTGGTTGGTTTTATGCCACGTGAAATTTAGATAAACTTTTAACCTTGAATTGTCAAAGTACCCGAAATTGGATTTAATTCCCTATGACATTTATAGTGGCTATATAGTAGCTATCCTATTAGAGTATCTAATGAATATGAATATAATATAAATAATATGAATAGTATATGAATATCCAATAGTATTTAATATTGTATACCATGGCTGCAAACAAAAAAAAGTTCTCGGTGGTTCGGTTTACGGTTCGAACCTCGTCAACCTTCAATAAATCCTAGTTTTGGTTCGAACATTGGCTCATAGCATTCTTTTAGTAAAAATATTGGATTTTTATAAAATAAAATAAATAAATAAAACAAAAAAATAGTAAAAGCCTAAAAATAATATAAACATTTCTAATAACATCACAGATTTCCCAATCTATCTATGGAGACTTGTTATTTATAAAACATTCAATTTCATGGTTTAAATTTGCCAAAGCACCCTAATCAAACCAAACCATTTTTGTTTCTTAAGTATGATTCGGTTCGTGTTTTGGTTCAGCTGAATTTTTAAGGCACCTGGTTTTATTTATGGTTGAAAGAATTCTGACCTGGAACCTGTTCAATTATAAACCAGTTTACAGCCTTGTTTTATAAAATAAAATTTTTTGTTGTATTTTTCTCATCTTTATCTTTAATGTGTTCTCTGTATTCAAAGTCTGCAGATTACTAAGAAGCCTCAGGTGAAGCCAAAAAGATGTAAGTATGTGACCCAACCCCGCCCCCATCCAAAACATATTATGTAATATCTACCATAAATTATAATTCGAACAAAACAAGCACAAATCTTTCAAAATATTTAAATTTCCCCAAGCACCTTATATAGAGTAAAAAAAAAATAAAAATTACAGTGCTGCAGTTGTTGTGTTTCACAACGCCGCACATCCCCGATGGCTCCGGGCATGGTTAAAATGGGCCTCGCCCTCTACCCTTTGCTTGTGCTCGCTGCTAAAACATTTAAATTGTCAACACCAGGACAAAGAGAGCGAGTCGTCATTTGTCCTGTCGTATGTGACCCGATATGTTGGCCGTACACGCATGTGATCTCGGCCAGGTGTTATTTATTGCCTTCCTAATCGTTGCGGTATAATCTATTAGC
Source organism: Drosophila colorata (assembly GCA_035041545.1). Taxonomy (NCBI): domain Eukaryota; kingdom Metazoa; phylum Arthropoda; class Insecta; order Diptera; family Drosophilidae; genus Drosophila; species Drosophila colorata. The sequence goes on from JAWNLD010000233.1 coordinate 2,473,609, forward strand.
GCCCGCAACGACGACGACGACCTGACCGAACTCGAGCCCGAACCTAGCCAAAACTTTACCTTTGCTGGTTTTTTGCTTTTGCACATTATGGGCAATTAGTATTATTATTTTATTGTTTTAGTTTTCAAGCTTTGTGACAACAGTTTAGTTAGAGACAATGATTTTCTTTGTTGTTATGCTTTAATGACCGATAATGGGGCACCCAGCCATTAATCAAAAGCTTGACATACAGGTCTACACATTTACTAAGACAACTATGGTAAATTATTCTTGAATTAACGCCAGCAAACAACACATGAGATGTACTAATTCAAAGAGTTTGGATATTAACAAATTCAAAAAAAAAATTGGATTTTTATGTAATTGTAACGACTTTTTATTGAGCACAAAACGATATCGCTCTATACTCGTATAGCATATTATAGCATATTATATATAAAGATGCATATTATTTTAGTTTACTAAATGTACGCTAATTACAATGGATTTACCCAATATTTATACGTAAATCTGTGTACTTCATAATTAAATTAAAACAATGCTCCTTCATGGAAAACTTTAGCAAAATTTTCTAATAACGTAAATGGCAATCAAAATTATTAATAGCGTACAGGCCAAAACTATCATGAACGCGCGACTTTTGACAATTTTTTTAAAGTTCACGCGACGCCTGCCACCGGTCTCCTGGCGCTCCTCGTCCGCTTGCATTCTGCTGCTGCTTCTAGATGAAAATGTACTGGATACTGGTCTGATCGAAAATTTTAAGCGTCTAATAATAGTTTATATTTAAGTGTTAAGAAAATGATACTATGTTTTGGGTTGGGTTTATGCTTGCTCGACATGGTTGTCGCCATGCTCAAAATTATCCGTGTTGGGCTCCACGTAGCCACGTTTGATCATATGCTTGGGCACATCGGCGAAACGATCCAAAAACTTGATCACATAGCCATCGGGCATATGGCTAATTAGCAATACATCAAACTCTGCATTGAGAATTTTACTTTTAAGGAACTCCACACAGTCGGCGTTTTGCCGTTGCGACGCCAAGGAGCTGTGCTTCACGCCCCCAATGAAGCAACTGTTGGCCCGATGCGGTTTTAGGCTGACCGCGTCGCTGCACTGTGCGAGCGAGGAAATTGAGACAAACTCCGTGTTGCCGTAGTCCACATAAAAGATCTTAAACACGCCATCGATCTCTTCAACGATCTGCGCACGATAGTAGCAGCCATCGCTGTAGAGCGCCATCACCATGTCCAGGATGCGCGGAGTGCGCTTAAACTTACACTTCGACTCGGGCACATCCTTTTTGCTCCACACCAGCGGCGGTTGCGGTGTTTCGTCCATAAACTGCACGTACACCTGGGTCGGACTATGGATAAACGTGACTAGCACGTGCACAACGCTGCCCAAGCACCTGGGCGCTGGCGTAACATAAATGCTCTCGGGCAATGCTTCAACTAGCTCGGTGTCCTTGGTGGCGCCGTGTGGCGCAAAAGGCTGATGCAGCAGACGGCAATTAGATCCTGCAAATAGCAAAAATAAAATTCCATTGATTTGGCATAATATCAAGTAGTTCTTCTGCAAAAATACTGAATTAATTAATGTCTACTGTATGAGTGATCTAATCTAAAACGAAACCCTGTATAAACCTTGCCTGTGTAAACTATAAAAGATATAATATAATACAAAAGATATACATATGATATAACATAATTTTAATTAAAAGTTATCATATAAAAAATATATATTTATATTCATATACATGTTGTTTGTTTTGTATTTGATTTGTGCGAACTGTAGACACAATAGGGATAGTTTCATTATTTAAGAATAGAAAAAAGTATTTTTTCTAACAATAACTACATTTTCGACCGATTGTTCTAATAGCAGCTTTATATTAAATTATTCAGATGTCTAAAAGATTATTTACAATAATAAAAGATGCACGATAACTTTTATTATTGTAAAACTTGTTCAGAATATTTTTAAAAATAAGAAACAAAATCAAGACATATTATAATGAAAATGTGTGCTATATAACTATAGTTAACTGTGTTTGCACAGAAAAACTAGATTTTTAACCGATTGTTCCTATATACACCTTTGAAATATAGTTGTTTAGTGATACGTCAGGAATATAGGAACGCTCACAATTGTCAAATTTATTCTGAATATCTTGAAAATCGAAAAGCAAACCAGTATACCCTTTTTACCCATTTTCAATGGGTTCAAGGTATAAAAACGTTGCATTCGGGTATAACCGACTGCGCAATACTCGTTCACAGCATCACAGCTTTAAACTGCCTAAAACGGTATCAATTATTACTGTTATTTTGGAAAAATATCGATTTTATATATTGTGGGGGCGGGAGTGGGCGTGACCGAAATTTCCGACAGGATATTAAGACGAGATCATCAGAAAACGGTCTGCCAAATTTTGCGACTTTAGCTTTACAATTTTAAAATAAAATTATAAAATAAAATTGTAAAATAAAAATGGATTTGATCAATTTTCCACGCCACAGTGGGCGTATGCAACAAGTATTTGTGCTATATTTAGAGGAGGTCTTCAGTAATCTTATGTATCTAGCTTTAAAACTGAGGGAAATCAATAGCTTTTATCGAATTGCCACGCCCCCATTGAGCGTAGTCAAAAATTCTTAACATTTTATTTGACGCGGATATGCGAAAGAATATATTCATAATACATATGAACATGTTCATACGCACAGACGGAATGACAGCAAAACGGACATTGCACAACCCCATTATACTCTTTTTTTCCTTCGTGAACAATATAACGTCTATCTCTACAAAGTTTCAAAAATATTTCACATAAACCTAGTCAGACAGATAATGTCTACCAAGATCAAGAATACAAATACATATGTACTTGTAAAATTTGCTCATATCGTATCATATTTGATTGCGGCTTCTGAACGTCGTCTGTCCGTACCTTTAAAGCAGCCTTTGATCTTCGGATCGTAATGGCGGCAAATACGTTGATCATCCGTGGGCTTAAAGCCCAACACCGCCTTGACCGCATCGCTGGTGCCGGGCTCGAAGTCGTTTAGCATTTCCATCCCAGCTGGAGACAATTTTGGAGCTGGTTTTTGAAATTCTTGATCGGTTTTCGTCGGCAGTTGGATGTTGCCATCGTGAGGATTCTCCTTGTCCAGCCAATTAGAATTTAAATAGTTGTTCTGAGTTGCCTTCGGACTAGCTAATTTAGTTAATGGTGATCCTGCTTCCGTCTCAAAATCCTCCAGGACCTCAACCACCAGATCGTTGCCAGTGTTGCCCAAAATGCGCAGCCGCACATCCTTATAGATCAACTGGCGTATGCTGACAACTTCGCGATTGCGCACAAAGCATCTGATGGCCTCGGCCGGCAGGCTCCGCACTTCCTGGGGCAGCGAGAAGATGACCTCATCGCCATCCAAATGAATGTGTTCGCCATAGTCCAACAGATACGCATCGTAGCCGCCGCCCTCAGTGTGCGCATTGATCAGCACACGTGGTATTATCTGCTCCTGGGCATCGTAGACGGCAAAGATCTCTCCAAAATCGGGCAGCCGATCAAGTTCACGTATTGGCATTTGGCAGGCCAGCAGTTTCTTCAGCGGCGTCGACTCTTGACCCCACTTGGCGACGAAAATACAATTCTCCGCAATGTTCAGATGCATCATGGTGGCCTGCGTAACGCCATCCTTAACAAAGTCGGATATATTCTTCAAGAGATGATCGTACGTTTCACTGCACGACATTTGCCTGCCACCTGTGGGGGGCAGCAGCTTGGACTGGCGTGCTGGTAGGGGCAGCACAAGCGGTGCGAGTGCAGCGGGTGCAGCAGTGGGTCTGCTTTCCTGCGCTGCTCGAAACCGTAATGATGATGCAGAAACTAATGATTGATTCGATTCACTATTAGACGCCACAATTCGCAGAGCATCAGCCCTTCGCTGTTCTTCCACTTGTTTGTTGTCCACTGAGGGTGCGTCCAGGTCGCCCACCTCGATCCCGTCCAAATTCGTGTGATTCCCTCTATTATTGTTCAGCTCCAGGGATTCACAGCCCAAGCTACTTCGATTTGCCTTGCCGTCCACGTTCTTAAAAATGCCCACCGCCCGATTGAGGCTGATATGCAAATTCAACTTGATGATGTACTCGTTGACCTCGTTCACGCCGCTCAGGAGGCAATCGTGCACGGAAATAATGCGACCGTCGGCGCGGCCAACGTGTGACCAGCTTTCCATCAGCGTCTGTCGAACGGCATCGATTTCAGCTTGATACGCACTTAGATTTGTTTGCAATTTGTTTACATTGCTTTCAAATAGCGACAAGATTGCCGATAGATCGTCCATATCCATTTTAATATGTTTTCTTTTTCAAAACCACTTTCAGTTCACAAATTGTATGTCACGCCAATTTACGCCAATTTAAAGAACTTTGCGAGATTGCGGCAAAACATCAAGTGCACCTATTTTGGGTTGGCAACGCTTCCGCATCCGTTAAACAACACTAATCGAATGCCATGCAGATGCAGTGGGATGCTGCTTGCAGTAGAGATGTACATCGGAGTTCAATTTAAAGAGTAAGTCCAGTCGTTCAATTCTTATTTAACGAACGAATCGTTAACTTAGTTCATCGTAAGTTTTATTCTCATAACCTGCTGGATAACATCCTACAAAGTCTCAGGTAATTATTCGGCAATTAACTTCAAATGATCTGTTTAAATCTTAAGTTCATTGTATTGGGTTTCTCTGAATATTCTAAATTATATATAAAGATAAAATATCTGGATGGCATTTATATTTTTAATTTAAGTTTTTTATTTGTCACAATTAGTCTTCTGAAGCTGTATAATTGGCTAGCGCTCTTTCAACATGAATCATTATTTTGTCAATTCACCAAGTTGAATATTGCATGCACTTGAAACTGCATGCACAAATAAATAAAAAGAAAACGATATACATTAGTTAATATTCAAAGTCCGTTGAAGTACAATCTGCATACTAGCCTTTACAATAATCGATACATTGTCAATACATCACTGCGCTCAACACATTGTCAACACTGGTTCATATGCCGCATATGAAAACGCGCTTTCTCGCTTAAACCTGTTGTTGTTTTATCAAGATTGCAATTTAAATAAATAAAAATGAATGAGGATACCGTGCCACAATTCGTAAGACTATTGCCAACATGTACTGGCATGCCAACTTACAGTTTTCTTCTCTAGGAACTTGGCGATGCACTCGCAACGCGATGCGGCAACACAATCACCGCCAAATTTGTGCCAGGCTGCTCAAAAATAGCTTTGAGCGCTTTCCGGCCCGTCAAATGGAGCACTCGAGATGAGCCCACCGAATTCGCCGGCAAGGAGGCGGTGCTAGTTTATATGGCACAGGAAACGACTCTGTACACGGAGCCCCTGCTGCGTAGTCTGCTAGCCGAGACGAACGCCACATTTGCAACACTCCAAACGCTGGCACAGGGCGCAAAGGGGAGCGCCAAGAAAACAGCAGAGTATATGAAAATCTCGCGAACGTATCGCAGCATCATTCGCTGCTGCTTGGAGAAACTGGAGCATACGAAGAAATTGCCGGAGGTGCAGGAGGATGAAGCGCGGGAACAACGATACACGGACGCTATCATGACCTTCTATGCGATTGAGTGCCTGTGGCATCTGTTTGAGATCCTCTACATGCAGCAACAGCACAATCAGCTGGTTGTCCCGCAGCTGCTCGAATGGACGCGCTTCCACTATCCCAACACCGAGGATCGCGCCACCGATTTGCTGCTCATGGCCGAGGAGGCCAGCGAGTGCGACAGCTATTGGGACGTATTGAAGACGCTCATCATGCTCGGACAGCTGGATGTGACGCGTGCTATTCTCTCGCAGCACCGCAAGTTCAACCAACCCGCATTCCAGACGGCCGAGCAAGTACTCAAGGCGATGCCCGTCTATCAGGATGGATATGCATTGCAAAAGTTCTGCTCCCAGTGGGAGTACTGGCATGTGGATCTAGAGCGAAAATTGTCCGCTCATGTTTTTGCCGCCGAACCGCAGCTGGAGCTGCTCATGCAGCTGGTCACCGGCAGCAACGAGCACTGGGATGCGGCACTGCTCAACTCCCAGGACTGGTATGAGTTCCTGCCTGGCTATTTGCTCTTCACCCGGCCCGCCTGCAAGCCATTTGAGCTGCGCATTGCGGCCACCAACTGGCTTAACCGCTGGTCCGGACTGCGGCCCAACTGGGAGATGACACAAATGAGTCGCATGGTTATGCAGCTGATGGAGCACGACGTCAAGCTCTTCATCTACGACACGCAAAAGCTGAACGACAGCCACTGGTTTGCCACACATCTCATCGACCTCATCTACCACACGGGCCAGCTCAGGCCCTACTTGGAGCAGCACAATGTGTAAGTACCAGTTGTATGTATACACCCAATTCTCTTTTTACGCGATAAAGACGTGCCCAACAAATTCATGTTAAAATATGTGTTGGGCAAATGGAAAAATAGTAGATAGATTCCAGACCTAAAAAGCAACTTAAAAGTACAATAAACAAATATTCACTAATTCTTTGAAAAGTTACCATGACAATTTATTTTTTATGCTTACACATTTAAATTCATTAATATATATATATATATGTATAAAAAAAACAATTATAATTTGGAAAATGAAAATAGTATCAGAAATTTATTAATGTAAAAAATGTAAAACTATTATAAAATTAGCAACATTTTATTTAATGCCATTTTCTGACAATATCACTGCGATCATTGAAATAATTTTGTTCATCATTTCTCTATTATTATGTCTATTCTTAATAACTCAATAGTTTTTAGAATGAAACCAATTATTAAAAATTGTGTTTATAAATAGAGAGGACATTAGCAATTTCAATTTCAAAAATATAATGCGAAGTTAAAATGTATCAATTGTGAGGGGTGGGAGTTAAATAATTCATAAAACATTTTAAAAAAAATGCCTAAAAATATATAGAATATTTAAAATCGTGTTAAAACAAAACCACTCGTGTAAAGAGAAAAAAAAGTTTTTTGTTTTTTTTGTTTTGTTGATTGGCAAGGTCCTGCTGCCACATGAACCATTGGTTTCATTAACATTATCGCCAGGTTTTAAAAGAGAAATAATTGTACAATATATATCCCACTTACTTACTATAGCGACCTGTCGGCTTTGCGGCACTCAATGATCTTTGAGTATGGCAGCTATTTGATGACCTCGCACAATCTCTGGCAGCTGGGCGTTGATTATTTGGACTGTTGCAAGCATGAGGGAATTGCCGCGATTGAGCTGCTGCTGCCACGCATTCCGCTAAAGAGCGAGCGTCAGGCCTTCAAGATAATAGCAATGGCTAAGGAACGCGGCCTGACCAACATCGAGCAGGATATCTGTAAGGTGCTGTCGAAGCGCGCCTACACTGACGAGCGCTACGGCAGTGCTCTGGAATGGGCCGTGCGCTCGAAGGATGTATTGCTGGTGACGGCCATAGCCGATTTTATACTAAAGGTGACTTGGATCTTGTTTTTTTAAATTTATTTGAACTGTTTATTAATCAGCTTCCATTGTAATCCGCAGCACTATTCCAATACGGGCGTTATGCTGTGTCCGGATGTCATAACGAGTATTGGGGCGCGCATGTTTGTCTCACCCCGTTTGGTATTTCTCTCCAAGTATTTCGAGTTCTATGAGTTTTACCGCCAACGCGACTTTCTATCCGGTGCCGAGCTGCTTATCAATCTGCTGGCTTCCAAAATAACGCCCGATTAGTAAGTGACATTAATTATAATTGTTTATCTTTGGTTAATGAGACTCGTTCACGAAGTGAAAAGACTATATAGGGTTTGTGCAACCTCCGTCTTGCTGTCCGTCTCTCTCCCTCAGTTTAAAAGCTATATTCACAACATTTTTCAGATGACCCTCTCTAAAGATCGCACAAATATTTTTTGGATACGCCCTTTGGGTGCGTGGCAAATCGATTAAATGTACAAATTTCCCACAATTTTAGAGCTCCTCTAAATATCGAGCCGGAAAAGATCAGCCACTTTCGCTCCACAATTTAGAAAAATCTATGTTTTTCCCAAAATAACATATTAGTTACGAGCGTTTTCGACTGTTTGAAGCTGTTATTATACCTTGAAGGAGTATTGCGCAGTCGGTTACACCCAACACATATGTTCTTACTTTATTTTAATCTTTGTTTTTTTCAGCTTTTGGCCCTCGCTGCTCATTGATGCCTTGCCGCTGCTGGAGTCGGAAGATCCCAAGATTTTCTGCAAGGAAACTATTGCCATACTACAGCATCTGGAAATGGAGCTGGTGCCGCTAATAGAGCGCAACAAACTAAACACTGCCAAGTTTAACAATGTAAGGAAACATTTTCTTTTTAATTTGTTCAAGTTCTTTCAATGTTCACCAACTTTTCTCATACTTAAATAGCAAACGTCGAAGACCATCTTCGGGGACTACCGCGTGGAGAGTGTTGAGGAGATACTGGATCTGATGCGTCTGGCATGTGCCCGCAATCTGTCCAGGGCTATGATCATTGAGAATACAACACCCACAACGTGATTTTTAAGCATATTTCTTCTGTAGTGTAATTTATTTTATATTTTCGGTTTCCAATACATCGTAATCGTAATTTGTTGTAAACGTTTATTGCATTGCTAATTTCATGTTATTCATACGTTTTGTTTTATTTGTGCCTCTTTGTCTGCTATGATTTATTGTATAAGTACCAACAACGCAAATTTTTTTTACCACGACTGTCTCCCAAGATCCAGAGACACTCTGTCCACAATGCAACTCAAACCGTATAAATTTGAAATCGAAGCCATTTGGATACTTAAATGTTAACAAATTTTGTTTTCGGGTTTGGAATTTAACGTGCTAATCTATAGGATTATGTTCTTTTTTTTGTGGTAAGGCAAATTAAAATGCTTAAGCCGAACTTAAAACGAAATTAAAAACCTAAAATGTTCTATAGGTAAATACATAGTTAGGTATATATAGCTGCATAGGATTTAGGGTTTTGCACCTAAGAACTAACAAACAACGCACAGAGCACAATGGAGTAGTCCGTATACTATATATGGGTATATATAATTACTAAGTATATGTTCATTTTACTTTTATAATGATAATGAGAATCGCACGGCCTTGTATAAATGTTCTTTACTAACGACTACACACGGAATTACATACACAAATCCGAAACAGTGAAAAATTGAATACATAAAAAAACAGAAAAACTAACTCTGCACAGATAGGCAAAGCATAAACCAAAGCAAAAAAAAACAAATAAAAGAATTTATCAAGACATGAGGCTTAACTTTAAAAGTTAAAGTCCTCAATCCTCCTCTGTTCGAGGGTAAGGGGAACACGCGTATATAAGTAAATGTGGAGTACAAATGCTTTGACTGTCCGAGTTTGGCAAAGGATGCTTTGTAACGCTCCAGAAGGAGTGGACCCTCTTAAGTAGTATGTCGGCCAATTATGATGTGGAGCTATATTCGGTTTTGAGTATTTTTTCGCTTTCGCTATATGCTTTATGGTATAATGCGCGTATATATGTAGGTCGAAAGGTGTCTAGGAAGGTGTCTAATTATGCTTGGCCGTGGTCGCCGACGCCACCACCGCGGCACTCGTCGATGAGGCCGTTGTTGTGGTTGCGGTTGCCGCCACAGCAGCCGTTGCTGCCGCCGCAGCCGCGGCGATGGCTGTGGCCGCCGCACTGCCGCTGGTTATGGAGCCCAGGCGTGACAGCGATGGTTCCCGCTTGGGCGGTACAATGGGCTTAGTTGGTATTGGCGGCGGGGCGCCGCGTGCCCCTGCCGGCGGCACGGTGACAGGTGGCACGGCAATGGGCACAGGATGTGGATGCGGTGGTGTTGCGGTCTGATCCAGCGCGGCGGCAGCAGCCAGTGCCGCATACTTGCCGCCCGGCGCACGTTGTATGGTTGCCGTGGGCTGCATTTTGGCCGGCGAAGGCGATGGTGGAGCAGCTGCAACAGCAACTGCACTGGAAGCAGCAGCAGCACTGGTAGCAGCTGCACTGGCCTCCGTTACGGGCACAGCGCTGCTGTTGTGATTAACGGCAGCTAGATTTGATGGCGCCGTCACTGCGCTGGCGGTCCCCGTGGGCACGGTGGCAATGCCAACGGCGGCGCTGCGTATGTTTTGGCCGGGCACTATCGAGCGTGCGATGCCCGTCTGGGGGCCCGAGACCGGCATGCTGCTCACTGTTGCGGTTGGTTGAACTATTTTCGCAATGTTTACCATGGGCGTGGCACATGCGTCCTCTGTAAAATGCACATAGGGAGCAAATGGAAAGGATTAGCAAAAGGCAACAAAATACAAATAAAAACAGAAAATAAGTACAAAATTAAAGTAAACGTTGGCTCTACGAAGCTTATACACATACATGTTTGTATACCCAATTTCATAGTTTATATGATAATATATGAAATATTTGTTTAGAAATAAGTGTTAAAGCGTGTTTTTTGTACTACGAGATAAAGATTCTAAGCCCAAATCTGACTAAATTGATTGCTAGTTTTGTTTTGTAAGTTAATAAGAAGAGATAAAACGTAATTGGCACAAGGTAATTTACTTATAATCAAGTCTAAAATACCTTGCTGGGCTACAAATACCTCGGGGTAAACCAGCAAAGGAGGCTCACCTACAGGGAGCACACGCAGTTATCGAATTCAGGAAGGTCTCTAGAATGCTTTGGCTCAGATCTCCAAAAAACAAAGTACTACAAGACAATCCTAAGCCCCAGGTGTACGGCACAGTAGCCCGTTTAAATCTTGACTACATGCCAGTGGGACCTGCAAGCTAAAGCTATCGGTTACTAATACCGGATATTAAAGGATTTTAAGTGTACTTTGGAAACTAAAAAAATGAAAGCGAGATGTAAGCTTTTGCGGAACATGAAGGCACCTAAAACCGTAATACCAATAAGGTAATATTAAAATCAAGACTGCAAACCGGAATTCCAATATCGAACCTTGAACCGAATTAGCTGCTAAAATATTTAGCCGAACCTGAGTCCGAACCGAAAAGCAACAAATCGTTAGAAGATAATTAACAAAAAAAAAAAAAATAATAGTAGTACAAATTAAAAATTTCCCAAATATAAACATTTTTCTGTTTAATTTAAATTAATGTACCAAGATTCGTAGCAAAACCTGAGATAACTAATGTGGAAATCAGCTTCACGAATCGAACTTTGAAGCATACCGAAACACAAACAATTTTTTTAGTTTGCAGCCATGATTAAAATTGGAATTGTGTATAAATATTATATAAATTCCACTGTCAAAATGTTTAAGAATTGTATATGGAAAAGGATTTTAGGATTTCCTAGCTATATCAAAATATTTGATGTGCTATCTGCACACTTAGCACTTATCAAATGTCTCATCAAATATCTATGTTGATTAAAGACTTTGCACGCGCTAATCTTGTGAATGTCTAATAAGTTAGCATTAATTAGCGTGTTTACAATTCTATAGGTTTGTGTGTATGTGTGTGCGTGTGTGGATGCAGATGCTCAAGTTGTCTTTGGGTGCTGTCAACACAAATACGAAACGAAGAAAGAGAAAACGAAATCACCTTGCAAATTGCGTAAGATATTTTCTAACAAAATATTTCATCTTTGGGAGGGGCACCAAAAAAAAAGTGTATATATAGAGTTATTAAAAAATAAACAAAAGAAACAGAAAATAGATTAAATCATAATTACAACCGCAAAATCAAGGGTCAAAACTAAGCAGAACCTACCGCTAAACTGGCGCGCCTTGCTGGTGGCAGCAGCCACCGCTGAGCCGCCAGAGACCAGCTGCTGTTGCTGCTGATGTTGCTTCTTTAATGCCTCGTGGTCGCCACGCAACGTGTTTAGCTCCTGCTCCAGTTCCTTGACACTGCAATCGTATAATATTGAGTATTGTAATAGAATATATATAATAGTACACCTAATTCTCTTTTTACTTGATTTTAAAATAACACACCTTAAAAACTTAAAATGTTTATATTTTAAATATTTGATTATTTCTTTTTATGCATTTTTTGATGTTCTATGAATTTCGTTTACTGTTAAAAGTGTTAACGTCATCTTACGAATCTTATCACGAAATCAAACATAATCTTGAATAATTCAGATAACTGAATAACTAAAAACTACTGAATTATCAACAATGGGAATAGAGATAATAATAGAGAAATATTTTTTCCCAAAACGAAAAAAATAATTCTAGTAATAGCAGGGATATTGCAGTCTTATTCAGAAAAATACATTGAATACAGTTTTGTCATGTTTATATTGGTTTAACTTTTTTATATTAATGAATTTCTGATAATAATTGCGTCCTGCTAAATCATAATTTATTTCTATACTATATTTAATGAATTTAAACATGTATCACGGAAATTAAATTCTCAAGTGAACTCCAATTTTTTTATATATTTTTTTTATTGTACTTTTAAGATGCTTTTTCAGGACTGGAACCAATACACTATTTTTTCATTTAACCCGTATCTTTTATTACTCGAATTTTTAGGGAACGTATCGCGTTAAAAGAGATTTAGGCATAATTAAATGTAAAACCTACCGCAGCTCTTCCTTGGCCAATTTGGACAGCAGGGCTTTGCGTTCCAGTTCCATGGATTGCGTTTGCTTTTCCAGCTCCTCCTCCATGCGCAGAGATTTTTTACTTTCCTCCTCGAGGCCCTCGGCAATGGTATCGGAACGTTGCTTCTCCTCGGCCAGTATTTGGGCCAGATCCTCGGAACGTTTGCCTGCAAAGTGGTTTTGTTTTAGTTTGAAATTCGAATTTAAAATTATGGCGGACTCACCCTCCTCAATGTACTTCATGAGTATCTTCTTGCGCTCGGCGATGAGCAGAAGAACAATTTGCTTTTGCCTGTTACGCTCGTACTCGAGCGTCTCCTGCAGCTTCTTGAGATCCTTCTCCATGGTCGCGACCTGCGCATGTTCTGCCTCCAGCTGCTGCCGCAGCTTGGTGCGCTCCACCTCCAGCCCGTAGGTGATATCATCGCCCTGGGCGGTGTCATGCTCATGCTTGCGTCGCTCCTCCTCCAGTTGCTGCAGCATGCGCTGATTGTTCTCCAGCGATTCCGTGAGGATGTTAACCATGCGCACGTGCGTGCCTCGCTGCTTGCTGACCATCTGGTACTGCTGCTCCATCTGCTGCTCGATGATCTGGCGCACCTCCATCTCTGCCTGAGCGGCCTGGGTCGAGGACTCCCGCGATATCAGGTTCCCATTTAGGGCGATCTTATCGCGGAACAGCGACGCATACGGATCGTTGGGCGGCACGCGCTTGGTGCGCAGCTGTGTGATCAGCTGCTTGACGCGCTCGTTGCGCAGCGCCGCAATGCACACGTCGCGCGCCTGCAGCTCCCCCTCCAAGTAGTACAGCATTTTCACCAGCTCCGAATGCGGGAGCTCCGTGCGTCCATTGCCCAGCTGCTGTTGTTGTTGTTGCTGTTGTTGTTGTAGCTTTTGACCTGCGCCCGGTTTCATGGTTTGGAATTCATGTGTGGCACTGATGTCGCCGCTGCTGCAGGCTGTTGTTGTTTCCAACTCCTGCTCCACTGCGCTCGTGCTGGAGTTCTGCTCCATTATCCTGGCTTTTTTTACAGCATACAAAAATTGTTGATAGCTGCTTTCAAGGCTGCGTCGCAGTTTGTTATTTGGTTAATTACAGTTTGCACTATTTATTGCACTTGTAGCCGTCGCGTTGCGCTACTTAAATGGCATTTTAATGGCCGTAATTTGCGTTACTTTACTAAATGCTGTGCCATAAAAATTCTTTGTTGCCGTGAAAAAGTGGATACTCTTTGTTAGAGATGTGCAATACGAAAATCGTGGTATCGCTGATTGCATCGATTATTGTTGACTAAGCGGCTTGCATAAAACTTATCGTCAGTCTGGCCATCACCAAAAGCATTTCTCCGCACTGAACGAAACTTCCTTCACACGTTAGATATTGAACGAAACTTTAATTTACCCACTGTAAAACCGAATTTTTATTTTATAACCAATCCCTTAATCAGAATATCCTTGTTAGAAAGATATTTATACCACTTGGCTCCTTTTTGGACCATCTTTGCATGCCTTTTAAATTTTTGGTTTTTGTTTAATTGTTCACCAGAAAGCTTTAATATTAAATTATATTATTAAAACATAAACTTTCATCATTATTTATCGTCAAAAATAAAACTCATAAGTAATAATTATGATATTTTTTGCACAAATGTACAACTTGACAATGAGTTCTAACTTTTTACTGGGGGATTAAGACATTAACAAATCTTCGTACTAAACGAACTAATCTAAAAAATTGTAGAACAATTTAAAATGGAATTGCTAGACATTTAGCTTTCATTTCTTTTTACATAAAAAAGTCCGTAAAAACTATTTAGTTTTTCTATCCATTACATATACATTAAAATAAAAAGTTCATCAAGAAACTTATAAAAAAATAAAAGTAGGAGGAACATTGTTCATTTTTTACATTTAAAAAAATTAAACGAACATGGATTTTGTGGATTCAATGTTTTTTAATACCTGTCTTTGACTTCAAATTTTATTGCTAATCATTAACGTGTGGCAAATAAAAACAATTAAAAAATATTCATTACAGTGTAGGTTTTTTTTTAATAAAATAATCAACATAATCTTTGGGGCCCCGATTTCACTTGAATTTTTATAAACTATTTTCGAAAAACAAATGGTTTGGCTGTATTGTAGGCCAGAGAATGACGGATGTGTTTGCCCACCAGGCGATCGGCCAACGGGATGAGGGCGGGCTCCCGTACGTAGATGCCGGCTGCCTGCGGTGTCCAGGCACGCCAAATGCACTCGCAGTTATCGGGCAGCAGCAGGCCCAGCCACCCGGCGGAACTGAGTGTGATATCACAATTGAGTTGTTTTTCAGCCCTTTTGTCGGCTGAGGCGCCGCTTTGGACCACAATGTCCTTGTCCATGCACTGCAGTCCGGGCCAGCGCTGTAGGCGCTTCTCATTGCCGACGGCTATGGGCACGCCCAGCAACGGCGTGCCCAGATAACGCTTGTAAACGTCCTCGGCCTGTTGCGTTTCCGTTATTAGCAGCGGCAGAGTTTCCGCTGCAAAAACAAACAATTTCACCCACTCTCGATTGCAGTGCAACAAATCGATTCGTGCCAGGCCGCCCAGCAGCAGCGTCATGTTGGCCGCCAGGCGAACAGCGCGGGTTTTCAGCATCCTTGTGGGCTGCAAATGTAGCAGCTCCTGCGTCGTAAGTAGCGGCGTCAGCTGATCCGGCTGCATAACGCCGGGCGTATCGTAAACCCAACGCGCCTCGCGGTAATCTGCACTGCGCTCGTTGAGAGTCGTTATGGGCTGGGTGCCCGTTGCCATTGCAAAGGCATCTTGCACCTCTACGCGACGATCAAAAGTGCGACCCACGTTGCCAATTAGCTGAGCCGCTGCCACGGCACCCGTTTCCTTGGCCTGGTCGCGACGCAGTTGCTCGAGGGCGTCCCGCTGCGCCCGCTCCGAGGTGAGACGCTTGAAGCGGCTGTAGACGCGCATATCGGAGGGTCGCAGTATGGGAAACTTGAGCATTTGCAGCGTTGTGCCAGGCCAGGCACATGTCGTCGCCTTGCGCACCAACTCGCTGGCCTCGGGCCGGCAATAATCGGAGTTCAACAGGATGTTGAACAGCGAACTTTTGCCGACGTTCGTGCAGCCCAACAAATAGACATCGCCCTTGTACTGCCAGATCTTGTGCAGCTGCGTTATCAGCTCCTCGACGCCGAAGCCAGTCTTGGCCGATATCAGGCTGACGTGCTTAATGTTGAGCGCATTGAAGCCGCCGTGCTGCACAAACTGCTGCTTGAGGCAACTCTGTATGTGCCGCAGGTAGCTGTTGGAGTCGCGCGGTAGCAGATCCACCTTGTTGCCAACGAGGAACACCGGCCGCTTGCCGCCGAGCACCTGTTGCATGCCCGGCCAAATGGAGCCCGGCAGATCGAGCAGATCCACAATGATCACAGCCAATGCGAACTTGTCCTGAATGCGCGAAATGGTCTCTACATACGCCGAGGGCGGGACTTCTACGTCCAAGGCGATGTTGTAGTGCTTTAGGAAATGGCAGCGCTGGCAGGTGATTGTCTGGAGTTCGGACTGCGTGCGACCCTTTAAAAGAATATTCAGTCAATAACTTTGCACAAGAGGACAACGGTTTATTACCTTAAAGATTTCGCTGGGTATGTACCCGGGCATGGAGCCGCTGACGCAGTGCAAATGGGCGCCACATCCGTTGCAGGGCACCGTCGAAGGGGGCACCGTGGCATCGGCCGTTCCGTGCTGGGCATCAATGTTGCCGGCCTCATCGCTGGCGCCCCTGTAGAACTCATAGTCGTCCATCCAATTGTGCGGGTAGGTTGAAACGGTTGCGGTCTCGCGTTCCTCCTCCTGCAGCGCCTGCAGCGGTGGAAAAGCCGTTGGAGTTCTTTGCTCGAATTTGTTTAGCGGCCGCAGGTTGTACTCGAGAAAGGAGCTGTAGTGCACGTGGTCGTAGTTGACATAACGTTCGCGTGCCGCCTGCCAGGCTTTTTGGCGGAAGCTCTGTTTGTCATTGGCCGACGTGTTTTGAAGTCTTTTGGCACCGCAGTAAATATGTTCATTGAATTTCTGCAAAAAACGCGATGTTCTCAACATCTTGGGGCCCATATATGCGAACTCAGACTCATTGCTATGAAATTTATGTGTGACAGTGCTGTTAAGCGTAGTGCTGTGTGCTGCAGTGTTGGGAAACGCGGCGAAAGAAGCAAAAAACACTCGTCGGAAAAGAGAAAAAAGAAAGCAGCAAAGCAAGCATTAGCGAAAGCAGAGCGTGTACAGAAGGTGAGTGAGTGCGTGCTAAAAAAGCGTGTATGTATTAAATTGAAACAAAAAAGGCAAGAAAAACGTGGACATAACGCATACAAAATGCATTCGCAATTATCATTATTCAATTGCACATAATACGCATTGGTAAAAGTACAGAGTGCAAGCACAATAATGATTAGGAAAGTGAAGAAAAAAGACAAGTGTATGTGTGGAGTGTATGCATGTGTAAGTGTGTGTACGTGTGTGCAACTGTATTGCGTTTGTGTGCGTGCGTGTATGTGAATCAAAGTAAAACGAAGCGCGACCTAATTTTAAACTACATATTACAATAATATTTGTATAAACAAGTACAAATATGCAACGCCAAAAACTGTAGAAGCGTGTATAAGGCAAATTAATAATGTAGAGAAAAACGGAACATTTGTTGTTGTGGCATGCCACGAAGAGTTGCCGCCGCCGCCATTGTCTAGGCATCAGCGACTCTCGCACATTTCTTCTTCAGTGAATTTTGAGTAGTTCGTTCCTTCGCCTTATCCTCTATATTGTTGTTGTGAGCGCCATGTTGAGTAATACACGACAACAACAGCAGCAGCAACATTTGCGAGAGCGGCTCATCAATTTTGTGTGTTGCAACTTTCGTTCGAACTCGTTTCAAATTGTTGTTGCTGCTGTCGTCACTCGGCACTCTTTTCTTCTCTGTTGTTGTCTTTGCCCAGCTTTAAAACTGGTATTTTCTTTATGAAGAAATAAACACATGGAATTGTGGGTGTTTTCTGCTTATTGGTATGTAAACAGAAAAGAGGGGGAAAAATCAATAGTCCACCAATAGCAATACAAATTAGACAATTTCAACATCACTCCAACAACTTTTCTTATTGCCGCGCTGCCTAACCGCCTCTAAATTAGTGCAAGTGAGATAGTTGCATTTTATAAATGCACGCACACCAATGCAATTGAAATTTCCAGCAAATGTCTGCCTCTTGTTGTTGTTATGGTTGCTGTTGTAATGTAATTGCGAAATCATAACGGCAGTTGAAAGTTGAGAGCGCTTAGCCAACTGTGTGTGCGTGTATGTGTGTGTGTGTGTTGAGTTTGTGTATATGAATTGACTTATGTGTGCGTGTGCCGCCGCTGTAAACTTAATGCTTAGACGAAGTTTGTACTCGCTACACTCTTAGGGTCTCAGGCCGCCCACACAGAGCCGGCGCAAGTGTAGCGCATATGTCAGCCTCGACAAGCTGGTCCCCAGCGACTGTCGCAACCGCAACACATGTTGTCTGCACAGTGGAGCAATGTCGGTGATGGTGACGTTTGTTTAAATTTGTGTTCTATCTTGCACAATTACACATTTTTGTTGTTTTTAAAAAAATATCGAAATCTTTTTGTGCAATTAATTATATATCTATTGTGTAAAAGTGAATCTCATAAAGCTGTTTTATACACACTGTGCGCGAGCAAACTCAAAATTCAAATCAGCAACGCAAATGACTAAAATGCAGAAATTGCCTTGAAAAGTGAAAGGCATTCGATGTGAGCGCACGAGTGAGCGCGACTCTTTGATATTTTGTTTAACCTTTGTCGCTCTTTTGTTGTTGCTGTTGTTTTTACTTTGTTACTGCGAGCCAGCTTTGCACATTTGACATTTTCCAACACAGACCGCACATTCCATGCCCGCCACTGCACATTGCGTCTGCGCAAAACACTTTTTGCTATTGTATAGAATGTTTTTGGCTGTGAGTCGTCGTCGTCGGTTGTGCAACGCTTAAGACTCCACTAGCGATAGTGACAGCGTCAGCGCGGCTGCTTTTGCTCTTTCGCAATTTGCAAGTTTGTCTCGGCTCGGCTCGCTTCTCTCTCTCACGACGGTCACACTTGACGCGGGGCCGTGTGCGTTTTCGCACAGAAATTTCGCCAAGTTTGTGTTTATTTTAGTATTGGCGTGTTATTTAAAGTCACGTTTTGTTGTTCTGTGCGGTAACTTTGTTTTTCTTTTGCAGCAATTAACTCAAGGCAAATAGTTTTAACTAACACTAAACGAAAGAAAAAAAAGCAATTCTATTGGAGTCTTTTTTGGCCGCGCGTCTAAATTTGCAATTCTCCTCTGGCCCCGCATCGAACGAAGAGCGCGCGCGTTTTCTTTGAACGCTCTCTCCCAGCCCACTTAAACAAAGCTTCTACATGATGTCGTCGGACCAACAGTTTTTTCTAAAATGGAACGATTTTCAAACGAATATGGTGACCTCGTTCCGTCACTTGCGCGACGAGAAGAGCTTCACAGATGTAAGTATTGCCCTTTTGGCAACGTTTTATTCCCTGTAAAAAAAAGGTATATTTGCTTTGTACAAATGTACGTAACAGGCAGAAGGAGAAAAAGAAGACGGCATCTCAGATTCAATTACATATATATTTTTTATCAACAACAATAGTCGATTTAACGATCTCAGAATATAAGAGATTCTTTAGTTTATGTATACGTTTATTTTAATTAATCGATAACCCACGTTTTAATCAAAAAAATAAAATCGATAAATATATATATATATTTTTTTAGTATATCTCAGAGACAGACTATATAATTGGTATATTGGTTCCCCTGCTTTGCTTTTCGGATATAAATATGGATGCTATATTTAAAATCTGGAAGTTTCATAAAGATCGAACAGTTAAATATGAAGTTATTCAGCTGCACGTTGCACTTTCCATAGGTAGTGCAGATCAAAAAGAAAAGGCTGGGTATGGGGTTTCTCCTAGTCCCCTAGAGCACTCTGACTAGTTTGAACTCTTTTGACAACTACAAACAATACTGTACCATTCCATATGGGGCAGCAAGCAAACACTAGCATATTAAATAGTATAGCGTAATAATTATTGACACCTATTTCGAGCATACGCTGGTTTTTCAAAAACCAACCCACGGGTACTTACTCCATTCATGCTTGCAACCTATCTACCTGCCTATCTGTCTTGATTTCTTTCTTCTACCTGGTACTTTTCCCCTTTTCTTTTGCCCATTCATGTTTTGTTATATTTTTGTGCGGGCAGCTTGGTGCTAAAAGCTGGATGGGGAAAATGTTGAGCCCTCTTACTGACTCTTTTGTTTCTTTGGTACAGGTAACACTCGCCTGCGAAGGCCAAACCTGCAAAGCACATAAAATGGTGCTTTCAGCTTGCAGTCCCTACTTCAAGGCGCTATTGGAGGTAAGTGTAATTGCAGTACGTCCAAAGTATAAAATTCCAATTGGACAATTTTTTGTTTTAAGGAAAATCCCTCGAAGCATCCCATTATTATACTGAAAGATGTGTCCTACATACACCTGCAGGCAATACTGGAGTTCATGTATGCCGGCGAAGTGAATGTATCTCAAGAACAGCTGCCGGCATTTCTAAAAACCGCTGATCGACTCAAAGTGAAAGGTCTGGCAGAGACACCTAGTTCTATAAAGCGGGAGGGTTGATGGTATTTAAACAAATAAAAACAATTAAACGCAACTATAAGAAAACCTATATATGCAAGCAAGAAAACAAAATTCCAACAAGCGAACGAGAATAGTGGAAAACACAGCAAACCAACATTTGAGATATACACAAAAAATTCATTTCAAAAAATCAATGCACACACACAAAGTTGACACATATACGATAGTTCAAACTGAAAAGTAACGTTTACGATTTTATGACGCCCCCTGCCCTTGTTCCCGCTCCTCCTAGATCAACCAATTTGCAATAGGTCTGAACACTGTCGACCCATTGAATTTGATTTGAATCGTATTTTTAATTTCATCATAAAATAGTTTGTAATATAATATTCTTAAAAGTTATAAAAAAAAAACACACTCACACAAAAAACACTGTATAAAAAGCAAAATATGGACAACCCTACAAAAAAAAAAACAAAAGAATGAAAAATACGCACTTTTGTAAAGTAATTAAAAGAGAATTCATAAAATTATATAGAAACATAATTATACCTTATATATAGTGTGAAAAATGTGCAAGTAGAACGTTAAATATCATCCGCACGGCCGCGAATATTTACAACACATTCAGTTAGATTTTAAGCCACTAACTAAAGCCACAACATGTCTCGCTCTTCACACACACACCATACACACTCAAGGACAGCAACAAAAATATTAATTATAACTAAACATCTAAATGCAAAATTTTAAGTACTTTAAATTGTTCTATTGTTCAACTTTCATCCCATAATATACTTGTAACAACAACAACAATAACGTTTACCGTTTGCGATATGATGATAGAAACTTTTACGTAAAGCTATCAATTCAACATAGTTTTTTTAATGATAGTACACATAAAACCGACGGAAAAAAAAACAACACAAACAAGAGGAAAAACGATACTTGAATATTATTACATAAAGTAAAATATTTATATGTATGTATATGTATACATGTGAGCATAGATTTAAATAACTACGATAAATAAACAGAATAATTCCAAAAATATTATAAGAATTTTGAAATATGTTATATAAAGTTAAGTATACACGATACTTCTGTTAGGTGATGGGGAATTTAGAATCTCGAATCGAAATGGATCTGCTGTTAACTTTAAAATCATATTTTATGATCTGTTAATTTTCGGTTGAGATTTGAGAACACCGAAAATTACAATTCTTTGAATTTTATTTCTTTGATTTCGTACATAATATATCCATATGCTTCGTGTTCTCTATAATTATGTTTCTGTGACAATTTAACAAAATTGATAGCGCTTTTCGCAAATTACACTAGTAGTTATATATATATGTTTCCACTGCCAGATTTGTGAGCAGACCTGATCGACGAAGGGACCTATTATTGCATGAATTGTATTGCAATTTCAATTCCAATTTAAAAACTAATTTACATTATGCTAGATGTGATCATATATTTAATTGTTAATACAATACGCGTTGCGCGTATTGGGTTCGAACGGATCGGTGCGCATTTTCTCCTGATTATCCTCAACGTAACGCGTCACGTCCGCAATGAGATTGGGTCGCTCCGCGGCGCTCGGCGCGCACGGTGACCAGATTTTGATATCGTGATCGATGCCGCTGGTGGCCAGCATGCAAATACTCGGATGTGGCTGCACACAGTTGACGATGGCACTGTCGGCACGGTAGACGGCGCGTATTTTAGACGTCTCCCCCTCCCAGATGTAAAAGTTGCCATCATCGGAGCCGGCGGCTATGAATTCGCCATTCTGGCCCAAATAGTTGGCCTCCTTGATGTCCGTCGTGATGTTGCAGTGGCCCACATAGCGCTGCTTGTAATCCTTAGCAGCTCGTCGCAGCGCATACTCATCGTCGGTCAAGCGCAGAGAGCGAAATCCGCTCTCGATGAGCACCGATTCATGGTCAGACGATAGCTGGACCGTTTCTGGAGATTGCTGCTGCCGGTTCTCGTTTATGTCCTTGTGCAGCATGAGCACACCGTGATTATTGGCGAAGCTCGGAAAGCGCTGTATCAGCTCCTGCAGGCACTTGTCCGCCTCTTGCGGCCGGTGCAGTTCGAGCAGGGCGCGCGCCAGCCGAAAGTGCGCCTTCACATAGGTGGGATCCAGCCGCAACGCCTCGTGGCAATCCCTGAGCGCCGCATAGATATCACCGAACCAGCCGCGTCGCATCAGCGCCGTGGCCCGATTCAAATAAAGCACCTCGCCCTGCGGATACTCGGCCAGTGCCGCCGAGTACACATCAATGGCGGCCAGCAATTTGCCATTTTCCAAATGCTCGTTGCCCAATTTCTTGTGCTGTTCAATGCTCGTTGGCAACGTGCGACGTTTCTGCTCTTTTTTGGTCATCCTTATTGCGGACTTTGCCTCGGCACCCCCAGCTTCCTGTGCCCCGCTCTCCTCCAGCTCCGTTTCCATGGGCGTCGGCGACGCTGGTCTGCACTCGGGCAGCTCGTAGAATTTCGGTGGCGTGGCATTGTGCAGATCATAGCGATAGATGTGCTCACAGCCCATGTTCACCAGCAGCTCTGTGGCGTTGTAATCATTAAACGTCAGATACGTAACCGTGCGCGACTCGTGGACAATGTTGCGACTGATGTTCTTCACAATCTGGCCGGGCGCATAGTAGGATACGCAGCTGCTCGCTGTAAAGTAAACACAGAGCTGAGTAAGTGGCTTAAAGGAAGAGAGGGGAGACATTACCTTCGCCTGGCAGCATGCGTCGATCAAAGACGCGGGCAAAGGGATCGTTAGCGCCCACGGCCAGGTACTCGGTGCGCCTCGGATTGATTGCAAGGCACTTGGCCTCCGTCGTGGACTCGACCTGAGTACACAGGCTGAGCAGTCGGACGCCTCCCGTCGCCGGCTGCGGTTCGTCGGGGCCGCGACAGCGATGCGCCTCACGCATATCCAACTGCAATATGCTGCCATCCTCGCCGGCGGACCAGAAGATGTACGGCGAATCCGGCGCTGTGGCCAGACGCTTTACGCGCAGCGTGTGACAATTGCAGGTGAACAGCGTCTCATTGCCGTGATTGATGTCGTACACATAGATGTACTTGTCGGCGCCACAGGTGGCCACAATGCTGTTGTTGTGCCGCGGCAGAAACTTCACCGAGAATATGTTGCCCAAGTGTTTCGTGTTGATCGTATGGACGCGTCGCTTTCGAAACGGATCCCAGATCATGACCTTGTAATCATCCGAGCCGGAGGCCAGCAACAGCCCATCGCTCGTCCACTCTAGACAGTTGACGCAGCCCTCGTGCCCGGTCAACAGCGCCTCCTGCTCGAGCCGATCGATGTACGCCGGCGACGCCTGCAGCCGGCGACGCAGCTGCGCATCCACATCGCAGCCGAACTGCTGGCGCTGCCAGTGCAGCGCGCTGGCATTCAAGGGCGTTCGCTGCGCGGCGCTCTCGTGGCGTTGATAACGCGAGCTCGAGTACTTGGTGCGCCACAGCGGTTCATCGCCCGACATTATCTACGTGGTGCGAGTGGTTTGGGGGATTATGAAACCTGCTCAATTATGATTAGTGCATGTTGCCTTGCCTTTAACGTTTGCCGTTTGCAGTTGCCCGTTTTGATTCGCCTCGCCTGCTGTGTTGTTGTTTTTTTATTTTTATTTTTGTTTTGTTACGCGTGGCCCCTACACGTTGCAACAGGCTGCAACTTCAAATTTGCAGTGAAATAGGGTGATACTTGTACACAACAATTTGACACAAAAAACATATTTAGCTACTGAGATTTTTAAACACATACAATTTAAAAATTTCATATAAAATGTGAACTATAGAGCTCGGTCGTAACGTGCCTGAGCCGCATTAGTGATGTGCGAATGGTATAAGTAAGGAAAGTGAGAATTTAAGCTCTAATACCACGATTGAGAGCGCCACAGGTTATGAAAAGAATTCTGAGCTCTTGACATTTTGACGTCATAATATCGACATTTTGTGCGCGCGAGGAGTTTGTATGAAAATAAGGGCAAATTCGCTTATAATGAAACTTGGTATAGATCCGTAATATTATTGCACATCATATTGTCCAGATCGGACAACAATGTCATATAGTTCCCCTAAGAATAATCGGAAAAAAACAAATTTTTTATTTTCATTTTAATCTAATTACAAACTTTGGGCATTATTAAGCCCAGACTGTTGTCCAAAAACTGTAAATAATCAAACTATATAGTTTCTACACATGTTACAAATTTAAAGCGTGGCAATTGCAATGCAATGTAAACAAAACACAAGCCGATATTGTGCCTTCACACTTTCTTAAATCGTGCCGAACAACGGAACTATTCTTTGAACAACCTTTAGTTCTCTCAATCGTGGCCAATACCAGCCGCAGGCAAGGTAGTGCATTTATCGACACAAATACAGTTGACAAGTGTCAAAATATGATTTTTCACAATTTTCGAAATGGCACGGAGCAAACAGGGGCTTAGTAAGCATTCATTAACTTGTGTTTGTTGAACATATGGCTGCATTTTTAGCCATTAAAATCGCTAGTGATGCTTAATCGAATAAAGCTGTTTGCAGCTTTATTTAAGTTTACCACTCAAATGAAGACATTGAGTTGATCGATACCTTATCGATATGTTGGACACATCGCTGCGCCTGGTGGTCCATCGCTAATAACAATCAATAAACAGTGTAATTTTGGACAGCAAATAGCAATTTTTGTATCAAGCAAAAAGAGAGCGAGAAAACTGTATGCAAAAAGTGTTTTTGACAAAGTGAAAGACGGTGAGTGAAACATGTCCAACGAAAAAGTGGACGAGTGTGACAAAAATCAGAAAGTAGAACAGACAAAACAAACAACAAACAGCGGGACGCCCGATGAAGACTCCGAATCCGATGAGTATCAATCGGCGGGCGAAGGCGACGACGATGACGAGACAGCAATAAAAGAACCAGCAGCAACAACAACAACTGCCCCCGCACCTGCCCCCGTAGCCGATGACTGCATCGAGTATCCCATGCACTACAGCGTGTTCGAGAACGACATACGCACGCTGCAGCGGCGCCTGCTCCTGGCCAGTGCCGCCACGGAACTGGCCAGCAAGGACAGGCATGGCAATACGCCGCTGCACCTGGCTGTGATGCTGGGCCGTACGTGCTGCATCCGCCTGCTGCTGGCCAACAATGCGCCCGTCAAGGTGAAGAACAACGAGGGCTGGTCACCGCTGGCCGAGGCCATCAGCTACGGGCACCGGCAGACGATTACCCAGCTGCTGCGCATGTTGAAGCTGCAGTCGCGCGAGCACATGGAGAGTCGGCGCGAGCGTCTGGTGCAGGCGCTGCGCCAAATGCAGGACTTCTACATGGAGTTCAAGTGGGACTTTCAGTCCTGGCTGCCGCTCGTCTCGCGCATCCTGCCCTCGGACATCTGCCGGCTGTACAAGTGCGGCGCCTCGCTGCGCCTGGACACCACGCTGGTGGACTTCAACGATATGCGCTGGGATCGTGGCGACATCTCGTTCCTGTTCCGCGGCGAGGCTGCGCCCAACGAGTCCCTGGTGCTGCTGGACAACGAGCAGCAGTGCTATCAGCGTCTGCGCTACGAGGAGTCCGACATGGAGGACGAGGTCGATGTGCTCATGTCCACAGACATCCTAGCCACCCAAATGTCCACCAAGACCATTCAGTTTGCGCGCGCCCAGCGCGGCTGGCTGTTCCGAGCCAATCGCAAAGAGCTGATTGGTGGGCAGTACCAATGCGAAATCTACACCATACAGGGACTGGTGCTTAAGCAGCGCAAGCGGCGCGAGCATCTGTCCAATGAGGATCTGCAAAAGAATCGCGCCATTGTCGAGACAATCACCAAGGGCGGCGCCGGTGGCCACCATCCCGATGGGAATGCGGCGTCCACGCCGACAACGGGCAGCACCCTCACCTTGCCGGAGCTGCCGCGACGCAGTTCGCTGCAGCCGCCGCCGACGCCAACGGTCACGTGGTCTCAGTATATTGATGCGCCCGTTGGCAAGTGCCCGCAGCTGGGCCGCACGCCGGTCCACAAGCAATCCAACAAGACGCTGCGCGCCACAGTCGCGATGAGCGCCGATTTCCCGCTCAGCGTGGACATGCTGCTGGATGTGCTGGAGGTGGTGGCGCCGCTGAAGCACATCAATAAGCTGCGCGAGTTTGTCACGCTTAAGCTGCCCACGGGCTTTCCCGTCAAGATTGAGATACCCGTGCTGCACACGGTCACCGCCAAGGTGACCTTCCAGAAGTTCGAGTTTCGCGACAATATACCCGCCAAGCTGTTTGAGGTGCCCGCGCACTACTGGGAGGATGTGCGGCGCTTCCAGGACTTATGACCTAGCGACGAATCAGCGTCGTCGTCCTCGTCGTCGTCCACATCATCCGCTGCCAATACGCCCAGCGTGGTCAAGCAGATCGATCTGAATCGCAACCGGAGAAGCAGCAACAGCAGCCGTGCGCCCATTCACGAATTTGATTAAGAAAACGCTGTGGACGTTACACAATTTCCTACTTAAACCCCCTCTTTATCTATCCAAAGCCCCTCGCCCCGCCCGAGTTGATGTATGTCAGAACAAAATTGCAATTTTCACCATAAATTATTAAGCAGTCCCGATTTTATATAATGTTGTTTGTTTTTTGTCAATTAAAATGTAACGCTCTGAAAATTGCAATTTCGGACAAAGCAGAAACAGAATTGAATTTGTTATGGACTTGGGGCACATGTTACCAATTTCATTTATTCATTAGAAAGGCTTACAAAAAACATGTGTCATTTAAAGCATAACAAATTTGATGAGAGAACTTTTCGATGCATGCATTAAATATTGCTTAAATATTGTCAGCATGTATATTATGCATTTATCGGGCGCATTATTTATAAACATACAAGTATTTATTGTTAAACTGGGCTGACGAAGGCGTTACTTAAACATTCTGAATTGATTTGTCATAGCTCTGACTTTAACCCAATTGTTTGTGCACTCTTTCTTTATCTTTTTGTACGATTCAGCGTAGAAATGAAGATTAAGCTGACAAGTGGTTTGTTTATCAGTTCCAAAAGAGTCCAGAAACAATGGTAAAGCAACTTAAAAGCGCTTATCTCAGCAGTTTTCCATTAAACCCCAAACACACGCAGACACAAAATCAAAATGTAGCTAATTTTAATGTTCAGTTTGTTAATGTTGAAAAGTTTTTTAAACGATATACAACAAAGTTGTACGTATTGTAATTTATTATTTTTCTTTGTATGTATTTATTCTTGCTTAGTGCAATTATTAATTGATTTTAAGTTTGCATAAATATAAGGTAAACAAAACACAACAAAAATAGAGAACTCTATTTTTCATTTGATAGAACTTTACTCAACCTAAGCGATATCGACCTATATCATTTCTAGAAAGAGAGAGTATAACAAAACACTACCTAGTAATAACATACAAATTTGCCTATAATTTAAGTTATTTATATACCTATATTAAGATCAGCAAACGTCCGCAAACCGTTTCCTACACAATTTATAATTCACAATTTTCATAACCAGCAAAAGTATTCAAACGACGAATGCGCAAAACACAAAAAAAGGTTCACAAATAAAAACACTTTGTGTTCACAAGTAGTTTCAAGTTCTCTCCTATTTTACCATGTTGCTATGTTATGTTTACATATATGCCCCATACATATTTGTTTAATAATATAATTCTAAGTTGCATTTTGACCATATTTATAAAAAGTGTATTTCGTTATTGCATATCATTCATTTGTTAATCTGCTTTGACATTCAAATTTTATGCTATGTAACCAATATTAATAATATTAGTAACAGCAAACCATAAACATAATAATAAGATATAGGCACATATAAATTGGTGTATAACAAATCCCAATCAATGGCTATTACAGTTTGTAACTTTTACTAGTTGAAGGCAAAAATATATATTTATACATAAACATACAAAAATGTAAACCACATGAGCATTTATATTCGCTCTGCAATATAACACACACATACACCTATCAGCTGTAAAATTGAGAGCAACATTAATAAAGCCGTTTTATCTAAAAAAAAAAGCAAACAGCATGTTACTTTAAATTTTGAATTTGAATTACGCGCTTGGTCGCGTTGTACAACACTAATTTTTGTCTTTCCTATCCAGCTGATTAAACAATGTTGGCAATGTTGCTGACGCATAAAGTATCGGCATCGATTTTTAATACGGACTTCGATACTGTGCATATTCGACATAGGCCGACCATCACAAGTTTCTGCCGTGTGACATACATATATTTACAAGAGTTGGCATTTATTAAAAGACATATATTTGTAGGTAATTTAATAGAAACATAGACACCACCATGGTTGTTTCGCGACTAGCGTCACCGCTGAATGCAGCGTTGCATCAAATTGCTCTCCAAACTGCCCGCAACAACAGCAACATGCTTCGTCGTCAGATGTCGGGTGTTCAGTTCCGCAGCGGTGCCTTCAGGCCAAAACCGTCGGAGATGCCTTTTGGCCTGTTCGCCATCTTGTGTGCTGTTATTCCCGGACTATTTGTGGGCGCCACAATTAGCAAGAACGTGGCCAACTTTTTGGAGGAGAACGATTTGTTTGTACCCTCCGACGACGACGATGATGAGGATTGAGAAGTGCGCAACAGGAAGGAATGTTGAATGGAGCATGCCCTAGTCACGATTGGATGAGACGAAAGCTTCGAGTCTGCTTCCTCCCGTTAGCCCACAACAAGGCCAAAAGTTTATTCACCTAACTCGATTTATTTTGCATTGTTAAATCTATACTATAACTTTAAGATTCAAGAATTTTTGTATGTCGTAGCAATTTGCTCCTTTGAATTAATTTATTTAAATTTGCTTTTAATATCCGCTAAGCTCCCAATGACGATTGTTTTAGCATTAAATAAAATTCATTAAAATGAAACATGTGAACATGTGTGATCCATTATATAATTGTAGCTGAAAACACGATATAAATATAACTATATATATATGTATATTCTATACGCCCAATTCTTGTCCAGTTTTCTGCAGGTTGTATGAACTTAATGGGTCCCCAAATTTTTAGGTGATATAAAACTCCCAAATTACAACTCGAAGAATAAAATGCAATACTATTGTGTTTTTGCCGAAGTGGAATTTTATTTAATGAAATTTTCAGTGTGTACAGTGTTTGCTCCGTTCTTTGACTGCTTGCTGTGCGCATCTACTACAATTTAGTCCAATATTTTGTTGGATTTGACCAAAGCAGTGGCGCTTACATTTTGTTATTCAATTTTGCACAACTTGCAAAGTGCAATCCAATTTGTTAACAAATACATTTTGAATTATGCAAATTATTGTTTGTTTATATCGCTTTAAATATATATATCTGCTATACATATTATGTATTTAAGTGTGTTTGGTTGCTGTTGTTTTTATATTTGATAAAAAGTAAAAGATTATCGCACAATTTACTTGCATCTCTTCAGCAAAATACTCAAAAAAAAACTCCTCAATATTCCAAATCGGGTTTTGGTTATGTGTTTTGTTTTTATTTTTTATCTTTTTTTATATTTGTAATATTTTTTGCAGCTGTTTGCGTGTTTTGTTTTGCAATTTTTCAAATGGTTTTTTCTCTTTCATTTTGTTTAATAAAAAAATATGAATTTTACTGCATGCTACTGCGCATGCCCTATTCTTTTTATTTTTATTCTTTTTGCTTTACTATAATGTAAAAACATCCTCATCTAACAGAAGGCTGAACGCAAAAAATAAAAAATAACTTGGCGTCCCGCTCGTTTTACATTTTTTGCTTTTTGTTTTAATATATATATATATTTGCAAATTGTAATGTTTTTATTTTTAATTCTTTTTTAATAAACATAAAAATTCTGCTTGATCGCATTTCCCCTCTTTTCCACACGTGTTTGTTTCGCGCTTTAGCGCCTTCATGTTTTCTTGTATTTTTCATATATGTTTTTAATATATATATATGTATATTTTTTTTTTTTTTTTTTTACATAAGTTTTGCAATTTTTTTGTAAGTTTTTTCATTTTGTTTTTATATTTGTTTGTTTTAAAATTGTATTTTTCTCAACATATTGATTTTTTGTTGGTTTTCAAAGTAGCAAAAACTTGACTCTCATATTCTTGCGGTTGGTTTTTTTGTTTTTTTTTTCTGCTCTAGATCTCGTTTACTTTTACATTTTTTCGTTTTTATTTATTTTAACATTTTTGCAATTTTTTTGTATTATTTTTTTTTCTTCTTTTTTAAAAGTTGCTTTTTCCTTTGAAATGACAGAAAAATATTACATTTGACTTTCATGTTTGTTTGATGTTGTTGAAAGGTGTGAAATATAATAGTGTACGAAAATTAATTGAAAAATTTTTGTGGTGTTCATGTAACAAGAAACTTGCCGACTGGCCCAACAACAATTTCAATTATTCGCCTGTTTATCTCGCTATTTGCATTTATAATTGTTATTTATTCTGCATTTTGTTTACGCATACAAAATAAACATATTTCAGTTCAAGCAAAAAAATTATATATATATACATATATATATATATAAATATCTATATATATAAATATAGATAACGTGTATAAAATGTTTCTAAATTTACAAATTTTTCGTATGTTTGGTTTTTTTTATCCCTTTTCATTTTAGTTTGAAGATCCAAAAGAATGAAAAAAAAAATATATATATATATATACATATATATAAAAAAAAATATTTTATGCGCCTGTTTCATTTGATTTTTTTGTTGTAAGCTGGTAGCTAATTTCCTCTGCGCTGAGGTCTTGCGTAAATGCGTTCGAAATTAAATGATTGAAATTGTTTATATATCGTTGCCCTATCGGTAAAGAATAAATAGTCGGCTCTTTGAGTTATTCCTCTCTTCTTCTTTAAACCTCAAGTTTGTTGTTCATCCTGTTCTTGTTGTTGTTGTGTATTCGCTGCGTTTTTTCTTTGCTTGAGCATCAATATGCGAATTCTTGTTTTTTTTTTTTTTTGTTAAATTGAAAGTGAATGAGTGAAAAAACTGTAAGAATAGAGCACACAATTAAAATCGGATGATAAAATATGTAGCATAAATATACATACATTTTTGGGTGTCGAGTGATTTGTAAAAAATTTTAATCCGCTTTTGTTGTTCGAGCTTAGTTGGCGGGCTCGGTGACGCGATGCACCTGGAGCACAGCGACTGCTTCCTCCACCTTGGCCTTGAGTGCCTCCTGATCCTCCAGCATGTGCAGAAGCTCAGAGTTCTCAATCTCCAGCAACATACCAGTTATCTTGCCAGCCAGTGTAGCATGCATTCGCTCAATCATCGGATACAGACGCTCTCCCAGGATCTGTTTCTGCTCCTGCGGCTTGGCATTGGCCAGTAATGAGGCAATAAGCTTCTCTTGGTCTGTTTGAAGGGAAAATGGGGTTGCGAGATTACAAACGTTATTCGATTCCCAATGGATTCGATTACTTACTCTTGCCCTGCAACTGCGGTGGCATCGGCTGCGCCTGCTGCATCTGTTGTACTGGCGGATTGCGCATGTTGGAGGTGTACTTATAGTTGGGAGCACGCTGCTGAGCACCGCCAGCAATTTGAGCGCCAGCAATCTGCATGTTGGGAGCGGCCACCGACTGCTGGCCAGTGATGGCGCGTGCACCGGAGCTGCGCATATTGTTGGCTGCAGCGGCGGCGGCTGCGGCAGCATGTGTGCCCTGCACAGGCTGGGGCTGTGCGCCACGCGCACCGGCTCCCGACTGGCGGAACTGTGTGGGCACAGCGCCGGTTGCGCCCTGGAATCCACCAGCAGCGATGGAGGCAGCGGCCGCCGCATTAGCGGCCTGCACGCTCTGCACCGTGGAGGCAGGGCGCATCTGTTGTGCCCAGCGCGGCGTGTTGCGCATCTGGGTGGTCATCTGGGGACCAAAGAAGCGCTGGCTCGGCGCCATTGTAGGCACGAAGAAACCGCTGGCGGTGTTTGGCTGGAATAGCTGTCCCAGCTGCTGCATACGCATGCCGGTCATGTGACGCATATATTGCGAGGCCAGATGCGCCTTGCGCTCCTCCTTGCGCTGTGCCAGCGCCACGTAGAGGGGCTTGCTGCCGACCACACGGCCGTTCAGCTCAGTCACGGCGCAAGTGGCCTCGTTGGGCGAGATGAAGCAAACGAAGCCGAAGCCCTTGGAGCGTCCCTCCTCGTCGGTCATGACCTTGGCCGATGTAATGGTGCCATACAATGAGAACTCCTTGCGCAGGCGCTCATCATCAATGGAATCGTCCAGATTCTTCACGTACAAATTGACACCGAAAACGGACTCGTGACGCTTCTTCTTGAGCTCCTCGAATTTGCGCTTCAGCTCCTGCTGGCGCTCAGCCTTCTTTTGGGCACGGGCCACATACAGGGACTTGCCCTCGCCCATATCTTTGCCATTGAGCGCCTGCACGGCAGCCTCAGCAGCCTCTGTAGTCTCATATGCCACGAAGCCGAAGCCTTTGCTCTTGCCATCTTCCTTGGACATGACCTGATTAGCAATAAAAATATGAGTTATATTTATATAAAGTATAAATAATGTACAGTATTCATTAACTTACTTTGTAGCTGGTAATCTTGCCGTATGGCTCAAAGAATTCCTTCAGCTTATCATCGTCAAACTCCTCGGTGAAGTTCTTTATGTAAACATTTGTGAAGAGTTTGGCCTTCTCGCCGAGCTCCTTCTCGCGCTCCTTGCGCGGAATGAATTTGCCGACGTAGACCTTCTTGCCGTTGAGCAACATGCCGTTCACCTTATCGATGGACGTATTGGCGGCCTCCTCTGTTTCAAAATGTACAAAGCCGTAGCCCTTCGAGTTGCCTTTTTCATCAGTGGCGACTTTGCAGCTCAAAATGTTACCAAACGCGGAGAAAGTGTCATAAATGGCCTTGTTATCAATGGCCTTATCCAGGTTCTTGATAAACACGTTACCAACGCCGGAGCGGCGCAGTGACGGATCGCGCTGCGACCACATAATGCGTATGGGCTTATTGCGAATCAAATCAAAATTCATTGTATCCAGAGCGCGCTCAGCTATAAATAGAGAAAAACTTTTTAAAGCACTTCTCAATTGACAGTTCAAGTTAAAGAAAATAATAAAAACTGTTTTCTACGTGGATACCCTTGCAGACATAAGAAAGATGTGCTTGCTTTTTGACGATTTTTCCTATATATAGCCACATTACATAGCAATTCGATGTTGGTGATATTATGTATCTATATAATGATCAGAGGGATGTTGCCATGTTGCCATGTTTGGTTCATATATCTTAGAAAATAAACAATTTTTTCATACAAAAACTTATTTTTCGATCGATTGTTCCTATGGTAGCAATACGATTTAATGTGTGATATTAATAATTTTTGCAGATCTGTTTCAAACACATTGACACTTTTAATTGTAAAGTTTGGCTCGAATATCTTAGAAAAAAGTTTTTCATACATAGAAACAGGCTGTTTATTTTGATCAAGAATATATGCATATAATTCAGAAGATCAGAAACATCTCCTTCTATATGTTATACATATCATGTCAAAATCATAATACCCTCTGCACGAGTCCGTAATTGTCAATTACTTTTCAGCTTAAATGTTGCGCCATGCAAACATTGCAGCGTTGCTAACGTCAAATTTGTTGTTTTGTTTTGATTTCACCAGATTATCGATTTCAGCGAATGAGAATTAAAATTAAATCGATATATATTTGCCCTAATAACTAGTAAGATTTAATGTTCAAATTTTTAAACGTAAATATTTTTTTTGTTTAAAAAAAGATGGTTTTTTTTTTATAACATTTCTTCTTCTGCGCGATGCTATTTAGCGCATGGTAAGCTAAGATTGCATTCGCATTTCTTTGGCAGCTTTGAATCTTAGTTGTCTCAAAAATACATTTCTGATCAAGCAGAAGTAGAAGTTGCCTAAAACAGACATATTTATATACTATTACCCAACTGTACCGCTTCTACTTCTGTAAATGACAACTGTAGGCTCATTTACATGGTAAGTCACGTGATTTAATCTAGCAGCTTTGAATCTTAGTCGGCTCAAAATAGAAGACTTTTGACCAACCAATGGGTAGAAGTTGCGTAATACTGGTTAGTAGACCTTTCGAGTTTGGAATATTTATTGAAGATCAACATCCACATCATTGCAATCGATAACAGGTACTTGAAAATTATCGAGTATGTTTTAAATACTTGTTAAATGTCTAAATACTAATATTGCATATCCAGTATTACACTGATATTTTTAAATATTATTAGCTAACTGTAAAGCTTCTACTTCTGTAAATGACAACTGTAGGCTCATTTACATGGTAAGTCGCGTGATTTAATCTAGCAGCTTTGAATCTTAGTCGGCTCAAAATAGAAAACTTTTGACCAACCAATGGGTAGAAGCTGCATAATACTGGTTAGTAGACCTTTTGAGTTTGGAATATTTATTGAAGATCAACAAATATATCTTTGCAATCGATAACATAGGTGCTTGATAATTATCGAGTATGTTTTAAATACTTGTTAAATATCTAAATACTAATATTGCATATCCAGAATTACACTGCTATTTTTAAATATTATTAGCTAACTGTAACGCTTCTACTTCTGTAAATGACAACTGTAGGCTCATTTACATGGTAAGTCGCGTGATTTAATCTAGCAGCTTTGAATCTTAGTCGGCTCAAAATAGAAAACTTTTGACCAACCAATGGGTAGAAGCTGCATAATACTGGTTAGTAGACCTTTTGAGTTTGGAATATTTATTGAAGATCAACAAATATATCTTTGCAATCGATAACATAGGTGCTTGATAATTATCGAGTATGTTTTAAATACTTGTTAAATATCTAAATACTAATATTGCATATCCAGAATTACACTGATATTTTTAAATATTATTAGCTAACTGTAACGCTTCTACTTCTGTAAATGACAACTGTAGGCTCATTTACATGGTAAGTCGCGTGATTTAATCTAGCAGCTTTGAATCTTAGTCGGCTCAAAATGAAAACTTTTGACCAACCAATGGGTAGAAGCTGCATAATACTGGTTAGTAGACCTTTTGAGTTTGGAATATTTATTGAAGATCAACAAATATATCTTTGCAATCGATAACATAGGTGCTTGATAATTATCGAGTATGTTTTAAATACTTGTTAAATATCTAAATACTAATATTGCATATCTTGTACTACTACACTGGCATTTTTAATTATTATTAGCTAACTGTAACGCTTCTACTTCTGTAAGTGACAACTGTAGGCTCATTTACATGGTAAGTCGCGTGATTTAATCTAGCAGCTTTGAATCTTAGTCGGCTCAAAATAGAAAACTTTTGACCAACCAATGGGTAGAAGTTGCGTAAAACTGGTTAGTACACCTTTCGAGTTTGGCATAATTGAAGATCAACATCCATATCTTTGCAATCGATAACAGGTACTTGAAAATTATCGAGTATGTTTAAAATACTTGTTAAATATCTAAATACTGATATTGCAAATCCTGTACTACTACACTGGTATTTTTAAATATTATTAGCTAACTGTAACGCTCCTACTTCTGTGAATGACGACTTTAGGCTCATTTACATGGTAAGTCGGGTGATTTAATCTAGCAGCTTTGAATCTTAGTCGGCTAAAAATATAAGACTTTTGACCAACCAATGGGTAGAAGTTGTCAAACTTTAAATTAATTCTGTGAATGAGAATTGGTGCCTTATTCACACGGTAAGTCGCGTCAATTGCTTGATTTGGCAACTTTGAATCTTAGTCAGCTCAAAATGTTTACAATAATTTGACCAACCAATGGATGGAAGTTGCTCGCTAGGCCCTAAC
Source organism: Drosophila colorata (assembly GCA_035041545.1). Classification (NCBI taxonomy): domain Eukaryota; kingdom Metazoa; phylum Arthropoda; class Insecta; order Diptera; family Drosophilidae; genus Drosophila; species Drosophila colorata. Next base: position 2,509,858 of record JAWNLD010000233.1, read on the forward strand.
CACAACAAGATAAACAATAAAAAAAAACTCGTAAAAATTATAACAGACCCGCAGCAGTTCACTAAACTTTGCGGTATGTGAAGAATGACGTTACGATGACTACGCTTTCACACAGCAGACACCAGGGACGGGGTGGGGGCGCGCTTGCCTTAATTCAATAAAAGCCAAAATGTAAACGACCTTTTAGCAGCGAGCGCAACAACAAAAGCTGAGAGAGACGCATTTTTTTTTAGTTGTTGCGGTGAAAGTTTAAGTTTGTTTTCGTTTGTTGAAAAAAGAGAAACATGGTTTAAAGTCTTTGGACTTTGGCAAGCCAAGAATTTACACGTGCTAATGAATGAACGATGGATGGCCTTGCATTTTACATAAAAAGTGAAAGCAAAACAACAAAAAGTGGTTTTTCTCTTTTGCGATGAGAAATGTTGCCACGGCGACACTCAAAAATCAATTTTTAAACGTGCAAAAATTTGCTAATCAAATATAACCTATAAATAAATAGATAAAAAAAAAGAAGCAAGTTTCTCAATATATAAACAATAAACACATGTTTATGACGCACACACACACATACACACACACGCAAACAAGCTATGTACATGCTGTGAGCGCCACTTGGAAACAATGCTTGCAGGCAAAACGAAACTGACGCCACTACGAGGGAGGGAGGCGATAAGCAATTGTTGAAGCGAAATATTATAGCATCGGAATCGGAATTGCAATTCGCATAGAAACTTCCAGTTTTGTGATGACTACAGCAACAGCCAGCTGTTTCTTATCCTCTCCTCTTTGTTCTCTCTTTCACTTTTAGACACAAAAACTGGAATTTCACACACACTGAAGCAAGCGAGCGTTCTAAGTGTGCCTGTGTTGGGCATAAAAAAATTGCACACGTGTTTTCGTTACTTGTGTCACTGTGTTGCCAATGTTTGCACGTACATATGTATGCATTTCAAGTACATTTTACAATGTTTTTTAAAGCATTACTCACCATCGGCTGGCTGCTGGAAATTGACGTAGGCATAGCCCAATGAACGACGGGTAACAACGTCGCGGCAGACACGAATAGACAGAACTGGGCCAGCAGTGGAGAATTTCTCAAAGAGTCCCGCTTCATTGATATCCTGGTGTAAATCACCCACGTATAAAGAAGCCATTTTTGGTGATTAGGTCCTCCTGCGATAAATAAACATATTTCAAGTTGTAGATGAGTTATTGCATTTTATAGATATACGAAGCTTATACTTCTCTCCCCCTCTCTGATAAGAAACCAAAAAAAATAAGCAAAACCAATTGACCAAAAAAAAAAAAAAGCGGCGTGGTTTTTGCTTTTAGCTCTGCTGCTGCATGTGTGTATGTGCTCGCTCTGTGGCAATACTGACGCATGTGACAGTTAAACGGGCGGTCGATTGGTCGACATGGCAACACTGCGCGGCGGCATGGGCATGTGCTTTGTTTTTGCTGTTCTTCCTTCTTTCACACACCAATACGAACAGCCAGAACGCATGTTGGAAAATTTCCACATGCGCACAGACACACACAAGCAAAGGTTTGGCCCGCACCCGAATCTTTAATTTACTCTAATTCGAATACTAAATCTTAAGTAACATTAGTGTACACAATGCAAATATCAAATCATGGAGTGGGCTGGGTCTTTGTTCGTTTTCTTTAGCAATTTACTGCGCTCTTTTATGGACGACAGCTTACGTCGCCATCTTGCGTGGCACACGACGAATCACATTTCACAAGAAAAATTCGATTTTGCTTTGTCGCGTGTCTTCGCAGTTGCGATCGTACTTACGTTTTCAACACTTGCTCGAATTTTTTGCTACTTTTTACAATTTTTTTTTTGTTACTTTTTATATTTTTAATTTTTTTTATTTTTTTAAGATTTTTTTTCTTCACAAAAAATATGTGATAAGTCGTGTGCTAAGCGAAACCACGACCGCTCACTTAAACGGACTCTACTCGACTCGCCGAATATTGCTCTCGCCTAACCTAACGAGCGAAGCAAATAACTCGCTACATTTCGCTCTCGCCAAACGAATCTGAAAGAGTAACTCGATGCGTTTTAGTTCTTTCCTAACACTGCTTTAGAATTACCCAACACTATTTTTACGATATTTATGCAAATCTTGGATATGTTCCCGCAATGTACATTTTTTAAAAATAGGAAAACATCTCGATTTTAATTTATATGGTTTATGCATTAGCAACTCCAAACACACATTTATTAATGTCTTAGCAAGTCTTTCGCTCTTTATAGGATGTATTAAAAAATGTAACATTGGCAAAATAAATAGTTTGTTCGACTGTCATTTGTCAATTCAGAGTAACCATTTTTTATTTAGATTTAATTATATATGTTTAATTTCTGGTATATTTTTCATTATCAAACTTACCGATGTCGGCGGTGTGGCAAGACTTTTGTAGCGGGACGTGTTGTATGAGAATTAATCACAATTACACTGGACTGTTCCCTGCTGTGGTTCAAATGCACTCGAAAAGTAAACGAATTTTTTTATTTTTTTTATTTTTTACGAAATAAACAACACTCAAGCAAACCAAACGAATGACTGCATCGAACCAATTGTTTAATATTAAAAAAAATTTTTTTTTTTGCGGCTAATAAACCTATTTTTTAATTTCTTAGTGTGTCTCCTAATGAGGTGGCAGGCAGACTGGCAACGAGCTACACGAAAATGTCAACATTTTTTTAATGCCTGCATCGCCTACTTGGAGCTATCGAACTTTTCGGAAAAGGCAATTTGCACGCCCGACATTTGTTAAATGTACGTCTGACTCAGCTGGGAACGTATTAGTTTTTTTTCTCAATGGAAATCGATACAGCCTTTGTTTCAATTTCATTATGAACAAAACACAAATAAAATAAAATATGCACTTATGTAAAAACATTTATTTAAGGGTTTATTTTACACATATAGTTTAATTCTTAAAGGTTTTTTTTCACTTTTGCATGAGATTTTGTTTGCGTTCAACTCGTTTTTGATTTCGTGTGGATTTTCATAATACTAATATTTAATTGTATTTATTCCTTATTGAATTATGTCTAATCTATGGGTAAATTTAATTAGCCCTAATTTGTTTTTTCATTATATTTTTCCATAGGTTTGTTTATGTGTAGTATACCTCAAATATATATTTTTTGTATGCATAACATGATTTGTAATTTTAATGTTTAATTTTGTTGTTTTAGTTCAAGTACAGTACATATATTTTTCGAAAATATATATAGTTATATGTATGTATGTAGTAATAGCTATAAAATAGTTGGAACTGAAACTTAACTCTATACAGCAAACTTCTATCAAATCTGGCGATTAAATGTATTTTAATTTTATACTTTAATACGTTTCCCCATTTTCAGCAGTAAATTTAAGCAATAGCTTCAGTTTAATGTTGTAATACTTTTAAGTGCCAAATCGATCAACAAAGAAAATGTTGTTTCAGTTATGTTTTTACCTATTTCAACAATAAACTGCCATTGCACAATTAAAACCTGTATTCAGTTGCATTTTTTTTGTTGCATATATATATATATAAATGTATTGTTTTTTAAATGCCAAAAACATTTGCTATTTTGGCAGTGGCTTTTCAAAGATTAACAAAACAATAATTGGGCCTAAAAACCTGGCAGCTAACTTTCGGCTTAAACCATAAATGAAAAAATACCATTAAGAGAAATAATAAGTAAACAGTAAACGCATCAAGTGCCAAATGTTCAGTTTCCGCTCGTCGCTCCACTCGTGGTGGCAGCTGCAGCATCGCCACCCCACTCTACCAAATACTGCACCTGCCCGCTGCCCGTGCGCCGTTTGGCGCGTATGGCAAACGATTCGCCGGCATCGATGCGATTCATGGCGCCGCCAAAGTATCTGTTCACCGACTGCTTCAAGTCCAGCATGGAGTGGCCATTGGCGGCTGCACCGCCTCCACTGCTGTTGCTGCTGCTGCCATTGGTAGCCGTTGAGCTTGTGGAATTGCGCCGACTGTTCGGCGGTGTGCCGCCGCGCGACTTCTGGGGTCGCTGGCGCAGCAGACGGCCGTGTGTTGGCCTTTCGGGCGGCAGCAGTGGTGCCGGCGGAGGCGGATGCAAATCTTTGGCATATATGGGAAAGTAGTGGCTGGGTATAGGATTGATTGTTGTGGTGTTGATCACCTAAAGAAAGGAACATAATACATTAAAAGTTGGCCATACCATCTGGTTGCCTCGTACTCACCTCAATGGCTGTGGTCAGGCGACGGGTGCGACGTCTGCGCACCTCCTGATTGGGCCCAATGGTAATATCTTTGGCACTCAGTCTTCGCTTTATGGTGCGCACCATGCGGGGCTGTTGTGCTGCTGCCGTGGCCTTTGCCAGATCGAAGCTGCTCAGCTGCTTAACGCTCTTCAACTTGAAAATGCTGTTGATGATGCCGGCAACTCCGGCGGCGCCAGCGCCGACGCTCCCATTGCGCTGCTGCGCCGATTTCTTGGGCGTGGCCATCAGAAAGGGATTATTGCGACCGAGGAAATTGGCCGGCGGCGGTATAATGAGATCCAGCGAGCTGGTGCCACGGCTGCTGCTTGAGTTCTCATCGGAAGAGAGATCACAGTTGCGGCTGTTGTCGTAACGTTTCGACAAACGGAATGCCTTGCGTTTTCGGCTATTGCTGTTGTTGTTATTGACGGGGGCGACATCAAGCCGAGGTGGAGCGGGCGCCAACAGTTTGCCAGGCTCCCCATCGTTGGCATTATCATCAGCCAGATCGGGCGTGCGTTCCTGCGCGTTGTTTGACTGCAGGAAATGTTGAAACAATTTATTAGTTTTGGGCCTCATATACATATACATATAAAATAACACGCAGCTAAAAATTAAACTTTTTCTCGTTTACTCGAAATGTTTTGTTTTAACACGATTTTTAATATGCTATGAATTATTTTAATAAATCTTTTATGCTCTTTGAATTTATTTTATTTTCTTTACATTTTAACTTGGCTTTATATTTTTCTATTATTTATTCTATATATTTCTGATATTACTTTCTATTTCCTAAATCCTTCTTATAATAATATATTTAATGTATTCAAGCGTGTAAGCACGGAAAATAAATTCTAAAGAAAAATTCTAAAAATTCGCAAGACTTTTTTAATTTTGTTTAATGTATATTTAAGTTGCCTTTTTAGGTCTTAAAATATTTTTCCATTTCGCAAATTTTTTTTAAACGAATTTCTTTTGGCACGTTCCGACCGGGTAAAAAAGAATTATGTGTATATAACAAAACCTACCTGGTTTTCTCCGTTGGCTGGCGCCGGCAGCTGATTATTCTGCTTCTTGGCCTTGTCCATGATTTGCTTGATCGGTATTTCATCTTCGCTGGTATCGACCTCGACCGCCTCCTCCTCGTCATCGTCCGTATGAAACTCGTACACATCCTTGCCCACGTTCTCTTGCGCCGTCTTTGGCTTCACTTTGACCACCTCCGGCGCCTCTTCGGGCATCAGCAGCAACTTGAACTTGCCCACCAGCAGCTCATCGCAAAGTACTTCCTCCGGCTGCAGAAATACGCGTGGCGTCAGTGGAGGACCGCTGTGTCGCAGAGCATAGTAGGCGGGCGCACGCTTGAACTCGCGTCCACAAACAAAACGATCCGAATTGTCCTTGAGCGTTTGCTTGATATGCTCCATTAGCGAAGTCTCCGGCAGCTGGCGCCATTCCTCGCAAATGGGCAGATGATGCCGCTGCTCCAATATAAACGGCCAAATGTCTTTCAACAAATGGTGATACTTCTGGTGCTGATGCTTGCGCAGATTGTACAGCGTTATGTGCAGCACGTCCACCCAATCAATTTGCAATCTACGCGCGAACTCAACCCCATCGTTGCACACAGTGCAGCAGAACACATAGAAGCTGTTGAAAGAGTTTTGGAAATTTTATTTAAGCTACGTTTTCATTGATGTTTACTTCGTTTTGCATAGTGCAGCAGAAAACAAAATAAATTGTTTTTTTTTATGATGTTTACTTCGTTTACATTCGGATGCAAGCATGGGAAAATTTTGTTTTTATCTTGAATACTTATAAAATATTTAAACTTTGTACACCCTTGCAGAAGGTAGTTTAATTAAGAACTGTTTAAGTACTTAAACAAAGCATTCCGATAAATAAAAAATAAAATAAATGAATCTTTTATGCATTTGGTTTGATTTTCTCCTTATTTTACCTTCATAAAACTTGGCATGCAATTGTATTATAATTTGCTAACGAAATGTAAAACGCGTTAAAGAAGACATCTCCGACCCTATCAGGTGTATATATTGTATACATAGATATAGCTTTGTCTGAAGTTTTTTGAAGTTTTCATCTTTCGTCTGTTTGCTGCTGATAGCGAATATGTTGGAGTTGCCCGATTCGGAACACAATACCATATAGCATCCATAGGAACACATTAAGTTATATTTAAGGAATTATGAGCCTCCCTGTAGTCCTAGATAATGAGTACAGTTTAAACAATATCTTTTTGTTATTTAAAAATGAACTGAACCGAACCTTTTTATCTTTAAAAATAGCTTGGCTTTGTTTTTATATCTACGACAAATTTTAACCCCAAAAAGTAAATTGCTTTAGGTAAAAGGCTACATTAAAAGGAATTCGCTAAAAGATATTCTACTCGTTAATTAAAAAAAAAAATTAAATATTTTTACAATTTTTAATATTAAATAGAAAACCAACTTTACGACTGAAACCTCATAGCAAGACATTCGATTCAACCGTGCATCGAACTACTGCCATTTTTTTTGTGTTTGCCCCCATGATTCTTATGACAAATTACACAAAATCAACTCTGGATGGATCAGCAATTCGAATAAAGTTAAAACTTGTACAATAGATCAGTGCCTTGGGCAGAGAATAAGATCAAATTGGTATTTAGACCGGTCAATATTTTCTTCGACAATTTTAAAACAATACTTGCTTACAGTATTACAACCTTAAAACAGTCGAAAACGATCTTAATTAGTATTGTTATTTGGAAGAATATAGATTTTAGTAATTTGTGGGTCTGGCAGAAATTTTTCGACTCGATCATCCGTAAACTGTCTGTCAAATTTGTTGACTCTAGCTCTAAAATTGTGGGGGATATGAATATTCGCAGATTACCCGCCACAACATATATAGATGTAAACACATCTGACGCGGGTATACGCGAATATATATTCCAAATGTCGGACTGCAAGACGGACATTGCAGAAACCCAATATACACTTTTGTATATTGGCTTAAGGTTCGTTTGAGACAATTGCCTTGGCACACTTACATGTCACCGCGCAGCAGCTTGCGCTTGAAGTTCTGCATGCACTGAGTGTGGAACCAGTTCCTGCATTTGCAGCACTGCAGCATGTTGTGATCGAATTTGCCCGGCTTGCCGCAATAGCAATAAATTTGCTCCTCGTTCACGCGATGCTTTTCATCCCAGCTGAGCTTGTCCGCCTGTGCAAAAATGGATAATAAATTATAATTATAATTTACATGTATAATATGCATTCGTTGCAATTGTTTAGCTCACATGATATGGCAGCTGTCGGCAAATGCCTGTTGGTTTGTTGGCCTCCAGTGCTGGCTGCACTTTCATGGGTTTGGCGCAGCGCTTGCAGCACCAGATGCCGCTGGCGATTTCGGTGGTGCAACCGCGATGATAGCCACGGCCGCAACGCTCGCATATCTCGACAATGTCCTCGTGCTGGGCCCGCTTGCAGGCCACGCACATGGGTCCGCTCTGGCTGGCGGCCCGGCTCGGCTCGTTGCCCAGCTTGCGCAGCTTCTCCAGCTCGCACCATTGCTCCGACTGGTCGTCGAAGCGCACCAGATACTGATGCTCCGACTGGGCGATTATGGTGCCCAAATAGAAGCGGCCATCGTTGCACTTGATGAATACATCCTCCTGCAGGGCATAGGTAATCGGCGCCGGACTGGGCGCCGCCGGCGGTGGTGTGGGCGGTGTGGGTGGAGTTGGCGGTGCTGCTGCGGCAGCAGCCACTGAAACCTCTGTTGCCTGCTCAATGCTTTGCGTGACCGTGTTGAAGCTCTGCTTCAGCTGTGTCGTTGGCGAGAGCACGCAGCAGACGTCGGGCGACTTTGGCGGCGAACTCAACGTTTCGGGCGTTGTGGGCGGCGTGTGCGGTGTCGTTGTCGTGGAGTCCGGCTCATCGATGACCAGGACAGCGGCAGTGCGACCATTCGAGCAGCTGCTGCTGCTGTTGCTGCCACTGCTAGTGCTGCTGCAGCTGCTGTCCGCTGTGCTGCTGTCGATGAGCGGCAGCAGCGCCTTGTGCTGGATAGCGGGTATAATGGGCGAGGGCTGGCAGAGATTGGGCTCCGTATAGTGATTGTTAATGCAGATGTTGATGCGATCGAGCACCACGGTCGATGAGGGTGCAGCAACATTGTTGTTGTTGTTGTTGCTGCTGCTGTTGTTGTTGCTGCTCACTGGCACCAGCGGCGGCGGCTGCAGCTTGGGCTGCATTAAGTAGGCATTAACCGGCGCATACAGCTCCGTGGCGGGCGTGACGGCTGTCGTCGATGTGGGCGTGGCATACAGCTGATTCAGCTGCTCAGCTGTTTTATTCAGACTGTAAACATTGGGCGCAGTACTAATAATGCGTATGTTATTAATGTTGTTGGACTTAAAGGGGCTCGGTTGTTGTTGCTGCGTATAGTTGTTGGTTATTTGTATGCTGCTGGGATGCGTTGCCGCTGCTGCAGCTGCCGCAGCCGTTGTTGTTGTGTTTGCATAATAACGCTTGGCGCCAGCGAGGGCCGAGTTTGGCGGCGGCGGCGGTGGCAGTATTTGATAGGTCAGCCATTGTTGTGGATTTGCCGCCGGGGCTGCCGTCGGCTGTGTTAAATAACTGTATGTGTGTGTTGGTGCGGCGGCGACAGCGCCACTAAATTGGGGCGCCACATTTTGTGGCGTGTTGCTGTGATCGTGTGGTTGCAAGTGAAAATGGTTGTTCATCATTTGGATTACTTTATTGTGCAGTTTCCTTGTGCGCAGTCTTTTCTATATATACGAAAAGAAAAACAAAATAAACAATGGTTAATTTTCGATGTAAACGTTTTCGACTGTCTGGCAACAACAAACTGGCGCCTTTTTCAAGCAATTTGTTGCTGCGCACACACACACATACACGCATACAGAAAAGAGAGCACCGAGTACCGTTTGTGGGCCCTTTTGTATTCTACTTCTTACCTACATATTTTTTTCTCACGCAGTCGTGCACAACGAACCGCAATTTGAAACGTGCCTTTACCTACCTTTTATTGTGTTTCAACACATGTATTAAATTAGTATAGCATTAAATTACATTCGTTTATTAGATTTAAGTAATTTTGTGCATAGTTTGGCATTATTTTAAGCAAAATACACTAAAACCATCACTTGATTCGGCAATTAAAAGTGTCAGCCATTTTTCAGCGCATATGCACACAGTGTTAGCGAATGACCTGTGTTAACCAAACAGTGTTGGACAGCGCACTTGCATAAAGACCCTTTATATATTTTTCATTTAAGCGAATTCATAATAAATCCAGCACTTAACATACATAACCCAGTTTAATGAAGACAACAAATTTTAAAATACATTTTTTCCTGCCAAACGAGTTTGAAATTCAAATGCAAGTATTTTTGTCTCGCGGTAGAATATACCAGCGAGTACTCGATACTTAAAAAACTATATAAATAGCTGCAGCGTTGTCTCCGATAGGTTTTCGCCAGTCAGCATCGAGACCGATAGCGATAATCAGTGCGGAGGAAGAAGAAAAGTATTTTTTATTCGTGAAATTCAACAATTACGCTGTGCATTAAATCGTTGAAATCTGCGTATAAGCTATAAAGTTGCGCAAAGTGATTGTCAAAAACTACAAGAACAAAGTGTACAACAATTGAATAACATTTGTTTTGTGAACCCAAAACATTTATTAATCAAGAAAACAGCTGCAAAGTGTTGCGGTAGGTAACTCACACACACACACACACACAATAAATATATATATATATATGTAAATATATGGTGACTGGATGTGGACTGTGCCCATAGTGAAAATTCATATTAATTTGTACAAGTTTTCTCTCCTTGAAATTTTTACGCAGTTTTCAACGTCGCTTTATATGTCCAAAACGCGTGCAAGCCTTAAAGCCGTGCAACTCAAGCACGAATCGACAGAGGAAGAGGAGGACGACGAGGAGCAGCAGCAGCAGCAACAGCGACCACGTCGCAATATGCATACGGTTGGTGAAACTGGGAGCGGGGTGCCAGCCTTTTTGGCCAAACTCTGGCGCCTCGTTGAGGATCCCGATACGAATGGTTTAATTTGCTGGAGCAAGGTAGGCCGCCATATTGTTTATTTACATCTTATTTTGTGTGTTTCTTTTGGCATGGCAACAACAACAACAACACGCAGGTGTTTCACATATACTTTGATACGACTTTCACTACGTCATCGTTGTCTGCACATTCGTTGTTGTTGTCATTGTGTTCGGTCGCACGTATGCAATGTGAGGACTGCTCTCTCTCTCTCTCTCGCTCTTATGTTGTTGCTGGTGCTATTGTCGATTTGCATGGGCCGTGGACCGTTGGCCGTGGGTGCGTACGTGCGTGCCCTCCATGAAATGCATCTCTGAAAAATTTTCCATTCGTCTGTCCCCGTCCGTCCCTCCGTCTGTCTGTCTGTCACTCTTCAATTCAATTTTGTTTTCCTGCCCTGTGTGTTGCCCATTCTGTTTTGGGTTTGCTTTCGCCAAGTGTGTTTGTCTAGATAAGCTAACTTTTATTTTTTGCTGCTTGCCACTTCCATGTGTGGCTTTACAATTAGATAATTATTATGCCCCGATATCAAAACACTTATTCCGGCGCTCTTATCACACGGTGCGGTAAAAAGTGAGCTCTAAAGCTCAATTTGTCGGAAATAGAAGTTACAATCTTAAGCTACAATATTTTAATTATACAGTATACTTGTTTACCAATTAGAAACGAGCTGTGATACAATTGTTAAAAATTTTGCAAATATTCACAGCTATCTTAGAAAATTAGTTTAAAGTGGAATACTTAGATAAAAATCTTAAATTTTCCAATGTTGGGGTTGAACTATTCGAAATCGATTGAATAAAATAATGTATTTTTATTATAGAGCTTACATTTTTTACAAAATAGAGAGAGAGGGAGAGAGAGAGAGAGGGGGGGGGGGGGGTGTTAAAGGTAGCTTTATAATGTATGGCTTGATTGCCAATCAATCAGTCCAGTTTTTTATACGTACACTCATGGTTAAAATAATGAGTACATCATCATAACTTTGCTTTCTATTCAAATATTTTTAATTTTATTGGAAATAGTAGTGCAAATTACTATCTATTTTCATTGTGTTGATAACAACAAAATATGCTTTGAAGCATACAAATCAAAGAAAATCGGCTAAAATGAATGAATTAAAAATTGTTGGACAAAATAATAATGAATACTTAACCTTGATTATAGTCGTTTTTAATAAGTTAATTTTTTTAAAAAACATTCATGAATAAACCTTTATTTAAATCGAGATTGTTTTTGATAAATCCACAATTCTATATGTTTAGTAGATTCTTTACAATATTGTAGATATAAGGCATCTAAAGATTTTTCGTATCAGATTTTTTGGACAAAATCATAACTGGCCAGCATTTCTGAAAAATTGTTTCTAATTCTTAGCTTCATCTGATTCTAAAGCATTTCCAAAGAATTAAAGTCGGAAAGCTGACTTGAAGGACAAATTATTGTCCCGAAACTATTCCTTTACGAAGGTTACGATGTATTAATAGGACTGTTAGTCTGCTGAATATTCAATTTGAGTCAGTAACGTGTTTTCTCAAGGTGCTTGTACCTATTATTTTGACCATGAGCTTATAAATATATATAGTATAGTTTCCTTAAGGATTTTAGTTATAATAAAAGAAGTTTATTTATATTGTAATAGTTATAGAATATAAATAAACTTAATATATATAAATATATATGTATAAGTGTATACATATATATAAAAATAGCTTATATTTTGTTCAGCTAGGACTTTAAAATAATCATTGTTTTTTGTTTGTTTTGTTTTTACATTTAACGAATTTTTTTTAAAATATATTGTTCTGTTCTTTTAGGATGGCCGTAGTTTTATCATACAAAATCAAGCGCAATTCGCGCGCGAGCTTTTGCCATTGAACTACAAGCACAACAACATGGCCAGTTTTATACGACAGTTGAATATGTGTAAGTAAAAAACAATAATAAAATAAAAATTTATATTAACCTGCTGTGTGTTTCAGATGGCTTTCATAAGATCACCTCCATAGAAAATGGCGGCTTGCGATTCGATCGCGATGAGATTGAATTTTCGCATCCGTGCTTCAAGCGCAATTATCCATATCTCTTGGATCACATCAAGCGCAAGATATCTAATACGAAGACCGTGGACGAGAAGAGCGTGCTGAAGCAGGAGACCGTCTCGAAGGTGCTCAGCGACGTGAAGGCGATGCGCGGCCGCCAGGACAACTTGGATTCGCGCTTCTCGGTGATGAAGCAGGAGAACGAGGCTCTGTGGCGCGAGATCGCCTCGCTGCGCCAGAAGCACGCCAAGCAGCAGCAGATTGTCAACAAGCTGATCCAATTTCTAATCTCAATCGTGCAGCCATCGCGCAACATGTCCGGCGTCAAGCGCCATATGCAGCTGATGATCAACGATACGCCGGAAAATGCCCGCAAGCGCAACGCCAGCGAATCGGAAAGCGAGGGCGGCCCAGTCATACATGAACTAAGCGAGGAGCTGCTCGACGAGGTGATGAACCCGCACAGTCCGTACGGCAAGCAGTACGACGTGGAGAGCATCTCGCCGCTGGCCGTGGAACGACCGCGCTCCAACATGAGCATCACCAGTTCGCAAAACTATGATTACTCGAATCAGAGCGCCGAGGATTTCATTGCTGCTCAGCTTTTGCACAGCGCAGGTGAAGCGGCTGCCACTAATCTGGCCCGCTCGCCGGGCGGCGGCCAGCAGGTGCTCTACACGGTCACCGAGGCGCCCGATTCGCATGTCCAGCAGGAGCAGCACTTGCAGCCCAGTCCGACCAGTCTACACAATAGCGACGAGCAGCTGAACGTGCTCACCACGCCCATGGTGCGCGAGCAGGAGGCGCGCAATCGTCAGCTGCTCAAGGAGAAGAACAAGCAGCGCCGCAATGCGGACATTATCGGACAGGTGGACCTGGACATGTCGCCGAAAGTGTCGCGTACACGCTCACAAACCAAGGAGCAGCCGCAGGTGTCGGTGATGCCGCAGCCGGTGCTGGTAAAGACGGAGCCGGAGCTAAGCAACGTGACGGGCGGCAGCATGCCCATCATTCTAGACCAGCCGGAGTCCAGTGATGCGGACTTGTACAATGTCAACTTTATAAGCAACGATATGCCAACGAATATCTTTGAAGTGAGCTGCAATTTAAATACACATAATTCTCTGCATAAAAACAAAGTTCTTGTCAGATTTCAGTTCAGAATTAATTTTCACATTTTATTCGAATAATGATCAAAGTATAAAACGAAGCTAAAATTTATAATTTATGAGGAGTAAAAAAAAAAATGCATAGATCATAAAAAAATGCATAAAAAGAATTCAAAGAATATTTAAAATTGTATAACAAAACAATTCGTGTAAAAAAAGGTTACGTTTAAAGGCTTCTTATTTAATAACCTTCTAAAAAGAGAATTACCTGTATATATATTCAAATATTAACTGTGATTAAGTTAAACTTTTGTGCTTTGCAGGATGATTCGTTGATGTCCAGCGCTGGCGTGGATGAACAAGCTGCTAAGCTGGATCAGCAACAGCAGTTTGGACGCTCCACTGTGACGAGCGGCAAGTTTGCAAATGTGCCGATCAACTTTGACTTGTCCACTAACAACAATGAAAACGCTTTGGTAACCGATGCGAATTTGGCCTCCACTTCAAAAGCAGCTGCTGCTGTCAAGGATATCAACGAGGAACAACAGCAGCAACAACAGAAACAGCAGCAGCAACAACAGCAGCTGCAACAACAACAAGCAATGGCCGTAGCCAAGTACACAGGCGACAATGGAATCGAGGCACAGTTGAGTGTTGTCCCAGTGACGAAGTCCAAACTTAGTTGCGAATCGATAGCTAATACTAATAATCCAACTGGTTGTTGTTGTTGCAGTGACGAGGTCACCGGACATTTGGATAATATGCAAGACGAGCTAGACACACTGAAGGATCTGCTGCGTGGCGAAGGGGTTTCGATTGATCAGAACATGCTAATGGGCGTAAGTATCAATCAAATAAAAGTAGCTATAGTTACTAACAAATACTCGGTTGGGCTGTCCGTGTGTCCGCTTTGTTTTGCGAATCAGTTCATAACATATTTCCACGTATATTCTATTCTATGTGCACGTTCAGGCTGCACCGAAGGTCGTTGCTGCCAGGATGCCCGTTTTGCAGCTGACCGACGAGGAGCTCCTACTGAAAGTCAGCGCGGTGCGTCATTATTTGTGATATGCCAGTGCTCTCAATTAATAACAAAATGCTAGCAATCGGAAAATTAATAATTAAACTAAAAATTATTTTCAAATTTGTGCTTGCAGCTCTTCAACGATTCGGATGTGTTGGACAACTATGGCCTATCCTTTCTGAATGACAGCATGGGCGGCGATAAGAAAGGTGTGTAGCAAATCAACTCCCTATAAAGTTTCCCTTTATTAACATTTCCGTTTTTTACAATTCATAAGCGAGCAGCGGTTCTGAGCTAATGGCCTATCAGCCCAATATGTATGATCTCTCGGACATTTTGGACACTGACGATAACAACAAAGCTGGCCAGGATGCAACCAATGGGCGTCAATTGCAGACCCAAAGCTCTGTGCTAAACACGCCGCGCCATGATTCGTAGATAAACGTAGATTACAATTAGTTAGTTATAGAAGCAGCTCAGACACAAGACGAAGGGCGAACAAAAGTGTTAACAATATTTTTTTACATACGCATTACAAATACCATTACTTATATATGTTTTTAGTTTATAGTTTAGAGACAGTCGTTTAATATTTGTTTCATTTAACACCCAACGTAGTTTTGAGCGTGGTTTTCTTTTGTAAAAACAATCTAACACAACTATTTATTAATCCTATTGCTGTATGCCTTACGCACTATATATGAAATATATAGAACATATGATTTCCTGTTAAAAGTTTTGATTTTTTTGTATTGGCAAAATTTTAGAAATGAAAGTTGAAAAACGATTTTGCAAAAGACTTTACAGACGCAGTTTATGTAGATTTTATATTGAAGAAGATAAAAACGAAATAATTGTAGTTTTATCGAATTGATACACATATAAATATATTATATTTGGGAATATGCATGTAATATGTAATAGCAGTTATAACGAACATAGATAATACAAAGTATATTCAAATAGATTGCAAACTTAAACGTTTCGACTACAAGATATACTTCATAAATACCTTAAATACAACTACTTATGCGAAAAATAAATTTCGAAACCGTTTGAGCTGCAAACAATAACACAAAGTGTTTTTTTTATGTATCTGTAATACATGCATGGTATATCAAATTTTTTTCTATAATGATGATTCAACATTTTTTCCAATCCCAGAAGTGCCAGTCTGAAATGTTTTTAAATTTTTAATCTTTTGCACATAGAGCGCAACTTTTAATTAACATGAAATTAAAAATTCGTTTATTTATAATGATTTTTGAATTGTGTGTGTGTGTGTATAATTTATTTTATTTTGTTGATACAACTGAATAGATATGGACACATACATCATTGTAATAAAAAAACTATATGCAAAAGTATTTAATTAAAGCTTAGTCTAAATAGCGTCTTAGAAAATGCTACATAATTTGCATATATAATGTAAAAATTATACATTAAATGTGACTTAGAATTGTTCGTATGCGTAAATACCCGAGATAAACAGATCGATTTGAAATAAGAGATTATGCCTCGTCCTTGTACTTGGCATCCTTCAGAATATTGGCGAACTCGAACTTGACCCGTTCGCGCTCCGACCTGGGCATGCAGCGCAGCGTGTCCACTAGCGACAGACAGTACAGCTCGATGGGATCGTTGATGGGCGCCAGCCTGGGCAGAGGAGCAGCCATTGCCTTCCGCTTGGCCGCATTTGCCATGATGTCCTTGACGGGCGCACTGCGTCGCGTAAACGTTGCCTTGTAGATCGGCTCAATGGTCACCTCGCCATTGGAGAGCGCAGAGTTGTTCCTGTAATGTTGTTCGGTTTTGATGTCCTGATTGTGGTATTGTGATTTGATGTCCACATTCTGTTGCGTCTTCATATCCTGATTTGTCAGTTCATCGCCATTGCCCATGACCACCATGGGCATGAGCAGCGGCGAGGAGGCCGGCGAGCTAACCTGCGTATTGTTGTGGCTGTTGTTGCTGCTGCAGTTGCCATTGACAACTGCTGATTGCTGCAAGGTGACATCGGGCTTGGGTTCCAGGACCATTAGCTCGGGCACAATTTCATTATCGCTGTGACCATCCAAATGCGCCGAGCCATCCTCGCTGTTATCATCCAGCTCAATAATATCATAGTTGTCCGTCAGATCGATGCGCAAGTGCTCCGGATCCGGGTACAGAAAACTGTTGCTGTCGTTGTCGCTGCTGCCACCATTATTGTTAGTATTATTGGTCTGCGCTATGTAGGCCTGCGCCTTTCTCACATTGTACGTTTGTGCGGTGTTCTGTAGAAATGATAGATCCTCGGTGAAGCGTCGCTTCCGCACGTTCGGATTTACCTGACCCGTTTCCAGGGCCTTAATCTCCTGCAGATAATTGTAGCGTATGTTCTTCCATTTTGTTTGCAGAAAACGTGCTGTAATAGGAGGGTTGATTAATATAGGTAATAAATGGGTATATGGATAATGTACATCAACATAGGCCGCGAAAATATTATATTATATTATATTATATATATAATATGTAAGTTTTTGGTACCAATTAGGCTTTCATTTAATTTGTGCGTTAGCATTTTTGTACTCGTTCACCAAGTGAAAAGGGTTTGTGCAATGTCCGTATTGTTGTCCGTCCGTTTGTCCGTAAAGTAAATTTTCCCTCTATTGAAGCTCGAGGCTTGAAATTTGGAATATATACCCGCGTCATATAAAGTGTTAAGATTTTTCGGCTACGCCCAATGGGGGCGTGGTAATTCGATAAAATCTATTTATCTCCCTCAGCTTTAAAGCTAGATGCATTACATTTTTCAGACAGATTATTCAAGAGCTCCTCTGAAGATTGTACAACATTTTTTTGGATACGCCTAAGAGGAGGGGTGGGATGGAAAATCCATCAAATCCTCGCAGGTAAGCCGCGAAAACCCATATTTCCCAAAATTTGAGCGCTAGATTCACCAAATTGGTTTTCGGACAGCATCTTCTAAAAAGCAAGCCGAAAAAAAAAATTATAAAAATTAAAATCGATATTTTTGCAAAATAAATAATTATGAAGACGATAATAATTCAACTGTTGTAAGCCGTTATTATACTGTGAACAAGTATTGCGCAGTCGGTTACACCCGACTGCAACTCTCTCACATGTTTGTGTTTGCTTTGGTCATTTTACTTACATGACGCCCCCAGCTCGTTGGCGATGCGATCCCATATGTCCACTCTGACAGGATTGCGGCGATAGTGGGGATGGCTCACATCGTAGATAGCGGGATTGGCGCGCACCAGTTTTATTAGCCGATCGTCTGTGAGTTTTTTGCGAAAAATCGTTAAAATCTGCTTTCTACGTTCTTCGCAGCAGAAGCAACCACAACAACAACAACAGCAGCAGCAACAACAGCAGCAGCAACCCTTAGGCTGTCTTCTCTATTAGGGGAAGACTGTTGTGTGCGCTGTTGTTGTTGGGGGTTGATTCTGCACTTTTCAGTTTGTGTATTGGGCTCAACACAGGAAAAAGGGGCATTCTTACCGAACTCTGGCCCAGTTGTCTCACGTTCTGCGTAATATCGCTGCATTTCTCTTTTTATCATGCCTCGTTTTGATTTCAATTTGCCAGTTCGAGCAGCCAGAATAGATTTGTATTTGTTTACGTTTGAAGCAGCTGCAGCAGCAGTTTGGCTTGTGCTGAATTAAGCTGTTGATAGTAGCGCACGTTCTTTGCATTGATTGTCACTCACACAAGTGCGCAGTAATATCAATGGCTACGTTTATTATTTCATGTAGTAAATTGTAAAAACACCGTTGCGTGCGTTGCGATGTCTTCTGTGTTGCTCTGTTTTTTCAGTTTTGTTTTACGCGCTCTGCGCACGCTCATTGGTGCATGGTGCTGCCAACGTTCTTTACTGCTTCGAAAACTGCCAACGTGTTTCGTTGTGCAGTATTTAAATACTTTTATTATTTTCTAGTATTTTTCGGTTGACTACCTATTTATTTATTTGTTTTGCTTTGCTATCAAAATAACCTTTGTTCTCATTCTTTATTATTCAATTTCGCCGTACAAGCTTCACTTTAATATTATTCTTAACACATATAGTTATACCACTGTGAAGGAGCAGATCCTTGGGATCAAAAAGTGGCAAAATTTTGAAATGCTTCAACATAAAGATTAACAACGTTTTGATTTCCAGCATCGCGTACTTTTGACCTAAAATGGGAGTTTCGGACATGCATAAAAAATAACGCAAATTTGAAATTTATCTTACCAACGCAATTACGTTGACCGGCACTAAAAGGTACATATGCGAACGTGTGCCGATCCTTGCTATTTTCTGGCAGGAACCGATCTGGTTCAAATTTATTCGGTGCATCCCAATATTTGGGATTGCGGTGGATGTCAAAGATGTGGATGACGATTTGAGTGCGGGTGGGCAGGATGAGGCCATTGGCCAATTCCGTTTCTGACAATGTTTGGCGACCCACGACGGGAACGGGCGGGTACATGCGTATCGTCTCCTTGATGAATCGCTCCAAGTACTTCAGATTGGCCAGTTTGTTAATGTCCAATGTGCTTAGATCATCTGTGGACAGTAAAATGGTTAAAGAAGAAAGAATTGTCAATATACCCAAACCCATCCCAACCATCGATGTGCTCCAAAATCTCCTGGTAGCAGAGCTCCTGTTTGTCCGCGTACAAGGACAAGTTCATCAGGGCAAAGATCAAGCTGATTGATGTGGTATCGAAGCCACCAAACATGAGGGTGTCCACCTCCTCGCAGATGCCCTCATGGTTAATCAGGCCGTCCTTTTCGGCGCAAATAAGCGTGTCCAGCATGGCAAAGCGCCGTTTCTTGTTGATGTAACTAGGTCAAGGCGGGAGAATAGATAAGTTATCATAGTTTATTGTTGATTGTTGATTGTTATAAAGAGTAAAGCTCTTAACAACAAAAACAACAACATAATTTTGTATATACAATCTGTGACTGCTGTTTAGTGAAGCGAAGCTCTGTCTCTAACGCTTGAGTGCCAATTCAAGAGTGCTCTACAGTACCCGACTGGGAGCTAACCCGTACCCAAGTCCGAGCCGAACATATGTCTTCCTATTCAACCTCACAATCTGGAAAATGCTTATCTTGTATCTTCGGTACTTGTTGTCCGATCTTTATGAAACTTTGAGAGTTTAAATAAGACCTATAAAAATGCGTTTTATCTAATTTTTGGGTGAACGGTGAAAAAGTGAAATATTCCTGATATGTGTATACTACTCGTGCATTTACACACCAAATTTGGTTTTTTAGTTTCTTTTATAGTTTCTTAGATATGCTCAAAATACCGAAACCAAAAAACCACTATATATATCGGTTTCAGGAAAACGGGGCGGATTTTCAAAGATTTGAAATTATTTTAATAAGCTAAAACTTCAAGTCTCTAGCTCTAAGAGTCTCAATCGGTGCGTTCATAAAGACAGACGGACTGACAGACGAAGATGCCTTCTTACTGTTGCTCTTTATAGCCATTTCAATGGGTTCAGGGTATAACTCCAACGAGTTCAAGCTTTGAACTACGTTGCTGACAACGAGTTTGCTGATGATAGAACCGGCAGGTTCGTATAGTTCACTCACATGTCGTCATCTGGCAATTGATTGCTGCGTCTTTCGTTTAGCTCCTCCTCCAAGATGACGCGCCGCTTGGCAATAATATCGCTGGAGAAGTCGTGCACCTCCTTCAGGAACGGCGCATCCTCGCTGGCCGCCAGCAGATTGTACATCGTGTTGTTGTAGGTCAGCGGATTACTCAAGCGTTTTATGAAGCACTTTTCAATCATTTTCATGCTCTGACGATAACGATCGCCCCTCTCCGTCATATCATCCAGGTTGACGCCCATGGCAGTCTCTGTAGAGAATTTATATTTAAATATTTCTAAAATGCATTTTTGACTTCGATTTGGACTCACCACAAATGCTGTTGAGCGTAAATCTGGGTATAAGCTCGGTTAGTGAGAAGACGCTCTCCGGCTGATCTGCGAATTGCCGTACAAACTTTCGACTTTCCGCTCTTTAGATGGGGAGTTAAAGCTCAGTTCCTGGTAAGATATAAAGGGAAGATATATGGGAACTTACTTAAAAATCTCCTGAAATTGAGCCAATATATTGAAATGGAATGTGGGCGTTATCATCTTGCGTCGCGTGTGCCACTTTTTACCTATACAAAATAAGTGAACAAGAAATTCAAGTTGAAAAACAAGCGGGTTTTGAATTCTTAGCAGGGCTTACCTGTGGAGGTCAGCAGCCCAGTGCGCAGGGCTGGCTGCATAAAGTCATATACCATGCCTTTGGTTATCACATTTGTGTTGCTCAGCATGAATTCGACGATGTCAGCATCGATAACGTTGTATATGGGCGTGGCCATGTTATAAATCAAATAGCTGTTGCCCATTTGTTTGGCCAAATCGCGGGAATACTGGAAAACACCGACTGCAAAAGAGCACAGAGTTAAGTAGAAGACATCGTTTCTCTATATAAACACTATTAGAGAGTGCTCTAGTCGGGAGTGCCCGACTAGAAGATACCCTAAAAAAAAATATACTGACCAAATTTGGTAGCTCTTATCTTATAGTCTCTGAGATATGCTAATGAAACCTACATGGCTTAATAGCAATATATATTAATATTAATGAAATATAAACTGGTTCTGCGTATGATAGAGGAGCATTTTTAGTTGAAAAGTTTAAGTTTCTAGCTTTTTTAGTTTCCGCGACATGTTAAAAAACCAAGTCTTAAAATCGACTGTTATCAATATTAATTAAATGGGACAAGATAACGAAAAGAAATTGATAAACATGTTCTACGTATGATATCGTAGCCCTTTTAGTCGAAAAGTTTAAGTCTGTAGCTCTTGTAGTCTCCGAAATATGCTAAGAAAACCAAGTCTTAAAATCGATTTTTACCGATATTAATTAAATCGGATAAGATAACGAAAGACAATGATAATTAAAAAGTTTAAGTCTCCAGCTGTTGAAGTTTCCGAGTTTGCTGAGTTTCTACAGACGGACAAGGCTAAATCGCGTGATCGTCCTGATCGGTCGGAGGTGCCTCCTTCTGTCTGTTACATACATTAGCACAAAACCAATATACCTCTCCTTACCCATTTTCAATGGGTATTAAAAACAATCTGCTTACCGTCGTCTTTTCCAAACAGATCAAAGCAATTTCCAAAGATTGTGCGGCCCTTGGGTATGGGCGCAATGCTCTCTACGGATCGGCCATCCTTGGTGCGCACTCGGCGTGCAAAGAAGGAGAGAATATAATACTCCTTGTTGATCTTAAATAGCCAGTGGGCGAGAAGGCACACGGCGATGACCACAAGACAGCCCCAGATCATTTGCGTTCGCACTAAAAGAGCGCACTAAACTCGTTCGCTTCTGGTGCGCGACTAGCGAACGACGCGTATTGTTTATAATATTAGACTGGAATTCGGTGAAAGACAAGATTGTAGTATACTCTGTGGTATACGCTGTTGTTGTTGAGCTACTCTGCTCTTATACTGTTAATAATTAAGTCGTATATTTAAAATTTCTGCATGTTGTGCATTAGAAGGCATTTTTATACCCAGTTTCTTTAAAAATGGGTAGCATAATTACAAAAATAGACTGCTACTCTTATACTGTCATTAATTTAGTCTTATACTTAAAAATTTAGCATGCTGTGCATTTTTATGCGCCGCGACCTTTAGCATGATTATAAATATACATACGCTTAACTTGAATCAGTTTGATATTATATATTAAAGTAAGATATATCGGAACATTAGAGTTATAGGAATTTTTTAAAACGAGTAAAACCAGTACAAAACAGCATTAGTATATACATGTGTAACATAGAAAAACACTAATCTTGGTTTAAAAAGCTATGTTTAGAAGTAAGCAAACTCAAATACAAATTCAGGATTTTGGTCAGCCTAAATTCTTTTTTTTTATTGTTTATAAAATTTATTATTAACTGTATATATTTGTATTTTCTTTTTCTTTGGTCTACTATTATACATTATTATTCAATTATTATGCTATTTAAATATTTGTGCTACAAATTTCGTTCGATATTTTTCTCATGTTTTTGTGTTTTATTTGATGATTGACAGTAGCTTTCGGTATTTCATAGCTGCCCGTCTGCGGTCACTCTGATGTACCGCTGCTTAAATAACAATCAGAGTTGTTTAAAAATCTCGCTTGATTTCAACAAATTATGCATCATATTTAATTGTGCACACAAGGGAGTCGATTTTCGGGCGGCTGATTGTCGGTGCCAGCAAGGCGAAAACGTCGTGACGGTGGCCACACATTAAGACCAAAAATCCAGCGGCTTGCGAGCGACGCAATTTGCGCGCGTTTCGCTTAAAAGAAACGGCACGTGCTCGTCTGCAGCAAATTGCAGCGAAATATGAACGAGGGCCGGTATGGTAGATTTGGAGCACTCATTGGCGTTGCGTACGTGAGCAGCACCCACTGCCGCTTTCTGGTAAGAGTCCAAAAGCCACACACACATTTCGACTAACCAATACACACACACGCACACACACACGCTGACTCAATATCTATTTCCATAGATTTATTCAACGAAAAATGCCGAAGTGCTGGCCTATCACGAACTGAAACTGCGACAGATAGTGCACAATGCCGGCTGGCTGGAGTACGATCCCGCAGAGATATGGAAACATATGCAGGAGTGCATTGAGGTGAGTTTTTCGATTATATCATCTCGAACGTAACCCCCATAACCCGATTGTGTGTTTATGTGTGCGTAGACTGCCTATAAAAACCTAGTGATATTGGAAATAAGTCCGCATGACATCATTGCGGTGGGCATTGCCAACCAGCGCGGCACCACCGTGCTCTGGAACAAGCAGACGGGCCAGGCCCTACACAACGCGATTGGCTGGTCCGATTGCCGCAGCACGCCGCTGCTCAAGTCTCTGCTGCACAATGTCAAGCGGAACGTGAACTATGTGCGCTATCGCAGCGGCCTGCCGTTGAGCAGCTGCTTCAGCGCCTTGAAGATCAAGTGGCTGCTGGAGCATGTGCCAGCGGTTGGCAAGGCCATTGAGGAGGAGCAGTGCCTGTTCGGGACGCTGGATTCCTGGCTGATATGGGTGAGTAAACCAATCATACGTAAATCACAATAAGGGCCGTTCTCATATCTTAAGAGAGATTTGATATTCATATCTTAAATTTAGTTTTATCCAGGTTCCGTTTTTGCTGAAGTTCTGCATATAGCCACGCTTTAGCAAACAAAATGAACTGCCAAAGAAAATAGGAAATGGCTCACATAAGTGCATAGTGGATAATCAAGCATTTTATATTCTCTGGCACACATTACCCAGGCAACATCCCAAAGACATATCGCTGTCACACAAATAACTTCGAAGTATACGAAGACAATGCTTTTGTAAACAGGTTTCGCTTCTCCAAAATCACCGCATTGTTTATTTTGGAAAAGATTCGCTTAAACAAAATGTTAAATAGTTAGTATCTCTCTTCTACTACATACATCTAGTTTTAATATTAAAAAATAAGTTGATCTTAGACAAACGTTAGTAAACATTGGACCAAGCTCTTTATAGGTTCTGCGATTCTATGTAAGAGGCAGTGTTTTGATTACAGTAGGCGATTCTTGTCGTAAAGAGAGTATCATTTGCTATAGTAGCCTTATCGAGACAGTTTATAAAAGTAAAAATAGCATAATTTACACTCAAATGTTATTTTGAAAAGTGGCACCAAGATGCCACAAGCCAAGATGGAACGGAAAAGGTTAAAGCCTGATTTTAGTGTAAAGTGTACTAAAGATACAGTAGACTTTATTGGCTAGATGTGAAAATGGCCCCAAATATTTAATCTTTTTTGTCTTGGTAATTGAACTAGGAACAACAACAATGTATAAAGCACCCAAAAGTGAGGAGGTTATCTGTATAGCTATTTTAAGAACTATCTATCATCATCATTTTGAATGTTGAACTTGTTGAGAATTATAATGTATATATATATATAACGTTAAACAACGAAAAAACAGCAAAGCAAGGTCCTGCTCTTGTGTGCTTCATACACTGTTTTTGGCATACAACTACTAGAAAAAGAAATTTATTTTTTATATATTTATATTTTTTGTTTAGAACCTAACTGGAGGCGTCGATGTGGGCGTCCATTCCACGGACGTGACCAACGCGCACTACACATCGCTGATGAATGTCGCCACCCAGCAGTGGGACATCAAGCTGTGCAAATTCTTTAAGCTGCCGATGGGAATACTGCCACGCATTCGCTCCAATTCGGAGATCTTCGGTTATGTGGTGGAAGGTCCGCTGTTGGGCGTGCCCATTGCAGGCGTAATGGGCGAGCAGCCGGCAGCGCTGCTGGGTCAACTGTGCGTCAAGGCGGGCCAGAATGTTTGCACACTGGATGACAGCTGCTTTGTGCTGCTGAACACCGCACAACAGAGAATCGAGTCGGACAATGGGCTGATCACTGGGATCGCGCACAAATTGGGACCCACGGCAGTTACGCATTTTACGCTCGAAGGAGCCATTTCGAATGCCGGCTCCACGGTCAACTGGCTGCGCCAGGGACTGCGCATCAATACCGAAATCAATTCCAACGATAATGTTGTCGAATCGCTGAACACCTTTTTGGGCGAGAGCTCAATGATCTCCTCCTCGTGCTCCTCGAGCATGTTGAATGCAGAGTGCGGACTAGCGGCCAAGCGTTCGGAGATCACATTTGTGCCCGCATTTCATGGCCTGTATGCGCCCTATTGGCGCTACGACGCACGGGGCATTCTACTGGGTCTGACCAGCCAAACGACAGCGGAAAACATTACTCAGGCCGCCTATGAGGCAACTGGTTTCCAGATCTACGAGGTGCTCAAGGCCTTCAAGCGCGATACACCCAACTGGGATCCGTCTTGCATGCAATCCGTGTTGACATTTGGCGGCGAGTACGCGGAGGGCAGCCATCTGGTGCAGTTTATTGCGGATATCATTGGCTGGATGTTGGAACGTCCGCAGACAACATCACCCGCTGCCATGGGTGCCATGATAGCCGCTGGCGTAACCATGCGCGTGGTCTCCTTACCTTATGCAACGCGAATGTACGCGCCGCCCACGGACGTGTTCTCACCCACAACAACTCAAAATCGTAAGTTGGTAATAACGATGTTTGCTTAAAATGTCGATTAAGCAGTTGATCACATTCAAGCTAATTACTATGTTATTATAATCGTTCAGGAAGTGGAAAGTCCATCTTGCTGTTCGTCTGTCTATCCGTATTTTGTTCACATTTTTTTTCACTGCTACTGAAGCAAGAGACAATGAAATTTTGATAGTCGTGTATACCCGCGTCACATAATTTGTTACGATTTTTAGGCTACGCCCAATGGGATAGTGGCAAACCGGTTTAATTTATGTAGCTCCTTCAATTTTAACGTTAGATACATCAAATATTGTCAGACAGATTACTGAAGACCTCCTCTAAATAGGAAGAATTGTTTGGATATGCCCACTGGGGACTTGTCAAATCGATCAGATCACTTTGCAATTGAAAAGAAGTTATTTCCCACAAATCACAAAAATAGTTAGTTTGGAAAATAAAAATAATAATTAAGGCCGTTTTCGACTGTTTTAACCTGTTATTATATTGTGAACGATTATTTCGCAGTCGTTTAAATCCAGCTACAGCGTTCTTACTTGTTTTAGAATTGTTTAGAATTTGCTTACATTAACTGATGAATTCAATTTGCAGGTCGTGAACTGCTTTATCGTCGCTGGGACTATGCGGTAAAGAAGTGTCTGCATTGGAACAATTATGAGACTTATGAAGCGGATGTGGAGCTGTTTGCCCAACGTGAGCGTGATCCCAATTTACCCATACGTCGCTCCATACCGGGCAGTGTGTTTCTGACCACATCCTTTGCGTTGCTGTTGTTGGCCAGTTTTATAAAAAACAATCGCTTAACTTAGGAGCCCGTATTTAGCATGCTTTTAGGCGCACCCAGCAGGATTTTGCGCCCACTATTATGAAATCTAGTCACAAGAAATATGTATGTAGGTTCAAGTGCGCATTCAAAATTTATTGTTTAGTTAAGCAATTAATTAGTATATTTAATTTTACACCTTTCGTTTCTTTAGTATATTATTTTCATTTTGCATAATTTGTAGATCAAAAGTTTTGTGATTGGTATATACAGGCTATATACGTAACTATCTATATTTATATACGTGTGTGTATACGTATATATATATATATATATTATATACTCATTGCGTGAAATTGCTGTAAATTTATAATTTTGCTCAATTTAGTTGATATTCATACTATGTAGGTTTCTATTTATTCGATTGATTTAATTTTTTAACGAATGACAATTGTTAAAGCTGTGGACAAATACAATAAGTAATAAGCAAAAGTAGGATTCGCTTACACTGTTAAAATGAGTATACCACAACCAAAGCATTAAAAGATTGTGAATGAGAAGCGCTTTATCATTATTGTTGGTCGCTCCAGATACTGTTAATCCGGAGAGGGGGACTTCTCGTTTGTCAACGCCATGAATAACTTAAACTGACAAACGGCCACGGGGCATGTGGCACATTGGAGCAGCTGCATTGCGTGACGGAGCGCACGTCACTTCATTGGAGCAGCAGTCACCGAAGAAGCTGGAGTAGCTGCAGCACAAGTGGACACTGTTTGTTTACCCATCTCGGCTGCTGCCTGCTGCTGTTGTTGAAATTCATTTGCCAGTTAATTAGTTGGCAGGAGCCAGGCACAAGCTGGCACCACGCACCTGCACCTGCACCTGCACCTGCACCTGTACCTCCACCTGGATGCATTCAACGCCTGCCATTGAATGCAACTTAAGTTATTGCGCTTATTGTTGACACGCGAATTGTTGCCAAGACAGCCCGGGCGACAGTAGCTGGAGCAGCAGCTGTGCTCATGCATACCGCCCCACGGGCAATGTGCACTTGAACGCACGCTCCAGCACCCAGCACCCTGCACCCAATCCCACCCCAATTGGAGCCAAATGGCTGCTCCACCCACTGACTTGCTGGCTGTTGTCTTTGCTGCACGTCATCGTCCAGCCACAGAGTCGGGTCGGGTCGGAATCGGAGTCGGAGTCGAGCCACTCTTTCAAATGAGTTTTTATGCGCGGGCGTTCGCCAGCTGCGCTTTAACGTAATTCATGGGGTAAATCGATGTATCTTTCATTTATTTTGGGAATCTAATTGTTGGAGAACATTTTAGAGTATTTTTAGGTATTGAGGACCATGAACTTAATACTTAAAATGCATTTCAACTAGGGCAAATCATCAAAGAAAATAATTTTTATTTAATGAAGATCAAATACATTTTGATTTCCAATGAATATCATCCAAAATGTTAAAATAATTCTAGGAAATATTACATACATATGTTTTTTATATATATATATATATTAAAATTAATTAATTAATTAATTAAAATTTTTATTTTATTCATATGCAAGTCTTCTAAATATTTAATAAAGATTTGGAAATCATTGCTGAACCGATTATCGACCAGGTTATTGGTTCGAAACTTGGCTAAATTTATTTTCCAATTACGTATGAAGCAACATGTATATTTCTTTTTTTTATTTTTAATATTAAAAAATATTTTTATTTTTGATTTTCAATGTACTATAAAAAAAATTGTTTTTTTTCTTTCTTTCTAATATGAAATAGCTTTATGAACATTTTTTGAAGATGTTTTGCGCACTATTCGGAAAATGCACCTTCCTTAGCGGTAAATGTTTATGGAGTTATATGAACTATTTTTTTACGTTAATTTTATATTTATTTTAAATCTTTTCCTTTTGAGACTTATAACAAGGATTACAATTGCTAATCTAGTACACAAAGTAACATCTTGGCGATATCTTTTGTTGGTTTATTATAATTACAAATTTATAAATAAATTATATTAATTAGAAATAGGGAAATCGTAAATAAAAATTTTTCTAAGCTTAGTACGAGTGGGTTGATATCTACATTATTATTATTATTTAGAGTATAGGCTATAGTTATAAACTATCAACATACATATTTTTAAGTAGCACTTTCTGCTGCAGCCTTCGGATAAGACAAGCAATACATACATGCACTAGCTTTGGCTAATGACTGATTGGACAACTCATCTACCGGGGACTGCCTGATATCTACATATTTGACTATCATATTTGAAATTATGTATTAAAATATTGACAAACTCTTTTATACATACTAGCTTCTAGCTTTAGATAACTGTAGGTGATTTTTAAAACTATTATATATCAAATTTCTAGATAGTAGCGCATGCAATGTGTCTGCTATGATCGATTAAATCTCAGCTTCATATTCCAGAGACGTTTGTAAATTGGTTTGCATTTGAAGACAAAACGACAACGAAGTCGACGAAGCGCAGTAAAATGTGAAATTTGTGCAAACATTGAGACAGCCCCAACTGCCGAACACTGTGTGCCACTGCATGGGCGGTTGGGGGGCTTGGAGGCGTGGCACAAGACGCAACCAAGTAAACTTTGCACGTAGTCAATTTAAATAAATTAACACGCTGTTTTATGTGTGTGTGTGTGTGAGACAGCGTAATGCGACTTATCGGGCACGAATGAAGCACTGTGGTATATTGTGGCCGTACGCCAAATGCGTCCCACTGTGCTGCAATATGCCAAAAATTTGACATGGCCACGTAGCGGCGAGAATCGGAGTTGGCATTGCCCATTCAGCTGGGGGTATATCAGGCCGGGTGGGTTTTGTGTGTGGTTTCGAGGGCTTAGCATTGAGGATTGCCAGTGGCACTGCGGTGCCCTGCAACATGCAACGCGCTAGGGGGGTGTGCGGTTGCGCCGGCGACGCACGCATAAATCTTCAAGTTTATGGCATCAATAAATGTCGGGGCGAAATAATGATTTCGTCAAGTTGCCATTGTGCAATGCCATCGGGGTAACCCGCCCTTTTTGCCCCCTTTTGCTTAGCAAGTTTGTTGTGCTGCATTCAATCTGATGCGAGGGGGTTGGCTCCGTTTGTTAGCTACTCGGAATATAGGTAAAAATAAGTGTGTATTTATACTTTACTCAGTTATACGAACCTTTTGTACTCTCTATTTAATTATTTGGGTATTGATGATCATAAACTTATTGCTTAAAATGTATAAGCATATAAATTTGAAATACATTTTTAAATTTTATCCAAAGATGTTTTGATTTATGCCAATTTACCTTTTTATTTGGTATTGAGGATAATGAACTTATGCTTAAAATACATAATTATCTAAAAAATCTTTTTTACATAATAACAATCACAAAAAATGTTATTTTTTGCTAAAATAATTATGGGAAATTTAACACATTTTTTCATATATTCATATATTATTTCAGAGTTTTTTTTTTAATTTATAAACGAGTGCTATACAAGATTAAAAAAAATATTTCCATTAGATTTTATATATTTTACATACAAGTTTTTTTTTTTTAAATACATACATATATTTACATATTATTTTTATATGTGCATTATAATCGAAACCGGATACACCCAAAGGAGCCCTGTAAAAAAAGTGCTATAAAAACTGTGGGCGATGACACGCTCACACAAAAGAAAGGCTTCGCACATTGGGCGCACAATTTATTTATTGAGCGAAATTCACTTGGAATTTTATGACAAACTCATCTGCATATGCGCCCAGCAGCAGGAATACGCGCTGAATCATTTGCCCGTGAGCTGCGGGGACAGGCAGGAAAGAGGAAGGGCACATTCAGGGGCTGACAGCGGCAGAGCACTCGCCGGCTTATCAATTGGCCGGGACAGAAAGTTGTACGCAGTTTTTACGAGCCGCCCTCGCATGGCAGCGCGCCATAAAAATGTCGTAAATTCGCAGAGCGAAAGTTTTTCGAAGCATGAAAGCCTGACGACTCAACTTGGTCTCAGTTTGGCTCAACGGCTCGACTCATAAAGCTGGCGGCATCGTAAAAACCTTAATTAATTTTCTAATCAACATTTTTGCTGCATGTAAATCGGCTGCTTATGAGTGTGTGTAGCATAATTTTAGGCCCTGTATTTAGCTTCTGCTGTACTTAACTATGCCTTGGCCTTCAGCTCCATTAGTTCCCCTCAGTTGCCTAAGCCGTCGCTATATGTCAAAATAACGGCCACCCTCGTAAAGGGGGGAGCTCCAACAGAGCTCCAGCTGGCATTGGCGCCATCGATTTACAAGCCCAAAGTTGCCCCCAAATGTGGCGTGTAGCGATTATAAAGATATTTCTATGCTTTTGTTTTTGTGATGATTGCGTTTTGGGTCTGTCTCAAACCGGCAGAAGCGACCGATCAGCGACAGCAATATATATATTGAATTTTTCATACATATATTTTCCAAGCAATTTAATAAAAAGTGTTGAAGTGAAAACAAAACTCTTTGATGATGTAAATTTCTTGGTAAAAAATTTAAATAATTACTGCAAATTGATAGAAAATTTATTCATCAATATTTTACCTATCGGTAAATATAATTATTCATATGACTAGTTTAATTAGTTGCCAACATTAAGTAGTAGTATTTTCGAACGATTCACGAAACACGAACGAAACTCTGCAGAATGTAATTTGATTAACAAATTTGTATTAATATCAAGTTTGAATTATAATAATTATGATTACAATAACTATCATTGGTATAATAAAATATTCAATAAATTTGTTTTTTTACAGATTTGTTAATTCAATTATATTTATGTAATTGATCCGGAGAAATGTGGCAAAATTAGTTTATTATTAAGAGATTATCAACTAAATTTTCGCAGGATAATTTTTTTAAAATGATCTCCTTTTATTTGTTGTTGTTTGTAAGTAATTTTTTTTACTATTATTTAAAGTATGTTATTGTATATTGTTATTTATTATTATTATATTAAAACTAGAGACTTGAAACTTAAAATATATACTCGTGTATACCTGCGGAGGATATTGTGTTACTATTTTTCAATTTATATCGCCATAGCTGTTTTCTTGACAAAGAACAAATTTTAATTCTTTATTTATTTATAAATAATAAATATAACATATATCTTTTTAAAAACCAGCGTGTATTGATGTAGAAAAACAATTTCACAAACGGAACCTAAAGGCGAAACATTAGTTCGAATGCTGATCCGCATCATCGACAATTGTTTTCGGGAGTGCAGCCATATTATTAATAAAATATAGAGGATGTTGCACTAGCATTTATTTAATATAAAAGAAAGAATTTATTAAAATGCATCCAAGATATCTGTAAATATTTAGAATTTTAGGAAAAGTTATAGTCAAACTGTTGCCATATAAACAGCATTGCCAAATGCATGAGAAACTTGAGGACCAAAAGGACTACAATAGGCTCAATGGGTCATCTCCCTAAAACCGTGACTGCATTGGGTTTTATGCTTGCTTACACACATAGTATATATTATCAATTTGCACAGCTAGAGATGCAAGTTTTTAATTGTTCATTTGTTTTGCTGATGACTCTTTTAATATATTCCAAAAAAACATAACGCATACGCCTCGTTATGCAGCAGAGAATTGCGTCTGGGGCCAATTAACGCGACAATATGCATTTTGTGCAGCACTGCAAATTAATTTAAATATTTAAAGACTTTAATTATTTTTAACTACACAGCGCTCACATCAGCCGCAAGTCAACACAGCAGTCAGGAAGCTCGGGGCCAGGACATGTGCCTCATGGGCCCACACGGGCCACACGGGCCACATGGGCAACATGGCAACATGCGACAACAGTCAAACAGCCAAGCGTAAACTTAACTGACAAGTGGAGACTTAACTTCCATAACAAATTGCATTCCAATTGCACGTCGAGCAGTCGCCGTGCCGTCGCAGTCCTGACAACAGCGTCCTGTCCTGCCACACTGAAGTCACAGCCATGAAGCCATGAGGCATAAACAAACACACACGCACACACACACACACACACACGCACACACACACACACATACACTCACACACTCACACATTTAACCACACGTAGGACGCCATTGCTGTTAATTTAAATTGCTTTAAAAAAAAGCTGCAGAGATGCAGAAATAAAATGCAACTCAAAACCCTAAAGTTGAGTTGATTGAGCCTCAGATATCCTCTTGACAATTTCAGACAGATGCAAAATTTACACCTAATTCTCTTTTTACACGGTTTTCAAAAGACAACAATTTTCTCTTTTTACAGAAATTTTTTTGTTTGAACACGACTTTAAATATCGATTAATTTTTTTTATGATTTTTTTATATGTTATTAAAATTTCTTTTATTTGAGCTCCTAAAAATTAATACATTTTAACTTTTAACTGAATTATCAAAAAATAAAGATAATAATAGAGAAATATTTTCCCAAAGTGATAAACTAAATAATTTTACTGTCATAAAGTGTAATAAAGTAACAATTAATAAAACTTGGTTATTAAATTAATTTTTTCATAATATATTTAATGAATTAAATTGTGTAAGCACAGAAAATAAATTCTCAAGAGTTGCTTTTAAGTTGCTATTTAGACACGAATTGTTCTTTATACGAATTTTTTGGGAACAGTTTAAAGAGAGAATTAGAATTATTCAAAATGTTACTCTCATTAACATGTTCTGTTAAAAAAAACTGCTAGACAACAGAGCGCTGTTGTTTACATTTGTTTAGGTTTAAAAAGATAAACTTCAACATTTGCATTGCCTAAGTTTGGCACATCCTCATCGCGTGCCGTACAGGGTATTTGAAACAGCGTCTGTAGTACAAATGGTAACAGGAGCAGCTCCTAGAGCGCTCTTGAGCCGCACACACGGCCATGCAATGCACGAAATAATCCTAAAGGGTGTGAAAATATGAATGCAGCCAAGAGTATCCACATTGTAGACGGGGCACGCTAAAGACGCGAAGCTGTTGTGCCACATAGCACATGGAAAAAACGAAGAAGAAAATAAACGAGCACACTGAAAAGAGAAACAAAATTATGTATTATGCAACTTGGCAAGTCGCGACAGACCCGGACACACACGCGGTGCCACAAGCCGTGGCAAGTGGGGAGCTGCCGCCACAGTTGCTCCTCAGTTGGCATCTCAGTTGCAGTTTTTTCGTTGGCCATGCAAATGGCATACAACTTTTTAGCCCCTTCTCGTATCGCGGTTAGACGCGCCACTTGCCCATAAGGGGGTGCAAGTTCCCTGACTCTTCCTCTCCTTCTTCGTCTTCGTCTTCGTCTCGGGCTGCTTTAGCTGTTGTTGGCGTTGCATAAATAACTGAAATAACTGATTTTGGCAGCTGCATTTGGCTTTCAATTAAACCAAAACTTGCAGTCTTCATATAATTGCTCTGCTAATAGGGACAATTACAGAAGCACACTAACTAATAGTTTCTAAGCTTATTCGTTTATTCGTGTATTTAAAATTATTTTAAAAACAGCGTGTTCTGATTGACTAACTGATTGATTGACTGACTGGGTAACAACATAATGTCTAAATTGTTAGAGGTAGGAAGCTGGAATTTTTACTAAAGTATTCTTATATTATGAAAGTACTTACACGTAAGGTTAGAAAATTTGTGAAATAAGGTTGAATAGATTTTTTTGCTTTTCATCCGACTTTAAAATCCTTGAAAAAAAAACTCCCTTTGGGGAGAAACGATCCGTTTAATGATGTAAGAGCAAAAGTTAAATATCCTTCGCAATTTTCCGAATATCTCTATACGACATCCCAATCAAATTATTCTGAAATCTGAAATATGGACTACGCCGGGCAACGCCGGCTGACACCAGCTAGTATTGCATGTAAATGTTGAAATACCTCAGTCTAAAAAGATATAGTTAGAAAAATAAAAAGTTTATAGTTAAAGTTGTATCTTTTTGAAACTTATATTTTATTCCGTGATACATAAAAATCTGAATATTTTTGAATAAAAAAAAAAGTTTGAATAGAAAATTTATAGTGTACTTAGCTGAAAAGTGGAAGATTCCACAGTTAAATGGAAATAGATTAGGAAAAAATTTATGGAATATTAAAAAAAAAAAATACATTAAATATGGAAAATACTATTGTTGTTCAAAGATTGGAAAATATCCCAGAGAGAATATTTTAGGGTGCTTATTATAATTTGTTTTGGAGGTGTTTCAATATAAGTTTAATTAAGAAATGTTGTGTATAAAAATCCATTTTTTGATTAATGCGTCAAGACTGATATAAATTTTCTCTAATATGAAATTCTAGCTTCCGAATGTATATTATTATTTTAAATTTAAAATATTAATCCAACATATTGTAAAGCTAGTGATAAACAAATACGGAACTAAGAAATTGTATTTATTTTTATTTTTAATACAATATCCGTTTCAAATGTTGTCCTTTTAACACCCAATACTTTAGTTTGCTTTTATTGTAATCCCCATATTTTTCATCTACTTAAAAAGAGTATTTGAATAATCTGCAATAATTGTAGTCTGCTTTCGGGCTCCTTCACTTTTCCTGCAATGGGACAGACGCCATAAATTTTATTGATAAAATTGTTAGCGACAACTTTTTGACAATGTTCGTAGTGGGTGTGGCACAACCCTTTGTCCCTACAGCTACAACCGAGTCATGGACGCAACTTTATTAAAATTCAAGACGACAACTGCGCCACAGTCGCAGTAAAAAGAAAATGCCAAGAAATTGTATTACAAAATATATTTTGGTAAGAGGCTGCCAGCGCGAAACTGAAGCTCTGTTTAGGCGCCCCAAAACCACATGTGGCAGTGTCCGCCTCTGGCAAAATCGATTTCATTTTGGATTGAAAGCAGCTCGAGCGGCGCAGGCAAATGAAGATTGGAGGTGGTGGCGGAGGAGCTGCTGCCACGTCGCACTGCGGTTCAATTCAATGATTTGCGGCCTGTGGGCTGCGTCTTAATTTATCAACATTTTGCCGAGCTCACTGAGCAAGACAATCTCTGCTATTAATGTGATGGTGCGGCGGTGCGGTGCGGTGGCGGTGTCGAAGTAAGCGGCAATGCTGTCTGAAAGTTTTTTAAAATAGTTTTGAGTTTTGCCAGAGCGCGAGCTGTGCAAAACTTTTTGGCCAAAATAATTTGTATGCTGCAGCAAACTAACATGAAAAGTTTGTTCAATTTTATATTTTTCTATCCATTTTTCTACCCTACCTATTTTAAGTGGCTGTAAAAGGTTTTATTGTCTTTTTGCACATCTATGTAACAGTCAGAAGGAGACATGTCCGATCCCATAAAGTATATTTATACTTTTGGTCAGTATCAATGCTCGAGTCGATCTACCCACTTACTTATTTCAAATGATCGATAACCCACCGTGTTTTCCTAACATCGATTAAAATCGCAAACAACCTCTAAATTTTTAAGCTTATCTCTTAAATTATGAAAGCTATAGACACTAAATTTAGTTCACAAGATCACTTCAATTATCTATTGGAAATAGAAAAACGTATACTGAAAACAGTTTAGATGCCGTTTTTAGATGACATTTCATATTAATGTTGATACCAGCAATCGATTAAAGACACAATTTAAGAATTATAAATTTTGAAATAAAAATTGTTCCAAAAATTACTAAAATAAAACCTTTTATTTCTTCAAAATAAATATACTTAAAAGGCAGAACCAATCTAAAAGAAATTAAATTAAATGACAGCAAACATAAGCAGTTTTTGTATGCATGTGCAGACAATATATACATATATTTATATATTTATATTTGCAGTTTGCACATAATTAGGGGTTCAGGGTATCTCCTAGTCGAGTTTCCACGACGAGAGCATTCTTATTTGTTTTTTGTATAAAATAGTTAGTTGTTGGCTGTCTTCTTACTTAGTCTGGTTGCTGCGGGTGTTAACTTGTTACGGCACAAATTACAGTTTGGCTACAAGGAGCTGGGATCCTTTCTTGGTCAGTTAGCATTTTGGAGTGGGTTCAGTTCGTTTGAGTGGCGGCACACGTGACTTGTGACCCGCTTGGCCTTTGGCCGGACACACGGCTTTATTCCACAGCGCCTTCGCTTCAGTGACTTTTGTGTGATGGATTGTTCCCCAACTATGTAGATAGTTCCATTTGAGTCACAGCAAACGTTGTCCATATTTCTTTCCTTTCTTTTTTTGGGCAATTGGCATTGAAAGCGACACAAAGATGTTGGCCCAACTCGTTGCAGTGGTCCTTTGTGTCCTGGCGCTGCTGCTGCCTGCCTGTTGGAATGTGAATGTGTTGACATAGAGCTAAATTTTTCAGTTACTTTTTATACACGTCCACGAATTGAAAAGAGTATATTGGGTTGATGTAATGTCGTTTGGACACCCACACAGGGGGCGTGGTAAATCGATATGTCTTCCATAGTTTTAATGCACACCCACTCCAAAAATTACACATATTGAAAATTTTCCAAAATAACAATATTAATAAAGACCATTTTTTAAGCTGTTATTAAACTGAGAACGAGTATTGCGCAGTCGGTTACGTCCGACTTTAACGTTCTTACTTGTTTTGTTTGCTCTTTTGCCCTACGCTTTCACTGTATGTGTGTGTGGGTGGATGCGTTTGTCTGTGTGTGTGTCTGTATGGATGCTTAAAGTTTCACGGGGTTTACTTCGTGCACATTTATTTGAGGTAAGCATTTGGCAACCGTTAAAAGGCACGCCATTGTGACAATGGGTGTCAGAGTGGAAGAAAGAATTTCTGCAAAATCAACATTATAAATAACGAATGGGGCAACGGCAAGTTCCCAACTGTGATATACGAATAAACAACTATAGTTTGACTCGTGAATAAATCAGTCAAATAAATGCTTCTTAAATGATTTTATAGCAAAAATAAATACAAATTAATATATATATAATTTAGCTTATAGAAAAGGTAAAAGTCGTTTGACCTCTGTTTGAACTGTTCAATAGTATCACAAATTATTAAATGTTTTAAATATTTGCATCAAGTACATTGAGCAAATGCAATTTGTGATTATCAATCTAAAATATGTTTTAACTCATCTAAAAAAGTTTAAAGGAAAGTTTGTTTTAGGCATGACTGCAAGCCCAAAAATAACTGACACTGGTTCGGTTTTAGGTTGAACCCTGTTTTAAGTTTAAAGAGAAACTATTCTATCAATTCATTGTAAAACTTATAAAACACTTAAATTTTTTTGGAAATTTATTTTTAATTAAGATATGCAATTTCTAGCAAACCGATTCTGAGCTAAAAGGCTAAATTAAAAAAAAATAACGAGAAGGAAGAGTTATCTTTGAAGTAACGAAGATAAAATACCCTAGCATACATATGAAAGTGGAAGCATAAATACAGTGAAATTCCTCATAACCGGACACTCACCGTCGCAATGCTTTTGTCCGGTTATGGGAGATGTCCGCTTATGGGGAGGGTGGGTCAGAAAAATTATATTTGAATTGCATCCAAGTGTTCAGAAATTGTCTTTTATTTAATATTTTGTACGTATTTACATAACATTTTCATATAGATTAAGTACAAATACAAGCTCGGTGGTATGTGAAGGGAAATAGAAGAACGTTGAAGTTAGTTGTTTTCGAGTCGCCTTGCATACGCATCGAAATTCTTTGCGCTAACTTCGCTAATTCCATTTTTAACAAGACATATGGATACGAATGTTTAGGATTTTTTTTAATTTTGTCCGTTTATGAGGGATTTTTTTTTAAATAAAATGGTTTGAAATATAGTGTCCGCGTCCGGTTATTAGAACGTCCGGTTATTGGAATGATATTTCTATGGAAAAGTTAATGAAATAGCTGTGTCCACGAAATTTGTCCGGCTATTGGAGCTGTCCGGTTATGGGGAATTTCACTATATTTTTGAAAATCAGCCAACACTGCTCCTAACTTCGAAAACATTTCTTAGGCTTAGTTCAATAATATTTTTTTTATTTTATTTAGAAAATGAATGCTATAATAATCTTGTGCACCGAACCCAGAAACGTATTTCATATATAGTCATTATTTATTTAATTTTTGACAAATCTACAGAATCTTAAGAGCATCTAGAAGATTTATTGGAAAGCTGCAAATATTGATCAACAACAAATGCATTGCAATTAGCTATTTTCTTCGTTTATCTCATGCTTATACAACAGCTATAACACCTCTCTATGCGCTTCTCAATAAATGAACTGATTAGCTAGAGCTCTTATTACGACTCGCGCTCAAAACATTTTCGTTTAGCATACCTCAATTCAGGTTAGAAAACTCCCTTCACGTGCTGCTCATTTCACAGTTTACAGTTTGCAAACATTCTTGCCCCTCCGCCCCCGTCCCCCTCCGCCCACGACAACACCAATTTGCTCCAGTCAGGGTTCTGCCTATTGAACCTAAATGCGATGCTGAAGAAGTTGTTAGTGTCTTCAGCGTCTCGCACCACAAAGCAGCCTCATTTACCGCTAATTTCACAATGCTCCAATCTCTTTGCATAACAAGCCGGCTAATGCCACACTTACCGTTATTGCCACCAAAGAGCTTGCGAAGGCATTTGGCCAAAACTTTAACGCGCTCAACAAATACATATATATGTATATACAAGTAAGTAAGCTAAGCAGCAAACTCAATAAACGCCCACAGACATAAAAACTGAATGGCAAACATCACCTGAACACAGCTCCTAAGCGCTACAAACTCCCTGAACTGGCCTAAGCTCCCGCCCGAAACTTAACCCTAACCCTTTTGTCAGACCGGGAGCAGAGAGCATCAGACGCAAATCCCTCGATGAACCTCGGCGCTAACTCCATTGAAGCGTTCAGTTTGCCAAACTCCAAATCAACTGCATACGTTCAGGGGGAGGGGAGGTGGTGGGGGGTGGCAGGACTGCTCTGGTACATAAAGCCCGCCAGGCTTTTTATGGCCAACACGAAAGCTAAACTTTTGCCATGGGAGTCGTTCCTTCAAGTCTCTGGCGTGGCTCGTAAAATTTTATGCGTTTTTTGCGCTCGTCGTTTTGGCGTTGAAAATGAAAATTGTTACTACACATCGAGCTGAGGGCCTGGCAGAAAACATAGCCGGAGCCAGAGTCGGAGCCAGAAACAGAGCGAAGCCATTCAAGTCAAGTCGAGTAACGACGAGGACGAGGACGAGGACGAGGACGACAACAACGACCAGGACGACGATGATGTCGCCTGCCAGACGTGGCACCCATTGAGGGTAGTTGTTGTTGTTGTTGGTGTTGGTGTTGGCGTTGTTGCTGTTTTGTGTTTGCTTTTTATGACTTTGGGGGTATTTATTTCACTTGAAACGGTTCGCAGAACGTACACTCAAAGAAAAAGTACCAAAATCAATTACGAGTTCATGTTATTTTATATACTCGTCTATACCCGCGTTAGATAAAGTGATAACGTTTCTTTGGTACGCCCAATGGGGGCGTGACAATTCGATTTAATTTACATATCTCCCTCAGTTTTAAGGCTAAAGAATCCAAATTGTCCAGGCAAATTAGTGTTGACCTCCTGTTAAGATCACACAAAACTTTTTTACATATGCATTGTGGCCAAGGCAAATAGATCAATTCAAAATATCTTGGGGGCTGGTAAGCCCCCATATCCCATATTTTAGAGTTTGAGTTCCTAAATTTGGCAGACAGTTTCTGATGGGCTCCTCTAAAAAAATGTATATTTTTTTAAAATAACAATATTAGTTTCGAATTTTATTTTTGTTGATTTATTTTAAGTAAAATATGACAAATTATTGATTTAATTTTAAAATCAAATAATTCAATTATACAAACTTAATACAAGAAATTTATATTTAAATGAAGCGCAAAACTTTCATAATGTAAGTACAAATTGTATTAAATTAAGTTCTGTTTTGAGGTTTTTTACACATAATTATAAATACTTTTTGAAACACGAATTTTGTACTGTTAAAAATTTTGTTTTTAGATGAATTTTAACATTTTTTGCACTTGATTTAAGTATCAAATTCTTGGTGTTTTCTCCAAGTGCAGACGCTTGCTTCTGGCTGATGTTTCATTTCTGCTCTCTCGCTACTCTTCACTCCCCCAGTCTTAGACGAGCGCTCTCTCTTTCGCTCTCACTCTCTCTCTCTCTCTCTCTTTCTGTTTTGCCTGAGCGTTAATGAGTCAACACAAAGGCTCAGCTGTTTGGTTAATGCATGTCCTGTCCCATCCCTCACCCGCTTTGCAGCCCTTTGCCAACACTCGGGGTTGGTGGTTGCCAAGCGTTTTGTTTCAATGTCGCCTTTGTCTGCACTCAAGTCTTGGCTGTTTGTCCAAATAACCGGCGGTTAAATCTTGCCCAGCTTTAAGCTCAGCGCTCACCTGTCTGATTGCTGCTGCTTGTCTGATTGCTGATGTCCCCCCGCACACACATCTTGGCATTCCATAATTTCCATTGTCAGCCATTAGCCACGCCACGCGGCGTCAAGCAAACTGAAACTGTCAAGCGCATTTGGCAGTTTACCCTCATTTAACGCTAATTAGTTTTCTGCTTTCTTTTTTTGTTGTTGCTGTGAATTTCATCGACCTTTTCCCCCAGCTAAAATGGAGTTGTCATAATATTCCCGGCTCAAGAATAGGCGGAGACAATGGGTTAATGTGATCTAAATCAGTTCAGTTCATAGCACGAGCCAATTATCATATATGCAAATAAAGCAACAGGAAGATTGGGTAGTTCAGATTGGGTAGTTCAGAACATACATTTTAAGTGAATACTGTGAGATTTTAGAATCAAGATTTTATTTAAGAACAAAAAAATCCAGGGAGCATACATTTTAAGTGCATGCTTTGAGATTTGAATATCAAGATATTATTAACAATTAAGATGGCTCTAGTCGGGCGTCCCCAACTAGGAGATACCCTGAACCCAGCGGCGAGCTGTCGTTACATACGTTTAAAGCTCTTTGGAAAATAAATTCTTGAATAACTTCTAAGCTAAGAGTATGATCGCTATTAAACTTTCAGTGCTTAATAAGAGCATCCAAATCTATGTACAAACCAAAGCGCAAGTCTGTGGTATTTGATTTGAGTTTTTTTGATATGGGGGGCGAATGGAGGGAGGTATCCAAAATCCGAATTTATTATTATAATCTTATATATTATTTATATTTATAATCTGCGTATCCTTTACGAGCACCTAATAAACTAAATTAAATGGCTCTAGTTCTTATAGTCTCCGAGATATGCCAAGAAAACCAAGTCTTAAAATCGATTTTTATCGATAACCATGAAACGGAGCAAGATATCGAAAAAAATAAACTTGTACTGCGTATGGATTTGGAGAATCTATAGTCGTTTAGTTTCGGTTGCTAGCTTTTGTAGTTTCCGAGATCGCTGCGTTCATACAAAGGGACAGACGGACGGACGGAAGGACAGACGGACGGACGGAAGGACTTACAGACTGACGGAAAGATAGACGGACTTGGCTAATTCAACTCAGTTCGTCGTGCTGATCAAGAATATATATACTTTATGGGAGATGCTTCCTTCTGCCTGTTACATACATTTGCACAAAACCATTATACCCTTTTTACCCATTTTCAATATGTTCAGGGTATAAAAGGGCTGATATCCATTTTCTTTTCAGTCCAATTATAAAAGACAACTCTGTAGCAAAGAGTTCGGTTATTATTATTATTCTAAGACAAGATCTTAAGAGCCACTGATTTATAATAAGAAGGGTTGACAATATTCAAGCTTATATCAAAACCATAATAATAATGACAAAAACATTATAAAGGTCTACCTGGATCGATTTTTAAGGAATTTTGAATCAGCTTATTTATTTAATAAGTGTTAAGAACTAATATGTTTGTAATGCAAAGTTATATCTATTATCTATTATTTAACACAGTGCAAAACCTTTTGGAATCAATAAGAATAAAAAATAAAAAATTTTTTTGATTGCAGTCCTTGGTTGATAGTTGTCTAAGAGCTCAAGCATTAAGATCAAAGAGGATCTGGATTCGAATCGCAGGCTGGTGTATGCATGTTGTATTTGTGTTTGTTTGTTTGTTTTGTTTTTGAAAAATAGTTAGGCTGTTAGTTTTTAACTATATCCTGCACTTCACATAATATATATAATCTCTGTAATCTTAAATATATTAAAAACATTATTTCTGCTTATGTTATTTTCCAAGAACTTTAGTTTAAATAATTTGTAATACAAATTTCATTTCAATTTTAAATTTTTTTTGGTCAGCTTATACTTGATTTAAGTAAAAAATTCTTGTAAATTTTGTAACAACAAAAAAACCAACTTCATTTAAATGTGACTGTTTACTTCAGCTAATATTGAAGAAAACAGTTTTAAATAATTTCAATATCATCTATCTATTTAACTTAAATATTCAACAATATCCTCCATGGTAACTTGCTTCGAGTGACATCAGCAGAAAGTGTGAGAATTTCTGGAAATTAAGCAAACATAATCTTCTAATAATAATCATAAAGTGGCATCAACGTCAACGAATCGCCAAGCTGGCCCAAAACGTGACTCCGCTTGCCATTGGGGTGGTGACTTTTGGGCCACTCCCAGCACTTGCCAAACAGCCCTCGTAAGAGCAATGCGAAGGGAATATGAAATTTCTCGCATTTTTTTATGGTGCAGGCTCGACTTACGCAAGTTGAAACTAATTTAATTAAATTTATACGCTCAAAAAAGCTTGCAGACGCGGCGCGTGGCAGCAGACGCTGTGGGAGGCGGTGAAGCGGTGGTGGGCGTGGCTGGCTTGTTGCACTGATTCACCGAAAGTCTGCAGTCGAATATTTCTATTTAGCTGAATGAAATAATTAAATTAGTTGCACACAACGTGCGGGATTTTCAAGTTTTGAAGGAAGAGTTTGAGTCCAACTTGGGGTAGGTTTCTCCTTTAGTTCTGACTTACTTCCAGCTACATGTTGCACATGCAACATCAACTCTGAACTCAGCACAGCTGGAGAGCAAGCCTTTATTAAATGCGGCTGCTCATTTTGTTTGGCCTAAAAACACAATTCGAAAAACTTTGTCAAACTCTGCCACACTAATTGCGCTACAGATGAAAATGCTATAAAAACGGGGGCAAGCAATCAAATGTGCAGTATCCCCCCACCCCTGCCAACGGACAGAAATATGATTATACGGGGAGTTGTTAACAAATGAGTCTGCGATGTGCTTCAATTATGTGCCAGGAAGTCGGTAGTCTGCAGTCGACGGCAAAACTTTTGCCTTCTGATGAATGCGAAAATATGTTTTCGGCGACTACATAATGAGGCTGCCCGCCTGCCTCCTTGCTGCCTGGTCCTTGGTGGAAGCTGCAAGTTTAGGTTGCCTGAGGGCCATCAATCTGGGGCTTTGTTTTTTTGGCAACGAGTTGAGTTTGCAGTCAATTGCCGAGTCACTTAGAGTTCGCATACAAAAGCCTTAATTTCGCGCGTAATTTATTTGCCAAACATTTACTTTTAGCATGCATAAATTTACCCGGCGTATGCGTAATGTGTAATTTATGTGTATATGTATTTGTGCGCAGGTAAAAGGCATAATAAAGTGGCATAGGTCAGCTGGGGGGCACACAAATAAAAATATGTACATATATATACATACGGCATATGCGGCGTATGAGTAATGCACATTTTACGCTTCAATTGCCAAAGCCATTACCACTCGCGCTCTTTACACTCATACATAATATTAATAAATTGAATGGCATTTTTGTATATGTGTGTGATATGTAAATGTACAAAAAATACTGTTAAGCTTAGGCTTTTGTTGTTGCAGCTGCCGCAAACATGACCAAAATACAACAGCAAATATTGCGCATACGCCATATGCGCCATGGCTTCATGTATTTTTTAACAATTTCATTTTGGACATCAGCTATGCAAAACATCGCACAAAACCACTGCACAAACGTTGACGTTGACGTTAGCTTTGAATTTCAGCTGCACTTTGCTTTGATTTATTCATGGTCACAAAATAGTCGAGAGGAGTTGGGCTGCAGGGATGAGTGGAAAGCAGTTAAATCATCTAAATGCATGTGGGCTTCCTCTATAAAGCCGGTCAGCCATCTATACAGTTATCGTAGGTCCTTGTCGAACAAATTTCTCATAACTGTCGGCACCTGAATATGGCCTGTGCACAAATTAAAATCCTTGTTAAGCCAAGCGCACGCCTAAGATTTATAGATACACTACACTAAATATATAT
Source organism: Drosophila colorata (assembly GCA_035041545.1). NCBI lineage: Eukaryota > Metazoa > Arthropoda > Insecta > Diptera > Drosophilidae > Drosophila > Drosophila colorata. The sequence goes on from JAWNLD010000233.1 coordinate 2,554,583, forward strand.
TGACATCTAAATAGCGTTTGCACATGACCTCACAATTAAAGTTCATTAAATTTTGTTAATCTCTTTATATAGTTTTTGGATTGCCCAAAATTAAGCTTTAAATTTAAAAAAAAAGTTTTATTATAATTGTTTTGATAATTATCAAAAAGTTTTTATAAAAATGTTAACACTAGGCATTTTTTGTATATTTTAAAGCCTTTTAAAGAATTTTCAAAAAATTTTTATTTTATCTAAGAGGGGTTTATAAACTTTAAGGCTACCAACGAAAAACAATGTTTATCTTTAAAATTATTAAAATTATTTTTGTAAATTTCAAATCTATTAAAAAAAATCTTAAATAAAAAAAATGTTCGAAAAGTTTTGAGATTTGTTGTGAGCTCCATATATACTAAAAAAAAAATATTACAAATAAATATTTACATTCTTGAAGACCTTTTTTTTCCTGCAAAACTTTTTTATTTTAAATAATTTACGTAAAAAATGTATTTCCAGATTTTTAAGGGTATCGTCGCTCCGATTCTTATAGGAAGGTAGTTTTTTTTTGGCACATTTTCTGGGAACTGTTCAATCAGCCTTTCCGCTTAGGCATTTGCAATTCATGACAGAAAATTTGTACGTGCCAGGAAATGCTAAACAGCCTATTCCTTGGGCCCAAACCTGCCACAGCTCCCCACAATTGGCAAAAAAAAGAAAAAGAAAAAAAAGCTGAAAAAGAGGACAGAAAATGAGAGCTCATTGTATGGGGTGAAGCATTTGTGTTGTTGATTCAAATGCAAATATCGCTTGGTTGGCTGCTAAAGTTTTCGCACGGCAAAGTTTTTCGCAACGTAGGCGCCTCGGCCTAGGCAACTTCCGGCCAACTTTAAGCCCCAATAAGCTAAGGCAACTTTACGGTTTATTGCCATGTTGTTTTGCCCGGCATGCCGAAACCGAAACCGAAACTGAATGCCCAATCCGCCATTCAATAGGCGCTCATTTTTCAAATCAAGTGAAGTGTGAATGAGCGGGATGCCAAATCGCGGCTGTGCTCGAAGGAACGTCAACAAATTTGCCACGCCAAATGAAACGTCTATAAAAAGTAGTTACACAGCATAACAAGGCCGGAACCCGATTTCAAATGTAACCCAGGGTTATTTGATACCCTGTGCTAAAAGGACGGCTGAGAAATGGACTTAAATGGATTGAGTTGTTTTTACGGCATCAAGAATTGAATTGATATTTGTAGTTCTTTTTTTTTTATATTTTTAATAATCGAGGACGGCATGACTTAACTGGAGAGTTTAAATTTTAAATTTTAATAATTCAGACCGCTAGACACAAATCAAAAAATATTCATTTTAAATCCATACTTTAACTTAAGCTTGAACAATATTGATTATTGTAAAAGCTGGGACTGCAGAAGGTACGTAGGAGTTATATTTTTTTTTTTATTACCAACATTTCAAAATATTTTCAGTATTTTATTTAGGTAGTCCAGACCCGGCTACAGGGTAACTTCGGATCGCGTATTCCTGGCTGAAACATTCATACTTGTGCTATTTGCATTTGTGCTTGGCTTTTATATTATTTTTCCTCTGCCTTGTCGCTTTTTGGGCTAAGCACTTAAAATGATTTCCAGTTGGGCTTTGCTTATTTTATTTATTTGTGTTTATTATTTCATTTAAATGTTTTGTAAACATGCATCAAAGCTTAAACTGCTAGTTATAAATTTGTTACGGCTTACATTCTTATGCACGGCATTGTGCTTAGATTTATATTGTATATTGTATGTTATATGTATCTATTTAATATGTATGTATATATAGAAAATTGATGTATGTATTATTAAAAATGTTGTCACGCTAAGTTTGTTTTGGCTTAGTTGTTAATTTAAAAATTAAAATACTCGTTGTGAATAAATTTTGTATTTCTTTCTTTTTAAATTTTCACAAATATTTTTCTTTTCAGCTTAAAAGTTGTTTATACGAGTGTTATTTTTAGAGTTAAACTTAAGCCTAGTATATTCCTATATTCATTGGGGTAGCTTTAAAATATTTCTTGAAACACTTTAAAGTGCCAAGACTACGGCTATAAATGCTTCAACTGGTTTAAATGCAAATTTTTGTGGCAGTTTTTTATTTACATTTTACACCACGTATTTAAATACTTTAGAGAAGATATCAATGCTTGTGGTTTGTACAATTAAAATACGTTAATTCTTAATTATGTTTAAGTACGCATGTTGAACATGCGCTTATCATTTAAAAATAACTCAGTACAATGCAAAACTTACGCTCCGAAATGTGTTCAACTTAAGCTGGCTTAAATACTAACAAAATACTACAAATTATATTTGGCGTAGTTAGCAAACTGATTGTTGTTCTGCTTCAACGTTTACCAACACTAAGTCAGTCAGCGGTCTGGCAACACCGGCGCGCTTCACTTCTCAGCACTCTGCATGGCCTTGCTGAGCGCGGCACCCAACTGACTGAAAGACGGACGTTCCTTGGGATTGGTTAGCCAGCAGGAGAGCTGCAGGACGGGAAGGAGCCAGAAAATAGAGAAAGGACAACAAATTAATTAGCTGTCATTGCTTGAGAAATGACCCCACTGCACTGCTACGTACCAAAATCTCCTTGAGGCAGGCCGGCGTACCCTCGGCCACGGACCATTCCAGGGTGTTGGCCAGCGAACGCTGCACCACCTGCTCGTTGGTCAGATCGTCGTGCGGCAGCTTCGTGGCCTGATTGAAGAGCTCCCACACCACCACGCCGAAGGCATAGATGTCGCTCTTGGTGGTGTACTCGTCCTCCTGGATGCACTCCGGCGCCAGCCAGCGCACGGGCAACAGCGTGTTGCGATGCTTGTGATATTCGCGACTGTACTTGTCCTTGCACAGGGCCGGATAGGCCACTTTCACAATAAATTCACTGGAGATGACGCAGTTGCGGGTGGCCAGGTCTCTGTTAGTTTGAGAGAGAACGGGTTAACGACCAACATTAGGCTGTATCTTAAAGATTGATGACGTTAAGAATAAACATCTATTGGAAGTTAGGTTCAGGCAGTTGATAAACGGGTAAATTTCATTGGGAATCGAGTTGATTTTGATATTGACAGTCTGACAAGGCTGGACGTTATAGAGAAATTCAAATTTGACACTGCATAGAGAGAAAAACGGCAGTCTGAAAATAAGCTTGGTCGGACTTCAATTATGAACGGACTTGGAAATCTAATATTTGAGCCCGAATAGTCCTAAATTAAGACCAGTTCGTTCTTAATTTCGAATTAAGCTCAAAATGGTCTTGGAATAAGTAGACAATTCTTAAATCAAGCCTATTTGAGGCTTACAAAAGGGTTGAAATGCACAAAGAGAGAGAGAGAGAGAGAGAGAGAGAGAGAGAGAACTAGATCTCTCTGTGTGCAATCATATAAATATAATCAACAAATATTAAATTTTCAATGTTTTGAACTTAAGTTTAAAAATCTGGTCACAATAAGTTAATGGAATTAATTGATCATAAAATAGCGCGACCAAATCAATTTAATAAAATAAACAATATTTAACAGTCGGTATTTTCGGTAACTAAAGACGGCTCATAGAAAAAAATTAATTTCATTAAACATGTTAAATAGCTTGTTAACCAAGGCTGCAAACCTGTTTTGAACCGAACCGGTTCGAACGTGAAACTTCAATATCTTTAAAAGCAAAGCCCGCACGTTGACCGAAAAATTCAGCCAAGCCCAAACCCGAACCGATATTATATATATATTATATATGGCCTCGGAGCATTTGCTTAAAGATATTCTCTATAGATATTCTATACCTCTTAGTTTAAAATAAACAATAAAAGAATTAAGTAACACTAAGTAATTTCCCATAAATATAATATTTTCGTTTGCAATTTGTAATATTGTGACGAACCAAGGTTCGAACCAAAACATAGGTTCACTGATCTAGAAAAGCAGGCAAGGCATTGGTTCAAACCGTAAACCGTAAGTTTTCTCACTTGAAAAATATAATCATTTGATTTTTCTTTTTCTTTAATTATTTCTCAAGGATATGCAATCGATTAATAACTTAAGATAAATACTTAAACTCACCTGTGGGTGAAACGAGCGCGATAAATGGCGTCCATGCCGCGGGCTATTTGATAAGCTACGGCAAGCATTTGACTGGTCGTTAGTGGCGGTGGTGAGGATGTGGCCGTGGCCGTGTTAACCTTGCCAGCGGTGGCCAATAGAAACTGCTTGAGATCCCCCCAGTCGGTGTATTCCAGCACCATGTAATGCGGATCCTTTTCACGGCAGAGGCCAAACAGACGCACGACACCTTTATGCGAGATGGCGCGCAGCAGGTCCAGCTGACGGCGGAACTCCTGGCAAGCCTGTTCATCCTTGACCTTGTTGAGCGCCTTGACCAGCACCAGTTGATCGGCGCCAGACTCTGATTGTTCCTGCTGCTGTTCCTCCTCCTTGATTTCCTCAATGTCGTCCATGGACGTCTTGGAGCGCCGCTTCTCGTTGAGAGTGCTCAAAGTGGTGCTGCCGCTGCCGTTCTCGCTGTTGCTGTGCTGCTTCTCCGTGTCGGCGTCCTTATCGCTGGGCGAGACGACTGCCACCAGGGACGCCTTCAATTTGCCCACAAACACGTCGCCAAACTCGCCGCGGCCAATTTGGATGAGTTCACTGAGCCCGGAGCGCGGCAGCGCCAGCTGCTCATAGATGTGCGCCGATTTCCTGGATGCCTTGGACTGCTGGCTGCAGGCGGTGTCATCGGACTTCTGGGCATCCCCGTTGGCCGCCCGGGACTTGCTGTGCCCGTTGCGCTGCTGCTTGGCCAGGCAGGGCTCCTGCTCGTTGTTTTTGCCCGCCTCGGGCTGATCGGCGCCCGCCTCCTTGTTGCTGAGCTCGTTGAGGCGCGCCTTGCGCGCCTGGCGGCGATAGCGGCACCACAGCATCAGACCCACCACAAGCACTATGTAGGCCAGAGCCACGGTCATGGTGATGAGCACGGCCCGTGTCACGAGGAAACCATCGCCGGCCGATTCTTCCGTAATGAAAGCATCGCCACTGGCGCGCACCAGCAGACGCACCTCCTCCCGCTTCAGGCCCGCACTGTTGCCGATGGTGCAGCCATATTTGCCGTCGTCCTCCGCCTGCACGTTGCGTATCTCGAGAGTGCCGTTCTCCAGGAAACTAAAGCGCTGTCGGTCCGTGTTGTTCTCGCTCAGATATTGCAGGTCCTTGTCCCACTGTATTGTCGGCCTGGGATCTCCAATCGCCTGGCAGTGTATGACAGCCACACCTTGCTCGGCCGTCTCGATGGGTCCCACGGGCGCCACACTGAACCTGGGCGCGACAACCACATTTATGGAGACGGTGGCATTGATCTGGCCCTGACTGTTGCTGGCCAGGCACGTATAGTTGCCGCGATGCTCGGCGCTAACATTCCTGAAGATTAAAGTACCATTGATGTCGTCCACGTGCTCGGGCAGCGAATCATTTGCCGCGTCCTGTGCAGACAGAGAGAACGTTCAAGGGGACTATTAGAAACCAATTTCAAAACCCAGTTCGACGCGCATTCATCTGAAATGCAAAAGCCTTGACTAGCCTGAGGGGGTGGTGTGGTGGCAAAGGGGCGTTTTTTTAGACAAAAGCCACATGAAAAAAGTTGGGTTACCTCTTCTGAAAAGAGTATATTGGGTTTGTGCAATGTCCGTCTGTTTGTATGAACGCAATTGTTTCCTTCGCAATTGAAGCTAGAGACTTGAAACTTGGAATATATTCTCGTACATACTCTCGTCCGATAAACTGTTAAGATTTTTTGGCTATGCCTATTGGAGGCGTGGCAATTCGATTTAATCTATGTGTCCCTCAGTTTTTAACAGTTTTTAACATACAGATTACTGATGACCACCTCCAAAGATAACACAAAAAATTGTTGGATACGCCCGCAAGGCTTGTGGAAAATCTGTCAAATCTGTATATTTCCCACAGTTTTAAAGTTAAATACACCAAATTTTGCAGACAAACACTGAGGACCTCATTTAAATATCAAGACAACTGCGAAAATCCATATATCCCACAATTTTAGAGCTATGAAACCAAATTTTCCAGACAGTTTTCAAATAAATTTCTCTAATCATCGAGTCGAAAAATACAAAAATTGATGTTTTTCCAAGTAACAATAATATTTCAGACAGTTTGAGCCAGTTTAAAGCTGTAATTAGACTGTGAAAGAGTATTGCGAAGTCGGCTACACCCGGTTGCAACGTCCTTACTTGTTTGTTTTGCTGCGCTGGACAATTTTTCCGGCAAATGGACAAACAGTTGTCAAAATTGGTTGGTCCTCGCCAACAGCTGCAAACAACGCGAGAAGAGCGAATATTAGAGGGATTACAAGGGGGAGGGGGTGGAGGTGTTGTTGGGGTTGGTTAGCTAGCTGGTCTCAATAGAGCTTTGCATATGAAATGCTTGTTGAAAGAAAAGTTTACACAGCGTCGCGTTGCGTTTTTCAATTTGTCCGGTGGACATGTAGCTCCATCAAGGAGTGAGGAGCAAAGAAAAAACGACATATTGGAATGGTGGGGAAATAGCTTGTGACATGTGGGCCATCATCTGGGTGCGAGCCCTAAATCACTCACGTGCAAAGTGTAGTTTATATTCGTTGCTATTCGAAAAGAATTCTTTTAATTTGCATTTATACTATTTTATTATGCCCTAAAAAGTATCAATATTGTTGATCAACCGAGTCGATATAGCCATGTCCATCTGTCTGTTTCTGTGGAAACTAATCTCTCAGTTTTAAAGCTATCTTCATAAATATATGTACATACATACATACTATATGATATAGCTGCCATAGGAAGAATCGGTCGAAAGATTACTTTTTTTTTTAAAAACTTTTTTAATTCAAGATATTTTATTTTTATTAGGCATTTGGGAGTGTCATAATGCTCCTAACATATCTGCAATATCTTATTCATATCGGCCTACTATAGCTTATAGCTGCCGAAACATTCGAAAAATGTGTTTTTTACAAGAAACTTTTTTTTTTTGGAATTTCCCCAACATATAAGAAAAATATCACCGTCATCAAACTATTCTTTTACTGGAACAATCTATCAAAATTTTGTTAACTATGCGTACATATATACATATATGTATGTAGTGCACGTTTTCAATTTGTTTGCAAGGGTATTTAATAGTCGGCACCCAAAAGATAAATGTTTTTCTCGTTTTATTATACCTTGGACAAGAAACTGTGTTGATATAGGCTTGTCCTTTAGTTTATCGCTTTCTCTTATATTTTATCTAGCAGTTTTCGAATTTTGACAAATATTTAACCGAAACTTTATGTAATATATCAACTGTACCTAAAAACAATCCCGTTTGCAAATTGAGTAGTCAAATATTTTGTTCACAGAAAAATCTTATAAACATCTCTAAGGCTTTTTACATTTAAGCAAGATTTTATTAAAATTTACCTTGTAGCAAATATTGAAAATGGGTAAAGATAAAATAAGTTACAACTTTGCAGTTGGGTGTAATGGACAGCGCAATACTTGTTCATAATGTAATCACATCCAAATCCATAATAAATAATATATATACATTTTATTAATTTGTGCGGGCGGAAGTTGGCTTAGCCCAATAAATAATTACGCGAAATTCAAAGGTGGTCATCAGTAATCTGTCTGCAATTATTTGGTGTTCCTAGCTTTAAAACTGAGGGAGTTACATCGATTTTTGCGATTTGCCACACCCGTAACTTGCCAGGTTTGCGTTTAGATCAGCTTTAAAATATTCGAAAAAGTTGGGTTATGGTCGTATAACTTCTACGTATAACGGGAAGAACATAAAGTAATGTTTATTTCGCCTGGCTAGTAATAAATTTACCAAAATTCAAATATGCCGTCAAATACTCACCCTCAGCCAATGCACCTGCGGCGTGGGTGTGCCCTGAGCCTTGCAGTGCAGCTTGCCCAGTGCGCCGAGTTCCAGATTCTTTGAGGTCGGCTGCGGCATAAACTTGAGCTGTTCGATGACCTCCAGTGCGCCGGGCGCGGAGTTCACGGCCGCGTGCCCCTCCAGCTGTATTTGGCACATGTACTGGCCCGCATCGCTGGCAATGATGCTGTTGAAGCTCAGGGTGCCATTCTGCTTGTGCAGCACAAGCCGACCATCTTCGCGCAGTAAGGCATCCTTGCCGTTGTCCAGAGCCTGGCCGGGTATAAGGGCACCGCCTAGCTCGACATGCCGCAACATTTTGCCATCCTTGCGCCAGCGCAGCTGGACGCGCTGATTCTGCAGCTCGGCGGGCAGTTCGTAGAGGCAACTCAGGGCTGCCGCTTCGGCCTCCTTGATAATCAGCCGGGAATTGGGTCCTTGAACAATGCGCAGTCCTTCCGGCGCCGGCGGCAGCGACGGCGACTGATCCATCGCGCCAGAGCCGCCGCGCTTGCCGCGACACAGGAACACCTGCTTGCCCCAGGACTCGGGCAACTTCTGGTTCTTCTTCAGCCGGGGCAGGCACTTGGCACCCGACTGATGCTGGTAGACATAGCCCTGCTTGCTCATCATGCGTGCCGCCGCATTGGAGGCAATGCAGCGATAGAGTCCATCGTCGGCGCTGCTCGGCTGGCGCACGAGCAGACGGTGCTGCTGCAGCTCCACGTTCTGCCAGCTGCTCAGCTTGGCGCTGTCGCGATACCACTCAATCTGCAGCGGCTCGTCGCCGGAGGCGCCCTCCACGTGGCACTTGAGCAGCAGCTCGTTCCGATTGCTGCCCAGCAGCTGCACGCTCGCCGATTCCAGATCTGCAAGAAATGGCCAAGGCAAATGTACTAATTAAATTTATGCATCTGACTTTATAACTTTAGAATTTAAATGCATTTAATTGAAAATTTATTACACTTTATTCACTTTTTACACAAGTGTAAAGAAAATATGTATACTAAATGGTTCCAAATCTAAAAAAAAAGCTACCTAAAAGTACAATAAACAATATTTAATAATTTCTGCTAGAGTTCACTGGAGAATTTATTTGCCGTGCTTCTACATTTTAATTCATTAAATATATTATAAAAAATAAATTATAATTTGGCAAAAGAAAATATCAGAAATTCATTAATATGAACAAAGCAAAACTATTATAAGCATAACAATATTTTATTAAATTTAAATTTCTGACAGTAATAAGTACACGTTTCCGTAAGACTGCAATATCAATAACAATATTTTGTTCATAATTTTTCTATTATTATCTCTATTTCCCATTGTTGATAATACAATGTATTATGCGAAATCCAAATGTATAATTTGTGAGTAATAATTTGTGTAAACAAAATCATGGAACATAAAAAAAGAAAAAAATCCATAAAGAAAATTCATAGAATATTTAAAATCGAGTAATAAACTAAACAATTTGTGAAGTGAATTATTTGCGTATATTAAAGTATATATAAAGAACTTATTTTTTCTTGTAAAGAGTTTGTATACAAACTGAAACATTTTTGAGACTCTATTTGCCAAATAGTTTATTGACGTTTGCTCAAGACTCAACTGCTTAAGTTTGCTTTTTATACAGAAACAAATTATGATCTTATAGTTGAAGATTGGGATAGATCAGTTTCTATACGCTGTACCCAAAAGAAAAAGGTGTACCCAAAGGTGTACCCTGTGTAAAAAAAACCGAAATAAAATCAAATTAATGGAATAACGACTTGAATCAAAAATGTTGCACAAAATAAAATGTAAGAACAAAATGTTCATTAAATTTTGAGAAGAACACTTTTTAAATTCTACCCCGCACGTTCTTGAACTATCAGGTCGTTTTTTTCGGAGTGTATGCATATTTGATTATCAATAATCCTCTTGCAATATGATAGTAAGAAAATGTTGCTGCGTTGAATTTTGCCGCAGTGGGAAACTTGAGACCGAAAAGTTCGTTTTATTGTTTATTTGGGAGTTGAAAGTTGTTTATAAAACATAACTTAAATAGATTGAAAATCAGCAGTCAGATTAAGAAAAATAATGTTGGATTCGTAAAATAAGTAAAATTTAAATTGTTGTATGGTTTTTACATTTAATACCCTGAAATAATATTTTGTATTTAATAAGTTTTGCAATCACATTCTGGGCCGAAGAGATGAAAAGAATCTCGAAACCGGATCGCCGGAACATTCCATAAATACGCGCAAAATGTATCCGCAAGAAACATTCGGTTTTAATGCATTTCTTAGCTAGCTGCTTAGCGAGAATTCGCTTTTTGTTTCTTGCCCGCTGCATTAAGTGCATTTTATCGTCAGCTCAACGGGCAAAACACGACGCTGCAATCTTTTTATCGCTGCCTGGCAGCCCATTCAAGGCGCAGAGGAAGCATAAATTGAACTGTCAGTCAGTTGCTAGGGTCGGACTCGTTCCCTCGAGTTGGATTTATGTAAATGCTTCGCAGCTCTGCATATGTGAAAAGCAGGCAACTTTTTCTTTTCGCCTGGCCCAGACGGGCAAACAGCGGGTGAACGGTACTTGGCGGCAATTGCAGCATGAGAGAACAGTTTGTGGCAAAAGCATAAAAAGAAGAATGCGCAACGCAATGCTCCAGGTTGAAATTATGTTTTGGGGCGCGCTACTGGGCGTGCCAAGGCTGGCATAGAATTGGCATTGCTTTTGCCTCAGGCACGTATTTAATTGCCTGGTCCTATGTTGGGTATTGTATATATATCAAACAAAAATACCTCTACACGATGTTGCAATCTAGAGGCGAAAGCACATTCAAGCCCCAACATTTTTTTATATCAAATTTCAATATTATATTTGATAAAAGAACAATTCCAAATTATAAAAAAAAAATAGCAAAAAGCGTTTTTACCTAAAAATAACTTCTTGCGATGTGCCGAATGTCCAACTACTTTTTATAATTTGGAATTGTTCGTATTTTAAATTGAATATCGTGCGGCACAAAATTTTATATCAAGAATTTTGAAGTCAGGCTTACGTAAAGCAAAGTATCTAGTACCTTTAAGTAAATAGAAATATGGTTAAAGTTACTATATCTTACATTTGAGTACAGAAAAAGTTGATAGAGAGCATATAGCAGTGTAAAAGATACAGACGACTCCCAAAGTATCTCAGAGATACTTTTAAATTATTATAAAAGGGTATAATGGTTATGTGCAGATGTATGTTATAGGCAGAAGGATGCATCTCCGACCCCATAAAGTATATATAGTATATATCGTTTATATGGAGTACCGCTTATATGAAATTTTCCCATAAATGCAATGCTTGATGTGTCCGGTGTATTTTTTAGGAAATATAAGCGATCGCGGTATTGAAAGTGTGGCTTATATGCAATGAATTCAATGCATTTTCGCTGTTGCATATTTGTGTACTATACATTTTTGGTAAGCATCAATAGTCGAACCGATCCACCCATTTATTTATTGCAAATTAAAGATAACCCACCGTGATTTCCTTAACTGGAAATAAATCGACAAGAACCTCAGATCTTTTATACTTATCTCCTGGCTAAAGACTCTAAATTTAGTTCATATGAACATTTGAATATTTTTTAGCACTTCAATAATTTATCTATATTAGTATGATTTTAGGTCGAAAAATTATTCAGAACTCATTTTAAGAATATACAAATGCCAGCATTCGATTAAAAACAAAATTTTAAGACTCTAAGTTTTAAAAATAAAATATTTTCAAAAATTTAAAATCATTCTTAAGCTAAAACCATGAACAAATGGGTATTAGACATGAATATCGGTTCAGTTTTGGATGAGTTATGCGAGTTTAAATCTTTGGATCTGAGAACTTGATATGTTAACATTTTTGGCATGTTTTCGACCGACAAATTCACCACCTCAGCATCAGTTTTTAGATTGATTCAGGGTATCTCTTAGTCTAGTACCCTCGACTAGAGCATTCTAATATATTTACAGTAAGTTCATAGAAATCGATTAAATGCGCATTTGAATAGGCGCATCTGCTGTAAACACAATTTAGCTATGCCCAATTTTGCGTGCTGAATGGGAGATACATAGTTGGTCGAAATAGGAAGTTTATAGCACAGCTGTTAACTTTATCTTCGCAGGTTTTTGTTTGGTTATCCATTAGATACTCTTGCTTGTAAGGCCCAACTGACGCGTTGTCTAAGTGCCAATTAGTTCACTCTACTGTCATTTTGGCCGAAACATATACGAAAAGTTATTGCTGCTGGGCATCGTGGCCAAGTCAAAGTATCTGTCAGTATGTCGTCGTCGACGGATGTACCACAACACACACACACAGAGCAAAAACAAATACATTTCAAACTTCTGACACTTCCTCGACAGAGATGGAGCCGGAGACGACACAGCGCTGTTTATTGAGTTGTTGCTGTCGCTGCATGTTGTTGTTGTTGTTGGTGTTTGTTTTTTCTATGCCACCAAATAAGTATCTACAAATATTTAGAAGCATTTCTCCTCTGCAGTCGTACGCCGAGACAAACAAAGTCAAAGCCTAAACAAGATTTATGTGCATATGTAAATTTTCTAACGCGCCCAACAAACCGCAGGCAACACAGCACGGAAAGAGACCCCGACACGGAACCAGACTCAGGCCGAGAGTTGGAGCTGTAGCTGGAACTGTAACTGTGAAAAACATTCAGATAGGCACAGCAAAATATCCATAAAACATACATCAAACATTTGGCTAGGCGGCAGCGGGGGCGGCAGGCAAGTTTATTTCACTTTTAAGCATAAAAAATATTTGTGTAGATACAAATATATTATGCTTGTTAAAAATTATGACACAGTCATAAGAATAAGATGGACTTAAACGCAAAAATGGAAATGCATGAAAAATAACAAAAGTAATTTAAATTTAAAGTGATTTGAATATATTTATAATCTATAAAATACTATTTTCAAAAAACATAAAAAAAATTTAATTATCAACACAATTTAATCACAAGAAGTAAGCGTGAAATTGATTAACAATTTTGAATGTCGAAAAATTTATTTCGTCAAAAAAAAAGTTTATATACAATTATAAAACATTAGTTCATATAATAATTCAAATTATTTATATATGTATATATTTATTTAAAATTCATATTAGTTATATACAACAAAGATAAATATAAATGGCTCGGCGAAATATAACGAGGTCTAACTGTAACTAACATTATTATAATGGTTGCCTCGTCGCTAATTAAGAAGCGTTTCATTAGGTTGATGTATGCAACCACACCGGCAATCATCCGAAGGGCACATCCGATGACACCTACACCTAACGCGCTGGAACGGCAGTGGGAGGAGCTGCCGAGGCAGGCAACCATCACTCACACGTTGCATGCAACGTCGAATGTGTGAAATGGCAGGCAGAGGTAAACATACAACAGCAAACGGCACAAATTAAAAATAGTTTCAGCTATTCTGGTGGAGTCTGAAATACAATTCCTAGAATTCTTTTTGCCTGGATTGGATACGGTTTTTTAAATTAATTTATGAAAGTCCAGTTATGTTTGTAGTTCAAATATTTATTTTTTGCTGTTCTTGATTTTTCAAAAGTGTAATAAAAAAAAGCAGTTTATGTCAAAAAGTTTTTGAAGCTCAGCTAAAACTCGTCGTCAGAAGAACAGCTGCTGTTGCCATCATTTTCGTCGCAATTCAAATTCAATTCGGCAATTAGCTCGTCAATGTTGTCATCCTCAAAAATGTGCGTTTTATACAACATGTTGCCCTGTGCCGTACACTGATCGACAATGAACTTGAAATCGACATTTTTGCTTAAAGTGATCGGATTTCCGATCAGTATCAGCAGCGTCTTGGCACGCGAAAGCAAAACATTGACGCGCCGTGGATTCGAAAGGAAGCGCGTGCCCTTGAAGGAACTAACCAACGATGCAATAATAATCGGCTTTTCACGTCCCTGATAACTCTCCACTGTGCCCACTTCCACGTTGGTCTTTTTCTTCAGACGCAGCAATCCCTTTAGAAGCCTAAATTGTGCCAAATATGGTGTCACGATACCAATATCTTTCTCCTCCACTCTCACGTCACCGAGACCCCCCTTGAGCAAGTTCATCACATACCAACAGACTGCCTGAGCCTCCAGCTTATTGAATTTGCTGGTGGAGTTGGTCTCGCTCTCCGTTTTGCCATGCGTGGCCTGAAATAGGATGGGGAACTTCCCATTGGGCAGCACACTCCACTTGGCGGCTTGACTAACCTGGGCCAGCGGGGCCAGCGGTATCAGCTCACCGTTGTAGTAGAGCTTGTTGTAGATGCCAACGATTTCCGGATGGGCCCTGTAGTTGCGACGCAATCGCGTCTGCAAGGTGCGGTCATAGCTACCGCTGGTGTCCACATTGTACATCTTGTGGAGCAACAGGCGCTCCATAAGCGAACTGTCCAATCCCAGGGACCTGGCGCGTTCGCTCTTGATGACCGGCCCCAACTGCTTATGATCACCGGTTAGTATAACATGGCACGCGCTTTCTTTTATGCCCGCAATGGCCATCAGAGTTTCTGGTTCAGACGATGATGCTGCCTCATCAATGAAAATGTGGCTAAAAGTGTATGGTCGAACTCGAAGACGAACCGTGCAGAGTGTGGCCACAATTATTCCATAATTTTCCAAGTCGATCGGCTTTAGACCTTTGAATCCTGTGCTTTTGCGCTTGCGGGTGGCTGCGTAGTTGGAGTACTCTAACACCGACGGATCCATGGATTTCACACCTTTCCTAAATCTTGAATGCGAAACCAAGCGCAAGAGCACAGCTGTTTTTTGCATAGAAGGTGCCTGAAAACTGGCACACTTTTCAATGTACTCAATTAGCCTCAAGGTCAAAGTGTCGCAGGCCGAATTGGAGCCCGTCGTTACCAGGATACGGCTACCCTTCTGGAGGTACAGCTGAAGAATGGCCTCCACAATTGTTGTCGTCTTGCCGGTGCCTGTGCGAGATTTAATCAATAGCTTTATCCGTTTCGGGGCCAAGTCGGTCACTCACCTGGGGGTCCGTAGACAATGTAGGGCACCCGTGGATTGGGCCCAGCGACGATCTGCTGTACTGCCTGCAACTGTTCCGGATTTGTGGCTATGGAGCTATTGAGCAGTGGAAACGCGAGCAATTGGCTGCGAATCTTCTCGGTGTCGGAGACTGGGAACAGATATAGGAGTGTATGGGGGAGCGTCGCCAACTGGTTGAGTGATCGATATATTAGACGAAACGGAATTCGCGGCGAACGAAAAATCACATCATAATGTGTTTTGTCCAATTTTCTGGCCGAAAGATTGCAGAAAGGACTTGGTTGAAACACAACGCAATTCTTCGTCACAGTTGTAATTTCGAAAACTGGGCCACTCCTTGAAAGTTCCAGGATGCGTTGCCTCGGCTGAAGCGACGCTGGCAGAGTGCCGCTGGGCAGCAGCACAACTACGTCCACATAGGGTATGCACATAGCGTCATTATTCGCTTGAGAGAGCGCCAAGCGGTATTTGCCCAACCGGGTCTTCTCGACGGGCACATTGTGCTGCATAAGCAGTGAATATCTCTGCATTGTGCATAGGTCCTCAATGCCGATCAGCGTCGTGAGCACAGAGCAGACATTCTCTTTATTTAACTCGCGTGTCTTCAAGTAGGAAGCAAACTCTCTATTACATTTTGTCAGACTATCATCGGTAAAGTCCAATTCCAAGGCTCGCAGCATGCACTCAGCGGGCTGATATTGCGACAAGTTCTTCATTTTCCTAGTGGCAGAAATTCACTTTACTTGTTAGCTTAGTTAACTTCAATTCGTAATGAAGCCAATTCGGCTGAATACAGATTCAATCACACTCGGCTGGCGATCAATTCGCAACTGACACATTATGGGAATCACAAAAATACAAAATGCGCAGGGTCGCAACACAAGTAAATGCACACCGACGAGTGTGTGTGTGACGCTTAAGATTGTGTGCGAGATATAAATACACATACATGCATATAACGCGCGCGCTTCAACTGTTTTACGCGACGCAGCGGGCGAGGCTTGTCATACTCTGCAAGTTTTTGTTTGTTTGTCTATATGCAATATTTCAAGCATGTGAATGAGATTGGTTAAATTAGAAATAAAAACCAATTTCTTCTGTATTGTATTGCTTACAACAATAAATATCAAGCTGTGGCTATCTTCTCTTGCAAGTTGTATCAATGCCGGGTATTGATTATAATCTTATCGCAGTGTCAGCTAAAAGTATCCATTTTCAAGGAACTGATTCAGCGCTGAAATGGTTTTCATGTGTGTGGCCATTTCTAAGAATTCATAAGCAGATAATGCACGACTGCAGCTTTTGTATTTATCATGCACCCGATCATAAGAAGTACAGTAAGAGCATTTGCGTAATTTTAGTTCTCTTATTAGTATTATACATCAGTATTGTACATTTAAAACTGTTGCGTTCGCAAAGGCTACGGTATCTGCGATTCGGCGTAGCAAATTGTGACGAGCAAACGTGCTTCACACACATGCACGTTTTTGTGCATGTGTGGAGCTATGCGTGTGCCAAGTTAATTTTAACACAACAGAGAGCAATTTAAAAGAAGATTGCAATTTTAGCGTTTGCTCATGACGTCACAGCTCACGACTCTTGTGTCCGTTTGGAGCGTACGGTAGCATATGTCTTTTTAGAGTACATTTACACTAGAGATATTGTAAAAGCAAATAATTTGTATATGAATATAGTTAACTTCAAGTTTAATTTACTAAGCAACAGTAAGTTTGAAATTGTCTCGTCATGATAAAGTTAAACGCCAATCACAATACGTAACCTTTTGTTATAGGCCCACTGTTGGTTATGACTAAGTGAAGCTGAAATAAGCACGTTGATCAACACGTGTATTTATCGATATTTATCGATGTATTAAGTAAATGGAAATGGAGACGACGGTGGGAAGAGCTGCAGGGAAAGGCAATCATCAGGCACACTGGGTAAAATTGCCGGCAGGCAGGCAGGAAGGCGGTTTGGTAAACATAAAAGCAACAGCCATTGGCTCCAAAATAACATAAATAAATAAATGCATGCATTTTATAAACTATGCTGGAAACTTGCTGAGCATGAACCACAGCGTGGTAAACAATTCGCTGGACTTTGCCTGACACCCCTACAAAATGAAAGAGAGCTCGCTTCGAGTAAACAATGTGGGAAATAAATGTCGAAGGGTAGGCAGCTAAATTATATGTAGATACCGTTATCTGCGACGCCTAAAGCCGTTTGTCTATGTCTTGGCAAACCACAAAAGTTCGTAAGTGTGCCGACTGCGTCTTGGTTGGTCAAATGCAAGAGGCATGCAACAATTGCTGATAAGAGATAAGACGCACTGCATCGCCTTCACTCGTTCAAGAAATGAAGAGTTTATGGGATTTGTGCAATGTACGTCTTGCAGTCCGTAAAAATATATGTATATTTCTTAGTTTTAAGGCTAAATATAATCAAACGATTTCGGACAGATTACTAACGACCTCCTTTTTTTGGGCACGCCCACTTGGGGCGTGGGAAATCGATAAAATCGATATCTTGGTTGCGATAAACCACAATTTTAGAGCTGAGTCAAATGGATGTCTGATGACTTCTAAAGATCCAGCGGTAAAATTTCGTCAGCCCACTTCCACCCCATATATTACAAAACTCTCTATTTATAAATAACAATAATTATTAAGACCGTTCTCGACCTTATTTAGCTGTTATTATACTGTGAACGAGTATTGCGAAGTCGACTACACTGCAACGTTCTTTAAGCGTATGGCTCCCATAGGAACAATCGGTGGAAAAATGATATTTTGTATGTAAACCATTTTAGGTTTTCAAGATATTCGAACCAAACTTGGCAATATAAATCAAATATATATTTAAAAGATACTAATAATAAGTAATAATATCATACAATAACAACTTCGAACCTTAACCTTATATAGGAACAATCCATCAAAATTAAGTTTTTGTGTGCAAACGCAGTCTTAAGATATATAGCTCACATTTTGTATATGTCTGCAAGGGTATTCAATCTTCGGCACACCAAAGATAACAGTTCCTTCTCGTTTTTCGTTTATATTGCATTTTATGAAAATGTAATTAATTGATAATGAAAAATTGATCTTTTTGGGCATGACAGTAAACGATATTCTGCTTGAGTGTAAATATTTCAACGCTATCATTAATTGAGTCTATTACTTCGATTGGAGATGAGTGTTAAATAGACAATGAAGGAAACCATAGAAGTGGTTTCCATAGTGGCCAACAGTATTTGTAACCCACATAGCCGGCAGTTGGGCCACTTACAGTTGAGTATGGTTGAGGAATCCAGTGTAAGTCAATTAGAGGGCAATAATCCCACAAATGATTGTGAAAAGTAGACCTTAAACAAATTGTGAGATAGTTTTGTCTATAGTTTAATGAACCCAGTATTTATTTTCTCAGTAACCAAACACCCACCATGATCCAAATAATCCCAACCACCTTTTTATTTAAACTATTGGCAAATATTTTTAGTTCTATAACATAGTTAAGTAAATCAGAGTTTTATTTGAGGGACCTTTTACAATACCTTAGATCGACAGCTCGGTCAACTGTTCCTGCAGCTTTACACGACAGGAGGAAAAGCTGCTCCTGCTGCTGGTCTCAGCTTCAATTTGCACCTCTGAATCAGCAAGGATTTCTTTCTCTGGTAACTGGACACTTGAAGAGCAGAATTTGCTCTCTTTACTTGATTGCCTTTGAGTGTTTTTATTGTGCTTATCCTTCGCCTTCTGTTTGCGCAGAAAGTTGCCCTGCCGCTGGCACTGATCTATGATGAACTTGAAGTCCTTGTTTTCACCCAGAGTGACCGGATTTCCGATCAGTATCATCAAAGACTTGGCACGTGAGAGGAACACGTTCACGCGTCGAGCATTCGACAGGAAGCGTGGTTTCCTAAATGAACTAACCAATGACACGATAATAATGGGCTTCTCGCGACCCTGGTAGCTTTCCACAGTGCCGACCTCTACGTCTTGTTGATTTCTCTGGCTTCAAAAGCCCGCATTGAGCCAAATATGGAGTCACGACGCCAATCTCCTCCTGCTTCACCTCGACATCGCCACCAAGCCCCTCCTTGAGCAGGCTCCTCACATACCAGCAGAGCACCTCCGCCTCCAGCCTATTGAAGCTGCTGGTGGAATGGCAGTCGCGCTCAGTTGTGCCATGCGTGGCCTGAAATAAGATGGGAAACTTCCCGTTGGGCAGCACGCTCCACTTGGCGGCTTGGCTAACCTGGGCCAGCGGGGCCAGTGGTATCAGCTCACCGTTGTAGTAGAGCTTGTTGTAGAGACCCACGATCTCCGGATGGGATCTGTAGTTGCGACGCAGCCGGGACTGCAGTGTGCGGTCGTAGTCTCCGCTGGCGTCCACCTCGTACAGCTTGTTGAGAAGCAGACGCTCCATAAGCGACTGTCCCAATCCTAGCGAGGCAGCCCGATCGCTCTTAATGACCGCGCCCAATTGCTTGTGATCCCCGGAGAGCATAACATGGCATCTGGGGTCTTTGATGCCCACGATGCCCATCAGAGCTTCCGGTTCCGTTGATGCAGCCGCCTCATCAATGAAAACATGCGTGAATCCCTCTTGACCGCAAATAACCATGCGGGCCACGCTGCACAACGTGGCCACAATAATTTTGTAATTGCCTAATATACCGTTGTGATAATCGTCTCTTGTTGGCTTGACACATTTAAAATACTGCTTTAAGGTCGGGTCTACATTCCGCGTGTCGTAGGACAGCGCATAGACACGGACAAGTTTCGTCGGACTAACGTCAGTCTTATTTGGTTTTTTATCATCTTTAACGGGCTTCGGCAGTCTGTCACTGCTGGCGAACATTTCACATATTCTTAAAGCCACCGTGTCACAGGCCGAGTTCGAGCCCGCTGTTACAATAGTACGGGTTCCCCCCCGAAGATATAGTTGTAGAATGGCCTCGACAATCGTTGTGGTTTTGCCAGTTCCTGTAGTTGAGTACGTAGTTACTGCACACCTCCACGAGTTCTACTGCGGTCTGCCACTCACCTGGGGGTCCAAACAAGATGTAGGGTGCCTCGGGGCTGGGTCCAGCGACGATCTGCTGAACTGCCTGCAACTGCTCGGCGTTTGTCGCAATCGATTCGTTGAACAGATTCAAGGTCGGCCGATCTCCTCGGACTGGAGCTTGTCGCCCCAACTTTTCAGGATTGGGAATGGGGAAAAGATAGCGACGCGTAGGAGGGCACGCCTCGAGTCGTTCCAAAGCCTGACACATTAAACGATGTGGAATTCGAGGGGAACGAAATATGACACAAAATCGTTGGTGACCCCAATCTTCTGGGAAAGTCGCGCACCTTTTGGGTTTTGTCCTGTCCTGATCTATGGGCTTGAATGATATGCGCGTGCGCGTGACCTCTGTGATTTTGCCAACGTGGCGATGTTCTGGGTCACATTGACAATCAAGTAGTTCTTGTGGGTGCGGAAGCAAAGCCAGGATGCGATGCGTTGAGTCCAGCAAGCTATGTTTGGATACGAGCACCACCTCGTCTATTTTGGGTGTCAACAAATCCGGAATCTTTATTGGAGGATCTTTTAGCGTTATAAAGTGCACTTGAGAATTATTATTGAAAACTCTCACTGTCACATTATGACTTATAAGCTGGGCATAATCCTGCATGGTGGATATATCCTCAATGCTTAGCAGGGTGCTGAGCACGGAACAGACATTGTCGTAATCCAAATGCTGTGACTTTACATATGAGGCAAAGGTGGTGCCAAATGCCAACAGACTCTCGTCAGTAAAGCGTGCTTCAAAGGCCTGCAACAACTGCAGACTGGGCTTATAATGGGATAGATTATTCATTTTTTATAAAATCACAATTTCACTTTGTTGTGTATCAAGCACTGTTTTCCGTTTCTCGATCAACTCGCAACTAAGCAATTGCAAGAAATGCGCAAATTCGAAGAAACCGAATTGCGCTGAGACTCTGGAATAAAAGTCTGTGTATCGATATTTCGATATGTAGACGATGGATCAAAGCTTCTTCTGTGCCGACAGTTTCGTTCTGCCAGTTAGCAAGGCTTATATTCGAGTTCATTCATACTTTTTTTTTACATAATGTATATACAGAGACCCACATAAGCATTGGCATGTTTGCTGCTATATTGCGACGCTATTGTGATCGTATAATTTTCTTAAACATTTTTCTTATGTACCCTTACTAACTTACTACCAAATACAGGAACACATTTTTAAATTTAACGGTATATTATATTACTTAATTTTAAAAATCATAAAAGTTAACTTTTTCACTTCACATAATTATTGACACACTTATATTTTAAATTTTATTTATTTTTCTGATTTTGCAAATATGGCAACATTATTCTCGAGAGTATGTTTTATTAATTCCTGTTTGTTAAATGAAGTGCATTTTTTACAATTAAATTGGCATTTTGTGCATAAATGCTGTGTTGATGCTAAAATGTAAAATTAAAAGAGTATATTGGGTTAATGCAATGTTCTTCTTGCTGTCCGTCCTTCTTTCTATATGAATGCTTGAGATTTGAAACTTGCAAACCGATTTATTTTATACATCTTGGAGGCGTGAAAGCCGCAAAAATCCACATGTCCCACAATTTTAGAGCTAAGTCACTAAATTTTGCAGACAGTTTTCTGATGACCTCCTCTAATAATAATATTTAATAACTGTCGGTCTCGCCCACTCCCGCCTCCACAAATTACAAAAATCGATATCTTACCTAAATAATAATGCTGAGCACGGAACAGACATTGTCGTAATCCAAATGCTGTGACTTTACATATGAGGCAAAGGTGGTGCCAAATGCCAACAGACTCTCGTCAGTAAAGCGTGCTTCAAAGGCCTGCAACAACTGCAGACTGGGCTTATAATGGGATAGATTATTCATTTTTTATAAAATCACAATTTCACTTTGTTGTGTATCAAGCACTGTTTTCCGTTTCTCGATCAACTCGCAACTAAGCAATTGCAAGAAATGCGCAAATTCGAAGAAACCGATTTGCGCTGAGACTCTGGAATAAAAGTCTGTGTATCGATATTTCGATATGTAGACGATGGATCAAAGCTTCTTCTGTGCCGACAGTTTCGTTCTGCCAGTTAGCAAGGCTTATATTCGAGTTCATTCATACTTTTTTTTTACATAATGTATATACAGAGACCCACATAAGCATTGGCATGTTTGCTGCTATATTGCGACGCTATTGTGATCGTATAATTTTCTTAAACATTTTTCTTATGTACCCTTACTAACTTACTACCAAATACAGGAACACATTTTTAAATTTAACGGTATATTATATTACTTAATTTTAAAAATCATAAAAGTTAACTTTTTCACTTCACATAATTATTGACACACTTATATTTTAAATTTTATTTATTTTTCTGATTTTGCAAATATGGCAACATTATTCTCGAGAGTATGTTTTATTAATTCCTGTTTGTTAAATGAAGTGCATTTTGTACAACTAAATTGACATTTTGTGCATAAATGCTGTGTTGATGCTAAAATGTAAAATTAAAAGAGTATATTGGGTTAATGCAATGTTCTTCTTGCTGTCCGTCCTTCTTTCTATATGAATGCTTGAGATTTGAAACTTGCAAACCGATTTATTTTATACATCTTGGAGGCGTGAAAGCCGCAAAAATCCACATGTCCCACAATTTTAGAGCTAAGTCACTAAATTTTGCAGACAGTTTTCTGATGACCTCCTCTAATAATAATATTTAATAACTCCACTCCCACTCCCGCCTCCACAAATTACAAAAAGCGATATCTTACCTAAATAATAATGCCTAAGACAGTTTTCGACTACTTTAAGCTGTTAATAATTGTGAACGAGTATTGCGCAGTCGGTTATAGCCGACTGCAACGTTCGTTTTTTATTTATTTATTCTTTCTTTTAGATATTTAAAAGCATATACAAATTGTTTTTTTTTATTCTTATTGTTTTTTAAATTTTGTTTATTATAAACAAGAATACTTTTACCTAATAATGGAAATTTATGCTAGTTATATGTAAATACAAATACAAACAATAAAGTATGCAACATACACGAGCAAAAAACTGTCGAGCAGTTGCTTACTGCTATGAACTTCTAAATCGATTATTTAGAAGCTTTGATCCAAGCCGTGTTCTTATCGAAGTATCGATACAGTGGCTGTTATTTGAGAGCTTAAGTGCAGTTTGATTATTCAGAATTTGGGGTTTCCTATAAAAGGCAGTTGCGAGTAGCTCAAGAGCCGAGTTACTGTGGAAAGGTTCAGTATTGCATATAATTCTGGTTGAAGTAGAGCGAACAGTGAAATTGTGCTTATAAAAAATGGAAAATTTATCCATTTACAAGCCCAGCTCGGCGTTGTTGCAGGCCTTTGAAGCACGCTTTACTGACCAGAGTATGTTGGCATTTGGCACCACCTTTGCCTCATATGTAAAGTCACAGCATTTGGATTACGACAATGTCTGTTCCGTGCTCAGCACCCTGCTAGGCATTGAGGATATATCCACCATGCAGGGTTATGCCCAGCTTGGACAGTTGAATCTTAAAGTTTCCCATAATGCGTTCGATGAGTTCTACGTGGACTTGAGAAAAACGGCAATTAAAGTTGAGAATGTTTTGATCCCACATAAAGCTGAAGTGGTGCTCGTACCCATGTCTAGTTCGTTAGCTTCAGTAGAAGGCATCCTGGCACTTCTGCCGCACCCTGATGAGCGCCTCCTTTGTGGAGAGTCACGTCATCGCCACGTTGGCAAAATAACGAAAGTGACTCGCCAACGCGTGTTCTTCAAACCCATTGATCATAATCTGAATTTCAATAAACCTCATATGTGCCGAAAATTCCCGGAAAGAGTTTTGTACGAGCCATACGATGTTATCTTTCGTTCCCCCCGAATTCCACATCGTTTAATGTGTCAGGCTTTGGAACGACTCGAGGCGTGCCCTCCTACGCGTCGCTATCTTTTCCCCATTCCCAATCCTGAGAAGTTGGGGCGACAAGCTCCAGTCCGAGGAGATCGGCCGACCTTGAATCTGTTCAACGAATCGATTGCGACAAACGCCGAGCAGTTGCAGGCAGTTCAGCAGATCGTCGCTGGACCCAGCCCCGAGGCACCCTACATCTTGTTTGGACCCCCAGGTGAGTGGCAGACCGCAGTAGAACGCGTGGAGGTGTGCAGTAACTACGTACTCAACTACAGGAACTGGCAAAACCACAACGATTGTTGAGGCCATTCTACAACTATATCTTCGGGGGGGAACCCGTACTATTGTAACAGCGGGCTCGAACTCGGCCTGTGACACGGTGGCTTTAAGAATATGTGAAATGTTCGCCAGCAGTGACAGACTGCCGAAGCCCGTTAAAGATGATAAAAAACCAAATAAGACTGACGTTAGTCCGACGAAACTTGTCCGTGTCTATGCGCTGTCCTACGACACGCGGAATGTAGACCCGACCTTAAAGCAGTATTTTAAATGTGTCAAGCCAACAAGTGACGATTATCACAACGGTATATTAGGCAATTACAAAATTATTGTGGCCACGTTGTGCAGCGTGGCCCGCATGGTTATTTGCGGTCAAGAGGGATTCACGTATGTTTTCATTGATGAGGCGGCTGCATCAACGGAACCGGAAGCTCTGATGGGCATCGTGGGCATCAAAGACCCCAGATGCCATGTTATGCTCTCCGGGGATCACAAGCAATTGGGCGCGGTCATTAAGAGCGATCGGGCTGCCTCGCTAGGATTGGGACAGTCGCTTATGTCAGTCTGCTTCTCAACAAGCTGTACGAGGTGGACGCCAGCGGAGACTACGACCGCACACTGCAGTCCCGGCTGCGTCGCAACTACAGATCCCATCCGGAGATCGTGGGTCTCTACAACAAGCTCTACTACAACGGTGAGCTGATACCACTGGCCCCGCTGGCCCAGGTTAGCCAAGCCGCCAAGTGGAGCGTGCTGCCCAACGGGAAGTTTCCCATCTTATTTCAGGCCACGCATGGCACAACTGAGCGCGACTGCCATTCCACCAGCAGCTTCAATAGGCTGGAGGCGGAGGTGCTCTGCTGGTATGTGAGGAGCCTGCTCAAGGAGGGGCTTGGTGGCGATGTCGAGGTGAAGCAGGAGGAGATTGGCGTCGTGACTCCATATTTGGCTCAATGCCGGCTTTTGTGCCAGAGAAATCAACAAGACGTAGAGGTCGGCACTGTGGAAAGCTACCAGGGTCGCGAGAAGCCCATTATTATCGTGTCATTGGTTAGTTCATTTAGGAAACCACGCTTCCTGTCGAATGCTCGACGCGTGAACGTGTTCCTCTCACGTGCCAAGTCTTTGATGATACTGATCGGAAATCCGGTCACTCTGGGCGAAAACAAGGACTTCAAGTTCATCATAGATCAGTGCCAGCTGCAGGGCAACTTCTTGAGCACGCAGCCCAAGTTAATTGACAACTTATACAGTCGTTCAACTTGTCTTGGGGACTATATGGCAAAATTATCGCTGTAAGGCTTATAGCTTTTCAAGATTTTGTTTTAACTTATAAATTAAACCAACAAAATATATATTTTATATGTATATTAATAAAATCATTAAACAAAACATAAATTTTTTTTAACAACTGTTTATCAGAAAATTATCTATAATCATATATTATCATTATTTTGTACTCTGGATATGGAGAATATGGTAAAGCCTATTAAATGTAATAAAATATAAAACAACGAGTTGTCTTTAAAATATAAATCAGTCAATTTTTGAAGGAAAGAAGGCTCTAGTCGTGGAACCGACTGCACAATATCCTGTTAACAGCTTTGAACAAACTAGAGAATTTTGAATAGTGGATAATGGCCATGCGTCGATCTCTCGAGGAGATCTTCAGAAGACTACCTGCCAAATTTGGCGACTGTGGAAGCCATTAATATATATATATATATATGTATATATATGTATGTATATAGCTAAATAAAATGAAAATATAGCTGAACTTAAGTTCCATTCAGATGCTTTTATTGCCATTAACTTTGTCATTGTTCCGAATGGCAATTTCTACGGCAAATTTATGGCCAACTGACCCTAGCAGCGTTGGCCATAAGCCCTGTGCTCAGTGCACTATCTTTGCCAGCGAATCTTTAATTAAAGTGGACCCCCCTCGCACCCGTCGTCAATCGGGTTTCAAATTAAAACGTTCAACATTCGATTACCGTACAATGTCTGAGGCTGGTAATGTTTTCTCGACCCACCCAAATGCTGAAACTTTCTGCTAATGACCAAGTCATGTAACTACAACTAAAGTCAAAAGTGAACACAGTTGAAGTGCGTGAGCTCGACTTTAAGATGACCTGTACATCAAAATAAAATTAAATAAAAATAAATTAATGGTCCTTATTTTGTTTGATCATCATATTGTTTTTGTTGAACTATTTTATTCTTTGTACAAATTAGCTATTATCTTTTATAATTGCAAATGAAAATATTATATTCATAGGAATATATTTAATGTGCTTTTTTTTATATTTAATTGAGAGGTAGAATATTCATTCATGTATGTAGCTTCTGAGCTCAGGAAATATACATTTTTGGCGTTGGGAATTTTCCATTCTTCTGAAATTGAACCAAACTAATTTTAGAGAAAGTTTGGTGCGGGCTTGGACTGAATTTGTGGTTAGGCTCACGATTCGGTTATTGCACTTAAAAATGTTGGGATCGAAAACAGCCTTGCTACAAAATTATAAGGAATTTATAGGATCTTAAGAATACATAAATATAATAGTTATAACAATAATAATATCTTTGAAACCGTGACTTCAATTTGCGTAAGCGATACCTAGTGACAGGAACAGATAATATATCGAATTGGAAATAAAAAAACACAAACAATTTATACATAATTTGTAAATCAATATATATACATTATACATTCATTATGAAACATACAACATATGGAACACTACTATTATTTTGAGTCAACATTTTTTTTTATATTAATTTAAACATCTATTTAGTTCTAAAATTAAATTATTAAACCATTTTTTTTTACATGTCTTTGGCTTATACCCAAGTTATCTAAATCAAAATAAATAAATATATATATATATATATAAATATATATATATATATATATATATGTTTTGCTGTACTTTTATTTTGAGCTCTATATATACACACTTATGTATAAGTACATATATACTCTCGAAGCTAATATGCTCTATATTGTGCATCAAAGATGTGCTGGGTGTATTAAATAGACCAGAGAGAAAGTGTGTGAGAGACAAGGAGAGAGCGAAACGGGAGAGAAGCTCCAAAAAGCTGACTACGATTTCTGTCTGCGTTGCTTTAATGTTTTCAAGCTTGAGCTCGTAAAATTTTATGCGTTTTTCCGGCATTCACCAAATGAAAATTATCCTCCTGCCCCCACCGAAATATAAGAATTCAACTTGCCAACTGCAGTCAACTTGAACTTGTGTAGCGCTCAGATACAACACCAACAACAACAGCAACTGTGAATGTGTGCGGTACTCGAGGGGGGGTTGTGTTTTTGCTCTGAGGGTTGATTTGTCCTCTACGTTGCTGCCTACTCGCATTCGCCCCCTTTTGTGTCGTGTCTTTGCATTTTGTTTGGTTTTTATGACTTTGGTTGCCATTGTTGTTGTTGTTGCTGCTGCTGTTGCCATTTCTCATTTTATGTTTATGTTTCGTGTTAATGTTGCATTTCATTTCCATGTACATTTCAGCATGCCCGCTGCCTTGGGTTAACACCCCCCCCCCACACACACACACACACATACACACACACACACTCTCCTGATTTTTTTTTGGTATCCAACTTCGTCTCCATGGCACACACATAACTCAGCTCAGCTGTTGGTCCGTGTGTATCCTTGGGTTATCCTTGCAGCGAGAGTCCAACAACCCCTTTACACTGTTTGCAATGTTTAGGTCTGTCTCTTCAATGCTCTGTCCGTCCCCCCGTCCGTCTGTCTGACTAGCTGCCAGTTGTCTGGCTCTGGTCTGGCTCCGTTTTCAGTTCCGTTTGCTTCCACTCAGTTCGGGTGTTCGCTTTGCCTTTGTCTGCTCGAATCCGTGTAGTCATCAGTTATTTGTACCTCCACTGCACCAGTTACTGGCATTTGTTCAACGCTCTCTGAGATTATGCATTATGCCGTCTGGATGCCGTTGCAACTGCCCCATTGGACTTGACTTGCAACGCATTCAGCAACTCTTGAATTTCATTGTTTTTCGCGCTGCGATATAAACAAATGCAATTCATAGGAGTTCTGCACGTAAATGATATTTTGCATAGTTTTTATCTATGGACGTAGAAGTTTTTAAACATTAAAACTATTGTTTATGGCAAAATTCATTGATAAACACAATTTATTTGAATAAAGAATTAAGACGAGTCTGTTTTGTGTGAACTCTTTAATATAGATGTATATAGATATTTCCATATAAACGCAATTTTATTCCATACCTTACATATTTCAAGCTCCCATAAATTTGTTAAGACTGAACCAACTGAATAATAAGGCGAAACATTATTAAGTGTTTTTGATGATTTGTCCTCAAGATTTAAAATACATGCAATATTAAAAACACATTTTATTTTTAATTTTTTGGTAAGAAAGTCATGTACGTTGTGAACGAAAAATCAGACAAAATTATAAAGATTTGAATATACATTTTTATAGTCTGACATTGATTAAGATCAGTTGGGTATTTTATATGAGCTGAAAACAGATTTTTAACTGAATTAGTTCGTGTTTGGAATTTTAATATTTTTAAAACTATACACAAAACTTTGATGATCCAGTTGCCTTGAAGTTCAGCCGTTTTTTAACCCGAACCGAAATTTCTATCTATTTGAATTGTTCGGTTTAATTTCAGTAAAACGAAAAATGGAAAACCCAAAAACGTATATTGGCCTGATCTCAGAGGTTGCATACATGAGAATTTACCAGAAGATATTCCCCTCTTAACCAAAAAAAAAAGAGAAATGAATAAAAAAGAAAGAAAACAAAATATAGCATAATATTTTTCCTTTAATTTTTAAATAATGGGTTTATTGATATGGAAAACCAGGTTTACGAACCGCACCTTGGGGCAAGGCATTGGTTTAAGCCGTTAACCGAACCACGGGCAATTTACTATTGATTTGCAGCCATCAGTAAAACAAAACGAATATCAAATGTATCTGAAATCTATAGATATGCGATTCTTTGTTTAATTTGTTTAATGTTGCTAGCAAAAAGGCACTTTTGTTGCGCCTAATTGAACAATTATTTCTAGCGGAAAGATTGTGATGGGCAATCTGAACTAGCTTGAACAGACTTGCCCCCGCCACCCCTTCCCCCAGACACGCAGACCCCCTTGCAGTAAGTAAAAGAACGACTCTGCATATTTCAATAGACATTGCAAGCCACTTAGCTCTTGGCCATTCACTGGCGCCAATGCCAATATCCGAGACTCCCCCGCCCCATCGGACTGGGTCTTTGTGCTCCACTCTCGTCTCAAGGCATTTAGCGACCTTTCAACAGCGTCCCATTCAGCGGCAATTAAAATCAACTCCCAAAAACTACAAATTAATTAGTTAATTAATTAGCTAAAACACTTGAGTGCAGCGTGAGGCGCTATAAATAGTTGTTGGCTGGCTGCAGCACCGTCTTTGATGATGCTCAGCCGTCTTTGATCAGCTGCCAGGCGGTGCTGACAGCAGTGCAGGAACTTCGACTCGAACAGCAACCGAGCTGCAACTGCAACACATGCGGCACAGATTGTGCATATAACTTCCACACGCTTTGTTTACATGCCGTGGGCACAGGGGGGAGAGGTGAGGGGGGCAGCGGTTGTTTGTTAAATTTATGCATTTTTCTGCTTAAAGGCAATGCAACTAAATGAACATCAATCACATGACGCCGACGATGACGACGACGATAGGTAGCAGCAACATGGCAAGAACAACTGCAACTGCCACTTGGGTGCGCGGATCTTCTTCACTCTTTGTCTCTCACTCTCTCTTCTTCTAGCTAGCTTTCTGTGGGTCTGCTTTTTGGCCACGCAACGTTGCCTGGCTAAATGCATTGCACTGCACTTCCTGTGCATGTTAAGACACGGGGAGGGGTGTGTGTACTTGGCAGCAGGAGATTGTTGTGCGTGACGTATGTACATCAAAAGTTTTGGTTTTTATCTTTCATCACTGTTGTTGTTATTTGTTGTTGCTTTGCCTGCGTTTTAATGCCTCTTTACCTTAGCCTGTTTGTGGTTTTGACCATGCCAAGCAATTGGCGGAAAGGGAAGTCAGTGAGCAGAGAAAAAGTACAGACAAGAAACGGTTCCTATCTCTCTCTCTCTCTATCTCTCTTACTATAATATAGCATATCATATATTTATCAAATTGTTTTTGCTATATTGGCAAGCATAAAATCTGGCTTGGGTTTGATAAAATATAAAATACCACATTTTAGTTTTAAAAGGAAACTGGTTTATTAATATATAAATATAATTATATATTCAAGTTATTAACTAATTCCACAAAATCATTATTTAAAGCGCTTTAAGCTTCTTTAATGTCAAGGAATTAATCCAGTTTCTTATCACATATCAAATATTTAATGTTTTCTTATATTAATAATGCGTTGCAGAAAGTAAAACATTTTTTATCAAGCGAAAATAACCGCACTTTAATAATTTCAAGTCTACGAATGGGTTTTATTTTTTAATGGTTTATAGTCTTATACCAGAGACTACAAATAATGCTAGAGTTCAGCTTGAAAGAGGCTTTAAAGACCAGTTATCTAGACTCACAATCATGGCCAACACTTTAGAAGCTTCGCCATAATAATATACTTGGGGTTGGGTACTTACATATCACGCTCAATTTAGCCGGAGGGGACGCCTGCCTGGCGCCGCTGGCCACACTGGCAGCGATGCACACATAATCGCCGGCATCCTCGCGCTGCACCGACTCGATATGCAAATTGGAGCCGATTTGCACGATGCGCTTGTCATACACAATTCGCTGACCTGCAATGGCATTGCACGGAGTGCGGCTTTAGCGTAAGGTTGGCTTGATGCCACTGCACCCCGCTCCGTACTCACCATTATGCAACCACTCGTAGTGCAAATCACTGGAGGGTCCCGTCGCCTCGCAGCTGAAGTCAACGGCATCGTTCTCAACGGCGGACTGACTCTGCGGCGGGTGAATGAAGCGCGACGAGTTGGCCGAACTGGGCGCTGTAATGGGTAGAGGTGGATTAGTGATTAAAGAATTTTATCTATAAAAAATGATTGTATTGTAAACGTGGTATCTTTTCTTCGGTTTACCAATACACTTCATTTTACTTGCACTATAAGAGTTGACTTTTGAATATTTTGCTAACGTTTTCATGTAAAATTTATAGGATAGCCATTATTTTGATATATGTATGGCTGGATAATAAAAACTATTATTTCTCTCTGATTTTTCCAATGCTTGTCCAGGTAAACGTTCGGTTAAACAATTTCTTTATATTTATACATATTTATATTTTTAACTCCAAAAATATCAGCCCAATTAATTTAAATTAATTAAATTAATATATTAAAGACATTTTAAAATATTAATTCTGAAAAGATATATATGTATCGAAGAAGCCAAGTATTTAGTGTTTAATTTTCTTATTATTATTTTTCCTTTCAATGTCTTCAAAACCAAACAATTTGTTCTTAATAGTTTGTGGTTACACTTCAAAAAATATTATGTGCGAATTACTTCTCCTATTTTACCATTACTTTAAATTTGTTTAAATCAATAATTTTCTGTTACTTTTTTTACTTCTAGTCGTAGAATCCTAATCCTAATTTTTCTAATATTTATAATATTATAATATATTATACCACTGATAGATAATATATAAAATCTGTGATAGTTACCCTTTATACTAAAATATATACGTTTCTTTTAATGGGTCCGTCCAAAACTAAAATAAACGTCCATGCTGATCCCAAAAACTGACATCAGCGGAAAGTCCAGAGGGACAAAAATATATTTTTTAGACAGCTGCAGGGGATTGCCTTGGGCGTTGACTCGACATCATTTTAATACAATTAACAAAAATTGCATTTACCATAATTGCGTTTAATTAAAGTGGTTTAAGCAAATTAAGTGCGCTTAAGCGGCTCAAATTACAGTGTTTAAGCTAAATGCAATTTTGTTAAGCGCCCAACGACAAAAACAAAATATACAAAGCATAAACACAGGCGCAGTTGCGTGTCGACCAAAGCAAAAAAAATACACACAATATGTGTTTAAATATATATGTACGTATATACAACATGTAAGGCTGTCATACATGTCCGCAAGTTGAAGATTAAATACCCTTGCAGGCATATTTTTATAAAATTCTTTTGAATTGATCTTGTAAAATATTAATGCCTTAATTTTGGAATGTTCAATAACTTTGATTAAATGTGTAAAGGTTTTTACACAAAAAAACCTTTTTATGAAAATATTAGGTATATCTGAATCAAGTTGAATTAAAAATTATTTTGAATTATCTAATCTTGAATATATATAATTTGAATAGAGTTGGTAAAGCCATTTTTATGGCCTCGCATATTTCGTAATAAAATTCGAATACCATTCGTAAGGGTATAAAAGAGCAAACAGGAAATAACAATGGCCTCTGCGTTGCAGCAGAGAGGCAACATAATTAAAAGCCGGGGTCCATAAAAAATAATGCTATGAAAAAATGCAGGCAGAAAAAAACTGAATATTTTAATGCAATCAGCCGGCCGCAAATGCAATTTATGGCACATATAATTTATTTTTGGCTCAGTGTAAAAATGATGAAAAATATGACTAAAGGCAAAGGCAAATGAATTTGCCAATGTTGGCATGCAAGGTTAGTGTCACAAATTGGTCAAATAATATTTTCATATCAATTCTGCTTGGTTTCGTTAGGTATAAAATGTATGGAAAGTATTAACTATTAACCTAAGCTTTAATAAGTGCTGTGAATGATGACTGTTTGATAAGTTGGGAATGGAAAAGTATAATGATATGTCTCGGTATATAACTCAACAAACTTTAAAGTAATTAACTGTATCTGGAGTACTGATTAAAATCTATGTACATTTTTGTTATATTTTTAATAACAATAATGATAAATTAATAATAATAATTTTAGTAATAAAAATAATAATAATAATATCAGTGAATTTATAAATATTTTTGTAATTATTAAGTAGACTATAGCATATATAAATTATAAAATATATTACACTAATTATTTCATTAAACCTCCTTGTGGTAAAAGCTTATTTTTAATATATAACAATCAATGCAATTTTTTTTTAATTGTAAGCCAAACTATGAACTTCTCTTGTTGAAAAATGTTTTTTCTGTTTTTACTCACTATTGTTTGGGTTAAAAGCAAAAATATAACGAACAAAAACAAATTGTAAATGAATTTTGTCTGAGTTTAGAGAAAGTATTAATAGGATTTTTTTCTTAATACAAAAATACAGTTAAATAGTCAAGTAAAAAAATAAATATAAAAAAACAAACTAAAATAAAAACAGTTTTTTCTTTCATTAAAAAACTGGAATTTTGTGGTGTATCAATGTAAGAACCATTACCTGGGTTTAATGATTTTAAAAATACCAGGCTCGAATCGTTAGCCAAACTATCGAAAAATTTTTCTGTGCTTGCAGCCATGATAAAGATTAGCATTGAGGCAATTGCTATTAGGCGCCACGTTGCCCAAGTCGATACCCAAATCTGCACACACGAACACACACACTTAGCTGTTTTACCTGCCAACAAAGGGAGAACTAAGTAAAAGGCAACTTGGCAAGCAATTCAGCAGCGATTATTTTTGATTGTAGTACGAGCCGCGTGGATCTCTTGGCGCGGGTACAAGAGCAGCAACGACAAAACGGAGACCATTATATTTGGGCACTAATTGAAGCAATTTGAGAAAACACCTCGACAAGGCAGCCACGGCTCCACTTTGAGGCGGGGCAGGACACGGAATCAATAAGGAGGCCAAAGCCAAAGCCAAAGCCAGAGCAGCCAGCCAACATCATTACACTCATTTGGTTTGTTCTCGTTGTTGTTGTTGGTGGGGCTCTTGGGCTAAGGCAACTGCGAATCATATGCCAGTCACATAGCCAGCGACGTGTTATGATACACCACAAAGACGGAGCCACAAAGTCAACCACAAAGGCTGTCGGGCAGGCGCTTGAGTCTCCCAAACAGCCAGCGCCAGTCAGCCAAGCAGAATCGATTTAATTTGCTGCTGCATCCAGCTCTCCCTCCCCTCCACCCCCTCCACCCGGCGAGCAGTCAGTTGCTGGGCGTCGATTAAAGAAATATGCGCCCCCGGTACGGCTCCATTGGATTCGGTTTGTTTCGCCTTGATTGCGCTGACGTGGGCAAAAAATCAAGCGCAAAGATGTGCGTGGACGAGGGCCACAGCGGAGCATAAGACAAGTACGAATGCCCGACTAGCAGATACCCTGTGCTAGCTGGGAACAGCTCGAAGCTGCGTCAGAAAAAAGACTCTCTTTTTCTGCTCTCAGCTTCACATTTCTGAATTTTCAGCAAAAGTAGTTGATATTATATTAATTAATTTTGATTAATTTTATCGGAGCAAGGAAACGTGTTTTCGAAAAATTCCCTACGTGTACCTATGTAAATACAAAACTTTACTTCAGTATCTCTTATAACCTCCGAGATTAGCTCAAAGCATCGTGTCGGGGCGATTAATTGATTGATTTAAATAAAGTATTATTATTATTCATATTTAATTATTGTATCTTAGAAGTTTAGCCAGAACAGCAAAGACCTTCAGCCTGAATGGTAAATAATTTCGATTTGCCTATGAATGAAAGGAAGTTTAACCTTCTGTTCTTCTGTCTGTTACATACACTTGCTCAAAGTCAATATACCCCTTGAAGGAATATTCTATAAGAATAGGGTATAAGAAAAGTGTTGATGCGGCAGACGGAGCGCAGCCCAAACAGTGGGCAGTCCAGCCGCTCTCCATCCCTATCTGTCTATCAGATGGTCAGCCTGTCTGTCTGTCCGTGCGTGTGACTGTGTGTGTGTGTGTGTGTGTGTGTGAGATAATTAGTTCGTTTGTTTGCGCTGCAATCGAGTGTCCCAGTTCCGAAATGGCCCAATACTTGAAATCAGCAAATCAGCGAACCAGCGACCAACTGCTGTGGCTGCCACAAATTGTGCGGCAACATTTGTCGATTAAGCGCAATGAATGCGAAAATATCGCTGTAACAATCAGGAGTCCAGCAGCAGCAGCGACAGCGGTCCATGAGCCGCATGCCCCATGCGGCACAGTCAGCACTTGAACTAGCCCCTCGTTGTTGTTGTTGTTGTTCTTGTTATTGGAGGCAGTGTTACACGCCCCTCCCCTCTACCTCCTCACGTTGGGTGGCGTTTGATTTGCTTTGCGGGCTAAAGAAGGAAGCAGCAAAAACAACAACAAAAAGAAAGAGGAAAAACTCAACTGTCACTCAAGAATTTCTGGCATTTTTACAGTCAACACTGTGAAACCTTTGGAAAACTGCAAGTCAACATGGGAAAGGCATTTAAGCAGCAAAACAGTCAAATGAAAAGAGACCAGTGTATAAAAGAGCGAGAAAAAGAGAGACAGAGAGTGCACAAACTGTGAATGGAAGCTTGAAATGAATGTGCATGACAATTACCCGTCAGAAGTTTGATGTAGGGCTTACAACAAGACACAAACGAACAACGAATCAAAGTGAACTGAAATGAAATACCATAAAAAGTAGCCAAAAATATATAAATATAAAAGATATGAAAGGATGTCCATTTGTGCGTATTTTTATACCATAAACCCATTAAAAATGGTTTTGTGAAAATGTTTGTAAGAGGCAGAAGAAGGCATCTCCGAATCCGAAAATGTGTATTAGTATATTCTAAGTCGCATCGATCTATCCATTTATTTATTTCATATGATCAATCACCAACCAAACAAAAAAAAATACGACAACAATCTTCGAGTTTATAAGCTATCTTCTAGATCATGAGAGCTAGATATACTACATATAGTTCACAAGAACATTTGAATATATTTTATCACTTAAATAATCTATTGAAAACAGTTTAATCAAGATCGGTTAGAAAACACAGAAATTATTAAAGTTATTAAAATTAAGCATGATTTTTGACCGAAAATTTATTCAAAACCCATTTTTTAGATGGCAGTTTATAATAAAATAATAATTCAAGATTATATATTTTGAAAATATTATTTTTTTCAAAAATTAGCAGCAATTACTACATGCTTTTTCTCAAAAAAAAAAATTCAAAACTAATTTTATTTTTTTAATATGAAAGTATTTTAAATGCAGAAACTATAGCAAAAACGTTAAACAAAATGGTATCAAACATGAAAATATGTATGTAATGTATGTAAATATGTATGTATGTTACTGGGACACTATCTTTTTTCAGGATGTTCTTACTAAACTGAAATCTGATCAAGTACGGATTACTTTTAAAATATATCTTTCTTATAAACAAAACATGAACCCATTATCAATTAGTAGTGGGTATAAAAATCAACATTATTTTTTCAAAATATTTCGATCTGGATTCGCATTTGATTAAAGCCAACTAGTAGCATCTGCTCATATTTTTCAGGCCAAAAAGCAAAGCTAAACATTTTTTGTAGGGCAGCTCTTCAGAGTCCCTGGCACTTATTCAGTAATTTGAAGTAGTTTCAACGAGCTTCAGAACAGCTAAACACTGTGCAGTGTGAGGGACCCTAGAGATTTGCAATACACGTCTAATTCATGCAATTACGAGTGCTCGACATGAACTTAAAGTTTGCCATTGGTCTGAAAAGGGGCAAGTTTCATGGCTTGCATATTCATATAGTTGCTGCCTCATGTCAGCTGCCACATCTCGTTCGCTCTCCCTCTCCCTCTCTCTCTCTCTCTCTCTCTCTGTGGGTTGGCACGGCATGTTGCATGCTTGAATAACAAATTATGAGTGCCACACAAAGACTGAGAGACTGCCTTATTATTTGCCGTACAAATAGTATACGTTGAGCGTTGCACAGATTTGAAATATGCCCCACAGGCAACAACAACAACAACAACGACTGCGCCTCGGTTCCCGGCTCTGGTTGCCTTTTGTCTGCGGCTGTTTGCCTTTGTGCTACTTAACAGTCAGCAGTTTTCAGCGTGTCCTGTCCAACACACGCACACATTGGTATGCATATGCATGTGTATTTCTATTTGTCTCTGTATGTCTGTAGTTTTGCATAATTGTGCTGCTTTGTGCGCGGATGCCAGCTCCGATTGCTCTTCAAAATCTCGGAGCGAGCTACATTTGATTAGCTGCATTTTTGGCTTCCCTGGCCTCACTTCCAGTGCCAATGGTGATCCTTTTTGTTGGGCCTGCCCGCCTGCGTTCCTGGCATGTCCTGTCAGCCTGCCTGCCCTCTCTCCTTGTGTGTTCTTGGCATTGTTTGCTTTTTCTACTCGTTCACAAAGTGAAAAGAGTATATCGGGTTTGTGCAATGTCGGTCTTCATGTCCTTTATCGCCGCCATTGAGAAAGACTTGAAACTTGGCATATATACTCGTATATACCCGGGTCAAATAACTTGACTCCACTGTGGACGTGTAAATTTGCTTTAATCAATATATCTCCCTCAGATCTGAAGCTAGTTAGACCAAATTTT
This sequence comes from Drosophila colorata, assembly GCA_035041545.1. Taxonomy (NCBI): domain Eukaryota; kingdom Metazoa; phylum Arthropoda; class Insecta; order Diptera; family Drosophilidae; genus Drosophila; species Drosophila colorata. The sequence goes on from JAWNLD010000233.1 coordinate 2,592,341, forward strand.
TGCTGACAGTTTACTAAAGACCTCTAAAGATCGTGAAAACAAATTTTCTTCACAATTAGAATTTTTATTTAGGTTTTTAGCGATTGTTATTAATTCTTGTAGGATACCTTAAGTTGAATTTTGTGACCGAATCACTTTCAGGGGTACCAGTCGCATAGAATTTTTTTGTTTTTTAACGATGACGTACTATTATTAAGTTAAATTATTAACTATTTAATATATGAATAATTAATATTATATTTTTTATTTTTTATGGTTACATTTAAGTCTAGGGAACATGTTTTGGTTGTGTTTACACTGTGAACGAGTATTGTGCCGTCGGTTACACCCGCCTGCAACGTTCCTACTTGTCTTTTTCGTTATTATTTGCCAAACGACTTTATTTTGAACTTGGCCGGCATATCCTTGCCGCTTATAACTTTTCATATGCAGACCCCTCGACTACCTCTCCCGCTGTGTACGGGCATTAGTTTTGCTAGCTCTGTGGTCTGTTGGCCTGGTTGTTGCGAGCCTGCCTGTTAATTGACTCATTTTGCACGCTGTTTGCTTTCGAATTGAATTGCTGTGGTCTCGGCCGGCTTTGAGCTCGCTTCTTGGTTTGGTTTCGTAATATGAGCGCAATGCGGTGGCTACTTTGAGCAGCGAAACCTTTAAAAGTACCTGGCTTAAGAATGGAAAAACCGTCGACTTATTACGGCAGCCGGCTTTGTATCGAAGCCAGCCTACATTGAGTTGTACCCTTTTGAATTCGTTTGCTTGGTGTTTAATAACCCAGGCAAAGGTAATTTGAATAATTAGTTTGTGCTGATTTCTGTTCTGGCACTTTAAATATGCATTAGCATATCCTATATTCTGATTTTCATATCTGTATATTCTGCCCGACTTATTAACGTAACTGCACAACGAATACCCCAAAGTTCCAGGCTAAGCAAAGAAAATATAAATAAAATGTTGTATATATTTATATATATTTTGTATATAATAATATTTATAATTAAATTTTGTAAAATAATAATAATAATAATAATAATAATAATAATAATAATAATAATAATAATAATAATAATAATGCTTATAATAATAATAATATTAATAACATTTTAAATAGTAATTTAATAGTATTGACTTATCGTTAACTGATTTTCCACTCCACGTTTTGCTGTCAAGCTGATTTTCTTTTATACACACATAGTTCTAATGACTTTAACCGAGAATGCTACTTGAAGCTCTCAACTGATTATTGCTCATGAGTTCAATTACTCTTAAATTGAGCATGAATATTTACTCAGCATTCATACGAGTCGTCTGCTACTTGAGCCAAAAGGACACACCTCTTATCCTATTTAGTTTTAAATAAACACACATATTTATTTCATTTTTTGAATGGCATTCAAATTCACTTACCGAGCAGAGCGAACGCCAGACTGAGCATCAACAACATATTCATATCCATGGCAGGCATCCTCAGACAATTCGTCGTCGTGGAGTGTCTCGGTCTCGGAGTCTCTCAGAGCGGGCCAATTAGCAAACTATATGATAACACGACACTCGCACACACACACACACTCGTTGATTCTGAATATTATGCTGTGACAAACTGATGATATCCACTCCTACTTGCGCTCGTACTCCAACTCGAAGTACTTACGTACATATATCCCTGTGGCACAGTGGGGTAAATTCGTAAGTGCAGCCACTCGAAATGCACTCCACTCAACGCATGTGTAAATATTCAATATTTGGTTGCCAGCCCAGTCGGACGACGATTCCAACTGATGACTGCTGACTGCCTTTTTTAACGCTTTGCTTTGTGTCTGGGCGTAGGGGGGAGGGGGGTGGGTTGTGTGCCGGGGCTTGGTATTTACTATAGACACTCAAATTAAATTGCTATTTACATAGTTGGAACGCATGAAATGCATTTATCACTGAACGAACACGGCGACCAAAAGCAGAAAAGATACGCAGACGATTCACGGCACTTGCTTGTTTTTTTTTTTATTTTTTTATAGTTGTTGTTGTGGTTGTTGCTGGTGGCTTTATGTTTCGTGGTTGCGTTTTTTATCAGCGCCTAGATTGACAAGCGACAAGCAGCCAAGATACTCTGTGCCCCGCTGCTGTCGTCAAATTGTAATGGCAGCGACACCGGCACCGACAAAGGTATCTAGATACACAAAATGCAATGCCGAAGACGGGGCCGCAGATTGTTTGTGGATGGGGTGCAGTTCAATTACCCAGGCCAGCAGGCAGCAGGCAGCAAGCAGCAGCTTAAAGCCGAGCCGTAAAACTATACGTAAACGTAAACGAAGCGCACACAAGGCGAGCGCAACAAATCAACTTAATTTGTATCCCAAAGATACAAAATATTCAGTGCACTGCATCCTTGACGTGCCTGCGAACCGAACCGGCTTTTATTTTTGTTATTGGTGGGTGCTTTTTTTTTTGGTTTTGTGTTGAATTTCTTATTGTGAGCGCGAATGCGAGGGGTCGCTGTAGCAGCCGGCGGGGCAGACACATACAACAGATACAGATACAGATACAAATACGTAGCGCACACGAAATACGAAATTCGGGAGAACCGCGTGCGTTCGACGTCTGTTTATTACTGAAGCCAATCGGCAGTTGGAGTTGTTTGTAGAACCGGCTTTTTATGTTGCCTGTGCGCCACATACTGGGAACGGCTATCACCTTCTACCTTTGTGCCCGTCTCCTGGTTTCTGTTCGCGCTGCGACCAGTATTTTCATTTGCATGTATTTGTACAGTGTTGCCGTGCAGCAGCTTGCAAATACTGGGTTGCGCTTCTTGGGCGCGTAAACGGGCAGCATTTAAACTGAGAATATAAGTAAATGGTTAGTATTTTAAATAGATGGAAAGTGAGACAAAAACTGATCGTACAGATTCGCTAAAGGTAATTTATGTAGGATGACAAATTCAAGTAAAGTGTAAGAAATAGATAAAGCTAAATTAAGGTTAAATAAATCTTACAATATCTATACTATTTAAAATTTTACATGTATATGCCATTTTTTAATGTATATGCATATACATATTTCAAAAAGCCTTAAACCATTTTAACCAATTAATTTTAATTTACTTTTAGTTGAATAAAAATGATCATAGCACATTAAAAAATATGTGTAAGCATAGTGAATATCAGTGTATTATTCAATAGCAACGTTTACTGAATGTTTTTGTTACATCTTAAGCCCCTCAACAGGTATTTTCTGTCAATTACTTATCAATTAGTAAGAGTCAGACTCAGTGTTGATATTTTGGAAGATAAAAGCATAGATCAAAGTCAGCTTTTAAATAAGTGCGACCCACAGACAATGCCAAATGAAGTTATCAGCTGTCAATAATCAGCGCTTTCCCGCCGCATCCACCCATGTTGCAGGCCATTCACACTCAGTGCGTGCTTTAAACCCAAACAATAATGCGCCTTAATGACCAAGCACGAGTTGACGATGATTACAATGCACAGTAGAGGGAAGGGGGTGGGGGAGTGGTTGGGCGGTTATTGGGTGGCTTGCTGTTTTTATGAGCGGGCGCACGGCTGGAAAACTCACTGCGAGAAGCTTCCGTCTAAGACACAAAACGACTGTTGACTACTGTGCGTGGTCTGACCGATTAAATGTGTGCGAGTGTGCAAGTGTGTGTGTGTGTGTGTGTTTTTCATTTTATAGTTTTCCGCTTTTTTTACGATGCCTTTCAACCCCCAAATGAGCGAACCCAAAACAATTGCAACAGATCCTTTCGACGCGCCGCCTGCCGTCCGACTGACACCCAAAAGTCATAAAATGCCGTTGCCATTTGTATATACATACATGTCTACATACATGTGTGTGTGTATATAGAGGGGTGGTCTTCCTGATTAACAACGGCACAGCCCTGGGACTGTGGTTATCAAACGCCATCCAAAATGTTGGGCCCGTCAATGCGCTTTTCCATTCCTATGCCCAGCGACAGTTATTGATGTCATAAAGTTGGAGATTTATGTCGTGTCTGCCTATTCGGGCTTACATTTCATTGTTTGCAAGAGCTGGCTGCAGGGCGGGGAGGATCGTCCCAGAACTGCCAAATGTTGTGTTAATAATATGTTTACAAAACTACAAATTTCAAGGCAAAAACTTTGTATGTATTCAAATAATACGCAAAAATAATAATAACAAAGAAAAATTTTAAAAATTTCTCGGTTCACGCTTTATTTTAATGCTTCACTTTTCTGTTGCATTAGTAAAATTGTGTTTTCCACAACTATGAGCCGTGATTTTGGTGTAAACTTTTTCTTTTTAGATTTAATAATTTTAATTTATAGATTTACAAATTTTTCTTTCTTTCGAAATTAGTAAGCATTATTATTATTATTTAAAGTATAGGATGTAGCTATAAACTATCAACCTAAAACACTTTTAACGGCAATTTGACTAAGAAAAATACTACATCCATACACTAGCCTGGGACTCGAACCGAGATCCACATTGTTCAGTTGCCTAAATTTACGACAATTTAGACAATACATCTAACTTAGTTAAATTTTCATATTATTGACAGTGCTGAACATATTGTTAGAATAATGTCTAAAACTAAAAAACCTTGAAATAATAGTTGCAAATATTCCAAATAAAATGTTGTTGACCAAACCATTTAAAAACATGCTATATGAAATTAAAAAAGAAATGTTTTGATGCTGGTTGGAACCGATTCTATTTAAACCAGTCCAGATAAAAAATAGTTGGTTGACAGTTGATTGCTATATTCTACACTTGATATAATTATTCATTGCTACTACTATAATAGTAAGATTTAAAATTCACAAAAAATACCAGAGTTGAACAGAAGCAAAAGTTTTAATATTTCTCAGTATATGCCAAGTGTATGCACATATACATATATAAATATAGGTAGTGCTTTATAACGCTGCTTACCTTAACTCAACGCCTCGTATAATTTTACTACCATGTAAGTATGTATGCAGGTATAAACTATGTATGTGTGCACTATGTGTATATCGACAGTGGCTGCAAACATCAAACATTTAAAGGCATTAAAATAAATTTTAGTAATGCGGCCTTTGCGTAGACTAAACAAAATAAACATTTCGAACAACTTTGGAGGTGTTTCGCTGCATTCACATACATACGTCGCGCCCTGCACTCACTATAAACAAATGAGTCCAAAAAGTACCTAAAAAAAACAGAAATAACCAAGAGAGTAAAAAAAGGGAAATACGGAAGGGCAGAGGCCCCAACAACGAGTTTTAATGCATGTCGATGTCGTCGCCAGCGCCGCCGCAGATCAAAGGCAGCAAATCGAGGAACTTGCGGCTGATGTTGGGCGGGGGGGCGGGGTTTTGGGTCGTTTAATTGCACTTGCCGCTTTTTATCTGTGTCCATGTGTTGGTGCCTCCCCACCTTGCCCCCTCGCTGCCCCTCCCTGTGCCACAGCCGGTTGTCAGCCTGCGCATGTGTAGTTGCCTTTGATGTGCCTGGGCTGGGCTATGGGCGCATTTGTTTATGCGCAGCTATAAAAAACCATAAAATATGCATAAAACGCATAGGCAAAAAGGCAATTGCGATTGAAGTTGAACAGCAGGCAGCTCAAATGGAAATGGCAGTGGAAATAGAAATGAAAATGAAGCGATTAAGTGCAGACGTTGGCAATTGCTGCGAATTGTCGTCGCTCTGGCAATCGAGGCATTCAGTAGGTAGTGGACCACGTCCAGATAGGCGCGTTTCCTCTGAACAGCTGGTCAGAGATAACGCAGAGCTCGATTGACGTTTCAAGACAGAACACAATTAAGTGGGTAAAGTTAATGCTGGCACTGAACTTATGGGAATGTTAATAATAGTCATTGATATATATATATATGTATATAGATATGTGCTATATGTGTATTCATCTGCAAATTTAATGTATTCATGTTTTAATTCGCTTAAAAATATTTATTTTTAATTTTTAATTCATCTCAATGAATATAAAAAATATATAAAATTTGTAAAAGCGAGTCAAAATAATAATTAATATTTATTTTCAAGATTATAAAATATTTTGAGTAAGGGAAAAAATTTTCAAACATGGAAATTAACTATTAATTAAATACATTTTATTTTAATTTGTACTACTAATTACTAAAGGATTAAATGATTTTTTCTCAAAAAAAATCGATTTTTCAATATGCAAATATTTTTAAAGTAACAATCTAAAGCAAACACCATGAACAAAATTAAATGAAGACAAAATAAATGTTTGAAATTCAAATTGCCAAAATATTAAAATTAAAACAAAAAAAATTTGCTTTGGCCTTCGATTCTTAAAAATTAAATAAAATATTGTAGAACCCGTTCGTACCGGTTCGGTACAAAACCGGTTTGCAGCCTTGCTTTGAGCACAGCCAAACCTAAATTGATTTCTGAAATATTTAGCCAATCTTTCCGCAATGAAATCATCTATAATAAAATGCTGAACTTCAAGTGAAGAACCAAGAAGAATAACTTGGCCTTCATACAATCACGACTTTGCATTTCATCTAGATCATATTCACCATCGCAAGCTATGCTCGGGGTAATGTGGCCGCTCGGTTCCTGTTATGGCATTTTCATTTGCAGCTCTATGGAATTTGTGGCGGGTGGGGAGGGGGTTGTGTGTGTCTTGTGCTCGTCACTCGGCACATTTCATTGCTTCGCCGGCTGCAGCACTCATAAAAAGTACATAAAAAGAAAACTGTTGTGCTTTATGGGTACGCCAAGTGGGCAACGAATGTACGGCCGTAAAATGCTACGAACGAACGAAGGAATTTTACGTTCGACTCCCCGCCACGGCCATAGAAGTGGAATTTTCGGATGCACTATAAAATGGGGCTCTATGAGAGCTATAAAATGTTTATTCTACTAAAAAATAACTGTACATAAATATATATACACAAAGACATACGCATATAAATACAAATACAAATATAAATATACATATGTATATATAAATATAGATATAGATATAAATATAAACACAAATAGATTTGGGGCTTTTCACGCTCAACAAACACAACGGATTAACATATAGAGTGGCCAGCGTCCAGCCAGAGATCTTTGAAAGTGGCATTTGGAGAGCCGAATCCCTAAACAATGTCATCGGCCACCTGGGACTCCTGTTCCAGAATGGTGCTCTCGCGCAATTTACTCTTCAGGGTCTTGCTCGAATTGGCCTCGGTCAGGCAGGGCTCGTGCTCGGCGTGCTCGTGACCATCGGCATCGCCATCGCCATCGGCGGCCACATGCGCCCCATCCTCCAGCTGCACCTTGCCCATGTGGCGACGATAACGATACCAGAGCTTCAGTCCCAGCACCAGCACAAAGTAGAGGAATGCCAGGCAAATGATCACGATTATAATGCGCGTCACAATCGAGTTGGAGGCCGACTTGTTGCTCCTGACCACCAGCAGCACCTCCTCGCGCTTGAATCCCGCACTGCTGCCAATGGTGCAAGCGTAGCGTCCCTCGTCCTCCGGCTGCACGTTGCGTATCTCCAGGGTGCCGTTCTCCAGCAGGCGGAAGCGTGCCGGATCCGTGTTGTTCTCGTTTAGATAGGCCAGGTCCTTGTCCCACTGGATCGTCGGCTTGGGCTCGCCCGTTGCCTGGCAGTGCATGACGGCGACGTCCGCTTCGCTCACCTCGATGGGTCCCACGGGCGGCACACTGAACCTGGGCGCCACCACCACATTGATGGACACGGTGGCGCTGATCTGGCCCTGGCTATTGGATGCCAGGCAGGTGTACTGTCCGCGCTGCTCGTTGCTCACCCCGCGAAAGATCAGCGTGCCGTTGTGGTCCGTGACGTTCGCCGGCAGTGGCAGCTGTGTCTCCTGCGGAGCAAGGGAAAGTTGTGAAAGATGTGACTTGTTGATGAGAGAGCCAAAGAACTCTGAGCTCTTCAAATTGTGACGTCACAATATCGCATTTGTATAAAAATATCGACTATTTCGCTCTTAAAGCATGAAACTGGCTTACTCGTTCACGAAAGGAAGAGAAATATTGAATATTGAATATATCGGCGGGTAAGCCGCGACACTCCATATCTCCCACAATTTTAATTACCAAATTTGGCAGATAGTTTTCCTCTAAATATCGAGACAAAAACTACAAAAATATCGAGACAAAAAGACAAAACATTTATATTCTTCCAAACTAACAATAATAATTAAGTTTTAATGGGCAGTTGGTTACACCCGACTGCAACGTTCTTACTTATTTGTTTCTATAGAAGTTTTTATCTAATTACCAATTTCCGACTGTATTAAGCCCCCCAGCATCGGATTATAGTCTTATAAAAAAGTAAATCGTTTAAAAATATAAATGATCCCAATACTTTATGTTAAAATTTAAAATTGTGTTTCCCAAATTAAGTAATGAATTGGTCAGCGTATGTAGAAAAGATAGTTAAATATAGTGATCCATATACATATGATTCCAATAATGACGCAAATTGGCAGCAAAGTCAAATGTGCAAGCTGTGCCAATACTTTTGTGTGTGTCTGTAGACACGCAATGTAAACAAAGCAGAAGCCGATATTGTGACGTCACACACTTAAATTGCGCTCTTTCGGAACTGTTCTTTGCGTCAGCTTTAGATCCCTCGACCATGGCACTTACCCGCATCCATTTGACCTGGGGCGCCGGCGTGCCTTGCGCCTTGCAGTGCACCTTGCTAACGCTGCCCAGCTCCAGATTCTTCGATGTCGGTTGCGGCATAAACTTCAGCTGCTCAATGACCTCCAATGTGCCGCTGGCCGAGCTGACCGCCGACTGGCCCTCGATCAGCAGCTGGCACTGGTACAGGCCGGCGTCGCTGGCCAGGACGCTGGCAAAGTGCAGGGCGCCGGTCTCCCTGTTGAGCGTCAGGCGCGCATCTTCGCGCAGCAGCTGCTCCAGCTGCGGCTCGCTGGTGGTGCCGCTGGCCTGGCCCAGCTCCGCCTGGCGCAGGGTCTTGCCGTCCTTGCGCCAGCGCAACGTGACGCTGTTGCTCTGCCGGTACACGTCCGGCAGATGGTAGACGCAGGGCAGGCGCAGCGGGCTCTGCTCCTTGACGGTCACCTGCGCTTGGGGGCCCTGGTTGATGCGGACATCCGTTGGCGGCGCTGTGGGTTACATGAAATTCAGACACATGGCAATTGCGGCGACCTTCGGGCCTTACCGGGCACGCAGCTGCAAGAGCAGAGGATCAGGGCGCAGCTCAGCGCCAGCCGGCCCGCGTTTATCCGTGACTTCATCGTGGAATTCGCTTGATTTCGCTTCGCAGAAAAAAAAAAACACAAACGAATCAGCAAAAAAAAAGAAGCCGAGAAAAAACCGGTGTAGGGCTCTTTACGCTTGATTTGTGTGGCAGGAATTTTCGTTCTTTCTTTCAAATTTCAGCTTCAGTTCATTTCAACGGCCGCTTAATGTTTATTTTTATGTTACGCACACGCGTCACGCTTAATTATCCTGCGGCAGGGACGGAGCACACTCAGCTGGCAACCTCGCGCGTTCGCATTCAAAACTGAACTGACGCCGCAGCGAGCTAATTTAAGGCTGTGCGGCGGCACGAGCCGGTCGACGCATGCGCACTGCAACTGCTCCCAGTATTTACCAGTATTTGCCGTCTACTACCAAGCGTTGCATGCACATCTGTGCAACACTGCTCGATAGTACTCTAAAGGTAAGTACTATTTGCAGACACACAAAGGTACGTTTCTGTGATCATATGTTGATCAACATCATTATTCCTACATAGCTTAACTAATTTGCTACTAAAATCAGGAAACACATTTTTAAAATTAACGTTATATGATTTTATTTAATTTGTAGAATAAAAAATTTCTTTGGTGCAGATAAAAGGAGTATAAAGGTATACGGTTTTGTGCAAATGTTTGTAACAGGCAGAAGGAGGCTCTAAATGTTTGGAAGGAGTCTCCAAACATTTAAAGTATATACAAATGTATATTCTTGGTCATAATTAGCCGAGTCGATCTGTCTCAGGGACAAGAGCTGGAGAGTTTAAGTTTGGTTAAAGTTGGTGTATATCATCTGTATATCAAGTTTATTTCAAATTGTCAATATACCTACCCATTTTCTTATAATCGATAATTATTGGGTTTTTGACGCGGTTTTTTGAGCATATCTTAGAAGCTATAAGAACTGGAGCCACCAAATTTGGTTTAATATGTGATCGTAAAGCATACGCGGATTAAGACTATTTAATTTTTTCATGCATTCCCCATTTTCCCCAAAATTTACCAAAAGAAAAATCCAATTAAAGTACTATAGCCTTGCGCTTTGGTTTGAACATACTATTGGATGTTCTTTTTAAGTGCTGAAAATTTCATAAAGAATTTACGATTAACTTAGCAGTTATTCAAGAATGCATCCCCCATAGTGGGGTGTTTTTGTGTATGTAAGCATGAATACAAGAAGGTTGAAATGTATGTACGACACTTCCCTGCTGATTGCAGGGTATGTCATAATCGGGCACTCCCGACTTGAGCAAATTTTCTTATTTCTCATAGCTTGTTGTTACCATTTTATAATAAATATGTGAATTTTTTTAAACGTAACAGTCATTATTAACCCTTTCCAAATGAACTTATTTCTAAAATAAAATATAAATGATACAATAATATTTGTGAGGCTTCTCCTTATTCAGTTCGTGTGCCAATTGCTATAGATTGGTTAAAGAGCTTCATGCTACGTTTGCTTATGTCTAGGATTATACAGTCTAAAATTGAGGTATGGTTGAGACGCGACTATAAAGCGATTGCCGCTTGGCCACTCGGAAGGGACAGCGTGTCATCATTTTGTAGACGATGGCGCCGCACAGCACAAACAGGCCCCAAAACACGTACGTGAAGAGCAGTATAAAACGATTGGGCTGCCACAGGACCGTGTAGCTTAAATTATAGTTTTCTACATGCCAAAAGGGGAATTGGATATTAAATCGAAATTGGTTTCGTTCTTTTCAAGCTTACCTAGCACGGCATAGCCCATGCCAATCTTGGATTTACCCATGCGATACGAGCAGGTTGGCACCATGATCTCCAGGTAGCTGTGCTCCTGTTCCTTGAGCGCTTTCAGATCGAAATGCCGCACGGCATTCTCATAGAAATTGATGACTTTCGTCGAGGGATATATAAATATTCGCGACTCGTGCCAATGGCCAGAGAATATGATATGTGGATCCAGATCGCTAATAACAGCGCGCAACAGCGGCCCTCCGCCAATAAGCAGCGGGGCATGCGAGACGCCGATGCGGAGGCGTTCCGCATTGTGCTCCTTGTCTGGATTGGTGAAGTCTAACAACATGCGATTGATCTTGAAGAAACGTAAATGATTGTCATAGTCAAAGAGGTCCTCGCTCATGAATTCGTTCTCGAAGCGTCGCTGATTCGAGTTGGAAATGTAGTCGCCATTGTCGCCGCCAATGTCGTTGTCGCCCGGCACATGAATGCGCTGAAAGTAAGCGGAAATCATGCGAAACTAAGTATTAATCGGTGAAGTAGGGGCTTAGGAATTGGGGGATTGCGTACATTGACCAGCTTCTTGTTTTGAAAGATGCGCTTGAAGCGCTGCACATATTGCTTGTACTCCTGAGCGGTAGCTATGTTACCCTCGTCGAGCAGATCTCCAAGGAAAACTATGATGTGTGGCTGCGTAAAGGATATGGCGCGCTCAAAGGACTTCTGCAGATATCGATCCGAATCGTAGCGCGCCAGGGGACTGTGCGATGAACGATCGTAGGAGGTGCCCAAAATTTGCGGATCCGCAATGAGCAGCAGCCGGGTGCAGTTTTCTAAAGGAAAACGAGCTAACTAATATATTAAACTAATATGGGATATCATTCTAGATAGCTTACCCAGTTTGCAATCGATGGAGTTCCAGCTGGACTGTGCTATATAGTAGATAAGCACTTCGTTGAAAAACATGAGCAACAGCGTGAGCGCAAAAAAGCCACGACAGACTAATCTGCAAGGGATTATTTTGTGTTAGGTTTAACTTGTTACTCGTTCACGAAGTGTAAAGGGTATATTGGGTGTGTGCAATGACCATCTTGTTGCCCGTATGAACGTAAATTGACAACAAGAACAAAGAAGAAGTAGATTAAAACAGTGGAATGAGGTCCTAATTATTATAATTATTTTGGAAAATATCGGATTTTGTAGCCGACATTTTACGGCTTGATCCTTAGAGGACGTTATCCGAAAACTGCGTGCAAAATTTTGCTCTAGCTGTAAAATCGATGTGATCTTTAAATAAGCTTTTCAGTAATCAATCTGAAAAAAATTTATGCAGCTAGCATTAAAATGAAGATAAATAGATTTGATCGAATACACGTGTATATATTCCAAATGCATTCGGACTGACGGATGGACGGACGGTAAGGCAGACATTGCACAAACACAATATACTCTTTTCACGTCGTGAACGAGTATAAAAATCGATATTTCCCTTAGTTTTAGAGCCTGCTTTAAGGATCGAGCTTTGAGGTTACAATAATCATTAAATTCGTTATCGACTGCTGTTACACTGCGAACGAGTATTGGTCACTGGGTTACACCCGCCTGCAACGTTCTTAACTTGTTTAGTGGTTGCCCTTACCTATTGATTACGCGCAAAGAAGCCATAATCATGCTGAGCGCGAGACTTCTTCACGTTGATTGACTTATTTTACGTGGCACACGAATTTGGCTGATTGTGACATCGCGTACCGCGGTCTATATTTAAAGATGCATTCACAGAATTTACGTAAGTTTTGCGTCGAATATGTTGCAAAAATTATGCGACGAATTTGGAAGACGTCGCTGGCGCCGCGTGCAGCTGGCAACTGGTTCGCTGCTGGCGTCGGGCAGAGGCGCACTCGGCGCTGGGCTGCCTAATTAAATTAGAGGGCTTTACGAGGGCTGTGTCTAATAAGTGGAGCACTTACCAGCCCGGCCTGCTGTTGCGGGATTTTGTTGATTTCCACTTGGCGACGCTGGCGGCCATGCGCGCCCGCCGGTTGTCATGAGAGCGTGTCCCTATTCGCAGTTTCAAATTTAAATACGAGTGCCGCCGTTAGGGGTTGTGTCGTCGGCGCTAACGGTCGGCGCATTTAAACATCGCATTATCACATGCAGATCATGCAGATACGAAAAATATTTATATATAGCGTTCGGACAGCTGTTAATAGAGTAACAGCATGTTAGCGCGCAAAACAGTTAACAGAAGTCTGGCAGCGCCAATTTGAGGCATGTTATTGAAATGCAACCCGACAAGCATGGAGTTGCCCATCTGCTGAGCTGTCCACGATTTGGGCACATTGTGTGGTAGAGTAATGGCGTGCCATTCCGCACAAAAAGTGCGCTGTTGAGTTTTTTCTTCGCTGACAACAATCGCACCAAAATTTACAGCTGAAATAATAAAAACAGACGAACATGACAACATAAGTGTGCATGAAAAGTGTTTGTGTGGTGCATTTGTTGTTAAAATCAAGTGTTTTTGTGCTTCTAAAGTTCGGCATCAACTAACAGAATTTGGCAATTTTTACCGCTGGCTGCTACTGCTGCTGCTGCTCGTAGATTGTGAAAAGTAAGACCAGCTCTGCGCAAAATTTGCAGCTGCAAAATGAGTCGAACTTGCATGAAAAACTATAAAAATACCGTATAATACGCGGCCTGCAAACGACGTTTTTTTTGTGCCATTTTCATAATAAATTGGCGAAAAGCACAAACTGGCATTATTTGTGTCTCAAGTTGTTGGTAGCGTGCTTGTGCGTGTGTGCGTGCGTGTGTGTGTGTGCCATAAGCGAGTGGCTTGGCAATGCTGCCGCCCGCTGTCACCGTTGATTTGGCAATGCTGACGCGCTGCTTTGGCGCTGCAGTGTGTTTTTTTTAGGCTACTTTGAGGGTCACGCTTGTTGTCGTTTTGGCTTCTATTATTATGATTGTATTTTCTATTATTAACATAGAAAATGCATTTAGCACGCGCTGTTTTTAAATTCTTAAGTGTGCTTGTGTTTTCATTGTTTACATTTACAGTTGCAAATTGTGGACAGAGCCGAACTTGTCCAGGCTGAGAGAGAGAGAGAGAGAGAGGGAGAGAGAGCTTTTATCAGCAGCCAACAATGGCGGACATTGTTTATCCCAACGGCTGTCGCCCGTTGGTCGAGGATCTGGGCACCGATGAACTTATACGCCGTCTTAAGGTTCGCATTGACTTCCTTGAATCAATTACATAACAAACCCGTTTTGCTTCCACGCAGACACTGGCAAACGTGCTGCAGACGATGGACCAGGATGATAATCTGCACCAGCAGTATATTCCCCTGGCCCTGCACCTACTCGACGATTTCTTCATGCAGCATCAGTCGCGGGATGTCCAGTTGCTGATCGCTTGCTGCATTGCGGATGTGTTGCGTGTGTATGCGCCCGAGGCGCCCTACAAGGAGCAGGATCAGATCAAAGCCATCTTTAAGTTCTTCATCAAGCAACTGCACGGTCTGAAGGATCCGCGCGACCCCTCGTTCAAGCGCTACTTCTACTTGTTGGAGAACCTGGCTTTTGTTAAGTCATTTAACATGTGCTTCGAGCTGGAAGATTGCCAGGAAATATTCCACGAACTATTTAGCACCGTTTTTAAGATCATCAAGTGAGCGGGGTTGCAATTATTGCTACTGCCTGAAACTATAAGTTACAATGCAAATATTTATAATTGTAGTGATCAGCACAGCGTGAAAGTGAAGAACTTTTTCCTTGATGTGCTGAGTCCACTGATAACCGAGGCGGATAATCTGTCTGTCGAACTTCTGGATCTTATACTGATCAACATTGTAGAGCCCTACAAGTCGACCTGCAAGTATGCGCAGGAGTTGACCGAACAGCTGTTGGTCAAAACGGGCGACGCTTTCGAGGCAACAATCAAACTGGTAGCAAATATTTATACACACTCCGTAAAAAGAAGTTATAATATTGATTTCCACTTAGTTCTTCAATCGTTCGTTGGTCATGGACAAGCCGAATACCAAGCTTGCCATCTCGAGCAAGATTTATGATATCATCTATGAGCTTAACCGAATCAACAGCGATCTGCTGGTTTCCGTACTGCCACAACTGGAGAACAAGCTTCTCTCCACAGACGACGCCGAGCGACTGAGTAAGTGATGATATATATATTCCCTTGATTCCCTTTTTAATGATAGATACGTTCCCGAAAAATTGGTGTAAAAAATATATATTGGCTAAATAGTAGATTTGCTATATATCTAAATTAGCAACTTAAAAGTAAAATAAACAATATCAAAAAACTCTTGTTCACTTGAGAATTTATTTTAAAAAACCTATAATTATCACTTTATACAATATAATTATCACTTTTATTTAATTTCTTCCGACTTAATCCATTTCTTTGATATATTATTGATTATGAAAAAGGAAAAATGCTGATAATTCTTTTGCTTTCATTAAATAGGAGCCACTACACTGCTAGCGCGCATGTTCTCCGAGAAGGATTCGCAACTGTCCAAAAAGTATCCATCGCTTTTGCGTACATTCTTCGGTCGTTTCTGTGACATTACCGAGCCTGTGCGCGTTAAGTGTGTCCAATCATCAATGCACTTTCTGCTCAATCATGCGCATCTGCAGGCTGAAATTACGGAAAAGCTCCGCATGCGCCATCACGATCTGGACGAGCTGGTGCGCCATGAGGTTGTCATGGCCATTGTGGAAACAGCAAAACGTAATTTTGACATTGTCGTCAAGTCCCCGGAACTGTTGGAAATTGTGCGCGAACGCACAATGGACAAGAAATACAAAATTCGGCGGGATGCGATGAACGGGCTGGGCTATATCTATAAGCGCGCCATTTGCGAGCCAAACGATCTGAGTCCCGAGGTGAAGCAGCAGGTGGATTGGATAAAGAACAAAATCATGCACGGCTACTACAAGCTGTGCCTGGAGGACAAACTGATGGTGGAGCGACTGCTCATCACCTGCCTGGTGCCGTACAAACTGGCCCCCGAAGAGCGCATGAAGAAACTATACCACCTGCTGGGTGATCTGGACACAAATGCCACAAAGGCATTCGTCGAGCTGCAAAAGAATCAAATGAAATCGCGACACACGGTTAGCGATTGGATAAAGCTGCATCACTCCAAGGAATTTACGCCTCGTGTGCTCAACCAACTGGCCGCCAAGCAGGCCAATATTGCCAAGTATGATTATATCTAAAACAATGCTGACATCAGTCTGAATAGCATGTTCTTTGTTTTAGATTACTGCCCGATCCGCTAAAGGCTAGTGAGTTTATCACACAGTTCAGTCAGCATTTGCGGAAGGATGCGCAGCTGCTGCGCTGCATAAACATTGTGCTGAAGCGCGATGTCAGCTGCCGCGAGTGTGCGGACACAATGAGCGTGCTGCTCAAGAAACTTGGCGCTCATGTCATGACGAATCTGTACTACAACACGGTCAAGATGCTTATCGAACGCGTGGCCTCGGTCATGGTGGACAAAGAGTCCATTGGAGTGCTGATCGGGTATGAAAATGAATATTGATTAGCTTTAATTAAAAATAAAATAACCTTGTTTGCCTTGCAGTTTGATCGAACAGTGCATTCAGGGTGGTGACATTTGCAATGAGATTGGAATATCACCACATGAGGCGGGCGAGCGCGGTCTGAAGCTGTTGAGCGTAAGCGCAAACAAATATTAGTCGTGCAGACATCGTATTCAATGTTGTTTTTTTGCAGATGTTATCATATGTATTTTCGGCCCATTTCTTTACGGACGCCTCACTGCGACATTTGATTGCGCTGCTGAGCTATGAGCATGAATATGTGGCGCCGTTGGTGCTGAAAACGTTGACGCATTTGGGTCGCTATCAGCCACTCATTGACGATGGCAATCCAGCCATACTGAACGAGCTGGCGCCCATCTGCAAGGACTTTGCACTCATGGGCACTCCCAAGCAGGCCAAGCACGCGGTGCGCTGCATCTTTGTCAACAGTCAATCCTCGTCGACGGCCACGACGGATGGCGGCGGCAGTGCCTCAACTACGACACAAACGGTGCATCCAATTTTCAACGAGATCATTGAGGGGCTGCGCGTTAAGCTAGCGCCAAATTGTGAATTCCAGCGCACCAAGATTGTCACATTGGGGCACATAGCGCTCAACATGCCGCAGGCATTCCTAACGCCCATTAAGAACATGATTGCGCGTCGCATCGTCAAGGAGCTGCTCATACAGGAGGTGCCGGCGCAGCGCGATCACGAACTGCCCGAAAGCGACTGGTGCGAACAGGATGAACTGCCACCCGATACACTTTGCAAGCTGGACGCTCTCAAGACAATGGCGCGCTGGTTGCTGGGCTTGCGTTCGGATGAGCACGCTGCACAGAAGACCTTCCGCATGCTGGCGGCCTTTGTCAACCAACGTGGCGATTTGCTCGCCCAAAATCGGCTGTGCGGCGCGGAGAAGTCCTGGCTGCGACTGGGCGCCGCCTGCGCCATGCTCAAGGTGTGCGAACAGAAGGGCGTAGGCGATCAATACAGCGCCGAGCAGTATTTACAGCTCTCCCAGCTAATGGTCAGTACCACCTTAACCTAATTTAATGATAATGTATTAAGTAATATTTTCAACTGCAGGAGGATCCTGTGCTGGAAGTGCGCGAGATCTTTGCGCGAAAATTGCACAAGGGCTTGGGCAGAAGTCTACCGCGCAATTGCCTGCCGCTGGACTTTATGGGCTTCTATGTGCTTAGCGGCAAGGAAACCAATAGAAAGTGAGTATTCGATTTCTTAAATTATATCTGTATTATCATGATCTAAATTCCATTCGAAACAGATTGCAAGATCAGGTGCGTCACTATGTGGAAGCGGATGTGAATAAACGACGGGAATATCTTAAGACTGTGGCCATGACTTGTAAGTTCGTAATACCTAATAAAAAAAAACAATATAAGCTAAATGATGAAAATTGCATCATGTAGCGCCGGATAGCTCGACGGAATCGCAGTCGCTGCATATCTTACCTGACTACATGCTGGCCTTTGCCATTCCGGTGCTGGTGCACGATCCCAGCTTCACGAACCACGAGGACTACGTCCAGCTGCGCAAGATGGAAAAGTGTTTGCGCTTCATACTCGAACCGCTAATGGCGAAGCGCGAGTCATTTGTGTATGGCTTCTACAAGCAGCTGTTGCAGCTGATCAAACAGCGCGAGTATAGCCAGAGCTCGGACAAGGATAGAATGCAAAATAACTATGTGTGTATTTTTTTATATTTGAATGGCAACAATGTGCAACAACTTGTAATTTGTTTTCCGTTTCAATAGAAAATGTGGGCGCTCTGTGATCTCGCCATGCACATAATCGATGCCAAAGTTGGCCAATGTGATGGCAATTCGAGCGCATTCTCAATGCCACTGGCGCTGCCTGAAATGTACTATAAACTGCCCGCCGTTGCAAATTTCCAGAATAATGAAATCTATATCCCGTTGGACGTGTACACGCTCGGCGGAAAGGCAAGCAAATCATCTGCGTCGACGACGTCGACAACGGCTGCGTCGCATGCCACTGCTGCCGGTTCTAAGCGAACTGCAGCGTTGGCAATTATGGAAGACGACAACTCGCAGGTAAACTGACACTCCAGCTCCATTTAAAAAAAAACTGCTGTTAAGCGTGTAAATTGCTTTTGTAGGAAAACAACCTATTTGATAACATACGCGCCGCAGACACAACGGAGCCGATGACTAAGCGAACGCGCGGCGGTGCCGCAGCGCCGGCCAAATCGTAGAGAAAGAGGCGCATACTTGTTAGTTTAGTGTTAGTCTAGGCCCTAAGTTAACTAAATATTTAAGACGTAGATGGGTACTACGATTAGAACACATACACATACACACACGGACCAACAACACACCCCTCAGCCGACAGACAAATGCATCCTTGAAATAATTGTAACCTCTGTTGTGTGTGGATGGAGTAATTAGACCAACCAACACGGCAACATACCAATATCTGATAGTGTCGCCTATTTTGTTAATTTTAATTGTAATTATGAAAGAGCATAGTTTTTACTTTAATTATTATGCTATTATATATTTTATTTGTGTACTGTTTCGTATTATGCTCCTTTCGGCTTGTTTCATTGTCAGCCTTTTGCACTATTTTGAAAGAAATTATTTTTAGCTATGTAACACAAATCTATCGAATAAAAAAACAAAACAAAAAAAGGAAGAAAAGTTAGAATGCAAATTAGTTGAAGTATGCCCCGACGTAAAGTAAACGAGCCTTATTAAGAAAGTAATATTAACTTTTCTATGAACGCAGTTAAAATTTAGTTAATATAAAATGCGTGATTAATCATAATATACTTTATAAAACATATACACATATTCATAAAATACCGAAAATGCATTGAAAATGTATTAAAACAATTGAAGAACATTGTTGTAAGCGTATTAAAGTAATATTAAAATTTGAAAAAAAAAACAAAAAACAATTGTACATTTAACTATTAATACTGTTTTTCAAATACAAATAATTATTTTTAACTAACTATAAATAAAATGGTCCAAGAACTAGACTTCATTCAAATTTCTAAGCTGCGCGCGCTTCGCGCATTCAGAAAGAGCTACGGTAACACTGCGTTTCGCAGGGTTGCCACTATGCGCACGCAGCTTGGCAACGCTTCAAGCAGTTGCATTCATATTGGCAGCGGGGGTGCGTTGCGTGCGTGTGTGTGTATTTGTTTTCCTTTTTTATTTTGTATAATGAAAATGTATGAAAAGTGAATAAATGTGCTACTAATAAGAATTGAAAAGAGGTGTACCAATAAACCAAGCACCTATCACACAAAGAACAACAACGGTCATGCAGTCTCTGCATGAAACGCAGTCGTTTCTAGCTGCGTGTGACGTCACACGGCAGCGAACCGATGTCAATGCGGACACAAGCCCATCCGCCGCTATCAGTATGAAAACAAACGCGCAGCCGAACGGGCAGCAGCAGCGCATATACACCTCAACCCCCAAAATCGAACGGAAATCGCAGCGGCGCAACGACGCCATTGGCCTCTGTAGTTTAGCCAAAGCAACAACAAAGCGTTACATTTGCGTGGGCGGCGGCGGAGCTGCTGCTGGTGTCAAGGGGCAGGAGTTGACCTTTGACGTGCGCCTAAAAGCTCTAATACTGTTATTTGGCATTGTAATTATTGGCTACCGAATCGTCATACTAACAAGTGAGTACAAACTCAAGGCTGCACTTGTCTATTTTGTTTACAAAGTAGCTTAAAAATAGCAGCATGTAAATATGTACGTAAATATACTTGAATATGTGCTTATAGAGGCAATGATAAATGTATGATCTCATGACGATTTTCATTCTCATTGCTTTTGTTTTTCACCTTCGTGTGCGCCTTTCCAGCGCTCTTCGCAGTCAGTCGAATAACCCCCTCCCCTCCCCCTCTTAACCACCATCAAATGCGCTAAGCATCTAAATAAAGACCCATCATTTGACTGTTGCGCATTTCGTTTTGGCCAACAATAACTTCTCATTTGCATACGCAAAGCCCGAAAGCATACAGCTTCTATTTCACTAATTACTCAAAAATCGTCTTTTGCTGGCCTTTGTTTACGCATATATACTAGATACACAAATACATAAGGATGTAGTATGTGTTGGGTATTTACCAACATGTCAAGTTCTTTTTCGTATTCTGAGTGACTTAACGGTATTTTGAACACGTCACGCGACCTAAAAGGCACAGTGGGCTGGATTTGTGTTGCACTGAGCGAAAAGAAGTAATAATTTACATTATTAACATGTTTTTTTAATGTTTAATACATCTATACACCGGTTAGGGGCCTAGATTGGGACCGGCAAATAAAGCAATAAAAAAAAATGCCGCAAAACAAATGCCACAAGCCAAATACATGTATATTATGTTTTCGATATTGGACAACAAAATATAGAATTCAATAATATAATAAAACCTAAGGAACTACTTTTCAATTTATAAGATGCTTTTTTTAACAAGGTACTTAAGAAGAGAACGTCACAAACTTGTCCAATGTTGGCTAAAATGCTGGCAATTTTTACATCTAATGGTATTGTTTTTCTGAAGCATTTATTAATTGCATTCACTTTATTTGGAGCCAATAATAACAAAAATTAGCAATAATACGTATTGCGTTTTGGTAATTTGACGAACTTTAATTTTTTGGTACATTATTATTTTTTGTGTTCGCTAAGCGAAATGGCCGCAAAGTGAACGGGCGCTAACCGGTAAATAGGTGTTTTTGAAATACGTTAGCAGTTCGCTTTAAAGGTAATCATTCGAAATTCTTAGTATATTTACAGTGCTGGCCCACTGTGCGCCATTTGAGTGGGCGTCAGAACTGGTCGAGTTAAGAGTTTTCCTCAATATTTCGCAATTGTCGAGTGAATATAGGAGACGTGAGAAGCATTTTGAGTGGGTTTTTTGTTGTTGTTAGCTGCTGATACAAGCCAATATCAAATCGCTGACCTTGACGAGCGTATCTATAAATAAACGATTTGTTATTGCCGCCCACAGTGCCCTACATTAACGGCAGCAACGTGCAGCAACTCGGCAGCTATGTGCAGGCACAGCTGAGCGCCGCCTTGGACTGGTCGGAGGAGCACCAACTGCGCTCCAAGCTGAGCCCATTGTTGTGTGGCCTCATTGTGGCCGTTTTTTGCTATGCCATCGTTTACCTGGACAGTGCTGTGCCTGGCGTCACTCCGCCGGCGCCCTTCTCGCTCTGTTCGTCGAAGCAGCGGTAAGTTTTTGGTGGCCAAAACAGCATCGAATACATGATTGTTTTCTTAACACCATTTTTTCAGCTCTCGCCAAAGGGGCTCAGCACTGCAGCTAAACTATTTATGTGCCCTGGGCGCGGGAATTATGGTTACATTTTTAATGTATGTAGATTTGTAAGGCTACGAAGCGAATTTCCTTGAAGTTAAATATGTCAGCAGTATTAGTGTTTAAGTTAGTCCAAACTAATCAACGTAAACACACCCCCCATGGCCCAAGAACAAGGGATTAACGTATTTTTCACGTATTTCAAGTATTATATCTCTATATTTTTAACTGTGCAATGCTCCTAAAGCAAAACCTTACAGCGTTGTATGAATTCAGTGAAAGCTACAGAAGCTAAACGGAATCTTTGAATTTAAATGCTAAGTTAATAAATTATAATACTTATATTATATTACTAATATTTATAACGCTAATGTGTAAAACCTATGTAAGAGTACAAAAATGGAGAAATGTGTAAAATAATATGTCCATGAAAACTAAGAAAATTAAATTGTCTACTATTAAAGAGTACTAAAAACTACTTTTGCCATTCATAAATATATAAAGTAAGTACAAAATATTTTGGTTGTGTACATAAAAATGAAGCCGCGTTTAAATGGAATATCAGTTACTTTTGTAAAGGGTCTATGAAAACTAAGAAAATAAATTGTCGCAAGTACTAAAAACGAATTCTGCCATAAATATATAAAGTAAGATTTAAATTGAGAAAACAAACAATATTAAAAACTACTTTAAATCTAGTTTTTTGTATACTTAAAAGTTAATTCGCGTTTAGATTGGATAGCAGTTACTTTTGTATGGGGTTTTGCATTAGAATATACGAAGTAACGTTTTCCACACGCCTGAAATTCTGCTGCCAATCGGAATTGCTTACCTGTGAGACGCTGAAGGTATTTAAACGGTTCTCGCCCGTGAAACGGCCCACAACAAGCACGTAACAACCTGTTGATTTAAATGATTATTGGAATATTGCATAAATTCTATTGATTGCAAGCTTGCCATTAGTCAGAGATTTCAGTTCACCCTCAAAATCGTAGAAAATGGCTTGCAGGATCGGGCCTTTTGTCTCGTTACGCAACAGCAGCGTTTGTTCGCCCCGCTTGCCCACTAAAATGCGCAACAGTTTACCTGTGTTGAATACGAAATTAGTTTAAAATATACGTAAACATGTTCGCCTACCATAAACATTCCAAATTGCATTCAAAAGCGGCTGCGAGCGATGCATTTTAATGCAAAACTCCACGCGCCCAATTATGCTCAGTAAATTACGTCCTGGCTTGGACATTGCTGAAGTTGGCAATGCTTCTGTTAGAGAAGTTGGCAGCGCTGTCAGCGGCTTAATTTTGCTTTTTTGAGCAAAACAAAAATTTTTTAAAGCAGGCATATATGCAAACTCCTGCTTAGGCTTTGTTTTCATTGGCTCCTCAACAAAGCCGGAAAATATAAGCTTATTGTCCTTTTTACACAGACTCAATTTCGTTTGCTTTAGGTGACTTCCAGTTTTTCGAAGCAGCCCCGAAGCAGTTTCAAAGCTGCGATTAGCCAGAAGCTGTGCTTTGAACTTATGCTGGGTGTTGAGGGCCAGGTTGTTGCTTTTTTGAGCTATGCACAGATTTTTTTTATTAAATATAACGAAGTTATCTTATTTTACTTACAATTGTTGGTGAACATTTTGCACTGGGAAAATGACAGTTACACAGTAAAATTGACTTTGGCGCCAAGGTGACCGTTTGTTTTCTTTGGCAAGTGCCAGTGTGTGTGTAGCCCTCGATTGGATATCGATTTTAAATTATCGCCGTGCCAATAAATCGACACTCTCCACGCGAGTTTACTTTCGTTCTGATGTATAAAAATTTTGTAAATAGCAATATTTAAATTAAATAAACTTCTGCAGCAATGAGTACGATTCTGGAGAAAATTGCGGCCATCGAGTCGGAGGTAACGCAATTAAAAATATGCCAACTAAAAAGCTAACCTGTCTCCCACTTTACTCCACTCTCTATGTGTATGTGCGTGTTTGTGTGTGTGTTTGTAGATGGCACGCACGCAGAAGAACAAGGCGACGTCTGCCCATTTGGGTCTGTTGAAGGCCAAGCTGGCCAAGCTGCGCCGCGAACTCATCTCTCCAAAGGGCGGCGGCGGCGGCACCGGTGAGGGTAAGTTGAGCACAATTCTAATTAAATAAATGGCCGCTTTAATTGTGCTCCCTCAGCCGGCTTTGAGGTGGCCAAGACGGGAGACGCCCGGGTGGGGTTCGTCGGCTTCCCCTCGGTGGGCAAGTCGACGCTACTATCGAACCTGGCCGGCGTTTACTCGGAGGTGGCGGCGTACGAGTTCACAACGCTCACCACTGTGCCGGGCTGTATTAAATACAAGGGTGCGAAGATACAGCTGCTCGATCTGCCTGGTATTATTGAGGGCGCCAAGGATGGTAAGGGTCGTGGTCGGCAGGTGATTGCTGTGGCGCGCACCTGCAACCTGATCTTTATGGTGTTGGACTGCCTGAAGCCACTGGGCCACAAGAAGCTGCTGGAGCATGAATTGGAGGGCTTCGGCATACGCCTGAACAAGAAACCGCCGAATATTTACTACAAGCGCAAGGACAAGGGTGGCATCAATCTCAACAGCATGGTGACGCAGTCCGAGCTGGACACGGATCTGGTGAAGACCATATTGTCCGAGTACAAGATACACAATGCCGATATAACGTTACGTTACGACGCTACCAGCGACGATTTGATCGACGTCATTGAGGGAAATCGCATCTACATACCCTGCATCTATCTGCTGAACAAGATAGATCAGATCTCGATTGAGGAACTGGATGTCATCTACAAAATACCGCACTGCGTGCCCATATCCGCGCACCATCACTGGAACTTCGACGATCTCCTCGAGCTAATGTGGGAGTACCTCAGACTGGTGCGCATCTACACCAAGCCCAAGGGGCAGCTGCCCGACTACAGTTCGCCGGTGGTGCTGCATAACGAACGCACAAGCATCGAGGACTTTTGCAATAAGCTGCATCGCTCAATTGCCAAGGAATTTAAATAGTAGGTGCAAAGATATCTTTGAAGTACTTCGATTTAAATGAGTTTTTTATGTTTGTTTACAGTGCGCTGGTCTGGGGCTCTTCGGTGAAGCATCAACCGCAGAAGGTGGGTATTGAGCATATACTCAACGACGAGGATGTGGTGCAAATTGTGAAAAAGGTCTAAAAGGCCTTTCAATACAAATATTATATTGGAGTCAAATTGTGTTTTGCATTTTTAAATAAAAAAATAACGACAGCGTTGCCACCTGATATGTTTTGCATTTTCAAAATGTTCGATGGCGCTCAAGAACTATCGATGTCACATTTTGATGCAGTTGTCGATATGTTAAAGATAAAGACTTTTTGCAAGTTAAGAAGAATGTCTTAAACGACTGTTCAATGTTTCAATTAAATTGTGTTTTTCATTTTAAAATAAGAAAGGACAGTTGCCAGTCGACACTTTTTCAAATATGCTCACAGGGACTATCGATAACGCCAATTAAGTATCGATGACACATTTAGATGCCAGCTATCGATATTAGCCCGCTTCTGCCCACACGTTGTTATATATTTATATTTTATAAATGGTCGAGCTGAAGAAAGGCGATGCCTGTGCCGAGGACAACACCTGGGAACCCGGCGACAGTAAGGAGTGGGCCAAGCCCGTCAAGCCGCTGCAGGAGAAGTGGAAGCTGGTGCCGGCGTTTCTGCAGGTAAAGGGGCTGGTGAAGCAGCACATTGACTCGTTCAACCACTTCATCAACGTGGACATCAAGAAGATTGTGCGCGCCAACGAAATTGTGACCAGCGGCGCGGACCCGCTGTTCTACCTCAAGTATCTGGACGTGCGTGTGGGCAAGCCGGACATCGACGATGGCTTTAACATCACCAAGGCGACCACGCCGCACGAGTGCCGGTTGCGGGACACCACCTACTCGGCGCCCATCAGCGTGGACATCGAGTACACGCGCGGCACGCAGCGCATCAAGCGCAACAACCTGCTGATTGGCCGCATGCCCCTCATGCTGCGGTGCTCCAACTGTGTGCTCACCGGCAAGTCTGAGTTCGAGTTGTCCAAGCTGAACGAGTGTCCGCTGGATCCGGGTGGCTATTTCGTGGTGCGCGGGCAGGAGAAGGTTATACTCATACAGGAGCAACTGTCGTGGAACAAAATGCTCACCGAGGACTTCAACGGGGTCGTCCAGTGCCAGGTGACCTCGTCCACGCACGAGAAGAAGTCGCGCACGCTGGTGCTTAGCAAGCACGGCAAATACTATCTGAAGCACAACTCGATGACGGACGACATTCCCATCGTGGTCATCTTCAAGGCCCTGGGCGTCGTCTCCGACCAGGAGATAATGGCACACATTGGCCTGGATGCCCGCTCCCAGAACCGATTTGGAGCCTCCCTGTTGGAGGCCTTCAATCTGAAGGTGTTCACGCAACAGCGCGCCCTGGACTACATGGGTTAGTTGCAGTCAATATTTAATTATTATACTCGCTTACGAAGTGAAAAACTATATTGGGTTTGTGCAATGTCCGCCTTGCTGTCTGTCCATATGAACGTGCTCTTTTCCGCCGCTATTGCAATATGGAATGTATACTTGTGTACATCCGCGTCAGATATAGTGTTAGGATTTTTTGGCTGGGTCCACTGGGGGCGTGGCAATTCGATAAAATCTATATATCTCCCTCAGTTGTAAAGTTAGATACATCCAAATTTTTCAAACAGATTACTGAAGATCTCTTCTAAAGATCGCACAAAAAATGTTTAGATACGCCCACTGAGGGCGTGGTAAGTTTAAAAACTAGATACATCAAATTTCAAACAGATTACTGATACTCTCTTCCAAAGATCGCGCAATAATTTGATTGGTTACGGCCACGCAGTGGTTGACCTCTTAATTAATTAAGATAGTTTTTTTTCCTGTTTTAAGCTGCTATTATACTGTAAACATATATATATATATATATATATATATATATACTGTAACATTCTATTTATACATATTTCCAATCCCTTTTCTTATCTGCATAGGCTCCAAGCTGGTGGTAAAGCGTTTTCAGAGCGCCACCACGAAAACACCCTCGGAGGAGGCCCGCGAGCTGCTGATGACCACAATTTTGGCGCACGTGCCCGTCGACAATTTTAACTTTCAGATGAAGGCGATCTACGTGTCTCTCATGGTGCGCCGCGTGATGGCCGCGGAGCTGGACCGAACGTTGTTCGACGACCGCGACTATTATGGCAACAAGCGCTTGGAGCTGGCCGGGTCGCTGATCTCGCTAATGTTTGAGGATCTGTTCAAGCGCATGAACTGGGAGCTCAAGATGATCGCGGACAAGAATATACCCAAAGTGAAGGCGGCCCAGTTCGATGTGGTCAAGCACATGAGAGCGGCCCAGATCACCGTTGGCCTCGAGTCCGCCATCAGTTCCGGTAATTGGACAATCAAGCGCTTCAAAATGGAACGCGCGGGGGTTACCCAAGTGCTGTCCCGCCTCAGCTACATCTCGGCGCTGGGCATGATGACGCGCGTGAACTCGCAGTTTGAGAAAACACGCAAGGTGTCCGGCCCGCGATCGCTGCAGCCGAGTCAATGGGGCATGTTGTGTCCCTCAGACACGCCTGAGGGCGAGGCCTGCGGGTTGGTCAAGAATCTGGCTCTGATGACGCACATCACGACGGAGGTGGACGAGCGCCCGGTGATGACGTTGGCCTACAATGCTGGCGTCGAGGACATACGCGAGGTCAGCGGCAATCCCATCAACAATCCGCACGTCTTCCTCGTCTTCATCAACGGCAACGTGCTGGGCTTGACTATCAACCAGCGGCACCTGGTGCGCAATCTGCGCTACATGCGCCGCAAGGGACGCATGGGCAGCTTCGTCTCCATTCACACCTCCTACACGCAGCGCTGCATTTTCATACACACAGACGGCGGTCGCCTGTGCCGTCCCTATATCATCGTGGAGCAGTCGCGTCCACGGGTGCAGCAGCTCCACTTGGACGAGCTGCTGCGGGGCGTGCGCAAGTTCGATGACTTCTTGCATGATGGCCTGATTGAGTACTTGGATGTGAATGAGGAGAACGATTCGTTTATTGCGTGGAATGAGGAGCACATTGAGCCGCACACAACGCACCTGGAGATCGAGCCGTTCACGCTGCTGGGCGTCTGTGCCGGCCTGGTGCCGTATCCGCATCACAATCAGAGTCCCCGCAACACCTACCAGTGCGCCATGGGCAAACAGGCCATGGGCATGATTGGCTACAACCAGAAGAACCGCATCGATTCACTCATGTACAACCTGGTCTATCCGCAGGCGCCGATGGTCAAGTCGCGCACCATTGAGCTGACCAACTTCGACAAGCTGCCGGCTGGCCAGAACGCCACGGTGGCTGTGATGAGCTACTCCGGCTATGATATCGAGGATGCGCTCATTCTGAACAAGGCCTCCATTGATCGCGGCTATGGTCGCTGTCTGGTCTACAAGAATTCCAAGTGCACCGTGAAGCGATATGCAAATCAGACATTCGACCGGATCATGGGTCCCGTCAAGGATGCGCTGACCAATAAGGTGATCTTCAAGCACGACGTACTCGACACGGATGGCATTGTCGCACCCGGTGAACAGGTGCTAAACAAACAAATCATGATCAACAAGGAAATGCCCGCGGTGACATCCATTAATCCACTCGAAGGTGAGTTTGTCTACTCGTGCATAAAGTGAAAAGAGTATATTGGGTTTATGCAATGCCCCTCTTGCTTTTGAAGCTAGAGACTTCAAGTCCGCGTTAGATAGTGTGACGATTTTTGGGCAATTCGATTTAATCTAAATATCTCCCTCAGTATTAAAGGTAGATGCACACAACTTTATCAGGTTGATGACTGATGACCTCCTCTAAAGATAAAAAACTTTTTTTTTGAATACGTCCATTGGTGGCAAATCGATAAAAATCGATATATCTCGCTCAGTTTTTAAGCTAGATGCAGCAAATTTTGCAGACAGTTTACTGATGCCCTCCTGCAAAAAACAAGAACAATTTTATTTGGCACGCCCACTTGGGGACGGGTTAACCCCGACAATCCACATCTCCCACAATTTTGGAGCTAGTAAATAAACTTGGCAGACAGTCTTCCGAGTACTTCCCTTAAAAATCTAACCTAAAAATCGTTTGTTTTTTCAAAATAAGATTAGAACCGGTTTCGATTGTTTTAAGCTATTACTTATTTATTATTGGTTGTTATTTAGTATTATTGTATTGTTATTTACTACTGAATGAATATGACTTATCCTTTATATCGTTTTCAGGTCAATCTGCGCAGGTGCCCTACACCGCTGTGCCCATCAGCTACAAGGGACCCGAGCCCAGTTACATTGAGCGCGTGATGGTCTCGGCCAATGCCGAGGAGGACTTTCTGATCAAAATCCTGCTGCGGCAGACGCGCATACCGGAGATTGGGGACAAGTTCAGCTCGCGGCATGGACAGAAGGGCGTCACGGGGCTCATAGTCGATCAGGAGGATATGCCCTTTAATGACTATGGCATATGCCCGGACATGATCATGAATCCCCATGGTTTTCCCTCGCGCATGACAGTCGGCAAGACGCTGGAGCTGCTTGGCGGCAAGGCGGGCGTCCTAGAGGGCAAATTCCATTATGGCACAGCCTTTGGCGGCTCCAAGGCGGCGGATGTGCAGGCGGAGCTGGTGCGTCACGGCTTCAACTACATGGGCAAGGACTTCTTCTACTCGGGCATAACGGGCGGACCGCTGGAAGCGTATATCTACTCCGGCCCGGTGTACTATCAGAAGCTCAAGCACATGGTGCAGGACAAGATGCATGCCCGAGCACGCGGTCCCAAGGCCGTGCTCACCCGCCAGCCGACCCAGGGCCGCAGTCGTGAGGGCGGCCTGCGCCTGGGCGAAATGGAGCGGGATTGCCTGATATCGTACGGAGCGAGCATGCTCATAATGGAGCGCCTGATGATCTCCTCCGATGCCTTCGAGGTGGACGTGTGCCGCACCTGCGGCCGACTGGCCTACTGCTCGTGGTGCCACTTCTGTCAGTCGTCGGCTCATGTCTCCAAGATATCCATGCCCTATGCCTGCAAGCTGCTCTTCCAGGAGCTGACCAGCATGAACGTGGTGCCCAAACTCATACTGGAGAACTACTAGCTACTAGATATTATATAAACAGATGTGTATGAGTGGACACAAAGCGAATAAATTGTGTGTTTATGTTTGTAATCCTAAGCTGTGTACGCCAAGTTCAATGAACGTCGTGACATACGTGACCTGCTCATCCGTGCCCATTCAATGAGCCCCCACCCCAAATGGCGCCTTGATAAATGTTATGGGCTAAAACTTTGGCAACGTCTGCTTTTAAATTCCTATTTAGACCCGCCGCCAGCCACGCCCAGCTGGCGTTCGCCCCGCTTCACTTTCACGGCATTTGCGTAAATTTTAACATATTCATGAAGTTCCCAGCGAATGTCAAAGTGAAGTGGCGGTGGCAGAGAAAGACAGAAAAGCTTCACGCCACTGTTAAATAGCAGACGCTTCCTTGTTAACAGCGCGGGCCAAATGTAAAGAGAACAGCCAAGGCACTGTTAACGGGCAGGCCAGCTAAAGACGGCTTAAGCTTCCTGCTTAATTGCATCTTTTGTAGGGGGCCAGGCTTATCAAATTGCTGATGAACCGTGTTTTCGCTTTTGTGTAAACACTAAAGTTATGGCCAGGCACCGAGCGTGGGATAGCCGAAGTGGGCGCTGCCAAGGGAGAATCAACTTTTTGGATAATTACTCTACATTTTATTTTATTTTTATTTATCACTCTTATACATAAGATTTTACAAATTTGTTCAGAGAGTATTTGTTGTAAAATTACGCTTGAAGCTACCATCGTTTTCGTTTCAATTATTTTTTCGGGAACAAAAAGATTAATTATGAATTCTACTACTACTACTTTTTTATATTTAAACATAATTCAGTAAACATTTAATAAAAATGAACCAACATTTAAATTGAAGCAAATTTGAACGTTATGAAAAAACATGCCGTTTCTATTATTATAATTATTATTATTTCCGTGATATTTTATGCATGTTTTATGTACACCTATTTTAATTATTTTCGAACTGATATTACATATAACAATAAAAATCAAAATAATGTTTTAATTCAACTTAATAATAAAAATAATTAAATAATAAAATTAATAATCACAAAATAATCTACTCAATTCATTACGAATAACACAAATATTTTCTAGATTCTAGTAACAGTACAGGGTATTCTTCTACACAGCAGTCGCTTTCACTCCTTCGCCACAGACTTGTTGATTATCAATTAGCATAGGAAAATAAACATTGCAGCTTATACAAATCAATTCCGCTGCTTATTTAATTCTCAGCCTTCTCGGGTTATCTATTTAAACGCAGCAGAAAAGGGGACGGCTCGAGCCGTGTTTACTTATCAAAAATTCAGTGCTCAGTCTGAAACGTGTTGACTTTCCTTTCTTTGAGGGGAGTGGAGGGGGTGGGAGAGGGGGGGGTGTGTGTTGTGAGTACCTTAACTTTGAGTGGCTGCTGCGACTTTGAGGCTATTCATAAGCCCATTTTGGCCAAGTTTGCTAGCTTAGTGGGTCAATGCACTGGCACGCACGTGACTCGGCAACTGGTTACTGGCAACACCTATAAGGCGATGTCCTTGTATGTCATTTCAAGTCACTTGAGCTCAGAAATAGTCAACGCCCAACCACCCAATTGCCGCGTTGCTGCTGCTGCTGCCGTTGCTGCTGCAAGTGCAATGACAGCAAACGGGGCAATGGCAAACTGTCCACATCCAATGGGGCACAATAACGATACGACTGCTCAACCTTCCGGCCGGGGCGGGGCAAGGCACTGGGTCCTGGGCTTGGGCATGGCATTCATGCCTTTTGGCTATTTGTCAAAAAGTTTACTTTTGATTCTATAGCACACGCACAGGCACACACAGTCATGTATAGATTCAAATGGGTGTTGGCCAGTTGAGCAAAGTTAAGCGTTGTTTGAGCGATGTTTAGCTTGGGGCAGGAAGGATGGCCAGAGATACCGAATCTACAAAAATATTTTAAAGTTGCCGTATGGCCTCCATATCTATATCACTTAGCTGCTAGTTTTGAATTTCTTCTTTTTTTTTTTTTTTTTTGCTTGGTTTTACTTTAAGTCAATAAACTTTATCGCCCAATTTCTAGCACCTGTTCCAGTTAACAGCGCGCTGTTAAAGGACTGGGTGAAGAGTAGAGCACATTTTGACATTTCATGCGCTCTTTTGTGAGCTCTGGGTTTTGTGTTTTCTCTCTACGCTCTTTGTATGTCACCAACAGTGCTGAGCACGGCTACATTTGCTGGTTACATTTGGCATATCTAGCAGCAAAGTCAGAAATCGATTTAAATAAAGTTGGTTTAGAAAACCAATTTTAATTTCAATTATTATTTTCACTTAAAATTAAATAAAATCAATACTTTGGGCTGTAAAAATCCGAATTTTTTGTTTCTCTCCAGCTAGAACGTTTGTTAACCGCCCCCAATGCTGCCAGCACTGTCATCCACTGTTGGCTGCATTTTGCTCTCTTTTGCTGTGGGACTATAAAAGCCAGCGCCAGAGTTAAAGAGAGTTCAGTCGAAACCGGCCCTCGCTCGCGTTTTTGCAAATTGCACACAAAGCTCGGGCTGCGCTTAAATAATATATGTGGAAAGCTGGACAAAAAACAGTTTGAGTGCATTTTGTACAAAGCATAAGTTTGTTGTGTGTGCGAGAAGGTGCAAAAATAAATATTAAAATATTCAGGCGCACAAAGCATATATATAATAAATGCTGTGCAGTGCTGGAACTGTTTTCAAACAATTTTAAATAATATTCACCTAACATAATTAGCAATAATTAATCAAAATGCCAAACGCCACGGAGATAACAACAAATCCTGACTCCAAAGTGCCGTTCAAAGTAAGTTTGTCAAGTGCTTCAATTCAAATCAAAGGCTAAAACAATGATGCTGTGAATGCAAAGCCATGCCCTTTTTTGGGCGTTTTTGTTGTTGTTGTAGTTGCTGCTGCAGTTGTTATCGTTTATAACCGCGTGCTGTGTTTCGCATTTGCGCTATTTAAAATTGCCCACACACAAAACTGGGTGAACTTAAAGTTGCTGAGAGCGCGGTGCAGAGCGAAGAGCGTGCAGCGATGAGCGCAAAAGCTTTGCTGTTAATTTTTGTTTACTTGCGAGAGCACAAGAGAGCAAGAGAGCGCAATTGAAAGAGAGCCAGTGATGACTTTGACTTTGCAAATGCAAAATACTTGACATCATTTTTTTGGGGTTTGCCTTTGTTCTACTTATTTGTTTTTTACTTTTTTATTGTTTGTTGTTCCTTTTTTTATTTTTAGTTTTTAGCGAACTTGGGATGTGTTTGTCTTTGGCCTTTGTTTGTTTGCCTGTATTGCCTTTGTTGCCAACTAATTTGTTTATCCGCTGTCCAAATAACTTTAAGCCGTTAAGAGACAAGTTTCCTTTTATTTGACTAGGCCAGAGCCTGGCTTAAAGCAAAGTAAGTTCACGCCACCAAGAAAGTTCCTCTGCCCCAGAATAATTTGCAACTTTGCTGCGGTCGCTTTGTGTTGAGGTCTTTTTATCAACTACAACAACTGACAACTACAAGTTTACAGGATCAGGACATAGCTGGGGGATCTGTCAGTGTAATGCGTCCATTAAAATGTCGCTGCTTATTAAAATAATTAATTCAAAATCCTGCCAAACATAAATCGGCTTAAAAGCTGCCAAAATGCCATTAAAAAGTTTCGCAGCTGACATGTCTGTGTAATTAGCAATGCCCCGCCCACGTGGGCAGACAACCGAATCCACAGTCGCATTAATAATATATTTATTAAATTTACATAATTTGCAGACATAGTTCAAGCGGCACTTTAAACTTGCCGCCTAATTTCCCCAGTGGCTTTCAAGTCTGCGTTCTAGGCCCATCAAATATTCACCAGCCAACTTGTGGCTCTCCCCCGCCGCCTGCCCCTTCCCCTCTTTAGCACGTCCTCAAGCTGCAGCTGCATGTCTTTGGTAGGTGCCACCACAATTGAGACGCAGGCACGTAGCCACAGCTGCCATTATGACGGCTAAGCCAAGGACTGGACAGGATATGTGTTACGTGTTGAGTGTCCTGTGACCGCAGGACGCTCTTCGAGAATTGCTCGATTGCGAGCTGTGCTGACAGCTGGTTTAGCTGAGATTTTTGATCAGTTACAGTTTTAGTTTACAGCTGTGCGCTCCGAAGGGTATTTTATTGCCTAGACAGGGTTCTCTCTTGTGTTATTTGGCACCTTTTCTTGAATCCTCGATTAAATCATTTTCAATAACATAGGGCTGCTTGTCTGTCACCATTTTCTATACTTCAATTGTCTGATTCCTACATTTATATATATTTTGTTTGCTGTATTAATATTTAAGTTAAATAACAAAAATTCCCCGAATCAAAGCATTTTCTCCTGAAAAAAGGTTTGTTTTAATTGCAGTAGAACGGCAAATTGTAAACCCAGAAGTATATCTAAAAGCCTCAGAAGTCTGAGTATTCGTTAGAAAATAATTACATTCCTAATTAAGAGTAAATAAAGAAATAAAATATTTTCCTTCAAATAGTATATACAATATTTTCCTTTGAACCAAAACCTGTGCTCTTTGTTGTGGAAAACAGATTCACGAACCGACGAACGATTAGTACATACTTATAAAGGTTTCAGCACTTCTTGGAAACCCAGATTCCAAATTCCAAATTGCATTCTAAAGATTTGCTTTGCTTTTTAAGTGCAAAAATAATCACAGAAAATATTTAATTATGAATTTGTCAAATTGCTGTGTGTATTTTGGCGAATGTGTTTGAATTTACATATATGAGAAAGAACGAAAGTCTGTTACGCAAACTCTAAGCTGGGTTTCTTCTAGTAGGTCACTCTTGACAAGAGCCATTTTTCTTGTTTATTTATTTACTTCTAAGCCGCATTGCCAAAGCCTCAGCATGATTTCCACAAATTTTTAAGCGTTTGCTATTGAAATGCGCAAAATAATCTCATGCATTAAAGCTGAATGTAAAAGTTTTTGAGGTTTTGAATTTACCAAATATATGCAATGTATGTTTGGGTTTCCAGCCTGAAAAATAATCACAGCAGCCGCAGGTTCGAAAATATATCCCATCGTTTTGCGCAATAATTTGATACAGTTTGAAATTTAAGCAAATTAAATTATTCTTTTTTAATAAAATCACATTGGTTTTTCATTCGTATAAAATGCATTTAACCTAATTGAAAAACGTGAAAACGACGTTGAGTTGTCGGGAAAAGTTTGTGGGGTTTGCCGCAAACACACCAAAAATAAGCCAACAAAATTGGTAAATGCTTAATATAAACTGCTTAACTAGAAAATACCCTGTATTACGGATGTTTCTTAGTTTTATGTAGCTATAATTTATGCATTTTTAAACCTTCAAATATTAATTTTAAATATGCTCGCAAAGTTCAAATCTATTTTGTTCTTAGAAAATAAAATAATACCAGCCTGAAGGCCTTTGTTACTCTGGCTTAACATTGCGTAAGCTATTGAATAATAAATAATAATAATAATAACTATAATATTCCATTATATCTTTAGGAATAGGTTAAAACAAAACGATCGAGTAGGGTTACCATTGATAGCTCATCATGAGAGCTCATCCTCGAAAGATCGAAAATGCCATTACTCTTGAAATTTTCTTGAAAATTTATTATACCTTTTTTCCAAAATTCTTTGGCTGCAGGGTATAATAAAAGAGAAAATTATATATCTCAAATTCTTTGTGTGATGCGCCCTTAAATGGTGCGCTTCAATAGTTGCCTCAAGTTTTGATTGTTGCCAAGTTTTTGGCTTAATATGATTAATTTTTGACGCAAGTTTTGTGCAAGTATGGCGGAAAAAGTTTTCGATGCTGAAGATTCTAGACAATTTATTCGCAGGCGCTTCCAGACGAGTCTCTGTACTCTGCGCAGCCCCTTGAGCATAGCTCTCGAGTTTTTATGTTTCAGTCTGATGAGACCTGAAGGCGAATTTCTTCTTCTTTTTTTTCCTCATCATCTAGCCTGTTTGGCCTCTTTGTGCCTTGGGTAATTGTAATAAAAATGTTGTAATGCAAACTGAACTTCAATTTCATTTCGCACGCCCCGCTCTATTATTTATGAAGGCTCGTTGCAGCTGCACGTTGCACATTGCCAACTTGAGTGATAAATTTGGCGAGCAAGAGCAGCCGTGCGGCCGCCTTTGATGCTGTTGCATATCACGCTCTCCCTCTCTCTCTCCTTCTTTCTGTTTCTATCTTTCTTGGCCACATCTAATTTATGTTCAGTTTAACCTTAATGCTCAGGCGCCATTTACCATAGCATGCAAGTTTAATGGAGCCAGGCAGCGATGAATGTCCTTGTGAGTCTGCTTGTGGCATGCATTGCTGGCATGCGCTCAAAAGTATGCTGCATTAAACTGCTGACAGGCATAACTTGTTAGCAAACACGACAAATATTTGTGCGGCAGGCAGACGAGTGCATGTCAAACTGTGCTCAAGTTTTCCGCGCATGCAAACTGATGCAAAAATCTTCCAAAAAAAAAAACACACACACACACAAACACACTTGAAAATATATAAACAAGTATTCAAAGTGTACAAAGCGAGCGCATTCCAGCACTCTATTTCAACTCAATTTCGTCAAGCCTTTTAATTGGTAATTCGGTTAACTTGAAAACTGCTCCAAAAAAAGTTAAAAAAGCAATGAAAATCTTATTCACAGAACGTCTACATAAATTTATGCATTTTAGCTATTTATTTATTTATTATGCCAAACGTTTGCCATAAATCTCAATTAGAGCCGCTGGCAGTCGACAGCTGACAGGCCAAAGTGACGTATGCGCAATATTTCTTTCACCTGTTATTCCCTCTTTTTTTGTTGGCTTTCAGATTTGTTGTTGTGTCTGTGTGTGTGTGTGTGTCTCGAGGGCATAATTACTTGGTATTTGGTTTCTAAATTACTCGAAAATTTGACTCTAATGGCTGCCCCATTTGCTGTGGCAGTGAGTGATGCGTATTTGATGACAGCCATTGGTAACATGTGTTAATTATTTGATGGCCAACACCAGCGCTGCTTCATATAAACCACTTTATTAAGTGAGGAAAAATGTTCCAGCAAAGTAGGAAAATCAATGAGGCACGACAGAAACACATTACAAACTTAAGGCACCCACAACAAAAAAGATTGAGAAATTCTGATTAGATCAGAAGATATTTGTGAACTTGGTCATAAATATTAAATGATCTCATTTCCCATTGACAAAGTTTAAAAGTTTTTTTTTTTCGGTTCTAACGTTATATTTATTTATGATTTGTTGATGTTGATTTTAAGTGCTACAAGTTTGAATATAAAGTTTATAGAAGAAATAAAAATAAAGTAAAAACATGATTTGTGTGTGGCATAGGCGAACAAACAAATAGGAGCAAAACTTGTCTCTATTGAATTTTAGCACGTGTCATGTTTATGATCGTAGCACGAATACTTAAATTACTCAAATTAGTTTTGGCTGGTAAGATTATGAAGATAAAAAGAGGATCGGAGATGCCCTAACCCTTTCTTTGCATAAATATCAATACATTTTTTTTCGGCTATATTTACAGGGTACATTTTTGAGCTTTGATTCTAATGAGCCACTCCACCGGCTGGCAAATTTGCATTGATATATTTATTGTATAAATATAATTATATATATTCACAGACATCGTCTATCCGCTCAGCTTAGTACTCAGCTCCGCTGTTCAGTCCTTCAGTCCTTCTGCGATTACTTTAACCTAGGTAGCTCTCTAAGTATGTGAGTTGCTAAGCTGTTAAACTTGTGTATGTATGTGTATTTTACGCCCACATGATAGCCCAAAATGTTGGCAAACTTTGAGGCTGGTAATGAGTTCACGTATCAGTTGGAAGTCAAAAAACAAAAAAAACCAAAAAACATTTTCATCTGCACGCGCTGCCTAATGCCAAGTTGATTAAGCCAGAGCGAGCAGTAGACCCAGAAAAAAGGAAAAGCAAAAAACTTTTTGGGTGTTGTCGAGTGTCCGGCTTAAATATTTCATATTGGCCCGTGTCGCACTCGTTGATGTTGTTGTTGCTGCCGCCGAGGCCTTTGTATTAATTTATTATTCATTCAATGTGTATCGCCGTCCATATGTGACTGCAAACGTGTAACGGTTTATTATTCCCGTTTGCCTTGTTTCATGCCCTGCTGCCTGCTGCCAGGTCAAGGACGTCACGCGCAACATTAAAAAAGCCGTCTGTGCCGCCAGCCTGGAGGAGATACGCGCCAAGGTGGCCGAGAAATTTGACAAGTGCGAACAACAGCCAACAATCCATTTGGACTCCGATGGCACCGAGATCGATGATGAGGAGTACTTTCGTACACTGGATGAAAACACGGAGTTGGTGGCCGTGTTTCCTGGCGAGCACTGGATTGATGTAAGTAATTAATTGAATTGATAATTGAACTATTAAATTAATAAGTAATTAATTTTATATTTCGAATTTAAGTGAATTGAGGTAAAATTATTAATTAAATAATTAAATTCATAATTAAATTAATTATTAATTAATTTTTTAAATTGTCATAATTAAAATTTAAGTGAAATTGAGGTGAAAATGTAATTTGGAATATCCGAAATTTCAGAAAAAATTTTTGCGGTAAGGTTGAGATAAATTCCGCTGTAAAGAACATTTCTTTGAAATAATTGCGAAAATAGAGTTTGGAACATAGTCTTAAAACACAAATGTGTTTATTATACATAAAGTATAAAGTAGAAATTTGTTTTAATTTTCAAATAATCCCAAATGTATTAATTTCTGTGAAATTGATGCATAACTGAATTTCAGAGCAAATTTGGAATGTATTTTATTGTTTTTCACATCGAGACTGCTTCGGTGTCATAATTCAATTTCTGTCGCGCTACAAACGTCACGTACTCCAATGTTAACTGAAACGTATCTTATATGCTTTACAGCCAACTCATTACGTGACCATAACCACGCCGAATGCCACGGGCAACGGCAGCATTGGCAGCGCTGTTAATCCGGACAACGGCGACACCACAGACGCCAACAACTCGGAGTCGGCGCGAATACGCCAGCTGGTGGGTCAGCTGCAGAACAATTTGTGCAATGTGTCGGTTATGAACGATGCGGACCTGGACTCGTTGTCCAATATGGATCCCAATTCGCTGGTGGATATTACGGGCAAAGAGTTCATGGAGCAGCTCAAGGATGCGGGCAGGTGAGCAAAAATAAAAATATAAAAATATTAATTCTCATTTTACGCGAATTTTTTTGAACGGTTTTGAAATAGCACGCATTATAAAGTTAACATTTTTCTCTTTTGAAACGAATTGCCTAGATTTAACACGAGTTTTAATATGCTACGAATTCCTTTAAGGATTTTTTATGTTTTATAAATGTCTTTAATTCTCACCCCTCACAAATGAGAAAAAGAGCTTTTAATAGAGAAATAATTTCCAAAATAATGTATAAAATAATTCTATTGATAGCAGTGATATTACAGTCTTACGAACACTTACGCATTTATTGTCACAAAGTGACAATGAATAAATTTTTGTTATATTTATATTAGTTTTAGTTTTTTATAATTATGAATTTCTAATACTATTTTGTTTTTTCCAAATAATTTATTTTTTAGTACGTATTTAATGCGATTTTGCGTATTTAATGAGAACTCTAACAAGAATTTTAGATTATAGTTTATTGTGTTTTTAAGTTGCTTGTTTAGGTCTGAAACCAATCTGTTATTTTTCGATTTAGCTAATATATTTATTCCACCAATTTTTTAAGAACGTGTTATATATGTGCCTTGTTTTTTTTTCAATTGTTTCCAGACCGCTCTGTGCCAAACGTAATGCCGAGGATCGTCTCAATCTGTTGAAGCTGCTGAAGGCGGGCGCAATTTTTTGCTCGGAACGCTATCCGGAAGATGCGGAGGCCATTGATCGCGAGATCGGGCGTCAGCTGAATGAGGCGGAGAGCGGCCAGGTGACCACTGCAAACGCTTGCAATACGCGCACCATCGAGGTGGTGCAGTGCGACAATCAGAATACCACCATCACCATAACCGTTGCCGAGGCTACCAGCACTTGCAGCACCACTGAGGCGGCTGCCGAGGCGGCGGCCACAGCGGCCGCCAATGAGGTGAATGCCAATGCGAACGGCAATGGCAACACTGGCGACATCTGACTGCCCATTTTGGGCAGCCTTAGATGAAGCCTGGTCTCCAAGGAGTAGCCAAACTAAGGAGCCAACGCGTTAGCAATTTTTATCAAACGTTGTTTCACAAAAAACGAACCGAAGAATCAGTCCTGCAACATTGGGTTAACATACACGTATTTGTAGCATGTAATTAGGAGCTGCGAAATGCTACAAAAACAATACAAAACAAAACGAAACGTAACGAAATCTTCAGAAATGCTTCGTAGAATTTAAGAGAAAATGAAAGTTAACGAAATATTACACGTATTAGCATAAAATCATCGGAAGTTTGCAACGTGCTGAATATTTTTGGGCATGCATTTAAGTTGAAAAGGTCATCATTAGTTCAGTAGTGCATATCAGTATGGGAAAAGTTCTGTTCTTTTCATATCATTTTCTAAGGAAAGTGCATAGAAGTATAATAAATCACACAAGCGTACTGATTAAAAAAAAGCTTTCGATCCTGAACATTTGATATTAAAAAAAAACTTTTTTTAAATATATCAAAAATAAATTTTCTAGAATTTAAATTTTAGATCCTGCGTTCCTAATATTTTTTAAATTAAATTTAAATTTTTTTCGGCCTGATCTTTAAGCAACTCTTAGTTTCTTCCATATAGATGATAAAGATGTATGCTAGGCACATCAGATATTATTAGGGGCACTATTTGAATTATCAATATCAAAGTTATTTTATTTACATTAAAGAAAAACTTTTTTTTTATTTTTTTATGATCATTGGTATTTTAATTGCGTTTATTAAACTTTTTTTTTTTCTCATTATACTAAGCACTTGATAGAAACTTTGGTCATAAGCTCAGGATCGAAAATTTTTAAAAGAACAGAAATCACATGAAATTATCACAATTACGGCTTTATAGGGCCAAAACAAAGACGCTACTGAATTAAAAAAAAATAAAAATAATAATAAAATAAAAATTTACTGACAGTTTTGTCATAGCTGCTTCATGCCAGCCCACAATTTAAAGGCACCTGAAATAATTAAAAAAAAAAATGGAAAAAATCAAAATAACAACAATAAATAAAAACAATTCAAAATATATATCAAATGGGTAATAGAAGAAAAGAAATTATAAACAATGTCATGTTCATTACTATTACATTAGTTAAGGTGAAAAATATAAAAAATGGTTTTATTGTTGAGAAAAACGAATTGCTAAGTAGCGGCTATGAAAAAGGATTAGAAAAACTTTTTAAATAGTTAGAATTCGAAATTGAGAGCTTCTTTGTTGGTATGACAGGCGTTAGTTAAAACTTCCTTATTGATTAAAAACTGGAAAATAACGATATATCTTTTGTAATTTTCCATAAATATTGCTTCTAATTTAAAAATGTTCAACACAGTTCTTCTGATTTAGTTATTGGTTTTCATGATCATTATCATTGAATACTTTGCTCTTGATTGATTTAATTTGCTGATATGGCAAGGTATTATTACGTTTTGCAATAAAAATTACATAGGTTAATAAGATGTTTAATAAGAAAAAGAAGCACAAACGCACATTTAAAATTGTTTTTAGACTAATGTCATTGAAAATGTCATTTGTTGAAGCCAATTGAGACTGACTGTATTTATGTGTAGCAATTATTTGAGGGTACGACAAACAGATTGTACTTCGAACTCGACCTGGTTTGAAATTGCTTCAAGTGAACCCCCCACAAAAAGTATTGTAGCCAAACACAAAAACGAAAAGAATTTAAAAAAACGAAAACAAACAGAAACTCTTAATATTAGTACATTTAAAACAATAAATGCAAACGAGAAATGCAATTACATTCTTATACTCATATACAGAAGATGAAAAACCAGGCAAATCAAAGGCAAGTAAAATACAATATGAATAAGCAATAAATATACCAAAAATGAGAAAAAACAAAATGAAACAAGAATTATTAACTATACATAGTAACTGCATACACCAAGCAACAATATACCTAAATAAATGCATATTAACAAAAAGCTAACAAAACTATTTACTGTGTGGGCGAACTAGGCGTGTGCGCAATATGTGCAACAGGGCGTATGAAACGAGTAGGAGCAAGCGCTGGCTAAAGAGAGCGAGCAAGAGAGAGAGAGAGAGAGGAGCGAGCGAGAGTGCATGCAAACGAGAGAGAAAGCTTTGAAGAGAGCACGAACTTTGTCCTGCAATAGCCGCAGTTAATTGCATTAAAAACACTGCCCGAGCTGTGACGTCACACGGCGTGCGTTGCGTGTGACGTGCGAGAAATAGGGGCCAGGTCGTAGCCAGGCCAGACCAGCCCAGGCCGAGCCAGGACATGTTCCCTCTCACGCCGCTGCTGTGGCCTGACTCTGCCCTACTAACACAGTTCAAAATTCGTGGCTTACAGCCAGCTGAGTTTGAGCCTGTAACTGACCTAAATCACTGACAACAGCCCTTGGTGCGTCTATTGATGCATCGTGGGCGTAGCCCAGCTCCAAATTCGATTTGCTGTTCGCTTTGCATTTGTAATGTGCTCAAATTAACTTAAAATCTTTTGGCTGCCCTTTCAGGCCCACAGTTCACTTCTTGAACGCACGCGGCATTTACTTTTAATTGCCCCTTCGACTGCGTGGCGCTGTTTATACTCATTCACGAAGTAAAAAAGAGTATATTGGGTTTGTGCACTATCCGGCTAGCTTTCGTCTATCCGTCTGTCCTTATGAACACATTTTTGTCCCCGCTTTTGAAGCTAGAGATTTGAATTTATACTTGTATAAGCCCGCGTTAGCACTTCGATATTTTGGCTACGCCCTCTGTGGGCGTGGCAACCGATATAATTTATATATCACCCTCAGTTTTAAAGTTAGATGTGTACATTTTTTTCAGAAAGATTACCTCCTTAAAGATCGCATAATGTTTTGGTTGCGCCCACTGGGGGCGTGGCAAATATATCAAAGCTATAAATATGTGAGAGTGTGGTCCGCGATAAACCATATCTCCCCCAATCTCGCCCCAAAATCTATAATATTCCAAAATAACAATAGTAATTAAGACCGTTTTCGACTGTTTTAAGCTGTTAATATACTGTGAACGAGTATTGCGACGTCAGGTACACCCGACTGCAACGTTTTTATTTGTTGTTGTGCTGGCGGTTTCGTGCCCTTGACATAGCGCATTTGTTGGGCCAACACTGGCAACGAAATTATTTAAAATGTAAATATGAACCCAGGCTGAGTTCGGGCGCGACTCCGTTCGACTGCTTTGATGTGCGGCCACATTTTCATTAAGAGGCGCACTTCATGTATGTATTACAGGGGCATGGTGCTTTTCTCGCTTTTTTCCCTTTCTTTCTTAAAAATCGCTGGCCATGTAAAATATAATTTGGCTCGACTGTTTGTGGGGGCCGCGCTTTGAAGTGCGTCAAAGCGAGAATGTGACATTTTAAAAAGGGAGCTCCAATTTGCACAATGGAACAGAATTCGAAATTCTATGGTCAAATTGTTTTTCATGAAATGTTGTAGCGTGGCAGAAGAAGACTTTGAATAAACATTAAAAATGTGTTTTGTGATTAAAATTCTGCTTAAGCAAACATTTGGTGGTTTTATTATTGTTATTTTAAGAGATGAGTAAGAAACGGGAGATTGTGTT
Source organism: Drosophila colorata (assembly GCA_035041545.1). Taxonomy (NCBI): domain Eukaryota; kingdom Metazoa; phylum Arthropoda; class Insecta; order Diptera; family Drosophilidae; genus Drosophila; species Drosophila colorata. The sequence continues at coordinate 2,636,173 of JAWNLD010000233.1, forward strand.
GTGTGTTGGTTATGAATTATAATTTGTATATATTGCAACTGTAATTACTCTAGTAGTTTTAGTGTAGCTCTTGCGAGTACATTAATTACTTTGCAGAACAAGTAACACATCGAATATAACATATTCGAGCTGAAGTAATAGCTACGTTTTTAACGAACTAGAATAGAACCAGAACTTAATAATTTTGAAAATCATAAGCTAAATCTTGGATCTAACAGTTGACCGAAAAAATATAAACCTATATATATGTATATTGCCTTCGCTCAATGGCAGCATTAATGAGAATCTACTCTAGTAAATATCTTCTAGATATTTTAACTCTTAATTGAAAATAAACTTTTCGCTTACACTTAAACCAGGTGCTTTAAAATGTATGGAATAAGTGGTTTTATTGGTTCACATAATCAGTAAAAATAATATAAATAAAGAAAAGGAGAAAGTTTTAGTTTTTTGTTCATAATTTAAAAAAATAATATATTTTTTTTAAACATGAAAGACTACAAAAAGCAAGTTTCGAACCGACAACAGGGTGTAGTTGTAGATCTTGATGTAGAAAACTAGGTACGCACCAGAAACCAAAACTTCCAGAATTTCTTTGGAGCTTTCATGGTATCATAGCCGAGTCCATGCAAAATTATACGTCTGCCTGCCTGATTAAATGACTTTCTGCTCGTTATTTTGCAAACTTGTACATAAGTTTTGAAGATATCTTGATGAAACTCTGCACAAAAACGTTTTATTCTTTTTGTTTCAAGCAGTATTTGACAATTTTATCATAAAGCTGACAGAAAAACTATTAATCTAAAAAAAGGCCATGGTAGTCATCCACTGTATAGCACACTTTTGCAATGACTATTGCAATCTTTTTTATAGCTGAGTAAATATGGGAGCAGTAAGCAAATCTTGGTCCGTACACAAACAAGTGAAGAAATCAGTGGCAAAATGGCAGAGCATCAGGCACAAATGCCAAATGTCTGACAACGCTGATGATGGCAGCAGCAGGGGGGCGGGGGCATGGGCGTGGTCGAGTAAACAACATATCGAATGTAGGTTTAGCATTGCGCGGAGGCGAGCGCATAATTTTCTACAATTTTGTAGTCAGCTTTTTATTTGATTTCATTTTTTGTTTTTTGACTGCTTGTTTATTTGTGCTCCTGCGGGGGTCGAGTGTGTGTGTGTGTGTGTATTTGTGTTTCTGTGTGAGTTTCGCATTGCACATAAACAGCAAGATTTTGTAATAGATGCCGCTGTGGGCATTGCTAATACGCCCCGTGGCACATATGCGCGCCCAACAAAAGTGGCGGCAATGCGACGCTACGGTGGGCGGCTTGTGGCCGTTGCCATAATCATGCAGTTCTTGCCGCAGGCAACCAGCAACCAGCAACGAGCAACAACAACAATAACGAGCGCTTAGATTGCCTCATTTGCCTGTGTATTTGTGTATATGCATGTGTCTTGTCGTTGCCGGCGCACTATGGGGAATTTTACCTGTTTTTCGGCCAAAAAGTCGTTTCTTACATCTGCATAAAACAAACAACTTTTGGTTTTAATAAATTGCAATTACATCAACTAGCAATGTTACATATCAGAAATCTTAACAGTATGCAAGCCTGTTAAGATTAGTGCTGTTAAACACTGCTGTTGCTAACAGAATAACAGCCGTGTATTACATGAACTCTTTGCTAAATTAGAAATGCCTTCAACTTAAAATAAAAGTCATCTGCTGCCAATTTTAGATTTTATTTTATATTTAAAGAGCTTAAATTGAAAAAGCAACTTTATTTAAGCCTTGTGTGTTAACTTGAAAACGTGTTTTACAGGCAGTTTCCGGGAAATACTTCATCTTGAGATTGAGCTACAAAATGTTGGCTGCAATTGGCAGCTATGAGGTTCTTTGTACTTTGTAGTCAAGTTAATTACGAGTCCAGTGGTGGTCTATATTGAAGTACAGTTTCATTACAGACCACCTTAATTCTAAGAATTTGAAAGTTTTTTGCAGTGTTTGCAGTAACGGAATGGAACGGTAGAAACTTTTCTTTTTAATTGTTTGAATAGGTGAATAAGGCGAATCTAATTCAACTATTAAGTCACATACACAAAAACCCAAAAAAATGTTTCTTGAATAACTTCTGTGTTTTGTTCCTATCTATATAAAATTGGAAAAATAGCTTAAGTTCATCATATACTATATGACTCCCTAATGTCTAGAATGTATCCATTTAATTGTGGCTGTAGTCGTTACGTTTATACAAGAAAAGGGGCTGCAATGAAATGTTCTTTAACAAATTTTTAAGTCTGTAAGGAGGTAAAATTTCCCATAGTGCGCAGTCTGTTTATTTGCGTTTATTTGCCTCGCTGATTTGTTTGCACGACCAAAGTCATTAGCTGCTGCCATAGAGTCCATTATGGAGCATACGCCAGTGCCTAGACACAGCTGTCAGTAATGAACATTTTTTAGTAATAGCCCCAACACAAACATGAAATTATACGTTTTGTTTATCTCAATGCTGCTGATGGGTGTGTGCCATGTGGGCGAGTAGAAGTCGCGACATTTTTGACCTTTGTACAAGCGCCTTTCGTTGCAGCTGGAGTCGATCAGCGGCGAGCTGAGTCCTTCAACCAACGCACCCTGCATGGAGCGCTGCATGGTGGAGCGGCAAAACGAGGTAGCTGATGCCCATTCAGAGCTAACGACAGATCTGGACCAGACACAATACCCGCAGCCCGTCCAGCAGCAACTGGCAGAGTGTCGTCTGCATTTACACTTCTTTGATTGCACGCTCAAATGCATGTTTGAAAAGTTTACCGTGCCATTTGGATGCAGACTGCGCTCTGTGGGCAAGCTTTAAATTTTTAGCATACTTTTGTGGGCTAACAAATATAAATTTATTCACATGCTGCGCGTTTCATATTTAGTTAACTAACAAAAAAATATTTAATTTATAGTTTGCTTGCAGAAATTAACTTTGGTTTCACAAACATTTCGTTGTTTGACTCGTTACAATTCTCAAGTTCAAGTTTCGAACGTTTGGCAAAGTGTTTGCTAATCAAGTGGCATCTAGTTTGTTAACCTTTTGATATTTGTTCATGATTATTTATTTGGCGCATATTCAGGATAAACAAGCATCAAATCTGGAAAAGAGGCTTTCAGGTGTAGGGATTCGTATTACAAACGTATTTTAACTCTAACTTTTATTTTATTTTAATTTATTTATATAAAGTTTAAAAAACAAAATACATTTTATAAAAATAGTTTCTATAATTTCATACGTCGTTCAATAAATAATTTATAAAATAAATTTATTTTAGTACACATTCAATTAAAATTCACAATATATACTTATCTTTATAAAATGCAAATATTTAATATACGTGTTTGCAATGCAAATATAAATGATATAAACCATAGTCTGTGATACATATATAATAAAAAAAAATGAAATAAATGATACTTAAAAACAAAAACCGTAAAATGGCTTACACGGAATGAAATTATAGTAGAAAAAGAATAAGTTACAGATTCCAATAATGGAATATATATATTTAATTCCTTTGAACTTAGCTCATATAAATATATGTACGTATATTCGTGAAATGGCAGAAGTGCATAAATTGTGTTTGTTAGGAGCATAAGATTTGAAATTGATAAACTTTTTCTCTCTACATATGTATTAAAAAAAATTGGTACAAAACAGACCCAAAAACATTGGAGAAATGCAATTAAGTTTTATATTAAATAAACAAGCTGCGCAGGATATGCTTGCGTGCAAAATGATAACAAACATTTAACAATTAAATGAGTGGAAAAGCAGACAAATTGAAATATGCAAATACCTGGGCTTTTGAACAAATAATTAAATATGCGATTACAATTAAATTTAATTGCATGTTGAACATAAAAAATAAAAAGGCATAAAAGCGAAAGTGAAAACTCAGACCGACTGCGGGCAAGCCCCAAATAATGTGGAGCCCACCCGCATGAGAGTGTGTATGTGGGTGTGTCTCTGAGTGTGTGCGTGTGTTTGTGCGCGTACATACTTCAATTTAATTAAAACGTTTTCAATTTTATGTGTTTTTCTTTGGCATTCGCTTTTATTTAAATGCATTCAATTGTAGCTAAATGCCAGACCAGCAGCGGCAGCAGCGCAAATATTTGACCTAGCTTCCGAGAGGGATTCACGTTTGGATTTGTATATATCTATGCATGTGAATATACGTATCGCTTTTGTTTGTTTGGCAAGCTCAAAAGTGCAACAAATCCACATGCGGCCGCTGAATGCCAAAGTTGAGGTCCGGCCTGGCGAGTGCCAAAAAAAAATGGAAACAAGTAAGTTGCAGTCGGGTGTAACTGTCTGCGCAATACTCGTTTACAGCATAAAAACAGCTTCAAACAATCGAAAACAGTCATAAATTAGTTATAAAGAAAAAAATAATACTTTTTGTAATTTCTGTGGGTGGGATTGGGAGTGTCCGAAATTTTTCGATTCGACACTTAGAGGAGGTCATCAGAAAATTTTCTGCCAAATTTTGTGATTCTAAAATTGTGGGAGATATGGATTTTCACGGTTTATATATAGATTAAATCGATTTGCCCCCAGTCGGCGTAGCCAAAAACCTTTGGACTTTATCTACACGAGTATATATTCCAATTTTCAGACGGACAGCAAGATGGACATTGCACAAACCCAATATGCTCTTCTCACATCGTGAACGAGTATAAAAAGAAAAAAATCGCCTGGCCATTGTCAAAACAATTAATCATTGCCACATGCGTTGTGTGTGACCTTTTGCTAGGGTATGTTACAGTTTGAGTTACGGCTCCGCAACTGCTGCGTTGACAAGTGAGTTAATTAATCTAACTGCCCAATGCCTGTCAAACTGCAGACGTCGAAGGTCGTGCACCGTAATTAAGCCTGACTGCTGTTGTTGCTGCTGCAGCAGTTGATGACTATGAGGCTGCCCCACCTTGCGGCAACGGCTGGCGCGACGCATAAATTTCAATTTGTTATGCTCAGTTCAGTTCCTGTCTCGGCCTTCATGCCTTCCTATATGCATTTCAATGCGAGCGTGGCATATGCAAAAATGTTCGTGCCACGCCCCAATGCACAATTAGCGAGCTGCCACATAAATTATTAGGCCGTTTGATTGTCGCAAGGAAATGAAAACGGATATTATTACTCTGACATATACGCACACACGCATGCACATACAAATTCATATAAATGTAAAGTGCGCAAAGTGCGAAATATGCGAAATATATTGATGGCGGGTCAGCGTATTGCTGAAATATGCAAAACGCGTAGCATGCTTTTAGCCGCCACTGTTTATCAAGGGCATGCAACGGGGTAATTAGAGATGGTCCAATGATTCTGATGGTTAAGCACTTTAAACTTTGGGTAGGGTCCATAATTTGCATATTTATATTATTTTTACTTACAATTTTAGTTGTTTCATCATTAATGTAAACAAATTTTCTAAAGTTAAAATTATTTGTAATTAAAATAAAAAATGATGGCTTTATAGCATTGAAAATGCAGCCTTCATCATTATCAAAAGTGATCGAAGAATATAAACCTTCTAAATTTAATGTAAAATGTGTAAAAATAAATACACATTTTAACTATATATTAATCTATTAAAACTTAAAAAAAATATATATATAAATAACAGAAAATTATGCTAAAAAACATTTTCTTAATGAATCAGTAATATAGTCGAGCTCGTTTAAACCTTGTTTAATCTATCTATTTGACTTTACCCATCTCAAAAATCGGACTTTCGATTTTTTTAATTACCATTTTTGATTATTGATGGTTCCTTCATTAACACAATTGATACATGTAACATCCGAAAACCCAGATAATCAAATTATATTGCAAAATATTGTTTTTTTTATTTTTATTATTTATTGTTGTTAAAGTTACGTAAATAATATAATATATTATGTTGTATTAAAATGTCAGTGCATTGAATAAGTTCGTATATAATATATATTGCATTTATAACATACATTGATAGTTGCAGAAATAATCCATAATAAACGTCAGAGCTCATTTGAAACTTTAAAAAAGCAACACATATTTTACTTATATTTTTGAAATGTATTCTATAAAAACATATTATAGATTAATTTCGCTTATAGCCCCATTTCTTATTTCTCAATTTGTTTTAGGATTACTTTCTATGCAGCTCGAAATATCCGCAAAAAAAGTCAATTGGAAATTCAATGAAAAACTGTTTTCCGATTTCACATGATTTTCATGAGTGTCACGTACGCATCTCCATTGTCAATCAGCTGAAAATCGCTGTGAGTTTCGAGCCATTTCCGTTCTGCGTGCATCGCATTGACAGAGTGACAATTAATGCATTCACGTTGCACGCGGCGTATGCGCAATAATTTTGTATTTTCGGCTTATCTGCTATGTATATGTATATATCTATGGTATATTTGTATATGGCCGTGTTACTTTCAATGAAAGCAAAGCCAAATTTATGTTAAATCGCTAAATGCAGTTTACGCTTTTGGCTTGTGGCGATTTCCATGAATTTTAAGATGAGGCCGCAATAAACTTATTGCCCTCTTATTAGCATGTCAGAGAGATAACTGAAAGCGGTATGTAAATGTCACGACCAGTTCAATCGACAGTTTTGGCTCATAAATTTTCTCCTTTGTCTGCGCACCTTTGTTGAACTTTCCCAAAGTGCCAACAAATTTAATAATGCGTTAAGAGTTGCGGCGCCTGCAAAGACCTTATTATGCCAAAGTGACATTTTTCGCCTGCCTCATTGGGGTTTTTTTTTTGCAGCAACAGCAGCACTGCATTCATAGGCCAGAGTGTTGCCTGCAGGCTGCCAACTTTATTTTATTGCATTTATAAACTTTGCCCTTACACAAAGTGCAGCAAAAAAGTTCAAAACCCAAATTTATATGTATGCATACGAATATAAGTATAAGTGCAACAATTTACCCGTCGCTACCAAAAAATTTACTGCTTGCAAAAAAAAAAAAATAATAATATAAATAACGAAACTTTACCGTTTTACAGGTCACCGCAGCGCCTAGCCAGACGGTCCTGGGCACAGGTGTAGGCCTAGTGCCATTAAAATGTACACAAGTTTGTTTGTCTGGCCGGGCAAAAACACGCCCTGTCTGCCATTTACAGCCGGTTAACAGCGCACTAACAGTCGCCTAACAGCGCACGCTCTTTGAAGCTCACTGTTAGCTGTGCTTTTGCGTCTGCTTCTGGTTCTGTCTCTGTTTTGCGTTTTGCGTTTTGCCTTTGTGTTTGCAATGGCAGCAAAGACTCGGCAAAGTCACGGGCTGCTTGTTTAAATACAGCACGCACAGATGTCTGGCAATTTATTCCAAGTTCGGCCGGCTTTTGTTGCAATTGGTGGGTGCGGCTGCCACGGCAACTCCGACAACAGAGAACCGCGTAAATAATAAAAAAAAAACTTATCAAACTGAGTGCAAAAAGTTTTAAATAATAGATAACTATTTTTTAATAAAACTAAAATCAAGATGTTATTAATTTGTTTAGAACAACAAGGGTTTCTTAAAAAAAGCAATTACAAAAAAATAATAATAATAAATATTAAATAAATATATTTGGACATTTTTAAATTAATTTCTTAAGATTGTCAAAGAAAAATTGCATAATTTGGTTAAAATTTTATCTAACTTTTTTAAAATTGTAAATCATCAACTGAACTAAAAGTTGTTAACTCGTAGATTGCTCATAAAATTAAAAAATTCAGTCATTGTCATAAAAAGAGAAACATAAAAAAAAGCACAACACAGACGGATAGCCTTAAGTAGACAACAACTACCTACAAGTACTAAACATTTCAATTAACGTCTAAATTCGCTTTGCTTGTCATAAATCTCCGGACTGTCTAGCAGACTGGGCCATATAAATAACAAGACAACGGAACACATCAAGGCAAATAAAAAACATATACAAAAAAATGACAGAAATTAATGCAGCAAAACAGGCAATTTCTGCAGTAAAAACAACAGCTGAAATAATCGAGACGCAGGATCCGAGTCCGACTCCGTCGCCGGCCCAAATCACATCGAGAACGACAACAACAACGGGAACTCCACGACAAAGAACTTTGATGCGTGCTGCGGAAATGGACGCCGATACCGATGAGGCTGATGTGGATGATGATGACGTCGCTGTTGCTGCTGCCGCAACTGATGTTGAAGATGATGCGGATGCGGATGCTGATGATGCGGCAGACAGCATCACTTTGGAGCTGGCTTTGTCGCCGAGCACGCCAACACCACCGCCAACCACTGCCGACGAGGATCTGGCTGAGCTGGACAATAGCAAGCCTTTCAAGGTGCGTTTCCCGCTATCGTTGCCCGAGGACACTCACACAGTATGGCCCATTCAGAAGTCTGCTCCACTGGCTAACTGTCCAGCAATTCGTTAAGTGATTACGGCCTCTATTGTGGCTGGCTTCGGTTTGTTAGCGCCGGGCGTAAAACTTTTGACGGTGGTACGCAAAGTGAAGTGCAAGAAGCAAGGACCAAGGTGCAAGGAGCCAGCGACTGGCCACTCAAAAGCGTTTGGCTTCGAGGGCCGGCGCTTGTTCTAGCTTTGGTCCGGGGTCCGCTTTTCATGCGCCCTTTAGGCATGTTTGACTTACAAGGGCTGCAGCAGCCGGAGCGTACCCTGACCAAATTATGTTCAAGTGGCTTAAAAACTGGTTGAAATAAAATGGTGAAAATATATTGTAAGGGCAGGCATGTTAAGAACACCTTTCTGAAGCGCATATTCGAGTTCAGCATTAACGAAATGTGAAAATATCCAATTTAGATAATTTAAAATTGGTTAACTTTAACCAAATATATTTTAAAAGTTGATGAAAGTGTGCTTGTGAATAAAAAACAAACTAAATTTACAAACTTCGTAATATATAAATTAAAACTGTTCTGACTGAGTTATATATATATTTTTTTTAATAAAAATATGAACTGGTCTTACCTGAAAGCTCGAGCAGTACGAATGAACCGATGTTTGATTCTAGATTGATATTGCACTTCGAAATAAGCATTATTGAAAAAAAAAACTTTTTTGGAAATATTTCGGTAAAAAAGTATGTACTGCCTCTAAATTTTCGAAGTATTATTTTCCAAAACTTAGAATTGTCTTATATCTTAAATCGAATGTAGTTCTCACAACGTGTATAAAAATAACAAACGTTAAAACAGATTCTGTCAAAAATCATGACAAAATTTAAAAAAAATTTGAATTTTAAAGTTCTCGGAAACATAGCTCCCATATTTCAAACTCCCGTAACGTTATCAAAACTGAACCGATTTTCAGGTTCACAGCCATTTTGGTGTTGATTTATTATCTAGATTAATTCATTGCGTATTAAATATATGCATTATTGAAAGTAACATTTTTTTTAAAAATTTTTTGGTCAAATCATGGACTGAATGAATTCAAAACTGAATCGATTTTCATGTTTGATTGCATTTTGATATAATATCTTTTATTTAAGCACTCTCAACTGAAACATTCCTATTATTGTTCACTTTTACGCAGGATAGTTGTTATACCCATTATTAAATTGGCTCTCGTCATGTTAGCAAACTCAGTTGAAAACTTGCATTTTGCTAATAACTTGTGGGCAAAACTGTTTTACCTTGCGCAAATCAAAAATACATGTCCGTTGAGAGTTTATATAAGCTCGGAAACCCAAGAAATCGTTGCACGAAATCTGCTGCCCTTTTTGGTTAGATTTAAACACACTCGAGCAGAGTTATGATACACCAGAGACCTCATGGCAAGTTTCTTTTGCATGCTTACAAGCTGAATTGTAAAATACTAAATTCATAATAAAGTGAAAAGGAGGCCACAGAAATGCCACCCACAGCTTCTATTAAAGTATTCAACAAATTGCTCAAGCTGCCATTAATAGACTTTTAGCATGTAAATTAATGTAAATTATTCGTTTGTATCATCTTTGATCTTACCATATTATTTTAATGTTGTACCCATTATACGAGGCAGTCGCGGATAACAGTTGGGTCCCATTAAATATGCTGAAAATTCAATTAGCCAAAGCGTTTGAAACTTGGCCAGCGAAAATTTTGCTTTTAGCTAGCTTAAGGTTGAGGTTGTTTGAAAAATTCGTGAAACTTGTGTTAAATTTGTAAATTGTGTTTTAATAAGAAGCTGAGAGGAGCCAATATTGCGGTTAGCTAACAATTGAAATTAATTAAAACTGTTAGCCGGATAAAATGGCCAGAGAGCGCAACGTGGCCATCTCATGCTCTGTCTGCTCGTATATCATTAGTGGAAGCCACAGTCGTTGAGGCGCAACTAAGCTGCCGCCGCGTCTGTGCGCGTTGGTGCCGATAACGATGCTGCTGCCACTTGGCCATGCGTCACTAGACACGAGAGGAGCCACTCCCCGAGCGACTCCCCGAGCCACTTCTCGCCTGCCTGTGTGCGTTTGTCTGCCCCCTAATCGATTTATTGTACGTTAAAAAGCGCCATAACAAAATCAACGGGCTCAAGGATCAGCGACAGGCACAACTTTATAACTGGCCGGGCGTTGAAATGCTCGCAAGTGCCTGTAAATTTGGCCAGACACGCATATTAATTGACAGCTTGTAACTTTCAAATGTTTGGGCAATTTGTCGCTTGCAGGAAACCTGCAAAAAGTTTGCGCTCGCTTTTCCTGTTTCTCTGACTGCTCAGTTGGTTGGGCCACTTGTCGTATGCGCAATTTATGTGCCCATCCATCTTATTAATAAGCATGCTCGGCATATTACATGATTTTGACAAGCAGCCATTGTACCGTTATCCGCTACCTAACGGGCACCCTGAAGCCTGTCTGACAGATTGTCTGTCTTCACCACTTTCTCAACAATTGTAATTAATTTAATGAGCCACATAACGGTTCTTGTGCGTATGTGTGAATGTGTGTGTGTGTGTGTGGGTGTATGAGGTGCGGCTATGTGCGCTGCTTTACGGCTGATAGTAAAGGTAGAAGACTGTTGAACCGGAAGATGACCTGCAGTCAGGGCGACATGCATTTTTTTATAAATAATAGATGAATGCGGTATATTTTATTTTATCTTTTTTAATCTTGGTGTGTGCCTGAAATAAAATAATTAATATAAAAGCGTACAAATTTGCATTCGTCAAGACAGACCGAAAGACTGAAAATAAATAATTTATGGACTGAAAGATGTCTCTTTCTAGCAGTTATTTTTATTTACTTATATTTAAACCTTATTTCTGTGGCGCTCGTTTGAAGTAAGTGCAGGTTGATGTGAGAAAAGTGAGTTGATAGAAAGTTTTTCAAAAGGGAGAAACATTCACTTGACTCTTGTTCAATAATTTGAAGAAAGTTGAATAAGAGCAGATAATTAAATGGAAAAATGTTGTGGATTTTGAAAGTATATAATATATAAATATATATTTTACTGTTTGAATAAATTACTTTATTATATTTATAATTATATTCCAAATATATGTTTTAATTAATTTTTCGTTTGACTGTATTTAATTGTTTAAAGGATTTAATTTTTTAACGGATTATTCATTTTTGCACCTCCAACATTTCTAAAGACAACTTATAACTTGTGTCCTAGTGTTCAGCCAGCGTAGCTGTAATCCGGGTATCATCATCTTGTTGGCATAGAATAGCAATTAGGCCAAAACTAAGGCTAATAACAGCTGTTATTTAAATCAGTCAGCTTGTAAGCACGAGTACATTTTGAGGCAAGCCAATCTCCAAATACTTAGTTGGCACACTCGCAGTCTCTTAATAGCTCGTTATGCGCTCATAAAAAAATGAGAATAAAGCGCACGGTGTGTCCTCAAATGGTGAACAGGACTGCCTGCCGGCATGGTGTCTGTGGGACTAATACGAATGCGACATGGAAAACGCATTTACTTGTTTTTTTTTTATATGCCGTCTGAGGACAGTTCAGTGCCATCTACCACGGAAAAGCAATGGCTCAAACAAGAAGAAACAGAGCCAAAATCCCCATGCAAAATAAATGGGCGGGTGGAGTAGATCGAGGAGGTGGGGCTGCCCGGAAGGAATTAAGTTACCAAACGCACATGCTGCAGACAACAGCAACAACAACAACAGCATAAGCAGCAGCAATTACAGCAAGTAAAAGCATTCCAACGTAGAAGCGGGTGCACACATTGCGTATACGCAACGTTGCGCATTAAAATAAATAAGCGAGTATTATTCATGTCCAGGCAAGCGTGCAACTTAACTACCCCACTCCACGTGGCAACATCAAGTAGCAAATAGCTGTGCCGGGGTGGGGGGGGGGGGGGAGGGTTTGCTTGGGGCAGGCTGCTGACTATTTGCTAATTATATGCGTGTCAATGCGGCGACAAGCATGTAAATTGCAGGGACTGAACTATTTCAATAATTTGATGGCACAATAACACTGTGCCGTTGCCCAGTTGCTATGGAATTTTGATGACAATCGTGGGAAATTAGTGCTGGCAAATAGCATCGACGTGGAACACGACCCCGCACAATGGCACCTAGCACAAAGCAAAGCTGTGAAAAGGGTAGAAATATAATACAAACTTCATTGCTTCATACTTCAATGGCGATACCTAGAAACAGGGATAATTGTCGAAAAGCTTTTCCGGAAAGTGGGGAGCGAATGGAAAAACATAAAATAAAACAACTAATCACCAGCTACTCACGAGGACATTATTAGCAGCTACTCAGTACATATCTATATATAAGGTGCTTTTTCTTAAATTTACTTTTATTAAAAAGTTTATTAAAATCTAATATTTTTTTTTATTTTATTGTTTTGCAAGGTCTTGTTAACTTATGAGCAATAGGTTACTATTATTATCGCCAGGTTGACCTTAAGTTTTTTATAAACTGAGAATTGTAATTTTTATTTAAAATAAAGTCTGATTTACATTGCACATTTTTCACATTTCCTTCTTTTAATTAAGGTTTGACTTGGATTTGCTTGAAAAATACATACGTACATAATAAACTTTATGAATGTCCATGGCCAAGTGTAAAATTAGTGAACAAAAATATAGTTTTCCAAAAATAATGGCTATTTTTGTTTAATTTTGTGGTCAAGTAGTTGAAATATAAAGTTTAGTATTAATTTGTGAAAATATAATGTTACAATTTTAGTTCTTGTGAGATTTAAAGGCTGATTTTAATTTTAATCGAAACAATTTAATTATTTTGCCAGGAAAAATTTAACTTTAAAGCAGGGTTGAATAGTGAATGTGATAGAATTCAAAAAAAGAAACTTGCAAAAAATGTAATTAATAACATTTTAAGAGATTTATTTGCTAAGTGCGATAATACGAGATACATTACGTATTGAAATATTTACTTTTCTGTGTTTGTTGCTTAGGTGTTTGTTGCAAGGCTCTGGTTAGATGACTTCGTCTCTAAGGAATACCGATAAAACCATGTGGTTTGAGTTTTGCACATTTCGATGCATATTGTGGCCAATTGTCTCCAATTTATTGGAATGGTTTGACGTTTGTGTTAATTTTGGTTTAACAAAAGCACAGCTGCATTCACAGTTGCCCAGTTGCCCAGTTGATACTCGCATACAAATTCACACACGAGTTCCTGATGAAGTTTACTATTGCCTGTTCCCAACGTATTCGCACTCGTATCCTTTGCAGGCGAACAGGGCGCACGCGTGTCATTATAAATGCATGAGTGCATTGGTATCTCTGCCCATTGTCCTTGTCAGGCTCTTTGCTCTTTGCTGTTTTCAGGTCCTGATACTCGCATGTCGCTCTCCGTAAATTTGTCGGACCAATATTGACGTGTGAGTTGGTGCAATTCACAGACAATGTGCTCTTGATGAAGGTACTTTTAGCCAGATTAGTGACAATTTTTAAATATTTGTCAGTGCAGCTTACAAGTCAACTGCAATGGAAGAAGTTAAGCAATTCAGAAAGAGTCGTTTTTAATAACTTCTGTTAAGGACAGTATAATAATTCTTAGATTTTTCAGATAAATAAAATATAGTTGGACAAGTAGAGAAAACTGAAATAGATCTACCAATAGGTAAGCAACAAAAAGATAAGAAAACAAAGTCATATTTAAGCTGATAAAGTGGGTGTTAACTTTGAGACTAGCTCAAACGTGTTGCAAAAAATTCCAGGCACAATTGCAATTGTAACAAACATTCAATATGATTAGAATCACTTTACAAACAAGGATTTGGACCAGGATAGCTCTCCTTAAGTCAGAGGTAAATGTAAGCAAAGTGCCAAAGAGTGCTGCGTAATTGGATAAAGTGCAGCAGCTTAAAATAATCTGAGGCAGACATTTAAGATTAACAAAAGGTTAAAGTCAAGGCCAGGGTCAGTGGCAAATCTAAAAATGAAAACATAGTTCAGTTCGCAGAAAACAAGTTCAAATTCATTTCATTTTTTTGGTTAGGGCAACGTCGAGTTGGGAATAAAGCAAAACAAAGTCAAGAAACGCATTTGGCGCAAACAAAGCCACTGGCCATTGGCATATGCCAGCCAGCCAGCCAGCCAGTCTCCCTTTCAGCCAGCCAGGCTGTCTCCCAGCCAGTTGCCCAGGCAGCTAAAGTGGCAATCAGCAAGTCAACGCTTTGCTCGAACGACGTTTGCCAGAGGCATTTGTGGAATTTAGCTGGCTAGCTGCATGGTTAATTTAATGATAATATCAGTCTATATACATGTATACAAGTCTCTTTTTACACGATAGATACGCTACCAAAAAGTCGTGTAAAAAATGTATTCGCTAAGTAGGAAAAGTAGATTCCAGACATAAAATAGATACTTTTTAAGTACAATAAACAATATTAGAAGAGTCTTGTTCGAGTTCACTTAGGAATTTATTTTCATTGCTTATACATTTTAATTTATTAAATATATAAAAAAAAAATAGGATAAATTCATTGATATAAAAAAATGAAACTAGTATAAACAGAGCAACATTTTATTCCATATCACTTTTTGACATTAATACGCAATAATTCATTTCCACTATTATTATTTCTATTTCCCATTGTTGATAATTCAGTACAATACAAATGTATAATTTATCAGAAGTGGATAAAATGAATTCACAGAATTTTTAAAATAGTGTTAAAACAAATCAATTCGTCTCAAAAGAGAAAAATTGTAACTTTAACGTTAAATTTCGTGTAATTATATTTTTTTATTTGTTTTTTTTTTTGTATATCAACAGATTACCATAGCGATATTTATCGATTTTCGAGTATTGTTATCAGATAGCAAGTTTTGCTGGAGACTTGCGCGAACTCCTTGATCAGACCTCGTACGCCAACATGTTGAGCAACACAATATAAGTCAGTTCAGCACAGTTCAGTTCGGGCCGTGCCAAATGTAAATATAAGTTTAATGGCCAACACGCAGTCGAGCAGCCAAGTAGCCAGGCTAAAAGGAAGGGCGGTCAGTTCGGTCTGTTCAGCCATGGGTCTTCCATACAAATTCGCATAAAAAGCCTGATAAATTTTCATTGTTGTTGCCAGACGTAACATTGTCGGCCAGTTGATGGATTTGCCAGGCGTTATAATTGGTTTAGCCGACGTGGCGATCAATGATTGATATGCCCAGCCGATAAGCAGCTGGTAGATGTGCAACTTTTTGGCTTAGTGGAATAACAGCTTCATTGTCACGCCCAGACAGTGTCGTCCTCGTGTGTCGTTGACTATAAAGCGATGCTAATGAAATTGACGATGATGTTAGTAATGATAATGATGTGGGCTCAAACAGAGATCGATCAAAATGTTGCGTGCTGGTTCATTTATCAAGAGGACGTCCCCCCGAATCGTGTTCAACATGACGTATACTTAATATTAATAAGAGACGACGCTTACAATTGGACAGTTTTCTTTTTGACCAGCTTACCTTTTGCTGAGTGCTTCTTTGTCCTTTTTTCTGTTTGCTTGACCCGTACACTTACCTTCATCGCTCTCTCTGCTTTGGGCTTTTCACAACGACAGCATTATGCTTTAAATATTAAACAGGCCATCTTCGAGGAGGCCAGCAACTTTTGGCCTCCAAATATAATAGGCCACCTGAACGCATGACATGCCAAATTTGTTGTTGCTTTGTGTTGTGGCCGTATTGTTATGGCAAATAATAAATTGATTAGTGGCTCGCTGCTGGCTGGTTGCCTTATATATACAAAGTACAGCCTTCTTATCGCTGTCGTCCGCTCCGGTGGTTTTTTATTGTTTTTATTGGCAGCTTAACAGAAGGCGGCCATTCTCGAATGCTTCTGGCACCTTTGAAATAAAGGCAAGCAACGTTTTGATTTTCCTTTCTGCCTTTTTATTTTTCCTCTTTCTTTGTTTCCTCACGCCCGCTTCCAATCACAAGAACTGACATATTTATAATAAGTAAATGAGTGCGAGAAAATGTTGTTAACTCTCCAGTGTACACAAGAGTCCCGGCGGGAGTTCTATTCATTTTAAAGCTTTCAACAATACAATAAGCGAACAACTGCCGTTGGAGTGTCAAAGGTTAAATATCCTTGCAGCCATGCAGCTCAGCTGTAGCTATTTCTTGCCAGAAAGTTTTAAAATACAGATTCTGATACGGTAGTTTAAATTGAATTAAATATTGCCAGAAAAAAATTTGAATTCAATTTGAAGTTATTTTTATTTAAAATTTTTTATTTTAATTTGTTTAATTAAAGGGTTTTTAAGGTTTAAATTTGAAAAGCATACTGGAGTCCTGAATTGTATATATTTACATTCCTTTTGATCGAAGATGTTTCCTTGAACACCCGACGCAATTTTAACGAAAATAGTAACTCTTCAAGGACATCAAATAAAATGTTTGTCATAAATACCAATTGATCGAAGTGGCCATTAAGTAACCAAAAAGCAGACATTCATGTTGAAAAAAAGAAAAAAAAACTATAAAAATTTTAAGCGAAGGTTTCACGTTTTTATACACTCTTGAGTAAAAACAATCAACACGCACAGCTGGAGTTCATTTTAATGCTTTTTTTCAAATTTCATGGCTTTCATAACAGTGTTGGGAAGTGCAGAAGGAGGACAGTTGCGATATGTTGCGGTTTATAAAACAGAAAGTGTTTATTTAATAAACATGAATGTAGTTTGATGTTGAATGGGAATGACTAGACGAAGGTCTGCCCTTTTAGGTGACCATGGGAGGACCATGTGTATTTGAGAATAAGATAAACAAACCGAAATAGAACTGAGTCGATTCAGTTCAGATTCAGATTCAGTCAGAAAATATTAATATAAATGTTTGGCTATATTGGGCTTGTAACGGGGCATTCTCTTGGGCCATGAAAACTAATTAATATCCCACACACATAGGTCAAGGACATCACTCGTAACATACGCAAGGCCGTTGTTGCCACAACACTGGCCGAGTTGCGCCTCAAGGTGACCGCAAAGTTTCAACGCGCCCAGCCAGCGATTCATCTGGACTGCGACGGCACTGAAATCGATGATGAGGAGTATTTTTCCACACTGGAGGCGAATGCGGAGTTGATTGCTGTTTTTCCCGGCGAACAGTGGCGGGACGTAAGTGTGCTTTACATACTTTAACCACACTTCAACGTGCCGTTCTCCCGCGTTCCTAATCTCCCCTTACAGCCCAGCGACTATAATGCGAATTTGCGACGCACGTCCCTCGATGCGCAGCGTCTACGCAAACTGGTTGGTAAGCTGCAGCAGAATCTACTCAACGATGCCGACTTGGATAAGCTATCGAATATGGATCCCAATTCGCTGGCAGATATCACAGGACGTGAGCTGAAGGACAGCGATTATTGTGTGCAAAGCGAGGCGGCGCGACGCTCAACGGAGTTGTCCTGTTAGAAGGATTATGGAACTGCTGCACTTAGTCATGTTCTTAGAATATTGTGTGTCTATTACAGTTTTGAATCACCTAGAAACCTACCTAACACTCCTACACACATGGGAAGTAGCACAGTGAAACGTCGCTTATGATAGATTTGTAAGAGTTTTGTATGTCAAGCCGAAACGGATTAGAGAAAGTCTGTTTCGGGTATTTTTGGAGCATGTTTTGATAGCACCTAATGAGAGCGACGATTTAGACAGTCAATATGTACACACATACATATATGTATGCATTCTAGTTGTAGAGCACTTCCAGACAGGCCACAGTACTATTTTCAGGATAATCATATTTTTTGAAACTTACCTTGCCACGTGAATATGAATAAGTGAATTAGTAATACACTTTAAATCGAAACTAGTCTGTTCCTAGACCAATATGCAACACATATAGACCAAAGTTCAATGTAATAGTAAGCCCTAGTATACCCCAACCAATTGACTATAAACAATTTGTAATTAATACAATCCAAACAATAAACAGAGCTATCAGATCAGCGGACGAAATATATTCGATTATTGCACAATAAATCGATAGTCCCAGACTGTGCAAGCTCTGTACATAATTGTTTTCAATATAATTAAATGTATGTAAATTTATCACATAAAGTTTTGGTTAATAGGGAGCAACGAAATTTTTTAAAACTGCATGTAATTTAAATCAATTAAATATAAACTACAAAATGCAAATTGTATAAATTAAGAATATATCATGCATCCAAATATATGTTCTATAAATGTGCTGCATCATAGTGTGTATGTGCGTTTGTGTTTGTTTTATGCACTGCACTTTGTTTAGCAATTAAGTATGAAAAGAAAACAAAATGAAAAGTCATGTAAAGTCAAATCGAAATGCAATTTACGATTACAATGCGAGCGCCTCCACCCATCCATTGTTCGCACATTTTACATCACGAAATTACCACACAAATCGATCGATTTGAGCTTGATAAAATTGGTAAATAAGATAAATGCATGAAAACTTTTTGCATTGTCTGTGAGTTCCAGAATAAATTGAGATTAAATGTGTTACTTGCTTTGTGTTTTATTTGCGACTCGAAGGGGAATCTATTGTTTAATAATGAATGCCGTAAATAAGATGAGGCACACTGTAAAATGTGCGTTGTTACGGCCAAAAAAGTATTGAGGGCTGTGCAGGCTTTCAAAAAAATTACCTTTCCTGCATATTTAATAAATATTTTAATTATTTTGCTTTTAATATAGTGTAATAAAGAATTTTTTATTTATACTTATCCATACCTTTTAATCGAGTTTCAAACTTTTTTGTTACAATAAGTTAATTGATAAAATTTGGTTATGTTTTATTTGTATTTTAAATATGAAAATATTTATTTGAAGTAAGCATATTGAATTAAAGTGTGAGCTGTAAATCCTTTGATATATTTGCCAGAAAAAGTGGTTTTGTATATTGGAAATGGAGTGAAAATGGTATCTCTTAAGAGTATATAAGTTTTTTAATTGAGATGTTTAAATATAAACGTAAATTGTTAAAAAAAAATTAGTTATGTTTACCTACGTTTATAAACGTATTTTTAAAAATTAAATAATTGATATCATTGTATTTTTATTCGACTTAAGCTTTTTTAAAAAAATATATATAAATATATATATATATATATAAATATATATATATATATATATATATATATATATATATATATATATGTAAGGCTAGTTTATCAAAAAAAAGATCAATTTAAAAAATTACAAAGAGTTTGCCTTCGAAAATTTGTACGTTTTCCAACTATGGAGTGAAAAAATGTATTTATATATTTATTAATTAAACTTGTAGAATAGTTAGCATAGAGTTTTAACCCGAACGTGGATTCAAAATACTGCTTTCTTATTTTCAAATTTGTTGCTTTTATTTAAGCAGTATATTAGCAATTCAAATAATTCAAAATATATTATACTCCCAGTACATTTTTCATTTGCTCAAAGCTTTCCATTTCCTTTTTCAGCATCTTCTAGGAGTTTACCAACTTCTTATAGCCAGCTGCTAGTTGTTTGCATATTTACTTTGGAATACGGTAAACTTTCGTAAAAATCGTTGGTACACATAAGATTTATTTCCATTTTGCGTATTTGTCGTTTGCTATGGATGCAACGTTTATGAGCCAAACCCGAGGCCAGGTTAATTGCTTCTCTTTACCAGAAGCATTTAATGAAAGTCAACTGATTGTCTGGTTCATACTACATGATAATCCGTTTGCAAATGCCAAAGGCTGTCGGGCAGTTGGAGGGCATCTGTGTAATGATAATTACTTGAGCTTTTGTCTAAAATATATGCTGACCGTCAGCAAAGGGCCACTAATCACGTTCCGGCTGTCCAATTGTCCACTTATCCAGCTCAGCTGTTCAGCTGTAGGTGCAATTTTAATTATGCAAAGTGGCCGATGAAGCATGAATGGGCATCTGCTCAGAATTGCAATGCTTTGGCAGCTTAGTGTAAATTGAATGCTTTTTGAGCTTAGCTTGTTTGCATTGAACTGATAAGCTATTAGCCAAACAGGCTCAGTTCCATTTGATAGCAGCTTGTGGAATGCGAAAACACTCGTAATATTATCTCACTTTACAAAAAAAACATGAGAAAATATAAAAAATATAAATATAAAAAAATATTGGCTGGTTCTTTTGCTGAAAGGTAAACGTTCCAAACGCACTTAAATATTCTTCAAAGTGGCCGTAGGGCAGCACAGAAATAAATATTTAAAAAAAAAAGAAAAAAAAACGCACAAAATAAAAAATAAAACAAAAATGTTATGTGAAATCTGCGCGCGGAATGCCCTGGGCGGACGCGTAGTTTGATAAATGGGCAACAATTGAAAAAAGCACAGAACGGCTAGAAAAAGCAGTTGCAATAAAATTGTGTGTGAATGCTGTGTGGCGCCTTTGATTTTAATTTAAAATTGAAACCGATTTTGTGAAACTAGGTTTTTATAAAAAGAAATGTGCCAGTCGCAAATTGACTTTGATTTAAAAAATAAGTATAGATTTCCACGTCTAGTCTATTAAAGGGCATGGGAAAGAACTTAATTTGAGTTTCTCATTGGCTTCTTATTTTTAAGACTTTGTTTAATTCGGCCGATATGCTTTTTCTTTCTTCCATCGCAATGCATTCTGTGCAATTAAGAATTCGTGTTAAATGATGTTACTTAAATTTAATTTTAATTGTATTATGAAACATTAAAATGCAATTTAAAAGAAAGTTGACTCTGTTTTTCAATGCTCTAAAAAGTATTGTGACTAATTTTGTAAATAAAATCAGTTAAGCGGCTATAAACCCTAGCAGTTCTATCTCCAAATTTCAACTCGTTTTTTGTATGGACCGATCCAAAACGAATAGCCGAACCTTGGTCAAATGCTACCTAAGAAAAAACAGGTTTTAAGAATAGCTATATATTCATCATCCTTAAGCGCTTGGCCGTTGTATTTACAATTATTAATAACTAATGAAAGTGTTAACTATTAATACAAAAAATAAACTTAGCACTTTTCGCAGATTTCAGATTCTGTAGGAGCATTCAATATTGCGCAATTTTTGCACACATAAGTTTATAAAAATGGGTACCTAAATAACCAATCTAGGGTCAAATTAAGATTAAATATGAATATGATTAAAAATGTAGTTGCCTTATACGACTTAGAACCATAATTAATCAAACTTTAAGCTTATTGGCTAATTCTAATTTTATTTGGTATTTAAATATGAATAATTCATTTTGACCATTTTAAATTATTCACTTTTAACACATTTTATTCAGCATTGCTTGCTTAAAACTATTTGAAAATTATTTAAATTTGAATGCTTCTGTCAAGGAGAAAATATAAAACTAACGGAAACGCTTATCTTAACGCTTGACCCGAGTCCCTATTGGTATGCTACACAAAAATTTAACAAATTCTCAGCCCCCTCACATCCAATAAAAATTGGTTGACGGCCAAAGCGACAAAAGATTTGGATTTTTATGCATACACATATTCGATAGATAGATTTAGATATTCGTGTGTATTCGCAGTTGGGATAGGAAAAGGTAAAATGCCAGGACGTGAGTGATATACGTTGGCGTATGTACTTGTGTATTAGTTTGACAATTCACACACACATTCACACAACCAGTGGTCAGCGCTTAAACTTGCCAGGGTCGCTGCTGGTTGGTGTTCAGTTCTGTGGGTTACTTTTTGTTTTTATATGTATTTTTAGCTAACCAGCTCATTTCCTATGCAGCGCTTTTTTGTGTTTCCTTTTTCCTTAGGTCTTTTTATATTTTTTCCTTGAGTGAAAAGAGTTTATTGGGTTTGTGCAATATCCGTCTTGCTTATATAATCGTATTTACCCGCGTTGAATTCCATAAAATCTATATATTTCCCTCAGTTTTAAAGCTAGATAAATTAAACTTGTTTAGACCGATTACTGATGACCTCCTTTAAATATCACAAATTGTTGGATACGCTCATTGGGGACATGGCAAATTGATCAAATCTATACATCTCCCTCGGTTTTAATTACTGACGACCTCCTTTAAAGATCGTACAAAAATGTTGTTGGGTTTGTCCAAAACTCTTGGGGGCTGGTAAGCCGGGAAAAGCGATATCTTCCACACATTTTAAGAGCTAGAATCACAAAATTTGGAAATCAGTTTTCTGATAAACTCCTCTAAAAATAGAATCGCAAATTTTCTGCAAATTACAAAAATTGAAAAATCGGTTACGCCCGACTGCAGCGTTCTTTCCTGTTTTTTTTTTTTTTTTGTTTGGCGAAAAGTTCGAACGTGCGACGGCTGCCAACTGCCAACTGAAAGCTGGCAACTTGCAACTGGCAACTGGGGGCTGCCAGGCGCGGTTTGCATTAACAACTATGAGAGATTTATGCAAAAGTTATGCGCTTCTTGATATCTGTTACCGTTAGTTTTATACGCTTTAGAACACCGTCGCCTGCCAGCTCCCTCGCACTTGATGCCCGCCCGGCAAACACAGCACAGCTCATTGAGCTGTCAGGGGATTTTGTTTTTCACCTGAGCACCGGCTGCTCCGAGAAGCTAGGGAAGTGCGCTAAAATACTCTGCCACTGTCATTGTTGCTGAATCAAATGTATTAAAAATTTATTGAATTTATTTTTATGTGCTGGGCCACTTGTCTGAGTTGGCGTGCAAAATGCGCTTCGAATGCGCGTTGAGCTGCACTTAAGCTTTACCCAGCTTCAGCCAGGCCCAGCCGGAGTAGCCGCCATCCTCTGACACAGCTGCAGCTGCGTGGCGTGTGGGCGTGGCTAATGCGGTTGAGTGGCGGTTTCCAACTGTAACCGAACAAACATCTAGTAACTGCCGAGTGCTATATAGCCAAGCACCAGACAATGCACTTACAGCTCTGACAACACAGACAACACAATCAGGCAAAAGTCAGGCAATGTATTGAATTGACAATCATGATCATCAGGATACATTACTGTATATACAATACGAATACGTACACAAAGCTTACTTATTCGCCTATCTGCTGCTTTTGAGCGGAATTTTCTCTGAATATCTGCAGATGTTAGTCTTTGCAACTTCAAGCAGCATTCTTGGAATGCATGTGCTATTAATAGAATTGATAATTATATCAGTTAAGTAGGTTACATCTGGCTTAAAGCGATTCCATCCCATTTAAAGCAATTCTCGAATACTGCTATTATTTTTAAGTTTTGCTCGAAGAAAATGTTGCAACTGTTGCTAAAAACTGTGGGGTATCCCCCCATTTGCGATTCTTTAGTGTTCTAGTGGGCGTGGCCGAGATAGCAAGCAAAATATCGCAATCTTTGAGGAAGGTATGTAGCATGCTACATTCGAAATTTTTTGACTCTAGCATTAAAATTGTGGGAAATATTCACCTTTCATCGATTTGCGGCATATCGACATGTTATCGATTTGCCACCTTCCAGTGGGCGAAACACAAAAAATTTACGGACAAGACGACGGACGTTGCACAAAGCCAACATTCTCTTTTACTTCGTGAACGAGTGTAAAAATCATATTATCTAGGCATTTTGCTTCTTTGTTTTGATTTTTTGAAACTGAAAAATAAAACGCTGATTAAAAAATAGCAAATAAATTGTAATGTTGTCATTGATTTTATTTATCGTGTTATGTATATGTATTACAATTCGCACTAAGAATTAAAAATATGCATGACAAAAATAAACTATTACTGACGCACATAATTTTCGCACAGAGCCAAACAATAACAGAAACCGGAAAAAGAAAACGAGTATGAGAAAAATGCGTGTATATAAAAGCGAAGAGAGAAACGCTAAATGCTTAGTGGGTGACAACGCATGGCTTCATTTTAAATGCGCTTTGGACAATAGCGGAGCAATTGATAAACAATAACAATTTCGAGGAGGGAAGACAAAGTGCGAAGGCGTCGTCAAGCTAAGGGAGAGGCGAAGACAGGCCAAGCGGAAACGGAAGCCGGCAACGAAATCGCTCAATAGACAAATTTTTTCTGCTCGCCATAGATGGACTCGTACAGTGAGGGCGCCAAGTGCTCGGCCAGGAATATTTGCAGCTTCTCGGTGGCAGTGACGGGCGTGTAGCGGGCCATGGGGAAGGTTCTAGTTACGGCATCGATGAGCACGCGCAGCGTGGGCTGAATGTCGGCGGCCTGAGGATAAAGCGCTCATTAGCATATACTCTTACATATCTATCTAACGTCGCTGGCTCTCTGTCTGGAATGGCGAGCTTACCTGGCGCGAGTATTTTTCTACGGATGTCATGGCCGCTTCGTAGTAGTCTTCGCCGTAGGTTTTCTTCTGCTCCGAGGACAGCTGGTTCCACATTTGCTTGGCCTGCAAGCAGACAAGAGTTTTAATGAGCCCCTCGCCATCAGCTACTATTTTAATGCAGCCCCCCTTCGACCGCTATTATCGTAAAAACTGGAACAAGCTGAGGCCAACATTGCTTTGCTCTGCCATGTCCTTGTCATTAAGCACGAATGGCCGGGTGCATTAAACGTGGCTGCGTGTGCCAGCCCTGGCTTACCTGTTCGCGCAGCTCCGTCTCGTTCAGCCAGCCGTTGCCCGGAGCGAACTCGCCCGCCGCCACCACGGACACATCCACACCGCGAGTGCGCATCTCCTGGCGCAGGCAGGCGGCGAAGCCGTCCACGGCCGCCTGTGTAGCGCACTGGATGCCACGCACCGGCGATGGCACTCGGTTCAGGCCAGAGGTAAGGAACACCACGCGTCCGTGGGCTCGGCGCACCAAAGGCAAGAAGATTTGAGTCAAACGCGCGGCGCCTAAAAGAGGAAAAGCAATTTGTAAAGTTACGAGAGGAGTGGCAAAAGCTAGAAACAGTAAGAACATTGCAATTGGATGTAGCCGACTGCACAATACTCGTTCACAGTATAACTGTCTTAGTTATTATTGTTATTTTTTGGAAAAATATCGATTTTCTATGCTGAGTCTTCAAGGAAGGTAATCAGAAAACTGCCTGCAAAATTTGGTGACTTTACCTCTAAAATATTTTTAAGTTGGATTTTCGCAAGTGGGCATGCCAAATAAAATCTTTCTTGATTTTTAGAAGAGGTAATAAGTAATATTTTTTAAAAATTCGGTATACATATGTAACTTTATAACTGAGGAAGATATACAAATTTAATCGATTTGCCACGCCCCCAGTGGGCATAGCCAAAAATGTTGTTGTGCGATCGTTAGTGGAGATCGTTAGTAATCTATCTGAAAATTATATATCCAGCTCTAAAACTGAGGGTCACATATTGATTTGAGCGATTTGCCACGCCTCCAGTTGGCGTACCCAAAAAATCATAACACTTTTTCGCGGTTATACACGAGTATATATTCCAAGTTTCAAGCCTCAAGCCTCAAGCCTCTATATAGATAGACGGATGGATGGATAAACGAAGGGAAGTAAGATGGACCTTGCACAAACCAAATATACTCTCACTTCGTGAGCGAGTGTGAATAGAGTTAGGAGTCGAGGTGTCCAAAAGATTTGGATTTGCTCTTTTAAATGTGCATTCACCGTAAGCTTGCCTTTAAATTTGCACCGTGGCGCCATCACTTACCAAGTAGATTTAAGTCCAAGCTTTTGCGCAGCACTGCGAATGGTATCCACTCCAGTTCGCCGAGGGCAATCCAATGGGCGCAGTGCACCAAAGCCCACAGGCCCTCGGCGCCATGCGGCAAATGTTGGGAGACATAGCGCGCCGCTTCCAAAAGCTGCCAACGAGCGCATGAAACAGTATTAAACCAGGCTAAAAGCTGTGAAAGCTTTAATAGCTTTTTGGAGACTTACGCTTGTCTCGGAGGTAACGTCAATGTGCAGCAGCTTCATGCGACCCGAGGTCTCCTCCTTGAGTATCTTGGCCTCGTCGGAGTCATCGATGGCCGTGCTGAAGCCCGCATAGACCGTAAAGCCCAGATCATCCAGTTTCTTGGCTAGATACCAGGCCAAAGGCGAGTCACAGCCGGTGATTAGAACACCCTTGCCCGGTGCAGATACCTGATAGGTCAATGGATAAAAGTAATGAAGGTTTATTCAACTTTTTGCTGCGATGCTTTCATCTCTTGTCAGATTTGAAGCTGTCAATTAATTAATGTTCAATAATTGTATAAGCAATTAGCTGTAAATTAAGTTGTTTTTGTGCTCATATCTATATATGTATTTAGAAATATGTGTGTGTGGGCTTGTGAAAGCGTGTAATTAGCCTGACATTGATTTCGCAGAATTATCCTGCTTATTCACAGTTCTCGTGTACGTCATGTGAGATATTTGACATTTTCGAGTCTTTGTGGGTTTCTCATTAAAGAATTTGAAAATGCAAGGAATAAGCTTGGCAACGGGAGTTTATTGGAGATACATTTAAAACTTTAAAGCTTGTTTCCTCATGTTCAACATACTTTTTGTTGTTTCATGTTCATGTTTGCGGGATTGGATTGGTTAAAGGTGAGTTTAATTAAACTGTTGTTTCCGTGCCTTACATTTTTGTGCTTGTCCTTATAAACAGATTTTTGCCATGAGTCTTTAAACTCTTTGGTGAGGGACTTGTTAGAATGTCACATTTATCCTCATCATAAACTTTTTCTAAACAAATTTGTTATATATTCTGTGATTTTATAAAGTCATTTTAATGGTACGAGTTAAAATAATTTTGGAATAAAAAGTATATTGAAAAAAATCTCCGACCTCATAAAGAATGTATTGAGTTTACGTACATGTTTGTTTTTCTACACAAATCTCGTTATTTTTTAAAAAATATCCTGGAGCTTATCAACATGGAAATACTATATCATATTTTTCCTAAGGGTATAGAAATATAGTTAGGAACTTAGTTTGTCTAAAATCACTGTAAAGATATTTTTTTTCGGCACATCATAGCTAACTTTTCTTTCTTCAAACATTTTCACCTCAAACTTTAACTTCTTTGATTAAATATAAATTAACTTTTCCAATATTTAAATTTATATGAATACTTATTAATTTGTTTACCGAACTAAAATTTGCTAAGCCTTGTGCGACTGATATTTAATAACCGATTTGTAGATTGTGATCAATTTTCTCAATTATAGCGTTTTCACAGAGCTCGCAGTTTTTGTATGAAATTTCTTGAGTGCCCAAAAAAAAATAGTTTCACTTTCTAGG
Source organism: Drosophila colorata (assembly GCA_035041545.1). Lineage (NCBI taxonomy): Eukaryota > Metazoa > Arthropoda > Insecta > Diptera > Drosophilidae > Drosophila > Drosophila colorata. Next base: position 2,663,735 of record JAWNLD010000233.1, read on the forward strand.
GGCAATATTTTCTTAGTTGGCTCCATCCTAAGCTCTGCCCGTCTGACTGTGAGACAAACCCAATACCAATGTACACAAACACACACTAAACACACACAAAGCACACTAACAAAAGAAGAGCGAAAAGCAAAACGTGTGCATTGACACTTCCGCCTTAGACACACGCGCCTCGTGTCTGACGTGCGGTAATTCTGAGTGTGTGTGTGTATGTGTGTGTGGGGTGTTTCGGATGCTTGGCACACAGGACAATCGCAGTTTGTCCAAGTCAAGGCAGATAGAAAGACAGCTGGACAGGGCAGGGGCAGGAGCAGGGGCAGGGCGAGTGGAAAGCTAGGCCGGGAGGCAACTTGTCTATAGTGGCGGTGCCATAATTCATCATGCCATTAGCCAATATATATAGTTATAGTTTGTTACAGTATGGGCGACGGCTCAAGTGTGCGTCAATTGTGGCCATCGGGAGGAGTTTGAGGGGCTGCTCATTGTTCGAGCTATTAAACGGTTATAAAGTGCTCGTAAAATTGTTAAAAAAAGAAGCCAGCATAAGAAGAAAAGCAGAGAAAAGCGTCGTTGTCTGTGTATTATTATTGGCTGTGTTGTTGACACCCATTAAGACTGGCCGACATTTTATTGGAGGCTATAAGTGTTTCGGCTTATCAAATCTGTTGGCGTTTGGGCATTAATAAAAATAGAAATAACTATTGTCGGACAGGAGTTAACCCCGCCTTTTTACCCACACAGCCCCTCAAAGTGTCAGCTGTTTTGTAAGTTTTGGTCGAAGGCAGCGACAAGTTTTTCAGCTGCTGTTTGGTGGTTGTTGCTTTTTATGCGACTTTACTTATTTGTGCCATAAACTTTTGGTCAACTTTTGTTGCTGCTACGTGCCGTTGCAAGGATGCCAGGATGCCAGGATGCCAGGACGCTGGAATGCCAGTATCCACTGGCATTACTTTTTGCCACGCCAATTTATTGCGGTTTTGCTGAAATTACTTTAAAGTTTGCGCAAGTGAACTCCAGGCAGCAGCAAAAAGCAGGGCTGGCTTAACGGGAATTGCGCAATTAAAATCGAGCAGGAAAAAACGCTTGCAACAAAATATTTAGAGTCAATTAAATGCAATCCAAGGCAGGGCAGCCCGCAACAGTTTGTACAAAATGCACAGGAAAATTCGTTTGAAGAGTGGCGCATCGAATTTCCTCAGAAAGTGAATTGGTTTTATTTTTAGATGCCTTTCCAGTGGCGCTATATGCAATGCTCCAGATACCGTTTACGTTTCGCATCGAATTGCGCTTTTTATTAAATTGCAAGGCCACGTCAATCAAGGTGGATGTTGAATAAGTGACTAAGACTTTTTTATTAAACATTTAAAATGTTTTCTACATACGTTTCAAGCTTGCTAATTAATAGTTTGATTGGCATAATTGTAATCACGAAATGTCTATTGAGTAAAATATAAATAAATAGTACTATTTGTTGAGAAATTCTTGGAATATTATTAAGATTCCATTTTATAATTAGAAAATGTAGGCAAGTTTTCAAGGGACTGATTTTCCTTTGAAAACTATGAAAGACTTATTTTATATTCAATTCAATTATATCAATATTGCCACTTGCGTCATATATATGTGTGTGTATGTGAATTATTTGAGGTATTAATATTGGTTTTCATTTATATTTACTTTTACATTTCTATTTATATGCATTTAAATTGATATTATTGCTTATATATTTATTTATCTTTTGAAATTATATGTTTTTCCACAAAGTTTATACATTATTATTTGAAAATAAGTAAACGGTATATTTCAACAAAAAGTCGAAATATCAAAAACGAAAATAATCAGTTTTTGACAACTAGTGTGTTTGCTCTATACACCAAAAGAAATAAACTATCGAACTAATTTGGAATCGATAGTTATAAGGAAATTATATTGGGAATGTTGTACCGGGTGTACCCGATACGCAATACTCTGTAAACAGTATAACACAGTATAAATCAATCTGAAACTTATCTCCAAAGCAGTGAACTTAAATCTCTAAACTTAAATATTAGAAAAAAAGCTAAAGTTAAATGTAAGAGTTTTTTGGTTTCAAAATGAACTACTTAATATGATGCAATAACAAATTTTAAGAATAAGTTCAGTTTAATAAAGCCCAACACAGTCTTTTCGAGAGCCAAAACTGTCGCCAATTGTCAGCTGATGAGCTCGCTTTCCCCTTTTCCGACCCCTCGCTCGGAGCGCTGTCAACTTGCATCCAAAAAGTGTCGCCGAATGCCACTTGTGCCACTTAAACAGTTTTTTGTACGGTGACAAAAGTGAAAGTGAAAGACAGAAAAATAAAAAAAAAAAAAATACTAAGCGGCGCATGCAAACCAACAAAAGCAAATAACAGGCATACAAAAGTTGCGCCAAAGTGCAGTTGGGCTACGTGCAAGGCATAAAGAGGCCGACAGGACCTTTGAGTAGAGCCACCAGAGCAACCACCGCACCGCCCAACCACCACAACGCAACGTGTGCCTTGAAGGTGGCAGGCATGTCGTGTCTGTAAACACGACAGGCTGCGGTTGCACGTCGCTCGCATTGGCTTTTTATAAACGTTACCAAAATAGACGCGAGTTGCATGCACCGAAATAGCCAACAGCCAACAGCCAACAGGCAAGAGTCGCATACGCAGTTGGAGCCGCAGTTGGAGCCGCAGTCGCAGTCGAAATCCCGGTCGCCATCCCGGTCGCTGTGGGGTGCCGCCTGTCAATCACCTCGAGCATTTAAAAGAGCTGTTGTTTTCAGCCGGATCGGGTCGATTTGTGGCCGGAGCGGAACTATTGTTGAGCGGAAATGCGCCGGCTATGTGAAGGGGCATCAATTGCGTTTTGGTTAAATGCATCCTCAATTGCATTTTAATTGCAGGCAACGCGAGATTTACGAGGTGTTATCTGCAGCCTGCGGCCAGAAAGCGCGCACTTTTGGCCAAATTTGATAAATGCGCGGCTGGCACGCGATTTACCGCCAACAGTCGCCACCTGCTGAGGCCTAAAGCAATGGGCCTTTGGCTTGGCCGTGGGCGTAATGTTCATTAATTTTAACTTACGTATACCCACACACACACACAGCCAGATACGCGGCGTATACGCAATACTTATATGGACTAACACATTATGCTACCCTAATGTGCAAACTGCAACAAGTTAGCAGCATTTAATGAAATCAAATTGCGCCTCAAAGCCTCTGCCAGGTGAAGGGTGTGCCCGAGCTGCCAAGTGCTCGTAGGGGGAGGGGTGGGGTGCCGGATAATCTGACGCATTTGACTAAGCGCCCGAGTCGGGGTGGCAATGAGTGGGGATTTTCACTGCGTGGGCGAGTGAAAAGTTATGCGTGGAAAATGTAAACAACAACAAGCAGCAGCAGCATTCACATGAACCCTGGAACATGTGGCTTCATTTGCGAGTTGCAGATTTATGGACATCGACGGTTTCGAGCATAGTAGTCCATAGTCCTGGATACTTAGGCCAGCCGTGGGCATTCAGGTGCATATTTTCCGAGAAAAATACGAGAATTCATATATATATTAATATATAAACTTTGATTTTTTTTTCGTTAGCACATGAAATAAATTATAGCAAAAAAGGTTAAATAAACCCATGGAAATATGAAAATTAAATGAAATAACGTGAAGTGCATTTCATGTGAATTTAGGGCTATAAGTTCACAATTAATTTTAAGTGGAATTTGCGAGCTATTTATAATTGTATTTCATAGATTTCCAGAGAACTTAAATAATGCTTACGCGCATATATAAGGTTTGATAAGCTTATATAAAGTTTTTCAATTAATTACTTCTTATTTTATATAATAGGGCTTCAACTTTTTGATTTTAGAAACTATATAACAATTTATTTAGTTTTTATTATAGTGCTTAGCTAATAGAAATAAGGCGAGGCAACATAGAAACCAAAGAATGCAAATTATTGAAACATTTTCTGGCTAAAGCCAGCTTAAGTTTTTATATATTTTAGCCATATTTTCCGTTTTGCATTGAGCATTAAGACTTAGCTTTTAGGAAAGCAAAATAAATCGTAGGAAGCTGGCTGATTGCTAGAGTGATGAAATATGAAAGAAAAATGAGTGCGTCGCTATCTTTCGCTCTCTGTGCTTATTTGTGCGCTCTTTGGCGCATTGTTTTATCTATCCTTTTTATGCTCGCTGCTTGGCCTTGCCACCCACAGGCACTTCACTTACGAATGAAATTCGCATAAAAAGAAGGAAAGCAGAAAATACACGCTTGACCGCCCCGAGAGCCCCCTATAAATCTACATAAGTGAAATGCGTGGCGCCCGGTCGCAGGGCTTAAGTGAAAAATGGCGTACAAACCGCATACAAATTGTCCTCGCAGTGCCGTTATGAACAAGGCGACGAAATGTGGCAGAGAAACAAAGCGCTCAAAAGGCAACCGCAAAAAAAAAGCAAAAACAGAAAATAATAAAATAAAATTTAAGGGAAACACGCACACGCATGCACGCATATTAAATCAGTTGCTAAAAATAGCTGCGATAAGAAAGGAGGGGTTCCATATAAACAAAACAAAAAAAAACAACCAAAATTCAAACGAAATTTTGAGCATGTTAAAGTGCACGGCCCAAAACAAAGAGAAGAAGCACAAATAAATCTATAAATGCTGAAAAAGACAAATGCACGAAAGGAAGCAAACGCCAAAAGTCATTGAACGTATTAAGCGGTAATAATTTAATTAACTGGAAAGTTAAAAACCATCTTTGTGTTTTGGTATCGCAAACAAAAACTACAACACACCTACACACCTAAAATGTATCTACCAGTTAGAGTTGTGCACGTGTAGTGTCTGCTTGCATTACACGAGCACGCACGACTTGATCATTTTAAGTTCGTTAGTATTCAAAGAGTGTGGGAAAGTTTAATGTGTATTGGGTTTTCAATAGCGCATTATATATTAAATTCATTAAAAAATAAAAAATCAAGAATTTTGCGCCAAAAGAAAATTGAACGAGCTAAAAATTTATCGTTTTGATTCTTCGAATTTAAGCATAAAAACATATCTTTCAAGTGAAAGATTAAGATAAGAAATAAAGAGATACTTTCTTATATCTCACAAAATTCGACACCCACTGTTAGAATCTCATACCTGTCTCTCCCGAAGATGATGTCGTGACTTTCTAGATAAGCCCTTTACGCGCCCATCTCTAGTTGAAAGCCTCAGGCAACTTCACGCCATTTACATTCACATACACATTCTTACCAGCTTTTCGCATTGCGCATACGACGCGTTGTACGCCTAGCTGAAGCCGGAGCCAATTTGCAGCTCGTTTTTCGAACCAACTCGACACGACTCAACTCGACGCTTGTGGCAGACAACACGCAAAGCTTTGACTTTGTGGCAGCCAGTCAGTCAGTCATTACATGCCACAAACTCACACATATTTCAACAAAGGATTAATACACTATAGATGTGTTTTTTATTTTTCATTTTGTGCACCTCCTTCTCTTTTTATTTAGGTGTGTGCGTGTTGCCATATGAAAATTTATCTATATATAAATTGTGATTATATTTTGGTTGAGCTTTTGTTTAGTTTTCGCCGTTGCCAGGCTACAAATGGCGCCCGAGGCGATGGCGTTAATTAATATTTAGAGGCATATCTAAAGACTGAATAGAGCCAGCTCTGTGGGCAGCACTTGTTAAGCCCTTTACTTACGAAGGCTGCACAAGCCAAAACTAAGTGCTTATATACAATTATTATACATGAATTGGTTGGCAAGTGGACGTTGTATACGGATATCCTGTATAAGTGCCAGGCACCCATGCAATTATCAAGTGCTTAACATAGTTGCTACAAGTTTGTTAATTTATAGGAAAGTGTCTTACTGAGTACAAGAAATACATATATGTATTTTTTCTTATATTCAGGGTGCAGTAAACCCTCTTATCTGTCTAAGCAATAAATATAAAACATAATAATTATTTTGTCTGTTAAAAGTTAGCATTGTAAGTTATTGTTATTTTTTAATATATTTTATCCCTATTTAAGCCTATAATTTTGATAATATACTTTTATAAAGAATTACTTAACTGAAATTCTAATAAAGTGAAATAGGTTTATAAATTGTTTTTGTTTAAATAACATTTAGAGCCGTACTTTATACAAATTTATTATTGAAAGCTGTAATGTTTTTATAACTTTTCATGTATGCCGTTGGTATAAAACATACATAGCATATTTTAATAAATTAAAAAAAAAAGTTGTTGCTATTTTTGTTGTTTTAGTATTTAATACGATCGATAATTTCAGCACCAGCTGCGTTTTTTACTGGAGCGATAGAATATGGGTTAACATTTTATTTAAGAAGATAACAAAACAGAACCTTTGATTGACATAGATACAGATACAGATTCTGCTCTTCAGAATGTCCTTGCGACATTTTGGTAGATTCCGTTTGAGTGTCCTTGAACTGTTAACACAAAATGCTTAAAATAGGTGTGTTGGTCACGTTCTCGCCCAAATGGGCGTTCGTTTCGAGCTCTAATCCAAGCTATTAATTCCACACTGCAACGAAGTTTGATAAGTGCCAGGAGAACCACTTGGCTGCTCATAAACTGTCTGCTGCCATGTGAACCGCAACACAACACCACATCGAATGATCCACATGCAGTGAACAAATGTGAATTCCGTAGCAGGATGCCAACCACAGTGGTTAAGGTGTCACTTTTGGCTCTGGCACGAAGATTGACCTAATGAGCCTCTCGGCTTTTTGTGCAGCTGCACGGCCGGAATGTGGGTGAAGTTGGGAATGGAGGAGGGTGCACAGAGCAGGGAACAGAGAGCAGAGTGCCGAATGCAAATGTCAAATGCAAAAGGCAAAAGTTTTTTTTTTGGGTGGCTATTGGCTGTCGGGTTTGGCTTTGGCTCTGATGTTGTTGCCAATCATTTGCTTGTTTTGCCATTTGCGACCCATGACCTTTGGTTAGTTGTGGCTGCGGTTGTGTCATGTGCAATTGGTTTTTAATTTAACTAAAATGCGCAGCAAACTGTAAATTGGAAAAATGGAAAAGCGGAAAAATAGAAAACAGAAAACAGTCAGCAGTCAGTAGTCAGTAGAAAGTCAGCGCTGAGAGCAGCTTGGCCAAGTTGTCAAGGCGTTTTAATGGCGTGCAATTCTTAGAAACGCAAACGCGCATGGGCCACAGGAGCCATGTCCTTCATTTGAGCCATTGTCAGGCTGGGCACGCCAATGCCATAGCCTCCACTCATTCTCTGGAGGATGGGCATGTGTGTGCGTGTGTGTGAAGCAACAGGCCACGCGCGACACCATAAAAACGTAACGGAAAACAGCTTAGGCGACAGCAACGTGGCAGCTGGGCAAAAACACAGGCAACACAACGCAACTTCGCACATAATGACTTTTTATGATGTAAAGATGTGTGTGTGTGCATTTCTGGGAACTGAAACATGAACTGGCCGCGTTTTATGTAGCCTTCAGAGCCACGGCTGCATGTGCCCAGGAGAGCCAGCATGGGCATGGGCAGAGGGGAGGAGGGGGGGGGGGGGGGGGGGCGGGGCGTGGTTGCACTGGCGAAGCTGGACGTACTCTACATAGCTGACAATGGAGCCTGCAATTTGCAGGCTGCAACTTTCTCTTTTTGCCCGGAAAACACACATAAATCAGCGCAAAATTTGTCAACGTTTAGTTTTTATGAAGCTATAAACGCGACAAAGTCCGCAGCCCTCCAGGAAGTCAACGCTTCTTTGGGGCTAAAGGGAGTACCGAAACCGTCAAAAAGGAAAGGTTCATCATTTAGGAAATAAGTCTTTTTAGTAACATTGTAAGCGGTTAAGTCTCAGTTCTGTATTTCTAAAAAGTATTTCGCTTGCATAAATCGACTCCTTTTTAAAAGAAGGCAAAAGATAAAAGTCTTTTGTTACCTAAATCAAGTCATTTTTAATCCAAGCAACATAAGCGAATTTGGGACTTTTTTGAAATGAGTCAACTTATGCAAATGTCATCTGACAATTGACAAATTTTAAAATCGGTACTTTATATATAGATTTGAAGCTGCCGAGTAATCCATTCTAATCATGCCTGAAAATAGAGCTCTAAGCTAGTTGGAAATTAAAATTCAAAAACAGAAGAAATTTGGGAAATATTCTGAAATTTTCTACATTTATAAAATATCTCTAACAGAAAATTGTATGAAAAATTGTCTGCTGGCTTTTGCTAATTTAAAATAAATATTTATAATCCTAGGCTAGTGTATAGATGCGGTATTTGCCTTAGCCAAAGCCCTCGTAGCCAATGCTATTCAAAAAAGTTAGGCTGATAGCTTATACAGATAACTATATCCAATACTAGTAATAATACTTATATAACATTAATATTAGCAGAGAGTTTCTAGTCCCTAGCCTAGTGTATAGATGTGATGCTTAACTTAGTAGCTAGTGCTATTTTTAAAGTTTGATTGTTAGTTTATATAACTATATAATATGCTACTAATAATATGAACTTCTTCCATAATTCTTATTGGAAAAACAGGCAGGTAATGCCAATTTTGTTTTTGAATACATAAAGTTTGCTATGATACGAGCTTAATGTTAATTTGATCATATGGTATATTATTTACTTGCTGTAGTTGTTTGCTGTTCATAGTTTATATAACAATATTCTATGCTACTAATAATTATAGCTCCAGTGATCATTAAATATTCCACAATTCTTATTGGGAAAACAGACTGGCATTGCCAATTTTATTTTTTAGTACATAAATATTCTTATAAAATGAGTTCAATATCCATTCAATTATATATTATATTATGCTGTATTCGTTAGTAAATATTAAAATATAGTTCATAATATGCTTAGTTTAATATCTTAAGTAAAAGAATTGTAATTCTTCAAATTTAAATTCCTTTTAAACAGTCTCAATTTGGAATGCACAACTTTAAAGTTGCCAAAAAAAAAGACTTCGTTAATCAGGTTCATTAAATAGCAAAGTTCAAGTGCACATAATTTTGTGTATATAGTTTATAGCGATCGTTGAATAGTTATGTAAGCTGGATAACCTTTATGACCTTCTTGGTGTACGCTGAAACGTGGTTTTGAGCAGTTCAACATTTTACCTGCAGCAATGCATCAATTTGAAAGTTTTGCGCACACACGGTAATTCAAGCTGGATCTTTGAGGGACGTTTGTGTTAGCTACTCGAGTGGTTGCCATTACGGCGGGCAGGCGAGTAACTAACCCAACAAGTGGAGGATAAACTCCGCTGCTGTGCTGTGCTCAGGTGTGCCGGGAACTTTGTCTATGACAGTTGAGCAAACTTGCGAACGGGGACCAAAGTTCAAAGGGCACGCGTTCGGGACAAGAACTGTAAAAGAGAATTCCAGATGCCGCAGCCAATTACATTTTAATACGTCAGTTAAGTACGTTCTTAAATATGCAAACAATCCATAGCGAGAGCGAGCGGGAGGGGCTTGACTTAGCGAGCGTGTTAAGCAACTGCTCATTAGCGGCGCTTACATGAAGCTATTAATTCAATTATTTACACTGCGACAGCGACAGTCCTGGCAGTTGACACTGCCACAAACACACTGAGCGCGCCCACTGGGCGTATAAGTAATGTCTAATTCCGGGAACGCGGCCACTCTGCTGGGGCGAAGCTTAATTATGCGTAATACGTTGAGTGTAATTGCAGCTGCAATGTGACGCACCGGCCAGACAATTTTCCCTGCACTCAAACAGAACGCATAACGACTGATAACGGTTAACGGCATGCCGGATTTATGCCATGCGCCCACGCTCTGCGGGCTCTGCGGGCCTGCACTTATGAGCATTTCATTAGCTGTGCATTTACATTTCATTGCGCACGAATTGTGCTGCATACTTACGGGCGCGACGTCAGCAGTTGCCAAATGTGACCGTTCGTGTGTGTGTGCGTGTTATTTAATTTGACAATCGTGACATCAAAATGAAATGCACAACGTGATGCGCAAAACAATCAAACGTGTCAGGCATCAGTTCAACGACGCCGAAAAGAATAGAAAAAGGACAGGCAACTTTGCATTGGGGAATCAGGGAACGTAGAGCCTTAATGAAAAAAAAGAGGAGTACTCGACTAGCAATTACTCTGTAGAGTACATTAAATGAATATATATTGTAAATAGTCAGCTTTATCAAACAAACATTTTACTCGAACAAAGCTGCTAGTTGCTCATTATGGAATAAGAATTTTTGAACTCTTGGCTTGTTATGTATATTCAATTTGTGAGTATCCATTATGGCTGTTGGAAACTGAAGGGGCTTGAAAGAAAAACAAACTTATCTATAGAAGCCACGTTATGTATAAGTTACATATGATATATTTGTGTGTATCTATCATAACTGTTTGAAACTGAACGAGAATATACTTTTTGGTGTTGGAGATGACTCCCGCTCTTCTTACACCCCTTTTCTACTCATTTACAGTAGCTGCAGGGTTAAAAAAAAATAAATAAATAATAAGACGTGCTAGTATCGCGTTTATAGTTGTTGTTGTCAATCCGAACTAATCAAAGGCAACGACATTCTACTGAGCTGATTTTCACTTTTAGATCCTGGTCTCATTGGACGGCGTTGACGCCCACTTGGAGGTCTCACGCTCAACTGTAAACTGATTATGCGGGTGTTGTTGCTATGTCCCAAAATAGACACAGAGAACTGTTTAACATAGCGTGGGTCCTGACTGGAGTTGGGATAATCTTCATAAGGTTTTTAAAATTTTCCGTGGCGTAATAATGTGTGGTGTAATAATGTAATAGAATTTTATGATTAACTTTGATAATTTTTGAAGTTTATAAAAATATAAATTGATTTTCATATATAACGCAATAAAAATTTTCGAGTTTCCCTAATAAATATTAAATAATAAAAGAATTTTTTTATTTTAAATATCACGATATTCCAATTTGTGTTTCCTTTTGTACTCTGTTGACATGGATAATATTCCACAGCTTATCTCTAAACTTTCGTAACACTAACATATGGAAGAAAAAAAAAAAATAAAAATTGAGTGCCATAATTTGGATAAAATTTGTGTTCCCCTTCAACCATTTTCCCTTTTCTTAGATAATAATATAAAAGTTAAAAATATATAATAAATTATATGTATGTACATATATAAAAATTGTATTCCACTGTGCAATACGGCTAAGCAAGTATCTACATATCAGCCTGGATTTCAGTCAGTCTATCTATTTCTCTAACTGACATTAATTCAACTATCGACTAGCAATAGTTTCGGTAGTAAACATTTTTATTTTTTATGATGTATCAGGATATAATATCCGATTTAAATGTATGTATTTCGTTTTGTTTTCTGTTAATTTGAATAAAATTCTGCACATTTTATTATCTAAGAAAAGGGACAAATGTTTGAAGGCGAACACAAATTATATTGAATCTCAGCAGGAGGTAAATATGTTATTTTTCTTTTGATATTTTAAAGACGACAGACTTGTCTGTAAACATATTTACCTCATGCAGGGATTCGATATAATTTGTGTTCCCCTTCAAACATTTGTCCCCTTTCTTAGATATTAAAATATATCATAAAATAAATAATAAATAAATTTTATGTATATGCATATATATAAATTCGATTCCTATGTACAATAATTACTTGAATTAACTGTTTGAAAATGGCGAAGCTGCGGCTAAGCAAGTTAACATGAATACAATTCTACGCACGCTTATTTGTAGTCTTAGGTAACCCAAAAAAATATTTAAAAAAAATTCCTGCAGTGATTCGATAAAAAATGTGTTTCCCTTTAACATTTTTTTCTTTTCTTATATAATAAGATAGGTTAGATATATATATATTTAAATGGGATTCCACTGTGGAATGGTTACTTGAATTAACTGTTCGAAAATGACGAAGCTGCGGCTAAGCAAGTATCTGTGTATCTGACTGCTTGTCAGTCAGTTATCTGTCTGTCTTGATGACAGCTACTTCAGCTGTGTGTTTGCGTGTGTATTGGTGCGTAGCTTTCCGTTTGAAATGATGGAAAATGGCAAAGGTCGCATGCGTGGCGAGCCTTGACGCATTTGATTAGCCTTTGGCTGCGGCTGCTGTCGATTTACGACATCGAAACGCTGTCAGTGGCACCGGCAGCACAATTGTATTAGCATTTGGCATTTGTTAAAGCATATTTGTTTTTATTTTTATTGAGTTTAAAGCGCCCACTGGCGGCATCAACGTCATCGTCCTTGTGCTGAGGTCATACGCTGCGTATAAGTAACGTTAACGGTGCCCAATGTCAGGGTCGGAAGTTTCCATGGCTGTTGCTGCTGTTGTTGCTGTTGTTGCTGTTGTTGCTGTTGTTGCTGTTGTTGATGTTGTTGCTGCTGCCACTGCTGCTGGAGTCGATCTAGAGCTGCAGCTGGAACTGGAGCTGGAGCTGGAGCTGGCACTGCAGCTGTTAATTATCCTGGTGGCAGGACTGCTTATTACGTTAATGTCTGGTTGCATATCGCGCATGTTGGTAGGCAAGCAGCCGGCAATTGCCAGGACAATGCGAGCACATGCCAGGACACGTCCGGCTGTCTTATCAATGCAAAATGTTGCCTACGTGCCCCGGCACGACTATAAAATGTGGCACAGCCGCACTCGTAATTGCCAGCCAGCCAGCCAGCAAATGGCCAACGTCAGCAGCATTGTCCTGGCTTATCCTGCGTTAGCCTGCTGGCAGTTAAGCTAATTAAAGTGCACGCAAATTTGAATTATCTGACGCCTTCTGTGGCCACTTTCGGCGCCATCGATATTTCAAGCCGAATGGCCAGCAAATGAAGAAATATCTACGGCATTATCTACGCCAATTCATAATGAAATGAATGCCTTACAGGGAAGACGCACTTGCTGCCATATAGCAGCCACGGCCGTGTACATTTATTAGGCTCCGACTCAGAGTATGTTGGAGTCAAATAAATTGCGCATAAGCAATGTGGCAATTTATGCGGTTAACATGCACGTTAATTCGGCTCTGGGCTGAGCAAATTGCATGCGCATATAAAAGCTAGCGCGAAATCACAGCTATGTTCAATGTTATCATTCGCAATGAGAATAGAATGCGAATGAAATGAGCGAGAAGCAAATTAAATGTATGTGGCACGTGGCATGTGGCAGCTAATGAACTGTGCCACAAACACATAAACCAAATGCAACAATCTGCAGGCACTTTCCACGTGTGGCATTGAGAAATTTATAATTAAAGGCCAAAGTTCGGTAAGTTGGGATTTCTGTTAACATTAAATACTGTAAGATGTGAGAGTAGCTGTAAGGTCAATTTTAAATATACTTCTATAAACTTCTAAAATATATTATTTAAAGTGGGCTACATTTAAGTTACACATTGACAATAACCGTATACCTTTATTAAATTGAACAGTCATTTAAATATGTTGATAACTGATTGCAACTTTTGAAAAAGTCCTTTATAAAATCTGTATAACTACCAGATATTCTAGATAACCAATTTTACTAGAATGTGGATTAAGGCTATGTTTATGGATTAAGGCTTATATATTACAAATAATTTAAGGAATTGCTTTCTATAAATCTTGTTTTTAAAGCTAAAAAAATCAGTATTTGAACTTTGTAAGCTGTGTTTTTTTTTACAAATTTATTTATTTCTAAGTTGTTTTAAATAACTATATATTTATAGTACTTTTTTTTTTTCTAAAATTTGGTTTTTTGTTTGTGGTTAAAGGCATAATTTTTCCTGCTGTCTGTGATATTAACAATTATATTTTTCCTAATTTGTGTACGTTTAATAATCGTATTCCTGTTTCATTGTTACCAACAATATTATTTAATTGTAATAATTAATTATAAATTCTATTAAATACTAATTGTATTATATTTTTGCTCTCTTTTATTTGCTAGATTTATGTATACATCAAATCAAAGATATTCATGCTATCCACACATATTTCAACTAAGTACTTTCTCTGAATTTCTTTAAGTTCTGTTATTGCTTGAGCTTAAGCCCATTTCAGGCATCTGCTTAAACTTTTCTTTTCATAAAGTATTGTTATTAGTATTCATATTTCCATCTTATCTGCTACTTATGAGTGTTATATATCTGACTTTCTCGCATTCTGCTTTCAGCTGCCATATTTTGCACTCATCGCACTGAATTTTCAACACTTTTCTTTGGCGTGACTTCAAAATGCACTTTTAGCATTTGCTTTCCATTTGCTGGCTGTCTTATATGTATTTTCAAATTTGTATTCATTACCCGAGCAGTCGTCGCATGTTGTCTTTCTCGTCTTTCTGCTCTGCTCTTTATCTGCTGCTTATTTATTTGTTTTTATTTTCATTTCACAGTCGGTTCTGAAATTTGAAACAAGACCAAGACTGAGACAAAGGCAGCGGCAAAGGCAAATCCAGAGCCAAATGCCTTTGGTGGTTAAGGAAAAACCCGATGCTGTCGCTCAGTTATTTGTCGTCAGTGCGGGCTTGAGTCCTTTTGTGTCGAGTTCTTGGCTTTGGCTATTTTTAGTTCTAGTGATTTGTTTTGCCGACTATTTCTGCCCGGCTTGTCCTTTTTTCCCATGCGCTTTGTTATTTTTGCGGTTTGGCACTTGTAAAATGCAAATTTGTTTAGGCTCACACAAACCGAAGCCCGAGCTACCAGCCACCAGCCACCAGCCATCAGCCACCAGACGCCAACTACCAAGCAGCCATGGCCCAAAGTTATCTCCCCATCCGTAACTGAAACCAAAGGCTCTGCGAGGCGGTGTCTGTGTCGCCTGTGCTGGGCAGCCGGGATGTGGTTTGCCTGCCGACTGTCGGCGTTAAAAGGATTAGAATGTCTGAAATGGACTTGCGGCATTCCTCAGAGTCGCCGCGTGTGCGTAAATTGTTCGCATCTGCAATTTGTGGACTTACCTTCACAAAGTGATAGAAGAGCACGGCACCCACGGTGGAGAGGGCGAACCAGACGAATACCGCAAACGTTGAGATATTGGAGATGTACAGCGCATGCAGCAGATGCGAACTGACAACGGCTGCCGCCTGGCAGAACAGGAACGGCATAAAGAGTCGCTCGAAGATGTCCCATGGAATCTCCGCCGATTTCTGTGGCAGCGCCGAAATCGAGCCACGTCGCAGCGAGGCGCGACGCGAGGCGCGGCGCTAAAAATAAAGTAAAAACATGACAAAGATATAATTAGCTATAATTACGCTGGAATGCGAAAAAAATTATATGATAATATAATAATAATAATAAATAAAATAGAATATTGGCAAATAATGCACACAAGCATAATGGAAATAAAAGATTAAACCAATTGCTCAGGTGCTTAAGTTCGGATTTGGCAAATTAAAAAGTGCTAAGTAATTAAATATATAAAATCCTTTTCCGAAAAGTTTTATCCAAGCGCAAACTGGGTTCACGGAATAACCAAAGGGAAGTGTAAAATTTCCATTTAAGAAAAAGCAAGGAAACATTGTCTTGGAAAATAGCAAGTCAAAAAGTGTCTGTAAATTGTATTACCCTACAATTTATTTGAAAGTTGGCATAAATAAATGTCCTTTTGATGCATGTAGAACATAAACTGCAAAAAATAAATTGTTATATACAAAAAATTTTTCTTTACACCTTCTATAGGCACGATTGATTAAAAATAATATTAAAATATATCGAAAATCTGCTATGGGTTATCAAGGGCATTCAATGTTTATCCCTCAGCATATAACTACAACTTCTTGTTTATATATAAAAATACAAAATACATTCATAATTCATAAGCAAATGCTGTGTTCATTGAATTTCGGTAAAACTTTGAGAATGCGTTTTGTCGTTTAAATTAAATGAATCTTGTTTTTTATCTTTAGTCTGGTAATCCCTTAACCATGAATACCTGATTTGACTTTCGCACTTAGGCCACAGAGGTATAGTGACTTTTATGAATGGAAAATGTTGTTGGCCTTTCTATTTGATCAGCTTTTGAGTATTTGAAATGCAGTGACAGCACTTTTGACTAGCACACAGTGGCAAGTGCCAAACAATTTAATTATGCATTTCGTCAGTCTGCCAAATATTGAAGAGAATTTCTGTGCTCAGTGTGATGACAGAGCACTGTCGAAATGTTGGGCCCCATGTGATGGGTAATTACCCATTGTTGTGTTGTTTAATCAATTACATATGTTCGTGTGCACATTATAAAAGCAATTGTTTTGCTCTTTTGTTTGCATTTGGTTCAATAAACAATGCGCTTTTATTTAAATTAAACAATTTGTTTGGTTTTCTGGCGCGTCATTAATCGCTGCACATTTTGTGGTCCATGCGCTCAAAGTTCAATTGCTTTCACAGAGATTAGTGTCACGCACACAAATGTAACTGTATTTATTTGCTTGTTTATTTACGAAATTATTCTCGTAAATTGTTGCGACCACATAATTGCTCACATATCGATTAAACCTTAACCGGCTTAATCTATTAATGTTCTATCAGAGCTCAGGACAAAAGCTTGAATTCTGAACAGATGTTAAGGAAGTACATTGAAACTTCAGAATTTTCGTGGCCAAGGTGAAAGTACCCTTTATATTTACGCATATGCGTTAAAGACATCAATTACAAGTAAATACATTAGTTTACAACGCTTCAAATGAACAAGTTATGCTTGGAAAAGCCTCGATATCATGAGCTTGTGACAAAAACATTTTGAATACTCTCAGCCACATTTCCTTAATGCTGCCAACGATGCGTATAAACCTTATGCATATTTAAAAACTAAAGAACAAGCTTAAAATAGGCCTCATAATAAATTCACAAAGCGATACAAATTAAGAAGAAGAAAAATATTAAATAATTTACTATTATGTTAAATTGCTGCTTTTATCGTTTTGTATAATAATATTTATACGATACGAAATGACGTAAAAAACATCACTTTATTTTAAAGTTATATATGTAATTATTGTCTCTATAATACAACAACAATAATGTCTTATTTATTTAAAATATATAGATATGTATATATTTATATATAACTTAAAGTGAATAAATATCATTTAATACTTGAATTCCTATTTATACTTGTTATTTAATTTATTTGGATTCTTTGATATACATAAATAAAATACCTAATCTCCCACTTGCCATTTCTTGCATAGCAGCAATTTTAGCAATAAATAATGCCACTCTAAAGATTTTATTTTTATTCGCTTTAATTTAACCGACAATGGTTGAATTTAAATTCCTGTAGCATTAAATTTTATTAAAAGTTTGGAACTATAAAAAAGAGTTTTACATGTAGTCATTTAATAAGCAATATTTACGCGCATCGAACTTTTTTAATTGATATAACAAACATTTTGACAGAAATTCATTAATCATTTCCCATTAATGTTAAGTTCGAAAGAAAATGCTTAAATGCCATTGAAATATTTTTTTCGCTGCTTAACTGAAGAGCATAATATCATGTAATTTTAATTTATTTTCTTTTGATGTGGTTTGCGAAATTGCAGCTATTTTTGGCGCTATCACAAACGAAACTTTTCCAACAAAAACAAACATCAATTGCTGGTTCTGGGAAATTGTTGTCCAATTTGCTGAGTTCCCAAATTTTGGATTTTCTGGAGTGGCCGGTGTTAACAGTACGAATAAAAACTCGTGTAATTACTAACACTTAATCACAAACAATATGTGAATAATTTAATTCAATTGAAACGAAGATGGAAAGCAGCACTTTAATTACATAGGAAAAACCGCAGACCCTAACTGCACGTCCGGCTTGCATCTATCATGGCCTCACCCACACTTTGACATTGACATATAGCAATTACACATGACATATGTGTGTACACACAGTCGCACACACATTTGTGGAATGTAAGTGCGCAAGTAGAATGGCCGAAAGGGCGACCCAGACCTGGCTAAAAGGCATCCACGCCCATAAATCAACGACTGTGTGAAATAATCAAATGGTGGCATCTGCATAAATACGGCCAATTGATTTATTTGCACGAAAATAAACCAATTCTATTGCTGATTTTGGGCGCATTGTAAAATGGTCCGGCTATTTTTACACTAGCTCGAAATAAATTGAACGGAAATCGACGATTTGTTATTCTTGTACTTGTTCATGCTGTTGTTGTTGTTGGTACTTGAATTTGCGCCAAATGCGTCGTCCACATCGTCATCGTTGCTCAGCATCTTCAACTGCTTCTTCTTGTTGTTGTGTCTTGACCTTGTCACCAATTTAAGTTTTTTTTCGTTCGTTCTGTAGGCGCAAGTTTTGTGCAATTGCCGCGATCTGAGCCATTAATCCAAACTGCTAACGAGCTACAAAGCCCGCAGCCTACGTGCTTGTAAAACTTTGCTAAGGTGTGGCAACTCTGTGGCGACATTTTTTAAAAATCGATGCGTATATTTCAAAACTTTTGCTTGGGGAACAAGCAAATGTTTAACGATTTATATGCTTGATTTGTCCGCTCAGCTGCCTGCAAAATTTTTAGTTTCTGTTTTTATTTTTTTTTCTAATGTTTTTGGAGGCGGTAGGTTCTATAAAAAATATTGTGAATGTTGGGCACGTAAATCAGTTTGGTTTGTCGCCGGGCCGGGTCGTATTAATAAGCCAAAGATATGAAAATATTTTTAGCTATGCTCCGAATACCATTTTGTGTGGGATTTTGTTTTGCATAGAAATATTTCCATCGGCGTCAAATAGAAATTTCTGGCAAAATATTCCAAAATAAAAGAAAATAATAATGAATACTAATTTTGGTAAAGATCTATTAGAAAACGTTTTACGACTGCTCAAATTGTTAATCAGTCAGATTAAAATTTAACTAATTTAGGTGGTACTTATAATATAAATAAGGATTATACAAAAAAAGTGCTAAAAACGAAACACAGAATTATATCGAATGCAGGAACTCCGAATAGAAATTGTGATGATCATCAATCGATCAAATAAATAAATCTTCTTAAAACTATTTACAATAACCCAACTATGCAGCTATATATGCCATAAACTTTCTGGAATCTGCTCTCGCATATGGATACTCTGTGCATTTATGTATGGGGATGCACTTTCCTTGCACTTGTGTTTCTTGGCAGCTGTTGCCCCAGTTGGATCTTGGCCATTAAGCGAATTTTTGTAATTAATTTAACGGGGCACGTTGAACCCCTCAAGACTTCCGGATGTTTGTTAACAGACCAAAGCGGCTGTCGGCCAAAATGGGCGTGTCAGCCAAAAAAGCACACCATGAATTGTTGGCCTGTGTATTTGCCTATTGGCATTTCTGGGTTAAGCTAACTGGGCTAAGTGCGACTAGGTACACAGTTGGCACTGTGCGGTTGCCTGTTTTGGCCGCAATCAATTTGGCTTTTGACTAAAGCAAACAAGCCGGTAAACTGGAGGCCAAATTCTATATATATAGATAACTTACCATATTGTTATCGAAGACCTGCATGGCGGCTGCTGCTGCTGCTGCGGCGGCTGTTAAGGAATGGAATATTCAAGAAACGTTTGTATAAATCCTTTAATTTAAATATACAGGGTGCTTGTTTGCTTTGCTCTTTCACTCACTTTCACAGTGTTGCTTATTATGTAAATTAAGTGAACTGCAAGGAACTCGATTGAAAACTATTTCAAAAATGTTTCAAAATCGTTTTTCGCGTTAGGTTAGTGGCCGGGCGCTCTGAAACACGACGTGGCACTAAGCGAGAAGCTGGCCGTTCGAGCGCTGCCTGCAACTGGCAAACGTGCGCGGTCGTCGCCGGCGTCGCTGTCGCTGTCGGCGTCGCCGTCAACGCCGGCATCTGTTGTGTTTCAAAATACTGCAATATACGAAAATGCCGCGAGATTTGTCGTTTTGATTTTTTAAAAATATATTTCGAACATGTGTGTGTGTGTGGAGAAATGCGTATGTAGATACAGATACACATACACAAATAGACATGCCGCTACAGATAGAGATACAAATACAGCTGCAGCCACAGCTTCAGATACTTAAATATATATTTAGATATGTGTGTCTGAGTTTATTTATTTAAATTTGTGCGCCGCACAACTGCGGCTGACGCAGACGCCGCGAATGTGCCACATTTAAATATGAATATTATTAATATTTTTGAACTGGATATTTATTTTCCACATTTTTCAAGTAAGCCTGCATTTACACACATTTATCTAGCTCCATTTTTGAGGTTAATATATATTTATGTATGTATATTTATATATGCATTACATATTATATATATATATTTGTAGTCACTTTTTACACAAATTGTCAAACAAGACAGCAGCCACCACATTTGAATATTGCTTTAAAAACTCGGGCGCATTAAATGAAAATACTCCCATTAATATTTATGAGCCTGTGAGAGGGCGCTCTGTTATTGACCCCACGCTTTGCTCTAGGGTTCATTTTTTTTTTCCTTAGTGCGCCGTAACTTCAGTTGTTTACATTTTGTTATTGTTCATTTGCAAATTGCATTTTCGCTTTTTATAAAAGCGTCGTGACCAGGACTCTGCAGGTCTATGAAATGTTGTGGGCATAAGCGAAACTGGATATGGTTGTAAA
The DNA here is from genome assembly GCA_035041545.1 of Drosophila colorata. Taxonomy (NCBI): domain Eukaryota; kingdom Metazoa; phylum Arthropoda; class Insecta; order Diptera; family Drosophilidae; genus Drosophila; species Drosophila colorata. Next base: position 2,684,325 of record JAWNLD010000233.1, read on the forward strand.
TGGAACTATGAGCTGCAGGCAGGACAAATAATATTCATTGATAAATTAAAGTGCATCAATGAAGCAAATACTTTTATATCGTGTTTTTTCATGCTTAAATTTAAAGGAATTTTTATCTTGGGCATTAAGTAACAATTTTTTTAGATTGCCTTGGCATTTTTTCATTAGAAAATATCTACCAAAAAATTAATATTGCTAAAAGATATTCTGCTTGTTTAGTTATAAATAAAAATGTGCAGTCCATCTTCAATTTTTTTATTCTTGACAAAAGCATTCCTAACTTCTCTATCTGGTTGATGACGTACCCTTTTGTAGCTACTTATAAGAAATTCAAGAACTATTGTATATTTTCGTAAATCGATTTGTTTTCTGTTTATTTTATTTTGTAAGATGCTAAAATTGTACGTATGAACTTGCCTGAATTTTGTATATTATTCTGTATTTTATTTCTTTATTATAGTATTATTGTTTCCTCTTTTTTGTTCTTTTATAATCTTGTATGAGTGCATAAAAGCTTTGGCAGAGGAATACACATAATTGGAACATTATATGTACATATACGAAAGTAAAAAGTATATATATTTGCGACTGAATACATACATGCATACATATGTATATTTTCGTTATTTCTGTATGCACAAATATTTGTTTAATTTATGTATTTATACTATAACATTTGTTTGTGCAACGTGTTGTTGTTGTTGTTGTTCCCGCTTTTTGGATATATTTTGTTTTTGTCAAAGCTGCTGTGCGCGTTGTCTATCAAATTAACAACATTGTTTTTTTTTATGAATGTGCCGCTATATGTATCACTGGTTGCCTGTGTGTGTGTGTGTGTGTATGTGTATGTGTGTGTGAGTGTGCCTGATGCATTTTAAAATAGCTCAGCTAATGGCTAAAATTGTTTTTGGAAAGCGGTTTTTAAGAATTTCCGCCGCGACGACACTTGAAAAATTCGGAAAGTGATTTATGAATCGTGCGCAGCGCGAAACGAACATAAAACGCAACAAACTAACCGTAGACCCATCAATCAGCGCTGCCAAACTATTAATTGTTAATAACATTGTTGTTGTAATATTGTTAATTAAAAGTAGCACACATGTCGAAAACTGTTACATAGATGAGAAAACTTTCAAAATTCGGCTGCTTGTTAAATTCCGGCTATGGCGCCAAAAAAGAAGGGAAAAATCGTTGACTGGGGCGACGACGAGCACTTCTCGAAGGATCGCAGCATATTCTTCATTGAGCACACCACGGAGTGCCCCATCTTTCAGGTCAAGGCCGACGAGTGCCTGACCTTCTTCCAGGACCGCATCCCGGAGCGCCAGTTCCAGCTGATACGCAACAAGAACGGCAAACAGGTACCCCGGGACGGCGCCTTCGAGGTTTGCTTTGCCCAAAATGCGCGCACCTCCCAGCACGAACTGTGGTCGGGTCTTACCCGGGGACCGCCACGACGCGATAAGTTTCCACGCTATGAGGATCTGGTGTCGGATGTGCATCGCGTACTGAAGAAGTTCTACCCGGACAAAGCTGTGGGCGTCGACGTCGATGATGACGATATGGATATGTAACTGGCTCATTAGAAAGCCGGAAATCCGCAGCATCAGCACAACAATGAAAAGGCATTAAAATGCATGAGTTTTTGAATATTTTTTATCCAACATATTTCCATAACAAAGCCGCAAAAATATAAAGCTAATGCGTCTTATTGTAAAAAAAAAAAAAATCACAAATACGGACACACACGTCACACACACGCACAATATCACACATCAACACACACCTGTTTGAAAAGTTTCCACCATACACAAGTCAACTGATTAGCAGGAGCGTTTTTAATACCCTGTAGCCATTATAATAAGCCTCTTGGTATATGCATATCACAGTCGGAAGTACTCATTCAATCACAGATACTTTTGAGCCGATTTTTTAGGTGCGTCAAGATGTTGGTACAAGTGCAACGATCTTTAATATTTAGGAATTAAAGAAAGCGTAATTATATTGGAGCTTCTTGAAATCAAAAACTACTTAAAATGTATTTTAAATTTATATAATCATCTCTGGAGATATGCCGTTAGTTAAGAAGATCGTTGATAAAGTAATAAATATATAATATAGTTAATGAAATATATTATTGACTGACATGAAAAAAGGCAACCTATATGTTTGTAGCCGAGGTGACAGAAATATCATTAGAAAGCTAACTCATCTCAATATTTAGAAAGAAAGGAATTATAATTTTTTTCTTATTTATTAATGCTTAATTTTTAACAACTTATTACTACAATAAACATTAGTGACATATTTTTTATCTTAATTATCGTAATTTATTCAATGTGTCCCAGCTGACTCTCAAGAAATTGTTTCATAATTTTAAACTGCTTTGCCGAGCTTTAGTATTTTAATACAACTTAATTTTTAATTGTCTAAACTGCACCGAAGGCTGACATGTATTGAAAAATCCGCAAAAACAATACTTATGCTGGATTTATATTACATACCATATATCTCCAAATTTTTATCTTCCTAGGGTATGGCGTAATCGAGCACTGTACTTGCACTGTTTCATTGTAGCCATTGTTATAAGCTGACAGGTGCCGCCCTGTCGCCGCCGCTCGACAGCTCTAAACGCTAAATTCAGGCAAGATAATTAACACACACAACACACATGAAAATAAATACAATTGTGATAAGTGTACCGCAGTGTCGTCCCATTGTCTGGGACAACAGCTAATCTCCCAACTATTCAGGCGCTCCCCTCACCCCATCTCTTTGCAAAACAAATAACCAAATGCAATTTCAAAATACACAACAATCGGCACTAAAAAAATACTGACAAAAATCAATGCAAACTATTTGATTTGATAACAAAATGCCAAAAAAAATAGACAGAAAAAAAATCCAAATCTATAGCAAATAAATTAGAAAATTGCATAACACAAGTGAACAATGGTAATCAAAGCGAACAGAATGACATGAAATTTTTGTTATGCTATAAATAAAGTTGAACCCTGCTCAGTTTAATCAGAAGTTGGTCTAGTCCGCAGTATTTCACAGTAAAATTAACTCTTATGAAAAAATATTGTGGTCCTTCATATTCACTATATTTTATGAATGGCCCACATTCTTTGCTATAAAGATGTTGACTTATATTTAAACACGTACAGGGAGCCAAAAAAACCCAGTTTTACTCTGAAAAAAAACTGGTTCTGCAAGCTCATTTAACCTTGACGGTTCACAGTCTTTTTAAATAGTTATAATATAATATAAGTAATACATGCATTTTTCTTATTAGAAGAGAAATAATTGACTCAGGAGGACCTTTATTTCTATATACAATATTTAACTGTTAAGTTTTTTTTGTCTTCTTCTTTGTTCTCTGCACACGATGGTATTTCACAGTCCCATTTTCCTGCATCCGCCATGTTCACTTTGAGCGCAGAATGCGCATCATGTCCTCCATGTTCACTTACGTCCGGCTCAGCCCTTTATCTTCTTTTATTCTCGCACAAGAAGTCCGATGCTCAGAGCTCTTACGTAAATCGCTGTCGGATCAGATCTTTTTACTCGCGACAAAATGTACTTTGCACATCCACAATTAATACATTTTGTGCCATTGTTGGCCGCTAGGGGGCGTTATGCAAAGGCCACCAAGCCATAAAAATCCAATGTGCACAACCGAACCAAATTACAATGTTGCAGCAAGAATAACAACAAACAAAGTTCAGATGCCAGCCACTGTTTGCATGTAGCATAGCGGGCTAAAATGGCACGGCAGCAGATATGCCAGGGGTGGGGGTGGTGGAGCGGGTCGGCGGCGGGAGGGGATATCTGTGTTGGTGAGGTGCTGCGCATGGCCGTGGCCCAAAGGGTTTTGTGTTCCATTTTTGCCGGCAACATTTGAACAATAAAATGTGCAGCAGAAGTTGCATGAAACGTGAAGTTGACATTCCATCGCCGCAACACGAGTTGTTGCAACAACAACAACAACAACAACCACAACGACAACGGCAACGGCAACTTAAACAATAACTACATGAGCTGCGAAGTGTTGGGCGACCCGCTGCTGATTGTGTTGTGGATGTTGGTGCTGGGGTGTCACTTGCCGGATCAGCATGCAAATTAGGCTGGCGGCTGGCAAGTGCAGATGGCTTTTTGATTGGCAGTTGGCAGTTAGCTGTCGGCTCTTGGCTGTGCCAATTTTGGCCAAAACAATGTCAGGCAGCTGCCTGGACTAATTTAAATATGAGTATCTAGTGCTTATAAATACGTCATGTTCGGACAGCAAACCAAAAGTCAAAGGTCGCACTTGCTGCCAGTTTGGCAAAGTTTTCTGGTTCCGGTCTGTTCTGGTCTGGTCAATAAGCTGTTAATCAGCTTTAGCCAAATCGACTTGAGAAACTTCTAAATCAAATTCAAACAAAAACCCCAAAAAAATGCACACATATTTTGCAACAAGCATGGAGCATGAACAGACAAGACCGTCGCACATCATTAATATTAATAAAGGCTGTAAATAAAATGCCAGCGATGCCAGCCAAAAATAACACCAGCCGCATATTTCAGCCAAAGGAAAGTAAATGAGAACAACTGACGCACCGTGGAACCACAATCTCCAAAAAAGGCAAACAGTAAAAGTGAGTTTAGTTTGAAAAAGTGAAATATGTATACTATATGATAGATAAATAGAGAGAGATAGCCAAAGTGAATTTTGTTAATTCGTTTGGCCATTGAGCTTACTAACGTTGGACACCTATTTTAATTGCCTCTCTCCTCATCCTCTTAAGAATCTAAACACTTTTTATTTTAAACTAGCTTTATATAAATAATTAAATAAATAAAATATAAACCTACAACTTTTAATCATTTTTGTAGATTAGATTCAATTGTAAAAAATAAATTATTAATTATATTCAATGGTTACAAGCTCTGAGTCTGAACTAACGTCTATTTTTTTTATATACTTGTAGTTATAATGCTGCGTAGAGCTATTCACAAAAACCAGTCTGAAATTTAGTTTGTCGTTTCATACTGTTAAATTTTGTAATTATTATTTATTTACATATCTTCGATTCTACTTAAAAAAGTAATATTTTAAAAATATAAAATATAATAGTGTTGTATTCAATTTTTTTTCTTTTTCTAATAAGATATACATATTTTTAGATCCATATTTAACTGTTTCTATATGTTAACATTTTCTTTGCAATGGTTGAGAAGTTTATGATCTGATGTCCACATCAACACAAAGGGTCCCACTGTGCGACGATGTCGCTGCCAATGCCACTGTCTCTTATGCTTTTTACAGCTTAAGATACTTCGGTGACTGTTTGAAGACGCAGAAAAAAGAACGGCCAAAGAGGCCAACAAACGCGGCGAGTGATTTCGACACATTTAATGCGGCAAGCCCACAAAGAGATGTCAGCGTTCTGCTGCCCACGGCCTGCAATTTATTTGTATCTTGTAGATGCCTTAATGATGCCAGGCAAAACGTAAACAAAATGTGACCAAAGAAAAAGAGATGAAAAAATAAAAATGAAAATGGGTTAATGTCCAGTGCACACAATGGCCCTGGAACTGGCTCAAGTGGCAACTGTGGCGGAGACTGCATGTGTCAACTGTCACACGCAAATCGAAGGCGAAATTTTGCGCTGTTCGCAGCGCCAAGGACATGGCAGGATCCTTGCCAAATGCAGCGTCAAGTTGCAAAGCACGAATTTTCGTATGGAAACAGACCGCAACATTTTGCATTAGTCTGCTTTCAGCGTCGGCAAATTTATTTTTAGTGTTCATCGATTCGGGTTGGAGGCAGCACCAACTGAAACTACAAGTAAAGGACGTCTTTTTGGCTATCTCTGCCAAGAAATAATTTGTTTGGCAATTTCATTTGGACGTGTAATAATATAGTTGGAAAATCGCAATTACGAAAAATATGTGTGTATTTATAAAAATTAGAATTGTATGTTCTTAGTAGATTACATTTATTTAATTATAATCATAATAATAACTTTAATTGTCATTTAGAAATTTACCTCTTATCTTTAAGGTAAGCTTGTAAATAGCTACATAACTCCCATATTTGATGGTTTGATTTAAAATTTGTTGTCAAATATCTTGAGAAAATTAACAAATATTTTCATATAGCTCACGGATCCTTAGCTCCTTTATTTGATATTTGGACATGGATTATTGTAAGATTTGTCCTAAAGATTGATTCAACATTTAAAATATATGCATTATTGAAAATACAAGTTTTTAAAATTTAATAAAAATGATAAGTTTGGGTCGCTAGCTTTTGTAGTTTCCGAGATCGCTGCGTTCATACAGACGGACAGACGGATGGACGGACGGACGGACTCATCTAGTCGTCCTGATCACGAATATATATACTTTATGGGGTCGGAGATGCTTCCTTCTGCTTGTTACATACATTTGCACGAAACCATTATACCCTTTTTCCCCATTTTCAATGGGTTCAGGGTATAAAAATGATATCCAATGTAAACGTGTATTGCGCCGACTGCAACTTTCTTAGTTGTTTTTTATTAAAATGTAAAATGTAAAATGTGTTTGTCCTATACAAAAGCGTAGTCTACGATCCATCCATTGTATAGTGTATTGTACATGTGCCATAACTCAGCAAGGGTATTCGATCCTCTTTCTCGCTTAATCAGAGCTTACACGCAACTGTAAGCTGGTTACCTAACTGAATAGCTTAGCTTTTACACTTCACCCATACTCGGCCCGGTTAGTTGACCTAATAACAAGGACACTTTGCTTAGGCGTTCGCAGCTGAATTCTTGTGGGTGTCTAATGATGGGTGCAACAAATTGCAACAGGCTTTAAGGGCGGAGGCAGCACAAATGTCAGCAGCTGTCACTTTAGGCTTTGGCATTTCTTTTACAGCCGTCGGCTTGAGCAAAGTCAGTTTTAATGAGCTGAGAACCAGCTTGAACTGGCTGCGATTGCCCTTTTGATTGTACGCTCACTTGGCATTTGACACATTTTAATTAAACTGCATTCTAACGCTGGCTTCGATAAAGGTTACACACGAGAACGCACTTGGCCAAAGGTCAGCCAAGGTTTCGGCGCGCGTGGGAGCCTGCAGTTTGTTTTGCATGTTGGAATGTCGGGATACCTGATGCGGGAAACACTCAAACAGGATATGAGCTATATCTGAGGGTGAACTTTGCCGTTGCCGCATTGCAGGCTAAACGATTTGTGACTTTCTTTTTATTAACATTCACACCATAAAGCATAAAAACGACGGCCCAACTCCTGCCCAACTGGCAATGATTTCCAGGAAAACGCGACCGGACAGCGGCATTTAGATAAATAGAGAGAAAGCCAATAAACAACAAAGAGGCAGGCAATTAAACGAAAATAAGGCAAGAACAACAAAATACATTTTCGTGTATACACCGGGGTGCAATGGGGCACCGGGACCGGCACCACATGGCGTATTAGTTATGGCCTGTACTGGCAGCCGGCAGTTGACTTAAGACACACCCACAGCCCACGCGCGTCCAAGCCCACATTTACTAGCTGGTCTTTTTCGTATGAAATTAGTTTTTGGCCAGCGCTAATTAAAATTTATGATACCTGTTTATTTACAAAATATTTGCGCGAATTCCCAAAGAACCAAGCCGCAGGCCGCTGCTGTTCTTGTTCGGTTATTGGTTAAAGGGCCACGCGTGGACCTCCAAGGATCAACACTGAGTCCGCTTTATGTGACCATAAAAGTCAGATAAAGAGTCGCTCGCCAAAAATTAAGACAATGAATTAATAAACATCCTGCAAAATGCAGGCTGAATACATGTCTTCAGAGAAAAATCAAGAGATATTGCACGTAGTTTAAGTACAAGCGTTTTTAAAATCGGGCAAAGTAGAAAAACTCATAAACATAAAAATTTAATGCACTACTGAGTATTTTTTGCCTAATTCAAGTTTTGTTTTATTTTTGTAACATTAACGATCAATTATGAAATCATGAATGAATCTGATTTTCTTTAAGAATATTCCAATTTAAAGAAAAACTCGCTATAAACTCTATTCCGCTTAAACTTGGAGGTACTTGACTTAGCAATTGTATTCTTAGAATTCTTTTGCAATTGTGATGAATTGTGATTGGGCCTGTTGTCGATAATCAGTAAAGTTAGTTTGATTTTCAACATTTCAATGCACATACTTATACAATTATATATATATTTTTCTTTCCATTTTGAGCTAGTAATTTGGAGACCGAAATACTTACGCTTATGCAACATTGCATGCCTCGCCAGTCCGCCCTCGCATCTTCAGCTAAATGCAAAAATCTTGGCTATAAATAAAATTTACTCAAAATGCATACTTACGCGTCTATTTACAGGCTGTGTGTAAGTAAATACTGTAAGAAACTGTTGTTCTCCCACCCTCCCTCCACCCTGCGCACCAATGGTCAATGAATTTGGACCATAAAATCATGTGCACATGAATGATTGAGGGCGCGTTCCGGCCAAGTGACAAAATCAAATGAAGCGTTCAATTTTATACTGACTGAGGCTTCGTTTTATTTAATTTTACATATATTTTTGTTGTTGTTATATATGTATATATATAATCTCATAAATTAGGTTTGTTATATATATGTTTTTTTTTTGGGTTTTAATGTGTATATATGTATATGTATATATATTTGTTTGTTTGGGTTTGTAATAGATTTTTCTGCCGCATATACATATTCGTACATTATAATTTGTTATTCAATTTCAATAATTGGGTTTGCTCAACTCGAATGCACTTGCTGTTATTTTCATTTCTTTTGTTGTTCAGTAAGTATTTATGTATATATATATATATATTCTTTTTTTTTACTTTTTTAATGTATATAGAATCATAGGCAGACATAGTTTTTGCGTAGCTTATAACCACAAACTCTCCTAAGAGCATACACGTAAATCATTTAGTTGTTGTTGTAGTACTCGGGTACCATCCTTGCCTGTCTTTTTACATGTATAGTATGATACATTTATAACCATAATAATTTACAAGTTAAATGACTTAGAAATTAATAGTAGGATTTCCTTTGTGGATTACCATACATTACATAAAACATTATACATAATTAAAGTTAAAATGTTTCTCATTCATTTTGTTTGCTTTTCTTCTTTCTTGAGTTTTGTTAATTTTTTATTTTATTTTTATTTCTCTTACTTTTGTTTTATTTTTTATACTGTTTTCTTTAATTATTTGTATTTCGATTTATATCTGGCTTATTTACATAGCATTCCTTTCATGTGTTTTTTTTTTGTATATTTTGTATATTTACAGAGCATTGACCCTGGGCCAATTGGCTTTCGCAGACTTTTCTCGAGTTTTGCAAAAGTTAAAAGACACAAAATCAAAACGGAAAATTGTAAACAAAAATCTCTCGATTTCGATTGACCGTTTTTTAATTTGTAATACAAGTCGAATAAATTTGTAACGTTATCATATATTTGTATATATATGTGCATATATTTTATGGGCTTCAATTAAATTGCTATACATGTACAACTAATTAATTAAAATTCAATACAATTTCGATTACATTTGGTGCATTTTTAAAAAATTGTGCAAAAATACATTTGTCAAAAATTTTGTTTTTAATTATTTGGTGCATACTTTGAGGCGGTGCAATCACAACATTTACATTTTAAGTGCATTTTATATGTGTAGGTGTGTGTTTGTGTGATGGTGTACGTGTATTGGTTCATAATAGACGTATACTAAGTCAAGTAGTTATAATCGAAAGTGCTCTGCCTAGTGTCTCAATCCGCGCAGCATTTCAAGTATTTGGCTCAAAAGTTTCAGTTAGGACGGATTTCTTTTAAGCTGCTTGTGTGTAAGACAGGATAGTGTAGCTAATAGTTTGTGACTCTTTTTGATCTTGTTGTTCTAGTTATTTCTGCTATTGTTTGGCTTGTGGGAGTTGTAGTTAGCTACGCTGCCGCCATCTCTGAGCGTCTACACATAACATATACAACGATTCTTTAGCTTTAAGGTACTTGTGACTACTTATGATATAGCTCGAAAATATTTTGATTCCTTGAAGAATTGGGGCATCAACAGCAAGTTCAACCCTGTGCGTCCAAAGTTTGTTCTCTGTGTGCCATATTTTGCTGTTGTTTATTCGGCTGTTCCATTTGATTTCAGGAAAGTTAGGCAACTGTTTGTTGGTGCTATGGAAGACTGTTCTCTAAATGGACAAACTCTGGACGCGCACTGGTCCAAAATAACCTCGCACAATTGTGTTTAGTTTGCGTTTATTTTGGCTTTAGGTTATATTATTATTTTTGTGCTAATTTGTGCAAAAAGTGCTACGGACTACACTAAAAATGGGATAAAAAAAAACATCACAACTAAAATGTATTGTTAATTAAGCGCTAGTACAAATTTAGAAGTTTTTTTTTGTATACGTTTTTAGATTTTTTTGTACACTATTTTTTTTTTAGGTAAGTGCAATTGTGGTGCTTTTTATATGTATGTATATATATATTAAAATTGTATCTTCGTTTGCATTTAATTATCACATAAATGTGCAGCAGTGCAAATTGTTTACGCTAATTGTTGTGCAAATTTGCGTTTGCGCCAATTATATAAATTGAAAATAACTTATTAATAATGTGTGCACTTGCAATTTTAATGAATACCATAAATTTTCAATATGTGCAATTAATAATGCATTGCATTGTGCCATGATTAAAGTTTATTTATGGTATTTAAACATTTTTTTTTTTGCCTGCAACAAAGTTTGCGTAATCTTTTTTTAAATAGAGATGTCTAGTAAACACGACAAACATTTAACAAGTGCGTGCATTTAGGGGGAAACTGTGTGGGTGTGTGTGTGTAATTTGCATAACTTTTACAGTACGCTCTACAGCATAATTATTTTCTAATGAACTCATCCAACTACGAGTCGAGCGAATTATACAAATTAAAATGTCGCCAACTAAAACTAGCGTCAAACCTGCGCAACTCTCATGCAAATGAAATAAAACAAAACCAAGAACCTTTCATGGCTGCCAGACTGCGTGTTCATGTTCATGCACACCACACTCAGTGCACTCGTGTCGCTCATTTGCAGAACCTTTACTCGCACTCTGTGGCGAGCTCTCCAACTGGGTCAATCACTCATCTAACCTAACTCTGCATAGTCAAGTGCGTGTCAATGAGACAGTCGCGCTCCCAAAAACAAATTCGCCACAAAATCACCCGACTATTGAGCAAAATATTAGAAAAAAATTAAGCTTAATAATAGTTACAGAAATACAAGTAGATAGTAAGCACTTTACGCTTATATTAAACTAAGGAAAACTATTAAAAATTATATTACTATTGAAACTGATTTTAAATACTGCGTTAATTTTAAACCTAAGCTAACATATTGAAAAGAAATAGTTTTTTGAAACACATACAAGTGCAACTAGAAAAACAACTATATCATGTGGGTGTGTTTTATCAGCCACATATAAATAAATTATATTAAAAGCTGAAGTGCAATCTGTTTCTCTAAATCGTAGGAAATCTCACGTCTCAATGCGCATTAATATCATTTCAAATTCGGATCAATTGGAAATCCTCTTATGCATAAATATAGGAAATGTATGATTTTCCAGCTTGAATTTCTGGCTCTTGTTCAAATTGTTTTTTTTTTTTTTGGCAATACTAATACCATCTGTAATTTGCATGACATTCGTGTCATTGTTTTTGCCTACTGCTGGACAACAATTTATTTCAGCAATTTGCATGCAAAACAATTTGAAGTTACTTATTTTGTGGGTTCTTTGGTTATTTTTTATTCAACTTGGGACGCTCTGCAAGTCTTCCATACGGGAGCAGCAGTGTCAATTGGTCAAAAATTGTAGCTCATATCGGCAGCGGCAATTGTGTAGAGTGCTCGGTAGTGAAAGTGGCATTGAATTGCACCAGTGGCTCTGGTTGTGCGCATTGAGTGCAGCTTTTTGTTGCATGGTGTAAGTTGATATTTTGGTTGTAATGAAAAAGCAGGCCCAAATCAATAGGGCACAACACCTGATGCGCATTGAAGGCCACTTTGCCAAAGAGCCGCCAACGATACGATATGCGTTTTAGTAGGTCACAGCATTACAGCTTATGGGTTAACTGTTAACCATTTAACGGATAGTTTTCTACTAGTTTTGCATGCAGCCTCCAAAGCCAACACAAATTGTTGTTGCAGTTTCCAGGCTTACTAGATACACACGTATTCTATGTACCATAAATACGACTTAGTGGCTGTGACTAAAACTTTTCAACAATTCTCCAGGCTTACTTATAGTCTAGACAAAATCTGCTTGATGACACCTAACACAAAGATAATAATTTTTTATTTAATTATGCGTATTAATAAACATTGAATTAGTGTAGCATTTGTGGTATTTTTAATTATTTATTAAAACTTTTTTTTGTAGTTCTGCTCCCGCTGGATTAATGCTTTAGTGCTCAGCAAAATTGTGTTTGTTTCTACCGCTAAAAACTTTCACATACGTTTTTTGTTTGTTTAATAATTCTTTGGTGGCTAATATTTATGTTTTTTACATTCATTTACTAAGTAACATTTATAGATTATATTTTATATTTTGAAATATAGTTGCTTAACTGCTTTTCATATCCAGCTACACATCAACTAGCTATAACAGCTTCCAAATTGTTTCAACTAGCCGAAACTGGCTTGACGACGCTCTAAAAATCCGACTGCTAACATTCCACTGCGATTAATATATTGTTAATATGCCTCTTCATATTTGTTTTTATTAAAACATTTACTAATCTACTCGTAACTTCATAGAATTTTACGCTGCTTATTAATTTATTTTTTTTCTTAAAATTTGATGAACAAATCGTTTGCCTTTTGCGTTGTTGAAAAGTTTGTCTGTTTGCCAGTGTTGAAGAACGTCAGCTGAGCAGACAAACTCGGAACTAGTGTTTGGTTTCCCAAGAAGTTGTTGCCTTTTGGCTTAAACAGACTAACTCGGGGAATGAATGCGTTCAGAAGCCGGCCGCAGAGGATGCCTTGAATACTTTGCAAGTTGCTCCTAAAACAAGCTAAGCTTTGAGTTTTGAATTGCACTTCAGCTGTTTGCATAACTACGTGAAGGTTAAAAAGCTCAAGTGGTGCTTCCAAGCGGAACTCCACTGTTAACTTAAGCTATTTAAGTTGAACAGATATTTGACTTTTAACATAATTCTAAGCAGCCAAAAATAAACAAAATAATGAATGAAAAAGTTTACAATTCTTTTTACAATTGTTGTATAAAAGTTAAATTAAGGCTAGTACATAGAAGTAGGTATTTTTATTAAGAACTTACTGTATGTGTAGAGTCTGCTACAGTTATTACCATGTGCTGTGCTGTGTGTTGTCGTTTGTGTTGCTTGTTGTGTTGTTGTTGTTGTTTTTGTGGAGAGACTTTTTGAACTGGAAAGTCTTTTAGAGAATTGGAGAGAAAAGTACAAAAAAGATTGTGTAAATAAAGAGCTAGGAATGAAAACTGTTATCAAATTATTGAAAACGTGTTCGGATGTGAAGCATCTGTTTTAAGAAAAAGAGAGTTCAATAGCCTTATCAATGAGATATGAAATCAGAAAGATGTTCTGAACACAAAAAGTTGTTTAAAGAAGACCATCTGTTGTGGGAAAGACAGTGTATATAGAAAAGAATATGAAATCAGAAATGCATATTTGGTTTTGTTTTCAGTGTATATTAAGTTGTGTATTTGTTTTCATCTTCTTCATGTATAGTTTTTTGTTTGTTTTTGGTTTTTTTTGTTTTTTTTTTGTGTTTTTTTCTGTATTATATAATATTCGTATATATAATTAATTAATATATTTAATATGTAAACAGTAAATTATAATGGAATTATAATTATACTTAAAAAAAATGGCCGCAAAAATGCGCACATTATACATCGTCCTCATCGTAATCATCATCAACTCGTTCTTATATAAATGAAAGATTTAACAGAGACAGGGGAGGAGAGAGGCAGGCTAAACTTATGTACAGCAAATACAAATACAGAGTACAAATAGATGAAAATAAGAATTCGAATTGAACTTTGTGTTTTTTTCTTTCTTTTGATTTGAATTAGTTGTTAAAAAATTGTGCGAATGGCATTGCATTTGGGCCATTTGCTACGTTAATAGTTAAAGTTAATTTCGTTTTCTCTTTGTTGTTGGTATGTTTTATGTTTTTATTTTATGTTTTTTTTTTTGTTAAATATACAAATACAAATAAATACAAGTAGTGTTATCTATTTTTATGTTTTTCTGGTAATTGCATATTGACTGTGTTGTATGAGTGTTTTATATACTTAAACGGTATATATTAATGTATGTGTATATATTTTTGTATGTTTGTATGTATGTGTCTGTGTATGTGTGTGTTCTTGCCTATGCACTTGTATATGTGTTTTACTTTAAACATTTAACAATTAATTGTTATCATATTTGTTTGTTATATGCTTAAGAATCAGTGTTCTTCGGTTTCGCTAGGTTTTTAGTTTTACTTTTTGCTATGCTTAAATTATATTTATTTATTATGTTTTACTAAAATAAATTAAATTGTTGCCGCAAAGTTCATACAAATTATTAAACATAAAATTCGAATTGATTTTATTGATATTTAGTTAATAATATTTATATACAAATTTTTACACACAATTCGGTTGCCACTTTGCTGGCAGCCTATAAAGTCAAGTTAAGAAAATGCAAATTATGGAAACGATCTTCGTTAAGATTAAACATAGCTAAAAATATAAATAAGTATTGATAAAAATCAAATAAATATATAGACATATATCAAAAATTAATTAACTTATGTGTATTTACATTAACGCACACCAAACTAACGGTAGTTATTTATTTCGTTCTATTTTGTGTTATAAAAGTTGTCGATTTGTTTTTTGTTGCAGTTTAAAAAGTTTTTATTTTTGTTTTTTTATGTTTCGGTTATAGAAAAATAGGCCAAAAATAGATGTATATGTATATTTACCATTTTTTTGTTTTGTGTTTGTTCATTTCAATTTTCATTCAAAAATGTCATTAAAATTTCTATCTGTCGCTTTGCATTTGGTTTAGTTTGATTTGTTTTCGGTTTTGTTTTTTCCGGGTTGTTTCTTAGTGCGCTTTCATTTATGGTTAAGGATTTGCTTTCATTTTCTTTTATATTTTGTTTTGTGCATAATGTTTGCAAGGATAATATTGTTGTTTATTTGCTTATAATTTTATACATTTTGTTTAATTATGTGCTTTTTTTTTTTGGTAGTATAGCAACATTTATATAGAGTTATTATACCGGTATAGAAATCGTTTAGATTATTATTATTAATGTTATATTTATATTTAAAGGTGGGTTATTTTGCAGTTATTAATAGAAAACCAAAAGTGAAAAGTAAATGACATTAAAACACGAAACAAAACACACTCGTTTTATTTATATTGGAAATATTGGCTTTAGTTTTTAATATTTATAACGAAGATCGTTGTTTTCGCAGGGACACAGAGCTAAGACCGGACCCAAAATTTGGGAGTACTTTTATTACTCGTTTATTGCATTTTTTGCGCATGTGAGCTGTATGTCAGCACAAAAGAATATCATAAATCGAAAACTTATCGATAAATGTTTGTTTAATTGTTTACCATTACTTGCATTTTATACGTACTGTGTATAAGATATGAAATTTTATTGCTCGCAATTTCATATGTTATTTCATTAATAAATTTGTTTGTTTCCGTTTTGGTTTTCTGGGTTTTCTTTACATAAAAGTTGGCATTAAACGTTTTATAAAACAAAAGCGAGAATACATTTAAATAGCTCTCAAAATACGTTAATAAGCTTTAACTTTTTGCATTTCAATTTATACAAAAGCTTTTCAAATTTGTTTACTGTTTAATTGTTATTAACTTGTTGTCGTGCTGCATACACAACCGTTTAAACATTTTTTTATATTTTTTGCTTGTTTTTTAGTTGCCCGTCTGTTTAAAAATATTCTTGATTGTTTTCTTAGTTGATTGTTTGTTGGAACTCTGTATGCATAACAACAATAATAGATAATTAAAAAAAAATACTTTTGTAATTTCTTGCGTTTTCTTATTTACTTTAAGAGTTTTTAAGAGTTGTTTTTAAATTTGCTTTTACTTTTAGCACAGTCAACGGTTGTATTTGCGCTCATTTAAGCCGAGAAACAGAAATCAAATTAAATTGCAAAGTCAGTACGAAACAAATGTTTTTGATTCTAGCGTTTTTACAGCCGTTTAACTCAGGTTTATAATATTTTTTTTTGTATAAGTTTAAGGGTTTTGTGTCGTTATATATTTATAAGTCCATTGTTAGTTACATATACTCGATTTAAATAAATTTTCTTAACTACAAATAGCTGCCATTTCCATGAGAACTGTTTCACATATGAACAAGTAAGATGGCTCTAGTCGGGTCTCCCCGACTAGGAGATACCCTGAACCCAGCGGCGAGCTGTCGTTACATACATTTAAAGCTCTTTGCATTCATACACACATTCACAAGGTCACACATACACACACAAACGCACGCAGCAAGCTGAGCACTTTACACATCGGCCTCGCTTGGCCACACTATGGAATATGAATTCTTCAATAACTTCTAAACTAAGGGTGTGATCGTTATGAAATTGTTAGTGCCTAATAAGAAATCATCAAAATCTATGTACAAACCAAAGCGCAAGTCTGTGCTGCGTTTTTTTGATATGGGGGGCGAATGGGGGTAGGTATCCCGAATCCGAATTTTTGTAATCTGCGTATCTTTAACGAGCACATATTAAACCAAATTTAATAGCTCTAGCTTCTATAGTTTCTGAGATATGCTCAATAAACCGGATCAAAAAAACCGATAAATATCGGTAATAAGAAAACGGGGCGTGTTATCGATAATTTTAAACAGCCTTAATCTGCCTATGGTATACACGAACTTAAAAAACTAAACTTTAATTCCTAGCTCATATTGCAGCACATGCTGCCAATTGGATTGTCAAATTGGTCAAATTTTACCACACGTTTTCTTTAATAACTTCTGTGTTTCTCAACCGATTTTGATGAATTTATCGGAATAGATTTTTCTAGTGCTATAGTATAAATAATTATTCATTCGAACCAAATAATCTATGAATTAGGCTTAACAAATTAGAGGTTATTGTAGACTTTTATCGATTTTAGGAAAACGGTGTGGGTTATCGATCGTTTGAAATAAGCTTGATCTGCGCGTGACATGGACGAGTCTATAGCTGAAGTCTCTATCTCTTGTAGTTCCCGATATCGACGCGTTCATACAGACGGACGGACGGACGGACGGACAGACAGACGGATAGACAGACAGACATGTCCAGATCGACTCGGATGTTGATCCTGATCAAGAATATATATACTTTATGGGGTCGGAGATGCTTCCTTCTGCCTGTTACATACATTTGCACAAAACCATTATACCCTTTTTACCCATTTTCAATGGGTTCACGGTATAAAAAATCAAAAGGTGAGAGAAAATTACATACTTACATAAAGGAAATACACGAAAATGCAGTAATAAATTTACAAAGCGAGCCCTTAACGAATTCTACAAACATATGAACTGTTAAAAGCACATAATTAAAACAGAAATGCAGAGTATTCAAATAATTTGTATACGTAACATCATTGAGAAGTGAAGCTGTTTAGCTATCAAATTTAAATCAAATACATAACCATTTTGTAATAAATTAAAAACCTCAACTATCAATCATAATAAGTATAATCAAGTCAAGTCTTTTTGTTATGTAAATGTTATACTTTCATTGTATTAGTTTGTAAATGTTTTCTTTTTCTTTCTTGCATGCTGTATGTTTATGTATTGTATATATATTTAAATATCATTCATACATTCGTAGACCTACGGCGTCTTTAGTTATCGTCAGTATCATTAACATGATAAGTCGTTTATCAGTTATCAGTTATCAATTGCATACGCTTTCGCAATCGCATTCGTATTTGTATTATCAGCATTATCATTGCAATAAAACCTATGTCAATTTTTAATTGTATATTTATTTGTTATATGTATATATTTTCTATATATAATTAATGTCTGCTTTTTCATATTTTGTTTTATTTTTTTGTTTTCTTCTTTTTTTTTGTATATGTATATATAATTCTTCTGCTCTTCCGCTACTGCTAGTTCTCGTTAGCTTGCTTTGCCTTCATTTACGCAGTTTTGATTTCTTTTTACTGGTTTCTTTACTTTCTTTTTTTTAATATTTATACCTTTGGTTTTTTGTTGTTGCATTAACATTTAAATTTAAATACACGTATAGTTAAATAATGTACACGAAATATATATATGTATATATATTTAAATATATATATATTGGTATATACATATACATTTTAAGTATATATGTATATATATATTTTTAATATACTTTTGAATACTTTTTTATATATACTAAAAATAGTTTAGGCCCGATTTATTGCGAAAACGATAAAAAAAAAACACTTGGGGAAAACTTGCGACAAAAGTTTCCATTTTGCATTTTGTTTTGTTTTATTTTTCAAAATGTTAACGCCATTTTAATTTTTTTTTTTTTTTTTTTTTGTGAATAGCTGTTTGATTGGTTTTTTTGTATTTTTATTTTTATAATTAATAATAGTGTAATAGTAATTAAAATCATACCTTTTTATATTTTCTGCCATTTTTTAGTTCTTTTTCACTTGGAATTTTTACATGCCACAACTCTGCATTTTTTTCAATACTATTTTAGATTTTGGATGTGGGCAGGCGGGGTGGTTAGTATGTGTGTATGTTTTCTGTTTTTGTGTTGTGCCTGGCCTTGTTTAAACTTAATAGGTTTGCTCGATTAATGTTAAATATATAGCGTAAAACTAATTGTAATTTATGTTTAACGTGGGTTCGCTAGGTGTGTGTTTTTATTTTTTATCAAGTATGTGAGTTTATCAAGGTGTGAGTGTGTGTGTGAGTGTGGGTGTTGTGGGAACTTAACGCCCTCGCGCCCAGCGCAGTAACGCATCCGCTAACACATCCAAATGAGCTTTCGTCTGCAATTGAAACGGGAACACAAGAAGAAAATGGGAAATTGTAAAAAATGTCTCTGCAGCGGCAGGCGGAAATTGCGGTCTGTTGCACTTACCGTCTTGTAGAACATGCAGGATCTTCTGTCCTCATCTTCGCCCTCCGGACAATCGATGAAGCCATCGCACAGCACATGATCATCTATGCAACGGTAGCGTCCCTGCAGATCCGGTGTGGGGCATGCGAACCGCTCCATGCCGTCCATTGCGGTGGGGCACTCTGAAAGGGGGCACAAGAAAAGTACACGAAATGAAACAGGTTGCACAGTTTGTCAAAATAGTCTAATGCATAATGCTGCAGCACCAGCTCAATCCCAATCCCAATCCCAATCAGAAAGTAAACCCCCTGCCCCGGTAACAACTTTCCACATAAATCGTTCAACTTGCGTGGCAAAAGTTTTGCGCACGCTAATGTCCGCCATGATTTGCGTCTAAATGTTGCAAGTTGCAACGACACCCGCATAAAAGTATACTATACCATTTGCTTCGCTCTCTCTCTCGCTCTATCTATCTCTCTCTCTCCCTCTTTCCTTTTCTGTCTTTGGCATTTTGTTTGTATCCTTCGAAGCCTCCCCATATCTATCCCAGCCAGGTTCTCGCTGTCGATGTTGCCGCTTAGCGCCGCACGCGGTTATAAATAGTTGCTCGTTTGGTACTTTAGTACTTTCAGTGCTCGCCGGATACCAGGATAGGCGAACCAGGCTTTGCTTGCATCGACGCAGCAGCAGCAGCAGCAGCAACAACAACAGCAACTTTATTTTTTGTGGCATTTCTCGACGGGTTTTTTCTCTCTACAAACAAATACATAAAAATAAATCACTTGTAGGACATGTTGGCGCCTCCGGTTTAGTTTTAGCCATTCTGCCACACACATACGCGCACTCACACATACACATGTGTGTGCATGTTGTTTTTGTTGCCCGTGTTGCCATTGTTATTGTTGTTCCTGGCTACATGTTTGCGTATTGAGATTTGTTGAAGTTGCCCATATAGGTTTACCTCCGTCTCAATTCCCCCCCCTTCGCTATTTTTTCTGCACTAGTTTTTGCAACTTTGCTGCGCTATTTGTGTAACAGCGATTGGAAAAAATTTTACTGCACTTTTTGCGCGACGTGTCTGCACATGGATTGTTGCTGGCACTTTGTTGTGTTTCACATTTACAATTTTATCAAATGAAATTCATTCATTGCCGCTCGACAACTTTTTTCGTTTGGTTTTTGGCCCAAAAAGCATGATGTTAACAGGATATTCATTTGATAAACATTTCGCAGGCTGTTTTTGTTTGTTGGAACAAATTAAATGGTTTATGCCAATCATTTTAATTTACTTGTTTTGAGGTTAATCGGATTATTTTCAATTTTTGTTTATTGTTTTAACAAAAAACACGGATAAGCTAATTGTGTAATAAATCGGCTTATTTATTCTTTTTTATGCTGCAATGAAACTAGCAAAATATGTTTTGTTTAACTGAAATAATAAACAGATAGTAGTAATAGTTGTAAAATGCTGGAGGAAGCGAAATGAAAAATAATACAAATTTAAAATATTACAAAAAATATGAATTTGTTTTGTATGATTTAAAATTTGTTTTTGTTTTGTTTGTTTATATGAAAACAAATGTACATACAAATTATAAATATATTTACGATACAACAATAAAAATTGATTAGGTACATTTTTTTTGGTTAGCTAAAAAATGTTCTATTTTGATGCGCACAGGGATTTATTTGTTTTACCAATGAAATTGTTGTATGAAGTTATTATATAAAATTCAATATAAAGTAAAATGAGCTCATTAACATTTTTTGTACGCCTAAGCAACCCAAATAGCAGATATACATATATCAAGTGTTATTTCGGCTTACATTAAACCAACTAGGGCTAAAAACATGCTTAAATTGAGAATTTCGGTATTGAAAAAAAGTATTGTAAGTATTGTGTAAGTATGCATTAAGTATTATGTATTGTGTACCATTCTCAAGGAAATCCGGACTTGCTTTTGACTTCTCGTAGACTTGATTTAATTACGGATTAGTTGAATTTTTCTTTTGTGTAGTTGTTTCTTCGCTTACAATTTCCAACTGAAGGTAGACATAATTGTAAAAAGGACGAGGGAACGAAATACGATACTACAGGTGACAGTTGCAACATTTGCTGCGCTTGCATATTTCATTCACGAGCTCGGTGCGAAGAAAGTAGGCAACGCTTTTACACACCACTCTTGACAGTCGTAGTTTGCAACACGCCCATTCATTAATGTTGCTTTGTACAAGTGTCTGACACACACACCCACACCCACACCCACACACACACACACACACTGTAATGCAAACTAAGTGCCTACCCTTCAACGCTTGTCAGCAGCAGGTCCTGAGTTCAGCTGAAGTTGTCAGCGCTCGGCGAGAAATTGCGACTCCCCATTAGCAGTTGCATATCTGCTGAATCACCTTGCAGCACATTAATGCGCCTTACAAGAACAGCAACAACAACAGCAGCAGCTGCAAAAAAGTGCATAAGCAATACGCCCAACTTGACGCTCAATTGTTTACCGGCCTAACCTACCCCCTTTGCCAACTCGCCATGCCAGTTGTGTTGTTGTTGTTTGTCTGCCAAATGAAGTCGGCATCATGTTCTCAGTTGTGTCTGCTGTCAGCATGAAATCAATTGATGAGCGGCAGGTGCAAAAAGTTGCGGCGCCCAACGCCTCGTTAGGCACATTGTGCCGGGCGCGGGAGTGAGCGGACAATGAGCCAAAAGCTCCTGGCGTGCCAAAGAGCCATTTGCATTTTGAAGAGCCCCAAACGATGATGATGATGACGATGACTACGATGACAACGACGCCGCCAACGGCGTCGTCGATTGCCATTTATCAATGCGCTTCGCGGTCGCCGCCATCGCATTTAATTGCGTCAATGGATACTTGGGCACGTTTGGCTGCATCGGATGCCACGCCCATACGCCCGCGCGAAGCTCACGGCTCACATTTATGCTGATTTTGCATGTCCCGCTTGCAGTTGCCACGCACATTTGCATATGCATGAATTAAGCAGCATTGCGTATACGCAACGTTGACCCAAACGAATTTTTTGTGTGCCCATTAGTTTTATGGGTTTTTTTATACTCGTTCACGAAGCGACAAAAGGAGTGAAAAGAGTCTATTGGGCTTGTGCAATGTCCGTCTTGCTGTCCATCCGTCTGTCCGTATGAATGCAACTTTATTCTCCGTCATTGAAACTAGAGACTTGAAAATTGGAATATATACTCGTGTATACACGTGTCAGGTAAACTGTTAAGATTTTTTAGCTACGCCCACTGGGGCGTGGCAAATCGATCAAATCTAGTTAACTACCTAGCTGAAAAGCTAGATACATCAAATATTTTTAAACATATTACTGAATATCTCCTATAACAAAATTGGCAGACTTTTTTAAGCTCTTATTATGCTGTGAACGAGTATGGAGCAGTCAGTAAAACCCGACTGCAACGTTCTTAGTTATTTTTTTGCATTTTTTTTTTGCTGCACACGAGTACATGAGACCATTATAACTAACAGTTAGTACAATGCTAACTGTTTTCGCTGCAGTTGTTGCCCCATTTACATTGCCGTCAACTGAGTTGGGCTCAACTTAAGTCAAGTCAAGTCGAGGCGAGTCGAGTCGAGCCATTGGCGTTGTCGTCAACCCACATTTTGTACTTTGAACTTAATTTCACACACAAATAACTATGCAATGCACAGCACACAACAACAGAGCATAAGAGAGAGCGATAGAGGTAGAGAGAGAGAGAAAGAGTCGCGGCAATGGAGGGCGGTAGAGGGAGTGCTTGAGTGGGTGCACAACTTGCAACTTGTAACATGGCTAAAAATTTTGGACGCGCTCGCTTCGATGTTGTTGTCGCTCTTTTCCCTGCCATTCTATTTGCCATGTTTTTTTCTCTCTGCTTTTGGGCCAAGCGAGGCTATTGAACTTTAAATTGATTTTTGCGCTTGTTTGCCTCAGCCCCAAGCACACCCATCCCCACCCCCACCCTAACCACCTCCTCTGGCGCTTATCGTTAGTGCAATAAATCGAAATAAGTTTCTTTCTATTTTTATTTGTGCTGCAATTGCATTTCAGGTGGGCTTACGTTTACCTAGCTTAGCTGCATTGCGCCTACAGGTAGGCCATTAAATGTTAACTAAACTACTTTCGTCAGCAATCTAACTAGCAGCATGTTTTTTTCAAATATCTATATATATAAAAGTTATATTTCAAAAATGTAAATGTAATAAAAACTTTTGTGATTACTTTTAAATTGCAACCATTTGATCCTATATATATACACTATAGTAATCAATACTTTTAAGATCCCTTAAGTGCATTTCAACTGGTAGACAGAACTCGAATTTTTTTTTATATCAGCCAATCTAACTTTGGACCCTTGTGCAATAAATGCAGCACTTAAGGTTTTTCTTATTTATTTAATATATATATTGACAACTTTGTCGATATGCAAATTGTGCAACGAAATTTGACAGAATTTCATGTGTGGATAAGTTCAATAAATCCTTAGCTACATACTTGCATGCAAATCACGTCCAGATCGTGGAGAGAAACTTACACCCATAAGACACAACTGTACCAAGTTGCGACATCCTGTTACTTACTGGCACATAAGCCAGGACATAAGCTTGAAAGAGTCAACGCATGTTGACACTAAGACACTCAACGGCAACAACAACAACAACAATGAGAGTAGCAGGAATGGCAAACAAACAACAACACGTCGAGTGTCAAAAAATCAAAAGCATAAAAAGGATTTGGCTGTTGCCAACTCGCAGCTGAGCAGCGTATCCTAGCAGCAGAGCTAGGGAGGGAGGTGAACTGCAATCGTGTGGGTTGGGTTGATGTGGGGCAGCCAAAAAGCAAATGCTGCTATTTTCGTCGACTGACTGAGAGAGAGAGAGAGACAGAGAGTGTGAGACAGTGTGGCGTATACGTAATGCAAGCAGCAAACGCAGCTGCCTGGTCTCTGGTGCCTGTGAATGAGTGGAGTTCGCCGCAAAAATAAGTCGAAAATTGTTGTAACAAAGTTCGAGCGAGAAAACCTTTTTCGCCCACTCCACAGCGCCAAAAGAGCCAAAAGAGCCAAAGAAGCCAAAGAGCCAAAGCCAAAGCCAAAGCCAAAGCTGAAACGCCTGTTGTCTCGTCGGCATGGCGCCTAAAATGCTGCCAACAATAATAACAAAACCCACGAAACCAGAGCGCGCAATGCAATGCACACACACAGACACACACACAATTGCAGTGTGTGTGTGTGTGTGTGTGTGTGTGTGTGTGTGAGGGCGTCGTCTGCAGGAAGCTGAAGGAAGCGCCAGCAAAAGGAAACAGCGCGCAACGATTTTGCAGCAATAAATTGATAGTTTTATGTGGCGCACATAAACAGGCAGCAGGGAAGAGCCAGAAAGAAAAAGAAATAATGAACGAGATGCTGGATAGCTGTTTGGAACATTAAACTCGCGTCTTAACGCACCCACACACACACACACACACACACTTACACACACCGGGACGGCCTGCTCATGTTTATTTCAGCCATAAATAGCAACAACGGGCAACGGAATGCATAAAACAAAGGCAGCAGCAAATTTATAAATGACAACTCCAAAATTGATGGGCATTCACGTACAGCCAACCGCCACCCTTCCCCCTTCCCCTTCCCCTTTCCCTGCACCCCTTTCACTTTTGTGCGGCCCAAACAAAAGTCCATTTACCGTGACATATTCCATGTGCTGGGCGTCCTAGTCCTGTGTCAAAAATTGAATTGAATTCATTTTCCTTTTCTTGCTTTTTTTGTGTTGCGTTGTCGACAAATTGAGGATTCGGGTCTTTGCTGTCCACGCGTCCTTTTCATTTAGGAGCCTTTAGCTTAGCTTAGCTGTCATAATTTTGCCAGGTGTTGCCTCCGAGTGGGCGCACTCTAATGAGGTTTTGATTAAATTTTCCGCCCGAATTTATTCTATGAAAATTTGTCTGAGGCGTTTATGGTGTTCCTTTTGAGGACTGGCATTTTAGCATTTTTATGTCTCAGTTTTTGTGTTCTCAGCTGTGCGGCTGATTTGTGCTTGAATTATGTTAGCATATTTCCAATTTTTTACTGCTACACCCACATACACACACACACGCACGCACTCACATACATACTTGAGCTAAAAGCTACTTTTTCTGTATTATTTAATGGAAAATTTGTGTGTCTCTTGGCTGCGTTTTATTTTATTATTCGCTTGTTATTTGTTGTTATTTTTTTCTTGACGAACAAGGCGTAAAATACTCGGAAAAAGGAAGCGGATACAAAGTAGCCGCTATGTGGCGTGTGTATGTGTGAGTTTCAGCGCCTACAGGCTGCGTTTGTTTTTGCAGACTTTTGTGTGTGTGAGTGTGTGTGTGCAGCATTTATTGTAATTTAATAAGCTCTGGCATCTTTCGTGCCTCGTCTTTCAAGGCACACTGCCTGCAAGCTAATTGCAGACATACTCTCAATTCGCATCCCCCGCAATGCGTGTTGTCTACCATTTGAAATTACATATGTGCATATTTCCCTTTAGCTAAGGCAACCAAAACAAACTCAAACACACACTGACATCGATTGCTCCCAACAATCAGCCAATCGGCCGCATTGAAGAGCCTGCCTTCGACATGGGAAACCTTTTAGTTCTTGTTTCTACAGCTCAAACAAAAATAACAACAACCAACATGCAGCAAATTTGAGGTTCTTGAAAACTGTAAGGCTATCAAAATGAAAGCCAGATACTCTAAAAAAAATTGCATAACCGAAAATACAATAAAAGAAATACACAGAAAAATAATTTATTAATTAAATAAAAAAACCAAATTTGTGTGAAAATTTTGATAATTGTATATAACTTGAGAATGCTTTATTAAAAAAATTATTGTATATGTATGAAATAAATTTCTGATTTAATGAGAATGTTTTTAATAAAAAATGTTAAATATAAAACATTTATAATCTTTAAAGTAATATAAAAAAATTACAAACGGATTCAATAATAGAAAATAATTTCTCAGTCTTTTTTTCAATTAATTTTATTACATTTATTAGAGCTACCCTAATAATATACTGAACGTTAGAAAGTTCCAAGGCCTTTGTAGCAATAATCAAAAAGATTATTTTTCGCTGCTTTTGCAGAATAAATTCCAAGCTTAGTAACTTAGTAACTATTGTCGCTATAAGTTACATTTATGTTCCTAGCATTAATAGACCATTTCATCGACCAATTTATAAGCTCGTCCTCACACACACACACACCCAATGAGCACATACTTAGTGGGGCAACAGCTCGTCCTTTGTTTATGAGTAGTTGCCAGACCGGAGGGCGAAATGCCTGCGCTGATGTTCCACCTACAGCACTTAATATGTAAATTGGGGCTGTCCACTTGCTGCACACTCCTAAATATGCCCCTCACGCACGCAACATTTTCTATTTTGTAATACATATTTCAAAAAATGGTTGCCTTGGCTTGCTGAAAATGTATTTTACATACAAAACACTAACAACCGGGCCAAGAATGTGTGCTAACTTGACTGGTAAACTATGCAACAGTACCCGTTACCAGGGTTTAGTCATTCATAGTTTACAGCCAACCCGTTTGGCATATTTTTTATGTGCTGACAAAGTTTGTTTTTATGTTTTTATGTCTATTTCACGAAAATTATGCACGAGTGCGATGTGCAGTTTTATGCTGATGAGCGCATATTAAAAATGCAATTTACAGTTTGTAATTTAAAATTTGATAAGTATCAATTGCAACACTTACCGCCAAATAATTGGAAATTTGGCTGGATTGTCCTTGCTTAAAATTAATCAAGTATACGCCACGTTGACCCACAGCTCAGTGGTCTTTTTCCAACGGGGATTAATTTGCGTAAATTATAAATTCCGTTTCGAAAAAAACTTTGTAATATTAATAGAAATTAACGAAAACAGCGCGATTGACCTTGACATTTGAAGCTGGCTGGCAAAAAACAAAAATCAAAAATAACAACTTACAGATAAAATTAAGATTGACCACAAGAACACTTCACACACACACACGCAGGAAAACTCAAAGGGGCAATTTGCGACCCACTTTGGCTAATCTGGCCAAAAGCGTGCCAATGCCTTTCAACAGTTCACAATTTAGTAAAGGAAATGCCAATGCTTATATATTTTAATTAACTTGGAGCCCTAACACACACACACACACACACTTTTAAGGCGCGGCCAAGGCTCGACACAAAACATACTATACTCCTTGTAGATGTATATTTATATAAATATATTTATTTGTGTGTGTATGGTTGTGTTTATATATTTGTGTCGCGTCTGAGAGCCATAAGACAACGGCAACGGCAGCGGCAAGAACAAAATGGCCAAATATAGCAACAAACAAAACGAGGCAAATAAAGAAGCAACAAACCATCAACAGTTTGATATGGCTCGTCTGTGCTCAGGCACACACAAGCACACAGACACATACACTCACGCTGGGAGCCTGAGTGAAACTTTTGGGAATTGCTGCTTCCACATTTGTAATCTTGTCTTGTCTTGTGCCTCAGCCAGGGCCAGACCCTGCCCTTCCCCTACTCAGCTCCCATCTGCTCCTCAGCTCCTCGTCAGCTACTTTGGCTGCTTTTTGGGTGTGCCCCTTGGCAGGCATATTCTATTTTTAGCACGCATATAAAGCATGCAAAAATGTTCCTTACGTTTTCGCCGTTTTTACTTCTTCGTCTTCCTCTGCTTCTTTCGCTTCAAAAGTAATAAAAACTCATATTTTTGTTTCGTTGCCGTTTTCTTTTTTTTCGATGTTTCGATTTTTTTTTTTGCTATATTAAATGATTTTGTTAACGCGTGCTGGTTTTTCTGGCTTTGGCTTTTGCTTTTACTCAAACAAAATGGCGACTGGCAGCTTGTGTCCTTGTCATTCTGTTAGTCCTTTTTGAGACGCCAACAATCAATAGATGCGACAGCATCGCATTTCGCGTGCATAAATCTTAAAAGCAAGTGAAAACTTTCTAATTGCCAATTAAAAAGCATTAAAAGCGCGTTCGCGCCGAAAAGTAAAACCCATTAAAACTTAGCTGGACACAGGAAAATACCACCATAAGATTCAGTGACCAATAAGTAAGAAAAACAACACACAAATCAAATAAATAATGTACAATTAGGAGACCTAACTGATAAAAAAAAGGCGTGTTTGAAGTTTTCTCTTTTAGCTTAATTATTAGGTTTTAAATACGATACGTAGTAAACGAAATATTCTATTCTGTTTAATTCAGTTATTCAAAAGCTTTTGTCTAGAATTAGAAGACGGAAAACCACTTCTTCTTTCTTCAATGTAAATGGAAGCAAAATAACCGACATAAGCTAACAATTTAGTAATTTTAATTTTCGCAAAATGAACTTTTGGAGCTTAGCTCGCTCTATTGTAATTAATATAAAATGCTGGCACTTTCAGGATACATTTATAATGAGTTTGGTAACGCTGCCCTGGGGGCAGCGACGTGTTGCTGTCAAGCAGCCAGTCAGGACCCTCAGACAGGTTTATGCATTTTTTCCTTCATATTTTGTCTATATACATTAATGAGGTGCTGTGGGAAAACGTTTATAATCTAGCTAAAAGAATTTATATTTCTCTCTTCGCTCTCTCTCTCTATTTTTTTTTTTTTGTTAAAGTTGTCTGCTGCATGTTTTTGTGTCAATTGCAAATTGTTGTTCTATTTATTTTAATTGTTCGCTTAAAGGTCAAAGGCAAGAGTGGGGCGTGTTAAGCTGTTAGTACACATTAGCATATACTTAAAGCTTTGACATACATGTGCATGTATTGGTAAACAAGAAGAACAAATGAGTAAGACGCAGAACAAAAGCTGCCGGAGAGGGACAGAGGCCAAGGCAAGGTATGGCAAACAAAAGTGCGAACGATTATTATTTGGGTTTGACGTCAAAGCCTTAAACGCCAATTACAAGGGACACACACATAGGTTTATGCACATACATACATATACAGAACGCCATTTTTACCTGCTACGTGACTGCCACACACACACACCAATGCGCACGAAAGCACACACAATTGACACACTAAAATTTTAATGTAGCATACTTTCAGGCAGCATTCTGCAAATGACAACAAAACGCCGAGAGAAAGAGAAAACGCTTTGCTCTCATCCTCCTCCTCATCTCTATTTAACGCTCTGCAACCGCATGCCATCTCGCTTTATCTCCTGCCGACTCTTTCTTTGTATTTGTTGTGACTTTCAGTGTTTGCTTGTTGTTGTGACCTCGTCCACCTGACCCCTTGAGCCGCTCGCACAGTGGTTTGAAAGTCTTCAATCAAATTAGAAGAACAAAAACTGACTAAATTTGATCAAAATATTAGCTATTTTTAGGGCGGGATAAAAAAAATATATATTATATTACAAATATATATTAATAATATTATAACATTAAATATAAAAACACAACTGTTGAACTGTGTGCAACGATTTGGCTCAAATCAAAATTAATTATTTTTACCAGTAGAAACTGAAACTGAATGTCTAATGAATATTGTCATATAATATACATAAATAATATTATATTACAAATATATTCACAGTTTTTGTTCTTTGTGCAAAATTTGTATATAAAAACAAAATTAATTGTTTTACTTGAGGGAACTGAAATTATACAGTAAATAGAAATTGAATACTTTCTTATAAGTTTTTTTTTAAAATGAATTAACAATTCTAGAGTCCTAAAAAAGTCATTAAAGAAACATCTACTATCACGAAAATAATTTCAATTAATTTTATGTAATTATTCAATACTGTGCTAACCCTGACCAGTGTGCCTGCCTCTCTACTTCATCCTTGTGCGGCCGCAGCAAAAAATTTTGATGTGTTTACCTTTTTGCGCAGGCAGCGCTCATTTGAGCCTTGTTTTGAAGGCACAAGCATGTCTCACGTAGTCGCCAATGAGACCTGTGAGAAATGCGAAGAGAGAATAGAAGCAGAGGAGAGAGTGCTAAATATTTTTATCAAGTGCTTGACCCATGAATACGTTTTGGCTTAGGTTTGGTTCGTTTCGTATTGTCACAAGGCATTTGCTTAAGTTAGCCTGAACTGCAACTCAAACCCAAACTGAACCGCTGCTCTGCACTAACCTGCGGAAAGTGCTTGGCGGACAACGTTGAAATGTGATTCTTCGGGGCACTGTCGAATTCCGAGCATCATCTCAGCTGCCCGAGTTTGCGGCAGATTCTCTTGGGGAGCCAAGTTTGCAGGCAGAAATCTTTATTAGTATTCGGTTTTGCCATGACCACAAATGTCACGCTCCTTTGCCCAGTTGCCCGGCTTGGCTCCTTGACATTTGCTGGCAATTTCATTTTCATTTTTATCGCCTGAAATTCGAACCGCAATAAAACTTGCGCTACATTTTATGCGCTTAATTATTTTTTCTCTTTGTTAACTGTTTTGTTTTCTCTACTTCTTTTGTGCTTGCCTTGTAGCCTTGCAGCCATAATTGAAATATGAGCCTTATGCTGCCCACTTAACTTGTCAGACTGGAGCTCAACTAATGCGGTCCTTGAAATTCAATTCGAGTTCTGCTTAGAGCAGCAATGAAAGTTTCTAAGAGGTTGGATAATAAGGCCTAAATTTGATAGCCGCAAATTGCTTAGACTTGAGTTTTTCAGCCGAATTCTTAATTCGACTTTTATTTTTTATTCCAAATTATTTAAAATTTAGATTTCAAACCCAAAAGTCCTCCAAGGAATAAATACTTACTATTCATTTTTGACACATTTGTAATTAACTAATCTAAATATAAACATATATTAAATTAATATTCTAGGAATGAAATTAGTTTATTTAATATAAAAATATTTCATAGTTATTTAAATACTTCCAGTTGTCACTTTAAATGTTCCACGTAACTAAAATATTCCTTTCCCACGTCCACTTCATTTATCCCAATTAACGTTCAAATATTTTAAATAAATTGCTTTGTTAAATATCGGCAGAATAAAAACTTGGCAGCTTTTATGCACCCATACTCTTTGCAATTATTCATGCACATTAGCTTAAAGTACTGAAAAAGCGGTGAAAAAACGCGTCAACGTCTAGTTTGCATTTAAATTGCATTTTATACAAAAATAAATAAATACATGTATATATTTCATGAAAATGGCAGGCGACAACGACAAAAGTTCCATTAAAAATAGTTGGCGAAAAAAGGAATGTCGCCCACCATCGCACAATCAAATTAACTTGCCATTGTTGCATTTATTTTAATTTCAACAACAGCTAAAAATAGTGCCGAACAAACATGCACACAACCACACACACATTCACATTCACCCATTGTTTATAATTGGCTTGTAAAATAACATAGTGAAACTTATTTTTGTATGCGACAAAAACCGAAAAAGGCAGCGAAAGGCGCCGTCCCATTTGCATATAAATCGCGTTTAAGCAGCGACAAAGCAAACACACATACAACACACACACATTTTGGAAAGGCTGTTGCTTGACTGTTGCCGGAATTCTTACATACATTAGCGCTACCGGTGGATTGTGCTGCGGTCGCGGTGGCCAAAGGGGGATGTGGCAGTAATCGCGTGCTATGCTCAGATTAAAATGCGACAAAGCAACACAACAATTTTTAAAATCAAGCCGCTCAGAAAATTTTGCGAAAATCTGACCAACTTTTAGATATCCTGCAACAACAATAATAATAATACATATATATATGTATATATATATAATAATATATATATATATATCAATCTTCACTAATATTAAAATCGATATTGTTTTTAGTCTTTAGTTATCTATAGGCAAAAATAACTTTTCAAGTTTTTGATATTAGTTTTCACCTTTAATCGAAATTAATTCATAAATAAATTTAAAAGGCATTTAATATATAAATTTTAACGCCAAGTGCCGGGGATTATAAGCATACCCTTTTCTAAACACAATTGAGTGCGGAGTGCTTAAAAGGACCAGAACACAAAAGTCGAAAAGCGTCAAAAGCGCGGATTTGTATAGAACAGCAACAAACACACGCAAACACACGCAAACACACGCATACAGTGCGACGAGGCCAGCAGCAATTAAGTCACGGCAAATGTGCGACGGAAATGTGAAAAAACAAAGCGCAGGCACATTTTGGTATGCGACGTTTTCGCTTCTAATTTTTTGCTCTGTTGTTTTTTTTTTATGTTTTCAAGCTTAGCCAGGCTCAAATTTTTGTGTCTGCGTCATGTGGCATTCATTTGCGTTTCGCTTTGGCTAACAACAACAACAGCAGCAACAAACTCTGCGGTCGCTAGCAGTATGTTTTAACCTCCGTTAAACAATGAAAATGAAGGCAACGCCAGCAACGTCGTCGTCATTTCCGCTTGATGGGTGTACAAGTGTGTGAGTGTATGTGTGGCTTGAGCTTAGCGGCGGGTCGATGCTTTGCCCCTACGGAGGTGTGTTTCTGCTTATGGGCGTGTGACTGTACGTAGGTGTGGTAAGTGTGGGTGTGTGTGCGCTTCTGGTAGCAACACTTGCCACATTGCCACGCGCTCTTTCCTTTGCTTCTTTTTTTTTTTGTATATTGTGGGAACTGTGGGCGTTTTTCAATTTCAGACTTGCAGCACCTGTTGAGCCCCAACAGCCCCCAGTACGATGGCTGACACTGAGTCCAGCGGCTCCAAATGACAGCATGTTGAGCTTTTTCAATTATATTTAGCTCGTTTCTTATTAAACTGAGCTCTGCTAATTGATGTTTCATGCGCAACAACAACGAAAAGAAAAACCACAAAAAATTCTAACAATGAGCTGTCACAAAATGTTGCCTTCTTTTTGGGGCACTGATAATGAGCGTCGCTGGTTCTGATTAGTTGGAGCTGCCTCATGCGCATGCTTTATGTTTATAGCTGTTATAATTGCAGATATTTACGTGCTTAACCCAAAGCAATGGAATAATAAAATTATAAATATTGATTAGTATATGACTAAGTCCAAATGAATGACATATATTACATAAGACATTTAGATGTTGATAAAAATAATAAATTAATTAATCGGCGAGTTAATTCATTCGACTTGGCAGTTCAAATAAAGTCTCGAAAATGTATTCCTTACTCAATTTAGGCTTTGCACATTCCATCATACCCTACTACCCACTTTTGATGGGTATGAGGCAGATTTAGCTATACCCACATCAGTACATTTATTTATATAAGCAGATTGAAAAACACATAAGCAATTCCTGATATAATACGCTCGAATCGCTTACACAAATGCAATGCAATCCGCTTAGCGTCAAATTAAGATTCATTTCGCCTCTCTCACTTGCTGTCTCCGTCTCTCTTTCTCTCTCTCTCTCTCTCTCTGACCCCAAACGGTATTGTCGCTGTATACATATAAGTCCTACGTAACTCAGCAATCACGTAAAAAGCAATTCTAAGCAGTGCTGATAAGATAAGCGTTTTAGTTGCAGACTGGAAAAGCGTAACAAAGCGTGGTATGATAAACGAATACGATGAAAGCTCAAACCCACAAACAATGCAAAGAGTCCAGATTGCGAACGTTAATTACATAATAGCTGCTCTGCCAGCCATAAATTATCCACTCAATAAAGAGCAAGGCAATGGACAAGACGTATATTTCCGACTAACAAATTGCATGTTACCAGGTCTTAAATGCTCTTCAATTGTAATTATTTTGTATGGGGTAGTAGACTATATTACAAGTGTTTATTTTTATTTTTTTTTTTAATTCCAATGCGTGAAGACCTTGAACCCATTGAAAATGGGTAAAAAGGGTATAATGGTTTTGTGCAAATGTATGTAACAGGCAGAAGGAAGCATCTCCGACCCCATAAAGTATATATATTATTGATCAGGACGACGAGCTGAGTCGATTTAGCCATGTCCGTCTGTCTATCCGTCCGTCCGTCTATCCGTCTGTATGAACGCATCGATCTCGAAAACTACAAAAGCCAGAGACCTAAACTTTTCGACTTTAGATTCTCCTCATCCATACGCGTAAAGTTTATCATATTTTTTCTATATCTTGCTCCAATTCATTATTATCGATAAAACCCAATTTTTTAAATTTTCTTGGCATATCTCGAAGACTAAAAAAGCTAGAGCCATCAAATTTAGTTTATGTGCTCGTCAAAGATAAGCAGATAATGAATATTTGGATTTTGATCCCATTCGCCCCCATACAAAAATACAGATCTGCGCCTTGGTTTGTACATAGATTTGGATGCTCTTATTCATTTTCCATAGTGGGGCCAAGCACAGTCAATCTGTAAAGTGCTCAGTTTGCTGCATGCGTTTGTGTGTGTGTATATGTGTGACTTTGTGAATGTGTGTATGAATGCAAAGAGGTTTAAATGTATGTAACAGCTCGCCGCTGGGTTCAGGGTATCTCCTAGTCGGTGACACCCGACTAGAGCCATCTTACTTGCTTTCAATAGAATTTAATTAAAAACCTCAACATAGATCTGATGACAGATAGATAGAGTTCAGGCGAAAATTGGAG
This sequence comes from Drosophila colorata, assembly GCA_035041545.1. Classification (NCBI taxonomy): domain Eukaryota; kingdom Metazoa; phylum Arthropoda; class Insecta; order Diptera; family Drosophilidae; genus Drosophila; species Drosophila colorata. The sequence continues at coordinate 2,719,014 of JAWNLD010000233.1, forward strand.
AACTGTTAGGTGTAAAAGGATAGTGAATTAAATGCGTCCCGTTTCGTTCCGTATTTTTGATAACTTGCTAAGTAGCAAGGATTGATGGTGACAATAGATATTTATAGTTATTTTTTTTTAAGCGGAATAAAACTAAATAGCAAGTAGATTTAAACTATAATATAATAGCTGTACGGACATAAACCAAAAATACGCTAAAGCAAACACAACAATTGGTTTGATACACTCTTAAGTTGTATGAATCTTGCATAGCTCTGCCAATTTACTAATTGCTCAGCTGCTCGTTTATCGAGTGCAGTCGTCTGTTAAAATGGCGCTGCTGCTGCTGTTGCCCACAAATTGTTATTAATTTCACACTCAAGCAATTGCTAATTGGCCTAGCCTATACGAACTCGTATTCCAGTTTCGATTCGAATATCTAAACCGTTTTGTCCTGCAGGCAGGCTCAAGGCCGTTCTCAAAGTCGTTGCTGCCGTGCCCGCTTTGACGTCAGCAAACCCTATGGGTACTGGCTGTGTTCTAGGACAGGCGGGTCCCGTCACGAGGGGTGTCGTGCGCTCCATCAAGCGCAAAAAACGCAATCAAGCGCAAAACAACGCGACGCCTAAGCAAATATTGGCCAATAGCCACTGCGTCACAGTATCATGAAAATTAACAAAATTAACAATTGTTAGCTGAGAGACAGATAGAGTGAGAAACAGGGATAGAGACAGAGAAACAGATGCAGAGACAGATGCATTTGCCAGATCTATGAACAAGAGACATGCTCAAAAAGGCAATTTAAATTGGAACTTGGAAGCTACAAGACAAGATGGAAAACTTAAAAAAATGTTTTCTTTAATTTACGATAAAATTAAAAAAAAATTCGTATTAAAAATGATTAGGAAAATGTAAAGAATAGTAAACTAACATTTGGCTCTTTAAAAAAAAGTGGCTACCAAAAAACTTTGTATTTTTGTCAATAATAAAATATTAACAAATTTTTTTCTTGGTATTTGTAAAACATTTTTTGACATTTTTAAGTCAATTAGAAAATTTGCAGAAAACAAAATAAAAACACATTAAAAGATATCCCTTAAATTTAGGAAAAATAATCATAAATCTGAAAAATATACAGGGTATGCTGTCACTGCGAGCGCTCTCTAGTACTGCAATTTTGTATATAGTATTTATAACGATATGATTTTTAGCTGAATCAGCTGCTAATTTAATTTGTGCATGCGATTTTTCAGGGCACTCGCCGTGTTCTATTTTCAAAATCAAAATAATTACAGAAGGCGAAGAGAACCGGCAAGTTCAGCCACGCCCACAAATGGAGCCTGGCCGGCGGCTTGTGCGCTTTATTTATAACTTTAATGGCTATAATTTTAGGTCTTGTCGTTGATTTAATGATGATTATCGTGGCGCGCCATCGTCGCCAACGTCTTGAGCCGTCGCCGTCGCCGCTTTGTGGTCATTTGCGTCAGCTGCGGCTGTGGCATTTGAGCCACCAATCAATGAAAATGAGAGCCACCCAACCACCACATACGCAGCGCTCGCAGCTGGAATCAATGCCGCTCAATAATTTAAATTAGTTGGGTGGCAACGGGTAGGTTGGAACGAGCTTTGACTATTTATATAAACTGCGATGCGTTTTGGATTTATTTTCGGCCATTGGCTTTTGCATTTTTAATACGCAGTCAGGTTAGTGTGTGTGTGTTAAGTGCACATTAGTTGAATTTCCCGTGGTAAACATTCGCCAGATACGTGTCGGAGCAGCACTTGGAAAACTACTTTTCGCAATTGTTTTCCTGGCAACGTTGCCATACAAATTTCGTACAAAATGCTTTTCTTTTCTCTTCTTTTTTCTGCTTTCGTTGCTGCTGTGCTTTGTGCTTGGCTTGCCAAAAACATACAGCAAAACAAGCAACGATTCCTCCCCCTCAATCCGACAATCCCTACAGGTGCTGCTAACTGGACATAAACATGTGCAAATCAACATAAATTTCTGTGCTCTCCTGTCCGAGAACTGGGCGTGGCTAAGGATGCGGATGCGGGTCCTGGTGATGTGTTTGTTTGTTTACTTTGAAGTTTTTGCGCATTACGAGGAACTGGGACAGCCATGCAGCCGCAGGACCCGACTCGGACTACGTTGCGCTGTCAACATGTTTTGAACATATCACTTTTACATATGAAAATTATTTATAACTTTTGACGTTTTGAGTTGTTTTTCAACGCGCACGCTGTTAGCATTTACAGCAAAAAAAAAAAAAACACACAAAAACAACAAATACAATAACAAACTGGAGGCCAGTATGTGGAAAAGAAACAAATTAGAGTTCTTCATGTCGAAAACAATGGTATTACATTTGAGTCAGTAATTTAGAAAATTGTATTTCGCAGAAAATGTGATTGTGAAATGTGAATCTGAATGAAAATTGGAAAAATTATTCATTCCTAACAAAAAAATGTATGGCAAAAATTAAAATAAATAACTAAAATTGTTTTGGTCAAAAGTTGATACCCTGGTCTGAATTTGAAGATTACTTGAAAATATAAACTATACATAAAAAGTGCCACAATGTATATAAAAATATTAACTGGAGACACCGATTTAAATTTGGTTATTAAACTTGATTTTTACATAAACGATCAAACCATGCCTTGATTAAATACTTTTTTTCCAATTCTAAATTAAACAAAATTTAATTTAAATTTCCTTTTTATTTGTTGGTTTGTTTATTTTCAATGTTCTTAAGGTAGAACTGATTTAAAATTATTTCTTTACATAAACCAAAAAAAATAGCAAAAATAAAAAATGTCTGCTAAATTATGTTACAAACATAACGTGTAATTTAATAATACCCTTGGTTATCAATTTTGTCTGACTACTGGGTATAAAAAGAATAAAATGAAATGATTTCCTTTTGCACCTGTTAGCCAAGGCAATAAGTCAGGCAAATGGTAAAATAAAGTGTAGAATAAAAGGTAAACAAGCGGAATAGATGATTCTTTTTGTTGTAAAAAGGAAGGTGTGCTAAAGAATTTCAAGGAAATGAGACGGGAAATGAGCACAAAAGGAGAAAAGCTGCGACTAACCTAAAAAGAACAAAAACAAAGGGAACAGCAACGCCAAAGATAAAAGTGAGAATTGTGAGAGCTCAGAAAGGGAGTAAGCAACAATCGTCCACTGGATGATAACTCAGCTCCAGGCAATGGGCCATCCAATTCTTAGCCGGCACGTAACATCTTTAGAGCCGTACCTGCCGTTGCCTGCAGCCCCCACTTCCTTCGCTGTCCCCCCGCTGTCGGTTGACTACAGTCTCCACCTGCCAACGCTTGGCACATTATTAATATTATTTTTGGCTGGTTGGTCGACGGGCAGGCACGTAGCGCTCGGTGGCGCTGACTTTTCATTAACACAACGGGCAACGCCTTCTGCTTATGGACATATACACATACATTCAGAGGTACATATACATATACACATTTAGACGTTCGCCGTCTAAAAGCAGAAAAGTTTCATTAAAAATGTTGCACTGTAATTTAGCCGGGCCCAAGCGCAAAACTTTTGCCCAGGCCGCGGCACAGGGCAGATTGCCGTCTAAAAATAGCCTACAACTCTGCAGGACCAACTGTTTCTTGGCTTAAACTTTTAAGGCAACTTTATGCGTTCGCTCTGCTCGCTATGACAATAAAACTTTTTCTGCTTTTTATACTCGTTCACGAAGTGAAAAGAGTATATTTGGTTTGTGCAACGTCCGCCTTACTGTCCGTCCGTCTGTCCGTATGAAGCTAGAGACTTCACACTTAGAGTATGAAATTCAGACATTACGTACAGATCACCGAGATCAAATTTATTGGATACGTGGCAAATCGGAAAAATCTATATATCTTGGGGGCAAAAACCCATAACTCCTACAATTTTAGAGCTAGAGTCACCAAATTTGGAACACATCTGATGACCTCTTGATTGAGCCCAAAATTGCAACAATTTAAATTTTTCCAACACAACTGTTTGGCGTATATTTAAATCTTTATCTACAATTGTATTTTTTAAGACATTTAAAATTAAGGTTACCCAATATTTGCAATGGAGACCTTATAAATGGAAATAAGCTAAACAAAAAGAATATTTAACTTAAACATTAAAGACGCGGCTAAATTTAAACAGCCACTAAAATTTTGAAAATAATTAACTATACAATTAAGACCGTTTTTGAATATTTTAAACTATCATGCTGTGTACGAGTATTGCGCAGTCGATTACATCCGATGGCAACGTTCTTACTTGTTTGTTATGCTGTGACTATGGCCTATACCTGGCCAGCCGCTTTCATTGTTATTATATGATATTTATGTTACGACGCGTTTTTCATTGTAAAATATGCCTCGGCTCTTACGCCGTGTGCATAATGAAAACTTTTGATTAGACTACGGCTTTTGCGTTTGGCTACTTAGTTACTTAATTTCCGCGTGATATTCAAAGCCAAGTGCCTGCTCCCCCTAAAAGATGTTACACACAAGCACTTCAAGGGGGAGAACGCAGACAAAGCCCGAGCAGGAAGCGGTTGGCAGGGGGCGAACTTGCAACTGCAATTGCAACTGCAACTGCGTCTGAGGGGCTGCGCCCGAGACTGTCAAATGACACAATGCAGTCGGGCCGGGTTGGGTCAGGTCGGACTTGGGGTCTCTTTGGCTGGCTGGCAGGAGCAGGCGACCCCCGTTGACAGTTCGCAGACGGCAGCCACTTAAGTACCGGAGAGTGCGCACCTTTGGCAACATTAATAGCAAAGCAAAACAGGCAAAATGTGCAGCTACCCCTCCTTCGTGCACCACACTCCCCTAATAAGAAACGCAGACAGCAGCGAGTGCATTCACTGCGAGCACTCGCAGTTGGCAGCCTTGAGGGCTGCTGCAGTCTGGCCTAAACGTTGTGTGGCCCACAGAGTCGTGGCAAACGTTAAACGCTGTCAAAGTCAAAGGCAGGGCAGGACAGGGCCGAGAATGACAAAATGGCGACACAAAATTAAGCAACATTTTTGCAAAAACTTTTCATTAGCTTCACAAGTTGCTTGGTCCATTTAATTTGCGGCAAAACTCAATTTGAACTCTGACCTTAGCCGTCGGGCCGTAGCTCAAAAAATACTCGAGCATTGCAAATGGTACAAACAAGCTGCCAGATGACCAGCCGATATGGGATAACATGGACCAGGGCTAGACAGCCCAACAAAAGTACACGTTGGACAAATGCTTTACGCAAAATGGAGAATTGAGAAAAACATAAACACTTATTTTTAAAACAGACAATATAGTAAATTGCAATTTAACCTTAAATAAAGGCAAGAAAATAAACAAAAAATATTAATTATTTTTGATATAGAATAATAAACAAGTCCATTATATAAATTCATTCAAATTTAATAACTAATCAGAAATTTAAAAGACCAAAGCTATAAAACCCCAAAGTAAGAATAAGTTACAAATTAATTAAACATAATAATATAGAAAAAATACATCTAAATAAAAATGTAAAAGTAAATAATTATTTACCACAGAAAATATTTGTAAAATAATTTACGTTAAACGAACGGACAAAGCTCAAAAAAATAAAAAGCCTAAACATTATCAAATAGATAAAATAAATCTAAATAAAAATTTAAAAAAAAGATACATATTTTATTAACTGCAAATGCTTGCAAAAAAAAAAAAATGAACGTTAATCAAATGGACAAAATTCTAAAATATAGTTTAGGCATTAATATTTAAAAAAATATATTTAAACATTTTTAAAAAGTAAGAAAAATAATTACTAAGTGAAAATATACTATAATATTAATAATATTAATATAAAAAAAACCTTTAATAAAAAGCATACAATTAAGGATTCCACGAATAGTAGAAGAAAAAGTTTATACTTCATAGATCGCAAAAACGCTATCGTATGTTCTGATATCACAGTGACCGACACAGTGACTCAAGACACATTTGCTCAGCACTGAGGGCCCTGGCCGGGCGATTTACGACCACGCTTTGCTTCATTCAAAGGGCATATGAGAGATGGGGCGGGTGCCTTTAGGGCTGCGGCGGCCTGGGCAGCGCGGAATTCATTCATGGATGGAAATGTGCGGCTGCCTTTTGTTATGCTGAACTGGCGGTAAGTTTACATTGTTGTCATTTCCATACCCATTTCCCCGCCCCTTTCCATTTCGATGCCGTATAGCTCGTTTGCTTTTGGCTTACGCAGTGGCTCAAGTATTTGGCACTTGAGTTTGCTTTGTTTAGTTTTTTGATTAGAAAACAATTCCAGCCGGCCAAAATGAGAGAACGAGTGCAAACGCAATTGTTATGCACTGCAGCTATCAATTGACTGAACTGAAGTCCAATAAAAACTGACAACGTGGGCGGCAATTGACAGCAGTCCAAAAATGATTTGACAAAATGTCGCGCAAATTGAATTATGTAAGTGGCAAGAGCAGCACAAAGTGCTAGGTGGGTGGCAAAGGGGGAGCCCGAAAACCAAATGAACCCCATTTCAGTGACCTCATTACGCGCCTCGAAACGTGCCGGACAGGTGCGTCGTGGGTGAGCACGCGTGTGTGTGTGTGTATGCATAATTCTATGCCAGTTGCGTTAGTGCGTTACTTTCACTTGGACAGCAGCAGGTTAAAGACCGAACCAGCCACGCCGAACGCTGCTCGCGTATTCATTTCGCTTGTTACACTCGTTCACGAAGTGAAGAGAGTATATTGGGGTTGTTACCTAGCTATTATAGCTTGAGACTTGAAACTTGAAATGTATACTCAGATAAAATGTTAAGATTTGTTGGTTACACCCAATGGGGGCGTGGCAACTCGATTTAATGTATATATCTCCCTCAGGTTTGAAGCCAGATACATGCAATTTGGCAGACAGATTACAGATTTTCTCCTCTAGGGTCGTGGCAAATCGATCAAACCTTTATATCTTGAGGGCGGGTAAGCCTCGAAAATCAATGACTATCACAATTTTATAACTCAGATCACCGAATTTTGGTTGACAGTTTTCTGATGACCTCATCTAGAGATCGGCCTCGCCCACTACCGCCAGCCACAATAAACAAAAATGGATATTTATGCAAAATAATAATATTTAATACCGTTCTCCACTGTTTTAAGCAGCTCCTATACAGTGAACGAGTATTAATTAGTCGTTTACACCCGATTACAACGGTCTTACTTGTTTCTCATTTCTATCATTTCGCTCTATGGCTGCCCAGTCTGAACCGGACAGTCCCGCACCCGTCTCCGCCCAACCTGTCTGTTTGCGTAAGTCGTGTAGATAATGGTGCATAGCTTTAGGCGTTCTGGCGCTAAATATATACACAATAACAACAACAACATGAAACGAGCAAACGAGAAAAACGACAAACGGCAAAAGGTAGCGATAAGTTTCCATGTATCCAGAGCTCTGCTCCGGCGCAATGTGCGACTGCTGCCATGATGTATATCACCTGACAACCGAAGTGCCCAGTGGCCAGAGCCTGCTGCTGAACTACAGACAGAGTTGTTTGTTTGCCGGGCTGGGAGTGTGACCTGCCCACCCAGACAAGCTGTTGGACGTGCCCATTAGCCAGGCTATAAATGTAATGGATGTCTTTAAAACCTTTTACAATTTTGCCTACTTTTGTGCCGATTTAATTAGAATTTAAAGCAAAAACTAATTGAAATTTAATTAGAAAGATGATTCAAATGTTGCTGTGAAAAAGTACAGTTCTCAGTTTACATAGATATCTGTAAGGGTCCCTAAATTACGCACCTGAATAAACCTGAATATTTAGTCCAGAAATAAAGGAAGCATATGTTTCAATCGCTTGCGAAGTGAACTTACCTGTAAAGAGCATAAAAAGAAAAGCATTTTAAGCGTTAGAAATGGTATTGATGGATGGTTTGGTATTCTTATATAATAGCAAATTGGGCGTACAAAAAGAGAAAAAAAAGAAGACGAAAAAATAAACAGCCAGACATTACGCATACGCACAATTGACAGCTGAGGTCATTTGCAGGCAGCTGCTGGCATATTAATGCAAAAACGAAAGACAACCAAGGTAAATACCAAATATATTCGGTATATATATGAAATATACATATGTATAGGGGCATCAAGTCGTGTCGGGATCGGCCCAGCAGCTGCAACGACATAAATCTTATTTAATTGCAAAACCAGCTGTCAATTTCAACTAAAGCACAACGCACGACGCACAACGGGCGACAAGGATAAGTATAAGAAGGACAACGGCAACGACAACAAAATCAACCGCTGACAGACTCGTACCTTGACATTTATTCGCCAGCATTAAGCCAAACCACGGTGGAGACGTAGACAATGTGGTTTCGGTTGTGGTTTTCGGTTTTTGGTTTGGTTCAGGTTTCGCTTCGAATTGGATTTATTTGAGTTGAAACATTTCAGTGGCATGGTCAGTACATGTTGTCATACATTCGGCTCGTTAGTGAGTCCAACAACAACAAAAACAAGCAAACTTTGAGAGTGCTCAACAATGAGATACCCCCTGTCCCCCGTCAAAGAAGAGAACACTTCATATTCCTTTTTCCATTACTTTACTTCTGCTTTTTTTCATTCGACAGCGCCAGGGCTAATGCTGGTAATATAAGTGTTGCATTGTGACTGAATACTGCTTTATAGTACTAAAATATAAAGCTGCATAAGTTCTGTATTTACTATCCAATGAATTAAAGTTCTAAGAACTCAGAGCGAAAATTTATAAAAACACCTAACTTCCTGTTTACACTAATTTTTATACTCGTTTACGAAGTGAAAAGAGTATATTGGGATAGTGTCGTGTCCGCCTTGTTGTCCGTCTAATGTCTGCTAATGAAGCTAGAGACTTGAAATTTTGAATATTTACTCGTGTATACCGACATCAGACGGTAACATTCATTTTTTTTAACTTTTATCCATTTTAAGAAATTGCATTATACATAACTCTAAATTATGACCAATGGAAAACATACATAATAATAATTTCCCAAAATGATAAACATAATAATTCTAGTGATGCATAGTGATATTGCAGTCTTACCCAAACGTATGCGTATTATGGTCAGAAAGTAACATTGAATACAATTTTGTTATGCTTATATTAGTTTTACTTTTTTAAATTAATGAATTTCTGATGTTAATTTCTTTTTTTGCAAATAATTAATTTTTTTTTTTTTGTATAATATATTTAATAAATTAATGCAGAAAATTAATTCTCAATACCCTCTCTGTCAACTACTATGTGCACAGGGTATTTTCAGAAAAGGCACCTCACAAATTGCTGTTGTTGTTACATGGCTCGATTTCGATTGCAGGAGAGAGCGCCAATTGCGCAAAAGGTCAATTTAATTTGTTCGCTTCGTTGGCGGCTTGGCCTGATTGGAACCACTGTGGCGTATACGTAATTTTGTCCTTTTCTTTTGCTGGCTTTGTTACTGCATTAGCCAGGTAACTGCGCCGAAGCAGCTGCTATTGCTGCCACAACCTACGCTCCAAAAGTCTCAATGTTGTTCTGTGGTTGTGTGCCGTAACGTGTGTATGTGTGTGTGTGTAGTGTTTATTTAGGCACCTCGGCGCTTAGCTCGTTGGTTTGCTTGACTGTTTAGGTGTGGCTGTCTGTTTGCTCAAGGTTTGCGGCGTTTTCAGGCTGCTTCAGGCAACAAGTGTCGGCAATGCCTCTTGCAATCAAGAAGAAGAAACAGTTTCTAGTATTTTCACTTGGTTTTTCGTATTTGAGGTGTCTCAATCTCCGTGTCTAGTGAATAGCCTACTTGTAGTGGTTAAGTTGCGGCATTAGCTAAGCTTTGCTTGCATTCAATTTAAGATGTCGTATTTCTCATCAGTTTAAAACAAGTCCCAAATAATTTTTAGCGCGATCTTTAGTGGATGTCATCAGTTTGACATATGGGAGCTATGGATGCTTTATACTTTACTTATGCTATGCTTTACATGTCAATATTTTTATTAATTTAATCATGAGTTTTGACAACAAACTCGAATCACAACCACAATTGACAAAAAATAAAAATTGCATTTCTAAATTTAAAAAAAAAAATTCAAAAATGTGTCCGTCATTTTCTTGCCAAATAAATTTAAAAAAAAAATTATTTTCAATAATACATAGATTGTAATTGCAGAATCAATAGGGGACAAATCACGAACAAAATGCCATTGAACATGAAAATCGGAAAATATTTGTCAATTTAATCTGTGTCGCGGATGTTCACAAATATAAATTCAAAGTTTCAAGTCTCTAGCTTCAATAGCGGCGAAAAAAATTTTGGGCTTTGCACAAGCCACAACTCTCTTCAACTCGTGAATGAAATAAAAACTATGCTTCAGGTAAAATGATAGCTGAAGAAGCTGATGATTGATTGAATGTTGCCCAATAGCCAATAGGGCAGCTCAGTTGTCGGGTGGAAGCAGGAGTTTCTGTGAAAATTGAAAATAATTTTGCAGCTGCTTGATAAATGCGTCGATCAGCTGGGGAAGTTCATTTTTTCACGCATACAATTCAAGTATGCAAATTCTCTTAAATTAAAATACGAGTGGGTATAAATATTGCATACTTTTGTGCGCTGCCCAGGCAGCCCGAATGATACTGCATAAAACTGAGTACCTGCTGGCAATTTCGGGGCGCAAAAGGTCAGCAGAGCGTGCGGGCATGAGAAAAGCACAACGCAGCGCCGCTCGCTACAGTTATTTTTCTTGGCTTCTCATGTTTTCCTTTTTTTTGTTTTTGTCTGCCTCTGCTAAATTATGCAAGCAGCTAGGCGCGTGTTAGCCTCATTATGCACGGCTGCTGCGAAAGCGAGTGCAAGTTTCAGGCGGAAGCCTTTAAGTAGGCAGCTAGCCCCGCTCAACCCAATCCACACACACACACACACACACACACACACAGCCCAGTCGCCCACTTGTGCAACTCTGTGAGACGGCCACTCCAATGCACTTTGCATTTTAGTTTCTGTGTGCGACAAACTCAAGTGCGCGCGCCTTAAAGTAGGCTTTAGTTTCTCTCTTTTTCTTCCTCTCCCTCTATCTCTTGCCCGCTCTCACTTAACCCGTTGCGTTTCTCCTATGTGCCGTCAACTTAAATAGGCTATAATTTGCATTAGCATGGCTCTGCACTCAGTCACAGTGCTTGCTAAAAATACACACACACAGTGCTCTTACACTAGCATGCCTCGTTTGCCTGCTCCAGTTCTGACTTCCGCTCATCGCATCCGCTGGCATTGGTACCCTAAGGTACATATACATATATACTATATATACTATTCTAGCTATGTCTATGATTTTTATTGCGTTTGATTTCCATAGCACATGACGCACAACGCCGTCTCCCTAGAACTCCAGCGCCCAAAAAAAAAAAAAGAAAAAAATACAAAAAAAAAACAGAAAAGACAAAAAAAATACCATATGCCATTTGTGTGTGCGCACTTGAGCGCTGTCAGCGCCTAGATTTTTATCCACGAAACAGTTTTTGGGGCCAACCAATAAATATTTTTTGTAGATACTCGTACTTTCGTTTCGCATTTTCTTTTTATATATGGCTAGCAGGCAGGTTCAAGGACAACCGCAACTGCGCTGTATATTTTTTACTTGGCTGGGGGAACTCCCCACATTAATACTCGTGTTTAAAGTTATTTATAGCATGCTCTTTCTAATCTACCCAAGGTGAAAACCGAATTCATTTTTATTCGATTTAGTTCGATTAATTGCGCATTAAAACTTGATTTATTTATAAAAACCTGTGTATTTAATATTTTGTGTTTTTCTATACAAATGGCTTTCAGAAAAATTCTAGTTATTGGACAATAAATTTCTATACGAAATACATTGCTTTCAAGTAGAAATCTACACCGACGTTGATTCATTTTTGAATAAGTTTTTTCTGATAGACTTTGGGTATGATGTGTTTTAAAATATATTTAATTATTCAGCAATCAGAGTGCAAAACAGCCTTTTATTTGACTCCAGGCTAATAATTAACGCCAATAATACATGTTAAATCAACAGTTTATAATTAAATATACATAAAAACAAATATAAATAAAATTTTAATTATTAACTCAAATATACAGCAGCTCAAATATACAACTAGTTTGCCTATAATCGAACATAAATTGAGGTCTAATAATATTATTATTATATAATGAAAAACATGTTGGTTAACTTTCTAAACTACTTCCGATTAAACTATCAGAATTTAATGAAAACTAATATTTAATTATTCATCATTTTTATTAGAATGTTTTCGAATTCTCCAAATTATTCACAAAATCCAAATATTTCGATTTATGTGGCATATTATTGAATTTCGCTCCGGACATATGTGTGCGATTCAGACAATGGTTTGATTATTAAGAGCGTAAATAATAGGAGAAAAGGAAGCATAAATTTATTTTTTATACTCATATTGACCGTCGCGACGGCGGGCGCAGCCGGGTTGTGCTCGCATTCAATTTGGAATTGGCGCGTGGGCGCCTACGCAAAATTGTTCTTTATGTTGTTTATTTATTTGTTGTTTGCTCTGGTTCTTGCCATTTGTTTCATTTGTGTTTGTGTTTGTGTTTGTGTTTGTGACGTGACACGTGTACCCCACAGACGTGATAAAAGGCAGCATATTAAATACGTGTATTGTGGAGCTCAATTAAATCACAGAAACAAATATACATATAAATGCATTTAATTAAATTGAATTGTAAGCACCATGTCACGCAATGACCCAATTATAATTAATGGCCGCCAAAGATCGTGAAACTAATTTCCAAATGGCTTTCACTTGAAAAATAAAAATTGAAACCAAAAACAAAAAATTCTAATTGTGATAAACTGCAATAGATTCATGAAATTCGCAGTTTTTTTTCCTGATCGGGCGCTAATTTTTATTTTAAAAATTTAATTTAAAATGAAATGTTTTATTTAAAATGTGCATGATTTCCAATATCCAAAACAATTTTTATAAATTCCATACCTAATTTGAAGATACGTTGCCAGCTGGCTTTTATAAATGTAAATATAAATTAAATATGTTTAAAACATAAATAGTCAAATTGCCTGAAAAATAGTCAATCAATGCAAACCAATTATATAATATATTAAATCCCATATAAATAAGACGAGCTGTCATGAAAAATTCAGTTTTTAACATTCATGGAATTCATATGCGTATAAATATATAGATTCTAAATTCACCTAGAAAAATGCAGAATTGCAAAAGCCAATCGAATTATGCCAATCAAAAATTTGTCTGTCGATTTATTTTAGCTGAAAATTGTGAAAAACGTAAATCGAATTGACAGAGCTCCTGCAGAAGTGCTGGAAACAGTTAATTATCAAAGAGAATTACAGTTCTTTAAATGGAGAAATTTTCGATTTCTTTGTCAATAATTTGAAAAGGGGCCTTAAACTGATTTATCAATTTAAACCAGTGCTTAAAGTGTCACGAATGGCAGCTACTTTGAGCCCGAATTAGTGAGCAATAGAGTATGCTGGGACAAGTCATTTATCAGGCCATAAGTCAGACGGTTTACAGCTTACTTTGCATGCCAATTACCAGGAAAGTGCCACACCCACACCTACACTGAGCGAAACACCCAGCCAATAAATAACCCATTATTTATGTGTGTGTTGCTGCTGTTATTGTTGTTGCTTGTGTAATATTTGCTCAGCAAAATATATGCAAAATTCATGCTACTTAGCTAATTTTACGCGCACTTTGCGCTAAAACAATGCCACCAAGACGTTGACTACCAAATTGCTGGGTGTGGGCTGTGCCACATGATGAAGTGGCTTGAGCTCAGCCAAGTTGTAGCTAGCTCGCACACTCTCTCTCTCCCCCATTCTCTGCCTCGCTCTCTCTTGGTGTCTTGTTCGCGTTTTAACAGTTGCTGTCTCTGTCTGCGGGCAGTTCATTCATAAATTCCGCGTCAGCTCACAACTCATTAGGCACGACGTTGCGGCAACTACACACACACACACACACATACACACACACACAGTCACACGTCTGTGGCCTAAAAGTACGCTATGTGATGTTGTTGTTGTTGTTGTTGTGCCTACCTCGCATTGCATCATCTTTTGAGGTGGTCGCCTCGTTACTTGTGTGGATCTCTGGCAAATATATCATAAGCAAAAGTCCTTGACGCTTCATTGACTAAAAAATTCTAGCACAAACACACACGTACACAGATAGCAAGAGAGCGACGTGCTTACTCATACACACACACACGCACACACAGACACACAATTACTCAGCTACATTTATTTGCGCTCAGTTTTCGGATGACTAAGTGCCTTTGCTGCTGCCTGACTCGTCCTAAATATCTGCCAGACATATATACACATACATATAGTGGTGTTTATATGCTTGTTTGTGTCTTGTGTCTTATTATACGCGCACACACACTAGCACGACAATTTGCTGGCCATTTATAGCACACTTAATTGACTTGATCATAAGCACAATTTGTGTGCCTCATCTATAGATTAACATATATGTATGTTCACAGATATATATGCATCATTCACTTGTTTTATCAACTTTCGCAATCCTTTAACAACAACAGGCACAAGCACACCGAAAATCCCAGTCTCACACATTAAAAGTAAAACTAAGCAGCAATTCAACTGCTCTCTCTCACACACGCTCACACACACACACACACACACGCATAACGAGCTCATCTGACACTCTAGTATATATCACTCGTTTTCCTAGACGCTTTTTCCTCTGTGACGCAAGCGCTGGTCGAAAAAAAAATGGTGAAAAAGCAAGTTGGTACGTAGCTGTCGGGTGTAACCCACTGCGCAATACTCGTTCACAGTATAATTACAGCTTAAAACAAAAAAAATTAGAAGAAAAGAAAATTATCGATTTTTTGATAGATGAGGACTCTAGCTCTAAAATTGTGCGGGACATGGATTTTCGCGATTTACCCTCCCCCAGGGCGACGCCAAAATATCGTAAAACTTTATATTTTAAATTTGAAGTCTGTATCTTCAATAGCGGCGATATATACTCTTTTAACATTGTGAACGAGTATAAAAATTGTAGCCAGCTTTGGGCTGTCTTTGGCTGCTGCTGCTGCTCTGCTGTCGTCAAACTGGCTGAATGGCACACCAACAAGCACACACACACAAACACTCTCCTACAATTGGCCTGTTCAATGGCTCGCTCCCAGCCCGCGCCCCCTTTCGTCTTGTGCTTACGCTAATGTAAATATTCTCTTGGATTCGTGGTCGCCGTCGCCGTCGCAGTCGCCATAATTATATATGCAAGCGACCGGGCGCCTGTGTGTATGCTTTAAAATCTGTCAGGCGGATGCTGCCATTCTGATGATGTCATTGTTTATTGATTTGTATGCAAGTGTGTGTGTGTGTGTGTGTTTGTGTGTGTGCATGACTGAGAGTACCCTCAGCCTAATTTCTGCACGTCGTCGGTTTATTTTTGGCGTTGCGTTGACTCGTAAAGCTAATTTTCTGACAAACCTAAAAAAAAAACAGTAAAAGTAAATACCAAAACCAAACGGGAATACCCTTTATCTTTATCAAACTGAAATGTAGTTAAAACAGTTTTTCGATTTTATTCTTGTAAACTGTCAGATATCTTGAAAGAGTTTTATATAAAAAACAACTACAAAATAAACAAATTTTAACTTTTCATTCACTGTGAAACAACTTTCTAATACGGGAAATACCCGACGAATTTAAACAACAAATAAGCATAGTATTATTATATATTATCGATTCACTTTGAAACTTATTTTAAAATTTAAAAAAAATAAAATCAAATCAAATAAGAAATCCCAAAATCTAACAAATATTTAGAACTCAGTTTATACTAAAAAAAAAATATGAAGCTGTGTAGCAATTTTAGCAAACCATTTTAAGATGTGTATAAAAATCATATTGAATTCCAAAAAATATTTAAAATACAACATATACAAATATAATCTTATACTTTTGAAATTCACCCTAGTTAAATAATATTCTGACCCGACGATACAAAAAGAGCACGATACAGAGTATCTCCAAGTCGTCCATTTGTAAATTTTACATTTTTTCACTTATTCATTAAAGAATTCGGTCGCCAGCCGAGTAGCACCCAGTCGCATATACACGCACACACACACATGCGCAGAGACACATATTGTGGGCGTGCGATGTGGGCGATGCTGTCGCTTACAGTTCATTTAGTTTCACCCAAATGCAAACGCCCCGCATTTGCTTATGCAAATTGCGTTGCGGCTAATTAGCTGCTACTACCACAAGGCAAAAAGTCGGCAGGATATGCCGCCACCGACAGAATACTACAAGCCCAACGCCACTAACAATGGCCAAGAAATGAACATTTTGTCAATGCGACCTTGCCAGTAAAAGGAAACCTCGAACGGAAAAAAGGAACCATTTCATGTCCAACTACTGAGCAAATGTCAAATGTGTCCTTTTTTTGGGCAGCGCACACAACAAAAACAAGCATAGTCCCAACAAAAATGAAAACATGTATTAGAAAAATATATATATATATGAATTTTTGTAGGTCATGGGGCAGCAAAGGACAGACCCAAAAATAAACTGCGAGGCAAATGTGTAACTATAAAATATATACTCAAATAAATATATGAGTAAATATGAGTACTCTTTAGTACATTTGAAATTCAGTCCAGTTGAGCTGCATAATGGCATATAGTCTACGTTTAATTTATTTGATGGAAATTTTTATTATAAATTATTTTTATGACTATTACTACGACCTACACGATATATTGTTCAAAATTCTGAGACGAGTTTCCTTCATGAATGCAAAAAGGTTTGCTGGGCTGAAGATGTGCTAAGAATTCCTATCCAAGATAGCAGAATCAACTGTTTCCACAACTGACAACATTTAGAATAATCCCTTGCGATTTGTTTTTGTGATTTTTACACAAGTTTTAATATATATATATATATATATATTTTTTTTTAACAAGTTTTAAAGTTTTATTTTACTTTTCTAATGAGAATTTCAATTGTGTGCACGAAAAGAATTCTTTACATTCTAAATACAAATAGCTTGAAACGTTTTCCCGAAAATTTAGCCGAACCTAAGCGCGAATTAAACCAATTTCTGTTTTAAAATTGATTTGTTTATTTTCAGTAGGAAGGAAAATTTCAACTCAAAAACTTTATTTGGCTGAACAAATGAAAATTCCCTAGAAGACAAATATACGTCATAATTAAATATAAACAAGAAAACAAAAATAAAAAAAATAAAATATTTTCCTAAAATAATAACTATGATGATTTCCGTTTAAATTTAAAAAATTGGGACGAACTGAAGTTCGAACCAAAACCTTAGTTCATTAATATGGAAAACCAAGTTAATTAATCGAACCTAAGAATTCAGCATTGGTACGAACCATCGAAAATTTCAACAAAATGTGTTAATAAATTAATAAAACATTGGTAATTAGGAAAAATAAATTAAAATTCTGTGTACTTCTTTATTTTATTTTATTTATTTATTTTAAATATATACTTTTTGACTTTAATAAGCGACGAGTTGTTTTTAAGTTGTCTTAGAACTTTACTATAATAAATACTGCCTCAATAAAATACTGTCTATTTTAACATTGAAGTAAATTAATGTTTAATATACATTTTTATTTTTGTTACCTTGACAATGTCTTATAAAAATGAAATTATAACAAGCATTAAATAAAGATACTTATAAAATACTTTGCCATTAAACGTAATACAGAAAAAGATTTTGTAAGAAATGTATTAAATTTGTCAGAAAATCCCGTCTTATATGTTATATTCAAAAGAAAAAGGCTTATTATTATGTACAAATCACATTCAATTTATATAAAGCCGAAAGTCAATATCTGATCCTGGACAAGTCAAGCGCATAAAACCGCCGTCTTTGCATATCAATGCCCGATTATTGGGAAGTTGTGGCGCACACACCCACACATACATACACACGGCTACACATGCTCAGTAACCTATCCCAATCAGAAAGCCTGCAGTCCATAGACAGCCTGTCGTCGCCTTCCCGGCTTCCTCAGCGTCTTGAGAAATTTTCCACCGGCGGCAGACAGCGCGGCTGCAGCAGCCTGCGCACATGACAGGACACCGCTGACGTATCCCACACTCACACACACACACACACTCACACTGAGGACTCCAATAACGTTTCCAACTAATTTGCGTAATATTTAACAGGCAGCTCGCTGAAACAGTTGAAGAAGGCGCGTCCGCCGGGCCCCAGATGTAAAGTGGATGTGCGCACAGTGGCCACTCGTAGTAGTTACTCGAATTACAAATTAAATCAACAAAAGTGAAAACCAAAGGCGTGCGCACGCTGCCCGCACAGCAAGGACATGTCAAATAGCGGCTATATAAACGAGTGTTGAGTCTGTGGCCAGTCCGGCGGAGTCGGAGGCGGCGGCGACTTTGGCTGATGGTCGTCAGCAGGCACCCCCTGGGGTGTTGTTACTAAATTAGTGGGAAAAACACACACATACATACACACATTAAGGATCATAAACTGTTCGTGTGTGTGTGTAAGTGGTGTAATGATATAAGTCGGTTACACCCGACTGCACAATACACGTTCATAGTATGATAACAGCTTAAAATAGTCGAAAATTTATTTATTGGAAGCCGATCTTTAAAGGATGTCATCCTAACACTGTGTGCCAGCTTACCCGCCCCATAGATTTCATCGATTTACCACGCCCTCAGTGGGCGTATCTAAAAATTTTTTGTGCGATCTTTAAAAGAAGTCTTCAGCAATCTGTTTGAAACATTTGGATGTATCTAACTTTACAACTGAGGGAGGGATATATAAATTTTATCGCATCGCCACGCCCCCTGTGGGCGTAGCCAAAACATTTTAACACATTATCGGACGCGGGTATAGACAAGTATTTATTCCAAATTTCTCTAAATTCAATAGCGGCGACAAAATTGGGTTCACTCGGACAAACTGATGGACAGCAAGACGGACATTGCACAAACCCAATATACTCTTTTCGATTCGTGAACAAAGGGAACCATCATATAAATGCCGCACAGTTTTCCATGGAAAAGGATAATGCGACAATGAGGAAGCGGCCTGCGTTACCAGCATTTTCCCACACACGCAAACAGAGAGGATACGGTCAGCTCAGGCCACACGCACGCAGCAGGACTCCTGCAGCTAAGTTCACACCGCAGCGACAGGCAAATGTCGCGCTGGCCAATGTACACATATATATAAATATGTATATATATATATATAATTTGTGTGTGTGTGTGATAATTTTCAATGTAAACACTTGAAAAAACAATTGTAATTTTCCCAACTACTGCAAAGTGTGAAACAACAAAAGCGACGACTTCAACGCCCGATGACAGTTGATGACGTTATTGCATCGTCAATAGGGCAGCGCACACATGTTGCTTGGCACACACACACCCCAATACGTATTTAAATAAGCACGGCAGAGACCGCTTGAAATGTGGGTCGGGCTGGGAGCTGTCAAGGTTTTTCCTCGTCGCCCCCGCCAATACGCACAATGGCAAGAATATTTCCAATGAAAAGCGCCAGTGACAATTGGCACAACAAAAACACCAATAAGACGTACAAGAAGAAATTGCGCAAACATGCGCATAAAATGAAATTTCATTGATTGTCTTATTGAATTTGCGTTTTGCCATAACGAACCAAAAGTTTCATTTGGCCTGCCTTTGATATAAGGAAAAGTCATTTAAATAAAGTTTACAGCCATTTTCTTTATTTCATCAGATATAAGGAGATAAGAGCGAGAGCGAGACAGAAAGACCACACGAAACAGATACCTGCAATAACAGTTCGAATCAAATTTGAATGGCTAATAGATTTCAAGTACTTTGCATTTTAATTGCTTGAAATGGGCTTGAAAAAAGCACACTTATTTGGGATAAATATTGAAACAGCTTTGTACGAAAGTGAGTTCTTGAGAACTGCAGTAAATAAATATTGTAGGGTTACATTTCAATTAAATTTGATTGACGATAGGCAGTGAATTAATCAAAGCTGTATGCAATTTAAATAATTTTTTAAATATCCAATAGAGTGAAATTTAGATGAAGAAATTCAAGTATAAGTAATTGAGAATACATTTTTGAGTCTAAAAAGTTTCATATATAACCAACAAGCTTATCAAATAAATTTAGATTACAAAAAGACAAAATCCGCATCATAAGATAGACAAAGCTTTGGAAGATGCACCTCATAACGGTAAATGTTTAAAAATGTATGAAAACTAATTTCAATTTTCAAAAAATGAAAATTTTCTATATGAAAACCAACAAGAAATATTATAATTTTAATAGCTCTTGAATAGAATATTTGCAATTACAAGTTTAATAACCTCCATTAAAAGGCGGCAATAAAACTGTAAACTTTTAAGTGAAAGGCCAATTCATTATAAAAACATCTACATTAACGCCCACCGATAAGTAGGAAATTTTCGAAAATTTTGCACATTTAATTGGGCCAATGCCACGCCCACTGACGCCTAGTGCTCGCGACACAAGAGTGTTTATGCCTGTGTGTGTTTGAGTGTATAGTCACTGGCACAATGGCAAGGCATTTAGCTCATGGCCATAAAAATTATGTCATTAAACTTGAAAGTGATAATTAAAAATTAAAATTGATTACATGGCGAAGGCAGCGCTAACCGGTTCCAGTACCAAAACCAGTTCCAGTTCCAGTTAGCTTCAGCCAACTGTATTCCGTATTCATGGCGACCATCAAAACTTGTTGTAAAGTAATTTAGCAAGGCGGCAACGCCAGCCAAGTGATTAACCGAAAGCGGATAGCACAAAGTTGCCAGACCAAAGAAAAGTTGCAGTGGAAATTCGTGAAAATTGTTCACAGACAATGCCGACTAATTTGCTAAATGCAATGGCCAAAAAGTTGGACGTTTCGCATTCTGCATTCCAAATATAGCCCAAAATTGTTGTTGCCATTTAAATGCGAACATTTGTAAAATATTATTCGCAATTCGATCCACAAAAACTTTGTCCGTGCCCTGTTGTTGACAAATGATTTAGTGACAATCTATTAAACGATAGCTGATTCGTGATTGATGAGACCGCCGTCCAGGCTGTCGGTGCTGACCAGGGGGCCTCAGCAGGCCAACCAGGCTAAAAGGATTAAATTCCCAGCGACGCCAATTTATTGCAATTGTAGTCAAAGTCTTTGAACTATGAATTATGCAAGCGCCAGAAAAGCAATATATACGTCTAAATATATGTGTAGATATGTGTTCGATAAACGTCCAACCAAAAAACAAAGATATAAATGTTGGAATAAAAATAGAGCGATTAGCGGGTACCCTAAAGGCGATTTGCTGGGGGTGGACTCGACCTAAAATGAAAATAAGTCATAAAAGTAATAACTGAATCAAGTGAATTGTAACCGAAATACGTAAACACGTCATGGGTTAAGTGCGGCCACCCCAAGAACAATTGACCAGACTGACAGGCGATGTATAAAATTAGCTATATTCAAGTCTGGTGCGCGGGTTTGTGGGTCTCTATAGCAGGCAGAGATAAGGTTTAATTAGAGAATGCGGTTGGCACTATTAATGTAATTAAACATGGCAGGGATTCAAAGCTAAGCTGACAACATTTCTATTATTTATTCGGCACTATTTAGTATATAAAACTGGAAGCATTAGTACGAATTATAGGTAGTAAAATATTATTTATGTCATTTTACTAAATTGATATTCCTATAAGTGTGAGCGTTCAGATTACTGCGTTTCATAAATATTCATAGATCTGTAGAGTATTTTTATAGCGTTCATAATATCTACATTAAACTCAGCTAATTTTGCAGTAAGAATGTGATTACCATTTTTTTTTCTTGTGAGGAATCTGTTTCCTGTAGGAAACTTGTGACTTGTTTTCCATTAAGTTTTTTTCACGCATTCTGATTATGTTTTATTCTGAGTGCTTTGTGAGAGTCCAGAGAAGGATTCAGGCCCGAATATTTCTAGATTTTATGTCATTATATTAAAAAATACAATACCATTACAATACAATTAGCGAAATAAAAAAAACATCCTCTTCACGGCTCCAAAAAAATATAAATTAATGCTAAGTTACTTTTGTTTAAAACATCGCTTGTTATTGCAAATTTACAGTGAGTTGAACTCTACAAACTCTAACAAAATTTTACAAAAATTAGAGTTTCAAACTTTTTCATATAACTTCTAATGGAGACTTATATATAAATTTGTCTGCTTGCTTGTATGCTGTAAGGTTTCACTTGCAGATTAAATATAGGATATAGGCAACTGATAGGAAATTTTCTTTTAATAAATAAATTTATGCCCAGTTTTAAGCCACTTGGAAGCTCAATTTAAATTTAAAAATATTTTAAATGTATCTAGTTAATTATATATACGCACATAATAAATTTATTCAAATAAGAATGAAATTCTTTAAATATTTAATAAATATAAAATATTTTGAATTTTGTCGCACAGTTTGTCTGCTGTGCGAACTTATTCTAAAGACAATTTCCGGCGGCATTTGAAACTAAACGAAAAACTTGTTATAAAACTCACTGTCGGGACAACTAGTCAATTATTGTCCAATGTTCAATGTTCATGCTTTTAACAGTAATGGAATTGCATTTGACGGTTGTAACTTTGATTTCAGGAACTTTTTTTTTTGCATTTCCAAAACTCCAGAATAATAGACTCAAATACAGCGCTGAATATAGAACCGTTTATTTTCAATTGAGAATGGTATTAAATCAAAAATGCTTTAAATTTAATTTGATAAAGTTCAAGATCGAAATATGGTTGATATTTGAAGCCGAACGTTTGTCAAAGTCAATACGAAAACAAATAAGAAACTTCCAGTCGGGTGTTACCGACTTCACAATACTCGTTCAAAGTATTAATAACTGCTTAAAACAGTCCAAAATGGTGTCAATTATTATTGTTATTTTGGAAAAAACATAGATTATTTTAATATGTGGGGGCGGGAACAGTTATGGCCGAAATCAGAGTTCGGACTGTCGAATTTTGTGACTCAGCTTTAAAATTGTGGGAGATATGGAGACTTAACCGCCGAAGTACATTTGCCAAATAAATACATGCTCTTTAGAGAAGTTCAACATTAATCTGTCAAAATTTGGTGTATGTAGTTTAAAACTATGGCAGATATATAGATTTGATCGATTTACCAATGGGCGTATCCAAAAAAAATTAATGGTTTATCTGTCCCGGGAATACACGAGTATATATTCCAAGTATAAAAAAAATTGCGTTCGTACGGACAAACGGACGGATAGCAAGACGGACATTGTACAAACCTAACATTATCTTTTCGCTTCGTAAGCGAGTAGATAAAAACAAGTAAGATGGGTCTAGTCGGGAGTACCCGACTAGGAGATACCCTGAACCCAGCGGCGAGCTGTCATTACATGCATTTAATTAAACCCCTCTGCATTCATACTCTCGACACCACAGCCGCACTTAGTAAAATAAAATGGAAAAAATTAAAAATAAAAATTGATTAATAATATTTGCAGGCACATTTTAGTATGCCATAATTGGGAATTTTCTCGCAAAATTTTCACAAAATAGGAAACTACAAGTACATCTTTCAAATGTTGGTTGCAGTTGATCTGCGAAAGCTTTTTGAGAGTGTACATGCCAAATACCAATTTTCCCCCATTTTGTTGCTCCAGAATATATCAAATCGCCAATGTTCCAGCATTAAGTCACACTTGGACCAATAAGTGTGTAAAGTTTAAAAATAAAATAAAATACAAATTGAAATAAACACTAAATAAACTTCGTTGACCCAAGCCAGATTCGAGCCCGCGTCTGATAGCGCGCGCCTGGCAACATCTCTACCACCGAGCCACAGTTGCACTCAGAATTCGAAAAAGAATGTGCATATACATATGTTTGTGTGGAAACGCATGCAGAAAACGGCTGCGTTTGGAGCTTCCCACCACGTGGGTTGCCAATAAACAAATAGATTTTCTTTAATAACTGAGTTTCTTAACTGCTTTGAATTGGATTTGGCGGCTCAGGCTCTTATAGTTTATGAGATAAGCTCAAAAAAGCATGTCAAAAGACCGATAAACACTAATTATAAAAACACGCGGCAAGTTATCGATCATTTGAAATAAACTTGATCTGCGTATGGTATAGACGAATCTAAAAGTCAAAGTTGAGCTCTCTAGCTCTTTTAGTCTCTGAAATCGTTGCGTTCATACAGACGGACGGACAGACGGACGGATGGACGGACAGGGTGACTCGGCTAGTGATGCTGATCAAGAATATATGCACTTTATGGGGTCGGAGATGCCTCCTTCTGCCTGTTACATACATTTGCACAAAACCATTATACCCTTTTACCCATTTTCAATGGGTATAATTAAATAAAATGTTTAAAGTTCGGTTCTAAGCTTGCTTCGATTTGTTTGTTCATAATATATGTTAAATATCTTGTGCACTCACCGATTTGTGGCACATCGTATTGCCGCTGGCCGCGCGCCGTGCGCAGCATCAGCTGGCTGGCGATGCTGTGGGAGACCGGCGGCGACGCGTAGCCGCCGAGTGAGCCGCCGGTAGCGCTGCCCGAGCGTTTGTGGTTGGGCTGCATCAACTGCGGATCAGAAGCCTGTTTGTTCTGCTCCTGCTGCGAGGCGGACGACGACGACGACGACTGCTGCTGCTGCTGTTGCTGTTGTTGATGCTGTTGCTGCTGTGCATCGGCAGCAGTTGCTGCGCCAGCGGCGCCCGCTGCAGCTCCGGCTGCTACTTTGTTCTGCTGTTGACTCGCGGCGTCGCCAGTGGCCAGCTGCGTGGGCTTCTCCTGCTTGCTGCCGGAGCGCGTGGCCGCCTTCAGGTGCTTGCTGGCGGTGGCCTCCGAGTTGGCCAGGGCCAGTTTGCCGCGCTGCTGCTTAAAGTGATGGCCAAAGATGTTGCGCTGCAGCGCCGGCTGCTGCGCCCGCTTCGCGGCCCACTTCTGCTGCACGCGTATGTTGTAGTTCTTGGGATGCGATTTGGGCTCGTGCTCGAAGAGCTGCTGCAGGCTCGACGGCTCCAGTTGCTCCAGCGTGCGATAGGGATTCTCGGGCAGCGGCTCCTCCTCCAGCCCGTGATACTGATAGGCGTCCAGTTCGCGCAACAGCTCATCCTCGCCCACATGCTGCTCCTGCTCCACGTTGGGCTCCAGCTCCGAGAAGTCATCGAAGTCGCCAAAGCCGTGCAGCGGCTCGTACAGCGTCTCGCTCTCCAGTTCGCGCTCCGTCGGCTGCACCTCGCGCCCGTAATCGTACTTGGCCGGACGCCTACCAAACTCGCGCAGCTGCTCGTAATCCTCGTCGGCGGCCAGCGGCTGCGGCGGCTGCTTCTGCACGCTGCCAAACATGAAGCCGCGCGCGGCCTGCTGCAGCAGCGCCGGATAGTCGCCGACGTCCAGGTCCTCGTTGGGCTGCATCTGTATGCGGCCCGCAATTATGGGCCGGCCATGGTGGCCGGCGGGCGCATCGGGACTCTCGGCCGTCTGCTTGGCCAGGCCGAGCAGCATCAAACGCTCGCGCTCCAGCTGCGCCATGTCCGCGATCTCCTTGTTCAGGCGGCCCGTGGTCGCATCAAAGGCGGCCGCCGCCGCCGAACGATGTCCGTCCAAGCGATGGTGGCCGCCGCCCGCATGCTGATGCAGCTGCTGCTGCTGCTGCTGCTGCTGCACCAAGCTGGAGCCGGCGCCCGCCGCCTGCTGCTGCTCGCTGTTGCCGCTCAGATGCAGCGCGTAGAGGCCGCCGTTGATAAGCAGCACGCATAGCAGCGTCTGTGCGAGCGAGAAGAACATTTTCTTTTTGTTGCTCTGACGCACTTTATCAATTAGACGGCTTATGTTGGCGGTTGTGGGTGACACAAAGTGGGTGAGCGGGTAGGGAAATTGAAATAGAGAGCGACAGAGACAGACGCAGAGAAAGTGAGAGATAGATAGAGGAGAGAGAGAGAGTTGTTTTCACTTGCAGTTCTTGCTCTTGTTAGTTGTTAGTTGGTAGTTTGTGCCTTGTGCTTAGCGCTTGTAAGTCTTCATGCTCGCTGCTCAACACTGCGCACTGTAGCGCTTGTCACTGCACAACACTGGCGTGCCGTTCGAAGTTGCCCTTAGACAAAATCAATAATCAATTGTCAAGTGAAGTGTCTGGCCCGTTGTTTGTTGAACCTTGTTGGCCTTTGTCGAGGGAGTTCCAGACAAAGACACGCACATATATAGCACTAGTTGCTGCCTACACACATATATGTATATGCATATGTATGTATGTCGAAATGTCTTTCTCCGCGGAAGTCGCTTGCGGCTGCCTCTAAAAAATCTTGCTTTGACCGCTCGCTGCGTTTATAGCTTCCCGTTTGGTTTGGGCCCTTTTTATCTGTCGGCTGCCAAATACCCTACGGAGATATTGAACGCACGGCACTTGCGTTTCTCGTTTCGTTTCGTTACGTTGCCTTAGACTTTTCTTATTTCTGTTCGCAAAAGAAAATTTGTATTGTGTATAATAATTGTAAATTTCTTTTGTTTTTTAAGTTGTTACAATATTTGTTTTTATTGTTGTATATATATTTGGTTTTATTTGTATTTATTTGTTGTTGTTTTTTTTTTGTTGAAGGAACTTGTTAGCACTCAGCTGCGGCACTTTTGTTTAAGTTTTATATATATATTTAATTTAAAATATTTATATTTGTTGCACAAATTTTACGCGAATTTTTGCTGTAGTTTCTTTGTTTTTGAAAATTTTCGAAAATTTTTAAGAATTATTTTGTTAATATATATTTGTTATTATTTTGTTGTTGTTTAGGGGGAAATAAGTTTGCACTTTAAAAACTTGTATTTTTTCACGAATTTCACTTGATTGCTTGTTGTTGTTTGTTTGTTTGTTTATTAAACTTTATGCTTGGTTTTTTTTTTTGTATTTGTGTGTGGAGTCTTTTATTTGATGTGAAAACTTTTGCTAGTGTGTCTTTTCAGTGTTCCGCACGTATGAACCGACGAGCAAGGACTCGTCGTATCGTCTCAGCAGGTTCTGCCTGTTTGTCTGCCTTTTGCTTGGCCGCCTGACGCGGTCGCTGCCGTCACGGAGTGCGACGTCGACGTCGACGCTCTGCTCTCCCCAAGGCGTTTCGTATTTCAACTTTATAGATGGTTCATACACGCCGCCGCCTGCCTCTATGTGTGCGTGTGTGCGTGCGTGTGTGTGTGTGTGAATCGTTTCTAGTCGTAGTCGTCGTGCGCGGTTCGTTGTGCATTCGTTTCGGGGTAATGCTGCTCGTTGTTGCTGTTGTTGTCGCCCGTGCCTCGAATTTCACTTGTCCTGGCCGCTGGCTGCTGCGTCTGCTACTGCTTCTGGCTGTTGCTGCTGCTGTTGCTGCTGCTGCTGCTGCTTCCTGTGCGTTTACTCAGTCGACGGGCAACGAGCACGAAACGACATTTACGTTTGTTCGCTCAATACTGAGCAGACCGCACGCTCAACCACTTGTTTTCAAGCCAAAGCCCAAGCTGAAGCTGCAGCCGAGTCCGGTGCCGAAAGCACAGCCGAGCCCGATGCCGAGACCCGAAGTCTCAGCCAGCAGCGTCGCTGCGTCATGTGTAGAGTTTGGCCAAACAGAGCGAAACTGCGAGCGAGAGCGACGCGTCAGACAACGAAAGCGAGAGAAAGAGAGAGAGAGAGAGAGAGAGAGAGAGCGAGAGAGAGAGAACTTGTGCCCCAACTGCGCCCATTGTGCCGGCATCTCCCATATGATGTCCTTTTTTGCTCATGTAGGGGCGGCTGCTTGTTCGAATTTTCGCACTTGGCTGGTACGCAACGTTAATAGGATTTTCCTATTAGCAGCAGCGATTTGGCCGCTTCTTCTTCTTCGCCCATTGTCCAACGTCCCTTGACAAGATTACGGATTAGTTTGAGAATTGACTTAATTTGGTTTTATGCACTGGTTAAACCCAAAGTTGGGGTTATTAAAAAGCTGACACATGCCAGTGGAAAGACCAATTAGGTAAAGGTCCCGGTATGCCATTAGAATGTTGCATGACTGTCTAAAGAAATTTCACAACACTGAGTAATTAGAAGTTGGCAACGGGAAGACCCCAAAAGTATTTGGCGTAAATATGAAATGAAAAAGAGACTACAATAATATTACAGTAGCTTAAAGTGCATAATTATTCATAAATTAAGAAAAATACTTCTGACATAGCAAACTTACAAAACAAATAGAGAGTGTAAGCTTTGATTTGTGAAAAAAAGAACAAGAAAACTTTGTTCATTCATGGGTATTTGCATTTTTAGATATGACAATAATAATGTTTTACTTTGTAATATTATATAAATCTTTATTATTTGGTTTAAGTAAAATATTAATAGCTGTGTGCTTATCCGGCTCGAGGTGAAGGGTCCCTAAATAATTAAAAAGCAAATGTTTCAATCACTCCGCCAATCACGACCGCACTCCATCAGTCTATATTAGGGCTCACTATACAAATTTTCAAATTTATATATTTAGCAAACAAAATAAAACATTATTAACTTACAAGACATGTTTCAATTAGTATTTTATTACACGTCTCTGTCCAAGGAGGAGTTCCTAATTTATATAAATTTAATTCAATTATTATAATTTAAATATATATAGTTAGCCCCTTCTCGAACAAGGAATAGTTAAAAATCAACAAAATTTTAAAGATAGCATCTGTCTCCCAAAAACTTAGCCCAATATGTCCAAAGCTACTGCATCTGAAATGCAGCCAGCAAGAAACTACTCTCAGTCGAATTATACAACTCGCATATTTGCCCCATGCTGAGCCCTCTTTCGAACTGACGAGTTCGAAGAACGATGACGCCCACACATTTGCGGCAGTTGTAAAAGCAAAACAACAAAAGTGTATTCCTTGGGCACCGAGAACATGAATTGCAGGCACCTAGATTGAGCACCGAATGGAGCCGAGGCCGAGTGTACGAGACAAGTATGAATGAAGGAGAACTACGGCTAAATACATAGTTATACTCGTACTTATACTATGCAAGGATCGTCGTCATCGACTGCCGCTAGTTCTGTTTTGGACTCTAGTTTTTGCCTGCAACTTGTTTGTGTGTGTGTGTGTGTATGTGTGCCTCATCTGAAATTCATCACTTGGGATGGGCATTGGGCCATTGTGGGGCAGGTGCCTAGCCATGGCTAGTTTCGCTCGGTTCGCTGTTGTCGTCACGATGTCTGTGGCTTTTACGTTTTACGAGCCAGCAGAACAAATTATATTATAGTTTTGATGCGAGATGAAGTTGTGCTAACATCGGACTATGTGAATGGAAATTTGGTTGTCGTTGGTTTAGCTGCGATAATATCTATGGAGAGTTTTTTCATAAGAAATTTAATAATTTCAATTTCAATTTAAAATCATTTCAGTTTAAGAAAAAAATAGCACAGCTTATAATAGAAAAATACGTTTTTATTTCATTTTAAATTGTAAATACAAAAAATTGTTTTAAATAAAATCAAAAAATACTTAAAATTAAATTATTTATAGAGTATTATAGAGTAAACAAAATAAATAATATTGTTAAGGATAAAAACAAACTCACTGAAAAAATTAAAGTGAAAAAAAAAATTTTAAAAAATTGTGTAATTAAAATTGAGTTAAATTTTAAGATATGCCCCACAATAAAATACTTACAGTGATATCCCAAAATCTACTAATTTCTGAAATTCTAGCTCTTTGTTAGCAATCGCATACCATGAGCTATATAGACAACCGAACAAAAAGCCGGCTTCAATACACAATTTGTTGCACAAAACTCTACACTGCGATGGAATTCTACAAGCAAGGCAAACAGCTGAGCGTGCCAGTGCCCAATACCAAGTAGCAAGGGCCCTGTGCCCTGTGTCCTGTACCCTGTGCCCAGTGGCTGCTCATAAACTGTCCTACCACAAGCGAAATGCATTGGCTGGGCCAAGGCAGACGGTCGCAGAGGCAACAGGAAGACAACAACAGATGATTCGGCCTGGCGCCGGCGCACTGAACTGGCGACGACGACGACCACGACAGCGGCGACTACGTCAACAGCAACAAGAAAAAATCGAAGTTACGAGTTTCATTGAGCAAACAGCGCCCCACGGTTGGGGAAAGCGTCAAGTATACGGCATGGAGACATTACCGCCTGACTGGCGACGACGACAACAGCGACGGCGGCGGCTCTTTTGCTCTTTCAATGAGCGACGGCGACGGCGACTCGCGACCGGATTGAACAGGACGAGGCAGTAGGTGCGCCGTAGCCACACGATGATGACACCTACGCATATTTGTGACGTAAGCACGAGCACGATGTGCGGCCACGAAGTGGTGTGTGTGCGTGTTGTGCCCATGTATTGGTATCGCTGCATGTTCCCATTGTCTTTGGCTGTGACAGCTTGGCTGGCCACACATTTGAACTTTTGGGCTCGTCGCATGTACAGCGCACAATTTTCCGAGTTTCTAATGAATTTCGAAGTGCGAACGTTTTTTCGCCTTTTTTTGACAAAAATTATACAATTAATTTATACTACAATATATGTCATTCTCTTTTTACATGGCTTTGAAATTACACGCATTACAAAGTTAAAAGGTTTGTCTTTTAACACGAACTATTTTATTTTAACACGATTTTAAATATTCACTGAGTTGTTAATTCGCGTTTTTCCATTTAACCAACAATTTTTTTTACATGAATTTTATTGAGAATATATATACATATCGAGTAAAAAGAGAATTAGGTGTATATAGATTAAAGAACTTAATGAATTACATTTTAAATGGACTACTTTCCAGTTACCAATTTTAAATTTCTCTATAATTATATTTATTACAGTATTCTGCAGAAAGTATAATACTGGGTATGCCACAAAAATATAAAAGAGTTAAATCATTTTTTTTTTTTGTCAAATTCAATCAAATTTCATACCAAAATAATTTTTACAATTTTTAAGATTATTTTAATTACTTTTATTATTATTATCATTGTCATTATCATTACTTAGTATTAAGATTTAATAAAATTAGGCTAGCTTAAGTATTTATTTTAATTTCAGCTTAGTAGTGTTAATTCCTAATATTTTCCAAGACCTTCTCAATGTGTCCCTAGTTGAATCCTTGATTTTCAATTACCTTAGATTCTGATATTGTTAAAACTAAAAATATTTCAATCTATAGTTGTAGAATGTTTTAAAAATATATGCGTAAATCGTAAACTATTTTTAATATTTCAATCTATGTTTTAAAAATATATGTATAAATCGTAAACTATTTTTAATGTTCATATAAATGATACAGTTTTCTCGTATGCTTTTTGCATTTTTGCACCGGCAAACATCAAGTTGTTTTTTTCCATTATGAGACGCGTCTTAACTATTTATGTTCAAGTTGGCACTTGATGGCTGCTTTACGGACTTCCGCCACGAGCGCCGTTTGCAATTGCCATTCATTCGTCAGCCCTCAGACTCAAGCATTACTCCCCTCACCCTTCACCGCACTCCTCTTCACTGGCCCATTCTGCTGCTGCAGCTGTCGTTGACATTGAATTCTCTAGGATGGCACCCAAAAATAGACAACCAGCCGAGTTAGACTTCTTTCTATTTTTCCTCTTTTTTCCTTTTATGCTCTGTTCACATAGTGAAATAGGGTATATTCATTTTGCGCTGTTCCAGCTAGAGGCTTGAAAACATACTTATAATCATTTATATAATATGCTACTTTTATATTCAATGTATACAAATTTGGCGGGTAGACTACTGGTGGTCTCCTCTGAAGGTCGAACCAACAATTTTGACGCCACAAAAATAACGTTTACAGTTTGAAAGTCGCTCTAAAATACTCTTTTCGACTGTTTTAAGCGGGCCTTGCACTGTGAACAGAGTATAGTGAAGTAGGCTACACCCGACTACCCGCACAAAAAATATGTTTACAGTTTGAAAGTCGCTGTAAGACTCTTTTCAACTTTTCCAAGCTATTATTACACTGTGAACAGAGTATTGCGAAGTCGGTCACACCCAACTGCAACATTCGGTCTTGTTTTTGTATTCTGGCTTGCTTTTTGCCTTTTACTATTCGAGTCCAGCTCCAGC
This sequence comes from Drosophila colorata, assembly GCA_035041545.1. Classification (NCBI taxonomy): domain Eukaryota; kingdom Metazoa; phylum Arthropoda; class Insecta; order Diptera; family Drosophilidae; genus Drosophila; species Drosophila colorata. The sequence continues at coordinate 2,751,173 of JAWNLD010000233.1, forward strand.
CAAACAGGAAATTGCATAAAGTGTACGATGTGCTGCCAAGACGCCAAAGCCGTTGATTAAAAATTGAACAGCTACAAATAAATAAATATGTACGTATCTGAACATGAAGAGGACCAGGCTGGGCGTAGGTCGAGGCGAGGGGCCGTCCACAGTCGAAAGACGCAGCTTAAATCTGTTTGCCAATGGCAACGCCATACAAATAAAATCAAACTTCAAGGGTCACTTCCGCTTCAAATAGCAAATCGGGTTTCTATCTGTGCCTCAGTTTGTGCCGCATTCGGTTTGGTGTGCTGTCCACAAGGTCCAGAAATGAAACAGTTGCCTCTCAGGCCTGGCGCACGCATTCGTATAATTTTCTTAAATTAGTTTCCGGCAGAAATGTCGTCGCTTGGCGCTTTTTCAAGCCGCTTGTTTTACCGCGCTCAACTGGAAATATTGACATTTCTGATTTTGCCCAGAGTCCTCCAGGCAATCCACCCACCACGCCCTGTTTCCCACTGAAGTGTGCTCGTTTTTCCCGAAAAATATTTGCGATGCTGGCAACGGTGCTTAGCGTCAAAACGGGGCCCTGCCTGAGTGGCCATTGAAGGCGGCTCAGAGTCCTCGACAAGGCGGCGAAGGATGAATGGCAAATGCGATGCGCTAGTGCGGCAATAATCGGGCTGATCAAGCAAACTCTAGAAGGCGTTGCCTATGCCTAACGTGTTTTTCTTATTCTTTTCTTTTTTTATGTATTGCCATTTACGTTTCTACCCTAGCCTAGAAAGTGTGTATATATATTCTAGCAATATTTTCATTCCTTTATTTTGACACTTATATGAACTTAATAAGGATCAAAAGTATTAAACTCATATTTAAAGCTAACCTAATTCAATTAAAGTATGTTTGTTTACGAGGCATCAAAAATAAATATGGAACAAAATTAAGCTTAGTATTTTTAATTAGAATTTATTGTTTCTATTTTTAATTTTCATTAGCTAATAGAAAAAACTGTGCGTTGGTTAGAAACATCGATCAATCGGCTTCACGTCCGAAATTTTTTCGTGTAAAAAATTATATTGCCTACATGAAAAAATAGCATACTGTTTCCAGACCTAAAAAAGCAACTTACAAGGACAATAATAAATATTAAAAAGCCATTGTTAGAGTTCACATGAGAATGTTTTCCGTGCTTACACATTCATCCAAATTTGTTATAAAATAAAATCAGAACTTCATTAAATTCATTAAACTTCATAAGACTACTGTCACAATCAATTTTTGTTCACCATTTTTGGAAATTATTTCTCAACTATTACCTATATATATGTATATATGTTCATATTTCAGTATAATATACGAAATTCCTAAAAATTGGGTGTAAGCATTTTTAAAATAAGAGAACAAATTTTAACATTTTAAGGCGTATTATTTCAAAATCGTTTACAAAAATGTGTGCAAAAAGAGAGTTATATGTAATTACAAAAATCAACAATAGTTAATATTATGTGCTCTATAAAATCAGTTAAAAATACTATTAACTTTGATCTTCTTGCCTAACAACTTTGTTACATAGATATATTTATGCAAGGTATATTATACACATGCCATCTCTCGCAAGCTGAAGCCAGTTTGTAGTTATTGCTTAATATACAGATTTTGAATTAAGCTTTGGCAAACAGTTTGCCTTGTTAACCGCAAAATGTTTACCACATATCAAGTGCTTGGAACATGAAATAAATCTGTTAATTTGCCATTTGTTAGCAGTCCAGTGTTCAGTTCATGCATAAGGCTCCGTTCTTAGTCCGACCACTTGTTCAAAATGTGTACCATAACGAACACCACAATGGGCAAACGTAAATCAACATAATTGCAAATAAGTGAATTAGTCCGGCTACAAAGCCCACATACCAATGGCGGGCAGGCGTATGTTCGTCGGGTTGGCTTTCGGGTTGTGTTTGGGGGCACCTCGTTTTGTGGCAGCTTCGACTTGTCGCTCACTAGACTTAATTGGAAATTATTATGCCGCTGCCGTATGTGAGGTGTGCTATGATTGTAACCACAACTGCCCACAACTGCTGCCTTAAAATTAATTAAAGTTTATTAAGATGCGCGACGTCATTTGAATTTCTATCGACTGTTGGTTTTTTGATTAATTGCAGCGTCGGCTTGGCATATCCATTTGCAGGCGGCTTAAACATGTTGATCCAATTAACGTTTCATTGGTGATTAGGTCGCTGATATGCGCAAATCAATGCGGCGACACGCCCCAATGGTCGCCCATCGATAAGCATCAAACAAAACTCATAGCATACTTTACTGCGCCGTCGTTGCGGTCGCAACAAATGTCATTTTGATTACTCACACGCGCCGTGAGCTCAGTACATTTATTGATTTCTCCCAGCGGCGCCGATTGTTTGTCTTTCTCTAATATGCCTATTTATTGATACGTATAATGGTGGCATACTCGTAATACGGCGACGTACCTACATTATCCTGTCGGGGGGAAACAGCAGACAACATTCGCATGCCAGTCTGCCCGCAGGACGCCAGGCTAATTTCGTTTGCTGGTGTAAATGCAATTGAACGTGGCACAGTGAACAGTGGCACCAAATAGGTCCCATGATGTGCGGCAAATATATTTATCAACTTTTACCCGTTAAAAAAAATATACATGAACATAACAAAAATGTTCAAACGTGGACTATTAATAATTTCAAAATAATAAGAACCCACAAAAAATAAGTTAAATCTTTTTTACCTTAAAATTGGGTTGATTTATTCTCAGTACTACTTCAAATTTTGAGGCCAAAAATGTATTTTTAAATTTATATACGGCATATGATATGGAAAACTGTGTTCACAAAACGTACCTAAAAACATTGGGCATTGGTTCGAACCGTGAACCGAACCATTTAAAATTTTTCTGGGTTTGCCATAAATAATAAATTCATACGTGTAATTTAATAATCATGCAATATTCGCTAATATTCACATTTGTCAGAGTACCACAGTGAGCTAAAATTCATGCTACGTTGGCAGCTAAATTAATAATTCTCCGTTTAAAATAAATGCACACTTAAAAAATTATATAAGTAAAAGAGAAAAGAGAGATATAATACAAATCAGTTATCTTTGCACTGCTATTGATTATTGGTTGCTTTGGCCTCTTTGCATTAAACATGAGTAAATGTAATTTTTGTGCCACCAACATCGTCATTAGCCTTTGTGTACCTGCATATCTTATAAAATTTGACAATGTCTGCGTCAGAATGTGTCGTCATTGTTGTTGAGCCCCCTTCGAGTCGAAGAGAATGGAAAACAGTAATTACTGACAAGTTCAAAGCGCCGAGCCGTGCCCCGGAAAACGAAGGGAATGCCGCTGCTAACTAGACCGGCAGTTCATGGTCATGTGACATATGCCACATAAGCATTTCTGCCCCAAACTGCACTCAGCAGCAGATTTATAGCCAGACCCTCCCAGCCTGAAGCAGCACTTGGCACTCGAAAACTTTGCCTGCCAGTTAAATTGGGGACAGGACGAGTGCTCGCATTAAACGCGTACCAGTTGACATTGAAAGTAGTATTTAAATATGGTAAACTGTTATTTTTAGACAGTCGTTGGTTTGAGCTCAGTAGTGCTCCTCGCCACCAAGAATATCGCGTACCATCCTGCAAATACGTAATGTTGACCAAAATAGAAGTTAACTGAGATCGTAAAGTAAGAAACGCTGGCAACAAAATGTTTTCTTGGGTCCCTAGCGAGTTGAAAATAAATATGTACACCTATATTTAACATATATTTAAAGACACTAAACTTGATGGAATATGGAATAAAAATAAAGAAATGCTGATGCGAGACACCCCAGTTGAAAATAAATATGTATACCTATATTTAAAGACACAAAACTTGTTGGAATATGGAATAAAAATAAAGAAATGCTGATGCGAGACACCCCATAACCAATTACAGCTATTGCACCTTCAACGGCAAAAGGATTCTACCCATTACTGAATAACTTTTGTATTTATTTAAGTTTTTGGCAGCTGAACTTAAATTTAGATAACATTTTAAAGGCTTTAACGGTCCCGGTACCTAAGTAAATACAAGTAAGAGAGCTCCAGTTGGATGTGCCCGACTAGATATATATCGTCTACTCGGCTTCGAGTTGCCATTGCATATATTCCAAGACTCCTTTTTCCCTTTTAGATGCTTCAATCAGACAGTTTTTTCCAAAAAAAAAAAAAAATCCTATCCCTGTTTACCCATTTCAATGGGTAAAAATTCACAAAATTCAGACCTTGTTTATCTTGTCATATATTACAAAACAAAACAAAAACATTATGCATTTACTCCAAGAAAACCGTCTTCCTAAATCCAAATACGATTTAAATTTCTAAATCATTTCGATCTTTAATCAACTTAAATTAAATTCGATCTTGATGTTATACTCAACCGTTTAAAAAATGCGTGTAAATAATTCTATTTCTTTTTTGATATATTCCTATTTCATATTGATATAATTTTTATGATATCGAATTTAATCAACTTGTCAATATTTTAAAACTTTAAAATTTGATTTCGAATTACTTCCATTTAGAGCTTTTAACTCCCATTTTAAAGTACTTCTTAAGCTAGTTTTTATCGATTAAAATATGTGCGCTCGCACAGCATTCAAACTTTTGGCAAATTAACTTGGCTATTGTTAAAGTAAATAACTGCTGGGTAAATAAAAGGGGAATGGCAAAAATTATTCCAACAGTGGCAACCGCAAAAAGAACCGCACCGAGTGCAGCTGCTGCTTTTTTTTTGGAGCAGCTGCAGAGGGGGCTAAGTGAATGCCTGACAAAATGTTCAAGTTCAAGGCATGCGGCAGCAGGCTGTACTTTATCCTTGTTGTGGTGCTACTCCTCGGGCAGTCGCTTAATCGAATCACAGCTGCTGCAAGGACAATGCTCAGTCCGAGGCTGAGGCTAAGGCTGAGGCTGAGGATGAGGCTGTTATGCGCTTTATGCAAATCCTGTGGTCATTGTGGCGCAGTATTTGTTTTAAGTAATGCTAAGTGGGGCTGGCACAAATGAGAGAAGTAGAAAAAGAAGAAGAAGTAGTAGTTGTTCCCAAGGCGTGCCCCCCGCCCCGCCAGTCTGCAGTTGTTTGCGTTCGCATTCGCTGGCAACTTAGCATCGGCTTCTCTCTTCTGGCACTTAACGATACGATGAGCAATGGAGAATGTAACTGTAACGTTTCATTACTGTCATTATTATTGTTGCTGCTGCTATTGTCTTTTGTCTGTTTGCTTTTTTGGTAGCGGCAGCCATTTTGATGACGTTGATGAGTTTTATATGCGTATTCATTTCTAGCTGGCAGTTTTGTTTATTTGTTTGCTCGCTTGATTTGCCGTTGATGACGTTCATCATCTACGGCCAAACTTCACGGAGGATGGCTATGAAAAAACTTTTTTATTTGGTTGTCATGCCGTTGTTGTTTTTGTTGTTTGAAAACTTTACTTTTGTTGTGCCATAATTTTTTGTCAAGTACCAAACCCACACCTCACTTCTAACACCCGGCCAGCCTCCCGCCGGTCAAGGACATTTCACTGGGCCTAGAACTGGCCACCAAAAATCCGTGGGCGCTGCAAAATTTTTCTCTGTTCGCCTTTTTATTTGCGCGTTTAACAACTTTCATAATATACTTGTCATTCACTCATCAGGCGTGTGACGTCACGCCCGTTTGCATCAACTATGAGCGAAGGGCCAACAAATTAGCATAATACACAGCATTTGCCCTTAAGCAGGCAAGCAGGCACACGCCCACAGTGACAGCTTCATAAATTACTCGCACCGAGGGCTGAGTTCCTTTTGCCGTTCAAATCAATGGCCAAAAACTAAAGCAATTACAGCAACAACAACATATTCGCAGATGATAAACAACAACCAGGCAAACAACTAACAACATAATTCACTTTGAGCAAACGGGCGCCGCCCACCTACACAGACATAGCCAACAACGCACAGTGGCTGCAAAATAAAAGGTGTCTGAAAATGTAGTAATTGATGAATATTTTATCATTTCAACCTAAACCTAAATATTTTACTTAAATATAATACAAACGGCCCGGAATTATAAAATTAAAAATATACATATTAAAACTAAAATTTATATAATTGTTTAATTTGTATACAAATACTTAAATATACCCTTCTTCGAAAAAAGCAGTAAATATATTTATCTTTTAGCTCATTTCAGATCTTTAGCGACAAAGAGAATTTTAAAAATGACTACAAAAAGACTCAAGCAAAAATTATAATAATATTAGATAGTTCATTTAAGAATATCAGAAACTCTTAATTATTAATTGTAAATTTCCCACCTTCCTTTAATCAATACAAATTTCAAGATATAATATTTAAATTTCTTTTTTAAATGTAATATTGTTATTATTTTACACAATAGCCTAATGCTACAGCAACCATACAGTGCTCTGGAATATATATTTTTTGTATTTATCAGAAAAAAATAATTAAAAATTTTATAATATTAAATGAAGCATTTATAATTAAAAACTTCTAAGCAGTTACTTAACATATATCTCAACAGTGTTTACCTTCGATCTCTAAGTTTTGCCAAGCACTTTTACACTGTTGCCCCACAGTGCGATGCGATGCGACGCGCCTGAAAAGTAGGCAATGCTTTTTGCAACTAATCACATAGATCATTATAAGTAAATGTTTATGTACGTTGTGGGCGTTTGAGTTGTTTGAGTTGGCAAAGAGCATCGGACGAGACAAGTAATAAGAGCTAACAGAAATTGCTAGGTAAATGTATTTCAGACCCCAAGGTCTGCATCTACCTTAAAGTAATTCAATTTTCCATTCATTCTTTTGTTTACATTAGACAAATGTTAAGTTATTAAGCTAGTTGAGACCCTGAGCAAGTGAATATGGGAATGCCTGTTGGCAAGTCCCAGACTCCTGCGTAGCATGAGTTTCCGGTTTCAAATCGCTTGGGCTTTTGTTTTACCAACCAATGAACATTTTCGGTTACACACACACTTATTAAATGTGTGAGCGTGTGTGTGTGTGTGAAGCCCGACGCCTGAGTTGCCAAGCTGTTGACTTTGTCCTGGTGGTATATTTATCGCATTTATTTAGTCGTCTCCTTCGGCGCCTCACGTCCTGACGCAAATGCTATCACATCAACTCCACATTCGGCACCCCGTCCGGCTTCCACCCGGCGTTGGCCTTTTGCAATCCAATCCGTTGCTCAATTACGTAGGCCAATATTTGCACTTGCTCAAAACGCAACATGTGCAATAATAATGGCCTATGCCGTCTAATAATAGACGACCGATAACTTATTTATAGGCATTTTACATTTATCGACTTGTTTGTTTTCCATTTGTTTTTCGCTATCCGCAGGCACACGGCACCCTCCCCGCTGTCGTGGGGCTAATTGACAACTTGAGTCTTTTGTGACAAGCGATTTAATTAAACCAAACTGCGCTCGAGTGCGTTCAACATTAGACTAATCCCGTTAGTTTTAATTGGGCATGTTTATCGCACACACACACACACACACACACATGTACTACCAAATTGCAACAGCCCACTATGGGGAATTTGCCCTGTTTTTGCCCTCAAACTCATTTTTTACAGCTGCATAAACCAAAAAACCTTTTGATTTAATTACTTAAGAAATACATCAAACTTTTATGTTACTTACACTAAATCTTAACTAGCCATCTAATGTTAAGTTTACAGCTGTTAAACACAGCTGATCTGCAGATACGCATTTAATTGAAATTCAAATGATTCAAATTTGTTAAATAAAAAGATTTTAGGAAAAACCTAATCTCTGTGGCTTGTACTTTGTGTATATATAGCGGTTTGGTAGAAATTATACGTTTTCACTCAATAACTCAATAGTTTAAACTGGGCCCTCGTAAGAAAAAGTTTAGCTTCATACTACTGAAAACTGTCTCTTGAATAACTTCTGCATTTTTCATTCGATCTTTATGAAATTTGAAACATAGTTTACGTTTGTCTCTACTAGATACCTGCCAAATATCTAGAATGAATCTTTTGAATTGTGGTTGTAGTCGTTGCGTTTATATTAAAAAAGGACTGAATTGGGCGGTGACACGCCCATTTTTCCAGAAACGTTCTTAAACAATCTCAGGAACATAAACAAATCGACTAGACCCAAAAACTTCACTAAATCGTACAGCTATTAATAAAAGTCCGAAAAACAGCTCATATTCCCCATAGTGCAGCCCAAGCTTGGCCAAAATTCGACTAGTCCTGCACAGCAGGACACTGGATACGAAAGCTGTTAAATGCGAGTCGCTTAATGACAACTAATTGAGAATGGTTGTGTATCTTGGTCACTGTGTGTTTGTGTGTGTGTGGGTACATTTCTGACACAACTAACGAAGAGCTTGCTTAACGCTGAAATTATCTGAAAATTAACTAATACAGCTCAAAAGCCACATAGGCAAATGCGCTCGAGTGATTTCACTCTGGCCTTCTCTTTTACTCTCTGTCTGTCTCGCTTTATCTATTTTCGGCTTGTTTACGTCTGTGTGAGTCGCTTACAGCCTTTAGCATAATTATTAATTACGAGCCTGATTCCGAGTAAACAACATTCAGAGACACACACATACGCACCGGGTCCAAGGTGGCCCACAAAGCTCTAAATAACATTTCGTCGGTCAACTTTAACGCTGTGATGCCAATTCCTCATCGGTTCTGTTTCAAATGTTATCTATAATTGCTGTTACTCCGATCAATTTTTGCGGTAATTGCAATAGACTGGTAAATTGAGCGATTAATTTAAAAAAATAATAAACAATTTTTTAATAAAGCCAACAAAAATGCATAAACACATATTACATTTACAATGAAAGTATGAGAAATTCAACAGACCACAATATGTATACCCTATACTAAAGGATAAGCTTATGTTGTAAAAAGTCAAAAAAGGACACAGTTCAAAAACAATTTTGATCAAAAATTGTAAAATTCAATAAAATAATTGTCTTTTTACAAGATGGATGTGTTACAGACCTTAAAAAGCTACTTAAAAGTACAATACAAAATATTACAAATTTTTCAATTTTCAAATATTTCAATAAATAAATCCAGACTTTGAAAAAATAAAAAATATTATAAATTCATTTTTGTTATTAAAAGTAAAACTAATATAAACATAACAAAATTTTATTCATTGATAATATGCATTCGTTTGCGTAGGATTGCAATATCAGTGGTATCTCTTAATTTATTTTGTTTATATTATTGGGAAATTAGTTTTCTAATATTATCTCTATTTTTTATTGTTGATAATTCAGTATAATGTGTAGTGCGAAAATAAAATGTATAGTTTGTCAGGGGTAAAAGTAAAAGAAAATTTCAGTTCAAAGAATGTTTAAAATCGTGTTAAAACAAAACAATTCTTGTAAAAAGAAAACACATTTTAATTTTTCGCATTGTTTCAAACCCGTGTAAAAAATTCCTGAAAAAAAGGATTAGGTGTATATACAAATTTCTAGGGAATAATAAAAGCATGAGATTCAATTATGCCAGATACCTTCCGGTATTGTTGAATTTTAAAATCATTACCTGGAATTTTGATGCCATTATTGCTGCAATGCATGGTGGGGCTAAGGAAAGAATGTGCGGGTGTGTTTATGTATGCTGTGCAAATGCAGTTAGTTGTAACAATTCTAAATTGGGCTCAGGGTATCTCTTAGTCAACACAAGCACTTTAACTTGTTTAACATTGACAACCATGCTGATTTGTAATCATGATTGGTTAAGTTACCAATAAATGTTGCGATGACATAATTAATATCATGCGTTTACTCTTTTAATTGGTTTAGAAAACTGTTCCGGAAAAGATAGATGAAGCAGGTTATTAACCGCAAGATGATCGACAGTCCATTTTTTGATGGGGCTCGCAAAATTAGTCATCATATAGGGCCAATCCACATTCACATCACATTCAAAGAGTGTCGGGTGAGGCGAATCTCCGAAAATTAAAAGCCAGCCTTCAACGTAAGAACCTATTTTGTACACATAACCCAATTTACTCGTGCTATATATTAGGCATAACGAAGTAAATGCATTAAAAATTGGCCACATGTAATCAGCTAACATTAATTTTGATATTGCCTTATTCTTATCTCCCTTAAACGTTAAAAAAACACACACACACATACAAAACAAAAACAGAATCATTTTAAAAGCAGCAGGAGAGAGTTAAAAGGTTTGAGTTCTGTTGGGTTTTTAGCTTGGGTGGCTTTTTGGTGGCTTTTGGTGCTTTTCAGGTGGTGGGGCGTGTTGGTCGACCGCTAAGTGTGTGCTGAAATGCCTTGGAACTTTTATTGCGGTTTGTCATAATTTTACGAACACGTTTAGGCCATAAAATTTGCGACTGGTCATAAGCATAGACCAGACACAATGGGACCCCAATGGGTTTTGTGTGTATGCGGCTTGTGGATGATATTATCGTGCTAAAGTGTAAATTATATTATTAATATGTACTAATATTTTTGAAAGGCACATAATAATGACACCTAAATTTTATGTATTCTTTTTTTTACTAGAATCCGTAGTTTAAACTTATAACTAACGACATTTTATCAACGACAACTTCTTTAGCCAATGTTTGGTTTTTTATATTTTCTGTACTTGACCATTTTGATACTCGACAATACATTTGTAAATTTGTATTATAAATGTTTTAGTTAGCCATGATGCAACTAATCATTGATGCCAAATGTAAAATTGATGCCCCCAGCGCCCCGTTAAAAAAATCGCAAATGTCTACAATTCTCACAGTTTTTGGGCTTTCGAACATAGAGACATATTCTTTTATTTTACTAAATTACTAATGACCTCCTATAAAGATTGCACAAAACATGTTTTGAATTTTCTTACTGGGACCGTGGCAAATCAATAAAATCTTTATATCTTGGGATGGGTAAGCCACGAAAATCCACATCTCTCACAAATTAAGAGCCAGAGTCACCAAATTTGGTAAAATAGTTTTCTCCTACCCTTCTCTAAATATCGAGCCGAATAATTTAGGCTACGCACACTTTCGCCCCCACAAATTTCAAAATATTTTTCCAAAATAACAATAATAACTAAAACCGTTTTCGTCTTTTTTAAGCTGTTATGATACTGTTGTTTTACTCTTAAGTTGTGTTGGGCGACTCTTATTGCATACCCTCGTACAGTCAAAACGCTGTGTGATTGTCGTGTGCGGCATAATCGCAGATGTAGCTATTCGGTTATGTTGCAAGTTCCATAAGAGCGAGGCATAACGTCGAGCACCACCTGCGGCCTCTGCAACATTGCCTGCTGACTACCGTTCTAAGAATTGAGTTCTGGGAATTGAGGCCTCCAGTATTTGCAACACGCAACCGCCCGACCAACTCAGATTATCGCGACTGCTGTCAGCTGCAGATTGCAATTTTAAGGTATGAAACTCGCACTGCCATAACGCCGTATGCTTATCTTGTACGGCATAATCGCAGATGTTCCATAAGACTGCAACGTAACATCAAGCACGCACTGCGGCCTCTGCAACATTTACTGTCAACCCAAACATCTGTGGATTGACCGGCCTACTCATCTAATCGCATCTTACGCAGCCTGTTCCATGTGGGCTGGCCGGGTGGGTGTAGCAGTGGGCTCGGCAATTTGTATATTATTTATAGCCAACAATTGTGGACACAAATATCGCGCATAAATATAATAAGTGGAGATGTGACTTAAATTAAATTTATTTTATTTATCAACTACATCATAAATAAGCCAACACCCGCGCCATGTGGCGTCAGCGGCGTCTGACTTTTCACACAAATACAAATAAGTCGGGTGTAACCGAATGCACCATACTCGTTGTTATTTTGAAAAAAAGAAAAATTGATTTTGATATGCTTTTATCAGCAGAAAACTTTCTGCCAAATTCGGTGATTTTAGCTCTAAAATTGTGAAAGATGTAGATTTTTGAGGTAACCCGACCCTAGATATATAGATTTTAAATTTTCTGTGCGATCTTTAGAGGAGGTCATCAGTAATCTGTCTGAAAACTGACGCAGACATATATAAAATCGCTTTGACACGCCCTAGTGGGCGTAAACAAAAAAACTTGCATTCATACGGACAGACCGAAAGACGGAAGGACGGACAGAAAGACGGCTATTGTACAAACCAAATGTACTGTTTTCACTTCGCGAACAAGTATAAAAAATAGCCAAAAAAGAATTATAAATATTATATAATGTTTTTGGCAAACTCGACCAATTTCCATTTGTAATACAAAACGTTTCGGGGGCGTTTGCAGCCATTTGCCAGTCAATGGTAGAAGCCCAAAAGTCGATACCAGCTATGAATGAAAAGTCATTCTCAAAGCACACATTTCGCTGTGTCTTCCACACACGCACACACACCGACTGTGGGCGATGTGGCGTATGTGTAATATTTCTTTAGGCCACCAGGCACGACCTTTTGTGGGTCGACTTTTGAGTGCAATAACTGCAAATTCAATTGATTGAAAAGCAATTTGTACGCTCGCTCGCTACCCACAGCGGCCCACAAGACATATGTGGCCATGTGGGCGGTGGTGGCAGCCACGCCCACGCCACAATGCGCCGGGCGCACTAAACCATAAATTATGATGACAATAAAAGCGCATATCTAACTATTGTGAATTGCCCTGCACACACACACACACACACACACAAAAACACACACACTCGCACACAATTGCAATTGCAAAATGGGCTTTTGTAATGGCTTGCAACCCCGCTGCGGCCACGCCCACCTCGTTACTGCGACTGCACCGCCCGCTGTCATGCTCACATTTTATGCAACATTTTGTGGCAAAGGGTCGCAAATTTTATGGCTTTTATTGACAGGCTCATGTGGCTTTAGATGTCTCTAGAAGCCTCCACACTTATAGACCCCCGTTACGCTGCATTCCAGCACTTTAAAAACTCTTCGCGTGGCATTTTACTAACACCTGCCACTGTGCGAGCGCCCAATAGGCCTATTACCAAGTTAGTTACACTCCGTTGTCGACATTGGGGCAGGTAGCAAGTAACGCGTGCAACAAAAGCATACTGGAGGCGATACAAAAAATAAACACTGAATAGCATAATTGAATACTTAGATCATAAATATAAGGCATCGATTATGTTCAACTCTAAAGAAGAATTTGAATAAATTCCTTTAACTTAAGCATCAGAATTCAAATTTTTATTATGTCATAAAAAACATTAAAATAAAAACTTATCACATAAATACTTAAACAAAAAGTGTTCAAAAAAACATTAATTATAGCCAAACATAAAATATATAACGCATTTTTTTTACCTAGTCTGGTTTTTTATACGAAATTAAAATATCCGGGCAATTGTTTCTATTGCATAACGAATTTGGAGAAATGCTAAAAGCTTGGTACATATTTTTATATTTTGAATAACATAAAACTTTTTCGGTTAATATAACTAATTTTTCGATTAATATAACTTTATATAAAATTATTTTTATTCAATTCCAGCTCGGACAGGATAGCAGCTACATTGGGAGATATAAAAAAGTGAGCACGTATAATATTTGCCAATTTTTTTATGTTCATGTTATTTGAATACTTAAGTGCAAATAAATTAACTATGGGACTATTCATAAAAAAAGCACATGACGCAAATGCCAATCACGTGAATAAAAATAAATTTAATGCGTATTTATCCATCCACGTATTTATTTATCTCCGCATAGGAACATGACGTATGAAACGCAATCGATGACGAAATTTCTGGCCTCCGACAGATCGGGTAAACAACAATTCCGTCTTGAAAAAAACAATAAGTAAGAATGTTGCAGTCGGGTGTAACCGCAGTCGAAAGCCTTATTGTTATTTTTCAATTTTATTTTATTCAAAAAATATTAATTTCTTTTTTTGTTGGTGCATAGGAGAAGCGGTCATCAGTAATCTATCCGATAAAATGTTAGTTATCTAGTTTTGAAACTGAGGGAGATATATGGATTAAATAAGTTTTCCACGTCCGTAGTGTGCGAAGCCAAAAAAAACTTGAACACTATCTAACGCGAGTATACATGAGAATATAATCCAAGTTTCAAGTCATTAACTTCAACAGCAGCGTAAAAAATTTCGTTCATGGGGACAGACTAACATTGCGCAAACCCAATATACTCTATTCACTTTGTATTAAACTATTAAAAGAAAACCAAGAAAAATATGGCAATACAAATTATGGCTTCTTGGTGAATCAAATGATGCGGCATCTGCCTAAACGACTTTCCCACGCACCGCAATAATTGCCGGCCAATCTGAGCAATAGTCGAACTCGGGCTTATAGTGTTCGACAAGGCGAAGCACGTGCGCGTAAAAGCAGGCAACGCCTTTTAATAACTTTTTTTTGTTTGCTATTTTCTTGATTTTTTCTAAAAATAGTTTTGCCAGTTCAGTTATACTTTTACCAACATAAATTTCACACTCGCATAAATTCCATTTAGGAAAATCAGCGACGTGAGACGGGCAGAACAGCAATGTTAGGAAGTGGTGGTGGGAAAGAGGGTGGGGGCGGGGGTGCCTAGAGAGTTGCCTTAACAGGACGCCCACGCGCTCGTGGAATTTTCAGATTTGAAAGTGGAGACGCTGCGTCAACTGTTTCTGCTGCTGTTACCCGCCGCGCTGTCATAAAATGAAACTGAATGGCACACAGACACACGCACGCACCACACACACACACACACACACTTATATATAGCATGTAAGAGCGTAGAGTCGTAGTAGTTTACTGGATAGTACAAATATGTATTTGGGATATGAAAACAACACACAGACAAAGCGCAAAACGCAAAACGCCCACGCGTGCAATCAGCTATGGCTGCCAACTAGAAAACTAACAAACAGCAATATATACTGTATTCAATGCACATAGACATACACATATATGCGAAGACAAACACACATAGTTATAGTAGATAGAAAGCCATTTGTCTGCCAGAGTGTGCGTGGCGTTCTCAATGAATGATTTTTGAAGCAGCCACAAGGCAAAAATGAGTGCCATGACCAACACTCAGACATTTGTCTGCCACAGTCACACACTCTGTGTATGTGCGTGTGTGTGTGTTGCCATTGTCGCGTAGGCGTTTGCCGCCAAAAATGCTGGCGGCAATGCTCAGTTGCCATTCTGAACATTGGCTCATTGTTCCATTGAGAGGCGATTGCGGCAAGTTTGCAATTTTATTGCTGTCGCACATTTGCATCGAGCCAAGGGGTAGCGGGAAAAGGGGGGTGGGTGAAAGGGGGGGGATGGCCCGCCATGACCGAAGCTCTTCGGCACGTCATCTTCAGCGCATGATGTCAGCTTATTAGTGCTGCCCATTCGATCCGACAGCGTCATTTAGTGGCCACTGACAACAGGTCAACTTTAGCCCAGGTCTTGTATTATCCAAATGGCAAATTAATTGCTCGGATGTAAAGTGACTTCCCGGAAGCGTTTTACGGCTTCCACTCATGCCCTCAACATCTGGGGGTCTATTACGTTGAACTGATGTCATTTGCAATAGTTTATTGAGATTATTGCTTATTTAGTTATGGCCACTTACATAGTCTTATCTCTTGACTAGGGCCTCTAAGTAATAATTACAGTGAAGTCAAATGCTGATGACGGGTACATAAAATGGCTTATAAAAGCAGCTTAAGTTTTACTCATATTTACATCAATTTACTATATGGATGCCTGCTACTGCGAAAATTATAGAAATTTTATTGAAGCGGAGCGCATACGATTATATTTATGGAAAAGAAAATTAAACTCAAAAAAATTATATTATTCATGTTTCTTAATTTTAAGTGTATTGTTTCTATTTTCTTTTTTTCTCCAGGCCCAAAAAATAAATTAATTCTGTTGGCAACATGAATTCTTATTTATTATTTTACCCATTTTCGGTAGGTTCAGGTTATATTTATAACATTTTAAGCAAGTAAAATAACACAGAATATAATGTGAAATGAAAATAAATTATGTATATACTTATGTATATATACTGCGGATTTTGCAATATACTTCATCAATGCGCTAAGAAACCTGAAAGAAGGCATAAGATTCTTACGACTCTTATTCGTTGGCGTTCTACTACTTCTACTTTAATAAACAAATAAATATTTTAAAGAATTATAGCGAACTTTTATAAAAGATGTATTACTACTTAATAAATACATTTATTCATTGTTATATACAAATTTGTTCCCTGTGAAGCAAACTGCTGTTTCAGTCTTAATTTAAAAATTTACTCACTGTCCCTTAGGGTAAAGCAAGAAAACAACAAAAAAATATGTATAAATCGACTATAAAATTTATTGCAATTTGTCATTTCTTTTGTGAGCTCTCATATAATAGTACCGCAAAGTTTTAAGAAGTCAAACAGCCATAGATTTATTTTGATAAAATTTTTAACTTGAAATAGGAATATTTAAAAAAAAAATAAAGTACTTAACAGGTTTAATCAAACCCAAATTTAAATCATTTAATCTTTTTTAAGCCGGGATTAAGTAAGCTGGGTCAACCCCTGCTGCAAAATCTGCTGCTTAATCTAACTTGTTTAACAGCGCTAACGAAGTTATTTTTGTTCGCGGCCAGCTCGAAATTAGTTTTCAAGACTGAACATTAGTTAGTTTCTCAACTCGTTGCATTTGTACATTTTGCAGGATTTTTTCACAGTTTCACTGACATTTGACTAGTGATAGAAGAAGGGGAGGGGGCAGGGAGGACGAAGAGAAAATGATGAGGATAAAGTTTTGGTCCAGTTGGCCGTTGGCTGCGCCAGTAACGTGGACTGAAATAGAGTTGGCTGACAGACGCTAATTGCTGTCACCTACAGCCAAACGCCGCAAGGTATGCAACACATTTTTACAGTTCGTGTCGTGAGCGACGCAAAGCTTTTTTGCTGACTGTACTCAAAAATGTTGTGCGCTTGTTGGACGCCAGCCAAATGCCAGCGTGGCAAGAGCGTGTATGTGTGTGTGTGTGTGTGTGTGTGAGTGTGTGGGCCAAATGGCAAAGACGAACGTTGACAATGGCGACACATACACACAGCCAGCGACGTAGCTGGCTTCCGTTTGTGCGCGCGGAAGTCGTCGCCATCTTGCATTGGTCATCCTGCGCCCACTCGCCGCAGCATCCAGGCAGAAATTATGGCAGCATTTGCCACAAATCGTGCGTGTAAAGTGATGTCATAGCTGCCGACCGCATGCGTCAGCGTTTTCCGTGTGTGTGCGTGTGGATATGTGTGTGATGCAATAGTTGTGCATCTCACCAAAACTGCAACTGCAATTGCAATAGCAATTGCAACGGCAACTTTTCCATCTAGAAATGTATCTGAATATGTGAGTGTATTTGCATCTGTATCAACATACAGCCGGCATCTCAATACTGATGTCATCTCTGGCTGCCACGTTAATATTTGACAATTTAGCGGCAGCTTAGGAAATCATTTTGCCAAACGTTCACCTTTGCATATTTCATGTAAGGCCATAAAAAAAAACTAAGCAGCAGCGTTGTGCTGGCGGTTCGCTGCTGTGTTAGGTAGACAGACAGGGGATGGGGAGCGGCATCAGGCGAGGCCAACAACCGCCACTTGCTGTTTTCATTTCATAAAATTGAGCACTTTGTGCGTCTTGTCATGAATTTTTGAACGCACGCAAAACGGCGACATCTTATTTCATTCGTTTTCTTGTTTTCTTTTTTATTTTTCTTAGGCTGTTTTCATACTCTATTCCTAGGAGGTAAAAGAGTATACCACGTTTTTTATAATTAAGAAAAATTAACACTTATTCTTTTAAAGCCGTTTCATTAAAATTGTTCACAATTATTTGCGACTTCGAAAATCAGAAAAATATATAGAAACATATTTTTAATTTAAGGCAAAGAAGCCTATTTTTTATAAATGTCCGATGTTCTTTTTTAAAGACTAAACTATCAATATATTTTTTATCATCTTTATTTTCTACAATCGGCTTAAGCGATCAATTTTATATTGACATAACTTTATATTAATACATATATTTTCCGTCTCGCAAAATTACTCACACTTCAAATATATATATATTTGTATATTTCAAAATTACATTCACTTATTTCATTAACATATCGCACTAAAATATTTTTATCAAAGATAAATAATAATAATCTGTAATTTCAAAAATTTTAAAAGGGCATAAGAAAGGGCAGGAGAAATTAAGTATATCTGCGCCTCACAAGCTGCAAATGTTATTTCCATCTTTAACCAGTTATTACACTGAAAACAGAGTATGACGCAGTCGGCAGATTTTAAAAACAAAATGTTTACTTATTTTTCCTAAGCGCTGCTTTGTCAACAACTTGTTGTTTTTGGTGTTCTTTTATTTACTGTGACTCTACTTATTTGGAATGCAGTGCACAGCATTTAATATAATTAATTTTTCAAGACTCAATACTGTAACTCATGCATACAAATTAACTTGAACTTAAATTTGATTTTGCGCAAACTACAAAATTGAAATGTTAATCATTTGCAAGATGCTTGTCATGAAATTCCCTCAAATGTCATCATATTTTCTCTGCAACGTTTTGTCAATACCAAGAAATTTATATTTTATATATCATAGTACCGAGAAATGGCTGGAAAATCCTTTATCGAAACAGTTTGCTGTAAATGTCAAATTTTTATATAAGTAAGAAATCTGATTATGATGTACGCAATTTGATCACATGCCAAACGGTATACCAAGGTTTTAACCTTTTTCAAATTCGTTGGTGAAACGTGACCATTTTTGTGTGGTGGAAAAATCTGAGTTTGACATGTTAACTTAGCAAATTATAGTTAAATTTATAGCAAATATCCTGTATTTAATTATGAAACATCTTAAGAGTAGCGTAAACCATCAACTAAAATTAGGTATTTGAACTTAAACAAATTAAAGAAATAAGTAATATTGTTGTAAAAAAAACAAAATACTTGACTTTTTATTAAGATGCGAACACTTGTGACTGAAAACACTTGAACACTTGTGCCTGAAAATATCTAACTCATGTTAGGCTTTAAAGCTCGAACCAAGAAACCTAAGCTTAATATTTCTTTTTAATTACAATAATAAAATGGATAATAATCCGAAAAAGTGTATTCGTCCCTATTTGGCCCAATTTCACACGGATGAGTTGCCTGTGCTCGTAGATAATGTCAAAGAATTTAAAACGTAAGTTGGCGAAAAGTCATTCAATAACATTTCACTTAAAGTAGGCTCGAACCCGCTTAATTATTCCAGACCCTAAATAATCACATAAATTAAATTCTGACAGTCCGAATTTCAACAGAGAAAATTCACGCTAATGTTGCTAATCTAATTGGTAAATTTGCAAAAACTGCATTGGACAATTTTGACATGCGAATACACCTAATTCTCCTTTTAAAATATTTATCTTTTTACACCAAATGTTGTGTTTTCACACGATTTAAAATATTCTACGATTGCTTTTTATGAATTTCGCATTGTACTATACTGAATTATAAACAATCTGAAATACATTCCCAAAATGATGCACAAAATAATTATAGTATGCGTATGCGTATTATTGCCAGAAAGTGACATTGAATATAATTTATTTTTCCACGAATTTTTTGTAAAAAGATTTTTATTTTTTTTGCTATTATTTATCAAGTTCAGCCATTCATGTGTAAAAAGGGAATTATTTATCTATCTGCATTTAAACATGTTGTGGCATGGGGAAAATTCAGTTTCCTCAAGCAAGTGCTGTCAGCTGTCAACTCAGAAGTTGTTGAAAACTTTCGTTGCGTTGAGGATGAACACACAGACAGCAGGTTATTCGCAGGAAAATACATGTCATGAACTTTCACAAGCCTCAATTAAATATGTTTGCCAGATATATGACAGATATATGAGCTTAGCTAAGGTGTCATTGTTTTCTATTCCCAAAGCGATCTAGAGCCACAACTGCACAACTTGGCGAAGGCATTTGCCCTTCACAAAACGACCAAATTGCAGCACAAGTTGTGCACCCAAATGTGCGCCGAGAACAAGAAGTGTAGTAAAAAGTGTATTGAGGAGCAGGCGAAACGACTAAACGAGCTGGTATTGGTGGATAAGGTTGAGTCGAAGCTGGCACCGATAATAGAGTCCATTGAGCGTGGCGAGGACCCCGACACGATTGTCATCTTCGACGATCGTGAGTTTACCTGCACCGGCATCGTCCTTAGCGGCTACTCCAAGTTCTTCAGTCTACTCCGGTGCCAGCCTGTGGTCGATATGCGCAAGGCGCCGCTCTCGTCGGACACGTTCGAGCTGATTTACAAGTGGATGATCTGGCCGGATGTGCAATTCATGCCGGTGGATGTGGTGCGAATAATTCGCGCTGCCCTCTTCCTGGAGATTCAAGAGCTGCTGCAACAATGCTACGCCATGCTCGACTGCGATAAATTCACGGAGTTTTGGGCCTTCAACATCATGTACACGACGCGATCGTTCAGCGAACTCTATCAGATCAACCAGGCAATGGCCACGCGCATCTGCAAGTCGACGCTGATCATATTCTGCAGTCGGGAGTTTCTCCAGCTGAACGAGATGCAGGTCTGCGCCCTGCTCCGATCCAGTTCTCTGTGCGTCAACTCGGAGAGTGAGGTAGGTAGCGCCTGAAGATATCTATACTCGTTCACTAAATGAATAGAGAATATTGGGTTTGTGCAATGTCCGACTGTCCGTTTGAACTACATTTTTTCCGCCGCTATATACCAGCCTCAGATAAAGGTTTTTTGGCTACGCCCACTGGGGGCGTGGCAATTCAATTTAATCCATATACCACCCTCAGTTTTAAAACTAGTTAGATGCAAATTTTTCAGACAGATTCTAAAAAATTGTTTGATCGATATTTTCCCAAATACAATTGTTGTGTGCATAATAATAAAAGTTCTTAATTTAATAAACAGGTGGCGTGCAGCGCCGGCAGGCTTCACCTAACGGCCTAAATGTGAGACCACCCAAGACACATATCTTTGTTTGTATTTATTCGAATTTTGGGTTGGTTCTAATTAGGTAGGCTATGATATTAGATAACTTGCTCTAAATTTCGTCCCATCAAAAACTAAATGGATGGTGTCGATGATGTCGAACATGCAGTTTGAGTGTCAATTGTGCGGTAGGTCCCAGCTTGCAGTCGCGCAGATGAAAACTTTTTTCTGTTTATTATACTCGTTTATTATACTCCTTTATTATTCTTATTATTATTATTATTATTATATTTATTATTATTATTATTATTATTATTATTATTATTATTATTATTATTATTATTATTATTATTATTATTATTATTAGTTATTATTATTATTATTATTATTATTATTATTATTAATATTAATATTAATATTAATATTAATATTAATATTAATATTAATATTAATATTAATATTAATATTAATATTAATATTAATATTAATATTAATATTAATATTAATATTAATATTAATATTAATATTAATATTAATATTAATATTAATATTAATATTAATATTAATATTAATATTATTATTATCATCATCGAAATGTATCAATGTAAACAGCAACGTTTTTTCCAATTTTAACTCGAAAGTCTTTTTTTTTTCAATATATCAACGCATCGATTATCAACACAATTTTCTATTCCGATGTAAAAAGTCGATATTAATTTCGGATTATAACACATCTGCTACGGTACATATTTTAGTTATTACTACACTGTGAACGAGTATTGCGCTGTCGGGTAGACCCGGCTGCAACGTTAGCACTTGTTGGTATTGGCTGTCTACAGTTTGGTATTTCACAGCTTTTCTATGCCGTGCTGCACTGGCTGGACGTGGACTGGCCCACTCGACGGGCCTGTGTGACGAATGTGGTCAAGAATATTCGCTTCGCTTATCTGGCGCCCAAAATCCTCTGCCAATTAAATGGAATCGATCGCACAAGCATCGGGCCCTTTGACCACGTGCTAAGCGAGTTCTGCAAGACGCCGGAGAAGAAGAAGCTAGTCGAGGATGGCATCTTCTACAGCACGTTGGTCATCACAATGGGTGGCGATACCAGCAGGTTAAAGGACTTGCCCACCGCCAGAGCGGAGCTGATGGTACCGCGCCGCTGGATACAGGACACCCGCTGCCCGTATCATCGGCCCGTGACGAAGCTGTGCCCTAACATGCGCTCCATTCTCTACGAGGATTTCGTTGCCTATTCTGAAACACTGCTGGAAACCAATGTCGATTATGAACAACATTTTCTTTATCCCGATGATGACAATGATGATGAGACCGGAGAGTCCCAAACATGCCACCAGAAAGTTTCCGTCACTGATCAATCGGCCTTTGATCCCATCTATAGCAATCAATTAGATGAATCAGATTCGTCTTCAGCGTGGGACACTCAATCGATCATTTCATGGGTCCACTCAGAATACCCCACAGTCCACCAAGTAGACAACGTGTCGGTGAGCTCGATACCCGATGGATCTGAGGATATTGCAAGTTCTGAAATGCAAACCTCAGCGGATGAGACAAATGCGCAGTGGCATGAAAAACTGAAGGATTTTGTGCCGTCCGAGATTTGGGAGGATTGGGAACAGACGCTGCTCAGTAACACCTTCAACGAAAGCGAATAAAGGTAGAATTAAACGAATTCTAGTTTCAATTATATTTAAAATGATGGGCCAGAGCTTTTTTAATATAAATATTATGTCCGAAAAAAACTGAATTGTACACATTTTATTTAGTTAATATCTTATATATTCCCTAATAAGGTATTTCCTTTTACTGTTATCTATGCCGTTTTAGGAGCTACTATAAATTTTCCAATAAAATTCGTTATCTTCGATTCAGAAAAGCTTAAACTTATATATACATATATGGATGTACACACATATACATATATATATCATCGAACATTTTTTTTTTTACTTTTAGGCCCTCTAGCCATTTGAAATGTAAGGTGGCAGCGTTTCCTATTTTGCCTGTTGCACAGAGTAGTCACAAAAAATAAATTAAATAATCAGCAAATTTGGAATATTTGTCCTCCCGTTTCCCGAAATTTTTTTGATAATATACCTCGTTTTACCCCATTTATTAGGTAAAGCATTGATTGCTTGATTTATGCACATGTTTCAATGACACTTTTTTCAGCATATTTAAATTTTAACGACCACGCAATAAACACAGAATATATTTCAGCATGCATATTTCAACGCATGGCAAAGAAAAAGGATTTGTATATGGAAATGTTTTACGACAGCTTGAATCTGGTTACAGGATATGTCCTAGGCGAGCCCTCAATACTAGAATTTTATTGTTACTTTTAAATAACACTGCAGCAGCATATTATCGCGATTGATGAAACCGATATTTTTTGATAGACTTTCGAAAATTTTGCCACATCAAGGTTATTTTTAAATTTTCAAAATTTTAAATTAGGTGACTATATTTGCCATAACTTTCGTAAAGCTGAAAAAAGCTTTACATCAAAGGCCAATAGATATAGCAACAATTTAATCTCTTAAACATAAAAAAATACAATTCAATATTTCAATTTTTGTTACGAAAATTGGGAAATTTGTTCACCAAATTCGAACTTTAAAAACTAATAATAATTCGAAAAAAAAAAGACTCACCAAACTGTCTGCCAAACACTGAAGTCTGATATGCAATTGTCTAGCCATGATTCAAATGCAATTAAAATTGACTATATCTTATTTATAGATACATAGATTGTAAATACAAATTTTAAAAAAATATATTTTGACACTGAGTTTTTTTTATATTATAAAAATTCAAGTTTTGAAAATAATTTTAAAAAAAAACCTTTTATTATATTATTGTAGCATACGCAATTTTGCCTCATTTAGTGTGTGTGTGTGTTCGCATATTGTGTGGGGGTAGGTGTTAAGTGTTAGGCGCATGTCCTGACACTTGAGGCTGCTTTAAAGCTTAAACGCTGCTCGATGCTTGACTTGACACAGCACACATCCAACCCCGACAAAGCAAGTGCTAGGCGTGTGCTCGTATTTCAAAAAAGGTAAGCGCGTTGAATTTTCCATTAGGTTGAAAAGCATTTTCGCACACGTGGGCGTTTTTTCATTTTTTTTTTTTTTTGTTTTTTTTTGGTGTTGCTGGTGTTGGCACATCATACATATTGGCAACTGTGGCGTATGCGTAATATTTTAGGTAAATAACATGCGTTGAGTTTGGTTTCTGAGTGTCGCAAGTAAACATAAAAAAAAACGAATGTACATATTCAGCATTTTGTTTATCGGGCCAAAAAGGTTGACAACTGCAAGGAACTTGGGTTCTCAGTTGCCCAACTCAATTAGCTAGTGAGCCCGAAAAGGCGTCGGGCCGACAGGCCTCAATCAATACAGTCCCCGCCTAGTGCTGACATTGCATAAACTTCGACAAGTTTTTGCTCTGGAAAAAGTTTTGAAAGTAATGCTTATTGTTACAGATTTAATTGAGTTTAAGACGCTAGCTAAAAGTTACCTAACAAGCATAGAAATCGGGCAGACTGAGAGCTTAAGTAAAGCAAAGTCAAACCTATAATAAGAAAAGTATTCCAAGTAGTTTCAGCTTAAAGCTTAATTTGGGATAATAAAACAAGAAGTTCTTGAAATAGCTCTCTACTTTTCTCTACTTTTCGCTGAAAGGATAAGCTTAAAAGCTGAGTTTTTCTTTGTAATAAAAATTAGATTGTACCTCGGTTTAATTACAAAAAAAAATTTTAATGTACTGACGATAATAGTTAAGAATATAGTTCGCAGAAAATCCATCCATATTAAATGTGGCGACTAAAGACGATTCTTCTTAAACTATTTTTACAGCTAAAAACTTTATCAAGAAACGTTATCAAAAAACGTCTAAAGTTAAATCGTGACTTTTATCGTATAAAATAAATGCAAAAGATTTTAATAATAGATAATTTATAATCATTTTGTTGGAAATATGTCGTTTAGCTGTTGTTATTTATTCATTAATCATATACTTAATTTTATAATTTTTACGCTTTACCAATTTAATGGGAAGACGATTTCTGGAACGCATTCGACTGACAGACACATAACATTTTTATATGGCTCAATTAAAGGGCGATTTTATGTGCGCAGCGACTGAAAGTATGCTACATCTTTTGCTCGTATCTGTAAGCGTAGCCAAGCGTTATATGCATGCGTTTACGTCGGACTGAAACACATTTCGCATATTTCTCATAATTCACACATCTCGCTGCACACTTTTCGGGGCGCTGAGCGCGTCTGTGCACTAATTAAATTTGCGTACGCCTAGCAGTTGTTCTCTATGCTATGCTCCGTTTTTTCAACTGAGGCATGCACATGCGAGGGCCGACTGATGAGTACGCGGCCTAAGCCAGAAATATTTTCATGTTTCTGTTTTTCAAAGATAATAATATATGCAAACATCATGCTGACATAACTAGCTTATGTTGCCCTTATTAGGTAATAGTATTCTTGTTTATAATAAATAAAGTAAAATAACGCATAACGAACAACAAAACAATCATTGTGTATTCCCTCGAAACTGACAAATTCAGACAATGCGCACTCATAGTCTTGGTCTTTTAAATGTCCATGTTCTATAACCTTTAAAGTTTATTTACTTTTTCCTAAAATAGATTATATATAAATGAAAAATGCAAATTTTTGCTTGTTTTTGTAAGATTATATATCATCATATCTGGCTCGAATTCTTTTAGTTACATTCTTTTAGTTTCTTATTGTTGCTGATCGTTTTATCAATTTTTTGTTTTTTGCATGGTTCTCACAGGGCGTGAATATCCCATATGTGAAATATTCCTTGTATATCGAAAAGAGATACTTTAAACCTTTCCCTGTCCCATTTCCCATTCCACTGAAATTTATACACAATATGAGCAATCTAATCAATTTACTAATCCTCTTTTAATGGAGTATGACTTTATGTGTGTACTAATTAAGCTCTATTTATGCCGATAATTTTGGATCTTTGTCATTAACATTGTAACATTGCAAGCTGAAATTTAACTCAAGCAAAAAAGGCTTTCTATAAATCCTTTTTGAAGTTAAGATTGCAAAAGAAAACCAGTTTTAAAAACAAGCCATAGAAAATAACAATTATTGATTTTGCTTTAGCGCTAGAGATGACACCAAACTCGACTTATTATCAGCCGTACCTTGATCACAAAACTGATTTTTCACTCTCATTAAAGATGACACTGAGCTTGATTATTTATCGGGCGCCCCTCGTATGCCTTGAACCGCTCCGTGGGTATATGGCATACTTTTGGGCGGCCATAAATCAACGATGCTCCCACCAGCCACTGTTAAATCAAAGCACAAAACCAAACTGACATTCATTATATATTTATATATCAGTGCTCCGGTTAGCAAGACGACTGCACACACACACACACACTCGCACACACTCATAAAGTACAGCTTGTGAAAGAGGTGCCCCCCAGATGTATGCAGACATTTAGCCAAGTTGTATATCGCATTTTTGCTTTATTATTCCGACTTTTTTATGAGTTTGAATGCGGCTTTAAAATGTCATAAATGTTAAAAACAAATACGTTGATAAATGCTCAAAGCACAAAATTGTGGACAAGGTAAAAACAAAGAAGGGTAACACCAATGGGTTAACACGCCTCCCATCTGCAATGAAGTGGGCGTGGGCCACGTGGCGGACCTGTTCTCAGCCTGAAAGCCCTATCGTCACGCATTGATGCACATCATCAATTTTTAACGAGCTACTTTTATGTGACCCTACCCAGAGCCATGACGTCATCACAGGCTCCGCGCTTTGCCTAGCCAATACATATATCAAATATGTATATATATATATATATTTATATATGGAACATAAATATACACGATGTTATGTATATAAGATCATATAACGTGATGCCATGCATGCGTTGAGGCTTAACGCCACGACGTCCACAAACTCAGCCCCATTTGCAATATACATCAAAATCTAATGTATGCATCAGGCAACACATAAGTAAATTTCAGGATAAAAGCAAAAATAAGCAAACAATAAATAAAAATTAAATGTAAATTTTATAATACGATCTTGCTAGTGCAAGCAGGTGAGGTACTTAATAAACCTTTTTATTTTTAATTATTGAAAAAGGTAAAGGATAATTTGCTGACAAAAATAGCTGACCATTTCTTTATCTAGAACGATACTTCACTTACTAGTCTATATAAATTTACGACTACGACTATATGAAAATTTTTCGTCTTCACTTAGCTCCACAGTATGGAAAATGTTACCCAGACTAACTTCGGTGTTTATTGTCTGATCTCAATCAACAAAATCACGGTTTTATACATAAAACTAAAACAATTTCATAAAATGCATTCTTAGAAAAGAGCACACAAAATATTTAAATTTCAAGGTCATGCATTTCAATAGACTCAAGATGAGCTTATGTAAGGTTTGCATAATGGCAATAAGGGCGGGTGGGAAAACTTCCCCCACACAGCTGCAGCTGCAGCGGTTGTTGGCTAAGCGGCTTTGTGAGCATAAATTTTAATGCAACACCGTTGTTGACTGTTGACTGTTGCCCGGGTTGCCCTGTTGCTGTTTTCCCTGCGAGCTAAGCCTTCGTGTATGTAAATGGCTTGTAAATGTACCACGGGTAGACAGCGAGGCAACTGCAGCTGAAGCAGCTGAGATAGCGGCAAAGAGCAGCCGCGACATCTAGATAAATACCCTAAGCTATTAGCTACCTATGCCAAGCTTCCTTTCCCACCCACACACACTCAGAAAGGTAAAAAGTTGCCTTTTGTGCACAACAGCTGCAAAAACTTTGCACCTTTCGAGACATCGCAAAACTTTATTTTTTCTATTTAGCTACCCTTTCTAAGTTGGTCATAAGAAAGAAGAATGCGAGAGAGAACATTGCATTGAACGAGTGTAACCGCCAGCGCAATACTTCTTCACAGTAATAACAGCTTAATATAGTCAAAAACGGTCTTAATTATTATTGCTATTTTCGAAAAATTTATAATTTGTGGGAGCGGGTCTGGGCGTGACCAAAATTTGTCGGCTCGATCTTAAAAGGAGGTCATCCGAATACTGTCTGACAAATTTGGTGACTCTGGCTCTCAAATTGGAGGAGATATTTTCGCAGTTTAACTGCCCCCGATTTTTAGAGAAGGTCATCAGTAATACATTTAGCTTTAAAAATCTAAACAATTTTTCTGACGTGGTTATACACGACTATATATTCCAAGTTTCAAGTCTCGAACTTAAATTTGCATTTATACGGACAGACGGACAGGCATTGCACAAACCCAATATACTCTTTTTACCTCGTGAATAAATACAATTAAAAAGAAAAGAACCCTTCTTAAACAGGTAACTCAAATGCGAAAAAGCTCCCGAAAGCGTTAATTGAGTTGCCAACCCACTCGGCGTATGAATGGTGGTTTTGAATGGGCCAACGTTGCAGCAGCGAACAGGATGAGATGATGACTAAATAGAGGAGAAAACAAACAGAGAGAGAGGATAAAATTTAGCTTTGTGCGCAAAACTTTTCCAATTTGCTCATTACAATAGGCAGTCAAAGGAATATGAATTTATATTTATACATTTATACATTTATTTTTACACTTGCATATGTGTATAAAATTTTTTATTAATGCTTTTGCATGGGCAACAATTTTCATTTTCGAGTGTCCTGTGCAGCAAATTGAAAATTTATTATATACGCTTGCGTTGTCCTGTATCCTTATACATTGTATCAACGCATGCATAAAGCATATACAATAAATTTTCATTTGTGTAACCAAACAGAGGCAGTAACAGCAGCAGCAGCAGCAACAGCAGCAGCAGCAACAGCAGTAGCAGCAGCAGCAGCAGCAGCAGCAGCAACAGCAGCAGCAGCAACAGCAGCAGCAGCAACAGCAGCAGCAACAGCCATAAGAGGCTCGTGGGGAGTCGGCAAGAAAGCAAGTTGATTGAATTGACACGACAGGCGGAGCTCGCCCCTGCACCGACCAATCTCCCAATCCAATCCACGTTAAGAAAAAAAAGAATATGAAACAAGTAGGAACGGTGAAAATAGTCGGGTGTAACCGACTGCGTAATACTCGTTCACAGCATATTTATTTGTAATATTTTGGAAAAAGCCGATCGTAATTTGTGAGAATGGGCGTAGGCGTGACCGAAATTTTTCGCGATTAACCCACCCACAAATTATTTAATTTGGCGGCCGCAATGGACGTATTCAAAAAATTGGTTGATCAATCTTTAGAGCAGGTCTTCAGTAACCTGTTTTCATCTAGCTTTAAAACTGAGGGAGATGTAAAATTGAGTGTATCTGGACAGACAGACGGACATTGCACAAACTCAATATACTTTTTCGTAAACGAGTATAAAACTACTTACACACCCAACCAGACAGTGTCTCTTTGGCTTCTTGGAGAATACACACACACACGCACACATACACACACATGCCCACACTCACATTTGATATTTATGTTTGGTACGGGCGCACACCTGCAAAAATTGAATGAAAATATTAAAAAAATAAGAAAAAATAAAATAATATTCATATAGTCAAGAGTAAGTACTTGTGTATGTATGTGTGTAAATATATAATTCAATTTTACTGCGCATTTTCATTTATTTGTTAATAATTTCATTTATGCGCAAACGACGCAAACTTAAAACTGCGTAAAAGGCGTACAAATTGTATTACGCGCTGACATTTAAAAACGCTGCCCCTAACCCCTTGCCCCTGCCCCTGCCACTGCCACTGCCACTGCCCCATCCTCCTCCCACTGCCTCAACGGTTTTTCTCCCCGCCCGTTTTGTGCGCTTTTCACTTTCAGTTTGCCTTTTTCTTTTGCCGTTATTCTTTTGCCTTTGTTGCCTCAGCAATTGGCCCCGAAGCGTTGACTTTTCTGAATGCTGCTTAAATTGAGGAGTTACTTATAATATATTTTAAGAGTTTCGCTCAGCTGTGTGTAAGAAAAATGTAGACACACCACAGCGAAACCTGTTGCTCCGCTCTCCCAGGCGAACAACTGACGCATCCCCAAGCAATTTGATGGGACCCACTCGTAATATTCATCTCCCGGGGCCTCATCGCGTTCAACAGCTTTTCGCTTCTTTTCGGCTAGCTCGATGCTCATTAATTTTATCAAGTGTCGCGGCTATATGCATGACTATATCAAATGGTTTTCAACATGCGAGGCGACATCCACGCCGCCCCGGATCCTGGCCCCAACGCGAAAGGTCAACGTTGAGTGGGTGGAGCTGCCTGCACTTAAAGGCTTGCTGCGTCGTTGCGGCTGTGGCTGGGGCACGTGTGGCACATGCTAGCTGGCAGCAGAACAGCTGAAAGGGCGAATCAGGTCTTAAGGTTTTCCCTACTCTTTTTTTGCGGCTAGCTGCAATCTAATGCACTTAAAGTAACGGTAAACATGTGCACTGCTTGCCAATCTGACAGATACATCAAGTACACGAACTTAAAAGGTCGCCCGTTTTCGCAGTCGCTTATCGCTGCAAGTACAAGGGCTCATGATAGCAATGGAAAGGAACCAAAACTAATAATAACAAACGTTAAGGCAATTCCACAAAACACATCAAGTCGAACAATAAATTACTGAGTAGAACTTGAATGAAGAAAATGGGAAAGACCATCAAGATCATAAAACTTATAAAATAAAAAAAGTTTTAAAAAATGTATAAAAGAGAGTCCGAGCTTGAATCCCAGGCTAGTTTATGGACAAATACAAAAACAAATAAAAGTTATATATAATAGTTTATTACTGTATCCTATACTAATAATAATTAAATAAAAATAAAATGATTTTGTAGACATTTTACGTTAACTTACGACCCTAGACGACCCTAGTCAAAAAACAAGTAAGAACGTTGCAGTCGGGCGTAACCGACTTCGCAATACTCGTTCACATTATAAAACCAGCTGAAACAGCCGAAACCGGATTAAATTATTATTGTTGTTTAGGAAAAATTTCGATATTTGTAATTTGTGGGGCGAACGGTAGCATTTTCACTTTCGGTTCGATATTTACACGAGGTCATCAGAAAACTTTCTGCCAAATTTGGTGACGCTATTATATATACAAACAAAAAGACGGGCATGGATAAATCGACTCGGGAATTGATGCTGACCAAGAAAATATACACTAATGGAACCGGAAATACTTGCTTCTGCCTGTTACAACCATTAACACAAAATCACTATACGCCTATACGGAAAAATTAGACAAAAACTTGCAGCCTTTGAAAAACAATACATAATTTCCGATAAATGCAATGAAATATCAAGTGCGTCAAACACTTGCAGCCATAGTTTCCTACATATTATATTTATACACATACATATGTACATATACAGAAAAAAATGTGTATTTTAAATTAAAAATGTTGTTATTAAATAAATCTCTCAAAATCTAACTTTTTAAATTATTCTTAGTTCTTATTATAAGTAAAATAAACACACATTTCTATGCAGAATAGCCTGAAAGAATGTATCTAAATGAAAAATAATGTATTTCAACACAATTAGCGAAGTTTCAGAAAAGCGTGGTTGTTTGCGTTAAAAGCAATACATTAAAAGGCAAATCCCAAGAAATTAATGACATAAATACTATTTGCTTGAAGCATTCGCTTCGCACAAACTTACAACCATGGCTGCAATTTCAATTGAAATGCCTGGAACTATTTAATTGACTACTAACTGAAATGCACTTTTAGTTGAGATATGTTTTCTGTTTTGTGTTGTCAGCAACCGTAAAGATTCATTTATCAAGTGGTTCGCATACAGCACTTCATTTTGTACCCACAATCCTCAACTCTGCCACTTTCATTGCACAGCAGGTTGTTACCTATGCTGTTTGGTGCACAGGGCACACACACACACACACACACACAAATTGCAAAACAGGACACAAAGGCAGTGGCTAAGGCTATGCGACTTTGTTGCAGCAATGGCATTACAAGTGACTGCTTGGGCTGGTTGACTGACTTTGACAGGAGCAACAGGACTATAAATAAGATACCACCATGTGTGTGTGTGTGTGTATGTGTCTGAATGAGAATGCAAGAACTGTGTCACGCCTTTATTTGCTTATATAAGAGACCAGAAACAACGGCAAGCTGTTGTTGTTATTGTTATTATACCCTGAACCCATTGAAAATTGTTGAAAAGAGTATAATGGACTTAAGACTTCTGTCTGTCCTTCTGTCTGTTCGCAGCGATCTTAGAAACCTCAAAAGTTAGTGACCTGAACTTTTCGATTATAATTTTTTTTTCGATATATAGCTTCATTTCATTAATATTAATAAATATCGAGATTAAGAGTTGACATATCTCGGAAACTATTGTATTCTTCTAAACAAAACATTAAAAAACGCTATTCAAGTACTACAGCCTTGCGCTTTGACCTATACATGCATTTGAATGCTGTTTTTAAGTCCTGGAAATATCATAAAAACCATAGTATCAGCTTAAAAGCTATTCACGAATTTATTTTCCATAGTAGGAAAGTGTGTTTGTGTGTGTGTATATGAGATTCTGTGTATGTAAGTGGTTGAAATTTATGTAACGACAGCTCGCAGCTGATTTCAGGGTATTTTCTAGTCGGTCACTGCCGACTGGAGCACTCTTGTTATTATTGCAGTTGTTGTGCCTGTTATTATATCTGGCTTCTGTTGCTATGTTCATAAAAGTGTCGCACTATCTCCTTTCGTACTGACGTGTGTTTTGTGTGTGTGTGTGTGTGCGAGAGAGTGTTTGTGTAGCTTCCTGTTGCTTGCTCGACTTTTGCCTGAACATTTCCGCTTCCTTTCATTTTATATTCAGCACACATTTCTCATGTTTTTTTTTTTGGTAGTCAACTTGACAATGTTTGCCCCATGTCCAGCCAACGCAAAGGACTCTGCCATTTGCATTCCACAATCCAAAATATGATGCCAAAAACAAAAATGCCAAGATGCCTAAAAAATATATATATATATTTGTATCTTCTATACCGCTCTATATAATCGTTATAGAAACCTGTTGAAATATCGTTTGCAATAGGCATAACACAGATGCAAGCATGCGACACAGGGAAAATGTATTTTTATTGGCATTCTATAACGCAAATGCGCCGTAAGCATTACGTACATGTAATCCAAAACGAAACCACATATGTAAGTATGATTGCACAAATGCCGATGTGCGCGGTTAGCACAACTGCCAGAGATTGTGTCTGAATTGTCATATGGCATCAGCTGTCTGTTGGCGACGAAGGTTTGCGATGTGTTACAAGAACAAGAAGAAATTATTCTTTCTATATATATATATAAATAAAAATGGCCGTCAGCTAACTGGTGTGCAAGGGAACTAACGTGTAATTATTACTTGAATAATACGCGCCGTATCTGCACACACTGTTAGAAGGGCGACTATACTCTAATCGTGAGGGCGGGTGGAAGCAGATCCTTGGTATGGTCAGGTCTCTGCCAAGGCTCCTGACTAATGGTAGTCGGGCAAACAGAAGGCAACTCTTCAGAAAATTACCCCAATCCAAGGGGGAACAGCATATGTCGAAGGATTTATGATCGAGGGGGTGCTCAGCCGTTAGTATGCGGACCCTGGATACCTGTCGCCCTCCAGTTTTATTTTTCGACCTCCCGTGTTAGACGGGCTATGCGGGCGAACTCCCCTTTCCGTTCACTCGTATGATTCAAAATAAACCAAAATATTAATAACATACATACATACATTTCAAGCTCTTTGCGTTCATACACACATTCACAAAGTCACACACACACAAACGCACGCAGCAAGGTGCGCACTTTACACATCGGCTGCGCTTGGCCCCACTAGGCAAAATGAATTCTTCAATAACTTCTTAACTAAGAGTATGATCGCTATGAAATTGTTGGTGCTTAATAAGAGCATCGAAATCTACGTACAAACCAAAGCGCAAGTCTGTAGAACTTGATGGGGGTAGGTATCCAAAATTCGAAATATCTGTTATCTGCGTATTCTAAACGAGCACATATTTAGCTCTTCAAGTTTTTGAGATATACTCAAAAAACCGGATTAAAGAAACCGATAAATATCGATAGTAAGAAAACCCGCCACGGGTTATCGATAAATTTAATTTTGCTGCCAGCTTTAACTCCACGAGGGAGATAGAATTGGCGTCAAGACAACTTCAAGATGTGCTTTTAACCTCCTACCATGATAGTGCGGCCCTAAGACCCCATCAGGTGAAACGTAAGGTTCCCTGGTGGAGCGAAGGCCTGGCAAATCAAAGGAAGGAGGTCAGACGGCTCTTTAACAAGGCCAAGTCAAATAGAGACACATACAGATGCGCGCTCACTGAGTATAAGAACATTAGGCGCGCCAAACGCGATACCTGGCGCACCTACTGCGAATAAGTGGAGTCACTTCCAGAAGCACCGAGATTGCAAAAGGTATTGACCAGAGGGTCATCTAATGGTGTGGGCTCCTAAAAAGAACAGATGGTTCTTACACACAGGATCGATGAGAAACGCTAGAGCTACTGCTTCAGGTGCGTTGTGGGTTGAGCTAGGCCTCTACCAAAGAGCTGATAGAGGAATGGTCAAAGAAGGAGAGGAGAATCTACTGGCTAACGAGACCTGGGTTACCACAAGCTAAAGAGCTGGTCAGCCCACATACAGGTAGAAAGACCAAAAATCTTTCAATGGCGGAACTACGGCTCTTGGTGTCCTATCTCACGGGACACCACACAGTCAAGTATCACCTCCACAAAATGGGCCTATCCCCTGACACAGAGTGTAGACTCTTCAGAGAGGATGACGAGACAACAAAGCGCATTTTATGTGATTGCTCAGCCATTTTTTGGGTAGGAGGAAGTATCTATGCAGAGAATTTGTTACTCCAGCACAATTCAGAAATTCCTCGACAAGGGATCTGCTCTCCTTCAAAAGGGAGGCAGAGCGTCTCTTGTTCCCATAGGGAGCCCCTTGGCACAAAAGACCGCAAAATCTCTGTTGTGAGACTCCCTTACAAATAGTAATAATAATAATAATAATAATAATAATAATAATAATCTATACAAAAATATATATTTTTACGTGTGTATATTTGTAGGTTTTGCTTTTGAGTGTTTCGTTCGGTGATTCTAGGTAAAAATAATTACTTGGGAACTGATTTCGAAAAAAAATCCCTCCGCTTGATACCTTAGAATAAGTACCCAACTATTATAATATTTAGTTAATATGCTTATATAATATCGGATTACCGGCCCACGCAATATAAAGAGAAAAACGTATTATATATCGATATTCGTATTATCAGCCATTATTTGTTGCCAACATATATTTCGTTTGAAGCAGCCAATTTGCTAAACGTCGCGTCGTTTGTTGGTGTTAGATTTCTGCTTTTATCAGCACGAAATTGGCCAATTTATTGCATTTTTTATACATCGAGGCTGTGTAGCTTTGTTAGGTGTGCGACTTTGGCCATTAAAATGCGATTTCATTTCGTTTTCTGGCGAACAAAAGCGCTACAGGTGCAGTACATCGAACTCTAATTGAACCAGCCCCCAAACGGCAGCTCAGCAGAAAAGGAAATTGCTTTCCGTACAAATGCTCAGCATCTGTATCCTACTCTATTTTTAGCCAGGACATTGACTGTATCTCAGGGAATTGCTGTAAGCGAAATTCAAGTTCAATGCACACACGCATGTTGCTTGCACGCATTAGAGCTTTCAAATCAACATTTGCAAGCAGCTTAATCCCCCTAAAAGCTACAGCCGTTATTTGTCTTCTTATGTTGCTGAATTTAGAATGTCACAGATATCGCGCGAAAACTTTGCTCGATAACTGCTCTCGATAACAAAATGAGCAGCGAATTTGGTATTTAAAGTACAAAGCCACAATTAAGTTTGGTATTTGTCAACTTTCGTCAGCCTACCTTACAGCGTACAGCTGTTTAGGATTTATTAGGTGATCTTTGTGATAGCTTTCGAAAAATGTGTAAGTAGGTAATTCACTTTTAATCAAACTTAACACAGTTTGCCTCGTTTTAGTTTATATAGCAGACTCGCAAGTGATCAAAATGACGGTGGATAACTGGCAAGAAGCCGGCGACTGGCGTGATTCGCCCTTTTTTGTCGTCCTCTACGAGTACATAGTGAAGAATGCCGGCATACCCTCGGATATGGGCACACTGATTGCATATGTGCTTCTCTTTCTCGTCACTTGGTATGTGCTCCTGTGGACGGCCCGCTTCATGCTCTCGCTCATCTGGCCAGTGATTATCGTTGTATCGGCGTTCTTCCTGTTTCGCTTCCTGCGCACGTTCGAGCACGGCGATCTGCTGGACATGTTATTTCACGCCGTAGCCCTGGTGGCGGATACATCGATAGCGATTCTTTCCAAGCTATTCGACTTTCTTTTAAGCTTTCTCGACTAACTGTGCAATTAAGACTGTGGATTTGCATTCCAAAATGATAAGTAAATTATATATATATATATATATAGATATTAAATAACATAAATTCTTGTTAAATATTTCTTGAGCTAACTGCTTCAAAATTTAAATTATAAATATGCATGTGTATTGCGCTAATTGTTTGATTATTATTTTTTTATTCCTGGTCGCACTGCGAGTGATCTGGTCACATTAGTAGCCAGACTTTCTTTAAAGCTTTTCCGACTAAAAGTGCAATAGTTAAGACTGGATATGCTGGCAGATTTGCATACATTACAAAATTACAAGTAAATTATATGGAATATATTTATTAAATAACATAAATTATTGTTAAATATTTCTTGAGCTAACTGCAATTACAATTATTATATGTACGTATATGTTGTGCTAATTATTGGAATAGTATTTTTACTCCTGGTCACATTAGTAGCCCGGCAAAGAATGATAATAATATTTTATCAACAAAGGGCGGCTCACGTTTTTTGGCTTTATATATACAAAAAAAAAAGTTATTTGCATGCACACGTTTGCTTGCGACACTTTTGAATTTCATCAGTTCCAAGTTGAAGAGCAAGCAGCCGAATAAATAAAGCACTTATTTTTAGCTTTTTATGTGGTGCCTTGAAAAGCACGTCTATCCGCATTTGTTCGAGAAATTGGGAGGCAAACATAGAAATCGAGTGAGTGAAAAATAAGTATTGCTAAACATTTAAATTTAAAAGGAAACCCCCCTATATTTCAGTTAACTCACTATGCCAATAATTCGCTTAGAATCGGCCGATAAAGAGATTTTTGACACGGACATCGAGATTGCCAAGTGCTCGGAGACGATTAAAACGGCACTCGAGGATTTGGGCGATGAGAGCGACAATAGCGTGTTGCCGCTGCCGAATGTGAACTCGACTATCTTGCGGAAGGTGCTCCACTGGGCCACCTATCACGCCCAGGACGAGCCGCAGCAGCCGCAGGAGGATGAGAACAAGGAAAAGCGCACCGATGACATTTCGTCCTGGGACGCGGACTTCCTGAAAGTCGACCAGGGCACCTTGTTTGAGCTCATTCTGGCGGCCAATTACCTGAACATCCAAGGCCTGTTGGATGTCACCTGCAAAACGTGCGCCAACATGATCAAAGGCAAGTCGCTTCAGGACATACGCGAGACGTTCGCCATAGCCAACGACTTCTCCGCGGCCGAGGAGGAGCAGGTGCGCAAGGAGAACGAGTGGTGCGAGGAGAAATAAAAATAAAAGAGCGCAGAAGCTTTAATATGCAAATAAAATTGATTTATCTATGCACAAAATGCTGCTTTTATTATGGCTGTCAGTAAATCGAAGCAAATAAAGATGTACCATTAAATATAAGATTAGGTACATTCCTTGAAATCAAAATAAACCCCTTTTTAAATGGGCGCACCGTGCGGCTACTTTTGGAAACAAAAATGCACCAGCTGCACCCGCTAGATGGCGCTTACGAGTTGCGAATCTTTATTCGACCAACTGGTCTTACCGCGTGACTGCTGGTATTTTATGGCATGCACAACAAGTTTTTAATCTTTACCAGCTACGGTCACACTGCGCTTGAATTCGCCAAAAAAAAAAAAAGAAAAAAAACCCAACTAAACTAAATTTTTGATCAGGATTGGCGCATAGCAGGATAAAATTCGCAGTACAATTAACGAAATTTCCCGTTATATTGCACATTAACGCCGCACTCAAGCGCGACTTGCAAGCTGCGCGACACATACACACAAATTCGGAAACATATTTTGCTGGTGAAAAAACAGGCGGCGGCGGCGGCGACGCAACACACGCGACTTGCAAGCAAAACACGGCGAGGAGGACGACGAGTGTGCGTGTGTGTGTGTGTACATGTACAACTCAAGGATAAATCGCGAAGGCACAATAACAACAACAATGGACGTGTACGACGTGAGCGACGATCTGATCAAGAAGCTCAACGACTGGAAACTGATCGGCATCATATCCGGCAAATTCAACGAGCTGAAGGAGAACTACTCCAAAGTGAACTTTGTGGAGCATGCATTGATCGATTTCAAGTATATGGAGAAAATATTCCTGAACGTGACGTTGCGCGAGAGCAAATGCAACAAGCGCAGCGTCGAGTTTCGCATGCTGGGCAACGAGCAGTTCTCGCTAAAGAACAGAAAATACTTTCAGGCAAGTAGGCCAACGAAACCCTTTCTCTTTAATGTTATTTTGATTGTTTATTATTAAATTTGAAGATGTTTGCATATGAAAATACCCAAAATGCATTCGTACATAATTTGTCAGCTTTTTTAGCTAAGCTTAAGCTGGTTACTCTGATGTTTTGGTTTTATTTTTGCAATAATATAACTTTTTGAATTAAACTTTTGGTTACTCTGATTTATCATACTTTCAGACAAGTAGCCCAACAAAATCTATATTTTTAAATATTTTTCGTTGTTCTTTTGGTTGTACTTTATTAAATTTAAAGAATTTTGCGTATGAAAATACCCAAAATGTAGCTTACTTTTATAATTCCTCAACTTTTTGAGCTGGTTACTCCTTAATATGTTTTGGTTTTATTTTTGCACTAATATAAATTGTCAGCTTTTCGATCTAAACTGTAGCTGGTTACTCTGATTTGCTTATCGATAAGTTGGCTCAAATTTTCAAATGGTGCATTTACAATTTTGAACTTTTCTTTTTAATTAAAAAGTTTTTTTTCGTCGCAGGCACTCGAATTGTATAACAAGAGCATTTGCTATGCGGAACCAAATTCGGAGCATTTGTCGATTGGGTATGCCAATCGCTCGGCGGTGTTCTTCGAGTGGAAGCGATATCGCGAATGCCTGGCGAACATTGAGCTGGCGCGCAAGGCCAACTACCCAGAGAGGCTGCGGCACAAGCTGGACAAGCGCGAGCGCGACTGCCAGCAGCTGGTGCAGCAACAGCCACCAGATATTGTGCCGTACGGTTTTAAGCTGAGCTTCGACGCACATCAGCAGGTGCCGTACATCGCGAATTGCCTGGAGATGCGCGAAACACCCGACGAGGGCCGATTTATAGTGACCACGCAAGATTTGGTCGTTGGCGATGTGGTCGCTGCCGAGCAGCCCTTCTGCTCGTCACTGCTGGCGCCCATGCGCTACATCCGCTGCGCCACCTGCAAAGAGGAGCGGTATCTGACGCTCATACCCTGCGACAGCTGCTGCTCGGCCATGTTCTGCTCGGAGGAGTGCAAGCGGCGCGCGAACACCACCTTCCACAAATTCGAGTGCCCCATCATTGACCTACTGCATCGCATGTTCAACAAAATCCACGGCATTGCGTTGCGCACGACGCTGAGCGCGTTGGCGCTGCACTCCAGCATCGAGGAGCTGATGGCCTACTGTGAGCAGCCCCAGAATCAGCACAAATGCGTCTTCGATCTGGACTTTGCGCAGCTGACACCCCAAGAACATTACCGGGCCATCCACGGTCTGGTGACGAATCAACAGCAACGCTCCGTGTCGGATCTCTTTCAGCGATCGGTTGTGTGCGCCGTCCTCAAGCACTTTATCATTGAGTATACGCCGCTGAAGGATTATCTGGGCGGTGAGGATGGTCGCAACTTTTTTACGGACCTGCTGTTCAGACATTTACAGACATCACCGTCGAATATGCACGGCATCGATCTCGTCGAGCAGGCGAACGAAACGAAGGACGATCAGTCGCATTCATCCGGCGCCTATGCGTTCCTTTCGCTCCTTAACCACTCATGTGCGCCCAACACGCTGCGCATCTACGAGGGCGTCAAGGCCTATCTGTTTGTGCTGCGACCTATCAAGGCCGGCGATGTGCTTTACGACAACTACGGGTACGTGGCCCAGACGCGCCCTATTTTAATTGTAATTTATATATTATTTCTTTTGACAGCGCTCACTTTGCTGTGTTCAGCAAGAAACAACGCCAGGAGACGCTGTCCATGCAGTATCGCTTCAACTGCAAGTGCGAGGCGTGCGAAACGGATTATTTGAAGTACAGGCAATTGCCGTACAAGGTGTCCGTCCCGCTGGTGACCGATGATACGGACCTCAAGTTATTGGGCGCCTACAACTATGATTTTGCGTTGGGCAATTATCAGAAATACTGTGATTTCCTGACGCAATATGCTGCCGCTTTCCCCTGCGCCCAGATCAGCTCCGCCGAGGAGTGCCTCAAGATGGCGCTGCATATCATGGTGGATGCGGTGCCGCTCAAGGCGAAAATGTAATGTGTCTGGGACACACTGCACTGACTGCCTCGCAACCCGCCATCCCACCACCCCCACCCCCCAAAACCATCACCATCTCCACTATCCAAAAAAAAAAAAAAAAACCACCCAAGACAGCGACAAATTATAAATCTGGACGAACAAGCAGTAATTAACCCTGACTATATTTTCTGGTTGCCATAAGTTTTTAACATTTTTTGGCAGCTACGGGCAGTTGTCGACAAACACACAAACAACACAGTTCTTCTAATTATTATTTATCTACTTGTGAATTTCAATTATCCATCTTTCCCACACCTTGTGTTTTATTTATTTACAACACTTCAAAGAAAACCCTTCAGACAGCAACTTTTAGGTCTTTTTAACTAGGTCGCAAGCTCAAAATTTTTGTAATGTTGTTGGATCACCAATGTCTTCGAAACTGCTAAAGAAAACACACGTTTTTTGTAATTATTTTACAAACAAAATACAATATTTTTTAATTATGCATTACATGCCTGCTCCTACTTCACGCCAGGTGGCGCCACATTCCTTTTTCAGTGCATTTTGCTATACAAATCTAGCAATTGCTGATTGAGCACCGTTCCTCCGCCGCGCGAGTCGCGCTGCGCCGTGGTGGCCATATCATCCGTGCTGCTGTTGGCGGTCAGCAGCTGGACAAACTCACAGCCGGATGCGTTGGGATTTCGCTGTGCCTGGGACGTTGTTGCAGCCGGATTGCTCTCCGTGTCCGTAAACAATATGCCGGAGAATGTTTGCTCGAACTGCTGCTGCACCTGGCGTGCATCCATCGGCTGCAGATCTTCGCCGGGCGGCGTCTGATTGATGTTCAACTGGGCCGCCAACTGATCCATGCTGTTGGGCTCCCGTTGCTGCCGCTGCGCCAGCTCGTAGTGTTTCATGTAAATATTGTCACCGATGCACTGGGCATATTCCTGAAAGTGGCGCTCATCGAGTGGGGGCAGAAAACTGCCGTCCATGGCCTGAAAGCCCAGCCGTAAGAGCAGCGATATCTTCGTGCTAAAGCACTCCAGCCAGGCCTTGTTGGTGCGATAGATGGCCAGCTGTTGCTCCTCGCCGCAGCCGTTCCAAAAGTCGAGCAACGTGTTCTTGCTAAAGTCGATGAGCATGTGCCGTCTTGCGTCCGGATACAGCCGGTTGATGGCGTCCAGATGGCGGAAAGTGATGTCCAGCAGATGGTGCTGGTGGCGCGAGACGAACAGCTGCCACTTGTACACCATGGTCATCAGGTTCCACAGCTTCTCCATGGACGTCTCGTCCAGCCGCATCAGCGAACAGGTGGCAATGTCGTTCAGCATGAACTTGCAGTGCTCGGCGGTCAGCAGCTGGGCGTGGCTGTGCATCGACCCGTTGATCAACGACTCAATGAACTTGGGCTCCAGCAGCACACTTGTGATGTCGTGTATAACTGACGGAAGAAATGGCAAATGGCAAATGGCTGGACTGGCGCTCAATTGGGAAGGACTCACCTTGAACGGCATTGTCGGGCGCAATTTGCTGGGCCTTCAGGCGCTGGTCGATCACGTACAGCGCCTCGCAGCCCAGATTGACCAGTATGAATACGTTGGCGCGCGGATTGAGAGCGCGGCGTGTGGCCATTTTCGAAGGGGAATGCTTGGTAACTGCGGCGCTCGAAGGCTAAATGTTAACTAAGGCTCGGACAGGAGCCAAGCGCTGCACGCGACCAGCCACGAATAGTTCACACATACATTTAGTTTTATTGGATTTTTCGTTTCCGTACGGTTAGACGGGCGGGGGTCCTGTGACGACCACGACGACGACGGCGACGACGATGTTTGACTGCTTTATGAAAGCCCCGGCAACGTCTTTTATCACCACAATAAGTGCAAATAAAAACAATGCCTAAATACCCCGACTATTCGACATACTTTATAGAACTAGGGGAAAACAAAAACCTTATTTGATATGGAGCCCAGCCCTAATTATAGTTAAAAGTCTGTGCAACTATAATAAAATAAATAAAACATATTGGACTCCATGCAATCCATTACTTCTTATATCTATGATACGGATTTTAATTATAGTCAACAGCTTAACAAATTTAGCTTATTAACAGCTGTTAATATTTCCATAATGTTAAGCTTCATGTTACTACTTTTAAAAGTAGCCAAAACAGCAGACACTTTCAATAACATTTCCATCATGTTAAGTTAATTTTACCTATTTTAATAAAAGTCGAAAGCTTAACAAATTTTCTGTAATAACAGTGACCAACGTAACGACAAAGTTAGTATGCCCCTCGCTGCGTAGTGCCATGTATAATTATGGCAGGTGGGCGGCGGTTTGGTTGATGAGGAAAGGTGGCGCGAGTTTTAGACATGAAGTTTTTCTTTGCCGTCTGTCTGTCCCATAGTTATTGATTTCCGTTTACTTTGCAAAACAAACCTTTATTTAAATTGTTGTAATAGGTAGTAGGAGTACAAAAGGAGTAGATAAAGTGCTTGGGATTAGAAAATTTGCATTATTTTCTAAAATATGCACTGC
Source organism: Drosophila colorata (assembly GCA_035041545.1). Classification (NCBI taxonomy): domain Eukaryota; kingdom Metazoa; phylum Arthropoda; class Insecta; order Diptera; family Drosophilidae; genus Drosophila; species Drosophila colorata. Next base: position 2,794,473 of record JAWNLD010000233.1, read on the forward strand.
TTATTATATTTTATGAGTGCTGCCAATCGCCAGCACGCCCTCAAATCGCATTTTTATGCTAATGCAATATTAATGAAGGTGGTGGCTAACGTTTGGGACACGTGGTTGCCACTGCGGTCGCAGGTGCATAAAGGAAACCTCTAATCGACTGCACTGTGGGGGCGAACCACACGGAAAAGGAAACAGGAAGTTGCGTGGCTGCCCGCACAGTGCAATTAGCGCACGGCATAACTTTGACTTTCAAACTTTGAAAGTGCGACGTTTCTTGGCGCGCAACACTCGGGCTTAGACGACAACAGCGGTCGGTATTTTGGTATTTTCTAAAGTTCGGTCGGTATTTTCTAAAGTTCTTAAGTTGCATTAGCTTTCATACGATCATAATGCGAGAAAGTTTGTAAAAATGTATTTAATCTTCGGCATAAGTTCGCAATTCATCAAGAACTTTGATAAATTACTGCAACGCTGACAAATGGGAACAACCCAACAACAGGCCTAATAGCAAAACAAAAACTTTTGTACAATTTCCGTTTATGATTTTATGTTTGTTGGAAACTTCACCTAAAATCCAAAAAATGCAAGAACGAGCAAGTTGGTCGCACTACTTTAATAGTCAGTAGCTTTTATTTGTTTTCCAATATGCGAGTTAATACATTTTAAATAAAGTTGATAACGAGGTGTGCCCTTCATATTGTATTACATCTTTTAGATAATAAGTTTGCAATTAGTCAATAGCTTCCAAAAATTGAATGCATGCAGTGGAAATAGTTTATTATGTGACAGGTGGAAACAGCTCAACCGGCGTAATAGCAAAAAAAAAAAAAGCTGTTGTAAAATTTCCGTTGTTTGTTCTGTTTGGAAACTTCGCCTAAAACGAAAAATACAAAAGATGTTTCGTAAAACGCTGCCAAGTTGGACGCGCCCCTCGCGACTGTCACGTCAAATGAGCGTCGTGGCCAAATCGGTGAAGTACTCGCAGCACGGTGAGCCGCAGGATGTGCTGAAGCTGGTGGAGGACAAACTGGCGGATCCCAAGGACAAACAGGTGCTGGTCAAAATACTGGCGGCGCCCATCAATCCGGCCGACATCAACACGATACAGGGCAAGTTCAAAATGAATATAAATCTCTTATATAAGCATATATTTAAACATATAAATTGCAGGCAAATATCCTGTCAAGCCCAAGTTTCCGGCCATTGCGGGCAACGAGTTTGTCGGCCAGGTCGTCTGTGTGGGCGAGCAGGTGAAGGGCTTGCAGCCGGGCGCGCATGTAGTGCCGCTGGCCTCCGGCCTGGGCACTTGGACGACTCACGGCGTATTCAACGAGGATCAGCTGCTGGCCATATCCAGCAAGGTGGGTCTGGCGGAGGCGGCAACCATAACGGTCAACCCTTGCACCGCCTATCGCATGCTGAAGGACTTCGTGCAGCTGTCGCCCGGCGACACGGTCATCCAGAATGGCGCCAACAGCGCCGTCGGCCAAGCCGTGCATCAGCTGTGCCGCGCCTGGGGCATCAACAGCGTGGGCATTGTGCGCAATCGCCCGGAGATTGGCGAGCTCAAAGAGATGCTGCAGTGCCTGGGCGCCAGCGCTGTGCTTACTGAGGAGGAGATGCGCACAAGCGACCTCTTCAAGGCGAAGAAACTGAAGCGTCCCAAGCTGGCGCTCAACTGTGTGGGCGGCAAGAGCGCCACGGAGGTGTCGCGCCACCTGGACGAACGCGGCGTCATGGTCACCTACGGCGGCATGTCCCGCGAGCCGGTTACCGTCGCCACCGGACCCCTCATCTTCAAGGACATTGCATTCCGCGGCTTCTGGATGACGCGCTGGTCCAAGGAGAACTACAGCGCCGCCGAGCGCACGAAAATGTTCCAGGAGCTCTGCCAGCTGGTGGAGCAGGGCAAGCTTGTAGCGCCCACCCACGAGATGGTTCCGTTGGCGCGATTCAAGGACGCGGCGGTGGCAGCGCTCAATTTCAAGGGCTTCACGGGCAAGAAGTTCATACTGGACATGAGCTCCAGCTAAATGTGATTTATAGTTGTTGACCTATGTGAAATTTTAGTTGAAAACAGCGCCAATTGGTTGCTTTTAAAAATTATCCGGAATGACATTTGCCAATTGGCGCAACAAGCGCGATAAGCAAATTTAGAATCTTTTTAAATGATTAAACAAAATTTTTTAAATTAGATTTTAATGTGGTTTTTGATTTTGCTATTTATGCCTTTTCACCTCAACAGGAGCTCTAATTTTCATGAGCTCTTATTAAATGTGATTTATCTTTGTGAAATTTCAAAAATTATGCCACTTTCCAATCGGTTAAACAGTCGCAAAGCTCAATTTATTACTTTATTATAAAAAATTTGTTTTTAATAGGTATTTATGACATTTTTACCTCATGACCCTCAAACTTCAGGTGCGGCCTTGAAGGATGTCGCAGCTGCTCGGCTAACTTTCGATCTTTGAAATTTTAGAAATGAAAACATTTAGTTTCTTTCAAAAATTGATAATTGGAGTGACAAGCATCAACCAATCAAAGGTTTAAAAAAAAATTGAAATCCAATCCAATTTGTAAAGAATTTAAAATTAGCAACAAGCTTAATAACAAGTTTTGGTATTTTTTAACGGATTTAAAAAACTTATCAAAACCAGACTTCAATATGGGTTTTTTGTTGATTTTTTTTACACTTCCACCTTATTGGCCTGGTACTTGAGGTGAAGCTTTTACGCCGCGCCGTCTGCTCGGTGAAATTTCCATCGTTTTGAATTGGAGCAACAAACGCGATAACAAATATTGGTATTTTTTAAAGGATTTAAAATGATCATCAAGCGCATTAAACCATTTTAGTATTTAATAACGGATTTTAAAAAAAGTTATCAAATCTAGATTTTAATATGGGTTTGTTTTGTTGCTTTTTATGACATTTCCACCTCATTAGCCTGGTACTTCAGCTGCAGCGTCATGGCCGTTGGCGAGGTGGCGTCGGTGATGGTCAGCTGCTGGCCGTCCTGCAGGCCCAGCTCGCCGAGCGACTGCGTCAGGTTCTTGCGCGTGGCCAGCTCGATGCTCCGCACGTTGGCCATGTAGAGGGTGCGCTGCTTGCCGTCAGCCATGACGGTGGTGAGGGCAGGGCTCTTGAGCTGGAAGCGCGGCAGCTCGCACAGCTGCTTGATGACATCCTCCAGCGTGGTCGTGTTGGGATCGCCCACGTTCAGCAGCTGGGGCGTATTGCTGCAGGCCAGGCAGCCGTCGGACTTCTCCGCCTCGTAGGTGTACGTGTAGATGCCGTCCAGGTCGTTGAAGTTGAAGTAGTTGGCCATGCTGTCGTAGCAGCTGGTGGCCAGCTTGAACACCTCCAGGGCACAGGCGGCGGCAATAACCGCATTGGTGCTGGCCACCGCCGGAATAATGTGCTTGATGACGCCCTGCACCAGGCGGTAAGTGATGCCTCCTATGTTGAATTGATTGGCGCGCTCCTGGGCACGTTCGTAGATCCAGCCGATGTGCTGCGGATCGTCGCCGTCTAAAGGCGCATTGAAGGGGCTCTCCTTGTCCCACTGGATGATCTTCACGTACTCGATGCAGTGCTCGGGGAGACGCGGCGTGTTGGCGATCGTGCACAGCGGATAGTTGACCTGGGGCGGGAACAGGTCCAGAGTGCACTCAATGCACGCCGAGAACCCGGGCAGAATGACGCGTGCGTTGCCCTTAAAACCTTCGGTGCCGCCGTCAATCATGGGTATAATCGAGGACATGTCAATGCTGGCGCTATTCTCCTCCTCGTAGCGCAGCATGGAGAGCAGCATGCCGTTAATCCAGCGCCGGGCCACAATCGAGTCCAGACCGCAGACGATGATGTGAAACTGCTGGTAGAAGGACTCGTCGAAGTCCTGAATCTTGGCGAAGTGTGGCGTCACCTGGCACGTGGGCACGCGGTTGTTGATGAAGCGGGCGGCGCACTCCGCCTTCGAGGCGCCGATATCCGTTCGCCGGAACAAGAACTGCCGGTTCAAGTTGGACAGCTCAATGGTGTCCATGTCGATCACATGCAGGTCACCGAAGCCCATCAGGGCTAGGTCCTTGAGCAGCTCACAGCCCAGACCGCCGGCGCCGATGATGAGCACCTTGCACTTGGTCTGCAAAAATTCCAGGTTGTCCGGCGAGGGCGTGAAGTCATCCTTGCAGAAGAGACCCTCGCGTTCGAGGACATGTCGCAGGCCATTCCAGCGTTTGTTCTGCAGCGACAAAGCGGGATTGGAGGGCGAGGCGACCGACATTATTTAGAATCCTCGAATGCAAATGGAGAGCGGCAAAATGTTAGTTATTTTTAGTAAAAAGTACTAAAAAAATACCAAAATCATTCGATAGTAGTGCTCGAACGATGATGTACTAGTGTTGTACATCGTAAATAAAATTTGTATTGAACGAATCCTTCACTTAGTTCCTTCGTTAAGTACCATTATTGTTCGGATGGTGCTTCTTAGTCCCTATATTGTTCTACACTGCTTAATTAGATATATGAAATAATTTAAAATTTTGCTTACTTTTTATTATTTTATTTCGTAATTCCAACACTTTAAATTTAAGCCTGGCGCCATATAAGGCAAATCGAACGATCATGGGACTTAAACGAACGGTGAACTATAACCTGGGTCTTTGATCGTCTGTTGAGATAAGTTAGTAGTTCAATCGAATTGCCCATATGTTTATATCGTTAAGTTACAAAATATGTTCTTAATGTTATTTCCCTATTACTATACACACACTGCAGTAAATCTACACATAGATAAAATATTTAAATAACCAAATGTCTGTCATTGGAGACATGCTGCACCCAGCATTTATGCAGATTATTTATTCTTTCCGCTCTACAATTGATTATTCGGTAACAATTTAAACCAAATCGTTCGTTGTCATATTGCACAACTGTAATAATCGAATATTGAATCATCGATAGCAAAACTATCGCTAGCTGCACATATCTAGATCGAAATTTAAAACAACGGCACTTCATGCGAAGAAAAAGTCGCGTCCTTTACAGCGTGCTTCCTCTTAGCTGTACTTATTATTTTCTTGCAAATGAGATCAACTTTGAAAATTTATTAACTACAAGTGAGAGTGAAAGAGGAGTGTCTAAATTAATATAACTTTGTGGAGCAATAGGTTTGTCGATTTTCAATTGAAACGCAGTTGGCAAATTGGCGCGCACCCAACCAAAATGACGCTCTCCGTGCTGGCGTCGTTCGACGATCTGCGACGCTGCATGCAAGTGCTGACCGAGGGCAGCGCCGAGGAGGGTGAGTTCCTAGCCTGGGCAAGTAAGAGCGTAAGCGTAACTTGAACTTTATTTTTCCCACAGAGTTTCTGCGCTTCCTGCGCCTGTTCGAGCAGTACCATGAGAAGTGCAACGGGTTTGCCACGCAAAATGCGCGCTTGCAGACGGAGCTAGACAAGTCGCTGGCCAAGATGGGCGATCTGGAGGGCAAGCTGTACCATGCGCGCCGCATCATCGACACGGAGATCAAGGCGCGCCGTCAGGCCGAGCACGAGCGCGACGCCATGGAGCACAAGATAATGGCCGTGGCGGATTTGTTGCGCCACGAGCGCAATCTGAACAACGAGACCCGCGACAAGTTGGCCTTTCTCAATACTCTGCCGTCGGGCGGGACGCGCAAGCGCAAATCGTTGAATACTCTGCACGAGGACAAGTCGTATGGGGACATCAATTCGACGGGCTCGTTGCTGTCCGATTTGTCCATAACACACTCGGAGGATGATTTTCTCGATGTGCGACGCTCCAAGTCGTGGCGTGAGCATCGTCCGTCCTTGCCCAAAAATCCGGTGCCGTGTGTGGGCAACAAACGCTCTCGCCTGAGCACGGGCACACCGACCACGGGTCACGTGGATCAGCACACACTGGATGTGGGCCAGGGCGCGGAGCGCTTCTGTGCCACCACCAAGGTGACGATACCGCAGGATGGCCAGGGTGTCATACGCGCCGAGTCCACCATTGAGTCGCTGCCTGTAATAATGTCCCACGAGCGCATCGCCGATGCCCAGACTACCTCAACGCCGCGTCGTTCCGGCATCAAGGAGGCGACAGCGCCGCCACTAACCCCACTAAATGCAATGGCTGTGGGCCAGTCGCCGGCGCAGAATCGGCTCCTGATGCGCAAGCACAGCTTCAGCCAGAAGACCTTTTTGCGTGGCGACAACTGTGTCCAGTGCCAGAAGCGGTAAAGTTGACTACACTCAATAGAAAAATACAGATTTTTATTATACATCTCTTGCAGCATTCGCTTTGGCTCGGTGGGATTGCGCTGTCGCGATTGTCCAGTGCGCTGTCACATCGACTGTCGCCAGCTGCTGACGGTCACCTGTGTGCCACAGTCGGGCACGCCCACGGCTAAGACGGAGATGCATTATCTGAGCGATTTTGCGCCAGCGATTGCGCCGATGATCCCGGCACTAATTGTGCACTGTGTCAACGAGATTGAGGCTCGTGGCCTGACAGAGGTGGGCCTCTATCGCATGTCGTCGTCGGAGCGCGAGTACAAGGCACTGAAAGAGCAGTTCCTGCGCGGCAAGGTGACTCCGCATTTGGGGAACACGGACATCTATGTGCTGTGCTGCTGCGTGAAGGACTTCTTGCGCACGCTGCGCGAACCCCTCATACCCACCGGCCAGTGGAGGGACTTTGCCAACGCCGTGCAAAATCCGGACAACAAGCTGGCCGAGCAGTCGCTGTACAGAGCCGTGGAGCAGCTGCCGCCCGCTAATCGGGACACAATGGCATTCCTTATGCTGCATTTCCAGCGCATTGCCGACTGTCGAGTCGTCATGATGCCCATTGATAATATCTCAAAGATATTTGGACCCACCATTATGGGCTATTCGTCACGAGATCCGGACCAGCATGCCCTCTACACAGAGGTCTTTACGCAGACTCAGGTGATGAAAGCTTTGCTCGAGCTGCCCGGCACTTTTTGGCAGCAGTACCTGGCCCTGGAGCCGTCGGCACCGCTGGCACCACCCGGCAGCGCTGTCAAGCGTGTGCCGAGCAACAACAGAGATCTATTCTCACTTTATGGTATTTATCCATTTATGTACTTGATAATAATTGATTAATACTTGAATATATTTGTTTTAGCTACACCTCTTAAGGGCACCATGAAGAAGCGCAAATTTTATGGGACTCCGCCAATGTCTGCGCACAAGAAGTAAAAGATTTGTGACCGTCCACACGAAATATTATCTGATGCATCGCTGGCGTGCTTACTTAAATCTTAAATCTACAAAGCATTTAATTTTTTTTCTTTTGTTTGCACCAATCGAGCGTGTTTTTTAGTTTTCTAAAACCGCTCCTGAAATGTAATTATGAACCATACTCAAATGCTGTTCCAACAGACAGTCTTATTGATTTATTATAAATAACTAACATAGCTATAAACATTCTCTTTTGATACTGAATAATGAATATTATATTTGTATAATAAACAAAACACTGAACAAGTCTTTAGATGCGCTAATTAAAATTATGTGAATTACAATGGCAAATTGATCATTTCTGTTTCACTTTTTTTAACTTATAATGTAATTATATTAATTAGCGGGCTTTTACAACTAATGAATATATTTATATTAAATTAGTATAAATAGTAAATTGGTGGAATTGTGAATATCATAACCACGATTACGTGTACCGAAAATCACCCTATTCACTAAATTCTTTCTTTCTTATATTCGATATATAGAAAACAAGAGTGATTGAATAGGGTATACCCTGTACACACTATGACTAACTTGGGTGCTTATTAGCCAATCATTAGGAAATTTTCAGGGTTTAAATATGGCTTCTAGATTTATGTATTTATTTATTTTAAACAGTTGACAAAGCGAGTGTCAGCGAATCCAAATAAGATAATACAAAAATATATTGTAAAGCCTAAATCTATCTAAACAATTCTAATAACGTCACCGGCACGAAGGGGATATTTTATATGTCCCTATTCAACAGCTAAATAGGAAAGCGTTATTTGGAAGAGTGAAATCCTTAGTATTTGATAGAAATAAGGCAAGAGACGGAGGTGGAAAATGTGCGCACAAACCACACCAACAAGGACTGGTATCCAAAATTATAAATATTCCTGATCTGTGAATACTTAGAATAGTGTGAACGTATACAATTTGCTGTCTTTAGCTCTTACAGTCTCTGACATATGCTATTGCACAAGCCCATTATACCCGTTTTCAACGAGTTCAGGGTATAACTGGGCAGCTAGATCCAATTACAACTCTTATACTTAGGATCTAGAGATCGTGTCAGTCTACATTTAGTATGTGGAACTGGCCAAATCATCTGGTCTCCGCGCTACATTTGGTGATCTCTCTAGCACTGGTGACCCCAAATCTCACGGACTGTGCGCATCGTTGCATCGTCGTGAGCAATGGCAGCGTTTATTGCCGCGATGTGTCTGGTGCGGCGGCAGGCATTTGTGGGCAGTCCTGGTGTCTGGACGACAGAAGTTTCCGCTGCAAGCAGGGCGCTTGCATTGCCAATTCATTGGTCTGCGATGGCATTGCGGACTGCGAGGATGGCTCCGACGAGCAAAAGTGATTGTGCAATGCTCAGAAGCAGGCCAACAACTGCAAGAAGTGTGAGTTCCTGTGTGGGTCTGGTCGGTGTGTTCCTTATACGCAGCTGTGTGATGACAGAAACGATTGTCCTGGCTGCGATGATGAGCTGGCAACGTTACGCGAGATTGGCACAATATCAGCACAGAGGCATTCTACCATATCCAAGATAGACATAGTTGACGCCTCCAGACACATCCGTCCCGCACAGCGAAGGCTGCGTGGTGCCACAGCTGCCCAATGCGATTGTGAGGAAGTTGCAATTAGGCACCTGTGTTCCACGGGGTACGCTCGTTTCCTTCGACTGCCCGGCCGGGCACACGCTCAAAGGCCAGCATCAGAGCAGATGCGAGCTGCCCTTGTGGATAGAAAAATTTACGTTCTGTGAAAGTGTGTGCAAAAGGCAGCATCTATTGTGTTTTTATACTCGTTCACGAAGTGAAAAGGGTTTTTGCAATGTCCGTCTTGCTGTCCATCTGTCCGTATGAATCGAATTCTTTTCGCCGGTATTGAAGCTAGAGACTAGAAATTTTGAATATAAGTGGTAGAGATTTTGGCTACGCCCACTGTGGGCGTGTCCGATAAAATCGGTATACATATCTTCCTCAGTTTTAAGGTAAATAATATTAAGTTTTGGAAACAGCTTACTGATGACATCCTCTAGAGATCGCAAAAAAAACGTTGTTTGTTTTCGAACACTGGGAGCGTGGCAAATTTATATAAAAAGAAATATATGAAATTCATATATCTTGGGGGCGGGTAACCCGAGATAATTCATATCTCCCACAACTTTTAAGCTAGTCACTAAATTTTTCTAAAAATGGAGCCGAAAATTTGGGCCACAACCATTTCCAACCCCAAAAATTACAAAAATTAATATTTTTCCTAAATAACAATAATATTTAAGACCGTTTTCGACTGCTTTAAGCTGTTATACTATGAACGAGTATTGCGCAGTCGGCTACGCCCGATTGGAACTTTCTCACTTGTTTCTTATTAAATTTATGTCCTTACCAGAAGATGCTACCGCCTTTCAGCTGAGTGTTGCCAAACGCTTAAATCGATTTAAACAAATGGCGGGTTTTACTCACAGAAGAAGAAGGCCCTCAGCTCTATACAGACAACCATCTATTTTAAATATACGTTTAGTTTGACTTCCAGTAGCAAAGTTAATGAATATATAATAAGAATAATGAATTCAAAAACTAACAGCTAATATTTAGTGCAAGCAAAGTATAATCGATAATAAATTATTTCTCATAAGTTCGGCCTTAACAATATATCGATTAGCACTGTTTCCAGCGATAGTTGTTTTATTGACGTATTTCTAAATAAAAAAAACTACTAATAACAGTAGAGTTTAAATAATTAAAAAATTTTTAAAAATAATTAATGTTAAATAAGTTGTTAAAAACGGGTCCAAAGTGATAGAAATTTATATAGAAATGAAAAATGTGTTATTTGTCATAAATATGACTAATATAAAAGTTTAAATAAATAATTTTACTTCAAATATGGTTTAAAAATTTCATTGAATTTAACATTGATTAAGATTTTGAAAACGGTGAAATGAATGAAGTATAATTTTACACGAAAATAAGCTGCGTTGCTTTAATTGCTATTGCTAAATAAATAAATAATTAAAAACCATTGAAAAATTGTTGTTAGTTTGGTTTTTGATTTTAACTGTATTAGCAGCAACTAATTAATTTTGGTTTTCATAGACATTTGTGACGTATGCACATAATACATGGTCGAGCAACGCCTGGAACGAATTTCGATTAGTCTTGCCCCGTCATTGGCACATCTCTATATTCCAACCGGCTGCAAGCATCGCACGATCGTTCTTCTGCACACTTCTTCTCCAGAGCTCAGATCGTAAGTTTCAATCTCGGAATAGCTATTACCCTTTTAAGAGGATTATATATTTAATTTGCGAAACAGGTGTTAAAATGGCCAACATTGCAAAACTGTTCAGTGCGCGTGCACAATCCCTGGTCCAGGCTGCCGCCCGTCAGCCACAAGTGGCCGCCCGCTTCAGCAGCACCTGTAAGTAATTAATTACAAAAACCCAGATAAAGATCAAAGTCCACTTCAGCATATAAAACGTAAATTAATATTAATAAAAGCTGTGGCACAACTTTTCTTTTGTTTGGAAGCTTATTCAATTACTTGTGGAAAAAAACATTGGTTACGTAAGTTTTGTGATATCAATGCGTTTGCCATCTCTTTCGCACCACAGCGGCCAGCAATTGGGAATTCATCAAGACCGAGGTGGTCGGAGAGAAGAAGAATGTTGCCGTTATCACCCTGAACCGGCCAAAGGCGTTGAACGCGCTCTGCAATGGCCTCATGCAGGAACTTTCCACCGCCCTGAAGGGATTCGGCAAGGACAAGACCATCGCCGCCATTGTCCTGACGGGCAGCGAGAAGGCGTTCGCCGCCGGCGCCGACATCAAGGAGATGGCGCCCAACACGTACTCCCAGTGCATCCAGGGCAACTTCCTTAACGACTGGACTGAGGTGGCGCGCACCCAGAAGCCCATCATTGCTGCCGTCAACGGCTACGCGCTCGGCGGCGGCTGCGAGCTGGCCATGATGTGCGACATCATCTATGCTGGCGAGAAGGCCAAGTTTGGCCAGCCGGAGATCGCGCTGGGCACCATTCCCGGTGCTGGAGGCACTCAGCGCCTGACCCGTGTGGTTGGCAAGTCTAAGGCCATGGAGATGTGCCTGACCGGCAACATGATCAATGCTCAGGAAGCCGAGAAGGTTGGCCTGGTCAGCAAGGTCCTGCCGGCCGATCAGCTGCTCGGCGAGGCCGTCAAGCTGGGCGAGAAAATCGGCACTCACTCGAATCTGATTGTGCAGCTGTGCAAGGAGTCGGTCAACACCGCGTATGAAACTACTCTGCAGGAGGGCCTCAAGTTCGAGCGTCGCACCTTCCACGCTACGTTCTCGACGGTGAGCTAACCGATTACGCAATGCTTGCCATTTATATATTCGTAAACGAAGTGAAATGAGTATATTGGGTTTGTGCAGTGTCCGTGCGTCCGTATAAACGAAATTTGGAATAGTTACTCGTGCATAACCACGTCAGATAATGTGTTCAGATTTTTTGGCTACGTCCACTGGGGGAGTGGCAATTCGATAAAATCTGTATATCTTCAGTTTTAAAGCTAGATACCTACAATATTTTTCAGACATAACTGATGACATCTAATTATTGTTTAAGAGGTTTTTTGTATACACCCACTATGGGCGTGGCAAAATTATAAAATCCATATATCTTTGGGCGCCCCCCTAAGGTAACCCGAGAAAATCCATAGCTGCCATAATTTTAGAGCTGGAGTCAGCAAATTTGGAAGACAGTTTTCGAATGACCTCTAAAGAAAATTATCGGTCACGCCCCTTCCGCCCCCACAAATTATAAAAATTTATATATTTTCAAAAAAAAGACAGTATTAATTAGGACCTTTTTTGATTGTTTTAAGCTGTTATGTCGGTTCTTGTTTTAATTTGTGCTTTTCTCATTTTCCATGCAGGCCGATCGCAAGGAGGGCATGCAGGCCTTTGTGGAGAAACGCCCTGCCAACTTCACCAGCGAATAGTTTGGAACCGTGATGATAATCAAAACTGAAAACCAGCAATGCATTTATAAAAGCTAACCTGTTTGTACGCAAATAAAATCCGTTAAATAATCTGTAATTTGTCACATAGATTTGAAGGTCTTTATGCTTATGTTATCTATGTTTAAAATGAAATAGTTTTAAAATACGTTTGTACACAACATGAAGAGAGATGATAGCTTTAAGAAGAAGGCCTGACTGATTGTCAGTTGATCTTTGACCAAATTAAAGTCATAGATTAACTGACACTCAACCAGCGCCATCCTCCATTTAGCTCATGGTCAGATACAGGACTCCAGCTGCCGCCTGCATTGATTGACAGACTGTGCTAGGATTTTGCATTCCATCGCCTCGCGTTGCATTAAGAAGCGATAGTAGTTCATCAGTTGTATTCGTTGCCACTTGGCCTTCATTTCCCGTGTCAGAGGGGTGTCCGCTTCCATCTTGCCCAAGCCAAAGAGATGGCAGGTCTTGCAACTGAATTCCTCGCGCTCGGTGGTCGGCTGTACCTGTGGTCGCTTACAATAGCGACGAACTGTGAAAGGTTTTGAGGGAAATGCCCCATCGCTGGGTATTAGTATTTTCTCCAATCTGGTGGGATATTTGTTGCATTTTTTCGATTCTACTGTCTCCGTTCGGGGTCGCTTTGTCGGCCACGATCGCTGTTGGGCCTCAAGCACAAAGTTGCGCTCGGGCTTTGTTTTCTTGGACGGCGTATCCTCTCGAATCTCCACGAGCGGCATTAGTTCAGCTATTTTTGCCGCCAGAATGGCACGCCTCTCCATCAGATATTTGCTTCTTCGTAAGTTTTTTTTTAAAATAATTTCTGAATTGCTGGGCTGTAGATCGTATATCGAAGGGGAAGAGCGATTTTTTGGTAAGGCAACGGATTCTGAATCGGACACCTGACTTTTACGCTCTTCAAGGCTGGCTGCCGAGACCTTGCTTTTAGTTTCGCTACGGTTAGAAATCCTTAACGGACCCGTTTTCGTTATTTTGCTAAACTGCCGAATCGATTTAAGGATTTTTAGAAATCTGCCTATGGCCATTGAACTTCTCTTGCCGCCAAAAAAAAATTCAGCATCGCCGATTTTTCTGATGGGCTGATGTAGACGAAGGTTGTAAATATTTTTCCCGAAATGCCAATCGATCGCCCGATTGCGACTGCGATCGCTATCCGTAGACCTAAAGGACGAAAAGCTATCAGGCCAGTTCGACTTTGTGGACGTAAAGCTATCACCCCTGCGTGACTTTGAGGACGAAAAGCTGCTAAGCCGCAATGACTTTGTGGGCGACAGCGTGCCTGTTGGGCTTACTCGAGGGTGTTCTCCGCGCTTTTTGGCCTTACCATATTTAGCAACCCAATTGTCAAAGGAGTCTATCGATCGCGTTATATCCTTTTTGTCATCCAACTGCCTGGATTTTAGTCTTTTATTCCTCGTAAATAAGCTCCGAATTGAACCGGCGTCTGCAGAGAACTTCCTTGCAGCCTGATATACCTCATCATAGTCCAATGATTTTTCTCTCCTTTCTCTTTTCGCTTTTAAAGTGTGTTTGCTCTTTATTAGGCGATACTTTTCCGGCGTCCTTGCGCTCACTTTTTGCAACATTTTTGCAAAGGCCGCCGTAAACTTGGGCTGGATGTCGACTACGTCCGAAGATTTGCGCTTTAATTTATCGTGTTTCTTGATCGCCAAGATGTGTTTGCTTCTTAACAGAGGATGCTGCTCGGGCACCTCAGGATTCATATCTTGCAACATCTCCGAAAAGTTGTCCGTAATCTTGGGCTCACCTTTATCTTTCTTTCTCTTCACTCTCGAAAGGAAATTGCCTATTTCTTCAACATCAACTTTCAAGTTTTTCGTTTTTAAGATAGAACGTACTTCCGAGATATCAGTTTTCACGTCTTTGACTGTCAATCCTCTCTTCAAACTAGGACGTACTTCCGACGAGAACCGAGTCATCTTGGGCTGGATTAGTTGAGGCTCCGGCTTAGCTTCACGTGCGGCGGTCTCATATGTTTTGTTCTTTAACACACCGTGCCTGCTCTTCAAAACGGGCTTTTCTTCCGGTGTTTTGGGATCCACGCCATGCAACAGCTTGTTAAAGTTTTTACCGTACTTGGGCAGGACTGGGGTATTTGCGGTAGAGTACGTGCCAAACTCTGTTGCAATGGATTTGGGGAGTTCACTAGAATCCTTTTTACTCTTCGGTATCTCTGCGAACTGCAGGACAAGCGAATGCTCCTGATCCAAAGCTTTCCTCTTTCGCTCCAAGTTTGTGTTGTAATTGTCGACAATTGTCTGATGGGCGCCCAGCTTGTGGGACATCAACCGGTGGAACTGGAGCTGCTGTCCGAGTTTCTTCTTTACGCTCTCTTCTCTCTTCGGGGAATATATGCCAAACTCTGTGTCCAGTTCCAGTGCGTCACCTAAACTCTTCCGTTTTGTTAACGGCTGGATGAGGGCATATTCCTGATGGAATTCCTTTTTCTTTTGTTCCGCCTTGCTGGGCATTTGTTTCGTGTGCTTTTCTTCCCATTTGTTCGCCAGTTTGTCTGCCATTTTAACTATTGGTTGTTCCGTCTCCTGCAGCCATTTGGGCTTGCCAGCTCGTGGATAGTTTCGTAGATTGGGCGCATACTTCTGGTAGTAACGGTTGATCTGTGGGTCTAACGGTGCTGTCTCCAAACAGTTGAAAACAAGGTTGCTTAGCCAATTTCGCTGGTGCGAGCGCTCGATGCCGCTTGGCGGGGCGCATTTTCCGTTTGTCTCTTTTCTCCATGGTCCGCATAATAAGGCGCAACGCATTAACACGGTCTACTGCTTATTTAAATTACACATATAATTTTTCAAGTATATTTGTTCAAAGATAGAAAACCTATGGGCAACTCTGTTGGCGCCAACATTTTTAATACGAATATCGATACCATCGGCAGTGTTGTGAAATGAGAAAATACTTGTGCAAATAGGCAGTTTTTAAATGCGTTGGTTTAAAAGGCTGTTTTCAATAAGTATTATATATAATGTAAAGTTTATAGTTATATATTCACTTCTTTTTCTTTTTCGTTTCTACAATAAAAATAAATATTTAAATACGTAAGAATATTTACATAAATATATTCTCGATTAGAAAAAGTGCTATCGATAGTAAAGACGCTGTTATCGTTTAGCAGCCAGAGTTACAGCCACATATACATTCGCACGTACAGAAAGCTCACACGCATAGGCAAGTACAGGACTTTGCACACACTTAACAGTTAGTCCTGCGCGTTGGCCGTTGTGCGAGCAAAAGTAAAAGTGAAAATCAGGCCCTTGAAATCTTTGTGGAATATTCATAAATTATGCATCATTAATACTACATATATATAAATTGTGCGCGTGTCGTTTGTTTGTTTGTTTTGAATAACGGTTGCGATTTCTGCGGTTAGGCGCGCGCAAAAAATTCGCATTTGATATTCCTGGTGTGCTGTAATCTATAATTGCGATATACTTGAGCATAGCACAAACACTCACACACACACACACACACACACTAACACACACAGTTTGTGGGTGTTCACATATACACATAGAAGACGCCCCGCTTTGCCCTTGAGCTGGCGTAGTAAGAAGCATTCGATTTTTCACAACAAGACGTGAAAAACGCGAAAAAGAAAACACACGACTGACTAACAAAATATTATTAAAATACCACACATAAATATATATTACAATTATACATACAATACAGTCAGCGGGTAGCAAGCGTCAACAATGGATGTGCTCAATCAAATACTCAACATTAACGCTGGTGGCGCCTATGGCGGGGGCAAGGCGGGCGGCGCCTTCGATCCGCTCACGTTCGCCATGAAGCCTCAAGTTGTCATACGCGCCCTCTGCTGGGTAAGTAAAATAGAAGGACCTCCACCCCCCTTTCCTAACCCACCCTCCATGTCAAAGCCTGGCGCCTGTTGGCCTAGACAGGACAGCACATTTCAAAGTTAATGTTAACGAGGGTGTCTTATGCAGTTATGCGATTATGATGCTGTGCATGCCATATTAAATAGATTTTACTACATAGAATAAAAATTGTATTCAGATTTGGAATATTTTTGTTTAAAATTTAAAATACAATTTACTTTTTATTTTTATTAATTTTAAAACTCAGATACTGTTATTCATGTTATATCTATGTTTTGACAACTAACCCTTAAAATTACATTTTTTTATATTATTTTTTCATTGATCTCTTATTTACCACAGTTGTATGAACTAAAATTAAAGTTAATATATTCTTATACTGATGACTATTTATGTTTTTGGAATTTATCTTTAGGTAACAATTTGTTTTTATATTTTTTCACACTATGCTATTCCAGTTTTTTTCACACTATGATATTGTAGAGCTCGTTATTATAAGGAGCATCGTTTTTTTTAAGATTTTATATTAACTAATATTAAAGAAACATATTTTTATACAGATTATATTAAAATGTTTAGAACTAATCTTTAAAAACAGTTTTTTTTTTAATATTTTACATTTTATGATATTGAAGAGTCTCCTATTATCTAGTTACCATAGCTGTTTTTGTAAGCCCATTATAAATATTATTATACTGAATACATTTGTGTTTTTTTAACAAATCTCAAAAAAAACAATTTTTATTTAATTTTCATTCACCTATTCTATAGACCATGGTTTTTTCTTTTAGGTGCAAACGTTTTTATACAATAAAGCTTAAAAGCTAACTAATGCGTGTGTTCAAATTACTATGTGAACTGTTGGGATTTATTGTTTGTTGTTTGATGACTGAATCGTGATTTGCAGCTTGCTGGGTAGGTGTACCTGGTAAATGGGTATGACTAGGGAATTAAATCATGACCCAAGTCGGCGACACAGCTGTGCAGCTGCTATTAAAAGTCGCACGCCTATGAAAATTTCAAAATAAAGGCCATAAAATAAAAGCCATTGCAATAGCCACTAAAACATCCATTTGTATTGGCCAGCATGTGCGTCATAGCCAAAGACAAGCAAAAAAAAAAAATGGTTAACGGGCGCTTAGAGCATGAGTTTGCTTTTCATTGACATTTAATGGCGAATTGTGCTGACGACAAATACATATACATACATATATATATATATATATATATATATATATATATATATATATATATATATATATATATATATATATATATATATATATAAATATATATTATATTTGCACAGAGACAACAACGGCAACAACAATGGCCACTGTCAGTCGGCACAGTTTAGCCAAGGACCCGCTTTGTTGTTGCAGTTGGCATTGCCTATCCCCAGGCGCTGCTTATGCTGACAAACTTGGCCTTCGCTTCAAATTGGGTCACAAACGTAAATACGTGTCTGTTTTGGTGTGTGTGTGTGTGTGAGTGTGTGTGTGTACTTGAACTTCTGGTTTGTTGCACCTGCTCTTTAAAATCAATATATGAAGATATATTTTGCTGGACGCTGTGCAAGGACCATCGTATCAGTTTACGCTTTGAGGATTTTATGGTTTTAATACTCGTTCACCAAGTGAAAAGTCTATATTGGGTTTGTGCGAAGTCCATCTTGCTGTCCGTATGAACGCAATTTTTTTTGCCGCTATTGAAGCTAGAGACTTGAAATTTAAAATATATACTCGTGTTTACCAACCAATTTTTGTGCTTCGCCTACTGGGGGCGTGGCAAATCTCCATCAAAATCGTTTAGGCAGATTATCGACCAAATCCTCTAAGAAAAGCATAAAAATCTTTTTGGATTCCTTCACTGGGAGCGTGGAAAATCCATCCAATTTATATATATCTTTAAAACTACACAGAGAGAAAAAATCAAGTATTTCGCACTCAAAACCCCACATTAAAGACTTGATATCTCACTAAGATTGAAAATAGTAGTCAAGAAGTTCGAACTTATATCAAGTACGATTTTTTAAGTCCGACAATTGAAGTATTTTAGTATTTTCAAACTTCAAACTTTTTGGATACGCCCACTGGGGGCTTGGCAAATATATAAAATCTGTATAATTTGAAGGAAGAGTAAACCTCGAAATTTATATCCCCCAAAATTTGAAGTAAAAAATTTGGTAAACAGTTTTCTGATGATCTCCTCTGAATATCGAGCCAAAAAGTTTCGGCTACGTGCACTGCCGCCTCCACAAATTACAACAATCCTTTTTTTGTCTCCCAAAAAACCATAATAAAAACAACAATAGTTTTTGTCTGTTATAAGCTGTTATTATACTGTGAACGAGTATTGCGCAGTCGGTCATGCCCGAAGTTCTTACTTGTTTTTCCGTTGCATCAGCATTAAATAATATGCTTTATGTTTGATTTGATCATCTGTTTTCAGCTGTTCTCCATTGTGGTCTTTGGGTGCATATCCTCCGAGGGCTGGGTCGAAAAGGATGGCAAGGAGATGTGCCTGTACAATGACGATGGCATGGCCTGTAAATATGGCAACATCGTTGGCATTTTTGGTTTTCTCGCCTCCATGTACTTCATCGGCGGCGAGTTCATGTTCGAGCGCATGTCCTCGGTGAAGAGCAGAAAGCGTTACGTCATGGGCGACATGGGATTCTCAGGTGCGTATTATCATACAGATACCTAACAGAATTGGACCTTATGCTAATGCTGGCTATTGCAGCTGCCTGGGCATTTATGTACTTTATCGCGTTCTTCTACTTGTGGTCCCAGTGGAGCTCGGCACCTATGCCCCCGCTGGGCATCGGAGCCGGCAGCATGAAGACGGCCATTGTATTCTGCTGCTTCAGCATCTTTAGCTGGGTGAGTGGCTAATATGGTTGCAATTATTTTCGTTGCTGGTCTAAAGTGATCTTATTTGCAGGCTCTGTGCGCTTTTATGGCCTATAAACGTTTTCTGATCGGCGCAGGCGATGAGTTTACCTCGGCCTTTGAGACTGATCCGGCCAACGTGGTGCACCAGCAGGCATACAGCTACTCCATGGATAACGACAATGAACAGTACAGCGCCTCGCCATTTGGCCAGCCCCAGCAGGGTAAGTCTAAACAATTCCCCCACAATTTGCGAATTATTTTAATTTGATTTTTGCATCCTTGTTGCAGGCATGGAGCAACAGTCGGGCATGGAGTATCAGCAACCCACCTACTAAGCGTATCTCTTAGCAAGTTGTGCCGAGCCTCCGTTGTCGACACAAACATTTTTTGGTAGTGCAAATGGCAAATACAATTTTTACACCAACTGCAACGATAATACACAAGTTGGCTCAACTTAATACACCGATGTCAAGCATATACGAACAACAACAAAAACAATAATAACAGCAACAACAACAACAAAGCCATGCATTTGCTTCAGCAAGGAAAATCGTAAGCAGCAAGCGAGATCTGCTCAGTTGAAAGCCCTATCCTTATACAGAATAATATTAATGATAATAATTTATAAGCTAGCCCCCTAAGTTATGTGTGCAGTTTTTGTAGTGAAAATTTGTTGCAATATATACGAGTAATATATATACATATTATATACTAAATACTATATATATACATATACTTATGCTTTAAACGTTGTTAGTTATTTAGAGTATTGTATTAATTTGTCTTGTGCAAGACCCTGGCCCTCTATGCTCAGCTCTGGGTTTGGCTTGACAGCAGCTTGACAGCAAGAAATGAGAAAAGCAAAAGCGAATTCAAATACAAAAATGTTTTTTAGATAAATTTACACACAGCCAGCAGTAAAATGATATAGTAATTGACCCACACTAGTTAACTAGCAGACATCACAAAAACTGCTCAAAACATATCCATTTTACAACCAACAACAAGAGAACATATTTGCATTTTACACGAATAACTTTTTCTTCAGCTTGGTCTTGAAAAATAGTTCTTTATAATGCCCGACAGCTGCAGGACCTATGGCCAGGGTCGCTTAAACTTAGCGCATATATGAAAACAATAAAACACAACGCCAAAATGTATAAATTCTAAAATTGAACAAAAAACAGCTTATAATTGTTGAACCAAAAATTGTGAAAAACTTGGAATATGAGAGTAAATGGGGAATTGAAAAAATATTTATAAATTATACAAAAAAGTTTGACTTGCAAGTTATAATTTACCATCTAATATATGTTTGAAAAGTGTGGATATAAATTCACACTTTTCAACTAATATTGAAAACACAAGCTCTTGTATTTAAATATAACAATTAGTACCATAGATTCATACACCATTTAGTATTATTTTTAATTGAAATTTAAGCAATCAATCATATTCTGAATTCTAATTTTGAATCAATTCCACAGAATGTTAGAATAGATCTAAAAATTAAAATTGAAATAAAACATATATCTTTAGTTAATTTAGCCACATAAATTTCTGCAATTACGCAAGCGAAAGTAAAATTCAGCTTCATGGTTGTTAAATATTTTTAACTAACGTCTGAATTATAATATTTATTTATTACTATCAACAACTGTAACTTTTGGAGAGACCCCAGGGAATTGTTGACCCACATTGGAATTGTATAGTATAATAAAATAAAATATTCATACTATGCAGTTAAACATTAACCAATATCAATGAATGTAAACATATTTAACAAATAAACATAATTGTTTGTTTAGTACAGCATCAAACTACGGTAAACTATGAGAGAATTTGTTAAAAAAAATATATATATTATATATTTATGTATTGTATATGTACATTGTATAAGCCAGCTGTATGCATTTGTATGTTGTATGTGCAAAAGGCTAAGCGAATGTAATTGAAAACATAAATAAATAAAAAATAAAACAGTTCTTATTAAAATTATACTTAAAGCCAAAACAAACAACACACAAATTCGCAGTAAATTTATAAATTATTCATGTAGAATTCGTGGACGTTAAACAATTAATTCAGATTTATGCATTCACATACAGGTTGACAGAAATACAAATAATAATACATAGTCGGTACAAATCGAAGCTAAATTATAAATGTACTACTAAATGTTGAAAAATCAGTGAACAATAATTTAATAAAAACCAATCCCAACTAAATGAAATGGAAAAATATTTAATAAATTATGACACATATTTTTAAAAACCAAAACAAAGCAGGGCAATTATTATTCACAAATAGCAAATCCGTCTGGGGATTGCGAAAATGTGCTCGGAATTATTTATAACTAAATAAGTATAAACACAGAGCCAATATCGGTGATAAGTATTCCCCATGTTTGCTTGTTACTTACGTCGCTTTATTTATATAGAGGCTTTTATTGCTTTGCTACGATATCAATCTTTAAACTGCTGCATTGGATTCTTATTTTATGCAAATTGTTTGCTTTTTATTAGCTGACATATGTACATATATGTATAATATTTTGAGTATATATTTCATGTTCATTTTTAGCCATTAAAAGAAACACATATTGATTACACTTTTTATGTTTATTAAACACTTCCATTTATTTTTTTTATAAGGAAAGAATAATAATAAGCAAAAATATATTTGGTAGTTTTATTATATGTATATATTATTATTATTTACTTTTTAAATGTTTATTTATGAAATATATTTTATATGAATTTAGTATGTATATATTTTATTTATGATTACAATCAATGCGAAAGATAAGTGCTGGCCCATTCTTCATGGGTCATATCGCTGAACTCGTTAATACCCTTCATGTATGTCTCCTGACCCCGATCGTAGGCAGCATTGTGCTTCTCGATCTCGCGCAAATTCTCGCAGAAGATGTTTTTGCGCTTCTCTTCATCCTCGCTGTTCTGATAGCCCTTTTTGAATTCGTTCTAATTGTTAGGTAAATAAATTTGAAAACAAAAAACATGATATGTCATTTTCAGTTTTTAATTAATAAAATATATATATATAAAAATTAAAAATTAAATTTAAAAAAATGTTAATATAATCACCTTAAAATTATTCCAGGCTGTCAAATTGCATTGGATGTTTGAAGAGTCCACAGCAGCCGGAGTTGGCACTGGAGTTGATGAATCTTCCACCTCGGATATAGTTGTGGGTGCAGCCCAATCTCCAGCAGCCAAGCACACACAAAGCCCGCAAATTCCCAAAGTAATCACAAGTGAATTCATCTTACAATCTCAACAAGTTTCCTTGTACTGAGCTCGGTTCCCATTAACGACTACTTTTATAGGTTCTGCGTGGAGAGTCGCCGGCAAATTGTACGCCCGTTGACTTTCAATTAGTAACTTCCAAGCATTATATTTTTTTTATTTTATTTATTAATGTTGTTTGCTAAATATATGTATATTGAAATATATGTATATTGAAAGAACTATAAACTTGACACCTTATAGCCCACAAGCGGCACAAACGTCACTTGTTCTCAATGAAATACTCAAATTGTTAAAAAAGAATGAAATTTTTCAATAGAATTTCTTTAAAATAATTTTTTCATTTGGGGTTTCAAGAAAATAAAGTAGCTACCTTACCGAAAAAGGGGAAGGGTTATGTAACAATAAATAATTATAGTTTAATTATTAGATTAATATAAGAATATTAGTTATGTATACATGCATGAAGGTCAACCGAGTGAATTTATTTGAGTCATATCTAAATAATATTGTGCAACGACGCAATTTTATTTTCTTTCTTAAGTCCTTATCTTGTAAAAATTGTGAAACAACGAACACAATAAATGTTGTTTTAAATATGCTACCACTAACAATCTATTGTTATTTTTTATACTCAGTTCACAAATTGAAAATGATTTTATTACTTTTGGGCTGTCTGTCCGCCTTTATTAGAGTCGCGTGAAGTCAGAGACTTTAAACTTGAAATATATACATATATCCACGCAAAAAAATGTTTCGAAATTTTTTACCATGCTCAGCCGGCCGGCCGGCCGCGATAGCGAAAAATAGAAAACTCTTAGAGTTTTAGAGTTTCAGTTTTAGTTTTAGTTTTTATTTAATTTTTTTTTTTTTGCTTAGTCCGCAAATCACTTCAAAGCTTATGTTGTTATGACTTTGCGAACAGAGTATTGTACAGTCGGTAACACCCGATTGCAACGTTTTTACTTAGCTTTGCTTATGCTTAAAGTACAACGAACAAATATTTTTGTAGCATAAGAGAACAAAGAGCGCTGAGCCTAAAACTCGTCTTAGAAGTTTAAAAATAAATTCCAGATGTGAGTTTGATAAAAGTTGTGTTTTTAACCAGCGGGCTAAGAGAAGCCTTTATAATCTGCACTCAAGGTAAAAACCCAGAACTTTGTACCTTAATAAAGTACAAGCGTTTTCAAGATCGACTAAAGGTTTCTACCTCAACTTAAGAAAATTTGCTTGTTTTTTGTTATAACAAATTAAAAAGAGTACTTTATCAAAGTTAAGTTGAAATTTAAAAAAAAATGGTTCAGGCTTATTTCAAGTACGAAATGATTGAAAAATTGTATTTTCTATTTATTATATTATTTATATTTATTCAAAAATGATTTATACTTACTTAATTTAATTTAAGAATACAAATTCCGATAAAAATTCTATTCCGCTCGTAGTTGGACTAAAAACGGGATTTTTCTCACAGTGTAGACGCTTATTATAAATGGTCATCGTTGCTTCTCAAACTTCACATTATTACTCTAAAATCTCGCGAAATCATGAGTCACCGATTTCGAATGTTATTTTTGGATACCAACCTTAAAATTAATTCGCCAGATAAAAATATTCTGAAATTGGCCAAAACTGGCAGTTTTCTATATTTTCTACAAACTAGAGTAACAAAATAAATTCGTATGCGTGTGGTTAACAAATACTTATGAAGAATGAGTGGTGCAGAGGTGTTCACAGGTGCTCACAGGTGCTCACAGGATGGGATAGCTGCACTCGCTGGCAATGCCACAGAAGCTGCCAGCGTTGCGTGGCAGCCGCATGAAGCCCGCTTCGCCCCAGTTCTGTGAGTAGGAGTTCTTGACGATCCAATAGTCACGTCCGTTTTCGGTGCCGTAGCCAACGACAACGACCGAATGGTTGACTTCGTCCCGATTGCACTCCTCGTCCTCGTAGATGCCGCCGTCGTACTGTTCGAAGGAGACGGCGCCCGCATTCATCGAGCAGGCCAGCGGTCCCAGCGTGGCAATCACTTGCTTCATCTTCTGCTCATCCCCCGGATCGATGCGCGCATAGTCGCGTATCTTCACGATGCTCTCGCGCGGATATTTGCCCGCCGTTTCGTTCTGCTTGCACTCCATCTCGGACTGCACGTAGGGATACTTGTTGGCCAGCGTGATGCCATGATCCCGTATATATTCGAATCCGTACTCCTGAAAGCCGCCATCGCAGCCCATGTTGCCGTAGTCGTCGGCGCAGTCCATCAGATTCTGCTGCGACAGCGGCACCAGCACCCCAGTGCGCCGGAACAGATGCCCCTCCAGAGCGCCCGTTGTGGCGAACGACCAGCAAGAGCCACACCCGACGCCCTGAAAGCCCGCCGGCGTGACGCCTCCCTTCTCCCGCCAATCAAACGACTCCGGCAGGTTGTCGCTCAATGCGGTTGTGGCCGGCACAAAATTAATGTGGCGTGCGGTGAGTTCCCTAAATTTCGATAGGTGGAAGACATGAAACAAAAATGATTATATTTAGCTCGCCATTGCATTCGATTTCTCTTTTATAATTTACTGAAAATATAGTTAGCCAAATGTTTTTTTTCAGTAATAAATTTTTTTCTCATTTTCTGTCTATGGGCGAGGAACTCGATTACTTTGAAATCCGTGCTGGAAGTTGATGAAGTTGATACATACATATATATCGAATAAAAAAAAATTCAATTTTCTATCTATTTCTATAGGGGATAGATGCTTTTCTTCTCAAAAAAATTTAAAAAAATTCGGCTTTCGTATATTTTAAATGCAAAATTATTCTAAAACAAGTACCATGATTAAATGGTATCAAACATGAAAATCGGTTAAGTTTTGGCTGAATCTGATAACTTCACATGTTACAATTTTTGTAATTTGTGTCCTGATTTTTAACCGAAAATGAAATACCTCAGGATCAGTTTTTAAATTGTTTTTTAATAGAATGATAATACCAGCAATCGATTAAAAATATAATTTCAAGATTATAAATTTAGAAAAGAAATGTTTTCAAAAAATAGTAAAGAGGCTTGCTGTTTCTTAAAAAAAAAAGTACAGAATATTAAATTTTTCAAAATGCATATACTTTAAATGCAGAACCAATCTAAAGCAAAAACTATGAACAAAATTAAATACAAATTTGACAAGCCAGCAAGCGCAAGAGATTTTAGTATGCATTTGGGTATTTATTTTTATTTATTTATTTGGGTTACTAGGGTATCTCCTAGTCGAGTCGAGCATTCGATAAGAGCATTCTTACTTAAGCCTTTTCGAAGCCGGAACTTTCAATTTTACGTTTACAATGATCCAACTCTTAAACTGAACAAGTTCCCATTAAAATTAAAAAAAAAGTGGTTGTTAAAAAGAAAACTCTTTTTTTATAAAAAATAATATAATTGGAGAGGGACATCCGGTGCCAAGGCATAAACGACTTGGACAAACAACCTTACCATTTGTCCACCCACTAAACCTTTTGCGCAATTACAAATTGACATTTTTCATTAAAAAAAATTATAATTGAGACGCACCAAAACTCAGAAATTTAAAAGCGATGCTCGGGAACCAAACCTTAAGGTAGAGAATTTTTTAAACCGTCTACAATTATTGTTTGCTTTGGTGACATGCATGTCAGTATTTTTAGACAATAATATTACATAAATAATTAAAATATTCTTATTATATATTTATGTATTCACATCGAACTTACTCGCCCTGAAATGAGATCTTGGAGCCGAGCAGTGTGGCAACCTCTTTGCGTGTCATATCGGCGAGAGTGTTGAGGTTGAGGCGATAGCTGCCCACGCGGGTGTTGGACAGGTCTACAAATGACTTCTTCGCCGCGAAGATGCTCTCACGGAACTCGCGCTCCCGCTCGTCCGTATACACCTTGCCCGTCTGCCGCAAAAAGTCATCAAAGTCGCGCACGTTGCACAGCTTCGGGAACGATTGCAGCGTCTGTAATGACACAGCGTTTAGCCAGGCCAACAGCAGCAGCAGCTGCAACATCTCCGATTTGCACATCCACATCTAAATGAAAACGAAATGGCGAGTCGAGTGGATGATGATGTAAGAGTGAAAATGGTTAAATAACAGCCCATGCCGGTGTACCAATCTTATTTTGCTTTACCCTAGCGGAGGGGTACTTTGAGACAAGTCATGATGTTTACAACTCACGAAATTTATGTGATAAATATTCTGAATGCAGTCTTCATGTATTCCATAAAGTACACTTGTTATTAAAGATAAGCAACCAGAAAGATATACCGGCATTAGTTATAAAAAGATAAGTTTTATTTTAGTTTTGCGTCTCTTTGAAGAAGAATTGAGCTGAACTCTTGTAAACTTATTTATTTATTTATTTTACACGAATTTTTTACACTTTTCTCTTTTACATGAATTGTTTTGTTTTAACACGATTTTAAATATTCTTTGTATTATTTTGATAAATTGTTTTATCTAAGAATTATTTTTATTTCCACTAATTGATTATATATCAACTATGGGTTTTTAAAGATAATAATAGAGAAATAATTTCTCAAAATGATGAACAAAATAATTTTAGTGATAGCAGTTATTATGCAGTCCTTCGCAAACGTATGCGTAATATTGTCAGAAAGTGGCAATGAATAATATTTTGTTATGTTTATATTAGTTTTACTTTTTTATATTATTGAATTGTTGATTTAATTTTTTTCCAAATAATAAATTTGTTACTTATCATATATTTAATGAATTCAAATGTGAAACACCGAAACAAATTTTCAAGTGAACTTTATGCTTTCAACTGGCTTTTTTAGGTCTGGAACCAATTTGCTGTTTCTTCCATTTAGCCAATATATTATTTTACGCGATTTTTAGGGCCTTAGATGTATAGGAATCTTCTTAGAAGGTAATACACAGTTCGACTTGATTTTGAATGTGTCTCTTTTTATCATATTTTATCATCGTGTATATTGATTAACTTCGTTTTCAATGAGTGCTATTAAGTTTTAACTGCTTTAACCGATTAATGTGATTTATATATTTAAAATATGCATACAAATTTGCATAAACCTTCGTGCGATTGGTTTACTTATGTATTCGTGTCTTTCTTTGTGAAATTTTTGCCCTTGGCAAGTGAGTCCAATGAAAAACAACAACAAACCATAAAAAGCACACGCATCAACATTTGTAGTATAAATTTCACTTTCAATAGTTTAAATAATCATGTGCGGGTTAATCGGATTTTGAAGCGGGTGAAAGGCGCTTAGCCAGGTCAGAGAACGGGGGGCTTGAGGAAATGCCGAAGCGCTTGTAACGCTCATTACTGCTATAATTGCACACACACACACACACGATTAGTCAATAAATATATGCACATTAATCACCTTTTTTAAACTTTTTTGTTGGTATTGTTGACTTTCCGATTGGGCCTTTTGTCGTTGGCAGATCTTGTTAAGATGCCGTTGCCTCGGAGACTGCGCACGTTTTAAGTCGCGCTCGCGTTAGACGCTTCGGTTTTATAGGCTTTATCCAAAGAGCCAAAGACAGAAAACCTGCTCGGCTTAGGTCAAAACTTTGATAAAATGTTCATCATCGAATTTCTTCTTTAACTGAAATTTATCACTAACAGGTCATATGTTGTTGGTTTTTGAAGAGTATATTAACTGAAAAATGGTTTTTGTAGCATATCAAAGAAGAACCGTCCATAGGAATTATTTTTTATTTTACTCATATTTATGGTCTTAAATAATATGTTCTAAATAATTGAAATATTTATATTGCTATCTATCCCTACTGTAACTTTTATTTACATTCTGGTTACGTTTAACATTGACATTCTTGAATTTAATATTTAACCTTAAAAAAATTATCACATATTAGGAAATGTATTCTAGCAGTGACGACTACTTAATACCCTTGTATACATATTTCCTGGTTATAACGGCTATATTGTAGTTTTATCGAATAGTTGAGAGCCTAATCCAAGGCTGCAAGCCGAATTTGAATCGAACCCGATCTAGCCCGAAACTTCAATATTTTTAAAAAATTTACTCGAACCTTTAACCGAACCAGTTGCCCAAAAATTCGGCGGAACATAAACTTGAATGGAACCATATTTGTTTAATGTTTGGTTTAATTTAGAAATTTTGAACATTTTTCAAAAATGAAATTTGTCTTATCTCAAAGCAGCAGCATTTAAGTAAATATGCTGAAAAATGTTAATTAATAAAAAAAATTTAGCAAATAAATAAAATAATATAAAATATTTTCATTTTAAACTTAAACCAAAAATTACAATACACAAAACTATAAGACTCACCGTGAGGGCATAGCTACGAATATATGTTAATTAACTCATTTCTTGTGAATACCCTGAATACATGCTAATTTATGCAACCAGTTTTTAAAACTTACAAACTAATATAAACATACTTTACGTCAATGTAATGATGTAAAACTGATGAATGTATGCATAATCAATCCATTCAATGTTGTCTGCGTAAAAAGTAAAAAGGAATGGGAAAGCTTCGCTTAAAAAGGGGAAAAAACATTTCTTGGAGGAATAACTTTTTATACATTTGTATAAATTAACTATTACACAACTTTTTTGTTGTTGTTTTAAGCAAAAAGAAAAATAGACAATTTAGATGAGGTGTGTGTTAGATTTTAAATTACAAAATCGTTAAAGTTATAAATAAATACTTTTTTTAAATTTTATTTTTGTTTATAAATTTGTGTTTGCATAATTAATTTATAAAATAATACAATTTTTCCAATTATAATTCAATTCTACAATTTATAATTCAATTATCATAAAAGTGTTAAGAAAAAAAGTATATGAGAAAACTCTTGATATTAAAAAACAAAACATTTAAAACATGATTCATATTTGGGTATCATACTAATGGGACAAACCAGGTCCCCCAGACGTTGCACAATTCGCAGTAAAAAGTGCTGATGGGAGTGGGACTTTTAAGGAACAATTTACCAAGCCAAACAAATATAATTAATATTTTATTTACATTCCAGCATGTGAATGATAATAAATATGGTTGGGCTTTGGTCTATGTTTGGATGCTTTGTTTATCTGCCGAGGTAATTGTCAAGTTTAACAACATTTACGATCTTGACAATATGCCAACAACTGCCAATGCAGGCGTTTTCTGAATTGGGCACAACGTTAGATTGAACTAGGCCAGTGGAAATTACAAATTAACAAAGATATGAGAACCCAACAGCAGTGGGACGTGTAAACAGGCCACGCCCAGTTAACAAGGCATATCGACAGGCCCCAGTCAGATATACGAGTACACACACACACACACACACACACACACACACATATATATGTATGTATATGTGCATGTATATGCCATAATTAGGCAAGTGCGAATTAAGCACTTATGGGCCGCCAAGAATGAGAGTCATGAATTTAATGCCGCAAATGTAGAAATCTATTTGCACTTTTCTTGTGGAATGAAGCGTCGTTTATCTGTTATTTGCTTGTCTAATCATAAAGAAAGTGCATGGATGGGTGCGACTATATAAAGGTTCGGCTAATGTTCAGTTCTTAACTAGTCTTCGCTATAATTCCGCGATGTTGAAACTGTTGCTGTGCTTGGCTTTGTTCTCGGGCGCATATGCGTACAATCATGGACAGGCTCTCATAGATTTCAATGCGTATAAGGTGAGTTCCAGGGATGGCAAAGAGAAAAAGGATGTCAAAGGTTCTATGGATGTGAAAGTTACTCAACACAGTCATCTTATCTAAACTTAAATCCTGGCTAAACAGTAATTAACAGTGTTAAATTGTGTGTCTTATTTAAAAAAGTTTGAAGTTTGAAATTTCCTAAGTATAGAATTATAGAACTTACCGCATTTTATTCTTGAAATTCCAAGTTTATTTTTTCTTGAATATCTACTAAAGTTCTTCAAGTCTTATTTTAATATGAATTAACTCAGTTAACGGTAAATGAGTTGACTAAATTTTAAAATTGACTATTCACAGTTAGTTAAAGATGGCTTGGATTGAGTACAAAATATTTACTACAAGAATTTGAATATTAGAAAGAAGTGATAAATGTTTTCAATAGAATGTAATGTATTTTGGTCTTGCTGTTGTCCATATAAATGCAATTTTTCGCAGCTATTTAGGCTGGATTTTGAAATAAAGTTGTTCTTGTGAACATTCTTTTCTTTCAATTAACGCCTGATGGCTGCTTCTAAAGATCAAGCCAATAAAATGCGGAAATTCACTTTCTCGCTCCGTTAATACACTGCACACGAGTATTGAACAGTTGGGTATACCCGATCGCAACATTAAAGTCACTTATTAAACCACTTGTAGTACTTTATTTAAGTCTAGTTGTTTTCATCAATTCAGTTTGAGAAACTTTAACATCGACTAAATTTAGATAACGTTTGTACTCTCTTGGATTACATAATTCACGGGTCTTTCTCTGACTGCCGAATAAACTCAAAAATAATAAAATCGCACAAGAATTGAACAAAAATAATCTATAGTTTTCAAATGGCACAGGCTTAAAAACTAACAATCAAATTTTGCATACCTTTTACAGATGGAATATGCCAAGGTGTATGCCAGTGCAGCGGAGGAGAATAATGCCCAATATTTTTTCAACTACCACAGCAATTTGGTGGCCCAGCAGAATGCGCTGGCGGACCGGAAGGCGAGCAGCTACCGCGTGAAGACGAACCAGTTCTCGGACATCCGATTGATAACGTTTGCGGCACGTTTGCCGCAGGCTGTTTATCCGGCGACTTCGTCGGCGACGGCGACGCCGGTGACGCCGAACGAGGTGACGCCGGCTCAGTACAACATGCTGGCCGAGTTGGGGTTGACGGTGACGGCACGGGATCAGGGCACCGTGTGCAGCAGCAGCTGGGCCTATGCAGCGGCCATGTCCATACAGATACTGAACGCCTTGCCAACCGGCGTAAATGTGCTCAGCTCCGCCCAGGCACTGATCGATTGCGCTGGCATGGGCGCCGGCTGCACAACGCAGGTGCCGCAAGTTGCCTTCGACTATCTGACGCAACTAACGGGTACAGTACTGCTGAACGATGCCGATTATCCGGCTAACAAGACCCTGAATCATCAGGGCATGTGCAAGCCCTCGATGCCGGCGAGCAGCATTAAGCTGGACTCGTATGCGACCATAGCCGATGGCAACGATGACCTCGTCATGCGCTACGTGGCCAGCCAAATCCCCGTGATTGTGGAGTACAATCCGGCGACGTTCGGATTCATGCACTACTACAGTGGGGTTTATGTGCCGCCAGCGCATGCCCAGGCCAGCAGCTCCCAGTTTCTGGTGGTGGTCGGCTACGGTCACGATACGGACAGCAATCTGGACTATTGGCTGTGCCTCAACTCATTTGGCGTCACTTGGGGTGATCGGGGCTTCATTAAAATCGTGCGCAGCCCCACACAACCCATTGCCAAGCGGGCCATTTTCCCCAACAGCTTGGGCGCAACTACGCCATAATACAAAAACATTCTTCAATACAGACTAAATATTAAAATATGCATATTATAGTTGAAATGTGTTTTTGAAATTTCCCTATTTACTTCAAATAAATATAATGCAAATATTGCTGTCAAATTTGTGTCTATTGTGTTAATAAATATTATAATATTATATTTATTATAATAGCATATCCGGTAACTGCATGGATGCATGTTTATGTCATTTGATCAGAACTCACTTTTTGGCTTAACAGTATTTAAGTTATATTATGAGAGCTATGTGAGCTATGAGTTTCGGATGAAAAATACAAAATTCGCATTAAAACATTAAATAACAATTTTCGTTGAGTTTACTTTAGATATCTTTAAGATCCTCAACGGTATTCTTATAAAAATTATATTTTCGACCGAATATTGCCTTACTCAAAGACAAATTCCGTTTTAAATTCTAGTCAAATTCAAATTTCAAGCTAACTTTGTTTTAGAATATGTGAAAAAAAGTATTCAAAAGCTAAGTAGATTTTGTTAAGCATTTAATGAGGAGGAAACACATTTGTATAACCTGATCTATATGTTACTTAACAGCTTTATGAAATTGTAATATTTTTGAAATTGTTCTTTCCATGTGAATATATAACTAGACAAGAAAGCTTTTTTATATTATATAGTTTACTAATTATATAAGGTATTCGAGGCTCCGAAGAAGAATATTATAGTAATAATATAGAAGTCGGTGTTGGTGATATTTTGCACACATGAAAGGAACATAAGGATGTTAGCCAATAGCCAATTTTGGTTGGGATACTAAGAGTTTCACGCAACCAAAAGCTAGAGTGGTCCCATTTTGATAATATTTTGATCATATGTTACGAGCATACTGACATTCTTAATTGTCAATTTTGGTCTGAATATATTAAAAAACAAAAACGCTTTTCACAAAAAACTAATTTTTAGGTCGATTGTTTTGATGGCAGCTATATATACGATATAGAGGTCAGATTTTACTAAAATTTTGTAAATATGTTGGGAGCACTGTTGTGACACTTTTAATTACCACCAGTGTGATCTGAATATTGTAAAAAGCGAAAAAGTTATTTAAACACACTTATTTTTCGCCCGATTGTTCCTAAAGCTGCTTTATGTTTTAGTTGTCTGATCCTGCCCACTACAAAAATCTAACCAATATATTAGTTTGAATTTATTCCGTGCCTTTTAATAGATAACATTACATAAAAACAAAGTTGTCATCTCTCAGCCACACCCTCAATTCTGAAACATAGATACTTATTGACCCACCCTCGAATATATATGCTTTATATGGTCGGAGACGTCTCCTTTTATGCATTACACATTTCTTAACAAAATTATAAATTAAATAAATATCGTCAATCTTCACCAAACCCTTTTATGGAGTGTTTCGGCTGATTTATAAAATTAGCCGTAAATTTTCTAAACACCTCGAAAAAAATCACAACTGATATAAAACCAAACAAAATGGTTTTCTGTGACGCTCACAGATTAAAATACAGTTTGAACTCTTTCCGTAACATTATGCATATGTCATTTTAATGAGCTGCATGAATCGATAAAAGAGCAACATTGTTTTTGTTGTTTTGTGAAAGTTTATAACTTTTTTTTTTATCGTTTTATTCAATTTTGTATTTAGTTTATTTATTGATTTTTCATCTACAAGCGGAGCTTTACAGACTTAAACGCTAAAAATTAACAAGTTCACATAATTTTTGTAAATTGTTGTTGGTTTTTTTTAATTTTTTATTCATGTTTTTTTATTTTTATTTTTGCATATATATTTGTTGGGTTTGCATAGAAACTCATAAACCAAATATAAATTATTATAAATTTGACGACTCAGCCAGCGCAGACAAACACATATATTTTCATTATTATTATTATAATGTATGCAACTGTGTGTGTTCTTGTTTTATTTATCTTTACTCAAAACTGTGTGTTCTCTTTTTTATCGAAACGTTTTTTTAGGACTAATATGTGTGTATTTATTATAGGTTTTTTTCTCAGTAGATGCTGAAGATGAACCAAACTTAGTTATTTTTTTATATATATATTTTTTTTTTCTTATTTTATTATATTTATGCATTCTGAGTTGTTATTTGTATTGTGGATAGCAGTTTGTTTTTATAAACATTTATTTTGTGTGATTTTTTTAAAAATTTTACTTTAGAATCTCGTCACTCGTAAAGCAAAGCTCAATGATATGATTCACGCTGCCTTTTTCATTTATATATTGGTTTTTTTTTATGTTTTTTTATTATTATTAATTTTTTGTGGAACTTTGTGAAGAATGTGTTTGGTATGCGACTTATCGGGTAGTCGAGTTGTTGTTTCGGTACTTTTCGTTCACTATAAAATTAAAAGTGGTTTGCATTCCTTATAATTCCTTGAAATTATTATTTTTTTAATTTGTAACTTTCGTGAAGTTTATTTTCAGTTTTAACTAAATGTAATGTAGTATATTTTTTTGTTTTTTGCTTTATTAAATATGCACAAAATGTATTTCTCATATATATTTATTAATTACGTTACAACGGCTAGTGTTTTGATGTTGTTCTTTTTATGCACATTTTATTTATTTTTATGTTGTTAATTTTCGTACGTAAATTAAAATTAGTTAAGTTTATCTACATATGCTCACATTGCTTTTGTTTTTAGCTGTCCATATAATTCTTAATAATATTTAACTAAATAAATATCATTTTATATTTATATGTACGTATAATAAGTATTATTATGTACGAAATTATCCATTTATGTATGTATGTATGTTTGTATGTGGTGTAAATATATTTAATAAAATTTTTCGTCTACACAAAATCAAGTGTTGAAATGTGTTTGGTTTTGTATTGTGTGTTGGCTAGTGTTTGTTTTTCTTCGGTTTGCACTGTTTTGTGTTGACTGTACTTCGCCTTTAAGCCATGTTTTTTTTTGTTTATTTGTGCCTAACAACTTGTTGAATAAAGCACTTGAAATTTTTATTAAAAGTTTAATCTTGTGTAAAAATTAAAGGAAACAATAATAAGCTACACGACAACATTTTATTTTATTTTTTTAATTTTTTATTTTTTTAGGAAGATTTTCTTTTAGGTTTATTTATTTGTCTATTTTTATTTATTATTATTTTTTGTATGAAGCTTAAAATGGACAAAATATGACATTTTTATATTATATTTTTGTTTTGAATGTATTTGTAAATAGTGTTTTTATTTTTGCTATGTTGACTGCATTTAGATAAGATTACAGTTTTACTATTTGTTTTTTCTGCAATGATTTATAATTTGTTTTTTTTTCAGATGATCTTGTGTCCTAGTTACTTCAAATACTATTCTCTATAAATGTACTCATTGCATTAATTTTGTTTTAAATATCATATGAAGAGTTTGGTTTAAAATTTACCTTTTAGGGTTCTTTGTTGCATGTAAATATCGCGATATAATAGTTGAAATGTTTCGCACTTTTTAAGAGCTTCTCATGCTATTGAAACTATAATTTTCTTTGTATCTGTTGGGGTAAATTTTTTCCTTTCCATTATGAATTTTGTTAAATAATACGAAAGAATTTTTTAAATTGTAGAAGTTTTTAGAATGCTGAACAAACTTTTCCAATATATATTAGAAACTAAAAATTATTTAGTTAAGCTTTTTTTAGTTTTTAGAGTTGGGCATGAACTATCTTTTGTATTAGGCGGAGACATTTACTGGCAGTTTTTTGTTTATTTTTCTCTTTTCGGATATACATACATAAAAATTAATATATAATTAAAATGAGCTTATAAATAAAAACAATTCAATTGATTTTACCGCCCAAATATATTTTGTGTTTTCATTTTTATTTGTTTAATTTTACATTTACATTATTAGAGGTACTTTTATATGCATGTTTTATGAGCCCAACAAATTAAGTACAGAGTTTAGTTTATTTTTTATCTTTTATGGTATTTCTCACTTTTTACGCTTACGAACACATGTATAATTAAATTAAATTATGCAACTAAATTAAGTGGCCATCTAAGTGATTTGCCATATTTCAAAATTCTATTAAAATAAAATGCCAAAGAGGAATTGTTAATTAAATTCAATTTAAAAATATATAAAATAATATTTTCATTTAAATTTCAAATGCTAAAGAGAGAATATATTTATGAGAGGTGGACTCTTATGCTGTGTTTTGTCATAAAGAGCGCGAATCCAGCGGCCATTGCGGACACCAGCGGCATCTGCGAGGCACCAACGGCAGTGGCTCCATTGCACAGCTCCTTGGTGCAGGCGCAGTAGGTGGCGGACACATCGTGGGTGCCCGAGCGCCTTATGCACTCCTTGTCAGTGCGCTCATCGGGTATGTAACCACAGCCACGCACAATGCGGGTCTTTCCATAAACTAAAAGTTTCAATTTGTTAAGCGTTAATTAAATCCGTATTTCAAATTAAATTATTTGCTTTAACTTAAAAATATTTTCTGAGTTGTGCAATCCCTTTAAAATCGATTTATTATCCATATACAGATTCGTTTTTGCAAAAATCCATCAACAAAAGACCTATATTTTGACATTTCGATTTTTTGGTTTTTACTGCTTATCTATCAAATTAAGTTGTTTACTTATTTTTCTTAAAATTAAAAAAATGTTGTTTAAAAGTAAAAATGCAAGCACAGTTCTTTAATCTCACAATTGAAGATATCTTAAAAATTTCTTTTTCACTATTTTGAATATAAATTTATCAACTTTATATTCTTAATTTTTGTATTTGAAAAATCAAGTTTAAATCACAGTTTTTGTGTGAAAAAAATCAAGTTTACATTCTCAGTTTTGATATTTAAAAAATCAACTTTATATTCTCGGCTTTTGTACTCCAAAAATCACAATAATATTTTTGGTAAATTTTGTATATTAAATTATTGTGTTAAAAAACGAATTTCAAATTCTCAATTTTAGTGTTTTGAAAAATAAAATTGTTTAACATAAAGACAGAATAGTCAGAATGCTAAAAGAAATTAACTTTATATTTGCAATCCAAAAAATCAGCTGTATATTCTCAATGTTTCTGTGCGAAAAATCATGTTGCATGTTGTATGCCTGTATGCCTGAAACTTACTCTTCTGTATGGTCTTGCGGCACAGCATGGGCTTGTATTTGTCCTTCAGGTGCTCCAGGGGCTCCTGTTTGCTGCAGTTGACCTCGCCGATGGAGTAGGGCTCGAAGGGATCGCCACAGCGGGGATCGTACTCGCTGTTGCAGTCGTAGCACATAAGGGCAGTGGTAACTGGAAATGGCAAAAATGAATGAGAAGAAGAAGAAGAAGAGACGCAGAAGAGCCCTTATTACAAATCCATCCATAATCATATCAAATTGCATTATGTGCGCAAAGCCACTTGTATTTGCCAGGGCTGCGTTGTCTAACAATGCAAAGTATTTCACAGTGGTAACGAGGGAGGCAAGAGGTTGAGGTGGGAAAGGTGGAAAGGTGGAAAGGGGGCCGTGGGTAGGCGGGCTTTGGCATTATTTTTGTATTGCATAAACCTGGGCGCTTACCTTGTATGCAGCACAGCACGCCTAACAAAAGCAACGTTTTTTCCATAAAAGGCGACATTTCTGCAGCTGTTTCTGTTTGTTGTTGTTGTTGTGTACTTTGTACTTGAGTTGCAAATTTGTTTTGTATTTAATTCTCACTGGAATAATCTCAATGTTTTTTTGCTTGAACTTAAGTTGTGTTAAATAAGCATGTTAGCTGAAATATAGTAAAGTAAAAGTGATTTTTTAAAATTGTTATTAGTTTTTTCTTTTTTTAAGTGTTCATTAATTATATGTAATTATTAATTAGAATAATATAATATATTTATTTTGTATCATTTATTTTTATATAGATTTCATTCTTGTTTTTTTTTTATTTGCTTGTGTCCGTCTGTTTAATTAACTTGTTAATAACTTTAGTTTTTTAATTTTTGCAGTTTTACATAATTTTGTGTCATAATTTTTTTGCTTTTAATATTAATTGAAAGTATACATTTTTTTGTTCAGCACTTTAAAGTGAATAAACTTAAAGTCTCAACCATTCCGCTCAACGAAAATCACTTGACAAAAATAAATAGAGCTCTGTGCGGAAAAGGAATAAAATGAAAACGCTAAGTGGGCCGCATTTCTCACAAAAATAGGCGAAACTGCAACAGCATATGCGAGGGGGGCGCGGGCAGCGAGGGTATTGGCGAGCGCAGCGGCGCAATGCAGCGCAGCGCAGCGCAACGCAGCGAAGCAAAGAGAACGAGAGCGCAACTGCTCCGATTGAGAGTAAGAGTTGGCCGCGGCGCTACGGGTTTGATGACGCGCTGTGGGCTGCTGCTGGCACACGACCCAATTAGTGGGTCACAAGTTTGTGGAACGTAAAACTGAGTGCAAGCAAGCCAATTCGCACTCAATTCAGTTCGACTCAGCAGACAAGCGGCCATTTAATTGGATTGCAATGATTGCTGCTATCGTTGTTGTTGCTTTTATGCTTCCTATGTGTCATCCACCCAGCATAGGCTGTCAAATGCTTGAAATTGATTTTCCCCGTGTGCAGTTGTTGCCAACTACCAATCTTGTACACTTATGTATACGTATTTAAAATGGGGCTTTGGGGTTTACGGCTTTGCGGCATGGGTTACCTTTGTAGGCAGGTAACCTGCTCGCACCCACAATTAGGAGGGGGTACTTGGTTAGGGGAGGGGAGGGTGTTGGCAGAGCTTTTAATAGTTTTGTCGGGCTAAGCATTTCATGTTGATGGGTCTCTTGTTGTGGACTCTGATAATATCATGCACTACACTCAGTAGATGTGTGTTTGTACCGTTAGTTTACGAGCGATTGTAAAAAAAATAACTGCTTCTCCGCAGGGGCCAATCGATTAAAATAAAGAGAAATTAAGCATGAGATAAGTTGTGCTTGGAATAGAATAGAGATAAGCTAAGGCTTGGATAAATCTCAAGGTATTTAGATGCAGTTTTTATTAATTTTTAAATTTAAATTATTTAATAAAGTTCAGTTGTTTGTAAATGAATTCATTAAGTCTGCACGCCCAAAAAATAATTGTTGCTGGTTGGGCTCACGGTTCAAATCATTAAGTTAGGTTTGCCTTTAAGTTTGGTTTGTGAACCTGGTTTATTACATATGTAAATTAAAACAGGGTTTGGTTCGTATCTTAGATCATCACTTTCTTCCAAATTTAAAAGCGAAATATTCAATTTATTATTTTTGTTCATATTTTAAAGTTAATATTTTTCTCTAGAATTTTAAAATAAAATATTCAATTTATTATTTATGAAAAAATAAAAGAAATAATAATAATAAATATAAAACATATATAAAAATGTTGTTTTATGAGTTAAAATATCTTTAGCTAGTGTTTTATCAATGCGACCTCTGAAGAAATATACATTTTTATAATAAACCAAACCATTTTAAAAGTCATAAAATGTTTCGGTTCGGGTTCAGATTCGGCAAATTTTTCGGGTAACTAGTTTTGGTAAAGGCTATGATTTTAAAAGGAGCTCGGATCTGTTTCGGTTTAGCCTAGCTACAGATTATGATGAATTCATGTTATTTGGCTGTTTCATAAGAT
This sequence comes from Drosophila colorata, assembly GCA_035041545.1. Taxonomy (NCBI): domain Eukaryota; kingdom Metazoa; phylum Arthropoda; class Insecta; order Diptera; family Drosophilidae; genus Drosophila; species Drosophila colorata. The sequence continues at coordinate 2,833,912 of JAWNLD010000233.1, forward strand.
AATGAAAATGTTTTATAAGCTTTTATTTTTAAATTTTCATATGTAACTTTTAAGTCATGAATTTAATTGGATTATAATTTTGTATTTAAGATATTTATATTTATACATTTTTGACAACCTGCCAAAAACAAAACTCAAATAGACTGCAAATCCTACAAAGTTGTTTTTTTTCTTTAAATAAATAAATGGTAGAAGGCCTAAACCGTAATCATATAATTGCCTCTAAACGATGAAAGCACAGCTTGAAGTGTGCGGCTTCCAACTGTGGCCGAGTCCGACTGGGGAGGCTCCATGGAGCCCCCAGAACTACAAGTCGTATACGTAATCAAGAAAGTGCAATGCACTGAAGGAAGCCATAGGAGGCATAGATTCTGGCACTTGACTGCACTTACTTGACACACACACACACACACACACACAGTGGCGCACGCTTCACAGGCAGATATCATCGGAGCATGACAAAAAGGGAAATATTACGCATACGCCTCGTGTGCGGCTCAGTCAAAATTTGGGTCTGTGGCACAAAAGGGTCTGCTAGCTGGGATGTGGTGTGGCAGCGGCAACGCCAGGGAGTGGGTAATCAATAAGGTAGCCAAGGGGCCGTTGTCATGTCAGGCAGCCAATCACAGCATTGTTGTTCTATATCATTGTTGCCGTTGTTCATGTCTTTATGGCTCCCTGACATGCTCCGAATGTCGCGCGTCAATCAAACAATTGACTTGTCCTGTTGCCAGCCAAGCGGATTCGTTTGTTGCCATTATTTACCATAAATATGTGTATGTGCATATGTACATATATATTTATGTTGGTTGTGCATTTGAAATGCGGTGCATATATCTGTCTGCCACGCTGCATGCAACACTGTGCGTGGGCGCCTGGGAAAATTCAATAACTGACCTAGTTCTGTTCCCAGTTTTACCTATGTGGTGTGTGTGGCATGTGTCTCCGTTTTTCAGACTTTTGGCATTTCCCGCAAGGAAATGTTTTGGCTGCTTTTCCCTTTGTGTGGTGCCCCCTCCACGCCTCCTGCTCCTCCCCTCTGTGCTGTGTGACTTATGTAATAGTAATAGTCATACAATTAGCAAAGGGGCAAAAGCGAATACCAAAGCAAAGGTTTCTTTTTCTTTTTTTTTCTTGTTTTACGCTGGGTATCGATTTAGCTATTAAAACAGAAGAGGCAGCATGGGTGAAACTAGTGGCTAAAACATGCAAAACTGTGGCAGTTAATAGTTACAGTAGTTGTTGCTGTTGTTGTTTGTCTTGGAAGGGGTGGGGCAGGAGCGGGCACAGCTCACATTAGCTAACATGTTGTATAATGCGAAAAGTTGTAAAAAAAAAGTATATATGTATGTATGTCAGAAGAACTTAAATCATTTCTCATTAACTTATTTACTGATACATGTAATTAATTGTTTAATTAGATTTAAATAAATATATTTTTAATGCATGTTTTTGATATCTTAATTTTTTTTAAATTAGTTAAGTTGTTAATTTGTATATAACTGCGATTGATTTATATAAATACACTTTAGATTTGCATTATATTTCTGTGCGCTGGAAATTTCAACTGTTTTGTAATCACTTTTTGCACTTTTTTCTTCGGTTGTTTTTGCGTCACTTTTACTCTCTGCACAGGACTTTGCACAATTATGTAATGCGAGATTTGTTGAATTTATCTCAAAAATTGTATTTGTATAAAAGATATAGGTTTTTTTTTTATTTACGTAAGAGCCGAGCGCATTGGAAAAATATTTGATGACTGTGGCAAGTTGGCGCCGATGCGATTGAAAGACCCGTAGAATGGCCTATTGAGGCTGAATTCGAATGGAAATGGAAGCGAACGAAAGCGAAAAGCAGCCGAGAAGGGCTCGGTGGGTGGGTCTGTGGGTAGGTGGTGGGTGGGCGCGTTTTGAGCGCAAATTGTGGGCAAGGCAAGGACGAAGCACAAAGTCAAAGCGCACACCAACAGAGGAGAAAACTGGAGAAGAAAGAGCAGCGTCAGGGTGAGCAAAAAAAAAAAAAAAAAATACACAGCAGGCGGATGAAAGTGTGAGCGAGAGAATGCGCGCCCTAAAAGGACACGGCAGCAAGAGAAAAAAGTTAAATCGATAGCAAACGCGTTACACGAACCCTAAACGGGATTATCTAATATGGCTTAATGGCATATTATCGCTATTTTCTGTTTTGTATTGTATAACTGCTTCTCACGAAAATATTTAATGGCACAATTGAGCTACCTTTTGGCGAAACACTTCAGAATTCGTAATCAGTTTGTGGTATTCTTCTCGATTCAGAGACGCTAAATCACTGCGATTACGCGACGCAAAACGTTGCAACCCCAAAAAACGTCAATTTCTTTCTGAGCGGCTCTGCAAAAATTTGCAGCTGTCAGCCGTCGGCGACGTCGGAAGCAGCAGCCGCAGCAGCGACCGGCGAGTTTTGAGAAGAGCGAGAATTGTGCTGAGCTTGCGCAGTAAAAACATGCGAGTGTGCTAACAGTTGAATTTTTATATACTTAAAAATTATTTATTTAAAATCGTACAACTAACAACTCTTAAAACTAAATACCATACAAACTAGACTTATTCCTATTTATACATTATTTAAACAGTCGCAGTGCGCGCCAACCCGCAACCAGTGTGGCCACATCAGCTCAATCAGAATTTTAGTTCTTCAGGGCTGACATAATTTTAGACCAAAATGATTGTACCTCCGGATTTTGCATTAACGCTCGTTTCTTTGTGCTCAACACGATGTTGAGTATATCCGAATGTTTATAGCGATCGCGGCTTATATTCTTAGCATCTGATCTTTCGGGCGATGCCTCATGATCCGCCTGCTCGTCGAAAGTCTCCAAATCAGCTGCTGGGCTCGATGTTTGTGCTGGAATTTTAAATGTTTCACATGCAGTTCGCCAGTGTTGACAAAGTGCACTCACCTTTCTTACATTTGCCGGTCTCCGTTTTGATCTTCTCCACACGCTTCTGATAGGGTTTGCGTTGTTTTTGCACCTCTTTCGCCTGTGTCGGAGTTGCCTTGCAGCGTTTGTTGGTGGCGACTGGGACAGCGTCGCCAGGTGGCGTTTCAGGGTTGGACACGGGCAGATCCTGTTGCAGACGTCGCTTTACGTGCAGATTAAGACGCTCCTTAATGTTGGCTTTCTCAGGTGTTCCCGGTGGTTCCAATTTTATTACTTGAAGATTTTCGGGTAAATCGGCCATCGTACAGCTGTTTGTTTATATATGCAATATGAAGGCCATCTGGCAACACTAGGCTTGTTTTTGTCTGGCTTGCACACATGTATGATAGAGTTGTGCATGGCAGTTCAGTCGTTCAATTATAATTGAAGAAATGTTCATTTAGTTCGTTCGTTCGTTCCTTTAAGTTTCATTATATCCCGTTTATACGGATAAATTTCAGATATTACATTATTTATTTATCAATTAATGCATTTAATATGATCGTCGCTTCCTACAAATAAAATATTAATTTCTTTTTATTATTAAATTTGAAAATGCAGCGTTTGAAACCTGATAGCTGCATACTTATAGTTTAAACATAAATCTATTTTAAATAAACAATACGTAATACCTAATGCCGTAAATCGAAACAAAAAAGTACACACAATTAAACTACATTAAAAAATTTACAAAACTACAAATTTTATGTACACATTTATTTCAGTGTTTAATTAAAAACTAACACTAAAAAAAACAGAAAACAGATTTCAATTCATATATATTATATTAAGCAGAGGCCGCTAAGCAAAATTGACGTTCATAGAGACGGCCGTAAAGCGAGGTATGTGTGTAAAACGAAGCGATCGATGAACTATAACTTGGTACGTAGTACGTTCGCTCAGTTAAGTGATTAGTTCAATTGAACCTGTTCAGAACGACCCGATACAGCTCGGTCAGGTAGCATTTACATATCTTGTGACGTCACAAAATTTATTATGTCGGATGAAACTATAAATAAACCACATATAGGATATAATTCCACAGATTTAATGAGAGAAATACAGACAAGGAAGAATCGTTCTTGCTATTGACTATATTTGCATACAATATTTATTTAACATTTTTCGCTTAATTAGTTGAGGGTTTATCTCTTCACTTTCTGTACCACATCTGCAGAGTCCTCATGCGCTTCACCTTCTTCTGCAGCTGGAGAACGCCGTACATGAGCGCCTCCGCCGTGGGCGGGCAGCCGGGTACGTAGATGTCGACAGGTATGATGCGATCGCAGCCCCGCACCACCGAGTACGAGTAGTGGTAGTAGCCGCCGCCGTTGGCGCAGCTGCCCATGGAGATGACCCAACGGGGCTCGGGCATCTGGTCGTACACCTTGCGCAGAGCCGGTGCCATTTTGTTGGTCAGCGTGCCGGCCACGATGATGACGTCCGCCTGACGGGGCGAGGCACGAAACACGACGCCATATCGATCCATGTCGTAGCTAAAATAGATCATAATTATGCAGAGCTGTAGAGCTATACCCTGTAATTTTACCGTGGTGCCGCAATGTGCATCATTTCGACGGCGCAGCAGGCCAGACCGAAGGTGAGCGGCCAGATGGAGCCCTTGCGACCCCAATTGAGCAGGTCGTCCAATCGCGCCAGCGACCACTCGGCCATGCTGGACTGCTTGGTGCCGAAAGGCGAGTAACCCTTCTTCGGCAGGGTATTGCCCGGATCGACCACGGGCATCGTCTGCTGCTGACGCGCAAGAACGTTGCTCAGCGCACCGCCGAACGCACCTTGAGTTGTGGCTGCATTTGTCGCGCTGTTCGTGGCACGCAGCAATTTGGCGAACGTTGGTCCAGCAACTTGTCGCAACATTTTGTCGACTTTTATGTAATTTGCAAACGAAACCAGGGCTGGCACGCACGTCTTCTTCTTGCCAAAACGTAAACAATAATAGGCATTAATGGGTGACCAGCCAGCCGCGGTTATTCTTGGATTGGGGTGACCATATCGTGTTTTTTTTATTTCTTTGGTATTCTATCGCGTGTCGTCCACCATATTGAATTTGGCTGTACGACCATACGGCAACGCTGACCATACGTTTGCAACTAATCGACGGCTCCAAGAAAATGTGTTAAATAAACGCAATTCAAGTGCTTATAACCGCATCAAAATATTAAAAAAGTGCAATTAAATGAACAATACAGCAAGTGATCGATAAAACGACGCTGAAAATACGCAAAAAGTACGAAAGTTTTGCAACTGAAAAGTAGCAAAAGTAATTTTGGCATTGGTATTGGTGTGCACACACATAGCGTGTGCGTGTGTAAGAGCGAGAGCGCTTTAGGTGCTCCGCTGGCAGTGAGCGTGCGAGTGTGCGTGTGCGTGTGTGTTCCTCTCCAGTGTGTACATGCCATATGAAAATCGGACGCAAGCCAAGGACCAACCAGAGAGCGCTTCGCATTTGAGTTATGAGTGTCGCTGCAATGACTATGGACGATCAAAGACCCTTGATGAACAGTTACGATAAAATGTCTGCAAAATATGATCCAAACGTTCACTTGATCAGCAGCAGCAGCAGCAGCAACAGCAGCAGCGGGGGTAACGGGGGTGCGGGTGCGGGTGCGGGTGTTGGTGCTGGTGTTGTTGTTGGTGGGGGTGGGGGTGGGGTTGTGGCTGGGCTTGGTGTCGCCGGCCCCTCAGGTCCCGCATCACCGACGCCGTCCGGCTTCGAGGAGCAGCCGCAGCATCATCATCACCTTCATCATCATCATGCAACAACAACAACAACGCAAGCGCAACAAACACAGGAGCAACAACAACAGCATCGGCACCATCACCAACAACAGCAACAAGAACAACAACAGCAGCTGCAACAACAACTTGATGCCGCTGTTGCCGAACAGCGACGTTTGCTCGAAGGTATTAAATTATTATTTATGCATAAATATGCGAAAAAACCAATTGTAAACATATTATATATACATGCTATATAATAAATATATATATACATGCGTACATTCCAAACGTATGTAAACAAAATCAACAGCAACGACGACAAACATGTGTACATTTGTGTAAAATTATATAATTTATTTAGATTTCCTTCTTTTTTTATTTAATTGAAGCTGCGTGAAATAACTAAGAATCTCTTATAAAACCATACATTTTTTAAACAATAATTCAGTTATTTCGCGCACCTTTAAATTCTACTATTTTTATATCTTAAGCGTTTTATAAAAGAAAAAAGAAAAACACTTCGAAAAAAAAGAACTCCACGTGTGCCTTGTTTTTGGTTTATACAAAATCGAACTCTTAAAAACTTGAAGCGAACACTCTTTGAAGACTTTCGACGTAAGTAATTTTTTTTTATTAAAAATTATATAAAAAAATATAAAGTGTTTAACCAGTGTGTGCAAATTGAACTTAATTTAATTGTATAAAAAAATAAAGAAAAATGCAATCAAATAAATGTATACAAAAAAGTGTTACAAAGTGTTGTGCAAAGAACAGTTGAAAAGCTAGCATAAAATACATGCTTAAAAAATATAAATATAATACGAATCAAATGCGAACAATTTAATATAAAATGTGTGTGTAAACAAAATGCTAAAAGTTGATCAAATTTCACTTCACTTCGTCTACTGCTTCGTCAACGTTTCGCCCCCTCGTCGTCGTCGATTCCGTCTCACCAAGAGTTTCTGCCGTGTGTACAGTTTACGTTTTTTGGCCAATTTCGTTGCCAACGTTGCTCACGTTTTGTCTACGTGCCCCTGCGCGCGCGCTCCCCGTTCTTCCCACTCTCTATATATGCTTTCTCTCTCTCTCTCCAAGTCTATCCCCCCTTCAATACACACACACACGCATATTCTCTTTTGATACGCTCCCAACACTGTTTACACGTCTTCGTGTAAATATACCTAAAGAAAAATATAAATAAATATAAAATTAAATGTAAAGAAAAGAAGAGTGCATAACATGGTTTATAATATATATAATATATATTTAATTTTCCAATACAAAATTCCATAATATTCTTAATAAGAAATGGTTTTCTCTCAGTTATTGTGTCATTAATCCAAAGAACTTTGCAGTGTTGAAAAAAAGGATGCAAATTATGGCTCTAAATGAACTTAAAAGCCATTCAAAAAATGGCAAACAAAAAAGTTGTATATAAATAATAAAACGCAACAAAACGCGCGCTAAATTATCGTTGGTGTGTGTGTGTGTGTGTATGTGTGCGTGTGTGCGTCTATATTTTGTTGTTATTTGCAGCAGCGATAAGATTGTACAAATATACATACATACGATTATTTAATGACCAAGTATAATTTATTGTAGGGCAAAAGAAGTATTAAAATCCATTTTGCACAAACAGGCGCCTTTGCCCGTCTAGTTAATTGTTTAATTGTCGCTTGTTATGCATAAGCCAGGGCTGGAGAAACATTGGGATATTTTTAAAATAGCTTCAATTTTGTATGATTTTTTTAGTTAAAAAATAAAAATAATCATTTACGGTCCCTAAAGAAAAAATAATTAAATGTGCAAAAAGTGTGCAATTTATAATTAAATAGTAAATTCTAAGTATTAGATAGTAAATTCTAAAATATATAAATATTTTCTAAAAAAACTACGTTGTTTGGGCCAAGGTTGAAATTGCAATCACTAATACAGAAGGGGAATAGTTTTTTAATATATAATATTCTATATTTATTAGGCGGGGAAACGGAAGGAAAATTAAATTTAAAATGTGGAAAATTGTTTATATTTTGTTTAAAGCTTCAGCCCTGGTTAGGATATAGGCCAATCTGTTGTTTGCGTTTGTCAATTAACACAATCACAAAGACAACACACTCGCAATTCCAAACACGCACACACACACACACACGCACGCAATAACGGTGCTTGGTTTGTTGTTTGCGTACGAAGAAATAACAAGGAAATAAAACGTAATTTTGCCCCCACTTAAATGGCAAAACGTAGATATGAATGCATATATATAAATGTAAAATAAATAAATAATAAAATATATTTGAATAATAAAATTTGTGTGGTTTGTTTGCACAAGAAAGCAAAAATGAAATGAAAGTCGTTGAACTTTGGTTTATGAGAGTAAAAAAGAGTGTTCGAAAATGTCAGAAAATAATGATGTTGATGCTCTGTATGAGTTTTTTGAAAGCAAAGTGCGCGCGTCGAGTTTTTTGCAAGTGTTTTTCTGCCAACAAATTTTTGAGTTTTGCAACAAACATTTTCAATCGTTTGTTGTTTCCACAGTGTGTCGTCGTCTCTTTAAAGCAAGCGAAAAGCAAAAGCAAGAGCAAAAAGCAAATGCAAATGTAAAATTAAGCAAGCAATGTAAAAGTGCGAGTCAGTGCTGAGTAGTGTTGAGTAAATGTTGAGGTAAATCTCAAGAGAAGCACAGCGAGAATTAGTGCAAGAAATAGCTTGTGCAAGTGCAACGTTCGTGGCAACAACAAAATCTGACAACAGCGGCGGTAGCAGCAGCAACTTCTACTACAACTACAACAGCAACAGCTACAACAGCAGCAACAATCGACAACAGCAACAACAACAGCGCTCAAAAATGTCACGAACTTACACGAATGATTGCGACGTATTGGTATGATTTCGTATTAAGTTCAATTACAAAAATAAAGAAAAAAATTTGAAAAAAAAGACAAAAAATAACTACAACCAATATTTACTTGACATGATATATGTATATATATATATCGCCCTTAAGGAACTTGTAAATTTTTGTAACTGAGCGGGGCGGGGGAGGGGTATAAACAGCTGTTGCCCGTACACCCCGCTGCCCCCGCCCCACCGGGACCATTGCGTTTGCTGTTTGCTGCTTTTTACTCTACTCTCGATCGATTGTTGTCCACAGCCTCGACTGTCCAGCGACGTTTACTAACACTGTTTCGCTTTGTCTTTTGTTTTATTCCAACGCCTGTAGATGAGATCGAGGCTCTTAAGCTGGAGCAGACGCGCCTGGGAATGCAGTGTGCCGACGCACAGCGTCGCGAGAAGATTCTCATGCGGCGTCTGGCCAACAAGGAGCAAGAGTTTCAGGACTATGTGGTAAGTTTTGAGACAACTGAAGTGGCATTTCTGGTGGGTAGTCATATATGCCCTTTAACAGAGTCAAATTGCGGAGTACAAGGCTCAGCAGGCGCCCACAGCCTTGGCCCTGCGCACGGCTCTGCTCGATCCGGCTGTCAATTTGCTCTTTGAGCGTCTCAAAAAGGAGCTGAAGGCCACCAAGGCCAAGCTGGAGGAAACACAGAACGAGCTCTCCGCTTGGAAGTTTACGCCGGACTCAAATACGGGCAAACGGCTAATGGCAAAGTGCCGCCTGTTGTATCAGGAGAACGAGGAGTTGGGCAAGATGACGTCCAACGGGCGACTGGCTAAGCTGGAGACTGAATTGGCCATGCAAAAGAGCTTCAGCGAGGAGGTCAAGAAATCGCAATCAGGTAAATATTTGAACACGATTTTCGATAAATTACAAATATATACAGTACATACTGCTTTCATATGAGCAATATTGTCATAAATGCGATAATCGCTTATATGAGATACATTTCATAAATATATATGTATGCATATATATGCTTAAATCACTAACAAAAGAGTTCTTCAAATTTTGACGTACATAAGTCAGTCTTTCGCATTTGAAACTAAACTAAACAAACTTCCATTATTTAAAATAAAAATCAGTAATTTTTTTTTTTTTTTTGCTTTTTAGCAGAGCATTTTTAATAATTGAAAATTCTGTCTTTTATTTGGTCCATTTCATCAAGTTGTGTTTCTCCTTCTTTTTGTATCTCATTCTCAATTTAAAATTCACCAAAAATTTCATATATGCAAGAATTTCATATAAGCTATGTTTCATAAAATCGATATGTACTTTATACAGCATTATATGAATGTATATTTATATATATCGAATTTATTTTATATTAATTCTTTATTATATATTTATATTATATTTATTTATTATATATTTTTATATTATATTTATTTATAACATTTGTATATCGTCCCACAGAACTAGACGACTTTCTTCAGGAACTGGACGAGGATGTGGAGGGTATGCAAAGCACCATATTGTTTTTGCAACAGGAATTAAAGACAACGCGCGATCGCATCCAGACGCTGGAAAAGGAAAATACGCAGCTCCGACAGGCGAGCAGTGGCAACAGTCCAAAGGCAGGCAGCGACAATGCGGCAGCAATAGCTGCAGCTGCGACAAATGGCCTCATCAGCAATAATAATGCCAATAGCAGCCAGTTCCAGCAGTCCAGTGGCAGCAAATTGGAGACCATTGCGGAGAATGTCTGCCTGGAGGCAACTAAAACACCAATAACACCACCAACGACAACAACAACACACGCTGGTGATTACTACAACGGCAACAACAACGAGCAACAGACTGTGGCCCCAGAGCTCATCATGCCACCTGATGACGCCACCAATAGCAATGGCAGCAAAAACGGCGCTGCAGCACGTTTGGCACGCAAACGCAACTACGAGGAGGAGAGCGCCACATTGGTGTGCGTCAAGGAGGCGCCGGCGTTGCCCGCCCTGCGTGAGGTTAGCGCGCCGCGCACTCTGCCCCCGAAGAAGTCCAAGCTGCGCGGCATTGCCACACGGCGCAGTTCGCAGCTGGAGGAGGAACAGAGTCTTGGCCTGATAACAGCGACGCCGCTGGTGCTGGACAATGCGGTCGTAGGCATGGCCAGTGAGGATGCCACAGCGGCTGCGACTGCGGCTACAGCTGCAACGCCAGTAAATATTATAGAACCGCCTGTGCCGCTCATTGCGGAGGCCACCACCGAAGCCCCGCCAGCGGCACCGGCACGCATACTGACGCGACGTCGGTCCGTGCGCATGCAGCAGAACGGAGGCAGCGCCATTGACTACTGAAGCGGCGGTGGGCGTGGCGACAACGGACTTTTAAAAAGCGCATGCTAATATATTGCATTCTGGCATTCAGAGGATTCAGTTTTATGATTTTTGTCATATGTTTGTATATGCATAATACTAATCGTTAATTTTTAACGTTTACTTTGTGAATTGAGATTCAAGAGAGACTTGCGGTTTATCTTTATATACAATTATACAAATAATTTTTTTTCTCTTCATTTTATACATTTGTAATGTAAAATACGTTTGTGGTTCTGTTTATGCCCGAGCATGCAGCATATATACACTACCTTATTGTCTCTAGTAGAAGTCACTGATATACATAAATACAAACATACATATACATATGCATAGTATATATAACAGTATACTATTTTATCAATTATGAACACTGCATAATGCATCTATACATGAGATAACACAATTTCATCCAATTACATAATACAATTTTAAATGGCAGTTGAAAAGCTAAAAAGTTTGAACCCTAGATCATCGTCTAGCTAAATTAGCGTTTAATTATTATGTTAAGGCATTTTTTGTAATACGAAAAAGTTGTAAAAAATAATAATATAACTTATGTTAAAATAAATTGTTAAGCGTAACAAAAATGTAATGGATTTTTAGTTTTATTTTTGGTCTTTAGAAGTTATTTTTTATATATTTATATATAAATAACATTTATACTCGCACCCAAAGTCAAGAAAGTATGTTTGTTAGTTGTGTCCGTCAGAATGTTTCTTTTTAATTAAGAGGTAGAATATTTTATAGCAAACTCTCATTAATGACAGACAAAGTTTTCTATTCCAAAATAAAACCCAATATTTAAAAATATAAAATGGTTCTTCTCGGAACTCGGACTTGGGGAACTGGTTTGGTTTAAGGATCGATTAATGATTTTGAAAATATTTTAGGAATGGAATATATGACCAACAATTTTGTTTTTAATTGTAAAAAAATATGCATTACTTCGTTTGATGTTAATTTCAAAGACCATTTTACAAATTAGGTTTTTGCACCTTATTAAATTTATTTACTATTATTAATTTTCGTCTAATCGCGAACTTGACAGAAATTTAGAACATCATGGTTCCCGTATAATAAGTATATATATAAAATATATGTATACGTATAATCTATTTACTCCAGGAAAAATAGTTTGAAGTTAATATTTATTTATAGCAATATTTATTAGGTAAAGCGGTAAATAAATAATAAATTATACAACGAATAATATGAATGGTATTTATAACCGTATGGAAAATGCACAAAGGGAATGTTGTTAAATAGAATAACTATAATTAATTATTATATTAATTATATAATTATTTATATATTTTAAAGTAAAAGCTTGTTTAATTATGGTGCGTAATCCCCATCGCTTTCATTCTGATCCCTCTGCCTGACACAGGGTACGGCACACGTCGTCGGGCTTCACCTTGCTAATCAGGTCTAAGACCCCGGCGCCATAGCCCATGGTAATGCTGCGGCATGGTTCGCGAATCATGGAAGGCAGATGATCGCAAATGAAGAGCATGTTATGCAGAATGTGATCCCGCTTGGCTTTGGTATCCAGCATATGCTCGAATCTGGTCATTAAAAGCTCGCATATAGCGCTAAGGGGTCCCTGCTTCAGTTCGCCAAGCGTGTCCTGTTCCGTGGTCGCACTCGACAGCAGCTCCACGCTCCCGATGAATGCATTGTATTCCGCCTGGCTGAAACAGAAATGCACAAAACGACAAGCTTCCAGTGGGGACACACTGACAAGCAGTTGTAGCGCAATTCTGCCATAGTTGTTGGCGATACTGTGGCATGGTTCACCGATCAGAGGGGGCAGATGATGGCAGGCGGTCACAATGTCTTGGATGACACGATCCCGTTGGGCTTGGGTACTTATGCTCGTCTGAAACTTGGACACGAATAGCTCGCAGAAAATGCAGACGGGTTCTGCTTCGGGCTTCACCACTTCCAAATCTTCGGATTGAATGCTCTCTTCAGCCAGTGTAGCTAGCGAACAGAAGGAAATGTCGGGGAACTGGTAAACACAGGTCGTTGGGACTCATTTTTTGTGTACTCACAATCCTCTTCGCCAGCGGTTACGCGGCACACGTGAATCGCCTTGCATATTGCTTGGGGCGACATGTGCTTTGTCATCATCTCGACAATCTGACCGCCATGATTTCTGACTACACTGTCGCATAATTGATGCAGTTTTCCCAGGCGACGGCACACCTGACCCAGAGCCCTACTTATTTCCCCCTTGTCTTCCTGGTGATGCACAATTTTTTTCAAAATATTGATTGCCGCCTTGCAAGCGGCACATCGGCCCGATCCTTGAAGCTCTACGTCAACGAGTAGCAGAGCTGCTGCTCCTGGAGATTGATTTTCGTCGATCTCAACTAGAAATTCGCAGGAAATCGCTGTTAATTACCGTTGACTAAGTTCATTTATTTGTTACTTACAACTCTCTGGGTGATCGATCTGGGATTCGTCGTCGGCTTCAGCTAGAAACGGGTTTGCTTAGTATTGGTTTGGGTAGGCTGCATAACCTAATACATCTAATTCTCTTTTTACACGAATTGTTATACTCGTTCACGAAGTGAAAAAAGTATGTTGGGTTTCTGCAATTCTTGCTATCGTCCGTCTGTCCGTATGAACGAAATTTTGTTTGCCGGTATTGAAGCTAGAGGCTTGAAATTTTGAATATATACTCGTGTATACCCCTGTCAGAGAAAGTGTTCAGATTTTTTGTGTGCATCCACTGGGGGCGTGGCAAATCGATCAAATCTATTTATATTTGTCAGTTTTAAGGCTAGATTCATTTAAATATTTAATTTTCGGACAGATTACTGATGACCGAATGGACGTCGACTGGGGGCGTGGCAAACCGATTTTTTCTACATACAAATCTACCTCAGTTTTAAAGTAAGATACATAATTTTTCCAGACTGATTACTGAAGACCTCCGTCAAAGATTGCACAGAAAATCTTTTGGATACGCCCACTGGGGGCTTAGCAAATATATAAAATCTGTATATTTTGAAGGAAGGGTAAACCTCGAAATTCATATCCCCCACAATTTGAGGACTAGAGTCACCAAATTTGGGAGACAGCTTTTGGATGATCTTTTCGAAAGATCGAGCCTACAAATTGTGGCTAGGCCCACTTCCGCCCCCACAACTTATAGAAATCGATATTTATCCAAAATGACAGTAATAATTAAGGCCGGTTTCGACTATTTTAAGCTATTATTATACTGTGAACGCGTAATGCGCAGTCGGCTACACCCGACTGCGAGATTCTTGCTTGTTTGTTACTTACAATTTTCTAGCTGATCGATCTCTGCCTCGTCGTTGGCTTCAGCTAGAAACGGGTTTGGTTAATATGGGCTCGGGTGGGGTGCATAGTCTAATACTCACAATCTTCGTCTGTAATCGCTGTGCGGCACATGCCAATCATCTTGCATATTCGTGCGCCGCCCATTTTCTTAGTCATGAGGTCGACAATCTTATTGCCGTGCCTTTGCACCATTCGTTCGCAGCGTCCCTTCAGTTTTCCCATCCTGTGGCAGACCTTCTGCATGGCCCTGGTGATGCTGCCCCTATCTGCACGATTGCGCACCAATGTTTTCAAGACCCTCATTGCCGCTTTGCAGAGGCTGCATTTGGGCGCGGCTTCCGGGTCCACATCCGCGATGAGCAGCGGATTCTCGAGCTCGGACTGATCGCTCGGCTCCTCGTTTTCAACTAGGTGTCGTTGGGGTGAATATCGCTTACCATGCTACATTAAATTCAGATACTTACATTCCTCGTCTAGCTGCTCGTCGATATCATAGACTGACAAGGGTTAGAGAATAGGGAGCAGATAGAGTTTGAGCTGCTGCGTTTGTGATTAGGTACTTACGATCCTCCTGCTCGTCGTATAGCAGGCACATGTTGATGGCTCTGCATATTTGCTGGTGTGGCGCGTTCTTCTTGATCAGATCGGTGATCACATCGGCGTGCTGCTTTATCATGTTCTGGCATTCGGTCTCCAGGTTCGCATCCCTGAGCACGTGACAGACGCGCTCCAAAGCCAGCTTGATATCTTGATGGTGCTTCACCCACCTTTGTAGCGTCTTGATCACCTTTTTGCAGAGTCGACAATTGTGCGAGTACCGGCCGCCAATATCAGTAGTCAAACGCAGCTCCTCATCCACCAAGACTTTGACTTCCAGTTCAACTGGTTCGTGCGCTTCATCATCGAGATTTTCCACTTGGGCAAAGGGCAAGCACATGCCAAGCATGGTGCATAAAACTCTCGGATTCTTGGCCAAGCGCACCATCTGATCTCCATGGCTGTTGATTACCCGATGACATTTATTCGACATCTTTCCCAGCTTGTTGCAGGCGCGATTCATCACCTTCTTCAGCTTGTCGTTGCTTATGTGGGAGCGAACCAGCTTCTTGGCCAGCCGAAAGGCGCTTTTGCATAGGAAACACTGCGGCAGCTGTGGTTCGTCCAGTTTCTGGTGCCTGTGGCAGACGTTGATGAACGTGCAGACTTCGGCGGCTTTCAGTTGACTCTTCAACAAGCTGTAGATCACATGGTAAAACTGATCCACGACCCTTGCGCACTCGTTCTTGAAACCCCGTGTGCTTTTGCAGTAGCCGAGAAGCTTCTGTTTAAACTGCGCCTCCGTCGCGTTCTTTACCAGGGAGTCCCGCAAATGGAGCACTATTTGCTTGCACTGTGTACAGTAGAACTCGTCGCTCTTGATCGCAGGGGATGTCACGGCCTCCGGTTCCCTGGCCGCGCTCGCACAGATGTTAATCACTTGGCAAATGTCATTGGACAGTAAATGCTGCTTGGCCAGCTCGTAGAAGTCGTCGAAGTAGTTGAAGACGATGTTGGCGCAGGTGTCCGACAGGCTGTGGAGGCTGTAGCATGTGTGCAGCAGATTTTCAATCAGCTCCTCCCGCTTGGTGGACTCGAACTTCGCCTTCAGCGCCAGCGTCAGCAAGTTGCACGTGCTGCAGGACAGCTGATCGGGCTGTGCCACACTTCGACTCAGTTCAGCCTGCTCCTCCCCATCGCTTTCATCCAGATTGTCCAGAGTGGCCAGTTCATTGAACCTAGCGCTGTTGCACAAGCCCATCACGGTGCAAATTTGCTGTGAAAGGTAGTTCAATAAATGCCAGGCTTTTATTATATATGTACATATATGCTATTATTTTATGCCACCCACCTCATGGCTCATTTGCGAGGACAGCACCTCCATCAGCTCTGGCAGGCTATTTCCCGTGCGCGTGCTGCATTCCTCCTGCATCTGTTTCTGTGGCATCCGCTTGCAGGAGAGCCCGAACATCTCACGCAGTTCCATTTCGGCATTGTCGCAGGGCAAACTGTTGCGCGCATGCTTGATCATGTCCTTGCATATCCGACATACGGCATTCGTGTCCACGGGCACCGCACGCTGCTCCCAGACAGCTTGGATGCAGTGGCTTGTTGCCTGGCAGTCCTTGGCATTGCTGCAGATCGGATTAAATGAAAATCAAAAATATATCTTTGTATCTAGCGTTAAAACTATGGCTTAAATCGATTTGCCACGCCCCAGTTTGCTTAGTCAAAAAATGTTTTGTGCTTACTTTACAGGACTTCATCAATTATTCGTCTGAAACAATTCTATGTATCTATCTTTAAAACTGAGCTAGATACATAGATTGTATCGATTTGTTATGCTCCCGGCAGGCATGGCCAAAAAATCTGAACACTTTATCTGATGCGGATATACACGAATATATATTCCAAGTTTCAAGCCTCTAGCTTCAATAGCAGCGAAACAAATTTCGTTCATATGCATTCAACATAAAAATCAAAATTTAGTATAATATATTATACGTATTTAGACTCAAAGTGTTTCAGTTCAGTTTAAAAACACAATTGTCAATTAAAAATGGAATGAGTTCCTATACAAATTATTATAATGCATTAATGTTAGCTACAAGAGCTCTAAATACTTAACTGCCTAATCTGAAAGTCGAACTTGAAGCCTCATTCATGTGTAAATTCTAAAATCAAGTCATAATCAAATATTGCAAAATAAATAAATATTACATTTAAAAAAAAAAATAATAATAATAAATTGTTAAATTTGCAATTAATATGTGTAATATATATACGAAGTGATTCAAGTTAAGTTTAGAAATGACTGTTAATTAAAATGCAATCAGTTTCTATATGAATTATTCTAATGAATTTATATTAGCTAAAAGAGTTCTAGATCATTCATTGCCTAATCTAAGATTTTAAGTTGGAGCCTCGCTTATATGTAGATTCAAAAATCAAGAAACACAATCAAACATTGAAAAAAAAAAAAATTACTTATAAAAAAATCAATTACCAACAACAGTGCCAACAGTGGTTATTATTAATCCCAATGAGTGTGTAAGGGTTACTAATAATATGGTACATGATAAAAAATGCTGGTTGAACCGCATAATTGGTGTAACCGCTATAAGTTATAGATTATGACTTTACAAGCCATTGAGAAACATTAGCAAATACTGATTACTATGTTGAACAGTAAAAAACATCCGAACTGCATTGGGTTTTTGATTAGCATTTTTATATTGAGAAAACATATTTAAGTTATCTTAAAAATGAGATGTGGGGGTATTAAGCCAGCTCAAAGTTAAATTTGTTTGTGTTTTATATCCAATGAGAAATGTCGCTAGCATTAACAAATTTAAATTATATAAATTTAATGAGTATTATAGAGAAAAAATTCTGAAACGAGGTTAGACTCGAAATATTATGCCTTTGCAAACTAGGTCGCAAAAGTAAAACCCGGGCAGAATTTTATAAAATATAGTTTTCTGAAACAAAGTACATTAACTGTCATAAAAGGCTGTTACAAATGACCAAAAAACTTAAGCTAAAAAATGTGGCAATAATTTTGTATATTTTGAGGAACTATTGGAGCTTCTATAATGTATTTATTGAATAAATTATGTTTTGTATGTATAAAAACATAGACTACATATATATATATATATATATATATATATATATATATATATATATATATATATATAAATCAATACGTAATGTCGAAACAACCGAATGTATACTTTGTATACGAATGTATTTGAATTAAAGTATACTATTTTTGTACACTTTTAATGTTTAATATATGCTTTTTAAATTACATCCGTAATTAACCCCAACATAATGCAATTACTAGTGTACTTTTAAGTTTAAAAAAGTTAATTTAAAGTTATTTTAAGATTTGTAGCATAGAAAATCAAATTTAGTATCTGATTAAATGACACAATGCTTAATAACATTTTATAAAATATAATTTTATTTTTATGAAGTTCTACAAATGCAAATTGGAGAAATCATTTTCTTCTTTATTTTTTGCCTATTTTGCGGAGCGGTAAAATATATTTCAATATCTATTTTATATCTTACCTCAGATTGTTGCACGTGTTTGTGTCGGCCCAGGAACATTTGCTCTCAGCCGCCTCTTTAATAGACGTTGATGAAACGAGAGCGCCTAAAATTTCAAATTAATATATAATAAAATAAAATATATAAATGATTTTAGGTTTCAATTACTCTTATTACTCCAGTAATTTCTGCCTACGTCAAAGTTATAAGAATTATTCAATTTTTAAATCGAAACAAGAAAATATGCTCTAGGCGAGAGTGATTAGATATTCCTTTAAATTAATTTTAATCGATTCACACGTTTTTCCAACGATGAACTCAAATATATTATATTATATTCTCTAAGATTGTCGCGCTTTATTAAGTCCAATCGACTCGTCTGTTAAAGCAGATCAATTAAATATACACTTTAGGTTGAGTATATCATTCACTCAACTGTAAAATTTGTGTAAAGGTTAGTCGAATGATTGACAGCAAATTTAATTAAATAAATATTTAAACAACTTAATAAATCAATCAACATTTCAAAACTCTCCCTTATTGATTCATTTCATGGCTTACTGTATAGAATCACAGCCACAAAGGCTAAGGGGCCCGCGATTCGCATTTTGTCGATTTATTTTTTTAATTTTTTGTAAATTTTTTCTTAAAACAATGTTCGTCACTTGAGATTCGAATAGTAACTGCGACAGAGAAGTGTAGCCGTGGTACTTATATACCATCTATCCTGAATAAGTAATATTTTCAAGTGACCAAGTCCTGAGTTTGAATCATCTGGGTTTGCGGTTAATTATTGTGGTGAACGTATTAATCGAAGGTTTTTTTAATATAAAATAAGCCCTGCAAGAAAGGTTAGTCTATCAAATAAAACGATATTTTTAATGGTATTTTCTTTTAGCACTTTTGACAAATTTTGTTCATTTTTATTTAATATTAATATATGCTTAATTAATACATAAATGTCTATGTATTTAGTGTTGTTGCTTTTAAATTAATTTTAATACAAACTGCAGTGGTTAGTGATTGTTTTAAAGGAAGTTTTTATCTCTCGTCTCGGTCAAGATTTACTTTATTCAGCGCTGTTTCCGATTCCGAAACCGTTTAAAGGAAACTGCTTTCGGATTGCGCAATCGGAAACAGAATTGATTATTCATTTTCTTAAATATTTTATTTTTCTTTTGTTCAGATTAAGAGGCCTCTCGGCTTGTCTACATATTATAATATCTTATTTGAGTGTTTTTATTACATATTTAGCGAAGTAAATAAGACTTTTAATTCATTAATCAGAGGAATGGGACAATTCTGTTAAGTGGGTTTTATGGATCTAAATAAATAACAGAGAAAAGTGTAAATATTAAATAGTAAATAACAAATTTTAGGCAGTTGAATGGCACAAGGGTAGGTACACGGGTACTACTAAATTGGAAGGGACTCAAGCTATGGGTGTGAAAATGGTATCAGAATGTGTTTAATTTTTTTTATATATATATATATTTTTTTTTATTAGCGTAAAGTTTTAATTTGAAGTTTGCCCAAAATGTTGAAAAAATGTTGCTTATGAATTTTGTTTGCACGTTATTCGGTAAATTTCAACTAGTCAATTATAAATGTAATATTAGTATTAGTTAAAGTATTTTCTTTTTCGCTTTTATATCTAAATTTACTAGACGCTGCTGCTTCCGCTCAGTTCTGTGGCTCGTAGCTCGTATCAAGTAGTCAAGTAGTATGTAATAAAAAGTTGTTATAATAGGTACTTGTGGGTTATGCTAGGTATCAATCGGTATTATCATAATTTTTATTAATTTTATATTTACTTGTATATATATGCTTTATATAAAAACAAAGAGTTCGTTTTTTCTTTCCTTTTGCTCATATTCTATGTGGTTGCCGTTTACGCTAAAGAGTTATAACGAATGTTTATAAAAGTATTTGATGCTTCGTAAAGCCGAACTTCTGACTGGCTTTTGGTATTTGTTTTAGTAATTTTATTGTAGTTGTTGTTTTTTGGGCTAAGCTAAGCAAATATACAAAAGCTACCTAAACGTATAGCATGTACCTGGCGCAATGTATTTATGTTTTTGTGTTTATTCAAATGTTTAATATATTTTTTTGCTTTGTTTATAAGTACGTAGGTATTTTGATCCGTTCATTAACATAATTAGCTAGGTGTTACTTACAAATGTGGCCATCTTAAATTAGGGGTTTAACACATTTCACTCACACATATGTATACACTTACATTTACACTCGCATATACACACACACACACACACACACACTTAACATGGGCAGTAGTTTATATGGAACAGTGTGCGCATTTTTCTTGCCTATTTAACAGCGAGCGGCATTTACAAAATTTGATGTATTTATTTATTTATTTTTTATATATTTTATTTTTGCAAGTTGCTTAAGGCCGTTGTTGGAATTTGTAGTTAATTAGCATAATTAATACATATACATTTAAATATAGTATTTGGTTTTGTCTATTGGAAGGTCTACAATAAAGCGCAGCGACCCGTCCATCAGAGGCAGCACACACTGTTACATTTTCATAGTTAACATAAAACTCAACACAAATTTGGTAGCTACCACCTTCGCCTTAAAACTAAGTCTGAAAAAATGGTGGAAAAAAATGAACAGCGCTCAAGCGTTTACGAGTATAGTAAAGAATCGTACTCCCCCGGTCCCCATTAATATATCATATAATACAAAAACACATTATCAATATACTAGATTGCCCTCAATTAGCTGCCGTTAAAGCAAGCGGCTCAGCACGTGGCTGAGCAGCAGCAGCGTGAGATTCGCACAGATCGCGCAGCCCTTGCCGCACAGCTTGATCGCGCTCTCCTGCGTGAGAGAAAGCAGAGGAAATAATAAGCCAAAAGAGAGAGAGAGAGGGGAAGCACGATTGAGAGATCTAAAGGTTGCGCAAAGAACTGCTCTGTTATTCGAGAGTGTTAAGAGAGCGTGACGTCACAATATCGGTTTATGCTCGGCTTACATTACATAGCTTGTATAGAATCCGTATACATAAATCTGATATAAAGTTTTTGGACAACACGGGGGGCTTAATAAAGTCCGAAAATTGTAATTATATTATTATATTAAAACATTTTTAAAAACAAAAAAGTTGAGTTTTTGTCCGATTATTGCAATGGTAGCTATATTATATAGTGCTCCAATCAAGACAATTTGGATATATGTGCTGTGTGAACAAACAATACGGATCTAACCCAAGTTTTAATAAGTTAGCTTGCTTACTTCAGAAGTTAAACAATTTTACTAAATTTTTTCATAAAATTCCGATATTGTGACGTCACAATTTGCAGAGGTCAGAATTCTTTGCATAACCTGTGGCTCCCTCAATCGTGGTGGGGGAGTGGGTGCCACTTACATTCGCATGGCGACTGATGCAGCTCTGCGGACGCACTCGATTGAATTCGCGCGCATGCTTGTAGCAGGAGAAGGTCTCGTTGGGCGCCAGCGGATAGCTGATCGGCTTGGGATTGACCGTTAGCACGTAGGCGACGTCGCGCGGGCAGAGCTGATCGATGACCAGCAGTATCAGATTACTGTTCGGTATGGGCAGCACCACAAATGGCCGCTCGCATTCGTGCGCTGTCATATTGTAGACAACGTTGTCCTTCTCGTTGTACAGCATGTACAACTCGCGCTGCATGTCGCACGACTTGAGCCGCGTGCGGTGCAGCGTCAGGTAGCGCAGCCAGGCCGAGTTCTTCACCTGGCCGTGATCCTCTGGCTCCGGCTCCGGTTCCGTGGCATTCCCATCCATATACACATCATTGTAATGGGCTGTTACGCCGGGCGCCAGTCGCATCAGTTGCACAATATACCACAGCGCCGTATGCAGCAGCCATTTGCCCACGCGCAGCACATGGAATAGCGGCTGTCAGAGAGCAAAAGAGACAGAAAGAGAGCGAGAGAAAAGCGTTAGAGCAATTGATGTACATTTATAAAAGAGTGGGGTTCTTTAAAAGCAAAAAAAAGGTTCCATGAAAAAATCGAAATCTAAAGTTAACAAAAAACAAGATTTTCCTTGTGTCTGTTACATAGACTTGCACAAAACCGATATGCCCTACACAGTGCAAATATGTTCTAAAAGTATCAACAGTGTGTTAGTTATTATTATTATTATTTGTAGTAGCATATAGTTGTAAACTATCAACCTAACTTCTTTTTGCACTAGCTACTAGACCTTTGGCTTAGAAAAATACAGAATAGAAAAAGTGCATGGATACAGTAGCCTGGGATTCAAGCTCGAACTGCTCGACTGCAATAAAACCACCTTATTTTATCTTAATATTACTATTTCGAATATGTATCAATATACATTTTTACACATTTATAAGTAACATTAAATAAATTGTATACATAATGTAGGAGAACATTTGAATACTTCATTCGAAACGGCATTTTAAATAGATAAATCTCATTGAACCAAAACTTTTCTATTTATAAATGGGTTTTGTATTATTACTTTTACAATTATATTATATGTAATTATATAAATAGTGAATTTTCAAAAACTTCATAAAATTAGACAGTCTAAATCAATACATTTAAAATTATATTAATTATTTGGTCCTTTTTCAGGGTTAAAATAGTAATTAGAGAAAAAATAAATGTTAGCAAACCAAAGCATTTTTATTTGCGAACCACCACCGTATTTTTGGAAAATTTTGAAAATATGTAAAATATCTAAAATATCTATCCTTAAATTTATTACAAAACCTATTTTTATTTTTAAAATTGTGTAAACTTGTTCTTGAAATGTATTACGGTAAATGAATTTGGTGTTTATGCGATGATATGATGGCATTTTAAACAATAAAATTAAACTTTTTATTAAGTGTACGTTTACTTACAGACAGCAGCGTGTTTGATGCATTGATTTCGGTTTTCGACTCAAAGCACACTGCCTGATAGTCGTAGACAATGACTCGTTTGTATACTCTCTCCTCCACCAGGCGCATCATGATGGCCCCATTGACCTCCCCGAAGAATCTGCCAGTTTCGTGGACGCGCGAAGATATGATCACAAAGCCATTGTTATCAAGTATATAGCAGTCCTTATCATCCACAGCACAAGCCTATAAGGGAATTTTTTTAAATTCAAATTGCTTCTTTTGATTAACAAATCTACTAGAATACTCACATTGCCGGTGATATTATGAAAGAGCTTATAGAAGGCCGAATGTTGAAACTGGAATCCAACGACAGCAGCGGGCGCCGTTTTGGAGCTCTCATTGTGAAAGATGGCATTGCTGGCAGTAACGATAATTTCTAAACCGCTTTCTGCAAGTTCAAGTGAGCATTGGATTTATATTATAATATATACACACAATTCTCTTTTTACACGTTAGAAACGTTCCCAAAAAATTCGTATAAAAAAATCTTGTGTAAAAAAAGATATTGGCTAAATAGAAAATATTAGATAGGTTCCAGTCATAAGTACAACAAACAATATTTAAAAACTCTTGTTGGAGTTCAGTTGAGAATTTATTTTCTACGATTACACATTTTAATTCTATAATTATAATATACAAAATAAATTAGAATTTGGAAAAAAGAAAATATCAGAAATTTAATAATATAAAATAAAAAAGTAAATCTTATATAAACATAAACAAATTTTACTCAATGTCATTTTCTGACAATAATACGCATAGGTTTGACTGCAATATCACTAGAGTTATTTTGTTCATAATCTCTAATATTATCCCATATATTCCCATTGTTCATAATTCAGTATTATGTAAATGTGTAATTTATAAGAAAGATTTATAGAATATTTAAAATCGTGTTAAAAAAAAACTTTTTGTGTAAAAAGAAAAATTCAAATTTTTTATAACGTTTGTTATTTTAAAACCGTGTAAAATATTTCGTGTAAAAAGAGAATTAGGTGCATACAAGGCAGCCGGACTTACCGCCAGCATCGAAGGGCACGGAGTAAACAAAACTCTCCTTGTGCACAAAATATTGGTCCACAGCGCGCTTGTACCAGATCTCGTCGATGGCGCGTTTATTATTCTGGCTGAAGCTCTCACTGAAATGACAGAGTTATATATATAAAACTGGAGTACTGTTGGGGAGTTGGGGGCTTACCCCACGCCCGGCTGCTCGGCCATATTCGAGTGGAACTCGTGCCAGCGTGTGAGGCCACTGTGCGTGGCCAGGAAGGCGACGGTGATGCCAAATCGCTGCTTGAATTCGTGTCTGTTGAAACAGAAATGGGAATATTAGATATGTTACGATTGCAGATCGTTGACAACAACAATATGATTAGTATGCTATTCATATATGTACATAGTAGTATATAGTAAGTATTGACGACTTCTCTGTTTACCTTGGCAGCAAACCCATTAGAACGGCTATTGGGCTTGATGCGCTTACGCTAGAGAGGGTATTTGTATTGTATTTCGATATAGATATTATGAAAGGCATTATGTTATGTGGTTCAAGAGTTCACGAGTTCAAAGATTGCAGTATTCATTTGTGGGTGCAAAAAGTCATTATGAAATAGACAAACAACAACGATACACAAAAGTTTGGCATAAAACGCAAATAAAAGTGAGAAAAAAGAAAGGCGTACACACAAAAAATATAATGGTTAATATGTGCTGCCTCTGCTTTTGGGCATATTGAGTTATATCAGTGGCGTTGACTGTACTTGATGTGTGCCACAAGTCAAGTCTGGCACTGCAAACAGTTGCCACACTGCCCCACTTGCCACTTACCTCTTCTCCTCCTTGTCGCGGGCGTTGAAGCTCGTGTTGTTGGAGAACCATTTGGTCACACGCGCATCAAAGACGAGAGATTGCATTAGCTGGCGGTCGCCTGGAATAAGAGAGAATTAATTATGCGACTAGACTAAAATAAATAAGTGATTGGCACAATAAAGCTCCCTGTAAACTTATAAGCTAGCTGCATATAAATATGCAACGTTTCCACTGTATTCTCAAGGTAATTACCTTGACCAACACCAAAATAACAGAGATTTGCAAAATAACGACTTGTAAATCATAAAAACAGTGTTCACACTACGTTATTTCATGATGACACATTTCCACTGTATTGCGGCATTCCTGCAACTACACAGTGTCGACGTGCCATCACTTTACTCAATTTAATTGACCTTAAATAATGGCAATTTGCATAATAGGCAGCATAAGCACCAGCCTATAAACATATAAGCTGTGTTTACACTATCTGCATATACATATGCAACATATCCACTATTTACTCAAGTCAATTGAACTTAAATAATAGTCATTTGCATAATTAGCTGCGTAAACACCAGCATGTAAACAAATAAGCATATAAGGTAGTGTGAACACCTTTAAAGTAGAACGCCACGTTCTCACCGTTTTGCAGCAGTTTTGCCACTTTATCAGTATGAACGTGCTTAGAGATCAGTCAAGTGAATGCAACTGAAATAATATTATTATTTTTGACAACCTCCAAACAAAATATTTTTTTAAATAATTAAAAAGATTTTCTCATGCATTTTCACATAATTTTTTTTTGTTGTTTTTTGTGCAAATTCCGCAGCTAACTGGTGGCAACACACATAGAACAAGAACATCGACTTTAATAAAATACATGTATAAATCAAAATTGTTAACACTACATTTATCAGGCATATCCGATTCGTTAGCTGTGGCAATAGTTTTGCCAAAAAATTTATTATAATTGGTGTAATAGAAATGGAGGTGCAGAGTGCAGAGTGCATAGCTCAAAGTTCACGTTGGTGCTACTGGTGTGTGTGTGTGTGCACTTATTGGTGGTTTGGGGTGGCTTGGATGTTACATCTTGACATGGCTTTTGGTATTTGTTACTCACAATAGTAGCTTTCTTTTTCATTGATTGATGGATAGCGGCCAGTTGATGAGTTGTTAGCTGTGAATTTGCATGATTATTGAAATCGTATTCGAAATTTGCAGTTTTCATTTTTTTTTGTTTTTCTTATCATTTTTCTTTCGAGCATATAAATTAGTAAACAGAACATCAAACACAATAAGCAAAACTTAGTTGAAAAGCATCAACAGCGGCGTTTTTGGTTATCAAAGCGTTTTAGAAAAAAAAAAAAAAAAATGTTTGCCTAATGGTAGTTACTTACAGAAAATTGCCGCCGCATGTTCCGGGGGCATAGCGCTTCGACTCGATGGCCAGTGCCAACCAGGCTCAGACATACGGTCCACGAAGTACAAAAGTTCAGTTTCGGGCGTTCTGAATGTCTTGTTGGTTTGCCTGCAAAATAACCTAAAAAAAACAAAATGCGGGAAAAGTGTAAGTATTTCCACTAGACGCGTTTGCAGTGGAATCGCCTTACCAATCGGGATGAATTTTCCAGCGCTTGCCATCGAAGAAGCTGCGTATATTTTTGCCCGTTATATAGGTGCGATGTATGTCTTGTTCGGTGCGTGGTTCCACGCGACTCACGCCATAACGCTCGGGATAGGTAATCACCAGCGTAAATGGTGTATTTTTTATAGCGGTCCAGTAATACTGGCGCTTGACGCGAGCCACACGTTTCTATAGAAAATATGGAAATTGTACAAAAATCGGATATATGTGATTTGGGTGTAAGACTTACCATTTCATCGAAATGATTTTTTACCAACATCCATTTGCTGCCGGTCGATTGATTTATTATAGCATCGCGTATCTAATAGTACATAATATATTTATAATTATAAATCTCTAGAATTTTTAAGAAATTTAAGCCCTACCGTCATCAGCACTGGATTAAAGTCTCTTGCGGCTCGATCGTCATCCAATAGCTCAACTTCAATCATGTCAACGCTATTGTAAGCTGGTTTTAATATATAACCTTGGAACTGCTCAACAAAAAGTAAACGTTCAGTGTTAAAGTGTAAAATGTTATTTTTTCAATGGTTTCTATGTATTTCACTTACAATTGGACGAAAATCTGGATGGAATAGTACATAACCATTGTTGGTTACTATAAACGCATAGCCATTAACGCCAAGCTGCAGAGAATTTTGATTTAATTAGCTCTTTCATGCGTTTCACAACACTGGCACTTACCATAAACGGCGATAGCAACTTTTTGATTTCACTGATGGGCACATCGGTGCCGGCTACGCCCAATATATTTGCGATTTTTGTCTGTGCATGATCAAAAATTTTAAAATAAATTTAACAAAATGTTTTCTAAAGTGTTTGGATCAGAACATTTACACAAGTTGGATTTTTAAATGTATTTTTTTTTTTTTTGGTTTTTAGCGCAAATACAAGTACAAGTACAGAGAAATTTTTTGTTTGCATGTTAATCAAATACTGAAAATGAATTGAATTTGAAGTTGATAAATGGCATTGCTAGAACAAAACGAAATTTTGACTGGGCTTACAATTTATAGCATTTCAAAAAAAAAAAACAACGCAAGAAATGTTTATGCAAATACGTATGAAAAGCATTTGTTTTTACTACGCAAGAACTTACGAATACAGTTAAGAGAGTTTTTTTCAAATGGCAATATTTTTTGAATTTATTTTATTGATGTTTAAAATTACAAATAATTTTAAGTAAATTGGAAATTTTTTTTTTCGTAGATTTTGACAGCATTAGGCTAATTACATGGCTAGCAGAGTAGTACTAAGAGCGTATGAGCGTAGAGTGGCAGTGGAAACAGAAAAAACAATATGTAATCAGAATTTAAAATATTAAAAAAAAAATTTGTATATATTAATATTTTCTTCTTAGAAAAATCTCATTTTAGACGCGTTAGCAAAGAAGAAGAAGAGTAATTTACAATTTCATTAAGAAATATTTGAGAAAAATGAACAAAAAATTTGTAAAAAAGCTGTTTACAAAGTGTGTGTAGGGGGACAGGGAATAGTATAGCACAAGATGTGAGTGAACTTTGCGCACTTAGAAAGTACGAGTTTTGATTTGTTTTGGCTTGTTTGTATTTGTGTGTTTCATGTTTTGGTGTTGTGTTTTTCATAGTTCTTATACCCTTCAAACAGTAACGGTTGTAGTTTGTTGTATGTGCGTTTGTGTGCAGCACAGTGAGAATATACCAGTGGAAACAGAGTGGATGCGCGCTGAATCAGTGGAAACACCGTGTAAAAGCGCTGAACTGGTGGAAACACAGTGTAAACGATCTGAGAAATGTTTAGTGGAGGCATTTTGTTGTTGTGGTACGAAGTCTTAACTGAACCATTACAAATACTTAAGAGGGTGTGGAGTGAGTGTTTACCAGTTGCAGCTAGGTTGCAGTTCAACTACAGTTAGTAGAAGTTGCTGTTGCAGTTGCCTAAAAAGTTGATCGAGTGCCCGTTAACAGCAATTAGGAAAAGCTTTACACAGAGAACTTAGCCTAGGATTACGAATAAAAACCAAAGCTAAAACATTTTTTAGTATCAAGCATTTTTCGGACAGTAGCTCAAAAGAAAAACATAAATAAAAGTTTAAAGAATTACAAAGAAAATATATAAATGGGCATGGGATGTGGTGGCCAAAAGAAAATTGTAAGGAGGTGCTCAATTAGAAAGCAAAATGAGTTTTTTTTAAACATTTTTTTTTAAAACAAATTACATGCGGCACAGACGTTAATCGAAATTGAAAATGAATTTTGTAAAACTTTTGCAATTTTAGAAATTATTTTATTTTAATTTTTTTTTTGGTTGCAGTTGTTGTTGCTTAGATTTAGAAACAATTTACTCACAACTTGAAGGTTTATTTTCGCAGCCGGATTTATATCGGTCGTTAGATTAATGAGCTGTGAATTTGTATTGGTAGTTTTTAATAAATAAATCTATAGAAACAAAAGCAACTTAAATATTTTGGAGGTACACATCTAGGTGGGTTTAAGGGCGCAGCTGGGAGCAAGTTAAATACTGGGTGTTGGGTGTTTTAAACTAAGCTGGAACTAAGGTGCCTGCCTATCAATTGCCGTCCCTTGGGCTGGTTCTTATGAAGGGTATAAAAACTTAATCGATCGATGCCTTGTTGCGAGAAGTGTGTTTTAATACTGTTTTCTAGTATTTCAAATAGTTGCAGTATTATGTTAGTAGTGTGGATTTCTGTTTCTGTTGTTGTTGTTGTTGTTTCATGTGCTCTATAGGGCCTCAGCACTAGCCTAAGATTTTAGGTATATTATTTATTTTATAAATATTTTGTTTTTTTTTTTCGAGTTTTCAATTGATTGTACTTACTAAACATCAATGAACACGGCACGCTAACATTGATTGGGATTTCTATTGGGAGTTTTAAACCAATTGGACTATATACGAGTACTTTATATATGCATTTTGGCCATCTATGCCACGCGACTTTAACCCAATAGGTAGTTGTTTTTGGTCTTACGTAAAACAACAAATGTTAAATTGTACTACTCAAAATGCTAGATAAAATGTTCTATATAAAGTACGATTACGTTAAGTAAGTAACTAGGCATAGCTATTATGGTAATTATGGTACGTTTACGAATACATATTAAGAAAATTATATATGCTATAGTATTTAATTACGTGGTATATCGTTAAATACTTTACCAATTAAATTACAATTTTGAATATATAGTTTTGTTCATGTTTTGTTTTGTTTTGATTTTGTTTATATAGATATATGTATTTTAGTAGTACCTAGTACGAGTACGTGGTCAACTATAATGGCAAAAAATTTGCTAAAAAAATAGCATGGTCCTAGACCATGTTAGCTAGATTTATATACGAGTAGGTATAGTTAGTTATATAAGTATATCGGTTAAATATGAAATAGGTATGCATGTTATGTAGCGCAAAGTATAACAAATTGTTTACTTTAGTCA
Source organism: Drosophila colorata (assembly GCA_035041545.1). NCBI lineage: Eukaryota > Metazoa > Arthropoda > Insecta > Diptera > Drosophilidae > Drosophila > Drosophila colorata. The sequence goes on from JAWNLD010000233.1 coordinate 2,864,056, forward strand.
TATATAAGTATATTGATATACATATATGGAGATATATAAGTATATACTTGGATAATATTATATTGAATTCAATATGATAGTATATGCGATTAATTGGCGTATATAAAACTTTCGCTTAAAGAGCAGTAAATACTTTTACTCAAATGTCAATTTGAATTTGAATTTGAAATTTTGTAGTTTTGTTAGAATTTGGCATTATAGTTTGTACCTCACGTGTTTGCAATTCCCAGAGTGCTTCATTTATTAAAACTTCTTCGGTGATATTCTGTGGTATAGTTGTGTATAGTTTTGGTAGTAGTAGTAGTAGGTAGTTGTTGTGTGTTATATATATATAACGCATAAAATATTAATATAGTAGTAGTATATAGTGAGCTTTTTTTTATATAGATAGATTATGGTTGGGTACTGGTTTCTTTTTTTTTTTTTATATATATATATTTGTTATCGATAGCTTCGATGATGAGAGAAAGAGAGATGCGACGTCGGTGTGTCGTTTATTAGATTTTGTCTAAGAATTTTGGCAGTGCTAACTGGTGATATTTTTATTTTTAATATTCGATTTGATTTCGGAATTGGCACCACGATTTCTTTGGGCTTAACTTACCGCATTTTCGCGTCGATCGTAAATGGGCATTGAAACGGTGGTCATAAACTGATAGACATTGGAGTCGACTGGTTGATTCCAGGTCTGCGGAAAGTTGAAAACATTTTAGCAATATAATATACAAAATATATATATATAATTTTAACCTCCTTCATGCGTCGATACTCGCGTCTGTGCATTGCGCTGGGCTCCAACATGCGATCGGCTATTTGCCAGTATTCCAGAACATCGGCCTTTTGCTCCTCGCACTGCTTGATCTCCCACAGATAGTCGGAGAGTTTGGTGTCCTAGATAGCATTAAATGATTGAAGGCTTTTGGTTTTTGGATTCTATGTTTTTTTTTGGTTAGTGGTCCTAGGCTATATTACCCACCTCGAGGTCCGCATAGACCTGCGTCCAAATGACCGGATGATCATGCCTACCCAATACCAGGGGTCTAGCCATAACTGGTATATAATTTAATACCATTTCGCGCACCTCAGCGGTATCGCTGAGATGCACATAATAGCCCTGATTCTCGCATGCCATCCACCGTATATCATCCCAATTTGCCACCTCTTTGCCAATCAGATAGGTGAACACACGAACCGGCCTATAGGGCGGGTCGCGCCAATTGTGCAACTGGAAGACCTCTTGATTATTCTCGGGTGCCCCATCACCAATGATCATAATCGCCTGATTGCATTGCGCCCCGCGCGAATTAATCTTCGTCTCTTCCAATATCTCGAAAGCTCTTGTCAATGCAGCGGTATAATTGGCAATCGATTTGGGTTTAAACGATTCAATCCCTTCTTTCAGTTCACGAATGTTGCCCAGATTTGCCTGGATGAATTTCGAAGTGGTAAAACGAATTCGGGTGTTGTTTGGGATTGTTGTGTTTGAAGCCGCATTCATTGGGGTGAGTTTATTGAATTTATGTTTTTGGTGTGTTTATTTTTTTTTGTTTTTTGTTTTGTTGTGGTTGTTGTTGTTGTTGTTGTTGAGTGGGATAAAGAAAAATCAGATTGATAATTGAAAAATCATATATAATAATTGATAAAAACAATAGTGAAATAAAAGAGATATATACTTGAATCAGTGTGTCCTCGAAACATCCGACAACTGGGCTCACTTCCTTATCAAAGGTGAAGATGTTCACAAAGTCATTTGTACCTAATGTATCGAGTATGGTATTGACAACATGCTTTGCGATATCTAGCCTCTGTCCCAACATTGAACCAGATCCATCCATTAGGATAATAATATCCTTAGGACTCGTCGCCGCCTCCATATACCAAGAGCGTAAACGGCAATCGTATAGATCAACCGGTACGTCCTTCTTCCATTTCGATGCAGGGAATTGACGCATAAAGCCTGTCGAACTGCCAAAAAATTGCCACGACAAACTTGGATCGTTTTTATAATTATCACGAAATATCTGATCCAAATTCTCCGACCATTGAATCGCTTTAATAACATCCGATGCTGAGTGTGTTTTGTGTTTGTATTCGGTTTCGTATTCATGTTCGTGTGAATGTATTCATTATGGGTTGCCGATGATTCGTATTTGTTTTTTTTTTTCAAGTTTTGTTTTTGTTCGGTTTTGTTAAAGAAACGGGAAGAATTTTTATATAGAAATTGATTAGTTTTTCTTCTTGTTGGGGATTCAAATATAGACCTAGAAGAATGTCTCTCTGGTTTTTAGATTTCTTTAAAGGATTTGTGAGGCGTTTCAAACATAGCACAAGGCAGTGCACAGGCACAGGTGTGTCTTAGTGTGTGTGTGTGTGCGTGTGCCTCTGTGTGTACGGTGTGAGTGCTTTGTTGGCATTATCATGGGCGTGGATGTGTCGCACAAGTATTACAGTGGCTTAGTTGGGTGTTGTACGGTTTTTGGCAAAGCATTCCGCGTGTCGGCAATAAACATTCATAGCGCCGCGCACGCGCCCCCAGCAAAAAATCGCAACGCGGCATCTGCGACTTGGGCAGGTGGAAAACATTCGTTTTCTTAGAGATGAACGCGTACAAATTTGTAAGTAAATATTCGAATCATGTAAAAAAATTAATGAGAATTAAGACTAAGTTAATATTTTTCCAGGCGACAAGCTGATGACATTTTAAATATAAATTGTGGTGCCCTTTAGAATCTTTTTGAAATCTTAAGAAAGCATGGTAAACAATAAAATAATTTATATTATTATTATTATTATTTAAACTATAGAATAAAATTATATATTTCCATCCCAACTATTTTTAAAACAGCACTAATAAATCCTTGTGTTAACATTACATTCACACAATAGGCTGAGATTCGAGCTCGGATCCTATTCAATATATGAATTTTTTGTATTATTTATTTTTGTTTGCTTGAGGGCATCTAACACAAAAATTCAGATTTGTGAAATTTTCACATCCATATTAGTTTCTGCCCTGTCTACACGCATAGTTTTTTTAGGCATTTTTCTCGCAAAATAACTTTTAGACATGATAATTGTTAGCCCGATTGATTTGTCATTTTAGATATACAATTTTTGCAAATTTTTTTTTTCAGTGGAATAAATCTATTTATCCATCTCATAACAACAAATATTGAAATAAATAAGAAACTTTCCAATTTAAAGCTCGCCCATTCATGTCAACGATCACAAAATTTTTTTACCGGTAATGTTCTAAAAAACTGTCTATATTTTCCCAACTTCCCAACTCCTCTATATATTTAAAAAAAAATTTTTTTTGTTTAGAATTATCTGAGTGTATTTTTTTCTTGAATTGGAATTGAAATTATTCAAAGTCGCTTTAATATAAATACTGAAAACTTGAATTTCACGCGTCCATCTCTAACTATCGGCCATTAGGTACAGTTGTGTGCGCAGAATGCGGCGATGCGCCGCTTGCGTGGGCGCGCGTGCGCTTTGTGGCGCGCATTGACGCAAGCGGTTGGAAATTGAAAAAGAAAAAGAAGGCGCAACATACGAGAAATGTTAACGGTTAACGGTTAACTATAAACGGTAAACTAATTAGCATACAGCATACGAGCGAGACAAACAACAGACTTAGAGCTACGCTTAGATAGCTCAGCTAGACAGAGACAGCGACAGTGACAGTGACGCAGTGTGTTGGCGTTGTGTGTGCTCGTGTGTTGAAGCTTTTACATAGACATACGACACGCAGTGTGCTTAACAAAGATAGCAACGGTTACAGTTACAGTTACAGTTACAATTACAGACGTGTAGACAGAGATAGATTAAGCGAGAGAGAGAGACAGATAGTTGGAGAAAGAAACGAGAAGAGAGAGAGAGAGAGCGTAGAGAGATAGCTTGTTAAGTTGTTTAGCACAGTTCAAACCTCGATCAAACACATTCACCGGGACGTGCACCGAACTGACGCTGAAATTGACCGGCGTATTGTGAAACTCCGGCCTCGGCTCCAGCACCAGCACCTTGGGCGGGACATAGATCAGCGGCTCGCCGATCTGATCATCCATATCCGGTGGTGTCGTTGGCGGTGGTGGTGTCGGCTCGCCCGGCTCCGCCATCTCTTTGGCATTGTAGTACGAGAACATCTTGTCCGCCATATCGTTCTGATGTGACAGAGCCGTGTTCTCAGCGGTATCCATAATGCGCTGAAATCGAGGGAGTTGTATAATAATATTTTACATTTCTTTTAGAATTTTGCGGAATTACTTACCCGCACGGCGCTGACTTTGAGATCCATCATCATTTCGATTTCTTTGGCCATCGATTCGACAATTATGCCACCTTGACGCGTCACAACTTTGGCTTCTTTGAAGCTCTGCAAATGATCGATTCAAGAGTTAAATACTTCATGTGGAATGCAATTAGAGATCCCGAAAAGTTGGGCGAAAAGTCAAGACTTTTTAATATATATTTTGATATTTGTTGTCGTATTTTAAACCGGTCTAACCATTTTAAAGTCCACTAAGACACAGACTATAAACTATTAAAAATGATTTAAAATTCGATGAGGAGTATTAGATTTATTAGGTGACGGATTTCAATCCCTTAAGAAAATCTGTTGGATATATCTAAGGGGACCTAAGGCTGATGTTTTGAAAAAAGGTAATTTTAAAAAGATGTATATTTGTTTTTGGAAAATATTTGAATACCCATATTCTATAACAAACACAGAGCTTGGAAACCCTTAAACTCCACAGTTCTTTTTAAGGTTCTTTAATTTTGTATGAGTGGATTTAGTTTTTGTTTGTTTCAATAATCGTTTCTTACTCATGAACACCTACCAACACAGATAGTTCCCGACTAGAAGATACTCTTCTTTTATATAAATATACATATACGAAAGTATACATAAGCTTCTTCATTCCCTTATCCCCGAACCATTGAAAACTTTATCGTTATTAGCTTCTTTGTTATTTGTCCGGGTGTTATTAAATTTCTAAAATGTATATATATATTAAATGTCCAGAGTTTTTATAAACTTAAAGCTATGTTGAAAAATCCCCAAGGTTGCTAATCGATTTATATCGATTTTAAGAAAATGTAAGGAGCTGTCGAAATAAGTTTAACTACTTCTGCGAACTTGTCTTTAGTGTCAAGAGCTTTTATATTCTTAAGGATATGCTCAACAAAACCCGTCTATTTTTATAAATTTTAAGAAATAAATTGCACTATTCTTCAAGCTTATATTCCAAATTTAAAATCTCTAACTTTAATGATCTCTGAGACCAACGCGACAAATAAAGCGACGGGCGTGCCATGATCGATAATAAATATATACATATATTAAAATATATATATATATATATATATAATTATATATATTATATATATATAACAAATATATGTAAAATAAACAATACTTAATGGAATCGGTTATGTTTTCTCTTACATATTTTTCTTATTTCATATGAACTATTTTAAATTATTTTTATAAGTTGTGTTTCTATTCATTGGAATTGTAAATAAAAAATAAAGTTTGATTCAATCGTTTTGTTCAACATCCTCTTATAAATTAGAGCATCTATTCACACATACTTCTTGCCCTGTGGTATTATTACCCGCTCGTTTTTATTACCCGCTTCCAATGGGTGCAGGGTATACGAAGACATTGCCAAGGCCCAGTAGTCAGAGAACTAGTGTAAATACTTAAAATCCTATATGTACATAAGTACTTCCGCCTATATGCCACATGCCACATGCCTCACGCCACATGTCGCAATTGGCTTGGCGCCTGCAAAGCAATTTCATTAGAAAATTAGAAAATCCAATTGCGCTGACTAAAAATAAATTACACAGCAGCAGCTACTGACCTCATAAAAGAGACAACAAACTGGGTGACCAGCGGTTGTGGGAGGGGGTGGGGGGGCGACGGGGGTAGGTGCCGCGTGCTTCAAACATTTTGTATATATAATTGCCTACTCAGCCAGCCTTGAACCCAAATATGACGCCGCAGCTGCAGTCGCCGTCGCGGTCGTCGTCGCCGTCGACGTCGCCAAACGTCAACAACAAACAATGGGAGGTGGCACAGTGGGAAAAATCAATAGGGCGACTTACCTCTTGCACCTCCTTGCGCCTGGTGATAAAATCGCCCAGTGAAAACAGCTCCAAGCCCAGCTTGTCCGCCCAGGAGTGCACGCTGCGATGTTGGATACGAATATAGGTATATATATTTATTAAATCAGAGCTAAGGATGCGTTCGATCTTGAGTGGATTTGGGGCTGGGGGGCACTCACAGATTGTAGTTGATTTTTGCGCCATTGACAGCGGGCGCACAGTAGATGAACACAAACAGGAGGCTCAGGCAGAGGCGACGCCAGGCCCAAAATGGTCTCGCCATATTGCTGTACTGGCCGCGCCGATCTGGGCCGCGACATATATACGAACGAGCCTAATTAGATACTAGCCCGATTTGCTGCACTCTTATCACACACTTGCACACATCGCATCGAGGCTTGGGCCAGCCTGCCTGCGGGCATTTCCCGGAGCTACTTTTCACAACTGTTTTCACTCACGCACAACACATTTTGTTGCGATTTGCTTGATTTTCAATTTTCTTGAATTTTCCTCAACTTTTGCACGCTTTTCGCTTTTGTGTGTGTTTGGGGAGCGTGTGAAAATTCTGCTGGTCTGTAAAAAAACTTTTCTCTGTATACTGCCGTTAGCTGGTTGACGTTTCGCTGACATTTCTGTGTCAGCGATGAGTTCATCGCTTGTCGCTGGTGCGTGCGAGCGAGACGACCGCATGGCACGCGCCTTTGACGTACGCTGCGCTGCTCACGCTTCGTCCTGCGCCTGCGTTGACATTTGACGCGTCCGCGCGTTGGCCGTGTTTACGTCCGTGCGGGCTCCACAGGTGTCTGTTTACCTGCCCCCGCAGCTGCGCATTGCCCGTGTTGACGTTCGCCAGACGTGCGCGCGGCGACAGCTGAGCGCCACCTGTTGCACGCGCCGAGCGCGTTTGACAGTTGAGCCCCGTTCAAGGGCTGCACATCCGACTGCGAAAAGCTTTCACAACCATCGTTGAGCTTTGCGGGCTTTTCTTTTTCGTACCTAAGCGAAGCTTTAAGTGCCTTGGCGTTGCTTGAAACAGCCGCTGAGTGTCGCTTGTGTGCCTCACAAATGCCAATTGACTTTTAAAAGCTCGAAATTACAATATTTTCATTTAAAAAGACTTGGAGTATCATGCTTGATGGCATTTTGGACATGACGAGTCCTCTATATTAATTCTGCATTTAAAATATATGCATTATTAATAATCCAATTTCGTTGAATTTTTTGGTAAATTTTTTTATTTTTAACTTTTATGTTTTGTTTGAATTTTTTTTTTTTTTATGTTAGAGTTGCAAGTTAAAATTTTAATCGGTTGTGGTTGGGCCTGTTAGTATAAAAAACAACATTAAACCTGATTCTGAGGGGTCAAATTTTTGTGTAAAAAATCATTTCAAATTTGACAAAAATTATAATTCCAATTCTATTTCCATATTTCAAAATCTCATAACTTTGCCAAAACTGAACTGATTTTCATGTTTGCTGGCATTTTAATCATAATTTGTGCTCTAGTTTGATCGAAAAAAGTGAAATTTAATGCTGCTAATAATTGACTGTTAAGATAAAGAACAATCATTGTGCATTTTTCTTAAAATTCTGACCCTTTAATGAAGGATAAAAAGGTATATAATTCATATGCCCTATCCCAATCGTAATGGCATATACTAAGAAATTAAAGAGAAATACAAATATTTGTACAAAATTTATCAGTAATTTTTATTGGTATACCATAAAGTAGAGACATTTCTCATGGAATTCACAACAAGATAATGACGACAGACATAACTCAAAACGCGATACGGACCGAGCTCTGCTCTCTAGTACTTGTAGCCACCGGCGCCGCCGCCGCCGCCACCGCCGCGTCCGCCGGCAGCTGGTCCCTGCGGGAACTGAGCCTCGCCCTCGTAGCTGACGTCCGCATGGTAGCCGGTCTTCCAGTCGGCCGTGTAGCGCACCACCTGAGTGCGTCCGTCGGGCAGCTGAACGCGATACTCGCCGGTCACCACATCGCCGTCACTGGATGCCTTGTGCGCATAGTCGTTGGCCGTCTCCGGATCCTGCACAGCGTACTCAAAGTCGAATGGCATGCCGGGCACGTGCACATGATCCTGTTGATTCATTAATGTTGGTTAGCTGATGGTAGCTTGACATTAACGGCATATCTGTGTACTCACGTCGGCGGGCTGGCCTGGAATGTTGCGTGGGGGAGATGGTGGTGGGCGTGGACCAGGTCCGGGCGCAGGTCTACCAGGCTGGCCGGGTTTCTGCAAATGCAGATTGTGTTAACTAATTGTTGCATTTAGGAAATATAATCTAGAATCTTCAAAACAACAAAATCAACCAAAAAATGTAAGCCTTAAATGTAAGTAGACAAGTTAAATGTGTTTAATATTTCAAATGCTTTTAGATTTAAAAATATATAACCTAATTCAGTATTGAGGGTAATGTATAAAATATTGTTTTTAATAAAAAGTAGTAATTTTATAAAATTTGATCCCTAAAAAACATTTAAGTTTGTTATGTCTAAATTAAAGTAAATAAGTTTGTTATGTCTAAATAATGGTATATAGTCTACATAATATATTTTGTTATTAATAAGTGAATAAAATACAATTCAAAGTATGCGCTAAAAACAAATTTTGTTTGGAGTTTAAATCGTAGAAAAATGTTCTGGATTTCAAATTTAAATACAGAATTAAAATTGATTACATTTGTGATCCGCTAAGCTGTGGCATTTAGCTATATTCTCCTCTAAGTAGTGTTTGACATTGATCCCGAAAAAGGACTCAGAGCACGTATGCAATTAATTTGAATATAGAACTTAAAAGTATTGAGAAGCTGTCAGCCACTTTATTTACTTCAGAAACGGAAAATAGATTTTAAGCTGTGAAACTTTAACTAAAAGAATCATGACGAACATTGTTTTGCACAGAAACATTAATTATTATCTGGCAACTTTAAAGTAAGAACTATTCTAAGTAATAATTAAAATAATAAATAATGAATTGAAACTTCTAACATTTACAGTCCCTGATTTCTTCAAAAGAAGACAATCCGTTTTTATTTTTATTTTTAGTTCAGCCAAAAATCGTTTGATTAATTATTTCCTTTTCCTTTCTTACTTCGCAAAATATTTTCTGTTAACTATAAGAGGCTGTTGCTCTCACTGTCGCAACTGCATTTAGTTGAAAATACTGCAATCAATTATTCAGCTTTATAACTGCAACTTTGCCACAAGCCTTTTCAAGATGACTGCAAAAAAGGTTAACTCATTCCAGTCAAGTTGGCCAAGTTGTGATTTGATGTCTTTGGCTTTGGCCACGCCCCCCTTTTGAAAGTGCTGTCAGGTGACAAATGCAACATCATTTCGGCCGACATTCAAATTGAACAGCGCTGTCTAAGGACTGTCGCTGCCTCTCCTTGCACAACTATCTCCGTCTCTATCTTTGTGTGTGCTGCATCAAAAGGTGTTGCCGGCATGACGCTTAGCATTTATAGAGTAAACTGTTGACGGCCTGTGAATGCATCAAGACTTCAGCTTGACTGATGAATGAGGTGACGGACAGAGGGACGGACGGACGGGGACGGGTTGCTGGTAAAGCGGCTTAAAAGCCAGCCGGCAGCCAGGTTAAAAGTCGAGTGAAGGGCCTCAGACGCATCGCTGCGAGTGAAAATTATGGCCGTAATTAGCCATTGACTTTAATTCAATTTGCGGCGGTTGGTTGCATATTTGCGGCTATTGGTTGCTGGCCCTCTGGCATACTCACAAATGGGTTATTGGGCTCCGGGTAGTCATAGCCGTTCTTGGTGGGCGGCAAATACGCATTCGAGCCGGGCGCTATTTGGGCGTACACGTAGGCGGTGATGGCAGCGAGTGATAAACTCTGAAAAAAAACAGAACAACAACAAAGAAAACACATTTAATAAGAGACAAACAAAAACTTGGCATTTATAAGCATTCAAATAGAAGCGCTAAAAAAGGTTAAATTAGAAACCAAGAAAAAAAAGTGAACGGTAAATATAAATAGAAGCTGCGATAAGATCGCGCCTGACATTCAGGTGCCGCCGTTGCGGCCGTCTTGCTCTGGGGCAGGTGCACAAAAACCAAAGCAAACTTGTTGCAATTGACTCGTATTTAGAATGCGGCCCAAAGCAAAAGCCGCTGGAAAGGGCAACAAATGGCGGAGGTTAGAAGCTGACAATTAAGGTGGACTCACAAATTTATGGCTGCAACTAACTGAAAACGTCATCTGCCTTCTTCTTTTTTTTTTTTTTTGTATGTTGCCTGGCCCCAAACATGGCTAATTGACACATGCAACTCGGTCTGCCATAGCCATCCATCAACTTTGCCAACTTGGCTAGCTCGAGCGCTTGGCCAGATGTCAGACTTATAACTGGCTGTTGGCCTCTTGTCAGCTGCCTGTCGTTGTTTCAATTTGCATTTGTTAACTGCAACTTTAGCTGCGGATTGCGGAAATGTTTTTGCTCGCCAGTTGCAACTGCAACGTCTTTATATAATCTAACTATGCAAAAATGGGGGAAAAAAACAGCACATGTTAAGCTATTGATCATTGTCTCAGCCAGTGCTGGCCATGGCCAATGCCAAAGTCAGCGGCAAACTGCTTTAAATTGCCCGCGGATTTATAAATTGCGCATACGACGCGTGCACAGGTGCGAACAGTTTTAACTGCGTTTAGAGACAGTAAATACGTTTATGTGAGCTCAATTTGAACTATGTATTAATTGGTATTTATTTGCATACTTAATTGATGTAACATGAGTTCATAAATGTTGAACAATCATTAATTTATTTTCGCTTTTATTATTCAATTAATTTTTTGGTTGAGGGTAAAATTATAAGTATATTTTAAAGTATTGTATCTGCAGTTAATTGCATTTAGTTTATAATTAAAAATAATATTCAATTACTTTTTATCTTTTAATTAACTCAAATTCTCGTTTGATTTTATTTAATTAACTACACAAATTTCAGCAATTACTCGAAGTGGGTGGTCCCAACCTTCAAGGAGCCCAAGTTAAAGGCAATAACCATGTCAGAAGAGCAATTTTTGCATGTTAAACAAATGCAATTACCGTTAGCCGAAAAATACATCGTCTGCACTTTGCTTTGACTTCAATAAAAAATAGAAAAAAATAAAGACAAAAAATAATTTACGTGTAAATTAAATAAAAGGCAAAGTCAAAGAGCGGCCAACAAATTGCCGCAAACCGACGACAGCCGAAATGTAATGCTGCAGAAAAACGATAAACGATAAAGATATACAATGGAGAGACAGATAAAGATTGAGATGGATAAAGCCTTGCATTTAACTGCATACCAAACAACGGCAACAACAACAGCTGAAAATCGAGTTAGTCTTCGCCTTCGTTGTTGTAACTTGCTTTTGTGTGGAGCAGCTGTTGCAGAATTGAGTCAGCGCTAGGTTGAGACGCGCACAGTGGGGCAAATAGAAATAATGTAGGTAATAAAAATAAAAATAAATGTTTTCAATTAATGGGTAAGCTATCTGAATTTACTTAGACTTTAATTGTTGTAAGTGCATTCTTTATGTACTTTTTATAGCTTTTATCATAAACATATTCTCAGCTTCGCTTTGATGTTTTCGTTAGGCAAGAACTACTGTACATCTCCAGCTTCTGAGCTGTGTGGTTCATATCTTGGCTAAATGCTCTTCACAGCTCTAATTATACCCGTTTGAAGGCTCTCAATGGACTTATAGTCTAGGTTTGTAATGGTTTGGTGAACTTTAGAACTTTAGACATTGATCTTGCGAGCTAGAGTAACTTTTAAAATAAAAGTTAATTTAGTAGCTTTAACTAACGTTTAGCATAAGATTTACTAAAATATTTTATGTATTAATCATTGCAACATGGTCAGACACAAAGCACGAGCCGGCTCGCATTGAAATATCATTAATCGCGCATAATCTAATAAATAGCAATTGTTCGCTTTGTGCGGCTTATTGCGCGCATTGTTATTATGTTTTCGTTTTTTTTTTATATAATTTATTTATTTTTTTCAAATGCTGAATTGTTAAATACATTTGTAAGCCTTTTGAATATTATATTATTTTTTTGTGTATGGCATCAACAAGTGTTTTGTTAAACATTTCCATTATTAATCAGCCCAATCAGCGGAAGTAAACTTGGTCAGCACATTTTACATTGCTCGCTTCAACATAAATGAAAAGCAAAATGAAATTGAAAAAAAATGCCTGAATTTATCTTCAATTCCAGCAACTCTCGTGTTGCATGTCGCACACGCCCACTTTGTCAGCGGCGCGTCAAGTTGAAGGCCGACCGGGCAAAAATATATAAAAAATTGTTGAAATTAATTACAGGTGGGCTGTGGGTGAGCCACGTTCGGTGGCTCTGCCACTTGATGGTAGTGATTTTATTTTTATTTTTGTTTTTTCACATATTCTATCGCCTTTTTCGGGCAATTAACACACAACGAAAGACACGAATGTGAACTTGTGGCGAATTAGTTGGCTGGCGCTCCAAATTATATGGACTGTATAATTATAGTATAAGCAACTGATAATTTTAGCAGCAATTCAAAATAAAACTTGTTATTTATGTTTAAGTTATTGTTTGACCATATTAGTTGATTGGAATTAGAAACATTAAAGGATTTTTAATAGCCAATTTGGATTTATAATTTCTATGAATTTTAATGTTGTTGTTGCGGTTTATGTTAATTTATTATCTATTACAAATTAATCAATATTATTTATTTTAAAGAATTGGTTATTAAACAGATATAGATCTTATATAATATTTGTAATTTAAATAGTAAATTTCATAAAACACCAAATTTATATGTTTTCATATATTCTTGTTATAATATTTATGATATTAAACTTGAAGATGTTTTTGATTTTTTATTATTATTATTTGTTATATATATATAAATTTACTTTATTATTCATTTAATTAGGTTGAATGTTAAAAAACCAAATTATTTTATATTTTGTCGCGTGTTATTTCATTGTTGTTTTTTTTATTAGGTATTTAATTAGTTAACATTCATCGTAAAGTATCATAAATATTTTTACATTTTTAATTTCTATAAAAAACTTTGAATAAATTAGAAACAAATTTCATTTGTATCCTAAAAGTCTTTAGCTTGCGGCTAACGATGATATTCACAGATATTTAACAGCAGGAGAAGACTAGAAAACAAATCCAAAGCTGTAAAAACAACGTAGTTTATCATAAAAGATTTGAGTTCACGCTGTGCTGATCACGAGAGGTACAAAAACAGTTTGAATATCTGCACATTTGTCTTGCTCTGCCTCCACACTCGATCACGACCCAGTTTAAAGCGCGACGTCAAATTGCACAACTTAAGCTAGAGAACAACAATAAAAAAATAATAGTAAAAATACATATACATATATGACAATTGCATATTGAAAGCAAGTTGTGGCTAAATGGCAAACTTGGTTGGCGCAAATTGATTTATGTGCGGTTAACATTTAATATATATTTGAAAAGAGTAGCGATTGGCCGAGTTGCCTGGATTTATGTTGGCAATAAAATTGTTGGCAATAAAATGTCTTCATAAAGATAAGTTTAGCCGTGTTACAGGGATGCACAACGAGCATTTAAAATAATTAATTTAATTGGCCAAACGTCGCGAATGCATTAAATTCCTCAAGAGCATTTGATTGTATCTCATGACATTTGCCAGACATTTTCCAGGCAGCTTGTTTGGTTTTCTCAAGCTTTTACTCGGACTGCCTATTTATTAACTGTTATTAAGTCATCAGCATCTAAAGCTTGCCTTAATTTTGAGCGGCACCCCAGACAGCATTCTGCAACGCCTACGAGCACAGATCTAACCATGGCGATGACGATGACGATGACGATGACATGGCGTGCCTAACGAGCCAAGCTCTTGGCCAGGTTGGGTCTGGCTCTTTTTTCTATAAATATGTGGATGCATGTGTGTGCTGTTGTTGTAAATTTATGGAATTTGCAACGTTCCCAGCAATTAAGCAAGTTACCAAAGTTTGTTTTTGGTGCAACCGCAGCAGCAACAGCAGCGAGAAAAAACTCGTCTACATTGATGCGAGATAGCGCATTAGCATTAGTGCAACAGCTGCCACATACACTTGCAACTTACAACTTGCAACTTGCAACATGCACGACACTCGCTCGCTCGCTCGCTCAGTAGAACAACAAACATTTGGCTGACCTTTTCATCGCTTGTTGCATGTTGCAGCGTTTTTGTGCCCCCACTTTGGGGCATTGAAATGCAAATTTGGCCAAATAAAAGTTAATGGGCCATGTGAATGGCAACAAAAAATAAAAAAAAATAAAGAAAAAAAACCGCAACACCTACCCTCCCGCCCTCCTTCTCATGAGTATGTGCAATGGGGAATGACTTTTATTGCCTTGTTTTTCCCCCTTTTTTGATGGTTTTTTTTGTTTAATTTTTTTTCGAAGTTTGTTGTTTAAGTCTTTTGTTTTGGCCTCAGCTGCGATTTCAATCAACATTTTTTTTTTTTTTTACTTTGCGCAATTTGCTCGCGTGCTGACTTCAGTTGCAGTCGATTGGGGGGAAAAAAGTAGCGAAATCAAGAAATGTTGCAGGTTTCAATCGGCAGGAGGCACGAGATAAAATTCCATGCCAAGGACAATGCCGAAGATCAAAGGCTGTGGCTTTGGCGCGCGTCTGGCGCACGAATCTGACTGAGCTCCCTAGGATCGTCGAAGTGTTCACTTGGAGTTAAGGCTTGAGTTTTTTTATTTGGCTTGGGAGCGCGGACTTGATGCCGAATTTGCATTCAGCATTTGTCGGCTGGCTTTGAAGCCAAAATTTGGGCAAAGTTGACAACGATTTATGGCAATCTTCTGACATTCACTTTTAGTTTTTGTTGCTGCTTCTTCATTTTTCAAAGATCACCATAAAGTTTGATATATTTTTAAATTACTACAAATTATGATGCATTTTTTGATTTGAAAAATTGGTAAATAATATTTATTATTAAGAGTTCTATAACATATAACAAAAATTCATTTTAACTATATATAAATTTATAAATATTTATACTATTTGTATCTATTGTGCTTTATTAAATGGAAATCTTCATATAAATTAAGATTTATATTCTATGTATATTAGAATAAACTTGTATATACCGTCAATTCTGTGTTATTCCAAATTTTGTTGTAGCTACAATTCACAGCACAGTTATGAGCTTTCGGTTGCCCATATACCACATTAACCCTATTTAACCCGAATTTACTGGCCATAAGCCACAGACCGTAAACGCGACATAAAACCTCTCATAAAATTAGCGCCGCCAGCGGCCGCATAAAGATATTAACCTTTTTGCAAAAAAACAAAATGATACAAAAACAAAAAAATCAAAATAAGCTGCCGCTGCGGCATTCAAATTACTAGCAAGAAAAATAAAAAAATTTTTGCCAAATTATATATTACAGTCATCGGGTGTTGCAAATATCTCAAGTAGTTGCTGATGGCAATTTGAAAATTATTAGGTTAAAAAAACATGCTTAAAAAAATAAAAGCGTTGTGGGCGGCAGAGAAGCCAAAAACCATGGCAGATGGAAAAATACAGTGGCAAATTACAAGTTAAGTGAAAGTGTAAGTGTAAAAGAAATATGTGGCAAAAATTACGAAATAAAGTCTCTTATGCAACTGCTACAACATTTGAAAACTAGGCAAAAATAATTGAAATTAATAAAAAACCTAAGCTGATTAAAGATTTGAATATTATCACTTTTTATACAAAATCGACTTATTGCAAAAAATTTTAAATTTTCTTCGTGGACCACAAACCTATTGGGCCAGTTTCTAGGCAGAGAATTTGAGCAGTCGAAACACAAAGCAACACTTACGAACAGCTATGCAATTAAAAATGCCTTTCTGGTGGGCACCCTCAGCCCTCATTGCGCATACGCCCCATTGAACGTTGGCAATTAGCCACCGCGGCCGGCTGCTGTTGCCGTTCTGCATGCTGAATGCTGCATGCCGCTTGCTGCTTGGGCACAATGCTTGCTTTTGTAATCAGCTGAAATTTCGATTTAATTAGATTACCACACATACCTAGACCCAGTTGGTTTCGACAAAGCCAACGCCGCGCAGCCTTCCTAGCTTGCAGCAGTTTGCTGCGCTCAAGAACCATTAAATTTTTTTTTTTTTTTTTGGCTTTTTAATGTGTTTTGTGTGTGTGCAACATTTTTCAAAAACAATAAAACCACACCGAAAAATTGCAGCCAGTCGCTTCGTCCCGTCGTCATCTCTAGAAAATTGCCTTAACTAAAATATTTTCGTGCATATCTTTTGCTGGCTTGTTGGCAAACCGCAGCAGTTGCATATTTTTGTGTTGCCATTGTTATTATTATTATTATTTTTATTGTTGCCACACATGCAATGAGGATGCGACTGACCCGTAGCTCAATTACCCCATTCTCAACCAGCAACCAGCTAATGAAATCTCGCAAATCATTTCAATTAAAATCGAATTTGTAATGCAACAAGAATCGAAAGAGATGATCGAAAATTTCAAGTATCGAATTCCGTATACACTCTCGATCATAAAAAATTTGATTTGTATTTAAAGGTTTATCATTTGAATGGTTTGAATTTGAATCTGGTTGAATATCTGTATTTTTTTTAAATCAAAGCACTAAGTACAAACAATTTTAAATATATTATACAAATTTTAAATTAAAGTTTTTTGTTCGAAAGTAGAAAAAATTGTTGTCATTGAACCTTTACCTTTTACTTCTAAAAATCCAAGATATTTTACTTCTGCTTGTTCTTGTAAAAATAGATGAGATATCGAAAATTAAAACTAAAATTGAGCTCTTAATCTTTCAATAGCTATAGTATTTACTATGTATGTGTTCATTAAACTTTGTTAGCAACTTTGCTTATGCATTTAAAATCAAACAAATGTAACTAAGAAAGTGTTTCACATAGATACACTTTTAATAAAATATAACGAAAAATGCGTAATAAATGTTTTAATTACCTAAGAGGTTGAGAATACACAAACCGATTTATAAAATCCAATATATTGTATTAATTTTTTTGGCTACCTATGTCTTTTCTAATAGATAATCAAAATGTATATAAATTTAATGAAAACGCTTCAATTGCATTTCAATGTTGAGCTGCCTGCCTGGTTAGGGCATACAAATGCCTGAGATGCATTGGGCGCACAATTGGGCAATTGTTCACACTTCACTCGTCATCGGTCTGCGGGACAGAGTGACTGTGGCTGTGGCTGTCGATGCGACTGTGGCTGCGTGGCTTTTTGGCCATAATCAGACGTCTAATCAAAGCCAGCATTGACCTATGAGGCTATGACGTTGCGCCTGGCTGCTTGCATTGGAAAATTACAGAGATTCCGGGCATGGGGCACATGAGCAGCAGAGAGCATCAGCAGCTGCTGCTGCTTATTGGGCATCAGCAATGCAGCCTTCATGGCTCCATCAGCGAAATCATCAGCCAAATATCAAACGATGCATATTTTATGCCTGTCATTTGAAATTCAAAAGCGTGCCGGGCTGCGGATGCGTTTGATTGCCATCATTTCTGACGGCGCTTTTTTCGCGTGCGAATATGAACAGCTGAAACTGGGAATATTAATATATGCGCCCAGTAGCTCGCATAGCCGTGCCCTGGCCAACTGCATCATTGTTTTTGCCAGAGACGACCGAAATGAACATGTTCAACACGTTTGGCAGGCAGCTCTGGGTCTGAGCCCAGTTCTGGGCCTGGGTCGGGGTCTGTCTAGCGCTTGTCTAGCTGCGGGAACTTTGGCTTTTGTTGCATGATCTGTTTTTGCATGCCGTTCGAGTGTTCCCCAAAGGTTATGCCCAGACCTGCAGTGTCCCATGGGCAGGCATAGTCTACATTTGGGCGTGTCTAGCAAGCTTCAAAAAAGAGAACATCAACAAAAAAAATGAAAAGAATGCCAAAAAAAGAGCTAGCGAAAAGTCAAAAAGTTACAAGCGGCAAATTACACGCGTCTGGCAAACTGACTACCACGCTCTGCCCGCCTGGCGCCCAAGTCTGGTATCCATTGAGGGCCAGGCAAGCGGCATGAACCGCTGTCTGTGCTACCTTTGCCAGTTATCTGCTTGGCAGCCCAGGCATTAAAAAACACAACCAGACACGGACACAGACGGAGTCGTCTGCATAGCATCCAAGTGTCGCACCAACAATTTAGCACGCCTTTTTTCTGCGCTTCCTTGCCGCCTGCCACCAGGCAGCTCCATGTTGCAGTTAAGTCTGTTTTATTTGTTGCCTGCTTTGCGGCGTCTCTCACACTCCTTTGAATAGGAGTATGTGACGGCTTTAATGGGTACAAGTGAAAGTTTGGGTGCTGGAAAACATATGAAGCTATCTAAATGGCTGTAAGAGTAACTAACTTGTAGAATACGGCTTCTTTTCACATTCATTTAAATCCCTGGTAATAACTTATTTTTAATCATGTCTAAAAATAAAATAGGTGTTTGTTTTTTTAAATATAAATATTAATCTTAAAATACAAAAATGATTACGATTATGATTACGATTGCTATAAACAAAACTCAAAGGAAATATTATTACACAAACGAAATACAATTTTTTTTAATTAGCTCAACATAATAAAAAATCTAATTTAAGTTTGATATACCAGTTTGTGAATATCATATTTGCATTTTAAGCTTTAATAAATGTTTTTATTAACTTTTTTCGATTCTTCTTTTAAAAAATTACATTCAAGATAATGAAAAGAAACAAATTCGTATTATCTATTAAAGTTTCAATATTCTATACTGAATTTTTGAGCGTGGCAAACAATAAAATAATTAATTTAAATTACTTTTGTAGCTTTAAAACATAAGTATTCAAGATTGATCAAATTCAAATGTTTGCTAATCAAAAAACTTTAAAATCAAACTATTTTTGCAAATTATACAACCAACCACAAATCATACATATACAGATTTGTATCTTAATATAGAGATTGAAAAGTATGTTGATATTGAAATATCATTATATTTAATTGAGGGACTCTGTTAAAATTAATTGCTAGTTGTGCATTTTGCATTGTGCAAAAGATAATTGGAAATAAATCTAAAATGTTTTTAAAAATGTTACAGAATTTGTTGGAAGTGTTTTGTACGAATACTAGTCCGTGAAAAATGTATCTGCTAAATCTAGCATAGTTTTTCAAATATATGCTCCACTTATGTTTAATAGCTACTATTTATTATTTTCAGTAATTACTGGAACTAAGTAATTACTTATTTATTCAATCAACCCTCTTTTTCTATTGTTTATGTAGTTACACCCTACTTAACTTCTTCTACAAATGTAGCCTCCCTTCCCCGCTGTACAATTACTATTCAGCCTGAGCATATATCAATCCTTATAGACATCTGCCATAAGTACACTTAGCCGAACTTTGCGATTGCAAACACGCGCTAACCGCATGGATGAGAATTTGTTGTATCCCATTTTTTCGTTTGTTGCCGAAACCCTCGTACAAAAGCCAAGTGTTTAGCTGGCAGTTGTTGAAAATAATCAAATATTATTGCTGCTGATTTGGGCGTACTCGTATTTTAGGTAAAACCAACAGCTGTTGCAAGACTCATCTGAGACAAAGGCTGCCCATATCCATATCCCCCAAAAAGTATGCAGAAGTATTGCACATATGTGTGTGGGTGCGTGTACGTGTGTGTGCGTGTGTTTCTTATGCCTTTCTGACATATATTACGCACAGCACTTAAGTGTCTCTGATTATTTGCAATTTGTTCGATTTGGGACTTTCGCTTTGCCACTTCAGGCTGCCTGGCAGTCAGTTCAGTCGATATGGAAGTTATGTAATCGTTTTTGTTACCATTGACGCCAAGTGTTGCCAAATTGTGTGAGTGTGTGTATGTGTGTGAGTGTATGTTTGCCAGGCACTCGACTAGTTTCGGTAGTTGGGCAAACAGCTTGGCTTTGCTTTGCTTTTGATTCGGTTTTTTTTTTTCTGGCTAAAGATTTAAATTATGAGCAGCCAACAAAGTTTGAGCATGCAATCAAAAGCAAATCCACCGCACATATGTATCAGAGGAAAACCGCACGATAAAAACTCAGCTAAGCTCCAGCCATTGCCCCGAAAGAAAAATGACAGCGGACAGCAGAGTTCAGTGGATGCGTCCATCAGCCCCCAGAAATGGCCATGGCCAGGACGTGTGCTAGGACAACACATCCTTATAAACAAATTTGACATATAACAAGCTTAACTTGTTGTCCTTTATGTGGGCTTTTGTTTTAGTTGGCGCTCTGTGCTGGGAGGGTCAAAAAGCTCAAATGATTTGTTTGCTGCTGATTTATGTAGGCTTAGGATTTGTGTACCAAAATCTCGGTTAAGATTGCGCAACTGAACAAACTACAAATATGGTGCTAATGACAATCAGTATCAAGAAATTGCATTATTTGTGATTTTTACAAATAAATTAATTCCACTTTTTTAAAGAAGCAGAAGAATCTTTTTTTAAAGTTTTATTAAACATCCAATATTTCAAAATATACTTAAATGATTTCTGTGAGAACATCAAACATTTTATTTACTAATAAAAATTTATTTTCTTATTAATATTATACCACATTTTTTTGTGACAAATCATATTCCCTAAAAATGTATAGTAATTTTTTTTTCATTATTGTAATTTTACCTAATTACTTTCTGAATTTTCTCACACAATTTTTCGGTGTACTCAAAGGTTATGAAACTTTTTTAAATACATTCTGCTTTTTAATGGAATAATATCAACACAAACGGGATACTTACAAGCAATACAAATGATTTGAAGGACATCATTGTGGAGTAATTTGTATTAAATGGCGTTGATTTAGCTCCACTGGAAATTGATTTTATTTGTAATTCCGTGCTAAATTAACAGTAAATAAGATTTTTGGAAATTAAAAAACAAATCTAAAACCAAAATTTTCAAAAGTTCTATTTTTTTTAAATTCACTTTCAATTACAAAAATGCTTTGGAACATTCAATCAGTATTATTCCGTTGTTTAGTTTTGGTATTAGGCAATCTTAAAGCACACTTTTAACACACAAAACACTTCAAATGTCCTTTTGCAACACTTGTAATTGAAATTGAAATTGAATGCCTCTCACTTTCAACTGGGCCAACAGCTAAAACTTGGCAATTGTTATGCAATTTTTGTTGCTTTTTTCTATGCCAGGCAGCACAAGTACCGCACAAAGTACACGAACGTTTTGAATTAGGGTAGACAATGGAGATGCGCTTGCTTTTTATAATCAACGCGCAGTCGCAGCAGCCAGCGGCAGCGACGTCGACGGCGACTGCGGCGGCGGCAGAGCGTCAGCAGCAACATCGCGTTGCCAACTGCACCCAAAAAAAACAAAAAAAAAACAAATCTAACGAAAAACGTTGTACAATGCCCGAGCTACAACAATTGAGGCAGGTTCATAGCGCTGAACTTCTAGATCATCTTCACAGAGCCAACAACAATAGCCCAGTGGTAACAATCTTATCTCTCTCGCTCCCATTCGCGCTCTCTCTCCCTCTCTCTCTCTCTACCTGTCGCTCTTTCAGAATGAGTCAATGGCAGCGTGGGGAGCACGTTGCTCTTTGCTGCTCAGCGCTGAGAGCGTTTGTTGAGTGTTGAAGTGAAAAATGTTGCAGATCATCGACAACAGCAACAGCAACGACAACAGCAACAGCAGCCATAAAAATTGTTGATGCTGCTGCTGATGATGATTGTTAATGATAAATGAACTGGCGATGATCATTAGAGCAAGTTGTAGCTTGGCGGATGTATAACAAGTTGCTTGTATTTTATATTTTATTAAATGTTGCTGCCAGTCTGAGGAATTAGAGATTGCCTCAGGCAGCGACTTGTAAAAACGCCCGCAATGACTTCATTAAATGCACAAAATTTGATATTTAAGTTTTATGACTGGCTTTCAGTTCTGGACCTCGGGCGCTACGTCTGAGACTGAGACTGGAACTCAGAGTCGGAGTTGTGGTTAGATTTGGAGTCGCCACCTCCTCGAAAATGTCACTGCGAATGTCAGATGGGCGCTTGGGCGATAGTTTGTTGTGCTGCTGGGCGGTCTGCCCTTTGAGAAAGCCCAGATCCCATAGAACACTGGGAGCACCAACAAGTTGGCAACACCGAAACGTGACTAAACCCAGGAGTGAAAATTGCACAAGCTGCGAACGTGTTCACGTAGAAATATACGTATACGTATTTGCCAAGTACTCCCCGCAGCAGGCATGCGCCTCATGTTTGATGTCAAAATTCAATCTATGACGTGAGACTCATGCCAAAAATCATAACTTATCTATTTGCCAATGTGGTCTGCCCTGCTGATGTTGCACAAAGCTGGCGACGTGTGCCGCGAAGGGTTTCAATCCGCAATCTTCGCCTCAGCTGAAAGCTCGTGCTCTTCCTTCCGTCATCGGTGCAATCCAAAAAATCGACTTCTTCAAATACCAATTAACCTTGAAAGTTAAGGCAAAAACAAAAAAAAAAAAAGAACAAAAACTGAACGATTTTGATGTACCAGAGACAAGCCGAGATTAAATAACAATTAAAAGCAATTCATTTTTGATTGCTGATTTCTGCGGCTGTTATACATTTATTGCCCACTTATGGTATGTGCGTGTGCGTGTGTGTGTGTTTGATATATCAAAATAATATATATAATATAATAGGCAAGGGAAAACTAAGATTGAGAAGTCGAAGACTGCATGCACTTAATAAAAATATAATTACATTGACTTTTAATTAAGCGGTATCAAATGAAAATATGGGCAACTTAATTATCAATTAAGTCAATTTTATGTGATTAGTTAAGGATGTGTACATTGCTAAATTTGAAAGAATAATCATAAAATAATGTGAATAATTAAGGAATATTCTTAAAATATATGAACAATACTTATTTCCTACCAAAGGCAGATATTACTTATTCCAATACTTTGGTTGTAAAAGAAACTTTGAAATATTAAAATAATTGAAATATTCCTATAAAATATATATATCTATATACTTTTAGGAAACATTAGCTCTTTTTGACCACGATATAGGGCGGAGACTTTATATGTAGTTGAAAAAATACTTTTATAAAGTATACACATACTTACAAAATACAAAATATCTCCCTAAACCAAAAATTATCCTCAGATCAAAAACAAATTTTCTACTTCTAAGATATGTTTTCTTACTTTTACAAAGTTTCCCTAAAATACTCTTTTTAAACAAATTTAATATTTTTAAATCTTTATAATATAATATAATATCTTTATTTGTATTTTTCATTTTTCATTTTATTTTTAAAATGTATCTATTTAAACAGCAATAAACTTTTCAAAATTTAAAAAAATTTTATTATTTAACAAATTAATATAACAAGTGTTTCAGCTTTGAGAAAACAAAATTTGTCCTAAAAAATGAACATATTTTTGACTTATTTATTTATCTTGCTTTTCCATAATTTGGGATTATATATTTTAAAAAGCTTTATCATTTTTTTAAATGATCTACTTAAGACACTGACTCGGCCTACTACTGACTCGGCCTTTTAAAGCTTATAGACATAACTGACCTAACTGCCAATCGTTTTGAGAAACTCATAATGCCCACTTCTGTTTGGGCATTGTTCAAGATACAATATAAATGGTACAATATATTTATAGTTTTGGCTGCTTCGATTTCCGTGACACTTGAGCTTTGTGGTATTGTAGTACATGACTGTCAAACTGTCATAACAACATAATACCCGTAAGCAATAACAACAAGGCAAGACAAGTCCCAATTCCAAATCCAGTTTCAATTCCAGTGCCCAATCCCCAACTCGAGCCAAGTGCTCGAGAGCTATGAAATTTCTTGGAGCATCACTCAAAACGTTGGTGGAGTGCATTTTGTGGTAGCTGCGATTACGAAAAAGATTACTTAAAATGTAATTAGAGCAAATGGCATTTCATAAACTATAAGTGAGGGCAATGATGAACATTTTCGATACACAGCTACAAACTTGACATGAATTTGCGCTTGGGCAACATTTGTTACCCAAAAAACTTTTGGAAGCGCCAAAGCTGTCATCGGAGCACAGCTCTAAAGTTGCAGTTTTTCAAATTCGATCGTTTGTCAAGTCCAAAGACGATGACGGAGTCAAAGACATTCGAGTGGCGAGGGGTTTAGACCCAAAAACTTGGCAACAGATTCAAGTGTACAATGCGAATGTCCCGTAATTAATAACGTGATGTACTTCAGGCTAAAACGGAAGCAAACAACAAAAGCCAAAAGCAGAGCAGCTGTGCCATAATAACAACACAAACAAAAATCGCCAAACAATTTGGCTAAAATATGTTGTTGATGACATTTTGCAGCCAGTGTTGTTGTTGTGCTTGTTGTTGTTGTTGTTGCTGTTGCTGTTGCTGTTGCTATTGGTTATTGAATTGTTGCGATGCTGCACAAATTAACATTTAAAAGAACAGACAAAAATTCTGCATTCGCTCGCTAGTCGCTTTAAAGCATTTAAAAATGTTTTTATACCCTGCACAAATTGAAAAGCAAGGAATATTGTTGCATAGATAATGGCAGCTAGAAAATTGTAGGAAATATGATGGAAAATGTCTCTGACTTTGTAACAATTACAATATTGTTTAAGAAGAAGAATCTTACAATATGAAATTATAAATATATGTGTATAATTAAATTGAAATCGGTTCAAAGTGACCATTTAGAACACTGAAAGCTTATTAAACAAATAAAATTACCTTTAAGAAACAACATAATAGGTTATCAAGTAGCTACAAATAAAATTAAGTACATATTAAGTTGATTTCAGCCTAAATACATTTTAGGGGAAATATAATTTAAGTAAAAAAAAGATTATTTATTGTAAATGGAAAAATTGGGTATCTGCTAATCGATTTTGTTAATCATAATATAAATATTGCAGCATTTTCGATTTTCCGCGAATTTGTTTTTGCGCATTTCGTGCAACATTTAGGCGAATCACCTGTTGCCCGTTGTTGTTGCTGTGTTTGTTGTTGCTTTTGTTTGCTGGGGAGTAGAATAGAAACCCCAAAGACATTCCACGTCGATGCGAGGCGCACCTATTTTGGCCAAAAATGAGTGAATTAGAATAGCCAACTATGTAATTGCCACGTTTATTGCCGCCAGCCAGCTATTGTTGTTGCTGTGGGTTGTTGTGGTGTTTGCTTTGCTGCTGCCGTGTCTGGTGTGAGAAGTGGTTGAAGCTGAAGTTGCAGTTGAAGCTGCAGTGGTCGCCCGTCCGACGCGCCTGGTAATTTGCATATTTTTGTGAGGTGTGGAGATTACCTTTTACAAATGGGCTAAATGTCTTTCGGGCCACGAGCGGCTAAACAAGTGGCAAAAGTCGTTAAATTCATTTTAAGACCAATTTTGTTAAACGGGCAGCAAATCAATAAACAAATATTGGCAATAATAGATGCACCTTATTAATATCTTTATTTGCAGGCTTCAAATATAAGCCAGCGGCAAGGGAAAACAAGATACAATTCCGCGGACAACTTTTTAAAATAGGTTTTATACTTTTTAAACACATTATAATGATTATAATATGAATATAAAAATGAATAAAAATAATAACAATATTATTAATGTGATTCGTGATTGATGAATTTGATTACAAAAAAAAAAATATATATATATATATATATAAATAAATAAATAAGTAGGAATAGGAACTTCATACTTTAAATAAATTGACATAATCATTTATAACTTTCAGTACAGAAATGTATAATATAACAAATTGCTTAATAAAAATTAAACAATAATAAATTACCGCAAATTATCAAATCAAAGGAAATATTGAAATTTCAGAATATTATATTTTATTTATTCGCAAAAATAAAATAATAATACATTCTAATAGCACGGAATATTATTTAAATAATACTGGATACACTATGTGAACTGATTAACATAAGACAGCCATTCAATACAATTAATCTCAGGCTAATAATTTAATACTATTATAATAAGTATAAAAAAACCATAAAAGTTTTGCCAAACTACTTTTAGATTAATTTACTTAATTACCATTTTCTAGTTTGTATTTTAAAAAACTTGAAACTATGCACCTCTTGGGAATGTATACATTATCTTTATCTTCATTCATTTAATAGTTGTTATTGCTATCGCTTGATCTCACTTCATTTCTCTGGATTGCACTCATTATTTTCTTAACTGCACAGATAAGATTTTCGCCCCTTATTTGTGCCTTTTTCTTCTTATTATTATTTTCTGTTTAGCTTCTCTTTTTTTTGTACAGCTAGAGGGAAGATTTCCCTGTCACTTGCCACACTCGCCGCCATTTTTCTTAATGGAAATTTTCATGCGCTTGGCTTTTCTTTAGACAAATTAAGCGAATTTTTTCACACCTTTCCTGTTGGCATCCCCTTTCGTTGTCGTCATCGTCTTCGTCTTCGTCTTAAGTCGCTGCACTTCCGTTCATTGCACCCGAAAGTTGTGGAAAAACTTTGCACCCAACATAAATCACATTTCAGCAACGCCCAACAGACAGCCACGCCCAGCAGCCCGCTCTATGTCCCTCGCTCTCTGTGAGTGTGTGTTTCTCTGTGTGAGTGTGTGTGTGTGTGTCGACTGCATTTGCATATTCCAATTTCACATTTAATCAATTTAACGCACACACAAAAACAACGCATCAAATGACGCGACTGCAAGAGGGCGACTCCGGTCCGGAATCTCCTCCACGTCTCCCTCTTTACTGCCGCTCGGGCTGCTGTCCGGGCCACCTAGACAATTGCCCGTGTTGCCAGCCGCGATGTCGGCGTCGGCTGCTGCCATTCACATCATTTATCCTTGTTAATTTTTATTTAGCAAGCTCAAGGAAATCACGACACGCTCGCTGTCCGTATCCGGCGGGCGTTGCAGAGAGCCGGAGAAATGCTGGTCCTGAGCAATTGAGCCGTAACCTGCGTTGACTTGTTTACGTGTTTACGTTGTGCTGTTCATTTTGCAGCTGCATAGATACTTTGTGTAGCCATTGTTGATGTTGATGCTGTTGCCACTGGCACATCAAGTCATCCGGGCAAACACGTTGAGAGCCCTGAGCTGGTCGTACAAGACACGAACCGGACAAGAAAAAAAGTGAAAAGGAGAGAGAGACCGATTTAATTCTTTTAGTTAGTTTGCGTTGAATTGATGATGATTAAACCAAAGTGCAATAATTGTTTTACAAAACAAGGTATAAACACAGAGTTTAAATAAAAATAAATCACGATTCTCTTTCTATCAATTAACGACACTTAGGCTGGGCTCTAAAAAAACAAGAATTAAAGGGCTTAAATTAAATTTGTACTTTCATTTAGATAATAATAGATAGTAGGTAATACGATTTGAGTTCGATTTATTTGGATTTAATTGTATTTAAAATATTCAATTATTCTAGGTTACTGTTAAATTTCAAATTGATAGCACTTAAGTTATCGATAACACAACATCTGCTCCATTCATCAAAAAGTTATCGTTTAAGTTTGGCCACACAAGTTGTCAAAACAGTATAAATTCCTATGCTGATTTCAATTTAATTTAAATTCATATTTAATGTGACATTTTATTTATTTGAAAATATGAAAGGTCGCTGAAAATACCCTTTATATATGCTTTAAGCCACGAAATGAAAATACCTTTTATATATTTCTTAACTCACTGCGATTCATAAAGATATTGCCATCCAATCAAGACCATAAATTAACTTTTTTTACAGTTAAACAAATTTTTATAAAAGTTCATCCGTTTGAGGTTCATAAATTCTTTGCAAACTAACATTTTTTTAAATTTTTTTTTATTTATTTATTAGCTAATTTTGAATTACTGCTGTCTAATAAAATTCACATAGGGTATCTTTGGCTCAGATTGACATTCCAATAATAATTTTCTCATTTAGTATGACGCAACTGGAAAAAATGCTTGTGTGTATATATAACGATAATTTGAAAAGGCCCATCTGCGCTCATTTATCAAAAACAGACAACGACAAACCTTTAGCCAAGTTTCCAAGCCATTTGCCATGCCCACGTCGACCCACACGGCATCGGCGGCAGCGGCTTATCAATTGCATTTGGGCCCAGGGCCGCAGTTGGCTCCATAACTTGGCAAAAGTGCTGGCTAAAATAAAGGAAAATAGAAAATCTAAAGCATTTAACTTGCAATGACAGCGGCCCCCAAACCCAGCAGCTAATGGTCAAAACTTATCGTCAAACTTAAATGGGATTTTATTATCGCAGCCAAAACTTCTTTTCATATGCCACGCAGCAAAAGCAGCAGAGGCAGTTGCAAAAAAAAAAAATAATACCATAAAAGTGGGCGTGGTCTGAGAGTTTTTGCCAGTGCCAGTTGTGTGGGCGTGGTGTATATTTTTTATAGCCGCCAACTTTTTTTTTGCCACGGCTAATGTGCTGATTTATATAATAACCATAATTCCGAGTGTAATTATAATGCACTTGGTTCTCATAGATGTTGCTGTTGTTCTTGTTGCTCGTTTTTTGGGGGCAACCTTCATAAATCTTTGCGGCATGCACTTGTCAAATTTGCGTTGTTCAGTCGCTTTTAATTAACTCGAGAATTGCTTAATTATAAAATAACAATTGCACAAAAAAGAAGACGAAAAAAGACGCATAACAAACGAGTGCACCCAAAGTTGCACGTTGCACTTGCAACAAACCCCATCACCATGTGAGCGTCAGTTGCATCTCGGCTCGACTCGACTCGACTCGACTTTTGTTTTTGTTTCGGTTTCAGTTGCGCTTGGCCTGGCAATTAATGTCAATCACTTAGCTCCCATACGAGTGCCACAGAGTCAACCGGAGAGACACCAAATTGGCAATGCGAGCTATGCAAGAGCGAAACCTCATTTGGTGTACTTTTTCCTGGCTAATGATGATGCAGTTCATCATAACGATATTGCGCTTCGTTGTGAAGCTGCACATGTGTGAGCTGCTTCTGTGAAATATATTTTGGCCAGTAAGACAAATTAGAATCCATACCTTTTAATGTCAAATCAATTAAACAGTTTGTGTATTTGCCCAAAATTTATGAAGCGCATGTTATGTTTGTGCTCGATACGTACAGTAGCTATCAGCAGTATGTAAACTCTTGTGAAATAAATATTAGTTATAAATTTAAACAAATTGTATTTGAAATGTATTATTTATTTACATTCATTCATGCATTTTCATGCATTCATAATTGTTAGTCTTAAGATTTTAATCTTTAGCTTGCATTATATAAATAAATAAATAACAATCAAATATTAAAAAAAATTTACATTGGCTGTTGTGAAAAAATGTGTAACTTATATTTGGTTGTCAAGTTGTCTGGATAAATATAATAATAATATTATTATTAAACAAAATTTCAGTATGTTGTCAAGTATAAAACAAGTGTAATATTCTTCTTTTTATTAAAGCCTACGCAAAAATGTAAATATTGTTTATTATATTGGACGACATTTCGTATAAACTCAATTTTGACTATTCCTAAAACATATTAAAAAATTTAATTCAATTTAATTTAAAAAAATTTTTGTGACAAAACAAATAATTCTTATCAAACTTCTTAATTAAATTTGGGATAACTCAGTTTGAGAGTAATTGACAACAGTTTCTTCAAATTTGTATAACGCAAGCAATTCCATTGTATACATAAAAAAGATGCGATATTTGATATACAAAAAATATACATATGTATATGATTTGTAAAACAATTCCACTGTTTATCATAAATTGTTTCTTATGATCTATTTAAAATTATTTATAAGTTTAAATATTGTTTAATTTACAAGACAACTTTAGAGTTCCCCATAAATAATGCATGTAAACTTGGTATTTGGCCTTACAACACGTTGCCGTACTTCACAGTGGCACTGTATGCTAGTTAAATTAGTTAATGAGCACCGCGTCATGAAAAGCCACAAAACCTAAAAAAGAAATAACTCGAAACATTAAATAAAATAAAAACAAAAAATACAAAATAAAAGAAGAATGCCAAAGACGCCACTGTGGCAGTGGCAGCGAGTTTAAGGTGCGGATGTTGTAGCCGTTGACTTTGAATGCAGTCGCAAAGTGGCAACAAATTGGCAACGACACAAGCGACCAAAGAAAACAACAACAACCACAACAAATAAAACATGTTGATACAGGCACAGAAATTTGTTTCTACAATTGTTGGCAACATTGAACTTTAAATGGTAGCAACAACTGCCAAAGCCACATGTGATGGCAACACCAATTGTTGTTGCATTTGGTATTCTATGTATGTGATTCTGGCCGAAACATTTTGCGTATCTTGTGACGACATCAAAGCTAAGACACAGGCGAGTCACTGCCGCGTCACGTAAAGTCGATGATGCGGCATAAAAATCATTTCGATTTGGATTTTGATATCAATCTTCGATACCGATTTGTTTTTTTCCAGAGCTGAAATTAATTAAAGTACAACTTTAAAGTATGTTCGGACTAACAAGCGGCAAATGCCGCGACTCGGGCACCTTGACACCCCATGCCAAGTGCCTCTTCATGACCTTCACTCTTGATAAATGATGGGCGTCTCGAATGGCAACTCAAAAAATGCCAAGAAATTTGCTACAATTTCAATTTCAATCTACAAGAAACAACATTCATGTTGGCATTTAAGTGTTATGCCAATTATTAAAAATAGAGCTACAAATTATGGCCACATAGAAATTATAACTAAGGTTAGCCGCACCATAAATACGCTTGCACGCTTTTCAAAAAAACATTAAATTTTTTATGCAAACGAGACCAATGAGTGCGTTTTGATTTGAAGTTTAAAATACTTATAAAATTCAAAGCTTAAGCTCAAGGCATTAAGCAAATACAAGAATTACATTTTACTATATGACAATATTAAACGAAAGACAATATAAATAAATATATATAAAGTATTTGTATTGTCCTTGATTAAACTATATCATAATAATAAAATATGCATAAATTATTTTTACAGTATCTCAATTCTTAGGAAATTTGATTGCATAGTTGATTAAAAAGTCAGTAAATAATGAGTTTAAAACATATGTAATACCTTACCTGATTTCCTCTTAGTAATCAAATTTTTCCATTTTTTTTAAGATTGATTAATATATTTTTTGAGATAAGATTAAGATTAAGATTACTTTCAAGATTGACTTATGAAAAAAGTAATCTGATAAAACAAAAATTCTAAAGCTGCATTTCTGTATAATCGAATTCAATTATTTTTGAGCCAAGTTGACTACATTGAGTAAACTCCACGCATTGCTTTAGTACATAAACCTTCTCAAAATCTATAAAAGCTGAGCAAAAAACTGCGAATTGGAAGGCAAAAGGTCAGCGACAAGGCTTGAATAATTGTTAAACTTTAATTTTTTAACGCACGCATTTAACGCACAATAACAAAAAAAAAAAAAACATATAAAAAAGGCATCATTGAACAATTACAAAAATTTAAAAGTCAATTATGGATGCAATTGAAGCGTAAACATAGCGCATCTGCCGTTTGAAGGTTTGCCATTCCATTGAAAGTTGTGCAATTTGTCAAGTTACCGGAACCGGTAAACCCCTCTCCCTCTCCCCCTCCCCACTCCACAGTCTACTGTGTTAAATATTGTTAACGCTTTGTCGCTTACTCGTATATAATTTTAATAACAGCTCATTCAGCAATGATTAACTGTTTCGATATTTGCCATAACAAAATTTGCTAATGAAAAATGCTTGTTGTCTTTTTTTTACAAAAATCTATAAATAATATAATTTTATTCGAATTCATTTTTGTTATATTGCACATTGATGAGACAAACTTGTTGTTTGTGTATTAATTGCATTGGTTTGTTAAAAGTGAGTGAATAATTGACAAAAATGCAAGGTTCCCAGTTCAGGAACTATATTTGCTTTTTGCCAAGGATTAAACAATCTTAAATTACAGTGTTTCGAAATTATAAATGTATAAAACAATAAACAATAACAAAGTAATCCTTATGTATTTAGAATATCAATTTGTTAAAAAAAATAACAATATATTATAATGAATAGGACAAATGGAAGGAAATATTAGAACATAAATGAATAACAAATATTTAAAATAATTTAAAAATGGTTGGGTTTAAATATTTGAGGAAATTAAAGGAAAATAAATCCAAATGCTTAGTAAAAAATGAAACATCTAAATTTATATAAGCAATTATATTTTCAATATAATGTGCTTGTGTGTATTAGTATAATATATTTATTTTATTTTATTTATATTTATATTTATTTTAGAATTTGTTAGATAAACAACCAAATATAATTCTTTTATTTGTAGTATTATCTATTACATTTGTTTATTCATAACAGAATTAGCGCGATCTCCTAACTTTTAGAGTCCGCTTGTTAACAGAAATATTTTAGCTTAATTTACGAAGCGTTATCCTAAAACTTACACACATATCCATTGATTGCACATATGCCCACTGTTATTGCCGTTGGGTTTGGGGTCTATGTTTGTTGCACGGTTAGATTTCCTGTTCCTGTGCCTCAGTGCCTCGTTGCTCCGCTCTCGAAGCTGACGTCCGCATGGAAGCCCGTATCGTCTGCATGATAAATCACGTTCTGGACGCGTCCATCTGGCAATAAAATGTGATATTGACCGCGTGTCACGCCATGCAAATCCCTATTCTGCTTGTGGCCAAAATCGTTGCCGGTATGGAAATCACGTATGCGATAACCAAAGGCATACTTTGAGGCGTACTGATGCAGCTGTAATGAAGAGCAGAGGGCCGGGGCATGGGTTTAGTTTAAGTTAGCTTTATGCTTGAATAAATGCATGTATATATGTATATCCAGTATATAAATGTGGGCCGATTGGTTCCATTGCCAGAGTTGACAATTCGTGCGCATGCCGAAAAGAGTATGCAAAATGCAAAACGTATTAAGGCAGCTGTCGTCTACAGTGAAGACTAGCGACAACTGCAGCAACAACAACGTCTGCAACGATGGCACTTACAAATAAGTAAAGTTCTATCTCTATTAAGATTAGCACGAAGTTTGCATGCACTTGTAAGATAAATAAATAAACCGGTTCGATCCCGGAATTTTAATACTTTTAAAACCACAACCCGTGGCAGGGACCGAACCAGTTGACAAAAAGTTATAAAGTTATAAATAAAGAGAACTATTTTCCTTTTTAATTTGAATGAATGTGATGAACAAGGGCTCGATCCACAACCGAAGCCTAAAGGCCACAGCCAATTTTTATTGGGTTTGCATCCAAGATTAAAAGTTCAAAATTGTTACAAGCTCTATGAAGACTTTATTGATACTTTGAGATCTAAGTTTATGATCATCATTGGTTTTTCATACTCTCGATAGTTTTATCTAACGTATATGCAAACTTCAATATTTTATCTTTTCAAAGTAGGAAATAATAAAAGTGTATAAAATATAAAATATTATTTTTTTTAAAACCTGAGCAGTAAGTAGATTAAAATATGATATTTAACCCTATTGTTGATTGTATTTATGTGGTAAAAAATCATATATTTTAGGAAAGTAGGATATCGGTAATTACTTAAATTTTTTTTAATGTTTTTTGCTTTCTATTTTGAAGGCTAGTCTACTTTCGTAAGGATCATAATATTTTTCACTTGTCACATCTAAAGCTAACAGCCTTTTTCATAGGGTATAACAATGCATGATAGAAGACAATGAAGTTTCAGATGCGCGGATAGCGGGTGTAAGATGTAGTTGTGAGTGTGTGTATTTGCAACGGAGTGGGTAAGGGGGTGGGCTGAGGACGTTGGGTGTCGCAAGCTGGCTGTCATTCACATGGCGCTTTGTTATGCATGTGATTGTAAATTGTATTGAGGCAGGCGCGTGCGTAATGAAATTTGCAACAATATTCTTACAAAACAGCGAATGCGCCAATATCACAACACCCTGTCACAGCACATCACCCCTCCCGCCCGCAGGACTCTTACCCACTGCATAGATTTGTTTTGTAGATGTCATCCAGAATTTCGGTGTTGCCTTTTTATTGTAAGTATTTCGCTGGTAAACATTTCAAGATGAAATAAAAAATTTGCACAAATGTCGGCATGTGTTATCCTGTTTGTGCGCATAAGTGTTTATGTGTGTGTGTGTGCGCTGATGGTTTATGTGTATGCGTTTCCGTTTCCTGTAACTTGGGAATCTCGTTGTCGGCTCGACAATTGTCACAACTTTCGCTACATGTTTTGGGGCTGCTGTTGTGGTTTTTATGGCGGGGGCGAGATGAGTGTGTGTGTAGGGGGGGGGGGGGGCGTGGCAAACTTTTTGATATGTTAATGAGTTGTAAATTAAGTTTAATTAAGTTACATTGTTGTGCCAGGCATTTTTCTTGCCAACTGCGACAAATGCACGCAAAGCTCAGCATGCCCCATGCAAAGTTTAGTCAAATTTATGTGCTTTGCAGCCTTATGTGGTAAAAGGGAGGGTGGCAGGGCGAGGCAGTACCTCATGTTGTTTGAGTGCTTTGTTGTCATTTGTACGCCTCACTCGACTCAGTCTAAGCTTGATTGCAGCTCAGAAATTTGCTCAGGAATGAAAACGCACATGTAAATCTTAGATATTTCCACAATCTAATATCCATATCCTTCATAAGTAAATTTAAGAATTTTTCCACTTTATGAAACTGACTTTCACTTCTTTTCTTTTTAAATTCCTCAAGATCCGTTTTAAATAACTTAAATAACAATAAATAGTTAACTTCTTAGAGAATTTTCAGCAGTTTTTCACAGTCTGCGTGCCACAGGCAGCTACAGCTACAATTAACATTCACTTGTATATCGGGTATCCTCCAGCTCTTGCCCCTCTGTCTGTTCGGTTGTTCTTAAACCGCAAACGCGTTTATTATAATTAAGAATTTCTACGCCCCAGCAATTTGCCAACATTTGCGCTTAAATTTTTATCGTGCTTTGCTTTTAATGAAATGTAAAAAAATATTTCTGCAGCCCGCGCATTGTTTTTGCAGTAGTTTGCAGGAAGCAGGAATAGGAACGAGTCCTTCATTAACAGCGCGGCAAAATGTTAATAGATTTCTGACGTGCAAAGCAGCTCTAACCACGTTGCATAGTTTTGAAAATGAAAGAAAAACTCCTACACACCATGATCGACTAGTAAATCTCCTGTGTAGTTAATGGCCTTAAAACAATAGAAAATCCTTTAACATTACTAAAAAAAAAAAAACACACTGAAAATAAAACATAAAAGTAGATTATGTATACAATTTTCGCAGTAAATTAAATTGATATCTACTATATTTAAAATTGATTGAATATATATATTTGTAAATTTTTTTCAAAGACGATTTAATAAATATTTAAAATTTTATTTAATTCAAATTAAATGAATTTTTAAATTTATTTTTGTAATTATGACAGTAACCCTAACTCTTTTTTTTAATACAAACATTAGAAATGATTAATAATTCTGCTTTTAAATTGTGTAAAAATAATTGATTATGCTTTACAAATTTTAAATTATGATAAGTAAACTTTTGTTATAATTTCCTTAAGCCAAAATTTCTGTTTATCAATTAAGCTGTTTTGAAATGGTGCAGGGTATACGTAGTGGCATAGACAATAAACCGCAATGCCAGCGAATATGCAAATTTTCTTTGATTTTTTCTGTTCCATGATCGGGATATGGTCAGGGCAGACAAGCAATTTATTACGAGGCGCTGCAGTCGCAGAATTTCATTACAAATTTGATTTGATTAAATGAACATAATTACAATGCAGATGAAACATGATGAAAGCTGGTCAAACATCAACCATTCCCATTCCCATCTGGTGTAGGGTGTTGCATATTGAGGAGTCGGCAACAGGACTTGACTCATGTAAGCACTGGTCAATGTTTGCCTTTCAAAATGTGACATGGGGATTGGGGGTGGAGGGGGGCAATGGCTAAATCACATCACGTGCCATATTGAAAAAGGGCTTACGTACACATATTTTTTGTGCCAACTGTAAATCAGCATTCGTTTGATGATGTTGATCAGATCCGAAAGCCAGACAACAGCGACAACAACAACAACAGCAACGATGACGATGCAATTTTTCTGTGACTGAATTGACTTGCTATTAGATGCAGACGAACCGGGTATTCTTTATAGATATATCTATAGAAACCGGGTAATGTCAATGTCAACAGAAGTTGGACAGAAGAAAGAGCACTTGCCTGGCTTTAGAGAAATATGACAAACAGTTGGTCTCTCACGGAATTTATTAGAAATTGCCTTTGGCCCCGGCTCGGACATTTTGCAGGCACTTTGGGACAACACATTTTGCATTTAACACGTTTCTCCAAAAGTGCTAGCGAATTGTGAGCCGACTCGAGTGCAAAATGCAATTTGAGGCCATAATACGTGAGTTCGTTTAGTTTTGCTCAGTTGCGTGTGCTGGGGGAGGGCTGCATGGATGGCCAAGTGTGTGCAGAGGGCAAAGGAGCACAGTGGTATAAAAGTATTGTGAGCCAATAGCAAACACAGTCAATTGCACGATTTATTTAAGCAGCAGGAAAGCATCTTTTGGAAACTACTTATTTTAACTTAAAAATTTGCATTTTTCATGTTGGAATCAGTCAACTAGGAAAAAAAGTAATTGCATTGCATTTAAGTTAAATTGTTTTAGGTGTCTTTTTTTTTTAATTTACTGATCTCTAGTTTCAAATATTGTTTTATAATCTTACATAATTTATGTAGGTAAATTTGTGTTAAGTTAATTGTCATTTGTATATCCGATCCAATTAAATGTATTATTTCCTTTTTAAGGATGCAGTTTACTCGGCTGTAAAGATGACTTTTATGATCCTTTTTTATCCTTAAGTTAAAATGCAAAATAGACAAATGCAATAGCCATTAAATTCTTTCGCAGATATGACGTACCCCATGATTATATGTACCTTATAAATTAGTCTGATCTGTTAAATATATTATATATTAAAATAAGCTTAAGTAAGTTCGTAACTACTGTGCTTGACAAATATATTTTGAAAAATAAAACTGGTTCTCATAAAAAATTATAGAGCGATTGTTTCTATGATAGCGATATAATACAGGTATATAATCCACTTTACTCCGATATAATTTTCACATTTAATAAAAAAAGAATACTTTAGCTAATATTCATGTTCGTAAATTTTTAAAACTTTAAAACTAGAATAGTTTGTTTGGATTACAAGGATGTATATGGCTATATTGATTGGGCTGAATAAGATTTTTTATTGGTTTGGGGCTGTCTCTTTCTATGTATTACACTTTGACAATAAAATTATACCCAACGTAAAGGTTACCAAAAACATAATCTAGAATCGAATCAATGCTGATTTTTAAAATTTTTTGTTGAGTATAATGTATGTACAACCACATCTTGATTGATAATCACCGCAAGACAAAACTCTCAACAGATTTTTGTTTTCGATTGATTAGATTTTTGATAGATTTTTGTACCCGATTCGTCTGGTCCCACAGTTCGTGGGGTCAGCCGAAAAGTATGCTTTGACAATTGGAAATAGTGACGATAGCAGGCAGCTTTTGGCCGCGTGCGCACAGAGCTCACAACTATTTGGAAAGCGAAATGCAGTTTCAACTTCCCCCGCCTTCCCACAGCACGCATCAATGCAGGTTCCACAGCAACTTTTGTAACTGAACGCGTTTTTCGCACTTGTTTTGGCCAACACTTTGTAGAAGGGGCGGTGGCGGCGTAAGTCAACATTTTATTGCAAAAGGGGCGTGGCTGAGCAATGCCTTTGACGCACTGGAAATATTATGCCACTTGGACGCGCTTTGGCTTTTATTTCTTTTGATTTGCATGTAATCAGCATTGTTGTTGATTTTCATTATGAACTTTGGATTTGAGTTTCCGTTTCAGCCAACTCGCCCCCTCCCGTGTCCCCTTGGACCATTTGATCCTGGCTATTTGTTAGCCACTGCCTGGCTCATTAAATTCTCTTTGGCTTTTGTTCTGCCTGCGGCTTTTGCCGCCTGCCCCACTGCCTTTTGCTTTGTGCTGGTGCTGTTTGTGGTTAACTGGTTGCCGCTGGCCAGGAACTCAACTCGACTCAACTCAAATGAACTCGTTCTCATCATTAGACCGCAAAAATCAGCGTGCGGCTTAATAATTTATTTTGCTTATCGGCTAATTGAATTTATTGTGATTTGGCCAATTTTCTTGTGGTTAACCCACTGATAGCAATTTAAGGCATTTTAAATTAGAAATTCTTTTATGAATAGATGATAGGAAATTGAAATTACCTTTGATGCAAGTCGATTATTTCACCTTTTCGCAAATAACTTTTGGAAACAAACTTAGCTCATTAAAGGCAATTTGCTTGCAACTAAAACAAGTTTTATATATTTTGTAAGATATGTAATTGAAAAATCCTCTGCGGAAAATTTAATAGTAAATACCAAAGTTTAATTCGGGATAAAATTTGTACATTTATGAAGACAAAGAATAAACTAAACTTCTATTCACAGTTCAAACTTTCACCTGTACTCATAAAAACTTCTTCACTTATCCGGCATTAAAAACTACCATTGAAAAACAAAAAGAGAGTAAGAATCAGAATAGCAGTTGACACTTTTAATACCCTGTACTCTTTAAAAAGCTGAAGAAAACACTTTTAATAAGAGTGTGACTTTCTTGACATCTTTTAATTATATAAAGTTATACAATATTAAGAAATAAAATCAACAAAATCAAATAAAAACAATTTGTTTAGCTAATTTTTCAATATTACCATATATATATACATATATATATATATTACGATAGCATTTAAACATATCATTTAGGCTGGTGAAAACTTAAACATACTTATAATAATAAAAGTTTAAAAAAACAGAATTTAGATGATGTTGCGACAGTTAAGGTCCAAGTCCAGGGTATTAGCTAGCCGTTAATTTTCATATTTTTCATAAATTTTTTTCTCTTGTGTTATCATGTCTTGTATTCATTGTTCTTTCTAGTTCTGAGCTTTCACTGTCTAGTGCGCTCTGTAGTTTTCAATGTGCCTATTTCTTTGTTGGGTATCGCTTGAAATTGCCCATCCTTGGAGTGGGAATCCTGGGAGCGGGCACTGGACGTACGGCCACAGCTCGCCCGTAACACTAATCCGTGTTGGTAACTAACGTAATATCTATGGCAACCTCAGTGCTTCTTTTATTATTCACACAATTCGTTTAAGCGCTGCAGAACACCTCGCACAAAC
The DNA here is from genome assembly GCA_035041545.1 of Drosophila colorata. Classification (NCBI taxonomy): domain Eukaryota; kingdom Metazoa; phylum Arthropoda; class Insecta; order Diptera; family Drosophilidae; genus Drosophila; species Drosophila colorata. Next base: position 2,903,501 of record JAWNLD010000233.1, read on the forward strand.
CAATGCCCAAAACCTCAAGGGGCTTACGGGGCGGAGAGCAGAGAGGAGCTGAATGGGAATTTCGGGCTGGGGTTGGGCTTTGGTGTGGGGGTGGGGGGCATCAGTGGCAATTGCAGCAGCGCCAAGCTGCATGCTCATTTAAAATTGAACAAGTGTTGGCTTGGTCACACTCAGCAGCACTCGCACACACACAGGCACACCCGCAGGCGCCACAGAAAGCCGGTCGTTGTGGAGTGGACCAAAAAAGCAAGCCAAATCGCATTTAAATGGAAATAAATGTTGTGTCCAAACAATTTACAAAAACCAATTTTACAATGTAATGCGTTCCGAGTTGGCGCATCAGCCAGCTCGTGTGTGTAAGTGTGTGTGTGTGTGTGTGTGTGTGTGTGTGTGTGAGTGAGTGTGCCTGGTCGGAACGTGTTCAACAGCAGGCAATGAATGTCCGGACGCTCGTCATGACGTTGGCGACTCTGGGGCGCCTTTTGGCCGCCGCTGCCACACGGCAGCCATTGACACAATTGCCGGCGACATCACAGTCCAAAAGTTTTGAGCACAATTATGAGCCTGGACGCTGATTACCAGCAGCAACAGCAGCAGCATCAGCACCAGTTCCAAAACCAGAACCAGTTCCCGTTTCAAAATTGTTGTGTTAATTTTTTGCAAAGTCCGAAATGTTGCAGTGGTAAAATTTTAAAATGCAACCGCCCCAACGGAAAGAAGAAGAAAATAAAACACCACACACAGTGCACACCTCGCACACCCCCGCACACCCACATTCAGCTTTTATGGCTCGCTTGTTAGCAATTTTCGCCCGAGTTATGAGCAGGATGAGCATTTTAGGGTTTAGAGGTGGTCCAAAGTAGTGGGGCGGGGACTTGGGCGGGGGCGGGCCTGGGTTGCAACGCTAACCAAAATTGAGTTATCAGTTTGTTGGCTCTCCTGGCAAATGTGCCTGGGCTGATTGCGTGACAGCTGCTGCTGCAGAAGAAGAAGAAGAAGTAGGAGAAAAAACAGCGTCCAACCAACGAATTTGACAGAGGAGCAGGAAAAATGTCAAACTACGTGATTTTTATGCGAATGTGATTGTCGATAAGCAGGGAGAGAGGGAGAGGTCCAACTTGCATTGGCAAGGGTACGATTTTTTATCTGCTGCTTTTTCTCGCCATATATTCAGTTTTTCCTTTTTTTGCTACCAAAATATTAGCCAGCAGTTGAGTTAGCTCAGTTTTAGCTGCGGTTTATTATGTGAGTGAGCGCATGAAGGGAAGCTAATTTAAAGTCAATGTTAGGTTAGGGTGAACTTCTGGGTAATGCTGAACTAGCGTTAAGTTAATATCTGAACCGTGCCTGGCAAATGATTTGCCGGCGTTTCATTTTGCATGCCACTCGAACTGAAGTTTCAAAGAGTAAACCAACAAATTGATGAGCAGGCGCTGAAAGTAATGGCAGGGTCGGACATAGGCTACTCTATAAGTTTAAATGTTGAGACTGTAGGACTATTGCGAAAAAAAAGGTTATGTTATTCTCTTTTCTACTTAGGTACATTGCAAAATAAATGTACATGTGAAATTCAGGCTGATGTATTTAGGTACATTGCAAAACAAAGGTACATGACATGCGATTTGCAACCCAGGCGAACTCAACTCACAAGAAGGGAATTATGAATTATATAAATAATTTCAATAGATAAGAATTACAAATAATACAAGCTATTTATTTTAATGGATAACTACTGAAAAAGTGAACTTGTGTAATCTTATTTATTTTTATTAAAAATTAAAAAATATATAATGTAAACTATTTACAAATTTTAGTGAACTCTCTAAATAGATGGACGTTTATAAACATAAAGGTTTATTTTATGAACTTAAATGTTAAGCAATTTCTACAGTATTTATTTGCTTTTCTCGGATTCTCCTTAATATTGCTGCTAGCACTTTATTAAGTCATTCAATTGTTCGACTAAATCCACTTCGACAAAGCTTAAAGAATACCCATTGTAGGGGGCACATTAGGAACATATGCTGGCGGATGTGTACCCAAAAACCTTTAACCCAAGCCCACCCCCGGCCGAGAAGGAGCTCATAAAGTAGCTTCAACCTTTTTCGCTCTGTTATGCGGCAAGTCCCAAGCTGAAACCTTTTGTCGAGTGCTTTTCAATGCCAAATACCGAACTTAGCAATGCACATATGTTTCCCCTGGCAAGCTCCATTAAATACAAGTTATGTACCCAACGCGCTGGCCCCGCCCCTGTCCCTGTCCCCACCCCTGCCACTACTCCTTGACAAGCTCTTTTCAACACTTGCACAAATATGTCGCCCTATAACAAGAAAACAAGGGAACGAGATAAAAACAGCAAAAGGGTTGAAATAAAAATGGAATTAAAATATGTGAGTTAGCCCTCCGGAAAATATTGCACCTGCAGCTGGTCACATTGGACAGGCTCAAGCAGTCGGCACCAGCCCAATATACACACACACACATACACACAGACACGCACAAACTAAGCGGCCATTACCAACCATTTCGACCACAATAAAATGACAAATGCCCGAAAAATCTGACCATGTTCGCACACGTTGCCAACTGGTTACGGCTGCAGAGTCCTGCTTCAGGTCCTGCGGCAGCTGCTGTCAAACAAGTCCCATGACGAGCATTGCAACGGCATGTCCATGGCGGGAGCGGAGCTCAAACTTGAGCCTAACAAGTGTCGTTTGGCTGTCACAGCTGGACAGATAGACAGACAGACAGACAGACAGAGAGTCCAGGCGGGCAGCAGTTTGCAGGACCTGGAAGCTTGTCTTAATGGTCATCAGGCGTCGCTGCCGAACGGAAGAGAGAGTGGCTGGGTGGCAGTTTTACAACCAGTCAACGGCCGATGCTAAGCCCAGCGTTGACGGCAGCAGGGACAGGGCCGAAAGCCTATTAAAAATCATGCTAAACGGCAGTAAAACAATGTGTGGACTGTCTGGTCAGGGAGGGCGCATGGCGTGTTGGGGGCTCTGCACTTGTTTACTGCCTGCCTGCACTTGGGGGCCCTCTTAATGCGCATTAACGGTCAAGTTATGCAAGTCGAGTTGCTGTCGCTGCCCGCTTTGAGCCAATAAAAGATATTTAATCAGCTTTTGCAGTTGCCAATTGAAAATTGAAAATCAAATAAAATGACGCGCAAAATGCGAGCAAGTTTTTGTTGCTCGGCGCGAAAACAATTTTAAGTCGATTTGCGCTGTGAATTGAGCAACTGACAGCTGCAACTGCTGTTGTTGTTGTTGTTTGTTGCAGTTGCACTTTTGCCTGTTTATGGCATGTTGGCAACAGCGACGTCAACTTCTTGGCTGCTTTCTTTGCCTCCTTCTGCCTCGAACTTTGCGCTTAGGAGCAGCCTTTGCGAAATTGTCCAGACTGTGAATCGCTTTTGACTTGGAAAATAACTCCTACCCATTTTCGCCCCAAAGAGTATATCAAAGATATGCGATAGCGACAGATTTAATAGCTGGGATTTTATAAAAAATAAAAATAAAATGAGTCAGTGAACTTTTTATCAGGAGCTATAAAACTGAATTAAATTGGGCAAAATTACATTACATTTCTTATAGAAAAATAAGGTAATTAAATAATAATAATAATAATACAAAAAAAAAAATAACAATAATAATATAAAAAAATATTAATAATAAAATTATTATAAATAAAATAATTATTACTAACTATTAAACTGATTGGACTTGGAGGGCGTTCTTTTATAAAATAAAATGATTATTAGTTTGATGATGTGATATTAAGCTCTTTAAAAGTTTAAATTATTTATATAGTAGTAATATTAAATATTTACTAAATAATATCCAAATCATTAAAAGCTCTGAACTGTAAAGGGTTCCGGTCCCAAAAGTCCTAAGCATAATTTGATATAATTACAAATTGAAAGGCTTGAAAATAATTATGAATTTGTTTTGTTCAAGACTAGTTTATAATGCAATTTTTTTTAGCATAAAAATATGAATATATAATATTTTATATAATTTCATCACATAGTTTCTAAATTTTTATTGCAGCAATTGCATACAAATTGGAAAGCAGCATACATTTTTTTGCGAGTAATTAAAAATGTATTTCGTCCATGGATACCTATAATAACTATAATAATATTAATATGTATATTATGTGCTATTTTCTATGGGGACAAACGATTTTAATTGAACTTGTACGGACTGAAAATTTTCGATCACATCAGCCTTGACAATTTGTCGACTCGAGGAAATAGTAAGGGAATGTTTATCAGAAGTATTTTAGTTACAGGCCTGCACAGAACAGACTTAGAATTTTCATTTCTTCAACAAAAATAATAAAAATATTTAAAAAAATCAAAATTTTTGTGCGTGAAGCAATTGTTTCTTTCTTTCGTGATATACACAATCCTGCCGTATCCTCCATAATTTTTTTCTCACAACTAAATTCTAAATTGTTCGTGAAGCACATTTAATCCCAAGATGAAGCACATGCGCCGTAGCACAATGCGCAGCATCCTCGGCCTGCGCAGCGCTGCCCGCCTGATGAACGTTCGGTTTGCGTGCGAGACCTCCTCTGGCGGTGGCAAGGGCCTGGTGGTGGGCATTTACCTGAAGGAGGGCGACAAGGATCCCAAATTCACGCCGTCCGGCGAGAAGCTGAACGATCGCAGCAACGGCAAGCTGAGGCAGCTCGTCTGCGAGACAAAGGTCGATGGACGGCTGGGACGTGGCCGCGTTTTCAACAACATCGATCCGGACTTTAGCTCTGTGGCTGTCGTGGGCGTGGGCATTGAGGGCATTGGCTTCAATGAGCTGGAAATGATCGACGAGGGCATGGAGAATGTGCGTGTTGCCGCCGGCGTCGGCGCACGCTCCCTGCAACAGCAGGGCTGCACATCCATCTCCGTTGACGGCATGGACTATGCGGAGCAGGCGGCCGAGGGCTCCTCGCTGGCCGTGTGGCGCTTCACGGACAACGTGAACAAGAAGAATCGTATAGTGGTGCCGCGCCTGGAGCTATACGACTCGGCGGACATGGACGGCTGGACGCGTGGCATCTTCAAGGCAGAGTCCCAGAATCTGGCCAGACGCCTATCCGATGCGCCGGCCAATTGCATGACGCCCACAATGTTCGCACAGGCCACCGTCGATGCGCTGTGCCCCTGCGGCATCACCGTCGAGGTGCGCACCATGGACTGGATCGAGATACAGCGCATGCACGCGTTCCTAATGATCGCCAAGGGCAGCTGCGAGCCGCCCGTGCTGCTGGAGATCAGCTACTGCGGCACCGCGCCCGAAGACAAGCCCATTCTGTTTGTCGGCAAGGGCATCACCTTCAATTCAGGCGGTATCAATCTGCGCCCCTGCAAAGGCATGGATGAATACCGCGGCAGCATGTCCGCCGCCGCCGCGATCATCGGAATGATGCGCTGCGTCGCGGCTCTGTCGCTGCCGATCAACGTCACCTGCGTCATTCCACTGTGCGAGAACATGCCGTCGGGCATGTCGGTGAAGCCCGGCGATGTGGTCACCATGCTCAATGCCCGCTCGATGGCCGTCCGTGATGTGGACAAGGCTGGCGTTGTGGTCATGGCCGATCCGCTGATCTATGGCCAGACCACGTACAAGCCGCGCCTGGTGGTCGACGTGGCCACCCTAGCCATGGGCGTCAAGAAAGCATACGGCGGCGGCGCCTCCGGCATCTTCTCCAACTCGCATTACGTGTGGAAGCAGTTCCAGCGCGCCGGCTCCCTCACCGGCGACCGACTCTGGCGCATGCCCCTCTGGCAGTACTACAAGAAACAGGTCACAGACGAGACCGGCTTCGATCTGAGCAATGACGGACGTGGCCTTGCCAGCTCCTGCCTGGCAGCCGCCATTCTCCACGAGCTTGTGCCCTGCGCCGACTGGGCACACATCGATACTCGTGGCACTGGAATGCTCACGACGTACGGCATCGTTCCCTATCTTACAGCCCGTTATATGACCGGACGTCCTACGCGCACATTGGTGCAGTTTGTTTACCAGATGGCTTGTCCCGAAGTCAAGTAGCAAGTCCCTAGTGTGGTGTCTGTATATATTATCCATTGTCGATGGTTGGAAAAGTGAATGCTGAATCAGAATTACTGTATTGATCTACTGTTACGAACGGCCATTAGACCACGAAGTTTGTAGCGAACATGTGAAAATCAATCACTTTGGGGAAAGCGACGAAAATTCAAATTATGAGGTTGAAATGTAATCGGGACAAATTGTGATTAAATGTTTATCGAAGTATATATATATATATATATTCTAGATCAGTATCAACAGTCTAGTCTGTCCGTTTGTATATTAAAAGTTATATATATGATTATACATAAGCCAAAACAATCGTATATTTTATATACAAATGCAAATTTAAATACCTTGAGATGTATTTTTAGATATCACAGCGGACGGCAGACCGCGCTAGTGGCGAAAGCAATAGGAAGTGTGCAAAAAGCTGTAAGCTATATATTTTTTACTTTTTATTTATCATAGCGATTGTCTGATCAGATCGAGTTATATACCGATCGAAAGGCATCGTTCAAGCTAGAAGACAGCATTCCACAATATTTGATTGCTTTTCTGATTCATGAGATATGGAGCTGTAAGTGATTAGGAAACAAATTAGAGGTGATTGTTCCGTTGATGGCTTTCAGGAATTCATTCAGTTAGATAAATTGTGTTTCGAATAGCTCATTTCAATTCGATAACTCGTTCAATGATTAAAAAATACCATTTTTTTATTGTTTTTCCAAAAATGAAATGCTCTTATTTATACCTCGAAGGTTAGGGCCTGAACCCATTGAAAATGGATTGAAAATGGGTAAAGATATAATGGTTTTCTCCGACCCCATAAATTATTGACATTCTTGGTCAGCATCACTAGCCCTATCTGTCTATCCGTCCGTCTGTATGAACCCTTCGATTTAGAGCTAGAGATCTGAACTCGGACTATTCAAGTTCGTGTTTCCGATACTCAGATCAAGCTTATTTCAAGTGATCGATGATCGGTCCGTTTTCTTATCAGTATTGATCTAATTTTTGATCCGGTTTTTTGAGAATATCTCAGAAACTATAAGAGATGCACCAAATTTGGTTTACTATATTCTCCTAAAGAGTACGCAGATTAAGAATATTTTGCATTATAGATACCTTACCCCCCATTCGTCCCAAATAAAAAAATAAATATATTCAAAGTACTATAGACTTACATCTTATGTAAACATTGATCTTATAATCTAAGATTACATTTATATATCAAAAGTCTAATATCAAATAAAAACACCTCTACAAGAGATAAAATTCTAGTGGCGAAAGCATTTTCAAACCCCAAAATTTCGAATATCAAATTTTGTGACGAAGGATATTCATTTTAATATATGAACATTTTCAAATCATAAAATAGTTGGGCATCTCAAAAGCTATTTTTAGACGCTGGAGTTTTTTGCGTACAGTTTCTAGCCTTGTTGAACTTCTTTAACTCATATACATTTTCAGAGCTGTTGTAAATGGATTTGACAAGGGTTACCTAATATTTCTTCCGGTTAGCAATACATGCTTGATAAGCCATTAGACAATTTTATAGCTGTTTTCGTCCGTCATGCACATTAAATAAATATTAAAGGGTTTAGGCTGCCACTGAAAGGGGAAACAACTTGAGCTGTGTATAATAATGTATGACGAATTGATTGTTGATTTGGTTTGTTTTACAAGGTCAAAGGTACTAATTTCTGTTAGGCCAGGGTATTTACGACACCTTTATAAGCCCTTTATTCACTGGTTTAATGATACCAATGGAAATGGGCTATTCTTTTTTATTTGACACGAGTCGCGAAATACAAAAAGATATTAATTATCTACAATCTACTTGCTGAAAAGCTTAGGAGTAAAGACCTAATACGAGGGAGGGAAGACTCCGAACTGAGCTCTCTTTAATGTTTATTTAATTCATCACAAAGGATACGGAAAGGATATCTGCAGGACATAATTAAAAACAAAAAGTTTAAAATGACTTGTTAGTCTGGTTGGAACCGATAAATTTAATTGGCTTATCAACTCAGACGACCCGATTTCGCGAGTAAATAATTTATGGACAAAGATTACGCCAAGCATAGTTCTCCGATTGATTAATATTATTAATTATTTATGGGAGATGATTCCGTTCAGGTCCCACCAAATGCAAAGCAAAACCTGTCTAGCCGTAAATCGTGGCTTGGACACACTTTGAACTGCTTCACTATGCTTTAGCCAGGATCGTTTTCGCACATCAATATCGTATATAACCCTTTTGTCGTCACCAGTCACTATTCATTTAAGAAATGGACTCGCATATGGAAATTCGGTCCATTGTGTTTTTTTAAACAGTTCGTGTGGGCGATTTGACTTATTGAAAATTTACCCATAGCTTGTGATATAGGGTGTTTAGACCGAAGTCACTACCGCAACTGCAGTGGGATTCGCAATTGCCGCCTTTTTCCCATAAGAAAAACACGGGTTTGTGGGTGGGACAAGCGGGCCGATAGTCCACTGTGGCCGCTGCTGCGGAAATATTGGCAGGGCGGCATTTCGATTTTAGCTGTTAACATTTAGCAGTTCTAGTATATAGGTATTTTGTTGTGATTTTTATTGGGTTGAAAAGAGCAACGGAAGAGTTTTGAATGGACGCGAAATGGACACGCAAAGTTCGAAGCGATGGCTTCGGCCACCAGATTGGAGACTCTGGGCGTGGAGGTGCTGCCAAGTGAGGTAAAGGTGAATTTTGACAGGTTAGTTGTTTTATTATTTCTATATAATAAATAATATTTGTAATTTTGCATTTATAACTTTGCAATATAACTTATATTTAAATTTAAATTGACATGGCTGACGATCTGCTGTCACCAGACATGGTAGCAAGCTGCCCCTCTGCCCAACCGGCTAAACGGAAAACAAAACAGTTACAAAGAGGATCTGCTCTTGTATATGCATATATATTTAGCATACTGAAGCAATCGAAGCATTCCCGTCCATTCGAAAGTTATCTTCTCCCTGACCAAAGCGTTCCATTAAATATACGTGTTATTATGATTTTTAATTAACGCCGACACGCAGCGTTAATAGCGACTGCAGTTGCGGTAACGGCTGGTGTAAACAAGTTTTTCAGTTGCGACTTTAACAGACTCTGTTAAGTCCGGCGTAAAAACACTATTAGGGAAAAATCTCGTATTTCCAATAAGCCCAATCTTGAAAGAGTGTGACCAATACATTAACATACTAAAGTTGACTTACTTAAAAAAAAATTGTGGATTTCTTTTCCCCAAGTCAAAATATTAACAACTTCTTCACAAAATCATCTGACTTCTGCAGGCGAAGGTGGATAATTTATTGGTATTTTTATGGGCTTCAATACAAACACGAATTGAAACGAATTGATTGGCAAAATTACATCAGTAAACAACTCTTCATCAATTAACGATGCGGAAGCCGTTGGGGCCGCCCAGGCATTTTCTATCTATTATAAGATTGCCTGGCGTTGCAATGCATAGACGTCTCCACTCCTCGTTGGATATAGGTATATCAGCGTGGCTAAGTCCCACTCCGAAAATCATCAAGCAAATCAGTATAATCTTCATACTTTCTAAGCTGTTAATATTTCAACCTGGCTCAGGCCACGTGTGTAATACAGCTTTTATACCCTCAACTTTTAAATCGAATTGTCAATGGTTACGAAACATTATTGCATGCTAGTTATATAAGTTATATATGTTCATAGCCTCAGTAAAATGGGTATAATGATTTTGTGAAAATGTATGTACTACTTTGACCCCATAAAATATATATATGTTCTTGATCAATATCAACGTATATAATATGTGTGATATAGTCTCCTATAGGAAAAATGTTAAAAAAAAATTGGCGAGCTAGCCAAGTTTCACTTATTTTGAGTTGTACAAATTAGGATTATAAAAAAGTAAGATAATTGTTGGCATAACAATTTTTCCATGTCCTGATCAAAGGTATTTTTCTCACATCTGATACTTGTTTATTCTATAATAATAAACATACTATTGCGCATATTCTTATCGTATTCATTGATTGCATTTACCTTGCCTTTCTATTTGTGTGAAGATGCTTGGGCTTTTGCGGTTGCTCTTTGCGTTGCCACAAGCTGTATCTTTAAGATACATTTCAATGGACACAGACCCAGTCAACACACACACACACCCACACAACCACACAGTAAGTGCCATTGCTTTGCGTCTGGGCATAAAAAAAGCATTTAAATTAAATGCAAGTCGCCGTCTTGCCGCAAACATGGTGAAACTTTTGCTACGCTGAAAAAGGAATTTTAATTTCGCTCAGACGAGAAAATAGAAAATAAAAAAGTTTTCATAGAATGGCAAGCGGAGAAAAAGAAAGTAGAACCCACGCAAGTGGCCGCCTTCGAATGCAATCAAGTGCAAGTGGAGGCGTGGCTTTGCCTTAAAAATTTGCTAAAAACGTTGCGAGTGCTTGAGTTGATCCAAAAGGAAAACAGCGTACTATGTACTCCCCATCGTATATCTTTATCAATTGGGTTCGGTTTGTCAGACGAGACAATGCCACAATCTGCAGACTGCAGACTGCAGTCTGCAGTCAGCTTTCGCAATGAAAGACGAAGTCGTTTGCATTGCTTTGTGGCCTCAACCAGGTAGCAGACGCTAGTAGGTAAAATGGGTTTGGGTTCGGGCTCGGGTTCGGGTTCAGCTTGGGAGTTTGGGCTAACGACATTGAAAATGCTTGTCGAACTTGAAAATTATTCGATTAAGTGCATTACCGGCGAGACATGGATCGGCAATCAAACTGAATTGCACACAGCCCCAATCCCAGCGCCAGTTCCAGCCCCATCTGTGCAATGGCATTTGCTCAGGCTCATCGGGGATGGGGATGGGGATGGGGTGGGGGAGGGGTAGGGGCAGCTGAGCTGCAGGCGCTTCATTGTTGTGACTGCGACATTGTCGTGTCTGGGGAGTTGTTGTTGTTGTCGGTGTTGTTGCTCGGCCAGTTCGCTTTATTTATGTTGATTGTGTTTTTGCCTATGCCAATCAATGGAGCACACTTTCGGGCGCGTTAAGCCTTTGTGGCTCGCCCCAAGGTATGCTTTAATTTAATGCATTGTCATTCCCAGAAAGGCCGCCAGTTGGAGTGATTCGATGGGAGCTGTGCTCGAATCGATTTTCATTTCATTCTATTTTCATGTTAATTTTGATACCCTGCTCCTACAAAATGGCTGCAGTAAAAAACAGCTTTGCAATTTATGTAACATATATACGGGACTTAATTTCCCATAATTTATAGACATAAAACTAGCTTAAGTTGCCATATAATAGGTTATATGTACTATACTTGTTTATAAAAAGTAAACTTAAAAAAAAGTTTAAAAACAAAAAACAAAAAAGTCATTTATAGAATTCCTAGTTCTAATTTTATGATTTCAAGCACGCAATTATATTACTATTAATAAAAACATAAATAAATATTGAAATAAATAAGTAAATTAAAGGAGAAAAGTTCGTAATATTAACAATTTGCATTGTTGCTTGTAAAAAGCTACTAAAAATAAGATTTAAATACTTAAATACCAGCAGTGGAAACTACCAAAATGACTGATATAGCCAGCTTAAAAATGTCTAACTAACGAAAAGATGAAACTATCGTTAGCTTAGTAGCTCAAGTATAGATTAAAGATGAGCAAAATACTTGCTTTGCAGTCACAGTATTAACTTTCAAAGTGACTGTGAAAATGTTTTCTCTTAGAAAAAAAAATTTCTTTCAAATTGAAAAAATTAATTGCTCCCTTGTACTTTTAGGTGTATAATTTGAAAAGACGTTTTATTAAGTCGCATTGTGCATTCATTTATGACTTAGCTTAAATATGTGTATTTTAAATTTCTGGGGAATATTTTATCCGTTATTAAAGCACAGTAAACTTAATTAATATGAAACAAAATATTTATTAATATAAAACTAAAATTAGTATTTATAATAAATTTTAATACATTAATATCTGACTCTGACTGTTAATATAAGACTCAATGAACTTCGAATATCAGACTGTTATTTTGGCTGTCAGTATCGGACTGTGACTGTGGCTGTTAACATCAGCCTGTTGCTTGGACTGCCAAAAGTGACAGCGACTGTTAATAGAGGACTGTCAATGTTGGGATTACAGCTGTGAATATCGGAACTGTTTATATTGCGACTGTAGACCTGTTACTCTTGACAACTCAACTCTGGCATAAATATAAATTTTGCTGAAAATAGTGTAAATATGCACTCTACAGAAGATTGTTTTAAAAGTACAAAATTAATTTCAGAAATTATAATTGAATAGAAACTTTTGTGCCCGATTGAGTATTTGGGTAATTGTTTATTACAGGCTACAATTGGGATACCTCAGAGATCTAGCACTCACCGACTTCTCCTCGGGCTGTGCACAAAGTGTAGGCCGTTGGCGACCTTCTCCTCCTCCAGCTGAGCTGGCAGAGATGCGGCCAGCAGGCCTTGGTGATGATGCGTCTGCGCGGGATGGTGCACGAAGTGCTCGACGGCGGTCAAGGGCTGCTCGTCACTGACGCCCTCGTAGCCGTGGGACAGCCCGTGGCCGGGCGTGAAGTCAATGTAGGAGCTGGGCGTGGGCAGCTTGGTGGCCACGGTGCTGGGCACCGCCGGCAGCTCCTTGACGTCGTTGTTGCCCGGCTCCACAATCGGCACGTACTGCTTGGTCTTCGCCATGCCGATCAGACGACCCGGCTGCACGCCCAGCGAGCCGTGCTCCGCTCCGAGGCCCAGGGTCTTAAGTGCGGCGGGTGCCGGCGCCGGCTGTGGCGGCGGATGGAACAGGATGGGCGCAGTGTTGTCCTGCGGCCGCGGATCTGGCGCTTGCACCAGCAGCAGCTGCTTGGGCTGGCGCTGCAGCTTCGCCTGCATCTCCTTGGCCAGCAGGTAGGTTAGGCCGTGGATTTGGTCGTCCGGCGACTTGCCAATCAGCGTGGACAGCTCTCGGAACTCGGGCAGCTGCTTGTAGTGCTCCTTGACGCCATCCGCGGCCGCATGGTACTCGATCTTGATCATGGGCGCCGCGGAGGGGCTCGGCTCCGCTTGCACCTCGTAGTTGTACTGCTCGATGGGTCGGCCGTAGACGGGACTGGACTCCAGCAGCTCCGCCCGCAACGGATCCGGCTTGGAGGGCCGAAACTGCGGTGACACCATGTTGCTGGCCAGGTGCTGTGCCAGTGGCGCCTCGGCTGCAGCTGCTCCCGCTTCGGGTGCGACCAGCTCCGCGCTGTACGTGTGATGCACTTCCTCGGCGATGGCGGGCGCCACCTCCTGCACCACGATGGGCTGTTGTATGGTGGGCGTGGCCGGGTAAACCTTCGCATAGCTGGGCTTGTACACGTAGCGCAGCTGCTCCACGACGGGCACGGGCTGGATGTGCACATGAACCGGCTCCACGGGCTTGGCGGCCACGTACTTGATATAGGCCGCCGGCTTGGGCACGTAGGAGACGGGCTTGGCCTTGAAGTGCTCGTAGTCGCCCTTCTGCGGCTGCAGATACTTCACGTACGCCTTGCCCGCGCCGCCCTCCTTGATCAGCTGCGAGATGACCTTCTGCACCTCGTGCGGCAGAGCGCTGAGCGACTTCTTGGACTTAGCCGGCGCCTCCTTGTAGATGTACATGCGCTTGGACTCCGCGGCCGCCTCGCTCGACACCACCATGTTGTCGTCGAGGCTCTGGCTCTGGCTCTGGTTCGCTGGCGCCGGGGTCTCCATGGTCAGCAGCGTGGGCGTGGCCAGCTGCTTGCCGCTGCGCTGCAGCGACGCCGGCAGCGATGCCTTCGCATCGGCGAGCTCGAACTTGAGCAGCTGCAGCGGCGCCGAGCGCCTGGAGCGCTTCCTCTTGCGTTCCGCTGGCTGGGCAGAGGCTGCCACATCCAAGGCGCGGGCGCGCTTGATCAGCTGCGCGGTGACGGCGTCCGGCTCGCGTGCATCCGTTGCCTCGAAGGGAATCATTTGCACCTTGAAGTTGGCCGGCTGGCGATTGCCACTGGCGGATCTTCTCATGCGGCGCGGCTTGCGTGAACTCTTGCCAACTGGCGGCTTGGAGCTGGCAGGCGCAGGCGCAGGCGCAGGCGCAGGCGCCTGCTCCTGATGCTGGCGCAGCAGCTGCCTCAGCTGCTGGCTGGGCTCCACCGCATCGCTGAGCTCGAAGCGCAACATGCGCGGCGCAGTCGGCAGCTGGCGTTGCTCCCGTTTGCTGCGCGGATGCGCGACCTGGCCGGGATTCGCCGGCTGCTCGTTGTACTGGTTGAAGGCGGTCAAATAGCTGTCACCAGTTGGGTTCTCAATCTGGCGCATGCTGCGGAAGTTGCGCTGATCAAAGTAGCGTTGCATGTCCTGCAAAATTTAAGAAATATATATAATAGGAAGGTTAATTTGATTCTCCTCAACCTTGAAACTGTGTCTTAAGGAGTCAAGAGAGGACGTGGTTAAAATAAATTTGGGTTGATATTTAGACAAGGTCATCTGTTGATGGTCATCTGTCAATTTTGGCGCGGCTTTTGACAAAAAGGTTTAGCCACTCAGCATCTATTTAAAGGTTGTTTTAATATTAATTTGCAAATTCTAAATTTTTAAGAACACGTTTTTAATTTTAAATGAGTAGCTCACGATTTTCTTTTTTACGACAAAGTTGGAGAAATTTCTTTTTTCAAAAAAGCATATATTTTAATTATTAAATGTCATTAAAGTTGAAATTCGATACAGTTTTGACAAAGTTATGGGAGTTTGAAATATGGAAGCTATGGTAGCGAGAACCTTACAGGTCGAAGTTTTGTGTCAATTTTAATCGGTCGTTAGAAATCTTACGACTTTATCTGACGCGTTTATGCTCGAGTATATATTCGAAGTTATAAGCATCTAGCAGTTTGTGAACGAGTGTAAAAATGTAAATATCTTAAAAAAATAATATAATATAATTTTAAAAAAATTGTAATCAGTCTGTGTATTTTACAGAATAATGCAAAATTATGCACTCCGCGAACAAATGTTCAAACTCTGCTTCTTTAAGAAACAGACTAGAAAGGGGGATGCTTTATATTTCAAGTAGACAATATCGTCAAATTGGCGAAGATATAAAGACATGTTTTTTGATATTTAAAATGTTTTTAGTTTTGAAAATTAAATGTGCTTGTAAATCCAATTCAGATATAAGACGGATATGTACACATAATCTAAAGTTTATAAAGAAGCATTACGAAAATACCTTAAAACTTAAAACATTCAGTATTTTTGATGGGCAGACTTACCTCATAGCTGGCAAATGTGTCCAGCGAGGGAAAACGGTGCCAGTTGTCGGCGGCTGTGCCCAGCGATAGATGCAGTCCAAGCAGCAGCAGCGCCTGAAAGAGATGGAGAGTTGTTTACACGCTCTTCTAATTGATTGGCTGCAGTATTGTCATTAAACTCAAGAGATCAAACAACTTGGTTTCGCTTTTGGTGCAATTGTTGAATTTGCAATAATGTTTTCTTTGTATTTAAGCTAAGCCCATAAATAAACCAATAAGTTGTCCACCTGCGCCTGCTGTCGGCCACTTTCACTTTCGGCCGGCCAAAAGCTTGCCACATTTGGACGGAAGCGGCTGCAACTGCAAGCTGCATCGGCGAGTGCAACTGCCACCCGTTGCTTGATTCTCGGTTGCATTAAACCCGTTACGCACGCGCTGCAACCGTTGACCGTTTAGCGGTTCATTTGCGCCACGGGGCGCCTAGTCCACAGTCGACGGTCCCCGCCCGCGGGGTCTGTCCCCAGAGGTCTGTCTGGCTTTTGGCATTTTCATTCATGTGTCTGGTTCCACTTTCACGGCAACAACGTTGAACTTGTGGCGTGGCTTTGCTTTTATGGTCATTAAACTTATTGACCAGTTTGTGGATTTTAGCCAATGGCCAGCTCGGTTTATGTAAGCCCAATTATGGTATCGGGCCTGTCTCTGCTTATGCAATGTCGGCCATGCAGCCACTGGAGCTGATTATGTGAGATTATATGAAACTCAGAAATAATGTGACGGGTACTTAATGCAAAATAAAAAATTTAATTGCAGCTTTTAACATTTCAAAAGTATATTTTGTGTAATGGATATAGTAATATAATCCTAAGGCTTTATTTTGTAAAATAGTTTTTTTTATCAAATTCACAATTTTTTAATTCTTGGTTTAAATAAGATCATGCAATAAGAATAAGTTTCATTTACAGCTTCATTTTTTATAAATTGTGCCGATGGAGTTGTATGAAATGATAAGCCAAATATTATTAGAACCAAGAAAGAAAAGATTTTCTCGGGCTGCTATGTTTTAAATACATTGCAGACTAGCGTCTATTTCCTCTATACTTAACACGAATTTGTATTTAGGATATCTTGAAAAATAAAAAAGTTTTTATACAAAAACTTATTTCTTGAAAGATCGTTTATAAAAGAAGATATGTGCTATAGTGGTTTATATATATAGTGGTGGTTTAGTAGGCGCTCTTAATTGCTGAGTTTTGTCATCCTGATCAGGCATACATAAATATAATTTTTACATACATGCGTTATACTCTATATATACAAGAAATAATTTATGAAAGGCTTAACATAAAAAAAAACAAACAATAAAACATTCAAGCAGATAATCAGATGGATCGTCGTCTGAATTTATCTATCAATACTCAGTTTTTAATATTGATACAAAAGTAAACACACAAATCAAGATTGTTAATGTCTCATTATGAAATAAAAACATTGTTTTTAATATACACTTTAAATTGTATATTTCTTCTGCCCAATAATATAATAATAAATTTTTTTTATATTTTTTTTCGTTGTAGTTTATTTTAATATATCATCTCCCAGCTTATAAAAATAACTGACTATTTAAAAAGCAGCCTATAAACCACTTGATTAAATCATGGAGCTTTACATTCGCAGACCGTGCCCCAAAGTGCCGTTATTCCCGCACGCGGGGTCGTTTTTCGTATAGTCAATGGCCATTTACCTAAGCCCCGCGATCCAAATCTAAATGAACTGTCAACAGTCGTTAAAAATGCAACCGCGTAAACATTTAACGGCCGTTAAAACTGCGCCTGAGTGAATTTTTATGAACTTGCCGAGCAGCACCTACCCAAACCCGCAGTTGTGCCCCTTCCCCCTTCTAATGCGCCTACCTGGGCTGCCAACTTGAGGCTTGTGCTCCACTTGCTGTGTGTGGCGCTGCCGAGCACTGCACTCGTTATCCTTCTAGCTAGCTTTTCTCTAGGCCCCCCCCCCCTTCTCCATCCCCTTCCCCTCTTGACTACATAAAATTTTATGTGCTTTCTATTTAACACTTTGGTGTTATGGGCCAGTGGGCGGAGAGTTTGTTCTCTGGGCTGGAAATGTCTTTTCTTTTCATTTGGGCCACGCGCGAGCTATTTTAAAATTCAATGGAAAACTACAATAAAAAATTGTTGCTATTCAGTGTTGATGTTTTTGTCCTTGTTGCTGTTGGCCAAGTAATTGTTGTTTCTACTGCGGAGTTTTTATGGCTTGAAAAGAGCTGCGAAAACTAGTTAACAGTTTATTTAATGACTTCAAGGAGCGACAAAAAGATTGTCGACATCTTTGTTTATATTGCTTTATTGGTTTGGGAAAGCCACATCTTTCAAGTTATTGTAATTCAATTTTACTTTCCATATTGTCCCTGATTTTATTTGGAATATATATAAAATTAGCTTGGAATGAATTTTAGAAGCGAAAATGAGTCCCAGAACATTTAAAAAAGCTTTTTATTTCGAAATATGCATAAATTTGATTCAAATAAAATTGGTTAATTTTCTGTTGTGCAAAATATGAAAACTTGAAAAGTAATTTAAATTGATTTCGATACTTTTGAAGTCGAAATTATATATTTTTTAGACAAGGAATATGTCTGACTATGAATTTAGTTTGATTCAATCTGAGAGTGTAAAATACTGCGAAAACTTTTGATTTCTGTAGATAAAGATACAAATCTAATGGTGAAATCTTTTGCCAAAATTACAGTCTTCAGTAAAGTTCAATTCTTTGCTTAGTTTTGAGAAGAGTTTTTTTTTGGTTTTTCAAATTTTGATATTTTTTTCATTGTAAGTTGCAAAATTAAATTGCATATTTTAAAACCTGTTTAGTGTCAGTTTAAGATTTTCAGTTTAAAACTTTCCCGTGTAGTATTATATACTAAAACTTTGCCTTTTGGCTTGTTTTCAGTTTCAACAGTTTTGGGTGCTTTAAATAACTGATGAAAATTGCACTTTTCTTGTATTTTTCTAGTGCAGTTTTGCAATTTATTGGCTTCTGCAGTTTTTGTTATTGTTCTTTTTTGATGTTGTTGTTGTTAATGTTGTTTTTGTTTTGCTTGTGTTGGGAAACCACGAAACGCGTGCAGGAGTTTTCATTAACTTGTTGTTGCAGTCGTTTTTGTTGCCTCTATTCCACTTGCAAATTGTTAGTTGTTTTTCTGCTGCTGCTGCTGCGGCCAACAAGGCGGAAAAACGTTGCAAGACAGTTAAAGAAATTGGGCCAGGCAAAAGGCAAAACTTGGCTAATTGTTGCTGGCCACGCAGCGACGAGGGGCGAGTGCCGGGGGCCGTGTGGCAGCTAGTCCTGAGTTCAATGCTGCCTGCACTCAGAACCAGTTTTTCTCTACTTTTTTGTGTGTGTGTGTGTGCAGTACGTAACAAAAAAGCAAAGTCAAGTTCAATGCACATAAAATGCTGTTACAGAAACGGAGCGGGGGCGGGGGCAGATACATTTGTCTCTCGGTCTACGGCTCCTGCATGAGGCAGGAACTGAGGCTACAAGGAAACGCGCTGTGAGAAAATGCACAAAAGAAATGTGAAAATTGCCGCAAAGTTTCCATCCATTTAAATTGCAAATTTCCAGTTTCGATTGCGATTGGCTTTTTCTTGTTGCTGTTTTTTTGCACTCGTTTTTGCCAAAGAAGTAGGAGGTTTTTGGATTCGGACCGTCTGTGGTTAGATAACCGTAAACATTTTTTTGAACGGGGCCGAGGTCATAAAAGCAAATGCCACACGAATGGGTTTTGCCACATGCGCAACTTGCGCAACACTCGAAGCGACCGAAATGAATGAAATGGAAAGCATTTCGAATATTTGCTTTATGATTTTACGGCTGGTAATTAAATGGCAGCAGCAACAGCAACAGCAACAACAACAACCGCACCAAAATATAGCCATGGTGCAATTGTTTTTATGGCTAATTGAAGTTCAAGTGCCCGACGATTGTACAGATAAAAACATACGATATGTCGAGGGATATTTCCGTGCGGGTGTTCAAAATTGAAATAAATTATACAGAATGCCCAGACATGTGGCACGGCTGTTTCCGCTGATTCAGTAAGCCAGCGCCTCACAACGGTATTTATAAGCAGTTGGAAAAGCCGTCGCATTGAGGCGGAAATGCGCACCTGCAGTTTTTCAGCTCATGACAATGGGTCGTTGTGGCGTTTAATGAACATTTTTCGACCGAAGATTTTTCGGACGCTTGTCGTTTTCACGCCTCAATTGTAGTTGTTGCAACACTTGCTGCGAACCCCCCCCCCCCCCTTTCACCTTTCCACTCCCACATTCAGTTGACCCTTTCACACTTACCAGGCATATGCGACCGCTGCTGGGGCAGGCGCCAACTGCAGCGCCGTTTGCCATTTTCTTTGCGCGCGTTTTGCGTGCGAATTTTGTCGCTCGGCTGGCGTCGGAAGTGCGACAAATGAGACGTCGCGTTGTACGCTCAACGATGTGGCAGCTTAATTTGCAACGTCGTTCAGTTTCTTGTCGCTGCTGGCAGTTGTTGTTGTTGTTTTTTTATGGTTCACTTTTTATGCAAATTTTAATTAGCTTTTGAGGCAAGTGGAAAACACTTAAGAGTTTAATTGCGTTTGTTTTTGTTTATTGGCGACTAAACGAATTTAGCTTGTTGTTTATTTTGTGACAGCTTTATTTTGCTTCAGAGGTTTTTTTTTATAACTATTTAAAATGCTTTTTATTTTATTATAATTTTTGTTCAATTACTCAAATTTGTGCTTATTATTATTATATATTTATTGGTCAACATTTTATCAAACATTAAATTATTTGATTTTTATAAAATTTATGTCCTTTACTTAAGTCTTGTGTCTCTTAATAACATTTATTGTGCGTTTTTCAAAATCATTTTTTCTATATCCTTTGGGCGGGCATTCGCGAAAAGCAAACTTTGTCTATTTAATTTAACTTTAGCTTTGAGCTTTGTTTAAACTTGGTCCGTGGCAGTCGCCGTTGCTTGGTTCGTTTCTCATTTATTTAATGCGACTTTTAATTTGAGTTGAGTTTTCTTTTGTTTACTTTCGGCGCTGCCTTTGCAAACTGGAGGAAAACCGCACGCTTGCGCGCTGCTGTTGCAACTGTGCCTCAAATTTTCGCGCCACTTCAGTTTTGTGTGTGTTTGCAGCCTCGCAATTTTCACAAAGATCCCAGCCAGTTTTTCAGTTTGCCAAAAGTCGACGTCGACGTCGCTGCCGTCGCCGTATTGCTGTATTCGCATTTGCAGTTGTCGTTGTCGTTGTCGTTGTTGTTGGCTGTTGCATTTTTCATTAAACTTTTTTTTCTTTTTTTAACGTATTAGAAGAGGGCATAATTAAAAGGTGATGCGATATGGCATTAAGACAAGCATTTCCGAATTTATAATTCGAATTATATTAACATGCATATGTATGATATTTATTTTTCCTCAGAAAGAAAGCAATTAAGGGGAAATTGTGACTATATAGCTAACACATTTTATACCAAATAAATGAATTAATGTAATTGGGAGAAACGTATATACATATAATAAACTGGCAAGATAGCGACATCAGAGAAGAAGCTCAGATTATAGTTTGAGTAATAGTTAATTAAAAATACATAAATTTATATATATATATATATATATATATATATATATCGATGAATTTAGTTATCTTATATTCTGTTCTAAACAATTATGTTTTGATTCGCCTTTTTTTTTAAATATAAAGGAAAAAGTATTATATTGAAACAATTGAATATAATTATTATTTTGTATATTCGAAACATATTTGTAGATTGGTTAATATCAAATTCTGGTTCAGTGTTGATTAAAGTTTAATTTTATAATCTTAGCACTTATGTTTAATGAAAAATAAAAAAGTGATAATGAAAACTGTTCTTTCATGACCAAATATATATATATATATATATATAAAAGTAAATTGGTAAAGAAAGATAACTTTTTTAAAAAAAACTTAAATACATATATATATATATATATATATATATATATATATATATATATATATATATATATATGTATAAGTTTTTTTTACTTAAAAAGAGTCTATCTTTCTTTACCAATTTACTTTTTTAAAAGATTTGTTAGAATATCTAGGTATCTAATGGAGCATTAGTAAATAAAACAAATAAAGTTCTGCTTGCAAAAGTAATTAAAAAAGGGCATTCAATGTTCGGTTAGCCGCAGACTCAATTTCGGCACTTGCTTATTGCCTGCATTTTGTGCGGTATGTTGTCTGTATTTGTCTTTGGCTATTGGCAACAACTGCGAGTCGCATTTTTGGCCATGGCTTTGGCCAAGTGCCTGCAAACTTTTGACCATAAACTTTGAGTTGTGCAAGGAGTTGTTGTTGTTGTTGTTGATATGACTGCTGCTGATGTTGTTTATGACAAAAAGCGTATAAAGATATTTACGCGTTTTTGCGGTGAGTTTTCATGTGTCTTGGCTGAGCTGAGTTGCATAATTAATTTGTTAATTGCAACAAGCTGATTATGTTTGTACACTGCACGCATTTCCTATGCGATTCAGCGACACCCTATGCACGTCTGGTTATGCGATTTATAGGAAGAATTTGGAGGCAATTGGCAAAAACAATTGGCACAGGCGCGCGCCATGTGAAAGTTCAAGGCTTATGCAACAGGCAGCCGCAGCGAAACGAGGCACAGCCAGCACGTTGCAAGCGTCTTAGTCGCGGTCGCCGTCGCCGTCGCAGTCACGCACGCGCCGCGGCTGATGAAGTAGCTGACAGATTATTTTTATTAGAGGCAGCCGCTGTAAGATTGCTCGAGGTTTGGCTTGAGTTATCGCCGTGGTGCATCTGCGGCGACTGCGACGATTAGTGCAAGTTTCGGCGCCAAAATAAAGCCTAGTCATGGGGGGCATGTATATAGGGGATACTTTCACATGTCTCTTGTGGATTGGGAGGGGTTAGAGTGGTGTGCGTTGCATTCGAAATTGAGTTATTAGCGTAAGAGCTATGAGCGAGACATGGGTGTAGATAACAAGGGGGAAATACTTTTTTTTCGGCGATTTAACAGTTCACAAGCTATTATCTAACTTAACTTATCGGTCTATAAATATTTTGCGAAAAATACTAATGTTCAGTAAAATTCAGTTATAAAATTTTCGCTGATAAAACAATTTTTAAAGTGGAGTTTGACAATAATTTTAAATTTAAACTATACAAACGCTTTTTTGTAACCAGTCTTTTTAATTAGTTTTATTTTTTTTATGGTTTAAACCCAGAAAAAAGGAGATGAATTAATAATGCAACAAGTGTCCCTGCAAGCAATTAATTTAAGCTAACTTCAAACCATAGTTCGTTTTTTTTATAATGAAATTCAAATAATCAATAAAACGTAAAAATTTTAATAATAAACAAGCAACTGAAACTATTTTTTTATTTACCAAATCTGTTCTTTCTGAAATTAAAAACAAAATGAAAAAAATTTTAATGTAGTGCTAAAAGTTGCATTAAATTGATATATACGGTCTGGATCGCTGAATAATTACAGCTAGGCTGGGATATAGAAGCTTGATTCACATTTTCTGTATTCATAGAAAGATTGTACTCGTAGAGCTTAAGCTTTCAATATTTGTTTCTATTCATTGATATTGATTTAAGTGCCTGGTTAGTTATATTTTTATTCATATGTCATTTATTTATTTAATTATTTTTTTTGATTGATATTGATTTGAGTGCCTGCTTAGTTATATTTTAACTTGAAAAAGATTAGTAGTTTTTGCTTTCATTCCTTAGCGTGATCAATGAAGCAGTTAAAATTTAAATAAAATCGTGTTTTGCATAGAATTTTTTTGATGCAGTTATTAAAATTTTCTTGTTACCAACAATTACAAAAAAAAAATATTTTTTTTTCGAATTTTTGTGTACAGAAATATCAGTTGTATCTATTAAAGTTTTTCTGTTACCAACAATTACAAAAGATATATTTCTAAATTTAGTGCTACCCCAAGCCACCCAGTTCTTCAACATCTCAGGGAAATGCTGCTCACATTCTTGAGTTCAAGCACCCCTCCATAATTTCAACCTTGTGCTCCGCTCTAGGACACATAATTGCAGTAATCGTGGCAGATTTACAATCTCGTAATAAATTCAACTCACACACACACACACACACACACTTGGAGATGCGCATTTAAAGGCAAGAAGTAAGCTGCTGCTACCCTGTTCCCCGCCCCCGCCGCCCCTCACGCCCCTCGCCGCGTAGGCAGTTGCAGTTGCAGCTGCAATAGGCGGAAATCTCACACAGAAAGTTGCATGCGGATGCTGTCGTCGTCGTCGTCGTCGTCGTCTGCTCTGTTGGTGCGGAAGTTTAACCAACTAACAAAGTGACTGAGACTGAGGCTGAGATGACAACGGAGACGCAGTCCAAACACTTTCCTATGTCAGCCCGCACCCCCTCCTAGGCCACAAGGCCGAACGCATGACAGAAACAACAACGTGAAGAAAACAAACATTCACATCCACCAGGAACCGGGGGCGACATTTGTGGCCAAAAGTGTTGCTGTTGACGCTGGAGCTCAGTGCGTGCGATTTAATTGTCGGACATGCGGCTGATGAATGGTTATGGTCCAGTTTTGACAATGAGACCAGCCGCCAGTCGCATCCACTAAATCGCCGCTAAACGGTCGGCCAGTGTTTTTGCAATTTTTGGTGTTTTTAAACTTGGACAGTTGGTCATTTGGCTACGAGGAAACGGCTGTGGTTTTGTTTAGCGCTCATATCGCTGCCAATCTCAATTCCAATACCAATACCAATGCCGATGCCGATGCCGATGCGATCAGCTTGTAAATTTTAATTGAGCCGTCGAATGCTTCCTTCATTGCCAGCTTGGATGCTGCCACGTTGGCTGCTGCCGCTGCTGCCTTAATTGTCTGCCACTTCCCGTTTTCGTGGTCGCCCGTGCCGCCCCGAAATCTAATTACGCCATGCGGCTATGTGGCTATGCGGCCAGTGTGCCCAGCGCAGCCCTAAAACCAACGAGCGCAGCAAATTGACAACACAATAAACGTGGGCGAACGGCAGCTGGGTGAGAGGGGCGGGGCTCGGGGGCTTGGGGGACTGGGGGACTGGACGAGTAACGGCTGCAGGCCTTTGGTTTTTGGGGGGTGTCACACATGTGCGACAGTTTCTGATTTATGAACACAATTTCCAGTTTGACAATGAGCCGAGTGGATGGCACCCGTTTGGTTGTCCGCCTCGGAGTCGTACTCGGATTCAGTTACGGATTCGCCTGGCACGGGAAGTTGCCAAAGTCCTTTGCTATCTGGGCGACAATGCAGGCCAGTTAGTTTATGGCATCGCACTTTGCCCATTGGTAGGTGAGTTATGTTAATTGAGATTCTCGAGCCGATATAATAAGAAATAGCAGCTGCGCTCCGACCAACGTTTAAAGGTCGTCGCCAAGCAAACGCTGCAGTTGCTGCTGCTGCAGTTGCAGGATGCAGAATTCAGCTCCCATTGTTGCCACAGTCATCGCCACTGCTAGTTGGCCAATGCTTGGTCATATTTCAGGTCTAATCTGCCAACTAGGTTGTCACTGAACTCACATAAAAATCAGCAAACAGGCAGCTGGACAAACCAGAAGCGAGACAGACACGATAAGAAGGCAAAAGAATTGTTTGAAGTAGTCGAAATTCACTGGCCCGGGGTCACGTGAGGGGCTAGGAATGCGCTGGCATTGGGCTACCTTAAATAAGTTATTATTATTAAAAGACTAAGATTAAATATTATATTTCAAATAAAATGAAATTAAAATTTCTTCATATTTAGGAACAATACTATCTTAAAAAATTATTTGTATAATTTGAAATTTATTTTCATATTCTCAATTTTATACAAATTCTTGGAGACCCTCGTTAACATCCTTTTTTGAAATACAATAGGACAGAGCAAAATGAAAAGAAAATCTGTATTAGGTCCAGTATACTTCATGATTTATTTTCATGTTTTACTTTTAAGTTTCTTAAATTTATATAGTAAATTTCAAAAAAAATTTTTTTAAATGAATTTTAAACGTTAAAATTTATAAAAGTTGGAGGGCTACCATTTCTAATATATTCGTGATAAGCAAATTGTTTTTTTGATTTTTATTGTTTTATTAATTTATTAAAACATGACTTAAAGAATGTTAAGATATTTTATTATTCTGTCTTTAGTATTTTAATATTAATTATAATATCAGGTATTTATTATTGTAAAAAATATTTCAACTTATGTTCTACATGTTGAATTATATTATAAATACAGTAAATATTTTATATGCCACAGAAAATAGTCAAAAAATTAATCCCAAAATATTCGAAACCATCATGCAAAACTTGAGCTGCATAAATTGGTCGACTTAGCCCCCCGTTAGGACACAAATTTCTTAAAGTTCCCAAAGTGATGTCGGAGCCAATAAACAGACAAACAAAACATTATTTGTTATTGTCCAAGTGAAATGCTGAACTCCAATAAATAAGCGCAGTAAATAAATAAATGCAGAACATTCCATTTTATTCTGGGCCTTATAAGTAATCTTTCTCTTAATGGCGCTGCGAAGATACTTAAAGGGTTTTCAATCAAAACTCAGACGAAGGCGGACTGAACGCTGCCTGATAAATGCGAGTGCTAGGCGGATGGATGGTGGCGGGGGAAGGGGGGCATGGCGATTGGAGACAAGAAGACCCATACGAAGTCAACTGAAAACTCATTTAAGGCTCCATTTCACAATGCGAAATATCAACAACGGGGGAACGGGGAAGGCGAAGGAGGTGGAAGATGCGCCTAGCCAAAGTCCCAGCATGGCAATGACAATGCCAATGTGGGTGTGTCTGTGTGTGTGTGTGTCCGATAGCCAAGTCAAAACGATTGGAGCCAAGGCAAAGGGGTGAAGGAGAGAGAAAACCTTGCAACATTGAACGTTGCCTCTTCGAGACAATTTGCCACTTTAATTGCCGCAATTTTTTGCCCATTTTTAAGTCAAATTCACTTGATGGGCTCTTGCAACATTTTCGTTATCGTTGCTGTTGCTATTTGAGATGTTGCTGTTGTTTTTGCTTTGGCTGTTGTTGTTTTCAGTTCTGTTCGGTTCGTTTTGGTTTTGTTTGATTTTACATTATTGTTGCTGTGGCTTTTCCAACGCCTGACTGCCCCAACCAAAGGCAACAATTGTGAATTTCTCTGAATGTCTGGCCCTGGCTCATGTGTCGTTCCATTGCTTATTGTCTCTGCCCCCGCACGCCCCGCTCTCTCTTCCATGCCACACAGTCTCAGTCCCAGTCCCAGTCCCAGCCCAGTTACAGGTCCAGTCGTTGTAGCTGTGTGCTCTAAAATGTTTTGTAATTGCAAACAATTTGATATTAAGTACGATTTCTAATTGTGCGAATGATTGCTTTTCGTTGAGGCTACCAGCGAATATGTGTGTGTGTGTGTAGTTGGAGGCGACACTTGAGTCATGCGGGTGCCAAAAACCACCAGATCGCAACTTTATTCTCATGGCAAATTGCAAATATTTTTATTGAGATTAATGGCTGTATTCAATAATTGATAAGTTTCATAGCAATTGAAAACAATTTCATATAAATTCCCATTCCACGCATGTTCCATGTGGATTCTCACTCTAAGTTTCTCAAGAGTTATTTAACTTTTTCAAAGTAACTTGCAACCTTAAATTACACAAACTTTTAAGTTGTTAAGACAGGAAACATCTTTTACTTTTACATCTTTTTAGAGAATGCTATGAATATATCAAAGAGAATCGGAAACTTCACTGACAGTGCCTAAAACTATTCAACATCGATTTAGGTGTTAAAATATATTTACGTTAAATTCTTATTGACTTCAAATGTGTAAAAATGCCTTCTATCTTACCCGCTTCGTTTATTTCTTCAATGCAAACTTCTACCTCAGGTTACTCATTTATGTTGATTATATTTTAGTGTTAATGTCTTCTCTTGCTTCTGAAATTTTTAAAAGTGATTATTTCTATTTAATTAGTTTTAGTTTCTACATACTTCACTTAACTATTAAGGAGCCAAAAACTCTTCATACATATATACATTTATATATAAAATACATATAAATATACATGTGTTTGTTTTATGTTGTTCCGCAAATTTTTTTAATTTAAAAATGAAAATATATTTTATATTATTGAGAGATAATTGGATACAAGGTATAAAGTTTATATCTATCTTAAAATTTTAAATAGCAAATAAATGAAATATAAATTATTCTAGACTTCATGGTTCAAAATAATTTACTTGAATTGAGAAAAACATACACATTACTCAATTACAGATTTTCGTATTTAATATAAGCGTAAACCGTTATTAATTGAAGCAGAACGTAGATTAAGTACTTTGAATTATGAAGGAATATTTTTCGATTATAGTACGAATGTGTACAGTTTAGCCGGAATTTGACAACGCTTTTCTTACTCTCAGAATGTCCACGTTGCTGCGGTATTTACGGAGTTAAGTCCAAGCTGGCAGCTAAATCCGCATCAAAGTTAGTGTAAATTAATTGACCAAACTTAATGATAAATATGCAGTGGCTCTGTCCAAGAGCGCGGATACAATAAACCAAAATCACAGTGGCCATATAATTAATTAAACTTTTATTGGTTTTTTGCTAATGTGGCCAACCCCAGACTGTTCAACTATTAAGGACTGGCATTTAATTTGCTTTAATAGTAAATCCCTGTTTTATTCGCTTGCCCAGGCAAAGAAGAACCGAAATCCAAAATCTTTTAATGCCACAAACGGCATCCGCAAACGACAAACTAAAATATCACTCATACGCCAAGTGGCCGCAGGGCCGCTCCCCCGCTTCCAATTGCCGCCCTAAATTTATGCGCGTGTTGTGCTCGTTGCGCTGCCAGCGCCACTAAATTTGCTGGCTGCGTTTTTGCCAATTTCCAGTCTTCCAGCGCTGTCCTTCGGTGCGGTTCGGTTCGGTTCAGTTCGCTTTGCTCTTAATCTAAATCTGCATGTCAACTCGAAGACCGCATAAATCACAAAATAATCCCAAAGTAAAATAGCAATGGCAAACGCCTGGCCAGCAGCTGTCCTCGAGGGGTGTGGCCAGGGTGGGGGGAGTGGCCAGGATATGGGCGCATTACGCCCTTGGCGCGCATTAACTTCAATTGTCTTTGTCTGTGGCCACGCCCACAGCCCACTGATTACACTCAACTCCACGACTCCTCGAAAGTTCGCTTTGACAATCAATGGAGAGGATCGAGCGGGGGCTAGCAATGTCATTTGGCTTGTTAGGCCAGCCCCCTTTAGAATTTTTGGGTCTACATTGGGCTCCCGTCTGCCACTCACATGGCGCCTTTTCGCAAGGGGCTTCACCTCGTCCGGGCCGCAACCACTTCATTTTTATCGAGGCAATGCGACCCGGCCGCAAAATGTAATTCAACGCAATCGCATCAAATTTTATTTAAAATTGTTAAATCGCTTTCACAGCAAATGGCCCATTCGGCTAAGCAGCCCTTTTAAATACCCTTTCTCGCAAACTGTCAATTGAACTCGACAGGAAACTTAACATTATCAAACGGGTAAGAAGATTCTGGTCGAGAATGCTCAACTGGACGATACCCTGCAAACAGCTTTAATTCGATTTTAAGTTCGATTAAATTTATCCGCTTGGTATTGTAAAATAATTCATGCGATGAATTATTTTATTATTACATATTAAAATTTTATAAATTTTGATTAAAACATAGTTTTTGGTTAAAACTAAATTGATAATTGTTCAAAACTGCGTTATCTGCCTTTAAAGCACATAAATTATAATTCAATTCAAAAAGTAAGTCTGAATTTCATATAAAATCGATTCTGTAAGCTATATACTTTTGATTCTAGTAGGCCTACCGATATTATTCGTTTTGCAGCAATGTTCTTAATAAAATTTGTTTTTTTTTAATATTTAAATACATATATATATATATGTTTTTTTGTTCGCCTATATGTCCCATTGTATTATAGCTCGATTGTTTACTTAGCGCAGTAGACTCAATCGAAAATAAATAAGGACTTAAATTCTTATTCTATATAGTTTTATTTAAAAATAAAATAAAGTAATTAATATTTTATATTTTATAGATCAGAGATTTGGTAGTAAAATAAAAGTTTATAAGGAATATATCTGTTATTGATCTTTTTTTTTTTCTGTAAGTAATTCGGTCTAATTAATCTTGACGCATTTTTATTACATTTAAAGTGGTTGCATCTTCCACTTCATCTTCCATTGAAGCGCAAAAAATTAATAACAATGTCAAAAAAGATTGGTGATTTGGTAATTATTGAAAAGTTTAGAAAACTAGATATTTGTTGCTAAGTCGCTTGAACTTTAAACCACATTTTTACCTAATTGTAAAATGTGGTGTAATTAATTTTGAGGCATTTTTATGGTATTTAACCAAGCATGAATTTTAGATCCAAGCAAAAAAATAAAAAATTCATAATTGAGTCAAAGCAATTGCTTATTAGTTAAACAGCATTAATATTAATTATTAATAATTGTAGAGCATAGAACCTTCGTTTTGCATTTTATTTGGGTTGCTTTTTTAAGGGGGAGGCTGTTGGCCTGAAGTGTGGCAGCGGCTGCACTGAATTGCTTTATCATTTGCTGTCGTGGGGCGTGTGGCATGATGCACGTTGGCAGTTACGAATTGTCCGTAGCCCGTTTACCGTTTTGTTCCATTTTAACCCGACGGCAGTTGCAGCTAATGCTGATTTCATTTGTTGTTGCTGTTGTTGTTGTTGTTGCTGGGAGACAAATATAGTAAATGAGACTGCGACAAAATCATCAGACAAAGGCGACAATGAGACTCGACGGGGCGGCCAGGCCCACAAAATGTATTTCTATAAATTCCATTCACATATATTGTAAAAAGCTGTTAACGAGATACACAGTAAAAAGGTACTGTACACATGTACATATGTATGTATGCATATAGATGTGTGTATGTGTCTGTTATACTCTGTAAGGCTTTTGGGCTCGGAAACAAAAGGCGCAAAACGAGTGCTGGGATCCTCCGAGGGCGGCTGCCTCAATTGAAATAATTAAGTGTCAAAATGGCGCACTTGGTGAGAGGGGGCGTTGGCAGGTTTGGTGTTTGGGTGCCGGGATTTTCGGCGGAAATGAAAATGATTTTTCGTGAAAATTACTTGGCAAATGTAAACTTTTATGTGCACGAGGGGGCCGCAACGTCAGGTGGTAACTGACATAAAGTGTAAACAGTTTAAAGCAATTTGGCCATATGCGGGCTAAGCTGGGGCTCAGTATGGCGCCATTGTGTCTAACTGTGGGAGCCGTGGATTACGATTTGTGAATTGTGGCTGCTGTTGCTGTTGATGTTGCGACGCCTGCTGCTGCAGTTAGCATTAACTACTTACTACTGCGGCATTTCTTTGTCTCTTGAGGAACGCCCGAAATGCAAATTTAGTGTGTTTAGATTAGGGCGCAGATTTGGAGCATTTGCCTTAATGCAAGCGGTGTTTTATGCTAAGCGGAAAAGAAACCGGATTCTGTGTAAATAATTGGTTAGATTTGGCAGCTTATTGATGAATTTAGGGAACTTGTATTTAATTAATACTTTCCTGATCAGTTATCTATGGGTTCATTGGAAATCCGTACATACTTATGAAGCGCTTGCCATTAAGATTGAAAATAAATTAAATGTAATGTTAAATTATTCAAAATTGAGTATCTCTAATTTTTGTTTGTGTTCGGTTTTTTGTGCAATTAAATTGCCGGTTCTTATAGTATTCTTTTGAATTTTCTTTCCCCATTGCTCAATTAAAAAGTTTCTTGTTAAGAGGAAAATGAAAAAATAAATGTGTTATCTCATTTTTGATACACTGTATTTGTGTGTATGTCTGCCCATTATTTATTCACGTAGTACGAATAAAAAATAAATATAAATTGATAAAGTAAAAAATTGAATAAAAATATTTTTCAAAAATATGTATTTACAATTTCTTAAGAAAGTCCTCGCAGCCTTCATAGACACAAATGCCCAGTTTATTAGAAGTATGTTTATACCATCGCTTTCTACGAGCGAGTTCATATATTTTCTATTTAGCATTCATATTCGTTTTAAGATAATTTAGGTAAATATATAATTAAACGTATATATAAATTGAATTACGAGCAAATTGTGTTGTTAAGATCTTAAAAAAAAATGAAAAGATTTTGATTTTTTAAAGGGTTTTTCTTGTTCCACTTGAGGGCTTACGCAATCCACTCAGCAAACTCGCTTTGCATGACATGCTCGTAGTTTGTTGTTGCCAGATTTTCCAATCTAAATAATTTACCACACTCACAAACAAATTGTCAACCGGCAGATGGAACACCCTACTCCCGCAGCATGCTCTGCCGCAGGAATCGCACACACAAAATAAACACTTCGTGCCGCCGCACTTTTACTTAACTTTTTAGCGACCATGCAACCGACTTTGTCCCGCACCGCACCGCACCGCACTTGAGAGTCGAACATGGAAACTTTGCCAATATACCGGCTGCAGTGCTCAGTTTTCAGTGCTCAGTTTGCAATCCTCAATTTCGGAGGCCAGCTCAATCCACAGTCCATTGTCGACCTGCTGACCGCGCTGCACAAAAACCACACGCATGCTAAAAGTGCGGCCAGAGCGGGTGGTGGGCGGCCGATGGGGCTGCCAACTTGATGCTGGGCTTAAAGTACCACAAAAGTTGTTGTTCGCAGTTGTTGCTTTTGACAGAAAATTGCTGCCAAACGGTTGGCAAAGATGCTCAGCTCAATGCACACAAAGAATGTTGCTGCTGCTGATGCTGATGCTACCTGGTGCTGCCCCAATGCTGGCCACCCGCTGGGGCAGTCATCGGCAGCGAAGACCGCAGCGCAGTTATGCAATCACAAAGTTGGCCCAGCTCTGTCTTCGGGCCACTGATTGAAATTCTTGGCCTAGCTGCCGGCAGCCGCTTGTAATTTTCAGCATCATCTCCAGATTGCTGCCTGTTGCCTGCTTACTTTTCATTATAGTTGTTATTATTATTATCGAAATCATCTATGCGTGCCTGCTGCACAACTTGCCTGGCTGTCTGCCCCCGATCCCCCATTGCCAATCCTGCATCCTGCATCCTTCATTGTCAGTTGCCATTCTATGTGAAGCATTCATCAGAACGTTTTGTGCTCCTGCTGTAATATTTCCAGTTTCGTTATTTTTGTTGTGCCAGCAAATACAATCCAATTGGATGCTGTTGCTGAATTTTCTCATTGGTTTACCAATAATTTTTTGCCTTTATTTTCCTTCAGTTTTTCTTTTCTATATTTCCATGATGTTGAGCTTTTTGATTAGTTTTCTGTACGAAGATATTCCAATGTGGGTTGTAAAGTCTTATTCGATTCAGTTGCTGCCTAAATTAAAGTATGAGCCACAAATTCGACTTAAATCATTTGGCTGGATTTTTTAATTGTACATTTTAAAAGCTTATGCATAAGCTTCGCTTAAATACATTTTTTACAGCCTACTTTTAGGCTTGGCTTTTTTTTGCGGCGGTAACAGCGCTTAGATCACACTTAACAGCTGTTATCAAACCATCATCGCTCTTCTCTGCTCTGCTTGTCCAAATGTTGACCTTCCTCTTCTCACCTTCACATTTGCGTGCGCTCTGTTCCAGTGGAAAGTTACGGCACTTTACATTGTTATCACGTGGCAAACTTCTTGCGTCATATTTTTTGCTGATTGAATGGAATCTGTGGCGCACACACACATGCTCGAGTTTCTATGCATGTGTGTGTGCGCGTGTCTGTTTGTTTGTTCGTTTGTTGTCGCCGCTTGTTAAACGTCAGAAAATGAAACTCCTGCTTGTTAGTGTGCGTGTATGTGTGTGCGTGCGTGTGTGTGTGTGTTTGCAAAGTGTTTGCGGTTATTGCTGCGTCTCTCACCTGCACTTACCTGCACTCAAACGACCATAGATAAGAGCAATTTGACTGCTGCACAATCACCACAAAATTGTCGCCCATTAGCACTAAGCAGTCAGTCCGAACAGCCAGCCAAACAGTTAGCCATGACATGGACCCATGTCAGGCGACAACTCCTAAAAAACTTTTCATATTTTACACTGCATGCGACAAATTTGAGGGATACTTTTACTACTTTACTAAGATTGTAATTGGGGAAGTTCGAGTTCAAAATAATGTGGATAAAAAAATATTTGTTTGTATAAAATAAAAATTGTGGACGAAGAAATAAGGAAGAAATATGAAATAAAAGCAATCCGAAATTTGATTCGTGATCATTTCAGAATTTTCTTGAAACGTTTTATCTTTCGATTTTATAAATAAATTATAATAAATTAATCGAATTGGATTGAAGTAAAATATATAAATATTCAAAAACTTTATAGAATTTTTACCTATTACAATTTTTAAAAACTTTTGAGACTTATTTTTATTTACATATTTTTAAGTCACAACGATAACGGAGCTAGGAACAAATTCAAGTTTTTCAATAATATTTATTCTAACTCGATTATTTAGATTTCAGTTCAAAAATATAATAAGAGGTGTTTCTGTACTGTTTTGGAATTGTTTAGGTTACGTACTTTAAGGGTTTTTTTTATAAATCAAATAAATGTTGAAGGTTGATCTAATAGTTTGGTTACAGCTACTAGGTTATGTTTAGTACAGTGTTAAGAATTCCTTTTCAATATAATTGATTCAATATTGGAAAAGTTAATTATCAGCGTATTCAACTTGTTTACTTGCTTCAATTTGGTTCGGGAAGAGCACATTTCCTTTTTTTTTATATTGAGTGTTTATTGTATTTTTATCAAAAATTCAGATATTTTTATGACAACACGTGGGGAAGGGCATGTGAGATTCGTTACGGATAGCTCTTGACACTTGTCGGTTTTGTTGTTGGTCGCACCGGCCCCCCCTCTGGCTCCCGCCCATGCCCCGGTCAAGACCCGCTGCACTTCATTCTCTCGGTGGGTGTGTGTGTATGCTTTTGACATTTTTGCGTTCATTTCTGTGTGACAAGTTTTCTGTGGTTCAGTGGGGCCACTTTACGGCATGTCAGGCCCTCTTTGGCAGACGGCCGGCCTATTTCACACTTTTATAGAACATTTTTGCCAATTGTCTGGCGACGTGGCGGCTCGTGCGACGTACTCGTGGTTAGCACGATTTTTCCGTTTTTTTTTTGCTTTCTACTTTCTGTGCGGAAGTTTGCGCAATTTTCAAAGCGGAAATGCAATTTTCGGTTCAGCTGCATTTGTCTCGCAGTGCCGCCAGAGCGGCCGTCCGCCCGACCCTCCCGCCTCCCGCCCGCCTGACAACTGGGCGGCTTGCCAACACATCCAAATCGTATATCAAACGCAGAGTTGGCAGCCCCTGACAATGACATGCACCGGCAGCAGCCAAGCCTAAAAATGCCGACGACAACGCCGAGAATGGGAATGTGGGCCAGGACGCAGCCGAGGTGGGGGAAAGCCGCCAAAAAGAAAAACGAATAACTTGAAAACGTCGCCGTCGCAAATAGTAGCACCAGGAGCTATTTATTGTTGTTGTTGTTGTAATGTGTGTTACGCCTTTTGTGGCGTGGCCTGAAAATATATTTCACACGCTTTTTTTATGCAATTTCCCGACAACTTGGGAAATTGTTGGTGTGTGCGTTTGCATTGCTTTTGCATTCAGAATGAATTGTTGAAATACTTTTATTTATTTGCATATAAATTATTCAATTGTTCCTTGGCTTATCTTTCTTGCTGGCTGCCCCGACCAGCCCCCACCCGCCTCGCTGCAGCCCCCCGTGGAGTCTATCAAAATGCTGAATGCATTGTGAACTGCAATTGATTTCTGATATCATATATCTGCGTCCAAAGTGGGCGTGGCGATACGATAAATTTTTGATTTATGCTTGCATATTTGGCACAAGTTAAATAAAATTGCATTTGCATGCAGCACACAGATTGGGAGGGAGAGGGGGGGGGGGGGGGGGGGGGGCATTGCAAAGAGAGAGATAGCTGGAAAGAAAGAGAGATAGAGAGAGGCTGCCAATGTGTGTGTGTTAAAAGAAGCGCTGGGGAAGTCGCAAGCAGAACAACTTTGGCTCAATTGCCCATGCACATTGCGAATTAGTGTTGAAATTTTCAATTTGCTGCACTCGCATGAATTTCTAAATTCAAATTCAAATTCCATATTATAATTTATTTCGGGCTCTTTTGCTCTTCACCGAATGCATTTGAGGCATGCCACTTCTTTGATTGAACCTAAATTTAAATTTGGAAAATGGTTAAGGAAATGTATCTGTATGTTGTTCTTACTGTGTAAAGTTGTTTAAGTAACTATTGGGATATATTTTGATACATAATAATTTAAAGATATTGTGTTCTTATATCAAAATCTTACTTAATTCTGTCAGTATAGATAATTTTATATTTTTTATGAAATATTTAAGAAAATACTATCACGAAATTTATTTCTTTATTTTAAAAATCATTTCAAACAGCTTGAATCGAAATGCTTAAAAAATAATGTGGGAACATGATTTGAAAATCTTCTAACTGAAACAAATATATATATATATATAAATAAATATAAATATATAAGTAATTCGTATAAATATACATAAAGCTTTAATTTTTTAAAAATCTTTTCAAGAAATATAATTCTTTAAAAATCATTGTTTAACAGCTGTTTCATTTAAAGCAATTGTTAAATGGTAAATAAAAAAGTTTAATAAATTTGTGAACAAAACGCGCAGATCTTCTGGCTGAATCAAATAATCACATGTTCATAAAAGCATTCATAGTTGATATAAATCTGTTCAGATTCAGTTGATTGTCTGTTTTTATAGACAGGAGCTGCACTTAACCATTTTATCCTCTTTGTGGCGCTTATGAACAACATGAATCGGGCGCAGGCACTTCGGGTCCATTGTCATAACTTTTCAAAAAGTCGCCCGCACCCCTCGCCTATCCATTCGCCATTTGCCATTTGCCATTTGCCACTTGGCGCGTTGCTGTAGTGCTTCCGTTTCCGCCAACACGTGCGCTAAACGGTTTGTCTGCCTGGCACACAGAGCCTCTTCCCCCCTCTTCCCCCTTTTACCCCGCTTCTGCTTGACTATTGACAGTTTGTTGCCGTCAGATGTCAACTGCAGTCGTGGGTCGACGTGCCTTTAGCCTTTTGCCTTGCGACGCGCTGTGCAAATATTTGCGAGGCTGTTTTTATTTTGTCGCCCGCCTAAAAGCACGCTTCAATAACATTCAAAGCCCGCCGTTCGTGTGGGCCGGGCTCTGCGCTTGTCACCAAAAATATTTCTAATATCTTGAGCTACATGTGTTGTAAATTTATTAGCTGTCATATAAATCTTTGCACGCTGGCGCCCTCTGTCGGCCGTTCCCCTTTGCAGACGTGTCGCCATTTTAAAATGGCAGTCGGCCGGAAGCGTGAGGCGCGTGGAGGGTTGTGAAGCCTGTTTGCTGGCTGTTAAAGATAAGACATTGGGGCAGCGCAACCCTTCGTTTTCACATGTAGAATTTTTCATTTACATAAATGCTACTTAAGAAAATTAATAATTTTTTCCCTTTTCTGCAGAATCCGCTTTTGGGCTTACTTTTAATTGGGCCCTCGCCACACGCAACATGCCTCACACAACATGCCACACACATGAGGTACAGTCCCGCAGCGCTGCTGTCATTGTCATTTGTTTAATTCATATTGTGGGCCCCAGATTTGCTGTGTGGCAAACATTTATTAAGACTGATATCTGCATCTGCTCAGCTAAAAAAGCAGTCCTTGAGTGAGGTTATGTATGTTAGAAAGTGAGGTTGGGTTGCACATTTTGTTTTTCCCGGAGAGCTGTTCTATCTCCAGGTCTTTTCTAGTAATTGTGGCCAAATAATATTGCAGTCCTCGGTAGTTGAGTTGTCTAAGTGCTCTGGCATTTCTGCGAATCCGGGTTCGATTTCCAAGCTGGTGTGAATGTGAATAGTGAATGTTGTATTTGTCCTAATGCTATTTAAAAAGAGTTAGTTTGATATTTTATAAACATATCCTATACTTATAATAACAATAATAATAATAATAATAGATCGGAAAATTATTGTAAATTTGATCATATTAAGTTTTTTTTTAATGAAGTCTTTAATTATCTACATTGAATCTACTAGTTTGGAAATATTTACCAATGAGAATAGGGGTTTTTTCATAAGATTTCACAACTATAAGCGCTTGTACTTTACCTTCTATTCAATTTTCTGGTTTGTTCTTTGTAAATCTCCATCAGCTTGAACTAATATTAAAAAAACAGAGCAGGAAAATGTGGTTGTGTATGTTGAAACCTAAGCTTTAGTTGTGAATTTGATTATTAACATATTTTAATACTTAGCAGTTCATTTCTTCGGTACACAAATTAGATAGCTTGCTAAGATTCCATTGGTTTAATATAAATTTATTAAATGCGCTTTTGGAATATTTTACATAAATAGAGAATAATAACTATAGCTGTATATTTTGGCACGCTTTTCATTTCGACTTCTCTCTCCTCCTCCGGCTAGTGCACCGCCGCCTCCGCCTGCTTCAGGGGCATGCCCTTGTCGTCGATCTCTACGGAGGGCACCAAGGGCGGCTTGAAGCCGTACTCCAGCTGCAGATTGCGGCCAAAGTCGGGACTGCGCTTCAGGCTGTGGCCGTTGCGCCAGCGCTGGAACTCGTCGAACTCGCTGCCGTTGCTCTCGCTGCTGGTGCTAGTCGTGGGCACGGGTCCGATGTAGGACTTGACCATGTGGGCGGGCGCCGAGGCGGCCGCCACGGACAGGTCCGCGGGCAGCGTGTTGTAGATGTAGCGGGCGCCCTGCAGCCAAGGCGAGCCGAGGGGCGGCGGCGGCGGCCGCAGGTCGAAGCGCATGTCGGCCAGACTGAAGGTGGCCACCTTAGGCGCCTCGCCACGCACGGGCTTCAGGGGCGGCTTCACCAGGGTCGCCTTTGCCGACGTCTTCGCCGCCGTCTTGGGCGCCGTGAACTGGGGCAGCAGCTTCTTCAGCATGCGCGTGTAGTAGTTCTGCAGCACCTTGGGCGGGATGTGGGCGATGGAGGCGTGCGTCCAGGGATGCAGGGCGTTCGGGTGCGGGGCAAAGTTGAAGCCGGGCGCGTGGTTGGGCGGCATGGGCATGTGGATGGCGACGGGCACATGGATGGGTATGGCCATG
The DNA here is from genome assembly GCA_035041545.1 of Drosophila colorata. Taxonomy (NCBI): domain Eukaryota; kingdom Metazoa; phylum Arthropoda; class Insecta; order Diptera; family Drosophilidae; genus Drosophila; species Drosophila colorata. Next base: position 2,942,116 of record JAWNLD010000233.1, read on the forward strand.
GGCCGGTCGATGTACTTCTCCACGATCTTCTCCACCTCCACGGGCCGCTCCACGATGCGCTCCACCTCGACGGGCACGTGCTTCTCCACGATCTTCTCCACAATCGTCTCCACGGGATAGGGCACGGGCTGTTCCACGTACGTCTCCACGGGATAGGGCCGATCCACGTAGTGCTCGACGTGCACGGGCACCGGCACCGGCTGTGGCACCGCATAGGGCACGGGTATGTGCTTCTCCACGATTTGCTGCACGGGTCGCTCGACGATTTTCTCGGGTTGCGGCGCATGCTGCTCCACCACGGCCACAGGCCCAGGGTGGGGCAGCTCCTGGTGTGTGTGCTCGACGTTGATGGTTGCGTGGGCGATGGCGCCCTCTTGCGGCGAGCTGTCGTACTCCACGTGCTCCACGTTAATGGGATGTGCGGCCAGCGACACGTAGTTGGTGGCTGGTGGATGGGCTGGTGGAGCGGCTGCGGGTGCCGGGTCCGGAGCCGTAGCCGGTGCAGAGACATAGTCCGACGAGGGGGCGCTGAAGTGGTTCTCGTGATAGGGCGGCGGATGGTAGATGGTCTCGTGCATCTCCACCAGGCGACCGTCTTTCTCCGTAATCAGCTTGTTGTGGATGTTGACGGACTTCTGCACCTCCACGAAGGTGTAGCCATTGGGCTTCACCAGGAGCTGCGTGTCGGGCTGGCCGTACGAACCGGGTCTCGAACTGGACTTGGGTGCGGGCGCGTGCTGCAAATGGTGCTGCGAGGGCTCGGCGGCTGCCTCCGAGACGTACTCGTGCGGACTGGGCAGCTGTGGCAGCGCCTCCTGCTCCTGCCCCTCAGCGTGACGAGGGGCGGGCGAGGCTGGCGCAGGCGCAGGCGCAGGAGAGTGTGCGTTGACCGTCACATAGACCAGACTGTTGGGCGTGGGTCCGCCGTAGCTGGGCGCGGACGTGGGTGCCGCATTCGAGGCGGGCGACGCAATCGCCTGCGTGTTCAGCTTGGACGGGGACCCGTCGCCCGGCTGGGCGGGGGGCTGCTGATAACTCAACGGGGCGGCGGGTCTGAGGGGCGGACTTTCGTAGACAACCTCCTTAATCGGATATGAGTTGCCGGACTCGTAGTGGAAGGTGCCCTTGGGTATGGGTCCGTCCGCGCTGGCCGAGACCATGGGCTTGAAGGTTTTCAGAAACTGCCTGGAAGGCGCCTCCTGGCCGGATGTGTCCTGCTGGAAGCGCTGCTCGCTGTGCGCCTGATAGTGATCCAGGGCCTGCTGCGGCTGCGACTGCGACTGCGAATGCGACTGCTCCTTGGCCAGCGAGTCGTCGTGCACAATGTGCACGTTGATCTGCTGCTCCTCGCCGGGGCCCTGCTGGTTTCGGTAGCTCTCAATGGCCGCGGGGGGCGGCAGGCGCTGCGGGTAGAGCTGCTGGCGGGACTCGGCGATCTGGTTGTCCTCGATGCTCTGGCCCTCGTCCAGGTCCGGCTCCTGCTCGCCCAAGATGACAATGGGCGCACTCTCGGCGGCGACGAGAGTCTCATTGTCGTCCCCCTCCGGGTCGGGGCGCAGCAGCAAACTGGGCAGCACTGGAGATGCGACTGCGGCGCGATTGATGCGCAGCAGCTCATCCCGGGAGATGTGATTGCTGCCGTCCCTGAAGGGCTCGCGCTCGGCACTGCTCACCTGCTCCACCACAATCTGTGTGTGGCCCGGCCGCAGCTCGCGTCGGTACTCCCTCGTCACGGTCGCCTGGTAGCTGTAGTAGGTCGCGTTCTTGGGCGGCTGCGTGGCCGGCGCTGTGGCAGGCTCTGTGGCAGGTTCTGTGGCGGCACTGGACCCCGTGGCCGTGGTGGCCTGCACCACCGCCTTGTTTGTCGTGGTTGCCGTGGTGCTGGGCGCGTCCGTGGCGACTTCTGTGCTCGCCTCGCTGCCGCTGAAGCGAAAGATGTCCGAGAAGCCGTTGGGAAACAGACTCGAGAGCACCTCATTCACCGTGTCCTTCTTCGACTTGGGCTGGACAGCGCGCTGCACCGTTTCCCCGGGCAGCTCCTCGTTGACATCGAATTGTATGTAGCCGTGCCCATTTGTGGGCGTGTTCACGCTGCTGCTGCCCTCGTGTGTGGGCAGCACTGTGGGCAGGAAACCGGGCACTCTGTGCGGTGTGGGAAGGACAATTGAATAAATATTTGTTGTTGGATTAGTTTCTTCAGGAATTCACAGGGAATTACACGTAAGGCATGAGCTATCCAATTTATTTACTATTTATTTTATTTGATATGCAGTCTGGTCTGTTATAAATAAAGCCGATCGGACCACTATATCATATATCTGCCATAGGAACGATCGGTTGTCTTTCCAGATATGTCAACTAAACTCAGTAATCGTGAGCGTCACTATACTCCTAACTTACGAGTCAGATATCAATACAATACAATATAATGTAGTTTAGGCAACTGAACAACGAGGATCCGGGTTCGAATTCCATGCTAGTATATGGATGCAGTATTTAGCCGAAGGCCTCAGCAGCCAGTGATATTTAAAAATAGTTAGGTTGATATTTAATACCTATATCCCATACCTGCATTAATAATAAAAATAAGGGTATTTTGTAAATCTTTTCATTTTCAGTATTTTTGCATGATCACTTTAATTTTCTACCTTTAATCTACTTTAAAAATTTGCGAAGTCTGACATAATCAAGGGTGAGAATAATTTCACAACTAATATATTTTAATATTTGTCACTTAATTGTTTTTCAGTGTAGACACTAAGAAGTAGTAATAATAATAATAATTTAGGTTCCAAAAGGAATATTCGGTCAAAATTTAAAATTTAAGTGAACGAATAGTTAATTAATTGGCACACACTTTCTATAGAATTCAATCCGTGAAGAGCATATTTAATTGCTGTAAAACGGCTATTACATTACATTACATATTACATTAAATTGTGAAGTTTTCTACGACCTATAAAATCGATTTGTTTCTACACTGCACAGCCAAACCTTTCTGATTTATTTTTCCCACTCCCTCCCCTTTTGCCTACTCAAAGGATGACGGGTTTCCCATTTCCTGCGCTATAAGTTCTTCAAGAACTATCTATATTTATGACGTATTTATGAAGCACTTAGAGTCAACTCTTTTAAAGAGCTTACCCCACAAATTGTTGCCAGTGCGTTGTCAGTTCCAGGTCCTTCAGCTCCGCTTCCCGGGCGGGGGGTGGATCATAGTTGACCTCCGGCTCGCCGGCTGCCTGCTTGTTAAGCTGTCAAAAGCGACTCTCATTACCTGTCAAAGTCTTTCACTAAACTGGGACTCACTAGCTCCTTCAGGCTGTCACTCAAGGCGTCATCAGAGTCGTCGTTGTCGTTGTTGTTGTCGTTGTTGTTGTCGCTGCTCGTTGGCGTTGTCGCATTCTGTGGTGCTGTGGGCGGTTGCAGGGGCTGCGGCAGGGTGGTGGTGCTGGCGTCAGAATGCGATGCATGGGTCACTCGCGCCGTGGCCAGCAGGCAGATGCCGATGACAGCGGCCGTCGCTGCTAGCAGTTGTAGTTTAGGCCACATGGCAGCGGCGCTGTGCGGAAATAGTCGGAAGAGCATTAACAGTCGGTGTGAATAACCCCAAAACGGCGCATTCCGCCAGCAAACACTTAACGGCTCTTTGTCTTTGGCAAGCCGTCAAGCCAGTTGGCGAAGCCAACGCTGAGAGGAGCCGGCACTCTTTTGGCGGGTTTGTTTGATTTTTGAGATAAGTTTGATGATGACTTTTCCTAAGTGGCTTCGCTCGTTTTGGCGTTTTTCTTTCTCTTGCGCTGTGTGCATTTTCCCTAAAGATTCGTCGTCTGTCGCTTTCATTGCAAGTTGTTGAACTTGGCCAATACTGGCTTTGCGCTTATGTCATTGCAGTGGCCACAACGTAATGAATTATTAATTATTTGCAGCCGCTGGCCGAGCGGACGCCGTTTAATTTGGAAAATTGAAATTGATGGCGTTTAAAATGGTTCGGTGCGGGTTTTCACATAGTTATTGGCTCTGTTGTTGTTGCTGCTGTGCTTTGATAGGCATTAAATATGCATGCCAAAACATATTTCACTTGCCGCATTCATGTTTGGCCTGAAGCACTTACGATGCACTTAGCCGCAGCAGCGAGTTTCGCACAACATGTTGGCCAAAATACCACCACCAACAACCACCACATCAACAACCATAACAACAACAACAACAACAACTACAGCAACAAAAACGAATCATCTAAGTAAATTTTGTGAAAACAGGTGCAGCAAAAATTAAGTTAGTAGCCATCAATTTCTACTCCAGATAAGTTTGCCAAAAAATAATCTTATTTTAATATACTCTCAAATTGCTCACAATTTAAATGCTCAATCCTAAATCGAATCATTTTGAATAAAGTGAATGCGATTAAAATTGCTTTTTGGGCACGTTCAAAACGAGTTTCAAATCAATGATTACCTTTGAAAATTTTGAAAAACCTTTCACTTAATTAGTGTTAGTTGTTTGTTTAGTAGTGTCTAAGTTAAAAGTACTTTTGAACAGGGCTGCAAATCCAAAAAAAGGAAATGTCTTTGGTTCGACTCACGATTCGAACCAGTGTTTTGTGTTTGAGTTCGGTTCATGAACCTGGTTTTGGTTCGAACCTGGGTTCGACCCCCTGTTTTATCTATTATCATCACAAACAAAATAAGCTGACATAAAATAAGATGTGACATTGTCTAGGGTTACTTTTTTCGTTTTATTTTCATTAATTATATAAATATATAATAAAGAGCAATCAAATTTTGTTTATCCATTTTTTAAAAATTATCGTTTGGTTTGGGTTCGGCTTTATTTTGATATCCTGAACCTATTGAAAATGGGTAAAAAGGATATAATGGGTTCGTGCAAATGTATGTATCAGGAAGCATCTCCGACCCCCTAAAGTATATATATATCATGATCAGCATCACTAGCCTAGTGAATTAAGCCCAGTCCGTCTGTCAGTTCGTCCGTCTGTCCGTCCGTCTGTATGAACGCGTCGATTTCAGAGATTACAAGTGCTAGAGAGCTGAGCTTGGACTTTTTAGATTCGTATATACCATACGCAGATCAAGGTTATTTCAAATAATCGATAATTTGCCCCGTTTTCTTATAGTCAGTGTTTATCGGTTTTTTTACCTGGTTTTTTGAGCATAACTTTGAGAAACTATAAAAGCTAGAGCCACCAAGTTTATTTTAATATGTTCTCTTAAGGAATAGCAGATTGTGTTTATTTCAGATTTTACCTCCCCCCATTCGCAACCCATACCAAAAAAATGTTTGGTTTGTACACAGATTTCAATGCTCTTGTTACGTCCTGAAAATTTCATAATGATCCTAGTCTTAGCTTAGAAGTTATTTAAGAATTAACTTTTCATAGTGGGGGCCAAGCGCAGCCGATGTGTAAAGTGCGCACCTTCCTGCGTGCGTTTGTGTGTGTGCTTTTGACACATATCTGTTGAATGTGTTGTTTCTTGCTTGAATAAAATTTGAAATGTTTCTAATTTAAATTTTTAAACAAATTTAAAATGCTAGTTAAGCCCATTTTATTGATATTAATGATAAGTAATATGAAAATTGCCAAGTCTTATATAATTATATAATAAATATAATTATATTTTATAATTCTACTGAAGTTAAAAATCTTCAAAGAAGTTATAATTTGCTCAGATTCTATGAGAATAATAAAAAAATTCTAATTTGTATTCCCATAAATTTCAACGACAATTATTTAAACATTTTATTAAATAGTGTACAAACAAAAAATATACAAGCGGTAGAAAACATTAAAGAGCTCAAACCTGAGGTTTTACTGAACATTTGACCCGTATATTGTGATTCTTTTAAATAAGTTAACATTTTTAATGAAATTTTTCATTTAATTAAAGGGGATTTTATTTTAACATTTACCATATTAAAACATAAATGAAATATTGACATCTTAAGGAGATTATTAAAAAAACCAAAACCAGTCAGAACCGACTCCCGAATGCTCTGTACACAATGCATAAACAGCCTAAAGTGACTGTTGCATTAGCGAAAGTTCAGACAGATGAACGGACATTGTAGACATCCAATATATCCTAATTCACTTTGAGAACCAAAGGTTAATTTATTCTTATAATGAAATATTATGTTTTGTTAAGTGATTCTATAGTTTTTAAATCTTTAAAGTATTTAACCTAAATTATTTTTGAAGTAATCTAAAGCATAAAATTCTCTCTAATATACTTTTAACATCATAATTTTGCATTAGTATTTTTAGGTTCATAAGATAATCGATTTTTTTTATCAATGTTCACGAAATAACAACTTGATAATTATATGTAAATTATTGAGTAAATTACTTTAGTTATAGCAGTTTAGCCAAGCTGATTTATTCATAATTGAAATCATATCGAATTCACACGCTTAATGTGCATTTAAAATGCACTATTTGATTATCAATTTACCTGCATCCATTAAATATTACGAGCGATGGGGCGGGGGAGCGCAGCGATATTAAAACACTTAATTATTTACACGGATTGCCGCACAATTAAAACGCAATTTTAATCACTTTTCTATGCACGATGAAAATTACTGAAATATATACATTAATTAGCTCTTCGCACACTTTCCCCAAACCGCTTCTTTTTGTTTTGGCAATAATCAAAGGGCTTGGATCAATTGTTGAAAATAAACTGCGACTGTCTGGCGTACATTCACGATGTATTTGGCGTTTGAGATGGAGTTTTCGGAACTGTCGTCACTTGAGCTAAGCTCAGCTTTGCTGGGGGAGCACTCAACGTTGGCGACCCTGTCAGCTGCGCGTGCGCGTTGCGAATGAAAGTGAAACCGCAGTGGAGCGCGCATTTCGTTTTCTTTTCGATCGGCCTCGTCGATGGATTCCAAGTCGAAGTCCAACTCGAAGTCACAGTCGCAGTCGCGGTCGCAGTCGCTGTTCGGGTTGTTGTTGCAGCAGTTGACGCTGTCGATCCTTAAAGTAAAGCAGCAAACTTGTCCATCCACCGATTGCGCAAGCGCAGCTCTCCCTGGCTTGGTCCCTCTCTCCCTCTCTCTATCTCTCTCTCTCTCTCTCTTGCTTTTACAGTCTGCCGCCTCTGCAATGACATTTTTTTATGGCTTTCTACGGCAGCAATGACCCTGCCAAAAAGCATATGCGGGAAAACTGTGCAACAGGTTTTTTGGCCTGGCCAATTGTGTGGAAAACACCGCAACAACAACAACAACAACAACACCAACAACAGCATAGAAAAGCCACTCGCTAGTGAAAGCCCTTGCCAGAGCCATTTGCCAAGCCACAGTTCGCCCTTTGCTACCGTGGCCTTAACTACTCTTCTGCATTTTTGCTGTTGTTGTTTTTTGGATATTATCGCATAACTTATTGCACCTGTGCGGGTATTTATGAGTATTGCTGTTGTTGTTGTTGTTGTTGTCTTTGATCACTTGCAGTTTTTGTGCTCGCATTGTTTTTCTTTTATCCATGCGTTTTTCACGGTTTATTTCACAATTTCCATTAAATTTTAATGAGCCGCATTCGACAGATTTTGTTTGCTTTTATTGTCAGGCATTTGACGTTTGCAGCTGATTGATTCATGTGCCAGGGGTTAAGCAGGGAGGGGAAAAGGCACCGCACTGGCTACCGTTATATGCGCATTTCCACTGATTTATTGAAATTGCCGAGTTTTTCTTTTACTTGTGCTTGGGGGCTATTCATTGCATTTATTGCATATTTAATGATTGCTTATCTGCTGACTTAAGTTATGGATTGTATTACTTATGCAAAAATATGTTTTATTGTTGTCTGACCTGGCTAAAATTAAAGTCGAAACTAATTATTTTATTATTTTGGAAGTCAAATTGGTTGTTTTTGACTCCCCACTGGCCATGAACGTAGTATTTTATGTTTTTATCAAAATATAAATATTATTCAAATCCATTGCTCTTAATTGCATTTCTTTTAGTGTAAGTCGTTAACGTCTTTGTGGATTTAAGCAGTCGGAACCTTTAAAAACTGAAATTTATATTTATATAATATCATATATTTTTTTTAAAACTTTTCACTCAATGTATTTATTGCGAATTTTCAGTAGGAATAAAAACACTTGTATATTAAAAAAAAATCAGCAAAATCTTCAACAACAAAATAGAACTTATGAATATTAGATCACTTAAAAAAAATTGTTTTTGTACGTAAGTCAGGTAGGAATGTTGTCAAGATTTGGCTAATGTGAATATTTCCTAGCTTAAGAACAAAATTTATGTTTCATAAATATTTTTTAATTAATTTCATAATTCCTTAGTATTAGTGTGGAATACGGTAATTAATATAGAAGACGTTGATTTGTCATTAAAAATGTTTGACGCACAATAATTCTAATTGTGAATCGACTTAAGAATAAATAATGATGTGTACTTAAGTTAAAACTATTCTAAACTGCACAAATTTTATATCGTAGCTGCATTTGGAATGGCAAAAAAAAAAAAAAATGTATATTTTTTTATTACTAAGTAAAAAGAAATTTCAGCATACATAGAAAAAAAGCAAAAATCTAGTTTTTATTATACTTTCATAAACGCTTTTGCATGTCTTGCGGCATTTAAGCTGAACGTGAGCTCGCTTAACTCTCTGATCTTCATGGAGCCTACTTATCTAATGCATCTCATTAATGTCAGCTCGTGTGTGCGCTGAGAATGTTGCATGCACCATGAGCACATGCCCCAAGAGCAATTATTATTCGCGGGCAACTTTGGCTTTCACCAATTCGCTGTGCTTGGTGTCATTTTAATGGCATTTCCTCTCGTCTTCCTCACACCCAAAAGCGTTGCGAGCTTAAACGTCTCAGCGTCTGTGCAAGTGTGCAAGTGTGTGTGTGTGTGTGAGTGTGTGTCAGACAATTATGATTAAAGACCGAGCGACGGGGATACGCAGATTATATAACTAAGCCAGGCGAGCAAGCTGCATGCCAAATGTCTCGCATGGTTTTGTCAAAGGAAATGCGACTCATAAATTGCGCAGGCCACGCCCCGCTCTTACTTGGCCAGCTCGGCTATTGATGGCTAATTTGCGCAGTCTCAGCATTTGGCCAAACTGTAACAAAAGTCAACTTTTAGTAGCTGCTCCGTTAGTAGTTGTAGTTGTAGTTGTTGTTGTTGGTTGACAATCAACTTCCTTCCGCATGGTCAAACTTGTCGCTGGGAAACCGAAAACCAAATCGGCAAAAGTTACAAAGGAAATCATTGAAATGCCTTTGCCGCAGCTTATTAATGTAAAAGCCCTGGGAAAACTCCGGAAAATCTATTAAAAGCAATTTATTTAATTTTATTTCTGGTATTTACTTATTGTATTTCCAAAAAGGGCATCGAAGCGTAATGGCCAACCAACCAGTTCTGCCTGCCCTGCCACGCCCCCAGCGCCCATTTGGCGTGCTAATTAAGTGCACAGGGCAAATAAAATGAGCCAAAAGGTAATTACAATGAATGGGCGGTGGCGGCCAGACTCGAACCAAAAGCCAATTTTATGCAACAATCAATCAAAAACCATTTTTCATTTTGCGTTAACAATTTTTATACTTGTATTTCATACTTTCAGCCAGCGTTGCTAATTTTTTTTTGCTCAATTTTTTTTATTTTTTTTTATTTTTCCCTTCCTTTTTTATTGGCCCGATGTCGGTGATTTTGCCGCGTCGCTCGTTTAACTGTGTGAAGTAAATTGGAAAATAAAGTTAAATTTAAAATGCATTAATTGAACTGTGAAATTTCATAAAAGTGTATGAAAAATTATTTGTGCGTGCGCCAATGAGCAGATGACGATAAAGAAGAAGAACAACGCAACGCAGCAGAAATGAATTAATTGTCAGCGTTTTAAGCGCGTTTAAAGTCGCCAAAGAGTCGCGAGCTGAACTTAATAATATATATTATTACCGTACAAAAGTGCGGATAATGAAAATTGCTCGGAATACGGAAATTGTATAAGCAGGCTGCCTCAAGGCGTGTGCGAGTGCAATGGTCAATGAAATTAAGTATTGATCATTCTATAATTTAATTGCTTTAAATGCGCAACGACGAACAAAAGATTTTCATTAACGAAAATATTCGGAAAAAAAGTGCTTAAAAGGTTATTGCACTTTATTATTATATTTTTGTAGAATATATTTTTTACTGCAAGATTAAAAATGACTTTGAAATATATATTTATTAAATTTAGATTGCTTAATCGATAATATTAAAAAAAAAAACTATCGATTTGAAATAACAGCTAGAAATGGAAATCAGCGTAGTTAATGATCATCATTCACAAATTTTTAAAAATAAGTTGAAGATATTTTTTTTTAGTTCGTGAAAATATTAAAAAGCTAAATGAAATGCACATGAACTTTCATATACAGCATAGTTTGGTTTTTTAAGTGGAGATATATTAATAAAAATAAAAATGATGAATTCAAATATGCAAATAGGACGTTTCGCCGAATGCTTTTAGCTGGCTTCTTCCCGCTCTCACGGCTGTCTGCCAGCAGTCATTAACATGAATATTGAGAGTGATTACTCATTATGCCAAAATGCAACCACACACGTGTGTGTGAATACGTACGTTTATAATAGAGTCCAGCGGCCACTTCGACCTGCTGCCAAATTGGGCGATTTCACCATAAGCCAACTAATTGCGATAACTTCATCAAAATTAGCCACCACAAAAAGGCGGTTAGCTGAGTTTGCAGTCGCCAGCTTTGGCGCAGCAACAGCCACGCCTCAAAAAGCGCAACTCACTATTTGCGAATGGATTCATGGCTGACTGTGATTCAGTTTTAGCTCGAACGCACCATAAACTATGCAATTTTATGGGTCCATAAAAATATGTATAATTGCTGCTTTTGCATTTCTGTTGGTATTTGTATTTTTGCAAGTTTCGGTTCCTACTTCATAAGCAAATGAAAGATGTGAGCGGCGGCGGCAATTGGCAACTGGGCAGCCGGTTTGTGGCTTTGGCCATGACAACAATTAAAAAGAAATGCGCACAGCAATGCCAATTGGCAATCGCGGATATTTGCGCTGCTCCCATGTGTCGCCCCCCAGCCACCCCCTACTCTTAAACACTGATGCAGTGCACCTTTCGCTGCTTGGCGCTTGGCGCGTGCGTCGACATTAGCGCTGGCATCTTGGCCAGATTTGTATCGCCAGGGCCATTACGAGTTTATTCCACTTCAAAAAGGAATTTCAATTGGTCGTTGCCAGCAGAGTTGCTAAACTGGGCGTTTGATACGGCGAGGAGCGGGGCCGGTACGGTACGCCCCCGCTGCACTGACTCGCGCTCAACTCGTGTAATCTCGCGCCTTGGCTATTAACGCCGCAAAGTGGCAAACCGGCTGCCCAGGTTGCTTGGCCGACGTTGTTATCATTGGCGTTGATATTGATGGTGATGTTGTCAGCAAACAGGTTGGCCGGCCAACTCTTTAGGCCAAAAAGTGTAGCAGCAGACGTCGCCACATGGCCATATTGCCATCGCTATTGCCACAGCTATTGCTATTGCTATTGACCATGCCGTCCTGCGGAGTCGATGTACTTTTGATTTCCAAGTAATAAACCTGGCCACAACACACACACACACACACTCAGCTCATGTTGACAACGCATTGGGCCAATGTACGAAATGAAAACCGGAATCGCTCGCGGTGCCCCAAAGCGTCCTCAAAGCGCCTCTCCCCCCCTCTGGCCGCAGATCTCCACTCGTTGCGGCCTTTCCCTTTCGTTGTTCGTCGGCGGGGCGCAGCCTTTTGATTGATATTGATGCAACTGGATGCTGCTGCATGCAGCATGCTGCAAGCTGCTGTTGCAAGCGCATTTGCAATCTTTGCTGAATCTCATTACCATTTCAGGTTGCACGTACGTTGCCAATTGTTGCGCATACACTGCCCGAAGAGGCCAAACCGTATTATTGATTGAATTGAGTTTGAATTTGACGATACGCAAATGAGCCAAGTAAATTGCAGCATTCCTCTGCTCAGCGGATTTCGGCAACATCAGCAGACTTAAGTCGGTAAATATTGCTCCGAGGCAACTAAGAGCTCTAGTATTATTTTAGTTATAGTGGTTGTTCCCTTTGAGCGCTACAACTTTAAATGCACCTTAAAACGGGGTGGTATTTAAATGTGATTTATGCCAAAATTAGTTTTATTTAATGTTTCTATTAAAAATAATTAATTATTATAATAATAATAATTATTATTAATAATATTATTTTTATTATTAGTAGTTAATGGTTAGGATTTAGTTATAAACTATCAATACTTAGCTTGGGATTCAAGCCCGGATATCGTTGCTCAGTTGCCTTAAAACCTGAGCTTTGACTGGAAATATAGATAATAATCTATCCTCCAATTGTTTTCCATGTAAAATCTTTAGAATCTAAAATTAGGAACCAGACCAGACCAGAATCAAAAACCGGCATCGTCTTTTTAAATTTTAGCCGACTTTATTTCTTTGTAATGAATCTGAGTACCGCATTCAATGCAACAGTAAATTGCCTCTATTAAGCGAGAATTTAAGCCTCATAAAGGTTACCCCAATATACTTACGGTTAGTTCTTACCATATTTATCGTTGTTTAGTAGCGCTTGCAACTGTCCTCTTTTATCTAATTTTATGAATTTAGCTGCGATCTTTCCAATCACAGTCATTAAACACAATGAGACATAAAACTCACTCCCTTATACTATACATAAAAAATAACACTTGAAATCAGTTATTTTGCATTTTTATTTTTAAATTTTATTTCATGTTCATTTTATATTTTGTTGTTTTTTGTTGTCATTTGTTTTTGGTTTGCTTTGCTTTTTGTTTTCATTTTATGCTAAATTGGCTATTTTGTCTGTTGCTTTGTGTCTTAAACTTGTAAATTTTTGCGGGCTCCTCTTATTGCAGTTTTTTCTGGCTTAAAGTTAACAGTTATTTGTTGGCCCTACCGTTGACCCTGTTGACCAATGCAATTGATTTCTCGGGCAGGGTCTGAGCTTTATTGTTTTATATATTCTGTTTGGTGCGCCTTTTGATTTTATTCTTTTCCTCACCCTTTCTTTGTCTCTCTTTGGGCCAGCTCCGACCCAATTATTATTTAGTATTCGTATTCGTACTGCTAAAAATTTGTTTTGGTGGTTGTTACTTTTATTTTGGGCCTATGACTTAAACCTTTGCTTATTGTATTTCGTATTTTTGTATTCTCGTATGCATATTTGAATTTTTTTCTTGTTCATTTTTGTCAACATATTTTCCTTGCACTACAAATGAATTGTGTTTTGTTTTTACTTTTCATATATTATGTAATATTTAAAAATTAATTTGCCACATTTTGTTTTTGTTTTTGTTTTTGTTTCGCTTAAGGACTAAGTATTGTGGTATTATATGTGTGTTGTATTATTTATAAATAATATTTTGTAAATATTATCATAATAATTAATCATATAATAAATACAATATGCATTTGACCACTCTTTGTAATATATATCCATATATATGTATATATATATATAATACCATAATTTTCTTTTGTTAATAATTAATTTTGTTAGTTAACATGACGACGTGTTTGTTTTTGCTTTGTTAATACAATTCGCAATTTTCGTTTATAAAAACCAAAAAACTCTTAACTCAACTTTACATGGCACACATAGTACAGTTAGGCTATCAATACATAAGTATATATAGCCATCCATCTATGCATATTGGCATATCTCTAATTAAATTTTAAATTATATTTTTACAATGCTTAAAACGCTTTTTTGTTTGTTTTTCTTGTTTATGTTCGCGGATTTCTTAGAACTCTGCGTAAATCTTTGCGTTTGCAATTTGAATTTTGCTTAAATTGGCGTTAGGTTCTTCTAAGTAATTCTTGTTGATTTTTACATTGATCTCTTAAAACGTAATAGTACTTTATATGGCGCATACGATACATACTATAGCTAAGATGTTCTATGAAATAAATTACAAAAGCTTTGGCTTTATACACATAAACAGCGAGCAAAATGTTTTGCCAGCTCTACTATGGGTTTTCAAAATAATTATATTACAATAGCGCAAGATTTGTGTTTTTTTTTTATATTACACATAAGTATTTGGGTTTCTTTTTGCTGGTAATATATATTGTTAATGCACTATCCAACTACGTGCCATACGATTTGTTGGGGCCTCTCATTTTTAAACAACATTTAACACTTGCTATATTATATTGTTCTGCATTTTTGTATTTATTTTGCGCTTAGTTTTAGTATTTGTTTTTTTTTTTTTTGTTTGAGCAATTCGCTACTTGAACATTTATGTACATTTTTGTATTTGTTTTTGTGGAGGGTCTTTCAATTTGGAGCTAATTTACCTTTTGTTGTTGAATTACAAAAATATGCACTGTTGAAAATATCTGAAGAGTTTTTGGTCCTTGTAAATTATGTAAAGTAAAGGTTCAGACAAATTAAATAAGATGCAACATTTAATTCGATTAATGACCCAAAGATAATTTTTTTTGCTTGTTTACATATTGTTTTCAATAATTTAAAATGTAAATTTATTTAAATAGATTTTCTTTTTTAATTTACGTTACGAAAATTTACAATTTAGTTATATTATTTGAAAATAATTTGATCAAACTTTTTCAATTTAAATATTAATTTTGTTTTATATAAATTTCAAAACATCTTACAGCTTGTGTATATACTTATTTTTTGCCTATTCGAATGCGCAAAAATTCAAATGGAAGGAATTTGTTCGTGCCTGGTAAGTTACTTGCTTTTCATTTACAGTAAAGTATAGTATTTAACTCTCTCTCTCTCTCTGTCTCGCTCTTTCTAGCACACTCTGGCTAGCTCAATCTAACACTAATTGCCTCAAAGTATTTAACAAAAATCAGTCACTTTGCAAGTTTCTCGCTTTATTTTTCGAAAAGGAACTTAAAGTACAATAATTATGTATGGCTCAACTTTTAACAATAGGTAAACCCAAAAGTTTTCTTTTACAATATTCGATTTTATTATAATTAACTTTTCGTCTATTTGGCATTCAAGTTAAGCGCTGCTACTAAGTACTACACACGTACACACACAGTTACAGTTACAGTTACACTTACGGCTACAATAAAAATATTGAGTATTAGTTTTTTAGGGGGGATGTGGCTAATGCGTGAGTTAAAAGTTAAAGTTGCCAACTTAGACGCCTACTTAGTATGTGTGTGGATTAGTCCTTAGTGGGGGTTGTGGTTGGGGGCTTCAAGTGGCATAATTTCATTTTGATGGTTTTGCTAATTGGTTACAAATACACATACACATAGCTTTAGAGTAGTAGTTGTGGTAGTAGTTGTGGGCAATAGCATAAAGTACGTATGTTTTATATAGTAGATATATGTATGTATATATGCTTAGACATAGTGGGTAGTACGTAGTACCTAGCGTAATAAATTGCATGCGATAATAGTCGGCATTCTCTCTCTCTCATTCGCACGCGCACTCACTCGACCTTTCACACACACACGCAGACGCACACACGCACACACGCACGCACACACAGTTAATGGGCGTGGAGCAGCGTCACACCAAAGAGAGTCAAGGCTAGAGCCAGCTCGAGTCCGAGCCCGCTCGCCGTGTTGTTGCTGAAGACCGGAAAGTGAATTTGCTCGGGTCGGTTGAGCTCCTCCTCCTCGTCGTCGTCGATGGTGTTGGACATCTGTCGATGGCGCTTCGTGAAGTTCACATTGAAGACGGCCTCGGCAACGCCACCTGGCGACGACACAATGAAGTAGAAAGTGCGCGGCACACGCTCGTGCATGCTGACATAGGTCAGCCGCGCCTCCTTGCAGTAGGGCGTGGGCAGATCCTAGACGAGAGGGAAATTATATAGAGAATTGCGAACTCAGAGAACTCAGCGATGGCTTGGCCAACTAACCTTGACCGAGTAGGCGAGTACGGTGCTGCCGTATTGATTGCCCGGCGTGAAGACGCGATCGCCGTGCAGCCAGCGCGCAGCATGCGCCGGCGGATTGGCGCAGAACTCCACGTTGAGGTGCAAGGGTGAGCCCGGATAGGCGACGGGCGTGGCATTCAGTGCAACAACTGTGGGCGCACCTGAAAGCAGAGAGAAAGAGAGAGAGAGTGCAGCAGCGAGAAGCGGATAAGTTGGTTGAAGTTTAATTATAATGCCAAGTACGTTTCTGAGTACGCTTCTAAGTACGTTTCTGAGTAAGCTTCTAATTCCGGGCGCTGTTAACTTTTCGAATTTGTTGAGTGTCTTCAGCTATTTGCGGACCGCCAAAGTTTGCTTGGCGAACTCTCGCACAAACACTTCACGCGCGTTGCCAGGCCAACTCGAGCGCAACTGTACTTTGCCGGCTAAGCCAGCTATGAGCACAACTGTACTGCGGCGCATCAGCTGCGCAAAAGTTTAGTGGCAACGCCATCGCCACTAATTAAAAGCGTATCACCGACAAAATGAGCCGCTTAGCCAGTGTTGTGCAGCGTGCGCGGAGAAATCAAAATAAATAGAGAACAACATGTCGACGAGCGGAAAGTTTTTAAGAACGTCGAAACTTCATTAAAAAGTTTCGTCGGCAATGGCAAAGGCGAACGAAACGCAATTTGTGTGGAACTTATGTGGGTCACATAATGGCAGTGTTGGGCTTGCGATGTGACGGCGTTAGCCAACACTGTGACAATCCAATTAGACACATGTGCACACCCGCTCCGTCGCTGAGCATATTTAATTATCGAAAGGCACGGAAATTTTGCAATTTTCCTCATCATTGCCCCTGGCAGACAGGGGAAGGGGGGGGGGGGTGGGCGTGGGGAGGCATCCACCAAATAAACTTGAGCACTTTATTTGCCAGGGCAACAATGGCGGCTCGGCAAACAAAATGGCCAAAGTGTTAAGTGCAAATGAGTGTACGTTCCCAGCTGCCAGCAGACACAAACAACAACAAATCGAAGCGCCCATCGACACTTGCCAAATTTATAACTCCAAAAGTCCCCTGCCCCGCCCCCTAACACTGCACCCAACGACTAACTGTAAAATCAATTAAACCAAGTGAATGCTCGCCGCCAGGGCTGTGTGAGTTTAAATAAGGATGGGGCTGCTAAATTATGCGTTCAGCGCCATTTTGTAGCCACTGTCGAAATATTCGCAGGCGGCTGACAACCCTAACCACTGGCAAAAAGAAATGTAATTTATTTGACAGCTAAAACTGATTTCAGCCCGCCCAGCGCTCAAAGAGATTTACATTTTATTTTGATTTGCAGCCAGTGAGCCGTGTGGCAGCATTTTACCCTTGGCTCAGGTGGCAACTCCGTTGGGGGCATGGCCCCAGGGTCAGCGGCTGGTCATTGGTGCGATTTTTAATTTGATTTAAGCACTAGGCGCTAAATGAAATGAGTTTTGAGTTTCTTTCGGCCTGGAACGAGATCTTTGTATGCATACAAGAAGCGAGAGCGAAAGAGAGAGCGTGAGAGCATGAGACAAAAAGTGCGATACAGATGAATACTTAAGGGATAAGTGTGGGCAAAGCTGGGAAAGGTGCGAGAAGGCATAAACAAGATGGAATATGGTATATAATATTTAAATATCTATCTGTACAAAATTAATAAAATATTTTAATATTTCTCCCACAAGCACAATGCTTTTAAATGTCTATTATATCAGTACGGAGTCTTAAGATCCTCCGGTTTGCAAAAATTCCCAGTGCGTTAAGGTTCACTATTTTTATATTTATTATTATTAAAATGGAATACTTATTTAGCTATAAACAACCAATTTAACTTCGGTTAGGACAAAAACTACATCCATGCATTAGCCTGGGATTTGATCCTGGATTTTCATATATTGAGGACTGTGATTTCCTTATGTTACTTCTCTTTGGCATCTTCAAATTTCATTGTTTTCCATTAGCATCAATTGCTCTAAGTTGTTTCCGAACCTTAAAATCATTTCGATTTGCCCAGTTTTCGTGGTGTATTAATATACTTTTGGCCATGCCAGCTGCCTGGCTAATTCGAAATGTGACAGAATCCTCCTTGGGTCAAATCGATGCATATAGCCAGTCGATCTATTTGTCTGATTGATCATGTTTTTTATGGGTCTTTGACTAATTTTCTTGCCATCAGAGTATTTAAGTTCATAGCGAAAGCAAATTCTTAAAGGTTATGCGAAAAGTTTCTTATTAGACTTTTCCGGTTACCAAACTTTAGTTAGCACCGGGCTCTTCATTAATGCAATTAGGCGGCGCTTTAGTTCATTGCCTGGCACTACCAACGGAGGGTCCTTTGGGGCAGGCGGCGCCTCCTTTCGTTTTCACAATGCAGTTGGCACGTTTTGCCTACTTTTGAGGCTGGCAGCATTATGGGGCCGACATCCTATCCCCCGCCCGAATGGACAACATTTACAACTACAGTAAAATTAACATTTAAACAATAACAACAAGTTGGCATGTACTACAATTGTTGCAACAGCGCAACAACAACAACAATAATGGGCGCCAGCACTGGCCCCAAAATAATAAAGTTTTACAGCTGAAAATTACTCAATTCCCGTTGCTCGAAAAAGTTAACTTAATTTTTGCAGTTGCCTTTTGTGAGCAAAGTTTCCAAAGAGGTGCAGCAGCAACAACAGAAACGTTTTGCAACACTTTGGCGGCCCGGTCGCCCAATGGGCGAGGTAGCACAATTTGACAGGGCTGTAAAAGTTGTGGACGGGCGCGGGTGCGGGGTGCGGAGTGCGGGGAGATGCGGGCAAACTGTGCGCCCAATTGATTGCACGTCGCAGAAAGTTTTTTTTTTTGTCGCTTTTCGCTTTTTGCATAAAGTGCGTGGGAGGGCGGCGGCAAGCAAAAGCGACCAGTGCTGGAAAACGCACTCGAGTCGTTTGGACATTGAAAAAATAATAATGACCGAAAATAATTGAATTTTCGCATTCATTCGCGTGTTGCAATTACTTTGCCAGTCGCGCCCGAAATTCAACCACTCAATCTGCAATCCCTTTTGCCTCGACCTCCCGCTACCCGCTACCCTCTACCCTATTGCCTTGTTGCTGTTGTTGTTGTTGTCGCTTGGCCATCTTGTTGCATCACTTTTCGCCCTGTTATTGTTTTTACTATGCCCACTTCGCTTTTCACATGGCCCCTTTGATTATTGTGCGAAAATTGGGATTTTCCCAATTTTCCTTTGCTTTCATCTGCTGTTGCGCTTTCTTCCATACAAAATTCTCGACACCCGAATATGCGAGAATTTTTTCACTGATGGTGTGTTAAAACGCTTGTTAATTGAAGAGTGTGTGCTTCACTTAAGGAAGAAACTGGGTAAAAGAAGCAAGGACAGTTTTTGTTAATTTAAAAGTATTTCAAGTTTTCAAAAAATGTGAACGGTTTATTAAATATAACCTTTCAACAATTTTATAACTCATAATTATATATTTTTTTTTTATTTTAGTATTAGTTTTAAACCCCACAAGCAAAAGCAACAAATAAATACTTCATATTTTTAGGCCGATTGAAATATTTTAAGTATTTTAGCTTTTGTCATCGAAGATATATGCATATATTACATTTGTATTGTGAAGCATTTAAACAAAAATATAAAGAAATCTTTTTCATCGCACTTAAATGTACTTCAGAGAAATGATCAAATTCAAATCCAAATTAAATAAACAAGAATTTTACGTATAACTTTTGTAACATCTTTCCATTTTAACGAATCAGCTCTCAGGATAATTGAGAATTCATTAAATGTATATTTATATTTGTAAAGTTATATGAGTGTGACAAATTTACAATATTATTGAGCCACACTGGCCATTTGAAAAGCAGTTAGAACACTTTGTAACACCGATCCCCACAGCTCGCTGGCACGAAGCGTGTTCAGATTAACAAAGACTTACAAACGCCGGGTATAGGGTAACCAAATGCCAACGCGGTTTGGTGGCAGCTGGTTGGGGGAACCACCCGGTGGCGACCCCTTTCGGCGGTGGCTCATTAATTTTTAAGCAGTTGGCGCGTAGGTGGCAAAAAGTTGGCAAACTTGAGATAAATCTGGAACGCTTTGAAAGCGGTCGTCTGTTTTGTGTTGTGTTGTTATGCCCTGTTTTGGGTAACTTGTCAATGGGGCTTATCTATAATTCAGGGCGAACGGCAATTCAATTAAAACCGCCCCAAGGTGGGCAGCACAAATGAGGGAACGCGACAAATGGCTAACTAAATCCCTTTTTTGATTGCCAAAGCATCGCACGTAATTTCAATTCGCACTGAGTGCCAAGTGTCAAGTGGCAAGCGGCATGTGGAATGTGGCATGTGGCAAGTGACTAGCGAATTTCTGTGCAGCGTTTTTGGTAATTTTATTTGCCGCTTTTTGCATTAAGTGCACACAATGTTTATTAATTATTCGCAAGCATAACAATGCAAGGGCTCTGGGGTTGGTTGGAAGGAGAGGCAATGCCTCTGGCCAGGCAGAGCTGAGCTTCGCTGCGCCTTTGGGGCAAGTAATGTATAATTGAATATTATGATTGTTATTTTCACTTGCTGCCTGTCGGAATGCCTGTTATTTTAGTATTTCACTCCCTGCACATAAATGCTCATGTGTGTGTGCTTTTCATATCTAAAAACGTTTCTGCTGCCACACAGGCCTTCCAAGTTTTCACGGCTCAGACTGTGGTCCCAGAGGCACATTTTCCAGTTGTTTATGTCTATAAGCAGCGCTCACCTGTAATTGTCTGTTCTGTTTTGTTTTGTTATATTCTTGCTTTTTTCTTTCTCTTGTGTTCCTTTTATGGTCCTTATTCTTTGGCAGTTTGCACTCTTATGTGTCTGACTGGACACCCGGGGGAAACTGAAGCTAAACAACAGTGGCTGCTAAATGCGTCCACATTTCGAGTTGGTTCATAAAAAAGTACATATAAACAATTGCTGGGTCCTTAGAGGGTTGCATCTGCTGTGGCACTGAATGGCGTGTTGTGAATAATTACATAAAAAATAGTTGCTTAGATTGTTCCATTATAAATGTGTCTTAAATGCAGCAACTTACAAACGTGAAACCTCTTTAGAATAATTATGGCCTTATGAATTTAAATTTTCAAGCTTCAACATTTTATGAAACAAAATCTGTGTTAGACCTAATTATTATTATTATTATTAATTCCAATTATTTTAAACACATTTTTTAAATTAATCAGTTAATATAAATCTTAAAAAGTTACTTGACTTTAGAAGTTTCGTAGAATTAATATTATTTTAGTATATAATAATAAGTAATATTGATATTAATATTATTATTATTCTATTTTCCAATTATTTTTCATAAATATTTTTTTTTTATAATTATTTGTTCTTTTTAAACCAATTTTGTTAATATAAATGTTAGAAAGTTGTGCTACAACATTCTACAAATATTCTACGAAAATGCGGTTAAATGCAAGAATCTAAGAACTTAAAGTGAACACATTTCAACTTCGAGGAGCCTTCGAGAATGTTTTAAGTACTGGATTTATGCTCATATTTTGATTACCAAAAATTTGTGTTAGTTCACATATATATTTTGCAAACATCACTTAAAAGTTTTGAGGTCTCACTTTCGTGTTATTAGAAGTAAACAAACAGAAAAAAAGAGAGAGAAAAAACATTTATTAAATTTTCAAGTGGCAGCAAGGTAAAAAGTTGCATCTTGTAAACTACATAACACACACACACACACACACGCATACAACACAACCAACAAAACTTTAAGTGGCACATGTGAAGCGATTTTTGGCAACTTGTGCAATTTGCATTGCACGAATTGTTGGTGAGAGGAGGGCGGGCAGAGGGCGAGGGTTAGGGAGAGGGCTGGGGCTGCTTCATTCAAAGTTTAGTTTTCTGTATGAAGCAAACGCAAACTTTGCGGTGCGACAAGTCAGGCCAAGGCGTGGCGAGGCGAGGCGAAGCTGGGCGTGGCAGTATCTACGTTCTGCGCTCAGAGTATCTACAAGTTGCAATCTCGACTGCTCGCTGCCAGGCAAAAGTTGGCATCCACTCATTTGATATTGAAAGTGAAAGAGCATATTTAAATATACTACAGAAACGGCGGCGGCAGGCAACGAGTAACTGTACACTGTTACATGTTGGCTTAATTTGTGTTGACAACGCCAAATGGGTCCAGCGAGGGTTGGGGTATGCAGGGGCTAGAGATTGAGGTGGGGCGGCGGCGCAAGGTGAAATTTTGCCACAGCAATTTCTGCTATAGAAATGCGCTTTGTAAATTTTCAAGATTTGGGTTAGAGATATTTACATACAAACAAACACACAGAAACACACACACTCACACAAATACACACACTCGCACACACATATTCAAGTACACTGAATTAAAAATATTTGTACATGCCGATGCGAGCAGCGTGCGATGTTCTTATTAGACAAGTTTGTCACTTTTATGCACTCATTGCACTTTACCTTAGCCATTTGATAGCCCCTCAGATGTCTGCACTCCCCGTGGGCTCTATCTGTGTCTTGCTTGACTTGGTCTAAGGTCACCACAAAATGCCGTTGGCTTTACTCTCTTTTGGGCATATTTAATGGCCCAGTTTGCAGGCAGATGCAATTGCCTTTAAGCGTTGATTTTCTCTCTAACTAAACAGACCTTTGACAGTTATATTTTTGGATATATGTATGTAGAATTTCAAAGAAAATGGAATGCCATTCAGTAAATACATATATATTTTGTAATTATCTGAATCATGTTTATGGAGGTTTTTATATTCAAGTGTAGAGTGCTTTTGTATAAAAATTTGTCTTATTCAAATTAATACCATTGAATACAATTTTTATATCCTGAACCCATTGAAAATGGGCAAAAAGGGTATAATGGTTTTGTGCAAATGTTTAGGTCTCTAGCTTTTGTAGTTTCCGAGATCGCTGCGTTCATATAGACGGACGGACGGACAGACGGACATGGCTAATTCGATTCAGTTCATCGTGCTGATCAAGAATATAAACACTTTATGGGGTCGGATATGCTTTCTTCTGCCTGTTACATACATTTGCACAAATCCATTATACCCTTTTTACCTATTTTCAATGGGTTCAGGGTATAAAAATGCATGATTTTAGCGTTTTCCCTCAAACTAGCGGGTTCTTAGAAAAGTTTCTTGGTTTGGGAATACAGCAACATATATTTAGTACATATTATGTGTGCAAATAATGCTAGGGTACATAGTTTGGAAGTGCTGTTTACAATCAATGAATATATTCAAAACAATATTTACACGGCCACAATTTTTGTAAATTAAATTATTAGTTTTCTAGTGCATGTTAAATAAATAGTATATAAATAGTATGTACTCGAAAGGATTTTTTACACCAAATGTTTTAGTGTTGTAAAACTTTCTTATATGCTATGCACTTTCTTACTTTATTGTCTTTAAAGAAATGTATCGAATACGTAGATGAATGGAGATGAATCTAACAAAAGCAAAACTGTGTTAATAAATTTTGTTTTAATATATTTTTGCAAAAGTTTGATTTATCAGGTTCCAACTGATGACTATTAATAGAGTAATTGAAATAGTAAAAAATAATTATGTAGCCTGGTTATTATTATTATTTTTTTAATGTATCTTAGAATTAATTCTTTGTTACAAAAGTTTAGCCAGCGCAACAAAGGTCTTCAGTCTGTATATCCTGAAATTAAAAGTCCTTGTTGCTATTATTAAAATATATATGATTGCAGCATGATTCACGTGGAATGATTAAACCGTGTTGTTCAGGTAAATGCAAACAAAAGGCGGACTTGTCGAGAAGAGCGACGAGAGCAATCAACTGACCTCAGCGTCCCAGAGCGAGCCTGGTACAAAAACCTGGCGCCATCAAATGTTGAAAGGTGGGCGTGTCTGCGCCCCTAAAAATGCACTATGTGGCGCCTCATCAAACTTGCGGCGAATGGATGAGGGTGTGAACTGTGCGGTCGGCAGACAACCAATCAGATACACATACAAACACACACACAACCAGAGGTATGTGTGTGTGGGTGTGTGTGTGCCAGGCCTATGCTTTATAGTCTGACATTTGACATTTTTATTAGCTTTGCGGCGGCGGCGTTTAATTTCTTTACGCGCTGTGCACAACGACAGCCATTTTAATACATTATCTGCACTGGGTCGGTCGGTCGTTGGTGTCTGACAGGACATCGAAAGGGACAACGACGACTGGCACTCGACTGCAGCGAAATGCAATTAAAATATGCATTTGAATTTTATTGCACAGCCTTAGGCGCGCCAAAAATTGCAAATTTTATGCGTGAGCAGCTCATTAAACGGCAATTCCGAATGGATAGCGGCTCAGCGGTTGCTAAATGGAAATTTGGCCCATTAAATCGTGCAAACCTCTGATACGCTTTATTAAACTTAGCAACAGCTTTGTTCTACCTCTATCATGTTTCTGTGCAAAATTATTCTCTTGCGCTCGAAATGGCGACTTGAAGCGACTAGGAAGCATTAGATAAATCCAATTAAGCATTTTGTGGATTGGTTTTGAACTCATTTCCATTATTTTAATACTTGTTCTTGGTATTTTCTCTACAACAATTAAAGGATGAAGAAAAGCAATCAAATTCATTTTGTTTTCAAATCAGAGTTGCTTCTTTCTGTTTATTAGATGCTATTATATTTGTCGAACTTGTGATCAAGAAAAGCAGTAAATTATATATATATTATTTATGTTTCCAACTTTTTATAGATCGTGCCAAGCATAGCTTTTATAGTTTGCTTTAAAGGCTGTGAATAAGTTAATTGGGTCTACTTGCATAACATTTTTCTTGTTGTTAATATATTTATTTGCTTCTATAACCTAAAACAAGTAAAATGGTTCTAGTCGGGTGTCCCCGACTAGGGGATGCCCTGAACCCAGCGGCGAGTTGTCGTTATATACATTTAAAGCTCTCTGTATTCATACACACATTCACAAATTCACACATAAACACACACACAAACGCACGCAGCAAGGAGCGGAGTTTGCACATTAGCTGCGCTTGGTCCCGCTATGGAAAATGAATTCTTGAATAACTTCTAAACTAAGAGTATGATCGTTATGAAATTTCCAGTACTTAATAAGAGCATCCATCTATGTACAAACCAAAGCGCAAGTCTGTAGTATTTGATTTGCGTTTTTTTTATATCCAAATATGGTATGGCATGATGGTTCTAGCTCTTATAGTCTCCGAGATATGCAAAAAAAACCAAGTCTTAAAATCGATTTTTATCGATAATAAACGATAAATGAAACGGAGCAAGATATCGAAAAAAAAATTATAATCTTGTACTGCGTATGGATTAGGAGAATCTTTACTCGATTGGTTTAGGTTTCTAGCTTTTGTAGTTTCCGAGATCGCTGCGTTCATACAGACGGACGGACAGTCGGACATGATAATGAAGCTTAAAATGAATGTTAAAACGATCACGAAATAATATAATAAGATTGTTCAAATATTAGTTAAAGGCAGCAACAAATTGTACCTAATAATCACAAGGTCAAAAGATTATTTCTTATTTATAATGCTCCAAATCTGAGTGTTACAATATTTAATTATTATTACATTCATTTGTTTTTTATACTCGTTCACGTGGCAAATCGACTTTATCTATCTCCCTCAGTTCTAAATCTAGAAATATGATAACCTCCTCTAAAGAACGCGGGAAAGATGTTTAGCCATAGGATTTTTGGCAAATCGAAATAATCTGTTTATCTCCCTCAGTTTTAAAGCTAGATGCATCACATTTTACAGACAGTTTACTGAAGGCCTCCTCTAAATTACACAATTACACAAATTACAGAAATCGGGGACCATGTTTTGGATGTGAATACAGTGTGAATGAGCATTGCGCTGTCGCTTACACCCGACTGCAACGTTAAAACTTGTTCTATATTCACACCGCCTCCCGATTATATTAAAGCCCATTATCAGCGTCGTCAGGCGACAAATTGCATTATCAATGCGCTCGGCTATAGCCCTAGCTCAACCCCTAGTGATTCCGTTAACGGGACCGCCCACGAAGCGCTTGTACCCTGGCGAATAAAAAGCTTTGGCAATTTCGCATAATCCACTTGAGGCCAGGAACGGGCCAGGCCGCACAGTGGGCGTCATCATTATAGAGCAACTGAGTTGCCGTCGCTTATTAGTTGGTGCAACCGACGCATGTGGCTGCCGCGGGGCACAATTGGTGGGTAACCCTTAGCCCTCGGCCAAGGCTGAAGCGGCTGAAAGCTCACACCCCTAAGCTGAAAGCTCAGCTATTGAATCAGAATGCGATGTCTTGTGGCGCAAATTTGCATGCTTGAGTGGCAATTTCAGCTGCATGGCAATCGCTTTGTTAGGGTATTCAATATTTCATGCGTTTTTGACTCTCGAGCGCAATTGAAGTGCAGCAGGGGTTGGTGGCGGCTCGAGAGGGGTTGGGAATTAGTTTTGATTTGTTTACGCATAAAACTGCGGCCAAGCGACAGGCGCTGCTCAAAGGCGAACTGAGCTGTCAGCTTGTTTTACAGCTTATATCCGGTCACCCAGACGCTCAGAGTGTGCCGGTGTATGTGTGCCTGGAAGAGTGTATGAGTGTGGGCACTGACAAGAACTTGGATGTTGCTTTGGGCGACATTGCGACGTCTGTTGGCGTCTATTTGCACAACTTTTTCAACTCATTTCCGTTGCAGTTGTAGACAGCCACCCACACCCACACACACACACACACACACACTTGCCTTCTCTTTCGCACGCACACTGTGGCCATGCTGCTGAATACCCAAAATGATTTCTGCAACTGTCTGCAAAGTTTTTACACGCTGCTCTGCTGCCTTGGCAGCCATTTTTTAGCTGGGGCCATTTTGGGCGGCCATTTGCCGTTCTGATGACAAGTTTTGAGTTCATATTTTAACTAACGACTGCCGACACACACACAGACACATATGGAAAATTATAATTTAGTCAACATGGCAAGTTGCCTTTTTCAGTAGCCCTCTTCCTATTCAACATTTTTTCTCTCTCTTTCTGTTGCTCGTTGTGTGTTTTGTATGAAAATTGAAGCGTAAAAATTAATGCTTGAGTGCATTTGTGCAAAAGACAACACACACACACACACCCACTAAAACGCCACGAATAGTGGAAGGAGATGTTGGCGACAAGCAGCAAAGAACAACACACCAAAAATTGTGGGAGAGAGAATTGGAGAGGGGGAGCTGGAGCTAGAGAATAAATAGTTCTGGCATTGCGACCATTATCCATAGTAAAAGAAACTGCCAAAAATAATTTTAAATGCAGTCGAAAGAATGCAAACAAATAGCTGCATACCATCCTTGCGGCATACTGGCGGAAATTGGCAAAAAGTTGAAGCTACAAGTTGCAACTGAGCAAAAAAGGAAATTGGGCTGGTTGCAATAATCAGTTTAGGGCAATTACAACGAAACTATGGCTGCTAAAATTGTGTTAATCAAAGGTGAAAGAAGGGTGTTCAAGCCGTAAACTGTAAAGATCGTAAATGAACAGTTATGGTATAGGCACGAATTCGATCTGAGTTAAGGATTTTAACCAACATTTCTTTCTATATGTTTTTACTATATATGGAATCGATATCCTTTATCTTTTTTTGGTTGTTATTACACTGCACTGTAAGCAGGTCGGAAGAATTTTGCTGTAAAAGTCGAATTTGATCTTGATTGACTTTATACTTCAATAGTTTTCAGTCGTACTTTAAGCATGATTGATATTTGTATCTTCTTTATTTGAGTTTAATAAACAGTTCAGGAGAATATATTTTTACGTTTTATAAAAACCTGCGTTAGTATTTCTAAATACCATTTTGATTACATTACAACGACGAATCCAAAGCTCAGTCTCCAATTAGAGTTATATTAGTTTTCAATATGCATTTAATAATTATGAAAGACAAATAGGATCGAGTGAAAAAAATGTGATATAATGATTCTCGTATAGTTTTAACAGGATCAAACATGTGTATAATTTTTTTGGATACAGGGGGTTTCTGTGTAAAAATTTTTGTGTTTACACACAGCTGGATGCAATTTTTAAAAACTACAAATATCAATTAGAGCTGGTTACAGGGTATCTCTTGCTCTTATTAGTTCCTCGAGATGATCAACTATTCACACTCTATGCGCAGTATAAATTTCTGTCATTTTTCGCTCACTGCCACAGTTAAATGCAAATAACATCAAAGCTGTTTTGCATTTGCCTTTGGACGCATTTGAACTATCCGCAATTTATTGTGAAATTCCCCAGGGTTTGACTTGTTTCGTTATCATTTTTTTTCTTCCGGATTTGATGAAAAACGACGCTTTGAAGTTGCAGCGAATTTGGGTTTAATTTTCATTTCGTTTGCGGCTCAGCAACCCTCGCCAAAAATGAAAAAAAAAAATACTTTTAGAAAACGTTTATCTAATGCTCAAGATCGCGGCCATGGGATATAGGAACAAGGTGGTGACGCTGGAAGGGGGTTACGGGGGCAGCGTGCGCTGTAAGCATTTAACATGCAATTTGGCGCAGCTGCTGTGAAAAATTGAAAAGCCCCGAACCAGAACTCATAAATTGCCATTTAAATGAGGCACAAATGAAAAACGTCAAAGGCACACGCACACATTAACACACACACACACACACACATACTCAGACATATTCATATTTGAGTGCTTCATGCTTTTAGCCCTGTTAGCAGCAGCCCGCGCTGAACCTGGCCTAATGAGTAGAAACAAAGCAATATTTGCCAGCAACGCGCCAAATTCCGCAGCACAAATTTGCCAAGAAGAAAAATTACGTATGGAAAATGAAAAAAAACGACAATGAAAATATTTACGGGCAGCAGCTAAGAGTGTGTGTGTGTGCAAGAGGGGTGTGTGCGTTGCCTCATATGTAGTTTCATGTTGATCAAAAGGCATGCGGCAACAGGAACATGCACATAACAAATTAGCATGCATAAAACAACGCCGCCTCTCTCCTTGCCTTGGGGGCGTGTCAGCAGCTGAAGTGTATGTGTGTGTGTATGTTTTTGTGTGTGTGTGCGTAAAGCAATATTTATGCTCATGTACGCATATTTTTGGTGTAGTAGCAAAAGGCGCCCCCTGTTTTCTTATCCAGCTCTTCAAATTAAGCATGGAATATGCGCGGCGCTTTTATTAGAAATCAGCCAAGAAGTAGTGAAGGGGCAGAGAGAAAGAGGGTCTGCAGAGGGGGAGTTCGGTTTGCTAAGAGATTGATAATGCATGGAGTGGTGGATTGCTTGGCATATATTGCATAAAGAGGCAGCTCTCGAGTGCTTCTCGTTGCGCTCGCTTCGTAATAAAAATTCCGCAAAAATCATAAACAGTCAAGCTGAAATTAGCAAACGACAGTTAAGGACTATTATTATACTCTATACAAGGGTGAATGCGCATGGAAGGTGTTTAAGAAACTTTTAGGTTTATAAGCTTTTAGCATTTTTATTGCTTACATCGTTACGTTCTACTAAAGGCAAGGACCACAATAACAAAAAATATTTCATAAATTTATTACATTAAATAAACAATTCAATTAAATGGACTAATAAATATTTTAGTTTTCTTTTATAGGTTTTAAATACTATAAAAATAAAAGGCATTAAATTTTGCATATGGACTGTTGCTTAGTAAGTAGTACTCGGTCTAAAGAAATATAAAATATTGCTGATCTATCGCATTATAGGAAAGGATTGGAAACAATAGGATAGTTGTAGGATTTATTTTTGTAAGTTTTTGTTTTGTATTTTGCAAGACATCCTTGATCTTTATATGTAACATTTATTAAAGAATCGTCAGATTGTCTGCCTTATATGTCTACTTACTCCTTTCCGCCATAGTCATAAAATTCCAATGAGTTTGTTCAGCAGTTCTGAAGAGCTCGTGAACATTATTGCTTATTAAAAGTCAAATTGCGAGGCAAACAATCGTAAAACTATGCCAACAAAGGGCAGACGGGCAGAGACAACTCTGCGGCTGATTACCTGCTGGAAAGACAATCTACAAGCCTAATTGTAGTCGGCACTTAATTACAAATTGCAGGGCAGGGAGCAACAGTCAAGCGCTGACAACAAAGGATAAAGGATTATGGATATGAATTGCCAGCTCAATGATTCCACTCTGGAGCTGCTGTCCTGCAGCTCCTGATTAGTTGGCTCAACAAAAATAAAAATAAAAAAAATGGAAAAAGAAAAACTGGCACAAACAAAGCATCATTATGCACAAGTTGCTGCTTTTGCTTGGGGGCGTGGCAGCTAAATGAAGTCGCCAGCGCCAGCCAGGGAAACGGTTCGTTTAAGCGAGCGCCTCAAATTATGCAACAACTACTTGCATATGCAGTGGCGCCAACCGACTACAGGGGTTAGAAGAGGGAGTTGTGTGTGTGTGTGGCAAGAATAAAATAAATGTGCATATGCATTTTGAAGAAATGGCGAAGGATACGCGCTTGCTGCCTGCCAGCCAATGCAAAAGTGCACTTACTTACCAACACTAACACACACACACACACACATATTCGTACACACACGTAGTGAGTAAATTTATGCTTGTGTTAAAGTTTCTGGTGCGTGTGTTGGCCAAAAAGTTTGTGCACAAAAACTTGAGCAGCAGCAGCTGCAAAAATGTTCAGCACTCACACAAATTAAATAACAATTTTCTCTCACAATTTCGCAACGTTTTCGCTTTGGCTTTGGCTCTGCCGT
Organism: Drosophila colorata; assembly: GCA_035041545.1. Taxonomy (NCBI): domain Eukaryota; kingdom Metazoa; phylum Arthropoda; class Insecta; order Diptera; family Drosophilidae; genus Drosophila; species Drosophila colorata. The sequence continues at coordinate 2,972,853 of JAWNLD010000233.1, forward strand.
TGCGTTTTCTTAACGTTTTTCTCTTCTTCTTTTTTTTTGTCGTTAACTTTATGTGGGCGTTTGTGTTGACATTGTGTGTGTGTGTGGGTGTGGCTAAGTCTGCATATGTTAACCGGCTGCTTGCAAAACTGGCTCAGTAGACTTTGCCGCTACTTTTTGCCATCCCCCCCACTCACCCCTTTGGCACCGCTTTCGCCAACATTCAGTTGGCGTTTTGTTTACATTTTATTTTAAGTAATTTAACCAAATGCAGCAAAGTTGCGTTCGGTTCTTTAATTTTTTTTATTTTTCTTCCAGTTAAAAGTTACACAGCTCGAAGAGGGAATTTTTTATTAGCTCTAAAGTGCAGTTTAATGAAGATATTTTTGGTTGCTTTTCGTCTCTCTATTTAAATGCAACGAAGGTCTCAGCTGTCGCCACAGATTTATTACAAAGGACTTTAGCTGCAAAAACCAGCCAGATTTTCATGTTTAATTTTGGTTTGTTCTTGAGATTGAATCTGCATTTAAAATATATGTAGTATTGACTATTTTTTTTGTTTTGTTTGAATTTTTTGGTAATAAAAATGATGTATTACTCAATTCTGAATTTTTTTTTTTCAAAATTTGTTGCTGTCACAACTGGTATAAAAGACAACATTAAAACATATTCTGAATGGGTTAACTTTTTCCCACAAATCATGCCTAAATTGAGAAAATTTTAGCTTTTGAAGCTCTCGGATCCATAGCTCCCATATATTATTTTTTATGTGTACAAATGCTAGGACACATTTTTGGGTTGTTCTTACTTGTTTTGTTTCCATTTTCATTCATTTTCAACTTCATTAATGTCATAAGCATTTTTGACCCTATTTAAGTTGTTTTGTTTATTTTTGACTTATTTCTGTCTTTTCTCTTTTCTGAATATCTCTGGTGACAATAAAGACTTTCAGCACATGTTCACAGATTAAGCATTCACCTTTTTGCTTACATTTTTCTTATTATCAACTCGTATTTGTGTACAAAATTTTAGCGCAACTTTAAACATTTATCTTATAGTTTTCAAAGTTGTATTTAACTATATTTTTCAAATTAGTTCAGCTTTAGTTGCAACACAACTAATGCTGGCGATAATTTGCCGCTTATTATTAATTTTATACGGGTTTATAACAGCAGGTACAACAATAAGAAGAAGAGCAAAGCAGCAATTGCGAACAATTGGTCTGGAGTTTCTCGCTTGCGAAGCTTCTTCATCTGCTTCTTCTTCTTCGTCTATATTCTGCTTGCAATCGAGTATTATAAAAGGACCGGAAACTTTGTAGACTGAGAAACTTGCTCGACTTTTGCTTTGCAATTTCGGAGTTTGCGCTTTTTTCTTTGTATTTTGTTTAATTTTAGAAGCAAACACAAATACGATGCGGACTTCGAGTACAAGTACAGTGAAGCCATTTACCCAGGGGTTAACATACACACAATTTCTGACTGTCTGACTCTCTCTCACACTCTCTCTCTCTCTCTCTCGCTCTGTCTGCCCCTGTAGTAAATTTAATCTATTGTTGTGTGTGTTGGCTGCTCGCGCGTTTATAGGTTTTATCTAACTTGTTTGCTACCTTTTCACCTGCTGTCTCTCGCATATCCCATATCCTGTCTTCTTTGACTCCAGCTACTACGGCTGCCAGGCAATCCTTCCTGGCTGCCACTTGATAAATATGACTATTTCACGCTGCCAGGGTGCCCCTCGCCCCTCGCCCGCTTCTTGTTTAGTTGTTTATTTGCGTTAAGCGTTAGCAGCAACGCCTCTGTCATCTTTTACTGGCTCTTCCTGTCAAGTCCTGGTGCCGGCTCCCGGGTCTAGGGTCCCGACTGCGTATTTTGTTTATACAGCACTCAATTTCGCAGTTTTAATGACAAAATGTCTTACCTTGAAATTGCATGCGAGAGAGCGTTATAAGTGTGTGTGTGTTCATATGTTGTTCATTCTGAACCCGGCCCCTCCCCTCTTCGCTGGACGCCCACTTGAGCGACTTTGTTTGATTGCTTTGGCCGCAGCTCGGGCGCCACTGTGAGCTGCCATGTTTGTATTGCACTCGAGGGTTCTAAGCCCGGGCAGCCGGACCTGCTGCTGTCAGCTGCCAGCCGCTTAACCCACCAGTGAAGTCGGGCGGGAGGAGGAGCAGCAACCAGCACTTGGCAAGTTTTATTGTCTCAGTGTCCACTTAACTTTCGCCTGAAGACAACTTAATGCTGTCCTCCATCGAAATGAGAGAGACGTTGGCGTAGGGGAAGGTGGGGGTGGGGGTAGGGAATGGTGCAACTTGGAGCTGACAATATGAAATCAAAGCTGTGCGCATTTTCTTTAATTTCCGGTCGCATGATTTTCCATTTTTTTTTTGCCAGGAATTCAAACAGCAACGTGTCGGCATTGTCAGCTACAGCTGAACATTTTATTCATGGCGTATACGTAATTTCACAATGCCTGAGCGAGAACTGATTGGAATTGGCTCCGCCTTTGCCGAGTCATCAATCATGCGTCGTTTTTCCACACGCCCAGGCAAAGATTTGACAAGTGTCAATGCGACAAGATAGAGAGCGCCAAGCAGCAGAGACAGAGACAACGAGACAGCGAGAGAGAGAGAGAGAGAGGGGTAGAGAGGAAGGTGGCAGATGGAGGCAAAGTCTTTGGGCAACTTTTCGAAAATCACATGCAAAGTAAAATGTCGAAGTTTTGACAGGCAGCAGAGAGCGGCGGGGGCGAAAAAATTCACACAAAGCTGAGACGTAAAAGTTTTCATTTGTTTTGCAACGTGCTGAAAACTGCTGTCAAAGTTTTTAATGTTTTTAACTCGCTGCTGTCACCTGCCAAAACCCGAAAAGTAGGCTACATAAACTGTGCAAACTACTTGACGTTGACAACATTTGTCCCAGCCGGACTATGGATTACACTGGATGAAATTAGATAGCCGTTTGTCCCTAGCGATAGCTGAACCCGTTTCTAGAATTTATGAACCACTTTTCTTTTCGAAAATTAAACTGGTCTTTTTGTATAACCAAATACCACATATCAGCAGAAATATAAAAGTCAACCAACTTATGAGTCAGTTCATTGAACTCAACTTCAGAAAAACTGTAATTTCTTAATTGAAGACCAAAAGCATAGTTAATTCAACTCTAATACAATTAGTTGCTATGAACTCGTGCACTTTCAACACTAAAGATTTTTATTTCTCATAGGTGCCTGTCAGAGAGCTCGAACATCTCCTAAGATCCGGTTCAGTGAACTGTAACATTGCTCATAAATGGGGGAAAATAGTAATTACTCAGTTCATATAGCTGTTGTTATTACAACTCAGTTCACATTCGACTTACCTTTGACTGAAACGATGACACTTTGAAGCACCTCGAGCTTCTTCTTGTTGGCCAGCGATTGGCCTACGCACTTGTAGGTGCCGGCATCCTGATACATGACATCCTTTAGCGAGAACTGGCCGGACGGCGTCGAGCTGCCGTAGCCAAGGCCGCGCAGCCGAGCCGAAACTGGATCCAAGTGTGACCAGCAGCCCAGGGAGCCTAAAATAGAGCAGTTGGAGATAGAGCAAAGAAGCGGAGAATACATTAGAGTCATTGCATAATTTGACTTGGCGCCATTTCTAATTTAATTAATTGACTTTGCCCAGGCACGCAAGTTTTAATTTCTTTAATTGATGCGTCCCGAGTCGTAAACAACAAAAAGCTTCCACTTGTCCATTTGTCAAAGAGGGGGCGGCCTCCCTTCCCTCCGCTCTCCGTCCGCCTGCCACACCCCTGAACTAACTGATATTTCGGGCGGGCGGTCGTTTGTTGACTGCCGAAAAGTGAGCAAAGTAAATTGCACGCATAATTAATTTTCAATTGTGCTAATTAATGAATAGACCTCCATTCAGCGACTGCCTGCGCAATCTCTTCGATCTGCGCCTCAATTAGTGGAACGAAATCTAAAATTTAATTACATATTCGTCGTATCTTTCAGTAGAGCTAACTCCTCCTTTGTTGGCGGTTATAGCACGGTTCTTCCTCAATTGCTTTGATGTGTTTCAAAAAGAAAACACACTGTAATACCCTGTTCGCTTGGACTATGGCAGTATATTAGGTTTGTCTGGCTGACTGTCAGTATTATGTAAACTTTTTCTGCTAATATCAGGGGGCTTAGAAAAATTAAATTACAAAAATTACAATTTGTGTGAAACTCTGTAAAAGACTTGATTAAAACTGCCATAAATACCTTTTATGTTCAAAAAAGAACAAAAAATTACAAATTTTCAAAAGTTCAAAAGCAAGAGCATCAAAATTTATATTTAGATTTGGCGTTACCTTTAAAACAAGGAAAGTAGGAGTTTTGTATAAAAAGGTAAAAAATATATATATTTTTTTAAAAATGCTGTTGATTAATTTCAAATAATATCCTTGCTTATTAATTATGCTACCCATATTATAAAAAATTGTATAATCAGGTCTGTAGATTCACAAAATAGTATATCAAAATAATTATTCCACTCAGTATTTCTGTACCCCTTTCAGTTATTACAAAATCGTAAACAGAGTATTTATCAGTCGGTCTGTTTCGACTGCTTTGCTGCAGGCTTTTCAACTTAAAGTCGACTAAGAGAATACCATAAAATTCGCTTACCTTGTGGACACTGCAGTGTGACGGCGCCGCCGAGCTGCACCTCGAGCTGTCCCTTGTTGGGATTGTGCGAGGCAGCCGCCACGGAGACATCCTGATCATCTGGTTCCGATGTCACATCCACCGAGTCGTCTGTAAATATTTAAGGAGCATGGGCGCACCGTGTGAGAATTTATGAAAATTTAAAGAGTTTGGCTGGGGCAACACATGTGCCGGAGCATAAAATATGATAAGCTTGTCAGCAATTGTCAAATGTGACAATATTTCAATGACAACAAATGGCGGTGGGCGGGGGACTTGGCAGTTCTTAAGCAAAACAAATTGCGCGCCGCCTTGACAGGATGTGGGCGACACTTAGATGGCCGTAAAGCACCTGAGTCATGCCCAGGAGCTGACTGAGAGCCGCACAATGAGTTGGCACTTCCGATTTGTCGTGATTTGACTGACTATTGAAGCTCAGCGGTTCCGTTGAACTAAAAGTGAAAAGTAAAAATGGCTGCGCAGGCAGCTGGAAAATTGACTGAGCTTCACGCAGCAGCAGCACGAATTCATAAATAAATACTAAGAGGAAGCATGAAAAGAAAAAGACATTACGATGCTTCATTCTAATTTCGTTGCGAGCAGAAAATGACATCAAATTTATGCGACATATTCGCATATTTTGTGCTTAACAGGGGAAACTCGAAAGTTGAGGCTGGGAAATGGGAATGCAGAGTTGGCTGTGGTGTAGAGCTGGGCGCGTGTCATAATTTCCTTCGTGACACGAGTACGCACAATGTGTTCGTGTTGTAAAGTCGAAATCCTTGTAACCTTGTATTTAAGAAGATAGTTTGGCGACTGGATGTGGGAACAACAAACAAACAATAATTTTAATTCAGAATCGTAATGACGCCTAACTGAAAGCTTCAAGAAGAATATACCAACAATGCCAACAAGAAGACGATTAATTTTTTTAAATTTTCGTAGTTTCGCAAGCTTTGCTGCTAGGCAACACCTTTTCCCATATACTAGGAAAATCGGTGCTGGTACAAATACTTCTTTCCCATTGAGATGTACAAAACTAGTATAGTTTAAAGAATTACATTTAACCAGTTGGTCAAAGATTTTAACGTGAGATTCGTTGTGTTTTCCTTGAGTGCTTGCAATTTGGCTCGTGTTTTGTTCGTGTGGTTTTAAGGACAATATTGTCCACGTACATCTCTTGTGTGGTGTGCTTTAAATTTCAGGCTGCCTTTTGTGTCACATACTTTATGGCGCTGTTCATATTACATATAAATTACAATTTGCGTTGACGTGCGCCTAAAAGTATGCAGCGTGCGGCTTTTGTTTGAGACCGGATATCATAACAATAACTTGCCCAAGTGGATGTCTTCGCAAAAATCATGACAAAGGACCCGGGGCAAATTGTCTGTGTGTGTGTGTGCCAAGGACTCTTCTGGACGCTCGTAAGCCTTACAAAGTGTTGCCTACTTATCAGGGCCGCAATTCGCTGGCATTTCGAATGTCTGGCAATTTGAGGTTGCACCTCAAAGCGCTCATAAAATTAGCTTTCGCCACATCCACCCCCGCACCACCCGCCGCACAATTAACAAAAACTACTAATTACAAACAGTCAGCGGGCAGCCGGAGCAAACCCTTCACAAAACGCACCCCAGACACACATTAAAGAAGTGGAACCCTTAAAGTTGCAAGAGTCGAGCTGAGATTGGCCGGTGCGAGGGGCTGACGTGTGCGGCGGAGTCGAGTGGCTGAGGTGCGTACTCTAAGCGCCAAAGTAACAATTAATTGTAAGCTCATTTCGAGCCGAGAGCCTTCGTCGCATGTCAATCAGTTGGCACTGGACCTGGACTGAAACAACCCCCGACGCGGTCAGCAACCCCTGCAAATTTTATTGCTGACAATAGCGCAAAAAGATGTCTGCGGGGCGCCAAACAGTCAACGGCCACGGGGTGGGGCAGAGGCGTGTTGCTTAGTCAAAATCACGTAGTTATCAACATTTTTTATTGCTCGAACAAAAAAAAAAACAAAAAAAAAACAAAGAAAGAAGACAAAGCGACGCTGCGCAAATTGACAAGTGAAAACTGAGGCCAAATTGAGAGAATGAATGAGAATTCCTTTCGCCTCGGCCTCTGTCTGCTGGGCTGTCTATAAAACGTCTAATGAGCTCAGCTCGACTGACAGACATTTGTCAATGGACATTGCTCGCGGCCTGTTTGAGGGCGTCCGATAAGAACCCGAGACTGCGAATTGTAAAACGGGCGCTGAAAAATGGGAACTGGGCTATGGGGAGTGAGAGATCGCAGGGAAGGGAAATAATTTGAAAAGGAAAGCATTTGAATTATTATGAAATTAGATAATAGTTAGAGATAAACGAGAAAACCAGGAAGTAATATGAGCTGATGAAAGATTGCACCGGCAGATTAGTCGACTGTGTTTGCAACATAAAACTTATTTTAAGAGATAAAACTGTTAAAACATAATTATATGTAAGAATAAGAATATAAATAATTATATAAAATCAATATAAGCTATTGTAAATTAAGCATGTATAAATACTATAAATATGAACAAATGCATACTCAGTTAAGAAATATATATGTACATAATTCTAAGTAAGATGGAGAAATAATTTAATAAAACAAATTTATTTCTGAACAATTAAATAAACAATTATCAAAAGTGCTCGACTAAGCGATACTCTTCATTCAGGTCTTTCATCGACATTATATTGTCGAGATGGCATTTGAGTATCCGTAAGTACCAAGAATTTAATAATGAATGATGTAATGTTGGAATGTTGAATAATGCCCTGCTTCATATTTAAAGATTGTGCTTAAAATGGATTTTTTTTCTATCCAAATTAATTTGATAACCGTGGAAAGATAATAAAAGTAATACAAATAAAAAAAATTAAATAAATGGGTAAAATTTCTTTTAACGAAATTTGTTGTCCATAGCTTTCATTATGCTTAACCTTTAAAATCTAATTAATTCAGGATTCTTTTCTGCAAAATGAAGTTCGTTTAATCTTTAAAATTTTACAAAATTCACTAACTGATTTTCAGGACATTTCGAAATTGAGCCTTTTTAGCCATACTCCACACACGCAGACTTAACACAACTTTACTGAACATTTTCTCAAGCTCCACACTTCACATTAACCCCTCCCCCTGGCCCACACTGCCCACGCTTAGCATAATTCCCAGCACTTGTTCCACACATATTTTGCTCAATGGCCATTCATAAATATGGAGCTCCGCAACCCCCTCGCACACAAACGAAAAGAAGAGAAAGGAAAATCAAATAAACAAAGGCAAACAAATGTGCATCAAGTAATGTCCATATGTCGTCACAGATGAAGCGATGAGGGGGTGCGTGGGGGTAGGCTGAGGTGGGTTGATGGGTCGGTGAAGACTCGTGAATGTCTTCCGCATGGCATATAAATCCGAAGCAGAACAACAGAACGGCAACAAATATGAAGAGCAAACAACAAACACTAATGCAAACAGGAGGAATCAATATGCCAGACAGAGTGAGAGGGAGAGCGAGAGGGGAGAGAGAGCATATTTCAGTCGATAGAGTCAAGAGGGGCATCGGCGTATGGCGGGTTGTAGTGGGTCTCGCCACCAATCATTAATCATAAAGCATCATCATCAGCATGTTGGCGTTGGCTTCAAGTAGTGCCAGCCCCCGGCACCCTGCTCCGGACGGGCTGAAGGACTGTGAAGTGCGGTGGGCTTGGGTTTGAGTTTTGGGTTGTGTTGGGTTGGCCTGCCAAATGCAGGCCAGTCACAGCAACCCGAAAGTCCGCACCCTGCTTAAGCAGTCGGACAGAGTGAATCAGGCACGTCAATATGTCCACACACGCACACACACTCATCCCCTTTGCGCTGAGTGAGTGTTATTCGGATCATAAATCCTTCAAAACGGCCAAACGCGCATTTGCTGTCGTTTACATATTGAAAAGTTATTAACTTGTCAGTGTTGTTGTTTTTGTAGCTACCATACTCCACATATAATACTTATATATACTTTACTCTTATATTAACTAGTTTTCAGTTTTCATTAGCTGTGCGTTTCATTTTCATTTTGCGTCTACAAAAATGCATCATCATATTTATTCATGAATACGCAGCTGTAACTGCAGCAGCGGCAACAATCAGCTTAACTTACAAGCTTCATAAACAGCGAGCGGAAGCCGTGCCCCGGCTGACGGGTGAGGGGTGATGGGTGAGGTGGGGGGGGGGAGTGCGGGAGAATGGGGCTGCTGGGCTGCCTGCCTCGTGAAGTGGAAGCGAATGCGCTCTGTGGTGGGTGCATTTGATTGCGTTTGTGTCTTGGTTATAAATTTTAATTTTTTTGCGCAGCTTCAGCTTGTATAGAATTTGCCGCTATTTTAAGCTGTATCTCTAGCATTTTTTTCAGCAGCTGCAGCTGCAGTTGGATGGTTGCGGGGGTCCACAGTCTACTCTACTTCTACAGTCTACCCGATTAATTTGCAATGAGCTGAAATTGAAGATGATTGCAGTGGATGTGATGTGCACAACAAAAAGGTTTTAAAACGAAAAATTATGAAAAAATAATAATAATAAACAAGCGCAAGGAACGTGCATGAAGATTGCATATAAAGATAAAGTCATAATTGTGGAGAAGTTGAAGCGAAGGTCGTTCTGAAGATAAAGTCAGCACTTCAAAATAATATGTATTCTATTATTCAAGTAACTAAAAACGAAAAGAAAGTTTTTTATTTATTTTAAATTTCAAGAAAGACACAAATAGAAAGCTTAAAATTGGAAAAAATAATTTAATAATAAATTATACTGTATTACACCATTTGAATTTCCATCTGAAATATAGTTAAAGCTTTTGTAGACTTCACAAGCAAAATTTTAATATGTTTAATGAATTGAGATGAAATTGCTTTGAATAAAGAAATAGGTTACATAAAGAAAGAACATCGAGCTATCAAGATTTCCTCAACACATTTAAATGTCATAAAATATATAATTTCTACACTAATTCACGCTTATTTCAGACGATAAAAAATTCAAGATTATTACCCACAATGAGTTTTTAATATTTCTTTAACTTGCCGGCCAGACAGGACGAGAAAAAAGGAATGAAGGAAAGAAATACCAAATGAGTTTTGCGTTTCATTTGAAGCCAAATAAAAACAAGTCAAATAAAATTTTATTGCAAATCTTTTTGCGCCGGCTCCTCAGCTGCCCCAGAGGAACTTTGGCCAGCCCAAAAGACCAAACATATACCGAAATGTAATCGCCGGCTATAAAAACAAAAGCAGCAAACAGAAAACTAATAATCGTGCGCGCCGATAAACACAGAAATTCAAGCGGGACCCCGGAAAGTCTAACATACTCGTACTTCAAAGGGCGGTAGGCGGTGGGCGGTGGGCGATGGGCGGTGGTGGGCAGCCAGAAAAATGCTTCATATCGCGCTGGGAGAGGCGAACGAACTAAACGATAAAGTTAAACCGCGATAACCAGCATGACAAAGGATAATGTATAACATGCGCAAGGACATTGCCGATTAGCCGTGGCCGCCAGTTGAGGCGTAAGAAAAAAGCAGCGAAAGAGCCACGAGGAGAGGAACGGAGGGCCGGGGGCTGGAAATGCTTACGATAGCGTGTAAAATTAAATTTTATTGTAATGCCTCCTCAGAGCCAGCGGACAAATGTGTTTTTCCAATTGGGGACTTTCTTCTTCTTCACAAATGCTCACATTGTTTTGTAGTTTGTATTTGTCTCAAAGCAATGGGGGAGGGGCACAAAGCAGTGCTTGGCTAGGGGTTGAGACATTCAAGTATTCGATGGGTTGCATTTTTATAACAGTTGGCTGAGCAAATTAGTTTAGTGCTGGTTACGAGGTTTTTCTTGAAGCATTGTTACCACAAAGTTCTCCGCGGAGTTATTGTGGAGGACGAAAAAGAGCACTCGGGGATTAGCTAAAGAATGTTGACATTAGAAACCCTAAAGTAATTATATAGATTTTGATTTTGAGAGATTGCTGAAAGAGCGTACAAACTAAATTATATGTATGTATTAGCAAATTAAAATAAATACATGGTTCAGTCTTGTTGTGAATAACGAAGTTTTGTCGGTAGTAGAAAAATCATGAATTTTGTTTGATTTCTAAAAGAATCCTTATACAATTCGTTTGAAATGGTCTTCAATTTGAAAATATTCAACAGATCATTTGCGGATAATGTTTTTGTTAATTTTTATATACTGATTTTTGATTTAAAAAATTTTTTTTAATGGTTTTTAATGTTTTGTTTGTCATTTTATGCATGTCCATCCCAATTTAGTTGTTACTTTCAATTTTGAGGTATTTCATTTACATAATGGTAAATATCTTAGTCAGGGGAAAGATGCATATTATACAATGGCTTTCTAGGAGTTTAAACTTTCTATTCGAATTATTATTTTGCTGCAGTCAAGAGATTTTTTACCTAATTCAAATTCAATTTCCAATAATTAAAACTCATTTATTTTTCTACCATATTGCGCAACAGAAAATACGCAACATGGAATGAAAGTAAAGTCAGAATTGAGACCGTTTTGTAAAAGTCAAACCAACTTCTTCGAATAAATGTCTGGAGCAACGCCACAAATTAGTTTGCCACAAATCGATTGCGCTGTCGAAGTTGCTTTGCACCCATTTTTCTAATCCGAAACTTTCACTAATTGCACTTTGTTAGCCAAACATCGCAAACATGATGCAGGCCACTCAACATTAATTAGCCTCAATGCGAACTTTAACTCATTAATGAGGCAGGCAAACAAACTCCTGGCCGTGGCATACCTGGGGGCTCCTTGGGCTCCCAGGCCCGACCACATGTCGATGGCCCATCGCAGATGCGCCCCATTCACTTGGCGCTCTTTGCTACCCAGTCTCGCCTGACGTACGTGTCAAATTAGCGACGTTTTAACAAGCTCGGCGCGTCCGTAAGTCGTCAGTTTGTCCCTGCTGGTGTCCTTGGTCCTTCGTCCTTTGTCCGGCTCTGTCGGCAAATCAATCACGTGAAAGTGGCTAGCGCAGAAGTTTGAGAAACTACGTCAAATTGCCTACTTTTGTAAACGTCGACGATGGTCGCGATGTTGACTTTAGCCGTTCGTCCTGGTCGTGTCCTAGCCATGTCCTGGCCATGTCCTGAGCATGTCCTGTAGTTTTTAGGCGCTGCCGCCGTGCGGCACGCTGATTGCTTTTTCATTGCATTTTGTCAGGAGCTCTTGTCCTGCTCGACAGCAAAGTTTTCTTTTGCTACCTGCGCAGCGTTTTCCAGCTCAATAGCTGCAGGACACTGGGGATGGAGGTGGCTGGGGGGTGGTAGCAAGGGAGGTGGCTAGAAAACATATCGTCAGCAATTAAGCACGCATTCAAACGTCTGTCTGGGCTTTGGTTCTTTCTTTCGATTTGCTGCCAGCGGATGCTTAAAATCAAAATGCGATTTATCAGTTTTCTTGTTTTCCACCACTTTACCGCTCATCCCCCTGGGGACCAGCAGCCATGCTTTATTCTTACGGACTTAAAACTTTGCAATTTTCTTGGTTTTTATTCCAAGAGCCATTTATCAAAGCTCTGCAGCTGTTTGCTAGTTTATGACAGCTAATCCTCGCATACTATATCTTATAGATATTGGCTTCAACTTTATCTGCACACACACACACACACACACACACACTGGATTTGGATAGGCTTTGGTCGTGTATGCCGACTGTTGCCAGTTCGATTTGCCATTTGGCAGTTTCATAAACGTTTTACAAATTGATTTATGTGCTTAACATGTTGCCATGTTTGTAACCCCTGACAAACCCCGCCAAACGTCTCTCACAATTAGATTTCGCTGCAAAATCAACGGCAAAAGTTTTCGGCAAGTCTCGCAAAGAGAAACACAGACAGAGAGAGTGAGAGAGAGGTTCCGAGGAGGGGTAGAGGGAGAGGTGGCTTGCTGGACGGGCTGGCACATCAATCATCGATAAATGTCGATATGTCGGCCCATGAGGCACGGCGCGTGTTTTTGCCTTCACTTCTTGGCCTCTTTGGGCGCTTTTATTTTTATTAATAAAGCATTTGTTTTCCCATAATGAGCAGCGACAGCCGCCTGTCAGGATGCTTTTCGCTGTTCGCCTTGCCTTTGCGCCACGTTTTCTTGCTAACGCATACAAATTTCCACGTAGTCGAAAAATCTCTCCCCAGGGTCAACTTGGGCCGTGGGCGTTACAGTGCCTGCGGCGGCATTCGCATAAAAAAGTGGCAACACTTTGTCAAGTTGTTATTACCAATCATTTTTTTCGTTCTGTTTTTGTTTCTGTTTTTGCTTTTGTTTTCGTGTGCTTTGCCTTCTTCTGCCATCGCCATTTGCCTTTGTTGTTGCAGTTTCCGCTTTGCGCGGCTTCTGGCAGTCATTTTGTGTTCGCCATGATTGATGAGCGCGAATTTTACGAACTGGGTCGTCTGGGCCTGTATGCGGGAGGGAGGGACGAACGTTGATTCGGGTTCTCTGCCGGGTGTAAAGTGGCAAGCGGAAGCGATCTCGAGAATAGCCACATTTCCCTATAGATGAAACGGGCTTAGATATGGATAATTTTAACAGAAAAAGAAAGAAAAAACGTGTTCTGCGTACTAAAGGAGAAACTACGTTTTAAATTTCTACCATCAAGCTCATTCTGAGATCGACACGTTCATACAAAAAGATGGACAGACACACGGATATATACATATATTGAAAACATAGCTACTTTCTGGCTATATGGTTATATAACTAACTGTCAATACTTTAAATATCGATCAACAATTTCCGCCCACGACCACAGGGAGTGTGGCCTTTCGATAAAATCGATATATATCCCTAAGTTTGCAAGCGAGACACATACATTTTTTCCGACAGATTACGAATGACCTCCTCTAAATATGGCACCCAAAATGTTTTGGGTACGCGTGGGCGTGAAGGCGTGGCAAATCGATAAAATTTGTATATCTTGGAGCGGGTAAGCCGCGAAAATCCATATCTTCGACGATTTTTGAGCTAGATCTAAATATCTTTGAGTCTAATGAAATTTCGATACATTTAAGTGCTTTTTCGAATATCGATTAGTTATTCTGAGGAGCGAATGCTGCTTAAAGTGTTAGTAGTAGTTGAATGTATTTGTGTTTAAGCATATTTATTTTCTGTAAGAGTTTGGCAGATAGAAAAGTGTTCATATACATTTTTAAGAACTTAAAATTTAAGAAGAATTAGGTTAAGATTGCCTGTGGAAAGTCTTTAATTTCCATGTTGTTTTGTTTTACTTTTTGCTGACTTTTATTCTGCGCCAAATATATTATACGTGGTGTTAAAGATATCAATTTATGGTCGCAAACGATTTCATTGACACGTAATGATCGAAAATGAATTTTAGCCTAAACACTCAGACACGCAAAACTCTCACATGCAGCTAATCAAATTTGATTTTCGCTTAGCTACAAAAATATATCTATATATATATATATGCATATATATATATATATTTTTTTTTTTTAGCTAAGCGAAAATAAAATTTGAATAGCTGCATATGAGAGGTTTTTGCCTAAAAGCAGGCGGCCAAAAATGTTGTATATATAATTATATATATATATATATATATATATATATATATATATACACTGCGACAACATTTGCTAACAAAGTGGCGGCTGTCAGCGACATAAATTCAATAAAAATGAAAATAAAAATATTTACAAGCATTAACACGCGTTCAGCGCGTAAAATGTGCCTCAAACTGGAAGCTGGCAGCTCAAACACAAATCTTGAGCCGCAAAACGGGAAAATATTGACAGCAAAATGGCGCGTACCCATAAATAGTGTGTGTGTGTGTGTGTGTGTGTGTGTGTGTGTGTGTGTATGCGTGTGTGTGATTGAGGGCAAGAGGGAGGGGGACATTGGCTGTTCAGACAGAGGGTTGACAGTGTCGCTCAGCCAAACACCCACTCAATGGCAATGCCAATGTCATTGCCAATGAAATTTGCCACATTTTGCATATGGAGGGTGGCAACATGCCTCAGAGTATGCAGCAGCTGGGGCAGGGGCAACATCATCAGGGCACAGGACAGAGGGACAGAAAAGAGGACCAAAATGTTGATGATGGGACGCACCATGTGCGAGTGTCGTAAAAGCCACGCAGCAAATTTTTGGCAATTTTTGGTTGCTTTTTTTTCGTTATTTGAAGGGGGCCACAATTTTTATTATATGAGAACTAATGGCGAAAATATTATCACGCGCCATTTTTGAGGCAATTTCACGCATACGAGCGCTAATTTATTTGGAGTACTCGTAATCGTGGTGGTACTTACAGCGCACGCTGAGGTAATAGCCAATCGAGGAGTATTGAAAGTTCAGATGCCGTGATGTGCACTTATACCAGCCGGAGTGCTCCCGTCTAATGGATGTAAAGTTGAGGAAACCGTCGCCCGTTTGCGGCACCTGCAAATTGAACGAAGAAGGAGAGTGAGTGAGTGAAAAATTGAGACAGATTCGGTTTGGAGGTGGGCAGGAAATGAGTTTCGGTCTTATGCGTAAACAATTTTTGGTAATTAAGGCAAGGCAAATAGTTGGTCCAAGAACTTTTTCCGCGACAACTGCACGAAAATCCATTTAAAACTTGCTCCTTGCCCAAAAATCACAAAAGCGCTCGCAAAATCCAGGGACAGAGCCAGAGCCAGAGCCCTAGCCAGAGCTAGACTCAGAGCCTATGTATGCATAAGTTTTTATAAGACTTACCGGCGTGTCACCGTCGTCCTTCTGCCATCGCGGCGCGCTCGGAGGATTCGAGTCGACGTCGCACTTGAGGCTAACTTCGATGCCCTCGCGCAGCGGATAACCAAAGCCAGGTGTGCGCGAGATGGCAAACGAGGGCGTGTCTGCAAGGAGAGAAGGGTTTGCAACAGGGGTTATAAGAATAGATATAACACACAGATGAGATTTTCGGTTAGTTATTTTCTTGTCTACCATCTACTGCCATCTGCCATCTGCTGTCGCCTGGCGACTGGCGACTGTGGCGACATCTACAAAATAGTTTTTTAATTAAAAAATTACGACACAAAAATAAACGCCAGGCAAAAGAAACTTTTGTAATTAAACTAAATGCAAATGTGTGTTAACTCTCTTTTTTCCATGTTTTTCAGCAGCAACCGCAAAACTAACGGATTCTGTTTGACTTTGGCAAAAACATCTTTGCAAATTCTGTGCTCAACAAAATACCCACCAAATAAATAAGGAAAAGCTCTAACAAAAAATTTTAAAATTTGAATAAAATCTGAATAGCTCTAAAAAATATCTTTGCAGCTATGACCTAGTTTATGTTTTTATAAACTGAGCTGTAATTGATATGATCTTCCTTTTATTATCAAAAAGTCTTGTTTTTATCAACATAATTATTTTCACACATTACAGTTAGTTGATGTAATTATATAGTCATAAGTATTAAGTTTAAAATATATTAATAGCTATATCGTAGATAATGACATTAAACTAGTCCCGAATTTAAGAGAACAAACACTTTCTATTACGTCCTTGGAAAACCATCAAACATTTTTGGCATTAAAAAAAAGAAGATTTTATTACCAAACTATTTTTTGTTGTATATGTTATATTTTTTCATAAACGTATAAGATTCTCTCAAAAAAACATATGTAAGCCTTGTTTGATAATCAAAAGATTTAAGTTAATGAAAATTCAAGCAATATGAATATGTAAATTCTTATGCCCGTAGTATTCAACATCTTTTTCAAAATTGATCTGGCATTAAATGTAACTACATTTGAGTGCCAATCAAAAATCCATTGAATGCATGTCAGAAAGCTATCGACAAAATGCAAATCTCAATGTAAATGCAAATGGGAATGTAAATGTAAATGTAAATGTAAATAATATGAATTGCTGGGCAAACTGACACGCCTACATAATACAATATGTACATTTACACATACATACATTCATATGTATCTAGTTGCATTCAATGCATATTCATAGGCATAAATCAAATGTTTTTTAATTAGTGTTAGCCATACGGGTTTGTAGCGCCCAAAAAAAAAAAGCCAAAAAGGGCTACTGAATCTGAACACAACGTTTTCATTTTTTCAATTTTTCGACGTTTCTCTCAGCCTTTTACTCGCTATCTCACTCTCTCGCCACCCCTCTCTATCTGTATCTTTTGTGGGCTTTTGTAACTAATACAATTTGATTATGCAGGGCAAATGAAATTTGTTTGTCGGTTGTTTGCCAAACTATTCAATAGACATTCGTCTGAGTTTGTCTGAATGTGTGTTTGCGTGTGTGTGTTTGAGTGGTTGTGGGCGTCACATGCACACTGACGGCAGTTGTCAGACATCATACATATATATATATATATCTATATACATATATGAAAGGCAGTCAGTCTGTGGACAGTCAACGACGCCCGTTTGCCTTTTATGCGGCTAACCAAGTAGATGAGACGAGGAGGGGGAAGGAGAGGGGAGCGGCGGGGTTAGAGGTCCCTGTCTGGCTGATGTCGTCCCGGGGCTTCGTCTATCAATTTGTTTGGGCAAAAATCTAAGCCACAAAACTAAAAAAGGAACGCAAAAATGGTTGTACTCGTCTAAATATGCACAGCAGGCAGTTTTCAATAACACTTTCTGCGCAATTTCGCCCAAAAACCAACGTATATAATTGGGAAAGTGCATTCTGACTTTGGCATTTAAAATGAAGTACATATGTAGTTACTATTATTTCAATTCACCTGAAGAAATTTAACACTTGAATGCAGGCGTTTTACATTTGCTGGAAAGTCTTTTTCCACATTTTTGCCTAGCGTAAATGTTGAGTTTAATTTATCAAATTGTTTTTAAATTGTGAAAACGATTAAGGCTCGTAACGTGGGCTGTACGATTGATGTCCTTGATTTGCCTGTCAACTGTCTGCATAAAAATGTAAAATGAAAAGCGGCAACAACAACTACGAAAACAATCCTCAACTGTCTGAGCAAGTGCTTTCATGTGTGTGCATTTTAATTTATACAACCGTAACAAACAATAACAATTGGGTTGGGGCAGGGGCTGGGTCGGGGGCAGGGACAGGGACAGGGCGAGTGAGAGTGGGTGAAAGCAGGAACTGTTCTCAGTTGTTCTTTGTTGTAAAACGTTGCGGTTGGGCCGCGTCTGTTGATGCTGCTGTTATTGTTGTAGGCCTTTTGCTGTTGTTATTGCGGTTTTTGCAATTTTCATGCCTGGCCAAAGCTCGCACAGACACCCTTACACACACACAAACACACAAACACACACACACAGATATCAGTCGAGTGTAGGTAGATTCCGCATTCGCATAACCGGACTTAGTCATGCAAATCCCGCACGGCTTTTCTATATTTTCCAATCATTTTCATGGGCATCTCTATCTCTCTCTCCCGGTCTCTCTATCTCTTTCGCACTGCATGGCTACCTTGGCATTTGTCATGGCATTATGTGGCTTGACGGGCATTAATAAAGCAAATAACTGTGGCACTTTGTTCTATGCTGATCCTGGCCAGCATCGGCGACCAATTTGAGCACGTGTCTGCGGCTCTGTTACTGCCAATTAGTGCGAGTCCTTCTAATTGCTCCTGTGGACGCAGCCATTGATTTTGATTTGCAGCCGGTGTATTTGTGTCGATGTTGTTATGTGGTCCGCACAAAGTCACGTGGATGCTGATGGATGACTTCAATTGGCCAACTGCCCACTCTTCCCTCTTTGCACTGACTCCTTAAAGCTCGAACGAACAGCAACTTTGATCAATCACAAGGATTATGTGTAAGCTGTATTCGCCTTTGTAATGGACAAACAATATTATGCAAAACTATGCCGAGCCACAGTGTGTCTGGCCAGTATGCAGACAGCTTTGCTTTGTTAAACGTAATTCATAATAAGAAAAATTTAAACGAAACCTTCATGGATTAATTTAAAAAGTGTTTTAACATATATATAATAAATAAAATAATTTACTAGGTACGATAACAAGAAATGAATTATTTCAATTTACTTTATCAGGCATTTGGCAAATTTAATTTTTATTTCGAAAAGTTTATTTTAACGAAACTATTATATTTATATTTATCAAAATGGCATTTTAAAAGGTGTCTTCTTGTTATTTAGCTTTCCTTCTTTTTGTAACTTTGCTGAATATTTAATTGCATACACCTCTATTCACGACACTGTCAGATTTGTTAGAAATAAGTATGTTGGTTAGAAATTGTTTTCTGATTATGTAATCAATCTTCCCTCCCGTTAGCAATGCAATCCGTTTCCTGCGCAATGGGAGTTAATTAAAAAGTTTATCAAAGCTCTTGCTTACTTTTGATTTCTCTGTCCGGCAACTGCCGTGCTTATTACTTCATGTCCCAGTGCCTGTTTCTGTTTCTGCTCTTGTTGACATTTCCCCCCTTCTTGCAAAGCGTTGTCCCATTTTCATGCGATTTTATTTTTTATTATTTTTTGCAGTTGCACTTTCTATTATATAATTTAACCTTTGCTTTCTTTTATTTCTGCAGCTGCAGCTGCATAATAATTTTTTGCCTTTGTTTTCCTTTGCCCATCGCCGACCTGTGTCTCCACCTTGCCTCCTCCTGCCCCATATGGCACCTTTACCCACGCCGAGGCCTCTGCGTGCCCCATGGCGTGTGTTAACTTTAGCAATTTAACTTTTTAATCAACATTTGCTTTTTGGTTTTCACTTTTACTTGCCACACTCGCACTCGCACCACCTGCACCACTTGCCCCACTCTCGCTATCGTTGGCTGTGTTAATTAAACAAGGTGCGATGATCGTCGTGTTTGGCTTTTATTAAAAACTTTTTCAACATTCAAATATGATGCCAAACGAGCAAATGACTTACTGACAAACTGACTAATTACGTACAAACAGATGTGTAGCTAACTCTTCATTCATACATAAGTTGAACAAATATCGTTCGTTTTTTATTTTGTACAAATTTTATTTGTGTTTATAAATTGCCAAGAATGCATCTATAATATATCAATAAATCAAGTAGAAACAAACAGATGTGCAGTTAACTCTTCATTTATGCTGAATTTAAACAAACATCGTTCGTTCTTTATTTTGTACAAATTTTATGTTATATTAAGTGGAATGATAAGTGAATTTTTGGTAAGAAAATTAAATCGAATTTTGCACAGTATTTTAAAACAAACATCAAATAAATTGTGAAACGCAATTTAATTAAACTAACCAGTAATCTCTAAAATAGGTTAAAGGATTATAAGCTTAAATTTGCCTTCTGCTATTAATTTTGTTGAGAAACTTTCCTTATTTTTAGAACTGATAACCACCTTTTAAACCCTGTACAAATTAAACTTATATTCCCTTCAAACATTCTTGCTACCCCTCTCGACCGTAAAAGTGAAAACGATTTTGTATTTACATTAAGGTATTCTTAGGTTTCTTAGAGAAACATACAACTGAGTCATAAATTGAAACTTACACTGCACATCGAGGAGCAGGGAGGCGTTCTGTCGTATCTTCAGCGTGGGATGCTCCATGACACATAAAATCCTCGCATTGTGATGCGCCCGGTAGACGGCGGGCAGACGGGCCTCGCTCTTGGCGCCACTGTTGATTTTGTAGCCGTTCTTATCCTGCTGCAGGTGGGAGAGAGAGAGAGAGAGAGACAGAGAGAAAGCGAGATGGCAAATGAGAGTGGGCGATAAAAATATCAATACAATTTAAGGCTTAGGCCAGGACAAATTGGGCGAAATGACAAGGCAGTCAGGCTGGCCAATTAGTCTGGGCCTGTTATCAGCGCGACATCATTAATTTAAATTAAAGCGTCAGGACAAGGGCAAGGGCAAGGGCAAGGGCAATGGAAACGCCAATGCCGACGCTTGTGCTACCACGGCCGGCACCGCCCCCGCCTTGACATGCAAATTTGTTGGCACAGTTTTCAATCAATCATCCGGCCCGGCATAACTGTAGTTGGGGGCCAGGCAGACGCAAACACGCAAATTTGTGGCATTTAGGGTCTACTACAAACAAACATATGCAAACACACGCACACACTAAACACTCGAGTCGACATCTTCGATGTGTTTGACAGGTGGCTGCGGGTGGTGCGGGCGGTGCGAGTGGTGGGTTAGTTGGGCGGTTGGCCGGTTTATGCAGCGCTTGACCAAAATGTCTGCTTTTCATTATGCTCGAGTGCAAGACAAACAAATTTGGCGCAACCACAGCCATTCGTCCGTCCGGAGATCCGTTGTTTGAGGCGCAGCCAGAAAAGCCGCCGTTATCCACACTTAATGTGTTTGCTGTCTGTCTCTCTCCTCTTTTAGCGCCCTCTCTGTCTGCATAGCTTGCGGTTTCGCCTGGTTTGCATTGAGACGACAATACAATATGTCAAAGTGTCAGCCAAACTCATCTCCGCTCGCCCCTTGCCCGCTGCCATTTGCCACTTGCCACTCCATTTCTCTAATAGAGAGCTTAGGTATACGTAGCTGGCGCACTTACCTTCTCGTTCTTAATCTCCTCCAGCTCCAGCACCTCGGCGGACACCTTCTGGGCGTGACGATCTACGCCCGGACTGAGCAGCACCTCCCAGGTGAGGGTGGGCCGCGGATTGCCGCCCTCGCTGACGCAGGCCAAGTTGAGCTCCGAGTTCTCCTTGACGGGCACAAAAATATTCCCAGCATCTAAGCGACGTGAATCAATCAGCAAATACGGTGGCTTAGGTCGATCTGGTGGAGCGAAAATGTTTGATTTATTTAATTATAACAAATTTACCAAGAGACACTTCCCCTAACTAGTTGAGGAAGCTATAAAATATCGACCGAATTATAATTTTAATGAATTTTGCATATTTATTATCATTTTGTCAAAGTAATATGCTAAAAAACTAATTAACTTAGCAAACTCCATAAAAAGATTTCAATGTAAGTATTTTGGCTACTGATAATAATAGAAATATTCTTGTACTTATATAAAGTATAAACTTACACAAATATTATTAACATTTCCGAAATGTTGTATATAAAAAAGACTTGCTAAGAATTTTTGTATTTTGCTTTTGGATTTTATATTTAAGAAAAACTAAAACTGCAATATATTTTTTTTTTATCTAAAACAGCATCGATAAATATTTAATATTTCGGACTAAATATATTTCATATACTTTATTTTATTTGCCACGTTATCTATACTTTTTTACCTTAAATAAACTTTAGGTTCGTCTATCTATATTTTAATTTCTTACGAGTCTCATAACGAAACTTATATCTCTAGATTAGGTGTAAACTCATGTGTATTTGGCTTAAACAAGAGTACTATGTAGGCGACATTTGGCTAAGCTACCACGCAGAGGAGCGTGCCTCAGTGTTTGTCATTTGCAGCTAGCTTAACGCGCGCACAACTGTACCTGCGAATCGGCTAATAGGGAAAGTTTGTATTTTGTCTGCTCTTCTCGACTTGGCTCATTGCCTGCTGCACGTTCTGCGGGCAGAGCTAATTTCGCAAATGTAACGACCTTTTTAATATTTGTCTAAACTTTTATATGCGCGAGGACCTCGCCTGCCGTTGTCGGCTGTTCCATTCGGTACTCACCCAGCACGACCAGCTTGACGGGTCGAGCGTTTTCGGTGTAGCGTCGCGTGTTCTCCGCCTCGCACTGCCATTTGCCATCGTCCTCGAGCATGACATTGGTGATGGTTAGTGCGCCGTTAGCCTCCTTGATGAAGCGATAGTCGGTGACGCGCGTCGTGCGGTCCATGGCGTGCACCACCTGCGGGCAGAGAGTAAAGCCGAGAGTGAGACAAGTTTGCGGCATTAAAAGTAATGCAACTTCCAGTTGCAGGCACTGTCGAAACTATGCAAATGCCACTTCTCAACTTTTAATGCAGCGCATTAAACGCTCACAAATTTCATGATAAATGCAATGATCCTATCCCATCCTAGACACTATCCGGCCACAGCTCACACATATATGATGTGTGAATATGGGAGCTCTCTATTTACGTGGTGTGTGTGAAACAATCGTTTTTACTCATAATGGTTTAATACTGCCAGCATTTATTTACACTTTTACACAGGCCAGACATTTTATTGCCGTGCGCTTCAAACAAACGAAAATAATGATAATTTAAATGCGTTTGTGTTGGCCGCCAGCAAATCCGCCGAGTACAGTTACTGTAATGTGGCAACAATGAACTGTTGCTGGCTTACAAAAATGTGAAAATATAAATAAACGTTAAATTGTGGCCAATAGTTGTTGGTCGGCTGCCGGGATGGACGCATTGTCCTGTTGGTACTGTCCGTTGGTCCTGTTCGTGGCTTAATGCTTACTGAAATTTATGTGCGCATTCAAATGCCGTAGAAAAATATTAAAAATATTCGTGAATACGGTAAATGCGGGGCGTGCTTATAGGGGGCGTGGCAGTGTTGTTTTCAGCATTCATAAATAATTGTTATTGCAATTGTATGGCAGAGCTTAACTTTTGGTAGCGTATAAAGCTGTCTTTAAAAACAAAATCGCCATGTTAAAACGGCCACCTTTTCAGACTACAAGTCATTCAAGAGACATTTTGAGAGAAATAAAAGTGTACAAAAATATTATAATTATTATATTTCGATTCGATCAACTGAACTTAAAAAAAAAACATATGTGAACCCGTATAAAATTGTATACAAATGCGTCGCTTGACATATACTTATTTCTTAACATTTAAAATCCGTCTCAAATGTTTCTGTTAAATCCTATTTATAAATTTAATCTCTTCAAGTCAATGGCTTAAAGCAAAATAATCAACAAATTTGAAACAAAATATTTAATATTTTTTAAGAAAAATTCATATATATCTATTTTCTTTTAAACATTTTAACTTTATTAAAATTTAAAAAAGTGAAAATTTAATAATAAATAATTGTTCTTAAACAGATGTCATTATTTATTTAGATTGATATAAGAATGTATTATTTTAAACTCGCTTTGCATTTCAATATATATAATTGTAAAAACTTGAATATATCCTCAAAAAAAAAAATGCAGTTTGTAATATATATTTTTTTTTTTCAGTCAACGACTTTACATTTATCTCTATAAACTGTACAGATATGAATCGATCGCAACTTAGTAAGCCGTACAATTGACACAAGTTCTTATATACTTAAAAAACATATATATATCTTGTAGATTGGGCACATTGCAACAACAAATAAACACAGATGTGATTACTCTAGTATTTACAATACGTTGTTACTAACCTAAACTTTGCAATATGTTATCTATAGTACATTTGCAAGAGAATTCATTAATTTGTACATATTTTTCTGAAAACAGAGTATACAAACAAAATAAATAAAATACAGCTGGCGGTTTTTTTTAACAACTCTGGTATATTTCTACATAATGCGCTCGGCTTTTGTAGAAACTGCACAAAAATATAAAAAAAAAACGACAAAATAAATAAATAAATGAATGTAGGAAAATCTGTGTAAAATGTAGTATAAACAAAATATTTGTTGGCTGCGCTTCCGTTTCCGTTGCGTGCGAGTTTTCAATTTTGTTAGCCACCCCCCATCCAGCCCCGCTAAACTCCACTCAACCACTCGTTTATGATTTTTGTATACATTTTTGAAAAGCAGCGCAAATATTTATGCGTGCATGGGTTGTGGCAATTTTTTCTTGCTGACTTGGCAGCGTGTTTTGTCGTATCTGTGTGTGCGTGTGCAAGAGTGTGTGTGCGTGTGTGTGTGTCTCGACTTCCGTTGAGCATTTGCCGCAGCGGCCATTTCAGAAATTTATTAACCAGCGGCCGACGCTAGACGCAACGCATCGCATCGCAACTGGAAACTGGCAACTGGCAACTGGATTTTCAGACTGTGCAGCGGCGCATTCAGTTGGAAATTTATGAGGTAACATGGCACAGAGATGCCAGTTTTGGCGACTGCACACCTGCAGCTGTGTGTGCGTGTGTATGTGTGTGTGTGAGATTTTGGTTGGGAAACATGGCCGCTAGACAAAAGCGTTAAATGAGCGTGGCAAATCCTTGTTTACAGCGTCGAGCGGCCAGCGGATTACACGCTCGATTGTTTTGGCCACCCGAACCGGACCCACAACCCCAAGCCCAGAGCCAAGTGCCAGTTTGCCGGCCATTGTTGGGGCATTAAATCTCACGCATGCAGCGGCCTCGCAGCGATCTGTTCTCTGGTAATTATGATTTTTCGCCTTTTTGTTTGCGCTATTGTTGCTTTTGTTTTCTGTTTTCTTTTTTGTTGCTGTGCAGCTGCCTCAATTCGCATAAATTGTTGCATATTTGAAGGCGCATTTGAGTTTTACATGCGCATAACTTTGCATAATTTGCGGCATCGTTATCTGGCGACTGCCATTTTTGGCTTTGGGTTTTTGGTTACGTGTGTATTGCAGATGGTGACATGGCCAAAACTATTCGGATTTTTTTTTTTTTTTTTGGTTTATTTTTGGCTATTATGTTAGTTATTATGCATTGTATTTTCTATTTTCTAATTGCATTGTTTTAATTTTTGTCAATTTGCAATTTACATTTAATTCTGTTGTGAGAGATTCACATTCGCATATTCTGTATGCGTATTTGTTTCCTAATATTTATAGCACTGTGTAATAATGCAAATTTCTGGTTAGCTAGTTATATGATTTAATTATTTTGAGAGCGCTTGCCAAATATATATTTTACATAACAAGTTTTGTTCGCTCAAATTGTAATGTGTGTGTACGTGAAATAATATTTGTTGGAAATTATGAGCATTGTTATTCGCTTAAGTTGGCACGAATGTGAAATCTTTCCCTTGTTTCGCAAATCGTAAGAATCTAAATAATAAAAGTTTTAGATAGCTCAAAATGTTAACTAATTATCCCTTCAAAAAATCAAGCCTCCTTCGCTGATCTGAATACAATCTATATTGACTTGACTTAGAATTAGTTTATAATTATAATTATAATTTATAATCTCTCTTGAAAAAATGTTATCAAGTTATCGATTTTATTCAAGCGTATTGATATTGTTGGTGACAGATAGTTTTGATATTTAAGAATGGCTTATGAGATACCTCAACAGACTTTATTCATTATCAACCTTGCTACTTTAAAAAACTTTAATGATTTACAACTTTGTTGCTTATAAAGATCAGCCAAAGTTTGCTTAAGGAATACTAACAAGAATTGCGCAGATATTATCATAAACGTTTGCATAAATTGCGATAATTATTTTTACGTAGCATTCCAAAGAAATGCCCCGAGCTACTTGAGTTACATCCAATTTTGTTTTTGGAGCAAACGGGAAGCACCCAAATAAAAATGCAACGTGCCTCGAAAAATGGCTACTTATATGTTACTCCCTTTCTTGCCTTCTCTCTTCCTCTGACTTTTGCCCTCCCTCTCTTGCTTGGAATTGCAAAAATCTTGTCAGCAAACATTACTCGCTGCCTGTCGCTGCTCAGAGAGCTCGTTTTTTCCTGCTGCTGCTGCTGCCGCTGCCGCTGCTGTTGGCCCAAAGCTACTAACTTGAAATTGCTTTCGGCAAATATATTAGCCTCTTGATAATTTTCAACAATAAATTCTTTGGCACACACACATGCTGGGAAGAGCGACGGCGGGGAGTTTTGCAGCCACTCAAAGTAGCTGCATGGCTGGGGACTCGAATGCATTGTGCAGCGCTCCAGAAAGTACAACAAAAGTCGCTCATGTTGCAAGCTGTCAGTGCAACACTTGTCGCATGTCATTGCCGCAGTTGCACTTGCAATGGAGTTGTGAGGGGAGGGGGGTGAGTCGGCTAGTGGTATTTGGAGTCTGTGTGTTTGTTAAAGAGTTTGCCGAAGACAGCGCACAAGACGAAAGTCGGCGAACAGCATCTGAAATGCAATTGCAAATGCTATTTGCAGCATGGCCAAGGGGTGGGGCCAGGAGTGGCCAGGGTGTCGGTGATAATGATAAAATATATTTGTTAAGCCAGAATAGCAAAAGCCAATGTGTAGGAATTCAAATACTCTGTATGCAAATGGTTTTTCACATGTAATCAAGTACTGCGAAATGATCGCCAGTAATTCCGATTTTAAGATTATTATCATTAAATATTTTTGCATATTTCTTTTATTTTATGTTTTTTAAATTTTGATGTTATAAGAGCTGATATATATTGTAAACTCCATTCCTGCCATCACCTTTGCTTCGAGGTTTTTAAATAGGTATACGCTCGGAAATTTAAATTATTGTCAATAAATAATACTGAAAATGCACTCAAATCGACTACAGAAAAAAAAATCAAATACTTTCACTAGTCTTTCAATTGTAATTTTCTTCATAATATATTTTGTCAATATTATAGATTTTGGGTTTACTAAAAATATCAAGTGGGGTTATAAATTTATGAATGTAGCGATTAGTTTACTAATTATCAAATTTTAGGTTTTTTTTTTATATACAGTAAGGCCTTAGCAATATTCAAATTAAATTTTGATTGCTTGTTGAAGTTTGTGAAAGTCCACTTCATTTGCTGCTGCTACTCCGTGAAGAGCATTTTAATTGCGGTGCTCCAAATGATGTTCGTTGCCATCCTGCAGCTGTTCCTGCGCTGGCTCAAGCACTGTCTCACATTGTTGCCGCATCATTGTTGTAATTGCAGCCGCCATGGTTCAATTCCCCTCCCTCGCACCCCCCTTTCCCTATCAGGCGCTTAATCTGCTGCATGTGCTCCGTTCATGTCCTCGCTTTCACATGGCTGGCTTTTGTTTTAACACAACTAATACAATTGCACCGTGGGGAAATGTTGCCTCTACCAGCGCTGCTGCTGCAGCTGCAACGTCAGCGGCGTTGATTTTATTTGCCAGCAACTGCAGCTGACGCTGGAGTGAAGCGGAGGCATTCCCGCCCAGAACCGACATTGTTACTAACTTAATAAACTTGTCAAAGGTACAAAGTAAGCGGCGTGTTAGCAACTTGTGCCACGCCCTCCTCTCTGTTGCCGCCTGGGGCCTGAGGCCGGGGAGGATCTGACGTCGCATTGTTGCTGATTTTCATTTGGGGATTTGCCCGTCTTCAGTCTGAGTGATTAATTTCTTGGCTTGATGTGATTTACTTGCAGCTACAGCTGCAGCTGCAGCTGCCGCAGCCGCTGCAGCGCTGCACCACTGAGCACCACCGAGCGCACCGCTCTATTAATGTCGAGTATTAAGTTTTGCCCTGCGTCGCCTAATTGACTAATGGAGGCTTAGCGCGGCTTTTGACAGGCGAACCCTTTGAGATTTATGTCATCCATGTGGCGGCTGGGTCAAATAAAAAGTAGAAGCTCTTGGCCCCAGACAAAGTCTGTTGACCTTAAACCTGAGCCATGAAAACAGCAACAAGCAATGGGCCCATAAATAAGTTGCAGCCTGTCAAGCGCCACAAAGTATACAACAATGGCCAGCGACCAAAGATTCTACCATAAAAACGACGAATCACTTTTGTTACTACGGATGTACCCGGAAAACATAGGGTATTTGAGGGCATATGTTGCTGATTAAAGTGAATAATAAACAAATTTAAATTTTGCACAGTTATTTTGTTTTATTTGAGTTTGTTGATTATTTACACTTAATGTATTTCGTTGGTATTATTTATATTTTGAGAATATTTGCAAAAATAAAAAAATTCGAGTGTTTTCAAAAAATTATTTTATAAATAGAAACCTGAATTAAATGTTGAAAACATAAATGTTTTCTTTTGTGGGTGCACTAAAATTTAAAACTAAAATCTGATTTCTCGCTGCAAAAAATGCCTATGCCTATTATTTTGGAAAATTTAGTTAAATATTATTGGATTAATAAATTTATAGCATAATACTGAATTATACATTGGATTTTTAAAAATCGCTTAAGCTTTTTATGAAAATCATGTTATAAGGGTAGATTAATGATATTTTGATGCTATCGATATCTGAAACAAGTATCAAGTATCAAAATGCACAGTTTAAAAAAGATTTTTTATATATATAACCTAAGTTATATACCAATTCCATATTTCTGGAAACAATAAAATTCAAGATTTTAGTATTTCTTATACAAATTATACTGACCTACATGCTTGAACATATTTCGTAAAGTAGGGTATCTGACAGTGCAGTATGTTGGTATTTTTGTATGTAGTTAGAGGAATTTTAAAACCGCAAGCTTTATGCCTGGCAATTGTCGCCTGCGAAAATATTGCGCAATAAAAGCCAACATATTGCCAGTAGACAAAGGCTTAGAGCAGCCTTGCGTTGATGGAACAAGTCGAAACTAACGATGGGCGTGACACTTGATAACCTGCAGAAAATGCTGCAGCAACGTGTGGCAAACATCGTCCGTAAACGCGACAAATTTTTACGGTAAATAAAAGCAATCGCAATCGATAGATGTGAATTGTCGCAGAGATTGCAAAGTCGTCTGATTTTTCGATAGCACAAACAAGCGCAGCAATCAGGCAGCAGACAACATACAAGGGCGTGCGGAGAGGGCGAAGGGGGGGAGCTTACGTGTCTGGCAGATTTGATGCTCGGAATACGCCAAAATGGCAGCTGTTGACAGCCAATTTGGTGGATTTTTTTGCGTTGGCATTTCTTAACTTACGCGTTTCGACAGCGTGCAATATTGAATTTAATCTTCGTATAAAATAAACAGCAGACACCGACAACAACAAGAACAGCAGCAGTAGCAACAAGCAGCAACTGCTATTCAACACTGGCAGCAACAATGTTTGCATCCGCCGCCCACAAATATGCAGCGCTTTTTGCCAAAACCAACGCACACACACACACACAAGCACACACACACACACGAATAGACACTTACACCTGAGTCAGGTGCTGTTTGGAGCGTCAGTTAACTGCCAAGCCAAGCCGCAGACCAACAACCGAGGCACGTACACAAAGTGTTGCTGTTGTTGCCCTTACTGCTGTTGTAGTAGTTGGCATTGTTGCTTTTTCTATTGCTGTTGTTGTTGTTGTTGTGTTAGTTTCAACTATTATTTGCCCATCAACAACTTGGCCAGCCCACTCGTTGCTGTTGCTGTTGGCGCTGTTGCAATTTACACTGCACAAGAGCAGCACTCACAACAACAGGAACAACCACAACAACTACAACAACAACACAAACAACCAGAACAACGGCAACAGTAATATAAACAAGAACAGCAAAGTAAGTACAACAAGTCGAGCACCGCACAGATGTTTAGTTGTTTATGCCGAGTTCGCTCCCAGTTAGAGTTCAGTGTAATGACTTTCTGATGAAGTTTCTTTAGCGTATAGTTTATACAATAACGTAGCCATATTACAATATTTATAAATTAGTATTTGAGCAAAGTATCTTTAAAAAATTAATAAATCTTGGCATAGCCAAAACAATATCTGAAATAATGTCTTTTGTAAATCTTTAAAAAAATATATTTACATATTATAATTTTCGGAAATATTAAATGGACAAATTTTTTTTAGCTCGATTTACAAAGATGTTTTCCATTATGCATCGTTTAAATTTTATATTGAAAAAGAATTGAATTTGAGTAACGCTTTGTTTGATGCCGTCTTCCCATTTTGATACCCATATATATTTGTACAATTTCGTTAAATTAAAGTTTCTTATTAGCTCTTGAATAATATTAAGTCTATTGTCAATAAACTTGTTTAAGGACCACAATAAAATGTCAGAAAATCAAAGCAATTGTTTTATTCTATAAGCTAACAAACAAAATACATAAAGATTTTCAGTAAATCAAGCCTTTTGTATCCGTTATCTTTATATGGAATCATACACAGAACTAACCCGAGGGAAATTATTAAAACATGAATGGCACTATATGTTTCATTATTCGCTTTATTCCCAAAGTTTCTACATTTCTGATAGTCATCTTATTTTTTTTATTTCACCACCATTTGTGCTGTTTATCTTTAAAGAAATATTAATGTTTACTTTATTGGTAGTATCACATTTTTGATCCTTTGCCATGTAAAATCGCGGCAATATAGTCTGTTAAGAGTTGACTGTAATTCCCTTAAATTATACTATTAGTATCTGCTGCCAGAGGATATTCTTTTCACAGTTCGCAGTTTTAATTTTGTGCTCTTTTTTCCTGTGTGCGCTGCCCATTCGCAGCGTTTTATAAATGTTAACCTGTGCGTAGTGCACACTATCATCAACAGTTTTGTGGGGCTGGCTCGAAAAACTCTCAACTGTGCTCGCCGGCAGGCAAAGCGGTTATAATTGCATTACGCCGAAAGGTAGACTACGCTTTTTGCCCCGCCTCGTGGACTGTTTGCACTTGCAATTACAACTCAATAACTTCTGCCGGCTGGTTGTTAACTTTTGCGCCATGTTTGTTAATTTCGTTGCCAGCTCTTTGGCTTTTTGGCGCTGCCAGTTGGGGGCTTCCATTTTTTACGCATTTTCATTTTCAATTTAACTCGTTAGTTAAAGCCAAAAAAAGTGTACAACAGTAATTTACATTTATATAATATTTCGCTGCAACTTGTGGGCGTTTCCACAGAGCGCAAAGTTGTAATTAGAAGTCGGCTACGAAGCACAAAAAGCAGAAGCGACCAGTTTAGCATCTATTTGGCGAGGGCGTGTACTTACTGGGGACAGTAGGGGGCAGTTGAGGGCAGCAGGTCGTCTGACAGATGAACTCTTAAAATGCTTTTGACATCAGAAACTATCAAATAATAACGATTATCCTATTTGCATAATGCGGCATTTAAACGACAAATAAGCAAGGAGCACAAAAGCCAGACGTTGAATGGAAATGAGAATGCCAGAAAGAAAGACCAAGATAAATATAGCGAGAGGGAGGGGGAAACTGGCACTCGAGACGTCTGACAGGAAGATAGAAAACAGTGTCCGAAGAGAGAGAGGCACAAAGGACAAACGCAATGCAGGCGACAATAAAATGCAACTAAGAATGCTGCGGCTCAAGCTGTGTATGACTATCAAAATACCCTGTTATTTTGCATTGTATATTCTAATCAGTATCCTTATAAGGATTAAAAAAGATCTTACACTGAAAGTATGTTTAGATAAAACATTTTAAATACACAGAATTTTTTTTATTTTTAAAATTAAAATAATTTATCCAGTTCACAGGCTATTAATTAAAAAACAAATCTTGTATATATGTTTCTTAAAATCTTATTTACCTCATTTAGTTTTTCTATTTTAACAATTCGAAGGCCCAGCCTAACTTTTCGAAACCTTTAATTTATTATGTGAAAATTGAGTTTTCATTAAAAGAAAATTATTCTTAAATTGGCGTTCTTAAATTAAATAATACAAAAAATAACACATAGTTTATTTGCTGCTGTAAATTAATATTGTAATTTTAAATTGCACAACAAAGCTAAAGTCTTAATTTAAGATATACTCTATTTTTTCTTTATTTTTTTATATTTTATATAACTTTGATTTTCTAAATTTCTTAAGCAAACGTTACCCTTCAATGGTTTTAAATACCCAACTGTTTCCCCAACGACTGAGAACAAATATTAAAATGCGAAAACTGTCAGACAGCTTAAGGGACCAAAAGGAAGCGCTAGTAGCTAACGGGCCGTACAAGAATGCAATTAAAGTCAAAAGCTGCAAGCAAGTTGGCAGCTCCGACAGCCGCAGCTAGACTGTCTGACATGGCGATAAAGAGCAGCACCAATTGTTGTCACTTACCTGGCCATTCTTGTACCACATGCTGGAGGATATATCCAGATCCACCTCGCACATCAGCCTGATCTCCGAATGCTGTTCCGCATAGACCACGGACATCTCCTCGTCCTCGTAGGGATTGGGCAGCACGGGGCGCAGTGGCAGCGCCCGCGGACCTTCCAGCGGCCCATCATCATCCATTAGATCCGCCTCAGCGCGACTCTTGGCGAACAGATCGCGCGTGGAGGTGCCGCTATCGAACTCCTCCACATCATCGATGATGATGACGGGCTCCTTGGGCTTCGGCTTCATATCCTCCGGTGCCAAATGCACCATGGACCGCGACCGTTTCGCCTTCATCGTGGTCAGCAGCCCAGCGAGCGATCTATTCGCATAGGTCGTGACGGCGGCGCTGGTGGCCACCGTGGTGGCACTGGACACGGCTGTGGGCAGCTGTAGTTCCAGTTCCTCCTCCTCTGTCTCCCGGCGCAGACGTCGCCTGGCCTCCCTGTGCGACGCCGCCCGGTGCGCCTGATGCCCGCGGTGGTTCTTCAGCTGCGCCTTCCACTTGGCCACCTTTGCCTTGGCCTTGGCGCAGTTCTTGGCACATTTGGATGGCTTACTATTGTGGCTCCCTGACACCTGCCCGGGGTCAACTGCCAGCTGCTGCACCTCGAAGGAACTCTGCTGCTGCGGTAGCGACGTTTGTTCTGATATGCTGCGCCATTTGCTGGCGGCGTGCTCGGCGGGCGTCGCGTTTAATTGCGACCTTGCATTGATATTTTGTTGTTGTGTGTAGGTGGTACCTGCAAGAAGACGAATTTATTAAATAAATAATATATTAAATGAATAATAAAACAATTTTCAATATTTTTATTTTTATTATCAGAAGCAGATTTGATAATTTTTGGGAATATTTTTATAGCATCTGAATTTTTAAGATCATGTGTTTATTTACGTATTTAATCATTTTTAATAGTTTGTTGTTCTCGTTCAAATCCATATGGAATTAATACAAAAACACTCAACTTTTTATTGTTCGATAACTAACTTCAAATTTTTTTTTAATTTCATTTCTTTTGTAAGCTAGTGTTGAATATATTTATTGTTTATTATGCAATGGCTATTAATTGGATATTTAAATAAAAATAAATATTCAAATAAACTTGGGATCATTCTTTTTTGATATGCTCTTGTAGGAAATACACAGTCAATGCATAAAATGCAAAAAAAGTTTAAAAAAATCTTGAATTATCCAAAAATGTATTAAAAATACATATATACACGATATAAAAAATTCTCAAAAAATGTATTACATGTATAATATAATAATTAATTTATAATTTTTGTTGTGCTTTTCAAAATAACTTATTGTAACAATATATTTGGCCGCACCCTTGAGCTCTGGGCTAATCACCTAATATTTCAATACTCAGCAATTTTAACCTAAGCTTAAACTCCAATTTTTTGGGATTTCTAATACCGAATACTGAGTACCGCATAGATTATTAGAAATGTGTCTTCTCAAGCCCAATTCCAAGTCCAAAACTCTGGCCATAAACTATCAATATGCTCCAGAGAGTAGCTGCAAAGCATTGACCCAAATGTGGATGCATGAACAGTTCAATTTACACATATTTACCTCCTACCTGGTAACAATGCTGGAAAAATAGTTTGGGAATGGGAGTATCAATTACATTGCATTGTAACGTGTAAATATCACATAGCACATGCGCTTACAAGGCTCATGCATTTATTTATGGTATTTTACAGTGGCCCCCAAAGTTGTGTGTACCGAGTCGCAGCACTATTTGGGGCTGGTTAGATTGGGACTCGGGCTCTGCTGAAACGAAATGTGATTCTGTATACATGCAAATCCTTTACTAATCCTTTGCCATGCAAAGCAATTTTCAGGCCTAACTTTTGTTTGGCTCCCCCAGCCCTCGACAATTGTCACTTTGGCAACTCTGGTTATAGTCTGGCTGGGACTGAGGCAGAGGCTGAGACTGGTGCTGTTGTTGATAAATTTACACAAGTGTATGACAAGCTTTCAAATGGTAATTAATATTCATCTGAGACGGGGGCCATCAAAAGACAACGCGCTCAATCTCTCGTTCCCAATGCCTCTCCCTGAGCCTATCTCCTACTCTGTCTAGTCTATTTGTCCATCTCGCACACACACACACACAGAGACTGTAGCCGGCAGCTAGGCGCATTGCCAGCCAGTGTGGTTAGCTGACAAAAGCAGCGGCAACTCCTGCTGGCTGCAACCCTATTCTGTTTTGGGCTCCATTGCCATTGTCATTGTCTTTTGTCTCAGCCCTTTTCTGGTTTGGGGGCGGCGTAGCTATTCTTTTACAGGGTGGAGTGGGAGGGGGAAGGGGATGGCTCTTCCTGTTGCTGTCGGCGTTTGTAGCTAAATTAAAGTTGTCATTTTTCAAGTGAACGCACAAAAGTATGCAATGCGCCTAATAAATTTGCACTCGGCAACCCTGGCAACCCTGGCAAAGCGCTCTCTCCAGCATATCCTGGCTAAGGCACTCATAGGCATAACTTTACAACTCTGCCAAGTCATTTGCACAGCAGGCGACAGGCGTGTGTGTGTGTGTGTGTGTGTGTGTGTGTATGTGTAAGTCGTTGCATACACACACTCACACGCAAACAAATACGCTTCTCTGAGGACAGGCAGCGCTAAAATGTTTTCACAACAGCTTAAAAGTCTGCTACACTTTTTGCATAGGCAGCCAGCCAAGTGGTGGGTGCGCCTGTGTGTGTGCGTGAGTGTGTGTGTGTGTGTGTGTGCGTCTCTGTGTGTGTTTGTCTTGTTTGTTTACATGCAGTTGTAGTTGTTTGTGCTGTAACTTAAGTTGTAAATGAAGATTGCGCCGGAAATTGCACAAAACTGACAGCGTCTTCGCTCGCCCCTCCCCTGCCCCCCTCCGGCGCAGCCCCTTTTCCATCATGTCTCGCCCCCTCAAGCTCTTCATGTGCGTGTAAATTTAATGAAGCTGCCACCCAAACAAGCGCGCTGCCTTGCTAAAGAAAAGTGGGCGCGGCTCATGCTCGTGCATTTTGGGGCGTTGCAAATTTCTGTGGCATACACGAAATGTGTTGCATACGTTGCGGCGCATAAATTGCGTGTGGCGTTCCGCACCCTACCACATTCCAGGGATGCTACACCCCTCTATCACTCCAGCACTCTACCACTGCCATTTCCCTCCCCATGTTGTTTGGCAGTTAATAAAATTGTTAGTTTTGAGGCTAAACTTGTTGGCTGCGTGTTGCTCATTAGGCGGCCGAACTTGTGGCAACTCTAGGAAGCAAGTTGATTGGATAGGTAATGCCCACATATTGGTTAAGAGCTCAGCAATCGGGCTAACTTTGAACATTGGCAGGTACAACTTTATTGTGAAGCCCTGCAGCTATTAAAATTCTTGTGTTAGAAGAGGGTGAAATTCTTATTTATAGCTTAAGGGTATAATTATATGCAATAAGTATAGTCTAAGGTGTCATCATCCTCACAGAATTGAATATGGCCGAGGGCACATTGTTACAGCGTCTCTGATCTTATAAAATCTTATTTATCTTGCAAGATAATAATTATGTTCGATATCTCTTTCCTTTCCTATCTCCTACCTTTGCGTCCTTCAGATATTTACCGTTTGGATCAAGCAGATTAACAAACCATAAATTGAAGTAGGTGTAGGCGTCTAGCCCCCTAAGCAACCCTCAACCAAAAAGAAGTTCTAGTATTCGGGCTATAAATATAATTGATCGCAAATCTTTGAGCTCTGAAATCTCAAAAATGGTTTCTCCGAAAATATTTATTTACTGTAATCAAAATTCCGTTACGTTCAGAGACTGGTAGACCTACATAGGGGAAACATACAATTATTATTCAAAGGAGTATCTGGTTACAAAGCATTCTCTAGCTGGAGTATTTTAAAAGTTTTTTAGTTAGACACGTTGTCATTTAAATTATTTAAACTGACAAATGGCCTCAATTCTTTATATTTTTTCTCACTCTTCTATTAAACTCTTTAAAAGCGCATATTCAAATGAAAATTTTTTCGATTATCGAGTTTTTTATGCATTTTTTTAAGGCTCTTGAATCAATGCTCTTTTGCAATTATTGCAAAGTTTTTTTCAAAAATTATGTTACTCAACTTTCACAGGGGCCTTTACTAAATGACAATTATGACCAGTTGACAGTACGCTCTATATATGTGTGTACTTTTTTTAACGTATCTGCACAACTTTTTTTCTACTGCCTGGATGGCGCGAGCTCTATCAATATGCAAAATGGCGATTGCATTTTCATAAACTGACAAAGGGCGTGCCTAGGGGCGTGTTGGGCAATCAAGCGCTGACATAATTACATGCTCGTATTCGAATATGTCAGTCTGATTACAGGCTCGCCAGTCAATTGGCAATGGCGGGAGCGGGGGCGGGGGCACATTTACCAAGCAAATTTCATTGATTTTTTTCCATTGCGCTCCGCTGATCTTTTTTGCCGGGAAAACATGCAAACGACATGCAGTTGGGCTGCATTCTGTTGTTTCTGTTTTTTAATTTCTTTTTGCCTCTTTAGCATTGCATATAAAATGGCGCACTGCCAGTGTTGCCTACACACTTCAACTCTTTTTAATTATGTCAACAATAATTTAATGCACTCGTATGCTGCATGTGTTTGTGTGTGTGCATATCTGCTTGTGTTGCCAATAATAATATTATTTTATGTAAATGCCGTGCACTCTAATAAAAAAGATTGTCGAGCTGCAAAAAAGTGATGCATATTTACCAGCGCAAATATGTGAGGCTAAAAAAAACTGGGCACATACAAATTGCAAATCTGGTCTATATTCAATATTTGTTTTTGAAATAACAGCTTATTTAGCTGCTAAATAATCGCGATTGCATTTATATATACATGTATATGTGTTGAGCATGTGCATTAGTGTTGCAAAACTATCGAGGAAATCGATTCTTTGAACTTATTTGGGCTAAAATAATAATCAAATGAAATGCATTATTGAAATCTTGTTTGAGCTTAGTTAAAAGAAGCTATATATATATACATTGTTATTATTATTTTTATCATTATTTGTATGAAATATAAAAGGTACATAGTTTCATAGCAACATATTTAAGATTATTGATAGTTTCGATGAGGTTTAAATTACATGTATTTTTTAAATTTCCATTATTATTATACCATATTCGATAGAAACTTTCGTCAATTTCTCTTTCACATCCATATTTCTTTAAATTCCCTTTACGTTACCAACTTTGAACCTTTCCCTTAAACTGCTTAATTACTTGAGCTGACGATGTCATTACCCCATAGCTTTCATCTGCCAACACTCTCCCCCATAAGTATTCTTTCGGCATCTGCAACTCTGTGCTGCATGCGCAAACAAAATCACAGCTCAAGCAGTACACAATAATTCACAGGGTAGTCAATATTCCGGCCAGGCCACAGATGCCCCACCATGAAGCAGACTCGATTGTCAACACAGTGCCACCGCAGCGCATGCAACGCCCCATCGTATGCAACACGCAACATGCAAGGCTCCCTGCCTCATCACATGTTGTGAGCGTTGTGCACTGAGCGTTGATTAGGTTAATGTCCTTAAGGCATAATACCAGCTGGCTTTCCACTTTGCTCCCTTTGGAGACGGCAGTCAAAGGCAGCACTTTAAATTGCCACGCCCCCGTTCTGCTGCTGAGCCGCTTACTGGCGGCTGCTGCTGTGGCCTCTGTCTTCACGGTGCTCGCATGTGTAATGCACTTGCCGCAGCTGCAGTTGCTGCAGTGGCAGTTGCACCTGGACGTAACTGCCACTGCCGGCGTGCATTGTTTAAGTTCCATGACGTCGACAACTTTGGCAACCGCCACTTAATGCAAGCGAAGCGGGGCCGCAGTGGGTGTGAGGTGTGCAGGTGGGCAGGGGGCAGGGCGTGGTCGTGCCTGTGTCTGTGTCTGTGCTTGCACTTTGCCTCGGCATGCCGTGCGGCTTTGTGGCAATGGCTGCGTGGCAAACCAGCAAATACTTAACAACAACAACTGGCAACAACGACAGCAACTGTGTAAATGCCAGTTGTGCGCGTTTTGGCATTTTTGCCAGTGCCCCGCCCCCTCGTTGCTGCTCATTTGCTATTTAAACTAAAAGCCTTTTAATCGATTCTAAATGGGCGGCAAAATTATTGTGTTAATTCACATTCGGCATTCGGGCCGAGGCATGTAAGCCCTCAAGCACTTGCCATTTGTGCTCCGTCGCCCAGACATTGCGCATACGACGTGTGGCCTTGTGGTTATGGAATGGAAAGTTGACAGCAGCTGGCTCGGAGCTGCATAAAGCACTAACTACTAAATAATTAATTAATTAATGTGCTTCAAATGCAAAGTGAATACGTTCATTCAAGACGAAAATACCTCTGGGTAATGCATACCCTTGAATTTACTTACGCCTCATAAAGCAAGTCAAAAGCCATATGCTAATGCGCATAGATTCACAAATTTACTCAACTTGCGTAGATATTGACGAGTTGATCGACAAATATTAAATGTTAATAAGAATTGTAAAACTAGAGCATATAAAATATTATTTTTAAAGTTTCTGTTTGGCTGTATTTGTAGTGCTATAATTCGTACCTTACATATATAAAACATACTATTTAAATGAATATTTAACAGAATGGTTTTAATTTTTTATTTTTATTATTTGTTTAATATTATTGTTGAATTATAATTCCAAATATTATTATTTTTTATAACTAAAATAATAATATTAGAAAAATACCTTTGTCTCTTATATTTTTAATTCTTAGTTGGTCACTAGCTATTTGTTATAACTCTACATATGATAGAAATATTTCATTTTGATTTATTCCTTTATCCTACTTATATCAAGTATTATTTTCTAAAACGATAAAGTATATATTCAAATACAAATCAATAAATTTGAAGAAATAAAAATTAACAATGACAATAAACTATACCTGTTCAGGAGTCATATATATTTAAGAATTTTAAAATGGAAACAATATTAATGTACATTTTTGGTGTTTCTTTTTCAAAATTTGTTTTATGGAAATGCTTTTTAACTGCTTAATATGGTTTATATGTTTATATGCTTTAATATGTTTACATTTATTTACTAATTTTTGTTCATATCATATATATACAACTAAAAAAAATAATTTTGTACGGGACACTGGTGCTTGTTTAATTACAGTTTTAAAACTGACAGCTAGAAGAATTTGTTAAAGAATGTTTAAAATATGGTTCTATCTTTTGCATCTAATCCACAACCCAAACAACCCCCTTCAAGGTCATCTAAGTGTGTCAATTGTCTTTTGCTGAGTGTAGTCCACTCTAACTATTCTTTTTTATTCTGCCTCTTTGCTGCCATTTGGCTGGGTTCAAATGAGAGTTTGCCACTGTTGAAGGTCTTGTGTCGCTTAGCCAAAAACATTTTTTATTGTTATGCATGTGACAAGAGCTTTTTGTTGGCCACCTGCTTCCCGTTTTCCTCCTGTGGCACATTAGATGTGGTCACGGTCAGTCACTTAATGTGCACGGCAATTACTGGATACCAGCATCCACACACACACACACACCCACTCTTACTCCCTCTCTCTCTCTTTGTTACATATGTCGCATGTTGCTTCATTACACACAAACACAAACAAACGTCGACAATGTCAGCGACATTTACACAGTGTCAACTATAAAGTTGCCAAGGGATGCACAGCAGCAGCAGCATAGCTAAGGGGAAATGGGGGATGGGCGGTCGGAGTTCAGGGCAGGTGCAACTGGGCCACATTTGGACATATGCGTTGGCTGCTGCTCTGCTTTGCAATTGTGTCAAATTAATTGTCAACTGTTGTCGCTCTCACTCACTCTCTCTCTCCCTCTCTGTCCCTCTCTCTGCCTGTGTGTGTATTTTATGCTGTGCCTGTCGTCTGTTTGATAAATTGCATTTAATGGCTGACGCCAATTAAGAACATTTTTGCTGCTTCTTCACATTTTGTTGTTACCCGTTGCCCGTTGCCAGTTGCCAGTTGGCAGTTTCCAGTTACCAATTTTTGGTTTCCCCCTCCTTCCCTTCATTTCTGTTCTTTTTGTCGTTGTACTCGGCAGTTGCTTTCAATTTGGCATCTGAGCAGCGTTTTTAAAGTGGAATGAAGTAGCTTGCAAGGCGGCGGCCTAATAGAAATTGATAGCTTCACTTGTCTGCAACGACATGCTTCCATCTCGCTCTGGCCTTCGATCTCCCTCTCTCCCATGCTGTTGGCAGGCCGGCCACGTTCTTCGCTCATATTTCTCACTTCAGCACGCGCACATTACACAAAAACATCGCATTTTATGCCCAAAGTTGCTCGGCTCGTCCGCTCTATATAATAAGTAGATATAATGGTTCCGCATCTCAAGGTGGCTCTTGGCTCTAGCATTATTTATGTGCTCCGCTGACGCTGCGAAAAAGGTCAGCCGTTTGTTTTTGTCAACATTGCAGAAACGTGGATCAGTTTGGAAGGGTTATTCAGCTTTGGTTTGTGGCAAAAATTAAAACACAGTTTCTGTGGTAAATTAATATATATTTATCTGTATATAATATATTGATTATGTAGTGCAGCAAAAGGATTCATGTCCCCAATTTCGGCCAGCTACCGACTAATAAAACATGTTTAAAATAATATGAACGCTAGAAAATATTTCATATTAAGCTTTGTATATATTATAGTAGAAATGAAAAAAAAAAAAGAATAATAATCAAAGGGGGTATTATGAATACATATAATCATTTTATTGTATTAAAATGTAAAGGTTAAACTATAATATATTCTTTTATGAATGCTGAAACACTATCGATAATTTTCCCAATCGATAGTTATCGTTATCAGATAGTTTAGATGCTCCCTATATTTTCTTGTAACAGGATGTACGGGTACTTTGCTCACAATTACAAAATGTTATCTTTAAAAATTATTTAACAAATGATTGAAGAAGGCTTTTTGTATATTTTGCAATACTATTCGGTTGCGGTTGGCTATTTGAGAAGTTCGTTTTATTTTTGTCGTACGGTTGGGGTCATTAGGCGTGGCAGCACTTAGCGGTTCTACGTGCTGTGCCCAGTGCCAACCACAAATTAAGTATACGCCATGTTGCGCTGGCTCCTAAAAGTATGCTGCAGTTTTGCTGCCAGCACAAACAAATGCTGAGACAACAAACAGTCAGACGGATAGACAGTCAGACAGAACGGGACGAAAATGCCCGCAGTGTCCTGCGTCTCGTTTTATTTGTTGTCGCTTTGTGTGTGTTTGTGTCTGCAACTTTTGCTCCAGCATGAATTAAGCGCCAAAAATGTGCGAGGCACGTAAATAACTCGAGTCCAACGTTCGAGCAGCACGTGACCAAATTTCGATGGCAACTTTGTAGCTGCCTTCTCACAGTTTCCTGGTTTTTTTTAAGTCAGCTTTTAGACGCTTGCACTCGACTTTATCATGTTTTCATTTGGGGTGGCATTGCCGTTTTAATTTGTGCACATTTAGCGGGCGATTGGGGTGGCGGCAGATGCGGCCGGGCGGCGGTATGCCACTTGGTATACACTTTTTTATACGAATTTTTATTTATTTGCATGCATTTGGTTTTTGTTGCTGTTGTTTGCTTCGCGCGTTCGCTTTGCCGCAGCGCCGAAATTAATGCAAATAAAACGAAGCGGAGGGCAAAAAAAGTTGTTGTTGTAGCGATTTGTTGCTGTTGTTGTTATTACAGTCTACAGCATAATTTATATACTTTTGAGTTGACTTTGCCGCGCTGGACATACCCTGTACTCAAACTAGCAAGTGGGTGTTTGAAGACAAATTTTATCAGAGATAAAAAACCACTTGTACAATTTTTCACTGTCAATTAATAATTTTGAAAATTAT
This sequence comes from Drosophila colorata, assembly GCA_035041545.1. Lineage (NCBI taxonomy): Eukaryota > Metazoa > Arthropoda > Insecta > Diptera > Drosophilidae > Drosophila > Drosophila colorata. The sequence continues at coordinate 3,015,104 of JAWNLD010000233.1, forward strand.
TATATTCTGTGGAATGTTAATAAAAAATATAAAAATTTGTTTTTTTTAATGCATTTTTATAATCTTTATTTTTCTTTATTTTGTTGTTGTTTTTCATTTTTAACAGGATATTTTTCTGTCAGTTTGGTTCACAGCGTCTGTATTCGCCCGTTGCGGGAAAAGCGCAATTAAAATGATAATTTCACAGTGTCGTGCCACGCCCCAACAAGTTCTGCTGCTCCGCCTCGAATAGTGCACTGCAGCAGCAGCAGCGGGACTATTGCATTTCGCACGTACTGTGAATTATAACCGTGCCGCATAAAAGTATGCTATAATTTTGCGCTTAAATGATGCGTGCTCAGTGCCTGCGGCCAGTCGCCGCACAGCCCGTGTCCCTCACTTTGCTGGCCATTTGGCTGGAATAGTTTTTTTTATTCTACGATGCCGCATCGTCGCCTCTATTTGAACAGTCATCTACTCCCCCGGCAGTTATTTTTCTTGCCCCAGCTACTACCGCGTTTAGCCCTTCAGCAAATTTTATTGCATTCCTAGCACTCGACCATTTTTTATGCGCTTTAATTAATTCGCTTGGCCAAAAACAAGAACAAGAACAAAAAAAAAAACAAAAAGAAAACAAAAAACAAAGCAAATCTTATTAACTTTGGATTCGCCTTTGCGTTCCGACTTATCTGAATGCACACAAATCCAATAAGACAGGCGCTTCAATAAAAATCAATAATCAATGCGGAAGGGCCACCCGGAATAAATGAAGAAATAGCCGTAATGCTTTGCTTATTACCTTCCAATTCATTAAACGTGCCGTCAAGCCGACCAATCCCCAAGTCCAAACGCTCCAAAAAGCTCCCTTCAACGCCCAACATCAGGGCAGCCCTTTTCACTTAGCGTTGATGGCGGCTTGGAATTTTCACAGTGTGCGTGTGTGCTTTGTGTGTGTGGGTGTATTGGTGTGTTGATTGTCTCTACAGCTCAGTAAGTATTTTTGTGGGTGCGGTTCTTTTTATTTTGCCAGATCTTACTGCTGGACATTGACGCACTTAGTGGTTCAGTGGTTAAAATAAACATGGGGCACCATTATGTGAATACGTGAATTTATACTTACAATATTCGTATACAACATAACAATAATGACAGAAATCTAAAATGTGTTACCTTTTTTTGATTTTTTTTTTAATATAATAGCTTAAATGAAATCAATTTAATAAAAGTAATAAAATAGTTGCAATCGAATTATTTGAATTTTTTGTACCATTCTTTTTATAAAATTAATTTTTTATTGTTCACATATGTTTGCTATTGAAGGCGTGCTTTTGCTTCTCACTGTAGTTTTTATATATTTCTTATACTTTAAACGAAAAACACAGAATTTCATTTTATTTCAATTTAATTCAATAAATCACACGAGTGGTTCGTTGTCTAACCAAAATATCCAGACACTTGGCTACACACACACACACACACACGAACACACAATGATGATTTTGGTGCTTTGAACCACGTCCAGTCTGGGATACTCAATCATTTTTACACTCAGTCTGGCAGGCTGACGGGCCGCCCAGCTCTTGTCCTTATCAGGCGTAAATAATCACAAACGTTGGCTAAATAATAAATACATATATGGCCTGTGCTCGGCCGTAAGAGTATATGTATATGCTTTATAGGCCTGGTCGCCCCTCGGCTTCGACCCAATCAACTGGCATTAATAGCCCGGCGCAGAGAGGCACTTAGTCTGGGCGACTGGAGGCGGTTTTTCGGGCGGCATGAAAAATGATGCAACAGCCGCAGGAGCAGCAGGCAGCTGGCAGAAGGCAGCGAGTGCGGTCGCATTTCCAAGCAATACGAGAATAAATATTAAATAATCATTTATTTTCGCAAATGTTTCTTTTTCTTTTTGTTTGTTTTTTTCCTTTATTTTTTTTTTATTTTTCTGTTATTTTCTGTTGTTTTTTCTCATATGTGCGGCTACCACAGGCCATATGCGCGTTGTGGCGTAAGAGGCGACAATTTCTTTTACTTAATGACTCAATGCACATCCCGTGTGAGCTACACTTGCCAAATATCAGGTGATTTTTGTTGCCAACTGCGCTTTTATGGCTTTATCTAACATTTGTCTTGTCGGCTTCAAGACCTAATTGCTTTTAGAGCTGCTTTATTTGAGAAAACTAGCCACAGACTTATTAGTTTTCTTTGTTTTTCCTGAAAAGCCAACGGTATCGTTTAATTATAAAACTTTTAAACATTTAACAGACAATAAAGACGTGGAAGACGTTTTTAAACTATTTATTTTAAACAATTGCAACCAAAAAAAATTAAATGTCAGCTTTTAAATGTTTGAATTAGTTCTAACAATAATAAAATAGGATTAAAATTGATCAAAAATTGCCAAATCAACTCACATAAGATTTGTGAATGTCAAATCGGTTTGTATACGTTGTATAAATAATAAAAAATGAAACTGAAACGAATATTCCTACTATATACTATACATTTCTTTTCATTGGAGGAATATCGAACAGACTGAAAATCGAAAATCTTTTTGTGTCAGTTTTGCACCAAATATATTGATAAAATTGTAATTTCCAAATTATAGAAACACCATGATTGCAATTTATAATTTCAATGAATTATTAACTAATACAAATTAAAATTTGTTATTTAAATTTTATATAATTATAGGATTTTGATCAAAAGATACCAATCTTAATCGTCATCGCACGATTAACAATATCTTTGAACTTCCAAACTCGATGGAAATAATTAGGCACACATTTATAATTAAATACATTAAACAAACAAGGAAACTGTTTTGTAATTATACGAATTATTTGAAACTTGCTTGGAAGCTATTAATAACTTCTTACTTGCTCCATTTTAAATAAAATAATTTGTTGAAATTCCAACCAACCACCCAAACTCGGCATTCAGCCACAAAAACCGCTATAGAAATGTGTGTTAAATATTATGTAAAAGTTGCAAATTGCGAGTAAAAAGGCAAACGTAAAATTGCAGGCGCCAAAACATTTTAATAAACTGTGCTCATACATCAAATGCTAGGTAATACAAACCCACAGTTAGGGCAAAACCTACACACACACACCGACACATACACTTGCGCACGTAATTGGCGGCAAAACAATTAGTAACATTTTACAGTTGGGAGTATGGCGTGTCTGCGGATGTGACTGTGACGTGTGTGTCTGCCAGTGTGTTTGTATGTGTGCTAGCAGCAGCTTACATATTTTTGCACAAAACTGCGCACGAAAGTATGCAGCAAAAACAAAAAGCGCTTGACGAGCTAAGTTACAGTTTGCGGCGCAGGTGAGGCAGAGGTGGGTGGGTATAGGGGTTGGATTGCAGAGCGAGCAGGCAACAGTTGTCAGCTGAACAGACTACGGCTGCGGCTGCCTCTCAAGTGGCAAAAGCCAAAACGTTGCAACTGTTGACACACTTTGGCAATTGCAACAGCAACTGATGTGGGCGTGGCAGCAGAAAAGAAAACCATTTTACTCGTTGCTGGACCCGTAATAAATTACCGTAATTTCAAAAACACTTAGTGCATGTGGCAGAGCGATTGCTGGAGCATCAGTGTGGTTGTGGGTGTGCGTGTGTGTTTGAGTGTGCGAGTGTGAGTGTATGAAGCATTAGCATACGTGCACATTTTTTTCAAGCAGCTGCAAAACAGAGGCAACTGACGTGTGGCGAAAGCAAAGAAATGTTGCAATTTCCGTTTGAAGCGCAGCAGATGGCAAGTTGCAAATGTCATGCAAATACACACACACACACGCACACACACACACACACACACACACACGCACACACACCTAGCTGTCAGTGCTGGCCCGTTGATTGGCTGCATAAGCTGCGAAGACGCAGAGCCCCAGAATCGGAGCGAGCTGCCTTAATGGAAAAGCCATGCTGCATGTCACCAGCTGCCAGCTGCCACTTGTCAGGCGGCAATAGATGAAGGAGAACCTCTTGCCGCCACTGTCGCATGTGGCCTACTTATGGGCGCCATGGCAGCGCGAATATTAAATAAAATGCATCAATAAATGAAACTAATCGAAAGAGCCAATAACAAGTTTTAAATGTAAAAACCGATTGAAGTAAATACTTTAACGAAACCCAATGAAGCATCAAATGTGGTTTCTTAGATGTAAACGCGTTTTTAAACTAATATTTATATTCATAACCAGAGCACATTGAAAATAGGTAACATAAGGGGTATGTTCAAGTGCATGTAATAGATATTGGTAGTCTTTTCCGATAATTGCAAAAAAACAGGTTACAAAGTATTATTGATGTCCACCGGCATTCGAAAAAAAACAAAATTATTATTATTATTAAAATAATTGAATCAATAAAAATACCTATATAACTATAAGCAAATAATTCTTATAATCCCTTTCTCAACCGAATAGGAATTATATCGAGTGATTTACGAATAAATAATTTATGGAACGATATTTTTATGATATTATAAAATCATTTAGAATTAAAGATTACAAAAATATATTCATAAAAATAATTAAAAGCAAGATGTTTCTACTTCATCTACCTCAAAAATGACCAAGCTGATATCCCCAAGGCTGCATAACTTTCTCTACTTTATAAGCCTCTCACACTGTCGATCTGTCTTGATGTAAAGCTCTGCTTATATGTGAAGGAAATAACAGAAAACCAGCTCAACTTATGGACTGTATGGCTCAGACATGGAACATCTGCAGAGGCAATCAATCATCACTCACCTCTTTCTCACCGAGCTACAAAAATTGTCCTCCAGCCACGGTCAATGACCCCAAGATCGCTGGCCGTCTTAAAGCAGACATTTAAAATCAGCATCTCAGCCAAGTAGTAATAACTTTCATGCTGAGAGTCTAATAAATGTGGTCGTGTTACATAAATAAATAAGTAACATTAAATGTTCGGATAAGGACGAATACACATATACATATTGCATGTATATGCCATACTCAAAAAGCTCTCTGCCTATACATAAGGAGAATTAACTGCCATAGAGTTAAACTTAAACTTTAAAGTCTATTTCGAGTTCAATTCAGTTGCCATCTGCTGGACGCGCTTTGAGTGGACAGCAAATCAGAGCGTGACATCGAAACGTCTTCAATTCGAAATGACGAGGACAATGGGCGAGGACTGACACGGAGCGGACTATGGCCAACTGGAGTAGGGGCCGTAGCAGCAGTAGGCGGTGGAGGGGCCCAGAAATAGCGCACGGATATGAACTGCAAGTGCGTTGACTGGCAATGGCAACTGTCAACGCTGACTACATCATCGTCATGCCGACGTTTGTTGTTGTCACAGTTGATGAGCTTGTTTTCGAGTGTCCACACAGCAGCAGCAGCAGCAGCAACAACAACAACAAGCAGCAGTTACCGAGCTCTGTTCCAGGTGGGCTGCACACTCGACGCTTCAGCTAACCTTTTCAAGTTGTTCAAACAAGTTGGCAACTTCATTCGTTTCTTCAAATTCTTGTCGCGTCCACTTGCTGTCTTGTTGAGCGTATAGAGTAGGAGTAGGGGGTAGGGGGTGCGGTAGTAACTCGCATTATGTTTGCACTTTTGCTGCCCCCGCAGCATGTGCAACAGTTGCAACCACTTCAAGTGCGCCCGCTTGAAGCACTGCAGTTGCCAACGTGCCACCCGCAAATATCAAGCATACGCCCTGTGCGGGCCTCAACCTTTGAAGTTTGATTCAATTTAATAGCGAGTTGAACCATTTCTTTGACAGGCTGCAAGCCTAAACGAAATGATGCAGAAAATGTGGTTTTATTTGGAATTTCATATTTTCCATTGTATACCCTCTGAAATAGAGGAAGATATGCAACCTTACAAGGTATGTACATGGTTGCTTAGGCAATACTGAAGTCAACTGCTTTATTATGGCTGTCTTTAGAACATATGTAGACGTCAGCCAATGGAATACAAAATCATATATCTGCCACGTTCAGAGAAAATGCCGTACGTACTTTATAATCGGGATAAAATTCGAACATGTTTGTTTATAAAATTTCTTTATAATTTTCTCAATATTCCTAAAGTAACTTTGGTTTTAAAAGAGACTTTTATAAATAGGAAAGACAGCTTGGTTTAAGTACTAAATACTTATAAGAAGAATCATTTTACTGAAAAAACATGTAACATCTTTAATGGAAGTACAACCTTTATAAGATTGCGTATTAGGTTCTGTATTAAAAACAGGTTTTTGTTTTAAGACTTAAAAATTTAATACACTTCTTAATTGCGTTTTTGAGGGCAGAATTTGTAATGCAAATATTTGAAGTTGTTGTAGCCTTTGCTAAGTGTCAAATTTGGAAAATAGTTTTTTTCATTTTTTAAACTAAATAAATTTAATTTTTTATTTCAATCAGTTAATTGTTATTATAATTATTATTATTCTGTTTGTTGCGTTAGTTTAAGACATCGCGTACAAAGCTTTTCTCCTTCGAGCTTCAAGATATTTAACAATGATTTTGGCCGCTGCTAACGAGTCGCATTTTATAGTTGTGCCCCAAACTCATTTTCTTTAAGTAGCCTGAGAATACCCGATGCCCGAAACTGTCGTCTGTTTTGTGTTGGCCTGAAAAAGAAAATGAAAACAGTTTCCCAGCGAAAAGTAATAAAGAAGCCTCCTTCAAGGGGCTGCAGGCGTCCAATTCCGTGCATGTATTTGGCTTTATATGCCCCATGTGTGTGTGTTTGTCTCATTGGCAGTTTGTTGTGATGTGCGCTAGTGTTATTTTTCTCTTGGCCTATACTCCCTGGGCCTGAGTTCGTTCTTGCTCTTTTTGGCCATATTTGTTTAGCCTGGCATTTTATTTTTACTGTTTATAAGCTGATAAAATTGTTTTGCTGCTCTTTATATCTGCAGCCTCGTCGTCGCTGTCGCCGTTAAATGATTTTCTTGTTGCTTTGTGTGAATAACCACATTGCGGCTACGTAATAAAATGGGCGCAACAAATAATTGGCCTTGGTTTGGCGTTGCGCATACGCCATGTGAGCTGCCCACTTAACTGAGCTTGTTATCTTTTTGTTTTGTGTATTTTTTTCCTGCTTCAAAGCCAAATCAAAGCAGGCACACACACATTGGAGAAAAAACTTTCGCCTGTGGCTTGCATTGATAAGCACTGGGAGCGTTTTTCAATTTCGTGCACTTGACTGCGGTCGCTGGGCACTGGTCGAAAAAAAAAAAAACGAAAACAAATCACCGCTCGCCTTCCGCCAAATCCTGCCCAATGGACATTTCCTCATCGCTGCACGCATTGCGTAAGCAAATGCGAATCTCCCACAGCATTCTGGGCTGATGAAATTGAACGTGATGCATGTGCATTTTTCGGCTTTTGGTTCGCGCTTCGCTGACTTTTGAAAATACCTCAACAAATTTGAAAAAAACTAAAGGAACAAGGCGTTTTCATTCCCATTCGGTTGCTGTGTACGAAACTGTATCAACTGAGGGGCTTGCCCCTTGGCTGGTTCTGTCATTTCACTTTAGTTTAGTTTTAGTTTTTCTCCTACATAAATTTCGGTAAAAGAGTAAAAAATATTTACTCAAAAATAAAAACATAAAAAAACACGCTAGGAAAGCAAAAATGGCTAACTCTGGCGCGCCCAGGGCAGCTTCGACTGATGCAAACGGCTTGGAGCTGCAGCAGCTGATTTCACGCAGCTACAAATCGATGAACAAACTGGTTCACTTCTACAATGGCCAGCTGCACGAGGAACTGAGCACCCTGATGACCTCCATGCAGCAGGAGCAGCCCCCAGGCCGCAGCATCAGTGAACACAGCTCGCAGCTAACGGAGGCACTCGATTTAAAGTGGTAAGCCGAACTGTTCGACTTTCGATTAGCGATATTGTTTTTAAATGGATCGTCACTTCAACAGTTTAGCAGGCTTTGATAAGCTCAGCCACTACCTTATGATGCGGCCCAGTTGCAGCAGCCTGGATCTGCACGGCAGCGCACAATTCAGGCAACTTTAGGCAAACAAAAATCAATTATTGAACTTTCTGCTGCTTCATAATCACAATAGATGGCATTAAAGCGCATTGCAATACACAACTTTTTCGAGAACACCAACTGACTTGTTGTTTATTTTTCAAAACAAATTCGCCTAATGTATACGTTTTAATTAATATAGCCTTTATATGACCTATGCGGGCAATACGATCTTAGCAATAAAAATTGTGATCTTTTATGCGTGTCTATAATTTTTAATTATAAATGATAATTATTTTAGAGAGTCAAATTGCAAATGAAATATATTGTTTTAAATCATTTTAATGTTATATTCGAAACCAATGGTAATTGGCACATAAAATCGAATTATAAAACCTTTTTGAAGGCTTAAATAATTTATATTTTCCATTGGAAGATGTTAATAAATGTGTATTCAGAAATTGTTTCAATTTGTAAGTTATTGTTGGCATTTATGAAACAAAAAATAAAATGAAAACATCGTAAAGTTATTAATAGCACAATTCTCAAATATGAACAAGATATTTGTAGCTTACATTTAGTACATGTTCATAAATATTTCATTTGATTGAAGAACTTTATTTTTATTATTTATGCCACAAATACAACAATAGCGTTTGATGTACAAGAGCACTAGCTGTCTGCGATAATTAATATCCCTATAAATGCAATTTATGCCAGGTCTAATGAGCAAATCAGATGCCTTAGGTTGCGTCTAGCCAAAGGCCGTCATTCATTTTGCGAAGCTCATCCGAGCTTAATTAACATGCTGGCGCTTCCAGACGTAAGGTGAGCCTACAGGGCAGACATTTTTATGGCGCATTGTTAACGCGCGGTGCACGAGCCACATAACACACAAGCACACACACACACACACACACACACACACACACACACACACACATACACACTCATAGACAAAAAGAACAGCGGCTAGGAGCCGACTGGCAATACAATTTGCCGTGACAAATGCGGCCATAAACAAAAATGGCGACGCCACCATTTTCTAGTGCAGCGACAAAATGGCTGCCAGCTAAAGTGCCACGACGCTGGGCGAGAATTTCATTTCAACGACCTTTTATGGAATTTATCACACGCGACCCTCGTCTCTGACAGCGGATTTCCACTGCAGTTGGCCCCAAAGTCGCTTTTGGCCGTAGCTTTTGGTAATGAAATTTCGCTTTAGCAATTACGGGTACCCCGGGCAATTTGAGATGTCGACGGGTTACGGCCCTAGCGAAGCAATGAGAATTGAGCTTTGGATGCTGTGCGCTGAGCATATGTTAGGGGTAGTTAGCAGCAGGCTAATAGCTCGAGTGGCTGCTGCATAAATTGCGGCCCAACAAAGTGCCCTCACCCCACTCCACAAAAGGCCAAAGCTTTGGCCCCGGCCCCGGCCCCAAATCAATTTCATCGAGCGACAACAACAAGCGGCAAACAAAGCACCACAAATTCATAATAAACTCCGGGAGAAAAGAATGAAAACAAGCAGCTGGAAAGTCTTCTGAAAGATGAAATACCCTAAGACATGGCAGAAGAGTGATATAATAATGGGATATAAATTATTTATTTATTCAAGCGGTATCGAAAGAAACAAAAGAATCTTCACACACAATTTTCCTTCGATTTGAGGCTTTTTTATTTTAAAGTCTGCCAATATTCAAAAAATAAAGTCCAGCTGACAATTAAATATAGTAAAAGAAAGCAGGTTTTTTAAGCCTTTTATATCCGATCAGAAATTGTTGTGTTTTGCAAAAATCTCCCTTAACGTTGCGAGACAAGATTATAATACCCTCTGCTGGCGCATAAGAGCACACATTTTGCAAAAATATTTTCATGGCTCGCAGCTAAAATGTTATTAAAGTCAATAACATAAAGCAGAAGACAATATCTTTTATGGGTCTGGTGGCTGAGCCCAAGCCAAAGTAACTTTGGCAAATAAATAAAAAAATTGCTTACAAATAGCAGCAAATCGAGGACAAAAAAAAAAATAATAAGAAAAATAAATAAGAAAAAGGAAAAGCCAACAACAACAAACATCGTTGGCCAAAGTCAAAGTAATAAAAATAAGTAATGGCTTCTAAATACAAATTTATATATTTACATATATCGAGCAAAAAGTTGGCATATTAACGAGAGCTCTGCAGAACTATGCGAGTGTGAGGACAAGTCAATTAATTAAAAGCATTTCACCAAGTTGGCAACTCCAAATAATTACAGTTGCGTTTCACAAAAGTCAAAGTTGGCAGCACCGAAAAATGCAAGCTGACAGCTTTACATTGAATTAATAGACTGAGGTTTTCTATTTTAAAATTCAGCATTTTCCAAAATGAAAGTTAAGAAGGAAGACAACAATTCGAGCGCCGCTGGGGCAGCTGTTGATGCAACGTCGCGGCACGTGCAGCCGCGTGGCAAGCCCGACAACTACTGGGAACTGTGCCAGGCGCTGCAGGCGCAGGATGACACCGATTTCGATGACTTCGAGACCGAAATGCAGTCGATGTCTTTTGCGCCCAGCTGTTCGGAAGCGCAAAGCGAGCTGGAGCATAGCGCAGCGGTGGCCGCCAAGGCCATCGAGCGAGAGCGCCAGAATCGCGCACATGCGGAGCTGCTGCTGGGCGAGAAGGAGCTGCCGGGCGTGCTGCGCACCCTGGCGCGTGTCTACGACTTCCAAAACTCTCGCCTGCTGGACAAGCCGCGCGAGGCGGCCGTCAAGCCGCTCGGCGCCGTGCCCCAGCTGAAGGCGCCGCGGCTGCGCGAGGTGCCCGTTGTGCCGCCCGAGCTGGACACGCTGATGGTGGATCCAGCCCCGATGTTGTCGCAGCAGCAGCCGCAGCAACAGCAACAACAGCAGCAGCGCTTTTCTACTCAGCCTCCTTTCCAGTCTCCAGCGCCGCCTCAACATCGTCCTCCACTTCATCCCCATCCTCTCCACTATCCGGCCACTCAACTCATGCGCTTTGGCCCCGAGCAACATTCCAGATTCGTGTCAGCGCCTCCCCACGAGCTTGGCTTCCAGCATCATCCGCCGGGCTATATGGTGCGTTTTACTAGGCCACCGATGAAGCAACGCCAGCCGCCGTATGTGCCGCCCCATCGCCAGCCGTCGCATCGCCAGCCGCTGTACGCGCCGCCGCAGCGACAGCCGACGCATGCCCCAGCGCCGAGTGGCCTCCGGCCGACGACACGCAAGCCCATCATCGTGGTGCCCGAGGAGTTCAGCAGTCTGGTGACGCTGCACAATGTGCAGCCGCTGCTGCAGGAGCAGCGCTTTGTGCCGCCGGCCGTTATGAGGCGCTCGGATCTGCGGCTGCTGGAGGAGGTCAACGTGGTGCGCAACTTTCGGGGGGAGGAGCAGCACTATCGCGTCATCGACAACGTGGCCCGGCTGACGAAAGAGGACTGGGACCAGGTGGTGGCCGTGTTCGTCTTCAATCCCCACCAGCAGTTCATCGGCTGGCCGTCGCACGCCGATCCCGCCGCCATCTGCCGGCAGCTGTGCGCCTTTCACCTGACCTACAAGGGCAAGCCCATCTATCGGGAACTGGAGTCGCTTTGGCTTAACGTGCTGAGCATACCCGAGCACGACCGCCAGCTGGACGCCGAGATACTGATGGAGTTCTGGCGCAAGCTGGATCAGCATTTGGCCAACAGCGATCGGCAGTTGGGCCTTGGCCGGGCCAAGTAATTCCAGCCCGGATTGAGCACATTGCACGCTTATCCCGGTAATACGTAAGGATAAAAAATCAATAAATGAAATTGAATAAAGCAGCCCCCAGTCGAGCAGCAGAGACAAAGGCAAGCACACACACACACACACATAATGGGGTGGCTTTGTGGGGGTGTGGGTGTTTTATCTTGATGTTAACGCCGATAATAAAAAGTGTAGCAACATCAGAAAAATATATCACGTAAGTATAAAAATCATATAAAAACGTTGCGAAACTGCAAAGTTGGCGAAAAAATTAAGAGCACAAACAAACGGGGGAGCAAACGGGGAGAGAGGCTGTGAATGAGACAGAGAGAGGGAGAGAGGAAGAGTCTAAAGAGGGAGGCTGTATCTGATGAGCGTGGGTTGGCAAAATGAAACGCACGCGTGAGACAACAGCTAAATGACACACAAAGGAGCAGTTGTCTTATAGCTGACGGTGTGTATGTGTGTGTGTGTGTGTTCATACATATATAAGTCACTGTGCTGTTTCCCAGTGGCACAGTGGACATACATGAGGGTATGTTGTAGAAGTCTGCCTGGCTTAACGGGTATTCGCATAGAAATCACTGGCAAAATGCAATTTTTTACTTTTATTACAATGCAAGTTGCAAGTTCTAGGATTAAATATGCGTGTGTGTGTGCTTCGTGTAGGTGTGTGAGAAATGAGAAAAACAGTAGTTGACAGACATTTAAACTGGTGCAGACTTACAGCGAAACGCTAGCTATAAAATAAAGTCAAATCGATTGTTATCGGCCGATTGCAACCGATGGAACAGTTCTAAGCAATTTCTATAAAATAGAAAAATTACAAAAATAGTTTTTTTATATTATTAATATTACTGTAAATAATAATATTATAGCAATCCTATCGATTTCTAGTCTAGCTTTACAGTAGAAAGAAATCAGAAAAACGATTTGTACATAATATATAGCTTCAAATTATAGGAAAGTGAAATTTTACAATTACAAAATAAAGTTATCAGTTCTGAATTAAAAATAAATTTTCGTTTATAATATTTCAGGGTTTCAGTATGTTATCGATATGTTTACCCAAATATAATACCATGAAAAAGTTTTGAGTCAATGATATGGTATATTTTAGATGAGCCCGTAGCCAAAATGCCATCAAGCATGACAATTGATCCATTTTTTCCAAAGCTATAGAAAACAATTCAAATTTATCCATTAACAACTGAAATTAACCACCTGAAAATCAGTTCGAATAGGGAGTGTCATATAAATTTTTGTAACATAAAATTGTAATTCTAACTTTAAAAAATAATTAATTGTAGTATATAATTAATGGTATACTATATTGAATCTATTGGAGTAATCAATAAATTGAAACGGTCTTTGAAAAGAATTACAATTTGATTTAAGTTTTAAGGAACTCACTCTTTACATACTATGAGGATGTAAAATTATGGTATTTAATAAGGCACAACAAATGTAAGACATATTGCTTCACAAATTTTAATTTATATCCCTGTTTTTGAGCATTTGTATGTACTCTATCCCACTGTGAAAAGTATCCGCTGAGCAGCAGCTAGTTAGTACGGAGCTACTTACTCGTACTTGCCAATCGAATTCTTGTCTAACGGATAATTCGATGACTTACGCAACGAGTGAGAGACAAAGGCAGGTTGTGTGGCAGTCGGTGGTGCTGGTGGTTGGGTGTTGGGCGTGGCCATGTGTGAGCAAATCGAGTTTGTCGCCAATATTCAATTTTGTAAATTGAAGCAAAGTAGAAATAAAAAGTAAAATGAAATCGAATTCGTGCCAGCTAAGATAAAAGTTTACGCACATGAGAGAGTGAAAAATACCAAGAAAGAAAAAACTAAACAAGCAGCTAGGGTTCTATTAACCCACAAGAAATTGAATAATGTGTCGAGAACAACGTTGAACTGTAGTTACCGTTAGTCAAGAAAAAGATTTTTAATACGAATTGCAATTTTGCAGCCAAGGCTTATCGAGATTACCCAGATATCGATTGTCAATGGGATGTGAGGCATTTTCTTTTTAGGTAACAGTTTAATTTATGTACCAAGAAATTTATCCGTTGAAAAACAAGAAAAAGATGAAAATAGCGCCAAATTCTCCAAATGGTATCCACATAAATTTTGTGTGAAAATTTGCATTTTCAGCTTTTGGGCGAAAACACAATCGAAAAACGCTGCAAAAGCGAAACGAACGAATGTGAAGAAAAACAAGTGCAAAGTGCGCTCTGCATTACAATTGGGATTGTGGCCGAGGCTAATGCCCTGTCACGCCCACCCAACGCCCACAGCGGCCAACAAATGGCGTATAATTCAACGCTCAATGGCAGCTTTTTGTGGGTTCTTTGATTTGCTGCTTTACGTTTCAGTTTGATATACATATATACTATTTTATTCTTATTTTACGGCTTAAGTGACGCCCGCTCATTGATGGGCGTGGCACGTCCATATGGCCATTACTAAAAAATGCGCGTAAGTAAAATGCCACATTAAAATGAAGACTTCAAGCGGATTCGGGAGCCGTTGACGAGTCCAGTTATGGAAAAAGTCTGTACTGAAAATCTACGATTCCGATTGACATTCAATTAAACAGGCATAAAATGGGAACATGGAACGAGAGAAATTGAGATGATATTTAAATATGAAGAAACGTGAAACTTGGTAGCTGGGCCTAAATAAATTTGACAATTTAAAGCTCAAATATTTTTTTGGAACTTTTTTTATTAAGTAAATAAAAAGCACAATTCATATATTGTGTCAGAAATAAATTTAGTTTTATATTTATAAAAAGTTATTCTAAGAAATTTTTAACTTTAAAATAAGTTCTTAAAAAAATCGATTCAATTTAATTAAGAAAAACTTTTACTACCTTGGCTTTAACTTTATGGCATTTCCACTTTACTCCACAAGCGTAACTCAAATTGAATTGATATCATTTGGTGGTATTACTTCTGACTTAACACTGATTACACACGCTTCAAGACATTTTCGCACTTACTTATACGATAAGGCTTACAGATACACATGCATATATATGTGTGAGTGTGTGTGTATACACTCACTTACTTATGCCAAGCGAAACTTTTACTTTATACCCAAGCGAGAGCTCAAAGCCGGCAACCGAGAAGCGAGAAGCACTTTTAGCTACCATAAATCCCCATGCTACGAAAACTTTAAAAAAGTGTAGCTAAAGTTTGTAGCCCGTATCAAAAAGAATAGAACAAAAATGGAAAAGAACCAAATAACATCAAATGGTTAAGACGAAGACGGAGAACTACAAGAAGCTGAGAGTGTAACGCTCCCACTCTCTCACACTCTCCCTAAGCATTTGTTGTTACGGTTGTAATCAAAATATAAACTACAGTGCGCGACATAAATTGAACTAACTGAAAAATCATACAAGACTCAGTCTTGAGTATGCTGGATAAGCCGATATCCAGAAGATTGTGAAAGAGTTTTAAACAGAGTTTGTTAAAGTGTTGCTAGTTCAAGTTATAATTATGTTTATGCTTTTTGAAAGTAAATAAAAAGGTCCTCTGCAGTCTATCTGTGTTCACAGACTTTTCATGGTTTTGGGACTGCAAGATTTTATTCCATATAATAAGCATTTGAAACTGTTCGTAAGAGAGAACATTTATCTGTACAAGTTAAGCATATATAAGTAAAGCTTCTGAGATTTTTAAATTAGGAATCCATATAAAAAATTATTTAAGACCAAGCCAGGCCAACAAATAAAGTTTTTCTGCAATTTTGCTTCACACTCATGTTAAGGCTCTACATAATTTCTTAAAAATAATTTTGTTAGCTTCTTAAATCAAGACATATTTTACCACATTTTTAAACACCAAATTCTCTGTACAAATATGTGTGTTGTTAATTACACTGGTTAAATATGGTTAAAATATATTTGTGAAATATATTTTTTAATGCGATTCCATTTTTTATTTAATGTATATTTTGTACTGTTAATCGTAGTAATATCATATTGCTTATTTATGTGATTACAGGGTAGACTGAAAGACAAAACGCGCCATAAATAACCAACACCCACTCACACACATGTCCACATATTGCTCATATGTACAACATATTGCACAACAACATGGGGGAGCAGCGCGCGGCGCAACACGAGCCCCACGTACAACCTCAAGAAGCAGTAGAGATTTCGCTGGGCACCATTTTGTGGTGCATTGTTTTGCTTTGTTTGGCCGCTTGGCTGTTCGGCTGGTTTTGGCCAGCGCCAGTCAATTGTGAGCTATTGATTCCGAATTAACATTTCAATGCATGGCACACACACACACACACACAAACTGAGAATGAGTGTTAATTATGAATGGAGTCGAAGCCAAGGCACTCGACATATGCGTGAATGCAGTTTCCTTCACAGCTTGCATTGGTTTTCCAATATAATACAATTATCGCAGCGGTAAACAGAAAAGGGGGGGTAAAGCTCAAAAGTAGGCACAGCAAATGAATAAAAAGCTTGTGTAAATGCAGGGCAAGCAGCAATAACAACAACAACTCGAAGGCTTAATTGCAGTTCAGCAGCGGGTTTTACTTATAAACAGGCAGAGGCCATCGCTAACGAGCTGCCAAACGAATACGGCTCCTATTTACTTTCCAGCGCAACGGCGTTGCAAGTGCAACCTGTGGCACTCACATGGCTGTGCGGCAGCTTTCAGCTTTTCAACTTGCGCCAATCAAACAAGTTCAATAACGGTAATTAACAGTGCAACGGCAGCGCGTGGATGCTTCAAATGCAACTCGAACTCGGAAGCGACGCCAGATGCCCCCCTTCTGTAATTTGTGAAAAGTTCAAAGCTATTAGCATGTGCCCGCAACCCCCTCTTGCCCCCTCTTGTCCCCTCTTGACCCATCTGCGACCGTCGTTTGCCAACGGAAGTACTCGAATCTCGGACCCTTGCACCACCCGCCTAATGACGGCAACTGTCCCACCACCGTCCGTTATAGACCATTAGCAGAGCAGGCCTGGCGGGGAGGGAGGGGGGAGGGTGTTGGCAACGCGGCATTTTTGTGCAGGCTGGCTCGCTTAGGCCTTTCAGTTGGCCATTTGGCCACTTGGCACTTGGCACTCGGCATGTCAGTTTTGATTGAACCTGATGGACGCGCCTAATGTGGTTTAATTGTGAATGATGTGCAGAGGTCACAGTGGACGCCCCTAATCGTTATTAATGTGCACTAATAACTAAACCGCCCTGCCAGACAGCGCCAGACAAGCAGACAGCAGGACAGGCAAGTGCAACAAAATGACAGCAGCGTTCAGTTAATTAATGTCATGTTTACTGCAACACAAAATGAACCCCGTTGAGCAAACAAGAAGCACGATGAACTCGACGAAATTCAGAATCAATGTCTAACATGAATTAATGAACATATATAAATGATGTCTTTAACTAAAAAAATAAATTAATATATCATACATATTAAGTATTTAATCTCCTCTTTTATTCTCAAACTCACATGTAGTTATCATATATGTTTTGACTCTTTCGCAATTGGTCTTTTCATAAATATGTTGCTTTTCTTTAAAACAAACTTTCGCTACTCTTCTTTTGTTAGTAAGTTCAACTGTAAATTTATAAAATTTTTAGTTTTTTTTATATTTTTACTCAATTGGTCCCAGAAACACTTGCTTAATGAGGTTAATGAGTTAGAAAATTCCTAATTTACAAAAAAAGGTTGATGTTATTCTTTGTTGCAAAATACAAATTTCCCTAACATATTATTTGTATACCCTGAAAAAAAGGGTATAATGGATTTGTGTAAATGTATGTAACAGGCAGAAGGAAGCACCTCCGACCCCATAAAGTATATATATTCTTGAGCAGGTCGACGAGCTGAGTCGATTTAGCCCTGTCCGTCTGCCCGTCCGTCCGTCTGTATGAACGCAGCGATCTTGGAAACTACAAAAGCTAGAGACCTAAACTTTTCGACTTTATATTCTCCTGATGCATATGCAGCACAAGTTTATCATTTTTTTTTTCGATATCTTGCTCCGTTTCATTTTTTTGGCATATCTCGTAGACTACAAAAGCTACAGCCATCAAATTTAGTTTATTATGTGCTCGTTAAGGACACGCAAATTATGAATATTTCGGATTTTGGATACTTTCCCCCTCATATCAAAAAAATCAAATACTACAGACTTGCGCTTTGGTTTGTACATAGATTTGGATGCTCTTATTAAGCACTGAAAGTTTTATAGCGATCATACTCTTAGTTTAGAAGTTATTCAAGAATTCATTTTCCATAGTGGGGCCATGAGTAAAGTGCTCAGTTTGTTGCGTGCGTTTGTGTGTGTGTGTATGTGACAATGTGTGCAAAGAACTTTAAATGTATGTAGTCGGGGGCGCCCGACTAGACCCATCTATTATTTACAAATCTGGGTATTCACTTTAGTATTGTTCAAAAAGGCCAACATTTTTTAGCTAACAAATTCTACCAATTCTTTTCTAGAATGAAAACAGGTTAAATTATTTTTTAATGTACAAATTTACTCGTTTGAAGAAAGTTGAATTTTGGAATATGTGAACAATCAGACTTGATAGACTATATATAAATGACGTAGCTCTATGTACAGAAAATTAAATACTTAAATTGGATTTATTTAGAGTATCTCACTCTCCTGTTCGTACTCTACATAAGCTTATTTAGCATTTACACCATTTGCATCCTTCTAAGTATCTGTAAGTATGAGAAATTTCAAATCAGTTTTATGCATTCGCCCATTTGAGTTTTTTTTTCATTCATATTTGCAGCTTTGGCTCTAATAAACAGACGAATGCACAAATGCAGTTTGTTTGCGGTTGTTGCAATTTGTTAGCGGATCTATCAATTTGTAGCATTTTCAAGCTCATATAAGCCACACACATGAGCACTCACAGACGCACACTTACACTCGCACTCACACTCACATGAGCACTCATTGGCACTCACACTACACTCCGGCAGCAGCAACAGCCGCAGGAATCGAGAACACGCAACCTGACGGGCCGGAAGCTTGGCAACTAACCCGGGGCAGAAGCGGGTCAGAAAGGGGAGGCGGGGGCTGGGCGTGGCGAGGGTTCTTGCATCCGATTCACTTTATTCTTTCGTCGTTGAGGCAGCCACTTTGGTAACAGAACTTGAACACGAGTGCAATCAAATGTATTACATTTTGTGCAACTTAAGCGGCGACTGAAGTGCCGAAGACAGCTGAAAGAGAGCGGGACGGGGAGAGCAAGAGTGAGAAAGGGAGAGAGAGTCCACGAGAGGGATAGCTGGCTAGAGCGCGCAATGGATATATCCGACTTTGGGTGCAATGATTTCCTGGAAAACTCAAGTCAAGGCTGCGGCCACAAACACTAAGCAGATGAAGTGCCTGCCCCCCTCCCCCCTACCCGATAACCAGGCGGCGCCGTACAGTATGCAGCATGTGGCATAAAAATGGGCCAACGGCAAACAACTTGGATAAAGGAAATTGCTAGAAATGCATTTTGTGGCTTATGAGCCATGAAGCAACAACCCAAAAGCCAAGCCGGAGTGCTGTTGTTGCATGCACCTTGAGCTACATGGAAAGCGGCATGTTGCACTGTCTGGCAAATCAATTGAGTTTGCTCGACAAATATCCGCCCGAATGCCAACTGACGGGCAAATAAATGCAGTGCAGTGGATTAGTTGAATGAATAACATCCACTCGATACTAGTTGTAGATGAATCTGCAAACGGGCCAAAGTGGCAATTAAATGTCACTGCACCAACATTAACTCAGAACAAAGGATTTTTAACTATGACAAATTCGATGTGTTTGCTCAATTGGCTATAATGTCTTGATCGATGAGAGTGGAAGGGAATGGAAATGAGACGGACAGATGCCACGACATGATATGATTATCCAACAATTTAAACAGTTTTTCAGTGCTCGGGACTAGTTAATCAACTCCCGGGCAAGTCCACTCTGTAAATGCACTCAGAAAAAACAACAGATAATTCGACAGCAAAATATTTCCATGTACAAATAATACATAGCAAATACATTTGAATAAGACTCTATAAAATAGTTAGCCACTCTTTTTGCAATAATTTATTTGTAGATTGAAGACATTTTTTTAAGAAAATAAATTATATTTCACAGATAAATTAACTTAATTAAAACAAAAAAATTGTCTAAATTAAAAAAAATATATATTTCAGCAACTTTCTATAATTTGTTAAAGTGTATTTTTCTTTAACAAACGTAAATTTGAAAAGTCTTTTTAAGCCCGCGTTTTGCTCAGTGCACATTTGCTTGTCATTGTCCTTGGCGTTTGTCAAACAAAGCAAAAACTTGCTAAATTTCCCGGCCAAACAACTGAAGCATGAAAAAATTTTAAAGAAAGAAAGAGAAGAAAAAAGGAAGGCTAGCAAGCGAAATGAAATAGTGAGAGCAAGGGAGAGAGCACGAGAGAAGGGTGCACAAGCAAACGAAGTAAGTAAAGAACTTTATACCTAAAAGGGATTTATTTGATGACTTGTCTAACTCGTGCCATTGACTCACACGATGACACTGCCATGCCTCAGACCCTGCTCCCGCCTCTGACACTGCTGCTGCCCCTGCCCCCACCCGCCCGGTTGAGTGCCCCGCTATGACGCAGCACTTTTGCAAATGAAGTTTTATAACTTTGCCCGTCGATTTGAAAGTCACAGAAATGTGTGAGAGGGAAATGGGCTGGGAAGGGAAGGCAGTGAAATGCGACAAAATGGAATGAAATTAAATGCATTTTGAAAAATGATAAAGTTGTTGCCGACGTGGCCGATAGACGGCGCTTCAGGCTTGCATTTAAAAAACCTGCCCAGAAATGAAGCAGGAGCCAAGGGAGGAGAACATAACACCAAGTGTCTACCTAGATTGCAGGACAAACTATGTGGACTTATATAAACATACATATATTTGTTACCTTTAGAATTGGGTTGGCAAGCTTAACTCTTACAACTTTACTTGGGTATTTGCATAGCACATATGATGAGCACTGGACTTACCTGTAAGAGAAAGAGAGAATGCATAATTAGAAAAAGAACAGAAGAACATATAATCTGAGGTTGACATACTTAGAAATAAGAGTTTAAATAGCACACGGCTTAAATCTGCGATTTATGAATGAAATGTTGATGATATGCTGATAATAAAATTAATAATAAATATTATATAGATATTGTCAAATTTATTTAAGTTCTAAATTCTTCACGAAGTACCATGAGAAGTGGTTAACATATTTATTGTAATACATTTTTAAAACTTCTTAATAATCTTACATGTTGATTATTTTTTAGCATACTTTAATATTGGAAAACCATAAAATGCCCATGGAAAAATAGAGTGTGTTTAATACGTACAGCGAAATTCGAAACCTTTTTAATAAACGAAAAAGTTAAAAGTTATCTTGAGGTAATGTGTGAGCTTTGAACTTTGTGGTTGCAAACTTTTCAGCTAGGTTTCAGTAAATATTTTAGTAGAGAAGTAAATATTGCAAAATAATCTGTAATGATTTTTTCATGACTTTAATTTTTGTTAATTGTTGAAGTAAAACATTTAAAGAGACCACAAAATAATATTTAAAAAAAAAACACAATGACAGCTATGCGTCCAACTTTAGTTATAATTATTTTGACTGTCAGTTGTTTACATATAGGCGACGAAATGAAATTAACTGAAATTCATGATTTTAATTAAAAATGCAATTTAATAATTTTTCCGGAAGAGCGAACGTAAAGAGACAATGCGACAACATATAAAACAAGACAGCAACAACGACGACGCCAACAATAACAACAGCCATACCAATTAGCAAAATTCGGGCAGTTAGCAACCCAGCAATGCACACACACAAACTCACGCGCACACACTCGCATACACGTGTTAATAAGTGTAGTGTCGTCTCATTGTTGTTGTTGCTGCGAGTTGTTGTAGTGGCTGCTGCCGCCACTTTCGCCACTGACTTGTCCAATTACTACAACAACAGCGCAGCAACAAGAGGCATTCAAATGGTGCGCCGCAGGCCACGCACACACACAGATACAAACACACACACACATACACATACATTACCGGGTCCGAGGCAGGAACGGAAGCGCCAACTACAAAGTTTTTTCATATCCTGTGAAAATTATTATACGCTTTTCACAAAATAGTTGCAGCCAGCGGCAAATGCACACGCACACACACTCACACACACACACGCACACACACTCGCACACACACACGCACACAGCTAATACTGCTGCTGCAGCACTTTTGACCAGGACGAGCACAAGGAGCACACACATGTGAAACACCACAGTATGCAGCCCGGCGACAAGGACTCCGACGAGTCGACTTGTTCGACAGTCGAGCGTATCCTGCACTTCCTTGACTCGGCTCCGTTCTGCGTGCTGCGTTGGAAAAACTTTTGTCAAATTGTTTTTGCTGCAACAGCTTGTGGGCAACGTCAGCGTCCGTTTTAATCATTTGCCCAGCTCACCGCTGGACCTCCTCGTTCCCTCCCCCTGGTCTGGACACAAGTGTTTGTCATATTTGCGTTAATAAAATAAATATCTCAAAATTGAAACCAGCCAAAGCCATGAACTTCCACATCGTACATAGCTTGTAAGGCTGGACTCAAAAAACCACTAAAACTTTCCAAGTGGTTGCACTAGATGAAAATCTTTGGCCAAGTTTCAAAGTTACTTAGTTTTCCGAAATTTGAAATTATATTGTATTTATTTTATTGCAGGGTAAGACTGCAATATTTTAAACGTGTTCGTGTTAATATTCATTTAAAATACTTAATATTGAAGAAGTTACCAATAAATACCAAGAATTACAGATTACAGTGAAAATTAGTCTGAAGAAAGAAAGTCAGCTATATATATTATTATAAATGTGTTCTTAATAAAAACTGTTAGATATTCTTGTCCAAATTAACCCAAAGTTAAACAACTTAAAAAAGTAAATAAAAATCGTGTAGTTGCAAAATTAAAATCAAAATTTTCTTTGAGAATGACCTTTAACTTTGACAAGCAGTCTGGTAAAAGCAATTTACTTGTATACCTTTATATATTATATATATGTTATATTTCTGCATGAGTGTTTACTCCAAAGAAAGCAAGTTATTTGGTAGATGTTAAAGTTATTTACTTAAAATTTTTGCACCACAAAGATACTTCTCTTTGCTTCAAAATATTTTATGTTTATTTAATTTAAAAATATTAAAGCTAATTTTATTATCTTTGTTTCTAAAAGCTAATTCAAACATATTTAGCCAATAACTACTATGATAGACCATAAGATAAATGAAACTCAATTATAGAAAAAAAAAGAGTTTCGTAAATGTTTTACGCTATCGCATTAGTCAAAGCTTAACTCAGCCCGTTGTGGCTTTTATTTTATATATTTTTTTACATGAATGCCACATGGCGTATACTCAATATTGGTAAGCGCATTTGCAGCAGCTTTAATACTCGGCTTCGTGTCGTAAAGAATCTTTTGCTAAAGCATAACTCGCGGCGCCATTGCTCAAATGCAACAACAACCACAGCAACAACAACAACAACAACAACTGTTCGCTGATACATTTTGAGCTTTTCAGCATGAGAAAACGGCAGCCAAAGGCGCAAAAAAGGCAACACTTGTCCAGCTGTGGGTCCTTGGATCCATAGAATTTCGCCCAGACACGTAGTCGCCGACTTCACTCCGTAGTCTGCTTTCGAGCGCCTTGCGCCCTTCGTCCTTCGACTTTGCCTGTGCCTCGGCGCGTCTCATCTTCGTTGCAACGCGGCGCATATAACTCACGCTTTTCAGCGCCAAAGTGCACTCAGCGCAGAGCACCTGCCACGCCCACAGAGCGTAACCAGCATTGAGTATATGCCACGCTTAAGCCAATAATAAATTTCTGCAACAATTTTGTGCCAAAGCTGCAGTTTGTCAGCATTAGCCAAGGCAAGAGCAGCAGCAGGAGTTGCCAGAATTGCCACAGCAGAAATACAGAGACAATTTCTGGATCGATCGAAGTGGTTGAAGCAGCCCTTCAGATCCGAGAACTGCCAAATTATGCCATAAGGCATTGCAACGCATACATAACTGTATTTATAATTAACTTAAATTTAATGTTAATTCAATTTTGACAAGGCACAAAAGCAAATATCAAGATAAAAGCCGACTCAAAGGGCTTAAAGCTGTAGAGAAGATGGGCGCAAACTTTCAACTTACATAGTTGGCTCAAGGGTATGGCCTGGATAGGGGGATGGGAGGCGTGTTGCCGTCTGTCTGCCCCGACAAAAGTTACAGTAGTCAAAACGTGGCATGTTAAGTTGTAGCAACTTTTGCTAACTTTAACAAAATGCGAAATGTAACAAATCTTTGCAAGAGCTCTAAAGATGGAGAGAGGGAGAGAAAGACAGGCAGAGAGAGAGATAGAGAGAGAGAGAAAAAGGAGCCGTCGTAGTCATATGAGAGCGAGTCTGAGTAGCTAAAACCCTTTCACATTTTCTACGGAGCACTTAATTAAAGCAATCAGTGTAAAATGCTTGACAAAAATAAGTTTGACAGCAACAAGAAGCAAAGCGAACAACATGCTGATGAGCAGCAAAGAGGTGTGGCATGTCCTGTCCAAGGAGGGGTTGCGACATGTGAGATTGTCAGATACGCATTACAATTATATTTCATTTTATTGCGAATCGGAGTGGGGCCAAAAAGGGGAAATGGAATAGAATCCTTAAAGTTAGTCAAATTTTAAGATATGTTAACATTTTATTAACAAATTATTACAGGTATTCCTTTAAGTGTAGGTTATAATACTAAGCTTAGCCTTAGGCTTAAGCAAACCCTGCATGCATACACTAGCCTGGGATTCGAACCTCGTTATTCAGTTGCCTAAATGCTTAAAAACTCAGACAACTCATCTACCGAGGACTGATATCAATTACCAATAATATATTTTTATAGCTATAAATAAAAGGCATAACAAACCAATTAAATATTACGTTAAGCACTACCAGAATAATTATTATTTTAATTTAAGAAAAATTCATTTAAAATTTATTTTGAAAACTTTATGTGTATATTGTTTTTATTGAGAACTGTTAAAATTTGCCGATAGCTCAGATATATATACCAAATAATTCGACAACTGGGACATTTAATAAGTAAAAAATAAGTAAAGTAATTAAATAAAGAAATCATCAAATTAAATAAAATTCATTAAAATTTAAAGCATTCTGGAAACCTTTACAAATAGAAAAAATTAATTAAAAATCGTTTACCTAACTATGCTTGTTGTCAGAATTAATTACAAATTTACTTAACTATATTTATGTTGAACAATTTTTTAGCTATTTATCAATAAAAAAAAAAAACGTTACTAAAAAGTTTATTTGAACTAATTTAATAAAAACAGTATTATCTTTAGCATATTATTCTTACATATCTTACTAACTAACTTCCGGCACCCGTATACTTTATTTAACTTTTATTTAAATTTTACTTTTATATCGCGATTTAATTTCACATGCCTTGTCGTCGTCAGCGTTAACCTTGTCGAGGGACCCACGCATGTTAATTAGCAAGTGGAAAGTGAAAAACCGGTTGAAGGTTAGGTAAACAACAGCCATTGCCGAGTTCTAAAACTGATTTCATTAGCATTTATACTCAAACGACTGACAACGTGCCTCTTGGCAATTTCATTTGAACTTAACGCAGCCGACACGTTTTCAACATTTCCCCCACTTTCCCTTTTTCAACATGCGAAATGTGCGTTAATTTTACAAAGGCTGCAAGTACTTATTATAAAATCGAGTCGGGTTCTCCTCTCTCTTTCCTATATACACATAATGCTATAAGCCATGAAAATTGGCTCGAAGGTGAGCGCGTCAGAAGTTTTAAGGTCACACGTTCCTTAATTATCGTCAGCGGATAATTACTGAGTTTTTGTGGACTGTAGAGCATAGTGTCAAATCTAATCCTGACAACACAAATATCAGATATTAATTACTCGCACACACACGCACACACAAACATATTGGTTGTTGTTTGTCTTGACGCTGGTTAAATACAATTTTGACATTGCCTGCCAAAGACAAATTATCATAACGACTCCTGTTTCTGTCTCTATGTCGCTTTGTCCCTCTGTCCCTCTGTCCCCCTGTCCTGCTGTCAGTCCTTGTCGCTCCTTGTACAACTGTTTGCCCTGACGAGTGTCAAATTAATTGACAGTTGCGTGGCTTTCCATTGTCCGCCCACGCGCCACTAAACAGGCAACAGCCGCAGCAAGGATCAACTTGCCTCGCTTTCGAGCTGACGTCCTGGCATGTAATGCTCAAACGATGCAGGGCTGTGGAGCGGGCGGGGGTCGCGTTTATATTGCAGCCGAACGATTTGCGCATAAACATAAACACAGCAATGGGCACGTTTCCATATTTGCGAGGGTGTGAGTTGTGTGGCATCAGCATGTGAAAGGACATAATATTTGCTGCATTAATTAATGCACACACACACGCACACACACTCTCACGCACACACGCTTACACCGAATAAAGTACAAACAGATAGATATAGGAGTGGCATCAGAGGGCGAGGACCTTGTCGCTTGTAAATAAGCGATTTAATGAGCTCAAATGTGTTGAATGACTTGATTTTTGTGCTTCACGACTTGTCTGCCTGTCAGTCGTGTCACAAGGAGCTCAAGAGCTCCATTAAATGATAATTATAGCGGCAACGCTTATGATGGAATCTATAGTAATAACTATTTCTGGTCAGACCACTCTCATTATTTGCTTCAATCAAGGTTAAATAGGTAACGAAATGTTTAAGTAAATATCTTTGAGTATATATATGCATTTATTGTATCAGCTGTAGTAGTTGAGTCTTACGTGCAATCGGACAAATAGTTATTTATTCAGTCCAAAATCACTTAAATAGATAATAGATATATATTCCTGATCGAGGTTTTTTTTATTGCATGTGGTATGTTGTATGTATGTTGGAGTCGGCCGGTTATGTCCACCATTTCATATAGCTGCAGTAGAAACGATCGTTCAAAAAATGAGTTTTTGTATGAACATTTGTTATTGAGTAAAAACTTTTTTTTTTTTTTTTTTTAAAATTATAATTATTTATTGTTTTTCAAGGTCACAATGCCTTATGAACAATAGGTTATTAATTCGCCAGGTTTCACTCAGGATTGAGGAAACTATGTTATTATGTATCAATATTATGGGGGAAGTAGATGGTTAAAAGACCTTTTCTTTAAACGCCTGATTGGTCGAGCCGTTTGGAGCGCTCTGGCGAGCCTGTTGGCGTGAGACGTTAGGCGCCGATTGTAATTGACGCTGTGGGTCAGAATTTGGTCTTCTATCCAAGGAATTTTAAGGTCTCTATGGAGGACACTGTTGCGCACGTAAAATGGAGCTCCTGTCATCTTGCGTAGTGTCAAGCTTTGAAGGCATTGCAGCTTCTTTCGGTTTGAGGGTGCGGCCAGTCCCCAGATTTGGATTGCGTATCTCCAGATAGGGGCCACACACAGAAGATAGATTGTCCGCTTGCAAGCCAGTGAAAGTTTGCTGCGGTGGTTGAGCAACCAATTTAGTTTCGCGATTCTGTTGCGGCAGCGTTGAACAGTTCCTTTGATGTGGCTAAGGAAAGTTAATCGCTTGTCCAATGTGACACCCAGGTAACGCGTCTCTGTCTCCTGCTTTAGAGTCGTTCCGTTGATCCTCAGAGCTGCAGGTTCACCATGTCTTAGTGTGAAACATATTGTAGCACTCTTAGACGGGTTTAGTTCCACGTTCCAGCGTCTAGCCCAGTTGCTGAGCAGGTCCAGATAGTCCTGAGCTGCGTCTGCAGCAGCAGTTGGAGAGCTGTCGCTGAACATGGCGCAGACGTCATCGGCGTATGAAGCCATAAGTAGCGAGTGCGGTGAGATTCCTGGGGGTTGAGGTACCGGAGTAGGCATATCTGCGGAAAAGATAGAAAAGAGGAAAGGTCCTAGCACACTGCCTTGCGGGACTCCAGCCTGAATGTTGTGGGTGAATGACAGCTCCGCTCTTACTTTGACCCTGAATGAACGACCCTCCAAGTAGGATTCGATCAGGGTAAAGTAAGGCGAAGGCAGTCCAAGTTTTATTTTAGCGAGCAGGCCTGTGTGCCATATACGGTCGAATGCTTGCCTGACATCGATGAAGGCAGCCACGCAGTACTCTTTTTTGTCAAAGGATTCCAGGATATGATTCACTACCCTGTGAAGCTGCTCAATCGTTCCATGTCCAGAGCGGAAACCAAATTGGTGGGCAGGGATGAGGCAGCGGGATTCGGCAATGTGCGCGAGTCTGACTGCGACCAGTCTTTCCCAAACCTTAGATAAGGCGGGCAGCAGGCTGATCGGCCGGTATGACTCGGGGTCATCCTCAGGTTTGCCAGGCTTGTGGATCATCGTAACGATGGATTTTTTCCACGATTCCGGGAAGTATTGGACTCTCATTATGGCGTTAAATATGAGTGCCAGGAATAGAACAGCATTCAGTGGGAGGGCTTTGAGTGTTCTGTTGCAAACCAAGTCGTGTCCTGGGGCCTTATTTGGCTTTAGGCGCTTGATAACGTCTGCGACTTCCTCTTTGGTAAACGGGACTATGGGCGTGTCGGGTACTGATATCGTGGACACAGTAGCTCTGGTTTCTGAGACCTCTCCGTCTGTGGCGATGCTGAAAGGCGTAAATCGTTCCTCGAGATGGGAAGCAAATGTAGCTGCCTGCTCTGCGTCAGAACGACACCAGCCTCCGTTTCTTTTTCGCAGGGGAGCCTGCCTCAAGGGTTGGCGTTTTGCACCGCGTGTCGCTTTCCAGAGGGAGAACTCGGCGTCGTGTTGGGTTGACATGTTCGTCAGCATATTATCAAAGTAGCTTGACCGTTGAATTTGTAGCTCTCGATGCAGCTCGTCTGCAACTCTACGCCAGTTAGCCTTGTCGGCGGGATGTCGAGTGCTTGACCATACCCTTCGCAGTCTTCTTTTTTCCCTTAGTAGGTTAAGTAGATCAGGAGAGAGCCTGTAAATACCGTCTCTGTGCCTACTTTGGGAGGGTTGGGAGCATTTGGCTTCAGCAGCTGCGGCCCACACTTTGTGGTTAAATCCCTCCAAGGCGTCATCAATATCCTCTGCGGAGTTTATGTCCATTTCCGGGTGGAGCATGTCGCTTAGCTTTCGGCCAAATACTTCGATGTTGGTGTGCCTATCAATGATCCTTTCAGGTCTCGGATAGAACATGAGGGTGGTGTTGATTGAGATGAGTAGAGGCAGGTGGTCTGAGGTCAGGTCCGGGCGTGATTCAATGTTGATTGTCCAGTGCGGGAAGCCTTTGTAGATCGCAAAGTCAAGGCATGAGGGTCTGGGGCCTGACTGGGGCGGGAACCTTGTGGGGCTGCCCGTGGCTAGGCACTCAAGACGCGCATCGTGCATGAACTGCGACAGCTCTCGACCTCTGGCATTGCTGCGGCTCGAACCCCAGAGTTGGTGGTGGGCGTTCCAGTCGCCACCCACTAGGCACTTTGATTCCAGCGTGCAGAATCGCTGGCGCAGTTCACTGGCTGTCCATCTGAGGCCGGGCTGGCAGTAGACTGCCCCAAATTCGACGTCCCCGAGGGCCGTTGAGACAATAGCTGTAGCCAGCTGCAAGTCAGTTCTGCAAACGGGGGCGGTAGGGAAGTGAGAGATTCCGCTCCGAACGAGGATGGCAGCACCTCCCCAGCGTCGAGGAGAGGGGTGATTGGCAGGATAGGAGTTGTAGCCTGGGATGCGGGGTGACTCCGAGTTTTTCATGTGGGTCTCGCTCAGGAGTGCGATATCCACTTTGTGGAGCTGCATGTATAGCTGCAGCTCGTGGGTTTTGGCTGAGACGCCGCCCGCGTTCCAGCACAGAACCTTAAGGGCGCTCATTTTGAGAGCTGCGCGCTAAGGAGTTCGAACATGCGACTCTGCATCCGCATGTTCTCCTCTTGCATCTTGAAAAAGCTCTGCATCGAAGCGTTGAGAGATTGGATTGCTGCGAGAACACGGTCCAAGGAGGAGCAACTGTCGGCGCAATTAATGGGCGAGGCCTGTGGGTTGAGACATTGGGGATGTTCTTGAATTCCACGTCGTTTACGCGGAACATGGTTTTGGAGAGAGTGCTGCTCCTGGGTGAGGTTCGGCTGATGCTGACGCGTGTGCGGAGTTGGTACACTTTGTGTGTGGTTGTTCATGCCAGCCACTTGAGCGTATGAAAGACCTTTTGCGACGTTGGAAGCTGTGGCCGGAAAGCGTACTGCTGCTTGTGGATATTGGGAGTGGGATCCGGTTGGTTCCCTGCCTAAGATACTGTTAGATTGCTCATTTTGCTTGCGCTGGTTTCGCCTTGCAAAATTTTGATATGCCTTGCAGCCCTTGTAATTGGCTGGATGGTCTAAATCGCAATTGGCGCAGGTTGCACAGACTGAGTCTGGCCGTGTACACTCGATTGATTTGTGTTGATCTCCACATTTGACACAGATGTGTTTTTGGCGGCAATAATTGGCCGTGTGCCCAAATTGTTGACAGCGGCTGCATTGTGTGAGATCTTGTTGTTTCCGGGCATCTTCGATGTAGCATCTTTGACCTGCGAGGTAACGGATGTTTTTAACCTGGCGTTTGTTGCTACCGGGAGCCAGGTTTACAAAGAATAGATGGATTGGCTTATCCATTCTCTTTGTGTTGTCAGGGCAGTGGATATGCAGAGCGTCGTGACCCAAAGCTTTAAAATCCTCGCGAATCTTGTCATGAGATGTTGAGTCGTGTAGGCCCTTTATGACTATCTTGTGTGGCCTTTCTTCTTTGAGTTGGTAGGTGTAGAATTCGATTTTCGCGTCTTCGAGAAGTTTCTGAATGGATCTAAACGTGTCGGCATCGTGAGCATATAGTCGGGTCAATCCTCCTACTGAGGTTCTAGACTCAACTTTGCTTAGGTCGATATTGCGATTTTGCAGCAATTCCTGAAGGAGGGGGAGATTGCTAATTCTCGGAAGAGATATTGGTGGAGGCTTGGGCTTTCCGGGTTGAGTTGGCTGGACATTATTTTGGGCAGAGTGGCCGGGAGGTGCAGTTGCTCTGGGATGCACAGCGTGTGTGGGCCCTCCAGAGCTGTTATTAGCGTCTGTGCGAGTGTCCGAGCGAGCAGTGGACCCCAGGTTCAGAGCGTTGGCGACTTTCGGTGCCATTTTGTGTTTACGGGTACGTTCCTTGAATTCGTCCAGGAGATTTGAGAGGGAGTCTGCGTATGCGACGGTCATGGTTTCCGATTCCATATCTTCAGAGTCCTCCTTGTCTGCATCGTCGTCTGAGTCGCTGCTCAGAGGGTGGAATCTGTTGCCACTACCCGCACGTGGCAGAGCAGTCGAGCGAGCTGTATTTTTGTTGTTTGCTTTGCTCCTGCGCTTGGGTAGAGCAGGGGACGATTGCGGCTTTGCAACTTTGCGTTTGCGTGCCTGCAGTTGCGTTTGGATCTTGAGCGGATCAAAGTTGAGGCTTCCTTGATTACTGCAGTCACCGATGATGTTTATGGGAGCTTTGTCAGTGCAGTTTGCAAGTATGTCAGAGTTGCGAGGAGCTTGCTGTGGAGTGTGCTCGAAACAGTTGGTGCTGGCATTGTCGTTATTGGGAAGCGTATGGAGTAACAGGGTGGCACTGTTTACAATGTCGGTGCGGGTATCCAGTGAGTAGCATTGAGCTTTTTCGATGTTATTGAATAGTGCAGCTCCTGAGTTGGCTGTTGAGGCATATATGCTGGAAATGGGAGCGGTTAGTTGGGATGTTGTGTATGTTGTTGTTGTTACCACGTTCGTTGAATATGGGGTGGACAAACAGGCTTGATTTAAGCGATTCTCGCAAGAGTTTGCATTAGCTTTTGGCATGTTTACAATGATATATTAGTCACAATATTAGGTTTTTTTTTATATGAAAGGGGTAGGTCGGCACCCGCGAGTAACAAAACTTTGCCACCTACGGGTGGTCTTGTCCATTGGTTTTTATAATTTCTATGTTTTTAAATTTTTGCTGCGAACAGATAAATTTGTACGTCTAGTCTTGACAAGTAGTGTTCAAGTAAAAACTGATTAAACTATTGGAAAAATCTTAGTAACATGGACCATATATAGAAATATAGCTCTAATAGAAACAATATATATAGCTCTTATAAAAACAATCGGTCAAAAATTTAGTTTTTAAATAGAAATGAGTTTTTTTTTCAAAAATATCTGCAC
The DNA here is from genome assembly GCA_035041545.1 of Drosophila colorata. Lineage (NCBI taxonomy): Eukaryota > Metazoa > Arthropoda > Insecta > Diptera > Drosophilidae > Drosophila > Drosophila colorata. The sequence goes on from JAWNLD010000233.1 coordinate 3,047,070, forward strand.
CAAACTAGTGCACACATATTCTAAAGATATGGTTTAAAAATAAAATTTTGTGAAAACACAATTTACTATAAATATGCAACGCACATCTTCCACATGCGTCCATTCTAGTGTTTATTTAAGATTGAACTATAGGTGGAAGGTCTGATATAAAAATAGTTTTTTGGGCATTGCAAAACTATCTGCCATACCTAAATTATTTGAAAAAATAATTACTTCCACTTTGCAGCGAAGAGTCTCTCTTAGATCTGAAATTTCTAAACAGATATATGTTACGTCAGGTGTACCTCAAGGTAGTCATCTTGGCCTTCACTATTTACTCTTTTCATAAATGACCTCCCCTGTATAATATCACATGCTCGCATACTTATGTATGCAGTTGATGTGAAACTCATTTACTCGTACGCCGATTTCCTTCAACACACTAGTTTACAAGATGACTTGAACTCTATGCAACTTTGGTGTTCGGCCAATCAGTTGCACCTCAATTGTTCAAAGTGCATGTTTATGACTTTTAGTCGTTCTAAGTCACATTCAGTTAGATATACAATTGACAATGTTCCATTGCAACGAATTTTAACAGTAAAAGACCTCGGAGTTATCTTTGATTCAAAGCTGAACTTCAATTTTCACAAATCCTCTATTGTGAACGAGGCTAAATGTGCTCTTGGGTATATTAAACCTTGGTCGAAGGAGTTCAACGATCCCTTCACAACGAAACTTCTCTACATTTCCCTTGTCCGCCCAATCCTGGAATACTGCTCGTGTATCTGGTGTCCGCAGTATAAAATCCACCAGGATCGTATTGAGCTCTTTGCTTTACGTGGTTTAAACTGGGATCCCCATCTTCGCAGACTTTTACTCCTTAATCTTCCATCTCTAACCAACCGTAGAACAATCCTTGGCGATGTTGATTATAGGCTAAATTGATTCCTCGTTTCTTTTGGGTCGCTTGAACTTCTCTGTTCCCTTTAGACCTACTGGAAACTATTACCCCTTATTTCTACCTACATGCACGACAGACTATGCTTTGCACAATTCTTTTCGTGTATTATGCATGCAATATAATAGCCTATACCACGTGCTCTCCTCAGAACTCTCTCTTCCACCAATAAAATCTTTACTTTCAGGATACATTAGGGAAATCACTGACCACCCTCAGATGTGAGCAGGGGCATAGCTTGCCGGACGGGCTAAAAAATACCCCCATCGGGTCAGTGATTCTCCATCTCTGTCTCTTTTCTTTTTTTCTATCTATCAACGACTAATTATTATTATTATTAATATTGTATCTTTCACTTTTCCTGAATATTTAAATTAAATTTACATTTAAATTTATATTTCCACAACTAACACCTTCATATTTAGCTGTAGGTTCTACTAACGTCACTGACAATAATTAGCTGTGATTAGGGCATAGCTGGCCGCACTCGCAAATAAAATACCCCCACCGTGTCGGTGATGTTATCAGAAATCTTTGTAACTCGTTAGGCTTTTAGCTTTCAATATTTACATATATATATTTATATTTTATGTACCTAAACTTTTTGTTGACACTCGCTTTGTCGACTGTTTATAAATAAATAAAAGAGCTTAATTAATATACGTCCATATACGTGCTCTCCGCAAACTTCACAATTTTTAATTTTACGGATTCTTCGCAGTCGGTTGCACCCGATTGCAACGTTCTCACTTGTAAAGATTGCATCTGTCTCGTAACTCTGTTGACTTTCTTTTTAAAGATGACTAGCAATAGACTTGGGATACTCTGCACAAGTATCAAATAAACAAATTGTAATACTTCTAGGCTACAGTACTGCAAACAAATCTCAATATTAATTGGGATATCCTGTAGATGGAATTTGTTTTTCTTTATTATTTCTGACTTTGCAGGCGAGGTCAAGTGCTAAACGCAGCTCGAGCTTTGCATTTGGCAATCAAAAAAATTGATTAGAGCCGCAATGGCAATTGCTGTCCAGAGGCCCAGCAGCACGCCAGGATTTCCTACACGGCCAAGTGGATACGGGTGCAGCCAATTGGCAAAAATTGGCCGCTCCCATTGGCCGTTCGCTACCCCCATTCCACCCATATTCCACTTCCTTGCTTGCCCGGACGGCATTTGGACAGCAAAACAAAAGAAGAAAAAAACTGAAATTATGCAGCTGGCCAAATAAACTCAGCCAAACCAAAAACCAAAGCCAAAACCAAAACTATGCAACTCAATTGCAGTTGGGACGCGCAAACCCTTGCTTAGGTTCTGGACCAGGGCCGAAACTATTTTTTGGTTTATTTTCTAGACAACGCCCGCTGGGCCCAGGCACATCATCAATATGAAACAGGGGACATGCATAATCGGGCGGATGGCTCCCAGTGCGCTGCATTTATGCGTTCCCTTGCTCGTTGTAGTAGGAAATCCCGTCCAGACAGGAATTTCGAAATTCTGGAATGCGAGTGCATCGGTTGCTGATCTGTGCGGCCAGTCAGCAAGGATGAGGTGCTGCCTGCCGGATGGAGGAGGTGGAGCTCAATAGGCGAGTCTATTGCCAGTCGTTGGCAATTTTCGTTGTTTTGTTTAGTTAGCGGCGGCTGGCAAAATAATAAAATACAACTGGCGGGCAACGCTTACGCTGAGATAATAAAAAACAGATTAGAGTTCGTGGCAAAACGAAGGTTCGAAGCGGAGAATTAAGCCTGGAATGATGCTGGAAACGTGATGGAAATGGTAAAAAACAACTGCTGCAGTGGCAATCGAAAGTCCAGGATCTGTGGGCTATGCAAATTTGGCATCAGCTTAGATAAAAAACGGACGAAATATCTGATAGGAATATTTAAAAATTTAAGGTATTGTTTTATGCATATTGTCGAGCGTTACAAAGTTAAAAACTATGAATTCCTGAAATGCGTACACATATGAAAGCTTATATTTTAGATTGTATTATTTGGACTTAATTCCCAATGAAAAGATCAGCTGTCCGGTTTCATTGTTACATAATTGAAATTAATGCGACATAATTTTATTCAAAGGTCTAGAACTTTTTTTTTTTAATCTCACTGATTATGAGTTCATATTTTTCTGTTTCGAAATTTTGGTGTGTTTTTTCGTTGTTGTTATTCCTTTATTTGATTTAATTACACGCCTCAACGCTTTTGCATCCTTCATTATTTATAGTCTTAATTTGCAACAAATTTTTACTAATTTCCATTGTTTATATTTGTCAGCATTTTCTCATATTTATTTTATTTTTTGTTGGTTTTTTATTGTTGTTGTTGCTCACTATTTATGCGTGTTTAATTGCAACTCATTAAGCATATTAATTAAATCACCACATTTATGCAATAAACTTGCGCCAGTGGCGTTGGGGGGCAGAAATAGTGTTGGGGTTGACGAGGGGGAAATTGGATGGTGCACTGGAGGGGCTGTCATGTATTTCAATATAAGCGACGAGAAAATATTCGCACAAACAGCGTTAGCTATTTAACATGAAAAACTGAAAAAAATGTTCAACAAAAAGAAAAAAATGCATTGCAATTTTTTTAAGTTCAAATTTGCATAGCGAATGCATCATGTAAAATGTAAAATGTAAAAAGAAGTAACTGTGCAATCATAAAATTTAAATAGCTGCGAAAAATATCATATATGTTGGCAATAGTTATACGTAACGGGATTTACTTTTGATCCGCGATGCCGTCAGTCGTGGGGAATGCGGGGATTATGTGACATTTGACCAGTTGGCATAATTTACATAAAATATTACACCAAAAATTACAAGCTGATTAAAAAATGCATAAATATGATTAACACGAAACTGCCAGCGTGTATAAAACGATATGCGTACAAATTAATAAGCTGAAATTAAAACAATAAAAGTACAAAATAAAAAAATATCAATATAAAAAAAAACAACAGAAATTAAATATATAAACGGAAAGCCAACGGGCTGCAATGGAAATTAATTTGCATATCGCTGAAAAATATTTGCTGAACAAATAATAATTTACAAATTTCGCATTGCTAATTGATTTAAAAATATTGCAATATTGAAAAACGGTTGCATAGTTATGGGCGCGCCTTGTTTGATTTCGCATTGCGCAACAATAGATTGATATAGATTTGATGATGAACTTTACACTAAAAAATATTCATACGGTTATGGGAAATTGCTTATGGAAAATTAATCACAAAAAAATTATATCTTTTACACGCAAGGAAATTTGATTTTGGTACAATGAAGTAAGGTATTATTACAGCAATTGTTTGGCAATTTTTTACCAAGCTTATGGAGCCTTAATAACTTTAACAAAGAAAGATGAAAAAAATTGTTATACTATATTCTAACAAACTATAGATAGATATTTTGCTCTAAATAGAGATAAATTTATTAATATTAATAAAGATATAGCTATGAATACAGGTAGACACAGATTTATAAATATGTTCATGCATTTAAAGATAAAGATATAGATATAGATAAAGATTAAAATTATATCTCGATATAAATAAAGATAGATATAGATAAAAATAAAAATATAGATTTCGATAAATTAATTAGATAAAGAGACGGATTTAGCTATAAATATGGACATTTTGATATAGCTATGAATATATATAGATACATTGATACAGATAGATATTAAGTAAAAGTATTTTCAGGAACTTTTCTTTTAATTTTTGCTTTAAATTAAGCAAATTTATAATGTTTTAAAAACATAGTTCTTGCTTTAGGTTTTATTACCCAGTTTTCTTTCCATTTCGAATTTCCTCTATGCTGAAGAAGCTGTTTTTCTGAGTGCATGAATAGGATAATAAAGAGTGAGAATTGTTGGTTTGATAGACAACTGGTTTTTAATGAAACGACACGTGTCCTCGGGGTCACGTGCACGTCTGTGAGTGTGTGTGTGTGTGTGTAAGAGAGTGTGTGTGAGTGTGCATGCAATTAGAAAAATGTCAAAACCAACAAAAGCACAGAGCTTGCCACGCCCAGTTCGCTATGCAAAAATCACTCCCACAAACTTGTCAGCCAAGTGACATTAAAATGTTGCAGCCAGTCAAGAGAGAGGGAAAGAGAGAGCGAGTAGTGAAAAGCAAGGGAAGGAGAATTGTGTAAAATTACCTTTATTAGCGGGTTTTGCGACGGTGTCACCAAACCAGCTCAAGTGCGGAGCGGGGCCGGGTAGTTGCCACGTGTTGCGCGTGTTATGCACGAGTTAAGCTGGGGGTCATGTCAGGGCTGGGGGCGAGGCAGGGCGAGGCAGGGCGAGGGCTTTAGATTACACAACATGAGGTATGTACAACGTATACAAAAGGCAGCTTTATGCAGTATGTCCATGTGCCACAAACTGGACAGAGAATGCTACGTGTTGTTGTTGTTGTTGGTGTATAAATTTGGGATTAGTCTGCGCTGGGGGGCTGGACTTTGCCATTAAGCATAAAATTTAGTTGCGTCTCGCGGGTCTGAGGAGACGGTGCCGCGTAGCGCCAAGCATTTAATATGTGGGATTTGCCAGCTTATGGCAGAGTTGCGACTGTTGGTGCTAGTCCCGTTAGGACTAGCGAGCGGTCAGCGGCTTTTGAGGCTGCGAAGCGTTACGGACCCTTGAATCTTGTACTGCACTAGCTTATTTGATTTATGCAAGACCGTGAGTGTATCACTGTGTGTTTGGGTTTTAGATATTGGAGCGAGTGTTTAAAACAGTTAGGTGAAAAGTGATTGATATTAAGGGCTGATATACAGATGGATGGGATAGATAAATATATGGATCGCGGAATAGATAAATCAAAAGACATTTATGAAACTAATAAAAACAAAATATAAATAATATATATAAACAATAACCTATGAAAAATAGAAAATTGGGTGCGTTTTAAAATCATAAAATTAATGAATTAAGCTCTATATATGTTTTACACACGACCTAAGGCACTGCAATTGATTATTGGTATTTCTCTCAGTTTTAGTAAATATTTGAAATATAATTCTTTTTGTATTATAAAAATGTATAAAGCGAAGAAATTATAGTTTTAGCTTTAAACAGATATTTCAATTCAAATAAGAATGTTGCAGTTAGGTATTACCAACCAGTTGACAAATACATTCTTGTTCGTCTTCTATCAATCTCATCTTAGTAGTATTGCCGCTTTTGTGTCTCAAATTGTGAAGCGCCATTATCAATAAGTACCTCAGCTGACTGGTCACTAGATTTGTCACAGGATCACAATTGGCACTCGTGGGTCGCCAACTATCCTCAAGTTGACATAACTCCTTGGTATCGTCATAACAAAGCATGAAAATGTCTGACAATTTCATTCAATTGGCCAGCAGACAGTCAGACAAACAAAGAGACAAACAAACATGCTGGCAACGAGCGTCTGCAGTTGTCATTGCACCCACTGGCCATAAAAATATTTAAATTTTCTACAAAAAAATAAATATAAAACAGAGAAAATGCCTCTCTGTATGTATATGCAAGCGTTATTGTATAAATGTGTGTATCTATATATATTTATATGTAAGTGTGCATTATTGTATTTTATGCATTTGCTGTTGCTTTCACAGCGAAATTTATAGCTTATTTATATAACAATAAAAACTACAAAAGCAACACGAACAGCAGCAACAACAAGTACAATCACAGAAATAACAACACGCAGACACAACATGAAAATGTTGCCTCTGCTTTTTTTGGCTCTTGGATGATACGCAATCCGACGACTGTCACAGAAAAAACGTGGGGAGTGCATAAAGTGCCAGTGTTTGACTAGGAAATGCCCTGTGACTAGATGGCAAACACAAAAAATAAATTACATTAATTAATTTGGAACGGGTGACAAAATGTAAAAGCTAAAATAAAACTGCAGCTCCATATGGCATAGCACAATGGAAACCTCACTTACCACGATTCGAAAAGGGTTGTATAGAGGCACAAGTGCTAATCGACTCATTTGTTAGGGCACAAATGTACTTTATCGACTCGAAAGTGGCTGCTTCTGCTGGTTAAACACATTTGCAAGACTTTTTTATATCCCTTTGTTGGCAGTTTTATGGGTACAGGGTATACAAAAAACACACGAGTATGAAATATTATGCAAGTGCGTCTGTCTGGCAGGCTGTGCGTGTGTGTGTGAGTCTGCGCGAGCATACAAATTAAACAAGATGCAACACTCAGCCGACTAACTGCCTGCTTCCCCGCCTGCCCGTGCGGCCATCCGCCTGTCTCTGCTGTGATCCTTGCGGCCATTTTGTCTGCCCTTTTCCACCACCCACATCCGGCCGGCTCCCCGGCCGCCGTGCCACAGGCTGCCCGGCATTACGCGCCGTTGTTGCGGTCGTCGCGGCCTCGCTGACGGCCCCGTTTTTGTGGGCGTAACTGCGTTGGCTGGCGCCAGTTGCAGCCGCCATTAAAAATTGCCAACAGCTTGCAAAAAGAAGCAAAAACAATGCAAACAGCAACGAGCTACATGGAACGACACCGGCAACAACAAGCGGCTAAAACAACATGAACAAAAAAATACAACAAAAAAGAACATTACGTTGATTTTTATAGATGAAAATATATCGGTGTGCGTTCAATTACTTTATAGGACATTCACATTCACCAGAGTCCTATTATGAGGAATATATTAATTCAATTTTTGATATAAAATTAAACAGTGTGCCCGTTGAAGAAAGGTAATAATACGAATTAAGCGCCAAAAGCTGTCAAAATACTTAAAGCTTATTAGTACTATTTCAGCGCATCAAAATATGAAATTAAATTAATATTATGATGATGGCATTACCAAACTTTGAAATTTAAATTTGGCATCAAACCAAAGCCTCAAGTCAGCATAGTGAAATATTTAATTTATATTTGCCACAAATACCCGAGCAAAATGTCAAACTATCGAGTAAGCCCTCGACATTGTCAATGTCATTTCAGTTTGAGGTTTTGGCTTATCTTACTGCTGGGTTTTTGCTGCCAATTCATTTGTCTGTTTTTTTTTTTTTTTTCAAAAATTGACAAGGCAAAAAAAATGTTTCGTTGTTTCCGCGCTTTAATTGCGCACTACCTTTCCTTGGTCATTTTTTTTTTTTTTTTTATGGGTGCAACAGCAATTTGTTCTGATATTAATTTATGCGATTTTGCAATCAATGATTTATGTGAGCTTAAATGCAGTTACACTTGAATTTGCTGCCCTCGCTAGCAGCAAATCAGATGGCGCCTCATTGTATAATTGATTGTTATTTATTATTGTTATTAACTTTTTTTATTGTAACTTTTTACGAGCTTTAGTTACTCATGAAGGACACATATTTAAACATAAAGGCATTGGTTTTCATTTTAAATCAGCAGATCTTTTATTGGATCTATCTATAATATCTATAATTTTTTTATGTACCTTCTATAAAACTAAAGATATGGGATATATATAATAAAAACAATACGACTCTATTTTTTACATGCCTCTCGCTTATCAAAAAAATTTAAATTTATAATTTAGGAGATTTGATTTTCTGTATATTTTTATATTTGAAACGAATTGCTCTAAAAATTTCTTTACATTAGAAAAGCTAAATTTTTTTTTAATTGAAAAAATAGAAAAATTCTATTCTATTCTATTTTCATGAATATTCTTTGATTAAATTATCTAAATATATATGCCTATTTTACAAATGATTGAAGGGTATCTCTAAATCGAATACTATAAAATAGAAATTACTTATTTGTTTTTGATTTTTATCTTTTTTTATATTTTTGTGCCCTGCCTTTGTCACATTTATTGCTATTGCATTGTTGGCATTTTGCAAATTAAACGGATTTCCGCCAAAGGCCATTTCCGTTGCCCACTTACCGCTCGTGACCACGCCCACTGCATGAAAAGCTATTGAAAGCCGTTGCGCTTTTTATCAATGGCCCCGACACGAATTTTATTTTTTATTCCTTATTTTTTTTATACACGTTTTTTATATGTATTATGCTGTAGTATTGACAAATGTTTTCTATTGTTTTTTACGCTCAACTCTGTGCACTATTTTGATTTCAGCATCTATAAAAAAGCGAGCGTGTCGAAGGTGGAAACAAAGATAGGGTAAGCGAGAGAGCTGTCCGGTTTTTGCAGTGCAGTTTATGACAGTTGGCTGCCTACGGCGCTGCTTTGAATTTTGTTTTCACAAAAGAAACTTTAATAGAATTTTGCTGGCTATTTGCATTGGTAGCAGCAATTGTCAATTGCTTTTGTTATTTGTTTTTACATTTTTGTCTTATTTTTTTCGCTTTTTTGTACCAAAAAATTGATTACTTTATTATGTGCTGAAAAGCGTTTTTGTTTTTGTTTTCCTAATGTTTTTTATGTTGCTGCTGGACATGTTTCACTTTATTTAGCCTGTTAATTAAACACATTAGGCTCCAATGAACCGGAAATATATTCCAATTATCCAATAAACCATTGCGCAAATACAAAAATTTAAAACATAAATATAAAAACAATAAGGCCTAATAAGGTAAAATAAATCTCATGATTATGCCATAAATTAAATTAAAAGTATAATCAAAAAAAAAAAAAAACAATTCAATTAAAATGCAAAGAATTCTAATTGAATTTGAGACTATAGCACACAGCGAAATTAACAATGTATTTGTTTTAAAAAGTAAATACAATTTGATATAATAATGTATAGGGTTGTTGTTTTAAATACTTCGCTTTTTTGAGAATTTGGATTTACCTAAAATTTGTTTAATTCTCCGTCCATTTCAATTTATTTTCTCAAAACTTTTGTGGAATTAAGTAAATCAAATTAAATAGTAAAATAATTATATAAATTCAAATTCAAATTTGCCAGACATTTTTTAAATCTTGTTGATAAGCGCGAAAGGTCAGGGTGTTGTCAACAAAATACAGAAAAAATGTATTTATATAAAACTTGTAAAAGTTCAGAATGGGCATCTTTTAAGGAGACAACATAGCGGCCAAAATAAATTGAAAACTTTTGTGACTGACCTTGTGGCTGTCCTTCAGCTGGCGCCGAAAAGTTATGCAACACCTGGCTCATTAACATATTGAATTTAAATGTCATGTCGACAGACGGAGTTTGCCTTTCGCCCCCAGGATCAGAAAAACGGAAACCTCAGGGCAGACAACGGAACAACCCTCAAACGAGCCGCAAAGAATGCCAAACTACTTTTGTTTGGCATTTGCATTCCCGGGCTGGAAGCCAAAAGAAATTGCGGCGTAAAATATGTTGATGAGGCTACATCTACATATTTTTGGTATTTGAATTGAGAGCATGATTAAATGCCAAAAAATGACGTCAAAAGTATTTGTGATATATTTCTTTATATATACATATAATTTATGTAGTGAATGTAAAAAATTAAAAAACTAATACATACAAATTATGTGCGAGTGTATTAAGTATGATAAATTGATTTTAAACAAGACACTTTTCTACATAAATTTTGTATAGACATATATTAATTTTATGGCTTTCAATTTGCAATGCTTGAAAATTTGAATGTGGGAGCGCGCTTTAAAAAGCCAAAAGCTTTGACTTAGTTGCAGCTAGTTCGGCGAGCGGCTTGGGGCGCCGCAAGCAAGTCCCAGAGCCGAAACGCTGTCATATACACTGCGACTGCCCCACCACCCCAAAAGCTGATTTCTACCCCAACCACTTGGCGGTAAGCATCATTTCTGATATTAAGCAAAAAGGGCTGCAGGCCACGTGCGCTTTGTGCTGGCGCAAAAATGTGGGCAAAACTCCCGCAGGAGATGCTCACACACACACACACATTTACACAGGCAGACAGCGAACGAGCGCAAAATGGCGGCGAGAGCGTTGCCAGACCCCACAAAATTGTACAAGCAGCCAAACAGCGCGCTACGCACAATTGTTTTAAATTTGCCCTGGCGACAAGGGAGGGAAGGGGGCGCTTCCCTACTGGCCCCAGCCGATACCGAATTAGCCAACAAGGACAAGGACAACGCAGCGAGCACTTTAAGGCGGCGCTTTAAATTTAGCACGCTAGTTCATTAGCGGCAGTCACAAAGCATAAATGTAAATTTGCAGCTGTTTAATTTATGAGTCTAAGAAGCCAACAGCAAATACTGTTTCAATAATTTATCGACGCTTGAGCTCTCGGTTACTTGCTGCCACGCCCACGCGCCCAGGGTGCTGGCATAAATCAGGCCCAGTACACATATAAATTCCGGGCGACAAGTGCGCGGTTAAGCAGGCCACAGGGCACAGCGTGCGAAATTCAAGTATGTGGCAAGTATTATAAATATATATTCTCTGTCTTTTTTTAACATTTTCCGACACACACATACCACACATGACACACATTCGATCAGCGGCGAGCCAACAAAGAAAGCGCCCAAAAGTTGGCTACACAATTTGTCACTGGGTCATTTCACACATTAGGCAGGGGGGAGCATTAAGGAGTGCATCCCCAGAAGCCGAGCAGAGAAGGCGAGCGAGAAGGGAAGAGGATGAGCAAGTGGCCAAAGTTCAGGGCCGGGCACTTACAAGTACCGAGCAAAAACATAAATTTAAGAATAACAAAGTAGCAACTGCGCAACCTGTAAATACCATTTAATTTAAAGTTAATTTTTTGTGATAAAAAATTGGTTATCGTTGCATTTAAAATAGTTTAAAAAGCAATTTCAATTTCAATTTCACGAAAGCAAAATAGGTAGACTACTAAATAATTTCAGAATACAGTAGTATAGAAAAAAATACAAAAAAAATTGAATTACGTATTCCAAAATAAAATGTTTTTATTTATATAGTAGTGTGTTCATTTTGTTTAACATATTATCTATGTGATACTCCCAATGTTCGAGCTTATGTCTACAGGGACAAACCATCAGCAAAGCATAGAATGAAATGTTGTCTTCTCTTACTAAAAGCTGAAAATTTACGGCACCTCATCAGTAAATGCGATCTCAAATTCCTTACACTTTATTATTTTCAAAATATTTTGCAATATTTATATATATATTTCATATATTATATATATATATCAAATGCCGCAAACTTGTAGTAAATTCCAACATACCCTCTCACAATTTACTTGCAGGTTTTTGAGAATACTTGAAAAAAGCAACAATAAATCATGTGCACAGAAACCAGAAGAACATAACAGGCAACCACTCGACCATTCGCAACCAGCTGAACCACCCAGCGGGTCAGTGGCTGCTCATTTGGCTGACTGCCTGTCGTCGCCGTTGCGGCGCCAACAAACTTCGTCCTGTTTTCGTGGCCATCTTTGACACAGTTTCAATTTGCTTATGTGCAGCAGTGTCTGTTATATATACAAACATATATATATATATATTTTTTTTTTTTTGGCTTGCATACTCTTGCCACTGTTTGAATTATTGCTGGAAAATAGTATAAATCAAGTAAGTGACTTTAAAGTTCGCATAACATTGTCATCTAATTAGTTATTGTTGTACGCACAGGTTGGCATCGATAGTCAACAAACTTTCGGGCGTGAATGATTAATGAAAGGATGGCCAAGCTGAAATACTCACAAAAGCGACGACTCAAAGTGCAGTCGATGCCCATTGTGCAGTGTTAATGATTTAATATTAATTTCAAATTTCGTCCCAGTACCTGGAGAAGGTACGCAGTTTCCAGACTCGACAGCAGCTGGCACAACCGACCGCAAACACACTCGGCACACACACACACACACACACACACACACACACACACACAGACATTCAGTCGTTGCATTTACATGAACTTAATTATGAGCACAATTAAATTGCTATTAAATGGGCAGCTCGAAGGCAGTTCCCTCTACCCTCACCCAATCCCTTTACACCCCGTACCATCGTGCAGCATAATTATGTTATTTTGGCTTTTGTATGCAACCTGAATGTCGTAGGGAATGCTCCGAGTCGTCCTTGTTTTGCAGATTGTGTGTGCGGAAATTGAATTTTGGGTAATTTCGTTGCATGTCATTATGCGCAATTATGTAATATAAGTTGCCAAGGTCCAAAGTGTTGACCAGTTACTAAATTCCAACACTAGCTAGATTTGCCTTATATCTCTTTTTCTCTATCTCTCTCTCTCGCTCTCTCTCTCTCTCTCTCTCGGTATCTCTTCTTTCTCGCAATTTATTTTGCGTTAAATGCTAATTACTCTCTTTCTTTTTGTGTTTTATTTGCATGTCTGTGTGTTTGTTATTAATTGCTTGGTGCTTGTTTGCGTGTGTGTGCGCCAGATAATAATATACATTCATCTGCTAGTTGTTTTAAGCTAGTGACTTGAATTATTTGCTTGACTTACTTTGTCCGCCAGTTTTCTGTAAAATTTATCTTTTGATTTCTGCTGCAAAACATTTTCAGGTCATTTGAATGTAATTAAATGTAAGTTTGACCTTTTTGCTTTGTAATTAAAGTGGCTAATTGATAAAATTTGATAACAAGTTCAATAAGTAGTTATATTGTCGTTTCATTATTGCATCTGAAAGCTTATCATATATATAATTTTTGTTTGGTACTTCAAAATACAGGTAAAAACGGCAGCTCAAAGCTAAGTGCAGGGAATCTTTTAACCGGACACTCCCAGATAGAGATCTCTTACTTCTTTTTGTTATTATATACAAATTAAATTTTATCATTTAAAAGGAAATTAATTGAATATTCCATTCAACTTCTATCAACTCTTTCCATTCAACACTTTCTTAAGATATTATATTTTTTTCAATATTCACGAATTGAGCGGAAACCTCCAACTATATATTTGTTTTTCATAAGTATTATATAAATATTATATTAAACAATATTATATATTTTAATATATACAAATTTTAAAATATAAAAATATAAAATATATACTTTAACTGATTGCAACTTATTGAAAGCTTCTTGGTTGAATCTTTTTGTGCTTATCAATTATTTCCAAGTCGATACACAACATCTTGCGCTAATCTTTACATTGTATCTTATCGCCAGAGCATGCCAAATAAATTTCACATTTCCTGTCACATTCATCACCACTGAAAGGACCCCTCAACAGGAACCCTTTTCACACTGTTTCGGGGGCTATAGAAAATTGCTTTGCAAATTGTTGAAACTTCCGGTGCACATTTTTCAACTTATTAATTTTCCATTAAATCTTTCAAGCAATTAAACTCGAAGACCCACAAAATTTGACGCAGAAAACCAAAGCCACAACCAAAGAGGCAAAAACAAAAACAATAATAATACAAAATTATCAACACGTTCCGCTTATTAACTGGGCAGTTTAAATAAATAAAATGTCAGAGACACAAATCCTTTCGGCCGCACGCCAAGAAAATCTGTCACAATTGTTTGAATTATGTGCGAGAGCAAAGGCGTCAGAGAGAGAGAGGGAGAGATGCCATGGAATAAGCAAAATATTGTTGAAAATTTCCGGAGTGCAAATAATTTCGGGTTGAGAATTGTGAGATGTGTAAATTTTACGCTTGCCTGGATTTTGCCAAATGCCTACGAAAGTCAAAGGCAAATGGGTTCACGAGAAAATAAGCACAATACTCATTATGTATCATGATTATCATGATAATAACGATGATCATGATGATGAAAGTGACTTTGATTTTCGTTAAAATTTCTTCATCTGATGGTTCTGATTTAGATTTATGCATGCTGATGTGCTTTAAAACGGATGCCCCAACACACACACACACACACACACCGAAACACACACACAAACAAGGATAGCCTTATCCTCGGCTGTCTTTGGGGTCCTGGGCCAACATTTGCTAGCGCATAATGCTTTCAAAGCTGCTGTCAGCCAGCTGCGCCACTTGAAGCAATTTATGAAGCATTTTACTTACTTAGCTGCTGATTTACTCCACCCCAAGCCAAACGAGTTGTGTATGCGAGATGGTGAATGTTAGTGTGTGTGTGTATGCTTTGTGTGTGTGTGTGTGTATAACAGTTGGCGTGGACCTTCACATGGCACATGTGTCTGCGATTTTTCTATGAATATGAAATAAGTTTTTGCCTCGCATGTGCGTAAATAAACAAACAGCAGAAAGCAGCACACGGCCAGCAGCGGCTTGTGGGCGTGGCACAAGGAAATTCTCTGCTCTACGAGTCGTGTCCTGACTAGCGATCGAGTGCGTTTGTGCAAACAATGTGTAGCATACTTTCAGGCAGCTGCCTGCCTACAATATTTGCCCAAGGCGTTGGCAGTTCCAAACAAAGCAGTGCGAACACGTGCTTTAGTGTGCTGAACTATTAGGCACCCTGTAAACTGACTTACTATATAAAAACTATATTATGCCAACATAAATAATCCTTGTTAGTTCTGAGCATCATGCTGCCAAAATTAGTTATTCAAGTAATTATTCAATATTTTATATAAAAATATAATAAAATATTTATGTAAACAAAATAAATGACAGAGCTGGCTTGTTCTAGGACAGTGATAGCGTTGAACAATATTTACAAGCTTGGCAGCCTACCTTATAATTACTTTTTTCAAAACATCATTATTTATTATTATTTTTCATTCATTTATATATGAAACATTTATTATTAAAGGACCTAACAAATTAAAAAAAAAATTTTTTTTTTGCTAGCACAATTGATTTAGCTAAGTGTATCTACACATGTATCAGTTCAAAATGTTACGTGTTTTTTAAGAAGCTGGCAATGTTTATGCATATTTTTGGTATATTTCCCATAGTTATTAAAAACAAAATTTAATTTAAAAAAAAGCAAAAACAACTGTTTAGTTTAGTTCATTTTTTCTATTTAATTAATTTAATCTTTAACCAGACTTAACTTCTTAGCTAAAATACCCAAGAAAACAAAAAAAAAATAAAATAAACGGTGTGTCAATCCTTTTAAAATTAAATAATTTTTTAAACAATTTATTTCCAAGAGCCAATACTTAAATCTATGCCTGCTTTTTATTGAAATTTATATAAAAATTACCATACCCAATCCACATATATATTTCGGGAAGGGTATGCCAAATTCCCAAGTAGCTACAAATTAAATACACGTAGCCTACTTTACGGCGGACAGTAAAGAAATTTAACGCAGATTTTATGCAGGTCAGAAAAAAAAACACAACAAAAGAAAAATGAAATCCCCCGAAGAGAAACCCTTTCAGCTTGAACATTATTTAAACTATAGCATAAAATATGTGAGCCGAACCGAAGGCAAGGTGAAATTGCCATTTTTTCGCGCATAAACTTAAACGAATACGCCTTAATCCGGATGAGGGCAGACGTCGGTGAGCCAAGGTCAGTTCCCAGCAGGCTTTCAGTAAGCTGCAATTAAATTTGTATCGCCCGAACCAATCGATGGAGCAGACAACAATGACGCGACATTTTACTCGAGATGTTCTCTAATTTCCGAGAAAGATGGATAGGGGAAAAGTATAGCAAGGTATATATATATATAAATATATCCCATAATTGCACAAAGCAAATGAAAGAGGCGAAGACATCGCTTCGTTAGGGCGCCGTCTGCTGTATTTTTGATGATTTGCCAGTTTTTGTGCGGCATTTGAGAGTTTGCGAGTCTGGGAGTTTGCGAGTTTGTCAGTTTGGTTGTTTACATAAAAATATTGCCAGCGACAGCCAAAAGAACGAGCCAAAAGAAAAACATAATGAGGCAGACAACAGCCCACATCCAACGCCAGACGCGCAGACCAAACGGAGACAGAGCAGCCAAATGCAAGTCGAAATA
Organism: Drosophila colorata; assembly: GCA_035041545.1. Lineage (NCBI taxonomy): Eukaryota > Metazoa > Arthropoda > Insecta > Diptera > Drosophilidae > Drosophila > Drosophila colorata. Next base: position 3,063,745 of record JAWNLD010000233.1, read on the forward strand.
GCAAAAGAGAAAAAAGAAGAAAAAGAAAAGAAAAAAAAAGAAGAGAGAAGTAAATGAAAAAAAACTAGCAGACAAAGTGGTAAATAGACGTAAAACGCGTGACTTTCACTTTGATGTCGCGGCTGCCGACGTTGATGTCGATTTGACCGTGGTGCAAAAGCCAGACTAAGAGATAGTTTGCTCTGAAATGAAATACGGGTAACTCTGGCTGACTGACTGACTCCTCCTCGCTCCTTGTTCTCGTTCTTCTGCCGATGTTTGCATAGACAGCACGTGCAGCCAGCTGCAAAGTTTTTGTTTTTGTTTTTTATTATTTTTTGCCATTGCCAGCTGTGAAGCTTCCAGGCGCGAGAGAAAACTTAAGCCAGGACTGGGCAGCAGCTGCGCCGCAGTCAATAGACATTGTTTTTAGCCAGGCTTATGGCGAGCATTTGAGAAGCCAGCGACAAAAGGCAATGGACTTTAAGAAAAACATAAGCAATAGTATTTAAAAAAAACCTTTTAGGGATTTTTCAAACACAACAATAAATTGTAGAATCGTATTGAAACACAAAATAAAAGTTAAATTATTTAAAATGTGGCGCCATTGCGTTAAAGCCAACAATTTCCTAGCCAAATTGATGAGCAATTCAAAACAATTCAGATAGAAACTATAAAAAACCCAGAAAATAAAAAAATCAAAAAGAAGTCGAGAATAAAAGTTTGAATACTTTTAAGGATTGCAAATTCTTTGTAGGTGCAGAGGTTTAACAAAAGTACAGAAGAAAATTATTTTAAAAGCTGAAATATAATTACTTGTCAACAATAGCCCTGCTTATCAGCACTTATACAATAAGTAAATATTTTGAGCATTTTTTTTAAAAGCTGAAATTGTTTGTTGAATGGTTTGTTTTAATAGCTTACAAAGAAAATTCAATAGCACAAAACTTTCGCCACTCGAAAACTATCACTGAAAATAGCTTTCTTTTACTCAAACTAACAATATTTTGAAATAAAATTAAAAAAAATATATATATAAAAAAATATATATTTGTAGCTTGATAGCTCCATGAGGCATTTAACTGATAAATAGAGGATAACTTCTTAAATATGTCGAACAAGTTTTGTTGATCATCAAGATATTTGGGTTGTACTATAAAAAGTATGCCATAGATTTTTCTATGAGGCAACTATTATTGCAGTGTTTTTCGCAACCACAAACATGAACCTCAACTCTTTTTGGCTACCCTTTATAACTGACCGAAGCAAACACAAATTTCACAGCTGCCTACAGCCAGGCTGCCACAAAAGACAACTGAAACAGACGGCCAAAGTTCTACTATGAAATAAGAAAAAAAATATGGAAAAAGATTAGAAAAACATGAAAGTCGAGAAGAAGACCTGAACATAGCAGTCAAGTTGCAGATGACGCACCTTGAGGCGTGTTGCAAATGGAGAACTGGAGCTGGCAAATGTTTGCTTGAGCGGCGTCAGTGGCAACATATAAGAGTGGCGGCTTATCAGCAGGTGCCACACTGCCACTCACACGCACACTCCACACTAATATGTATACAATTCTAAAACGGCATCAGACTGTCGGAATGAACGCCTCTGGTTAGTTGCCATGCCAAAGTGCTGCTGTTTTTAGTTATCAAAACTTCAAGCTGCAATTTCCAAATGACAAACAAAAGTGGTAGAGTAAAAAACTGGAAAAAGCTTGGAAGACTGTTAGATAATGAAGCGTAAACTTTTGCCACAAATAAGGAAAGCGGGCGAAAGAAAAATTAGCCGGGCGCCTTTTTCCCGCTGCCTTTGAGCAATTGTGTCAGCAGAGACGCCGCAACTTGAGGCAAATGGAAAAATGCCGTTGCATACTTTGCGGCTGTCTGCGATAAAAGTTTGCCCAGCGCGAACGCCAAATTGTGTGTAAATACTTAAAAAGTCGTTATTGCTGGCAAGAAATGGACGCCTATAAGCCGACGGACAAGGTCCAAGAAAACGAAAACCGCAGACTAGTGAAGGTGTCGCGGGGTGGGGCAGTGGCTGCTAAAGTTATGACTTAGAGATGGGCGCGTGCCCAGATACAAATTTGAGATCTGCAACAAGGCAAATGACACACATGCCTTTTTCGAATTTGGAAAACAATTTCTTTATTATATATTATTAATATTTGAATAATTAAGTGTATGTTATGTAGAGCATTGTTTCTTAACCGTTCAAACAGATGTTCCCATTTCTCAGTTCAAATTTGTCTTTTGTGAAAAAAATGACAATGACAATTCTCTGTCCTGGGGATCAGAGACATAATAATAATAAAAAAATGTTTCATACGATACCGACAATGCCTATTGATCGAGGCTGCTAACCGTTTTAGGCCGAACTTATTGTAACTTTCAAATACACTTTACAATGAGAAATATCAGAAAATCAAAAATATAAAAAAAAAAATCGCTGAAAATATAACTAATCCAAGTATATTTTTTCAACAAATGTTTTTTTTTTCGAGAAATGGGTTTTGAATAGTGTAATTAATACAGCAACAAATTCATATACATAGAAATAAAAAAAAATTAATTTAATTTCAAGCTAATAAACTTAATTAATTCTTTGGTAAATAAGAACAAAAGCTTTCATTCAAAATGTTGTCTTCTCTGTAATAGATAAGAGTTTTAGTACCCTCAAAACATTGGCTTTCGAGGCGCATTAATATGTATTGAGTCATGTTAAGTCGTTTGCAATTCTTTAAAATAGTGTAAAGTCGTGCCACGTCTTGAAGATCGGACGAACACACCAAAGCCTTCGCCAACTCAATCGCATTCTGTGAGATGAGCTAGCTCGTGTCACGTCTAAAAGGAAACACGAGACTGGCCAGCTTTATTATGAGCATGCGATATTCGAGTTGCAAGCGCTGCAAATATTTTTAATGAGCAGCGTCTGCCAAAGACGTCGCCTGCGTCATTAAAAAATATGCAAGCATCGACTTCGATGATTGATTGAGTTCAGTTACAGTTGGCTGCATTTAGAGGGATGGCGGGGAGGGGGAGGGGGCGCAGGGGGAGTGCGGCCAATAATTGCGCCTGAAAGCGTGCTGCAATAAATTTGCTTAATCAAACTATTTAGGCGCAGCGTCTGTCACGCTGCGGAAGTCAAGCTGGCGTCGTGCCCATTTGAGATGATGACGTTGACAAGCAGGAGGCGCACACATGTGTTGCATGCTTTGAGGCGCCGCTGCCCAGACGACGACGACACACATAATCCTAATTAATTGCCAGCATCGAGCCTCGGCAGCGGCACAAAGCTGCACTCACTTGTGCCGTAATTCGAATGCATCCACAGCATTCACATTCGCCGGCATCCAAGCAGCCTAGCCCGGCCTATCCTGCCCCGGCCTGTTCGTCTCCCATTTGCCCCGCTTGACAGGTGCACGTGAGCACTTCGTGTGCACCATTTAGTCGCCGAGTGGCAGCTGGCTGAGGCTGGCTCGGTTGGCAGCCACCGTTCATTGCGTTTCATGCCACTGCGCCATTATTTCCTTTTGATTTGCTTTGGCTGCAAAAGTCGTGGCGTGTTGAATGGCGTCGTCGTCGGCGTCGTCGTTGGCAGCGACTGCGACTGCGACTGCAACGGCGACTGAGGCGCATTTCATGCACTTGGCTGAGCTTTGAAGTTGCTTAACACGTTTGATGTTTGCAGCAGCCGCTGGGCCGCTGCTCATATGTATTGGGTGTGCTTGTGTGTGTGTTGCCATAAAGTTTAATGCATACAGCAAGTGTGACAGCTGGCAAAGGGATCGCTCGTTCAATAGGGTACAGCGAGGGGAAAATCGCCGCGAGTCTTTTGCAGGCACTGTGCAAGCCGAAGAGCTGACATTGCAAGAGGTTGTCGGATGTTGCAAATTGCATTGGCGGGAAGGTGTGAGGCCTATGTGCAGGTGCAATGTCTGCTGAATATTTAAAATTAAAGTTTATTATAGCGTTTATTGAAATATTAAATATTTCAATAAAAAATATATCTAAAATTTTCTTGGTAACTATCAAAAGAAATGGGGATTTTATCAGATATTGGTGTTATGAAAATGCTCGCAATTAAATACGTAGTCTTGAAGTATTCAACAAAATTTTAATTATTTTAGGGCATATATTTTAAATGCTGAATCAATCTAGAGAATTTTGAGAATAGACTATGCCCAAAATGACTCGGTTTAACTCGGCTCGCTTTTAACAAAGTTGTGGCAGTTTCAAATATGGGAGCTATGCAACCGAGAGCATACTTTGTCAAAATATAGATAAATACAAATTTTAGCGAATTGCCACGTCCCAGTGGGGGCACATCTAAACATTTTCTCTTAAGTGAATATAGTCCAAAAATATAAATATTTTATATATATAATTTTAAATATAACATATAAATATATAAAAATAATTGTTAGTTACTTTGATTTATACTTATAATAAAATATATAAATACATAAAATATTAATATCAATATTAAAAATTATATTAGCGAATAAGTTTTTTTAAAAGAAAAAAAGGAGGGTTGTTATCATTTTGATTCAAATTTGATTTGATTTGTTTTCATAGTTCCTACTAATTCTTGGTGCCACCCCACACAAGACTTTAATGAAAACTTAAGTCTAAATATCACAGCTCCCAACCAGGAACAAAAGAGTTGGCAAACCGTAAAGACCAAAGCAAAGCATAAGGGAAAAATTGGAAAAGTTTGGCCACTTAAAACACGACAAAGGCAACGCTCAAGAGAAAGAGAGGAGAGAGAGACAGGGGGCGTTCGTTTTAAATATGCCGCAAAAATCGAAGTTGAAGTCGAACATCAATGGCTACCAAAGGCTGCCAGTTGGCCCAGCTGCCAGAGGAGCCGCTGCTGGGGGCAGTCAGAGCAGATCCCAAAAAGTACGCAACACAATTTTAATTAGTTTTGAAAAGTATTTTAATTTTTGCAATTTGTGTGTGCCACACGGCGGCAGCCGGAGCCGAAGAAATCTCTTGCCTACTGCCAAAGCAATTGTTACAAGACCCACACCCAGCCCCTGGCCCCTCAAACTTTGGAACGAGTGAACAAGCCGAAAGCTGGTTTAATGCGGCACTTTAATGATTATTAACATTATTAGTTGTAATGAGCGTCGTCAGCGCGTTTTAAAGTTTGCCGAGCGAAATTTGCCAGCTATTCAAAGAATGGATGCGTAAAACAAAAGCAAGCAAAACGCAAAACGCAAAACCCAACAAAATAAGAGAAATGCCAAAAAATAACAAAAATAAAAAAAAAATTGTAAAACCCAGCGAAAGTTGAAAAAGTTAGTTGAAATTTTTGCAATTATTTTTCTGTTTTAATGTTATAGTGGCGTTTCCAGTTTTTCCCCCTTTGCTTTATTTTTTTTTTATTTTCAGCTTTGAGGCAAAAAGTTTGCTTAAACTATGCGGCCGGGGGCCGGGTTGAACGTCTCGCAATTCGTTCGTCTGTCTATTCGTACGTCGATCTGTCCAACTGTCCGTCCGTCTGTCCCCCTGCCCGTCTTTCCTCCTGTCCTGGCCAGTTTAGCGGTTGCGTTAAGCATGCTCAAAATATGCTTTGATTTTGCGTCCGACGTTTGACGCTTTGCCCATTGCGTGGAATTCAGTGTTCGAATTGTTTGTGCTTTGTATTTTGGCCAGTTTTTTTACGGATTAATTTTTTATTAGGCTTTAATTAATTTTTTGCTCAGTGTAGTTCAAAAAGTTTTCAAATTAAAGCCACGAGTTTTAGGCAAAAGTTCAGCTAGAAGTGGAGACTGGAGTTTTGGACTTCGTAATTTTTTCCATTGGTTTCCCAAATATTTAGTGGCTGAACTTACGAGTGAGGAAAGGCTTGGCACTTACCTAAAACGAGAAACGAGAAAAAGAAAAGCGTTAATTATTTATTTAAAAATTCGGATTTGTTTTAAAATAGCTTTAAACATACAACAAAAACTTTAGTTAGTCTGATAAATTATTTAATCGAAAAGCGATGTGCAATTATATTACTATTATTTTATTAAATTATTTGTATTTTTTTTTAACCATTTTATTTATTGCTTAAGGAAGGACATATTTGAAGGACATATTTAAAAACTTGTGTCCGCAACTTTACTTTCTTTCACTTCAATAGCTACGCAATATTTAAGTTATTCACGAGCAGAGCTAATCAATATTTGTCAATGCTTTTCCAGCTAGAAAGATGCCCAATTTGCGGCTCGAATTTCGTAGCTGCCAGCGGCAACTATCATTGGAGCTGTCGCGTCGCTGAAGCACACACACGAGTTATCCTGCGCCAGGACTTAATTACACACAACTCATTTGCCGCATACAAAAACAAACTCTCCGGACGAGCGAGCCATGGGCTCCACATGGGAACTGACAGTCTGACAGACAGTCAGAGGTCGTCGTCGTCGTCGCATTTGAAATAGAAAACCCAAAAAGGACAGAAACGGCGAGGACATTGCATTACACACAGCAGAAGCTGAAGCTGAAGCCAAAAACTGAGGCAGAAGCTGAGGTTGAGCCAGAGCGAGAGCCCGGTGGCAGCCACAATCAGTGAAGCGTGCAACTAACACAGACTTTTGTTTATATGTCATACAAATTACTCATACGTTAATAATTTAAACGGATGGCTGTTGATGATGGCCGGCCGAGGCGAGTCGTGTTGAGGCGTCTGCAAATTTGCTTTGCCCATATATGCCCCATCTCATTCCCTATGAAATCAATACGATATGAAAACCAAATACGCAACGTCTGTCGCTCTGCGACTCTCTCTGGCTGTCGTCTATCTGTCTGCCTGATGGCCTGTCCAAACATAAAGGCAGCACCTCAAGCTTGTTTACTTTATGCCCGATAACTTTCATTATCATGCCCCGAAATTCATAACCCAAAGCAAAGACAGCAAAGGCAGACACGTCGATGTTTACATACCATGCAAGGCACTTATGCTTGCACGCTAGCAAATTCATTATTTCATCAATAAAACAATGCGGCAATCAATATTTTCACTTGCCTTTCTGTTTGCATTGGCTCGCTAGCCATATTATGTCCACATCCGTACTCATTTTCTACTGTGTATTTATTTGCTTTTCGAAGATATCATATATGTATATGAAATTTCTAAATTGTTTTTAGTGAACCCAACTGAAGGTGTGAACAAATTTCGATTCAAACTGTTTCCTAAACCAATTGAATTCAAGTGTTTTATTTGAATATTTTCGAAAATTTAATTTATAATCTAATTTAATTACCAACAATATGAACAAATCTAACATTTTTTATTTGCATGACTATTGTTTTATTTTTATTCAGTTATCAAAGATATTTTTTTGTTTTTATCATTTAATTTTTATTATAAAATATTTGTTTTTTCGATTTTGATTTGTTCTTAATATTTAACAATTTGTTAATTGCTTACTAAATGCAAACAACATTTTCATACTAACCAGAGGTAAAATAAAATCATAAAAATTACGCAATGCTCTTTAATGGTATATTCAAAACTAACTGGATTGTGCCTCGAATATGTACACTTGTTCAGTTGAATAATAAACTCAGTTTGTTTGGTTATTGGTTGAAAGGCCTTAGACCGTTGGGTCGGTTCAAGATTCTGAATCGTTATATTCGGACTCCTGGTCCACTGTAAGATCGGGCCACTTCATAGCGGAATGCGCGTTGCTTTCGCCAATAAAGTAGCCCCCCTTAGAGTGGGGCAAGGGTAGCAATATATTCGATCCTGGTCTCAACTGCAACGGTAGCTCGGCAAATTTTCGCACCCACTGAACTATAAACGATTCGTCTCGATGTTGCCCAAGCCCGTTGGGCACTATTGTTGAATCATCTTCGTCTGGAATTACAGAGGACTGACTTTTTGGTATAATATCAGCGAGAGCTAGCCGATTTTGTAGATCAAACAAATAGAATTTACTATCCAGACGTCGAGCGAAGGGAATACCGAGTGCATCAAGTAATCCACCAGCTTTGATTTTACCTCTTTGATTTTGTGAACCTAACAACTGACATCTACTATCCAGACTGTGGGTGGCGACTGGGAAACCCATTGTGTCCCATTGGAAAACGGACGGTGTCACAAATATACCACTATTGTGCCTATGCCAGGGAGATAATTTAAATTTATTTAGCCCACCATCATCAGTATTATCTGTGATCTTGCCTTTATGCTGGCACTTGTCCTCACACGTTTTCTTTAGCTGCTTCTCAAGTTCGGCCATTTTTTTCTTAGCTTCCTTGTAGATCCTCTCGATGGTCGCAGTCTTTCGTTGTATTTCGCGTGCTTGTGATTTCTGTAGTTCGGTCTGTTTGCGTGTTTTTTCTGCTTCGATGCATTTCTGTCTTTCAGCGGCCTCTTGACACTTTCTCTTATTTTCCGCTTCTTTTCTTTTAAGCTCGGCCTCTCGACAGCGTTTCCATAGTACAACCTCCCAACATTTTTTCGATATTTCCGCTTCCTGCTTCTTTCGTTCCGTTTCTTTGCATTTTTTGTCCAGTTTCGCGAGCTTTTTTCTCGCCGTACGACATAACTTTTCATGTTCGTCGATCTTGTTCTTCTTTGCGGTTTCTTTGCATTTCTGTTGTTGTGCTTCCTGCTTCTGCCTGTAAACTTGACATGCATTGCATTTGTTTGGCAGTTGCGATTTAGCCTGTTCGCCTTCCATGTACTCTCTTAGCCTATGTAATACGAACTCCTTCTTTTCGGCAGCTTCTTTCTGCTTCTCCATAGCCTCCAAACATTTTCTCTGAAGTATCGATCCGGCAGCCTGTTTTTCACCATTGTTCCTGTTAACCTTATGCTGTAAGCTCAGCGCACGTTCATCTTGTAGACGCATTGCGTATTTGGATTTTAACATCTCGCACTGCTTGATAATGTTATCGATTTGCATTACTTCAGATGTGATGTATTCGATATCGGCTTGCTTTTCGGCCATTTGTTGGTTCACTTTATTTTTCGCTTTGAGCGCCTCATCCACTAGTTGCTGCTTTTTTAATTCATCCGGATGCCTTTCTTGTTTTTCCTCTAGGCTTAACTTGTCTACTCTTTTGTTCAACTTCAGCTGCTGAGCACGCCAGGATTCCTTGAACGCTTTCTTATTGACAAGCTGCATTTCTTTGATACGTTTGGCTTTCTCTTGGCGCGAGTCCTGTAAATCAATTTTCATACTCTTCGTGGGTTTCACTAACTCTCTCCTGTTTGACTTCGACTCGCATTCGGCAATTAGCGATTCCTGCTCAGACCCAGCAAACATTTTGGCATTGAGCGCTTCCATGCACAAAGATTCCTCGATATTTCCTCTGCCTTGGTCTTTGGTAAAGCGATTTTCCTGATTCCGCTTGTTGTTGCGCTTTTGCATATCGTTGGCATATTCGGTGAGGTTTTTCACGTGCTTGCGTGTGGGAAACAGAATGTTCGTTGGGGAACTGCCGTCAATAGACTTTTCTAAATTTCGCAGCTCTTCGAGGGCCTCTTCCAGCTTCTTGTTGGGTGTATAATAGCCCCACCGTTCATTCGTGCTGTTCTTGACCTTGGAATATAAACCATTCGAGTCGGCTTCAAAACATTGCATTGCCATCTTCGCTTTGGCAGACTCGTTGGGCGACCGATCTGTGCAATATGGGTTTTCTTTACCACTCTGCGATTGGACATGCTCGGTCTGTATGCCGGACTCTTTGGCGTTCAAGAACGGCAGTGCCTTCAATTTCTTGAATAGCAAGTTGTCAACTTTCGTAGGTTCTTTTCCTGGATTTTTCAAGCCTTTGGTATTCGAGGAAGGATTAGGATTTGGCTTGCACTTGATGACTGATTTGGGTAAAGCGTCTGCAGAGAATGGCGAAGAGTTCGTACAAGGAACAGAAATGTCTATTGATGGTTTTTGGCGGCCTTGGGAATTGGAAGGAGGCACCGGAGCTATGCATCCATAATATTGTTGAGATTTTGGCTTGCCACTGGACACTGTAAAATTAGTCGGCTCTGAGGCGTACTTAAATTGCACTGCATTCACCTTACAGAACGCAGTGTGCGATTGGTTGGGTTTCTGCACTGGCATACTTTGCTTAGTTTCGCAGTTAGTACACCGGAATGTTACTGGGTACGTATCCTTTCTTTGTGTAGTCTCGATTGTGGGCTCGCAGTTTATTCTGAGCAGATTTTCTGGCTTATGTTTGACTTCGAATCTCGTGGTCCCGATATTGCCGGGAAGTTGACCAACGTGGTGAAAGGTTTTTGAGGGACTTGGCATTAACTTGGATGGATCAGGTTTTAAATGTTGCATCGAGTTGGGTGCATCTGAAGGCTTACACTTCTCTGATTCTGGATACTCCAGCTGTGTCGAATTGTATGTCTTCACATGACCCTCTCTCTGCATCATCTTCGCCTTCTTTTCCATAGTTTCCTTACAGTTATTGTCATCTGCTGCAAATAAGTCACCTTTGGTCGATGGCTCCTCACAGTCGTAGAATTGTTCGCCGTGCGTTTTGTCATACAGCAGATCCCTTAAGCGATCTAGTATTTTCCTAGAGCCACCATACCAGCATGACTTTATTGGTGCTCGGTTGCGTGCCAGATTCCTCTTGGGATAGATGTCAGCTTTTCTCCCCGGTAGCAAGTTCCTCGCGGCACTGCTTGCGGGTGTTTCTGCTGCGGGCGGATTTCTTTTCGAGTTGAATTCAGTTCTCTTCTTATTTTGCTGATGCTGCTTGTCGTAGATTTCAGTTGTTCCCTTTGCCGATGGCTCATTGCTGGACTCTCTATGGTGTATGTTGTAGTGGGAGCTGGTCTGGCGGGTGTGATCAATATAACTTTTAAATTTTGCTTCAGGTTCCTGCTGGACTACATTGTCCGCCAATCGGGGCCAGCGCGCCTCCTTTTCGGTGGGATTCTTGCTGGAATCGGTGATCGGTGGCAGTGGCGAGCGTGTAGAGCCCTTACCCCTATAATTGCGGTTAATTTCTGCCGGGAACTGACAGCGCTTGCAGCCGCCCAGAATTGGTTGTGCACAATTGCAAATGCGCCACATGTCCACGATGTCCGGATTGCAAATGAATTTTGTTTGAAATAAAAAACCAAATATGTATGAACTTTAATATCATTTATAACTATGTCGAACGATCGATTTTTTTTATTCAGCTAAACCATTTGAAAATATTGATTAAAAAGTCAAAACACCTTCGCAGTCATCTACAATTGAATGCCACATTGAGCCTTGATTAGGTCATCGGCCGATTTCTTCATCGCAGCGGACTCCCATTTCGATAATTGTGGGCGGACGACGCCATACAGACCCCACTTATTCACAATGCACGGCAGCGATAAAAATATCTCCTCCTTGATACCACACATGCCCTGGGCATTGGTCGACAATGACAAAACGCGATTGCTGTTTTCAAATATGGCCGACACGACGTCGGCGATGGTTAGACCGATGGCCCAGTTCGTATATCCCTTTCCCGCTATCACTTTGAAGGCAGCATCCACCACCTCCTTGTGCACTTTGGACCATTGCATCGGATCTTTGTCCGTGCCAATGGCCGGCACCAGCGACAGGAGTCGCACGCCGCCGACGCTCACCGTGGACCACACGGGAACCGAGCTGCTTCCATGCTCACCCAGCACATACCCGTGTACCGAGCTCGTCGACACGCCCACAATCTGCGCAATGAACATGCGAAATCGTGCGGTGTCCAAGTGGCAACCGGTGCTAAAGCAACGCTCGTAGGGCAGATCGGTTATCTTGCGGGCTACCCACGTCATGACGTCCGCTGGATTGGATACAATGATAAAAACCGCTTTGGGGCTCTGCTGTACTAGGTCGGGCATTATGGACTTGATGATATCCGCCGTCTTTTGGGCCACTTTCAGTCGAGTCTCGTTGGCCTTGACGCGTGCCCCGCATGTAACGACCACTACTCTGGAGTCTTTGGTGGCCTCCACGTCGCAGGATCGATAAATGCGACAGTTGTTAAGGAACAGAGAGCCGTGCAGCAGGTCTAAAGTTTCGGCACTACACAGCTCCTTGTTGAGATCGTAGATGGCCAAGTTGTTGGTAACGGCCTTCGAGAGCAGTGAAATGGCACAGCCCATGCCTACGGCGCCGGCACCGACAACCGAGACCTTGTTGCCCGGCTGGATGTCTTGTTTCTCGTAGCTCTTGTACAAACAGGTGCGGAATGCGTTCAAGAGCTGTTCACTTTTGCAGTCATTGGCCGCCCCTCTCCGAAACGGAGTGGAACGTACGGTAAATAGCGATACGGTCCTCACATGCAATGCTCTCGTTTTATCAGCAAATTTGCATAGTGAGGGAGCGGTTAGTAAGCCAAGGACAAAGTGTCTGATGACCATTGCCGAGTATTTGCTGAACAATTTTTATGAAAATTTAGAGAATATAAACAAATAAATAATTTAAAATTGCTAGTAACTTATAAAACCTAAATTAATGCATGAAATTTTCAGCCTGGGTTACTAAGAAAACATTTTTTTGATCAAGACATTTAATCTATACTCTGTTTTCCAGATCTTTTAGAGCCTGCAGCTATTTAAAAACCATCATGACTTTAGGTGCGAATTTAATTTAATTTAATTTTGAGTACTTTTATTGCTAAGGTCAAGGAAAAAATTACAATTTTGCCTGTTAAGATACACGTAGGACCAATTTCGTTTTTCGAAGTTCGGGTTGTCACATATAATGATCATTACACGTCGTCACAGTTAGCTGAGGCTTGCCCAACAAGCCCTGTTGGTTGCTTGAGTTTCGGTAATACGGAAAAATGCTTTTAATTATATGTTTTTCTTTCAGTGATGACATTTCCATTGACTTAAGTTGCGAGTTTTCTTGGCTGAGTCTGAAAGCGGAAGTTAACAAGCAGAGAGATAATCTTGATTTTTGACTTTACTTCAGTCTTTTGTGTTTGTTTTTTTTCGGCTGTCGAGACAATAAAAACGGAAGACGATCTTTAAAGGGTATGCTCGAATTGCGACAGACAAGATGCACAGCGCTCACTGCAAGTGAAAGATTTATTTATTTAGGATAGTAAACTCTTCAGCTGAACACTCGAAAATATCGTTCTAGACTACAACTTAATGGATCTCTGAGTGTCGAGCAATACTTTTGCAGACTTCGCGAGCATCTTTGTCTCCCATTCAGAAAGGTGGGGATGAATTACGCCAAACAGTCCCCACCGGTTGACAATACAAGGCAGCGACAGGAAGATTTCGTCTTTGATCCCACACATGCCCTTCGCATTAGTTGACAAGGACAGGATACGATTGCTGTTTTCAAAGATGGCAGACACAAGGTCTGTTACGGTGAGGCCAATAGCCCAGTTTGTATAACCCTTACCCGCGATAACGTTATAGGCAGCATCCACCACACCCTTGTGCACATTCGACCAGCGCATCGGATCCATCTCGGTGCCAATGGTCGGCAACACGTTCTGCAGTCGAGTACCTCCCACCGTGACGGAGGACCACAGAGGCACTGAAGTGTCCCCATTCTCCCCCAGCACGAATCCATGCACCGAACGCGTCGACACCCTCACCACCTGCGCAATGAGCATTCGAAACCGAGCTGTATCCAAGTGGCAGCCTGTGCTGAAGCAGCGCTCGTAGGGCAGATTGGATACCTGGCGGGCAACCCAGGCCATCACATCCGCTGGGCTGGACACAATGATATAGACCGCTTTGGGGCTGTGTCTAACCAGCTCTGGAACAACGTTTTTGATAATAGACGCCGATTTTCGGGCCAGTTCCTGTCGCGACTCGTTTCCCGTAGAGCGAACTCCAGTCGTGACCACAACTATTCTCGAGTCTTTGGTGCATTCGACGCTGGTCCTCCGGTCAATATGGCAATTGTTAAGAAATATCGATCCATGCTCGAGGTCCATACGCTCTGCAGCACACAAGTCTTTTCTCACATCATAGAGGGCTATGTTATTGGTGACGCCTTTGGCAAGCAAAGTAATGGCACTGGCCATGCCAACAGCTCCAGTGCCAACGATGGAGACCTTGTTGCCAGGCTGAAAGTCTTGTTCGTCAAGTCTTTTGTAAAGAGTTGAGCGAAAGAAATCAGTATTTCCCTTTGGAGCGTCATCCTCGCATTTCTTCTTTTGGGCCGCCTCATCACACTTCGCCTTGAGAGCCTTCTCTTCTTGTTTCTTCTTTTGCTCTTTGCACTTTTTCTCCTGAGCCTGCTCTTCTTGCTTCTTTTTCGCCTTCTCGCACTTTTTCTTCTGAGCTTTCTCTTCACACTTTTTTTAAGAGCCTTTTCTTCGCACTGTTTTCTTTGAGCTTCCTCTTCTTGCTTCTTTTTCTGTTCTTCGCACTTTTTCTTCAGAGCTTTCTCTTCACACTTTTTCTTAAGAGCCTTCTCTTCGCACTGTTTTCTTAGAGCTTCCTCTTCTTGCTTCTTTTTCTGTTCTTCGCACTTTTTCTTCAGAGCTTTCTCTTCACACTTTTTCTTAAGAGCCTCCTCTTCGCACTGTTTTCTTTGAGCTTCCTCTTCTTGTTTCTTTTTCTGTTCTTCGCACTTTTTCTTCAGAGCTTTCTCTTCACACTTTTTCTTAAGAGCCTCCTCTTCGCACTGTTTTCTTTGAGCTTCCTCTTCTTGTTTCTTCTTTTGCTCTTCACACTTTTTCTTAAGAGCCTCCTCTTCGCACTGTTTTCTTTGAGCTTCCTCTTCTTGTTTCTTTTTCTGTTCTTCGCACTTTTTCTTCAGAGCTTTCTCTTCGCACTTTTTCTTCAGAGCTTTCTCTTCACACTTTTTTTTAAGAGCCTCCTCTTCGCACTTTTTTCTTTGAGCTTCCTCTTCTTCCTTCTTTTTTTGTTCCTCACACTTTTTCTGCTGAGCTTTCTCTTCGCACTTTTTTTTGAGATCATCCTCTTGTTGTTTCTTTAAGGCTTCATCTCGCTTTTTCTTCTTTGCGCAATTCTTTTTGAGATCATCCTCTTCTTGCTGTTTCTTTAAGGCTTCATCTCGCTTTTTCTTCTTTGCGCAATTCTTTTGAGATCATCTTCTTCTTGCTGTTTCTTTAAAGTTTCATCTCGCTTTTTCTTCATTGCGCAATTTTTCCTGAGGTCATCTTCTTCTTGCTGTTTCTTTAAAGCTTCATCTCGCTTTTTCTTCATTGCGCAATTTTTCCTGAGGTCATCCTCTTCTTGCTGTTTCTTTAAAGCTTCATCTCGCTTTTTCTTAATTGCGCATTTTTTCCTGAGATCATCCTCTTCTTGCTGTTTCTGTAAAGCTTCATCTCGCTTTTTCTTCATTGCGCATTTTTTCCTGAGAGCCGCCTCTTCGCATTTTTTTTTAAGAGCTTCCTCTTCTTGCTTTTTCATCTCCTGTTCGCACTTTTTCCTTAGAGCTTCCTCTTCACACTTTTTCTTAAGAGCCTCCTCTTCGCACTGTTTTCTTTGAGCTTCCTCTTCTTGTTTCTTTTTCTGTTCTTCGCACTTTTTCTTCAGAGCTTCCTCTTCGCACTTTTTCCTTAGAGCTTCCTCTTCACACTTTTTCCTTAGAGCTTCCTCTTCACACTTTTTCTTAAGAGCCTCCTCTTCGCATTGTTTTTTTTGAGCTTCCTCTTGTTTCTTTTTCTGTTTTTCACACTTTTTCTTCAGAGCTTCCTCTTCGCACTTTTTCTTCAAAGCTTCCTCTTCGCACTTTTTCTTCAGAGCTTCCTCTTCGCACTTTTTTCTTTGAGCTTCCTCTTCTTCCTTCTTTTTTTGTTCCTCACACTTTTTCTGCTGAGCTTCCTCCTCGCACTTTTTCTTGAGAGCTTCTTCCTGTTTCTTCTTTTTAGCCTCCTCTTCATTCTTTTTCTGCTCCTCACATTTTTTCTTCAGGGCTTCCTCTTCGCACTTTTTCTTTAACGCCTCCTCTTCTTTCTTCTGTGCCTGTGCTTTGCATTCACATTCTTGCTTAAGAGCTTCTTCCCAGCATTTTTCTTTAACTTTCTTGATTTCGCTCTTGATAAAAGCCTCTTCTATGGACTGAGCTTTCATCACGTCTTCTTCTAATTCCAGTTTTTGCATAATCTGATCACAGGTCAGCTCCTCAACCTTCTTTTTTTAGATTTTGCGCCTTTTTTTTGAGATTCTTTCTTAATTCTATTTTTGGGCTTTACTGTTTTAGCTTCGGCGCACATTTCCTTTAACACTTTCTTTGTGCATATTTTTTTTATTTGATCAGAGATGGATTGGTGACAACGGGCCATATCTTTTTTCTCTTTTTTGCTTAATGTCTCCCAATACTGACAAATTTCTGCCCATTCTTTCTGAATACATTTATCTAATTTTATGGAATATTGACTTTTCTTACCTTTCGATTTTGCAGCTGGCTCTTTCTTTTTTGACAATGATGCGCATATAGCTTCCAGTGGGTCTTTTTTGCTTTGTTTTCTTTTTGATTTTTTAGAAACTTTTTTCGATTCACCCTTTTTTTTACCTATTTGCTCCTTTACCTTTTTTTTAACTTTCTCTGCTTTTGGCTTCTTTTGCTGGTAATCATCTGTTTCTTTCTTACTACCCTTACTCTTTTTTCTAACTTTTTCTTCTGTGCTTTTCGTGAAGATTTCTCTGAAGATTTTCTCAAAGAATTTTTCAAAGATTTTTTCGATGACTTTTTTGTTGATTTTTTTGAAGATTTTTGTGACGACTTCTTTTTTGAGCCTTTTTTCTCAGCCTTTTTCGTCTCAGCCTTTTTCGTCTCAGCCTTTTTCGTCTCAGCCTTTTTCTTCTCGGCTTGTTTCTTTTCGCAAAGCTTTAATAACTTTTTGATCTTTGCACTTTTAGCCATCGTTGTGCATTTTTTCAAGCTCTTTATCATTGTATAGCTTTTTGAGCGCTAGTTTTTTGCAAGCCTTTTTCATGCCTCCAGTCAAGCAGTCCATCACGCTATCCATCAACTTTTTTTGATGTTTACTCAAGCATTGCATTTCCGATTCCAGAGCTTGTTTTTGACTCTTAAAACATGTTTCCTCATATTTCTTTAATTGTTGCTCATCTTTCATTTTTTTACAGGCCGCCTCTAATTTCTCTTTTTCCTTCTTCTTTTTATCCAATATTTTGGTGTATGTGTCACAAGGATTTTCTTGCTTATGGTCTGACGAGCCCGGCCCAGAATCCGAATCCGATTTCTTACTAAACGAGACTCGTTGCATGTTTTTCAAGGAAATCTTCGGTGAATGCACTTTATCCAAAAAGCCCGTTATGATAAACATGCTTTTTGAAGCAGACCTTCGCAAATAAAACGATGTGAATCTATTAAAAGACATGATCAAAAGGGTAACTTGAATTTCTACGCCGCAATGGCACTTTCTAAATGTTGTTTAATTTTGGGTATGCTAAGAAATTGTAGCGTTGCTAAAATTTTGACATTGTTCAGGCTCGAAAATAAATTGTATCGTAGGCTTGCCTAATTGTAACTGGGTTGTTTTTTTAACTAAAAAGGGTTAATTTATTTAAAATTTTAACAGGAGTACTAGATATACATATTCTTCACACCGGGCACAAGGGTCACGTGCAAAATACATCATGAAAATGCCATCTATCTAAATAAATCAGTTCGTCCCCACTGATGGATGACGGGGTGACCATCACACAGCCCAAATGCTGAGTGCCGAAGTTTTGACAGAAACTTCCATTTCGCATGTATGTGCACACAAAGTCAGGCTATTTGGTTTTTCGAATTTCAAATTGGGTCAAATGGAGATAAACGTTTGCTTGGAAAACTTTCCAATTGAACGCTGCCAAATGGGATAATGAGCGGGCGATTTAAAATCGGCAGTTATGATTACAAATTTTTATTAAAAGAATAGATAAATAGGGGTGGGCGGGGACACCAACAAAAGTAAAGCAACAGAAAATGTTCTATCAACTCACTAGAATCAAATAATTATTTGTCCACGTTCTATTTACTATATTTATTACAGCAATAAAACTAAACAAATTACTCAACCTTAAGTAATTTGTTGACTTTTACTTAAAACTTTTACTTTACTTACAAAAATAAATAACAGTTTTCTATTTTTAACTAAAGTTTTTTCGATTATCTGGTTTGCTGTAGTTTTTATTTGCATTATTTGTAGAAAATTTAGCATATATATTGTACTCTTGTCAAAGTCGAACATTGTTAAATTTAGACAATTAACAATTATTTTAACGCTTGGATTGGTGCAACCATCTTACTTGTGTTTGCGAAAGTGAAACTATACTTATCTCTCTTTATGTATATTTATATGCAGATCAAAATTGGCAAATTTGAACTGATGGAAAAGTAAATCACATAACCACCACTATGGTATGAACGTTGTCTATTCAAAAAGGTTCAAATAGGATCATTTATTTTTATATATTAAATAAACTTGAAAAATCTTAAAAATCCCATTTTTCTTATTAATATTTAAGAAAAGTTGAATTTTAAAAGCTATGTATAGTTTAAACCAATGCCTGACAATAGTTTAAAAACTGAAACACATTTGACTGTTTGCATACAAACAGACAGTTGGACACGCGAAAGCAAGGGTAATTAAAATTGCCCACGTTGTATCCTATTTTTATAATTTCACCGTACTCGTAAAAGCAATAGGTATATTTTATTTATGTATCTGTATACTTCTGACATGAAGGCAACTTTGACTAATTTTTTTAGCGGATTATATTAACTTCTGATTATTCCCTGGTTGGATCCTTTTCACACGCATTTTTGCGGCATCAATTACTTTCTTTTCCTTCTTTTTATCAAACATCTTTTGAAGCGCCTCCCTTTCGTGATTTTCCCCAAAGGCATCTTCTTTCTTACAGCTTTTAGCTTTCGCTTCTTGCTTCCTCTTTTGAGCCTTTCTAACAAACTTGCTCTTTTTTTAGAGAATCCCCAATTTTTGCTTTTGTTGAGAATCTTCTCCTAACATTTTTCCCTTTACCTTTTTTGCAGATTATCTTTTCATTATCTTTCGTTCAAGCATCCTTATCTTCGTTTGTTATTTGATCCTTCTTCCCTTCATTTTTCTTGAGACTTTTTTCTTTCTTTTTACTTTTAGCTGCTTTTTGACACTTTTTCTTAAGAGCCTCTTCATTCTTTTTCTTAGCTGCTTCCTCCCTTTGCTCTTCTTTTTTTATAATTTCTTCCAACTTTCTCTTCAAAGCTTCTACTTCTTTTTTAAGATTTTCTTTTTCTCTATTTTCTTCATCGTTGTTTTTTATAGCAGCCTCTTCGCATTTTTTCTTAAGAGCCTCCGAGTCCGCCTCGTCCTTTTTCTTCTTAGCAGCCTCTTCTTTTTTCTTAGTCGCCTTCTCTTCCCACTTTTTCTTTAAAGCTTCCTCCTCTTGAATTTTTTTTTAGCCTTCTCTTTGCACTTATTCAAGAGGGCCACCATTTCTTTCTTTTTCTCAATAGCTTTTTTCTCTTCCTCCTCTTTTTCTTTTTTGGCTGCCTTTTCTTCATACTCTTTAATGAAAGCCTCTTCTTGTTTTTTCTTAGATTCCTCAGCACAACTTTTCTTTAGAGCCTCTTCTTCTTGCCTTTTCTTTTTAGCTTCCTCTTCAAACTTTTTCTTTATAGCCGTCTCTTGGTTTTTCTTCTTAGCAGCCTCTTCTTGCTTTTTCTTTTTAGCCTCCTCTTCACATTTTTCTTTAGAGTATCTTCTTGCTTTTTCTGCTTAGCCTCCTCTTGCTTTTTCTTTTTAGCTTCCTCTTCGCACTTTTTCTTTAGAGCCTCTTCGTCTTGCTTTTTCTTCTCAGCAGCCTCTTCTTGCTTTTTCTTCTTAGCTTCCTCTTCGCACTTTTTCTTTAGAGCCTCTTCTTCTTGCTTTTTTTTCTTAGCCTCTTCACACTTTTTCTTTAAAGCCTCTTCTTGCTTTTTCTCATTAGCCTCCTCTTCTTGCTTTTTCTTTTTAGCCTCTTCTTCAGACTTTTTCTTTTTAGCCTCATCTTCACATTTTTTCTTTAGAGCATCTTCTTGCTTTTTCTGCTTAGCCTCCTCTTGCTTTTTCTGCTTAGCCTCCTCTTGCTTTTTCTTTTTAGCTTCCTCTTCAAACTTTTTCTTTAGAGCCTCTTCTTGCTGTTTTTTCTTAGCGTCCTCTTCACACTTTTTCTTTAAAGCCTCTTCTTCTTGCTTTTTCTCATTACCCTCCTCTTCTTGCTTTTTCTTTTTAGCCTCTTCTTCAGACTTTTTCTTTTTAGCGTCCTCTTCACATTTTTCTTTAGAGCCTCTTCTTGCTTTTTCTGCTTAGCCTCCTCTTGCTTTTTCTGCTTAGCCTCCTCTTGCTTTTTCTTTTTAGCTTCCTCTTCGCACTTTTTCTTTAGAGCCTCTTCTTGTTTTGTTTTCTCAGCCTCCTCTTCACACTTTTTCTTTAAAGCCTCTTCTTCTTGCTCTTTCTTCTTGGCAGCCTCTTCTTGCTTTATCTTCTTAGCTTCCTCTTCGCACTTTTTCTTCAGAGCCTCTTCTTCTTGCTTTTTTTTCTTAGCCTCCTCTTCACACTTTTTCTTCAGAGCCTCTTCTTGCTTTTTTTTCTTAGCCTCCTCTTCACACTTTTTCTTTAAAGCCTCTTTTTCTTGCTTTTTCTTCTTAGCTTCCTCTTCGCACTTTTTCTTAAAAGCCTCTTCACACTTTTTCTTAAAAGCCTCTTCTTGCATCTTCTTCTTCGACTCTTCATCGCACTTTTTCTTTAAAGCTTCTTCTTGTTTTTTCTTCTTAGCCTCCTCGTCCTTTTTGTTAGACTCCCCGCACATCTCACTTAACACTTTGTTTTTGCACATTTTCTTAATTTTAGTCGCTAAACATTTGTGAAAAAGCGAAAGCTTCTTTTGCTCACTTTTAGATAATTGTTTCCGAGACTGACAAATATCGCTCCATTTTTGCCTAATGCAACTCTCTAGTTTGAACAGGTATTGATCTTTTGGACTATCCGATTTCGCAGTTGTTTTCATATCATTTTTACAACATTCCAAGTACTGACATACGTTTTCTATAGGATCTTTCTTTTTTCCATGATCTGATACGGTCTTACCACTCATATCCTTAGCCAACTTATCTCTTTTCGTACCTCTTTCTGAATTTTGTATCGAATTGTTTTTAATTTTCTGTTTTTCGTTCATTTTGTCTTGTGTCTGCTTCTTTACCTTTGCTTTAACCTGATCTTTTTTCTTCGACTTACTTTGAGATTGCTTATTATCTTTCTTTTTGTTGCCTCTAGTCTGTTTCTTAGCGCTGTTATTTCCCGCTTTTTTAGAGGATTTGTTCGAGTCTTCTTTGCTTTCGGATTTTTGCCCCTTGCACTGCGCTAACAATTTTCTGATCTTATCCCTTTTAGCTATTTCCGCACACTGCTTATCAAGTTTTTTTTCTTCTTCAAGCTGTTTTATAGCTACTTTCTTGCATGCGTTTTTCATGCCATCCTTTATGCACTTCATCATGCTTTTAATCAACTTTTGGTCGTTCTCGCTAATGGATTGCATTTCCTTCTCCAAAGATTTATTTTGCTCCGCCAAGCACAGTTTTTCGAAGACCTGAAGCTGCTCCGCTTCTTTCTTTCCCTTGCTGTTAGCAGCTTTCTCGCCTTGAACATTTTCCACAATTTCTATGTCTTCCCGCTGGGAATTCTTCGTCTCTTTGTTGGAAGAACCAGAACCAGAATCAAATTTCCTACTAAACGGAAATCGCTGCAAGTTGCTTAACGGAGGCCTGGGGAGTTGCGCTCGGTCCATATAATGGTTCAGGAAGGTAAATCCTCTGAACAGAGATTTGCGCAGAACAAATGAAGCAGAACGTTCGAAAAACATGGTAACTATATATAATTTAGGGCCTGAATTGACTATAATTACGTACAATATTGCACATTTTGGTTTGGCATGAATAAAGCTAAAAAATCAACTGACACAAATTATTGACTGTTTTTGACTGACTACTGTGCCGCTGGCAACTGATACAAACGTAAAAATCGGGAAATGGTTTATAAACAGCGCCTTCATTTTTTTGTCATTCAAGTAAAGATTAAGTATTACCATTTATTTGTCTACCATGTCAAATTGTTTCATTAAAAACTCCGTTTTTTACCGATGAAACATTTGATGTATATTATACATATAATTTGTCGGCAGTCGGTGCTACGCCCTGTGGCTGCTGTTCTGGTGGCTGCTTCAGCAGGCCACTCGATTTATTGAATTTGTTTAATCGTAACTTTTCTATTATCAGCAGATTTTGACATCGACTGTGTTTACAAACACGGAGCCAACCGTTCAAAGCTTTAACTCGTTGAGAATTCTAATGAGTAAAAAATCCCCAAAAACGAAACAAATAGATTTACATTTTGTCGAGCTCGAATCCCAGGGCAAGCTAGTTTTATGTATGATGGATGTAGTCTTTGTGTCTTATCTTCAAGATTACATTTATAATTGACTTTCCGACTTTGCAAGAATTTCCAAAATTTTAAAATGACGGTAATATTTTTCTTTATGATCCCTTCAAAATGAGTTTTAATCTAATCGGGCGAACAAATAAAATTGATAAACAGATTTTCGCGCAAGGGACTTTCCAAAATCAGTGAAAACCGTTTTTTAGAATTTCCATAAATTGTTGAATTTTCATATGGATCTTTACATGCTTACATCGACGACGTCTCTTTCAATGTGAACAAAAACCTATTCCTTACAGAAAAAAAAATCATGGTACGCCGGATAGGATAGTTTTAAAACTGAGAAGAGTTTTGCATAGAAAAAGACAGGCAGAATGACTCAATGGAATCTGCTAGTACGGGAAGTACGGGAAATAAAACAATATCTGAGATAAACAGAAATGTCAAGAATGACACTAAGCACTCTGGTAGTTTATTTTATTAACCCATTGTTTGAAGGTAAGTTTAAAATCAAATAAAATTTAGATAACACATCAGTTGCTTACTTTGAAGAGTAATCTCCAAACTCCAATTCAGTCAGGCCCCATCTTACTTTTTCTTTGGAGCCTTCTTACCAGAATCTGTTTTTCCTGCACACTTTTTCTTTTCGGCTGCTTCTTTCTCTTTTTTCGCGCGCTCTGCACACTTTTTCTTCTCTGCCGCTTCTTTTGCTTTTTTAGCCTGCTCTGCACACTTTTTCTTCTCGGCCGCTTCTTTTGCTTTTTTAGCCTGCTCTGCACACTTTTTCTTCTCGGCTGCTTCTTTCTCTTTTTTAGCCTGCTCTGCACACTTTTTCTTCTCGGCCGCCTCTTTCTTTTTTGCCGCCTGCTCCTTGCATTTCTTTTTTAGAGCCGCTTCTTTCTTTTTTTTAGCTTGTTCTTCACACTTTTTCTTTTCGGCCGCTTCTTTCGCTTTTTTAGCCTGCTCTGCACACTTTTTCTTCTCGGCCGCTTCTTTCGCTTTTTTGGCCTGCTCTGCACACTTTTTCTTCTCGGCTGCTTCTTTCTCTTTTTTAGCCTGCTCTTCACACTTTTTCTTCTCGGCCGCTTCTTTCTTTTTTTAGCTTGCTCTGCACACTTTTTCTTTAAAGCCGCCTCTTTCTCTTTCTTAGCCCGCTCTGCACACTTTTTTTTAAAGCCGCCTCTTTCTCTTTCTTAGCCCGCTCTGCACACTTTTTCTTTAAAGCCGCCTCTTTCTCTTTCTTAGCCCGGTCTGCACACTTTTTCTTTAAAGCCGCCTCTTTCTCTTTCTTAGCCCGGTCTGCACACTTTTTCTTTAAAGCCGCCTCTTTCTCTTTTTTAGCCTTCTCTGCACACTTTTTCTTCAAAGCCGCGTCTTTCTTTTTTGCACCCTGTTCCTTGCATTTCTTCTTTAGAGCCGCTTCTTTCCCTTTTTTAGCTAATTCTGCACACTTTTTCTTCTCGGCAGCCTGTTTCTTTTTTGCAGCCAGTTCTGCACACTTTTTCTTCTGTGCCTTCGCTTCTGCCTTTTTCGCCGCCTCCACTTTTTTACTTCCCCTTTTGCATTTGTCCTTCTTATCCCCCTTTTTTCCTTTATTACCCTTCCCTGTTTTCTGATTTTTAGCACCCTTTTTCTTCCCGTCCGCTTTTTTTCCTTTTTTATCCTGCTTTGCACACTTTTTCTTCTCGGCAGCTTCTTTCTCTTTTTTAGCTAATTCTGCACACTTTTTCTTCTCGGCAGCCTGTTTCTTTTTTGCAGCCTGTTCTGCGCACCTTTTCCTCTGGGCCTTCGCCTCTGCCTTTTTTGCCGCCTCCACTTTTTTACTTCCCCTTTTGCATTTGTCCTTCTTTTCTCCCTTTTCCCCCTTTTCCCCTTTTTTACCCTTCCCTGATTTCTGCTTTTTACCACCCTTTTTCTTCTGGTCTGATTTGTTTCCTTTTTTATCCTGCTTTGCACACTTTTCCTTCTCGGCAGCTTCTTTCTCTTTTTTAGCTAATTCTGCACACTTTTTCTTCTCGGCAGCCTCTTTCTTTTTTGCAGCCTGTTCTGCGCACCTTTTCCTCTGGGCCTTCGCCTCTGCCTTTTTCGCCGCCTCCACTTCTTTACTTCCCCTTTTGCATTTGTCCTTCTTTTCCCCCTTTTCCCCTTTTTCCCCCTTCCCTGATTTCTGCTTTTTACCACCCTTTTTCTTCTGGTCTGATTTGTTTCCTTTTTTATCCTGCTTTGCACACTTTTCCTTCTCGGCAGCTTCTTTCTCTTTTTTAGCTAATTCTGCACACTTTTTCTTCTCGGCAGCCTCTTTCTTTTTTGCAGCCTGTTCCTTGCATTTCTTCTTTAGAGCCGCTTCTTTCTTTTTTTTAGCCTTTTCTGCACACTTTTTCTTCAAAGCCGCTTCTTTCTCTTTTTTAGCCTGCTCTTCACACTTTTTCTTTTCGGCCGCTTCTTTCGCTTTTTTAGCCTGCTCTTCACACTTTTTCTTGTCGGCCGCATCTTTCGCTTTTTTAGCCTGCTCTTCACACTTTTTCTTCTCAGCCGCTTCTTTCGCTTTTTTAGCCTGCTCTTCACACTTTTTCTTTTCGGCCGCTTCTTTCGCTTTTTTAGCCTGCTCTTCACACTTTTTCTTCTCGGCCGCTTCTTTCGCTTTTTTAGCCTGCTCTTCACACTTTTTCTTTTCGGCCGCTTCTTTCGCCTTTTTAGCCTGCTCTTCACACTTTTTCTTCTCGGCCGCTTCTTTCTCTTTTTTAGCCTGCTCTTCACACTTTTTCTTTTCGGCCGCTTCTTTCGCCTTTTTAGCTTGCTCTTCGCACTTCTTCTTTTCGGCCGCTTCTTTCGCTTTTTTAGCCTGCTCTTCACACTTTTTCTTCTCGGCCGCTTCTTTCTCTTTTTTAGCCAGCTCTTCACACTTTTTCTTCTCGGCCGCCTCTTTGCATTTTTGTTTGAGCTTCTTCACTTCTTTCCTTATTTTAGCTTCTTCTTGCTTTTTCTCTTTCATCATCTCTTTTTCCACTTCCTTTTCTAAACTCATCTGGGCATCTGTTTTAGATTTTTTCTTGTTCTTTTTTGGTTTTTTAGATTTGACTTGTCCAGATTCTTTACACATTTCCTTTAAGACTTTCTTCCTGCATATTTTTTTGAATTGAGCCTCAAGACATTTGTGAGATCGTGCAAGTTTTTTCTTCTCTTCTTTGGTGAACTTCTTTCGACAGAGACAGACATCGGCCCATTCATCTTTGATACACTTCTCCAATTTCATTGTAAATCGATTCTTTTTCTTTTCGGACTTTCCGGCGGGCTTACCGGCAGGCTTTCCAGCAGGCTTTTTCAAAGCAGCACATATTGCTTTAATAGGATCTTTCTGTTTCTTTTTTCCCTTATCTTTTGTATCACCTTTTGACTTCTTTTTACCTTTCTTGCCATCTTTTGAGGCACCCTTTGGCTTGCTATCCTTTTTAGATTTATTCTTCTCACAGTTCTTCATTAACCCTGTTAGCTTATCTTTTTTAGCCAGCTCCGAGCACTTTGATTCTATTGCTTTGTCAACAGCGAACTTCTTTTGGGCAATCGTCTTACACGCTTTTTTCATCCCTTCTGTCAGACACTTCATCATACTCTGAACCAACTTCTTTTCCTTCTGATCTGCGCATTGCATTTCTTTTTCCAAAGCCTTCTTCTGAGCTTCCAAGCATTGCTTCTCCAAAGCCTTCAGTTTTGTATCGTCATTTTTCTTATTGGCGACCTTCCCCCCGAATCAGCAGACTTACTAAACGGCTTTAGTTGAAAATGACTTATTGCTGTCGGTATATGGTCACGGTCCAAGTAGTCGGTTACGAGGTTGAAGCCCCTGAAGAAGTGCTTCCTCAGATAAATGGACGTGAATCGGTATAAAGACATGCTGAATTGCAAATAATTTAGATTCTATGTAACCAAAAAAAAAAAAAGAAAAGATTTGAATTTACTCTAAAATTTTGACATTATTGGAAATCGAAAATGAACTGAATAGTAGGGCTGATAATTTTAGACTGCCAATTTTTATAAACTATCAACACTATATTTTCAAAAATTCACACATGCCCACTAGATATTTAAAGAATTCACACCAAGTTTAAATTTGTAGCAAAAGTAAAACGTACATATAACATGAAAAAAATGTCAGGACGTAGCTGGAAAATTAGTTGTTATAAATTTTATCCTTATATATATTTTGTGCCAAATATAAGCTTATTCTTATTATGAAATTCATCAATTTATTCTTCATTATATATGTCAGCTACTTTATTTTCAAGCCTAATTAATGGCAATATACGCTCCCTCTTGTCAAGTACATAACTAAGGATCCTCCCGTGGGTTCTCATTAACCAACCTGCTTAATGTCACTTATTTGTTTTGCAACTTTAAGATCGTCACCATGAAAAATGCACACGGGAACACTTTGTTAAATAGTTATTTAAGGATTATAATCTTTAATCTTTCTGATTCAAATAAGAAAATATATGGAAAGAAGTCAAAAGGAACGAGGTAGTATTACTATCCCGCCGATTTTTAAGGAGGCCCATTAAAAGTTATTTCGGAGACGAAGGCAACGACTTTAACGCACTTTACCGCTACACAATAAAGCAATTAATGTTAACCGTCCCAAAGTGCTAAAGAAACACGGGGAAGGAAAGCAGGGAACATTTTTCAAATTTTACACACACGCACACATAAACAATAAAATGCGCAATTAAAGCATAAACGTGACAAACACACGCCAGAATCAGGCCACACACACAAGCTCCGAATCGCGTTCGGATTGAGATTCAGCTTCGGCGTCGGCTTCGGATTCGGATCCAGTGCACCCGCTTCAAAAATTAACAGCAACAACAAAAATAAACAAGTTGCAGAAAATTAATGAGAACATAAAGGTATTTAAATATATAAAATGTTGCAAACGCACACACGTAATTGCGGCGCAAGTCCCGAGTTGAGTGTGTGTCTGTGTGAGTGTGTGTGTGTGTGTGTGTATGCGTGTGTATTGGTGAGTTGTAAAATGTTAAAGCATACTTATGTGCGCCACTGTAGTCAGGTGGGTAGTCAACTTGGCTCGGCGTTGTCTGCTGTTGTCTGCTTGGCGGCGCATGAAGTGAAAATTAATTTCTAAATGCGGGAAATTAACAAATTACAAACAACGCGACAAGCGGGGGGTAAAGGGCAAAGGGCAGCAGGTGGCAGGTGGCAGGCAGCAGGCGGAAGTAGACATGCCATAACTTACACACACACACACACACACACACACACACACATGTATTTGGCGAATTCATGCGCAGCAGCAAAGTTCGCTTGGAGGGGCGGACGGCAAGTTCCATAGAGAACTTAAGGTGTTGAAGCGCAGGTGAGACACATTGTCTTGCCTTTGCCTGCCAGCCATGAAGTTGTAGACATATTTCTACACTCCACGCACACATGCACACACTCAGACCCCGCAGCCAATGCCCCTGCCCCACCCGCTGACTGTTGACAGCTTTGCTAATTTCCAGCAGCCACCCACCGAAAATGAAGTCGGGCGTCTGTCAACGTCTTGCGCTGCCAAAACAGCTCGACATACCTGCCCCCCCCCCCCTCTCCTTCTTAACCACACCACTGCTTCCTCTTTTACACCTGACCCCCAACCACAGCCGCTGTGGTCGGGCTTTCAACATTTAATTAAGTTGTGCTCGATTTTATGTTCGACAAAATTGTTTGTCTGCCGCCTGCACTTTCTGTTACCTATTTTAAGCCTGAAGAGTCAACGTTGCGGTGTGTGTGTGTGTGCGTGCGTGTGTGTGTGGGTGTGGCACTCGCTTGTCATGTCGCGGTTGTGGTTACTGCCATTGCGTTCCTGTCATTTGTTAACATTTTTTGCGGCTAATGCAAAGATTTGAAAATTGTTATCAAAAAGTTAAGAAATTAAGTGCAGAGAGTTGTAAATATTTAGAAAATGCCTCTAGACAATCTACAGCAAACTATAATAAAGTAATGGAAAATATACAGAGCAAGAGAGAGAGAGTGAAAGATATTAAATGGTATAACAAATCTCCAATTTAAGAAATCAAGTAAAGAAAAAAAATAATAATATTTATAGATGTATAAAAGAAATATGCTTAATTCAAACATTTATTATGATTATTATTACCTTGGGATAACATTTTAAATTATTTTAAGATCCGTTAAAAACATTTTCCTACGAGAACTTGTTATAGAAGAAATACACCAAATAAACTTATAGTAAATATAAACTAAAATTATTATGGTTAGAATTGTTATAAAATTTACCAAGAGTATTATAAACTAACACATCAGTTTTATAGTTTATATTCAGATTTAAATTCCTAAATGAATATATATTTTATTTAATATTTTTTTATATCATATGAAATATTTAATAGCACGCTCAGATCAAAAAACGACTTTAATTTTCTTAAAAAAAAAGACAAGCATTATAAGATTATAATATTAAAGCAGACTTTTTATATCCTGAACCCATTGAATTTGGTTAAAAAGGGTATAATGGTTTTGTGCAAATGTATGTAACAGGCAGAAGGAAGCATCTCCGACCCCATAAAGTGTATATATTCTTATATTCCGTCCGTCCATTCGTCCGTCCGTATGTATGAACGGAGCGATCTCGGAAACTACAAAAGATAGAAACCTAATCTAAATGATTACAGATTCTCCTAACCCATACGCAGTACAAGTTTATCATTTTTTTCGATATCTTGTTCTAATTCATTATTATCGATAAAAATCGACTTGGTTTTCTTAGCATATCTCGGAGACTACAAGAGCTAGAGCTACCATGTTATTTATATGCTCGTAAAGGATATGCAGATTTTGAATATTTCGGATTTTTGATTCTCAAAAAAAACCCAAATCAAATACTATAGACTTTCGCTTTGGTTTGTACATAGATTTGGAGGGGCCAAGCGTAGCCGGTGTGTAAAGTGCGCACCTTGCTGCGTGCGTTTGTGTGTGTGTGTGTATGTGCGACTTTGTAAATGTGTATATGAATGTAAAGAGGTTTAAATATATGTAACGACAGCTCGCCGCCGGGTTCAGGGTATCTCCTAGTCGTGGACCCCCGACTAGAGCCATCATACTTGTTTATATATATAACATATTAAAAACATAAAGTAACATAAACTATGAGAAAGTCTTTACTTAAAAAACTAGAAGAGAAATTCCCTATTATAACGCTTAAATTATACCCTTTAAGACATAAGTATATACCGAATATTAGTAATAATATAAATTATTTAATATAACATAAACACAGCTCAGTAAACGACTTTTATTTTCTTAAAAAAAGACAAGTAATATCAGATTATAAAATAAAAGCAAATTTTTTTTAAATATATATATGAAATATTAATCACATATAGTATCGTAAGAACTTAAAATATAATATTAAATACATAAAGTATCATTGACTATAGGAAAATCTTTACTTTCCTTAAAAAAAAGGAAAAGTTTCCAATATGACTTCTGACGCTCAAATGTCTTACAGCCAAATGAATAATGACATTCCGAAATTGTCACCCATAATTAAATGAAAAACTATTTTTCCATGGGACCAAAATCGATGCAACCAGCATGATGGAAAGAAAAAAAATGAGAAAAAAACCTATTTATAATTGCGGCTGCTTGTCTTGTCTATTGTCATGCGCCGCGATGTCCGGCTGTCTCCGAGGCAGAGATTCATCTTAAAGCCCCGATTTGCGCCATTGTCAGTGTCACCTAGACACAGACACACACACGAAAACAGCTGTAGGTGCAAGTAGTTGCGGGGAAACGACTTGGCTCATTCATCAGACGTTACTCACTCCTCCGGCGGCATTCATTCGTGCACTCATTTAGACATTTGCTGCGCATTTGGCATTGTTAACTACTCGCTTGCAGTTCTCTTTCCACTGTTTTATCCCTGTTTTTTGTCATGCCTTTTTTCATTTGGCTGCTGCTGTTGCTGTTGATTGTTGCACAAGGATTTGTCAAGGATAAAGCACTCGAGGGCAGTCAGTTTGTAGTCATGATTATGTTTATCTCCAAGCTTATGATGATATTCCTGTTATTGTTTTACGGTTGCATATTCAGCAGTGTTGCCAGCTGTTTGAGTTTAAGGTTATATTGAGGCTGTGGCGCTATTCTGACGACATTGTCATTGTCGTTGTCCTTGTTGTTGCTGCTGTTGTTGTTGTTGTTGCTGGCTATTCACCTTCTTCCGTTTGCTGTGGCGCATTATAAAACAGTTATTGATTTTGCGATATGAAATGCAACGCCAACGTACATACAGACGGCCCTGGAGTACGCCGTAATATTTGGCTCAGTGCCTTAAGTATGCTGCAACCCTTGTCTGGATAATGATACTGCAGCTTTCGAGTCGAAATATGTTGCACAAAAAGTTGCTGAACATGAGTTGAGAGCTTTAACAGTATTTACTTTCAACCAACGATATGGCTGTGAAGGAGGCTAAAATATTTATATCCAATGTTGATCATTTAATAGTTGGTACGTTACAGACATTAAATAATTTAAAATTAAGTTTTTTAAGTCTTTAAATCATTAAAGGCAAGTACAAAAGTTGCTGTTAATCGTACTCAAGAGTATGTTTTTCTATCTATGCAACATTAACGCTCGATTACAAAATTCGTTCTAATTTAGAAGTTATTAAAGATTTTTTAGGAACAAAATATTTGAGAAATTTTACGAACATTTTTTATTCAAATAATATCTCACTTACTTAGATGGAAATTAAGAATTTTCAACCACGAAACATTTGTAAATGTTAAGAACAATTTTATTTCAAAGAATATTCATAAAATGAATTGCACTCATCATAAGACAATTATGTTTTTGTCATTTGTTTAGCGTGCTCGAAAGTATCTCGTACTCAGTTGTATCAAGTAACTAAATTTTCAATAAATTTGTAAAACATTGTAACAGAAGCTGGTTGCCGCTGTGATCCAGATCTTTAAATAACCCAGTCCCGCTGCGTCATTTTGTTCTACAAGTTCGTTTGGCAAATAATTTGCTGCAAATTGAGAAGAGCAGCAACTGCAAATAGATATAAACCGAGTGCGGCCGCAGTCAGGACACAGACACAGACGCAACTGCGGTTTCTAAATTATTTGCGACTGTTTATGTGTGTGTGTGTGAGTGTGTGGGCGTGGCATGTGGTTAGTTAAACAAAAATGCTGCGGTTGTGACTGCGACAGACAGAGACACGCCCGGATCGAGTCTAAAAACTGGGTCATTGGGCGAAATGTCGCTGCCCAGACAGCATTAAAGCCAAAATTACCTAACATACTTTACAGAGTCCACAAACACGACACGGAACAAAGCCAACAACAAAAACCAAACCAGGAAGTCAAAAGTTCAAATTTAACGACAGGAAACAAACTGGAAGCAAGTTTTTCGCTGAACACACAGCACCGAGCCTCGATGATGGCTGCTTGCCAGGACTCGGCGGGCATCTCCCCAGGCAGGCTGATGGCTGCCACCTGTTCCGCTTGATTGTGCCCCGGTTCGCTCCCTCATCATGAAAGGTTAATGACGGCTGCTGTCAGCAGCGAAGGTCAACCCACCAAAGCAGCAGCCACCTACACCACCACCACCCACCCGCCGCCCCAACTAAACCCCAACGTTCCCTTGTCTTCACCGGCCACGTCCCCATTTGCCGAGTATTTCATTCGACGTTGTCGTCCTTTGTTGGGTCAAGCATGCAGCAGGTAAAAGTTTCGTTTCATGGGCCCAAAGTGTAACAAAAATACCAGCAGTGGGCGGATGCTTAGGTGCGGAGGGAGGGTGGAGGGGTTGGTCCGGTGGCAACTCTCTGCTTGTGCTAAATAGCAGCGCTGAGCTGCCGTTCCTTCCGCTACTCCTTCGGGGAGGCTGGGGACAACGTCGAGCGTAAAAGTTAAATGAAACGAAACACGTTAATGGCCTTTGAGCTGCGAGCGCGCACGCGGGGGGGAAAAGGGGCACGCGGCGTGCGGCTGTGTGTGGCAAGTGGCAGGTGGCAGGCAGCTAAAGTTAAAGCCGATCCGCAACGAAAGTGAAATTTTTCAACTAGTTAGCAGCAGCATTTGCTCAGCTCTAAAATTTCGCCCAAACTCTTAGCCGCAGGGGCGGTGATGGGCGTGGCCAACGCTGTCATTGAGCTGCGTAATAAAATGATATCGTTGCCTGAGCTAAGTAGCAATGGGTAGGATAAGCGACCCGAAAACTCGTGAGCCGGTGCCGGTGAGAATCTCAATCAGAGCGACAGGCAACCTATTCGCCAGATATTAAGTTATTTAGGCCATTTAAGAGCCTTTGCTGCCCTTCCTCACGCCCCTCTTCACGACACCATCATCCATTCGCCGTCTGGCCATTAAAGCCAAATTACGTTATATTAGGTTGCCGTTGTTCTGGCCATCCGCATATTTCGTTGTCCTCGGGCCAAAACTTTTATATACACTAGCGGAGGGTATTCGAATTTTGTCATAAAATGTGTCGCAACTTCAGGGATTGCAAAATATATAAGGTATTTTGAATTGGAAGAGAGACTTGTCAAAATTATCCGGTTTCTGTTTTACATTTATATGCCGTACACAGCACAAATATCTGAATACGCCAGACTGTATTATTTGTATCAAAATCAATTGATCGCAAATAATGTCCCTATGAAAAGATTATTTTATTTAAGCATTTCGCAAAACCTGATTGGCATTGAACATTGACCAAATACCATTGGAAAATTCGTACGAAAAATTTCTTTTTTTCTTAAATATTCTTTACATTCGCTATTGTTTTTACTTAATAATTGTTTTGACTATTTCGTTTAACAATATTCAAGAAAATTACAAATAATAAAAAATTGCTGTCGCCTTAGAGCACTAAAAGAGTATCAAGACTTCCAAAGATAACTCCAGTTTTTATTTACTTTCTCGTGGTTGCGGCGAAACCAGTGAAGCCCAGATTAAAGTTTCACCTTATTTATGCTAGAGATTTGCGAAAAGCAGACAAACTGCCCTCTCTTTTGTGCTTCACAAATTCATGGAAGGGCGTTAATTACAGCAAAGACCGAATTTTTTTCACATCTACTTAAACGAGTACATTAAAGTACAGCGGGGAATAGTTGGGACTGCTTTGTGCCACAAACTTGCACTCAATTGTTGGCCACAATAAACTCAAACGAAATGCAGTAAAAATGCAAAGAGATGGGACGGGCGACGGGTGCAAAAGTGTAAAAGAGGGTCATACAAAATACAAAGAATTATGTATCACTTCGTTACGACTTACTTCCACTTAATTTATTTTCAGTTGCTTTTACCCGCTGAGCACAACGGCGACTGTGTGTGTGTGTGTTATATATATGTGTATGTGTGGCAGACAGAGACAAACAGAAATGAGCCCGAAAGCACAGACGTCGAGAGAAAAAATACGGGCAAGATAAAAAAAACCTTTCTATAGTAGCTGCATTAAGTAAGCATACAATGAAAAAAAATTAAAAATACTTATATACTTCATATATCAGCGATTTTTCGATTTAGATTTCAGAATAAAAAAAATATTTGCAAAATATATATATGAATAAAGATAAAGCGACTTCTTAAACAATAATTTGATATAATTAAAAACAAAATATTCTTCATATTATAAAAATGCATCTTATATCTTTTTTGTTTTTTTTTGTGAATTGTAATCCAGAAAACTACTTGCTCAGTTGTAAAAAAGATATCAAAAGAATAAAATGATATACTAAATATTAAGCTATCCAACTCGAGCCAATGTTAGTCAACTTCATAAACAAAAAACAAATACCAAGAATTTAATAGCTTATCTGTACATAAATATTTCAAGATGTTCCTAAGTATTATGTCAATTATAAGTATCAAATATAAATATAATACAAAATATTATATTAAAATATTAGATTTTAACCATTACTTGTGCTTTTTGAACCAATGTTGTAATTCTTTTTAAATTAGTTTACAAATTGATATAATTCTAAGATCTGTAGAAAAGAAAATCTACAATTTATCTACGCTTATTTTTGAATACTTCTAAATTGAATGCTAAAACACCCATATCCTTAACTTGTACAAAAACTTGAGTGAGTCACTGTTGAGCTAACCAAAGTTCAGTTGCCCTCACTTGGCGCTTTCAACCACAAAAGCCCAAAGGCGTCAACTAGTAACGACCCGAAGAGGAAGCAGAAGAAAACAACAACTACAAATGGCGCCAAGTCGAAAAAAAGAACGAATAAAAGAAAAAGAATAAAAGGCATCTGAAAAGCGTTTGACTTTGGCCACGACTGCGTCGCGTTTTGCATACAGCCGTAAACTGAAAACTGCAACCTGCTTTCGGCTTTCACACCTTTCGCTTTAGCTTGTTCGCCGGCCCGGACCATGCCTCAAAACGCTTTTCAAGTGCCGGCGCATTAATCTCAGGTGTGCAATTTAGTGTGCGGCCAATTTTTGTCGGTCTAGCCTAGCCGGAAGCCGGCAGCAGGCAGTTGAGAAAAAGCCCCAAGCTTCACGTTGACCACACGATGTTGCACGTTGTGTGTGCTGCATGCAACACATCCCTCCCGCCACTCACACACACCCACACACAGAGCGACTGAAAACGTTGGGAAATTTAAAACGGAAGTGCGCGTTTTATGCCCTTTTTGGCTTTTATTGTTAGCTGCGTTTCCGCTCTAAGCATTTTTGGAGAACTCCTCACCCTACCCCTCACCTTTTACATTTCCGTTTCCGAGTTGCGCGCAATTCTTTAAATTTCATGAACTGCATTTGCTTTAAAAACTTGCCAAACTTTTCCTTGTGCTGCTTAACTTTTGTTCTACATTTGCGATGCCATGTTAAACAGCAATGAGAGAAGTTCACAAAAAAACCAGGGAAAACGAAAAGGAAGAAGAGGAGCTGGAGCTGTGGACAGCAAAATGGCGCCGGCCATAATTTCCAGCATACGACAAAGGCGTAACGAGAGAGAGAGAGAGAGAGGGAGATTGAGAGGAAGAGCACAACACGAAAAACTTTTGATAATTGCATTTTGCAAGCAGCTTCGACTTGAAGCGCCCAACATAATAAACTCCGCGACGAACCGGACGCAGTGCAAGAATAGGAAGAAGAAGCACAAGAAGAAGAAGAGTAGGAAGTAGTAGACCTAACCCCCAAAAGTATCTACATTCAGCGAAGCTTTTGGCGCTGCATCAACACCAGACAACAAGACAATCAGCGGCGTCTGTGGGCCACATAAAATAACCGAAAAGTAATTCGCCACCAAAGTAAACTCGAGCACACAAAAGTCGAGTTTTAAAATAAACTTGAAGCAAACTGTATTTTTCTTATGAAGGGGGCGAGAAAGGGGGCTGGCTGCAGTCGAGGCACTCGAGGCACAAAAGGCGCATTTTATATAAAAAGAAAAGTGGCTAACTAAGTCGACGGCGTTGCACTGGCTGCCGCTGCTGAGTGGCCCCGACTCAAGAGTCATCTATGAGCGGTCGCAACTGGTCACCCCGCCTTCGCTCCGCTCGGCTCCGGTCTCTACACACCACCTGCCCCTGGCCCCACGCGTGCCAAGACACGCGCTGCGGTTGTCTTCTTGATTGCAGCATCCGAATATCTGAGGCAGCCGGCCGCTGAGTGAGCACAAAATTGAGTGGAGGAGTCCACTTGAAAGCTGAAATTTAAGCTGATTTCGTTTGGAATTTTGTTTCGACTGCCGTTCACTCTGCAAGGTTGCAAGTTGCTTGTTGCAAGCTGCCAGCTGCAAAGTGTTGCCTACTTTCGAAAGAGACGAAATTGTTTGAAAAGAGTTTGAGCTTCATCTATGAAATATTGTACGGCATTGTGCAACCGATGAGAATAGTTATTAAAGTAAAAAATTGTGTTAGTCAAACATTTTTGCATTGTTATTTAAGGCACTAAAAGTTTGAAATGCAGCTGCTTGGCTTCAAAAATGCATAAAGCTACCTTTAGAATGTTGAACAGCTGAATTACTTAAAAGGCGACATAGCAGGGACTACTTAGAAAAATAACAATAAAAAATATAAACGTATAAAACCAATTTGATTATTGAGCACAAGTTAAATATAAAAACTTAACTAATTTAAGGAAATAGGGGAACATATGTTTTATAAAATTTGAAAGATAGTAAAAACAGAAAAGAAAACAGAAACAAATTGTTGTTTATGTTAGTTTTTAAAACCTGTCAAAAACCTTACAGTAAATATTGGAGAACAAACTTTTGAAAATGTAATCTGCAAATTTTGAAAAGGAGCAGGGCCAAAAGGCTATAGAAACATTAAAGTTACGAGTAAGCTAATTTCCATGAATATAAACATGTTGATTATCAGCAGCATGCGATATATACACTTAGACTATAAGGAAACAAATTATAATATAATTTATAAATTTGTACTTAAATATAATGCTGTAAAATGTACATAGAAAAATATTTACAAAAAATTAAAAGGCGCCCATGCTGGGATAATTACAAGAGAAGCTCTAAGCTAAGAAGTAAGGAATGGATTTTTTTTAATCGGGTTTCTTAATAAATAATATAATATGAGAATAAAAAGAAAACTAAATATATCTAATAAAGTGGACTCATGGCCAAGTTTTAGCATCAAATTGTGAATTTATTATCATTATATTATATATTATAAGAAATATAAAAAGCCTCAAATTAAATGTACACCGCACGATTATCGGTAGCATTTACAGCTGGTTTCATCATTCAGGTCAATGGGAATGCTAATGCGAACAGCACCGGATGATGACAGTTCAATGATATGACTAAGCACACCCAACGCGCCACTTTATTAGAGCTGAAATATGCTTCATGGCTGCTGTTGCTGTCGCATTTAAGTATGCAGCACATTTCGCTTGGCCAGGCCATCGAGATGGCATCGGGAGTCTTTAGCATGGCGAACACGTAGCAAACGCACATTCAGCTTAAATACATGGATAAAATGTTGGACATTAAGCCCAAGGGAGGCGAAGAAGACATCCGAAGGTA
This sequence comes from Drosophila colorata, assembly GCA_035041545.1. Lineage (NCBI taxonomy): Eukaryota > Metazoa > Arthropoda > Insecta > Diptera > Drosophilidae > Drosophila > Drosophila colorata. The sequence continues at coordinate 3,101,100 of JAWNLD010000233.1, forward strand.
ACATAATAAAAATTGTAAGCCAAAAATAGCTAAGAAAAAATTTTGCAAAATTTTCTAACAATTTTCACGTTTAACTTTGCTCAAGAAAAATATAATCGTAATAATAATATAGCTAAAACTGAAATTTAAATTCTGTACCAATTTAAAATTTTGCACATATGAAAGCGGATTGCTTCAGCTGAAGCTAAAGCTGAAACTGCAGCTGCAGCTGGCTCTGCAAGGAGTGCAGGACGCCGGATCCAAGCAGTCAGTGTGTGTGTTGGTCGGTAAACATTTTTATGCAAAAATATTTTGCATGTCACTACTGAAAGGGAGCATGCAGCAGAGGGGGAGGGACGTGGGGGTAGGGAGCGCGGTTGAGGCGTGTGTTCCCAGGCTGTGTATTTGCCACAGACTTTTGCATGCATAACAAGTCAGCGAGACGAGCGGGCGAGCGGACGGACAAGCAAACAGAGCAACACAAAAAAAAAAAAAAACAGCGACAGACAAAGCGGGGAAGGGGTTGAGCTGGTTTGGTTGCAGAGGAAAAGGCAACGCCGACAGTGCACAGGAAACGCATACAAAACTTTAGCGGGCGCCCGGCGCATTTCGTAATCTTCGCAAATAAACGCGTGAAATTCCAAGGCGCACCGCAGTGGAACATGTGCAGCAACAAATAGGGAAGCGGGGGCTGGGGGTTGCGGGTTGTTGGTAGACGTGGGCCGTGGCAGCGTTGCGTTGGCGCCATTTGGTCGACATGTGGCCCGCCATTTTGGCACACAGCTCACACGCGAAATTGCGCATTCAGATTAAAATTCTTGAACGCGCATTTCCGTTTCCGTTTTCAGTGCTGAGTAGTCGGATATGCCGGGCATTTTCCTAGCAACGCCGCGCATTACACGCATATGTGGCTTTTGCTCTGACACGTGAGGGCCGCATACTTATGTGTGGCTACTGTAGCCGTGTACCTGTGGCTCTCCCGTTGGTTAATTGTGTGGCCACTGTTGTTTAATGCAACCTTGAAATAACCCCGGGAGCCAAAATTCTTGCTTGGAAATATGCAACATATGCACTGCAATTTGTTAATCGATTTGATTTCTCTAATTAAGTTAGTAATTTGATATGTCAATAATATTGAAAGGGTATTCAACTGAGAGCTGTCATAAATGTGTTTTACTCATTTTTTATTTATTTATGCATTTATTTTTGCTATCGAGTATTTATCGATAACTGTTGCTGATGGGTAATTTAAGTAAGAATTCAATAGAGAACTGTTTAGATTTAGATAGTCCCAATTTAATGAATTTTAGTGACCTTCTATTTATTTGTTGTGTTATCGAACAGAACTTCTTATAAAAAATCACATCAGCATGAAAACTATATTGAGCTGAAAAAATTATAATTTGACTAACTATGGCTGCATTTTCATTGCAGAACTAAAACAAATTTTTTTTAAAAGTAAAATTTTACTGAAAAAAAAAATGTATAAAATATCAACACTTGTTTGAACAGTACTTAGTTATCTGTTGATAATTTATAATAAGAACAGTTAACAAATTTTTTTCTTCGATGAAACCATGTAAAAAAAATTGCTGATAGATTTTATTCAGATCTGATTTGCAATTTATTTCATAAGCCAAAATTAAATTAAATTAAAATGTTTTTCTAATTTTAAGTTTATCAGTGAAGAAATCAGAGTATAATTGAGTATAATTCGATTAAATTTATATCTTATAGAGATACTAATTTAATAAGGTATTTAATAAAAGGTATTTCCAAAATATTTTGTCTCATAATAACTGAGATATATGCAAGGAAAACTTATTATCTATGTATATCGTTTAAGCCGACAAATTGATATTTGAAAACTTTCAATTTATCTTAACCCAACCCAAACACTTTATGTAGAGTTTAGACGTACAAAGCCGTTATTTGTCTATATAAGTTAAATCTTTAATAAATATTTTAACAGTACCTTCGCAGAAACGCACAGATTTCCATGACATACAAGCTCGTATGAGTAATATGGGTTTTTTAATGGCATATCACTCATACGCCCCGTTGCATTAAAGAGCACAGCGCAAGTTGCTTGCTATGCAGAACTTGTTCTGGTTATCCTATTGGAAGACAGGCCTTAAGGCCAGCACCACATATTATTTGGCCAGCAAACGCCCAGGGTCAGCTGCTGGCCCCTACCGTATTGCGGCTCTTTTTTGCCCATGCCACCCCGAAACTCGGAAGCCCCCAAAACGCACATCAAATAAAAGAAATGGCTTTGTTTGCTGCTTGTGGCATAGAATATCAAGCTGATAAGGGCCAGCAGGAACAGAGGCTGGGCCTGAGACTGGAGACAAGAGGCGACTCAAGCTTGGGTTCCTGGGAGACAGGGAGGAGTCGCAGGCGTTGTGTGTGTGCTGGCGAATAAATAATGTGACCTGCCTGACTGCGATTATCTGTGAACTATTTTTCACACGTTGCCGGCATACAAAGTGGAGTATTCGTTTTCAACAGAAAGCAATGCGGCGAATATATGAGCTGCTTGGCTTAGTGGGGCCACTTGGCGCATTAATTTGGTCATGTCTTATTGGGCTTGGTCTCTACTTACATTGTACTAAAATAATGAACAATAATATCCAGAGGCGTCGATCGAATGTCGGTCTCATGACTTCATCACTTCTCCAAATGATGTTGTATGTAGTGTTCCTGCCGATGCGCTTAAAGCCCCTCACTGCTGGCACATGTGTGGAAATCTGCAAAGGAAAATGTGAAAAATTTCGCGTGATTAACAGTGAGGTTTATGCTAAAAATGTTTAAGCCAATTAAAACGAGCCAAGTGAAATTGCACACAAAAACCCAAACAAACGTTGTCAGGGCAAAGTCCGCACGTGCAGGGTCACAACAGAAAATAAACCAAAAATATATGGAAAAAAATTAACAACTGTTTGCACATAAATTTAATTAATTTTGAACAAAAAACTTTTCATTGCATAACGTTAGGCGGATTAACTGCAGACGGACGTAGCGACCAGGGCTGGGCTATATAGAGACATCAGACATCACTGGATTTTCGACAGCATTTTGTCTGCAGTGTTTGAAGTGCAGCGCAAACAAAACGACAAACGTTACGAGCCAAAACGTGCGCACACTTTTCTCAAACACTGTGCACATGAAGGCTGCCTCATGTCCGTGTTTGGGATTTCTGTGTGCCTGTGTGTGAGTGTATGCTACAAAAGGCAAACAAAATTAGCAGCAAAGCTGACGTAGATTTTAACGAATTGACGTTGTCTCGTTGTTGTTGTTGTTGTTGTTGTCGTTGTCGCTCTGGTTGCCCGGTTGCCGCGTGCCGTGTCCGGATCTGTGCAACGCCCACAATTAAGTTGGATGCCACTGTCAACGCTTTAATTATGCATGTATCTCAATATCGAAGGGTGTAAGAGCTGGAAGACAGTGGCAAGTGTAGAAGTGGCTGCCCACAGGCCAAGTGATTGGGCTGGCGAAGCCAAAGTCGGATGCAAAGTTGTCCAACAACTTGTTTTTGGTCAGCAAATTCCATTGTCCAACAGCAGGCATAACAACAGCTCAGCTTTTCTTCTTCCGAGTTGAGGCGAGTTGCCGTGTTATATAATCTACTCAATTACGGAAAGAAGTTGATTTGATTGACCAAAGCGATGTGGGATTGTGATTGTGGCGGATTTATTGACTAGGCCGGAATGTCCTCGGCTTTTTATTTGCTTGAATTCAAAGTAATTTTATTTAAATCAGGTTTTTAAATTGTATTTATATTTTCGTCAGGTCTGCTGAATATCTGTTCATTCTATTAATCTTAGATTATTATATAATAGTCACACTTCTTTATGAATTTATTTCTACGAGCAAAACAATTTAAATAATAATGAATATTTTAGTCAATCCATCTAAAAATTTTCCTTTTTATTGTTAAATATATTATACACATTTTTTAAATGTTTTCCAATTATTTTTTTAATTCAACACCATGTAAATTTGTTTCATTTCCTTTATTCGCATAGACTTGAGCTAAGACTTTACTTTAAAACATAAATAAGTCTTTTATAATAAACTTGCTTATATTTATATATATATGTGTGTCGATATGTAAATATATATATTGTATTTGCCCAATAAATTCTATTGTTACTCTATGTATTTCAATTTTTTGCCACTCAATGTCACTTTTGCTTCAATTTCAAGTTAATTGTGTCTGTATTCGTTAAAAGTTCAATTCCAATCTATGTCAATTTAATTTCAAACGTCATTCAACTCTCGTTCAATTATCTTCGAAATGTTTTTCAAGCTAAATTGTGTTGAAATTAGTTTTGGGAACAGCACAAATAAGTTGATATTGCAAACTTGCAACCAATTGAAGGCATGTACATTCAGTTTGCCGATAAGGCAGAAATAATGCATCCGATGTGCGTATTGTGAATGGGAGTAGTAACAATGTCGGCATTCGGCGAACATATCACGCGATCAATTTGTCAAGCGTGCAATGGCAACAATAACAAAACAATATAAATGAACTTAGCAATGCATTGATGAACGCACTCACAAACTGAACAAATGAGCGACGGACACAGGACAATCAGAGAGCCCAACAACATTGTGGCCAACCAAATTGACAGAAACAGCGACGGCATTTGAAGCACATCATCAATATGCGACTGTGTGTGTGGGTGTGAATGTGAATGTGTATTCAAATGGCATTGTTGTTGCTGTTGAGCTTATAACATGTCACACAGCTGTCATTATGCAAGACGAACCCTCGAAAACAAGGCCAGTTGAGTAACTATTACATGGCAATTGTTTGTCAGCCGAACAGCAGCTAGAATTAAATTCGATCCAGTTGGGCGTGGGCTGTGTTCAATTCGGGCAACCCTGTCGAACTGTGTATGGTAAATGTGCCAAAAGTTTAGATATGCCATGCAGAAAAGACATGAACGCATATAAATCAAGCATATGGCTAAAACGCTGCCCGCACCCACTGGCCATTAGCGGCAGGTGCTGTTGCCGAGGCCCAAAGCACAAACTGTAGCCAGGCCACATTTTTCTCACGTCTTTGGGCAAGCTGTTGGCAAATACTAAAAACCGCCTGGCCTTTTATTTATGGCCAAAATGTGAAGTCTGCTTGTGTTTATTGGCTTTGGCAAAAGGTGAAAGAAAATTGTGCAAAAATGTCTGCATTTTAAAGAGAAAAAAAACTTATAAAGTAAATTGTCAACTAAAGTCTAGCTTTTTGTTGCTCACGAGCATTCTATAACATAAATAACATAAGTCCCATCAAATTTGGCCCACTTGGCAGACACACACACAAGCACACACACAAAATGTTTAAAACAAACCAATTAAGTCAGCTTACGAGCCTTGGTATCCATTTCGAAATTAACCGTAAAGCGCACAATTCATAACTAAAACATCAATTAAAATAAAAGCCTCAAACAGTGAACGAAAGATTTTAAAAGAATACATATACAATGCATACATATATGTATATATATATATACATATGTAGATATAGCACATAAAATATATTTATAATATAAACAACAAACAATAAAGCTGCAAATTTAATTGCCACAATTTTAAAGCCACAATCGACCAGCGACAACAACATCTATATAAAACCAGCATGCAACATCATAACGACTATCATCATCGTCGTCAGCAGCAACATCATCCTGACGTGGCAATGCAACCAATGCATAAACAATAAATAGCAATGGCATGTAAATTTTTGCCAATTTACCGCAACAATGCAAAACTATCTGAGCTAGTCAAGTGGGCCACAACTGGGCGTGGCATTTGAATTGTACTGTGTTGTGTTACGTTGTAAAGTTGCAAATGTGTTGCACACGAAAATTTTCCGGTTAACCGCAAAATAGCAAAAGGGGGCGCAAACGCTGCAGGGCGACAGCGCAAACAGTTGGCAGGCAAATTAAATTTACATGCAACTCGTAAAAGTCGCTTGCAATGCGCAAACAATAAAGACAAATGCAAATACATAGTCAAAGCATACGTAGATAAAGAGTATGCCATAAAGATGATTCTTATGAAATTTAAGGGAATATGGAAAAAAATATTTAAAACATTGTTTACTTTTGTATCGAAAGTTGACGTTCACTGAAGTTGAAGTTATCAATGCGTCGATAGCAGACAGTATACATTTTATTTAGTTTAGACAGATATGTAATTCCTTTAAACTCAATCTTTCTTTTATTATTTGAAATATAATATCTTTTTAATTCAAAGTAATCGATTTAATCGTAAGGTGATAAAAGTGATTGATGTATGGATAGTCTTACAGTAATAATACCTAATGGGTATTAAGTAATAATACCTAATAGTACATAACTATTAACTACATTTAGATTTATCGGTTTGGATATTCGATTAATTAAATTTTAATATTATCATATTTTATGATTTATGACAAGATAAGATGAATTACCATATCGAAAAAAATATCCCTTCTTTTATACTTTCAGTAGTTCAAAATATGTAGTAATCGATATTTTTAACTATAATCCTAGGGCATAAGATAAGACTGTATATAAATAAATAAGCAATCCTAAAACAACTGCCTGTTTTTACTTATCAAGAGTATATAAAATAAACTTTCGCAGAGTGAGTGCACTTAAATCCTTATTTCTGCTTAAAGAGTACAGAAAATAAAAAAATAATACAAAAAATTGAGTCGCGTTAAATTTCCATTTGAGTTGATCTGTCGCTTTAATTCGCATTGCCTGCTTATAGGCGCCCGCCAATTGCTTTATTATAAAGTGCCTGAGAGCCTGTGGTCTGTCGCCTGTCGCACAGTCATGCAAAAATGTTATTCCACTGCGGTCGCCTCATTGATTGTGCAAATGAAATGGATGAGATACACAACAACAACAAAAGCGAAATACACACAAAAAAGCTGATTTTTTTGCATTGCATACATTAAGGCGTTGCGGTTGCTGCTTGCTGGCAGTTTTTAAGCGTAATTAAATTTGTGTGTTATTATTTGTTTTTAATTTCAAAAATTTTAATTGTTCAGCTGCTCAAACTAAAACCGACAGTTCTAATTTAGGCAAATAGATTTATGCAGGCAATTTGCTTTTAAGGATATAAGCTATAGAGCAATTAGCGGAAAATTTTGATTTTTTTAATCGAACTATGTGATTTACGAATATAATTTATAGAATAAAATATATGAATATAGAATATATGCCACTAACCTTCAATAAATTCAACAAAATAACATATCCGACATGCCAGGGATATTATTGGAGACTTTATAATATTGTCAGTTTTGAGCTCATAGGTCTATAATAATGTGGTATTTACTTTTGTCATTCGAATTTGTTTAGCGATTAATTTATATATATATATATATATATATATATATATATATATATATATATATGTATAAATGATTATTCGTTTTAGAATTCCAATTATTTTATATAGCTAATTTGCAGAATATTTTTTTGGCTATAAACAATTGTTCCCCATAAAACATTTAATAATGAAATAAAACAAAAACATATATTTGGAATTGTTCCATTCTTAGCCCAGAACATATTAAAGCAAAAACTATCAACCTATATTTAAGTAAAAATATAAATAATTATATCTCCTATTTAAAATTTTTAATTTATGCCCTAATAATTTTTCTTCGCCTATTTGTAATTTTAAAACCATTGATTTGATTTTTTTAAAAAAAATGTTTACTTGACAAAATTTAATGCTTTTTGTTTTTAAAAAGTAATACATTAGTGTTTTGACGATTATTTTATTTTTTCGCCATTTAAATAATAACTATAAGTTTGCTTAAGGGTATAAAGGGATAAATTGAAAATAATTAAGCCCATTCTAGTTATTGCCCTGTCTTTGCTAAAGCAAAACTATTTATTTAAATTCCATTTAATAGACAAAATAGATAGTTCCAAAATATTAAATCCTCACTCTTTTTGAAAAACGACTATACTTTATATATATATATACTTTAATAACCTTTGAAAGTAATTCCAAGGAACTAAGCCAAACTAATTGTATTGTTTGCCACAGTTTTGCCTCACTGACACCTGCGACCGGCTCCGTTTCAAAGGCAAGAGCTATGTGAAAACAATGCCCCCCAGCTAACACTTGTTGTGGGACCTTAATCAAAGGCTACACTAAGCTGTGGCCGTGGCTAGGGGCCGGTGTCGGAGCAGGAGCCAGGCCAGAAACCAGAAACTGAAGCAGGCAAAACAGCCAGGGCAACAAATGTAAAGTTAAACAACTTCGACAGTGTTGCCAGAGTTCATTGTTTTGGCATGCATGGGGCAATGTGGGGATTGGGGGGACTCCGTGTTGCAACCACCAACCCGACGGCACTATCACAATTTCCACATCGACGAGCTGCGCGTCTGCCGAGCAGCACTTTGAACAAATTTTTCTTTGTCTTTTGCATGCGCTACCACAGAGCAAAAAAGGCGGCGCCACACTTCGCCAACACACCCCCCAAATTGCCCACACATGACTTATGTGGCAGGGTGCGAAACAAATGTGAAAGCACAAAAGTCAACATATTGAATAATGATTGGGTAGCGAAAGACTTTCGCACACTTTCACCCAATATACAGGCATGGAAACTGAGCAGATGATGCTTTGCTTCCTCTCACATCTTTTGTTCTGCTCTACCCTGTATCTATATTTATTGAACGTTTGCTTAAAGAAAGTTATGCAATATGTTGTGATAAAATGGAATATTTAAATAGCATAGATACGAAATGTAACCACAATTTTAATTTAGTTTTGTACACTTAGCTATTCCGTTTTCATTTTACTTTTGCGAATTACGAATTTATTTATAATTAATTTTATAAATGAATAAATTTATAGCACAAATAAAATTGCAAGTTGTTTCTGTCCAATCAGATTAAATGCTAGTGACATTTGTGACATGGTACTGAGGGAATATTTCCTAAATATTTAATATTGGTGTTAAACTTTGAACATTTTAGTGACTATCAATATTTTAAAACCGGGTCTTGAGAGTGAAGGAAGATAGGTAAGATTTGAAAACCTGACCATATATTAAATAGTAAATATAATAGCTTTACCAAATGGGTTAAATCCAATTGTTACTTTTTGTTTATACAACTAAAATTCATTTTTTTACAGGGCATTCTTTCCAATATGTAGCCTTCCATATTCAAACACTTACAGAGTATCTTTTAATTAAGTACACCCAATCGATTTAACTTGCTTATCGACTTTTTATCCTGTTCCTTGCCTCGTCTATGCTGTTTTCGGCTGCATAAAGTATGCGATAAATTTGAGGCCTGCTGGAAATACTGAGAAAAATTAATGATGCGCCGTTTTTATTGTTTCCGCTGAACTGCCACCCAGCACATTCCCCCGCTCCACATAAAGAAACTTCACATTGCTGTTGCTTTTTATGCGATTTGCGTTTTGTGATAAATTTTAATCGAATTTCACTTTTGCTGCCACTCGTGCGCAGAGCTCCCAGGACATTTACAGCTCCGGCACAACCCAATACCCTAACTGCCTCCCTAACCGCCTCCCTAACCTTTCTCCTATCCTTTGTCATGTGTGTGTCATGTGTTTTTTGTGCGCTTTTATTGAAGCCGATAAGCATGTCCGATAAATACTTTCGTTGCTATTGATTGATATTCGAAGCGGCAACATTCACTTTCGCCATTCGATTTTTTTTTTTGCCTCATGCTCTATATTGTTGCGTAGGCGAAATGGGATTTGTGATTAATTGGATTTGCCTTTTGGATAATCTACAACAAATTGAAAATGGCGCACTGAAGCGCCTCGAAATGCTTTTGTAGCCAATGTCGTTGCGGTCTATTCCGCTGCCAAAGGGCCAAGTCAAGGCCCAGTTTGGCTCGCAAGTCAAATTTGAAGAAACGCAGCCAAGACAATGTGTACTGAGTACTGGCAACTGGCAAGTTGCCATTTGGGTTACCTGGAAGCCACATCATGTGCGACAGCTGCGGCCAGCAGTTGAAGCCAAAGAAGCGCCAAAACAATCTAGCAGCAAAGTCAACACAGCTAGTTGACTCTAAATTTAACCCAGAATGTGGGTACACATGGACTAGATGCAGCCCTTGTTCTTGTGCTTGTTTGCTAAAATAGCAACAACATTAATAAGCTTTCAAAGCTCGTGATAGCACTGTGGATTATTAATTTAATTGAGAAAATGCAATAAAGCTGATTGGGAGCTAGTCTCTACTTCACTTGCTTCCAAGCATTCATGCACTGTTCTGTCAGATTAATTTAATTTCTAATCTATAATATTTAATTGACAATCGACATTTAAAACTTTATTTATAGCTAAATTTAATTGTATAGCGTTATAATATATATTTTTAACTATTACCTAATTTTAAATTCTTTCTCATTAGTAATATTTTAGTAAAAAACTCAACAATTCAAGACAAAACTTAAACAATAACTATAAGGAATCAGAGAAAAGTTTTATCTCGCATACAAGCCTAAGCTGTTGGTATATTTATAGACCTAAATTAAAAAAATTTCACTTAAAAAATAACTTTTCGCAAGATTAAATTGAAAATTAAATTGAAATATTTTTCAAAAATTGTATTTTACAATAACAAATGCAAATTGTGAACTTATTCATAACATAGAATTTGCTGTTGCATTGTAAGAACTGAATACAATTAAGCTGAAGATATTATTTACTTCTTTACTATAAAACAAAATTTATTGTAAATATTTTTGTACTTGAATTGAGACATTTTAAATAGCCTTATTTAAACAAACGCTTGATCTAATGATATACTATTACGTGTGTGCTATGGTGTACTGTACTACAATTACATATAATGCCTCACTCATTGATTCTATAATGGAATACTAACAACAGCAATCCACATAGCAATCAATGTTCTGGACTAACTTGAAGTTGCTGTAGGTCAGGCATATATGAAAGGTCCCTTCCGGTTTCTGGTCGCTGTGGACGCGTGGAAGAACCCATGAAGTTCATCGAAATCAAATTAAAAATTCATGCTTTAACATTGTGCTCCAATTACTGTCGCAAACAATTTATGCGCACGCCGGTTCGGGGTCGGGTTCAGTTCCGGGTACGGGGCCACAGCAATTTTTCAAGCCAAAAACTTTGCCTGGGGGACTGCGACCCAAACGGTTTCGTTGTAATGTCATGAAAAATGCATTTTTCAATACACAATAATAATATATGTAACACAATAAATTGTGAAGCGCAAAAAAAATGAGAGAAAAAAAAACGAAACGATTTCGGGGTGCGGGGCAAAAGAAACTGTTATAAAATTGTTATCGAGCGCATAATAGCAAATGTTGCAAAATAACTTTTGACAAAGTGCACTCAATATCAAGCAGTGTGTGAGCGCATGTAAAAGAGAGAGATATATGGCGAGAGCAATGGAAAGAGCGAGAGAGAGCGGGATAGGGGCTAGAGTGCGGAATTTGTGCGAATATCACAATGAAAAATCACAGAGTGCAAGGCAGAGGCAGCGACTGCGAGCGTTAGAAAAAAATTGCACAGTTTGATACCCTTTATTGAGGTATTATCATTTTCGCAATAAATATTCATCTCTGAATTAATAAATTAAATATATTCTTTGTCATATGTTAAAGCTATTTAAATCGATAGGGGATCGTTGGGTGAGCTTTTATATAAAAAAATTATATATTTTTGAAATTACCTATATCCAAAATGACGTATGTAATGCCAACATTAAGGCAAAGGCTTCCCACATCAAAATACAATATTGTATAAACAACTGTTATAGGAAAAACACTGTTGTATATTTCGTTATTATAATAAATACATGCATAGGTTGCATATAATGTAAGGGTATTTCATCCACAACATTCCTAAAACAACTTTTCTTTATTGTTTTTTTATACTCGTTTACGAAGTGCAAAGAGTATATTGGGTTTGTGCAATGTCTGTCCGTTTGAACGCAATTTGAAGCTAGAGATATGAAACTTGGAATATCTACTCATGTATTTCCGCGGTAGATAAAGTGTTCAGATTTTTTGGCTACTGGGGGCGTGGCAAATCGATTTAATCGTTATATCTCCCTCAGTATCAATGTTAATTACATATAATTTTTTCAGACAGATTACGGGTGACCTCTTCTAAAGATGAGACAACATTTTTTGGATACGCCCATTAGGGGCGTAGTCCATATATCTTAGAAATCCACAAATAATAAAACTCGATATTGTTCCATTTTTCTGTTTTAAACTGTCAATATACATCGAATGAGTAGTGTGCAGTCGGTTACAACCGATTGCCACGGTCTTACATGTTTTTTATTCTATTATGGTCGATGTGGGCTGACAACCCTGCTCGCATATAAATTGACACAATTCGTGCGCTGTGCCGTCTGTCCATCACATTGAAAGTCAAGGCAGGCCCCCAGTTGCATAATGTTCCGCACAAAACTATGCGTAGCATTATTTGCCAAGCTACCCCTTCGGGTGTTAGGGGGCATGGCAGGCCGCAACCCATTTTCCTCGATGTATGACAGACAATATGTCAAAAATGGTTAGTTGGTTAGATTTGTGCGTTGTGTTATGGGATGCCAAAGCCAGCGGCAAATGTTGTTGGGTCGCATGTTGCAATGCGGCAAATTAAGCTGCCAAGCAGAAAGCCAAAAAATGCGCAGGAGTATCTTGCATTCTGACTTAAAAATTGCATGATGCGTTGCAAGTTGCGTGTTGCAATTTGGACATGTAACCAAATTACGAGCAAAAGGGGAGCCAAAACTGGCAACACATGCGCCACATACGCAACGCAGCGCGGGCGCCACAAAATATGCAACAATTTTCATGTGCGGCTATGAAAAAAAGGAGTGTAAAAAAGCATATAAAGTAAAAAGGGTGCGCAGCTCGAAACAATGCTGGAATAACAGTTACCACGTATATAGTTAATTATATAAAGAATAGGATGATCAGAAAATGAAATCTTAAAATTGAACGAATTAAAAAAAATTTAGTATAATAATTTTGTTTTAGTTTTGTAAAATCCTCATAATGGGCGAAATAATTCCCTTCTTAGCCTTATTTATATAGAGTAAAGTTAATAGAAATCAATTAAAAAAAAACCTTTATGAACTGTTTTTTTACTATTCTGATACACAAAAAACACAACGAAAACCCACAATGGAACCTAAAATACTTAAAAGCTAATAAACATTTGTGAAAATGATATAACTGATCGTGAGTATTGCATTGTAAAGAAAATAATTTTCTTTTAATATCCAACTATAATAGAGGATTTAAGAGTTTGTAAAAAAATGTTATCTTGTTTATCGTCATAAAATTTAAAAACCAAAAAATCATAAAATTGAACAGTGCATATATAATAAACAATGTAATATATATAGATTTTTTTATTTTAATTACTAACAATACTTTAACCACTTTGGGGCTTAAGCTTATCCATCACCTCTCGCATTGTCATCTTTTACAGGGTATAAACAAACGAGAGCATAACAAGCGCAGCGCAAAAATTTCGCTCAAGCATGCGGATTGCGCGCCCAAAAAAGGGGCAAAAAAAAGTGGTGCATAACTATAGGCGCTGTCAGGCATAGTCCCTGCTCATGGCAGGCATGCCAACAACTTTAAATGGGCACCAGACAACCCCCCACCCCCAACTCATGCAGCCCACCTACGTGGGAGGCCGTTGCACGTTGGAGTCTGTAGTTTGTAGTCTGTTGCATGCCTGCTTACAGCCGAAACAATGGCTGCCATATGTGGCACCCAAAGTTATGCAATGCCACAGCGCAGTTTTTGTTTCCAGTGTGTGTGTGTGTGTGTATGTGAGTGTGTATGTGAGTGTGTATGGGCGCCAAATTGTAACTATTAGTTGCACATAGTTTGGCAAGGCGACAAATTCTTGGCCCAGCCATGTGTTATGGCGCGGGGGACGTGACCGCTGCATGTGTTGACAGGCCGAAAATCGGGTCAGTAGTAAATCAACAACAACAAAAACAACAACTCATACGTGTACGGGATGGGGGGTATTCGCGGAACTAGCTGAAAAACAATGGCAATCATTGTTATGTAGCATGTGAAAAATGTATGTTGCATAGTTTTAGGCATTGTGCAGCAGAAATCGCTGATTGCCACATTTCAAATGTTAAAGGAAGGGGCGGGGCGGAGAGGGGACCAACACAGTTTTTGCGGTTGCAAATGGCAAATGATTGATGAACCAGATATGTAAGTTAATTGTGAGAGATTGAACATGCTGCAAGCGGTTAGCCAGTGGAAGATATTACTGTAGAACACTATAAAATCTAGTCTAGTTTTAAATTGAGAGTGAACTCTTTTGTAAAATACAAAATATCTGTTTCAAGTCGCAAATTTATCAGTACTTACTGCCTAAGTATAGAAATTAAGAGATTTAGGATCCCAAATTTAAAACATTTTTATTATTAGTTATAAGTTTACTATTAAGACAATGATTATGAATTATTTTGCTTAAATACAGAGGTTAAACTGAAAGTTAAAAACAAAATATTTAGCGTTTCCTTTTTTACTACTTGTAATTAAATTCTTATCCATGTATATATTAAAAAAAATAAAAAAATAAAACATATACTGATAAGTATGATTTAATAACATTTACACTAATTTATATAATAAATATATTGGTCGGACTAAATTTTTAATTAAAGTCAATGTTTAAATAGTTTTATAATTGTAATTTTGGGATCTATTAGACGTATTGTTTTAAATATATCATTTATTATCCAGAAACGTATTAACTAGGGCGAAAAAAATGTAATAATTTGCCACTATATCTAATCTACCATATTTTATAAATAATGTGCTCATTAAGGCTTCTGTTTAAAATGTTATAATTTAATTTTAAATTCATTCGCAATGAGCTCACATCAATACTCAGCTCAAATCGGCAATCGCGTGAGGCTGTCGTGCGAGAGTTTAATTCATTTTAAAACATGACTCCTTGCGCTGCAGTTAATGGGTTAACTTAAGTGCTTAACGGGCGACGCCTTAAAGCGTGCAACACTTTAGCCGGCTGCCGCGGCCGTTGCCCAAATGCCATCAGCATCAGCGCCGATATCAGCTCTTCCGTTCACACTTGAATTCACAATGCGCGCAAAGGAAGACACACTGCGAGAGGGTGAGAGAGATGGAGAAGGAAAGAGCAAGAGGCCCAGCTCTTACGTTGGCTGAAGACGATTAATCAATAACCACTCAGCGAGATGGGTGGGGTGGGGCGGGCGTGTGAACGAAACGATTTAATGGCCTCAAAATGATGTGAATCCTGCGTGGAGTCGCCATCGCGACTCTCTGGTGCGTGTGTGAGTGCATTCAATTTTGTGAGCGACTGTAGGCTACTCTTAGGCGCAGAATATAATGAAAACGAGGCCAAATGCATGACCAGTCGTCCACAGTCGGGAGTCTGCAACAAGAATTTCGCATTTAGGTTTCGATTAAGTGTGTGCATGAAAGAATGTGTGTGAATGTTATATGTGTGAGAATGCATGGACTGCTTGCAGGCACAGCGCATTTTTGGTCCGACTGAGAATGTGTGTGTCATTGAGTGCTATTTCAGGTCAGTTTGCATTTTGTGGCACACTCAACGGTGGCTGACAAATCAACGCGACAGAAGTGCGACTTTTATATACGAGGCAAATGTTTTTGTGTGTGAGGCGACGACGCGTCCAAACAGAACAAACAGTGAAAACATTATTGTCGTAATAAATTTTGGTAACAACACGCAAGCTCGAAAAACCAAAAAAGCAAATAGCGCAAAGCGCCAAACCGACCGCTTGGCCCACCTGAAAGTAGGCAAAGCAAACACACACAACAATACACAACACACACACACTACACACACACAACTCAACGGAAGCCACAGAAACTGGCGCCATGAAACATGACCCGCCTTCACCTCGATTGCAAGCAGCTGCTGGCAGAAGTTTGCGTGCCAAATAAACAGAGAGGAAGCGAAAGCGAGCGCAAGGGGGTAAAGAGGTAGGGAGAGAGTCAAATGCCAAAAAGTCACTGGCGAAATCAAAAGGTGAACGATGTATGTGTGTGTGTGACATGGCAAAGTAAGAGAAACCACCAGAGATAGAGAGGGGGAAATAACTCAGTCGCTTGCATGTCGCGCCAAGCGACAACTAAACGACAACGTTTAAAAAAACATTTCAAACGAAAACGTCACAGGAAATTCTATATCATTGCAAATTGTTTATAGCTCAACAAGATGAAAAAGTTCGAATAAAACGCTAAGTAAATGTCATGACAGCAAAAGTCGAAGACCAAATGCTCTGGCAGATAGAACAATGACTGAGGATTCACAGAAACCACACGGTATATAAAAAGAGATTAAAAGAGGGACAAAGTTTATTACAAAGCTTAAAATGTATTTGCTAAAAGCCCACATAAGAAATATAATGAAAAACAAAAATACAATTAAAAAAAATTACAAATTAACAAATAAAATTGTGAATTTTCTTAACATATCATTTTTAATCAAAATTGCATAGTATATTATTTAAATAAATGTTAAATAAAAATAGTAAAAAAAAAACTTAAAACTGTATCCGAATGGAATATGATTTTGTATAATTGTTACGAATTGTTAAGTGAAAATTTAATCACAAATTAAATTAAAAGTGTTTTCCATATAAGTAAAATTGTATTATCTACTTTCTTATGTTTTAAATTATAGTTCGTTTTTATCCCGAACTTCAATGTCGTAAAGAGCTAAAATATTTGTTTAAGTCTCCTGACAGCTTAATATGATTTCAGCAAATAATTCTTTTCATTATAAAAATTAATTTATATTAACGATTATCTACATGCGTTAAGCCTTTTAAAGTTAATTAAAAACAAAAAGGATTACAAATGATATATTTTCAATAGCAAATTCCAGCTTTAGCTTGAGGTACTGCCAACTGTATAGAGTATTAGGTGTAAATATTAAATGTTGTACGCTTGTTTGTGCTGTGTAATGTTGTTGTTGCTGTCGTTGTAGTCATACTTTTGGAAGCGCAACATGAAACGCAAGTGAAAGGCAGAGTTAAGTTGTGTGTGTGCAGCGGGCTTTTTAATAAAGTTAAGTGGATCAGCGCACAGCACAGGAAAACACGTCAACGAGGCCCCAACGAATGTCTGACAACTCCTACGCCTATCCCTACGCCAAGCCCCAACACATGCACCTTTCAGGCTTTGTGGCGTGCAAAAAATATATATTTATATAGAAGTGAAAAATAAACCAAACCACACGGCACTGGCAAAACGTTTAAATGATATCAACGAAAGTTGGCAGCACGAGTTTGTTGCAGTTCTGGCCGTGCTCGGGGGAGGTTAATTAAAGCCGAAAAATCTCTGACCCTGCCATAAATAAAAAAATGGTTGGGAAATGAACTATGCACTCGGACTAATGCGAACAGGCTAAGCACAAAAACAAAAATGAATAAAAAAAACAAATGATAAATATAAGCTCATTAAAAGCTTAGCCGCATACCATTTGTTGGCGTGTGTGCGGACGTGTGCGTTCATTTTAATTAGATAAAATTGCATTTGCATAATTTTGGGCGCATCAATAAAATCGCTCGCAATACTAAAATTAATTTATACTTTTGCTAATTAAACGACCCGCAAAATGTTCGCTTTTCGATTTTAATTGCATAGTTTTGGGCGCCCTAGCGAAATGCAAAATTCCAATTCAATTGGCGGCTCATATTGACGCTTGTTTTGGACCCCCTAATTGGCCTTTTAGTGCTCTCGGCTCATTAACATGTTGGCCCTGTTTCTCTGTGTGAGTTGGACGCACAACTTTGCCAGGCGCCGCAAAAAGTTGCAGCATACTTCACGGCGCAACAGCATAAGCAGCGGCAATTATAGCCGCAACCAGGAACAAACAAGCGGCAAACAAGGCAGGCCGTGGCAAAGGACGTTGGCGAGGACGTGAACGAAGACGATGACGTTGATGGTTAAACCTGTCAATTATAGCAGAGCGCTGAAAACTTTGCGAAAATCATGGACGGCGCGCTCAAGACACGCCCACATACACGACTAAAGCTGCGGGATGCACACATACACACGCACACACTCACATGAGAGGCTCTAATTAAACAATTACCAAGGTGAGTGCCACTTAATTAAATAATTTGCTACCATGTGGTTATAAGGTAACAACAAAAACAGCAACAACATGAACAAAAACAACAGCTGCCAACACAAGCACACATAAATTTATGTAGTATGTGTGTATAGCAAAAATGTGAACAAGTGTTATGCAGCATTTTTTGTATCGAAGCTAAAATACGCTAAAAACGATAATTAATATATTTAATTTCTTCCTTCTTTTTTTATCAGTATATTAAGATATTATGAATATAATCGAATATAGTAGCATAATAAAATAAAATGGAATGCGGTTTCAAACTCCTTTTAGGCAAAATATACTTTTACTATAAAAATATTTTTGAAATAAAAAGCAGGAATCCAAATAGATTTTCTGGTAAAATTGTTGAATTACGGTTGAAGCGCAATAGTTTTACTTAAATTTAAAAAAAGTAAAAAATAAACTCTTTCTTTACAATGTGACGAACCTTATAAAGTACTCGTTTTACCCTCAGCACTACACCTAAAAAAATTAGCAGTGTAGCAAAACACAGGCGTCGGAGCAATGGCGACAGGTGTTTTAACATTTTCGTGCACGCAATAAAAATAAGCCGCATACAAACACACACGCACATACGCACACACACACGCCGGCGCACAATTACATGACTTGTGTGTACACATAAATGAAATTATGACATATTTAAATGTAACATGAGGCAACAGGCTACGCTCCACACACACACGCACATACCGCCCTGACGCACAAGTCAGTGCCTAACTGTACACGGCCACCATGACAGCCGACTTCCGCTTCCGTTTCGTTTGCCATGTTTCCCAAGCATTTAACCTGGGCGCGTGTAGCCGTTGCTGTTATTGCCGTGTCGCCTGTATAATTTACAATTTAGCTTCATAAATGTTTCGTCGCTTTCCAGGAGAAGCTGGCACACTTTTTGGCCACCTGCCCCCAGCCCGTTGCGTGATGGGGTCAAGTGTCGCACGGCTCGACACGACTCGGCCCGCCTCGGCACGGCGCAACGCCTGCTGTGTTAATTATGTGACAATTTAAGTGCGTGTCGGGCAATCAGCAGAGTAGCCAAAGCCAACAACAACAACAAACAAAGGTGTCGCATAAGAATTTTATTGTTGTGATATGCCTCGAACAAGCGTCGAATAAATGGACAAGCTAACAGGGATTAATAGGAAACTTATCTAAGTTAATGAGCTAATAATTAAGACCTGCTCTTAACTTTTAATGTCTAGGGAATTACAATAATCTAAAAAAGTACAGGGTATTCAAATTTATTTTGTTTAAAGTCTTCAAAGTTTAAGACGCTTAGGAATCAATACAATTACTTTAATATATTAAAATCTCTGGTACAAATTTTATGGATAGTAATAAAATGCCCAACTTCTACGGGACATTTACTATGAACAATAGATGAAAAAAATCGTGAAGACTTAAATATTATCACATTTCACATCAAAAGAGAAATTAAGTAAATAAAGAAAAATATTTTTAAATAAATAAACAAAAAAAACTCATTATATCATTTTTTAAAATAATCGTTTAATTAGTATTTGGTATGAAAAATCTACTTGTATCTTGAATTTCTTTACTGAAATCAAATTTTAAATTTTCATATCATTTATAATTTTGTCACAAAATGTGTAACTCAGAAAATAAGTATCATACCCTATAAGGTAAATATAGTATAGAGCATAGGTATAGATCTTGTAGCAGACTTTCTCAGTATTAACAGTCAAGTCAATAAGCCATGCCCTTCTGTCTGTCTGTGTCTTTAAAAGCTAATTATTAAGTTTCAAGACAACGATAAACTGGGATCGAATATTAGGTTAGGGAATGGATGTAGTATTGTCTAGACACCAACAAAACACAGTTACAAATTTCTTAACTTCAGTTTATACTGATAGTAAAATTATAAATGTTTGAATTTATTGTGATCCTATTATGTATGACCTTTAAAAATGTACACAAAATCGTATTCACAAAACATTTTTATTATAAAAAACCGATCAAAAACACTTTTCTGTGGAGGATGCCTTACAAATGCCAACCTTAACACTTTTGCAAATGATTCATACCTCCAATAATTGTATATGGTATTGAGTTAGCAGGTAATCTGTGACTAAGGCCAACATTCTTTGTATGCGTACCTGAAAATAAAATGAAAAGAATTGTAAGTTAGTGAATTTGGCTTAAAGCTGGCTAATCTTAAGTTCAATACAGAAGCAAATTTCTAGAACTCAATGTGCTGTTGTCATGTTATCAGCATTAGGCACACACACCCACGCTGGCAAAAACAGCAACAACAACACTAACGAAAAGGAACAACAAGGAACAACAACAATCCGTCTCGCTACTCGTTTGTGCGTTTTGTTTATTTGTTTTTTGAAGCTTAAATGATTAATTAAGCGCCTCAATGTATGCAAAAACATTTGCCATATTTCCTGCTGTTGTTGTTGTTGATTGTCGTTGTTGTTGTTGTTATTCACGGTGTGGAGTGTGAAAATCACGTGTTGAAAATGGCGTAAAATCAGCGTATGAATGGTCATAGACCTCGTTGCTAGCATGGCACACACACAACACACACCCAGCCCACACACGCAACACACACATTCAGCGACACGTGAGCTTGCATATTTTGATGTCATAGTTTTCGGCACTGGTGCGTTGATTTTAATATTTAAATAAATGCTGTCGTTGATTGCGTATACGGAACATTGTACGTAGCTGCCGCTACCGCAGCACTTGTTGTTGTTTGTTTGCGTAAGAAATTTGTGTTTGTTTTGTGGCATGCCTTGCCACTCAGATTGCCAGCGCAATTATGTGCGTCAGTGTGTGTATTTTTAATGCCAAATGCATTTTCGATTCATTTCATTTTGGCAGATTTTCATTTTTGATTTCTGCATTTGCGAAAATATTGTATAAATATTGACATCAATTGAGACAGCAAAACGCCAAAAGCGATGTGAAACACTGCAGCGCTGCTCATGCCATGCATTAAGCCATTTGATGCGGCTCGTTGTGCTATTATTTATTTGAAAGTATTTAATTAAAAGGCATTGATTGCAGTCGAGGCATTGATATATACTGTCACATATCCAATATAAGTGTATCTCATGCACATTTGCAGCTTACCATAGTTAAGCCGAATGCGCAAAGGACCTCTTTTTAAATGTCATTAATCTTTGGCTTAGCGTAGTTTTAAGGAATTTAATAAAAATTGGGGGAAACCTGATTATAATAAGAACTATAAATTTGGAAATAAAAGTATTTAATATAAATAAATATTATAATTAAATTAAGCATGTCAAAATTTTTTATATATATATATATATATATATATATATATATATATATATATATATATATATATATATATATATATATATATATATATATATATATATATATAAAAATTTTGACATGCTTAATTTAATTATAATATTTATTTATATTAAATACTTTTATTTCCAAATATATATATATAAATTTATTTATTAATATATGATACATATATATAAATAAAACTAAGTTCTGCCTTAATTCATCGAATTATATTTGAAATATTTAATAATACAAATAAAATTAATTTTTAGTGTGTCTTTAAAAGAATTTTAAAACTAAACAAGGAGTCCTTAAGCTATCCGAACCTAATATTCGTTTAAAGACTATCTACAGCTCAAACAATACACATCAAATACTAAAACCCAACATTCACCCTACCCTTGTCTGTATTATACAGTGTTATTTAATATAGGGTTATATAGAAATATATATACAAATTTGTAATTCATACTTTTCATTATTATTATTATGTACTTGTTTACTTTTCAACGTTCACAGCCACATAGAAACATTCATATTTTCCAACTTAGACAAGTAAGATGGCTCTAGTAGGGATGGCCCGACTAGGCGATACCCTGCACCCAGCGGCAATCTGTCGTTACACACACTTAAACAACTTTGTATTCATACACACATACACAAAATCATACACACACACACACACAAGCATACGCCGCTTGCAGCGCTTTTTGCTCTCGGCAGCTGCGCTTGCCCCCCACTATGGAAAATTAATTCCTGAATAACTTATATACTAAAAATAGAATGGGGGGGTATCCCATAATCCGAAAGATTCGTGATCTGTGTCTACTTTACTTTTATATTATGAACTAAATACTCTAGCTCGTATAGTTTCTGAGATATGCCAAGAAAACCAAGTCCTTAAATAGATTTTTATCGATAATATTGATACCGAGCAAGATATCGAAAAAAAAAATAATAAACTTGTTCTGCGCTTGGTTTAGGAGAAGCCATATTCAAAAAGTTTAGGTCTCTAGCTTTTGTAGAGTCCGAGTCGTTCTTACAAACGGACAGATGGACTAAATCGACTCAGCTCGTCGTCCTGATCAAGAATATATATCTTCGGAGATGCCTTCTTCTGCCTGTTACATACATTTGCACAAAACCATTATACCCTTTTTACCCATTTTCAATGCGTTCAGGGTATAAAAGTTGTTTCAGACAGCTTGAAGTATGCGGTTTGCAACACTTTTTTGTTTTGTTTTTAACAGCATTTTTATTATATTTTATTTGAAAATCCATTCGCTATAATAAACAATGGCTACTTTAACAATGAGCCCAAAACTTTTGTAACTGACCCAATAAACTGACAGCACAAGCCCAATACAAGTGTCCAGTCAACCCACTTGGCGCTATTATCAAACATCACAATATCATCAGGGTAATTCCCTCTCACTCTCCATCTTTCTCTCTCTTAACCACTGCGTCAGTGTGTCACTAATTCATTGCATACTTGTGGGCTGCGACCAGTGCCAAAAACAGACAAACATATTTTAACATATTATTTATGGGGCATTTATTTTACATCATCTTTTTTTTGCAAATACTTCAACAACATATATATATATATATATATATATATTGAAAAGGAAAAAGCAAAATTATTTTAATATGCATAAAAAAGTAAATATTTTTCTACACAAGCACGCAAAAAATATCAATTTATTATTGCACACTTTTATGCGCGCACTCCAAAATTAAAATATGGGCACTGGCAACGAGCTACGTTTTTAATTTATGAAAAATTCTATTGTCAGGACTAGAATAACAATAACCCACAGACAATTGTGTACGACAAAAGCGCCACGCATAAAAACCATATGTGACATGGCTGGGGGCCAGAGTTGCCACCCCGCCACAGAGCAATGCTGGCCACATTTATGCATATATTTTCACACGTTTCATAAGCGAGAGAATCTCGTGTACTTTATACACACACATACACAATTCTGTATTCACCCAATTTCTGTCGCATGTCGCTGAACTTTTTTAGCTTTCAGAGTTGTCAGCCCTCCTAGACTGGAGCCATGGACGGTGTCGCTGACAGCCGGCTACTTTGGGGCCGCGTTGCTGTTGCTGATGCTTTTCACATGGTTTTGAATGAATGACACATAAAGTTGGTTGTTTTTTTTTTTCTTTTCTTTTCTATTTTTTTCTGGCATTTTTGTTTTCCTTTTTGCTGCGTTGCGTTTTGTTTTTGCGCTTTGCGTTTGCGACATTTTTATGAATGCTTCAAATTTTTGCTCGCATTCTTCTTTCTTTTCCTATTTTGGCCTGGCCCGGGTCGGGTTTATTCATGCGGAATGCGACGCATAGTTTTTTGCCAGCCCTTTCGGCTTTGTTTGTTATTGTTTCGCCCATAACCAGGACCAGGACCAGGCTCAGCACCAGACTCGAGCCCTTTTCAACGCAAATATGTTCCATTAGCTGTGGCATTTTAGCTCGACTTTTTCACTTTTTTTACAGTTTTTTTCCTATTTTTTCTGATATAAATACATATATTTTGACTGCGTTTGGTTTGGTTTGGCATGTGTTCATGTTTAGCTTTCTGTTTGCTTTGTTGGCATACTTTTGCAAATGGAAATTATAGTCTAGTGCTCATGCATGTTGAAAACCGAGGCCAAAGCTGCAAGGTAGTGGGGAAGGGAAGGGATTTCTTTTTAGCCATTAATTTATGTTGCATAGTTTTTGGGGACACATTTTTGCCAGATGGCTGGCAAGGCAGGCGCTTTATCACCAAAGTTGGCCAGTGATTGGGGTCCTTTGTTTTTGTTAGATGATAGCCCTGAGCGGCACTTGGCTTTAAATTGGTCCAAATGTGAGTTCAAGCGGCATTTATGTAGTAGCTCAAACTGTGATGAAGTTACATTCGAAAAAAAAGAAGAAATTAAAATCAAGAGGCTGAGATGGATATCATTGATAGTGGCATACATTTAAAAGGTGTAGAAATATAAACATTGACCCAAAGAAATAGAGGAAATAAATCGTAAAAATAAATATATATATATAAATAAAAATAAAGAACACTGTAAGGAACATAGAAAATTGCCTTATAAAGTAAGAATATCGACAAAGAAATGTTGATAATGAGCGCAGATTAATAAATATTAAACTCCGAGCCATATATAGAATATTAAATAAAAATATAATACTAAATTTAGTACTTAAAATATTATTAAATGAAAATAAAATATAAATTAAACATAAAAAATGTAAAAAATCAATATTGAACTGAAACTAAAAAATTAAATCAAAACAAATGATGTAGAACATAAGCAGATAATCGACACGAAACCCGATACAAAGAATAGTCAACATAGAAGTCAGAACACAGAATATAAAACATAGATGTAGATGTCATAAAAAGCATCAGGCAAAAACATAGAAACTTGGAACAAAAAACACATAGTACCAATCAATGTAAGATAATATGTATTATGTAGTGCAAAGCAAAAAAAAAAAACAACAACAAAAGTAAAGAAACAAGATAATATTATTTATGAAAACAATAAAACACGGTCATGCCATATTATGTCCTGATTTGCATTGCATAATAAACCTATTTAATAGGATTAGGCTATTTGACACGGAGCTCTTTTTTCACAGCTGACAAAGCTTTTACGCACATCGTTGTCAGCTTTTGGCGCCAAAATGCAATTCCAAAACTAATGCCAAATCACTAATTAGTAAAACAACGACCAACTAGCCGACTGCAGAGCATACTCTAACCAAACACACGACGAACACAAACAAATAAGTTGCCTATTTTTTGAGGACTGGCCAAACGCGACGAAAAACGAAAGCAAACAATCAAACAAATGGGAGAAGCGGCAAAGTGAATGAGACGCAACGACACGCAATGCAATTGACTGCATTGCTAGGGCTGCCTCCCCCTCCGCCTACTGTGTCCCTTGGCAGTCACTTGTGCTTTGGGCCACTCGTCAATGGAGCTTTGTTTGCTTTTTTGTGTTTAAATTTAATTGGTTTCCCATTTAAATTGCATTCGGTTTGGCTCGCTTTATTTTGCGTTCCATTCAATTCTATTTGTTTGGCTTTGGCTTTGCTTTGTGCCACGCCCCAAAAATATAGCTCTTCCTACCTATATAGAGCCATATAATTTGGCTATGATTGCCATAGCTGCCGCTGCTCGAGGGCCAACAATAAAATCCGTAAACGGCCAAAAAAAAATTGCCATAAATTGGCCATGGCCCAGCGGCCTTTGTTGTCGTGCGGCATACAATTACAATTTGGTGCGACATACTTTATGGCGCCTGGGCACATTTATTTAGATAACAAATTGTAGTTTTTCCAATTAAAATTTGTGCGTATTTCAATATCAAATTGAATTGTTGCCATTGAAAATTGCATCTGCTTCACAGATTTGGTACACACACACACCAGCATGTGTATATATGCATATATAAATAACCATTTAAAATATTTTATAACAGCACATTTATGACTCGCCCGAGGCATAGACTGTGCAACAGCCACTGTAAATTTACTTAAGCCATGCCAAATATTTGAATTGCTCTTAAAAGTCGCCTACAAATGCAAAAAACAATTTATTTATTTTTTTCTATTCAATTAAAACCACAAATCGGATGAAAATTTGAAGTGCAAACTGAAAAGTTGTCGTATTGACGAGTATTTTCTTTAGTTTATTAAACTTATATAAATATTAAAAAAAAAGTCTTAACATTTTATTTGTCAAGAACTTAGTTGTATTAGTCTTTAGCTTTTATTATTTATATTCAAATATAAAACAGTGTCTATTTTGTCAACATTTGTTAATCTATATTTGAGAAAATTTTATATATTTTATTATGTTTTTTTTAATGCCAGAAATGTTGAGAACAAACAAAATGCATTTTTATTTCCAAATATTTGTAAAGCAACTAAATATTTCTCTTGAAGGAAGGATTTTTTTTTAATTCGATGTAGGTGATTTTAATATTTTTGTATGGAAATAAACGGCTGCTGAGAACATTATTACCTTCATTTGATTTCATACTACATAACAATATGTAAAAACTTAAAAAAATTTAAAACTAGACACATTGAAAATATGTCATAAAGGATTAAACTTATTGATGTTTCTAAGACAAAAATATTTAAAAATTTCGCAATCAACGCAATCAATAACGATAAAACATTGACGTGTGTCTGTATTTTAAATAGTAGCTTTTGCAGCTTAATTTATTTTGTTATATTTTTTGTTGCGTCAGGTATTAATGTTCAGAATACTTTTAAAAACAATGTAAAACAGAATAACAAAAAAAGCCAATTAATGAATAGCAATATCAGCCCGATAAGTGGAGATATCAATAGTATACTGGATACTAAGATACGATCAATTTTTTCTCTAGTTTTGTAAGATTTAAATTAAATAAAAAAAATTTCCATACAATTTTTTTAAAATTTTATTCATTTAAGAACTCAGAAATTAGCAGCAGAAGGTAAAAAATCAGTAAGGTACAAACTCAACTTATTTATTTGAAAAATTAAATATAAACTTCGGTAAATACGAGTATATTTTCCAAATCACAGCACAATAACCTAGCAAATCCATACAAAACTAAAAGAAAAACCAAAGTTCATTATTAACAGTAATGTACGTTAGGGTTAGGAAGAAGCGGTTGAGTGTGTGTGTATGTGTATGTGTTCATAGCTGACCGGATAATACAGAGGCGAAAGCAATTGAAGCGCATGCACTGATTCCATAAGCGCTTTCTGCTCAACCCTTTCGCCGGGGGTCGAGGAAAACATAAGCCCAACTAAGCGTTACAAGTGTGCTTGTGTAGAAAGGGGGGCTAAAGCACACACAAATCGAAAACAACGCATAAAATATTAATAATAACAAGATTTGTGCATGGCACTAGCCAAACAGTTGGCTAAACTGGTTAGAACCGCGCCGTAATCCCATTACTGGGGTCAATGCGCCCACTGAAAGACGAGAATCGAATCAAATCGAGAGTTGAGTTCGGGCATAGGTTCAACCGAGTTTCGAGTTCTGCTCACTATTAAAGTTTGAGCCAGGGTTTGAGTTTTATACGAAAACGAAAAAAACAAAATCATAAGCATCACCAAGAGCGCTACAAGATTGACGCAAAAAAAAAAAAAATACAGTAGAATATATAGAAAAAAAAACTTTTGCGCCCTGCAGTTGAACGTGTAATTGAATTCTGTGGTGCGTCCTCCACGTCGTCATCGTCGCTGGCGTCAATTTATTTGACCACGTATTGTGTGTGTGCGTGTGTTTGTGTGTGTTTGGGTGGATTGTCGACTGTGGTCGTGGATTGTCGATGGTCGGGGTGGCGACGACGTGTTGGTCAGTGGCTACGTGCGTATTACACGCCAAAAGGGTTAGGGCGTCAACGTAATTGTATTGGCCCGGCTAAACATGGCGCTCACTTGTC
This sequence comes from Drosophila colorata, assembly GCA_035041545.1. Classification (NCBI taxonomy): domain Eukaryota; kingdom Metazoa; phylum Arthropoda; class Insecta; order Diptera; family Drosophilidae; genus Drosophila; species Drosophila colorata. The sequence goes on from JAWNLD010000233.1 coordinate 3,129,018, forward strand.
CGACGCTCTGTCCGTCCATCTGTTTGTCTGTCTGTCCGTCTGTTTGCTTGGTTTTCTATGGACTGCACCACGCACGTTTCTAATTTTGTGCGTGGCTTGTTAAATTTCTTTTTTTTTTTACTTTTTTCTGTTTTCAACACAAGCGGCCTTCATTTGCCAAAGAGCGAAGCGTTGAGAACATTTTTTCCATTCATTTTGTTCGGCTAAAAGTTCATTTAGCTATGAGCTGTTTATTATCTGCTGCCGGCTTATAGGACTGCGGTTGGAGGAGATTGGGTGTGGTTTTGGGCTGCAATGTGGTACTTAAATGCTCAGCCGGGGATAGAGAGTTTGTGTTTTGAATGAAAACAATTTGGCTGCGTAACGAACCACAAAATCCAATTCGCCAAAACCTTACCGATACCAATATGTCATGATTTGATATAGAATTTTAATGCAATCGATATATTGAATGGGTGAATATTAAAATGCAAGCAAAATTTGTAGGAAGGAAAGTCAATGAATATTTGGCATTATTAATAAAATTAATAATCGTATTTATATTAACTATGGTAATAATAATAACAATTAAAATTAAAAAAAAAATTAATAATTTATGTTACAGTAAAAATAATATATAATAATTATAAATACAATTTGGAGAAATTTTATAAAAGACATAATAATCTGGATAATATCATAGTATCATAAGTCAAAATATGCAATTATTTCAAAATGAAATGAAAGAAACATTATATCGATTGTAATAATCTAATTATGTTGCACTTAAAAGAGTACAATAAGAGTTTTGTTATTATCATAACAACATTTATTATTTATTTTTAGAGAATTAATAATTTGATTACTATCATATAATTTTATAAGATATGCAATTATTAAAAAATGAAATCCATTATATCGATTGTAATAATCTAATTATTATTGGCAAATATCCACTTCAAATAACTGCAATTTAAATCAATCTTTTTTTTTTTTGACTGAAAACGTTTAAAAAAGTAGAATACTATTTCTATTATTATATTATATTCAATAGAACGAATGCCAAATTTTGCATAGCAAAGAAGTTAAGCAATTTTAGTAATAATTTTGTATCTAATTTAGCTTAAATACAAAATGCATTTCCTTAATTATACCCAATACATTTAGCTTTACCTTTGGAGATTGTTGCCTAATGAAACGAATATCAAGCAATCATTTAAACAGGTAATCCCCGAGTCTTTCCAGTTGGCATCGCCTTGCAGCAGGCCAACATTAGTTGCAAAAAACTGGCAGAGCGAATAGAAATCTCATGCTTCAACGCGTCACACCTGCAGATTAGCGCAGAACTGAGTGGAGTGGGCGAAGAGTAGCCATAGGGGGCCATAGGGGCACAATGCCGCACAAAGCGCCGTCACCATTGCAACCAAGTTGAAATCAAATACATTTGCTCTTAAGCACAATTGACATTTTGCACATGACATGGCAAAGCGAAGGTAAAAGCAAAGCACAGCTAAAGCAAAAGCAAAAGCAAAGCAAAACAGTGAAAGGTGAAACGTTGCAACATTGGCGGCACTTGTATCCTTGACTGACCCCAGAATGGGATGGCGACGGCGGCAGCTGGGGGCGGGACATTATATGCTTGTTATAATCCCTGCCAACATTTTTATTGCAATTGTCAACTTGGACCATAAAGCAGCACAGAATCTGACACCTACAAGTTTCGGAAGCGAAGCGAAGCGACACAAATTGAAAATATGACAAGAAAATTCGTTTTTGCTCGACAAACCCAACTAGGTCGGGGCCGGGCGAAGAGCGCCACGGTTGCTGGGATGCTCTACGATGTTTTGGGGGCCCGGGTCTCTGCCGCAGACCTGAAGCACAACTGTGGCAGTTTGCTAACTTGCAAAGAGTTGGCGTCGAAAGCATATTGATTTCAGGGCCACAGGGAGCTGAAGCGTGTTTTGCCAACGTTGCCAAAAAAAATATTAAAAAAATAACAGAAGAAAATGTGTGTGTGAGTGGGTGTGTATGTGCGGGCATTCGAATGAAAAGCGCATGCATCAAGGTGAAGTCAGCAGTTTCTTTTGCTGCACTTGCCACACGCTTCTGCTGCTGCTGCTGCTGATGCTGCAAATGTGCGCGCTCAAGCAAATAAAAATAATATTTTACCAGCGCAATGCCGGGCAACCAAAACAATACGTTCCGTATGTATCCAACGTAACCAGAGTCTATAGACTCTCCCATTGATATGCGAACAATAAGCCAGGCTCACCGCCGGCGCCACCACAGTTTGCCGCTGACCGTGCACCATTTCGCGCTGCAACTTTACGATCTGATTTTTACTTCGTCCGCTATCAAATCACTGCCAAAAATTATGGCACTTTGGGGCTTTTTAATAATGTGTGAGACAGCTAGATAGAAATACACACACACACACAGGCACACATTTTATGACCCTGTAACAGCTGTACCGATAAGCTTTTTCGTTTCGGTTTTAACAAATGATTCGAAAGTTGGAGAGCTTCTGCAACAAACGGGGATTCTTCGATGACAATATATTTTAAGCATACGAATTTGATTTTAAAGCCTATTTTGTTGTCTTAAGTGAATGTTTATGATTTTTATACTCGTTCACGAAGTGAAAAGAGTATTAGCTATGGGATCTATCGGATATAAGCAATCGGATCCATAGTTTGATAGCATTTCGGACTTGGTTTGTCATCTAAATTGATTGTGCATTTAAAATATATGCATTTTTGAAACTAACATTTTCAACATTTCCCATAAAAATATGGATCCCACTCTTATTAATTTTCGAAAAAATAATTTTTTTAATTTATATTAAATTAGAAATATTGACAAGTGAAGCTCTCGAGTCCATTGCTCCCATATTTCAAAATGCCATAGCTTCGTTAAAACTCAATCGATTTGCATCTTTAATGGCATTTGGTCATGGTTTCTCCTCTAGATTGAATCTGAATTTGTATGAGAACAAATAATGTGAACAAGTATTGTGTTACATCTATCTGCAACGTTCTTACTTTTTTTATTCTGTTAAAAATCTTTAATTTATTCTTATGATGGCTTTTGGCGTACTTTTTAAAGGTAGGAAAACTGTGGAAAACAATGGTATGTAAATATGATATTTTTCGTCTGAATCTAAATTCATTTACTTGGATCTAATCTGAAATTGGTTTGGAGAACAAGTTAAACTATTGAAAATAGCCACCTTGATAGTTTATAACTATATCCCATACTTTACATTATAATAATAATATATTATATTTTCTGAACCTTTTATTTCCATTCAAACAGCTTATAGCTTTTGTTATATGGAAGATAGTTGAACAAGTTACAGACATTTTGGTATTATTTATAGAAATTTATGTGCTTTATTATGTCTTATTTTATATTATAAATATATATACATTAAGTTGACGAAATGCTTACGAAAGCGAATGGGACAGCTGAAGCTACTGTCCGGAAATTGGATAACAGAGAAAATTCATTACTGCACCGTGGAAACCAAAACACAAATCAAAAGTCATAAACATAACGAAGCACAACTTAAGGCGCAGTCCCAAGTTGACCTGTAACATTAGCGCACTTCAGAACTTTTATTGAGGCCAGCCACCAGGACTCGGAGAGCAAACTGTAAGCCAACGCCGGTTTAGCTTACAGTTTGCTCTCCGAGTCCCTAACGGTGCTCGGTCTCATAAAAATGCCATAAAATTGTTTAAAGCCATCAAATAGGCGCCAAGCAGCAGGAAAGTGCACTTGTTGAGCATACTTTCAGGCCTGACAGACTCTCTTTCCTCATATTTTGCATTATACGAGCGTTTAGTTTTAGTTTGTTTTCGAGCACTGCCGCTGGCTTAAAACAACTTTATTTTATGGCGCAAAAAACTTGGCCGACAGTTCGAAAAAAATCATAAAGCTTGTATAATATATATTTTAAAGCCTACTTAAAGCTTAATAAATATAAACTTGGCTAATTTGGCTGCTCTTCAGGTGGATAATAGCCCAGTTATACGGTCATGAATAATTTTTTTTTCCTCAATAAATTGGATGGAAATTTTCAATGGTATTTTCTTGTTTCATAAATCTTTTTACTGTTCATGTTGAATTCAGCTGACATATGATTAAACTTAACTCACATTTACATGTTAAAATTAGCTGTATCTAACAAACGAAAGTTGCAAGGTACCTTATCTGCATTGTAAAGATTTAACATGAGAAAAGGACTGTCAGGGTTCAGGAAAGGGGTTGTCACTGCCATTGAATTTGTGGGATGACTATATTTTAAAAGTAAAAGATATACAACTTGTAATTTCTCTTCCTAATTTGTACTCTTCTTTATCGTGATAATAACTGGAATGACCATAAGAATAAAATTTATTATGGTATATTTACTTTTTAAATATATTTGTCGTCTCATAATACAATCAACATAAAATTGGAGGAAATCACATAGATAGTTGATCTTAAAAGCATTTATATTTGCCAACATCTGCAAATCGTACCCAAAACACACAAACTAACTGCCCAACACTTAACTGCCTTAAGCACTTACATTGGCCACGCCTTCGCGCAGTGTGCAACATTATTCAAACACCTTTTTCGCATGTCGAGAAACCAGCTTTATGGCTTTTTGGCGAAATGCTGATGGCGTCACACTTAAGTAGGCAGCTGAAAGCATTAGGCCATGCCTCGTTCTGCAACGAGGCCGCACACAATGCCTAAATGTATGCAATAAAAACTAAACAAATCGCTGCCAATGGCACTTATTATCACCTGCCTAGATTTATTACCTGCTGACCGCACAGACCAAAAATTAATAAGGGAAAAAAGCGAAACACCATTGCAGGTAAGCAAAAAAATGGTACTGGAAGTGAGCAACATTTATAAATGGCAACTAAAATGTAACGTGAGAGAATATGTGTGCTGTGTGTTTGTGGGCGTGGCACACACAAAGCTGGGCTGCTGGCTGGCAGCCTTTTGATAAATTTACTACACAAATTGAGTCGCTAAATTAGAACATTTATTTTTGTTGCCCAGCTTTCCATTCCATGCTGCTTCTTCCTGTTCTTCTTCCTTTCGTTGTTGTATTTGTGCTGTTTTTCCTTTTCAGTTTCCCTCAAAAAAAAACAACGTAAAATAAATAAAAAGGAGCGAAAAGAATAGAAGACAAAAAAAGCCCCAAGTGCGTTTGCCACTTGATGTGGCGTCCGAACCGCGTCCTTGCCTCCGACCCCGCCTCTTTGCCTTCATTATTTTGGCAGGGCGCATCGACATCGACTGGCTGCACTTCATACTTAAGCTCGTCCAAATCTCGAGAGTGTAATTTATTGTTATCATTTGTTTGGCTAAAAGCAAAAAGACTAGCTCCAAAAAGGATGGGAGCACAAGGCAAAAATGAACGCCAGCCAAAGAGGGTCAACGATTATTAACAATGCAACGAATCGAACATACTCTAGAACATCTTTACTCGAAAACTTTTCTCAAAGTTTAAGAATTAAATGAGATTTCGATTTTTTAACTTATACAAGGTATAAAGTATAAAAAAAATATATTTAAAAAAATAGCTACAATAATACAAAAAATAAGACACAAAATGTTCATTCTAATCTTAAAATTTTTTAAATTACTGATTGTTAGCTTAACCTGAAATTCTACCGAGGAATGCGTTACATTATTATTATTGCATCCCGCTTAAACTTCAACAAATATCCATTTCTTGTTTTTAATAAATTCACTAAAAACATAAAAAAGTAATAATATAATATTGTTATCTCAGCAGAACTTTTTTAACTATATAAAATAATCGTACTAAACTATCTTCATATAGTGTTCGATAAATAAGTTGTCTAAGTGAACCAGTAGTTTGGTCAAAAACAAAAGACCAGGTTAGAGTCCATAAATTAATAAGCCTACTATATTTAACGTTATAATAATAGTACTGAAAAAACAAAATTTTTTTAATTTCATAATTTGCTTAAAATGATTATTTTTAAATTTGTATTTAAGTTGAAGGTATTTAACATATTGACAACAGAAACATTTTAAATATATTTATAATAAAAGTAATTAAAAAAATAATAATAATTTTAATTACATACTTTAAATTAAATGAAAGATTTTTTTTTATTTTGTAATTAAAGTCATGGAATTGCACATATTTTAAGCAGAAAGTGTTTAAGCATATTTAAATTCCTTAATAAATCTTCTAAGCAATGGACTCAATAAAAATAATAGGAAATTCAACGTCAGAGCGAATCTACCCTGTTTCAAAAATAATACAATCCATTTGCGTCTAGAAAAAACAACCCAAAGACAACGCAGCGAAAAATGAAAGAGAGAGAGAAACAGAGAGAGTGTGGAAAAGAGCAGGCATAAAGTAAATGCTTTGTGTGTTTGCTATGTGCTCTACGTATTTGTATGTATGTATGTACGTATAGCATTTAGATAACTAAAGTAATTTATTTTATATGGAGGTCATGCGCTCATGGACATGCGAACATAAATAGCAAAAGACACACACAGTGCACAGCCCACACACACACACACGCACATCAACTGTGCCTGCTGGAAAATTACGCACCGAAACTGAGACACTTCCTGGCTGTGGCACAAATTTCTGCCTAGGCGGCATAGATAGACAGATACGGCTATAGATACGAACACTCTAGCGGATATTTTGCCGGACCGACTCTCTAAACTAGTTTTGCGCAATTTTATTGCCTACTTTGCGGCATTAGCATGCGAATTAACAAACCAAAGGCAGCCAGCAACAGCAAAAAAAAAAGTCAGAACGTTGCAATCGGGTGTAATCGACCACGCAATACTCGTTCATAGTATAACTAAAGATTAAAATAGTCAAATGCAGTCTTAATTATTATTGTCATTTTGAAAATATATCGATATTTGTTATTTAGGGGTAAGCGGAATTGGGCGTGGCCGAAATTTTTTGAGTCGCTGTTTGGAGAAGGCTAGCAAAATTATGTCCATCCAATTTGGTGACTCTCGCTTTAGAATTGTGTGAGATATGGTCTTTCTGTGGTTACCCGCACCTAATATATCTAAATTTTTTCATTTTGCCACGACCCCAAAAAGCAAAATTGTATGTATCTAGCTTTGAAACTGAAGGAAATTTATCGATTTAAACGAATTGCCAAAAAAATCGTAACACTTTACCTTACGTAGGTATACACGAGTATATACGTATATCCTCATATTTTAAGACTAGCTTGCTAAACAGCCCTTTTTCATAGGGACCGACGGGCGGACAGCCAAACAGACATTGCACAAACCCAATATACTTGTTTTACTTCGTGAAAGAGTATAATAACTTGCCCGAAATGACTTTCGGGTATCCGAGAATTTGTAGGCTCAAATTCAATTTCCGAAATGGTGGCGCAAAAACTTAATTAAGTGTAGTTTCGGGCTCTTGCCGAATCGAATGTTGCGTAAATAGTTGTGCATACTTTTTGGCGCCCTGCAGGCAAAAATCATTTAATTAGAAAATTACTTAGCAACTAGCACGACGTCTGCTCAAAAATGCACGAACTTGTCGCATAGTTGCATGAGGGGGGTATGTGGGGGAGCATTAAAAATGCATAGCCTACATTTGGGCAGCTGCAGCTTGGGCTTAATTAAAACACAACTCCATCTAATAGGCCACATGGGCGCCGGCAGCGAAATACACGCATGCCCCGCAACAACACCCGCCAGCCCCTGGTGGGAACACGTAATAGCCCTATTAGGCGCTGGCATTAACAATGATGCCAATAACAAGAACTACGACAAACATTTACATGTGGCCGAAAACAAATTATTACAAACCTAATGACCTAATATATAAATTTGCTGGCCAAACAATAGCCAGCGGGTGGCATCCCTTGCTGATAAGATTCAAGGGGGTTTGGTCAACGAAAAATTTGTGTAAGCATGCAAAATATACTACTGCGGGGGTAGGAGTGCAAGTGTGTGTGTGTATGTGTGTGTTGGGGCCTTTATCTGGGCCCGTGTAATGTGGGCAGCAGCGAAAAAAATTGCCTCGAAATTTATGACCAGCAACTGGAGCAATAAGAGAAAGAGCCCGCTCACACACACACACACACATGGCAACAACTGCTAATATTTTAGAATAGTTTTGCATTTCCTCTTTAAATAAATGGCAATCCCCACACAATTTTATGGCTTGGCAGTGATAAAAACCTACGAAGAACACAAAAGCTTCGCATACTTTAAGGCCCGGCCAACATGAAGAAAAACAGATGAAAATATATAGTATTTTCCAGCACTGCATAATGCATGCGAAACGCTCAACACATATGCATACACTCACAGGCTCAAGTGGTTGCATTCTTAAATTGGATTAAGTGGTTTTTACCAGCTTACTTATGCAACTATCTCGCTCGCTCTCTCTCTCTCGCACAGTTGCAAAAGTTTCGAATTTTGGGGCTGCTCAGCTTTTACTTTTTTCCGGTTTTGGCTTTACGCTTGAGAGAACTCGAATTTAATTAAGAGCAAATATTAAAGCAATGTTTTTATTTAGCAGTAAAAGCAAAGCACGAGTGAGATGTAGCTAGTGTGGCAAGTGTTGCCACCATGCTAAAATACAAAAAAAAATACAAAAGCAAATTTTTGATAATGTCAGTTTATTTGTGTATTAATGTGTGCGTGTGTGCATTTCACAGATACTACTGCATAATTGCTTGGCATAACAGCAAAAATGAAAGAAAGATAGTATTGCTTGCTATTCTCAGACAATGTGGCAACACTTTTGGGGTAATCATCTTTTTTTTGGCAAAACAGCCCAGCAATTTTTGCTGAATGCCAATTTGTAACGCATTTGTGCCGCATGCAATGAAAATTGAAAAAATAAGCTAAGAAATGCGAAATAAATGCAAAATAAATATGTTTGCAAAATGTACGAGAAATCTCTTAAGACCATAAACTAAACACAAACACTTCGAATCAAGCCTAAGTTAATAAAATGCAATTCGAAAATCATAAATAAACATAGAAAAAAAAACATTGAAAGAGCAATTCAGCTATTGCAACGTAAATTGCTTTTGTAAAATTATTGTTTTAAGAAGTTTATAAATAAATATATATACATCTACATATAAATATAAATATAAGATATAGTAACTTAAGAGATATTTATATAACTTTAGCTAAACCGAAAAGAAATGAAATCAAATATCCAAACAGCATAAAACTGTGCTTTAGCAATTGGATTGCCACACTTTATTCCCAAGACTTTGACAAGCAAAACTAGCCAAAAAGCAATATTGAAATGGCATGTTTATCAATTGAGTGCCACGCCCACGCCCCACCACAAACACACACGCACACACACACTCACACACTCATAGAGACACACACTAAGTCAATTTCGTTTGGTTAGTTTTTCTCAACGATTTGCCATAAAAAAAAGCCAAAAGCAAAAGCATTTTCCACAGATTTTCTATCACATAAAAATCGCATTGGCTGTAGTAGCTGAAGTTGAAGCTGTATCTATATCTGTATTTGTATCTGTATCTGTATCTATAGCCAGCCATTTAACGTGCAGATAAAATTTACATTTTAACCAAAGCCAAAATAACAACAAGCTAAATGCCAGCACGGGGAGCGGGGGCAAAGGAAGCAGGTGCTGCTGTCACTCAGGGTTGCCCATTCAAAGACCAAAATGAAATTGGTTTTCGCGACTTCATGCGCACAACCTCGCCCAACTGTCGACCATCTTTTGGTTTTGGTTTCAGTGTATCTTTGTCTAGTATTTCGGTGCTTAACAATCGAGTGAGCGAGCGCCACTGTGGGGACAACCCTGGCCAGCTGTCGCGCTGGCGTTGCCACATATTCGCATCCTTTGATACTTGCCGAGCTGAGCTGGGCTGAGCTGAGCTCTGTGACCGGCGGGCATATTAAATTTTGTTGTTGTTTATATTATATTTTGTTGCGTACTTGGTCGACTCTTCTGGTTTTGCTTTTGGCTTTCCCATTCCTTGCCATTTTTATTACCTAGCTCCATTTTTACTGCAGTTCATCCTTGATAAACGCAGCAACTTTCTGTTACTTCAGGTTTTTTTACGCATTCTTATACATGTTCACGAAGCGAAGAGAGTATATTGGGTTTGTGCAATATCCGTCTTGCTGTCCTTCCTTCTGTCAGTATGGACACTGTTTTTTTCGCCACTATTGAAGCTAGAGACTTAAAACTTGAAATATATACTCGTGTATGCCTGCGTCATAGTCGGTTACGCCTACTGTGGGCGTGACAATTCGATTTATTCTATATATCTTCGTCAGCTTTAATGTTAGATACATCATATTTTGCAAATAGATTACCGATAGCCTCCTCTAAAGATCGCACAAAAAATGTTTATACGCTCACTGAGGACGTGGGAAATTGTTAAAAACAATATATCTTTATCTTTCACCCAATTTGATAGACAGTTTTCTGACGATCTAAAGATTGTCCCACGCCCACTCCCGCGCCTACAAAATTCAAAAATCTACAATAATAATTAAGATCGTTCTCGAATTTTTAAGCTGCAATTATACTGTGAAATAGTATTGTGCAGTCGGTTACACCCGATTGCAGCGCTCTTACTTGTTTTTTGTTGCGTCTTCATGAAATGTTTATAGCTGTCGTTCACTGACTGTATTTGCTTTTTATCGACATGCCACGCCTCCAGCCAACAGAGGGGGTGGGCGAAAGGGCCGGGGGCTGTTGGCATCATCATTGATTGAGTGAGCCGCCATTCTTAGTACTCGCTCCCCTGCCCCCTGCAGCGAGAGTTTCCGTTGTTGTGACGTGTTTTACATAAGTTCAACGGCAAAAAGTGTCACGTTTAGTTGGCAGGGAGTGTATTTGGGTATGTCTGCTTATTAATGTTTGATGTTATTCCTTTGACGTGCCGTCACAGCCCAAGCATTTTGATTGACTGTTTAGGCAGCTCTTTTGTTGATAATCATTGTTTGTCAGCTTTTAAATGGCTAATAATTTGGCAGCTTGAAGGTTTGATTTTGCAATTGTTAAACGCTGAGGTGCTTCAGTAAGCAGAAATGGTAATTAAGTTATATTTAAATTTTATGTTTCAGTCGAAAGTTAAGAGTAACTTAAAAAGGTTTTCTTAGCTATACTGCCGAGTAACTTTTAACTTTTAATTTATAATCTAATGGTAATTTAAACTAGAAATTTTAAGCACATTAGATTAATTTTGTCTGACCTCAAAGGCTGAATTAATAAGAATTTGCTATCAGATATACCACCTTAATTTAATATAGGCAAGGAAGAAAACGGAAGAAAACATTATATTTTTCTACAAATAATAAAGACAGTATTTTTTTTTTTTTTTTGAAAAATAAATTAAATAAATATTAAATATTAATCAAAACTAGAACCAAAACCAGGTTTTATTGAAAACTAAACACACGAACCGAACCCTAAGGCTTGGCGTTGGTTCGAACCGTGAACCGAACAAACAAATTTTTTGGTTTTTGCAATGTTTCACAGATATCAAATATCTCTTCTAGCGACAAAGTATTTACTAAAAATTTCTTTTCAGCTTTAGAAAATTGTCTAAACAATTTAAAAAGTTCCAACTTTATATTAATGATACATAATACATATGTATATTTTTGAAGCACATACATGAGAATAAATTGCAATGAACCGATTAACCCATTCAGGTTTTATTAGAACACAAGCTCAGCAAGCAAATTTTACATACCCAAATGACTCCTTTTTCTAATGAGGCATTATAATTATATGACTACATATAAATGTTTAAATGTTATAAAATATAACTGAGGCAAATGAGTAATTGCAGAGCTTTAAATTGACATAATTTAAGCTTAAGCCGCTTGCGTCACCCAGCTCAAACCATTTTCTAAACTATTTATCTCAACTCGTCATACAGAGAATTTCCCCCATGCACAATGAACAAACCCCAAGATATATTATCCGATTAGCTGGCAGGCAGTGGGTCACGTGCAGCATACAGCTCCACAATTTTTCCTGTTCCCCATTTCCCACCTATTCCATTAACACTTGCATCGATTTAAGCTGATTTCCAATGTGAGCTGAGAGACAAGCGACTGAGTAGCTGATGGGATGTGCGAGGGGATTGCTAGCCTCCTCAACGGAGGAGCTGAGAGCACACTCTCTAGCCCAGTATAGTTTGCCAAACGCTTCACAAATTTATTTATAAAGTGATTTGCATAGTGCGATACAAGATGACAAGCGGCAAGGGAGGTGGAAGGAGGGGGCAGCAGCAAAGGAAGCTGTTTGCATAAAAAACTAAGGAACTGCGAAAAAAAAAATGCGGAAACAACATGCAATATATATATATATATATATATATATATATATATATATAGATTTATATGTACATAAACTCCTATATATATAGACTTGTGCTGAAAGCTGTCTTATTTCCCCCTGCCCCGACACGGTGCACGTTTTGTTGTGTTCTTGCGGCATTTACTTCGATTCGGTGTCAAGCGAGTTGCAGATCTGTGGCAGCTGCTTTTGTGAAATGCGCCACGTGGCTAAAAGTGTGGGAGGTGGTGGAGAGGGGGACACAGGGGTCGGTCGGAATAAAGTCATAAAATTGAATTGGTAATTTTTTGTGTTAAAAGCAGAAATTAAAATAAATTGAATTGCTGCTAAGATGCGGCAATAGCAAAGCCGAGGCGCACAAAATGAAAATACAAAGACCAAAAAAAACGAAAAAAAATACCAGAACCCAAAGGCAAACGCGCAGAAAATGCAAATGAGTCGCATCGGCTATGAAATAAGGGATTGGATAGGGAGAAAGAGAGTTTTGGGCGGTTTGGGCACAGGTTTCTTGGGTCGAAATGAAAACAAAATAAAATGCTCAACGAACTGGGCACAGAAAAGTAAAAATCTAGCCAAGGCATAAATGCATTGTTGTTGTTACAGTCCTAGGTATACCCTGTGCTCGCGAGTGGATGGTTTGATAGTTTATATTTTTTTTTATATTTTAATATTATTATATTACTCTATAGATAAATATTTTTAAAAATGTATCATTTAAATTACACTTTTCTTAATTTTATCTAGTTATTTATATTATATTATGTATATTATCTATTTTAATACCATTATTCCTATATATTTTATTTTATATTTCACATTAAAAAATTATGATTAAAAATTACATAAAACGACTTGCCAATATGCTGGACACATATTTTAAATCAATTTTAATTTCATAATAGTAAAAGATACTTATGTATTGTCGTATTTAATTAAATTAAGAAATGGTCATTAGTTGTAACAGTAAAATTTACTTAAAAAATGTTTAGAAATTTTGTTTAAAGGAAATGCCATTATTTTAATTATTATATTATAACTATTTTTGATGTTTTTTATATATTTTTGATTTTAATATATAATATAGCGAACTTCATGTGAATTTTCGAATGAATTATGAATCTAATACGAAGATTATTTCGCAAATGCTAAATTTAATTTAAAAAGGTCTTGTCTATAAATTTGTTTAGTTTAAAGCATAGAGTAACTCGTAGTCTGTCAGAATTTAGTGCACAATACTTAGTTTTTGTTTTTCTTTTGTTTTGTTTGATGGTTACCATCATCCTCGTCTTGTTTTTCCGGTTGTTGTTGTTGCTGTTTTTGTAATAGGATTACTGCATAAATTAAAGTATTTGCCGTGGCATCATCAAATAAGATTTGCAACGCCACGCTGGCATTTTGGCCCCCAGCGCCCGCTCTTCGGTCCTCCCAGCAGCCCCTACCTCGCTAACAAGAGCTACAATGCGCGAACATCAAAAATCGCAAGGATAAGTGCGGCAGTGAAGAAAAAAAGAATAACAAAACAGCACACAATATAAATAAATATGCGATAGGGAAGAGTGCGAGGGAGGGATGAAGAGGGGAAGAGGGACACAGCAAGTGGCTGGGAGACACGTAAAAGTAAAGTTTATTGCATAATTTTAGGCGGCTTAGTTAAAGTGTAATGTAAACTCAAGCGAGGGGCACGGCGAGGGCCACAAGAAAAACAGAAAGAAAGAAAGAGAGAGAGAGCCAAAGATGAGACAATAAAAGTGCAGATTATATGAAAATATGTCAGTAAAGTTTTCCTTCGAGCATAAAACGAGATTTACAAAGCCTGAGAAAGTAGCTGACGGCACAGAAAATTGGTATTAAAAGTAAATTATAATCGTGCTCATCTATAAGCAAATGGTATTCATTACAATTGAATTTCATTGTTGCGGGTTAAACAGTATTTTAAACTTTTGCTTAGATTGGTCCGGTATAGCGTACATGAATATTTTTTGTTTACAGCTAAGAAAGGGTTTTACATATTCGAACGATGTTAGATATGAATTACTTTAAAATACTGCTTAGATTGGGATAGGTGGGCATACCATCAGGATAAATTTTGATCATGAGGAGTCATCTTTCGAGATAGCGATTTTAAAGTGCTACATTATAATGAAAGATTTGACACATAACAGCCTAGTAAGTATATAAACTAATTGATGATATCCTGAGATTAACTATTTACCATTAGAATAAATATTTACCAAGCGAATCTACGAATTTTTTTGAACTTAACAAAAGTTTCCCGTAACGAAAGTCAGCCAAGTATTAAAATTTTGTATATGTAATTAAAGTTAATGGCGAACATTCGATAAATAAGCTCTGAAATTTAGTCTGTATATTATAAAAGATGTACTTTTTCAACTCCAAGTTCAATTCATCCATTTATTTGCTAATGCTTTATGTTGTGGCAGTCGCTTGCCACTACTTCTATTTATGCCGCGTAAGTCCTTAATGCGTATAGCACACACGCTTTCCCAGAACCAATGCCCAATGCTCATCTAAAATTCAGCAATACGCAAATACCAAAAATCTACTTTTAGGAACTCGACTCGCGCTTTCTGTAGCTAAAACTAAAATATGCGCGACCCCAAAAACACACAGCCCATATCTCTGGCAGTCAGCGCACCCGAAAAAAAAAACCAAAACTTCCGCTCAGCCTCGGGAAATGCCAGACGCAGCAGGGGGACACGACAGCAACAGCAACAACAGCAGCCAACAACAACAAACAACAACAGCGACAAGCAACGAAAAATCACTTCAAAAATTTGAAACTAAACACACAAAAACCGCAAATTTCATTTTGATAAAATTTTAATTTGGCCAAAAGCACGCAAAACTGAACTGGACGGCTGGAGAGAGACATAGAGAGAGGGCCTGAAGGACCTGTCGGGACCCCTGTGTGTGTGTGCGCCTCAATAATTCAAAGATGTTAAGCCGCAAATTGGCGCTGGCGTTGGCAGCGTTGACGTTAGGCATTGGGTTCAGCCTCAGCATCAGCAGCAGCATCAGCAGCAGCATCAGCATCAGCAGCAGCATCAGCAGCCCGACAGCTGGGGCCACACGCAGACAGGATACACATCCGCTGGGGGATACACACCCACACACACACACACAGAACATTGTCGGCTGACACGCACGCATTAAACTCTATTGGGTGCTAATGTTTTTCTGGCCCAACCCTCAGCTTGCCAGCTTCCCATATCAGAAGGCAAAAATTTTCATAAATTCAGCAATGAGCCTGTCGACACACACACACCAGCACACACACACACACATACACGTAGCTGCCTGCATGTGTAATAAAAATACGCTAAAATGTTTGTGCCATATTCACAAACACGTTGCTTATTGCCTACTTCGGGGCGCGTGATGCAGGAGCTGAGACGGTGGGCAGACAGGCGGGGCATGACAGGGGCGGGGGCTGCTGAGAAGGTCGTGGCAATGTTGTTCATTTGTGGCAACTTCCGTTAGACGGTAATGTTGTTGCTGCTGTTTGCTGCGGATGCCGATACTGTGGCTGTATTAAAGTGCGCCGCGAAGTAGGCTTTAAAACGAAAAAAAATCGCTTACTTAAAAAGACTATATGTATTATTACTTTGTAAAGATGATGCAGTCAAAAATTTTGGAGAAGTGAACCAATTTAAATATATCTTCTGATTAATTTTAAAACTTTTTTTGTTTAAAATTGTCTGTAAGAAATTTTAATCGCAGGATTTTAACTTAACTTTTCTTAAATTATTTTAATTAATTCTATAGTGATAAAGTTAATTGAAATGCCCGATATTAATATACATAATATATATATATATATATATATATATATATATATATATATTTAACTTAACAATTTTAACTTAATCCAATTTAAGACGATATTCAGATAAATTCCATTGTGAAAAAGTTTACTAAAATGACCCGCATTTTAACCAATTTGAACACTTTTAACTCGTTTTCTTACTTTGAACTAATTTACATTTTTCAATTATTTAGATTTGCTCAAAATTGGCAGTGAAGAGTTCACCTCATAATTTATAGAATTTTGAGTCTTTCTTTACCCACATATGTCATAATTATTATTAAAAAATATGATGAATTTAAAATTTTCCGTTTATGTAAGATTTTTGTTTTACCCTGCACAAAATTGTGTCTTGTAAAATCTAAGCGATAACTACATTTTTATGGTGAGTTAAGTTTTGCAATTTATATATGTCTTTATTATTATGATACAATCTGAAATTCGAATTCAAATTCGAATGAAATAAACTTTTACCAATTCAAGAACATATTTTTTCCACATTTCGTTTCGAGGTAATCTTTTCTAATACATTGTAATTTGAGGGCTTCTTGCATTTTGAAGAACATCTTCTTTTATCTGCTCGGCATCCAAAATCCATTTTTGTATATATATGCTTATGCGCGGTCTTATCGGCGCCTTCAGTAAACAGACAGAGGGCTGCTATAAAAATTTGCATTTGACTAATGCCATACACACACACACACACACACCCAAACATACATACATACATACAGTAAACGGGCGACGTTATCCGATAAGCGACTTCTCTCACCCCCCGCAGCCGCGTCTTAACCCTTACACAACAACAACAACAGCAGCAAAAAAAAGAAGAAACACAGCTACAACAATGGATCGAAAGGGCATGCCAATGCGTTTGCCGATTTCTTGAGCGCGATACGTGCAAGGATTTTTACGCTAGCACAGTTATGTGCACCCCCACCCCTCCCCTACCACCTCTCGTGAGCCGACATCATCAGCGCCCCTTATCAGCGCTGCCTTCATATATACGTATTTATAGTTGGGGGCGATTCTGGCGACGCTTTTACGCTATTTCCTATTAAGCTATTTGTTGCCAGCTCTCTTTTCGCTCGTTCTCCTTCCATTTTTCCCTCCATCTCGCTCTGTTGTGCACTTGCCAAATTCGTATATGGAAGTTGCATGGCAAAAGATACTACTAAAAGCTTAACCCCCGACAGGCACACACACCAGCACACAAACACACACATATGTGTCTCGTTTATCGATTTTCATCGTATTTTCCCACTCGTTGTGTCGCTGTCTGCTGTTGCACCCTGTGCCACACTTCATGCATGTGAGTGTGCTTGTGTGTGTGTGTGTGTGTGTGTTGGTGTGCGGATTTTTGACATGCCAACGCATTTTAAATTTGCATTTTTTGGCACCGACACTGGCAAAATTTTAAGCTAAAAGCGTCCGCATTTTGGATATGTATCGAGTGTTTATGTGTGCACGAGTGTGTGTCTGTGTGCGGCATGTTAAAGTTGGCAAATATCAAAAATTGC
The DNA here is from genome assembly GCA_035041545.1 of Drosophila colorata. NCBI lineage: Eukaryota > Metazoa > Arthropoda > Insecta > Diptera > Drosophilidae > Drosophila > Drosophila colorata. Next base: position 3,146,698 of record JAWNLD010000233.1, read on the forward strand.
CAAAATGTGCCGACTATTCCCACTTGTAGAAACAGCTAGAGAGCAATAGAGAGAGCGAGTTAACCAGAGAGAGAATGCAGAAAAGCTGCAGTGCCTCAAAAAGTAACTAAATGGTTTTTTTTTAAATGTTTACGTATTTATTATAAACAAGAATAATTGTTAAATAGAAAATATATATATAAAGATTACTAGGAAAATATTTTAAATACCGAGAATATTTTAAATACAAAAATTAAAAATATTTTATATATATAATATATAAACAATAACTTTAAATGATTTTATATATTTTATTTAATATGTTGCATATCTTTAAAAGAGTTCAAAGAAAAAATTGTATTCTCTATGCTTTAAAAAAGTTTAAATTTCAAGAATATTTACCCAAAATATGTAATATTTTATAATTATTTTATTGTATTTATAAATCAGTATATGTATGTCAGGCAGTGGAAGCTTGCGAATTAAAAGCACTTAGAGTTAGTTCTGATGTTTGCCACAGATGTTATTTCTACTCACTTGAAGACGCTGGTCTAAAAATTTCCCAACGACATTGTTGTTAAATTTAAATTAGTCAGAAATAATAAAATTAATAAACCAAATCATAATAAATGCATATTTATAAAGCCTTAGTTGCCATTCTTAGTGAGTAGTGCTTGTGCTTGTTTATAATAAAATATACAAATTTTTAACAAAAAAAAGCTTGCCCTCTACAAATTTTGTATAAGGTCTAAGAACTTATCGACAAGATTTACAGGATGTTTGAATTTTAAAATTTATTAGCATGTTAGCATAAAACTTGGTAAGACAAGCGACAACTGAACAATGTGTATTAAAAAAGCGTTAAACAAAAATCAAGTGCAAATTTGATATATAAAATAATAAAAAAACATCCAAAAAATATTATAAATAAATATATAAATATATATAAATATTTTTACTAGTCGGTGATTGCTCAAATTCAGAGTTACTTAAGTTTTTCTTTTATTAAATTTATGAGCACCCCACACACACACACACAACTACACAAAAGCTAGCTACAATAAGTCACTGTCACAAGTTGCCCCTATATGTGGGTGTGTGCTTGTGTGTGTAGGCTTGTGTTCATGTGGGTGTGTGTAACAGCACCGCAAGCGGCAGCCACTGTGATTTTGAAGGTAACTTTTGTGAATTTTGTGATTTATTGATGCTGGCTACATTTGGCCAAGGCCGTGGCGACCTCAAGAATTTGCAATTTGCCCAACACTTTTACAAGACTCTTACAACACTTTGTGCCACACAAAAATTTTTCTGCAACACACGCATAAATATTAATTAATTTCTGTTAACATTTCCACACATTTACAACCCCCTCTTCGGCAGCAGAAATCACACCCCTGGCGCATATTTCAAACTGGTCTCATTAAGTGCAGCCACGCCCACAATTAAAAGCAACGTCCGTCCCACACAAAAAAAAACCAAAACTTGACGCTGAAATTATTATAAGCGCTTATAATAGATTATGTCAAAACGCGGACTTTTCCCGCAAAAAGTCAAGGGAAAAAATACAAAAAAAAAGTTATTTGTATATAAAAACAAAAATAAAGAAAATGAAAGAAAATTGTTTGAAATTAATTTGAAAACATAAAATGCTTGCAGCATGGGGCAAGGCATTAACAAATAAAAACACAAGTAAGAACATTGCAGTCGGTTGTAACCGACCGCGCAATACTCGTTCACAGAATAATAAACGGCTTAAATAATTGTTATTTTGAAAAAAAATATAGATTTTTTTGACTCGATGCTAAGGAGATCATCAGAAAACTGTCTGCCAAATTTTTGTGACTCTTGCTCTACAATTGTGGGAGATATGTTATTTTTGGTGTGCGACCTTAAGAGGGTCATCTGTCTGCAGACATTTGAAGTATCTAACTTTAAAATTCATAGAGATAAGTAGATTTTTATTGAAATCTAAATAATTTATCTGACTCAGGTATATAATATTGCGTTCATAGGACAGAGAAGAGGGACTGCAACACGGATTGCACAAACCCAATACACTCTTTTCACATTGTAAACGAGTATAAAAAATAATTCCGACCGCTTGGCCGCAGTTGAATTTGTTGTGTGTCACGCACAGCGTTCAGTTTTAACAGTTCGACAAATTTGTTAGCAAGCCAAAAATGTTTTTCCATAAATTTTTCCAGCTCTTCTTGCTTATTTTTTTTTTTGTACTCGGCAAATGGCTACGCATAATGAAGACTTCAAAACTGGAAGACTTTTGCGGTTGTTTCCCCAAACTTAAAGGCAATCTGAACTCAGCAGCAGAACTTAAAGTATTAATTTAAGTGAGTGTCTGAGTGTTTGAGTGCATTCATGGCATAATTTTGGGCGCCCAAAGCGCTAGACACAATTGTTTTAAGCCGCTTTTGTGCGATTCCGATTTGGCTTACCCCATTTTTCATTAATCTAATTAGGACGGGCGGTCGATAAGCCTTTTGGCCAGGGCCAAATCTAATGAAATTATGCCACAGCAGCCATGCACTTACTCACACACACACAAACTCACAAGTTTCTAAGCATATATGCTCAGACATTGTTTGACCTCCTGCCTTAATATTATTGATTTAGTTTATTAAGGTCAATTAGCTGCTCAGGAATTTTGATAGCATCATCGGCATTGGCAAATTAAAAGCAGCATATGAAACTAAATCAGGCAAATATATATATGGCCTTTCAAAATTTGGATTCTTCAATTTAAAATTAAATTATTAAATTGAATTTTGATTAAATGTAAAGTTTTTAATTTGAATTATAATATTTTCTTAGTAGAAGATAACCTAATAACTTTAAAAATTCGTTTAATTTTGTGTCGAATTGCATTTTAAATTCATTATTTTAATGCTTATACAAAAATACATATCTTTAAAAACCAGGAATGTGTTTTTTTTTCTAGAAAACGAAATATTCAACATACTGCTATAACACATTTTCATAATGTACAAATTTTTCCTTTTTTTTTTTATTTAAAACTATATTATATTTAACTAGGACTCTCGTTTGTTTTAAATGTTTTAATAAAATGAATTTTGCAACTTCTTCCCATACACAAGAAAACGCTCTCAAATTTGGCGCTCTTATCTGTCTATCTATCTCTTCAGTAAGAGAAATATATATTTCCTACTAATTTTAAGACATAAAAGACATTTCACTTCAAAGATTTCAAATTTTTGTTTGTTTTTTCTAAGAAACGAAATCTTTAACATATTGCTATATCATTGGATTATAACTACATATTTGTATATTACATTATAATAAACTCCCATTTATTTTGAATGTATTAATAAAATGCCATTTTCAACTTCCTCCCACATACAAGGGAAGGCTCTCAAATTTGGCGATAGAAATTCAGCAAATAGAAATATATATTTCCTACTAAATCACATTCCCGCACCAGAAATCATCTATCACAACAATCTGTACATATATGTATACGTATATATATATTTTTATGCGGCAAAGAAAGGTTCGTTTAATGCGTTGTCGGATAAATAAAAGAAAACCTTTTTGCTGAAAGAGAAAATAAATATAAAAAAAGGGCAAACAAAAACAACAAGGAGCAGACAAGAGAAATGTCCCTTGGGCAGCTAAGCGCGCGAGCCTAAAAGAATGCTACAGTTGAGCAGACAGCCCAAGAAAGAGGGTGAAAGAGTTGATGAATAAGGTGTTCCTAAAAATTTGCATTCAAAATCCAAGAAGTGCACACTAAATGCTCGCAGGCGCCCCAGAGTATGCTTTCAATTGTGCGCAATTTAGTACAACGCACAACAAAGCGAAAGCCGGGTGTGTGTGTGTTTTGCACAGTCGCAGCTTGACTAGGTGCGAACAAACGTGCGAAAAGCACCTAAAAACAGGCAGCACGAAATGGCCAAAAGGGGGCGTCGCCTTTGCCCCACTACCGTTTTTATACCTTGTAGGCATTGCACTTCAAAGGGTATTCTGCTGCTGTGCAAATGTTTGTGACAGACAGTGCGAGGCTCTTCAAAACCTTAAACTGAACCTGTTTCTGAAATAAACTAGCTGAATCTGAACACACAATAAACCTTCCGTTCTTTTAATATTTTTTGATTTATTTACAGTACAACAGAGTATTTTGACCTCAAAGGCTGCATTATTGCAGCTTCTCAAGACTTATATTGTACCTTTTTACAACAAACATATCAAATAAAATAAAAAACTACAGACTTTCTTATAAATTATAATATAATAATAAATAAATATATTATAATAATATGCAGATAAATAATGTAATAGAATAATACAATATAATAACAAGAATAATTTAAATTGCATTTGAATGTATTGAATTTTATAGAATTTGACGAACTGCGAACTACACTAAAGTATGGAATGTGGGTACGAACATTTGTATTTTTTTTTTGTCTTATCGGAAAGTTTTAAGATTTTTTTTTTTTTTATTGATTATTATCAATAATTGGATGTACGTATAAATAAAACTAAAAATCTGTCTTATTTCATACTTGATTTAATTACAGGGCATCTCCCAGTCGGACACTCTCTATTAAAACGCAGCTAGCGTTTTTCTGCGACTGTGATTACGATTATTATGATTATTGTTTACAACAGGCAGGCAGCTGGACGCGCGTAAAGAGAAAAAAGTAAAGGCAAATAAACATAATAAAAGTTCATAAAATAAAAATGGCAACCCTGGGCGTCGCCGGGCAGCAGCTCCCGCCCTCGTTTGGGAGCTGAGCCAACAATGCGACACGGCGCGAGCTAGTTTTATGTGGCACATAAACATTTTGCACCTACTGTCTCCACCCTCCCCCCGAATGCCCCCCCCCCCCCCCCCCACAGTGCTCGCACCTTTTGCTTCTCGCTTTTTGTTGCCTGCTTTTTGGCGCGCAAAAACTTTAACACTGCCACCCATTTTATTGCTTGTCTTTACCCGATGCCATTTGTCGTTGTCAGTGCTACGAATACCCTGTAAGATAGCTTGCAGTAGAATTTTTGTGTGCAGAAATTGTGTATCTATAAGTTTTGAAATTATTTGCAGATTGATTGGATTTACTTTAAAGTCTAAATGGTTTTAAATTATTTTGAAGACTCAACTTAATTGAATAATAATGCAAACAATTTGTTTTCAGACTCAGCTTATGGCATTAGCTTATGCTTATAAAATAGATTTTTAAAATTAATAATAACATTTAATGAACTTCTCACTGAATTGAATAATAATCAAAATAATTTGCTTTCATTTTCTGCTTTAACAAAATGCCACAGGTTTCCAAAAATAATTACTTTAAAAATTCGTTAATTAAATAATTTATATTTTATGGAACAAGCTAAAATATAGATTTTAAAAATTAATGAGTACATGAGTACATTTATTTGAAATGCAAAACAATGCAAATCCGAAATAAATGATGTAGGTAGTAGATCATAATTATATTTATTTCGGAATTGCATTGTTTTTCATTTAAATTAATTTTTAATTTTTACTTTTGTAAACTTTTTTAAAAGTCTAATATAACCAACATTTTTTATTTGTAATTAGTCCCTGTCTATAGAAAGTTTCTAACAGTCAGGAAAGTTATATATAAATTAAAATGTAGATTTGTTAAAACGCTTTTGATAAAATAAATTTTTTAATACAGAAAGAAATTTCAAATTTTTAAAAATTACATTGTTTTCTATGTTCAAGACCAAATTTAAATGTGATAACTTTGTATTTTTGGTTAAAAAAATGTTCCAAAAAACAAAAGCTTAAAAACCACATTTGCTTAATTAAGTGGCATCTGATAGTCGAGAATACGCAAGCAACTTTTTCTGCTTAGTTTAAATTGTTTATTTTTCTTAACACGTCTGAAAACGAAATATGTGTATTTTCTGTTGAGCCTGGGCGTGAAACAAAATACCAAAAATACATTTAAGAAATACAAAAGGAAAAAGGTAGAAAAACAAGAACAGAAAAGTGAAATTCTTTAGTTACCCACCTGCTTAAGAGTGTTTGTGTTTTTAGCGAGAGCGTCCACTGTGCCGAGTTTGTAGTTGTTGTTGTTGGGAGTATTTAAAGCGACAGCACTATTTTTTAATTTAATTCAAGAAGCTTTTAAAATTGCGATTAGTATTTTTACTTGGCATATATTGGAAATACTAATACTTAGCGAGATTTGGCAACGCTGTTTGTAAAACAGTTGGCAGCCTTCTTAAGCTGCTTTTTTAACTTTTCCTTTTTGGTGCAAATTTTGTTTTGGCTGTTAGACAACACTGACGATTTAACACTTTTTCTGTTGCTGCTGCTGACAAATTTGTTGGGCAGCGGCGATTGGGCGAGCCTTTTACGTGCGGACGCGAAAGTCGCGCGACGGAAACGGAAACCGGAAATTGCGCGCACAACAAGCAGCAGCTGTTGTGTTAGTTGTTGTTGTTGTTAGCTGTTTACTCACAATGGAAACCACAAACTCGCTGAACGTTTATGCGGCGCTTAATGCGTATTTAAATATGCTTGAAATGCAATTAATTTTGATTTTTATTTAACACACACACAAATACACAGAGAGAAGCACACGGGTGTGACAGGGAGAGAAAGAGAGAGACAGAGACGGGGCGAGCAATTAATTATGTTTGCCTTGTTGTGCCCGCGTGTTTATTGTGCATATTTATCATGTCAAGCTTCGAACTTTTTTTTAATGAGTTTCTCGCGTTTGTTTTAGAGTTGTCAACCGTTTTTTCTTGCTTTCCCTTTGCTCGCAATTAGCTGGGAGCGTTTAAAAAATGATTCGCGAAAATTGCAACATGCAGCCACGAGCTGTACCATTAACCAGCGTTGATTTCCAGCGTTTTACGCGTAACAATTTTACCGTATTGCTTGCGATTTCGCACGACGCACGTCCGATGCCAACGATAAACGCTCGCAAACTAACGGAACGGCTGGCAGCAAACGGAACGAAATGTTGCTAGTATACCGTATGCTGCACGATTGAGAGAGTATCTTAATCGTGGTATGCTGCTTCCAGTTAGCGCGCACTCTCTGCTCCTTTCGTTTCATTCCCAATTCGGGCGCGCTCTCCTTTTCTCTCTCTCTCTCTTTGCGACAGCTGATGCGCTCTTTGCTCTTTGTCTGCTTTGCCGGCTTTTGTTTTTGTTTTCATCCATGCAAGCCTTTGTCGGCATTTGCGACGTCATCAACGCTGCTGACTGCGGCTGCGATGCAACTGCATTGCATATAAATTTGAGATCAGCGCCGACTGAGGCCTCGCTTTATGTGTGGGTGTGTGCGGAAGCAGAAATGTAACGGAATGGTTCCAACTAGCTGCCTGTCTGTGTGTCGCAGTCGCTTCTTCTGCGTCTGCAAGCGTTGCGCCAGCGTTGGCTTAGGCGGCCCTACGACAAGGACACACCTGTTGTGCCCGCTTGCAGGTGTAAGGGAGCCAGCATAATGTTTGCGCCGGCAGAGCAGTGTATTTTTTGTCTACCTAAACTAATACCTTATTAACTGAAAACCTTTAGACCTTTAGGGCTGCCCGAAAATTCCAGAAAAACTGAAAATTTATTAAAAGATTAAATCAACTACACTCGTAGAAAAAACCAAATATATTGTACTTAAATTCAAGCGATTATAAAACTCTACCAAAGAAAAATTCATATTATTCCGATATCTTCCAGTCAAAACTTAATCGCTTAATTTATGTATAAACATTCTTTTTTTGTTTGCTTTGAGCATAATCAAAACTACAATTTTATTTAATAAATTAAATATATATAAATATATAATATTTTACTATTTGACATCAAATGTTGCATAAAAAAACATACATATGAAAAAGTTACTAGAAATTTAAGGAAAAAATGTGTAAAAACTTATATTAATGAAATTAAAATAATAAAGATTATAAAAAACAAAATTAAATAAGTAAACACCAAAAAAAACATAATAAAAGTTTGAATATAAAGAAGAAGACATTAATAAATAAAAGGTTTTGATTAAAAATGATTTTAAAAAATATATAACAAATAAATAGGATGAGAAGGAAACGATGTGTTCTATTCTATCAAAGAAAGGATTAATTATAAATTTGTATTATATTATAAATATTAATTCCATTTTTATATATTCTTTAAAATTGCATTTGAATTCCAAAAAAGCTATGAATATATATAAATTTACTTTTTAATTACTAAAATAAAAATAATAGGGATTATAAAAAATAAAATAAAAAAAGTAAACACAAAAAAAGTATACAACAAAAGTTTGAATAAAAAAATAAATTAAAAAAAGTTTTTGATTTAAAATGATTTAAAAAAATATATAACAAATATATATAATGTGAATAAAGCAATGATAATTATTCCTGTTCTTTTCTATCAAAGAAAGTATTAATTATAAATTTATATTATAATACAAATATTATTTCCAATTTTATATATTCTTTAAAATTGGATTTGAATTCCAAAAAAGCTATGATAGATTTACTTTCTTATTACTAAAACAATAATATTAAAAACAATCCGAAGCAGTTCCAATATGCAGCAGCTGCTTTTCGTTTCGTTTGACTTAATTGAAAGACCATTAAGACCCGCACATTATTAACTACCTATTTATACATCTATTATCCGTAGTGAAAATCCAGTTAAAGCCGAATCTTCTTTCCGTGCCATCTCCAGTCGCTGTTCGCTCTTTCGTCACTTGGTCAATTAGCTGCTTGAATTGTTTTTCGCACCAGCTGGAAAAGAAAACAAACTCCACGCCTGGATGAGAGTGGAAAACATAAATCAGTGAAAAGTCCCTTGTGGAATTTTACATAAATAATTGGGAGCCGCAGTTGCAGATACGGAAATATCTGAGCGTGGGCTGGAAAAACTGGCGTTTGTCGCGCCTAAACATCATTAAAAATAAAACCAATTAACGGTTTCGAGTGCCGGCACAACAATGACAGCAACAACAACAACAACAATGACAACAACAACAGCAGGAGGAGTCACCCCTCATTCGCGGGGTTGTTGCGGCACTTCCAAAAATAGTTTCAGTTTGGCAAAAATATGTGAAAAATGAGCTGAGCGAGGGATTTGGGCGGGGGTTGAGACCAAAATGTCATTGGCATGCCACGCACACCCAAACACACACACAACACACACACACAGACGTCTGGAATTGTTGTTAGTGTTGCTTGTTGCGGTTGCATTGGCCGTGGAGTAGGGTTCACATTAGAGCCCAGGGGTTGCTGCTGATGCTGTTGATGCTGCTGCTGCATCTGCTTGACAATTGTAAGCAATTGCAATCTTTTTTGTTAATACCCTTTACCCACTGAAAATGTGTTAGCAAGGGTATTCCGGTTTTGTGCAAATGGTTGCAACAGGCAGAAGAAGGCATTTCCGCTCCCATAAAATATATATATTCTATGTCATGTCTGTCTGTTTTTGAAGTTCTTATATACAATACCCAGTTAAGGTATAATATGAAATAATTTCATATAAATTTAAAATTTAAAAAAAAATAAATAAAAAAAATAATTAAGAATACCTACAATTAAAATTACCAAAAAAAAAAAGAAGGCGATGTTAAGTTTTGTTCAAATAGTCGATATCCACCACGTTTACGACAAATGTCGGTGTAATATATCTGTAATCAATACATAAATATTTCAAAATTAAAATTTTTATAAATAATTTGAAAAATCAAGTTCATTTTAAATTGTCGATAATTCATCGTATTTTACTACTATCGATAAGTATTTTATGAGTTTCCGTATGCCATACGCAGATCAAGTATACTTCAAAATGCCGTTTTCGTATAATCGATCAATAGCGGTTTTATATATACATAATCAATATTAAGAGATTTTAAATTTAAAAACATGAAATGATTAATAGAGACTAAAACTAAAGCAACTAAATAAAAGCGATAGGTCAGCTATCGATAAATATCGGTTTTTAACCAGTTTTGTAGATCATGTTAGTTCATATAAAGTATACACAGATCAAGAATGTTTATTTCTTGATCTTTCTTCCTTTACAATGGAAAAAGGGAGCCTTTTAATAGTGTTAGCTAAATATATAGCGGAGCTGTGTGCAGGGTATCCCCTAGTCAGGCTCGCCCGCCTACAGCACTCGTACGCGTTTTTTGCCTTTGTTTTTTTGAAGTTCACGTTAATCCTGCTGCTAAATCAATGCTCACTGTGCCTGGCAACCCTAAACCCAAAACGCGCGCGACTTAAGAGCTCGACATTAAACGGCGATGACGCAGCGCAATTTGCTAGAGCTGAGAGCATTACATGGGGTTTTCTCACTCGTAGATGAGCCGAAAGGGCCAATTTCCCCCTTGTTCAACTTAACAGTCGAATAATGGGGCAGCGCTAAAACTAATGATCTAAATTGAAATTAAATTGTGGATGAAAAAAGAATAAAAATAAATATGAAATATATATATATATGAGTTGGGCACGCGTCAAATTTTCTATTTATAACGCTTGTTTTTGTTTTTGTTTATGCTTTGCGTCGGTTGCCAGAGTGTTTGTCGGGTGCATTGGGTGAACTGTCAACTGCTGACCCCTACACCACCTCCCCCAACCAAAGGCTTAAATGTTATCCTTTCAAGCAGCAAAAGCGCAACTAATGCTGTTTTGATTTGTGTGTGTGTGCGTGTGTGCGTGTGTGCATTCATGTGTTAAGTGTGTGAGAAAAATTGCAAGCATGCGTCGCAAAGGGGCGCTCCGAGGGGGGCGTGGCTGCAGTTAGGCCAAATAAAGCAAAAACTTAGCACAAAACTGCCAAACAAACTCGAATGCAATTTGCGCACAGTCTGGCAACGCTGCGGCAGGCTAAGAGCGCGGGCGCTGCACGCGTGCTCTTCGCTGCACGGCCAGCAGCGTTGCGCTCTCTGCGCAGCCTTCCAGTGCGTGAGCGAGCGCACGTTGTAAAGAGCGCACAGCTCGCTCTTCGGCTAATCAAGCAACAACAACAAAAGCAAAACACAAGCCAAGGCCGCCGCCAGTTAAATTTGAAATTTATGTTTAACATTTGCAGCAGTACACAAAAAAAAAAATAAACAAAAGCAAAATATGCAAAGAGCAAGTACAACAACAACAACAAGAAGAGCAACAACAACTAAGCACAAATCACGCAAATATAATTTATTATTTTGCGCCTTATCCTTGAGCCGCAGCCAAGGCGCGTCCCTGATGTGTTTGTCTTTGCCTTCGCCCAGCCGCCTCCCCTCCCCTCTTCCTCTCTCTCTATCTCTCTCTCGCTCTTCATCCCGTTTCTATGCTTAACGCCATTTTTGTGTGCGAGACACGATGACGACAAATTTTCAACGTGCAACCTGACACTGAGCTGAGATTTTCCAAATTCCTTGCCGACTTCCACCCACCCCACCCCCCGCCACCCACTTGTCTAGCTCTATGATTGCTGCATGCATGCAAAACTGCTTCGAGTCGACTGTTGAAAGGATTAGAGCCGGGCTCATGCATGTGTGCCGGTCTCTCTCTTCCCCACTCCCGCTCTCCCTCTGCCAGGGGGTGGTTGGGTGGCAGCAACGTAAAAAGTATTTGCACAACTCTCAAGTGGGTCAAATGATTAGGCGGCATGATGAAGTGCCTTTGCCACTTGAGCCGACGCTGCCACCCACTCCTCCCCTACCCCTCCCCTCGCCCACCCCCTACAGCGCACCCGAAGACAGCGTCGAACGCACATCCAAAAATAAACAGTTTAATGTTTTGAATGAGCAATTGAATTTGATTATGCATGTTTGTGTGTGCGAGTGTGTGTTTGGTCGAGTGTCCTTGTGTGTGTGTGTGTGTGTGTGTGTGTGTGTGTGTGTGTGTGTGTGTGTGTGTGTCTGTGTGTGACTGCCTGCTGAAGGAGAAACAAACTGCGTCCAAGCAAATGCATAAAAGGGGAGGTAGGGGGAGGAGGCGGCAGTGTTACCTGTGATAAAAGAGCTTACGTGATATTAGATAGCACCTTACGTGGGATTACGTTGTACGTGATTACGTTGGAAATTGACAAGCATATTACGTAGTTAGCAAACGTTAGACGGAATTAAACGACATCTAGATTACATTAGCTCTAGTGTTAGATAGAGGGAAACAGAGAGAGAAATATATTTGCCACAATACGCAACATCTTAGCGTTGTTACGTAGAACTTTGCCCTTTAAAGTATTTCTGAAAAAGTTGTTTAACCATTAAAATCTGTTATATGTATTTATATATGCACTTAAAAAGATCAGATCATATTTATATATAAGCATCATTACAAATATGTCTGGTTCAAAGGATATTTAAAAAACAACAAAAGAACAACTTTTACATTTAACTTTTATTGAAAAAAGTTATAAAATAACAATTATGATTTGAGTAAATAAAAGTAATTACATGACTATAAAACTAAACAAACGGAAGATAAATTTAAAATTAAATTATTATTTGGTAAACTTTTGAATACAAGCTGAAAATTTATTAATTTTTATAAGCGTGCAAATTAATTATTAAATTAAATTTTTAAGTTACAGCTTTTAACAATATTTTTAAAAATTACGTTGCGTTACGTAAATTCCGTAAATTAAATAAAATTAAAAATAAAATATTTTTTAAATAAAACTTTTTAACTAATTTAAATCACAATAAATTGATGACTTGCATGTCGAGATATACTACGTAAATTAAATAAAATAATAGTACAAATATTAATAATTTTGATAAAATAATAAATTCGAATAAAATAAAATAAATAATATAAAATAAAAAAATTATATTTCAAACCATTATTTATTTATTTACGATATGTTTCTAAGCCCAGCCACACAACTAAATTTCTAGTCGTTTTTTTCGGAGGTTACCATAGAAAGATTACTAAATCTAAGTAAAAACTGAATAGAATTTTTACCGTTCTGTTCATAAAATTTTAAGATCATTGCGGCTTTGAATTATGCATGAACTCTGAAGATAATATATTAATATTATTGTATAAAAAAGAATAACATATTTAAATGAAATACAAAATATTCAGAGTATACATTTTTATACTGCAAAATAAGCGGCAAAATGTATAATGGAAGTATTTGAGTTTTATATTGAGGAATTTTGGGATTGTAAAAAAAAGTTTAAAGGTTTAAAAATTTATCGTTGGCTAAATTGAGTGTGTGTAGCAAACTGATATAAAGATCTAATATAATTCATCCACAAATTTTATATTTTTAAGAAAATTGTTAGTTATTTAGGGAATATGCAGTCTTCTGAATCTTTATTAAGTTTAAATGATAGTAATATATTTTATGGTGTATTAAATTATGATACTCTTTGCAAAATATTAAATCTCAAACAATATAAACCCAAAGAAATATTTTTAGCCATTCCACAGAAAAGCCTTAACTTTACCAAAAGCAATTTCAACTGATAGTGACTTCAAGTCGATCAGGTAAGGAAAAAGTGCAGACTCCTTAAAATGTTGTGTGAAAGCGAAAAGCAATAAAATTGTCGTATTAGTTACCTGAGGAAAATTCAACTTGAAAATATTATCAGTTATTGTCGGAGCTGACTTATGCGTTCGCCCATTTTGGCCACTGGCCCAAAAATTTCAACTTTCATTACATGCTCAGCTCCACACGACCAGCAACAATGGCGACAACAACAAGAGCAGCAGACAACAACAACAACAACAGGAAATTGCTACTTAAATTCAAAGCCAATCTGTGGCAATGTTGCCAAAAAACAAGCCAACAAGATAAAAGCCGAGCACAAAAACCCAGCGCAAAACAAAGGCACAAAATATGAGAGGACCGGGCACAAAAGGACGAGGGAACAAAAAAAATGGGAATAACCTCAACAAAACGGCGTCGACATTTAACGTTTTAAATCTGATTATTCCACAACAACTGTCAATAATGCAAACTGCTTACCCCCCTCAGCACCCACCCCTCCCTCAGATGAGCTAAGCCCGCCCCATAAATGAGCGAGAGCACTGCCGCTGCCTATCGTCCTATCCACCATTCTCCCTCGTGCTCCTTCTCCTACTCTCTTCTCTCCCTTGTCCTGTAAAACCGCAAACGACGCGAGAAAATTGTCACCAGTCACAAAAAAAACAACAAAAAAAGAGAATAACCAAAAAGGAGGCAAGCGAAATGTGTAAATCAAAAAAATAATTGCAACTGATAACAACATCAATAACAATAAGCCGAAAAAGGTCCAGCTGGAGAGGCGAGGATTGGAGAGAAGGCCAGCCAAAAGGCCATCCGATATTCTATGAAAGGTGTGGCCGCAACAAGAAGAAGAACGTAGCGAATTACACACATAACAATAAAGGATAAAGCATAAAGGATACGGCACAAAAGCAGCTACGAATCAGCAGCAGAGGTGGGATGAACAAGAGACAAAGCTAATTAAGACTAACAGATACCCTATACCAAAATAATTAATTATGATCGTTGTATTAAATTAGCAACAGAAGTGGAATGAACAAGAGTGGGAGTTAATTATGACTTAAAACTACCCTGTGCCAAATAATTAGTTGTGATTATATTTGTATTATAGAGGGTATTACTTACAAACTATTCTTTATGATAATATTTTCTGTGCACTGTTTGTGTATTATATACTTAAAAATATTAAATAAATATTAATTGCTGATTCAATTAAAAATAATAGTGATAATAATATAATAATAAATGTGTATTATATACTTTAAAATATTAAATAAATATTAATTGTTGATTCAATTAAAAATAATACGACTGCATATATTTTTTTAAATATCCAAGCTACAAACTTTATATAAAATATTTTTAAATTTTTAAGTTTTTGCCTATTTTACTATATGTAATGTTGATTAGGAAGCGCCTATTAGATCATTTTTAATTTTTGAAGAAGAATGCGCCTGTTAAAATAGTTAAAACAATACAAAAAATAACTGTACAATTTATATAACGACTTGTCCATTTCATAAATTAAACCTTTCGATTATATAACTAATATATACATAAATAAGATACGTCTATTTAATAATCAATATTTAATACGACTAAAATTTTTAGATCAGATGCATCTAGTTAATACTTTATTGGCGCATCCTAATCTAAATGTTGTGACTTATAAATTGATATAAACAAAAAAACCGTATTAAATATTTGTTGAAGAACTTATTTTTGAAATCAAAAAGAGAGAATAATTTTAATAATATTATAAATAAATTGGAGTAAATAAAAAATATGAATATATATACACTTTTAAAAAAGTATATTGACAAAAATCAGTCTTGTAAACTATTAATTGTCGCCACACTCGACAATATTCAGCAGCATATTTACTTTAAATATACATATATATACTTATGTTGCAGCACAAATAGTGTTGATTTTCTCAATTACTAAAAACGTGAAAAAAGCACATCATAGACCAAATAAATAAATAATAATAATAAATATACATATTACATTCATTCAAACCCCTTCAACTACCCTTGGCAAAAGCAGGGTAGCGCACAGGAGGCGTCGCTAGGCGCTGTCAAAATAGAAACCAGCTACAAATTTTCGACGCCGAGTCGGAGTCATAGTCAGAGTTGGCAGTTCCGCTGTGGCTAATTTATGGGGCGCTCTCTTAAAGTTTCGTTACATTTTTGTGCCATAAATCTTTTCAACACCACACAAACACACACACACACACACCCTCGATAATGCACTTCAGCTGAGTTGAGTTCACTTCACTTCAACACTTGGCTGGCCGCCTTTATTTACTTCATATTAATATGAAGTTCATTGTGTCAAGTTGGCAGCGCCGATTTCTTATCATTTTCCTTTATAATTTTAGCCCAGCTCCGGAGTGCGGGGGATGACACTTTGCCGGCTTGTCTCCCATTTGCGCCTGGCTTCGCAGGGGGCTTATCTTTTGGCTGCCTGGCATTTACATTCAACGCTTGACAGCTTCTTTGCAGGCGGCTGCTCAATGTGGGTGTGGCACTTGCCGCATTGTGTTGCGCTGCTTTTCTTTGCCGTCTTTTGAGACATTTTTCTCAAAGCTTAAAGCTTCCTAAAATTAGACTAAAGTCCATAATTAACAAAAAAAAAAAAAATTATATCATATTTGCAAAATGAAGTATTCTGATGAATGAATATTTCCAGTTTAAGTTAACGTTAATTAACTTGGAGTAGGATGAATATATTTTAGGCAAGATTACATAATGTAACAATATTTAATCGCAATTTTAATACGTGACCCGCCCTAAGCATATAGGTATATATCTTTACAGACTTAAAGGATTATGTAATTTCATTAGGAAATTTAAAGCGTGAAGAGAAAAGACGTTTAGTTGGTGTGGAAGTTTAAAAAGTTAAAAGTAAATTTCTGAATTATTTTTTTTATATTCTTTTTGCCATATCATAATTTCTTTTGTAGAATATATTCAATGAATTAAAATCTGTAATCACGGGAAAAATACTTCTCGAGTGTTTATTGTAGTTTTTTTTTTTTTTTGGTCAGGTGCCAATTTCTTTTTCCATTTAGTCAATATCTTTTTTTACTCGAATTTTGTAGAAACATAAAAAAGACAACGACCTTTTTTTATCGATAAGTAATAACTTTTTCTTTTTGGCATATGTACATCTGCAAATGCTATCTTTATTGTAAGATTGTAAATTCTTATTTACTATGTTACAGCAATTTTTAGCTGGGTTCATGATTTCTCCTAGTTGAGTACCCTAGACCAGAACACTCCTTTTAATTGTCATTAAAAATGAATAAAAGAACATATTGTTCAAAATGCTTTAATCTAATTTTATTGTATACTTAGCATGGGATTATTATTTCACATAGGATTACAAATGCCTCATAACATTACTTGAAAGTTGAAAACAATGGAGGTAGCTCACCGACATCTGACACTCTCACATGCCGCATAACTCATCCCCAGGTGAAAGTTGCCCGCTTATCGTAATAAACTTGAGTACCTTGCGAGTTCCTTCAACCGCAAGTTAAATGTCTCATGTAATTTCGGGCACCGAAATCTGAAATTAGCAAAGTCACGTCGTGTACTTGGAGTCTCGCTCCAAAATTTTGGTAGCCATTAAAAATTGTGAAATAATTTCAGAACACGCTTCAATAAAATGACGCAAAGTGTGCCGGCAATTACTTTGATGATGATACTCAAGACTATGCTGATGACAATCATGATAATGATGATGACGATGATGATGATGACGTGCAAGATACACACCCACCTAGAGTCTGACAATAGAAGCGAAAGTCAGCTGATCAACCACCGCGCGGTGGCTCAAGTGTCGCGGCTTAGCATCGCTCAGCGGGTGGTATTAGGGTGGTTGAGTGGTTGTGAATGCCAACAGCCTTTAATCAGGGCGCATTATCAGTGAGTTATGATATATATAGCTATTTGTTGCTCTGCACACATCTGGCGCCAAATCAGTTAGTCAACTGAACTGGGCTGGAAGCGGGCAAATAGAGAGTATAAATATATAGAGTATACATATTTCATTATACAAAAATATTCATTATTAAAGGTAGAAATCTTAGAAAAAGCTTTTTTATTGTATCTTGAAAATAAATAGATAGTATATACGTATAATTTATATAAATATACAAATACTTATTTTTCTAACCAGAGCTATAAGAAATCTTAATCTTTTTATATACAAGATGAAAATTGGCTTTTAACGAATTCAATCAAACTTATAAGATCCTTTAGAATACATTCAATTTCTATCTATCTGTATATATATACGATGCAAAGTTTTACTCCTTGAGAGGTGCATATTCATAGTATAAAACGCGTATTTAAAAGATATTCATATAGATCTTTGTAAATGAGTTTGAAACGAATCGGATGAAAAACAAACAAGCAAGAAGAAAAAGGCTGTCGGGTATAACCGACTGCGCAACACTCGTTCTCGGTGGAATAACAACTTTAAGCAATCCAAGATTTAGATCTAGAGTCACAAAATTTGGCAAGTAGACAACTGATGACAGACTCTAAAGATCGTGTCAAAAATTTCGATTACGTCCACTCACTGCCGCCCACAAGTTACACAAATATCCATAAATGTTCATACTCCGCTACCGACTGTAATTTTAAAACAGAGTACTGCGCACTCGGCTACATCCGTCTGCAACATGCTTTTTTCACAAGATGAAAAAAACGTGCGCCTAACACCGCTTTCCTTTCCTTGACACAGATAAGATGTCTTTATCTTATATTTAATTAACTTAAGTGGTATTTAATCTGTAGTACCCGAAGCATTTCCAACTGCATTTTGTTTCCAGCAGATGGGCCATGATGTTAACGCTTTCAAGATAACCTTGAGTATATCGAACGAAACACGATGATAGCCTTTAATCCGAGGACCCTCGTGATATTCATATTCGCCCATATGGAGGGCGGGCTTTGGGATATTCTCCATTGACACAAAAACCTGAGGTTGAACTTGAAACATTATAGAACGGAGGGGCGGTTCCAGAGGAATTGGCACATAGCCCGTCGGAGGGCTGCGGCTCCTTTTCATCTCGGGTTTCCTCCGAAGCTGGCCCTGGACGAAGTGTACTCTCTTCTTGGAAACTCGACCTGGTTCTTCGACCAACTTCTTAGGAATGGATCCCATGCATGACCACATTTTAAAAATTTTGATTACTCAATTTGACAACTACAATTTTTTTGTTTAGTTACATATAAGAGTTTGTAATTCATAGGCTTCCCAGATTGCAGTGCAAAAATTTAGATAGGTGATTGTCTTGGCAATAATGCACTGGGAACGGAATAAGAGTATATATGCACTTCGAGAAAAGCAGCTTTCCAATCCAAATTTTTACTTTGGACAAATTAGGAATTGAACATTCTTAAAACAATCGTAAAACCTTCTTAACTTACATATAAGATTTCTTACATTAGTAACTATTTTTTAGTCTTATAATAAGGAATTGGGAATTTACAAAAAGTTTCTTGGAATTAAAACTTGATTCTTTAGCATGCCTCTAAAGCCAAATACATTTTTTTATGAGTCGGTTTACGTTTTTAATTAGGTTTTCGCTTTTAGGTTTAGCTAAATCTTATGTTTTTTTTTTTGTGGCCCTCCATAATCAGATGTTTTAATGCTGTTTTTTGTTCTATTTGTGACAAGCACAATCGAAAATAAAAAAAATAATTTATTTAAATTTTAAAATTTATTTTTGTAATTACATGATTTCTTACAAAATTTTTTAAAAAACTATAATTGTCATTAGGCTTATATTTTAAATTCCGAATTAATATAGAGGACAAACCATAATCAAAATGGCAGCAAATATGAAAATCGATTCAGTTTGAACAAAGTTCCAGAAAATATGGGAGCTCTGGTTCCCAGAGCTTTACATGTCAACATTTTTTGTAAATTTTGGCATGGTTTAAAAAAAAAAAATGTACAGCCATAGCTTTAATACTGTTTTTATACTAATTGACAAAAAATCATCATTAATTCCACCCCTTATAATGTGGGGCAATGAAACGCAGAGATTCCGCAGCTAATACTTAAAATTGGGATATCTCAGTTCCAATGGCATTCGGTCTGGAGCTGAACCTTTCCCAAACGACATAGCATTACATAAGATTATATTTGAGCTAATAAAATGAAACAAAGGCAGTTGAAATTTGGTTGCTGCCGGTGGTGGCTTTTGTCACTTGTGCTTAGCCCTGTTCACAAGCCGAAAAGTATGCAGCAAATGGCCAAACCCACCGCCCCTCGCCTTACACATTTCGTTGAAATTGGTGGGTTTTATGGCCATAGCGGCTAGGCGGCTTGCCAAATGTTTTGGGTCAGGGCCATGGCCAATGCATGCAAACAAAATATGTTTTGGCCTTTTGTTCGAAATGTTGTTGCTGTTTTTTTTTGCAAGCAGCCAAAAATTGAGTTAATTATCTTGTCGCATAATTACAAAAGTTAAAACGACTCACGTTGGTCACTTTGTGCAGAGCGGGCACTTTAGGGCTAATTCTAGAGTATGACGTCGGAAGTCGAGGCAATTTCACGCTCTGTCACAATTGCGAAACGCATTTCAATTTTCTTAATTTCAGTTAATAACTCAACAAATACGCCGCAAGGCAAAGAACTTATAAATGCAAATATTGATAGATACTTTGAGCGTGCCAAGGCAGCTGCCACAGCTAATGACGTTTGCTACTAGACGATAATGATCGCAAGGATGATGATGATGATGATGGGAAACTGCACGCAGCGTTTGTGTGAAAACATGAAAAGCACTTTCCCAGTCCAAGAGAGTACAAGTACAAAGGGCGGCAAGTCTCGATTCGCCTTCCCACCTCTCTCTATGCGATAGACAAACATTCAGATGGGGCACTGGGGAGCACTGTGGCCGCTCGTTGGCGTGTTTGAGTGTGGGCGTGGCATTGCCCGAGGGCATAATGACAATTACAGTTACCGCGGCAAGCAAAAGGAACTTTTTACTGCTTCGCCTCGGCATCAACTTGGCAAATAAATCCGTTCGAAACGCTTGAGCGCCATATCAAAAGACCCGTTCGCTCAATGAGACACAAACAAACAGCAGCAACAGCAGCAACAGCAGCAGCAACAGCAACAGCAACAACAACAGCAACAAATGTGAAGCTGGTTTAGTGGTGCTACCCTCAAGGGTCGGCTGCCAGTGCGAGCAATTGAAAGGGGTGAAAAAGCTAAACATGACCTCGAGCAATGCACGCAACGAACTCCACTCAGAGCCCTTTCGTCCTGGTGTCCTGGCGTCCTGGTGCCTCGATGTCCCGTCATCTCCTGTGGCGTCCATCGACCACGAAAATAAAAGCGTGGCAATACAAATAGAAATATCGCAAAGATACATAAGAAAATACGCAAGTGCAGTCTAGTTGAGAGCTCGCGACGCACATATACCCTATTGGGATTGCCCTTATACAGGGTATACCGCGTAGCCATTGCTCAGACTTTTGTTACAAATCAACAAACCGATTTAACAAAGGTATATTTTCGATCTGAGTTGCTCAAGCTCAGTCCGTCAATCCGTCCATCATGAACTTGAAATTTATTTATAATTCTTTTTCGATATAACATTTTCTTATAATTGATGAATATATTTTATTTTTTAATGATTTTTTCTTTGATTATAATTTACTGCCAACAAAAATATTCTTTCATAAACTTTTTTTCCAATTCTAAAATTACTTTATGTAACAAAAATAAATGTAATAGAAAATAGTACCTAATATATAAAATGTTGTACTCCCATTTCATGCACGGAAATTCTTGTAATGAAAAAGACATCAAAGGCAAACATTCGTTTTTTTAAAAACAACAAAAAATATATTTCTCAAGAGTCGAAAATTTATGTTAATTTAAGGATAATTTTTTATTTATGAGATTTCTTTAAAATTTATTGCATTTTGTTTTTTAGTATATTTTAAACTTGATTCTAGAATTTTTTTATTTCTTTCCAGCAATAACGATCAAATAGATATTTAATTTTGAATATTCTTGAATTGAATGCATATATAAGCCTATTTTAGCCATTTTACAGATATAGGGTATTAAAGCTACAACTAAAATAGCAACAAGCAGGCGATACATGCGTTTGTGTTTGGCGACGCAAAGGAAGAGGAAACGCGCGATGTTTTTGAAACTGACATCGCGAGCGACTTCAGTGAGCGGTGTTTGCGCAATGAATTGCATTTACCGCCCACCCACCGCACACACACGCCTCAGTATATTTAAACATTATTATTTTTATTTTATTTTTTTTTATATTTTGATGCTTTGTTTACATTGTTTTTGGTAGCCATCAAACCGCAAGTTGGCCAAACGCACAAACAAACAATGCGAAACAATTAGAATGAAATGCGCTCTGGGGAATTGAGCGATGGCCAGGGGAAGATTTAACTAAGGCCAGTTGGCTGAGCAGCTGCAAAAAGCAGCTAGAAGCAAACAGTGCAAATGGAAACCATTAAAATAGATAAACCTTTAAATAAATCATAATTTCTATGCCAAGAAAAAAACAAAATCCGCAAATTAAAAGGAAAACACAAAACCAAGATTAATCTTTTAAAGCTCAAAAAAAGTATTATCATGACAATATTTCTTCCGATAAAACCTATTAAAATTTAATGTTTTGTTAAGCTTAATTTTAAATGCTCTTCAAAGGAATTGTTTAATTTAATAGCGTTGTCTCTGATTTATATTAAAAAGCTTCATCTTTTTATACCCTGAGTAAATGAAAAGATATTTATATTTTTTTTGAGTAAACTTTCAGTAATAAAGACTCATACAAATAATATATAATAGTATATATGTAATATGTATACTTGGAAAAATAAACTTGAAACTTTTAAGATCCGTCAATAAAAATTCGCGCTTATAATGACATGCAAATTTTTATGGAAATGCAGCTTGCTAAGCATCCACTTTGGGACTAGCTGCCCAACCCTAGTTTAGTAAATGTCAGACGTCATAAAAACAGAACAGCACATCATCATAAGCTTATCGTGCATGCGATTTTAGCCTGGCTAAAACACATTTCATAACCTAAAAAAAAGTGGTTAAAAAAATAGGATATGACAATTGCATTCGGTTTTGGGGCTGTTGATGCTGTGGCTGCACGCATAAATCGAATGCTATTTTTTGAATTCGATACCCGCGGATAATGAAATTAATCGTCTGTAATGGTTTATTGTGTGCGACGATTGCGGAATTTGTTTTCTGGCCAGGCCAAATGGCGAGGCAACCACAAAAAAAGTAAACCAAAAAAAAAAGAACACAAGTGAGAGTGTATTTGATGAAAGTGAGTTGAGCGGACGATACCCTGTATTCAGATAAACATCTCAAATTCGTTCCTAAATATTTACGAGCGTTTAAAGACCTTAAAGCATCCCAAAAGTTTGTACGAAAATCGATTTTTAAGAGGAATGCCATTTGGATTTAGTCAATAGAAAAAAAATATTCCTATTCAGTGTGTCAGTTGGCTATAGAAATAGTGAATTCACAAGCAAAGAGAGAGGATACATGAATATATTGTATCTCTAATTTATTTTGATCGATATAAACTTATCAAATTCAACATTTTTTCTTAAATACTAAAATTAAATTTATAAACCAATTTGTTCATATGTCTTTGGCGGATATTCAAACTATTTAAAAATAATTTTAAAATTGTAAATTGATTTAAATATATTTATTGTTAATTTTTTGTAATCCATTTTATGTACTACTTTTATTTTGTGCTCAAATATCAGAGCCGAAAATAATTCTTAAGCAATGAAACCTAAACTACAAACAATTCATTTTGAAATTGTTCTTCTACTGAAACAAGGATTACACTAATGTTTATATTTATAAGTAAAGATGCTGCAATCTTCTTCTATTCATGCAATTTTCTTACACCCATTCTTTTAGACTTGATTAACAGGGTATCAAAACTGACCGCCGGGCACTAGAAAGACAGATACCAATATTTTCTTTTTTGTTTTTCCTGCTCGTATAGAGCGTTGGGCATGTAAAATATATTGAATTGTCATTGAATGTCGCGTTGCCATAAATAAGCAAAGGCTAATGGTGCGCGGGTCGTGCAATTTTTGTGATTTAGTGCGGTTAAAAAATGAGAAACCGGGAAAGCTGTTGGAGACGCAGCAGCAGCAGCAGCAGCCATGCAGTGTGGCCATATATCAATGGATTACTTTAAAATGCCATCAAAATGGCCGCTACGAAAATTGACTGTCGACTGTCGACTTTCGACTGTCACGCTCTTAACTAATAATAGAAATAATCATCATAAATCCATAAGAGAAAATCTCATTAATCCGGCAACACACACAAACACACACACACACACAGTATAGATGGGTGACACTTTTGATATTTCCACGACTTAGAAGAGAAAGAGCAAAAGGAAAATCGAAAGGCAGCTCATGGCACACGTATAAGACTTATAAGCTTCGTTCCCTGCCACACACACTTCACATTCAAATTACTACACATTATATAATATCCTTGGGGCTCTTAACACTCACACACACACACACATACACACAGCTCTTGTCTGACACGTTCGTTGGGTGAACGTGGCATGCATGTTGGCACAATACTCGCAGCTTGCTGCCACAGAAGTGGAGTCAGTGGCGTGGTGCTGGGAGGGGTAGGGTAGTTACGGAAAAAGCCATCATTGACGCGTCGGTCGTCTGCCTGGACGCTGACTTGGTAGTTGATTAAGAAGACATCATTTTAACTTTAAATACGCATCAAATGGTGTTTCGAGGTGTGGGAGAAGTGAAGCAGCCGATTAACAGTGGGTAAGAAAAAAGTGTAGCGGAACTTAAAATTAAACTTAGTTACTAAAGACTTATATTACACAAGTCACCTTATTTAAGCTTTATCTAATATATAATTTGTTATGTAAAAAACTCTTTTTTAACTTGTATACAACTTTTTGTTTCTCTACCAACGACTATAAAGTATAAAACTATTTAGGTATTTTACTGCAAATGCAGAAAGTTTAGTAGTTATCACCTTAATTGGTAATTAAAGTCGTATACTTCATTAATATTCTTATTTTTGATTATTTCCAATCCTTAATTTAATTTACTTAACTTACAGCTCTTGTATAAATTTGATATCAGTCTAATAAAACTTGAATTCTGTTTTATTTATCTGTTAAAATTTATAATCCTTAAAAATTTATAAAAAAATAAACTTGTATATTACATATTTATTATTTATATGAGATTCCTCAAAACATTTTGTTGTCATTAAGCTTAGAGTTTAAGCAGATAGCATAATTTAAAAGGCATAATTATAGTATATTTATTTGTATTTACTATTTTATCTTATCCATAAAAATTAATGCATCATTATAAAATTTTCTTAAAACATATATAAATTTTTTTTGTAAACATAAAATGTTTATTACATGTTTAGCCGAAATGCGAAAGAAGAATTTCACAACAAAGTAAACAGAATTGTTAGTAGACTAGAACTCACAATCAAGGGATATTGTATTTAATAATTTATAAAACTAATTTTGTTTATTTATAAATTAAGTTTATTACAAAAAAAAATATATATATATATATATATATATAATTAAAATTAAAACACATCATTACCATTTTTATATTTTGCCTGATCAGCCAAATAGAATATTTGTAATAACTTTATAACTCTTACACCACACTTACATTACATTACAATGTGTACAAAATGTGTTCAGTGATCTTTGTCAGGCAAAGAGCCGACTTTCCAAAAAATATTTTCAAGAACCATAAGAAAAATCCAATGCCGGCAACACCTAGCTTAACTCTTATACGACATGAAAAGTCAAATTTCGCAGAATTTTCCTTTGTTTTGCCATTACATTGGTGCCGTGTGCGTTAAAACTTGGCGAACTTGTAACTTTTTTCGGAGTACGCCACGTAGCATAACTTGCGCACACAACTGTACTTTCACACACAATTTCAAGTTATAATCAGTGCTCATTACTATACAAGACACGTTTTCAGATTTCGCGTGATTATGCGCCGCGGCTCAGCAAGGTCTATGAGCGAGCGAGTGGGGGGAGTCCGAGGGATCCGGGGGCGCCGAGGGGCCCGAAACAAAAGCACAGCACACAAAGTCAAAAAATTAAACTTGAAAATAACTTAAGAGCTACATTCTGTGTATCTGGCAGATCTCGCCGCGAGAGTGCCGGGTAGCGTGCACCAGGCGAGCGTCCTTATAACTATTCAGGCTCATGCAATAATGCTTATTGTTGTCATTTACAAGGCTCAGCTTTATGGGCGGTGGGTGTGGCACATGGTGTGTAGGCGAAAAGTTTACGCGTTGGCGAAAAATATGCAAATTATAATGAAAAACTTGACACTTTACATGCAAAGGAACAGCGTCGAGACAAGAATTGTGGGCGTGCCGAGGGGCCGGACGGCGCTTTCGACCAGGCCCGATGCGAATCTCTGCGGCAGGCGGCGATTAAGCGAGTCAAATGAAGCGCTCGCACTGCCTGCGCATTTTAATTAAGCAACCCAGCCAAATAAGTACTCTTTGTCGACATTGCCATTGTCGTAAAGCCCCCGCTCGCTTCTTGTTGTTATTGTTCTTATCGCAATCACAGGGCTAGCGCGAAAACTGGCACAGAACTTGCCCAAAAACGACGACAAAAGCAATGGAAAGTTCACAATGTTAAGCCAAAAACGCCGCTGCATTTGCATAAAACAGCTGCAACTGCAACTGAGTTTTGCGGCAGTGAAAGTCGCCGACAATCCGAAGAAAATTTCGAGCATAATCAAAAACTTCCCTAACTTTGGATTTGATCAACATAACATCGTTGCCGGCAACTTGATTAAGGTAGCAGACAAGTTTGTTCGCGACGAAAGCTTAAGCATTTAGCAGAACTTGATCCACGATCCAGGAAACGAGCCCATGCACTTCAAGCGGTATTTTAGCTATGGAATATCCAAAGATATTTATACACTTCTCACGAAATGCGACCTTGGGAGCCTGCCAAGGATATTTAAACATTTTCGCTTTTCCTTTCTATTTTAAACAAAACTTTTTAAACTAAAATTTTGAATTTATTTGTAGCACTCGAAACTGATCTTTGCTGCCTTTATGGCCACCCTTAATTCATAGAACGAATATCGATGATAGCTGTAAGTCTCTGGATTCTTGTATTCGGCCGACTTGTCTGCCCCAGGACCCAGCTGTTCATCGTCCTTTAGGAGCCTAAAAGCTTTCGGATCTATATAGGACGGTATTTTGAAGGCGTCCGTTGCCAGAGATTCGGGCGCAAAGTCTTTCGGTGGATCACGTGGGTTTCTCGGTGAGGGTCCCAGGCGGCATCTTTTCTTCTGGCAGCCGCATTCCGGGCCACAGGTGCACTTGCCTCCCGACCTGCAGCCGCAGCAGCAGTCCGCATAGCGGCGGATGAGAGGGGACCTGATTTGAGTACGAATCTGGGCGTGTGTGTACTGAAGTAACTGACGCGAAAGACGCTTAAACGTTCGCGATGGCATTTTTGGAATTTTTCAAATAAAATGTATAAAATGCGTATAAAGTGTGTTCAATGTCAAAGTAAGTTCAATATTTTCGAATGCAAGAAACCCTAACATACTCTGATTGCTGCTTTATTTAATAAATGCATAAACAAACAATAATAAATACATAAATAAAAATCAATAAAAAAAATATAACATCCCTGCAAATGGAATTATAATTATATGTAACGCATAGAAGAATACATCATTAACCCTAGAAATAAAATAAATTTTTATCAGTATCAACAACTGACTGTCTAAGTAAACTAGTCTCTCAATTTTCAAAATATTTTCATAAAATGTTCTTTTGCTCTGTCTTTTTGTTGAACGGAAAATATATGTTTGAGATTACTATATCATATAACTGTCATAGATACGATCAATCGAAAAATGAGTTTTTGTATGAAAACCCTTATTTTTATGGTATCAAAAACTATTATCTGCAAGATTATTTCGTCCCAAATTGTGGCCCAAAGATAATATTTATTTATCGTTTTAAATTAAAATCACCTAAAATTTATATATATATATATATATATATATATATATATATATATATATATATATATATGTACAAAATATATATATTTCTTCTTATAAATTAAAAATAAATTAAAATGAAAACCGTCACAAAAACGTATATCAGATAACACTCTATGAGTATATACGGTATATGGGTATATCATAGATATATTGAAAACATGAAATCAAATAACTTTAATAATTTATAAAGCTTTCAAAATTAAGAAAATCAACGAATTAATTTTTTATTAAGCTCTTACATTTTTTATTTGATTCATTAGAACTTCAAAGAAATATCTTACCGTGCGTTAAATTAGGAACAGCCGCAAGCTTGTTTGATAAAAATGCTGGGATAAGTCTGCGCCTTGCTTAAACGAAATCGCATACGATAAGCCAGTTTATAAAACTTAAATTCGACCCAGTTTGGGCCAGGCATAAACAAGCTTAAGCCAAAACAGTAACACACGTTGAATTATTTCGATCATTAAACTTATTCCCACTTAAAATCCATGCGCTTTGTTGTTGTTGCTTTGCTTATATGTTTATAAATATATATACGTATATATGTGTAGTTGTTGTAAAACTTTGAGGGCGTTGAGATAAATGCTCAACACCCGAAACGTTAAACCTCGACAATCATCCAGACACTCCCCTCCCCCGCCCACGTCCACGCAAAGCAAAGTTTTTAAAACTAACAACAACAGAAAATAGCAATAAAAATCCCCAACAACAACAACAAGAAAATAAACGTTGAAACACCGGAAAATTGTCAGCTCTTAGCCGAGACACGAAACACGGCGCAGGTTCACTTGAATGCCTTTTAATACACTCACACACACACACACACACACACTCACACACACACATACACACACACACACACACACACACACACCAGCAAAGATGGCGCACATAACGGTACGCTAGCGGCGTCACCATTGCGGCTTGTAAATTTATAGTTTCAGCAAGAAAATCGCGCTGGAAAACTTTTTAGTGGGTCCCGGCGACACAGCCCGCACACAATCCGAATAAGAGCCAAACAAATGGCAACGTCGCCGATGTCATCTAATTGCTTTTGTTTTCGGTTTTACTGGTAACGCCGCAATCAGCCCAAAAACTGCAAGTGTGCCCGTACCACATAACTGACCCGGTACAGTTGTGTCAAAAAGGTTATACACTGGCGGAAGCTCGTTCGATAAGGTAATTTTCCGCCATAATTTGGATAACTTTATTTTGTGTGTGTGTGTGTGAATATGGAAAGAAATTTTTTAATTGTTAAAAGTTTGCTGCAATCAGTTTGTGGGTTCCGTTAGGTTGAAGTTGAAAATCAGAAATCTTACGTAACTTGGCTACCGCATTGTTAAAGAATTTATTATTAGTAAAATTATTGAATATTGCACCAAATAATTGGATTGGCTATGGAAAGTGATCGTTTTAAATAACATGCAAATTAGCATAAGAAATCCCAGATGAGAGTGTCCGACTGGCATACACCCTGTACCCACCCCGAGTTCCGAAAAGGAATATAAAATGCATTCCTGAATAGCTTTTGGGCTTATTTGACAATTTGTATACATTTTTAGGCACTAAATATAACGTAAATTGTAAAATAATCTCTATATGTCTTTGCTTGCATTCTCTGTAACAGTATCTGTATTGTGTAGAAATATCCACATACCAAATTAGGTGTCTTTAGCTCTCTTAACCTCCGACATACACCCAAAAACCTGAAATATGCTAAAAAACAACATTTATTGGTTCCTGGGAAACGTTGGGAACCATCGTTAAAAATCGATTACAATAATTATTATTATTTATTATTTGTGCTATGGGAGAATCTTGCATATATTTTTTTAACATTTTCAATAGATGTAGGATATGAAAAAAGTTCGCAAATTTTTTAATTTTTAATTAATTTATTTTTTTAAATTTATTTATTTTTTATTAATTATATATTACTTTTAACTCATTAAGCCATACCGTCTTAAGTCTTATTATTTGTTACGCTATTTCGCATCATCAATTGAAAATCGGCATGTAAGAAATAAATATAATTTAATTTTGACACAAATTTCAACCGTAAGCAACAAACTTCAAATAGTTACGTACGTTTACGGGTACAAATATTCAGACACTTTAATTTCTATCTTTCTCCTGGTTGGATCAAAATCATTAGATTTATTTTCAAAATTTTTGTTTCATACAAAATTTAAAATGTTTTCACGCGCAAGTTTATTTGCGAACAAGGCTGTGCAGCATCCGGCGGGCAAAAGATCAAATAAATTAACCCGCAAATACTCAAAGTCCAAATGCACAAGCTGTGGAGACGACGATTGTGCGCCAGAGAAAAAGGCATGCCCCGTAGGACCAAGCCCGACCACCTGCCACTGCCCCCCGGAAGGCTATGCTCCCAATCGTCTGCCAACGAACACCTTCAAGGCACCGCCATTCATAAGACCCAAGATATTTAGGCCCATGAAGAAGAAGGAACAACTCGGCCCAAAGGCCGGCAAGTGTGAGTGTTATAAGAATCCCGAGTACTATAGCTATCATCGGTTCTCCTACTACGAGCTAATGATGGCCGCCAATGCGGTGAAGGCCTGCACCGAATGTTGTAAATAATAATGCCAATGATACAATAATTATTTCGAATTTTTTGTCTCTCAAATTAAATGTCGCTGAATATATTAAAAGTTTTTGAAAAGCCTTCTATATTTCGAAAGATCACCATTTTTGATTATATATACGTTATATGAATAAGAATTTGCAACAAATTGTAGACTACATTATCAAAACCGAGCTGAGCCCACCCATAATTAACATATTTAATTTATAATTTGCTTTATTGATCTAAAAGAATTGATGGCCCCCGTTTCACGGAAATATTCAGAATACATTCAACCGATTTTGTTATGTAGAAATACCAATTGCAAAAATAACAACAAAAAAATGTATGCTGCTAAGTGCTTGTTAAATTTCATATATTTCATTTATTTACATTAAATCGGATGCAAAAATCAATGCATTTACCATCCACATATTCCTCTGTTGAATTGCAGTCTTCAGCCGTTAAAAATATAACAGATAAAATTAAAAACACTATAGATTTCATATTTCAGGTTAAAGATTTTAAATCAAATTGAAATGTAGAATCAAGAACTGTTTTTAAATGTGTTTTTGACAAGTCTGGTGTTAATTTCATGTTTCTTGCGTTACAAAAAAAAAATTGTAATACATCTAAATTCCTTACAAATCAAAATTTACATGCTTCGTTTAATATGCTGACCCAAAGCAAGGTATACGAGAAACGCTGGGTATCCAAACCAAATCTTTTGAAAATCAACGAAATCCACTTTCTTGGGTTGGAGATATCTTCTTCCGCTTGAACTCTTTTACACAACTTAAGAAATTCGCTGTATTTTTAATATAAAATAATAATGAATCTCGCATAATCTTATGCTGTATTTGGAATATATATATTCTTGTATATCATACGTATGAGTTTATCATTTCATCGGCTTTAAATATCGTTGTTCGCATGTAGTTACGACAGCTCGCGGCTGGGAACAGGGTATTCTCATAGAAGGGCACGCCCGATTAGAGCACGCCTACTTGTTGAAATATTCACGGTTAATTTTGTTATTAAGAATATGCGATATGGACTACATAAATATTTATAAATATATAATGTTTATTCCATCCGTTTAAGCTTAACTTAAGAAGTGGGCTTTTCTCTTAGTGTATGAGAGCTCTGCGAATCTGAAGATTGCCCGTCGCGCTTTGATCTGAAGATGGCCACAAATGTGGCCAAGTGCTGCGAATAAAGCGCGACATTATTGACACACTTAAGTCCCTCGCATTATGACACTAATCGTATTAGTTGGTCGTTAGTTAGGCGCTGCTGCTGCTGCTATCAGCGCCAAATGCGATTTCCGCACAATGAGCCGTGTGGTCCTTGCCTCATCTCACCTCACCTCAACTCTGCCCACCGCTTGCCTCGGTTCGTCTCGTTTCCGGTTTACGTGCGCCATTTTTCGTACAGGTGACATAATGACCCGGCTCTGGACGTGCAGCGCCGTCACGTAATTAGAGGGACGCGAGGCGCCCGCGGCACCCCGCTCGCCCTCCGCCCCTGGCAACTTTGTCATTTAGCAAATCGGTTTAACTGTCGCCAAAGAATAGTTTCAACCTGGCTTTATTAAATTTACAAACAATCCTGCTCTTACTTACAGCTCAAAGAGTGGCCAGTGCTTGGAGCAGGAAGTGTGTGTACCCTAAGTTTCTTCTGAGCTTCTTTTTGGGGGGCCGGAAGTCGGCACAATCTGAAGCTAGCACTTAATTGAAGCCCATTGACAGCTGATGTGCAGGTCATGTTAAGTTCTGGTCCCGCTTGCTCACAGCCCATTGACTTGAGTAGAAAACCCAAACAAGCTCGCACACTTCGACACACATGCGAACCTTACCCTTACCACGGCCCATCTGGCTTCCCATTCTTCAATTTATCAATTTTAATCACATGCAAATTTTATGCAGGCTTGCCATTAGCCAAAAGGCCGAGCAAAATTTGTTGTGAGCCCAGTTATGTTGCTCATATGCCAACTGGCAGTTAGTTTTGTTAACAACTTTTGCCTTGCCCCCAGACTTGTGCTAATCACATGCCACCCACCCCCCCCTTCCCCCTCAACCTCCCCGTCACTCTCTTCAGCTCGTCCGAAAGTTTTGTCGCGACATTTGCATTTTAGCGACATAATTTTTGGTGTATTGTCAAGTCAAAAGAGCCTTGCCCAAGCAACATGGCCGAAAAAAAAATAAAAACATTTGCATAATTAATGAGCTGAATGGATTTTGCGTTGGAGAAATTCTGTTAGTTTTATGAATTCTAAAGGAGGCACATCGAGAATAGGGAGATTATCCCCGCTAAGCAGTCGCCAGCTTCATTTATATTAAATAGTTAAATGCGAAGATAACTTTTAGCATGGTCATAAAAATAATAAGATAGTAAACAATTGTAATAACTTCTTAAGATATTTTTGGATGTAATATTGAAAAAAAGAAAATGTTTGACATTTACCACTTTTGTTTTATTCTAACTACGCAAGCCAATAATAACAAAATTGAATTAACCAAGTAAGACAAAAAACAAAGTTTATATTTAAAATAAAATTTCTCTGTAGCTATTGCCAACTACTGCTGAATATTTTTAACAATTGATATATAGTAGGCATATGATATCATGACCAAAATAGGTAGTCAACCATTTCACAGCAAATCAAAACTTTATAATTTAAATAGAATGCACATTTTATTTATTATTTATTTATTTA
The DNA here is from genome assembly GCA_035041545.1 of Drosophila colorata. NCBI lineage: Eukaryota > Metazoa > Arthropoda > Insecta > Diptera > Drosophilidae > Drosophila > Drosophila colorata. The sequence goes on from JAWNLD010000233.1 coordinate 3,179,549, forward strand.
TAACAACATTTTACCTCTTTTTAAACCCATCACACGACATGAAAATATCCATGAAATACTTTAGTTATATAATCCAAGTCATGCCACAGTATGAAAAATCTATAATATGCAGAACAAACTCAATTTACCGAAAACTTAGATATAAGACTTGGCTCGACGCGAGCTATTGGCAATATAAAAAGAAAAAGTCAATACTTAACAATGCGATTTTCACTGATATTGATAATCATAACAATATCTGGAGTATTTACCCGTCGTAGAGAATGTAGACCCTACGAAGTTATGCATAAGTTTAAATGTTACTCTCTTTATCAAATAAAACATAATAAAACTCTCACCATAGACTTCTCAAGAAAGAGATAAATAAGAGAATGACTCTGTTTGTGGATTTCATTAGCTCATTGGGTGTATCGCTTTATAATAAAAGTTGGCTCAAAACTGGCAATCGTTTATTTTTATTGACTTGAAAGTTTGTTTCTCAAATGGATATCGAATATTTCTCTCACTCTGGAAATTATTTCCCTTTTCTGTGTTAATTTTAAAAATATTTTATATTACTTATCCTATATCTAGTTAATGGACAAGAAAAATGATTTTCGAAAGTTGTGTAAAAGCGTTTACTAAACAAAAGAGGAATCCTCAGTACATTCAGAGGTGTCTAATTCTGTAAAATATTTTTATTTTAATTTTATTTAGCTAACTCGTTAATACTGTGTAATAGCATTGTGATTTAGCTTTTATATTTGTGTATAATACGTGGTGTTGTAAAAAATGATTGTGGAGCGTTAAATGTGAATGGTTGTTAAAGAATCCTGCCTGGAAGATCGATTGAATTGCTCTTTTTTCTTCACAGCCGAAATTATTCTAATAACAGATTAAATATAATATATACATTTTTAATCACAATAGCAATTGCTTTGGCACAGGGTATGCAAGTTGTTCATTGCAGCCGATACATTTAAGAAACAAAAAGTGAAATAATGAAAAAATATGTCCTCTACTCTCTACTCATTTCGGAGTACCGGAGCCGGGTTACATTTTAAGCATCCAATGCCAGTTCAATACCAAGTTTGGTATTTGAGTCATCGTAAATAATACTCAGACATTTTTTTATTTTTTAAATAAATAAGATTGTGTTAAAGTATTGTCCTCAGATGTTTCTGAAAATACTACTACTACAATTAATATAATCAGCATTAATATTTAAGATATATTAAAAAGAAGAATAATACATTATCAACACAACAAAACTTCTTTTATTTTCAAACTAAATAGATAATCAAAAGCAATATCCAACAAAGCTATAAATTTAAAAAAAATGTGTTCAAATTTATAAATATATAAAATATTACATCATCATGCAGAGCTTAAGCTGGATACAATTGTTTAGACTTGTCAAAGGTAATTTTGGGCCTGTTCTTGCCCTTCTCATGATTCGATTACTGGGGATTTGACAAAGATGTCGTTCCTTTGTGCTACCTCGAAATGCCTGACTAACGCTAATTTCCGTCGCTATTCCTTTATTTTTTGTATTTTCGCCTCAAGCTAATGACGTTTGTGTCAATAAAAATAATCAATCATTGCGATAGAAAGGGCGGGGGGTTTCCAGCTTAAAGGATGCTGATGGAAACGGATTTGAGTTGCTTTTGATGTGATATGTATGCATGTGTGTGTGTGTGTGTGTGCGTGTGTGTTTGGCGACTTGTGACTGGAGTATAAAATGATTGCTATTTAAAAAATATGTATCGTTTGTCAGATTTCCTGATGGATGTGTGCTTAAAACGTGGCTTAAAGCAAATAGCTTTGTGGCTAAATGCAGCTAACAATGGCAACAAAAACTCGTGCAAGCCAACAAAAGTTTTGGAGGCACGTAGCTGGCCAGCAGCTGCGGGAAAAGTTGTACACACACACACACACACACACAGAGATAGACAACAAAATTACAAATAAATTTTAATTGTTTTGAACAATTAAAAATTAAATTTAAAAATACTACGTGAAATATACGTGAAGAGCGACGGCAAAAATTTTACTGTTATTCAATTTGGGCAACTGTTCGAGTACGTGAGTATGCGTGAGTTTTCTCAGTAAGTTGACACGAGTGTGTGTGTTTGTGTGTTCGTTTGTGTGTGTGTGTGTGTTGGCTGTCCAAACGCCGCTGCTGCTAAACAAATTAAATTAGACAACTTTTATTCATTCGTTTGACATTTTTATTTGTTTTCAAACTCATTTCGTGCAAGCCGAGAGGACAACTCCGGCAACCGGACAATTAACAACAAATACAATTTGCAGACTTTAGTTTAACAATTTTTAGCAACTGCTGTTATTTAATTGTTTGTCAGACATCTTTTGCCTCTCCCTCCCGACCGTCCACCTCATTCCCTCTCACTTCGTTTGTGCAAATTTAATTAAATGCCATTTGCATAAGGGGCTTAGCAGGCGGTTGTCCGAATTGAATGATGTCTGAAGCAAACTCAGCGTGCCTCTGTCCCGCTTCTGTTGACTGAAAAGCTGTGCAACAATTGCAAAATGTATTTATAATTTATGTCACTTTCTATTATTTTCGCATTGGCAGCAACATTGATAAGGTCGCTTATCACTCATTGTCATTATCGAATGTCTCGAAATGTTAGCTAAACGATATTGCTTTTCAACCACAAATTAACATTCAGATATCATGTGTAGTCAGGAATTGTAGATATCGAGTGTAGTGTGTAATAATGTTAAATGTGTCATAAGTTTGACAGCTTAAAAAAAAAAGTTGTAACTGTAAACGTATTTAAGTTTACACAAATGTTGATTACAAGCATGTCTTAACCAGCTTAGCTCGTGCTTTGTTTTTCATTCGATTTAAGCCATACAAATATTCACTTATTTAGCGCACTTTTGAAAATTAAATTCAACCTGATATTTTTTGACATTTTGTTTTAAACTTTAAAAGTAAATTTGAATTTGAATAAATTCACGCATTCTTTATCAGATGGTGAATTTTTTAAATTCGCAACAACCATTTAATTATTGTGATTATTTTTTTGGCTAACGAAAATTTAACTTTTGCCTTTCTAACCTTGGACCACTGAATTTTAACAAACATATTTAAAATCAAGCGGACTTGATTATACAATAAAATATATAAAAAAAATTATTACAACTGGATTAAATTATATTGTAGTATATAACTAAGTTATGAGCAAGCTAGCTCTCAAAACAGCAATAAGTGAAAAAAAAAAACATTTTCTGTATTTGTATTTATCTCACGAGCCTTCCGGTTCTATAATTATAAAACTTTGCTATAAAATCCAGGTTTACAACTCGTTCAGAATTACAACAAAACAAAAATATAATTTTAATTAAAAAAATATGTAGAAATGTCAACCCTAACAGAATCTCTAATTTACACAAATATTCCCTATTATACATTATATCTTATATACAATCATAATCTGAACGGATATTATACCATAATATCAACATAACTTATATTTATAACACTTCCAACTATGCTCGACACTGAAAGCTATTTGTTATAATCAGTATTGGAAAACAAATAAGCACATAATTTATAAAATGAAGAAGACCCTCTCCATATGGGAGAGTGAACCCCTCTCTTTAATACAATAAAAAACTGAATAGTACTCAAAGGTAAGTGATAAGATCGACGATCGTCTGTCGATTGTATTCAATGTCGTTAATATCAGTTTGTCTCTGGCGGTGGCAACAGCAGCATTTGTCCCAAAAATAATTATATACCTTTAAAAAAAATACAACTTATCTGTGAAATCATAAAAAAAAAAACCCCAGAAGAATTCTTTATCGAGAATGCCACTGGAGCTGTTTAAATTTCTGCTACCGTTGCTGCTGTTCCAGTGCCCGAAAGCCGAGTGTTGGTGAAGTGTGGCAAGTGAATGCCGACGAATACGATTCATTTATACTCATTACACAGCGCCACAATGTTTTCATTTCACCTGGATCGGACCCTACGACAACAAATCAAACATAGCTCAGGAAAGCTGCGATGCGAGGGTCGGAGATTTCAATGGAATACCCTGCGAAATGCCATTGGTGGTCACAGGTATGTGGGCTACTCTAAAGATACCTCAGCCCATAACTGCTTAAGCTCTATTTAACTTTAGCAAATGATACGGTGCCAGATGTGAAGGCACTGTGGCAGAACGAGACCTTAAATCGTGAGCATTATCTGTGCCAGATGTCGCCCGGCTATTCTTGCGTCAAGTACTCCTACATATTCAAGGGTGGCAGTAAGTACTATCTTATGCTTATACATATTTTTTTATACTCTACCATTTATATACTCTACCCATTTAAAAAAATGTAAAATGGGTATAATAACCTCTATGGTAGCAGCGGAAAAAAATAAATATTTGTTTTATATCCTAATCAATATATGGTAAAACACGTAAGAAAGTTACATTCGGGTGTACTCGCTCGTAGTAGAACGGAATAAAACAGTAAAAAATTGTTATTTATAAGTGGACGTGGCCAAAATTTGTCGACTCGATATTTAGAGGGGGACATCAGGAAACTGTCTGCCAAGTTTTGTGACTTTAGCGTTAAGATTGTGGGAGAACTGAATTTTCGCGGCTTACCCGTCCCCAAGATATGTGGATTTGATCAAATTGCCAAGCACCGCAAAAGGGCTATCTAAAAAATGTAGAATATCTTTAGCGGGGGTCATCAGTAATCTGACTGAAGAAATTTTATGTATTCTGCTTTAAAACTGACGGAGATATATGGATTTTATCGAAAAATCTTACACTCTATATGAGATTTCAAGCCTCTAGCTTCAATAGTGGCGAAAAAATGCGCTCATACGGACAGACGGACGGACAGCAAGACGGACATTGCACAATCCCAACATACTCTTTAGGAGTCTTTCGCAGGTAAACAACCTAATTGTAGTATATAATATTAGTCTCTCTCAAATCACGTTTCTCTGGTTTTTTATAAGCCTCGCTTTTCTTTAAATCAATAAATCTCAATAATAACGGTAAGGTGTGTGTAGGGACCCGAAATTTAGTATATGTCGTTATGGATAGCAAACAAAATAATTCACATTTAAAAAAAAAATGCTCTTCAGACCAGGGCATAGGGTATCCCACAATCGAGCACTCTCCACCAGAAAAAACAAATTGATTATTTTATTTTTCTATCATAATATTTTATTTTGTTATTAACTGAATTACACATAATATAAAATATAATAAAAATATTATTAAAATAATGAATATATTTTTAAAAATAAAATTGTAAAACATTGTCATTCATCCGAGGTTTCTCTCTATTTATTTTATAGTACAAAACATAACGTATATGTGTGCCAAGGTGAACAGCAGCAATGGCTGCTACCTGCAAACGCATTCGACGGGAATGCAGGTGGAAGCCTGCGTTTGCACCTCCAAGCTGGGGCTCATACCCTGCAATTGCGGCCCAAATGCACAGTCTCAACCATTTTTGGGCTTGGCCGTAGCGTTGCTCAGCGTTTTCATTGTTGTTAAATAAACACTAAAAAAAAATATGAAAAGAAGAAAATAAATAAAATAATGTACTCGATATCTCGTTGGGCACTTCAATACGGTCGGAAGTGCATTGGCAATTTGTTTAGTCAACGTCAATGGTGAGGCAAGAGAGTAGTGTATTGGACGAGGGAGGCGAAGGGGAGGGAGGCAGTTACATTGTATATTACTCGTATATGACTTCGCCCTTTTCCCTATGTAATGTGACATTTCCGCGCTTTTGATTTTGACAAGTTTGCGCAATTTATGGCTGCTCTTTATAGGCCATATATTACATTTTTATGGTTTTCCATTGGTAACGCGTTGGCTAAATAAACTGCCATAATTTATTTACTTGGCTATTAATCAAATTCAACGATGACAATGCCTCCACGTACGGGCATTTATTTAAATGTATTGTCTAAAAATATTTTAGACTTTATGAACTGTTTATTTACACCATTCCATAAAAATGGTCTAAAATTAAACCAAAAATCGCTTTAACAAGTTTTCACGAATAATTTACATATAAATTGAACCAAAAATTTACTATATATTTTGAAATCTTTATTAAAACTGGCGAATTCAAAATATGTTCGGGGCATTTCGTGAAACGTGATGCCAACGCGGGCAACAGAAAAATCTCAACTCAATAATAACAATAAATAAACATTAAATCAAACAAACCGTAAAATATTGTCACAGACAGCAGCGGCATAATAATAGGCAGCCATGCCGACTGTGGAGGGGGCGGGCAGCTGGTCGAGTAGGTTGCTGAACTGGGGACCATGGCCAAATAGCAAACAATGCAGGCGATAAACAGAAAGCGAGTAATACTCCAACTGCCGGCGGGACCACGCGGCGTGTGAGCAATGAACACAGTGCACAATTAAAGCTGGAGAGGGACAGTGGCATGTTGGGGTTGTGGGTGCTGCAGATTGGCAGTGGCCAATATCCATTGGGCCAATGCATTCAAATAAACTAATTTTAATTCCTCGCTCCTCGGCTAGGGCACGCAATGCAGCTCAATTGTGACGCAAATTGTTATTAAAGCATTGCACAGGGTGTCAGGGGGTGGGGCAGGGGGCAGGGGCAGTGGTGCCGACAGCAGTTATTTGTTGTCGCAGCCGAGGCAGACAATGCCACACATTTACACACATATATTTATTTAATTTATCAATTACTTTTCATGTTTTTATTTGAATTTTAAAGCAAAAAATTATCATTTGCAAATTACGATTCTCACGAACGTGTTTGCATTTCCTGCTGTTGGCCGATTCCTGTGGATGCGTGACCAAGCCAGAGTAAAGTAAAATAAATAAAGAAACAAATCTTTGTTGTTTAAAAACTAACAGGCGGAGGGAAACATCTCGGATCAAATAAAGTTGTACTGATAAGAACGGTAAGCTAATTCAATTTAGCCATGTCTGTCTATATGTTCGTCTATATGAAGCCAAGCGACAACTTCAGATAAGATAATTCTAAAAATATTACTAATTTATCTTGTGCTGTGTTCTTATCGTATTTTTTATTTCTTTTACGAATTTGCAGAGTTATCGATTTTGGGAACACATTCGAACTGGCCAAAATTTGCACAATAAGCGAATCTTGCGAAAAGTGCAATTGAGCTGGGAACGAGGCGTTGCGACTGCTTTAATTTGCAGTTTTATTTATACACAGCGAACACATTTATGTATATATATTTATATATGTTTGCCAATATATTCGATATGCATAGACTGAATACTGCAATCGACTGGACGCTGTGCTTATCTTAACGCCCTCCCGAAAGCCGACATTTTCAGGGTGTGAAAAATAAACATAATTTGATGTTGTTGTTGAGGCTATGGCTCCTAATATTATGCTATGTTTATGCACTGCCCCTAACCAACTTGTTGTTGTTTTTATTATTGTTGTCGCTGTGGCTATTTGTTTAGCATTTGCCTAGACAGTTTTATGTACATTTAGATAGCCGAAATCGCCATGCAGCCAACATGTCGTATGCGCTATATTGCAGTATGGATGTGCATATAATTTATATGTCTGCGGCACGCTCAATGTTTAACAAGCAATAACAAAAACAATAATAATCGCTGATGATAAATAAATGTGATTAGGATTAGCTCCAAATGCAGCGATAAAGCCGGCCATTAGCCAGCGGGTAAGTTAAGATTAGCGTTCACTTATTGTTCATGGCGGAGGATGAACAAACAAAAGAGGAGATATAATAAATGAATAAATTAAATTTTGCATGAAATAAATTAAGAGAAACTATATGAATATCATAATAAGTACATAAGGTATATTAAGTTTTTGCTTGATGAATTTACTCGTTTTATTTTCAATGAAATTGGTTTAATTTATTTTTATGTTTACAAATTTTTGTTTAATTCATATATTTTTCTATGTTTCGAATTTATAAAATCAATTGTTTTCTTATTTAAAATATAAATAGATTTTAATCCCGAACATAAACAAATATTTATTCCTATTGTAAATTATTTATAAAAACTTACAGTATACCAATTTTTGCACCTATTATACAACTAACAAATAGCGCTAACAAATGGCAATAGATCAAATATGTTTTAATTATTTAATGAGCAAAAGTGAGCTATGAATATACATCCGTAGCTTGTGTGGCACATTCAATGAGTGCATTCATACGTATTTACCACATGCTCAATTATTCATTCGCTGTTTTTGCTCCAATTTTCAAATGAACTAAATTTTGCACCGTCGCGTTTTGTATTTATTTTTGGATAGAACCCAATGGCAAGCACAACGAGGAAAACCGCAAAAACCGCAACGAATTTAGCACGACGCTTGACCGGATAAAGGCGGGCAGAAGAGGGATCGCGGGTTAGGTGGGGGGTCGCGGCTTGGCTGCATTTGAATGCAGCGCTGGACAATCCAAAACAAAATGGCGACTCGCTGACCAGTGAAGTGTGACAGGCAAAACAAAAACAGGCGAAAAGAATGCGCCAAAAATTAAGCATACGCCACGTGGGGCGAACAAAAAAAAATTAGACAATTCGGTATTCAATCGCAATCGCATAATATATATACGTATGTCTATGCATGTATTAGAAGCAATGCGAAGCAAAATGCAAATGAAACCCACCGCAGCGCTACTCTGCCATTAATTGGCAATTTATAGCAGAGCCAAACCACATCAGGCCCACCCACCAGAAGCAACAGCGCCATCAACCCACCCGACGCTTTTCGCGTCGCCCATTTTCACGTGCGCGCTCAAGTGAAAATTATCATTTCCAGCAACTGAATTTCTCATACAGCCGCAAAACAAGAGCCAATGCTATAAAAATGTACATAGAAAGCGACTCCCGGCAGAGAAAAAAAGAAGTCGCCAAACTTTAGCCGCGACCAAACCGTCCATGACGACCAAAGAAGGCGACACCCCAAACAGTTCCAACAATGGAAAAAAAAATAAACATGAAAGGGCAAGCTTTACTAAATAGATGAGACGCATACCACATACACGTTGCAATAAATTAGTTCAAAGGGATTTTTGAAACTCCAGCAAAATATGTTTAAAAAAAAACTAAATGTGAACTGAAAAAGTTGCCAAAAATTTCAGTAAATTGAATTCGATGTATTGTTTCATATGTGTTAGCAACTAAACGTACTTAAAGTTCCATTATTATTTTATAACAATTTGGTTTAGATAAGGAAAATATTTAAAACTAATTTAAAAGGTTCGAGATCAATGCAACTTTTTAACTTTATTTTGCATCAATACAATGGTTACCCGATTAGAAGAATTAAAAAATTATCTAAACGTTTCTTCGTTTATTTAATATAAATTATAATTTATTTATGATTTCTCTTTTTTTATTTTTTTACTTTATTTTCTTTGTTTTTTTTAATTGATTTTTTATAATATTATTATTTTTTTGGGTGCAGATTAAAGAGTTTTGTAAGTTTATTATCGCTTCAAACTGTTTTAAAAAGCTAACAATCCCGGCAAAGCCCAAGTTTCACTATTAAACGACGATACTCGAATAAAGAGTATATAACAAACCCAACCGGCAATTTATCGCATTTTGCTGTGGTCGGCATTAGTTACGCTGGATTTTATCACAATTGCGGTTCTTTCTAGACACGGCCTCAGACCCGCCAAAAAGGATTTTTGGGCTGCAGCCAAGCCAAGAAAGTGGTTGGGAATGCGACTGATGATGAAGATGAAAATAGAAATGGAAATGGAAATGGGAAAGGCTGTGGACATGGAAATGGCCGCTGCCTTGGCAACTGACCGAGCGTCGAGCGTTGCTAATTTCCACGTTTCGCCGTTAAATATAATCATAATTCGGTCTGATTTTTGCTTTGTTGCTGCTGTAAATGATTAACGCTGCGGGGCCTTTTGGCCGCAAACATGGAGGGGCGTGGCATGCGGCCGAATTGCCGTTTAACTTTTGCCGCTGCCACAGCCTTCAGTTTCAGCTTGTGGCTCTTGGCATGCGAATTGGCTCTTTAAAGTGCGCAACACCCACAACTTCAAATATCCTAAAATGATAAAAGAAAAAAAAACACGAATTTAATATTCTTGAGCCTGATTGCTCATTAGCAAATTCATTTGGCTGCACTCCAACGAGAGCGCTTATCCCCCACACCAAGCCCCTCATACGACCCCAACTGATAACTCGAAAGCATTTGCAGCCTCGCGTTGAGTGCGCTTAGGGAAGAAGAAGCGCTGTTATGCTAAGAGACCAGCTAACAAAATACTCTTTATGGAAAATTTTAAACCTAAAAGTTGTGAATAGTTCGGCATAGCTTATTATCGAACGAAAAGAAGTTAACTGTGTGTTAAATTTATAACATTTGGTTTTCAAACAACAAACAAGAAAAATCATTCAATTGGCATATATTTACCTCTATATTGAATATAATTCAATTATTATGAAAATATTATCAAATCATTTTATCATTTTAAAAAGATTCCTGATATCTGATTTTCTTTTAAAAACCCCAAATTATATTTTCTTCGATATAAATAATTAAGTGTTTCATTTGTTAAATTGATTCCTCAAAATCTCTCAAAATTCCTACAAAAGGATATAATATTTATTTTGTTCTTTTATAGAGAAATTCTTAACATTCTTAAATTCATGAATTTGTCAAATTAAAAATATAACCTCCCTCATCTATAGGACTCTTCTAAAACGTTATGTTATCTTCCTAGAAAAAGATCATATAAATTATGTTTCCTTTCAAATATGATATTTCTCAAATTATATTTTTTTCAGATAAAGCTACTTAAGAGTTTGATATATTAGTTAAAAAAATTTGTCATATTACAAATAATATTTAATAGCTCCTATCAATATTCCAATCAAGGTATATTCGATTGGGCTAGGTAAGGACCATCAATCGTAGGGTATTCACAAAATTGGAAAATACAAAAATGCTTGAAAATTATCATTTTGTTGGCCTAATGACTTGTGCAAAATGTCGCAGTGTTGAGAGATACTTGGAGAGCAGCTCAGCTTAGCAGCTGCATAATGCTGGATGTGGAGTGGAGTGTGCTGTATGCTCCTCTGAAGAACCTCTCCCAGTTGCCAACTTGGCGGAGCTGAGCGCAAAATGTTTGCTTAATTGTCAAAATTTATGTTGCTGCTGCAGGGGAAACTATCCAAAGACCACAAAGTCGCTGAGGGACAGAGGGGCAATACGGTTCATGATGAGGGATGAGCATTAACCCAGTTAACCCATTAAAGCCGTGTCATAAATTCAAAGCCCACAGCACAACAACAGAGCCAACCAACAGCAACAACAACAACAAGGTAAACAACAACAACGTTGCCGCTTGCTTTGTGGCTTTTTGTGGCCAGGCTTGGCACCGTTTTTCGACTCATTAAAGCCAACTTTACGCAATTAGCCTAATAAGCCGCCCCGAAGTAGGCTACAAAAAGCAACAGCGGAGCAGACACTGCTCGGCCAGCTCGCAATTTTACAACACTTTTGGGCGCATTTCGCATTTTCGCTCAATTAAATTAATTAAATGACAGCTCAAATATGCAACGAGTCCGACGCCGAGATGACCCCCGCTGATGAGTGGACTAAATAATAGGCCCCGGGTATAGAAAAATAAATAAAGATGCCAAAACGTCAGAGCAATGTTAACCAAAGGCAGAGCTGACCTGCACCCAATAATTAGCCTTTATCTACAAACGAAAATAGCCCAAAACTATTTGCACTACACAAAATAGTTTATTTATTTATTTCACTAAATCCTTAAATCATTTCATTCAGTTAATGACGAAAATCTGAGAATTGAATTCTTGGCCTGAGATTTTTGTAAGAAACTATGAACTTTAATTACATAAACTAATAACTATTGAATAACTTAATAATAAACTACAAACTTTATTTACCCGAAATAAAAGTATTGAATTGCTTATTCAAAGACTTTTGTAATAAACTATATTTAAAATAGATAGATAAAAATTAAAAATAAAATATACATAAATTTTGCATCCAGGTTTAATTCTACGATTTGTTAAAGAGGGGAGATTTATCAAGAAGAGTTTACTGAAGAAAGATAACAATCGCGAACTTCGACCCCAGTTGATGATGAGATGTTTCTGTATTACGTTTCAATTCTAACTTGAAATGTGGAATGAATACTCCAAAGTGGAACACAACTTAACAATGGTATATATACATATATAATATATATAAAAAAGGTATTAACCGTGTCAGGATGAAACTTCTTCACTGCCTCTTATTTGACAACAGCCTTTAATATATATAATTTAAATAATAAATTCTAATAATTTTTTTAGAACCAATATTCGTCATGCAAATTAATATTTATTAATATTAATATATATATTAATAATATTAATATTCTTATTATACACACATATACTTTATATGATCAGTTCTTCTGCCCAAAACACGTTTGTAAGAAAAAATACATAAACAGAAAATACATTTTTAACATTTATATTTTTACTCATACACAGGTCGAACATTCAGTCACATACATGTTACCACTGATCATGATTTAACAATTCAATATCGGTTAAAATATACTGGTTATACTGGATAATAGGCTAGTTATGCACACATATTCTATATATGATCAGGTCTTCTGCCTGCACAAAAGTTGCCCATTTGCAAGAAAAATACATAAACATAAAATACATTTTTAACATTTATATTTTTACCCATACACAGGTCGAACATTCAGTCATATACATATTACTACTGATCCTGATTTAACAATACAATTTCGGTTAAAATATAATGGCTGTTCTTCCCCCCACCATTTGAGCAGATCAAATGTTAAAAACAGAAACTCGTTCAACAAATAAAAAAGATAAAATACTAAATGAAAAAAAAAATGTAAAGGCTACTTATTGTCCGGACAGGCCATCTGGTAGAGGAACTGAATGATGGTGCGTGTGGGCCGTCCGGTCATCCTATCCCGCAGCAAGTACGGCAGCGGAGCGTGACGGGTCAGCATGCCCACGTTGCGGATATCGATGTGGGCCCAGTCCACGCACGGCACCAGCTCGTGCAGCACGGCGGCGGCAATGCAGCTGGAGGCGGGGCCACGCCCGCGATTGCTGATGTCATAGGTCACATTGGGCGAAATCAGCCGCTTGAAGTAGCTCCACAAGGGCAGACGCCACAAGCGATCGCCGGTCAAGCCGCCGGCCTTCTCGAATTGCTTGAACACAAAGTTGGAGTTGCTGAAGATGCCCGCCGCGCTGCCGCCGAGGCCGCAGCAGACGCCATAGCCCAGGGTGGCAATATCCACGACGAGACGCGGCTTAAAGTTGGCCTGGGCATAGAGCAGGGGATCGGCCATGACCACCACGCCCGCCTTGCTGACATCCTTGATGCCCAGCGTCTTGCCATTCAGCAGGGTGACCACATCGCCCGGCTTGACCGCCATGCCCGATGGCATATTCTCGCACAGCGGCAGCACCGCGCTGATGTTCAGCGGCAGCGACAGCGCCGCCGCGGCGCGTATTGTAGCCACACAGACGGCGGCGCCGGCCATGCAGCCGCGATACAGGTGCATGCACTTCTTGGGCCGGAGGCAGAGGCCGCCGCTGTTGTAGGTCAGGCCCTTGCCCAGCAGCAGGATGGGCTTGTCCTCGGGCGCGGTGCCGCAGTAGTTCACCTCCAGCACGACGGGCGGCTCACAGCTGCCCTTGGCCACCATGAGAAAGGAGTTGAGATGATTCTCCTCGATCCAGTCCATCGAGCGCACGTCAACGCTAACGCCGCACGGACACAGCGCGTCCACGGTGGACTGGGCGAAGATGGTGGGCGTCATCTGATTGGCGGGCGCATCGCTCAAGCGTCTGGCCAAGTTCTGCGATTCCGCCTTGAAGAGACCACGGGTCCAGGCATCCACGTCGGGTGAATCGTACAGCTCCAGTTTGGGTATGTGCGTGCGATCCTGTTTGCGGCGATTGCTATTGTAGCGCCAGATGGCCAAGGCGCTGCCCTCGGCCGCCTGTTCCGGATACTCCATGGAGTCCACAAACACATCGGTGACGCCCTGCAGCTGCAGCGCCCGGGCGCCAACGCCGGCGGCAATGCGCGCATTCTCCATGCCCTCGTCAATCATCTCCAGGTCATTGAAGCCGGCGCCCTCCTGGCCCAGTCCCACCACGGCAACGGCACTGAACTCCGGATCCACATTCGTAAAGACCAGCCCCTTGCCCAGCTCACCATGTATGTTCGTCTCGCGCACCAGCTCCGAGATCTTGCCCTGTGCCCGATCATCGAACTTCTCGCCGCTGGACGTCAGCTTCGGCTCCCTGTCGCCCTCCTTGGTGTACACGCCCACCACAACGCCCTTGACCACGCTAGGATCGCATTTGGCATAGCGCCGCAACTGCTGAACGCCAGCCAAGTTCATCTGCCGTAATCTCTGCGCAACGTCACCGAACTTGCCCGCATTGCCCCAAGACTTCACAATCGGCAGCCGCTTATAAATGCGCACGTTCCTGTTGAATGCATTGCCCACACGAGTCGACAGCATCATCATGGTTACTCTTCCAGTGTTATTGCAGATGTGCTTTTCAGTAATGTATGGTTTTTTTCTGTGTTCTTTCGAAAAATTTTATGATGTGAATGTGAATAAGACAGGTGTGTTGAGTCCAACTGAGTGCTACAAACAGATCGACATTCAAAACGTCGCCTCCTACGTGTTTTGGGTAGTTTAAAAATCTCTTAAATTCTTGAAGGTACATTTTAGAGAAATTATGTTCCCAGTTCAAGCAATCTCAATTTTTAAACGAATTTTTTAAAAACAAGAAAAATATTTGCAGAAGTTTTAAGCTAGTTATCTAATAGTATAATAATGCAAATGTATGTAACAGGCAGAACGAAGCATATTCTTGATCAGGAAGACGAGCTGAGTCAATTTATCCATGTCCGTCTGCCCGTCCGTCCGTCTGTAACAATGCAGCGATCTCGGAAACTACAGAAGCTAGAAACCTAAACTAAACGACAATAGATTCTCCTAATCCATACGCAATACAGATTAATCATTTTTTTCGATATCTTGCTCCGTTTCATTGTTATCGATAAATATCGATTTTAAGACCTGGTTTTCTTGGCATATCTCGGAGACTATAAGAGCTAGAGCCATACAATTTAGTTTATTATGTGCTCGTAAAGAATACGCAGATAATAAATTTTATAGCGATCATACTATTAGTTTAGAAGTTATTCAAGAATTTATTTTCCATAGTGGGACCAAGCGCAGCCGATGTGTAAAGTGCGCAGATTGGTGCGTGCGTTTGTGTGTGTGTGTATGTGTGACTTTCTGAATGTGTGTATGAATCCAAAGAACTTTAAATGTATGTAATGACAGCTCGCCGCTGTGTTCAGGGTATCTCTAGTCGGGGGCGCCCAACTGGAGCCATCTTACTTGTTTTTTTAAAGCCTTTTTAAATCCAATATTAAAATTCCGACCTAACTGTATTATAGCAAAATAAGTGTGGTGATTAGTGAGTTCATATAAAATATTCAAGCTGCTGTTAATATTAATCTGCACTAATAATTTACCAGTCAAATAAAATTTAGTCCGAATTCGAATATTGTATATCCTAAAGCCAGCATTCTAGCAAGCTTCAACATTTTCTATTTACACACAATTTCCAAAACCAGAGCGTTTAAATTGCACAGAACAAATAATATAAGCTACCAATTGGTTATATTAAAATAGAAAACTAATCTTAAATTAAAAAAACTGAAATACTTAAATTTATATAAGTCAAATTGATATATACAACTTTCTTTCTGTTACCTAACTATTTTTTGAATTTCAAACTGTAAACCAATTTCCCGAATTAAAAGAATTGATCAAAGTGTTTTTAACTTAATTGAAACCTATTTCCATACACTTAAATTCTATCGATCCCACCTAGATCACCAGGCAAAAAGTCTAAGGTTTGAATTTTGTAGAATTTACTGCTTGCCGCACATATTGAACGCATAAAATGGAGAAATCTTTTCTCGTACAATAATTTTTCAGCTTTAAAATTAGCTTTTGCTTTAGTCCTCATCGGATTCCTGCTGATTGTTGGGCTTAAGGCTGCCGAAGACCTTGGCAGGAATGGCTTTTTGTTCGAAACGCAGCTTCTTCATGATGAGACCCTCATCGTCGGTTTTGGTGGCCGCTGCTGGCGTCACCTTCTGTCGCCTGCTCAGTGTTGGTGTTTTCCTCATCCTCATCGTCGTCGTCCTCGTCCTCGTCGCTTTCGCCAATGTCAATCTCATCGGGATTGATGACCGTATTGTCCTTGGCCTTTTGCACCTCCTTGCGTCTCGCCACGCACAAACATAATATTGGAGGCCGCCTTCTCGGTCGGCTTCTGTTTGGCCTCGGCCGCCGCCTGGCGCGCCTTCTCCTCCAGCAGGCGCATGGCATCGGAGCCAGATCCGGCGCCCGCATCGGCAGCGGCGCCGTTGTTCGTATTGAGAAACTGGGCGGCCATCATATTCACCTGCGTGTTGTATGTGGCCTGCACGGAGCGCTTGATGCGCAGCATTTCACGCATCGTGTCCTCGTTGCCGTGCCGCACCTCGAACTCCTTCCACGTCTGCCAGAAGTCGGCGGTAATACGTGGATCACAAACCTGACAAGAATACGAATTGTTTTTAATAATGATTTCAACTTAAATTCGCGTATCTGCAAAATACGCACCTGCGAGCAATGTGCATAGACGGCCCTGGCACGATCCACTTCGCCCAGTTTGGTCTCCAGCTCCGCGAACTTGACGCACATGTGCCGCATATTCTGCTCCGGCAGCGCTTCAATGGCCTTCTCATAAATCTCACGTGTGCGCGGCAAGCCATAAATTTCGGCTGCCTTTTTGATGAATATGTTGTACATGTCGAACATCTCTTCCTCTTTGACAGCGCTCGTGGCGCGATCGTACACGGCCATGGCATGTCGCGCCAATCCATGTTCCTCCTCCAGTTTAGCATACAGCAAGTAGAAATACTTGGCATGCTCGGGCGGACACTGGTCCAGGCACTGCTCGAAGAGATCCCGTGCCCGCTCCAGTTTGGTGCCGCCGTAGCGCTCCAAGAACTTGCTCAGATACGAATTCCAAATGTCATAGACGTTCGGCCACTTGAACAGCGCAATGCCCTTCTCGTAGGCGCGATAGGCCTCCTCGTAGTAGTTGTGCTCCTCCAGAAACAGGCCGTAGTTGATGATTATCTGCGGCGTACAGATCTTGAGGTCAATGATGCGCTCGTAAACCGCCTTGCACGTCTTGAAGGTGCCAAAGGACTCTTCTAGATCCGCGTACATGGACCACACTTTCAGGGATTTGTACAGGCGCGACTGCACCGTTTCCGTATCATCGTGATAGGCCACCTTGCGCTTGGGCATGGCCGTGGCGCGTTGCATCAGCTTGAGAGCTGCTTCGAATTGCTGCTGGCGCAGCTCTAATTCGGCCCACTCGCACCACACCGCCGCGAGGTGCTCCACCTTGACGTACTCCACCTGCGTGCCGCGCTCGAAGACGACACGCGCATCCTCCACCTGCCCGTTGGCCTCGTAGAACTTGGCAAACTCCACCCACAGTGTGTGCAGCTGACCCACCGCCTGCTTCGGCTGCACCGTCTGCACCGCCTCCGTATACGTGTTGATGATGTCCTCTGGCTTGTCCTCGTACAGCTTGATGCGCTTGTGCCACTCGTGCACATTGTGCGGATTCTGGCGAAGCAGAACGCTGTTGAGCAGCAGCAGGCGGCGCTCCATCAGATACTCGAAGCGCGACAGACGCAGCTCGACGTCAATGTCGTCCTCCTCGTTGGCAGCCTCATCGTTAGCCACCTGCTCCATGCGCTTGTTCAACGACAGCTCCTCAAACTGCGCGTACTCATCGAAGACTTGGGTGAAATCACGCACAGTGGTCACCGTCTGAATGGCCTCCTCGTAGATATCCCGAGCACGATCGAACAGCCCGGAGCGCACATAGTAGTCGGCCAGGGAGTTCCACAGGTGTCCCAGCTGATCCGTATAACGTCGCAGGCCGCCACGAATGATCGCGTCCACGTTTAACGAATGCACCTTGTGCGGATGCTTCGATATCAGATCGCAGAGCTCGTTCCACAGCTGATGGTTCGACTTGCCGTGCTTCGATACAAAGTGCTCGTTGTCCACAATGTTAGCCAGCTGCTGTGCGGCCTCATCCAGACGTTGCGCCTCCTGCAGATATAGATTCACATGATAAAAGTCGAAATAAAACGGAGTAATTGCCCAATTTCAGAACCAACATTTCGTAAATTTTTTGCAAATGTCAAATATGCAAATTATGTGAAATATGTTGCCTGTACGGACACTTGCTAATGGAATCGCAAAATGTCAAGAATGTAAATGTAAGATGTGTTGGGCATGTTGGGAATGATGCTATAAGAGACAATATTACCTGCAAGTAGGCCACGTACTCCTCGGCGTCCTCGGGAAACAGCTTCAGGTAGCGCCTGTAGACGCGCAGCGCCGTTTCCGGCATCTCGTAGCGCTGCACGAACTTCAAATACAGCGGCCAGATGCGTCCGTGCTGGGTGATGGGCAGAGCACGCAGCGCGCGGTCGAAGACGTGGCGGGTGCGTGTGATGCGGCACTGGGCGGTCATGAACACCCCGTAGTCCATCCAAATGCGCGGCATTTTGTGCATGAAGACGAGCGCACGCTCGAAAGTGTTGTTCACCTGCTCGTACATGGGATCCGTGGGTATTTTGCCGCGCACCTGCTTCCTGCGCGTACGCAGATAGTTGTACCAGATCTTGTAGCTGCCGGGCAACTCCTTCAGCGCACGCTCGTACACCAAATTGACGCCGTTGTTAGGCGCCTTCGCCTTGTGGTCAATGTAGCGCAGCCAGTGCTTGACGGAATACGCGTTCCGTAGAATCTCCTCCTCGTACGGCACATCCTCCTCTTCCTAAAGCAAATTGACACAATTAGCGATATGCTGAGAGCAACCTGAATACAAATACTTACAAAGTTTAGCTCAATTTGCAGCGCTTGTGTTGTTTTTTCGCCCATTTTGCCTTTTTTTGCAAATAAAAAAGCCGAAAAACGTTTGCATGCGCGTCCGCTCTCAGCTGTTGGGTGCGCAGCGTTGCCACTTGCGTAAAAATACCAGTATGACCAGCGCTGTGTTAGAATCTTTCGCTACTGGCTGAAAAAAACACACCGGACTAAGCAAAATAAATATTTTTTTTATAATACTAGGGAGCATTGTTTCTTACGAGACAAAACACACATCAAAGCAAACGAAAAAAAACATACGTTCTTGCATACATAAAAACATGTTTTGTTGCCGATAGTCGTACTAGATTTCACAAAACAAAATTTTTTATTATATCTTCTACTTTTGCACTTTTTACCTTTTTTTTTAAATTTTTTTTTGCAAATTTATTAAAACATAAAAATTACTTTTATGATAAGTCCTTAACTCTTCTATTATGTTCATTATGACATCCTCATCATTTTTAACTTCATCTATTTCTCTGTTAGTTCTTTCATTTTGCCCAATTGCTTCAATAATTGTTAACAATATTGGCACAACTTAATTCAATTTTGTTATAATTCAACGCACACCAAACGAAACAACAAAAAAAAAGTTTTGTTTTGTTTTGTTACAATCTGTTTAACTTGGTGTGGTGCAAAACAAATAATAATTTTTGACTGGTGAATCAAAAAGCTTAGCTTGATACGGTGTGTTTTTAGCCTTACGCAACTCCGGAGTGTCTATTAGTTCACAATAATAAATTGTATGGATTAAACACAAAAGTGTACAAAAACTAAGGAAAATATTTACATTAAATTAACTTTGGTGAGCTTCAAACGCAAACTGATTGTTAGTATTTAAATCAACAGAATATGCGACAGCTCTAACATTGCAGTGCTGTAAAACATATAAAAAAACACAGTGTTGAGCATCTGCACGCGGCATCTTTTGGCGGCCATTCACAACGCAGTAGCGAAGAACGCTAGCCGAAGCGCGAACAATTAATGTGTTAACAAATAGAGAGCATTTTAGCTACCAAAACAAAGAACGAAACGACTTGAAAATGTCCACGGGCGCTGCACGAGTTTACATTCAAGTCGAGAGCGAGGCCGAGCAACAGGAGCATCTAAAGCAACAACGCAAAACGCTGAAGCCGCTGCAGGCGAACGCGAACAACGCAAACACAGACAAGGAGAATCTAACGGGACTGGGCCGTGTCTCCATCGTGGATCAGCTCAGTCGCTTGAAGGCCGGCGTCAATCTAACGCCCAAATACGGCAAGCGCAAATGCGTCGAAACAGCCGCCACAGCAACAACGACAACGCATGATGCGGACACACAAACGGAAGCAACTGTTTCGCCCAAGGATGCTGATAAGCCGATCACAGCTGATGATCTGACTAGCGAGTGCGATCCCGGCGAGAACTACTACAAGCTGCTATCGGAGCAGCGACGCGTTGCGCTGGAGGCGACCCTCATTGAGAACCGCCATCTGCACGAACGCATCGAGGGCCTCGAGGAGGAGATGGACACGATGCGCAAAGAACTTGACGAGGCCAAGACCCTGGTTGAAGTGCTTAAGGAGATCTGCGACGAGGAGGACAGCGACGAGCAGCCAGAACAGCAGGAGCAGTAACCAATGCTAATAGCCAATAAACACATTTTGTTTTATGTTTTTAAGTCTATCATTATATTATTTTGTATTTTGCAAGTAGTTGTAGTTAAATGATTTCAATTTTCTTAACTTATACATTACTTCTATATATATGCAACATCCAACCCAATGGACTGGTCTCAATGTACGCCAGCAATAAAAATTTACTAGTTAAAGCGCCAGTTATGTCCCAATAAAGGTTTGTTTCCTCAATCGGTTTGCGTGGGTTTCCAAACGAGTTTTCACTTCAGCCAGTCGGTGATGATCTCTTCGCTGTGAAAGGTCTCCACATCGAACTGCAAGAGAATTTGATTTAGTTTCAATACGATCGCTATAAGGTCTTTTTTCAGTTTTTGGCATGCTAACGTGTAAGCACCCTCGTCTGGGACATGTTTAGACAGATATAGTTATGTATATAACTTCCACGGTGCTATGGCAGGTATTACATTTTACATTTTAATAATTGTAAAGATATGTGTAACACATTGGAGATCTTTCTGACCCTACAAAGTTATATATATTTTATGTCAGAATTAAAAGTCCTCTAGTTTTAAAAATGCTGTTTTTAGCTTAAGTTTAAAAACCCGCGAAAGTAAATTCATGATACCAACTGTTTATATGGCATCAAGACCTTGAAATCAATTCAATAAAATAAATTTAAAGTTTTGAAAATATCTTCATGTTATAGAAAAAAAAATTTTAAAAGTGCAAAAATATTCTTGTCTGAAAAACTTTCAAAAATATCCTTAGCAAATTTATCAACTGTGAGAATCCCTATGCTGCTTAAATTTTGACATCTTATTTACATCGAACCACAATATACAGTAGCCTTCTATAGAAAGAATCGTAAAAATTAAGTATTTGTGTGAAAGTTAAGTATTTGTGTTACTTTAGACAACTTTCATTTATCTGTAAGGGTATTTAATCTTTTCGTTTAACTTCAGTTTGAAATAGTTCGAACTTGCGCCCAACGCACCTGGCGGCCCCATTTTTTATCCAGAGAAGTGGATTTTTCAAAAGTATTGATATCAGTATATCTCAAATAGATCTTTGTAAATAAGTTTTGGCAATTCTTAAAAGCTGCCCCTTTACATAGTAAAATGTAACTACTGTGAAAAGATCAGCGTTCCAGCTTTTGTGCTCTCTTCAATCTATATATGTATAGATATAGATACTTATAGTTAATTACCCACCGCATCTGTTGACACCTCAATGCACTCCTCGTACTTGGGCACCGCACCCATGACGTCCACATCGTTGACTGCTGCATTGAGATAGGCTGAATCGGCTTTGGCCGCCGCTATGAGCACCGCCGTCTCGGTGTCCGGCACGATAATCTCATCGTCGTCCGGGACAGCCACTTTGGCCAGTCGCGTGTCCGCATCGTCCGGATGACCATGGGCCGCCTTCATGTGCAGACGCAGCGCAAAGGGTCGCGCATACTCCGCACCACAGGTAACGCACCAATATTTATTGGACAGCTGCTGGCTCTTGATGGCCGCACTGCTGATGCTCTTCGCGTCGCCCGTTCTGTGGGTGGCCATGTGCGCCTTCACGGCGTACAGCGAGGCGAAGGGACGATTGCAGACGGCGCACTGATACGGCTTCGTGTGCGTATTCTTGTGCGCGTACAGCTGCACCGAGGTGCGAAAGGACTTCGGGCAGCTATCGCAAGCGTACAGGCGCTCCGAGCTGTGGATGCGCAAATGATGCGAGTATACCTGATGCGACTTGAAGCTGCAACAAGTGAAATGCAAATAAGCATTGTGCATTCAAGAAACTCCCTGAACTTACCGCTTATTGCACGTGGTGCACACGTACGGCCGTATGTTTGTGTGCGTGCGCAGGTGGAGCGTCAGGGAGTAGGAGACGCGAAACGTTTTGCCGCACACCTCGCAGCTGTAGGGCTTCTCGCCGGTGTGCACGCGCTCATGCTTGACCTTCTCGTAGGGTCGAGCGAAGACGCGCTCGCAGTACTGGCAGGCGAATCCCGGCTTATCCTTGTTCACAGTGATGGCTTTTTTGCTGGCGCTGCTTAGCGCGTGGCGTTCGTGGATCTTGATATGCATCTCGTATTCGGTCACATTGTCGAACTTGCGATTGCAGGTGCCGCACAGGAACTGCTTCTGGCTCTGATGCATCTGCTTGTGCACAGTCAACAGATTTTGCTCGAAGCTGCAAATGGTTGGGAATAAATGGGAATTGTTAGTACAACTGTATGTTCTTATTTACCTGGCCAAGGAATATTTACAGCGGATAAGCCTATTGGGTAATATCAACAACCTAATTGCGAGATGTGTTCTGGAACATGAGCGCGTTTCTCTGAGATCTTCTATCCATATTTTGTGTTAGGAATCAAAAAATATTTGAATACTTTCTGGGGGAATATTTTTAGCTATGCAAATGACGAGCTCAATATCTATCAAAGCTGTAAATCGGTTCGATCTCGAAACTACATTGTTTTTAATAAACAAAATTTCAGACGAACTTCCAAAAACAAATTTCCAAATCGAACAGCACCATTTTAAATTGAAAAAGATCAAACCCAAAAATATATACTGCCTGCCCTCACAGCTGCATAAATGAGAATTCGATGGAAGATTTTCTACATGTAAATTACAAATGAAAGACAACGAATAAGTAAGAACGTTGCCGTCTAAGCTATGGCTAAAATGCCAGCATCCCAAAAATTAAAATCGGTTTAATTTTTACAAAGTTATGGGATATTGAATATGAAACATATTGAAATCTTACATGTAAATTTTTTAATAATTTTAATCTGTCTAGCTTAAATCTTTCTATAAATAATAAATATAAGCCGGACGGCATATATAGCCCGCCAATCCAAGAGCTCACTAAATCCTACAGATGGGCACCGTCGCTCTTAAATATGTTTGTGTTTTCAATAACAATATCAGTAGATAATAGTCCACTAAATCCTATGGACAGTCATAACATAATATCCTAACTCTGTTTGAGTTCTCAATAACAATATCAGTAGATTATAGCTCACTATATCCTACAGACAGGTGCAAAAAATCTTAACTCTGTTGGAGTTCCTATTAAAAATTGTACCAGATAATACCCCTCATTTAGTACCAACCTCTTGTTGCATATTTCACAGTAGAACTGATCGAGTTCGCTGTACTGCTGGTGGGCGCCGACGGGCAGGGCGTCCTGGATTGACTTGGAGGCACGCTTGTTGTGAATGCGCATGTGGAACTTGAGGCATTTGGCCGAGCTGAACTTGGTCTTGCAGATGTGGCAAACGGTGCTCGCGCTGTCGCCGCTGGTCGCTGTGGCCGGCGTTGCTTTGCGTCGCATTGGCGTCTGCGTTTTCGCCAGCTTGGCGTTGTTTTGCCTGCCGCCGTTCGCATCGGCCTGAGGGCAGCTGTGCTCCTCGGCGCTCTGACGGGTCTCGAATATGCTATGGCAATCGAAGCAAAAGTAGCGCTCCGATTTGTTGGAAATTTCCTCAGCGTCAGCTTCGACTCCACCTTCATCTACGACTTCGATCGGCTGCAACGGCGGCTCCTCGTCCTCCAGCACATCCCAGAGCTGCGGTTCGCTTGCCTCGTCCAGTTCCTCGATCAAATCATCATCCTCCACCACAAGGGAATCAATGTCAACTATCTCGTCTTCGAAGTCCGTTTCGTCTTTAATCTCTACGGCGTGCACCGTGACTTTGGATCTGGCCTCAACGCTGCCCGTGCAGCGGTGGGGCCCACTGTGCGCCTGGTTGTACGACTCGATGCTTTCGAAGTCCTGGCCACAATCCTCACAGTAGTAGAGTTCGTCCGCACACGTATCAATGATAAAATGGTCAACATTGCTTTGTTTCTTGGCCTCCACGTGCGGCTGCGACGTTGTTGTCTCTGGCTTTTTTCCCCTGTGTCCTATAGGGGATAAATGTTGGTGTTGGCAGGAGTCACAATATATATCGACCTGATACGCACCTGACATTGCATTATTTCGATTTAAATGCTTACAAAATTATGCCTACATATGTGCAGGCCCACAACTAATATTGTCGCAAATAGTGCTGTACCGAATCGTTCTGGACAAGTTCAGCTGAACTACTCAGTTAAATGAACGAGCGAACCACCTACCAGATTATAGTTCAGAGTTCATTTTATTCTTCTGAGTCCCAATATCGTTCATAATGGTTAAAATACAGACATTACATAATAATTTATTTATTAAATCATTTTTAATTTTATATTTATAAATTAATAAATTCAACAACCGTGTGGTTGCCCGATTTGAATATGCCATCAAATATTAAATTTAATCAATTAAATAACAAAAGAAACCAATATTTCATTTGTAAACAGTGATGATTCTTTTCATTGCAATAATTGATTAAATGAAATGCTATTTCAGTAATTTAAACCTATTGAACGATTGAACATGACTAAAAAGAATAAAGGGAGCCATAATCAAAGTAAATTTTTTTTTTAATTTCATTTTCAACAACCTATTACTGCAAGAAACATAAGTGTTATATTAATTATTTTAATTTATTCAACGTGTCAATGTGCGCTCTCAAGAAATAGTTTCATAATATCTGCCTTTGCCGAGCATCATTTTTTTAATACTGTACAAACATAATTTTTTTTTTTGTCTAAATGAGCAAAACTAATAATAATACCGAATAAAGCAAACGGTGAACTAAGTTAAAGGTTCCTTCGTTTGATTAACATTGAACTTACAGTTTAAATTGAACTATGTTGTACAACTCTAGTGGCAAATGCTATCCAGAAATGTTTCACGAAGTATTTCATAATCGATAGCCGACTGTGGCGGTTTCCGATAGATGCTGGTAGCTGGAAACTGTTAGCTTAACATTGTTGAATTCTGTAAACACCCTGCTAGATGTAATGAACGTTTGAATTCAAAATTGCAATAAACTTTTATTTTTGTAATTTATTTGCTCTATGTGATTGGCACTAAGTTAGGCGTATGTACAAAAACAATATAACAAGTATCAATATCAATATCAAACATTAAACAGATTTTTTTATAAGCTATTAAACGACTTTAAGCAGGAATGATTGCAAGTTTTTCTCACTGACTACAGGGTACAATTAGAACTAAGGCGACCCGAAACTAAAATAACAACGAATACAACTGGCAGCCAATGCGCTTGCAAACATTCGAGACCACATAGGCGCCCGCCGAAACGGTCACGAACAGCGTCAGCCAGCCCAGAAATGTGAATTCCCCGACCCGCGGCCGTATATGCTGCTGCAGGCCAAGCCAACCCCCGTTGTCGATCAGCCAGTAGACCAGATCGTCCTCAATGATCTCGGCCAGGCCATCCACCAGGGTCTGCAAATAGTCGTAGTGGCCCTGGCGTACACAGTCAATGGCAAATCCACCGCAAACCGAAAATATCGAGATGATTTTGCCCCAGGTGATGCTCGAGCGAAAGAGATCCTTTGCCACCAGATTGAGCAGCATGGGCGCCATATCGCTGTCCTCCAGCTCGCCAAAGGGCGCACGCGACAGCTGCCTGGAGATGTTCGTGTAGACGCGCGGATGCATGCGCTCCAGTTCCTCGCCCATCTGCAGAAAAACAAAGTAAAGTTAGGATTCATTATAGGGATTAAATATTGTGTACTTACGCTATTGAGCGCTGGAAACACCTCGTAGACCACATGTGAAGATGGCTCCAGTATGTTGCGTAGTCTTTGCGTTACCTTCCGATTGAGTACTCCGGCACGCCGCAGTCGCGCCCTGATATATTGCCCGCACAGACACTTGCCCTGGGCAATAGAGAAAAACAAACATAACGAAGTTCAATTAATAACCAATTCAATCAAATCAAATCAAATCAACTGTTAGCTGTGCGCCAGCTTTGATCATTCGCATATGGGGCCATCAGTGCCAGGAGTGCACGATTTGAAGGTGTATCCATCAATTGCCAGTCAAAATTCCGCTAATCCGGAATCGCATAATTTATGAATTCTGGAAACAATTCTAAAATAGTTTTCAATTCTGCTTATTTTGCTTGAGCTTGTCGAAAGTGTTTTTGTGGCAGTTTTTAGCTATTCACTTAAACTTTGTCTGGAATGATTTTGAGTTTTTGGCCAATCACTGGTCGAGTGACACCTGCTAAATTTCATTCACTCATTCTACACGCCACCTCAAGATAGTTCAAAACTGGATGCCGACGTAGCACATTAAATGCAGCTTTCGCAAAAATTCATATATATATATTCATATATAAACACAAGAATATTGTATAATCGACTGTGCTCAACTGTGAGATATCGTGTAGTTGGTCAGCTATCAAGTTTTAAGTAAATAAAAAGTTTGTTTTTTAATTGTGCAGGAGAATAGCACAACTTGGAACCTTATCTTACTCTATATGTAACTCCATATATATAAATCTGTAGCTGTTTTTATTGCAGAAATAGCACAACATATTATATTATTTGTAGTACAAAACTTTTCTATAAATTTATAAAGGCATAGCTAAATATAATAAGCTGGAAATTAGATAGAGCTAAGAATTTGAAATTTGACAAAAATAGAATAAAGAGGAAAAATAAAATGTAAATTTTACATTTTTTTTTAATTTTTACCCAATTTATTTTTGAAAGAAATAACTAAATTTATTTGTTTAAAAATGTAGACTAAGCTTTTACTCCTTTAAAAAATTAAGCTCTCTCTCATTATTTCGGAGTTTGTATACCTAAATGATATACATAAGACTAATTTAGTTTTAATAATAACTCTACTATATATATATATATATATATATATAGTATATATATATATATATATATATATATACTAATTTAACTAATTATAACGCTAATAATTTCTGAAAACTATGCCTTTATATACGAACTCCATGTAGGCATGCTTCTAAATGCGAATATATTTTTATAATTTGCCACAAACACGCCTATATAGAGTTTGTGCCCATGGTATTATACCTATAGAGTAAAACACATACACATATTTAGACAACTTAATTATACCCTTTTCATCCAATTAACCCGGCACAATAGTAAAACAGGGTGTTTGGCATTATAATTAAATGAAATATGGGTTTAGCTAGTGGCAAATATGAACAATACGTGCAGTGCAAAAAGCAAAGAAAGTTGAAATATTTATAGAGAAGTGTGTTAAGCATTAGCTACTAAAATCCTAAACAGATTTGTACTTTGTTGTACTATTGCAATCAACGTTGTCTGCGCGGAAGCCCGACATAACTAATGTTTTTATGGCAGAGGTAGCTATCAAAACATGTGTACAGTATATGTACGATATATGTGCATATAGTATATGTATGTTTGCATGTGATAGATGTCTGTTTAATTTACAATGTCATGCCGCTCGCAATTGTTATCGACACTCGTTAGTTTTATTTTTCAAGTTTTTTTTTTCGCACAATTACCGTTTGTCATGCCAGCAAACTTATGGCAACAATCAAGAAATTGTGTCTTGGCGCCAACTTGACATATGACATTGCCGAAAAAGACTTGACCTTGGGCTACCCCCAATTATTGAAATGTTGACAAGTCTATCGAGTATTGAAAATCCATTAGCTCTCCATACCCAACGCGAATTGGGCCCAGCAAGCGGTTAATCACCTATTGCTGTCTTGTTTACCGTAAATACTCTCTGGGCCATAAATCTATCAAATTGTTTATGCCACGCCGCAGTCTCTAAACGCAGACATAATTATTACCTCCTGAAGAGTTAAATTTTTTCATGTTTTCATCGCACTTGCCCTCTTGATGAATCCATAAGCCCAACTGGAACTTTGGAAACTTATTTTTAGCATTTCGATCAAGAATTTTGTTTTGTTCTTTTTTACTTTTAAGAATTATTTGTTTTGTTTGCAGCTGTTTGGCTAACTTAACTTTTTTGAAAGCGAACTTTTTGTTTACGATACTTTTTGGGGTTTTTTAGTTTCTCACTTTTTTTTTGTGAGCTAATTCTGTAGTTTTAGGAAATTTAGTTAACAGGAGGGAGGAGGGTCTCCTGAAAAGTTTTGTTGAGTAAGAAATTAACATTTAATTGGCATTCTTTTTTCTCAGTATAGTTATAAATAATAATACAAAAACCATAATAAAAACAGCCTTTTGTTTTTATGTTCTTACTGCACTAATTTTTTTTATGTCACATTTTTTAATGAGTTTATTGTATTATATGTTATTAAATAATACTACAAATGTATTGCCTTTTACTTTTTGCTGTGCCATATCTTTGAGCTAATTTATAGAGCCTGCATTCTGAGGCTAACCAGCTCCACATTTTATCAGTAACTGATCAACAAATGCAACATTTTTTGCAGTTATCGCAGCCGGCGGGTAAATATTTCTAAAATATTATTTAATGGTAAACAAAGCAGGAGAAACACTTTTCTACTCAAAATGCAGTCATAATAAGTTTTTATTTTGTTATCAGCTGAGATAAACAAATTGCTAAAAATAAAATAAAGAAAACTACATAAATATATGTACATATAAATATATATACAGATATACAATGCAAGTTTTCCTTATTAATTAAACGTCAACGTCGAAGAGGGTCTACATAACGCATAACCCGCCTCACTAATTAGGTAATTTTTCTAATTTCATTTTTTTGTTCACAAATAAACAAAAATGAGACCACCAACTGTTTTTTTTTTTTTTTTTACCTAATCTTATACCAAAATATATCAATTTGTAATTTGTTTGCACAGCTTTTTCAATACCCTGTAAAGTTAAAGTGTTAAAAAAAGGTGTTCAAAAAGTTTATCACCGAAATGTGACAGTCTAAAAAATTTACCCACAATGTTTAGTTCTAAAAAATATATTTATTTTAATAAAATATACATATTTAAGTTTTAGCATTTCAATATTTTTCAAATCGTAAATCAAACCAGTTTCCCAAAAAATAGCCGAATCATAGCCCACCAAACCATATTTTGTAAAAAACGGTTTGGTTTAATTTAAGTACTACGGAAAATTTAAACCACACAAATGTATATTGCGCAGGCTGCGATGCAGCATTAAAGCGAATAATCATGGACCATTTTCATTTTTTGCTTACACCTATAGTTATTTTTGAAATGGACTATACAAAACTTGAGTGAAGAAATTTTTGAATTGAAAATATACCTTATATAAAAATGGAATTTAAAAAATAAAAATTTCCTATTTTTTTATTTATTGTTGTTTATTTATTTTTTATTATTACTTATTTGTTTATTATTATTTCGTATTATTAATAATTTTCCTTCATTTAGTAAAAATTTTAAGGATCTTATTAACTTTAAATATTGTATTAAAATTCAACTTCACAACAGGGTATCTCGATTTGGCCTTCTTTTTTTTATCGCTTTATATCGCGCGCGAGTTCTTTCTTTCCGACTTACCTGATTAATAATTTCCATTTTGTACTCCTGATAGTTGGTCATGGTGCGTGTGCTGCTGGCCAGCGATGAGGTGGAGGCGGCGCGCGTCATGTGGCCCCCCAACAGGCCGCCCGGCCCCTGGGCGCCTGCACTGCCCCCGCTGCCGGCACCACTGCCCACATGCACGGATCTGCCATTGAGCGGAGCTCGCAAAGCTTTCCAATCGCTGGCCGCGGTCACGATCGTGCTGCGTCTATTTGCCGTGTAGATCTCGTGGTCTAGCGAGGAGGATTTGAACTTGGCCAGCTTGGGGGTAGGGGATGTTGTGGTGGTCGGTGCCATGGCCATCGTCACTTGAGCAGCTGCTGGACAACAGACCAAGCTTCGTTCGCGCTCTTGTTCTTCCTATTGCTGATGTTGTTGTCGCAGCCTCCTCTGCCCCTTGTAAGCTTCAGCCGCATGCAAGTTGTGTAAAAGTTGAGCTTTATTATTACAGTTGCTTTGGATGGTTGCCTTGCAACGAGCTCGGCTCGCTTTTGCGCTATTTTGGAGGTGGTTTTGCCTGGCAAAATGTGCAAAACAAAATACAAAATCGAGAATAAATGTTGCGCGCAAAGCGCAGACCAGGCAAACACACACGAACGGCGCACACAAAAGAAAACAACTAAAAACTTGTTGTTGCTGTTGGGCGATTGATTTTCAAGCTGTTGCCTGTTGCTTTCTTTTTTGCTTTTATTGTTTTTGTCTTTATTTTACCTTTTTGTTTTTGTTTTTTTTTTGCTTGCTGTAGCGCGTGTGTTTTTATTGTCGCTTCGCTTCACTTTGCTTTGAACTTTTAACCGAGGAATCTACGACAAAAAAAATGTTGTGCAAACGTCGGGGGATTGCCGCTCTGGCTCGGTCACAAATTTAGCGGCCCCGATGTTCTAGCGCGTGAGAGTGTGCGCCGTTAACTCAGCTGCTGTTTTCTGCTGCTCGCTTGGCTGCGCTGCCCGCTTCGGGGCCGAGCTCCAAAAAAGCACACAACAAAAAGCTCCCCAGAGCGAGACAACCACAGCAGCCGCCATGCGCAGTGTGCCTGTCGCCTCCGAAAACATCGGAACAGCTTGGCGCCAACTTGGTTTGCTAATCTGGTAACCTAATATTTTACATTCAAAGTAATTCATATATTTAAACTGCCTTAGCGACAAATTGTCTCTTTAAAATGCGATTGAAAATATTAAAGATAGCGTGTGATTACAGAACAAACATATCGATTATATTTAGCAGAGTAATATGAAATCACGTATCGATATTTGCACTGAGGGATTTTAACCTACACAAAGTCATTTTTAAGGTACAGCATATATACAAATAAAAGTCGATTTAGCTTTGTTTTGCCATTAATTGCGCTGACGACATAAAAAATTTGCACAGAATTCGTTATAATAATATCGATATAATTAACAAAAATACTAGCCGCGGTATTTGTTTGCTTAATATGCGAAGGTCACACTGCTCTGCCGCGGGCAACTTCAAATACCTAATAATTTTAATATTTTCATAGATAATTCATATTTACTGGAAAATATACAATTTTAACAAATGTAAGTTTTTCTTCAATCAGCTCGTAAATCGTTGGTATATTTTCGGAATCAGTGTGTTAATAATAAAACGCACAAACATGAAAAATAAAATCAAACCAAATAAGACGCCGATGACGAGCGTTGTCCATTCCAGGGGATTTAGACTGTTGGTCGTAGGTAATACGTGTGTATTGATGCCACTCTGGAACGATAGTGAAATCGTTTAACTAACTATATCAAACAAATTGTATAGAAAGCAATTTACCCAACCACCATTATCATTGATCCAAGGCACCAGCTCGTCCTCAATGACTTCGGAAACGCTCTCCATCAGCTTTGGCAAATACTCGGGATGGCCCTGCCGCACACAATCCACCGACAGACCACCGGCTATAGCAAACAACGAGATGACCTTGCTCCAAGTGATCTCAACACGGAACAATTCACGTCCCACCGCGCCCAGCAGCAGGCTAACAGCGTCGGGCGTGTGAAACTCGCCGCCAGGATTGCGGCAAATCTGTCTTGCGACACCATTGTAGATGCGTGGATGCATACGTTCCAGCTCATCACCCAACTAAGAATGGAGTTAATAGTTAATGGAATTCTAAACAACTTTTATAATATCCATGTCTAATTATACAGGTTATTTTTATCTGAATATTTACCACCTGCACCGCCGGAAACACATCTCGCACTATGCCCATGGATGTGTGGCTGTTGCCCAATATGCTGCGAATGCGCTGCAGTCCCAGCTTTTTGTTAAAGAGTCCCGAGCGGCGCAGACGTCGTCTAATATAGTGGCCACATAAGAAGCGGCCCTGGAAACACCATAAAAATATTAAATTATTTCATATATTTAAACAAGTAAGCACGTTGGAGTCCACATTTATATATATATATATATATATATATATATATATATATATATATTTTTTTTTTTTATGATATTAAAGTTTGTTTTATAAGCTTATTTCTTAATACTACTGGGTGGCATTGTTATTTAGCTTTTATAAAACAGTCGAGAATGCTCTTAATTATTATTGTTATTTTGGTAAAAATGTATTTTTGTAATTTATGAGAGCGGGAATGGTCGAAACCGAAATGTAGAGTAGGTCATCAAAAACTGTCTGTCAAACTTGGTGACTAGGTCTAAAATTGTGGGATATATGGATAGTTAGCTCTTTAGAAGAGGTCATCAGAGATATGTGTCCCAAATTTGGTGAATATAGCTTTACAACTTAGGAAGATATTTAAGATATCCCCCAGTGGCCGTTTCCAAAAAATCTTAACACTTTTTTGACGCGAGCATACCTGGGTATATGTTCTAAGATTCCAATTGCGTTTATACGGACAGACGTAGGGACAGAAGGCAGACACGCACAAAACCAATATACTCTTTTCACTTCGAGGACGAATATAAAAATATAATGTCATATATTGTCAGGGGATTAGCCTACCTGTGTGATTATGTCCTGGGCGGGTATCTGAGCCGCTTTCCAGCCAATTGTGTAGGACAGTTTGCGGGTAACCACATCGCTGACGTTGCTGAGCCGGCGGCGCGTCGTCTCCCGCTGACCCACCTCGAGCAGCGCCG
Organism: Drosophila colorata; assembly: GCA_035041545.1. Lineage (NCBI taxonomy): Eukaryota > Metazoa > Arthropoda > Insecta > Diptera > Drosophilidae > Drosophila > Drosophila colorata. The sequence continues at coordinate 3,212,756 of JAWNLD010000233.1, forward strand.
CCGAGTGGAGCGTGGCGGGGAAGCTGAACTTGCGCCGGTTCTGCGCCTGGAGCAGACGTTCGGCTTGTGTGGTGGCCATTGGGAAACCGTTACTGAAATTATCGTTATTTGTGGGAAATGAGGTGCCTGGCATGGTGGCCCGAACGAGAGAGATCCTGTAAATCAATTGGCAAGATGTGGGCATTGTATAAATCACACTGATCGCAGCACTAATTGCAGTCATCGATAGCCGATGCACGATACACGATAAACGATATGCGATATCCGATATGCGATACTTTCTGCCTATTTGGGGTCTCATTAATTATTTCGATGTCGTAAACTGCGTGTGGCGAGCGCTGCTCATGTTAAATCAATTAATTGCCATTCGATTTGGCCGATGTGGCAAATTTTTGCGCGTTGTTGTCAATCTTTTGGGTGCCGGTGCCCATGAGAGATTTGTATCTGTATCTGCAGCTTTGGCTGTGGCTGTGGCTGTGGCTGTCGATGGCGATGGCATGTTGGAAATGTGTTTCGTATGGCCGTCAAGGCGAAAACCTGCTACAACAACAACAACTACAACAGCGACGGCAACAGCGACAACAATAAGAACTGTCTTGTAGCATGTATAAGCACCCAGACAAACAATTATAATCAAAAATAATTGCCTCAAATCATAAATGTCATGTTGAAATTGCATTAAATTTATGAATGACATTATTAAGCGACTTACGCCACAAGGCAGAAAAGCCCACATTAAACGAATAATTGAAAAAATGAATATAAATAAAATGAAACAAAAAAACAAGAAAGATAAATTGTCATAAAAAGGATTATAAACAGATGTAAGGTAAAGCGATGATAAAACTTAATATAAACAAGAAAATATAAGCTCATTTAATTTTTGCCAGAGTTTTTGTTTTAATATCGTTTTAGTAGCAAGGCAATTGTTAGCCAAAAAAGTCAAAATGCTTTTTGATTTGTCAAAAATTTTATAAATATGATGTATTAAATATATAATACATAAGTTTTAATATCATTGCAAAGATAGTCTATAAAGTATACAATACACATGTTATAGTTAACTGGATCGAACCCCTATATCCTATTATGACAGATGCCATTAAAACGATCGGTAGAAAAATTTGATTGAGTGAAATCTTTTTAATTTTTAAGACATTTGGACCAATTGGCAATTGATAGTATATGTAGATATATGGCCAACTATGTATTAAAGCTGTCTCTAGGTCTGGAAACTATAGATTTTTAGCCCACATTTTCTATATGTCTGAAAAGGTTAATCTTCAATACCCAGATAATAAATAAATTATTATAATATGATAAAAATAAATAAACTATAATATAATAATTATTATAACATTACATTTTTTTATTGTTTTAATAACTATTATTAAAACTGCTGTTATTTTAAATTTAATTTTTATTAACATCATTGATATTTATTTATTTTATTTCTTATTATTATTCACCTAAATGCCTATTTAATGAATTAAAATGTGTAAGCACGAAAATATATTCTCAAGTGAACTCAAATTATATTGTTTATCACACTTTTAAGTTGCTTTTTTAGTCTGGAACCAATCTAACATTTTTTCATTTAGCTAATATGTTTTTTTTGTACATAACATATTTAATTCCATTTTCTATAAGCCTGCCAGCACTGAAAGAGTTTATTAAAGTTGAATGTCACAAAAGTTGAATTGAACTTCCCACACACGAATTACAGATTTTTGAGCAGATCAAATCTGGAATATCACTAAAGCTTACCCAATGTATGTAATAGTAGGTAGGCATTTTTTTTATATTTTTTTTTTCAAAATATATGTAAGCTTTTGTTATTGTAGTAAGTATTATTGATGACTTTTTACTTTGTGCTACCATCTTTGGGCACATTAACGACGGGCTCGTTAAGTTTGATTGGCGCTCGCGTCTCTTTGTTTTGGCCATTTCAAACGGATATCTGCAATATGGCCAAAATGTTGTGAATGCGTGTTGTCATTAGTTGTCCGCAAGCGGCATGTCAAATGGCAAATGATTTGTGGATTGCACCGACTGCGACAAGTGAAACACGGGTGTCGAAGCATCGAAGTGGCATCGTCTAGGGAGTACTAACAGCAATTAGTTTTTACATAACCTGGCCCAATAAATGCGGCCCCCTATATCGTGATCAAGGAAAGTTGTCACCATCATCGCCACCAACAAAATCGTGCTTCAGTCGCATAGAAAGTACATTTTTGGGGCCGTAAATAACTGAATTCTACATAGGGCATTTGGGTCAGCCGCGATCACGATCTTAAAAGCTTATGAAGTAGCTTATAAAAGTACGCCCACACATGGTCTGATCAGTTAGTGATCGCTCAAAATGTCAACCCACTGGACGTACTTGCTCAGCGCCCTTTTGCTGCCGCTGCTCACACGCCGGATCCGCGCGGACGTGGCTCACTTTTTTGCGGCCCCCTCCGAATTTGGCAGCTATCTGCACGGACAAGTGCCCTTTCAGCTGGCCCTGGCGCCACCCGCTCTTTATGGACCACCAGCTGCCACCAGTCCGGTGACCCCCGCGCCTGTGGCACCCGTTGCGCCAGCTACGACGGAGTTCAGCCTGCCTGAGATAATTGAGAACCGCAGCGTCAAGAGTTCCAGCCAAGGACACGGCAATTTTATACTTCTGAGCCAACATTATCTGCCGCCCAGCAATGAGGAGCGTCCCAGCTATGAGAGCCCCACGCCAAGGTGTGTACAGTAAAGCTTAAGTGTAAGGGCCAGTTAACAAAGCTTTCAACTTAAAGTGAACTTAATCGTGATATCCGTTTAATATTGCTTTCACATATCAATTTTATGCTTTCTAGCTACTCATTTACAGTTTCAATATGAACTCAGCTAAATTATATTCTGCAATTACAACTAAGATAAAAGCTTAGGCAACTAAGCCTTTACATTTTCAATATGCTTTTTTGCTTTAAGAAATTACAAACATAAGTTGCATAAGATTTCCGAAGTCTTTGAATTCCTGTACTAAAGCTACTAACTTAGCTTAGAGTCAATTTAATGATCATATGATCAGCAATACAGGATTTATATCACACAAAGCTTTTTAAAATGTGCTTTCAAGCATTAAATCTAAAAAATGAAAAAGCAAGTAAGCTCTTTGGACTGTTGAAGCCTAAATACCCTTGCAGACATAAAGATGTGTGCTACATTTCTATAGTTAACTGTGTTTTTACACAAAAACTTAACTTTTAACCGACTGTTCCTTTGGGATGTTTCAATATATCGTAGTTCCATGTTTTGTGAAAGCGGCAAAGGACGTTCATAATTGCCACGTTTGATAAAAATATTTTTGTAAACAAAAATGTGGTTCAGGCAACGTTCGTTCTAATGAAAGCTATGTGCTTTAGTCCGATGATGATACGTTCAGAATTGTCTAGTTTGCTTAGAATATCTCGAAGAATAAAAAGTTTTTATAAAAAGAACTTATTTTCGATCGATTGTTCCTATGCGAGCAATAGGCCATAGGCCACTATCCAATGTTGATAAAGTTTAGTCCATTTAAAGTAAGAGCAGCATATTTTTATTTACAAAAAAATATGAAAATCCAAAATTGTATAAACCAAAATTTTGGTTTTTCAAGATATATTCGTAACTTGTTAATCCTTTTTTAAATTATTCGTTTGTAAGGGAGCTATATGAAATATTGCCTCTATCTGGCGGATTTCGTCATAGTACTTCCCGCAACAAAAAGACGCATCTCTACAAAGTTCCGTGAGAATAGTTTGAAAAGCCAAAGCTAGTTTGAATAGAAACGGACAGAGAGACAGCTGAACATAAGTATCTATCGGCTGTTCATACTGACCAAGAGTATATTAACATTATAGGATCTGAATTATGATACCCTTTGCTAGGGTATAAACATAAAGTATTTACGTTTAAGTCAGCTTTATTGGCACCAATTAACGCAGCTTTTAGAATTTCATAGAGCTTTCAGCTTTAAGGAGTGCTTCTTGTATTCATGAGCTATAATTGAAGCTGCTTTAAAGCTTTTATGCCATATACTCTGCACTTGCTATGTAATCCTGCCCACTTCCATCCCGCAGCGATGACTTCGCTGGCTACTATTATCCACAGCCTAGCGCCAGCAGCACCACGAGAGTTCCCACTACAACAACCACGCCACGGCCCATCATTGTGCAGGAGCCCGGTGAGGAGACGGAATTGGAGCAACTGCCCGCTCCTGGCTATGACTACAATGCGCCACCTCAGCGACCCTCGACGCCAGCGCCCGTTTACCTGCCGCCGGCTGAGAGCAGTTCGCAGCAGCAGCAGCAGGTGCGCCTGCGCCTGAAGGACATGCGCTGCCTGCAGGCGGGCTACTTTCGGGCGGTGTTTAAGCTGGACAGCTTTCTGGGCGCGGCGCCAGTGTTGGACAACGACAACGACGACGCGCAGGACAAACACTGCGAGCCGAAGTTGTCGCGCAGCTTTCTGCTGCTCGACATTGCGGGCGCGGACTTTGAGCGCTGTGGAGTGCGCTCCTGTGGCCAGGACCTGTGTCTGCGACTGCGCTTTCCGGCCATTCGGGGACTACGCACTGGCGGCGACTCCATTCTGACGCTGCACTGCAAGACGCAGGAGCGGGTGGCGGTCAAGACGCATGCCCTGAAAATGGGCGTGGCCAACGACGTGTGAGTGCTTGAAGTGGAGTTTGTACAGGGTATAGGAGTATTATTTATATATGCTTCTTGCAGTCAGGCACGCAGCGTGGGCAGCTATGCCCATGGCGGCAATCAGAATGCCTTTCACACCCACGTGGAGCTATTGAGACGGAGCACCAATGGCTATACTCGGCATTTGGAGAGCAATGGCGCCGTTCAGCTGGGCGAGGAGCTGCTGCTGCGCGCACATGTCTTGGCGGGCGATGGTAAGTCAAAAGCTCATGAAAGCTTTAGTTCAGAATTATTTAATGTGCTTTATACAATAAAGCTCAGTTTAAGTCAAAACCTCAAGAAAACTTTAAGTGAGATCTATTTAATTTAATAAGAATTATATATGCAGTATAAAGCTACTTGAAGTTAAAAATGCAGGAAGGCTTGAAATGAGATTTATTCAATGTGTTTGAAACAATAAAGCTCAGTTGGAGTTAAAAGTGCAGCAAAGCTTTCAGTGAGACTTATTTAATGTGCTTTATACAGTAATGCTCATTTGAAGATAAAAATGCAGGAAAGCTTTAAGCTAGAATTATTGAAAATTATTTATATATGAAAGCTCTCTGAAGTGAAAAGCTGGCGTAAGCTTTAATTAAAAATTAAATGTGCTTAATGTACTTTTTACAATAAAGCGCACTCAATGTTAAAAGCCTCTGTAAGCTTTAATTGCGGATTATTAAAAATGCTTAATACAATAAAATAATTATTTAATGTGCTTTATATAATAAATTTGAAGTAAAAAACTGCGCGGTTGCTGTTATGTACTCCAAGATTAATCTAGCGTTTAAGCGGCAACTTGCTTCAGTGCCAAATCTCTTTTAAATTTCTTGCTTTACATAAGTATTACTGTTTGCATTAATCTTTAAAATACAAGTTTAATAATAAATTTAAGCGCCACATATCTAGCTCAAAAATTCTCCACTTGCCAGGCTGGAACTACACCAAGCTCAGCGACGTGCAGCTGCAGCGCATTTCAAGCGCCGGTGAGCTTTTGAACAGCGTGCAGCTGATCACGCCCCGCGGCTGCCTCAATCCCGCCATGCAGGCCATCTGCACGCATGCGCCCAGCGCGGAGCCGCCGTTGGGCCAGCGACTGCTGTTCAGAGCCGTCATGTTTCCGGGCATGCACAGCGGCGATGTGCTGGTCATGTCCATGCGCATCACGGGCTGTCTGGAGCGCGAAGACTGCCAGCTGACGGCGCAGGATTGTCTGCCCGGCGTGGCGCTGCGCCGACGACGGGACACTGGGCTAAACACTCACGGCAATGGGACTGCGGCATCGGAGCTATCTCACATCACCTTCAGGGTGACTACGTCGAATATGGAGCTGCAGGAACAGCCAGCAGTTGTCCGGGACCTGGCTGATGAGCATGTGGCCGAAAGATCCAAGTCGTGGGCTTTGTTTGGCAGTGTGGGCTTTGTGGTGCTGCTCTTGGGCGTGGCTGTCATAGCGCTTTACAAATCGGGCAAATAGGAGAAAGTAAAAGCAATAAAGAGGGAGAAAGAGAGAGAGAGAGAGAGAGAGAGAGAGAGAGCGAGAGAGCGAGAGAATGGCAGATTGTGGGCTAGATAATATTTGAGAAGTCTAAGTGTTTCGTTTTACTCAGATTTTAAACGCGCCTCTTCAAAAAACTATTCTAACTAACTTTTTTATTTTTATTTTTGGTGAAAAATATATTGTTTAATGTATAAACTTAATAGAGAATATTAAATTTGAATTACTTATTTACTTTAACTACGTAATGCTTTGAAGGAGATTTTTCATACAGGAAATAAACCTAACTCGATGTATATATAAACAATTTATTTTTTTGTATTTTTTTTTAGATATCTCAGTAAACTTGACATAAAGCCATTTTGCTATGTATGATATCATTTTTTGTTGCCTATGAAGGTTTCTAACAACTCAATTACCAGTTTATTTTGAAGCTAAATAGTTTAATAAAGTGTTATTCAAATATTTTTTAAGAACATATTTTTTTAAAGAATCTTTTCAAAAATACCTGAAAACTAAAGTAAAAATTTTAAGTGATTTCTTTACAAAATTGAACACATTGTTTTATCCCTTTAATACAAAATGCCAAAAATGTAAAAAAACAATAAATTATTTATTGTTATTATTAGTTATTGTTTGGGTTATTGAGAATAACTGTATCTTCCTTTTAATTTGATTAAATTCTTTCGAGAGTCTTATCTTCTCTTGTTAAGCCTTAATTTTCCCCAGGCCAATTAAAAATTGTTCAATGTTTAATTTGGCATATTTAATACATAATGTTTTTTCAGTCCTGTCACAATTATTTCCTCGAATCAAAAGAAGTATATTTTCTCCTTGTTCTACATACAGAGACAAGAGATATATATTTCTGTGCTACCAATGAAAATAACAAAATTGTGTGTTTATAATGTCTTTGGTTGATGTAAACTAAGTATTTTCTTTCTTTCTACCTAAAAATTTCAGTTTTTTTGACATACTGACTTTTGAATTCCTTTCCCACATATGTTTTTTAATTGGCGCACTTTCTTGGTCATATCCATATCTCCGTTTTGGAACATGACCCCAAAAATCGTTCACCTCATTTCTCCCTTCACATTCTGCATCCCAATTGGAACTGGCAGCTCCACTAACCACACCCATCCGCATCCGCACCAGCAGCAACAACAACTGCAAGTTGGAAACCTTTCCGCTCACCTTCTGTGCGACAATCTGTGGCGCCAATCTGCGCCGAGAGCAGCTCCTTGGCCAAAATGTGCATGCAGCCAGCAAGCCAACAAATTTGAACTTATCGCTTGGGCGAAATCAGCAGCGGGCAAATGCTTGGCCATTTGGAGCTACCAAAACAGAAATTAGCACTTAATAAAATGTTATTTATGTTCATGTCGCTTGTAATTGGACGGCCTGAGAATAAAGCTAAAACAAATCTCAAAACATGGCTCGGCGACTGATTACCAAACTGCGCGCAATTCAAAAATTGCGATCTGTCAGCTTTATGGCCCGACGCGAAAACTGAAATTCTATCACGTTTTCACGCTTGGAGCACATTTAATGAAACCAAATACGCGAAGAACTCGCTTCAGCTTTTTGGCTTTGTTATTTGGTGCAATTTGTAGTCATTTCTTATGTTAATTCTCCATTGGAGCTGCAACTGGAGCCGGCTCGGAGGGGGGCACCAAAGGCGTCCAATTAGCACTTGATTGACGGCCTAATACATCATGGGGGGCAGCAAAACGTACAACTACTCATGGAGTTAATAATTATTTGCTTGGGTGTTGGCTGATTACGTGTCCACCACAGAATGCTCAAAATATATTTAAAGTGTAACGTATAAGTTATAGTTACCATTCATCAGCCTAATTTATATATAGCACTGTCTACTACAGCCTGATATTCGAGTGACTCGGAAATATCGTTTGCAGACGTGTGACAGTAGTAAACTATAGGTAGATGATCTTAGGCAATATCTTGTTTTTACAGTTTGTAAAGTTAGTTAGTTTTTCAAATATTTATTACCACAGGAGCTTAATATAAAGCTTGCTGTAAACTGTGAAAATATTTTTTTAAATAAATTGCAAAAAAAGAAGAAGTTATAGTTATCTTCGGAGTGTCAAAGATTAAATATCCCGAAGCTATATATTTTTTATACTTTCCACGCAATGTGGAATATGTAATAGGTATCTTTAGCGCAAAAGGTAACGAATTTGTTGCTTTTTGAGTTTTTGTATTGTAATGTTTTGAAATATCTTTAATGATCAGGTTAATGATCATGACACTACCCTTTATACCGTAACATAGAGAGGTTCCAAGTGCTCAATCCGAATTTTGCAATTCATTTCCTCGACAATTTTATCTGAATAAGCGAGGTTTTTATGCTACATACTCACAATTATTAATACATATTTAATTATTTTTAGTAGAAATCGCATACAAAAACTACTACTATATTGTTCAAATAGGGATGTTTTCCAAAATGTTCAAAAAAGAAGTTTCAAAATATTCGAAAAGCTCATAAGACCGAAAATCGCGCCAAAGCGACCAAAAAGTCAATATAAACTTTTCGTTTCTGCATCTTGTTTTTCCATCGTCAAAACTAAACTTTTTATTTTAAAGCATAAAAAATTAATTTTCTTAGTTAACTTAACACTTGTCTCTACACAACCAAAGCATTGGCTCCAATTATAATTTTTTCTTACAAAAATACCTATGTAAGTTGCTTTTTTGTATTGCTTATTCATTATTATGCAAATATTTAAAAAATCGAATCCAATACCAAATTTAAAATGCAAAAAAAAATTTCATAACATCGAAATCTTCTAAAAAAAAATCGTCATAAAAATTGTATGGAAAAACAGCATAACTTCAAAGCCGTATATATTAGATCTATCATATAATATATCGTATATTTTATATCAAAACCTATATCGATGTTAATCAGCACAGTAAACTAAAATAAAGCTGCGACAAAGTAGGCTCCATAACTTTCATTTTTAAGTTTTTTTTTAAGCTTTCTTGAGGCATCTACAAAATGGTTTTCAAAAGTAGAAGAAATTTGTCCCGCTTGCCGCGTACTGCCATCAACATGAAACTTAATCGAGCGCGCAAAATGTTGGAACAGGCTGCGGCGAAGTTGAGGATTATTAAATCATTTGGTTCGCCGGCGCGACAAAGGCGCGATTATCAGGTGAGTGCAGGAGAAGCTCCAAGAGAAGTGCGACTCCAAAAAGTGAGCAGTTTTATGTTGCGTGTCGCCTGCAAATGCGATCTTTGGCTGACCTATGAAATTCCCACCGAATGCACATCTGTGGAGCGGGACATTGCTGATCACATAACTGGCAAGTGGCATGCACCTTATGGCTGCCTGTTGGGCCTACTCAGAGCTAATTAATAAAACCGACACGTTTGCGGCACAATCGCATGTGCTCCAGCCAACACACATCAGCAACAGCAACAACGGCAACAACATGGCTAACAACTACTTTGTCTTTGTCGCAAATGGCAGGCAAAATGTTTGCTTAGCGCACATAAATTAAGTGTTGAACATTCAGCCGTTCGTGCCCCCCCCCCCCCCTCACTTCCCCTCCGCCCCCTGTTCCAACTGGCGCTTAACTTTGTAGTCAACACTCGATGCGGGCTACGTTGCCTACTAAGCCAACAATTTACACTCTTCATTCCGCAGCCGAATCGGCTGCGACCAGGCCTAAAAACCGTTTTCATGTGTCTTGCTCTTGTACTGCTTAAATTAGCGACTACTTAGTGCCCAATTTAGCAACTCCTGATAAATATTTATGAATGCACTTCATTTTAGTCACTTTGCAGTTTTCAGTCTTATGTTTTCAATGAACAGCAAACTTCAGGCCACAAGTCTCAAGATTCTATGAATGGGCTCAGGCCATTTGATACTTTATGCTCATTAAGTGATTCCAAGATTTCTGTACTTGACTCCGTCGATTGAAACGTTTTCGAAGGAGTTTCGGTAATCTGATTGACCGGAAAATCAGATTTATAATATTCATTGCAGAGGGCGAACAGTCTAAGCAAGTTTTGAGTGTGGAATTTTTTTTTATATCTCGATAAAAAAAACATGGGATGTATTGAGAGTAAATACATTTTGGGTGCTTGACTTTGCCTGAATAATATGAATAATTTATTTTGCATAAAGTTAGATAAGTTCCATAATTATTTGGCTTAACACGAGGTCGGCTAAAGCAGGCAATACCATACACAAATCAGAGTAAAAAATAAATTTAATGGTCCAGTATCAATTATCATATTGCATAAGTTTTTGTTTTTGTATTTTTTTTTAGAAATTAGTTATTACTTTTTTCAGTAGGATGAATTATGTAACAGGTATTCTTGATCGTTATTCTTTTCTGAATACGACTAAGTTTTTATTTACATAAATTATTTACAATTAAAGATCCTTATGGTTTAAAAAAAATTGATCAAAACTAAATTTAATTTAAATTCCAAACATTTTATCATTGCAATTGTAATAAAACAATTTATGATTTAATTTAAATAGTACAATTGAAATTACAAATGGTAAAAGCTTAATTTGGTGATTTTTTAAATTTTTAAATATAACTTTTCTGCAAAACAGAATTTATTTATTATATGTCAAACTTAGCTATTCAAAAATAATTATGAACAAACTTGATTAATTTAATTTAAAATTAAATTATATATCACATTATTTTATTTAAGTTTTATAAATTGCTTCAATCTGCCTTTGTACTAATAAAGTCAATAATTTGTAAGAATAAAATTAGAATTAAATAAAATGAAGTAAGAAAAATTAAATTTTGTAATGAATGAATTAGAAAAATAAAAAATCTACATCAATGTTTTCTACATATTGGCAATTTGAATTATTTTTTATTCCAGCTCAACACTTAATTGTTTTCGATACAGCTGAACGCTTAGTGGGCTTGAGGTCAAGCATCGGGATATTTAAAACTCAAATCGTTATTTAATTTTCCATACATATTGAGCAGTTATCTATTATTATCCCCGCAAATATATCGTCACTCCTCCCCTCGATGACTAAATTGCATTCCCATTGGCTAATCAATATAATGAAATCAAACCACATCAAAAAGTCAACGCCTCAAAGCACTCATTAGCGACTTTTATTAACCAAATGTGTCGCGTGATTTTTTTCTTCACTCACTTCAATACGTCAAATGCAAGTTTCCATTGGCCCGAACATTAGATCAGGCACTGCAGCGCCTTAAAATTAACGTCAAGCATTTTGGCTAATACAATGCGAGTTTTTCACTGCTTTTTTTGTTTTATTGGCTGTTGTTTTTGCCGGCTCGACAACTTGAATTTTTTTTTTTATTATTTTTAGTTGCTAGTCAGAGATCGCGGCCGAGTCTGATTCGTTTCGAATCGATTCGAGTCTGTCCGGTGTTACTTTTTTTTAGCATTTTAGCCATGTTAACATTTGTGTTATTGATTTTTTACAACAGTTGACAGTTACGCAGGCGCAGTGGACGCCGCACTCGACTCGAATTTTTTTTTTTTTAATTTCAATATATATATATACACTGGTTTCACAGGGAATCATGGTCTGTTGGGTTTGTTGAATGTTCGTCTGTTGGTTTTTCAGTTTGATATAAATAATTAAAATATAAGAATGATAAAATTGATGAAAATTTAGTTTACCACGCCGACATTTGTTCATGTGAACAACCAGTCTATTGAATGTTTTACTTTAACTCTTTAACGCCTGGGGCAGAGTATCTGACAGTCATGAGTAGGATTTTCGCTTGATTTTTCTGGCTTTTTTCGCTGACTTTTGCATTTTGCTCTGATTTGGCGCATGACAAACGATTCGAGCAATTTGACTTTCGATTTTTGATTGGTTTATCAAATCGCAGTTCATTAAAATGCCATAATACATTTAATTGCATTTTTGATAGGCTAAACCGAACAGACCCAGCCACAAAAGTCTCCAACCTGGTCACGGCTCGGGTATAATAGTTTAAAAACAAAATATTTTCATTAAAGCCACAATTACATGCGATTTAAACGCAAATCGACTTGCGGTCTTTTAACATATATCTGAAAAAGAAGTTAAAACAAACTAAACAAGACAGGAAGATACCCTGTTATTAGCGTATTTGTGCTGGGTATTAAATGTTAAGACAACAAAATTGCTATTTGTCTTTATTGATTTTCTGGGAAGCGCTGGGAGGCATTCAGAATAAACCTGCTCTATGTTAGATATATCTAAACCTGTGTAAGTTATATTAAGTTTTAATGGTTCCTAAGATTAATAGATATACATCTATATGTATGTACTGCTACTACAAGCATTTAAACAACTGTTAGAAACCCTTTCACTAAAATTGTTTATGAGTATAGGGCATATGTATATAGAGCAAATGGGATATATGTGAACGTACATTCTAAAAAATAGCATTTCAAGTTTTAATAGTCCATTTAGTTTTAATGCAATACATACATTTACACAACTGTAATGCCCCTTTTTATGAGTCTAGGGTATATGTTTAAAAAACAAGCAAATGAGAAATGTTTGAAAAGTAGTGAGTTATCGTCGCTTCCGTTAGCCGCAGTTCAATGCAGTTAGCCGCAGGTGCTAACATTTTGCGGGGGATCATTAACTACTCGTATTGTTTGCTTGTTGGCCGTTGAATTTCCACTTTTAATTTCAGACCATGCGCGGGCCAATTTACGTCATTCAATTCGAGCGTGTAAAGTAACTAACAATTGGCGATGAGTCTCGTTAATTGCCATGTGGCAGATATTGAATATTGGACTGTGGCGGGTTGGCCAAGTATCGAATTCTTGTTGACTCAGTGCATTACATGTATAATATTCTGTCTATTGGGACGACTTAAGTAGGTGGCATCGGTCAACTAGACAGTTGTGTTTAATGATAGCACATATGGATGTACTTGAGATAGCACGATACACTGCGAGAAAAGCTAACCATCTTATATTGGAGTAAAGTTAAATTTATTTTGTAATGTATTTTGTAAAGTTAATATTGTAGTCGATAGGAGCCCAAAAGTCCTATTTTTTAGTTACTTAAACAAAACCTAGAAGCGGATAATTTGCACATATAGCAGCCAAACCTTGACCTGAACCGAATCAGGAAAAATAATTATTTTTATATAAAAATATTAGTAATCAAAATCAACCAATTTTAATATTAAAAAGAAAAAAACTAAAACACAATAAAATCAAGTGTTCCATTTAAAACTGAAGAAAATGTGACTAACCAAGGCCTAAACCAAAAGCCAGTTTTGCGAAACGAACCTATGGCAAAGTATTGGTTTAAACCATAAACCAAAGACAATAAAACTTATTTTCATGGTTATAATATAAACATCGCTTTAAAACTCCATTTAAAATACTATAAAACACTCTGTTTTGTGTAATAATATAAAGACAAGAAAATATTTAAGAAATAAAGAGAAATAATATTTTAAAATATATATTTAAAATTAATATTGTAGAAAAGAAACATGATACAGCAATAACCCTACAAGATCATGCAGAATAAGATTATTAGAGACCATTTACCTCTACACCGATCTAAGTGACTTTCTGTGTTATTTTGCACACTATAGATTATTAGTTCACCGCATTAAGCAACACTCTTTGCCGCCTTTGTCAATAAACTCGTGTTGTTTAGTAATCCAAATGACGTTGCTCGCGAAACCACATAATAAAGAATCATTTATAGCAAAGTCAATTACGTATACGCACCACGAGTGTAATTGTGATGTGGGTGTGTGTTTGTATTGAAACACAGCTCAGACACACACTCGCACAACACAGCGAACAAATAATTAAATTAAAATAAAATTGGACTCTTTCTGCTCAGTGGGGGGAAAGAGTGCGTTCAACTTTACATTTAATTTAGCAAGTGGCCTTTGGGCTGGCTCATGGCTTTATTTACTTCGCGGTAATGCATTAATTGACTAAATAAACGGCAGGCCACACCAAATTTTGCTGTTATCGGCATACAATATCATTGATACGCGCATTCTCGTTGTTTATCTTTTAGTGTCGGATGCGCAATTTGTGCTGATAATGATTTTGTGTTTTGCTTGTGATAAATATACAGAAAAAAAGAAGATATAGATGTGTGTGTACGTAGGTGTATTGGTGTGTACGTAGAGCTGTAAGCCGCGCGCTGTGTTGCATGAAAATTGCTTAATTAACTATGCGTTGCGCGTTTTTGGGGTCTTGAGTATTCACGGTCACAGTTTTGGTTGAAGGTTTTTATTGTTATTGGTCTACGTACTGATGCACACATCAAATGCTACAAATTATCAAACAGTGAAATATGTTTTTTCTATTTTAAATAATTAAAATTAAACACCACAATCACTAACCGATTGTTAACGGGGAAGTTAATTTTAGTTATACGTAAGCCGCAGCGTGCAACAGCTTCCGATCGTTGCCAGTTTCGCGTACGCAGTTGTCGAGCGTTGAAAATGAAATGAAAAACGAAAAGGCGCGCCGATTCAACTGGTTGTGCGCGAGTGTTGAACAATGCGCTGTGAAATGCGGCTTGGCAGCACTCATCGATTGCCGCACCGCACGCTATCGATGTATCGATGGTGTGGACTGCAGGGTTGCAGACAGACGCTACGATTGGCGTCCTCTGGGCAGACAAATTAAGTGCAATATTTCTCAAAAAGTGCAATAAACAACAAAATGTCGCTCACCATTGTCAAATATCGGAAAACAGCTGACGGCATTGTGCCCATTACGCCCACAGTAGTATTTAGACCTAAAGTGCAAGTGCAGCCACAACAAATTGTCAAGGTGCATTATAAATATATATACACACAGCTGTTTTTCGCCAGGGTGGCAACCCAGCGAACATGTGGTTGATTTAGCAAAACACCTAAAAATGTATTTTTATTTAAATTCAATTTATTTATGATGCATTTCAGAAGCTAGCAGGCAGTAGCATTGCTCTCGGCAAGATCCCGGCCGGAGCTATTATCAAGCCGACCATGAAACGCGCCTCCAGTAGCTCCACATCGCCAGGTGAGTGAGATTCGGTGCAAAACTCTCTCAACTAGTTCCCATACACAGCAGCTCCCTTGGTGAAGACACCCAAATACGTGCTGCCGTCGAGCAACTATGCCAGCCCAGCATCCGCTTCCGCGTCCGCATCCCCTTCACTGCCCTGGCAAACGTGCGCGCCGCTGGCCAACATCAAGAAGGAATCGCTGGGCGCTGCGATCAGCTCCCTGCCGCCCAATACTATTATTAAGGCAACCACAAGGCAACCACTGACCACGTCCACATCCAACCCATTGCCGGGTCATGTGGGCGCTTTAAGCACACCTTCGTCTGCGCCGGCGGCCGCGCCCGCCGTGGCCTCCGCCGTGCGCCAGGCGGTTTTCCTCAAGCGCGATATGCCGCAGCGCACGATGCGCAGCATGACCCTGGGCGCCATCGACATGGCCTCCACGCTATACCTGGGCGTGTCCAGCGCACACCTGCCGCTGTTCAAGCGACACATTTGCAAGTACGCCAACCTGACGCACCTGGACTGCTGCCTGACGCTGCGAAAGCTGCGTCTGAACGAGCCCTTTGCGCTGCTCGCCGAGTTCTTCGAACTGGCCGAGTTGGACGTGGAGGCGACTTTCAAGCGCACGCTTGCCAAGCTCGCACGCTGCCTGCGCCCCCTGATCCGGTGGCCCGATGCCAAACACTACTCGGACCGATTGAAGCACATGCCGCTCGCCTACCGAGCCAATCTCCTGCACGTGCGATCGCTGATCGAGTGTGTCGAGACAGAGGTGAGCGAGGCGCTCAACTTCGGCTGCAACAGCTACAAGTTCATACTGTGCCTCAACACAAATGGTGAGTGGTTACTCGTTCACGGAGTGAAAAGAGTATATTGGGTCTGTGCAATGTCCGTCCGTCTGCCCGCAAATGAAACAAGAGATTTGAAGCTTTCAATATATATCCGTGTATACTTACTTCAGGTAAACAGTGAAAGGTTTTTGGTTACGCCCACTTAGGGCGTGGCAAATCGATAAAATATATGTATCTCCCTTAGTTTTGAAGCTAGATGCATACAATTATTTTAGATAGATTACTGATGACCTCCTCGAAAGATTGCCAAAACAATTTTTTGGCTACGCCCGTTGGGGCGTGTCAATTCTATTAAATCTATTTATCTTCCTCTGTTCTATTGCTACATGCATACAATTTTTTTTTTGGCAGATAACTGATAACCTTTGAAGATCCCACAAAGATTTTTTTGGATTCGCTCACTGGGGGCGTGGCTAATCGATAAAATCCATATATCTTGTGTAAACCGCGCATATCTCCCACAATTTTTCAGCTAAAGTCAACCAAATAAAATTCGTTTTCGACTATTTTAAGCTTTTATTACGAGTGTTGCGCAGTCGGTTACACCCGACTGCAACGTTCTTTATTGTTTTTACATTCACTTTATTAATATTTGTCAGGTGTCATAAGCTATGTCTCGGATGCCTTTCGTGGCGACTGCGATGATCTGCAGCTGTTTGAGGCGAGCAACTTCAAGGACATCATACCCAAATATCTGACGCTGTGCGCCGAGCCAGGCAAAGCGGTCAAACGGCTTCGCAACACCCCTGCAGACGATGGCCTAACGGACGAGGAGTTGGAGCCGCCGATTGAAGAGCCCAAGCGCCCGCTCAGCAAATACGATGAACAGCGTTTGGCCGGCCAATTGGCCAATATGCAAACGCTGTCCGTCACGGACGGCGCCCTGACTTCGACGCGTGCAACGCAGCTGCAGCTGCCGACGCTGCGCGTCAATGAGCCCGCATGCCGCACCCAGATGCGTCGTATGATCGATACGCTGCGCGAGTTCAAGATGCTGGACCACTGTGCTGTGCAGCAGACGCCGCTGCTCGGTTACCTCAACGAGATGCTGATTGTCGCTGCCGCGCTGTGCAATCTGCAGCAGCAGTAGTAAAAAGCAAACGTTTAGCTTAAATTTAAACAACACCTGTTTTAAGGTCGTTACACTCGCTATTATGTACGCAATTTGTTAGCATTACAATTTAAATTTTGATACCACAAATTTGTCTTTAAGTCAACTTTTAATTACTGTAATTTGCGGCAGTAGCAACACAACAGCAACAAAAGGTGCTGCTCTCACGTGTCTGGTTTCGGTTGTTGACGCAGCACTTGATTTGTTGTCGCTGTTAGTTGCAATTGCAATTTTGTGTGCAGGCTAATAGCTTTGCATACCCTTTGTCTGATTGTAGTAAAACTGTGTAACGTATTATGTAACTCGCTGAAGGAGTCTTTAAGTTTTGCAAATATCGTTTTATGTGTTTAAATAGGTAAGCGTTTTTATACCCTTGCGTACTCTCTGCTTTCTCTGTTTAATTTTGGTCTGAAATGTGTAGAAACGTCGAACCCTATAAAGCATATTTTCATTAGTATCAGCAGTCGAGTCGACACAATCACTCCACAGGTCCATCTTTTTGTTGCAGGCAGTACATATGTAGGAGTCAGCTGGATCAGACCACTTTATCATATAGCTACCATTAAAAGATTAGTTAAAAAATACCTTTTTTTATAAAGAACTTTTTTGTTTTTAAAGATTTTATAATCAACCAAAATTGCCAATATCAGACAACTTGAAATCTATACGCCAATAGAAAAAATCGGTTAAAGTTTGAGTCTTTGTGTAAAAGCACTGTTAACTATAGTTTTTTTTTAGACGTACTATATCTTAATGCTGATATATGAATAACCTACAGCAAATAGCTGTTATATGTACATACGTATAAAAAAAAACCACGTAAAGTGGTTTAAAATCAGATTATAATTTGCAATTCAATTTCGACTGCTCACGATTGAGATAATTCTTTCAATGCCTGCTAGGGTATTTCAATTTCGGCAGCCCGAAGATAACTTTTTGTTTTCTCTTATTTTTGTTGCTGCTATAAACTTCATAACGAGTTGTGTTTAGTATGCAGTGCAACAGGTTGTTGCTGCTGCTGTGGCGGCTACTGCAATTTGACATTGTTGACCTTTAGCAAGTAAGCATTGCTAATATTTATGCACACATATTTGTATGCCATTCCATGCCTTGTTTTCATATAGTTTCATGTAAATTTTGTTGTTTTTTTTTTTTGCATTTTCATGGCTTACACAATATTTTTAGATCGCCCGTCGCCCTGCTTCAGCCACCCACGTGTTGTGTTAACATCTATTTGTTCAGCTGTTTGGCGCTTCTTGTTGACGTTTTTTGTTTTACTGTTTTTAAACTGCGATCGTTGCTTTTTAATACACTTACTGGCAGACGACTTGAATTTCTTATCATTTTTGCTAACCTTGATTTGCTTCACTGTAAATGCAATTCTCAGTCCTACTTAAAACCTAAAATTAAATACCGTACTCAGAAATTAAAAAAAAGAAATTGTTCGCTAAAGTTTAGTCAGTCATAGTCATAAATATCATTAATTTTACGATAAGTTTTTTGTGATATATTTTACCAAATTTAATTATTCAAATCAGTATTCAATAAAGCTTAAATTAAGAGGATAATATTCAGTAATATAATCACTGTATTAGCTGTATTGAATACTGATTTCAATTCCAAAATTTGGTAACGTGTATCACATGTTCAGGTTCATATTTTCAATTACATATAAATAATATGAATAAATACTTAGTACTGTAAATATTTATTAATTATTTTTATAAATATTTATTGTAAGTAAAATATTTATAAATATTATAATATATAAAGTATTTATTCATGCTAGATAGGCATTTTCTATTACAACTTGACTATTTGTGGAAAGATATTATTAAATAGACCAATAACAGCATATTCAGAGCGATCTGCTTCAGTGATCTGACAGTGTATTCGAATTTCAATTTGAATTAAGGCTGGGTTCTCTTGTTGCTCTTTTTTTTTTGTTAAATTACCAATTTTAATTGGGGAAACAGAAAACACATGTCACAAAAAACGAAAACTCTTTTTTTTGTATTGTTTTGCTTTATTTTCGGTAAAGAGTACATAAGTAAACTAAATAGTACATACATATATAGCATATATATATTTAAAGGTATGGTAAAAATTTAACGAAAGTTTTCATTGAACTAGCCGCAAATGCAAAGCAAAAACTTAGTATATAGTATGATTATCAATAAACAAAAAATGTGCAAAAAATATTGAAATTTTTAAAACACATTTTTTTATGGAATGTTTTCAAAGGGTTTTTGTTTCTTTTTTTACTAGGCACTACGTCAAAGAGCTTTTGGGGTTTCGATACATTTCGCTACACTACGGTTCGGTTTTGCATTATGTCTGGCTCTTGGGCAAAGGGACTTTAGCTTAGGCTAAAATAATTAAAAGCTTGCTTAATTCATAAGTGACTTTTGCGTACTAAATACATAGGTAGTTAATCAAGTATTATAAAGTATATGCCTGCCGCAGCTGAAGAAAGATTTAACGCAAAAACTCATAGTTTGGACAATATTTACTACAATATGTGTATAATATGGATCTGCCATTATATAATAGTTGATCTATTTTGTTTTTCTTTTGTGCGCGCTTCGTGTAAAATAATAACAAGTACGGTGTGTAGAATGGGATGTGCATGATATGGGGGGTGGGTGGAGAGAGTGTGTTCTCTCAGAGCTTTTGTATTATTTCAAATTTCTTCTTTAGATCGACGCTCTCGTTCTTCGGATCGTATTTCTTTTTCGAGGCCAATTTGGCGCGCATTTCGGCTGCGGTTAGCGGCAAATTTAAGCTGCCCGCTCGATTCATGCTCGCATTGGTGGGCGCTGGCACGGTGGGCGTGGCACTGCCGTTGCCATTGACATTGGTGTTGCCATTGCTGTTGTTGCTGTTGTAGACGCTGCCATTGTTATTCTTGTTGGCCACTGTGGCCGATGGCGGCGGCGGTGTGCTCATCATTTTGTTGCCGCTGCCGCTGTTGTTGTTGTTATTGCTGATGTTGTTGTTGTTGCTGCTGCTGCTGCTGCTGTTGCTGCTCGGCGATTTGTTGCCATTCTGAGCTGAGATGGGCGCCTCAACTGGCGCTGGCGCTGGCGCCATCGGCACGCCCCTGTCCACCACGTCCATGTCGGCGGCGTTCATTGTGCTGCCGCTTTGAATGCTGCTCGCGTTCGAGATGCGCTTCGTGCTGGTCACACTGATGCTGCTGATGTTGGCGCTGGCGCCAGGTATCTCCTGCTTGGTGCCCTCATAGCAGGGCGGACTATTGCCGCCGCTGCCATTGGTCACGGGTGACGCGGACGCGGACGCCGACACCGACGCCGACGCCGACTTGCCCGGCATCTCCATCGCCTTGCCGTCGACGTCGATGAGCAGCAGACGCACCTCGTTGGCAATCGCCTTGATGCGGGCCACCACCTGTTTGTGAGTCTCGCTGCCGATGGAGACGCTGTTGACCTCCAGTATGCGATCGCCCTCCTTGAGGCCGGCTGCCTCCGCTGGCGAATTGGCGTCCACTTTGCCAATAAATTGACCCGGCTTCACCTTTTCCGAGTGCAAATTGAAGCCGTAGCCATCGAAATCGGGTCGCTTGACTATGTGGCACGTTTTGGTCACGCCCGGCGGCAATGTGGGCGGTGTGGGCGTTTTGGGCGAGGTCGGTGCGGACATGACTGCAAAGCAAGAGATGGACAAATATTTAGTTTACAAATTAAAAAATTTATTTTTGTACATTTTATTTTAGTTTATGTAAATATTATATTTATACAACATATTTAACAGTATTTAAAAAGTGTAAAATTAAGACGTTTTTAAGAATGTTTCTATTTTTAAAAACCAAGTTTTGTTTCAAATTTCAAAATTTGTTGTTTATCAGCTTAAGTAAAAGTTTAATAGTTTTGTTTTTTTTTTTCTTTCATAACAACAACAACGTTTGATTTGAGGAATCTGTTTTCCAGTTTTCTTAAAATATTTCCCTGTCGTTCCTATTTGTAATATATACTATTTCAAAGTTCTGCAATCGGATAGTTACTCATATTTTATTTTAGTATTGTTTGTGTTTCTTTTTTCTCAGTGTTCTGTGACGTCTCATGTCACAAAAGTGCTAACTCGAAGCAGAACTATTTATGTACTGTTAAAAGATTTATTTCTCCCTAAGATTTGTAGTTTGAAACGGCTCATGATATTTAAAATTATTACTGTTCATTTGTTCAATTTGCTCCACTGTGTCAAAGAAATGGGCTCATTGAAATTGTTTTTTTCTTGTTCTGTTCTGTTTTGCTTTTTTTTTTTTGCTGCTCAATTGCTGATAATTTTCAAGATTTTGTTTATGGGTAATTTGTTTTTTTTTTCAGCGCATTCAACAGAACATGGTTCACCCCCAGTTTTGCTTTAATTAAAATGCTAGTAAATCTTTGGCGGCTTCCTGAGAGTATAAATGATAGGGGAGCAGAGTACAAACTTTTCAATAAACAATTTTTTGGGTCAACAAACCGACATTGGAAATGCCATTATGAACTATGATATCAGATCTGATGATAGGCGCAATTGTTCCTTCTTGGATCGTTATCAGCAGTTGGCTTATCGCCTGCCCTTTAGTTGTCGGAGGCATGTCAACTATTTGACCCACATTCCATGCAGTTAAGGTGCGATCGCCGTTCGTACGTGTTTTCAGCCAGTTTCCCAATTGGTCAATCCGCGTAAAAGCCACAACAAACGGCTGCCTTTTGTTTATCCGGCAAGTAACTTTTTATTTTTGTTTACTAAATATTTTTATGACCGTGCTTAATGTAAGTTTTTTTTCTTCTTTATTTTGTCGCAGGCAACCCAAATAGAAATTCCACTAGCATGTGCTCATGGGTCAGAATACCATTTTTGGTTCGCTCTTATCGTGGGCGTAACGTCAGGCAACGTGATTTTTGTTTTTGGCATTGCTAGGCGTCTGACTTAAGTACAGCTAATACCATGAATTGCGACAACGTAGGTAAATAGGTTGTAGAACAACAATTTGATGGATTACGCAGTTTACATACGTTATTTTTTCCACATGCCAGTACAAGTACAGGCTTTAATTTCTAAAGTACTTTTGAGCTTTGACATTTTTAAAATGATTTAACAAATTTTATTTAAAAAAAAAATCATTTTACTTGGTTCAGCCTACGTGAGCTCATGTACTCAGTATTTTTGTTGCTCTCTAATTTAAAAATAATTCTTTTAGATGTAATTCCCATACATAATTTTCGCAATGAGTGATATGTATAACTCATTGAATGTTTTCCTCCTTTCCCGCTAAACATTTAACAAAAACGAATATTTGAAGGTAAAGCCACGCGCTTTGGTTATTACACACATTTGGATGCTACATTTAATCATTTAATATAAGCTCGGAGCTGGATACAGGGTATCTCCTAGTCTCTTATATGTTTTTAATTTAGATTAAACTCGTATATTGATTTCTTAAGAGCTGTTGAAATTTGGAAACAATCGTTTGCAATGCTCTTGGAAGTAAGAAAGAACATTTTTAAAAGATAATTTCAAAATATATAATTAAATATTTAAATTACATACATACATTTAAATAAAATTTACATGTATTTAAATATTTGATTTATAGCATGAAAATTATCTTTGAAAATGCAAGCGATTAATAAAAAGAAATAAGATTTTTAAATTTTGTAATAAATTAAAATTTATATCACATTAAAAAAAACTATATTTTATTATTATATTCTTTATTAACATTTAGGTTCCCAATAAACATTTTTTTATTAGCCTCGCCAATATGTTTCCTTTACTTTCCGCCAATCAATTGACTATTAGTAAGTTCTGTACAAATATTATTGCTTTGTCTCTTTTCTTTTGTTGTATCTTTTTAATTATTATTATGCGTTTTTTTCTATCTTGCTAATTGTGACGTTTTATACGTAATGTCAGTTCCGCTTCCTAATACAACAAAGTACTAAAAACCTACATACATATGTACATAACCGATTGAATATACTATGCACAATTGCTATTATTATTTTTATTATTTTGATTTCGTGCCCCTTTTCGTGCTTTTTCCAGTTGTATTTTCGTTTTTTGCGCCTCATTGTTTACTTTGTTTCATTAAAAATCGCTTACTATAGAAACTGAAGGAGGGGGAGAAAAGCTTTGAATTGTTATTGTCTGGCTGGCAGTCAAGGTCGCCTATTGAGCGCATCTTAAAAGTTGAACAACAGAATTTTTGTTTAATAAATTAAGCGCAGGTGGGCAAACAGCCAGGGAGGGGGAGTTATCCGAGTTCCATTCAACAGAACCGATCATCAAAAGCTAATGTTAATTCGCAGGGCTTCAATTACGAGTTTTACCTGCCGCACAGATGCCTGGCCATAAATCTTACAGAAACAAATGATGATAAATATATACATAAATATGTTTGTATATAATTTGGACTTGAACAAGCGCAAATAAATGTAAAGGAAGTGCCGAACAAAAATACCTGCGTGCAATTTGCAATGCTCGAGAGTTGTTTTCTTTATATTTAATTTTTTATTTATTATTTTTTTCGCCGCATGACATTTAATCGTACCCGTGCAAAGTAAGTTCAGGGTCGTTAACATTTTAAAAGGCTTTGAAGTGAGGCGCAGCGCACAACAAACACAAAACGGTTATTAATATGGAAAGCCAGATTTCAATTGTTTTAACTGATACTATCTCAGGGCCAGAACGGTGCATGTGTATACCCAAAAATGTTTAAGATTAGCAATATTTATTATTGAACTTTAAACAATGCTATTTAAAAAGCCTTGCCTATGTTTATTTAACGAGCTATACAAATTATGTAAAATCTTAATATTGTTGTAAACACGTTAAAAAATAATTTTTAAATAAAAAGCGTATCATAAGAATTAAACTAAAATATTTTTATTGTATTTTGTAGCTTTTTTGACAATTTTAAGCAAATATTTTTTAAATTAACAAAATGGCTCAGAAGCTTTCAAATCGTGTCAAGTTTCAATTTCATAAAATGATACTACTATAAATATACGAGTTATTTAAAAAAAAAAAGTATAATTGACAAAATAGGTTCATTGTTACATAGACAAATGGCTGTCAAAGGTATTTATTATGATTGTTATTCATAGTATTTATTTATTTGGATTTTTGGACAGAGCTCAAGTTTTTTGAGGCTTTTATTCATTCATGCTGCTCATCTGTCAAACCTCGCCTCCCCCTTCGTAAGCCGCCGCTTGAGAAACTGTGCGCAAACTTTAATTGAATTTGCAATCAAGCATGAAGTACACGCACACAGACACACACAACAAACTCAAACACACACACACACAATTTTTATCAGTCACAATGGAGACATACGCTCACCCCCCAGTAAACCCCCCATTGGAACTAGGGAGACCCGCATGAACGGCTACGCGAAAGCAGCCACCATTGTATTTGTTGTTACTGTTGTTGTTTTGTTTATTTAAGCGGTTTCTCATCATTAAAACAAATTAGCCGTTAGGCAGCAGCATAAAGTCTGTCTGCCTGCGCCAATGTCCGATTCTATATCCGTCTCCGGGTCTCAGCATTTTGCGCACATGACAAACGCGCTTAAAAAAAATACTTAGTAGCAGTTAAAAAATTATTGTTAGAAATATTTATACTCTAAGCTCAAGGGGAAAAGGGTATATTGGATTTGTGGGATATCCGTTAGGCTCATTATTGAAGCTAAATTCGTTAAACTTCGGTATTAATATATCTTTTATGATTTGAAGAAAATTCGAAAATAATGTCGAAAAATTGCAGCATTAAATTTTGCCACAGTTTTCACACAGTTATTGTTATAAAGACATCATTATTATGATATAGTGGCGAAGTAAAATATCTAACTTCATATTCAAGAAGGCTTTGTCCACCTGCCTTCAATTTGTTATTGTTATTGCATTGCGATTAGAGCATTGTGCAGTCGGATCTTTCAAGTGAAATGTTATTCCATGTGTTTTTTTCCTTCGAGAATTCACCGGGAAAAAGCCGAACGTGCCGCGCAATTAAACGGAAATTAGTATTACGTGAAATGCCCGCGGTATATAAACACTATATACACAATTAAATTCCGCAAGTAAATCATAATATTAATTAAATTTTTTGTTTTTGTTTTTAGGAAATATTGCAGCGCGGCATTTAATTAACTTGCCAATGTCTCGGACTGCTCTAAATTAAATATTAGCACGTTCTCGAAAACAACATGCAAATTGAAAACTGATAAGCGAAAAGCCCAAAAAGGAAATGCCGCAAACCCCCCCGAACCGCTCGGGAATTTCTTAGATAAGCGGGTTTTGCACAATTCTCTACTCAAATATGAGGGAGGGGAACTTAAGTACATATTGTACTTGAATATATGTTTGGGGCGATTTCAGTTGACATACTTCAACTCGGAGAGGCTGTTTGAGTTGAGATTAGTTGGGCTTCTATTATGAAATGAGATGATGTGAGAATTTCGACAGCCATTTGCTAACCGAATGTGAATGAGTCATTCAGTTGAGACAGGTGAATAAGGTGAATGGGTAGACTGATCATTAGTTAAGGCACAAGTGCATTCAATATTTTACTGATGCACTGAACTGCAGATATTATAATTGTACTCAACGCTTTTATTGTAGTGGGTTTCTGTGGAATTGCGGCAACACTGCAACAATTAGTTGGCAGTGCAACATTGCAGATGTGCAACCGATTTCCTAGTCAACTTTTTCATTTTAATTGCCAAACTCGATTTCGCTTAAATAGTTAAATAGTTGACATAGTACTTATATACAATTTCAGAGTTGCCACCAAAGTAAACAGATTAATTATCGGTTGATATTTTCACAAATTGCCAGAATTGCGGAAAGAAAAAAATTAATTTTAAATGTCAAACATATAATAAAATGTGTGTAAATTGTATTCTAAATAATATGCAATTTTTCTAACTTGAATAAAGTCAGAGATATATGGCTTAAATTTATTAAGTAAAGTTTCCATTTCATTGCAGATCTATGAACTTACTTTCTTAACCACACTAGTAACTTGCATGTTGCAAAGTAGTTACACATTTCCGCACCACAAATCCTTTGCTAACCGACAACAGCTTAAAAACATAATGGTTAATCATAATTTTAAAAGCAAAAACTGATTTCAACCTTTCAAAATATTGCAATTAACTCAGTTGCACAGTTGGGAGAGCAAACTTCGCTTATAGATATTATATAAGCCCTTCACATTTTTCAAATGATGCATCACGAGCTATTTAAAGGCTCATGACAATAATTATTTACAAGACAAATGAAAACAAAAACAATAAAAAAAAGAATGTCGATTATCAGACTTATAACAAATATAACAACAACAAGCAAAATATTCCAGGTAATAAATTAAACAATGCTGACGACATTGCGTTCATTTCAAGTGCTTTTATCGAGATTTTCAAAGTAATGCTCATAGGTGAAATTCAAGTAGCCAGAACTTTCACTTATCACAGGCTAAACCACTTATGAAAAGATGAAATGTGAGTGCATAAAACACATAAATTTTAATGTTTAGCTAACTTCCAGTTGGAGATGGGTGTGTGTCACGATACGATACGAACACAATGTGTTTTTAGAGATCAACGCAGAGCCAACACTGAGGAAACTTGGTTGAATTTTTCTCAGTATTTTTCTTGACGTCAGTGAAGTACTAGAATGTTGAACAATTCCACCCACAAGTGCGGATAGTGTGCGCTAATTAAAACATTTCTATTTTTCAGATCAACTTCAAACTTTTTCGCTTAATCCTATGCCTTAAATGAGTTTGAAATGTGTTTTCTTGATTTTAGAAAACTTTCTGTGAGTCGAAGGCTGTATTTTGGAATTTTGGAATGGAATTTTCTTTTCATCAGTTTCGAACTCATTTATTAAGTTTTATATAAAATTTTATCAAAACGTGCTTCGTTTGTTTTTCAAAATTGGAAATTCAAAATTAAGAAAGACATTTTCGCCAGCAAAGCTGAGTAATAATGTAATTAGTTTTATTTTCTTTTTTCGCATTGTATCTTAAATCATGTGATCAAAAACGTGTATAAAATACAAATTTTATTTACAAAATACTTAACAATCTATAACTATTCCTTATTTATTTCGCGATATTGTCGTATTGACTCGTGTTACGAATGAAAATATGCCTCTCTCTCTCTAATTTGAACTCTTCTTTTCACTTTTAGCAAGCCCCTAACCTTTGTAATGATTTATGTCTCTTCTATATTTGCTTTTTTCTTATCACAACAATTTAATTCACAATTTAATTTTGTTGGCGTGTG
Source organism: Drosophila colorata (assembly GCA_035041545.1). Taxonomy (NCBI): domain Eukaryota; kingdom Metazoa; phylum Arthropoda; class Insecta; order Diptera; family Drosophilidae; genus Drosophila; species Drosophila colorata. The sequence continues at coordinate 3,240,241 of JAWNLD010000233.1, forward strand.
ACTTAAAGAGCAAAAAATAAAAAAGAATTCTTAATTATTTATTGATTTTGGACAAGAGCTCTGGTTTTTATTTTGCTGTGTCTGGGCTGTAAATTATCTTATCATAGCTGATTTTCATTGAGGCACAAGTAACTAGCTGAGATTTTCGTTTTTAAACTAAAAATAATTAAATTCTTATTTTTAAAAATGACGTCAAGATAATTAATAGAGCTTTTTAAGTGAGCTGACAGTTTCGGTTAGCACCCGGTTGAGTTTGTTGGGTTGCTTTTCATTTATATTTATTCATATTTTTTGTTTTTGGATTTTGGTTTTTTTGGAAAGTGCAATTACTCACACTCGGAATCGTTCATGAATCACTTACAAAGATCTTCACACATTGCGCCCCGGGCGACCGAAAATAAAAAAAAACTCATTAGCAGCTCTTAAGATGCGCCCAATGAAGAGACCCAATCGAGGGTCTTTCGCATCCCAGAGATTGTCTCCGTTTCTGTCTTCTCGTTTCTGGCTGAGTGACTGGCGGTTGTTGTCGCCGCGGGCATTGAGAATTGTTAGCAATGTTTTCTTATAGCTATGGGAAACTATGCAAAACTTGTTATGATTATTGTTAATGCCCTGTAGCACATGGCAATGGCGGGTATTCTGATTTTAATAATTAAAAGAAACTTTGTAAGAGTTAACTAAATACATAAAATTCTACTGCTCTTTGGCTATGATACATAGGATCTTTAATGTACTTTTCAAAGCACGTTGATTCCACTGTTAGAATTTAGCTCTCAGAATGTTATTCAATTCAAAAAAATTTTTAATATTTTAATTTATATTGTTGGCGCTATCAGTGCTTAACCAGCGTCCACTGCGATAATATGACCCTCATTCAGAAATAAAATTTGGTTGTTTATATTAATATTTAGCAAATGGCAAGCAGTAAAAAAAAAATTAAAAATTAAAATTCTAGAAATAATAAAACACTTTCTAAATAAGCCACAAGTTTATTTTTTAAATTGAAGGATAAGTTTCGTTTTAGGACGCTTCTTTAAAGCTTAAACCATTTTGTTTCTTGAGTTCGGAGTAACTTCTAGAATTCAGCTTCTTAATTTCTTGCCTATTTCCCAAACTTCTTCTAGGGCATTTCCAAGTCGAGCTAACTCTCTTTAAAGTATTTATTACGCCCCTCTCCGATTGCACGTTTGATATTCAATGACAAGCGCAAACAATGTGATTGTGACCCGTCAGCAACAGCATCTGAAGCAGCCACCTGCAGCGCATAGTTTGCAGGCGACTCGAGGTAGACTCAAGATCATCTGGAGATCGTCTCAAACCCCACCTCTCGACTCCAACAAAAAACACAAATAAATGCTGCTGGGCAGCCGGAGAACGTCATTAGCGTTTAGCACGTTAATCCAACTGCGGCATTGACAAACAACGAGCGCAAATATTTTTTTAGATACTCATTAATTAATGGTAAACAAAATACGGAACGTACTGTGAAAAAAAACAACATATACATATATATACAAAATTAATATTTGATGCGTAATTAGTTTTAATAAAATTATTTTTAAAGTCAGAGAATTCAAGTGTGTAAACGGTGTGGGTTTGCGGATGAGATCACTGCCAAAGCGCATAATGTATAAGTCCGGGTGTAAATTAAAACTTACAATCTCTAAATATAAACTATGTAAATATTTTTCAATTTTATTCACCACTTTATTGAGCTGTCTCTAAAAGCTTATTCTGTTTTAAATATATTCGCAGAAATGCATAAATTAAATAGAAATACCGGAACAGTAATGCAAATGAACTCTAAATATAGTATTTTTAGTATTTATAAAAAGTAAAGCCATGAAAATACTGATAGAGGATATCAAGGAATTTGAGCTGTATAACAACCCAACTTGTAAAGGAGTTCTATGCTTAAGATTGTATGCAAATTCAGAGTGGGGCGCAGCTTGGGATGGGCACAAACAAGACCCAATGTCCATAAATATTATAGATTTTAGCGGATCGCTTAGCTATTGTGACAGGCAAGCTGTGACATGCAAACTGTGGAGTAGCGAATAATTTGTAAAAAAAACCTAGAAACGGGCTGATTTAAAAAGGAATCAAATTTTTCGAATTTAGTGACATCGGAAAGAATAATTTTTTAGAACAAGTAAAATTGGAATGGTAAAACGATTGAGAAAAATACATTTTTCTTTTCAAAACATGTAATCCGAATAAAAGTCTTCAATTAATTTTAATTTAATCTTTATCTAATTGTAATAATAATAATAAATAAAAAAATATATCTTGTGAGAATATGTTAAAAAAATATTGTTTCCATTAACTTTCTCATATCATTCAAAGAAATCTTATTAAGACCATCAGTGTTTCTAAATCTTAATTATGAACTTATTATTATAATTATACGAAAACCTCGTCTTTTGATACATACATAATTCGTAACTCTTGTCGCTTATAATAAATTGAAAAAAATATATATGTAAAATTGCTTTTACAGAGGCTCAAATTCTTAGCTTACCCAACGTTTGGGAAGCGGGCGTGTTTGATAGTTAATCAAAGCCAATAAGCAGCTCACCGATTAAAGCAAATAGTATATAAAGTAGCCAACAATCTATTTGGGCTACACAAAAACCACATTAAAAACTGAATGTGGCGACAGAAAAATAATTAAAAACTAAAGCTCAAAAAGATACAAAGAAAAGGCACAAAAAAAACACAAAAATACAATAACAATTTATGTAAGTCGTGTAGTTGTGGTCAAAAAGTTGGCTTAAATCAGCCAACAACAAAATGCTTAGTACCAGGCGCAGAGCGCGTATCTGTCAGATACAAATGAAGAATGCCAAGCTGACGACATGGCGAGTGTGCAGATACTTTTAGCACATACCACCACAATAACAACTGACAAAGCAGCAGCGGCAACAGCAACAAAAATAAGTAATAATAAAAAGTATAAAGATCTCGTCTGCCTGCGCGCCCATAGAGAGAGCAAGAAGCTGCGGCTGAGTTTGAGATACTCGTCGTATCTGTATCTGCAGCTGGGATGCCACAAACTGGCTGCCTGCCTGCCTGACAGCCTGCTGGCTTGGCTCGGTTTGGTTTGGCCTGTTCTGAGAGGTTGGTTAACCAAATTCATTTTGAAGCTGCCTCAAAAATTTTTCGTGCATTCAGCTTGCCGAGGGATTCTTTTTTTATTTTCTTCTTTTTTTGGTTGAGCTTGAGAAAATAAAAATTGATTCTATAACCAGTTTTTGGCTTTGAACTGTTGAGTTTTTTGTGTTGTGCGGGGCCAGTATGTGTGTGTGTGTGTGTGTGTGTGTCTGTTTTTGCCTTTTGTACTTGTTTTGGCTCTTTGGCTCTGCTCTTTTTAGGCGTTTCTCGTCTCCTCTTTGAGTGTCTTTAAAACGCAGCTTGCTGGGATCGCGTTTGGCTTTTGAATTGTCGTTTCTTCTTCTTCTTTTTTTTCATTTTTTTCTTGTGTCATCTATAAAAAACATATTCATTTGTGTTTTTCGGCGCTTTCGTTTTCGTTTGTTTTGGGGCGTTGCAGCCGACGAAATGGTCCATCCATTTAATTAAGCAGATATTTTTTATAACTTATGCATTTTTAGAAAAACGAAGAAAAAAAGCCGAATTCGAAAGTTCCCCGCAGCAAAACGCGTTTATCAAAAGCGTACAAATTTCTTAGCGTCATTGATCAGTCGCGCTTAACTTTAAATTTATTTATATAATTTCGTTTACACTCTACGCTATTTTTACTCGGAAATAACGCCGTCTCGAGGCCTTGAGAATATGAAAAATTAATGGATAATAACTTTAAGCATTCGTATAGATGAATTACGAACTAAATGGAAGGAAAAAATTTCCAGAAAGTTGCTAACAATGAAGCAAACAAAAAATTAACAAACTTTTGTGGAAATTGAATGTGTCTGTAATATTTATAGACCAGGCATCCATTTTATGTGGGAGTTATGCCTTAAGGCGCATATTGTTTAGCGCTTTCATGCAATTGTTCAGATTTTCACATGCCACTCAAAATGAATTACATGCAATGCAAAATTTTACTGAATAAATATGGGAATTTTATGAGTCTTAGCATCTACAGTTATAATAGTATAAATTAGGAAACTTAAACTAAAATACGTATAATATTTATTAATCTGGCGGGGTATGGTGTAAAAAGTTGCGGGTATTTGGGTATACTGGGAAGAAATTAACGAGAATACAGACAACTTTTTCTTAATGTTTTGTTTAAAATTATCTGTATCATGAAAATAACCAACAATATCTGATTCATAAACTTAGTAATACAAAATTATTATTTATTTATTTTATTAACTACTGAGAGTTCGGTTTTTCCATAGCATCTTTACATATACGAGTTATCCGAATTTATATAATTAGGTATCTTTCATTAGGTATTTATTTTAGAAAACGTATAATAAAATATTAAATTGATTCTTGAACTGGGTAAAATTTTATTGTAGTCATGTTCCAAAGAAGCTTCAATATTAAAAGACTATTTCACATTTTATTGTACATATATAATGGGCACATATTTATATATTTTTATTATTCCAATTCCACGTTTTGCGCAGTTACTCGTTTATGAACATTAATACTTGTATGCATAAATTCATAAATATTTATTCTAAATGTACAATTTTTCGTATTTCACTGTATAAAATATTTGTTTAATTTTATCTACGTTTCTTTTAATTCCACAGGTTCCTGCTTATGTACATAATTAAATATTTGCTCGAATCGTGTGTAAATAATTATTATTTTGGATTACATTTATTACAATAAAATTATCGTTCATTATAATATACATTTTTTTTACTACACTCGATAGAAAATAATAATTAAATGTTGTAAACAAAATTTGTGTAAATGTTGTAATGCCACATTCCAAAGTAATCAATAGCATTTTTAAGAATAAGTCGGGTGTGCCCGACTAGGAGATACCCTGAACCCAGCGGCAAGCTGTTACTGTTACACACACACAATGGAAAATGAATTCTTGAATAACTTCCAAACTAAGAGTATGATCGCTATGCAACTTTCAGTGTTTAATAAGAGCATATAAATCTATGTATAAACCAAAGTCTGTAATATTTTATTTGCGTTTTTTTGATATGGGGGGCGAATGTGGGGAGTTATCCAAAATCCGAAATAATCAAAATCGTATTACTTACTAGTATATAATAAACTAAATTTGATGACTCTAGCATGTATAGTCCCCGAGATATGCCAAGAAAACCAAGTATTAAAATCGATTTTTATCGATAATAATGAAACGGAGAAAGATATCGAAAAAAAAAATCTATAGTCGTTTAGTTTAGGTTTCTAGCTTTTGTAGTTTCCGAGATCGTTGCGTTCATACAGACGGACGGACTTAGCTCTTCGTGCTGATCAAGAATATATATAGTTTATGGGGTCGGAGATGCTTGCTTCTGAATGTTACATACATTTGCACAAAACCCTTAAACCATTTTTACCCACTTTCAATGGGTTCAGGGTATAATAAGGAGAATGTTTCAACTGCTTTTATTTTGGTTTTCTTAAGCTCCATAATAATAATATTCCAAATTTGTATTGGACTTCCTTTTTATATATTATATATTTTAAATATTTCTGTTTTTGAATACAATATTTTTGGTTAACTATCTTACGCACTTTTGATATTTTTACAACTTTTGCTAAGACTCTTAATAATCATTATCATCACAAAAGAGCATAGGAACCTATATAAGTCAAAACTCAGGGCGGAAACGATATCAATTTAGCACCCGAAATTTCGAGGCTCTTGAAGTGGCGAGGGCAATAACCGGAAACTATCAACATTGCGCTGAAGTACCTTAAACATTGATTAAAGTAAGGTTAAGCGCTATTGCGATTAAGTTTAGTTATTTGGTATCAAAATCGTGAATCGTGATAAGAAACTTTTCGACTGGAGCTCAGGGATTGTTATAAATAATAAATATTATTGTGCAAACAGATCGATCATAATTAACACTCTAGTCTCTGAATGTCTTCCAAATTTTAAAGCGCGTTTGACAATTCGAAGTTAACTTAATTACGCACGGCCAATTCGTGTACGTTCCAGATGTTGCCTGCCGGAACCTCAAGAACTTGTTGACTTAATCTGCGGCGATCTATTTATTTATTTATTAGGAATGTGCCAAAAAAAGGTGACCCATAACGGTAACGTGCTAAACGCTAAACTTGATCGTACATCCAAAGCCAAGATCATAAATTAAATTAGCATTAGATTCGGAGCGGGTCAGAACGCAGGCGACTGATAAAAAAACCAACTTACAGGCCCACCAGAAGTGTTGTAAAACGGGCCGAAGAGCTCGAAAACCAGAAATACACGCGACAAAAATGCACAACACAAGAAATCAGGTGAACTAAACCGGTGAATTAATAAAAGCGTTGACGAAACCTGCTCTGAGGCATAGCTGAAATTCCAGCCAAGATCGTCGTAGGGGTGCGGAGTGTGCAAGGAGGTGGAGCGAGGGGGGGGGGGGGCACACTGGCACGCCTGCGCTATGAAAAAAACCCCAAGCAAGTTAAAAGCGAATTGTGAATAGAGTTTAAAAAAAAAGGTAAAACTGAAAAACAAGTAAGAGTGCTTAAGGTTGAGAGTGCCCGACTAGAGCCTACCCTACACAACCACAGCACAAGCTGTGCTTTTTCCTGCCCCAGCTACAAAATAAATATAAATAATTTTTAAATAATTTTATTTAGTTAGATTTTTATAAAATTATTATTTGGCATCAAAATGAGTACTTCTCCATGTAACATTAATTTGCACGACAACCATTATACCCGCTGTTAACCATTTTTAATGGGTACAGGGTATAAACATATAAAAATCGCATGCATGTCGCATTTGAAAAAAATACGCGCTGCAAATGGCCTTATGCAATGAGTGTAAGAGGCGCGCAGATGGGGCGGGAGAGGGAGGGGGAGGGTGTGTGCAGGCTAGTGTTGGGCAGCGACGTGTGCACGAACGTGGCAACTCAACACTAGCAACCAGCCACGAGGCACTTACAAGGCAGGCGGTCGAGGCATAAGGAGCCGTAACAAAAATAAATCAAAACAATTACATATTATGCAAGTTGCTGCTGCCGTTTGCTTTGGCCATTAAAAGCAGTTAACTGTTAACAGGCCAACACATTTTGCTTTGGCTCACATTTTTAATGTTTATTATACATTTAGTTTATTTAGCGTGCGGCTGTTAAGGTTGATTGCTCGCAAACTCTGAGCCGCATTGCGTGTGCCAATAACAACAAATGTAAAAAAAAAACCAAAAATAAAACAGATAATTATTATTACTTGTTGTTGTTGCTGTTATTGAAAATGCATTTTCACGGTATTTTATATAATTTACTGCATTTAGTTTGGGTATAATTAAGTACTTAAAGCGCACACAAAAATTTAGTAAAATGTATAATTTGTGTAGAAGGCATTTATTAATAATAATTTTTTTCGGGCCAAATATAAAAAAAAAAATATTTAAATGTTTGTTTATTGTGTATTAAAAAAACTTATGGTAAATATATTATAAAAAAAGGAATATATTGAAAATATAATAAATATAAATATATATTTAGAAAATGTTTTAGTTTTCGTTTAATATTAAATCAAATTTGTTTCTTCATTTTATCATTAGTATTTGACATTTTTTCAATTTAAATTATTTGTAGTCCTGCCAGGCTTTGCCCGATATTTCAAGCCGTGCTTATATTTAGATTTTTGAAGCACTTAGACATAATATTTATATAACTTTGTTGAAGCTTTAAAAATGCAATTTAAAAAAATAGTTTTTAACAGAATTATCAAACTGTGCCTTGAACAGTGTGAAGCATTGCAAAAAGGATTTATTTAAAAAGTTTTAATATACAAACATTTTTTTCCATTTTCATACATTTTTTAAATTTTCCAATTTTGCTGATTTTAATATGAAATTATTTTATGATCAGGCATTTCAAACTGTTCCCAGGACTTAAAACTGTGCCAAGGCCGCGTGACAGAGCTCGGCGAACATTTTGATAGGAACAGGCATTACATGAACTTTTTCACTTCCATGCAATTTTGCATGCAAATTGTGCGTTTGACGGCTCCTCAACTTACCGCTTAAATAAACAATCCGTTAATGTGTGTGTGAGAGTGTGTGTTTTTGTGAGAATGTGTGCGTGATTGTTTTGCACTTGGCTCGGTTTTTTGTTGTCGGCAAAGTTGTAATGCCCTTGTTATTGCTCCTGTTGTTCTTGTTGTTCTGCACTTTTTTCTATTGCTCCATCGATTGTATTTAATTTTATTCAATTTTGTTTGGTTTAATTTGTGTTTTCTTTTCGAATTTTGCAAGCACACTCACATACATACACACGCAAATACACGTAAAAACGAACTGAAGTTTGAAGTCGAAATCAATCAACAACAAATATAAGTGCGGAGAGCGCGAGAGGCAGAAACGGAGACGGTGACGGCGACGGTGACGGCGAAGGCGACGGCGAATTGCAAAGATAAAGTGTGAGGCGCAAGCGCACGTAAAATTATTTGTTGCTGCTGCTGCTGTTGTTGTTGTCGCTTTGCTACTACTTCCACTTATTCTTCGTCGTGTTTTTCTCGCGCTTCAACGTTTTAACCGTTTTCGCGGGCGAATTGTTACTGATTGCGACCAGGCCAACGGCGCTACTTCAAGAGGGCCAGTCACCAAAAGCCACAGGTGAGCTCAAAGCTTGCTAGAGATGAACAAACACGCACGACATGTGAGCGCTGCGTGAGTGAATATCGTATCATATAAAGAGACGAAGAGAGCTTTTAAGAGCAGTTTCTTAGCTGAGCAAAAATAAAAATCGCCAGGGTGACTTACAGAATTTACAAATTTTTTAAAAGGTTGCTCTTATAAAAAATAACAAATTTCATAAAATTATTAAATCTAAAATGTAAATTTAATTTTAATATAATTTATATAGTAGTATATAACAAAAATATTTAAAATAAAAAACACACCATTAAATTATTAAATCAGAGATTTAAATTTAATTTTAAATTAATTAACGTAAATTACACAATTTTAATTTTTATTATTTAAGCTACCCACAAAACTTACTAACGATCACCTTGCTGCCATATTATTTTAAGAGCAGAAAATAGCAACAAAAATATCGCTATGGTAAGCTATGGTAAAAATATCGCTTCTGTAAGCTTACAGAATTTAAAATTTTCAGAAGAGGTTGCTCTTAATTATAAGATATAACAAATCCAAATAAAGTATTAAATATAAAATATAAATTTTATAAATTTTAATATAACTAAGCTTGAAGTATTTAAAAAATATCACTTTCCATTCAATTTTTATATCTAAAATTTAAATGGAATTTTAACATAATTTATTTGTTTTAAAAATACGTAATTGTTTTTATAGAAGTTACCAACAAAACCCACTAACGCTCACCTCTAGCCTAAAACTCGAAATGAGAGCCCAACATGGGAGCGAACAATTGTGCGAGAGGAAGCGAGAAACAGCTGTTTGTGATAGGCACATGAATGAGGCATAATTTTAGGTGCTGCCAGAAATGCCACATCAGATTGTTTACGTAAAGTATTTCCCAGTTGATTCCATTCGCACAGGCTGCTTTCAGTTAATTTGATGCATTCGCTTTCACTCTCAAGCGTTAATGCCATTGTCTCCGCACAACTGGAGAGCCCGCTTATCAGCAGTAGCCAACGTTGTTTCCAACTGACTGCATCTACTGTATGGCATATCAATTTGTTTGAAGGATGCACCAAGGATGTAGCATGTGAGTTGTGTGTATGGGAGGGAATGAGTGGTGGGGCACCTGGAGTAGGAAGGCCTGATGCATATGCTGAAAACATTTTTTGACCAAGCCAATGCGATTTCAGAAAACAAAGCCCATTCATTTACGGTTCGAAGTAGACGATAGACAGGCGACAAATATTGAAGTTGCGATTTCTCAAGCTGCTTTTTATATATTTAAAAAGTTTAATAATTAAATATATTTACTTTTATAATATTTACATTTAAACATTTGTCAAATATTAAAAGTTGATAAAGTATTGCTTTAAGATCTGAAAAAATTTTTAATTCTAACATGTTATATGATATACTTTTAGGCGCTTTTCATAGATGTTTTCAAATTTATTTAAGCGTTTTGGTTGCTTATTAAAATTAAGTGAACAAAAATTATGAGGTAAAATTTCAAAAGCAAAACGTAATTTAAAAAAAATGCTTGGTTGATAAAATTTTTAAAGTTGTAAAGTGTAACAAGATTTTTAATTTTGGCTTTAAAAAAAATATTTAATCTGTTTTTCTTAGTTGCGTAAAATCTGGATGTTTAATAGTCATAAGTTAAATCCCACAATTGTATATTTTTGCGTTTTTCATAGTTATTTCGAATAAAAAAGACAATTTTTCACACATCCCTTTTGCCAACTGTTTTATTTATTTATTTTTTTAAATCTCGTTACGATATTTGATTTGGAAATTTGATCAACTATATCATGTAAGCTCACCATTTAAAAAATATGTTGTTTATAAGAAAATGTTTACTGTAGCAAGTTTTTTTTTAAAAGAATGCTTAAATTAAAAAAAAAATTATTATACGTATATTTATAAATTTATAAATTTACTTTAATTAAACTTTTTTTAATTGCGGTTATAATAAGTTAACTAATTTCAATGTTAAAAACAATTGTTAACTGATTAAAAAAAATATAAGCGGTAAAAAAGGCTTTGCACTGAATTGAAATGCTCCTTCGTGGTCAGTTCCACACGCACCTTTTGTGGGCAACTGTACTTGTGTCCGTTGACAGTTGACAGGTGGCATTTTGAGTGGTTGCTGACGTGTGCCACGGCAATGATTGATCGGGGCGCCTAGCAGCTCATGGAATTTATTTAATTTCCGCATGGCTACTGAAGCAGCAGCAACATCAGCTTGGGCATGGACCCGCATACACCTATGTACAGCTAAAATTCGCCGCATTTAAGCAGTGGCAACTGCAGAAATTTAGTCATGCAGCAGCACAGATCAGATAGCAATCAGCAAATACTCAAAAGTACTCGAGAGCTGGCTGTGCCGCCGCGGACTCCTTGGGCCGAGTCCTTCGCGTGGCGGGGCTCTTATCGTTTTAATTAGTTTTGTAAAAGTTGGCAAGCAAACAAGCACACAACAGCCAAAGGGAAGAGAAGGAAAGGGGCAGCATATTTGCTTATGGCGTAATGAAATTTAGCAAAAATGTGTTGTGCAGGACACACATGTGAGCATCTTTCTCTGTATGTGTGTGTGTGTGTGTGTGCACGCAAATTAACTTATAAAATTGCTTATAATTAACAAACCAGCAAAGTTGCAGTTCCAGTTGAGAGTTTGAGCGCAAATTGCATTGCAATGACATTTAAAGTTTGCACTTAACATTTAATTAAAGTCGGGAATACATTTCAGTGCTGCCACTGGGCGCACCTGCCCCGCCCCGCACCGTCCCGCAGCCCTATTTATCTTTACTATGGGACAGCTGGCTGCCCTTTCGCAGCCATTTTATTTGCATGCATATTTATAAGAAACGGCGTGAAATTAAATGCAACTGGCCCAAAGGGGAAGGCGAGAGAGTCAGTGGAAACGGCGCAAAATGGTAGAGATTAAGCAAAATACCTGAGCATTTTCTTTCCAAATTTATGTGCAGCAAACGGGGGCGGCCATCTTGAGATTTATCCCGAAGCGGAAACCCGAGAAAAGTTGTGCAGCTGCTAAAAAAAAAAGCAAAAATAAACTTTTTCCTAATCCCTTAACTTTTTTTAAAAGTGGCGCCATGCTAATGAACTTAATTAGCTTCAAGTTGGCAGCTAAGTTTCAATAAAACGTCTCCCGATAGACTTGATCTAATTTAGATCGGCAATTGGCTAAAAATAAAACTGGCTAATGGGCATCGCTCGAAATGTTCGAGCAGCTGTCGACCAATGGCCGTCAGTCAAAAGAGATCGAAATTGTGTTCGTTCCCGGGGGCCTGGGCCCGTTGGAAAAGGGAACGAGAATGGAACCGAAATGAACTTTAATTTCAAAAACCGTGCAAAAATCGTTCAATCATTTAAGTAAAATGCCAGGCGCTCAGCGCCGGTAGCCAGCGAAGCTGACGCATTCAATTCAATGGGCAGCAACAAAAACGTACAAAAACATAAGAGAGCGACGTCAACCCTCACACACACACACACACACACTTGCGCTCGTGTACACACGTAAACACATTTTGTGCTGCTTCGTTGGCAGCGGTTCTTTGCGTCGCTTTGTCTCGCTTTGACTCGCCTATGCTGGCCGGCAGCGGCTCTCTTTCCGTCTCTCTTCGATACACGTTGTGCATTTTACAGTTTTGTATTTTGAAATGATCATGCGGGCGTATAGAAATAACAACAATAATGAAAGCGAAGAGACGCTACTGAATCGTTTGCCTGCTTAATATTGCTGCTCGCTTGTTAGGCGCATGGATCACTTTATCGATTTTACGAATGAAGAAGCAAAAATGCGATCGATTGTGATCTCAAATCGGAATATTTTGTACTCGAAATAATGATCGTGCACAGTTTTGCAGAGCAACAAACAGCAAACCGAGCACAACAGCAACGACACAGACAACAAGTGAGTTGTGAAGCGAGCAACGGGCATCACATGAATCTATTCGATCTCTTGAAAAACTAGCACAGCAACAGCTCAGCGCCCAGAGAATGAAAAAAGGTTGAAAGGCAGTTTGAGTACTTTGAAAAAACAAATTCGAAAAAATAAAAAAAGTACTGGAGATGCCGGGGATTGAACCCGGGGCCTCTCACATGCAAAGCGAGCGCTCTACCACTGAGCTACATCCCCATGTGTTAAGAGTTCAGCTAAATGCTAAGAAGTAGTCACCGAGCAAAAGACCACTGCATTGCAGCTCAGCAGTTGCACAGTTGTTATTGTGATTGTTCTTTCGTTATTGTGAATGGATATTTATTTCGTTAGATTCTTGTGAATGGTTTCGGCGGAACAGAAAGAAAAGTCATCAATATGACAATATTCACAGCTCTATGAAATGATCTTCAGTATAGTTTAATATATAATTTAATATAAGTTAGATATTATTTATTATTATTTTTTTTATAATATATTTTTATTTTTTTATTATTAGCTAACAACAAAATAGTTGTTTTTATACCATCTCACCTTTGCTAAATTTTGATTTATTGCGCATGTTCATTAAACACACCCCATTTAGCTCAAAATACAGTTTGTGCTGCGGCATTTTCAACGGGGATGTAGCTCAGTGGTAGAGCGCTCGCTTTGCATGTGAGAGGCCCCGGGTTCAATCCCCGGCATCTCCAATTACATTTTTTGCATTTATTATTTTTTTTGCTTAACGTTTTGTAAATATACTTGCATTTTGGTTTTTGGCTTAGTCAGGCAGGCTGTCAAGGCGTTTTACATGCTGGCTAAAGTTCAAGTTTGCCGCACAGGCAACTTCTCTATGTGACCTCAGTGTTTCTGGCTCTTTGGCCGGGCAGAACTTGATTTATGCGCAACGAGGCGGCAATAATGAATTATTTATGCCGATTTACGGCTGCCAGGCAGGTCTGCATGTCAATTGGCAAAAACAGTAGCGTTGCCAGACGGATGGGGCGGAGGCGTACAGCGCACAGCTGAGCGAACTGACTTCGGGCGGCGACTTTGACTTCTGGCTGCCATTTTAGCCACAATGCAGTCAAGTGGTTAAAATGTGTGCGCTGCTGTTGCTGTTGCTGTTGTAGTTGCACAGGATAAATACATATAGAAGAAGTCAAACGAGCGAGGCGGTTAGTGTGGGCGTGGCCAGTGCTTTTTGTTTTGACTTTTGAAAGGCAAGGAAATTGCCTGTTCTCACTTTCGCAACATTTGCTTAGTTGAAATTAAAATTAAATTTTGCATGAGCCAACCCAACATAGCCCCATACACACACACACACACTCACACACGCATACACACACATGTGTGTGCAAACTCAAACATTAGTTAGCTGAGACAGGCAATTGATTTTGCTGTGGTTCTGGCCAGGCTAAGTACATGGCACTGATGCCTGCCCGACTGTCTTTGACTCTTTAATTGCCAAGGGTGGCGGCCGCATCGGGTTTCATTTGATTTCACATATTGTCCATCAATTAGCCGTAGCACAAAAATCTGGCAATTCCACAACAGCTGACACACATCACATAAATATAATTATGCCAACTTGCAAATAAATACGCATGCAAATTTTCAAGCGTATTGAAATTAATTACCACAACGACGTCTGTTTGTGTCAGGCTATGTGTGTAAGCTGAGAGTGTAATAAATATTATATAACAACTGCCTGGGACACACACACGCACACACACACACACACACACACATTTTCCCTTTATCTGTCTGCCTTGCCTCGAATCACCCGAAGGCATAATTTAAATAAAAGAAAATACAAATCGAAATTGTCACATAGAATTTATGTAATTGCATAGACACCACAAGGACCCATAAGTAGACACACACATACGCACACACACACACACCCTAGGAGGAAATTGTTTATGGTCCTGCCTTTTTGGCTACTAAATAATTGAGGCAGCAAACTAAACAAATGACATAGCCTCAATTTTGTGACGGGCGTGTCAAGTCGAAAGTGTCCAAAGCACTTGGTATGAAAATGGATTTGGCTTTTAGGCCTGGCCTTTTGCCGTGTGCACTCATAACACCACATTGTCTTAAGTTGATTGATGTCTCGGGTGCGATACAAAATTAAAGCTATCTAGCGATTTCTATTGCTTTATGATCTGATTACTACATTCAAACATTATATTTATTAAGTCAAATTCAATTCAATTAAAAACAAGTTTTAGAAAAAAATTTTATGCTCACTGAACCTCAGGCCAAAGTTATTAGTGGCATTAAAAAAGTAGGGGTAATAGGTTTAGTCAGTTTATTAGTTATACATCGAGTTTTCGGTTATTTTTTATTTATTTAGAAATAAATTTCAATAGATTGCTTAGTTCCATTAATTTTCCAAAACTCAACCGATTTTAACTGATTGCAGGGATCAAAATTTGTATAAAAGGTCACTTGAAAGGTGGTTAATTTTGTTTTTGTCAACAAATACTACAATTTTTACTTGTAGAGTTCTGAAATTTCTCCGTATTGGATTTTATACTTCCATAACTTTGTCACAACATTTTCGTTTCTCACTATATATACTATTCCATTTCAACAGTTTCAATTTTCTTATTAGGCTTCAGTTAAAAGAGAAGTTTCATTGGAATAAAATAATTTCAAATTTGATTTAAGTTTTTAATTTCAAGCATTTAAAACTTTAAATGTATTTTCACGTTTTTTTTTTTTCAAGACATTAGTTCTTTTGATTCTTTTGATAGAGAGAAAACTATTAAAACTTATATTTTCAGATAATACTTAAGGCTCTTACTTCCATTTATTGCCATATTTGGGCACACTTTGAGTCTCTACCTTGTTAACCACCCTGTGCACCCAGGTGGCTTAGTTTTTAAGTCTATTGCAGTAATTGCTTGACCACAAATTCGAACAATTTTGGCAGAGATAGGAAATTAGAAAGTTGAATTGTGTGTGCCTTGGCCGGTTGGCGGCGACAAGGCCCTAATGCCGTCTTAAGACCCAACTTAATTACATTAAACGCGCATTTAAAATTCCCTTTTCTAAAGACCGGCATCATCATCAACGGAATTATCATCAATATCAATATCAATGTCGTTTATGCGCAAGTGAAAAACCATATTTCCGTTTTCAGGCAACGTGTGTGGAAGGATATACATACATATATATATACATATACATATATACATTTATTTAGCAAAAGGACAGATGTCCCCTCTCGGTGTGCGTTTGAGTTGGGAATTAATATTGCATTCGATATCGTAGCAATTTTGCATTCAAATTCAATTGTGCGTGCGTGCAAATTGAATTCCCCAAAGCCCACGAGCATAAAGTAAATTACATTACATCCATCGCACCGCATTTAAGGGCTCAACTATTTTTTGGGGGCCACTTAAAGCGTTGGCTAAACATATCCATTTTGCCGTTGACAATTGCAATTGCAAGTGTCAAAAAGTAGCCCCAAAAAAGAGACAGGGGTCGGGGGCGGGCAGCCCCTTCCCTCGACCAGTTGCAGCTTCGCCTTCAACACAATCACGTTTCAATTAACACACACGGCCGAGCCAACTGCCCAACTGCTCTTGGCCATATTCATATGTAAAACACGCACGCACAGGCGCCCCAACCCGACCCCATCCGCCTTTAGCCACCACGCCTCATTCAGTTGGCTTAATGGGCTGAGCGTCGGCTGGTCCTGGACATCATAATTCCGGCCACAATTCCCAAATACCGCAAAAACAACAGCCGGGCACAAGCCAAAACTCTGTCTGGCTGTGCAGCTAAATTCAAAGAGCTGGAATGCCCCCGGCTTTGAAGTTCGAGTTTCCAGCTATACATACAGAGCCCGTTAACCAACCAACCACTCCCCCTCCCCCTCCCCTTAATCGAGTTCTATGGGGCGCATGAACTAATTACGTTAATATGCGACAACGTTTTCATAGGCGAAAAATGCTTGCTGCACTGCAGGCGACGGCGAACCACTGTCCGGCAGGGGGAAGAGGCCCCAATTCACAGCGAGTGGAGCCAGCAGCCACCAGCAGCAGGAGTGAAGTGAGGTAAGGGTCAGTGCAATTGGAAAACCAACTGCGGTGCAAATGAGTTGTTCGACACACACCGAGTGGGTTAGGCGCTGGGCTCATTTTGAACCTGAATGCAACGTCGTTTGTGACGTCCAAAAAGCAACAGTAAATACGTAGCGAGACTTTAGGGAAAACACTCCGCAAAAGTTAACTAATAAATCTTTATCTTTATCGTTTTCATTATTATTATTTTTATAATTTTTGTTTTCATTAATATTATTGTTATTTTTAATATTATATTATTATTTTGATTACTATTATTCAGGTCTGCAAACCGGCCTAAAGTCCTGAATTCCAATATTTTTCAAATAATTAACCGAACCGAACCAACTTAACTCAACCTAAGCCCGATGTAAGCTGCGCTGCTTTAATTTTAATACCACAGAAAAAGTCTTTTAATTAATTTTTAATTTAAAATGTTGAAATGTTAACAATAATAATTTGGTTAGTTGTTACACTTCTTAGGTGTAGGAAAATATTTAGTGTTTCTTGTTTGAATACTCGTTCACGAAGTTAAAAGAGTATATGGGGTTTGTGCAATGTCTGGCT
This sequence comes from Drosophila colorata, assembly GCA_035041545.1. NCBI lineage: Eukaryota > Metazoa > Arthropoda > Insecta > Diptera > Drosophilidae > Drosophila > Drosophila colorata. Next base: position 3,257,552 of record JAWNLD010000233.1, read on the forward strand.
TTCTGTCCGTCCATATGAGCGCAATTTTTTCGTCGCTATTGAAGTTAGAGTCTTGAAACTTTATTTAATTAACTCATGTTAACTGTTGAGTTATTTATTGACAGATTAATATTTCAAGCTAGTATTTATTTTTTAAAACTGAACCGATTTTCATGTTTGATGGTATTTTGGTCATAGTTTGATTGATTGATTGATTTTACATTTAAAAAAATATGCGTTTTTAAATATACATATAACCACGTACGTAGTAACCTGAGTTACGCATTTTCGAAAATATTAGTTTTGGTTGTTATTAGACTGTAAACAAGTTTTGCACCCCACAGCAACGGTCTTACTTGTTTTAATAAGGAGAGAGTATATTCAGAATAAACCACAAACAAAACAAACCAAACAAAAATTCAAGTATTTTCCTATATATAATAAATTATCTGTTGTCCAGGTGTTTTTACTTATATAATTTGTTCAACCTCTTCCTATGGTTTATTTGAATAAATTGATTTTATACGGTTATATTGAAGTAGTGAAACTAATTGATATTTATTTAGCAAAGAAATAAAACGCTTAAAAAAATTGGGTGCATTTTGCTCACTTGAACATTTGAATATACAATATATATTTCGCATTGTACATTATACTGTATTATGAACAATGGGAGATATAGATAATAGATACCACATAAAAAGTTGATTGCAAAAAGTTTGATAAAGATCGCACACACATGTGCGTTTTTGTGTGTACATAATTGAGGGATCTGCGCACGTTTTCATACCAACATTTTCAAAGCAAAGCTTTTGGCATAAGTCGAGTTGCAAATAATTAATAAATCAAAATTGTCAAAATGTTATTTAATTTTTAATGGGTCAACGTGGGCGCTGAAATACTCTATTGATTTTATTTCACCACGTCAAAGTGTGCTTTTGGAATGGCCTAGATACGAGGCGCACATTTCCTAGCCGAGAACTGCATCACATACGGTTTGACCCAATTATTAGCCTTATCAAGCGCCTGCAACAAGCACTTATGATGACCAATCGCTGCCTTCAGGAAAGCGTTCACCAGACGCAGCAAAGCTTGTGGATCCAGATTCGTGGTCTGTTCCGGAGTGAAGTTGATGCAGTTTGCCATTTCCTTAATCAATGGGATGATCCTCACGGCACTGTAGCCGGCTCCGTCAATTACAATCTCAGAGCAGTCACTGGATTTGTAGAGATCGAGTCCACCTGCATCCACGCTGGGGCCCACAAGCTGCATAAAGGAAAAACGAGTTAATAATGGTAACGTATTAACAGTTTAATAGAGAAAAACTGCTTACCAGAAGACAGCACAGCAAAAATATGGCTTTCAAGATCTGCATTTCGGGTGTAACTAGACTGTAGATAAGTTCCCATAGCCCTATTTATATGGGAAATCATTTAACAACATTTGTTTCACCTGCCCATTTCTAATGTGCATAATCCTCATGTCATATTCTAGACTACAAAGTCAACTTTATTCTGAAAATATAATATAGCGTATAAAATTAAATGAACATTGATTTCATATAAATAGCGCTAACAAAGCAGATCGATATCTTAGTCCAAATCGAAATGCAGATCATAAAGGCCATCTTATTACTGAGCTGTCTCCTGGTAAGCGACAATTCGCTCTAACCGATCTCAGTTGATGAAGCTCTCTTCCTATTCTATATTTATAGCTCGTGGGTCCCAGCAGTCGTGTCGATGCAGGTGGACTCGATCTGTATAAAGCAAGTGATTGTGCTGAGATTATGGTTGAATGCGGTGTTTTCATCTCTGGCAAGATTATTCCTTTAATTAAGGATGCGGCGCGTTGCATCAATTACGTCCCGCAAAAGGTCAAGGATCTCGATGGCGAATATTTGGTGTTAATCGCCTACAAGTTCCTCCAATCTATAACTGGCAGTCCAAAGTGCATGAATACAGCTATTGATAAGGTTAATGATTGGGTCCAACCATATGCGAAAAAGTTCACTAACCGAAAATGTATGCCCAGTGTCTAAGCAAGGAACATCGAATTATAAATGAATTAGTAAAGCATGTTCCCATTATGAAGTTAGCTGGAACAATTGATTTTCGGTTTGAAAAAACTTGTTTTATTTCAAATATTGTAATTTTATTATTCACAGGTAAAAATGTTCAGATATGATTGCATTACACAAATTTTATATTTTTAGTTAAATTTATATATATATAAAATAATTATATAAAATCGTGAGGTCTATTAATTCTGTTTGAAATCCGAAGTAAAGTTTGTTACCTTAAAGTACCAGCCAAATATACAGATGTGTGTAATCAGAGGAAATTATACATATGTATATAAAGTACCGCAGTATAAGGACATTTTTAGAAATGCAAATATAGTAGAACTTTATTTAAAATTACATTCTATTAAAAGCTTTTTAGCCTTGAAGTAGTAATACCAAATGGTTATTACAAGAAAAATAATTTTTTTGCCGCTTATATAATTCAATTAGATAATATATGTATATATGCATTATTGTAAATATTTGTAAATATTGTATATGTGTTTAACATTTAGATATGGTATATATGTACTTCCAACCATATAATTTTTGCAAAAAAAAAAAAAAAATCAATTTAGTAACGCTTGAATTTTATTTGTACAAAGGTAGTGTAAAGAAAATCGTTTTATTGCAATAGTTTAAATGAAATTCGATTTTATTTGGCTTACAAGTTAAAATTGTAATTCATTTGTATGTTTAATATTTTTTTAATTTAATATCCTGTACAACAAAAATGTTTCTTTACTTATGCATCTGCTAGTTAGAAAAAAGATAAGGCATAAATAGACTTTTATCTAGTTCTGTATGTAAAAAACTTTCTACTTAACAGCGAATCAGTTTCTGCAGCTGCTGTGGTCTTTGTGTCCTTCTCAGTGCTTTCTTTGTGTTTGAATTCGCCGCGCTGATCGAATATGTCGCACTTTTTTACACAACGCATAATGGACAGCTTTCATCTTCGCTCAAAACTTTCTGCACATGTATTAAAGGCATATGTCTGTCCCGATAGATAAATTCAGATATATGTTGTTGTTGCTCTGGCTGTACGCAAATATTTTTGCAGTCAGCTTTTAAGCGCAGCTCAGCAACGCCGTCTGCTAAGCTGCGCTCTCATTGGTCGCAGTGTATTGGAATTTCCAGTCAAGTGAGGCGCCTGCTGAGATTATGTGTCCAATCAAAATGTTAAGCATAAAAGATGGAAAAAGAAAATCAGAAAAAAGCTGTCAGTGCAGCTGGCTGGCCCGCTTAAGCTGGAGAAATTGTAACTGTTTGGACATTTGGCTATTAGAGATGCCAACACAGACATTTGTGTGCCCTGTTGAACGTCGGCTATCATACCAGGTGTACTACATGCTAAAGTCCAACAGCATTAACCCAGCGCACGCCCCTCAGTCCCTTCAGCCGACCCAACCAAACGCTTTTGCATTCATAAATAAGACATTCAACGAGCCAACATCAGCAGGAACGTGGCACAAGCTGCACAAATCCCGACCTGACCAGCTGCCCATCAAGCTAACCAGACCGAGCACACACACACACACACACACACACACACACACAGACACACACTCACATTCGATCATTCATTCACGTACGCACACGAAGCCCCCAAGGGAGGTTTCTACAGGTTTTGGCCAGCAGTGGGCGGGCCTGGGTTGGGGCACGTTTGTATCTCGTCAATGTCCTTATCGTGCCAGTGCTGCTGACAGCGCCTGCTGTCATTCATTCATTAATGCATTTTCCTGATTTTCACTCATTTAACTTCATAGATTTTTCATTTCGCCTATTACGTGGCTACCCCAGCAAAATGTTGTCCTGCCCTGTGCTTGTGGCCAGCTTTTCATTCTGTTTGCTGCACTTTGACTGAGTACCGCCCGACCCCCTTCTCTGGCCAGCTCCGTGCGCCCGAGGCCATGCTTCATTTACTTTGTTGTCAGTGGCCATTAGTTTTGACGCACTTTGGGCTGGACGAGCTAACAGTTACCAGTTACCTGGTACCTGCTACCGGGTACCGAATACCGTTTCCCAGCTGTAGCCGTTGATGAGTATGCTCCATTGCCGTTGGGGCTTTGGTATGCCAATGCTTACGCAAAAGTGATCTATATGTGCCTGTGTGCGTGTGTGTGTGGCAAATGTAATGGAGTTGCATGTACCCGGGGTGGGTCTACCTGGGAGTCTGCTGGGGAAGTTGGGTTAAGTAACGTCGGGCAATCGGAAATTGGAAAATAATGTCCAATAATTCCAAATGTGCTGAAAATAGCAAAATATTAATATTAATAAAAAATAATAATAATAAATATTATATAACATATTTTATTATCATTATATCTTTAGTTTATTATTAAAAAATATAATGAACGTTCGAAAGTTATAAATTTTATAAATCAAAAGTGTCAACAAATAAAAAGCCTTTCAAATCTTATTTAAACATCAGTTTTGTTAAAGTTCCAGTAGAAGTTTTAAAATAAGATCTATTAAAAATAGGATATATATAAGAAGATATATAAGAAGCCTTTAAATCATATTTAAAAAGGAATATTTTTTATTTTGTTTATTTTAAAATAAGTTTAAAAAAACTTTTGAATATCCTAATTTATGATCCTCAATATATTTATCATAATTTATATTACAGATTGATTTTATGTGCACACAAAATCTTTATTTTGAAACTTCCAAAATAGGGAAAATAATTTTTGGTTTTAATTATTTTCTGCTAATTTCCTAACGTGAAAAAGAATATATTGGTTTATATGTATACCAATTTAGTTAGTTTAAATTATTTTAGAGTACATGAATTTTGTTGAAAATTGTTGTGTATAATTTAAATGCAGAATAACCATGAACAAAAAGTCATTCTGTATAAAATACACTTTTAACAACAACTAAATTATCAATATCAGACATTATTTAGAAAAATAAAAAAAAATTATATGAAAATTTCACGGCTAAAAGTTGCCAACCTGACTGCAAAAAAAAATTTAAAAGAAAAAAAATTTACCGAGCAGCTGTGACATGCAGCCAAATTAATTACCATTTCAGGGCGTGGCACAGCCCTAAACTAAAGACAAAGTAAGCGAAATAAAGAACACGGTCAGAAAAAAAAAGAAGAGCTTACAAAATGGCGACAAAATTGCAATGGGCGAAAATAAATTTCATTCTGAGCTGAGCTGAGCTGAGAGACGCCTTCAAGTATGCGACGAATTTTACTATTAACTATAGAGGGTTAGGGAGCTGGGGGTGTGGGGCGTGGGGTGTTTTGGGGGGTGGGCAGACAATTTGAGGCAATCATGCACTCGTTAATCTTGCTCAGGGCCCCCAAAATTAATAGTTAACCTGGCCGGCGAGCAGCAGTCAAGCGTACGAGAAAAGAGAGAAACGCAGAGAGAGAGAGAGAGGGAGAGAGAGAGAGGGAAACGGAGACGGAGTAGGGGGAGAGTGCGAGTTTTTGGGGTGCTTCGGTCAGGTTGGATGGGTCACAAGAAAAATGTGTTGCCGGGCAAATTAAACTCGTTCTAAATACATTACGATAGCGCCGGGCGCTGGCTCCTGTCGCTGTTCAAGGAGCAGCCCGAAAGACAAACAAACAGAAGCGTCGGGTGACAGACAACAACAACTACTGGTAACAAGTAGGAACGCTGCAGTCGGGTGTTACCGACTGCCCAATACTCGTTCACAGTATAATAAAAGCTTAAAACAGTCGAAAATTATCCAAATTATTGTTATTTTGGAAAAATATAAATATTTTTTAATTTGTGGGTCTTTAGAGGAGGTCTTTAGAAAACTTTCTATCAAACTTGGTAACTGTAGTTCTAAAATTTTGCGGGCCCTGGATTTTCGCTGTTTTCCCGCCCCCAAGGTAGATCGATTTGATCGCTTTGCTATGCCCCAGTGGGCGTAACGAAAAAATATTTTGTGCGATCTTTAGAGGAGGTCATCACTAATTCGTCTGAACAAATTGTATGTATACAGCTTTATAACTGAGGGAGATATAGGGATTCAATCGAATCGCCAGGCCCCCATGTACGAGAATATATTCCAAATTTCAAGTCTCTAGCTTCAATAGCGAACAAATTTGCGTTCCTACGGACAGAACGAGAGACAGCAGGACGGACACTGCACAATCCCAATATACTCTATTCAGTTCGTGACAAGTGTAACAAGAAGCAGCACAAGAGAGGCGGCAGCAGCAGCAACGGCTAAACAAGATTAATTATACCTGAAAGCCAAAGTCAGTTAGTCGCTGCCAGGCGTAGCCTTTTGACTTTTGAGCAGACCTGAGCAGCGCTGCCAGCGCCAACGCCGGCAGCGACGTCGCCAACAACAATTCCTAGTCGTTGCCCTCGAGCGTCATTTAGTGTGGACTGCACCAAGGATGAAAGGACGCCGCCTGGACACCTTTCGACCCTGATTCGGACTTTTGTTTACTTGCTGTCTCTCACTTGTTGTTGCTGTTGTTGTTGTTATTGTTGCTTAAACGCTCGGAAAATCGAGTCGTAGATAAAACGCAGCTGAAGCTGAAGCTGAATCTGAAGAAGTGTCGTCTCTGTTTGTGCAAAAACTCACTTCAGGTAGTTGAGATAGCAAAATACCAAAACACAACAAAAAAAGCCAGAAATGTGTTTTTTGTGGTGGCGAAGAATAAATACCCTTTATGTAGTTCATTTGGTTTTCGCATAAAATCTAATTTTTTTTTGGGATTTTGAGATATTTTGCTAATATATTACTAGCTTATAAAAAGCTCACAATTGCTAAGTTTGGTTAGAAGTCTCGAGAAGGAATAAATAAAAAAAATAAATTAATGACCGATTTTTCGTATGGGCAGTCTAGGATTTTGCAGAGCAATAATAAAGTTCTTAATTTTTAATTCATATTCTTACATTCCTTGTTGCCAAGTTTAGTCAGGATAACATAAAAAACGGAAAAAGTTGTATACACAAAAATCAATTTTAAACAATTATTCTCATATGTTGGGTTACATCAGGATATCTTGAACAATAAATAAGTTATTCATATAAAAACTCCTAGGGTTGGTAAAACAACTTTCAATGGGTTATACGTTTCGTGGCAAAATTATAATACCCGTCGCAAGCGTATAAAATAGAAAATAACATCTGAAAATAAGTGAGGAATAACAGGAGAGCTCGACTGTTTGAGTGCAAATCGCAATGACTTGAGTTTCTATTTGTGATTTTTGCTAAATTGAATTTACACAAAGTGCAAGACACAGAAATGTTTTTAAAAGGTGTTTTTTTTTTTTTTTTTTAAATATACTAGAGAAATGGAGAGATTATATTTGATTATGTTAGAGCTGTGATAGATTTAGATTTTTCGAAAATTAGTTCGGATGCTGGTCATGCAAATAGGTTTCCATTTTCTATTTTTTCAAAAAACTTGATTATAAAATATTTTGCGTTTTAGTTATGATTTTGGTGGTGTTCTTTTTTAAATTATGTAAAAGTTAACTAAAAATCAGACTTGCATTAGTTTTTCATAAATATATAAATAAAATATATATAAAGAGTTTGGGGGGTTATTAAGTATACTTTATTCTTTGCATAATTTATAAGTAGTGCTCAGAGCAAGAAACAACCATTTACTTATATTCTTAAATCGAATTATAAAATTAATTAATTTCTTAATGATTTTAAAATTTTATTTTATCAAAATCTAATCTGAAATAGGTATAAGTTATAAATATCTACAGGTACGTTTTGTCAGTTTTGCATAAATTCAGGATATTTTCTGAAATATTTGTAAGTTAGTTTTAAATTTAACTCAACTTAGTCGCATTTGCGTACAAAGACGTAAGCAATATCCTGTCTAAACACTTGCTTTAAAATGTACTCTTTTAGTTTTTCAGCTTATTTTCCGTTGAAACAAGTTTTCGGCATTTCACACACACTTGGATTTCATTTCAGCATCAGCTTAAACCTCACATCGAGCTTGTTGCACACCCCCACCCCCTCAGTCAAAAGTCCTCTAGCTGTTTGGCTGCCATTTTGTTTCGTGTCCAAAAATTCTCGAGCTCTACGAATTTTTGTGTGTGGCTGCTAAGTAAAATGTTTTCATTGTATTGAAAATGCTGGCAGAGGATTCCGCTCTTTTGTTTTGTTGTTGTTGCTCTTGTTTTTCTGTTATTGTTATTGTTATTGCAACAAAGCTGAATGTGTTTTTGCCGTTGACACCTGAAATGCAAACACATTTGCCACAGCCGCCGCACGGCAAACGGGATTCAGTTTCGGATTCAGTTTTCTAGTTGCAGCAGCTGCTCATGTTATTTGACTGCGTGTGTGTGCGTGTGTGTGTCTGTGTGTGTTTGTGCTCGTGGGTGTGCATGCAGTTGACAGCCTGCAGTTTTTGCATGGCTGCAAGTTAAAGAGGTTCAAAGTCTTGTTTTCATTTGCCAGCTACATGCGAAAGTTGTTCCGCTTGACCCCCTTGACTAGAGGTCACTGAGCTGACCCACTCACAGTTAAAGCTGAGCACTACATACTGCGATATTTAGTCCTGGAAATTTGTTATTCAATTAGAATTCATACACAAAATATAACACTTCCCATGACTATTTGTTTATATACTATAACAATTCAATAAGAAACTAGCCTGAAACCAAAATTAAAATTAAAACTCTTTGAGTGAAAAATTGAGTGGAATTTCTTTGGCATTCACACCGAAGTTGGTATTAAATTATATGCAAAATTGACATTTAAATGAAGTCGAAAATTTATATTAAAATAAAACTCAGAAGTTACACAGCAGTAGAAGCTGAAATTCGCGCAAAGTACTGACAATAACATTAAAATAAACTTAACATAAATCAATAATTAAATGTATTACTATTTTAAATTATAATTAATTAGTTATATGAAATGCAAAATACAATAAAAACCACATTATCATAAATCAATGCTCTACGCGGTCAATAACAAAAATGACAATTCTCAAAAAAAATTAAAATTTTAAGTGAAATACTATTTTTTCTTTTTTAATTTTTTTTATTAGACTAAAAATAATTTAAATTTTTTAGTGAAATTTGTTCAACCTATATTGGTTTTAAACAAATGCCAGGCTGCAATTTAACCGATTTGCCGTCGTATTAATTTAAACAGTTTTGAAATTAAATTGAATATAAGTCTAAGTCTTCAAGGGAATTAAATAAAATCTAGCATTTTACTGCGTATATAAAAATGTATAGAACTACAATTTTAAACTTATTCTAATTATAATAAAATGAAAAGGTGATTCTAGTTACACAAAGTTAAAAGCCTTTAACATGTCATATATATCATTTTCCAGATACTTTTCAAACCAAAACAATTGTTAGATTTAGTGCTGTCTAGCCACGCCCACGCCCACGCCCGCTTCAACTTTGCATTCACATTAGTGTTCAATGGAAATTTCCAAAAATAAAACAAAGCCAAGCGGCAAACGGAAAAGCTCGCTGCAAGCTCATCTTAACTTCTGCCGTGCTGTGGCTAACCTGTCGAACGTGGCCCCTGCGGCGACCTTCGACCGCATTTGCATTAAGTGGCACTTAACATGGAATCTCAATATTTTATGCAAAAGTTTATGCTGCTGTTGTTGTTGTTGTTGCTGCTGCTGCTGCTGTCTGCCACTGGAAGGTTTCAATAACTCCGCCGTCTGCGAAAAGCCGTGCATCAAAATCAGTGGCGAGGTCTCTTACTGCTATTTGACGTCTGCTCGGATTGACTGTCAACTAGATTTTCGCATTGTTGCCAACTTCTCGCCTTCCCAAAAACTCGCACATATCATTTACATTTCTGTTGTTGTTGCAGTTGTTGTTGCTGTCGGGTTTAGTGCCACTGTTGCTCACTCTTTCACGCACAATTTGAATTGAGAATTCGAGTGCTTTTGTTTTCGTCTCGGCAGCAGCTTTGCAATGCATCAAATTGGCAACAGCGGACATTGCAGCCAGGCCAAAGAGTGTCAGCTAACCAATGCTGTCAATCACATTTCGATTTGAGCGGCAGCTGTCGAGTAATCAGAGCTAAAAGTAAAGTAATTTCAGTTGCTCTTTACTTGGATTTTAAGGGCCGCCTAATTGAGCAGCAAAGAGAAGAGCGAGAGAGAGAGAGAGAACAGTTAGAGAGCTTGCATTGAGTTGTAGTTGTTAAAGCGGTGCTGCAAGCGATCTGTCGAAGCTTTTGCGCGCTCATCTGGACTTACGTTCGTATGTGTGTGTGTGTGTGAGTGAAGCAAAAACATTGCCTGCTTTCCATTGGAATAAACTTAAGCTTAACCCACCTGCGCCCCCTCGCTTGTTCTCGCCCAGCAGCAATTGGCGCAAACTTTTGCAACGTTTATCCATGCTTTGACCTCTGGCTGTGCAATGCCAAAGTCAAAACTAAAACGGTTTTGTGCATTTCGACGATTACCCAACGCAGCGTTGCATAATTTCAGCATCAAATATTTAACGTAAATCTTTTGTGCACAATCAAACAGTTTTAACAAGTCCCTCTCTCCCTGCTATTTGCCAAGTTTTTAGTTTCGCTCGCTTTATTTTATATAATTTGTTCGCTCTTTAGCCCCCCTGGAGTCAAGCAAACGTCTAAAGGCAAACAAACTTTTTCGCAGCTCCAGTTAATTTAGTCAATTCAGCGTTCAGTCTACTCGCGCCGCCTTCTCCACGCTTCTCAGTTTACCTGTGAAGGAGAGCGAACAAAAAATGAAATGAAATAAAATGGAAAATTCTATGCCGCAGTGCATTCCGGGAGCATTACGTTTCGTTTCATTGCACCGCGGAGGCGCCGCAAAGTACGCAACGGAAAGCGCTGCTGCAATTTTTATGAGATTTTCGCGTTTGGCGTGCTAAAATTCAACAGAATCAACAGAGAATTCACTTAACTTGCAACTATGCCAAGCTCTGATTAAAATATCATAAGGCCACAACTCCAGACAAGCTGGCAGCCACATCGACCTGAAATATGCAAGAGTTGGTTTAAATGCATTTGTGGACCTGTTAATTAGTTATGTGCGAATATATGCTTAATGGCCTCTCAGGTGAAAACTATATTTTAGTTGCAGAATTATGTCGCAAATAAGCTTTCATGCATACAAAAAAAGCTTAAATACACTCAGAGAAAACGGCTGTCTTAAAGCGAAATAGTTCCTACATTCTAAATTAAATAACTATGAATCATTCCTGTTTTAATAATGTACCATTTATACAACATTAATATAAAGAAACATTTTGATTAATAACTCTAAGATTATATGTTAAGAAAAGTAAAATGTTCGTACTATAAAATTTAAATGTTCTTAATGATTTTAAATATTTGTAGGAGTACTGTACTTAAGTTTTTTTTTACGCATTTACCAGTTAAAATATTCTTTTATATTTTAAACATTTATCTATTTAAATAAGCATTGTTTGAAATAAGAATTTGGTTTTCTCGTTAGATAATTACCACCTTTGATAACGCGTTTATTTAATTTGAGTAAAAAAATCTTTATGGTTTTCTCTAAGTGTATGGTCTCCTTAACAGCTGATTCTACTATATTCAGCATTCATCCCTTTCACACACCGAACTTTTTAAACAGATTAATATTAAATGCTTTCAATTTGAGTTCAAAGCTCTCTTTCAAGTTGTCAGCCTGGAAAGTGCACTCATCAACAAATGATCTTTCGTTTCACGTATTTATTTGTTCATATTTTTCTGAGAGAGTTTGGCTAAGAGAGTGGAAGCCCTTTTAAGCCCACCAGTGGGCTTACATACATATTGTTCAACTAAATGTTAGTCAAGTCCTCACAATGCCCAACCATATCAAATAACTACACAACCTTGAACTTATTTTTGCCTTAAAGTTTACCGTTATTTATGTGTCGGCTCAAGAGGTAAGCTTTAAAAAAAATGTGTTGTCTGGCTTTGTGCAATTTCCTAACTGTATCTGGTTTCCCTTTGGGTTAGGTGGCAACGCACAAAATAAATGGCACAACAAATTTCAGCCCCTAAATCAGTGCGATTTTCATATCGCAAAACATTATTCACAGATTTCTCGTTTTGTTTATTTGCAATGCATTTTATTGGGGTATTGCTTCTCGCTAAGCAAAGTTTATGTTCCCCAAAACTGCACCAAGTTCCCATTATTTAAGTCCTTTCCGAGCACCGCACGAACAAAATATGCAAATTTACTGTTGGACAAAGTTCTGCAGACATCGAGGGTAAAAAATGTGGCAGCAATTATATAGGAAGCGGTTGCAACCTACCTGATGGACTTGCCACCCAAGTGCACGTGGTGAAAGTTTGGTGGCATTCCTTTGGGTGCACAACTATGCTACCAGAGGCTGTAGGTTCGTTTAAAAAATATTACAGAAATTTAATTTCATTTAATTTAATTTCTTGAGATATATCAACAGCTAAACGTGCTTCTAATTGTGTAAAAAATATAATTACATTGAAAACATTAAGGCAAGTTAATGTGAATGTTTCACAGATAGTGCAGATATTTATTGTGTTAAGCTAAAAATATTCCAATTTTATATTTTTTTCATTTTAGGTCTTTATTCAGTTTTAAGACAGAAAGTTCATTTTATTGATTTTTTTTAATTAGAATTATCAAAAGATAGCTAAGCAACTTTAAATTCACTTTAATCATAACTTTTCATAAATTAAAAACTTTAACGAAAGTTCGTTTCAATCAAACATTGAGAAAATATCTTTATATTTTATTAATATTAAATATATGTTATTTTTATTATTGTTAATAAACGCTGTTATTTATTTAGATTTTTAAATATTAAATAAAAGGCAAACTGTGTTTCTAATATGTATATTTGTTTTAACTTTATTACATAATATTATCAAGCATTATTATATAATTTCAATTCGATATTTTCGCATACAAAATATTATTTTTTATTAGATTATTTGACTTTAATTCGATATTTTCGCATACAAAATATTTTAATGTATCTTCCCACTTATTCGATAAAGTAATTATTTGTGCCTTTTGCAATATGTTTAACCCCTTAATCGCTGTTTCTTTGTTTTTGGCAAAACTTGCTCTTGGACAAATTATTAGTTTAAGTGGTTTTTCGTCGAGTTTCCTTTCCGGCTGTTCGTCCAATCGAAAAGTTATAAAGCCGCTTGGTGTCCAGGTTGGCGCTTTGTACCGCCCACGGGGAGGCGCATTTACTTTGACCGCATTTCAATTATGAGGCAAAATTCGCCCCTATATTTCCTTTTTTTTGTGTGCTGATCAATTGAGAAAAAGTTTTTGCGAGCTAAACAATGAAACGGGCAAAGAACCAGAGCCGGTGCCAGAGCCAGAGAAAAGTGCAGGCTTTGGCTAAAACCGAACTTCAATTTATGCCTCGCCAAGTTGAGTTTATCTTGCTTAGCCCAAACCAAAGCTTGGGCCCGCAATGGCAATACCTAACCTCAAACCCGAGTGTACCTAACCTCAAACCCGAGCGATTGCCTGCACTAATTTGTCCTCGTTATGCAAGGTAAGCCATTCATTTCACCTTTGGCTCCGTGGCGGAGTCGTCGTCTGGATTTGTTGCTTTCGGACCCCTCCCCCTCCCCCGATGTCCATGCTTTACTTGCACATCATTTACGCACGCACATTTGACGCTTGCCTTCTCGCTCGCACGCCCAACCTACTGCTACTTCCGGTTTAGGGGAGCCGGGTACTGGGGCAGGGGTGTTCCTGAGGTACTTCCCTTGGCATAAGTTAATGCGTCTTTATAGGCAATAAAATTTAAGTTTCTTGGCTGCCTTTGCCTCTTGTTAAATTTTTCATGAGCAGCTACCCAATAAGTTTCCCGATCCCCGCCGCACCTCTTTCGACCCCTTAGGAAAAACTTTGGACAAAACTTAACAGAATTTAGTGGCAAACTGAACTGCGGCATTTGGCGAGGGCGAGGGCGAGGGTGAGGGGCAGGACACTTGCATTTCGGTTACACGGCTGGCCTCTGCCTGCTCCGCCTCCACTTCCGCCCCCGCATCCACCAACTGGTGCCGTTGTTGCCTCCAGTTGTTGTTCCAGTTAATTCAAGCGTTTGGTAACTGGAAAATTAAGTTTGCGGTCTGCTGCCTCCCCTTTCTTCTACTTTGGTGCCGAAACATAATTACTAGTTAATTTTTATAGAGTCCTGAGAAGCGATAGCTGCAGATTTTGAATAGGATATGTTTAGGTGGGGATATGTCATAGAAAGAATTTTTTATCAATATGAGATGTATATTACATATGTATGTATGTACATTGCTAATTAAATATATATTACAACAAATTGTGCTTTTCAGAACATAAACATAAATAAGTTTTAACTCTTTTTTGTTAGTAAAATAAACTGGTATAATATTTTTATGGATATAAGTTGTATCCAAAGTATCCAACAAATGTTTCTAATAAATTGAATCATCGTAATGGGACTGGGAGTATTTAAAGAGTTTGCTTTGAAAGAATCACAAAGCGAACTAACCACAAAACATCCTAAGGCCAATTATTGACACATAAACTACTCAACAGCAACAACAAAAACAACGGAAAACATGACATGGCCAACCCTTTGAGAAGCAACTACTCAACGTCTCTTCTTAGCTGGACAAGGCGATAAGGGGAAGGGGTCTCATTAACGCTGATGCCTTCAGGTGAGTTGTGCGACGTGTTGTGTAAATATTTTGCCTGCCACTATTAAAATTTACTAAAAACAAATGACACTCGGCTTAAATATGTGTGTGTGCATGTGTGTGTTTGTGTGTGTGCATCCGTGTGTGAGCTACAGCAATTTTTAATTAACGTAATTAAATTAATTTAATGAGCTCACTCTCTGTCTCCATTCAGCTCAATTGCATTCGCTTGAATTTTTATACTCTGTTAAAAGGTGCAAAGGGCGTTAATTTGGGCATTAAAAATATATAAAAAATGAAGAAGAATTTATTGGGTCAATATCTATTACAATATATGACAATTATGTTTGTTCACGATTGAGTTTTGGTTTTAAAATAGGAATTAAGAAATCAATTACTATGGTTACACACAAAATTAAATTATTTATTTATCAATTTATATTCCAAAATTTATTCCGCGATATGAGTAATAAGGCTTAAACTTTTCTAAAGTATAAATTGAAAAAAAATTGCTTGACTATTTTTTGAAAAAACTTTAGAATTGAGATATTTTGTATTTTTAAAATAGGTAGATTTATTTTTGTTACTCGCAAAGTTAAAATAATATCGTAAAGTATTACAAAATTGTCAATTAAAAGAAAAAACAAACAACAATTTTTTAAACATTTCTAATTTGATTTTTTGCATTAAGCTTAGGTTAACATTTTTAATAGAGCCTTTTTTTGTAGTAAATACAGCTCAGCATGGGGTACTACTGTATCGAGTAATTTTGATAATATCAATTGCAAACTCATCGATACTTTTGTGTTTCACCAAAATCCTTTTGTTTACAGGGCATCATTTAGTCGAACACTCTTACAGATAGCCTGCTTGCGAGTTTAAACTCACTTAAAGCGACAATTAAATTTTTGATGCGTTTGCTGCGCGAGGACAACGTCGGCACTGACAGCGACAGGGATAAAAACAACAACAAAAACATCGACTACAACAGCAGCAACAACAACAATGACGTAAACATAAACGCCACGTAACATGTAATGTATAACGTGAAATGATTTTACGACGCCCGACGACCGCACCACATGCCTCATCAACGTCAGGCCGCAACTTTCAGCTAGCTGCCCCCCAGCCCGCCAGCTCCCCCCCATCCCTGCGCAAGCTCCCTCAGATCCTTGGCCAAGCGTTTGTCAGAGTCGAGCGGCATTATCATTAACAACATCATGTGAAAGTGCCCCGCCCCAACCCAAGCCAACCCGACTCCCCGAGCTTGGCAACGTACTTACATTGTCAATTGGTGCGTGATGGGAGTTCAGCAAGGGATGGGGGGTCGCTGAGGAAGCGGGTCGAGCGCTGTTTGCGAGTTGGGCAACGGTCGCATCCGTATGTGTGAGTGTGTGTGTGTGTGTGCAGTCACCTTGTGGGCGGGTGCGGGTTGGACAATAAAGCAATTTCTGTGTTAATTTTTATGCTACGACCATAACCTCACTTGCCCTAATTGATGTTGTCTATGTTTATAGTGCGGCCAATTAAATAAGGGATATGCGGGCAATATCTCCGCAAGGGATGTACGTGTTATTATATACTAGGAAGTCGCATTGACATAATGACTGAGTGTCCATGTACATAACTATAGATATGGGGACAAGAAGAAGAAGACTTGTCTCAGTGAAAGAGTTCGTCAAGCCGCCTAATAAACAAACAGTTTTTCGAGAGATAAACAATTTGTTTACGTTTTTCTTTTTTAAATATAAGAGAATAGTTCGGTGTGCCGAAGAGTAAATACACTTGTAGATATATAGAGTATGTGGGGTATATATCTAGAACTACTCTATATTCTAATATTAATTATTATAGAGTGACAAAGCTATTTTGACTTGATATAATGTTGATACTTGTTGATCTTATTTAAAATTATTTATTTCATAAAATACAAAAATAATAAAACTTACTAAAATTTTAAATGGTTTTTTGTTGGTGATTTATTTATCTATTTATATATATATGACAAACAGTCGATAAAGTGAGTGTCAACGAAAATGTTTAGGTACATAAAATAGGAATATATACATACATATAAATATTAAAAGCTAAAACCCTAACGAGTTACAAAGGTTTCTAATACCATCATATTTATGTTTATATTTTATCAAGCTAACTTAAGAATACTGTCTAGTAGAATTGTGATTTGTGTATTAAAAAGGAACTTGTAAAATTCACTAATAGTGTTCAAATCGATGGACAAACTCCTTTCAATATCAACCAAATATTTACTAAGCTTTTGAAAGATAAATCTACTTCTCATGCCATTTACTGCATGGCTCCTAGGAGCTTTTGAAGCTTAGAAATCGTTTTAATGCCGTAATTTACACACATTAATTACAGTTTGGAAAAGGGGTGGGGGTGGGGGTGGGGAGTAGCGCACGGGCGTGGGCCAAAGCGACAACCGGGGTATAATATTTTGTGGCGCATGCAACTAATTGCAACTGTTACCAGCTTGGCGCCATATCGCAGCGACAATGACAGGGACGCCAGCTCCATTGTCAACGGCAGTGAGAGTGAGAGAGAGGGAGAGAGTGGGGCACTGAAGGAACTGCAACTTATCCTCTTGCTCCTTGGCTCCCTCAGGGGACTGTCGCTGTCGCTTTTGCAACGCGTTGGTGTGTGAAATAGACAACTTGCATTCCAGCGCACATGAGAGTGGAGTGCGAGTGCGAGTGAGAGAGTGTGTGTAGCTGTTCACCTTCAACTACTTTTAAAGAAAGGAAAAAATGTGAGCTAAAAGAAGAAAGAAGGCGGAGGAAAAAACTGCAGGCAGAGGCAAGTTTCCTTTTTCGCCAGCACATTTTTCACTGCCATGTGCCAGACTGATGTCGTTTTTTCCAACACTGGCACCTGGGGAATTTACGTGTGCATGCGTGCGCTTAGCATACCCCAAAAACTGTGCAACCTCTGGACCCAACGTTCTGCGGCTGGCAAAAAAATTTCAAGCGTGCTCCCTTGTTTTTTTTTCATTCTTATTTTTTTCCGCTTATTGCGGTTAAGCTAAAATAATGTTTTTGGTTTTTTTTAGTTTACTCCCTACTTATATGATGTTGTACGTGAATTCTCCAGCGGCTAATGCGTGCTCTTATTTTCATTTATTATAATTTTCTTTATTTGAATAATGCCTGAATTGTCTTTATTAATGGTTGCTAAGTTTATTTTAAAATATATTTAAATTTTGTGTAAATTTTAAAGGTTGTAAAGAATTTCAATTAATAAAAACGTAAAAATAACCACGTGCATTAGTTAATAATTTATTTATTCAAATGCGTTCAACTTAATACTTACGCTTATCTCTTTATCACTCTCGCATGTGATAGGTATCTTTGATAGAGTAAAAGGCAACAGCAAACAAGGGTTGATTTCGTTTTGGACATGAACTGCCTTTGCCACAGCACGTTCAACAAGCAGAGTGGCGCAGTGGAAGCGTGCTGGGCCCATAACCCAGAGGTCCGAGGATCGAAACCTTGCTCTGCTAGCAGCGAATTTGTGTGCTGAAAATTTAATTTTCTATTTTTTCCGTGCGAAATAAGGACAATTTTTTTTTTTGAATTTACTTCTTTTGTTTTTATTGTATTTCATTGTTTTTGTTTGTTGATGTTTGTTTTTCATGTTTTACTTTACTGCTAAATAACTTTAAATGTTGTATTTTCTTTACCATATTCGTTCATACATCTTCTGCCTTAGCTTCAACTTGTTCTTGTTGTTGTTGTTGTAGTTGTTGTTTCTTAGTTGTGTTTGTTCATGTGTATTTTTTTTTTCGCAACTGCAACAAAATTACGCTGTTTGCTGTGCATCTCTTTATTTATCATCTTTGCTCATCTTGTTCTTTACATGTATATAATAACTAAATTTGCTTTATAATAATAAATATAATAATAGTTAATAATGATTTGTTTATTAAATATTTTTAAAAAATGTTCGTTTTTAGGAGTATAATTATCATCATCATTTTTATCATCATTATCGTTATCATCGTCATAATCGTTGCCAAACGTTCTGTAAACGGAGTTACATTTCCTCTTTAATTTTCCACGAGTATCTCTAGTTCACTTTTGCCCGTTTACACAGTGTCAATTCATGATTTCGTAAGATTTTCCCAATTCGCTCATTGCATGACTGCAGCTTAAGAACTATTATTTCAATTCATCATTGTTTTGTATATATGTATAGGTAATTGTATATACTAGTTCATTAATTAATGTATATAATAATAAGTATATATGTTAAATACAAAATAATACACACGTATAGTACGTTTGCATGTATGTAAAAACAAACTACAAAAATATACAATATGAACACACAAATAAATGAGAGGAAAACTAAAACCAACAACAAACAACTTTTATGAATATCACAAAAACATAAAATAATAATCAAATGAATTATAAAAACGTAAAAACTTATGTAGAGACATTTGTAAACTTAAGAGTTAAACAGTTAAAACAATAGATCGGGGCTACGTCTTGAAGAATACGTTTAGCCGTAGAAAACATACAGAAAAATTCGTTGATATCACCTGACAAAAATGAAAGACTACTTACAGTTAACATATACACATACACACGAGTATGTATACTATAAGTATGTATGTAGTGAATTATTACATACAATAAAACTAAAATTAAAAATTATTTTTATACGCACGCTTAAGTTTTGTTTGTTTTTGTTTTTTTTTTTTTCACACCTAGTTACTTTTTAGTTTTCTTTCATTTCATTTTTTGTTCGTTCGCCCGTTTTCTGTTTTGTTTTGTTTTGTTTTTTTTTCATTTTTGGGTTTGTTTGTAGTACAATAAATTGTTTGTTTCTTTACGTTGCAACATTGATTCATTTTTTTGTTCTTTACTTTTCAATAAACACATCACATCATATTCACAATTAATAATCATAATAATCTAATATATATGTATGTATATTATGTATATATGTGTAAATATATAAACTAAAATTAACAATAATAACTATGACTTATGCTGAAAAAGACTACACCATATATTGTTACATTTAATTATTATGGTTCCGCTATTATAATTATATTATTATAATTTGTTGTTTGCTTTTTTTTTGTTTTTCCGATTGCGCCATGTACAAGCGTCATGTATTACATAATTGTTAAGTGTTTTGCTGTATGTAATGTATGTATGTATGTATGTATATTTGTAAAGTCAAACAAATTAAAAACTAGTTTTAATTAAAATTATTCAATATATTTTTGTTAAATATATAAAGTGTTATTCAATCAACGCACATGATATCATGACATTCGCTTGATAAAACTTTAAGGCAAATAAAAGTTTCGTTTCTAGTTTACACGTTCGAGAGATTCTCGTATTCTACACGCGTGTCACGCTACAATTACACGCAACTCACGACATTCTGGATGATCGCTGGTAAACAAAGTTTGAGAATTGCTTAAGTAAACATTTTATGATACACAGATTCTAGGTTCATATTGTAGTAGT
This sequence comes from Drosophila colorata, assembly GCA_035041545.1. Classification (NCBI taxonomy): domain Eukaryota; kingdom Metazoa; phylum Arthropoda; class Insecta; order Diptera; family Drosophilidae; genus Drosophila; species Drosophila colorata. The sequence goes on from JAWNLD010000233.1 coordinate 3,277,693, forward strand.
TTTCATTTTTACGTTTTTCTTCCTTTAAATCTTAATTTTTTGCTTACTAACTAAACTTTTATTTGTAGAACATTTATGTGTTTTTCTTTACACAAAACTCTTGTTTTTTCGTTATGTTTTTTCTTTGCCATTTTGCAGCTTATTGTTTTCCTCCAATTGTTTATTACATTAGTGTTAGTAACTGTTTAAAATGTTTTCGAGTTTAGTGTTGTGTTGAGTTTAAGTACCTACGAATATGCATTTATTTTGGTGTAAAGTGTTTTTTTTTGTGTTTTATTTTTTACTTTTAATTTCTTTGTAATATGTATGTGTTTTTTAGTTTACAATCTTTCGCTTGTATACAACTTGGCTTTATCGTTCCACTTGCTGTTGCTTGTTGCTGTTGTTGTTGTTGTGGTTGCACATAGATTTAAGGTCTGCTTATAATGGACGGAAACTTATTAGGCATTTTTGTTGGAGTTGTTGTTTTAGGTTTCTATGGGTTTATTTCTATAAAACATTTGGTTAAGTTGTGTTTAGGCTTAATAGTTGAAGAATAGAGTGCTTAGTGTATGCGTATGTCCTATAAAGGGGTATTCGATAAGGTAATACAATATGATTGTGGAAATTTTTAATAGCTATGACATCAGTTAAGGAGTAAAAGGAGTAAATAAGGATCGGAGACAAGAAATGTTGTGTAGAAATTAGAAAGAAATAACAAATTTCCGTATATTATAATCAGCCCTTAAATGTATATGTATATGTAAAGCATAAGTATTGCGCTTAAAACTTTGAACGATCTTAGCTTATGTTGATTATTTTTATTTTAATTATTTATGTATATTTGTGATGTTCACATCGCTAATTTATTTTTGTGTTTTTATTTATTTTTATTTTTTTTCTCTTTTTTTACGTGTGTTGTTTAATGGAACCGATTTAAAATTACATTTATTTTTATATTTATTTCATTTGAATTTATTTCAGAAACTTTTCTAATATTGATTGCTATTATTTAATATATATATTTATATTAAATGTTTTTACCTTTATCCAGTTTCTTTTGCTTTACAAATAAATTGATGTCAATTCTCATTCATTAAATAATGATTTTTTATTCTTATTCTTCTTTTTGTTTGTGGTTTTTATTGATTTCTCTTATTACTTTTTTTTTGTTTCTTTAAAAGATCACATTTCATGTTTTAGTTGCCATTAGTAAATATATATATATATATGTATATATAAGTATATATTTATATATTCTTGTATTATACGTGTATATACATAAATATATGCATATACATATGTTGTATATAATAAGTAGTTTTTTCCATTTTGTAATTATTGTAATTGTAATGTTCTGTTTTAGTGTTGTGTAGTGTATTACGATTCAATTATATTTATCAAAAATTAAATATAATTTATTTAAATTTAAATTTACAAACTGTAAATGAAAATCAGTATGAAATTTGTAAGACCATTTTTAAATATATATAATATATATATTTATATTAATTTGAATGGTTTTACGCTTACAAATTTTGAATAGGAAGATACAGTACGTTAGTTTTTTTTATATTTTTAAATTTTTTCTTGCTAGAATTTTGTTTGTGTTTGTCTTTGTGTGTGTGTTATGGCTGAGTGTGTGTTATATGAAATGTTTGGTTTTAAAATTATTTCATTTTTCTAGAGATTTCAGCTAAATTAATAATACACTTTTAAAAAATTTAGTTTTCAGTGTTATTTTTTTTGTTTTGTTTTTGTTAAGTTTTAGTTTTTTTTCTCCTTTTTTACTTATGCAAAAAATGCTTACTGTTTAGATTTGATTATAATTTTAGTGTTGTTTTTGATGCTTTTTCTGTTTCTTATTTATTCTGATGCCATCGATTTCGTCTTGTGTATTGTAATTTGTATATAAAAAAATATGTTTATTAGATTTTTTTTATTTTTGTTTGTTTTGTTTGTTTTGCTTTGTTTTGTTTTTGCTGTACTTGCTGATTCTCTTGTTCGTTTATAAAATGTAAAAAAAGGAATATGGTTTTTTGTATCTTTAAAAAAATCCTTTTGAAATCGGTTACCTAGCGCATTTCATTTTATCTGCTTTCTTCAGTTTTGTAGTAAATCGTTGTTGCAAAAATAGGACGTGACTGTACTTATATATTTTTTATTTGTTATTAAGTTTTTTGTTGTTGTTTTAACATACTCGTATTTTTTGTTGCTGCTTAACTATGGCCTATGAATTTCTCTCGTTTTGATTAATTTTGACTATTTTTCATGTAAATTGTTGTAGATTTTTCTTAGGCTTATCGACTGCTAATATTAACACTCCTCACTAAATGTTTATTTTTATTGTTATTATAATAATTATTTATTTTTATTTGTATTTGCATTGAAATATGGAACACTAGAGTTTAAAATAGTTTGTAACTAATTTTAATGCAACTGCGTTTTCCCATTTTGGTTTTATATATTTTGTTTTGTTTGTTTTTTTCTTCATCAAGTTCAATTTTAAATTGCTAATTTTTATGTTTCTCATTTAACAACACTAAACATTTTTTTTTTTAATTTTATTATATTTTTTTTGTGGATTTTCTAATATTGTAGAGTTGTCACTCAATATTTTCTCTTTATGTATGTCGATTCTGTGTAAATTTGATGCTTACAACACACTTACGTTAAAGTCTTGCTATACGTACGAAAAAGTTCTGTAGATTTCTCAATATATAATATTTGTTTGTTCTTTTGTTTTTCTGTTATTTATTTTTGTTTTTTCCCCATAATATTTGTTGCTCTTGTAAATAGTTCATATCAACCTTTAATTTGCATCAAAATTTTATTCGAATTTATTTTTGTGTGTGTGAGAGTATTGTGGGTGTGGGTGTGTGTGTGTGTAAGTGTGTGCCTATTTAGATGCACGATGAGGGCGCGGCTATTGTGGCCGGCGTAACGGTGATTGTGGTGGCCGGCAGAGCAGCCACTGTGGTGGCCACCACCGGATAATGATGACCCACATACGCATGTTGCTGGTGGTGCAGCATGTTGTGATGTTGCTGCTGCTGCGGCGGTGTGTATTTTAGCACATGTTGCTGCGGCAGCGAGATGAAGGGCGCTGCCTGAATGGGTATACAGTTGGAGTTGTAATCGCTGCTTAGCACCAGAGTGGGCGTGGCATCGGTATAGTAGGCGGGCGCCTTGAGATATGCCGTTGCCGTTGGTGGCGCAGCAGCAGCATATTGTTGCTGCGATGTGGGCATTGTTGCTGTCGAGGTGGTCGACAGCGTGGTGGCCGACGACAGTGTGGGTGAGGTGGCTATGGAACAGGACGACGATGAGGAGGCCGACGAGGGGGAGTACGGTGAGCTGCAGTGATAAGTAATGTGCTGTTGTTGTTGCTGCTGTTGCTGATGCTGATGCTGATGTTGCTGATACATGCTGCTGGCGTGTGTGGCTGCTGCTGCTACTGTTTTATTCGTGTTGCTGTGATAGTAGTTGGTGTTGTAATTGTATTGCTGCTGGTGCTGCTGCTGTTGTTGTTGCTGCTGCGGCGGCTGCTGTTGCTGATGCGGCTCAATGATGATCAAATTGTTGTTGCTGTTGTTATAGCCAGCAGCAACCGCTGCTGCCGTTGTTGTTGCCACCGCCTGCTGCTCACTGGGATTGGTGATCATGGCCGCCATTATATTGGCCGGCGGCAGGACAATCGGTATATGGTAGTATTTACACTGCTTGCGACGGCACTGGCTATTGGCATGATCCCGACAGACAGCAACACGTTGATCAATCACCTCGACCTTGTCATCTACATGGCGAGAGAGAGAGAGAGAGAGAGGGGGGGCGTAAGAGTAAAGAGAATAATCAATTAGTAAGTGGCAAACAAATGTACACAGGGATTTTATGGAGTTATTAGATAAACAGTGAAAGCAATTATAAAAATAATTGTTTATTTTATTTTTTTGATGCCTGTGAGCAAAAGTGATCTTCAAAGCGACTGATCTAAGTGTAACCGAAGTTTCTGTTACGCTTCAAACTTGAGTTTAATGTGAGCAATATTGAATGTGATTCGAATATTCTTTGGATTTGGTGCAAATGAAAACGGACTTGAGTTGAGTTTGATCTTGAACTTGAACTTGAACTCCTACAACTTCTGCTAGAAATAGTTATCTAAAAACGAAATTCATCCAATTCAATTTGTAAAAGGTATTCAAAATTTTTTTGCGTGTATTTTTGTGTGTGTAATTTCTTGGAAATTGATAGAACCTAAAAGAGAAGAACAAAAAAAATAATGGGAATATCAAATTATAAGGTAGCCAATTCTGCAAAAAGAAATATGGAAATAAATTTGATATTTTCTCTCAACTACGAAACGTAAAACGGAATTTTCATTTAACAATCGCTATAAGAAAAGCACTAAAAGCAACAAAACTAAATACTAAAACTAAATGCTAGAACTAAAAACTAAAAAACTTAAGCACATGCACTTACCTTCAGTTAAATGAACGAATCTACAATTTAACCGACTGCACATAGATCTATTAAAATCTTGGCACACCGGGAGGGTGTCCAGTAACTATATAGATTTTTGTTTATTTTCATAAACAACATGAGAATTTTTGTTTGATTTATGTGTTTTTGTTTTTTTTTTGTTTGGGGGGGTATGGCAGGATGCAAACGTAGTAAACAAACCAATTGACAAAATAATAATTAAATTTTGTGGTTGTTGAATAGTTTCGGGGTGTTTTTGATATTTTTTGGGTGTTATTCGGTTTATCGTTTGAAAAAAAGAGAAGAGCAGAAAAAGAAAAGAAAAAGAGCACAAATTAGTTATATTCTTATAATAAATATATGATACACTAGAATTGTTAATGGTTGTTAGATTTATTACTCTTGGTGTACATTTTCTTTTTTTTTCTGTTTCTTTTTTCATTGTTAGTCGCTGTTTAATAAAATAGTTAACAGGGTTCTTCAATTCATGATAAATACATTAATCGTATGTTAAACTAGTTGTTGACTTAAATAATCTTAAAGGCAGTAGGAGAATAAATAAAAACATGGCGGCGCAAATGAATGTAAAGTTCTCTTCAAATTATGTTTTTTTTTTTTTTTGTGTGAGTGAATCCTAGAAAATGGGTCGCGTCTATATGTTCTAGAGTTTTCGGTGTTGGAGCGTGAAGTTCGGAGTCATTAAAATTATGATAATAAACAAATGTGTGTTTCTAAACATAAATTGTATGGTTCTTGATTTGCAAAACTTAAGTGCTAAGCTTAAAAATAAAGTTTGCCACAAAAGCTTTAAGTCGAACTTAAGGAAATCCATAAATCAATGTGGAAATAAAACACCTTTAAAGCAGCAAGTATTGGACAACTAAAACTTAGTTTTTGAAAGAGCCAACGGTATATGGAGAAGCCAAGAAGCTTTCAAGCACAGCATAGAAAGAGAGACAGAGTGGGAGAGCGAGAAAGAGCTATTGGTCTGTAACACTCACTTTTTTTGATAAGGTTCAGAACGCGCCTTAGTTACGATATATATACACATATATATATATATATATATATATATATATATATATATATATATATATATATATATATATAAATATGTATAATACAAGAAAATAATTTTCATTTTGATTGATTGCTTAAGTTCTAGTGGGCTGAATTATGCAGTAACAGTTACATATCCTAATAGGCGGCACTAGAAATATAAGAAAAGAGAGAAAAAGAGAGAGAGAGAACGTAATACATACGCAATGTTATTTTTGTATACCATAAAAATATCGCCTGTTTTTTTAATTTTATGTTTGCGAAGAAACGGTTAACAAATTTGTAAAGATAACGGAAAAACAAACAGAAAAGAAAACGAAACCAAATAACATAAATTTGGCCTTGCATAGAGCGCAAAAGCTGCTAAGCTAACTGAAATTCAAAAGCTTTAAAGCTTAATTACAGCAATCGCCTTTAAAGCCACGAAAGCTCATTGCTGGATAAATGCGATACCATTTAATGAGTATTTAGTAATTAATATCAAAAGTGTCGCTAAGCACACAAATTTGGGTGGAATGCGAGACACAAAGTAACAGAGAGCAAGAGTGAAAGAGAGAGAGAGATATACAGAGAACGAGAGAGATAGATAGAGGGAGGGTGGAGTATCGTAAGCGTATTCAATGTAAATAAAATTTAAATTGCTCGCCGCTCTTTACCTAATTATGTAAAATGTGCCGTTCATTAGCATTGGACACTGAGTGTATAAAACGCCCCGTTCCGGCTGGGCTGTGTTTGGTATCAAATAGAGAGAACATTGATTACGGATTAGCTAGATAGTACGTGGCAGTCTATAAGGTACAAGTATACAGTATTTTTTTTTGTTTTTTTTTTTTTTGAGGTTCAGCTTAATGCTGCCGTTGTCTTAGGCAAATATTGACGCCAGGTGGTGTAAGGGTGTATGGGTGTTGTGTGTGTATGTGTGTGTTTGTGTGTGTGAGAGTTTGTGTGGGCGTGCCCCTTTGTGCGTATTGGGTCAGACAGTTCTGCAAACAGCTGCTAACAGCTATGACACTCAAAGGTGTGTCCATGTCAGGGCGCTGACATCATCGCTGACAAAGTTGGCAACGCCTTCAAAATGGCCGTCGACACTTGTTCATCGTTGCTGTTGTTGTAATCATAGTTGTTGCTGTTGTTGGGGCTCTTGTTATAGTCGGGCGTTGTTGTCGTTGTCCCTTAGGGCGCGGCAGCGCATTTAATTTGATTAACCCAATTCACGCAGGGAGTGTTTAAATGTGTGCCACTATAGCTGTATACCCTTCTCGTCCACACAGTCACACAACATTGTCACAATGTTTGTTTAGCGGGCAAGTTTTTTATTTTTATATATTTATATGTCCAATAATTGCATAGTGGTTGAGATCTTACATTACATTTTTTTTTTAATTAAATCGGACTCTTATTTTATGTCCGATATGTTGGCAAAGGGTATCAGTGTCTCGGCAAGCCGAAAATTTGTGTGTTTTTTTTAATTTCTTACTTTACATATAGATAAGAATAGACATTTTACAATATTTGACACTTGACACTATTATATTAAATACTTGCTGCTCTAATTGTGTTTTATTTCTATTAGATTATAAACATAAAATACAATTTATAACTAATCTTGTCTTGAATGGTTTTTGGTGTTTGTTTTTGTTGCCTTTCAGAAACAGAACTTAGAACTAAAAAAAAAAAAATCAAATGTTAAATGTAAAATGTAAAATGTAAAATGTAAAAGTAAGCGCACTGTACGCTAACATGCAAAAGCTGTTGTATTAACAGCTGCCCAGCATGCTGCTAACAGTCTGTTAGCCTTGCAAGCATTCACCAAGGGCAGAGACTGTACCTGTCCACTGGCATCGGTGTAGATAACACAGGAAGCATTTAGAGGTGGTATTTTAGTGTTTGCTATTATTATCGATAGTCACAAAGCCGGCAAAACATGCAATTTGCATCGCAGCGAAAGATGTTTAAATAATAATTAGAGTAAATAAATTTGTGTGTGATTTTGCCAGAGTGGATAAGAAAAAAATGGGTGAAAAAATTATTTGCATAGTTTTATTGTTTGTTGTTGTGGTTTGCATTTGCAGTTTGTTCAAAATTCGTATCCATGCAGCATTTGGCAAGATTGTGTGTGTGCGTGTGTGTGAGAGAGAGTATGTGTGTGAATATGTATTTGGTTTCATTATTTGGTTGCATTTTGCCATTAAAATCCCAATCCGTGCGAGTAGTTTTTGATTTGTTGCATTCATTGAAAATATAACATTTTATTGCATGCAAATTGAGGAATAATTTGTTGTTCATTATTATTATTTGTTTTTTGTGTTTTTTTTTTGAGCGCGTATGTGTTAGCATGTAAAAGGAAAAAAAAGATGAAATTAGTAGTAAAAATATAAGTAGATATGTATATGTATATAAAGAAGTGGTGGCAAATAAAATATTAATTAGTTTGCTTTAAATATTAAATGGCAGAGGCTTAAAGTAAGCTTTAGCTGCATTTGCGTTACAACAAAAATGTGCGTGGCAAAGAGTGTATTATCATTGAAAATGTACATATATTTTGCATATATTTTAATTGTATTGCATTTCAAAAGTCTCTGTGTATATGCAGTTATTTCAATAAATGTTAATTAACTTGATGGAATTCCCTGAAACTGATATAAATCTTGGAGCTTAATCTGTTTGATGAACCGAAAATTATCCTGTTTATTTATCTAAACGCCTTTCTACCTGTCTTTTATCCTTTCAACTCCCACCAACCTCGAATGTGGCACCCAAGTGTGGCTTAATTACTTGTAAATTTCATTTTATGCAAATTTAACAGACGCCCCAGCAAAAAACCAGAAAAAAGTGGGAACCACACAAAAACACGAGTTAATAAATGTAAATTAATGACCCACCCCTCATGCACGCCCATTTGTGTGGTGCAATTACCCTTCGTTTTTCTTTTTTTTTGGTGTTTTTGTTTTTTGTGTTCTACTCATTACAGTTCTGCTAACTTGTTGCTTGTGGCACACGAAAAAAAGTTGTGTCACAAGTTTTTGCTGCACCCGACATTTTGTTGCAACGCATATGCAAATGGCAAAACGCTCTTAATAGTAGAATAAGTTAGTTAAAAGGCAATTTAAGCAGAATTTTCAGAATTTTCAGAATATATGGAGTGAATATATGATAGCCTGTAAGCTGGAAGCGAATTAGTAAAGGTGTTGCATACATTGGGGGCGTCTATGTAAAAGCCATGTTAACTGTTAGCAGAAGCTGTAAAATAAAATGTAAAAAAATATGATTATATTTGTAATAAAATTAAAAAAAACAAATCAGCGAAAAGTGAGCGCAAAAGCCATTAAAGCATAAAGGGCAGCAACTGAAATAAGAAAAAATATGGCATCAAAAAATTATGTAAATAAATCAGTTTGTGCGGCGGGGGGAGGCAAAACATATAAAATAAAATTATAAATACAGCAAACGGCAGCAAAAATTGTATTTTGAAGCGCATTTTAAATTTGTTACTGGCGCAGCAGCTGTAATTAAAAAACAAACAGACAATTTAAATACGTATATATGAGATATATAATTTTTTAAGATCTCTAAATATGAATATATATATATGTAAAGTTAGTTCAGTAAGCGCTCAAGGCAAGTCTCGGACAAAATACGCACACAGAAACAAAAGTCAATAAATAAAAAACTTGAACAATGCGAATACTTACTACATTAAGTACATACAAACAAGCCTGCAAAGGTCGATCAAATATAAGTACAGATATATGTAAATATCATATATATAGATATGTATAATTATAGTACAGCGCCATTACCACGCTGTCTGGCTTGTGTGTGCGTGTGTGTGCGCGCTAAAAAGTGTGCTACATTTTTGTATACTAAATATCCAGGGCAAGTCAAAATTGAAGCAACATTAAAACGTATCTGATGAGCTGCTCAGGTGTGTGTATGTGTATTTGTTTGTGCATGTGTATATTTATTTGATTTAGTTCTTAAAGCTTTTGGCCTGTCAAGCATTTAAATTTCATTGAATTTTCAATAGCTACATTTTAATATGACAGCTAAAAAGCGCTGTGTGTTGTTTTTTGTTGTTGTTGTTGTTGCTGTCGTTGTGTGTGAATGTATTTGTTTATTGGTTAACATATGTTGCTTCTTTTCGATCACCATACAGTCATACATATTACATGTGTAATCCTGCAGATACTTTGAAAGAAAGAACAAAATTTCGTTTGTATGGAAAAAGAAAAGGAGTCATGTTAATAACATTGCTTGCAACAGGTATACCAGAAATGTTTATGATATATGTTAATTTAGAGCTAAAGAGAGCAGAGAGTACGCAACAGGATTGTGAAATTAAACTGCAAGTTAAATAAATTAGGACATTTTCATATATGTAAAACAGAGCCACGACTGAAGTCTGGAGTACAGGTCAAATGTTATTGTGACGTTACCACTGTGGCAATAACATGGGATTTATTAAATTAGAATTTGATCATTTATGTCGAAGAATACAATTTTTATAATTGATAACAAATTATACGATGTTTACAGCAAAACATTATGACATATATTTTAAGTGTAGAGTCTTTGTAACAATAACAATGAAAACATTCAAAGGCACATTGTCTTTTAACATTAATGTTAAAATATACATTCAAGTTCAAATAATAAATGTTGCATTGCAAACTTGTTTGCAGTCTTGACATCTCTCTGATTTCTTTAGCATTTCGGCAAAACTAACCAAAAGTATAGTTACAAACTAAACAAAAATGAAAAAAAATTATATGCATACTTAGCGACTAGTTAACATTGTTACTAATTAAAGATAATGTTTTGGATTAAAATATACATACGTACGAGTATAACAAAAGCTCATTGGGCAGTGCACCAGCTTACCTTAGAAGTGCGTTTATAGCTTATACGAGTATTGTAGCTCATTTACCATCATACCACATGCCTGAGAGAAGCCAAATACGAGTATAGTAAATAAACGTAATGTATTTAGCGGGTACTTCGCAATTTCAATCACAGTTAGCATGAGAGTGGCAGCCACTTGCAACACAGGACTTCAAATGTTGGCGTACGGTTTTCGGTAAATCTTTTTTTCTTTCGTTTTTTCTTTTTTTTTTTGATTGGTTTTTGGATATTTTCGGTTTTTTTTTTGATTTTTTACTTGCTACGAAAAGTTCTTGTTTCATTGAGCACATGCTGAAAAATTACAATACGATACGCTCCAAAGAAAAATACGAAATGATAAGAGAACGGAATAACGAGAATAATTCAACAAACATGAGTTACGTAACATGTAGAAGAGAAACGAACTTCCCACTGTAAAAGGGGGATATAAAATCAACCTGTACGAGTGTTACGTGTACAAGTAGCCAAAGGTAACAGCAAAACAGAGACAGAGAGAGGCAGACAGAGAGAGAGAGAGAGAGATAGAGTGACAGAGAGAGAGACAAGAGAGTGGGGTATTGAAAAGATTACTGCATTGTGTGTTTGTGTGTGTATGTTTGGAAACTCGATGGCAACTTTTGTAATGCATTCAAAGAAAGGCTACAAATTCCAAGTTCTTATTATAAAAGTTATAATTTAGGCTCATATTAACTTGTTTTGCCAGACTTTTGTAGTTTCAGTTTTTCTTTATAGATGGAAAACATGCGTCTTGTAGGTGTTTGGGACATAACAGACTAGAGTGTATCGAGAGAGTAAGTGTGGAAAAATGTTAGTTATAGTTACTTTAAAGAGTTGAAAGGAAACAAAGACGTAGATTTAAAAAGAGCAAAATGTTAGCAAACTCAAAAAAATAAATGTTCGTAAAGCGTTTCTTTGAAACATTACAAAAGCGCTTAACTTTAGATTATATATATTTGTATATATATTTTTTTATAATAGTTTTATATTATGCTTCCATACACATAAACTAATTCTTAAGTTCCATAAGCAATACAGTAATATTTTCAGTTACAAACAGAAAGAAACCATGAAGTACGAGTACTTTTTGAGTACGAGCTCGAGCAAGCCATGTGTTGAAAACGAGTACTACGAGTACTATCTTGGTTGTGGTGTGTGTGTATGTATATGTGTGTGTATCGATAAGAAATTAAGAGTCGAGCAGAGAGCACATATTGATATACGCCTAACATATACCAGTGAATTTTTAAGAAGAAGCACATGGAAAGTTAAACAATAAAATGGAATTCTTTGTTTTTAATATATTTTCAAAATTTAAAATCTAGCAGATCAATGAGTAACTCTTTATTTAGGCAAAAGATAAACTTATAATTGCAAAATAAATAGAAAGAAATATTATTTATAGAATTTAGGACAAGGCACAGCAAAAACTTTTAAGTATTAGTAGTGTGTGTGTGTGTATGTGAGAGAGAGAGAAATGTACGCAGAATAATAGTGTTAAGTTTGCCATTTAGCACTTTCCAGGATACGAGTTAAGTAAAAGAAGCAACAAGTTTTTACGGTTTTTACAATAAAACGTTTATATAATTTTCAATATAATTTTTGTTTTTGTTAATTTTTGCATTTTTGTTTTGTATTAGTTTTTATGGTTTATTTTTTTTATAATAACGCATAGTTAATAAGACTATTTTGTGTGTATTTTTTTATTTTTTTTGTTTTTGTTTTTTTTGTATAGCACATAGAACATATTCATCAAAGTGTTTGCTTGTATTGGTTGCTTTGTGTATAGGTTGTGTATAAGTTAATATATATATATTAGGTATATAGATTTTTTTATATTTTTATTATAAAACAATTTTGTTTTAGTTTTCTTTTTTTGTTCAAATGTTACCAACTTAGATTTCTCTTGCTCAACATACATGCATTAGTTTACTTAAATACACTGAAATTTCTTGCTTGTTCACTTTTCATGTTATTTTTTGTTACCAAGTATACTAGATATTTATAGCGCTAAGTTTTGTAGAGTCAAAATAAAAGAGAAATGCAAAACGAAAGTGGCATCTTTTTGGGATGCGCTTTATGGCCATATATAAGTTTACAAAATGTTTATTGATGGAGGTAATTAGAAGTATTTTCTTTCAGTGTGGTGTAATTTGTTGTATGTTTCGCATGTGTTTTACTATAGAGTGTGGTGTACGTTACAAAATCTGTGCACATATGTTAAGATATTTTCATTTCCGAGTTCTCATCTACAAAATATAAATTTGAAGTCTATTTTCAATTGTGGCCGTGCGTTTCTACGCTACATGTTTATTTTTTTTTTTGGACGGTACTGTACTTTAGTGGCTTACTAATTTATTGAACTATGGGCAGGCTGGGCGCAAGTTCTAAGTTTGTGAAGACTGTACGGAGCTGCAAGGGCTCTAAAAAACTTTTATACAAAATTCCAAGTGTAATGAACTGGTTCGAAATCTGCCCAGGGCGAACATATGAATATATTCAATATATTCGGTATATCAATTCGTTGTGATCTTATTGTTAGTTGCACTGTTAACTCGATGTTTGTGTTGAGATTAGTATTGTGTGCAGTGTTTTTCTCAATATTTATTAGTTGAAGCAGAATAGAAAATTAAATTTCTTTCTTTTTTATTGTGCATTGCAAAGATCAATAAATGAATTTAAAAATAAAGCAGAAAAAAAATGTTTAATATTATTTCTAATACATATCTGGAAAGAACAATTATGTATTTCTCTAGCAGGCTGCGTCGCGCGATTTTAACATGCAATGGGTGAGTGTTATGTAAGTTCAAGTATTGTTGTTATTATTAATATATTTTTTTCAACTAGTAGCGCTTTTGCTAAACATGTTTTGCACAGAGATCTCTAAGAATTAGTTTTTAATTTGTAGTTTTTTTTTTGGACCAACTTGCTAAACAGCAACAATTCTACAATGTTAACGAAAAACATACGACAGCTAGAGAACTGGACATACATAGATTATTATTATGTAACATACTTTTAGCAAGACATATATCGATAGTTGGTTGTTTTCTTTTCTTTTCTTTTTTTGGTTGTCAGTTTCCATAGTTTTCGCATTTGCTGCATGTTTAGTAAGCAACTTTCTTATCATGTATATATAGGTATTTAGTTAAGTAAGCCTGCCACAATTCAAGCAATAATATATATAGTATATATATGTATGTATGCATATTGTTTTGAGATATTACAGCTAGAATCTACCATTAGAACGAAATATTGTTTGTTAGCGTACTCAGTTTTGCTTGCCATTATTCTAAGAGCTAAACATAGAGAGTTACTAAATGTAGAATCTTTGTTTTTTTGATTTGGTAGGTAAATGAAATAAGCAAAAAGATTTGAAGCGTTTTACAGACAGTCATCAAGGCAGACAGAACGTGTTTTGTGGATAGTTCTGAGTAAAAGGTAGGTTCTTTGATTTTGGAGTAAGGCGTAGGCTAAACGAAGCGTGGAAAGGCGCGAATTGAAGAACAACTTAAAGAAGAAAAGCTAGAAAAGTGCTGCTCTGCCCAAAAGCGCGGCATGTGACAATGCGTAGCATGTGGCATGTGGCATGTGGCGTATGTGTCGATTGGGTGAGTTTAAGAAAAAGGGGCGTATTCTGCTTAGAATTTGAATATATAAATAGTAGATAAATAATTAAAAAAATGTGTAGAAAGCGGCACAACGGAAATAACATAATAAGTGAATACCAAAATAAATACCAACACACAAGAAAGTAGTTTTGTTTCTGTTTCGTAAGGTTCAAACTATATATTTAAAATCAAACACACACGATTTTTCAAAAAATAAACATTAATCAAAGAACTATCGACAACTAAATTAGAATTAGTGGCAAACATTAAATTGTCATTAAACATTAGAAATAGTTGTTGACGTAACGTAAATTAAAACAAAATTTTACAGAGATTATAAGTATTTGTAGTATGTATGTATCGGTATAACTAAAGGTATATAATAATAATAATAATAAAAGTTCGAATTTATCAACTTCGAGCGCCGAGAGCGTTAAAAATATGTGTCTAAAACTTAAAGGGCGCAAGTCTGTGGCAATTTTTTTTTTATTTTTTTTTAGTATATTTTTCTATGTCTATATATGGGGGTAAAACATATGAAAGTATAAACTACATTTAAGAAACTTTTATAATTGTCAGTACATAAATTATATAACGTAAAAATTACATAGAAAAAACATAATAAAGAAAAATCACACGAGATCTAAGATTAAAAACATAGTTCTGTAGTCATCAATTTTATTTTATAAACATACATCTTGTATACACAGCTTGTATGTAAATTGTATATATATAAGTATATAAAAAACATGTATAATACATCGAGAGCGAGAGATAGAGAGAAATATATAGGAAAAACGAAAGTTTTACATAGTTGGTTTCTTTTTTTTTGTTTTTTTTTTTAATTGTCAACATAGGAGTCAAATCTTGAACATAACATTAACATTAACATAACATAACATAATTTTGATGGCTTAACAGTTTTGAATGTGATTTCAGGTGTGGATGTGTGTGTAGAGTGTGAATGTGTTAGAGTGAAACGCATATATAGAGAGAGAGACGTGAATATGAATGTGATTTAAGATATTGATCTGGGTTCGGTTTATTGGTTAGTAAGAGCGCTTTATAGCTAGGGTGTACGAGTATGTGTGTGTGAGTGTGTGTAAATGATAGCTAAACGATTTACAGATCGAACTTCGTCATGTTCTAAGAGTGTGGATTGGGTTTACGGGTATTGTGTGTGTGTGTGTGTGTGTGCAAACAGCTAGAGTACATAGTGTTTATGTTGTATATGTCGTATATATATATTAGCAGCATACAGCATGTATATAGTATTTATGTATATATAGGTATATTTAATAGGTATATTCTATAACTAGGCAATATTCGTTACGCATGTTCGTTGCTCAACAATTTTAAACAATTAAAATTACAACAGCATTCACGATAGCTAACTAACTAGCTAACTATAATTTTGGAGAGACAGCTTGAGACAGAGATAGAGAGAGTGTGGGAACGAAAGAGAGGTAGACAGAACGTGAAAGAGTTAGCTACAATAGCTTTATGGCATAAAAGCTTTGCAGCACAACTGTACCTAGCAGCAGCAGCTTGAATTACTTTCGTTTCTTCTTGTTTCTGGTTATCTTATGGCATATTTTATAGGAACGATTAACTGACTCGCGTGTTAGGGGAACGGGCGTGAAATAAGCTTTTATCTTGCTTCTATTTGTGTTTGTATTGTGCAAAGCTATCACAGTACTTCGTTATACCAAATCGCAGTTGCCGTAACCAATTCCATTTCGGTTTCCGTTTCTATTTTACGTACTATTGTATATAAGTTAGAGGCTCAATAAACTCTATCAAAGAGGAACTTAACTTAAAAAACTACATAATGAAAAAGTTTCGTTTTCTCTTTTTTATTCTTGTGTTTGCTTTAAAAGCTTCGTTATTATGTAGCCTATGCTATGAAAATGGCAACAGCTCAAGTCACAGTGAGGTTATGTTTTGTGCATCTTTCTTGCGTCTAATTAAAATGAAAAATTATATAAAATTGTTATGAAAAATCTAAGGAAAAGAGTTAAAAAGCTGGACACGAGAATTTTGTGTTATTTATCGGGGCAAGAGAATTGCTTGAGGCAAGCAGCTTTCGAGCGTATTGCACTTTATGAAAGCTCATTAAAGCGGATGTAAGTTCGCTAAAGCTTTCAACGCGTTTAAAAGCTGTTAAAATGTTGTAGCTTGATATTGTGACTGCAAAAGCGGTTGCTGACTAAGCTTTAAGCAGCTTTAGGTCAATTTTATTTTGAAGAAAGTGTAAATGAGTTTTCTTAACGTTTGTGGGATATATTTGGGTTTAACTTTAAATTTCCGATTTGTCATGATGCAGTTTCTTTTCAATCTTGACGCCTTTCGACATTCTAAATGTAATGCTAACTATTACGAGACCTAGTGTATACATAAGGTTAAAACTGAGGCACATAATCTTACGTCTTCGATGTGTACTATAAACTATTTCGTTACAACTACAAATAACTGGACCAACACGTCTATTAAGTACAGTTGCGTTCGAGTCTCTATGTGTCTGTGTGTGTGTTAACTGACAGCTTCAGCTGCTTAGGAGGTCTTCATTTTCTTGTAGGGATTCAGCACCATGGCGCTGCCCTGTGCCCCGCCCTGCGCTGCCGCTGCCGCGGCCGCAGCCGCTGCATATTGTTGTGCCGCAGCCGCCGCTTGGCTGCTGGGCATGGCGTAGGCATATCCGCCGGCGGCGGCAGCAGCTGTTGGAGCGGCCGTCATAACGCCCGGATAGAAGTAGCCCTGGGCGGCGGCGGCTGCGGCCGCATACTGCTGCGGACTGGCGGCCATTTGCATGGAGGCAGCGGCGCTGGGTGCGCGCAGCAGCGCGGCCGAGGCGCCCGACAAGTAGCCGGCGGTGCTGGACGCACGCACTGGGGTGCCGGGCGCCACCGGCGTGGACAGACCCGAGTTGGACAAAGAGCCGAACTGACGCAGCTGCGCCTGAGCCTGAGCCTGGGCCTGAGCTTGGGCCTGAGCCTGCGCTTGGGCTTGGGCTTGGGCCTGCATTTGAGCCTGCATTTGCAGCAGCGTGGCCTGTGGCTGTGGCACGGGCTGTGGTGGCGCCCCAGTGGTTACAAAGCTCTTGTTGAGCGTCATGCCCGTGTAGGCGGCCGCTGCCGAGGCAGCGGAGACGGGCTTGGCCGCCGCACTGGCCACCTTCAGGGCGTAATTCTTTTGGGCCACCTCCTTGGCCAGCGCGGCGGGATCGGCATAATAGCTGGCAGCCGGCGCAAGACCCGCTGCGGCCGCATAGGCAGCATAGGCCTGTTGGGCATAGGCGGCCTGAGCTTGAGCCTGAGCCTGAGCCTGAGCTTGAGCTTGAGCCTGAGCTTGGGCCTGCACCTGAGCAACCTGTTGCTGCTGCTGCTGTTGTTGTTGCTGGTGCTGCTGTTGCTGCTGCTGCTGCGCCTGCGCATAGCTGTTCTGCACATTGGTGCTGGCCATGCTCACAATGGGCGTGGCATTTGTATAGCCGCTGTACAAGTTCGCATAGCTGTAGGCGGGCATTGCGTAGCTGAGACGCTGAAATTGCTGCATCGGCGACGCCACCGAGCTGACAACAGAGTGGCAACTGTTGCCGCCAATGTTGCTGCTGGTGGTGGGCGTCGGCAATATGCCGCTGCTATGGCCATTGTGATAGCGCTGATAGGCATCGGCGCCATTCTGTTTGGTCGCATAGCTGCGCTGGGGTGGGGCCTGAATGTAGGCGGGAGCAACGGAAATGGAATCGGCCTCAACTGTTGCTGCGTTTGCTGTAGTTGCTGCTGCTGCTGCTGCTGCTGCTGTGTTGCTGCTGCTGCTGTTATTGCTGCTGGTGCTGTTTTCCGCATCGTTGGGCGGCTCGTCGCCATTCAACGATTTCAGATTGTTGTTGATGTATGACAAATAGTTGTTGATGTCGTTGGGCAGGGTCATGGGGTCGCCCAGAAGGGAGGTTGTCTCATTAGAGGGCGAGTGGGCGTTTGGGGGGCTAGAGCTACCGTTCTGTGGGGGCGTGGCTGTGTCATGTGCTGTTGCTGTTGCTGTTGCTGTTGTATCGTTAGCTGTTGCAGTGTCTGCTGTTGTTGTAATTGTTTGTGTTGTATTACAATCGTTAGCGGAGTTTGTTGCTGTTGTTGTGTTTGTTTGTGTTGTTGCTGTTGTGTCATTATTTTCTTGATCATGAGTGGCGTCATAATCGTTAGCTAGCACTTGATTCTCATGATTATTAGTGTGATTAGTAGCTGTTGTTGTTGTTGATGTGGTTGTATCTGTATTTGTATTTGTATTGGTATTGGTGTTTGTATTGGTAGTCATAGCAGTTACAGTTACAGCATTATTATTATTATTACTGGCTGTTGTTGCTGCTGTTGTTGTTGTTGTTGTTATGGCGCTACTTATTGCAACTTGTGGTTGTTGTTGTTGTTGTTGTTGTGGGGGATACTCACATGACACTGGCACGTAGGGCTGCATTAATTGTTGATAGGTTGTCGCACCGGGTTGATACACTGGAATGCCAGACTTTTCGGCAGCTGGACGTTTAAACGGTACCATGCCAGAGAATTGCTATAACAACAGAGCGAGAGAGAGAGAGAGAGGGAGACAAAAACAAAGAAGAAAACACAATACAACATGAATTAGTAAAATTGTCTTTAAGTACATCTTATATAAATTTATATATGTATATATGTGTGACTAGCTTAATTGCACTCTAACCATACATATAGAATATCGATTAATTTAAATAGCTTACAAACGAGCTCAAGTGGGCAATTTTGTATTTCATTTTTTATTCAAAATTTACTCTTAATTTTCCCAAAATATCTGCCAATTTGTGTGAATAATTGAGATATATCCAATAACAAACGAAAACTGTTCAAATCGAATTGAAAACAAACAGTAAGAAAAAAGTTGCATTTAACTAAGAAATATATTTAGGAGTTTTGCAAAAGGCAACGTAAATGTATTGCGTGCATATTTCAAGAGCGAGAGCTTTTAATGTGCTTTCCAAAAACTAAAAGCTACAAAAGCTTTGCTCAGCCAGCGTTTAAAGCATGTGAGAGGTGGTGAGGTTATATTTCTAGGCTATTGCTGCAGCAGAGGACAGCTAAATTCTTGAACGAAATTAAACGAAATCGTCGCCAATTTAGGTTTCATAAGATTTCACGGAATTTTATTTGTCGGTTAGGCTAAATATCTTAAGCTGACCCATGCTGAACCAATCATTTTAACCGAATGTGTGCAGTTTATTTATTTTTTTAAACCGATAATTTAGTTGGTTTTGTTTTAAATTAATTTTTTATTTTAGTTTATATTCAATTTAGATATTTTATGTGTACATTTAGGAAATTTTGTATTTGTAAACATGCATTGTTATTTAATAGCCAATTTTACAGAGTAGGTTTTGAGTTTAAATTTACAAAGCTGTGTTTCTTATTATTGATATGTCAAATTCAAATCTGAATTGATTTTCACCATTTTTCAATATCAACAATATCGTAGCAAAACAAATTTTTTGTATATACTCGGATCTAATATATTGCATTAAAAAATATTTTTTTATGATCTCTCAAGTGTTATCTGAATAGAAGTTAACTTTTTTAAAGATCTTCAAAAGTATCGATACTATTAATAATAGTGATGATAGGACACGCTCTAAGCTTTTTTTGTTCTTGCCACTATCGTTTTTTTTTTCTGGAATTGTATTTCTCTTAAATAAAATAAGGTTAAATATCTGTTCTTGTATTTTTAAGTTAACAATTTAAATTTAAATAAACCTATAAAAATTGATAAACTTTGACAAATTCGATGTGCGCAGTTTCAACAATCGAAATGATCGATTTGTGCTACTGTCGTTAGTTTTGCAACACTACTTTGTGTGTGCACAGTAAAGAAACACAGCTCAAGACGTATATTTAGTAATTATACATTGTGTATATTATGTGTTGTTTCATAAAGTATATGTAGTATTATAATACTGGATGGATAGTTGTTCATTTATTTATTTGTATGTTTCATATTTTTCATTTTCTTTGGAGTACTTACGAAGTTTTCATAGTAAAATGAACCAACCGTTTTAACATCCATCTTTTTGGTAATTGTGCACATTTATGGTTATTATTGTTGTTATATCGTGATGTTGGTATATATTTTTATTTATGGGCGTAATTTGGTATTAGTATTTGTTTTGTTTTAATGATTTTTTATCATGATTAATTTAAATGATTCGCATTGTTGATTGATGAATTTGTTGTAGTTGTTTTTTTTAAATTTTTATTGGGTTAGCAGACATTGGTTGTTGTTGTAGTTGTTGTTGTTGTTGATGTTGGCACACATATATTCGTTATATGCGATAATTGGATTTTTTTTGTTTGAATTGTTGGCAACAAGTAACATAGAGACACAGAAAACAAAGGAAAGTCGAATCGAAAAACAAACGAAGAAGAGAGAGAACACAAATGAAATTAGTGAATATATTCAGCATAAATATACAAAATACAAAAATGTTGTCGGTAAGTTAGAGAATAGTTCGAATACGTAAACTAGCGTGATGTGGATGTGATATAAGGTTAGCCTAAATTCTATAAAATAGAATAATACATACATATAATAAATATAAAGAATGATACATACAAATACAATACATAGGTCTAGAGCAGGCATTGAAACTGTTTAACAGTTTGCCAATACTTAAGATTAAAACAAAATGCGCAAAAGCCAAGCAAATGCCAGTAACAGGCCGCAGTAGGCATGTAATGCTAATTAACCTGGAAAAGCACTTAAGCACTTAAGCAATTAAGCCGGGAGCGGCACGCACTAGTAAATGCACTAGCACTGCTGCAGCCGTAAATAAAGAGCGTTAAGCGAAGCCGGAAGAACTGTCGAACCGGCCGAAACCTTCGAAACAGTTCGTCATGCAGGCAAATGAGAGTGAGTGTATTCATTCTGGGGCTTGCCAATTATCAGTTAAATCATTTTAATTAACACTTGCCCATGTGGAATGTCAGTGTGTGTGTGTGTGTGTGTGTATGTGGTGTGTGTATATGTGTATGTTCGATTGTGATTTATCATATGTTACCCCTAATTGCTGCCACATAAGGCACGCAACACGGCAACAGTCGATGATGGCAAGCTGAAGCTGTTGATGGCATTCCAATAGGGCATCATGTAGTATTGGAAAATTGATTAGTACTATTTGTGTGTGTGTGTGTGTGTGCAGTGTTGTGTAGTGCGTGTTTGCGCTTTTGATATGTCGGATAATTACTTCATTTTGTAAATTAAATGCTCGCTGACTAACTGACTGAATGACTGAATGGCTTATCAGAGAGACTTGCCTGACTTGCTGGCGTCGCTGATTATAAACGTTAATTGATGGCACTTTGTAGTGCATGTGAAATTAGCGAGTGAATGAAATTAGCGAGTGAATGAGTGCTTCGGTGTTAACGAATGCGCAAGTGAGTGAGTGTGCGGTTGCTAAGGGTTAAGTAGCTTTTGTTTAGATGACCGAGCTAAAGAGTAACAAGTGTTGTTGAGCTCACTTTACGTTTCGCTGCAGTTTATGTAGCATACTTTGAGCTACACAATAATACAAAAATTTTATTATAAATGTAAGGGTAACTGCTGATCTTTTGACCCCATAGAGAATTACATACAAAAATTAAATAATTTAGAGGCTTATCCCAAAAGTTGGAATTATTAAAAAGAATGAATAATAATTGTGACCTTTGTCAAAATTGTTGCTGAACTCTAAGTCATTGGCGTGTCAGGCCCATGTCTTAGCTTAAACTTGATGTCCCTTGATAATTGAGACAAAAATGGTACTTGCATTTAAATATTGCTCTCAAAAAAAAAAAAAAAGTATATTTTTAGTCATTTCGTTAGCACAAATTATGCAACATATTTGCAGCGATATCTTTTTAGCCCTAAATTATTTTTTGGTGACTTTACGCGCTGGCTTAGCAGTTTTTTTGAGCACATTCGCAGCTTGAAAGCATGCACTAAGAGGGAGCGAACAAAAAAAAAAAAACAAACCAAAAATACAGTTAACTCAATCAAAAACGAATGCGCAGAAAATTAAACAATAAAAGTAAATAAAATCAGAAACGAAACGCAACAGAAACGAAAAACGATAAAAAAGAGGTGAAAGAAATTAAACAAAATACCAGTGGAAACATTTCAGGATCCGCTGCCCGCTTCTTGCCCACTTCCAGTGTGTGATGACCCATGACAGCAGCGGCAGCGGCGGCGGCGGCGGCAGCAGCAGCGGCAGCGGCAGCGTTGTTTGTTGTTGTTGCTGTTGGTGTTGTTGTTGCGCCAGCAGCGACGCCGCCGGCCGTTGGGATGGTGTTGTTGTGGTGGTGGTGGTTCTGCAGTTGTTGCTGTTGTTGTTGCTGATGCTGATTGAGTTGTTGGTGTGCCGTAAGAGGTGAGGTCTGTATTGTGTGTGTGTGTGTGTGTGTATTTAGTGTACGTGTGTGTGTGTTATAGTGCAGAATTTTGTCAAGTTGCAAAAATTGAAATCAAAATCGAAATTATTATGACCAAAATCAATTAAATCAAATTTATAGAAAATTATTTTTAACAAGTATTTAAATTATGCGTCCATTAAATATGGATAAATTCCATTTGAATTATTCAAGCAGCGTTGGTGTTGGCATATTTAATAAATATGCACATTTTTTGTTTTTCGTTGTTGCATTTTTTGCATAAATTAATCAAATATTTTATATGCGTATTTTTTATTGTGTGCGTGTTTTGTGCATTTGTATGAGGTGTGTGTGTGAAGTGTGTGTATGTGGGTGTATATGTGTGTAGATACCATCCATCGTAGAAGCAATTACAGTGTGGCACAGGCGAACAGATGAAATACATAATAGTAGAAGAGTACGAGTGTTTTTTTATGATAAGTAAAATTATAGTCAAAAACAAAAAAAGTAAAATCAAATAGAATTTAACATTTTTTTAAGTTAAATAAGTTTATAAGAAATATAGCAAACTATAAATCAAATTTTTAAAAATATTTTTTTTTTTATCGATTGTGTTTTGTAAACTGTAAACTCATAAT
The DNA here is from genome assembly GCA_035041545.1 of Drosophila colorata. NCBI lineage: Eukaryota > Metazoa > Arthropoda > Insecta > Diptera > Drosophilidae > Drosophila > Drosophila colorata. The sequence goes on from JAWNLD010000233.1 coordinate 3,300,781, forward strand.
TTTTTTTTGATTTGGAAAGACCTAAAGAATTATGTAAACCAACCAATTGTTCAGAGTACTATATATGTATATTAAATTTGTTTTTGTTTTTTTTTTAAGCAAAGTTAATAAAAAGCTTAGAAGCGAATATTATATATATAAGTATTTTATATTAATAGATAATTAAAATATTGAAGCTTGCATAAGCCGGCAGCAAAAGCTTTGCTTTTTTTTTTAAAGAAACCCATCATAATTATATACGATCATTATATAGATAAATTAAGTATTTTCTTAGCTTAAAAACTAACTTAGAAATAATAAAAGATTGCTGTTGAACGCAACAAAATCATTTTTATGGTCTATTAATCAGTTGCTGTAAGCCAATATGATAATTTTTTTTTTAATAAAATTTATTTAATTGCATTTATTAATGTAACAAAAATTGATTTGAGTAGACACACACATTCGCATTTCGTCGATGAGTTGAGTCGCAAAAGTACTCGTACACCACTTCGATACCTCATACCGATACCTACCGATGCATCGTTGCTGCTGCTTCATATTTACTCGTTTTAATTCTCAACTAAAAACTATAAATAATCATTAAAAAAAAGAACTAAATGGGACAACATTTAGTAGTATATTCGAGAAATTCATCGTAAATTTCGACTCAAGAGAGCTTAACGTTAATACTTTTAACACCGCAATTTACACAAAAAGCTGACAACATTTGGGCACTGAGTTGGATCTGTGTGTGTTTGTGGGCAGGGGGAGCTTGTTTTAGCTCTCTCTAGTAGTCTAGTTGGCCTGTGCTAATAACCAAAACACAAACAAAAAAATATAACACATAACATAACTTAACATACTTTTAGGCTGACATACAATGGCCAACACGAAAGAGTGCAAAAAATTTGCATTTAAATGGAGTCGCAGAGGAAAAAGTTTTTGAGGATTTCGTTTTTTATTTTTTGGGGGTTGTGTTATTGTGTTCTTTTGCAATGCACACGTAGCCTAGGCACAGGTTGTTCCAGTTGCTCTTTCAGTTCCCCTTGCTGGGCACTGTTTCATGTCACCGCCAATGAATGCTATAAATGGATTAATTCGCTTGGGCAATGCGATATGTGGTTTGGCCTATGTATGTATGTGTGTGTGTGTGGGTGTGCGAGCCGTGTGTATGTAGTATGTACTGCCGTTTTTTTTTGTGACTGTGTATAACAAGAAAAAACGGGAATTTTACAGTTCTAAGTCGCAAGAAAAAATACACTTTAATGAATTTAGATCTTTTAATTTAGTCAAGTGATCCAAGTTTCTCCGAAACTCTACTAAATTGTTTAGATTTATTTCTGTTTTACAATTTCAATATAATTTACACAGTTCGGATATTTATATTTTTATTTATAATTCAAATATTCAAATATATTTAAATAACCTGTGTATTTATTTGAATTATTTGAATTCTACTCGAATATATTTCATTAGAGGCCGTGATTTATTTATTTGCTTTTATGATGATTTTTTGTAAAAAAAAAAAAAGTTCAATTGACCTTTCAAAATATTTTATGAAATTAATCAATGCTAATCAATGCTAGTGCTAATACTCTGTTTATTCTGTTGATATTCCTCTGCTAGTAATTATATAAAATTCCATATTATTTTAAATATTTAAAATACCAACTGGACAAATTAATCACAATACCCTAAAAATCAGATACTATAGCCGTAAAGATAGTCAAGTGAAAACTGTCGCTGGTCCAGTTGCCGGTTACGTTGCCGTTGGACAATTCATTGGCATGGAAATCTCTGCTTTTAGTTAATTTTCCGGTTCAAACGTTATCCTGCCGACTAATCCGTGTCGTCGTTCAGTGCGTCCTGCCGCCTGCCAGGCTAACTGCCTGTACAGGTTGACATTTACATTTTTGGTCAGGACAAAAAAAGCGGGAAGAAAGCCTCACAGCGGGTCATGTCCTGCAGCATGCTGGCAGCCACTTTTTATGTTGCTGATGCTGCTGCCCTCGTGTCACGCATACATGAGGATTATAGTTTGGGGTTGGTTCGCAGTTGTTTGTGTCACGGCAGGACGGCAGGATGCAAGGGCGTAGTTCGAACTCTAGCTTTGATTCGACGGCTGACATATTTCGGGCATGCCCCTGGCCTCTTCAAATATATGGGCAATTTTTTGTTTGCTTTTGTGAGGCGATCTTTTTGATTTTTATTGGGGTCGTATTTATTTTAGCGGACACACAACGTAAATACTCATAATTTAAATAAAACATAAAATAAATCAAAAAAAAATTTGTTTATCAAACTAAAATATGACAAGAATTTAACTGAAATTTGTGTTTCTGGGGCGTGTGTGTTTCACGAACGTATGCGTAATATGTGTTTTTTTTTTCTTATAGCAAGCGCTGTGACTGTGTTTTTGTTTTTGTTGTTTATGTTGTTCCTGTTGTTGTAAGAGCTTTATATGTATAAACTTGGGTATTGTATAACAAGTAAACTAACAACATTTAATAAAAGATTTAAATTTAGGCATAAATACGAGTACATGTTATAAACTTGGGTTTTTCGGGGGCTGCACATTTAAGTTCGGGATTGTGCAGACCAGAGTGGAAATATTTAAATGTATAAAAACAATTCATGATAGATATTTGTAAAATTTTTTTTCACAAATATTCCACACTGGCGCTGACAACATGCATAAGTAACCCTTATGATAATACAGTTGGTATGTATATACATATAATTACTGGAAATATTATATAGTTTGTCTAGGGACAGTTTCTAAAGTGGGTTTCGGGTTCACAAAAAAATAAAACTATGAAAATAACAACAAAATCTTAGTGGATCAGTTATAGCGAAATATAGTAAAGGTAAACATTATAGTTACAGCTAGTTTTGGAATTGATATAGTTGAGGGATTTCTTTAAGTATATAGTTAAGATTATGACATAACTTGATAATACTGTTATAGTTTTGATAAAGTGAAAAATAATTGTTTTTAAATAATTTCAAGCAGCGCTGCATCGGGCGTAAGCTAAGGGAAGTATCAGTAGTATCAGAAGATCAACCCGGTAAGGGGTTTATTACCCTGATTCGAACATAAAGTAAGATAATTTTTCGAACATTTTTGTTACATTTCTCGTGTAGATTTAGGTCGTATGAAACTTAAAAGTGGAAAAGATGTTTTAAACAAATTAAAAACGAAGATTTTGTATACTATTCGAATTAAAAAATTTGGAATCAAAAGAAAAATATACTCAAATTTAAGCAAGAGATTGTGGTAGAACATTTTGATGGATTTTGTTGCATTATCGAAATTAGAAATTAGGGATATAAAAAAAAACAGCATAGAAAGCTATTTATATATAGTTAAATGTATATGGTATATAAATAGATATATAAAACAAGTAATTACTAATATATAAATAATTAGCAACAAGCTGAAAGCACAACCAGGGCAACACTTAACGAGCCAGTTGATAATAACAAAATCATTATGTTTATATGCATTTAAAACGTTCAGAGCAGGTGCAACAATATATAGCACGCACACATATTTAAAAAGATATATATATATATATATTTATATATATATATATATATGGCTGACGCTCATAATCACATTAAACCTGGGCCCATAAATAAAATTATGCGCTGCCCTGGCCGTAGGTGCGTGAGCCTGAATGGGATAGACACATATTAAAGAGAGAGAGAGAGAGGCAATAACAAAGCCTGTGTGTGTGTATTGGTGCAATTTCAAAGGACAATTTGATACAATAATCACGTTTGTCGTGCCTGGTCTGGGGCTCGATTGAATTACGCCTAAAATGCTGCAACAATTTTTCACTTTATGCGATATTATGCTGCAATTATGTGTGTCATGTTTGGAGCGGGCGGCGGAAACGGCGTGAGGGAAGGGAGGTGGGGCACTGCCACAGCCAGAAGGAGTCCAGACTCCAACAAGGACACAAAGACACAACGTTGTTGTTGTTGTGCGCAGCGTCAAATAAATTTTCAGCCAAAAGCAATTAAGTCGCGAATTAAGTGCGGCGCATAGGCAGGACCCCATGGACGAGGCAGGACGAGCAGGACACAAGCGCAGGCAAGCACATGTGAGAGTTGGGCAATCACGAACGTGCGCCCACGTGTATATATGTGTGTGCGTATGTGTGTTCCTGCCTGGCTGACTGCTGCGTGCTCAAAGTTTTAACGCGTTGTAATAAATGTTAATTTTCCCCAACGAAAATCAACATTTATGGCGTGTTTTATGTGCAGCTCCAACATATTTTCCATGTTGTTGAATGCCAGCAACGCCAATCCCTGTCAGTTTCTGTTTCTCTCTATATATATATATGTGTGTGTTTGTGTGTATGGGGGGATTATGAGCTTGCCCCACACAGACAAACATATACCATGTTTATTGCTGTGCGTGTTGTTGTTATTTCCTTGCGTTAAGTCAAATTGTTTAAAATGTAATTTGGGCTCTCATTGCTGTCGTTGCATTTTATTTGTTTATTTATTGAATTTCTTAAAATTTGATCAAGATTCCGAAAAGGTACGTTAAAATGACTGTGAAAGAGCAGAGTGCGTATTCAAGATGCTATTGAAATAGGCTCATCCAGCCAAAAATGATTGTTTTTAATTGCATAATTTTGCATGAAATATTTTTAGGCCCACTTTAGAGTGGACTTACTGAGTGTCGTAAATAAAATTTGTGTTAAATATTAATAATTTAATAAGTATTCATTTATGTATATATCTTTGATTTAGTTCCAAATAAAATGGTAAAGTATACGCTACATAAAATTTTATTTGGTGAAATTTATAGTCAACTAATTCCTAGTTTTAAGTATGTAACATATAGCCTAAAAGATTAGTTTAAAATTATGTCGCCATTAAATTTAAATTTCATTTATTTTAATTTTTTGCGACTTGCTCATCAACTTCTCTAATTTTAGAATTTTTCAGTTGGAAAATGTTCACATCATTTAAATATTTGATTTAAGTAAACAAATTTAACGCCACTTAAATGCGTTTTTAATTAGGCATAAAATTCTAAACTTCCTCAGTTACAAAACACGCTTGATTATATACAAATTACAACTGCAAATTACACACGTGAAATTTTTGGAATTTCGGTCTGAGAGTGTGTTTGTGTGTTGTATATTAAATAATGTTTATGTATGGGATAATTTGAATGCGCCTCTGCTTTTCTGGCATAGCTTTATCAGCTTTATCATAAATATCATAATTTGTAGCTTTATTTTTTTTGAGTGGTGTTTATTGCAGTTATTTATTGTTGTTGGGCTAACGTTTGGCTAAAGTTAGTTAAATTGTTTACATGCAGCATTAAGTTTTCATTAAAATTTGCTTTAAAAAACGTGCACGGTAGAAAGAGAGCTTAGAAGTTTAAAATAGAGATAACATGAATTAGACATAGAGTAAACATTGAGTTAACACAAGGTTAACAGGATGATTCGATTGGCTAAACACTGAGTTAACTTAAAGTTAACATAAATTTAATATTAACTGGACGATTTTTAAAGCAAATTTGTGTTGAAAGCTTTAATTATCTAAGAAATATTAACATTAATTGGGTATATTTTGGTTGAAAAATACTAAGAGTAAAAATTGTTGCATACTTTGTGGCGTGTTTAAGTTTCTTAGTGCGGGTGGTTAAAGTGTTTTATTTGGTATATCTTTGTTCAAGTGAGTTTGAACGAAAAAATCTAAAAACGAAATATTGTGAATTGCTCTATAAAGCAAAAAAAAAAAAATGCATTAACAAAAATAAAAGATAAAAAAAATGTATATATTTTAATTAAGTTAAATCAAAGGCAAATCTTGAGCAGCTGGCGCACAAAATAAAACACAAAAGTTAGGCAGCCTTAAAACAAAAAGAAAAACAAAGTTAATTAAACATATTGCTATCGCCTTCTCACCGCTTGCAATTGACAAGTGTGTGAAAGGGACAACAATTTGCGGACGGTAAGGTGTGGGCAGGTTGGTTTATAGGTGGGGGGTGGGAAAAAGGGTTCGGGGTGGGGTAAAGTAAGAGAAAGTATAAAAGTAAATATAGAAATAGCCATACCGCAGCTGCAGCAGCGACAGCGGTGGCGCGTGTTTGGGCCGCTTTTAATTGTGCCTGTAGGTGCAGGGGGGGATGAAAGTAGCGGCAGGGGTCACGTGCGCATCTGCCCTTCACGGCGTCCATGCAAACCGTTATGGAACCATCGTCGTGCCTCGCGACGCTCTCCTGCGGATGCGCGAACCGGCATTCCGACTCGGCCCGTTTGCAGGCGCCGCGCAAGAATTCGCGACAGACCTGGAAACACATTTTTAGGTTTTTGTTTTCGTTTTTGGAGTTTTTTTTTTTTTTTTGGTTTTGGATACGGCGATGTTTTTTGGGTTTGTTGTTGTTGTTGTTTTGATGTTGTAGTTGTTGAGGTGGTGGTTGTTGTTGTTGTTGTTGTGTTGGTTGCACAGTTGATTGCAGATTGCAGATTGTTTGTAGTAGTTGTTGTTGGTTGGTTGTTGGTTGGTTGGTTGTTGGTTGCTTGTTGGCGGGCAGCAATAGCAAAAGTGGCAGCAGTTGTGGTTCAGTGTGTGTTGTGTTGTGTGTGTGTAGGCGAAGTGGTATTTGGTTGTTGTTGATATTTGGTTTTTAATTTCGTTTTTGTGGCAAAAGTTGCAGATTTTGTGTGTGTGTTTGTGTGTGTGTGTGTGTGTGTGTGTGTGTGTGTGTATATTGGAAATAATGGAAGGATATTCAGTAACAGTTCAGTTTTTGTTGTATACTTCAAAAGTAAAGTTAAGTATGCGGAACGCAACAACTTTTTATTCATTTTATTTTTGGTGGTTAGAGCCGATTTGCAGTTGTTGTTGTTGTTGCTGGTTGCTTGCAGAGCATGCTTCCATATGCACATATGTGTTTATATGGTGAGTATATAAATAGACATACATACATATTTGCTTGATTTGTTTTTTTTTTTAATAGCGGCTGCCAATTGCAATCTGTATTAGCAGTTGAACAGTAGGCAGCAGGTTTTCGTTTTTTTGGCATTACTAACTTTTCATTTTGTTGTAGTACTTGCCTTTTTTTGAATTTTTAATTTTGTTATATTTGAACGAGCCGATTAGTTTTTGAGTTTTGCACTTGAGAACAACAGAATAACACATACACAAAAAACAAGGCAATAATCTGAGTTAGCAGAAATGCAAGGATTAAATTAAAACAATAGCTACAACTTGTTGAAGACCTCTCTAAACTATACATAATTAAAGGATATAGGCTTGGTATTAAAGCAACACAAATAGAAGGGTATCCTAAAGAAAGAGAGGAGATATACACTAACATTGTTTATGTTAACTAAAACATTTACTAGATATCCTAAAGATAGCCTAACTAAACTGAAAAAACAATTGGCTTTATCAACAAAATTTAGTTAACATTCTAGTTAACTAATGCAGTTGGTACATTCTATAAAAATATATTTTTCTGGTTAACATAGAAATCAACACAGTGAACATTTTCTAGTATTTTTCTAGTATTTTCAGACTAGAATATTGGGAATTAAAAAAATCAAATAAAATATATGATAAATATTCAAAACTGATCCCTGATCAAATTATGAATGTGTAATTCCTATCAAAAAGTTTTTTTTTAGAAAATATTCAGATAAAAATAAACATAACCCAAGGATTATAGAATCTAAAAATATAGAGTGCGAAGAATTTTTTAATTTGTATATTGTTTTGCTTTATTTACAAATGCACAGGGGAGGGGTCATATTTTGAAAGCGCTTTTCATAAGCTTTGCAGGGTAGCAGCCGCTTCGGTAAAGCGCATTTTTGTAGCCAAAAACTGTGCCAGTGTTCGACACTTGGATATATCGATAAGGGTGGTGTACAAGATTGTATCATATAGAAAAACAAAAAACCAAAATATATATTTTGTATTGAACTCAAAATAAAGACTAAAGTATTATATCAACTAATGGTCAGACATCAGAATAAGTAGAACGATCTTTTAAAGACAATTTTGCGATGTTAGACAAAAGTTCTGATATTCAAATACGAATGTGTGTCAACGTGATCAAATCAATTTTTATTACCAGCGAATTGTTAATATTATTTTTCAATATAATTTGTCATATTTTAAAAAATTTGTTGCATTTATTTTTGGCAGAACTAAAGAAAACTTAAAACACTGTAGATAGTTTTAGTTGCAATAGTTTTATACATAGTTAAAATATTAGGTCTTATAAGAAGTAATACATAATATAAAAACAACTTATTGGCATGCGATAAAAACAATATCGAAACAAGTCAAAACAAAAGCGTTTCTCTTTTAGCATTTTGTTTGTCATTGTGTACGAACTTAACGATAAACGATAAAACGATAAACGATAAACGAAATAAACGTAAGCATAAATTAAAGCATAATCGACATAAACGTATAATTTTATTGGCTTCTAATGCCAAGTCAATCAATGATTACAAATTTTTATAAGAAAACTGTCACTCACCTCTAATCTGTCGGAGCGTGGAATTTTCTGTTGTGCCACCTGAACGGTCTGTGGCACCACCTGGCCCAGCTGCGAGGCAACGGCCGTCGGATCGGGTCCCAGCAAAGTAGGCACAGTGGCAAAGTGTCCGGTTGCATAGTAAGGACTGTATGTGTTGGCTGGTATGCCAGCCAAGTAGGGACTTGTGGCCTGAAAAAGCATAAGAGAATGAAATATTGAATTTGTCGTGTCAAGGCAAGCCATCAATCAATCACCAGTTAATCAGTCAAATAGTGCTTCAGTGCTTAGTAGTTATAAGCATAGCTTATAAGAAACGAAATAATATATTAAAGCTCTCTTAAAGCTTTAAGCACAACAAATTGTTTACGCCTTTACCCAAATTGTCTTGCTCGTAGCACTGATACTTGTATATGTTATACTTCATAGTAGTCCATTAAAGCTCATTTAAAGCTGAAAACTAAGTAAAAACAGCTGAAGATTTAGCTTTAAAATAGTCAGACTCTGCTAGATTTATCTTATGGCTTTAAGCACACCCAAAGCTTAATATTTTATTAAAATTAAATTTTTTCTCGCTTTAAACAATTATATATTCTATTAAACACCTTCTAGCTAATTTAACTAATTATATATTTTTTTCTAACGCCTCATAGCTACATTAACTATATAAATAAAAAAAGTAAGTCTTCTATATTTATCTAATGATTAAGTGTAACATAAAGCACACTTTAACCGTAAAGCTAACGCTTAAATATTTGGCAACAATTAAACTCTTCTCAAGTAATTATATATACATTTTTTATAGGCACTTATTCGCCTTTGCTTAATTAATTTTATGTTTAAGTATCGCTTTAAGCTTAAGTCATTTTAGACTCAACTAATTTAAATTATATAATTTGTATACCTGCAGGTATAAAAGGTATGCGTGCTTGTTATTTTCGCCAAGTGTTGAATTGTTAATGAAATATCGTGACAAGAACCCATCGCAACTGAGTATCTATACCACTTAAGTTTAAAGTAGACGCGTCCCTTTCTCGCCATTTGATACTTAATTCATGCCCTGGCGAATCGCCCTAATGAAGCTTCATGCATTTTTCAACACACATCAATGTCAGAAACGCTGCGCCTAATGGTCGCTGTCGTTTAGGCAGCCAGTTCAGAAAAACCATGTTAAAAATTATTTGAGAATTAATTTTCGATTTGTTAGAAAATGTGAGTAAAAAAGCGCCAAGTGCCGCAGCTCCGTGGCATGAATAATGCATACGCTAGACGAACCGGACAAAAACTTCTTATATTATATATATATATATATATATATATACCTTGTATTTGCCCCCCTCGCTCGGACTTCTTGTGCTACTCATTTTCGCGCATTTTGAATAGCATTTAACATTTTTTTGGGGCTTCTGTGATATTCATAGTCATGGTCGTTGGGCGGGAGAGAAATGGAAATTGAAGTGGGATATCCGCTTATAAATATTCATATTGCGCAAAACTGTTAGCCAGGGGGGTCACAGTTGGCAGCGCTTAGGAGATTCAATTAAAGTATTATGTGGTTTTCGGGGCAGCAAGTACTTACCACGGCTGGCACTTGGCCCGATATGACCGGTTGTCCGGGCGCCATGCCCATTTGTTGCATCAGTGCATTCTTGAGGGCCAGATGATTGCGTCCGTTTATCAACAGCTGATCCTTCAGATGCTGTGGTGGATGAAAATATTTGCACGGCGGTTTATCACGATTACAACGTCCCTGCAAATAGTTAAATGAATATTAAATTCTTGTTAGTTAAAGACATTTCACAGTAAATTCAATAAATTGTCCCCGCCAAATGCATTATAAAAACAACAAAAAACATTTAGACATCAGTTTTGTTCATCTTATTTGTTTTTCATTGAGGTTCGTTTCCGAATCAATTTGCATAACCTCTGTGATTTACTGGGCTGAACTGTAACTGTGACTGTAGTACCTGTTAAAATAACTGTTAGTGGACACGCCAGTGGAAATCTTATTGTTGCGACAGCGACGCTCCATAAATTACTGCGCAAATTTATGTTAATGTGTGTTTACTGTACACGTGCGCGTGTGTCTGTGTGTGTCCGTGTTGCCAACTGTATAATTTATGTGGGTCAGTGTTGTTTAACGCCAACACAAATTGCCGAATTTAACCCTAATGTCAAAGTATTTTATTTCGATTTAATAAATTACATCGCATGGTTGATGTTTTTAAGGTCGATTTAATTTCGATAAAAGACAAATTCGAAATAAATTGTGCATATAAGCATACATAAACATATAATGAAAATATTGATATATTATTTTATCAGAAATTTGTTTCCCACAAATAGTAATTCCCAAACGAAAACGCAAAGTTGACATTCAAACTTTGTTTCATTTTCAAATGTATGAACTGCTTTCCCATACACCTTCAGTACATTTTTAATATATATTTGACAATAATCATTGTTTAATAAATGTTTGATCTATAAATGAAATCTTTTTGCCCTCGATATGACTCATTGTTTTGTTTGAATGTAGTCAATGCACTCAATATGACGCATTGCTGTCGTGCTGTCATGTCATAATTTCGAATATAGTATTTGCGCGCCATTGTTACAAATTCCAAAAAAGGAAAACAATTAACTGCACGTAATGTGAAAATATTCGCAACTGTAAATATGCATTCTGGCTGCACATGCCACACACCATACCAAATATATTGTTGGGGCATGCGAGCAAAGAAAAAAGTCAAACATGCATATTAAATCGATAAAAAGTAATTTCACTTCATTAGCAGGTGTAATTATGGCCACGGATTAAGCCACCGAATCATGGATCACCTTTTCCCTTTTTTTTTTTTTGTTTTAAGTCCCGGCCTAAATGTCAACAATAATTATAATGAGTACGGGCTAATGCCCCAGGGCAGAGCGATTCGGGGGTGGGTGGGCGCATGCAACATGGCATTCACAAAAAGATTTAATACTGGTGTGTGTGTGTGTATGTGGCGAAATGGGTGCGCAGACTGTCAAACAAATATGCATGTAAATTATATTTAATTCAGACCAAATGAAGTTAACAAATATTTACATATGCCCAGGCGAACAGTAGCCAGGACAGCGGCCCATGTCCTTGGTCCGCGCCGGCGTAAATATTAAAAAATAATAAAAAAAAAAGAAAAATAATGAAGGAAAAAACGAACTGAAAAACCTGCAAAATATTTATATGTATGCATAAATTGATTGTTTGCTTGCACAGCCCTCGGCATGAACAGGGGCCACGTAGTTTGCAATTTTCATTTTGTTATTGCTGTTGTTTTTCTTGCTCTTGTTGTTTTTGTTTTTGTTGCCTCTCGTCCTGGAATTCACAATTTATGACGCAATGAAAGCCCTGCAAGATTTATGGCGTGAACAAAATAGAAGAGAACAAAAATCTCATGCGCCCGCCGCTAACTTACAAATAATTGTTGTTAAAAAAATGTTCAGTGTGCACACATTTATAAAATTTTATTCACTGTTGATGTTATTTGCCAAATAACACGAATTGTAAAAATATTTGCACAAATATTTGTTTGCATATTTTTCAATGCCAATTCAGCATGACAAATGTTGAACAAATGCAGCAAAAATAGAAAAATAAATTTGAATACTCTAAGCGAGAGTGTGCTTGACTGGGACATACCATGTAAACCAGCTCTAAAAAATGGTTGCCCATAATCCTTATTACACAAAGACATATGCCCCAAAAGAAGATAATACTGAAAATATTTGTTGCCTTCTTATTTTTCATTATCTATTTTCCTAAAAGAGAGAAAAGTCAGTTGAAAGCAGGTAAAAAAATAACCTTTTATATTCCAACACTCTGCTAAGTTTTTTTTTTACAATATCTTGTAGCAATATAAATTAAAATATATTAATTAAAATAAATATATTTAAATCTTTTATGTTCGATGATGCCTCCTTTTTATATTTTAAAAACTACAACACTTCTTAGCCCTTTTTAATGCACCAAAGGGTAAAAATAGATTTTATAACAATTTTGCATTATACAATTAAATATTTCTTTTTGTTTTACAAAATATATAATACAATTTGTGTGCAGTAAATAAAATGCATTTTGATAGCCCATCGGCTTTAGCTGAGTCAATTATATCGCATGCATTACGAAATTACTGAAAAATTTGTTGCCAATTAATTAGCTCAATTATTTGTCACACACAAATGCAAAACATTTGCCGGCTTTATTGGGCAAACAATAATTTGCATTGTTAGTGTTGTTGTTATTGATTTGCAATTTTGATCAATAAACAAAATATTTATTGACAGCAAGCAAACAATTTTCCTTGCACATAAATTTCAATGTGAATTGCGAATTGCGAGGAGCCTGAAAGCAGGCAACACGAGAGATTGCAAAAGCAGACCCAAATCCAAACCCGCTGACTGCCAGGACGGCTCTTTTGGCTTATTTGTTTGTGCTTATTGGCGCCATTGGCTGTAATTTAATGCTTGGATTGAGTTTATTCAACAACAACAGCAGCAAAAACGGCGGCAGCAACAGCAGTAACAACAACAATAGCAACAACTAGCAACAGCATTCGCTTGTATCTGCATTTGCATCTGTATCTGCATTTGTATTTGTATCTGTAGCTGTATCTGTGCCTGTATCTGCTGTTGTACGTGCATCTCTGGGGCTCTTGTTGCCTCTTTCGCTTGATTTTAAATGCTTTTGCAAATTGTCTATCACTCGCTACAACACCCCAAGCCACCCCTACGACGCCTTTTCCCTCGTTCTCGCCGTGTTTGTCGCTTGTCATTATGTACACTCTGCAGGCGGCGCTTGTACTAATTTCCAATAATTAAATACAAATGTGATTTTTTAGTATTGCCACTTGCCACTGCCATATTGACTTGCTGCACAGTTACTTGTTGCCAGCGCCGTCTGTGTTGGCATGTTTCGTATCTAGGTTAATTGCAGTTGATTGGCAGGCAACCGTTGCCATGAAGTGTAGACCATTTACGACATGTGCGAATCGCCTGATTCAGTTATAGCCGATCAAATGGGTCAGTTGGCTGGGCTGTCTGAACTGGGGAAGGTGGATTTTGTTTGAATGTTGCATTTGATAGCTAATCGATGGGGTTCAATTGAATCAGCTTTGAGAGGTTAATAACGCTTGCCATACACTTTATAGCAATTGTGTGGAAAGTTCTTTGTGCTTCTGTGCTTATTTTACTTGCAATCAAAATTTATAGCAGCTCTTTAAAGCTTTTAGTCTTTTTAGGCTTTCTTTCTTGTACGACAAGATTTGCTAATTAATATGTGCCACATGAAACAAATTAACAAAAAAATAAGACTGCGGTCTAGAATCAAGGATTGGGCTATTTTCAATGTCAGTTTAAAAATATGTTGAATGAATTTCATTGTTTTATTACTATTTAACGGATTTTTTAAAACATTTTCCATTCTATTAATATTAAAGACATTTAAAACCACAGTTTAGAGCATTTAGAGCAATTTAACCTAGTTAGGGCCTAAAAAATATATGTTAAAAATATATGAAATATTCTACAAGATCGTTTTCAACACTGTTCTATGTAAAGAGTCTAAGTCAAGGTAGTCAATTCTGCCTGCATCTTTGAGCGTGTCTTGTTCTTCAAGTTATTTTCAATGTCATTTCGAAAATATTTAAATTCCATTTGGCATTGCAAATAAGATATTATTCTTGCTCAGGCTACAGGGCCCCAGTGGCAGCATCCCGAGCACGAGGCACTTTTGCACGTTTTTGCATCTAATGGCGCCGTGGCAGACATTATCTCAAATGGCAAGTGGCGCTCGCCTCGTGCCTCGGGAGCGCCCGCTGGCCAATTTCTTGCTGGTTGAATGTGCAACACATTTAGCTTGCCGATTGCTCCATTCGCTTCGTTCTTCTTTATTTCTTTTTCTTTTTTTTTTGCCAGTGCTGCCACACTAAACATTTTCATGTCATTTCGATTGTAATCTGCATGACTGGTTCGCTCCACGGACGCGACACGCGGCCGGGACAAAAAAAAAAAAGATGAAAAAAATGAAGAAAAAAACGGAAGAAATGATGGGAAAAAACGAGTGTGAAAATTGCAAATGGTGTCCACTCACGCACACAGCGAACAGGGTGAGAGTGAGAGATGAAGCACTGCAGCAGAGTGAGAGGCATTCAGATAGACAGACAGGCGGACAGACAGCATATTTGCATTGTGCGCGCTTTGGTCCTGCTGTTATTCAAGCTGCATTTTTATAGCAATCACCGAACGCCTCAAACCCTTTTTAGAGCAATATTTTTTATTTTTTTTTATTTTTGGTCGTCACCAAAGCCTTGCGCAGATTATCCGCTTTAAATGGCAATGATTACTCTTTCCGTTTTTTTAAGATTTTCTTTTTTTCCTTTTATTTTTTGGCTGATAGCTGGCATTGGCCTGGCATTTCAGAGCCATTTTTCTTGTTCGCTACGCTCGAAACAATGTTGCCGCCTGTCACCGTCGTCTGGCATCCTCCTACGCAGACGCTGCATGCGTTGTGAGTCCGTGAGGATTGTGTCCGTCGCAATCGCGGCTAAGGAATTTTTCATGTTTTCATGCCAAGTGCAAGTCAAGTCCAGTCATGTATATCGTCGCAGCGTATCGCATTGCCGACATGCGTCTTGGAAAGGAGAGCAGGAACGCCGGCCAAAGGCACTCAGCGTTTGCCCGACGTCGGAGACGGAGACGCCAACGTTGGGTATTAAATGTCATTTTGCATTTCGTGACAAGTTGGCTAATCTGACTCGAAAGTTATTTATTTCTTCTTTGTTGAGTGCAAAGGAATTTTCCTTGCACTTTGCTAGCCCGAGCATTTTACATGGCATTTTTTGCTTAGTTTGCTGCGGGTATCCTTTCATTCTTTTTTTTTTTTAGTCCTTCTCCGAGTTTAGCTACTTTTCTTCAATTTGGCGACGATAGAAATCGCCTTTGAATGTTAATAAAATGGATTTTTATGCAAATTTAAAACTGTTTGGCGGTTGGTTTGGTATGCATTACAAATGCCATAGGGTTAGACCTAGACAATGAGTTGGCCATAAAATGCAAATGCTGTTTTCTCAGCTGAAATTGATGACCACGCCGGGACGCATTATGCAATTTTCAAGTTGTCCTAGTGTGACATGGGGTATATGCTAACTTGTACTTAAATAATAACTCAAAAAGTTTTTTTAATACAAAGATGAAAGTAGTTTGCAAAAGTGGAGAAGTTAAAGGCGGTTTGTTTTTAAATATAAATTATAAACAACAAACAAAAAAAAAATGAATATATATATCTTTCTATTCTAAATAAATACTGTAGCAAATCAAAATATATTTTCTTTACGTTTAGTTTCACATAGACTGTTTTTATTCAAAATAGTTTATTTTTTAATGGTATATACATTTTTTTTAGCGACTTTAAGACTTGGTTTTTTGAATAATAAAAACATATTCAGAAACACCCATATTAAATTAAGAATATTTTAGGGCTTGCTCTAAATTTTTATAGCAGATCAAAATACATTTTATTTAATTTTCGTTTGACATACACTCTCTTACTTTCAAGTGTTTTTATGTCACCATAAAACGTGAAGCGCAGTATCATGTACACTTTTGCCATTTTCAATTTTTCAGTTGTACTTTAAGCCATTCGGATGCCAAATTTAATGCAAACTAACGGCACTACAAGCTTTGGCACTTAAGCGGCCAATACGAACACTTACACACACTCACACTCACATACACATTGCAAGTGACACTAAACTATTTTAAACGCGTAACGAAGCAGTTTCATTTATACCACTTGCCCACACAGTAAAAAAGCAGATGAAAATACTGAATATCAAAAAACAATTTTCCATTGTAAATAACAACTAGAACAGCAACTAGAGGAATGACAACAGCATATTGACAACAATCACATGGGCAGATAAAAATATTTATAGTTAATAATTGTCAGGAAAAAGAAAAATTTTAATAGAAAATAATTGCAACATAAAATTTTAACATTTTTTCCAATATAAAGTAAACAAAAGGAAACAAACAAAAAATGCTACATGCACAGCAATTGAAATTGCACTACTTTTGGTTTAATTTTCCGACAGTGGGCGTGGCAATAAAAATGAAAATATTTTCGTAAAAAGCAAACAAATTGGTAAAGGCAAATGGTCAATATTTGTTTATGCATAGAAAGCGATCGGGGTGGAGAGAGGCAAGGGAACTATGAATGTTTGCCACGATGCAAAACTAATGAATGCACAACGAAAAGGGGTAGAGGAGGGGGGAGTATGACGGTGTAGGAGGGGCGGTAACGTTATAGGACGACGACCAGCGGTGCATGCTAAGCGCATCGCCTCAGACAATGCAAAAATGGAATGCGCCACAGGAAAAGCAACAGTCGGTGTTAGGTTCAGGCAATCTGCTAGACCCTCCCCCCTCAGTTTCTCGCTCTGTCTCTCACTCTTTGGCTGTCTGTCTGTTTCGCTGTCTGCCCTTTTTCTGCTGTGCAATCGTTGCAGTCACTGAACTCGATGCCTAAAAGCAGTCAAATAGCCAGGCAAATATATATATATATATGTGTGTGTGTGTGTGTGTGCAAAACAATGCGCCGTTTGCTGCGTCGCTGCTAGTGTGTTTGTGTGAGTGCAATGTTTTTTTTCAATCATGCGTTCATTCAATGCTTCCCATTGCATTGCATACTTTTGGGATTTGCAACAGATTCTCGCGCAAAATATATACGCGAATGTGCGTTCTGTATCTGTGTGTGTGTGTATTTGTGTGTGCAGCTACCATGACGGTGGCCATCTTTCACCTCCCTCCCTTTCTTTCACAACATGTTGTTGTCGTTGCTGGCCCAGTGCGACACACAATGTCACATTGTTGTTTTAATTTTCACGTTGCTCGGGCGACAATTATCGAGGGGATTTTGGATTAGTTATCACCGGCGGACCGAAGAGAAAAAGCTAATCAGCAGAGACTTTGTGCTAATTGAAAATGTTGGCAGCTGCAGTGTAAGTTGGTGTTTTGTCAGGTATATAAATAGTTTCTCTGTGTTAATTAACGAGTATTGAAACAATATATATGTAGGTAAAGTTTGGGATTGGTATATTACTTAGAACTGCAGCTTAAGTTACTATAAGTATAATAACTAATTAAAATAAGGCAAATTGATAAGAGGATTCTCTTTCATAAAAAGCGAACTGATACATTTTTTTTTAATTTTTATTTTTGTATTTAACATTTATTTACTTGAATCTAAAGCTTAATGGCAGCTCTTAATTGTTATTTACATGGTCTGTTTTAAAATATCGTTAACCAATCTGTACGTTTATGTGCATTTTTGTAGTATAATAAGTCTTGAGGAAATTGTATTAAAATTTATCATATTGTATTGATGTGTATTTTCCGTATTACAAGCTATATAGCAACATTATGTTTCAAGCGTAAAAAAAAGAAAAAATGTGCTGTCACACACATCCCCCCGGGCACCCCACACACCTTAACTGATCTGTTCAATTTGCGCTTATCAGACTTGAAATTCACTTTATTTAATTAAAGTACACAGCGCACGCGAAACGAAATGAACGCCAAAAGAAGGCAAAAAAAAAAAGGCAGCTGGAAACATTATTTTTATGCCACACACAGCCAAAAAGAAAAAAGTATGCAATGCCTGTGGCACTGGTTATAGCCCGTTCAATGCCCCTCCCTCCGCCCATCATCAACGACAACACAGCGTCACCTCATTCCTGGCCTGAGATCTGGTCATCATCAGCGTCGCCATCAGCCGCCAACGAAACGTCATTGCTTCATTTTCGCTCCTGTTGCCAGCTCCTAGAATTTCCCAGAGTTCGGTGCTGCTGGAGCTGTAGCCACCGTCTCCGTCTGCCGACCAGTGCCCCCGAATTAATTTCCGTTTTGCAAACCAATTGAAAATCCAATTTTCAATACACAAACCGTATATACACCTCAATGCCCCACTCTACATATATATAAACATATACACGTATAAAAAGCTCATATATATGTAGCTGTGTGTGTGACTCATTCAGTCGGGCATACGTTTAACTAACGTGGCTTCGGAGCCGGCTAGCTGGGAGGCCTTTTATTCAAACCGTTGCACACGTGCAAAAGTTTGCTCACATTTAAATGGGCTTTAAAAATGACCAGGCTGGGGCCACTGGCCAACGGCCAGTGCTCGGGCATTTCGCCTAAAAGTAGGCAACAATATATGGGCATTAAACGTAAACCGACTGCAGGCAAAAGCGTTGACGCTGGCCTCGTCCCGTGTGCGGTCGTTTCGTGTGCCGTGTTTATTTGTATACAAACTCATGTGCCGGCCAAGAGGCGCCCATATGGCCACATAATGCACGCCATGGCGCCTGTGCCGGCTCTGGCTCTGGCCCTGGCTCGGGCTCTGGCTGGGGCTCTGGTTGAGGCTCAGGCGCAGGGCTTGGCCCCAGGGCTGCCGCAACGCGCTGCAATGGTCACGCGTGCGGTTGTTTGCTTGTGTGGCACATTGATTTTATTTTTCTATGGCCTACACAAACTGCAGCAGCAGCGGGAGGTGGAACTGAAGTTGGATCTGGTGTTGGGCACGGATGGGGACCAGGCACAGTTACAGTCCCAGTCTAGAGGCCTCGCCGATACCATTTGACCACATGCTACGCCATTTTTTGCCGCTTTGCAAATTACACGTCCTGCACAGTGGGAAAAGTAGTTCGAGCGCATTATTTTGTTGTTTGTATTAGTGGATATTCAGCAAAAAATTATGCTAATTTGTACCCTGTTTATTTAAACATAAAATTTATTTATTTTTGCAACTCTTATTTCACTCCGTTTAGATCTCTTTTTTGTGAAATCTTAACATATTTTCATGTTGGATGGCATTTTGGTCATGGTTTTTCATCTAGAATCATTCTAGATTCTACATTTAAACTACATGCAATATTTAATATACATATATTAATCTTTTGACCAAAAAAATTATGTTGACTCTAAACGAGTATTGCGCTGTCGGTTACATCCAAGTGCAACGTGCCTAGGTGTTTTTTTTTTTTTATTTTCTTTTTTTGTACCTTGTCACACTGTGCAGCGCTGGTCAATTGGTTCGCTGTTGACTCTATGCCTAGCACACAGCTCAGCTTCAAGTGATTGGGCCTGCAGCCATCCAGCCGGATATCTACATACTCAATACTCCGTATGTATACACTATATACACCTATATGTAGACTTTTTGTGAACATTTTTCAATTGGAAATGAATATCAATGAACACATTTTTACGTTATTTGCTGTTTTGCCAAACAAAATTCCCAATTCCATGCGAACTTTTTATATCCATTTTCTGTGCTTCTCGCTCTTTTTTTTTGCGCTGAGTTTATTTTAAAAGCATTTTTAAGCCTAAAAGCAGACTGTGGCATTTGTTACTGTTTCTTTTATGGTGCTGATAAATTCAAACACTGACGACTGCCATTTCGCAACTTTTGATATGGACACCGACGGGGACGCGTCATATAATTGGCCAAATGTCAAAGAGTGAAGGCGACTTTCAGTTGAGTGTCAAGCAACTCGAGTGCCGGAGCTTATCGCACAGTGCGATATCGATACTCGCAATCACACACACACTCACACTGACACACACGAATACATAACCAAATAAATTGCGGCAAAAATTTAATGGCGAGTTTCGGTTTTTTGGCAGACATTGATGACTTTTTAACTGCAGTCATTTGCAAGGCGACGGGCATCGTTTACAAAGGACACACACACGTGCTAAATGTTTGCCTAGACACACACACACACACTCGCACTTGGTGGCGTTTCCGTTTCCGTTGCTGCTGGCGAAATGGCAGCCCCCCATTCCCCACCACGGTAAGCCATTTTGCAGTGCGGCAATGCGGCGACAACATCGCGTGACGCGACGATAAAAATAATCATCATCATAATGTTATATGAAATGGGGGCGAACAGTAAAGTGACTTAAGTGTAGCTGAATGTGTGCCCCCAACTGTAGGCAGCCCGGCTAACTGTGGCCCCAAACAGAACGCGTCGCTAATCGATTTTTGCTTTGCTTTTGAGTTTCCCTTTTAGCATTTGCGTGTAATGCGATTATTTTGCGATTTCTGTGCCGGACTCGAAGCGCCCAGCGCCCACAAATTAACGGGGGCACCATAATAATTTAGTCGCATGCCGAAACACACACACACATACGCACACCCAGGCACACACACAGCAGCACTCTCCTAGCGTAGCATACTTTTTAGCTCGCCAAGGTCGTCAACATTTTTGTGGGCGCCTTTGCAAGCAAATTGATTTCGTTTCATATGCCCTTGGCATATGTTGCCGACTTTTTGGCGTCCTATTATGTGTGTGCATGTGTGTGTATGTGTGGGTGTGCGTGTGACACTCTTTCTCTGCCTCGACATTTGCATGCCCATAAAATAAGAAATAAAAGTGCGGGTCGTGTTCTACTCGGGCGTTTGCAGCCAACTGCGGTCAAATAATTGGGTAGACCGAACTGTCAAGCTCTCCCTTTTCTCTCCCAGTGAAGCTGCCCCACAAAGTAGGCAACATTAAATTTGAGTCGTCTTTCGGTTAGGCAGCGCTTGAGTTGCCATAAACATTTTTATTATCTTGTTGCTGAGTGTGTGTTGCATATTTTTGGGGACATTTAACTCTTCCCGAGGCTTGGCCAAATGTGTTTGCCTCATCGTTTGCAATTATTATTGCATACTTATGGGCATGCCCGCCATTGTCAGCAATTTTGCTACACGTTGAGTGTATAGGAATCTGGTGTTTGAATTTTATTGCACTAATTGTGATGATGCGAGTGCTTGATATGAAAATATATATGATTGCACTCCAATCAATGCGATTTGAGAGTGATAATCAAAACTAAATGTTCAACATTTGGCTTTAGTAAATAATTGGGCTGACAGATTCTTGGACAGACTGACTAATTTTAAACAAAGATCAAGCTCAATATGTGTAAGAGTTAAAAATCTCGAATTTTCAGTAATGCAATTCTACAACTTGCCAAGCCAGGTAATACCATTTAGTATTTTAATATATATTTAGGCAATTATGTAGATAAAATCGAAAGCTGACTTCTGCATTGTAAAGACCTTTTCAATGCATATCGCGCTTGATTTGGTTTTGAGCATACTTTAAATATATATTTGGCAATTAAATAGATACAATCGAAAACAGATTTATACGTTATTATAGATTTGCAATGTATAACTCGCTTGATTTAGTTCTGAGCATACTCTATAGTTGGCTGAATATTAAAAAAAAAAAGAATTGAATACCTTTTATCTTTACAATTCTCCCCATTATGAGTTTCTCTGAACAAATCTAATAACACTTTAAGTTCAATAGCTGAACAAAAAAAGGGAATAGAATATAACAAAGAGCGATTGCATAACTTGAGGCGCATGTCGAAGCTATTTCCTCGTTTTTTCCTGATGTGTGCACATGGCAAACTAATTGAAAAGGGAACTGCACAAAGCGCAAGGACAAAGTTTATGACACGTTGTTGTTGTTGTTGTTGTTGTGACTGTTGTTGACTGCACACACACACATAGGAGACACGAGAAACATGAGAGACACGCATTTAATAAATCCATCACATAACCCGCATTATTAAAAAGATCCAAGACACGGAGTCCTGGCACGAACCAGCAAAGTTTCGCTGGCAAACAAGCTCATAGATTGACAAAGAGAGAGCGAACGTGAAGGGTCTAGGGGGAGGCTAAGCAAACAGGAACAGAAACAGGAGACAAACTCAGAGACATGGATACGAACAAAAAGCGCTTATCAAATTTCCACAAACGATGACAATCAAACAAGGCAGTCGCTGTCCAAAGTCCACAGTCACGAGCTCTGCGTAGGAGTGGGTCGGGTGGGGTGGGGTTAGTGAGGAGGAGCGAGCATTCTGCCTGCGAGTGTTGCTCACGAAACGAGTTGATTGAGGTTTGGCCAAGCGCCCAGCCAACAGCCATTGAGTGAATGTAATCGCCAATAAAGTGCATAAAGCGCATATGACAATAGCCAGTGACAGGAGCCGGGAGCCAGGACATCGAAAGGATTCAATCAATGCACAAACAAAAAGGCAAACATACACACGCAGACAGAGCGCTGTCCAGCGAGCAGCCAGCAGCAGTCCAGACAAGATCATCCAACAACAAGGCACATAAATAATTCAATTGTCAACACGCTGAACGATGCAACATGCGGTAATATGTTTTGCGCCACACCACCCCACCCACACTTACATCCACTTCATCCTTATCTGGCATCGACTCCTGTTTAGCCATAAGTCGTAGGACGAGGCGCAAAACTTTTTGCCAACACAAAACTTTATTGGGCGGGTCGCCGGAACTACGTGCATAATACAAAAGTAACAACTTTATCGATTTACACAAAATGAGGCTCGTTATTAGTTAGCAGCTGCTGAGCAGGACACTCAGGACATTCGGCACACCCAGCCTTGCACAGCAGATGGTGGCACAGCAGGCTGGCAAAAAGGATTGATGAACGGCAAACGGTGCGTTGCAAAAGAATTCTCAGACAGGCATTCACACCATGTTGCGAGAAATTTCTTTAAGGAGGTATTTGAACATCATTTGAAAAGGTCTATAACATTATAATTTACCAAGTTTTTTTATTTTTCCTAAGTTTTTAAGATAATGTTAAAACTACGGCATTTAGAAATCAAACGAATTAGGCAAGAGTGTCCTTGCAAGCCGTTTTAATAAACTGTTTAAAACAAATTAAATTTAAAACACTCACTCTCCGTTTTACCAGAAAGCGATTATACATTACAATTATGAAAATTTATATTTATTGCATTAAGCAATTAATAAATTATAAAATTAAAAATTATATGAACATTTCCAACATTACTTTCATACCTTGATTGAGGATGTTTTTGTAAATCAATGTTGTATTTATTTTAACTCTATTTGCAGTATTTTTGTAGTAGATCACGGTAGATCTACAAAGCACAAATAAAATCCTTAGAACTTAATAGTTTCACATTCCGAATTTCATCTCAATGTTTCTACTCAATTAAAGTCATTGGCGTTGTGCCTGGTGCGCACACAGTGCTACCCACTGACTAATCCCAACAGCTAACGGCAGTAACACCACCCGCACCCACGCCCGCACCACCCAATTCCTCTTTCCCCAGCCAGAGCTGCCTATGGTTTCCTGCTGTTCACTTGTCTCACATTTCTCGAGCATTTTTTATTGGCTTTCTTACACGCCACTTTGGCTTATTTTTTTATGGCTTGCCACAGCAAAAACCTTAAATCCCCAACACCAACATCTCTCACACCCCCGTTACATGCCCACTCAACCCCCCTTCAACCGACGAACCAGTTTTTATGATTTGTTTCGCTTGGGTTCGTTTCCATTGCTTTCGATTTTAAAGGCTTATTCATGTGCGTATGTGTGTGTGTGTGAGTGTGTGGAACTTGGCTCTTAACCCACCCACCCCACACCACCGGCCCTCCGACAAGTCAACGCTTGGGCCATTTTTTATTGTTAGAAAATTGTTTTCTCTGTAGAAGCAAAGGCAAAAAAAAAAAAATTGATTTCTTGTCTTTATGGCATTGTCCTTTTGCCAGCCGATGCTGTTGGCAAATTTAATATGTTATCCTTCGCAATGCGTAGCTGTTCGATTTTAGTTGTTGTTGTTGTTCTCACTGCTGCCGTTGTTGTTATTTGTTTGAAAAATATTGAATTTTTGCTAAAGGATAAAGGACACTGGATAACATCTTTGCCGTGTTGGCGCAAAATGAAGCAACTGCCAAGGCGGCAGCCAGTGGAAAATTGTCCAGCCTTTGGAGCGACTTAACCTGAGGTCCTTCTCTGTCCTCGACCCGCGTCCCGTTTCGCAGATCTTTTGTGGTTAACTTATATCAGCTTCGCTTTTATTGTCTGTCTCTGTTTCTGTTTGCCGTATTGTTGTTGCTGTTGTTATTGTTGTATTTGTTGTATTGACAAACATGTGTTATATGTTTATGTATTTGAGTCGCCTTTGGGGCTGTTGTTGTTACAATTTTTCATAGCCTCTCTTGGCCAGCACAAACACATAGTCACACACACAGATACACAATTTATTTTGACCAAATTGAATTGCATTTAATTTGCTGCATTGCTCTAGCTCAATAAATTGAAAATAAATAATAATTCAATTTGTTTGACAGCTGTCCACACAAAGCAGAATTATGAAATCGCATTTATATTTTAGTAGGATGGCTCTTTTAATATCCTGTATCAATCAAAATGGTTAAAAAGGATATGAAAATGATGTTCAACTGCTGCAACGAACGTCAGGAACATATATTTTTTAGTTCTCACAACTACACGTTTAAAATTAAATATTCATTCATAGAGTGCGTCTATATTCAGATCAGCTTTTCAATTTAATATTGATAATTTAAAGTGTATGAAAATAGAATTCTTACAATATGAATCGCGAATCGACTTTAGATTTCTCTCCCATCTTCCTTCAAGCAGAAGTAACTGTTCATTTTAATTATAAAGCTTAACGGCTTTTGCATTGTATACTTATGATATAAAAAACCCTTTACCCCAGCAAGACTATTGATCTGTGTACGAGGTATTGCCTAGTCGAGCATTACACTCCAAACTAGCTCGATAAGTTTCTGTATTATAAATTTCAAGGTGTGACAGCTTTTTGTCTTTCAAATTGCATGAAATATTTATTTTATATAAATGCCTGTATTTAGTTATTGTTTTCCAGTTATCATCAGCTAATATTTAATACGTTTACAACTTTCAGTTGCTTACCTGCAAAGAAATAGAAAAGAATAATGCAATTTTGTTATATAATCAATAATATTTTTTTAGTTAACTTAAAGTAATTTTACAGTTAAGTTAATTGATAGCCATTAAAGAAATTTCAATTTTAATTGAAATTTCGTAAAATAGTGCGAATATTTGCATTACCTTTATTGAGGGCAACCTTTGTGCAATTAATTAAATGACCAAAAACCGCACATTTAAAGGAATTCTTGAGTAAGTTTTTTTTTGCATTTAAGCAATACAGAAAGGTATGTAGCAACAGCAACAACAACAATAACCATTATATATATGTATATAATTCAAATTAATTCAATGAATGAATAGGGTTTCTCTATTGATTATGTTCGATAAATTGAGAATTGATAAACACACGTTATTTATAATATTAATGTCAACAATTGCCAAAAATGTTGTTCCTATTTAAATTGCCTTTTCTTCATATTTATAAAGTAAATATTTTAAAACTTTAATAAAAATCACAATTTAAAAAAATCTTCCTCATTTTTGTAAAATTACGTGTGCTCAGCAAACTCATCATAAAAGCATTAAGCCCACTTGTTTTTTTTTTTTTTAGTGGAACTTGCACAATGCACATTTTAGTTGGCTATTGAGAGGGGCGGGTGGGGGCCAAAGCACTCATGTGAAAGCCCAAAGGGCAACACTGCAACAAACAGCGACAAATGATGAGCGGCAAAGAAAGAAAAAAAAAATTGCCAAAAGGTATCGTGAAGTATAGAGAACTATTTGATACCCTGTGTTAAGCTTAATCATGTTGAAATCTGTTGTGAACACAAAAATTTCTGAGAACTTAGTTGAGAGGATTTTAAATTGCTTACGCTTCAAAATTTAAGAAAATAAAAAAAATTTTAATGCCGATCAAATATAGAAATAAAACTAACAAGCAATTGGGAAATGAATGCTGTGTTTAGTACTTTTTTAATATTTAGGCTTAGGTTTTGTATACTCTATTAAAACCCTTCTGGCGTACAGGGTATCTAAAGCGAACGCGTTTAAAATTTGCACACACACAGAGAAACGAAAGTTCTAACCAAAATAAAGGCAACACTTTAAAATATATGAAAAGCACACTCACACACACACACTGGCACACACATGTGAGACACAGACAGACAATGCGAGCCAAAGCTGGCAGAAATACATAAAAAATAATATCATGAATGCAATGACTTTTAATGTACAGTTATTGCGCAGCTGTCTGATGTGCCATGCTCCAACTGTTGTGTGTGTGTTTCAGTGTGGCCATAACAATATGTATGTGTGTGTTTATGTGTGCGAGTATATTTTTAATATTGCATACTTTTTTGGCGTTGCTTACATTACGCGCAATGCACAGCATCAGCATCAGCAGCAACAGAAAAGAGTCAAGTAACATAAACGTAGCGTACTTTTGTACGGCGAACGCATTGCCTGCACGTACTTTTGCGTACTTTTCCCCTTTTTTTTTATTTTTATTTTTTACATTTTTGGTAAGCTTCATCACCACTTTGCAGCGGGTTGGCGGGAATAGAAACGACTGTTGCCCGTTGCACATACTAATAAGGCTAAGTGGCAATGACAAACACAACTGCAGACATACACACGCACATACAGCACATACACAATACACACATGGCTAGTAGCGACCCTCTATTTCTTTGCCTCACTCAAATGTCGCGTCCTTCGGCGCGCATTTTACGCTTGCTTCGCTTCGTTTCTCTTTGCGGCAAAACGTCAGTGCCCCAACTACCCCTCGGTAAAGAGAAATTTCATGACTGTTGATGACCTCATAACCATGCGTGTTTATTGCCTTTGTTGTCGCGTGTGCTAAGTCCTGTTATTTTTTTTATTTTATTATACGCAGTCATTCCGCATTTCTAATGCCACATAATTTCACCAATTTTTAGAAATATCTTTTTAAACCTTTTAAATATACATTTTTTGAACTAAATAGTTTAACTTGCAGAGATTTAAAATCAAGCGAAAATGGGATTTGTTTATTTCTGCACAGCTTCGAATACGCTACCTGCAGAGATAAAATCTCGAGATGTCCCCACTATTAAAATATACATATAAACTCGATTGCCTTTCTTTTCCCTTTTTAAAAATATGTGTTACAAATATCTTTTTTTATATTTATATATTTTTATTTTTATATATATTTATTTTTATTTTTTATGTATTTCTGTCTCTTAGAATTATTTAATTCATTATTATATCATTTTAAAATAAACAAATGCAAATAAGCATTTATAAAAACAAAGTAAGCTATATTTAGCCAGAAACGTCTTTAATATTTAATAGCAACTTATATTCAGACTTTAGCAAGACGACACTTAGTCACACGCAGTTTGTGAAAATAAACTGCGAATAGAACCTCACAAGTGAGTGCACGTGTACTCATATACTATATTTATTGATTTATATTGATATATATGTACATTTATTTATAGCAGCTGAGACATGTCCTGGATCAATTGGTTTGTTAACCTGCAGGCAAATGAGTTCGTGTGCCGTGTGCCCTGCGAATATGCGCGGGACAAGAAGAATTTGGAGGGACTGGACACGATGGTGCCCAACATGCTGGAGACCCTGTCGGCCATACTTGATCCGAAGTTTGATGATGGCTTCGGAGTCATCGACACGCAGCCCGAAATGGCTCAACAGCTGTACGGACTGATCCATGCACGCTACATTCTGACTCGGCGGGGCATTGCGGACATGTGCATTAAATATCAGCGCGGAGATTTCGGCATCTGTCCGCGCATCTATTGCAATGGTCAGGCGGTGCTGCCTTTGGGTCTGACGTTTAAAATGGGCGAGTCTCACGTTAAGGTCTATTGTCCTCGCTGCCAGGACATTTATCATCCGAACGCGCGCTACTCCCTGATAGATGGCGCCATGTTCGGCTGCAGTTTTCCGCATATATTTTTCATGCACCTGCCGCACCTGGTGCCCGAACCGACCGTCGAGATATACACGCCACGGTCAGTTCCATCAATAGCCTTAAGCTGTCTATTAAGTTTGCTTTATAGTTTCCCCACCTGCAGCATCTATGGCTTCAAATTACACAAGTCGGCGCAATTGCCCGCCGGCAGCGACTACCGCAATGAGAATTTCCCCAACAAGGAGCAGGCTTTGGATAAACCCAAGCCTCTGGACAGTAATCGCTTAACGCTGCAAAGCTTCAAGAGCCAGTAAAAATATATATTTTTGAAATTTAAGCTAGTTAATGTTAGTCAAAAAGATAGAGATTTTTGTATTCTTATGGATTTAGGAAGAAAACATTAATAATTCAATTTTTAATCAAGAAGTATAATATCGACAGTTAACAAATTTGAAAAGTATACTCTTTAATTCCTGAAATTTGCACAACATATATTTTAGATAGATAATTATGTACAAAGCACAGGTTAATGAGATTAAAAAAAGAAAATTATTGAAATATATTGTATATACAATATTGGCCATGTGCATAAGATTTAGATTAGAGATTCCTAAAAAAAATTATTTAATATCTACAAAGGAAGTTTTATTATAATATTACCAAGATAGCTCGCAGATAAAAAATGCAAAATTAGGAAAATTCATAACTTAGCTTCTCTTATTGTTAAATATTTTTATTTAGCATGAAATAGTTCAAATCCTTAGAGTCAAAATGCAAATGGCGTAAGAAAGAAATTCTAAGTAAATAAAATTTAAACGACCTCACTAAAGTAAGCTCTTAGCAGATGGCTGAAATTAACTCAAAGTTCTCAGCCTGATGGCTACGCTTTATTCCTTTTTATTTTGTCACTCCTTTCTCTTCCTTCTGCTGTGAGCTCGAAGGTTCGAACAGTTTAGCAACTTCCATCAATGTCAAAGTGATTGTAAGTTGGCATTGTCATTTCAGCTGCTATTTATAGGCAGCTGTCAAATTGCAAATTGATGCCTGGCACTCCTAACTATCCCCTATACGTATTTGTATGTGCCTAGAACCGCCGTAAGCCTCAGTTTGCAACACACAATATACAGTACATTATTTTATTTTTTGTTCCTTTTGCTTTTATAATTTTTCTTGGGCAAAAAGAGATGCGCGTAGTTTGCGTTGCTGCTTGTCAAGCCATAAAATGTTATCACAAAAAGTATTTTCCAAGTCGCTGCACACACAAAACTAGCAGGCAGAGAGGGGCCTGTGGGAGGGAGACAGAAAAGGACAGAGGGACAGGCAGCGCAGTGCGGAAGGGAAATGGCTGCCAGGCAAAAGTTGCTGTAGCTACTCTACACACACACACACACACACACACACACCCACATACGGGCGCATACGGTGAAAGTTACAAATAGAGTTGCCATAAAATTTCATATGCTTATCACGTGCGTTTTGGCAACACACACACGTTGTCTCTCGCTCTCCAAGCCGACAGATGGCGCCACAGCAAAAAAAAAGGAAAAATAAAGCAAAGTATTATTGTTGTTTTTTGCAGACTGTACTTGGCGCTCAGTGTTAAAAACTTGGCGCTCAAAAACTGTGCATGGCTTGTTTTTTTTAATGCTCGAGCTGTTCTTGTTGTTGTTGCTGCGGTTGTTGTCAGCATTTTCACACGTCACACACACGTGGCATCCGTTATGCGCCAAGCTTAACTGTACCGCGAAAGTGCACAAAAATATTTCGTTTATTTGACGTTGTTGTTGTTTGTTGTTGCTATTGTTGCTGCGGGTGCTATTGGTCGATATGTGTCCATTTTATTGTCATATTTATCAACAATCACGCAAAGGAAAAACAAAAAACGAAAAAATCCCATTCAAATTGTTGTCTTCATTTTGTTGTTTATTTTGTTGTGTTTTGCTGCATGTCGCTGACATTGACGCATATTTGCGCCATGCTACGCCAAAAAGTGGGCTGCGAAAATTGTTGACAAAAACAAAGGAAAACTCTAACAACAAGGATAGCAGATATGTCATAATGCCTAGCGCGTATTTGAAATTGGCTTTATTTTTTTTCGTTGTTATATCGAAAATTGTGGTTGTTCTTGTTGTTGTATCTGCTGTGACAGCGCGAATGCATTCAGAAAATGGAAAATGTGTGTGCAATGCATTGTTGTATTAGTTCAAGAGTTGACATATTGCACAGATACGATAGGGAGTCTGTGTAGAAGTAGCTCCAGGACGAGTTGAGTCGAAACAAAGGCCAACTTGCAAGGCTCTAGCGTGGGCAGATAAACTATTCACTTTCTCTGAAAGGGGAAGCGCAGTGAAATTGGTTTTGAAAATATTGTCGTATGCAACCAAAAATACACAAAAGAGTTGAGTGTGCCTTTATTTTGGGGGAAAAACTTTAAGATATATGTCAAAATGAGGTGAGAAGTAGGGAAATTTTATATTGTCCTCTTGTGTCAGCGTGTCATATTTTTAAAATAAAAAAAATGTATTTTAATTATATTGTATACTTTATTTATACTACTGGCATATTTTGATTTTTTCTTTTCTAATTTACTAATAAATAAGGCTAGTTGTTTGAAAGGAAATGCTTTAAATATAGCATAATAAAAATATCCAATTTCTGTGATATCTTTTTGAATTTTTCTTCAGTTTTCTTGGATTTGTTCTTTTAAATAAAAAGGGTTTCCTCTAGTAATTTGAATAGAATTTTGTCAATATTAATAATACAAATTAAGAAATAAATAATAATAATTATAATAATATAACAATATCTGCCATTTGTGTGTTGTGTGTGACAAAGAATATTAATTTTTTTCTTTATCCAGTAGTGCTGGCAACATACGATTTCTAAAGTGTATATAGAGCTCTTATTTTTTATTGTAATCTAAAGAAATATCGCAAAGATATTTACTTTAAAACTCTGCATGAATAAAAAGCTAATGAAGACAACAATCATGTTTTATACAAGCACATGCAAGCAAAGAAACTGTTCACAAAGTTAGAAAGACTATTAAAACTAACTTAATTCTTAATCCGAAAATTCGAAACGATAAATTTCAAACAAAATCTTTGTCTAAACCTCATAAAAATGAATATAAAATACAAAGGATGGTAAGCCAAAAGGGGTGACAGCGTACTGAGGCAAAACTCAATTAAAATGGCCTGAAAATAACGTGAAAATATAAAAGAAACAAAAACTTTGCGCCTGCAACATTTTGCATTTGGCTGATAAGCCGAAAAGTCGAGTGCGAAAAAATATGCAGACAAATTAACGCGCAAATTTTGGCAATGAAAGCGGAATAGAAAATCTGCGGGCCAAAAAATACGAAAAAACTATGACAAAACAAACATAGACAGTTGGACGGACATACGAACACCCAAATATGGGGGCCACAGCTGGCAGATTGCAATATGAGAGTGTGGCATACTTTCAAGCGCTGCACAAAACTTTTGTTTTTAGCGGCGATAGAAGATACGGGGGAAGGGAGAGGGGACTGTGTGCTGGCTGGGCCAAAAGTTAAGCATTTGTGTTAAACACATGTGACCCAGAAAAAAGCACATCGGGGCGCCATCTGTAAATTGCCATTTTGCCGAGCTTATTATGAACTCATTCCGTCTAATGCCAGGCAATAAACTTTGCTGTGGCCTGGCCCAGAAACACAATTAAATTAGTTACGAGTATGGGCTGAAATGCATTTACATATACGCATACTACTCGAAGGTAATACTCTTGCCACTCATATGTTAAACCACATATACTTAGATCTACGCACGTCTATAAAGTGGCTAGAATTTAATGGCAACAGCTATTCGAATATATTATGCAGACCAAACATGAAAATTTGATTTTCATGTAAATTTTATGCAACGCAGTTTTTTTTTGGATTTTGGTTTCTTTATTTTTATTTTATATGCAACCGCAAAAGCAGCAGAAAAAGTGAAATAAAAAGAAAAAGTTGTTGGTAAGTAGCAGCCCAGCCCAGCCAGGTGCTATATAGTCAGAAAGGGAAGAGATCTTAACGGCCGCCAGCTGTGGACCCGAGACTACAGGCTGACCCCTTAATCTGCATAATTTGCGCAGACAGCAGGCGAAAAGGAAAAAGGGAAGCAAAGTCCAGTCCAACCTCGCTCTGGCATTATAAATAGTCCAAGATATTTATTTGTAATGAGACTTGAGCTTAGGGCGGAAGTTTCCAGCGTAGGGTATTGCCTGGTCATTGGCCGCCTGGAAGGGTAGTTAAGAAACTGAAACTAAAGCTGTTTGGACCTTTGTTCGATTAGAACTGTGCGCAACATCTGCTGAGGGTCGGCTTTTTTGGCGCAAAGTTCAGCCTAATGATGACGACCACTGAGTTATGTTAATGATAGACCCAAAAAACTTGATTAAAAACTACGAGTCAACTTATGGACACTCATTCAACTTGACGTGCCCGATGATTATGCGGCCCCACAACTGACACTTACTTTGGTCTATTTAAGGTCTTGGGTTCATTCAACCAACAGCTGGCTATATGTGTACCTTTATCGTACCACCACAAATGACATTTTATTATTTAATCAGTTTGCTGCATTAACTCACCATTTACTATTTCCACTTAATTGAATTCATGACTCAAGTGTCGACCATTTATTATTATTATTAAATGACCAAATATGACAAATGATTGCGAGGCATAACGATTTACGGTCGCTATAAATAGAGTAATGTTTGAACTAGTTGACTTAAGTTCAAGAAGGAATAATTCTTACGTGAGTGCATTTTATTCATTTTGTTTCTCCTTCACATACTTGTAGTTTAAATATAACTTGAGAAATTGGATTGAAATATAAAATATAAGCGAAATTTAATTTATAAAGAAGTTTGCCACTACGATTCATAATTTATAGGATGACACAAAATATTTGAATGAATATTTGGATTTTGGATAAGATTTAATTCGCAATTTTCTACAAATCGAAAAAAAGTCGGTACACAGAAAGAAAACAATAAGTTGATAGCCATCTGAAGATAAATGGAGTCCTACGACTAGTTTATTGCTAGGTGATTCAATTAAATTAAGATATACAACTATTTAAAAAATTCCTAAGCACTTTGGGTATATTGAAAGAAATTCCTGACTTTAACTGATGAAGAGCATGGAAAGCTTACACAGCAGTATAGAAATACATAAAATATAAACAGATGGCTCGAAAACTTTCAAGGCAAGTCTAATAAGATTCTTTAAAATTTGTCAACGTACTTAAGAACTTCAATAAAGTTGAAAAAGTCTTTTCATATATTTATGTAACGTAAATTAAAATAATTGAATTTACTTTTCCGATATCATCTACAAGTTTGCGTTTCAGAACAGACAAAATGAGCTGTCATTTAGATATTTTATATCGAAATTACTTGAAAAGTTATTGTTCGCAATATTTACTTTTAAATTAACTGACAGTCGGCTACATTGCCTAAGCATAACAACACTTTTTCTTTCACTCAATTTATATTAGAATTATCTTTCTGTACCTCCCGCTGTTGTTCTATCGTCTGCCTACGACCCCACACCCAAGGCCATCAGGGTTTAATATAGAAATCCCGACGCCATTTAATGCGCCTTTGCTTGGCTTTAGTCAGTCATGTGCAAGTGAAATGAATTTGTCATGAGCTGCTCAGCTGTTATTGTCACTGCTTTGGGGGAAACCGAAAAAGTGACAGTCCCCAATCTAAACAGACCGCCTCAAAACATTTGGCTCGCTTATCTCTATATAGCTGAAGTAATGTCAAATAAATATATGGAATGGCAAAATTATATCGATTGACCTGTGCCTATTTCATGGGGTGTCGAGGGCGGGGAGGGGACATTGCCGCCAGGTGGACATCCCGTCCAGCACCTTGCTCCCCTTTGTTGTCTTTGTGGCTGTCACTGGCAGACCACCCAAAGTCTGATTGGCATTGAAAGCAGCGGGTGTTCGATTTTATTGTCGCAATGAAACATTGCAATGTGTCCGCCAGAGGGCGCTGCTAATAAGGAATAGGTCTGCTCGTTCCATACTGTTTTTATACCCGTTCACGATGTGAAAGGAGTTGTTGTCTGTCCGTATGTCCGTATGAACACAAATTATTATTCGCTGTTGAAGCTAGCGTCTTGATAATTCGAAACTTTGAATATATACTCGTGTATACCCGCGACAGATAAAGTCTGTACGATTTTTAGCTACGCCCATTACTGAAGAGCTCCTCACCTCATTATACTGGGAACGAGTATTGCGGAGACGGTTACACCCGACTGCAATGTTCTTACTTGTTTATATGTATTTTTTGTCAGCATTTGGCAGCTAAACTTGACAGGTGTTTGCTGCGGGCGGGACTCGGCGCAGGACTTCCGTTTGCCAATTTTAAGTGGTTTAAAATACAGTCGACTGCTTAATTATGCGGGGCACAAGGCACTAGGCACAAGGCTTGAGGCCCGAGGCACGAGGCACGAACCCCGTCGCCGCTTGGCCAATGTCCGAAATCTGCAGGAAGCAATTACGTGGGCGGTGGTCTGAAAAGGGTCTGAAATCGGATAGTGGTTGAATGTGTGGGGAGTTTAGTGACGGATTCTGAGCGCTGCGAAGGGTGCGAGGGGTGCGAGTGACTCATGCAATTTACACACAAAAACACACTCAACCAAAAGCAGTTCACAGGGTGCTGATGACGTAAGCTTAGCGCCTTGGCCGACCGAGAGGGGGTCGGGCATTGGCCAAGAGTTAAGCACAAATCAAAGTCAAGCGAGTTTGCATTGGAGATGGAACCCGAGGAAGTTCCAACTGAAGTTCCCATAAGATATTCAAGACAATTGGATGATGAGAGTGAGTGAGTGAGTAGTGAGAGAGCGTGAGCAAGAGAGGGCACCAGCCAATTGGGGGTTGTTGCAGTGTGAATGTGTGTTAGGGCTAAGCCTACGCCTTGAGTGATGTGCTGAGCCGAAGAGCACTGAGAGTCGAGTCAGAACTGAAGGGTGTCGAAGAGTCCAAGTTAAGAGCTCGCTATTGAGTTAGGGAAAGAGAGCTTTGCAGACCTGTTGAAGTGATCCAATTAGACGGGCGCGGAGCAAACCCATTGGAATAGGAGTGAAAATTGATCTTACCTCAAGCAGTAATTAGAAAATGTCAATAGGCCACAGATTGCGGAAACTTCCGAGGCAATCACATGACTTGAAGTCAAGCAGAAGAAATTTTCTAGTTTGTCAAGCCGCTAGGTGTCTCACATTCAAGTTTAATTAAAAAGAATAAACTTTGAAAGAGTTTCTTCATCTTGTCTGGCAGAAGTGAAGGCAACTTTTAGCCAACAGCAACAACAATTGAAAGAACAATAGAGCGGAGCACTGTTGACAGCAATTTGACAGGCAGCAACATTTACACAGTCAAATAAAATAATAAAAAAAGAAAATCAAGGGAAAAGAGAAAAGAAACTCCAGAGCACAACCCACACCACCCACTGTCAAGTTAAGGGTTGTGACACTGTACCAGAAAAGCGCAAAGAGAGCAGTTAAGAATTTAAGTGAGAATGTTAAACAAATTTGTTGATTGTTCGCGTTATTAAAGAAGCGGCAAAACAACTGAATGACACCTTAACCTTTCACCGGTGTGAGCGCCCATTGTGTGCGACTACAACAAATGCTGAGAAGGGTTCCGGATATGGGACACCAGTCAAAAAAAAAAATATAAGTTGAAACTGGTACCAGATCGACGAAGTGCGCTCAAGATTTATGAGCGTGTGCCCGGCTCGAGGTCTTATTATTTATCATTTTTTTCTGGCAACCGCTTCGTCTTCCCTAACTTTCTTGCATGCTAATTGCGTGCGGCGTCTGCTTACGGGACATGTTTCCCTCCAGCACACCCGACAGCCGATCCGTTGAAACCAAAACCCAGAACTCGAGTTACGTGTGGAACGTGCCGCGTATTTCTGGTTTGCCTTTCACTTGCTTTGCTTATTGAATTGCTGCGCATTTGGGACACTTTTTTTTGAGGCCCATCTCGAGGCATTCTTTGGATTCATGCGGGTAATTTATGTAAATTTATTGCGCCTTTATCTGAAACGGCGACTCGGCTGCTCTTTGAGGCGTTCCATTGGCGCGTGTTTGCTGTCAAAATATTACGTTCTGGAGGCCTATTGCCGCGGCTTAATCAATTAATAATGAGTTTGTGAATGACTGCAGATGCCAGCGAGCGTATATACATATTGAATGTATGCATATCGGAAAGCAATGAAACGCTATGAATATGGTATGGATACTTTTGAGGGTGGTCTTAATGGTTTTTATATACGATTTGATTGGCTGCGAATTGAGTGAAAAGTTATGTAATGCAGTTGAGAACTGATTCAAACAGAGACAAATTTATTATTCTAAGCGAATTAAATAAGTATTTATTTAGTATTTAGTAGTACTTAAGCAGGAGCTTATTAGTTTGGTATCTCGGGATGCAAGGATGTAAGGATTTTTCTAGAAATACAGTTGGAACCTAGGTCTTATGGAATGTAGTTTTTTCGGGACAGAAGTTTAAAAAACGATCAATAGTTTATTAAGTATGTACATAATACTTTTGTATCCAAAGTTTCTTTAATATTGAACAGTTGAGCGAAATTCGTAGTATTAAAAGTTTGTATCAAATGTTAACTATATCTTTAGGGACTAAAACTTGTTATACCCCAATCTACTAAGCACACACAATTTTACAGTCAGTTTACACGCTCTTAAATTTAACAAAGTCTAATCTCCTATCTTAACTTTTCTCAACTTTTATCTCTACTCCAGCAATTGCCACTGCACATTTCCTGCTATATTTACATTTATTGATCGCTTAACCGAATGTTCCCAGAATTTGTACAACATGCATATCATAAAGATATTGTGCTAAGCCCCCACCCCGCTACGATAAGGCACCCTTGCTCTCCATTGTGAACCCCATTTTATTTATTAATATGCCCCCTTTTGGAATTTCACCATTCGGTTTTATTGTTTTATTTGGAGACATTCGACAGAGACACCCCCGAGCAGGACCCATGCCATAATAAAAGCCCCGAACAAACTCAATTACATAATAAAAATTTATGAACGCAGCAAAAGGGACATTAAAATTTTGCGCTACTCCTAGGCGCAGCTATATCCAGCCCGAGCTAGAAATGTCTCACAGTTTGCTCCGTTTCTCGTATTGATTTTGGGTCCTGTTGTGCGCCCACTTAAGCCACATTGATGAACATGGTCAGTACATCAAGCTAAATCCAAAATCATTAATACATATGAGAATGGGATTGAGATTGGCATTGAGGATTGGGTATTGGAACTGTGACTGCAATCGTTGACCCTCATTTATACATATATTTCATGTAATTCATCTCAATAAAATGTGAAAAATCCACACAACAGAACAAATCCGCCGTCAACTATAAAATATATGTAGGTCCAGTGCCAGTTCCGAAGCACTGCATAAACAACTACCAAAAGATAGAAATCAACAGCTACAGCAAGGACAAAGTGGAGGGCAGTTGTGTGAGCATTTGGGCGCGTGTCCCATTGCGGAATGGGTTGCCCTTTGACATCAAATAAGGTTTAGGGCACATAAAAAAAAAAACAAAAACAACAATACAGGATCCATACAAACTGTTTGGGGTTGCATGGGCTCAATTTATGCAAACACACGAGTGTGTGAGTATGTGTGTCAAATAGTTAGGAGTGGGTATAGTATAATAAGGTAAAATATAGTGCTTTTATACTAATAACTATTTCTAAATAACGCGACTTGCTGTCTTTGACCAAACTTGACCGAATCTCAACGCCAGCTGCTAATTGTGAAACGTGTGAACGACCTTCGCCTGACCTTCGAGGCTGTACCCTAAAAAAGAATCTGAACTTGTTATCAACGCAAAATCAAACAGAAAAACACACACAAAAATTGTGAAGACAATCGAAAAGATGAAATTCTAAACAAGTTTTTCATTAAATTTGTTGGGCCCTGGGAAAGACAGCGCAACCCTTGAGTTTCACAACCGAACCCCACCAGAAAGATGCTAAGCATCCTAAGCACTCGCACAACAATATATTTATAAGCACATTATAATGCATTGTTGTTGCTGCCGCCGGCCACTAGGCCAGGGAGAGTGTCCTTTGTCATATGCAGAGCTCAGCATATTAATGATTTCATGTATTGTCCAGACTCCTCTGAGGAGTTGAACTCGAGTCGAACGAATTGTGTTTAGTTTTCCCCGGCTCCTCACAATTTTCAGATAACTATTTGGCAACCCTTTTGGCTGCTGCATATGCACATACATAAATTAATTTTCTTGTTCGCTGAGTTTGATTTTCTTCAAGGGTTCGCCTCAGTTCGTTTTGGGTTCGTTAATGATGATCAGCATAAATGTGCCTTGAAAAACTTGTGGGCAGTCTGAGATGATTAGTTTTACGGAATTTTTGTGTGTTGTCTGATATAAAATTCCGGTTTGAAAACAACTAATGTTTAATGCGAACGTTGTCAAAATTTTTGGAGCAGGGTGTGAGAATTTCAATTCTATTCAAATTTTGTGCTAACCCAAATAAAATGTCGTAAATGCTGATTAAATTACTTACAGACGCCTGGGTTTTAGAGAGTGTGAATAGTGTGAAATGGTAACATACCTGCAAAGAGAAAGAAAAGGAAAATAAATGTTTAGTTGGGGTGATGTAAAGAATCAAATATAGAAAAAAAGATTTAAGAGTTATTGTTCTTTATAAAATTGTTGTGGGAAGTAAACAGATCTTTCAGAATTGTTATTAACTCAGTGAAACCAGTGCTTGACTCGCAGTATTTAGCCTTGTTAAAATTGTTACAGCGCCAACTATTAAAGGGCATCAAATTTCGTAGTGATTTAATGGAGCGATAGACGTTAATTGTCTATACACATAACAAACTATTAGACAGCGCATGCAAAATCACATTAGGGGTGAGTTTCAGCGTGAGCCCTTCGATGGCGCATCCAACACGTTTGGTAAATAGTTGACAAATGTATATTGTCTGTGTATTTGTTGCTCACCCTTTTCACAACAATGCATACAGATACACACACATGCAGACAATTAGACTTGAGTGGACGTCACACTTTAAATTAAGTCAAATGTCCAATACAATGGCAACGCCTAAAAGTAGGCAAACAATGGCAAATGCCAGCAGAAGGCACTTAGTCGCACACACACAAATAGACACACCTCAATGGGCCATTAAATTTAGCTAGCCATGCAACGACATCCGCCAGATATAAGATACATTTCGGACTCGCGCTCTCTTCAAGGCCATTAAGCGCGCACACACACAAATAAACAGACAAATAGCGAAATAACAAAACAGCAAAATAGGTGGCTTTGAGCTAGCTGCTGCTGGGGTGGCAGCCTCGGCAATTTTTAGCACTTTTAGCAGCCAAATCCGAGCAAACCGCAAAAAGTCACGTATCCAGCGGCTCGTGCAACACGATGAGATGCCAGATGAGATGAGATGCGATGCGAAACGATGCGATGCGAGGTGGCGGCCTTAACAAGTCAACAAAATGTTCAAGTGTTTCATCATTTGGAAACGAAGCGTCAGTAAGTTGTGCGTGCGTGTGTGTGTGTAGGGTAGTGTAGTGGCAGTATAGTGTGGCACAGCCTAGCCAGCTCTTACGCCCCCCTTTCCAGTTCTGGATGGGGTCTTAAGTGAAACCCTTAAAGTGCCTGGAAACGTTGGCAACGGCGACGCTTTAAGTGCTCAATGAATGCGACCGCGTCGAGGGTAGCTGCACATGCACTGAGAGAAAAGCTAGTATCGAAATGTGTGGAAAATTAAGGTATCTGAATCTATATTGTATCACTTAATTTATAAAAAATTACATAAAAGTTTAGCTAAGACCCCAAATATGTACACGAAAGAAATTCTTGAAGTTTTAATTGGAAACGGTAATGTACAAACGTATAGAAAGTTATGGTGAGAAGTATAACAGAAATGTTCTATTTAAATAATTAGTAATAAATTGTTTATAAGATAGTAATCGAAAGCATTCTCAGTACATGTGCCATAAATTGAATTGAATTTATTTTTCTCTCTATACACATTGCGCAGTGTCTTTGGCCAACTTATGTCCCATATGGCACAGGGCATAGGGCAAATTTCCACCTCCACTGCGCCCACTAGGCGAACCTTAGACACAGTGATACAAGAGCAACAACAGCTACAATAACAACAGCAATGAAATCTTAATGCCTTAATGGGCCACACAATCTAATTTACTTTTGTTTGCTTTGCTCTGACTTTCTCTCTCTGTCTTCTGTCGAATTTGTTGTCTCTGTCTTCTGTTATTCCGCTGTCTTTACTATAAATGATTTTCTGTATTTTTTTCCTGCGCTGGCTTTTTATTGCTGTTGTATGTGTGTGTGTGTGAGTGTGATTCGTTTGCTTTTAATTGTTGTTGTTGCTGTTGCTGTGGGTTTTGGCCGTTGCTAATGCCGTTAGCTGTGCTTTGCCAAATGTATAGTTGTTGTTGCTGTTGTTCCTATTGTTGTTGTTGTTGCTGTGCTAGTTGTTGGCTGTTGTGCTTCCTAATCCTATTAACAATGGCGGCAGCGTCGTCATCGCTTTTGCTTCGCCTAACCACGCACAGACGGCTATAAACGAGTGTACTTTTGCTTTTCTTCTTTTTTTTTTTTTACCGATATGTCATGCGACGCCATTTTTCATATGGTTTTGTTTATTTCTTGCTTTCTTTCATTGATTTTAAAACGCGTTTTTTGTTGCTTTTATTTTTTCCTTTTTTTGTACTTTATCTAATTGGTTTAAAAGAGCGATGAACTGATCTAAAGAGGCTTGAGTTCCTTTAAGTAAATGATTTTTATTAAAAAACTTGTTTTTAAATACTTTAGGATACAAAAAGCTTTGAATTATTATTTATTGAGACTTATACAAATTGTAGATGAATTGCTTTAAAACATATATATATATTCCTGTTGTCATAGATTTAAGAAACACCTTTAATGCGTTAAACTAAAAAATAACCTGTTTATATAATAACTATAACTGTGTATACAAATAATATTATTATTACCATTAAAAGGGGATTAATCTGGGATTTATTTTGTAGGATAAATTACAAGAATTGGGCTTCTTCTTAAAATATTATTGAATGAATATACCAAACATTTTAAACCGAATAAAAATTATTGAAAAAAGCTTGCAATATAAAACAAATTATTATAAATTCCTTTAATTATTTTTGAGTGCAGAGCTAGCTTAACCTGTTATCAATTTGCCCAACAAATGCCAAGTGCCCTACGCACTGAGCGTTTATTGAGCAGGTCTGCAGCTTCGACGAGAAA
Source organism: Drosophila colorata (assembly GCA_035041545.1). Lineage (NCBI taxonomy): Eukaryota > Metazoa > Arthropoda > Insecta > Diptera > Drosophilidae > Drosophila > Drosophila colorata. The sequence goes on from JAWNLD010000233.1 coordinate 3,342,396, forward strand.
TACTCGGTTCCCATTCGCTATTCCAATCCCATATGTCTGTGACTTCCGCCTCGGGGAATTTGAGATCTGTTAGGCCAGCCGCTGCCTTCTATCATGTGCATTATACTAAAAATTTCCTACAACATTCTTGCGCAGCACAAAGACAGCTTAATCCCAGCTCACTATAAATCACACAGATGCACACACACGCACACAGGCACAGACTGTACGACAGGCAGACAGAGAGTCAGAAGACATAGTTAGCTCCCAGGCGCATATCAAGTTGAGTTTAAATATTCTGATATTTTTTCACTTCCTTTTTTAGTATTTTTTGTAGCACTTTTTGCTGTTTTGCAAAGCTGAAATTCCCTGAAGCTTAACAAGTTTAAGTTGGATGCAGCTCAAAAAGCTTGCAGAATGCCTTTTTTATCTAACACACACACACATGCACATGCACACGCACACATAGTGCGACGCACTTTAGCAGCATGTAAAATAGTTTTAAATTACACACCGAGCCGAGACCCAAGTAGCTAGAGAAATTCTAATTTAATTTAAATTTGGCATGCCAGAGAGCGCCCGTAGGGTGTGTGTATATGTGTGTGTATGTTGTGTGTGCGGGATCACGGGCATGCAGTGCAGTCTCGCTTAAAGTGCACGAAACTGTCTCAAGTTGTTTGCCATTTATTTATATTTTATGCAAATTAACTGCAGCAATAAATTGGCAGCAACACTTGCCCTGCCAAAAACTGAAAAGAAAAAAAATAAAACCTTGACAGACAGTGCAAAGCATTCAGCAGCAGCAGGATATAGAGGCATTAATCGAGCCGAGAGTGAGAAGGTAAAAGTGAGAAAAGGACTTCTCTGAAATTTAGCCAGCGAGTAAAAACCCCTTTTCTGGCGCACAGTTTTGACAGTCGCGACATTTTCTGCTTGTTTACCGCTTTTCAACTTTTTAGCCCGAGCAAAACCGAGGTGAAGAGTTTTTACCGGCTGCAGCCAAAAGTGTTTTGGCCCTATTCCTTACTCTTGCACCCCTCATCCAGCTCGCACCAGCCACATGTCAAAATCTGCGACAGATGCGTGTGAGCCAAAAATCTGACTCAACCTTTTTGTTTAGTGTGAGTGTGTGCTGTCATTTGGGGCAAAAGTTTGATGCCTTCGCCGTGCCTGGCTTAACTAAATTAAAACTATGCCTGAAATTGATTTTGATCTGTGTGTAAGCAGAATCACCGGAATGCTGAAAAAGGTTTGACAAAAGTTTTTGGAAATTCACCTTAAATAGATTAGCTTTTGTTTAAAAAACAGCTGCGAATGGGCTAACAAATATAAATTAAATAAATCTTCCTAAAAGTTTTTGGTTTGATTATTAAATACATCACATTTGAATTTTCATTCGAATGCAATTGCATTTCCTGCTTTAAGCTAGCTAATCTTGCTTAGCTAAATATTTAATACACTCATTCAAGCACTCACACTCATTTACATGGCGCTCACACTGTGCTCCAACTCTAGCCTCCACATGTGCAAAAAACATTTTTGTCTGATTTGTACAACCCCCACAAAAATATATATATATATGAATTAAACTTTAACCGACGTATGCGCTGTTTTTTATTTTATTTTATTTTTTTGCTTCCCTCAATTTTAATTTTGCTAATTGAAAATCGTAATACACCCGATTTGTTGGACACGTGGTGCTTGTGTTATGGACTTTTTGTTCATCGTTTTTCTTTCGCTTTTTTTAATGCATTACGTTGCTTAGTGCAAGTTGATGCCCTACAGTATCTGTCATTGCAATTTGCTCTTTGATCTGTATATTGAGCAATTGTTGTCAGTTTGCTAAGTACTCTGGAGAGTTGGTTTGGCGATTTCTGACAATCGAATCTATTAGTTAATTAAGTTAATTTATGACTTAAAAACTATACAAACAAAAAAACACATTTTTGTAATTTTGTAACGTATATTAATACTCTAATTAATTAAAACAATTGAGTATGCCAAACTGAGATGCATATATGGCAGCGTAGACAGCAAAAGTATACAAGTTAAATTAGCTTTCAATTCCACTTTGCAACACATAAAATTTGCACATGAAATCAATTACTCAACACTCAGCTCAACCTGCAGCAGCACTTCACAACACACAAGCAGGCTGCAGGCACACGTGTGTGTGAGAGTGTATATGTGTGTAGTGCATGTCACTAAAACTAAATTAAATTAAAATAAAAAGTGCACAAAAAAAAAGATGGTAAAAGAGAACAGGCAAAGAGGAGCGCTTGGAAATAGGTAAATTAAACTACCGCTTAATAGAGAAACTGGCAACTAAATGAAATCCTTGACTGTCTGTCGAGCATTTGGTGTTTATGCGCCGACCTACCCTCCACCACCCACCCGTTCTTTGACCTAAACTTGCCGTTTTAGTTAATTACGAAAACCGTGCAAAGGGTTGCCCAAAAATTAAAAACAAAAATGTGCAAAAATACTTGCCGCAAATTGTTAGTCAAAAGGGAATTGACAAAAATAAAGCAAGCAGCTGCTGTGTGATGTTGGATGGGGTAGTGAGCGGCACATTTTTGGTTGCATTTGGCTGATTGTGTCTACCGCTAATGAAGATTGCCGTTGAATGATAGCTGTCACATAAGTTGCCACGCCCACACACACACATATACACACTCATGCAGGCGTAAAGCCAACAGCTTAAAGGTAAATCGGGCCAATGCACATTTGGCTCTGGCTTTGACTGCGCGCTGATTACTGTGCCCTGCACAAGGAGAGAGAGCGAGAGAGAGGAGCACAAGGAGAAGCTACAGCATAACTAATCATTGGCATATTGTTAACTGAAGCAGCTGCTGCTGTCGCTGCTGCAGCTGCACTTTGTGACTCTTATCCGCAACCACAAAGCACCGCTAATAACTTGCATAACTCCGTCGACTCTCAGATGGGGATAAAAAATAAAAAACACAACTAAGAACGTTGCGGTCGGGTTTAACTGACAGTGCAATACTCGTTCATAGTATAATAACAGCTTTAATAAGTCGAAAACGGTCTTAATTATTATTATTATTTTGGAAAAATATCTATATAATATATATAAGATTGTGAGAGATATGGATTTTCGCGACTGACCCGTCCGAAAGATATAAAGATTTCATCGATATGCCACACCCACAGTAGGCGTAGCCAAAAGTCTCTTGAGCGATCTTTAGAGCAGGTCATCAGTAATCTGTCAGCAAAAATTTGATGCATCTAGCTTTTAAACTGAGGAAGATAAAGATATTTTATCGAATTGCCGCGCCTTCAATTTCAAGTCTCTAGCTTCAATACCAGCAAAAAAATTTAATGCTTACGGACAGACGAAAGGACGGACAGACCAAGAAACGGACGCATACGGACATTGCAGACATATAATATACTCTTTTCACTTCGTGGACGAGTATAAAAATAAGCCTCAGCTAGTAACATTACTTGTTCTTGTATTAGTATTAGTATATGTATTACAATGAGCGACCGCCCGCAAGTATGCTTTGACTTTTTAACATAATGGCACTCGGGCCAAAGTCCTGTTTGTCCTTTGTCGCTGCTAATTAACTTGTTGCGTCGTTTAATTAGCCAAGCTACTGGACGCACACAGAGCTCAGCTCATAGCAGCACAAAAAAAAAAAAAACGAAAACCATAAAATAGCGTTTGCGCTTAACTGACTCGAGTTTAAATGTTTTTTTTTTTTTTTGTATCCGCAATTTTATAGCTTTTTATCTTGTGCCAGGACGGTGCATGTAAATTATGAAAATTCTACAAATAGCGCAAAGTTTTTTAATTAACCGCCAGTTAGTGATTCACCTCCACCCACCCCGCTTCACTCTCCATTTAGCACTGACACTAATTGTAGATACGCAGAAAAAATACGTGGCTAAAAATAGCTAAAACTGTCGAAAAGCTAAAAGCAAATGCAAATAAATTTAACATAGATATAAATGCGCAAAAAAAAAATAATTATAAAAATGATAATAAAATAAAATAGAGAAAAGAGACAGGAAAAGTGCAATTTTCAATTTGCACACTGCTATGGCAACTGACACTTGGCACATAAATCGAAACAGATACAGATACAGCTGAACATACAGCTACAGATACAATTATGAGGCGAGGCCAGCGTAAAAATAAAACTCTGCTGCATTTCATAATTAAATTGCCCAAAAAGTGGATCACACGCCGTGGCAAGCAAATGGCGGCGCACATGACCCGACGTCAGCACTCGCTCGCATCATTCACACACGCATTCATTCACTCGTTCATTCATACATGCATTCATATATTCATATATACCACACGGCAGTTGCAGTTGCAGTCAAGTAGTCGGAGTCAAGACGTCGCCTCGAGCTCCGGTCTCCGGGCTGGCACTTCTATAAATAATTGCAAGCGAATTTGTCAACCATGTCAGTCAGGCCAAAAGGGGGCGGAAGACGGGGCAAGCAGGCAGGCAGGCAGGCAAGTGCAAGTATCTTACAAATGCCTGCCCCCTGCTCCGCACTAGCTGCGACAAATTTGCGATGTCTTCGGCTTCGGCTGTGGCATCCAAAGTGCGGCAGCTTGAGTGCAAATGTTGCGCCATTATGCTCTATGATGAATACAAGTATCCTATAGATACTCCGCTGCAAATATACGCAGCTACAAAATGGGAGTCGCAAGCGAGCAAAAAGCAGGAGTCGAGAACGCAAAGGAGCTCGGAAGCAGCTACAAGGTGGCAATTAGGTTGGAATATTTCTCACTTTGTCAAAGTGTTTAATTTGAGTGTGTGTGTGTGTGTGTGTGTGCGTTGTGAGACAGGTAAAAAATGCGATTGGAGTGGGTAATGCACAGGTAATGCAATATATATAACTACAAATATGGGAAGAAAATTATAATGGTATATATTTAACAAATAATCTCAATGCGACTAGTTACTTCTCTACAATATATGGGAACTAGAAAGACTTGAATATAAAGTAGAAAATCGAGAGAATATCAAGTACTGCAAAAGGGAGAGCAAAAGTAATTATTAAGCGATAATTACGAAGCTATTTAAAGCAAATAAACACAATTAGGTACCAATACACAAATAGAAAAGAACATACATCTTATTAAAATTGATTCAAGAAGTAGATGCATTCTTAATGTGATGCAGATGGATATAGCATTGAATTTTCATGAAACTAAATTTTCGAGCAAATGGTTAAATCAAATCAGGTAAATTCGACCTCCGGGTCAAGCAGTCTACAGAGCCTAACTAAGCCTACAAAATTGTTTGAGTTTCTCGTTATTTTCGTATCTATCTATATTTATACATTGTGAACAATAAATTTTTAAATAATTTTAAGATACGTGGGTAAATAAATAAAAAAAATGCAATTTAAAATTTATAAATTACGAAATAGGTTAAGTGCGCATTTAAGCCACTTATTATATTAATTAACATAACAATTTTGTATTAGCCTTTAAAATATTTAATTTATTTTATTGAACTATTGATTGATTTATCGATGTTCTCATTAAATCAGAGCAAGTCTTTACTCTGGTTGTTTTTACCAAAGAAGCCCCACACTGTTACTTTTGTTAATCTTTTTGTTGCCCATTTTACACAATTTGCCAAATTACATTTAACAAAATATATGTGCGAGGGTCATGACTACGCAAGTCCTTTCAAGTTTCAGGACTAGCAATAAATAACAACAACAACAACAACAGCAGCAGGAGCAAAAACAGGGCAAATCGTTTGCCTTTGCTTTTTAATTTGTTCCAACACAAGAACACAGCCCTTTCATTTTGGCCGGAAAGGACTCGTCCTGCGGTCAGATTGCACAAAACGGCGGCAACTCCCATTCGGACTCCCGAGTTCCAGTCAATGCGTCGTCTGTCTGGTTAGCAGGCCAGCCAAATAGCTAACCAACCGGCCAAATACATCCAAAGCTTCACCTTTGCCGCTGCTCCTCAAACATTTTGCGTGTTTTTCGCATTTTTTGTTTATATTTTTCACCCTTTTTTGGTGGAGTTTATTTTGGTTTTTGTATATTTTTGTGTGTGCGGCCGCTCGGTTTTCAAGTTTTGTGGCAGTTTTGCGTGTTTGCTTATAATTTTGTTTGAGTTGCACTGCCACGCCCACCGTCCACCGTCCCGTGCAATACAAGCCACCAAAAAACTACGCGACCGGCACACAGCAAATTTGTAATTACTTTTTCATGCAGCAATTAAAAATGGCGTAAATAGTGGAAAGTGCGGAGTGTAGGAAGTGAAAGGCTAAAGTTTTAGATAGAGATGGATATAGGGAGATAAACACTATGCAACGGACTTGCCCGCAGAGTTGCCAAAAGTGGAGTTTTATTTTTGCAGCTATTTTAAGTGGTTTTTCGCCTGTTTTATTTTTTGCCATTTTATTTTGTTGTTTTTGTTTACAACTTTAATTGAGTTACCAGGAAGAGAAAGAGGAGAGAGAGAGAGAGCCAGAAAAGTGTAGCATCCAGTCAACAATAGGAAATTAAATTACGCAACTTGCAGTCTATTGATTTTGACATTAGTTGTGGCACAATAGCAACCGGAAATTTAATATAACATATGCATATATGTGTGTATGAAAAATCTATAATAATTCGTATTTAATGACATGCACAGTGAAAGGCTAGTTGTAAATATAGTTGTCGTTGTTGTTGTTGTAATTGGCACCGTCATTAGCGCAAATTACAAGCAATTAAATGCGCGCTTGCACACACACACTCACACACACACACGCACACACGCACACACACACACACGCACACCCATGCACATACTTACAAAAGCTGCTTGTTATCGCAACGCCGCATACAAGAGAGAAAGAGTGAGAAATATTGAGAGAGGGAGAGCGTGTGCCATAAAAGTGCCATTGCAATGGGCAAATGCATTAAATTAATTGAAAGCATTAAACGCAAACAATTTAGAAGCGTGTGTAATTTGCAGCAAGTGCCTTTTATAAAGCAAACTAGAAAGGAGCAATACCTAGAAGCAAGAAAGAGAGTGGGAGTGCGCGACCCTTTTGGGGCTCTCAATCAATTTGCAATTACTTAAAGTTCATTGAAATGCGCTAAACACGAAATCGTCATAAAAATAGAGCAGCACGAAAATAGCAAAATCGAGAATTGTGCTATAAAAACGTGCAACTCGACTAAATGAAACAAAATAGAAAATGTTGCATAAATAATTGAGCAGAGACATACGTGTGGCAAACACACACACTCACACACATTTGTCGACTACATACACTATCTACTTATGCTTTGGCCATGCACATGTGCCGTATTCCCCATGGAAATCAGCATAATATCAAAATGGCCAGCCACATCACTTAGCTGATATGGCCCAAAGCATATATAGTTGGTAGTCGCCTGCAAGCTGCATTTGGTGGTTGCTTTATGGCCAAGAAGCAGCAGTGCTGGCCAGGGGAGCGGGGTTGCACGTGGCTTGTTATTGACACGGAAAGTTGTGTAATGCAACTTCATGTATTTTGGCTAATGCGTGTTTCGTGTAAATTCACCAACTGATTGCGAGCAGACAAGACAACTCAAGGCGCCGAATTGTAGCAGGCTTTTGGGCGCAGGATTTGTATCGAGAATTGACTACAAGATATGATGACTGTCGAGGGTAACAAAAAAATTGCAACTTGTATAGTGGAAATAATTCAAATGCTTTTGCTTATAACCATTTGTGCTAGAACTAATTCATTTAAAAAAAGCTGCGGTAAGTGCTGGAGAGCTGATAGTGATTGTTAAATTTTGATAGTCACATTCTTAAATTGTGAATTGGAGGAGTGTTAAATTAATACATTTCATTGAATTATTGACTGAAAATTAATAAATAAATACTTAATTCATTTTTAATAGGACTGTCTAGAATATTTATATAAAACTTTTATCAGATATTTGCATAAGAATAATTTTGATCTTTCAATTGTTAAATTATAGAATTTATTTGAATTATTGAAAAATACTGGATTAATTATAAACAACACTTTTAGATACTTGTAAAAGAATAATTTGCATCTATCGATTGTTTTGGTAGGGCCGACTATCAACCATCATATATCGCAATTATAGTTAGTTTTACAACAGTACGTTGTCCTAATTGCTCTTGTGCTCTGCTGCAGCTGCTTAAATTTCGGCTAATTTACACTAATTCTGTTGCTACACATTTCAGCTCTAGGCCGAGTGATTAGCATAGCCCAAAATCAAAACCGAAAAAAAAGCACGAAACAAAAGAAAAACTCTGGAAAAAAACCGAGCGAGCAATTTGCTTTGTTGCGGCGCCTTTTGACGCTTTGCCAAGCGCATTTTTTTGTGCTTCAACTGGATTTGTTAGCATTATTGTTGTTGCTACTGTTGTTGTGGGCCTACAAGGATAAACATCTAGAAAGGAACCCCTAAGTTGTCCCGCCCCACCCCCTACACCCCTTGGTACCCAGCCTTTCCCACTAATGTAACGCGCTACTTTGTTGCCTGCTGTAGGTCTGTCTATCCGTCTTTTTTGTCTGTCTTTCCTGCCTGCTCGTCTGCGTCTCCCTTTACCTATGCGCATTTTAGTTGGTTGTGCGCTTTTTGTGCGCCTCTTTTGTCTCAGCTTTCGGTTCGGTTTTGCTTTGCATTGTTTTGTTTTGGCCACCTTTTGCCATGGCAACGCGTTAAATAATGCCAACGAACGAAAAACGTTAAGTAGATTGGTCGGTGCAGGGTGGTTTTGGGGCAGCGGCAGCGGCACCCCACAGTCAGCCCCGTTCATGCGGTATTATGCCACACAATACCAGGTAATTATATAATTTTATTTATAGTCAGATAAGTGTGGCGAAAATGCAATTAACGGCAATGTGGAAGGGTATGTTACAAGCCAACAGCTTTAAAGGACCAAAAAAATTAACATTTTTGTTGCATGCTTTTTGGGTAAGGGCAGCTTTAATCCAGTTACATTTGGCCAAACAAAGAGCAATAACTTCAATTATAAGCAAAAAGCTGGCGACCAACTGCAATTTATTCATTTGCTTATTTTGGCTGCCAGACAAAAAAAATATAAAAAAAAAAAACACACAAACACATACACAAGCAAATAAATATATAAATTTATTAAACTATAATTCAGCTGGAAAAACGGAAAAAGCACTTTGCTGCTCACACCTAACAGCCCGCAGGGGCTGAAGACGACGAAAGTGAGCGCACAAAAAAAAGTGGCCAAGTCGCGTCGCAAAAAACAACAGCAAAAACAACAAATAATAAAAAAAAGGACAATGCAAAAAGGCGACAGGACGACGCGACAGGGACGGACACGTACATAAACAAGTGTGCATTACGTGGTGCGGGGCAATACCCAGAAAAAAAGTAATAATAAAACATGGCCAAGCAAAATGCCAAACGACATAGAGAGAGATGGAGAGGCAGAGAAAGAGAGAGCGACAGCAACAATAAGGAATGCGACGGCCTGGCAGGCAAATAGCAAATACTTGCAACGAACTCAGCCGGATCCTGAATCCTGACAGTTGTTGTTGTTGCTCGCGTGCCCGCGTCCAAACAGCGAAAAAGTTTTGTTTGCATGTCTGCGGTACATTTCCGCGACAGGCACAGCGAACCAAAGCCCAACCAAGACCAAAGCCCTTGCCATATGCTATGTAAACTACATATAAACTAAATATAGTATACTAAACCATGCCCTGACAGGCAACTGAGGCAAACGGCAATAAAAAAGTTGAAACACGGCGCTAAAACTGCAGCAAATTATAGGTTAGCTGGCCCAACAAAAATTATGAAAGAAACAACAACAACAGCAGCTGTTGGGCACAGTTCGAGTTATTTTATGAAGGGGTCTAGATCTATAGCACAAATATCGCTTAGCATTAAGATATTGCAGTCATAGTTTTAGGAAATATTTCTTTAAAAATACTTTAAATCAATACTTAAAGTCAAGATACTAACTCAAAATGAAATTCAATAGTTATATTTATTTATATCGAAAGCATGTAATTCAATGCAGCTTAAGTTATTTTAAATATACTTAAATGCGCACAATCCTTATATAAAGTAGCGAATACTCTTGAAATTTATTTGAAGGCAAAATTTTAATAGTAAAGTTATTAATTAAATAAGGAAAATGATATTAAAATATATCTCTATTTATAATTAATATAATTAAAATAAATATTAAGCTAGTTTTAACATATCGATAGTTTCTCTTTCTGTCACATTTAATTGCAATTATAATTGCAAATTACACCTACAATTCCAAGTTAAGCATTAAATCGATACATCTTTCAATGTGCACTATCGTTATCGATAACACGGCATACATTCAAAACAACTTCGTGTGCACCAAAACTTTGAGAAACTCCGCTCAAGTGCAAAATATACCATATAACTTGAGCATAACAACAAACTGTTGTAATTTCTCACTAATCTAATGATTGCATTAGATGGCAAGTTCGCTAAACCTGAACCTGTCGACCCCCACACTCCGCAACCCCTTTGTTGTGAAGTCAAACGACGCCATTGACCCGCTGTGACCACAACAGAACAAAGCGAAATTCGTGTGTGCGCGACTTGGAAATGTTTTGCGACCTGCTGCAGGAGCTACAGTGCCTGCCCGGCAGTCTCTGCACCAAGCCAACCATAACGTAGTTCGCAACTTCAAAAACTACCCACACAACTCACACACACACACACCACAGACACACATACACTAAGTAAAGTGACTGACTGGCGCCATAATGTCGCCTCGCCCTTTTCCCTTTGTGTGCCGTGTGCTTGTGTGTGGCACGGCGTGTTGTCTACTGCCGCACAATGTGGCGCTTGTATCCTTTTTCACACACCAGCACAACCACCCAGCACCACCACCCACCAGCGCACCACTTTTGCCATATGTACTAGAATTCCTTATACCTAAGCCAACGCGCTTTTTATTGTGCTTGAGCTTTGTTTTGTGTTGTGTAATAAATGGGTGTGCGTGTGTATGTTATTGTTGTTGTCGTTGCAAATAATAGTGTTGAGTGTTGTTTTTGCCTGTTCGCTGTGTTTATTTGCTGTTAATAGAGCGAATGCTCAGTTCGGTGTTTGCCTTAATAAATATAAAAAGTTATGGCAATATGCAGAAGCTACTTTCACATCGCACAATCCCTATGATAGCTACAAATTACCTTTACATTTTGTCATACTCTGTTCAAAAAGAGGCCAAGGGGTATCTTTTTTGGGACCAATGTTTGTCTTTTACTGAAGCTAAAATACTTGAAGCTATGTACTTTGATAGCTAATGTTTCTATTCAACGAAAATAAATTATAATTTAATATAACATAGTATAATTAAAGATATTTTGTATTTGTAACTACCAAGTTTTTTTTTTCAACTGGCACTAAGGTATCTAATAGTGAAGATCATGCGAATTTGTTTCTTTGTTTTTATTTTCTGAACTTTTTTATATATATTTTTTCTAATATTTTTACCGGCCACAATGCAAGTCCTTGTCGCAACGCTTGTCTATTTATTTATTTGTATTTGGGTTTTCATTTATTTTTTCTGGCTACATGCTGGATAAACATCGCGTTGCCAAGTCGGAAACCCTCTGACAATGACAAGATTTACAGCACCCCGAAGCAAAAAAAAAAAAAAAAAAAAGCAAGCAAGTGAAATTGCAGAGATATATCTAGAGAGGAAGAGGGAGAGAGGGGTGCGTGTTGAGCATATGAGAAGCGGCCCAAATCAAAGGCTTTGTGCCATAATAATCTGGGACCACATTTGAGATTTCAATGAAAGCTGCCACACACACACACATACAAAACACACACACAAAAATGATTTATTTTCCATGTCGATAAACGAAAGAAAGCGAAACTTGAAACGTCGCTTCGCTCCGCCATCCCCTCACCCGTTGCCCTTACTCGGTTCACGTTTGGCAATAGACTTGGCAAAGTGTAGCGAATGGCGCATAACATTTTGCACAATAGATTGAGCATTTCCGGGGCCAAAATGTGAGAGGAAACTTTTGGACACGATATCCTTGGAAATGAAAGAAAACGCGTGCGCGCCGCGCCGGCAAAACATGTGTAGAAATTTAATTTAATAAGTTTTTAGGTTATGGGATATGTTAAACATACCGATATTTTGTGCCGAACGCCTGCAGGCAAGCAACAACAGAAACAAGTAAAAGCGTTGCAGTCGGGTGTAATAGAGACCACAATACATTGTCACAGTGTATACTATTTTCAACCAAAATATTCCAAAAGAAAAAAAAACTTTATATTCAATAATACATATATTTTTAATGCATAACCAAACTTACAGACAAATCATGACCAAAAACCTATTCAATATAAAAATTGGTTCAGTTTTGACAAATTTGTGGCTTAGAGCTTTACATGCCAAAATTGCTGTCAATTGTAGTCTGTCAATAAAAATCTTAACACTTTATCTGACGTGTCTATAAACGATTTTATATACCAAGTTTCAAGTCTTTAAGACGGACATTGGCCAAATCCAATATACTCTTTTCACCTCGTGAATAAGTATAAAAGGACTAAAACATAAAAGAAACCAGACAAAAAAGGCAAAAAAAATGTTGTGTATATCTAAAAGTTTGTTTATTTTATTTTTTTGGGCCTCTACATGTTGCTAATTTTATTTGTTGTAAAGTTCTTAAGGGGGAAGAGGGGGCTTGCGAGACTTTTTCGTGATATTTTTAAAAAGCACCCTCTCCAATCGGGTTGGCTTTGCCTTCGCTGCAAATGGGGGTTACATAAATCATGCGTAAAGTTAACATAAACTTTGACTTGCGGCGGGGCTGGGGGATATGCCACATGTGTTGCATAATTTGTAAATTTAAAGTGGGGAGAGAGAGACGGAGAGAGCTTGTCTAGATATGTTTTTGTGTATTTTTTTTTTTTTTTGTATTTTGTGTTGGCGATTTGTAAGCGAAAGCGTATTTGCCTAATGAAATAGCTTTTTGCCCAGCCAGAGGAAAGTTCCACGGCTGTCAAGTCCCATTAATAAGCCGTAGTCTGTGTCTGCGTTGCAGCCTGTAAGTTCGTTAGGCAAATACAAAAGGCGACCCAAGACAGCGGCTTCCGTGCGTCTGCGAGCTGGCTGACAATAGGCGAACAGCCGGAAGGGATGGGAAGCGGGGGCAGCAAGCGATAGAAAGGACATTCGAGAGTTGCCGCAGTTTCCTGCGTGTGGCTGACAAGTGGCACAGGCAAAGTGAATCAATTTTGGACCAATCAAATAATGGTGCGGCTTAGATCTGTGCGTCTGTCCCGCTAATTGCCGGCCCCTTTGTGTGCGTACGTATTCCCCAATCCATTGTTCGCTGGCCAACAAAAGACTCTGTCACGGAAACCCATAAACGTTACGCATTCATCGACAGACTGTACCCTTTTTTTTATTATTGTAGGGAATTTGTTTTTGTGTTGTGCTTTCGGGGGCTTTTTGCTGCTTTGCCAAAAGCGAAAGTGTTGATTTCTGCGTAAATTGAGGCAAAAACAGGTGCTTCCTGCTCAGAGGGAACTTTGTTCGGGGAAGAACACAATATAAAAAAATAGAGCCTTGAAACGGAATCAAAGAAAACGATGCAAAAGCATTGAAAAAGTGCGTGATGGATGCGACCTTGCTGGCTTCCTGTTATTTTTTTTAAACTTTTTTTATGCTTAAGAAACGTGGAAAAAGTTGAAGTAAAAAGAAACTGAAAGTATTTGTTAAGAAGTTTATATTTAAATAAAAGTCTTCAGAATATTTGCCTACAGTTCATAAAGTTGAAGCAGATAAAAAGCTTTGACTTGCAGGTTGATCATTAACAGAAAAAATATTTGCTTGAACTTGGAATTGAATTTATGTTGTTAAGATGGGTGATTAAGAAGGAAAGAAATTATTAATTATTTCGAAGAGTTGAAATTAGTTGAATTAGTTTATAAGAAAACATGACTGAAAATATGTTTTTTCATAAATTTCTGCACAAATGCGAGAATAAGCTAAGAGGGAAACTAAAAGATCCCTTTGCTTGTTAATATGAATATATTTGTGTAAAGCGTTAGAAAGTGTATTTCTTGAAGTGTGACAACTATTTTGAAGCATACGAATATCCTATATTAATTTGGAAAACAAAGTTTTAAGCTTCTAGTTAATCAGTTTTAATAATTTGTTAACTTCATTCGACTATGCCTTACATATCTTATAGTGGCAAAATTACCATTCACATTAAATAAAACAGCTGATCGGTTTTGTTTTATTTGTCTTTGCGAAATAAAATTATTTTCCCACAAGTTAAATATTACGGCCTCATAGTAGGAGAACCATTTAATTGATTCCTTCCGGGATTTACCCATCTCTAAATATTAAACATTTTGGAAATTTGCATTGCATATTGCAAAATTGTTGCATATCTTAAATATGTGAGATACATGGTTTCTTATGGAAAAACGTGCATGCAACATATTTCACATACTTTACATTTGTAAAAAATGTAAGAAATGTTGATAGTGGAATTGGGCTATAACTCCTAGAGTTATCATCTCTGCCATGCAACATACAGCGCGTACCCTCTATACGCGCCATATGGCCCATTACTTTACGGCACCAACAGCTGCGAAGACCAAATGGATATCAGGAAAGCGCTTGCCTTGTGGCTTTTTGGGGCACAGATGCCGCCTCCATTTCATGGACTATCCGTAACAGCTACACACACACGCACACGCACACAGAGACGATATTCCCCACCAACTACTAACTGCCATCTATCCCCTGCTCCATCAGTTACTCCATTCCATGCCTCGTCAACCGCATATGCACTCGGGCACATGAAACGCGCGCCGGCAACGAAATTACAACTTGTCAACTCAATCAAGCGCGCTTTATGCAGTAATTTCCGTCACTTGTGTGAGTTCCCACACACACCCACACACACACACACCAACACACACACCCTCTGGCAATAAAACGCACATAATCAGCTAATATAAAATTTGAATGAGCCAACAGAGCGCGTTGCTAATAATCCTTTTTTGATTTGAGAGCTCAGGAAAAATTAACAAAGGCTCCCACACATTTCTTGTTGTTGCTGTAAGCTGCGGCTTACCTGAAGCCCAGGCGCCTAATATTATGCAACAACCGCAGACAGTTGAGCTACACAGTGCAAAATATTTGAATAAATCAGTTCATTAGCCGTATATAAAAAAAAATTATTTTAAATAATATATTTTTTAAGCTCTCTTTTGAAATATTTTTTATAAATTTAATTAAGTTATTTATATCAATTATTTTTTGTAGTGTAACATGTTTTTTTTTTGTGCTTTCTGCTGTTCAGTATTTTAATTTCATGCTGGGCCATATTTCCTGCCAGGCGACGATGCCATTCGGTTTAGCGAGGACATCCGCCGGCGCTTCCGGCAACAGTTGCCAGCTGGCGCGTTGGCCTCAGTGTCCTGGCCATGTTCCTGTCGCGCCAGCTACTTCAATTTGCCGCCAGCAAAAGTAGCATAGGACAGCAAGGACAACGGACAAGGAGCAACATGAAGAACAAGAGGAAGACGGCGACAGAGACGTTGATAAGCTGCTGTCGCGATTTTTGTGTGCGTTTTGTGCGCGCTTAAAGGTTACACTTGTGGCCAAAATCCTTAAAGTGCACACAACCGTCAATTAGCAATTAGCCAAGTTGCGATTGTTTCCAATTATATATATTTTCGGTCCCCTTTTTTCTTTTTGCCAAGACAGCAAAATGAGTACATGCATCGATTTCTAGCAACGGCTAATGAACTTTCGATTCAATCCCCTTTTTGTTTGTAGTTGTATACCCTGCAACCAGTAAATGGGTAGCTCGAATCTAAGAAATATTTGTGCAAAAATATATCAACTTTTTATATGATATATAAGTGAAATTTATTTGATACGCTTAAAAATTACCTTCGTTGCACTTTCAACCGATAAAAATCGATTTAAAGCTAAGCTGCGTAAGGTGTATCTTGAATATAATGAGATAAGAGATGAGACATATCGCAACTACCTCAGCGATGAAAACCGATTCATCAAATCAAATAACAGAGTAACTGCTAGTCGAGCGCACTCAGCTGCAATCTTCTTGCTCGTTCTATTTTTTGCCTTTAATTGCAAAAATCAACAAATGCCCGCAGCTTTGATTTATGCTGCACATGTGCGTGTACCCTACGGGCCACGCCCATTTGGCCAAATCCGCCCACCATTTACAAGCTGTATTTAGTTAATTACTGGCAGAAAGCAGCAGCAGCGATGCGGGTCGCGTCGTCCGGTGGCGACTTTTCAAATTTTATGTCTTGCAACTCAAAGCAAAGCGGAATTAAGTCCCCGGCGTATCGTTTGTCCGCAACTTGAAACGTGGGCGGGGGTCAAACTTTTTGCTAGCTGCGATTTTGCCTGTGTTTACGACTAAATTAAATGTGCATTAAATAACGGTTAACAACTGACAGTCGCCGCGCGTGTTGAAGGGGCGAACGGAGACAATAAAATGCCAAAGGGCACAAGTTTGGATTTGTATGCGAGAATTGGTCAAAAACAATCTAATTTGCCATTTTATGGGACACGTGGCGTGGCGGGACGGGATCAGGAGCGAGGCATTGAGTTGGGGGTGGCTTAGACAATGGACGGCAAGTGTCGAGAAAGGACGTTTTGTAGTAAAGTGTAAGGAATACAAATGTGGTTGGTGATGTGACTTACAAAGTAGGAGTACCGATAATTACGTAAACATCGAATAATCAAACAAATTAAAATATTAATCAAAAAGTCAATCAACTCTTTAGCTTAAATGAACAATTTCGGAGAATGCTTTGGAAACGTTGTATTAAATATCAATATCTTTATTTTTTATTAAAAAAAAATTTTGTTTAATAGCATAAAGTGAAAGCGGCAAACAGCCGAGAAAGTAAATTAGACAAAATTATGAGAAAAAAAAAAATTAAAATGAATACCTATAAGTTTACATTTACTTACTATTTGTAACTACTATTACTACTACTTTCGATATTTATCAATAAGTTATTTAAATTGATTCTCGAATTCGTTATATAGTACTTTTTTAAAGTTTAAATTTTTATTCAAGTAAAATGAAAGCATTCCAGTTTTTTATAAAATTTTAACAAAGTATACTTTTCTATTCTTCAGCACTGGTCACAAGTCTTATCGTTTTACCATCCACAATAAACCAATTGATTTTTAATTTAAATGCGTCAGTTTTATGGCCTGTTCTTTGGTGTTGGGGGGCTACCTCCAGGTCAAAGTCCAGTTCAACTTTAATGTCGTCACGTTGATTTGATTTTATTGCGCCTCGTTGGGCGGCAGAAAGCGAAACTTTTGCAAGCAACCTGGGACCATCATTGAGTCTACCTACTTATGAGGAGGGTCTTTAAAGAACTGGGGGCTGCACACCCGCTTTTATGTGGCTCCAAATGACCTGCGTGGTATAATTTATGCATGTCTCACTGAGCGAAGCAGCGAAATAAAACGAAGCAGGCGCATAAGTCAAATTTAGAGCCCACTTAGTAGACCAATAAATACCTCGCAGCTCGAATACCTAGGCGTAGATGAGAACGATGTCCTTCCCTTACTTCCTTCCATCACTACTCAGGCAGTGGTATTTGTAGCTTTTATTTCGGCTTGTTTTATGGCCAAGCCGCAGCATTTTGTGCTCTTATTAAATTTCGTGTGAGAAAACATAAAAAAAAATGGCTGAATATGTTGCAAAGAATTTCTTTATATATATATTTTTTTTTCTTTCTCTTAGCTTTCATTTTGTTGACTGCGTTGCTCTTCATAAAAATTTGTTTTATATGCTGTCACACACGAGCAGCAGCAACAGCAACAGCAGGAGAGACGCTGCAGTTAGTCGAGTGGGCGGGGCACATGGACAGCACACAGACACCGCAGAGGCCACGATGTCCGTGGCGACAACGTCGACGACTGCCAACAATAACCCAAAATGCCAACAAGTATGATAACCGCAACAGCAAAAACAACAACAACAACAGCAAAAAGAACAACAACCTACACACATTTAAGAGGGAGAGATACAATCTCTGTAGAGCAGAACAGGACAAAAGGCTGTCAGCCAGGAAGATGTTCTGCCACATTTTTGCACTAAGCGTATTATGGAATTTTTTTTCTATATTTTACAACTTGTCTGCGCTGTTCTTAAGTTCGTATTTTTCTGCTCTCTTTTTCTTTTACTATGTTTTGTAGCTTGAAGTCCTGGGAGCAATAGTTTTTGGCTGACAATGTTCTTTTGCACTAAAGAGTTTTTAAAGTAAAGTTGAGAGTAGAATAATGTTGAAGTTGCCACCAAAGTGAGCTATAACTGGTATATAAATATATATATGAAAGCTGCTAATTAACATGACTTTTTTACTGCAAAAACTTTTAAAATAAAGTAGTAAGAATTTATTTTAGCTATAGGTGCATACATTTAATTGAAGCTCTTGTCCATCTCGCATTCAAAGATATTTTCAAATATCAGTTTTTTTAAGGAACTTTTTATTATAGCGAAAAATGTATGTTTATATTTAATATGTGTTAAAAGGTATTCAAGAACTACAAATAAGACAAGGTGAAACAGCTCAATGAGTAAGCTTTACAAATATGGACTTATATGACAAAATCTTGATTAAATGTAAAATAATTAAATTATTATATTTGATAAAAATAGATATAATTATTTTTAAAATGTATGAAATTTTCTTTAATTTTAGAGTTTATCTTTTTGTTTTTTTAATTCCATTAAATTTCGAGCTATACTTGGGTAATATCGTTGTCAAGTTTAAATGCGTTGTATATTCTTTAAATGTTACAATATATTTTCCACTTGCAATTTCTTTGCAATTTCTGTGTTTTTTCTTCAATTCAACAAAAACAAGCACTTCATATGTTAATTTTCCAATTAGACAGAGAAAAATGGCACTAATTACATGCGCACGTACCACACAACAACAACAACGCCAACAACAGCAACAGCAACAACAACAGTAACAATAAAAGTAGCCTCTTGAAGGGCGAGTCGTGGTCCTCGCACTGGTCCTGGGGGCCTGTGGCCAAGGCAAGGCACGACAAGGCGAAAAAGTAAATAAAATTAATTTTATACACCAACTGTGAGGTGGGGGTGGTGTGATACAGTGGGCACCAGCAAAGCTAAGCCCAGAGTCTTCGAGTCAGCAGAAAAAAATAGGAGCAAAAAAAAAACGAAAGAGAGCAAAACATAAAAATAAAGCAGCCAAAGAAATGCTGCAAATGTCTGGGCTCAAGTGGGCTGTTTTGTGTGGGCTGGGCAGGTGTGTGTACGAGTGTGTTTAAATGTGTGCGTGTGTGTGTGTGTGTATTTGAGGGCATTAAAACGAGCGCTTGACACGCGACGCGTTTGCATTTTACACGCAGCAGGCGCTACAACAACAACAACAACAACGGCCGCACTGTGGGCATTGTTTTATGAACCGCACACACACACACCTACACACACACATACATCGACACACTCATACTTATTCAAGCAGGCGGAAATATTAACCGCACTGTACAATTCTAATTACATTTTGCCAGGCCGGCAGCTGCCTGCGTCTCCAGCTCCTGCGGCGTCGGCCCAACCCCACCCCAGCCTGCATCCCTCTGCAGGAGTCGCGTGCGCCTTTAATTTTATTTATTGCGCAAAATTGCTGACTAGAGGTGTGCGCGAATGTGAGTGAGTGTGTGTCGCTGTTGGTGTTGCTCCAGCTTCGCGTGTCGCGTTGCTATAAAGTGCAACAGCAACAACAACAACAACACAAAGATCAGCCCACACACTTTGCTGTTTGTTTTCTTGTACCCTGTACCGAAAACATTTCCAGGTTGCATGGGATTCACAAATTTTGGAAACACACACTTGCTCATTTATCTCACAAGAAATCTGAACACATTAGGGAATACACGTGTATATATATTTGAAATTTCAAGTCTCTAGCTTCAAGAGCGGCAAAAAACGGATATTGCACAAGCACATTGAACAAGTACAAAAATTAATTAAATCCTTTGGATATTTAAAAAAAAAAATTTAACTGTCTCTGATATCGTGTCACTTCATTGCAGGGTATCCCAAAAATTAATACGATCGTAGCAGCCTCAGCAATATTTTGCATACAACCAGCTAACGGAAATTTGCAGCTGCAACGAGTTTACTTGGCGTGTGTTTGCATTAGGTGTAGATGTGTGTGTGTGTATATGTGAAGAAGTTTGGCTAAGAGAATATGCTTGTTTCATTTGACTTACGCGAGTTTATTGAGATTTGGCAAATTTAAATATGGAAACATACCTACAAAGAGAGAAACAGGAAAAGTTTATGATTAATTATGAATTCGCCAAAAAGTTATTAGAGAAGTTTTACTAAGATTGCCCTGCAAGGGGCAAAATGCCAAAAGCTACCTTATTTAAAAATTAAAATTTGAATTGTCAATATAACGTTCCAAAAAGATGCACATTTTTCTATACATTTAAAAAATATTTGAATTTTATGTTAATTTTTATTAAAGTGCGTTTCTCTAAAATTTACGGAATTTTGTTTTATGAGTATAAAACTATTAAAGGGTTTATAAATTGTATTGTAAACTCGATATCTGATTATATTAATGTGTATAGTTATTAATATGTATCGTAAATTGATCAATTAAAGAGAGTTACATCTAAGATATTGGCATTGATTTGTACAACGATAATGATAATATGTTTTGAGTTTCATATTTATGTAAAAGTGTTGCATTTAATTAAACTTGAAAGTTAAACAAATAATGAGCTTGGATTATAGGAAATATAAAATATTTGTTATAATTGATAAAGCAAAATTTAGTAACTTTTGTGTGTTATATTTGATTGATAATTTAATGTTATCGATACATTATCGTTAACATTTATCTATATAGCCATAATATAGTTCTATATACATAGAGCCATATATAGTTAGAAGTTAATTTATATATAGATAGTAATATAAACATCTTCCTAATTGCGATAAATGCGTAAATTGTGACCTCATTACATTTACAACTAAAAGAAACCTCAATTTGTAAATTGTCCACCCCATCATCTCCGTCAGAGATACTAAAAGCATTTGAACAATTGCCACTCACTGTCAATACTTAATAACTCCTCGTAGACCATTAAAAAAGGATAGGAGAAAAAGTAACAACAGGAAAGAAAAGTTGGCTCAAAGGATTGCAACATGGTAGATGAGAAATAACGACACATTTTACGCTTAATTAAACAAGTTCAATAAACCGAGCGTCGACTGTCGAGTGCACAGAGCACAGTTTTGTGTTGTGTCCTGCAAAAGGCAGGCCGGCAGCATGGCTGCCAGCCAGGAAGGAAGGAAAGGCTCGAAAAAGAAAGAACCCTTTTTTGTCATTGTTGCCGCATAATTGCCAGCATAATTCATAAAACGAACGAGTTGTAGAGAGAGAGGTAGAGAGTTAAGGAGTGAAACGGAGTCGAGAGTCGAATCATTGACTTTATTTTGCGAGCATTTAGGCTCGCAGCGAACACAAAAGAAGCGAATACTCTGTTATTTTTTCTCATCTATTGCTGCTACTTCTTAGCTGGATTCGCTTTGACGCACGCAGCGCAAACAAAGTGGCAACAAAGTGGAGCAGCAGGCGCAGCAGGACATCGGGCCAACAGCTAAGCAAGTCCCTCTCTCTCTCTCCGTCGCGTCGGTTCATCAAATGCACCACTGCCGGAGCCACTTGGTTTTTAATTAAAATCCAAAGTCATTTGCATGCGCTTTGAATGGCCCCGACCAAAAGAAATTGCCTCGCAATGGGTGGGAAATGATTCTGTGCATTGTAATGTAAGTAGTTTTTCCGAGGGGGGAAGCTGGAGTAGGGGCTTAGCCAGAGCGACAAGCGACGACCATTATAATCATTATCAATTGCCGAGCGCTGACAACGAGCTTAACAATGGCCACACAGCGACAGGACTGACGAGGGCAGGAGCGAAGGGAGCAATGGGAGTCACATTGAGACTCAACCACGGACCACGGACCACGAACCACGAACCACGAACCACAAAGGCCGCGCCGCATAGCAAGTAGGCTGAAGTGAAGTGGAAGTGAAGAAGATGCTGATGGCAATGGTGTACAAGGCGGAAGGAAGCGGCCAGCAGTATAAGGGGTGGGGTGGGGTGCGGGGCTGCCTGCCGGAAGCCGTGCAACGCAAGCGGAAACGGAAAGCCTTATTAAGCGGAAACATTTCGCCTTTTGGCTTCGTGCGAACCCCGCCACGAAATGCTCCGCTCATAATTTATGCCAATATTTTTGCAACTATGCCACGCCCACACGCCCGATCACCCCGCCCGCTCTCTCATCAGTCAAATCAAAAGCAGCGCTGCTGATTTTATTGGCCGAGAACATTGACAGAGAAGGGGGAGACAGTGAGAGGGAATTTTTTCGCTGTCCCTTGGCATATCAATTGAAAAATTGCAATTGACGAAAACAGCGAAAAGCGAAGGCGGATGAAAACGGCAGCAGGAACAAGAAAATGTGGCGCCAAGTGTAAGAAATGCTCTCAAAGGATTCGTGGCGGCTTTTGAAGTGTAAATCACAGCGCAAAGTAATGACAATTTCTGCAGCGTAGTCAAGTGTAATTGGAATACACATAGGCGGCCCGAAAGGGGAGGGGCAGGGAAGGGGTGCGAAAGGCTGAAAGTGTCAATGGGGGGAAATTGATATTTACCGTTGGGGTTTTTCATGCAAGACACACAGCAAAGAGAAAGAAAGAGGAAGCAAATAAGCGGCATTAAATACGTTCCACAAGACATTAAAAGCAATCAGCTTGGCAGCATTTAAGAAACGAAGAAACGTAAAAAGCAAAGGTTGAGTAGAAAACGAAAATGGAAATGAAAAAAATTGATAATTATTGGTGTTAACGAGCGCTTAAAAATAAGTACACAGAATGGGTAATCATAATTGAAATGAAAATCTTAATATTATTATTAAGAAAAATTCTTCGAAAACTTTTATATAGTTTACAAGATATTTCTTATATTATATTATATATATATATATATATTTTTTTTATTAATATTACATGTATATAAGAAAGGAAGTCAATTAAGAGCCTGGCTTATCGAATGCAAAACTGAATTGCCCTGTCAACAAATTTATTATTATTATATACTGATTTTTAATAATTTATATTATAAATTTAGATTTTGTAATAATTAAATTTTCGATACATGGGAGAAAGTATTCTAGCGACAGTTATTTCAAATCTATCAAATCCTAAAAGCCTAGAGGGTCTTACGTGGTGTCAATTCCTTGTCTAAATTATTGAACGAAAAATGAGCAAGGGGCAGATTTATTAGGAGGCCTAAAATCCTCCATATATTTTTAAAGATTTCGTTGCTATTCTCCATTCAGTAACTGGTTAACAGTTGACCTGAGAATTAGCTTGTTTTTATTTGCGTGCGCCTATCAAAACCAAATACCTTCTGTGGACCCCTTGAAAAACATTTAAGGCAGGCAACTTGAAGCCATTTTTCAAGAGCAGTTTTGAACATCAACGATTGCTCGAGTTATATTTCATAGTGAACCCAACAACAACAACAACAACGGCAGGAGCCACAAGTATTAATGTTGATGTGGATGATTTAAGCTGGTTCCACACTCAGTTAAGAGCGCAGGCACGCATTCTGCAACTTATAATGTGCCATAAATCAAAGTCAAAGCCTAGCACATTACATTTTATGCCACACAGAGAGAGGCAGGAAGAGAGAGGAACCTGGTAAAAGAGGAAGAGCACGCTGACCACATTAAAGCTCAAATGTCCTGCAATTTTCAGGCAACACAAACTTGGAGTGTACACAAAAATTTGCTTACAGTGGAGAGCGGAAAGGGGGTGGGGGCAGGGGGTAAGAGGGTAAGAGAAAGCCCCAACAAAAGCAAACTTTGCTCATCATTAACAAAACAAAATATTGAACATGCCCCAGTGGCAGACGCAGAGTGGAAAGCACGAATCCGCCCAAAGATCCAGAACTTATAGAGCGGGGCTTACATTTCAAGTTCTTCATTGCCTGCCCCAAAATACAACAACAACAACAACAAGTTGCACTCAAGTGCCTATTTATCTTATTAAGACGATGCCGAGCAGCTTGTTTGGGTGCCAAAAGCCGTCGCTGGCTGCCTGTGGGCGTGGCATTGTCTGTTTGCCTTTGCATAGTTTTGGCTAAGGAACTTTGGCAAGGACACGCCAAGCTCGAGCCGAGCTTTTTCTTTTTTTCCTTGATTTCTTGCTGTTGCTTTTGCTTTTTTTTTCCTTGCCTTGCTTTGCCTATTAGTTTATTTTGCTGCTTGAAGTAGTTTCTAAGTTTCTGCACAACTTGGGTTTCTGCTGCTGCGTTTGTTTTGTTAATTTGATAGGGCATACTTCTGTTCAAGGCAGAAAGAGGATGAGAGGGGGAGGTTGATGAGGAGAGGGAAGGGGAAGGTTAAGGCAGTTGGCAGAAAATAGTTGCGTTGACTTGTCCACTTACACTCGTACATATAAACATTGTGAATGCTTCCGCTTTTCATGCATAAATGTGACTGAGCAAACAAAATGAAAATGTTCTTGTTGACATGCCAGGGTTGTCGCCGCCGCTCAATGTGACTAGTGACTGGATGTTGATGCTATGAATACGTTTAAAGTGCTGTCAACATTTTTGGACTTGTTTGATTTTGTCAATGTGTGTGTATGAAAATGTATGCTAATTGGCTTTTGATATTGTGCCACTGTGGCCGGGTCAGCGTCATCTGAGTGCTGGGCGTAATGACTTTAAAACTGAAATAGTGGGCGGCTATCATTGTGCGGTTTTGTGGCTGTGTTAGTGGTAAGCAATGTGGAGTGTTACATTGGTCAGATATAAGGCAGTGTTTGCTGTATGCCAAGCAAGAGGATCACAATTTGAGTGTAAACGTGATAAAAATTACAAATAATAGCAAAAGGGCTAAATCTAAAAAAATTGAATCGTATTTGTATGTTAAGTTGCTAGTAAGAAAAATGTTGCCAATGTGTCATAAAATATGGTTTTATGATAAAAATCGTTCAATCCTGTCCAAAATATGTGGGAAACCTATGCTAATTTATCTAAAAAAAATTTGTCTATGTTCTTGAAATATATTTTAGTTTAAAACACACTACAAAAAATACCCTAACAAATACTAGGACACCTAAAAAATGTCTGAATTTTAAAATTCATCTATCCGAAGATATAACCCCATCAAAAATAAATATTAGATAATTTTTAAAAACATATATTACAAAATTCACAAAGTTGTCAAAACTGAGAATAAAAAACACACTAATAAATAAAATATTAAACTGCTTATAGGAAAGAAAAAAAAAGAGCTCAGCCCATGCAGCACCCAACTAACTTAACAGCCAACTAACAACTGTTAAGCGAATTCACATCATTGCATTCACAAATTATCGCAGGTTCCCTGGCAATTTTCGGCAATTGTGACAAGCTAATGATTTGTGGAATACATTTGCATAGCCAGCAAATAACAACAACAATGCCAATGTCTAAGCAAAACACGGGAGAATAAGAAACAAACCCAAACCCAGTAACAAAAAAAGTGACCCCACAGCTAAACTTTTTAATAGAAGTAAAAGTTTTTGGTAGCTTAATTTATTAACCTCTCGAGATTCGATATGCCGAGATTCGGAACGCACTCAACGCACAATGCACACAACGAAGCGAAAACTCATAAATATCGATTTCATTACCAGCGCATACATTTCATGGTTATCGGGCGGCCAGGCCAAAGCTGATGAGCACTGAGCCAACGGAGCAGGAGCTGAAGCAACTGTAGAAACCGAAGTAACTGGGGGAATCGAGCGTATATATATCGTGTGCGAATCATCCACACGCCATGACTAAAAGTTACTAAATTTTCCGGCCGTTTGCGTCATTAATTCCAAAAAAAAAAAAAGAAAAGGAATTCGAGAAAAAAAGGAAGAGCAGCTCCAAGTGGAAGTGGTAAAAAGCATTGCCACAGCCTCAAACCAATTGAATGGCATACAAAGAAAGAAAAAAAGGTGGAGAAAAGAGAAAGAGAGGAGCAGGAACAACCGAATGCGAAACGCAAGTAGAAATAATGGAGGAGGAAAAGTTTCGCGAACGAGCGCCGATGCTCGTGCACTGATAAGGATAATGGATTTGGACTCCTGGACAACGTTGATGACGACAACGCCAAAGGACCAGGACGAGGACGCGGACGAGGACGAAAAAAGAGAGAACGTTGCCAGCGAGTAAATTTATTCATTGACAATTGAGTTGCGGGCTGCTGGAAATTGAGTTTGGGTCAGCAGCGCGTTATTTAGATGTTCTCCCGAAGCCCATTCCGACTGCGGCCACATTGTCATCAGCATGGCCATCGCCATCGTCATCATCAGTTCATCCCAAGTAATTTCGAGTGCTGCATATTTATTTGAACAAACGCTTTGGCTTTATTATTATGTATTGCGAGATGGCTGTTATTATAAAAATAAAAAAATGAAAAAAAAAAACGCAGCGGGCCACAAAGCGGCACAGTGGGAAAACTCAGTCAAGTTATTCAGCGCTCAAGTGCTTTGCGGGACGGTTTGCGTTTTAGGCAGAAACATTTTTCAAATATTTTTCGCGCAAAAATGTCAAGTATACTTTTTGGCTCTGACAAAAGTATGCAGCTCGGGCGCGTTCGAGCTGTGCCCAACTCAGTTTTCAATTTGATGCCTTTGAAGGAGCCAAAGCAACAAGCTAGTTGTGAAATCGAACGCCGGGTACTCATGTGGGAATGGGACCTTAATTATGGAAACAAAAGATTTTTAAAGGTTTAGAAACATGAAATTGTAAATTATGTTCGCACTCAATCTAAAATTGGAATTGAAAATATTTATTTTTGTCATTGAAGTTTTAATATTTTAAGTTAATGAATTTCTGATTTTTCTTTTACCAAATCAGATTTTTTTTTAAAATTATAATTAATAAATAAAAATGTGTAAGCGCGCAAAATGAATTCTCAAGTTTGTTGAGGCTTTTTTAGCTCTACTATCCACTACAAATTTTATATTTTTTCCATTTAGCAAATATTTTTTGTTTCCCGAATTTTTGAAAACTTGTCTATCGCGTGAATAGAGAATTAGGTAGCGTATATATATAATATTCATTTTATTATAACTTTTTACAGATTTGTTCAAAAAGTATTTTCAACTAAAAATTCATTAGACTCTCCTTATTATTATTATTTTTGTATTATTTGGGTTTTTAACTAATTGCTTATATTTCAATATTCTTGTGTTATTTTCTTCTGCATTCCCAATCCGCATTTACATAAAATGAGCTGCAATTTGCCTGCATTTCCCTCCACTTTTCTTTTTCTTTCTCTGCAGCCATCTCCAGTTCTAGTGGCGCCCGCCCCCCTTTGAAGCACTGTAGTTCTATCTGCTGCTGCAATACTTCACATGGCCCCTGATATTTGCTGAAGCCTCATTTTATTTTTCATTTCTATAAGCTGTTTTTTTTTTTCTTTTCGCTATACATTTTCTTTTTTTTGCCTCTTTTTGTTGTCTTTTATTTTATATATATATACATATATATATATATATATATATATATATATATATAAATATATATATATATATATATATATATATATGTGTGTATATATTTTTTTGCCGCATGAAATACTCGTAGATGTTGTCGTCGCCGTGGTATGAAATCTAGTTTCAGGCAAATGCTACAAAAGATTGATTTTTTTCTGCTTCTTCCACTACAACTACTGCTTGTTTATCTTGTTGTTGTTGCTGCTGCTATTTGTTGTTGCAGCTGCTGCTATTGCTGTTTCTTTTGGGGCTGGCAGCTGGCCAAGCACAAATTTGTTTTGAGTGCCTCGGCGACGACATGTCTAAACCCAAACCCAAAACCCTGCCGCCCCTGCAGCCATAAGATACTTTTACAATGCTTTAAATTTGCTTTACAAATTTCCAAATTTAATAACTTAAAAAATATCAAAAAACAAAAGCGACAAAAACTTTCCCAAAATAAAGAGACAAATTATAAACAACTAAAAAAATCTGTGAGCGCGAGCAAAAACCGCAGCGAAAATAGAAGAGAGAAATAAACTTTTGCTGGCCAAACACGTAATAACATTTAAAAGTGCTGATGGCTGGAACCACACACACACAGAGACCAGCGGATGCTGAGGGGCAAGATTTTGTTGCTGCTGCTGATGATGATCAACATTTCAAGTTGCTGTTGTTGTTGCTGTTGCTTGGGGCCTGGCCACAACTTTTGCTGATTCAACACTCTCACTTTTTGTCGCCCCTCGGCGAGTATTTTGTGTTGTGCTTCAAAACATTTTCGCATTTATTCTTAATTATCAAGAGCGTATTTTCTTTTCTCTTTGCTTCCTCTTCTGCCTGTTGCTATAAATCTAGTTGGCACTGCTTTCATTACCAGTTGGGCCCCGCCGTACCCGCGAGCCGCCACTGGCTCCTCGCAGACAGCCCACACACTCGACATACTTTATCATGACACGCGGCGTATTTCAACATATCTTCCACACTGACAGATGAGCCAACAACCAGACAGACTGCAGTCGTCCTGCCCCAACCTGCTCCGTGCCCCTGCCCCTCCTCCGGTTCAGACTCGTGCAGCAGACTGTCCAGCAGTTGAGAGCATGTCTGGCTGCTGACTGTCCTGTGCTGTCTGGGTGTCCTGTTGTCTCTTTTGGAACATATGACAGTTTAATTTACTTTTATTTTTGTGTGGATTGCATTCCAACAACTGAAATGTTGGTTTTTGGGGCTATTTCCCAACTGTTCTTTAAAGTTTATGTTGATGTTTATGTCATTTAATTTCAATTACGAGTGAATATTTTCGCCCCCTATTGGGTTTGCAAGCTCAATTATCACACTGCGAACGGAGAGAGAGAGAGAGGCGTGAGAGTGGGCAGAGATAGAATCCTTCGTTGGTTATTTTAATTATGCGGCTAGCTGGTAATTTATGTTAAACTGTGAGTTATTAGAATTTATGGCGCGCTGCTGGCAAAAGCCGCCCCGTGAATTGCCAAATGGCCAAAGCTGTTGTATTCCGGCTTTAAGACAGCTTTAAGCGGCCGTACAGTTGTGGATTGCATTGTTGTTGTATATGCCAAATAAATACACGAAAAAGCAATCAACTCTGCTGCCTGGCAGAGGGGCATAATAGAAAACCAACGTTTACAATATTGTTCGAGTAAATCAAAAAAAAAAGGACAGCAAAGATAAATAAAACTAAAACAGAAATACTATTTGCAACGAAACGACTGGCAAATACTCTTGAATAGCTAATGAACAGCCTCGGAAAGAGTGTAGAGTGCTTTATTTCGAAGGAAAATTTATGTTAATAAACGTTGATCAATAGATATGAAATTGAAAAATAATAGTGATTAAATTAATATATTTTTGCATGCTTTCATGTTTTAATACATATATTGGGCAACTTTTTAATGAATATAAAATTATTAAACATATAACACAATTTAGCTTTAATAAAAGAAAAAAAAAACACGTTTTCATATTGATATAGGGTGCTTATGTACCCAAAAATTAGGGTGCTTATGTACCCAAAAATAATAATATAATAATTTATATTAAATATCACATGTTTTTCTATATGAAGAAATTTATAGTGTATTCATATCAAGAATTTGGAATGCAATCTTTTTGCTACAATTTACAATATTTATAAAGTTTAGTATTTATAATTGAATATGTTAATAATTTAATAGTTTATGGAACAAACAATATTTAGATCTATAATATTAAAGAGACACTACAATATCTTATTAAACGAAATATTTGTAGTAATTTATAAGCTGCTTTGAGAGCAGAATATATGTGAAAAAATGCAGAACTTTATAAATATCTGTTTCTTATGGAAATTACGTGACAGACATTATATGAACACTATATTTGAAAATTATAAAAATAAATTAAAATTGAAACAGTTTTAGTATAAAAGTATAGCCCAGTGAATTTGGTTGAGACATTCACGTCAAACGGGAAGACTAAATCACTTAGATCTACAGCTAGGGTATAGCCAGGAGTTCCGAGTGAAAGACTGTGGGCAATGGTATGCCAAAACAATGACAGCGGGAAATCAACGCGCCAAAAAGCTGACAAACGACAAATGAGTAAAAAGCCCAAGCAAAGGGTCTCCTCAGAGCGGAAAACACAGAGTTTCCCCAGCCAGACAATGATGTGGCGACAATGTGGGGGCGACTGTGGATGCTGACGATGGTGATGATGATGACGCCAACGTCGACAGTCCAGACTGAAGACCAACTAGCTGACTGGCAGTCAATGTGTGCGGTGTTTAATTTGGTTTTGCGCTTAATAATTTTTTTTTTTTTTGCTGAGTTTTGACCAATACACTAGACGAAAGCTGATAAGCAGCCGACGTAAAAACTTTTTATAAAAAAGTCAAATATATGCATAACTAAGCCAAATACACACATATATATGTATACATATACATTTAAATGTATGTGTAAGTATATACTGTCCTGGCAAATGCTCTGTCTGCACCACAAGAGTGGTTGAGTTTTTTTTTCTTGTTGTTGTTTCTTTGCCTGCAAATACTTCCACTTGAATACAATTCCTTTCACTCAGATCTCAGGAGATTTGTTTTGTTTGGTTTTGTTTTGTTTTCGTGCACTTGTTTACTGCGTCTTTGTACAAAATAGAAAATAGCAGCAACAGCGGCAACAACAATGCAGCAACTACACCAGGCTCCCCCCTCTCTTTTCTTTCCCCTTGCGGCTGTACACATGTCACAGACCGGAGAAGCTTTTGCCTGCTCGAGGGATTTTTCGTCTTTTGCACACAGCTCGGAGTAAAAATGTAAATTTACATTAGACGCAAGTAAATTTAAATAATGCGCGTAAAATTTACTACTTTTTGCACATTTTTCCTACACAGCTGTACTCGTATTTTTGCTTTTTTCCTTCTTATTTCTATGTGTGTGTGCAGCAACAAGAAAACAAAAAGCTTTAGATAACAGTTATGGTATCGCCTGTGCTGTTGTCGGTTACGACGGGGCGCCATTATGTTGGTAGCTTTTGGCTCTACTGTGGCTTAGAAAATATGTTGACAAGCATAAAGTTGAATTGTTACGTTAGAGTTTGCTTGGGTTAGCTCGAGAAGGCGGAAAATATAGATGCAAATGGGCGAGTTATGCATTGTGGAACAAGGTGTTTCTTTTTTTACAATTGTTACATGAGTTTCAGCATGAAAAATGTTTTTAACGTAGTAGATTTTATGTGGATCAAAATATTTGAGCGTGGTCTTCACTTTAAAGTGTATAGAAGTAGCTTATATTCGCTTTAAAGCCTTTACAACCCGTGGAACTTATATGGATCATAAATGTGTAACTTTAAAAAAGTACACCTTCAGGAATTTTGGACAAATTAATTATTTACTACAAGTATTTACTGTATACTTTTATTGTTTTTTTTCTACACATATTAAATATCATTTAAATGCCAACCACAAACAAAGCCTTTTTAGAAGTATTAGCTCTTGAAGGCACTTATTACACCCCTCCTCAGACTAAGCCACCCGGTAAAAAGCCGCATTTATGGTTCGGTCCTTTGAGCCGCAGCCGTTGATCACACAAAATCCACATGCATTTTTCATGCTTTGTCAAATAAACAGCATCTACATATAGAACACAAGAGTGTGTTCTCCATACACAAAGGGACCATTTTTTCAACGGCTAGACGATAGAAAATCGTGCCTGGGTTTCAATTTTTTTCTTCTTCTCTGGTTGTGGACAAAGTTTTGTTGGCGCTTTTACTTGCCAATTTCCAAAGACACCAGAAGCGCAAAAAATTCGTCGTACATGCAAGATGCTCGGCACGAGGACGAAAACACAGAGAAGCTTGTCTAATAAAAGTCTAGTCGACATTATTTTTG
Source organism: Drosophila colorata (assembly GCA_035041545.1). Classification (NCBI taxonomy): domain Eukaryota; kingdom Metazoa; phylum Arthropoda; class Insecta; order Diptera; family Drosophilidae; genus Drosophila; species Drosophila colorata. Next base: position 3,374,352 of record JAWNLD010000233.1, read on the forward strand.
CAACCCTCCGCGAATTATACACAGTTTTATCCGTTTTGCGACCCCAGTACGAAAAGAGACACACAGCTGAAACTGGGGAGTCGGCCAGTTTGGTTTGGGGGCGAGAAAGAGGGGGAGCCATGAGGCAATGCAATTTTCGTGCATGACGCAAAAACGTGGCTTGAATAGTCAAGTAAGTCCCACATTATAAATAAATAAGCAGCCCGACACAGCCAGCGCGACAAAAGAGCAAAAAAAAAAAAATTAAGAAGAAAAAAAACTACCCTCTTGATAGAGTTTTGAGTAGTCACAAAAAAAAAAAAAAAAAAATAGAAATTATATATAGCAAGCGAGGAAAACATTTTAACAAGTCAATAACATGTCAAGTGAAAACTTTTTTAATATTTTCAAATTGTTGTCGCACCACCCAAGAAAAAAAGCCGCCCGAAAAGAGCGAACGGAAAACTTCAAGCGTTCAACTCGTTTGAACCTGCGAACCTCTAGAAATGTTCTGATGTGGCACGTCGCATAGTCCAAGATGTGGGCGTGAGCATGAGGCGTGGCTGATGCGTGTCTGACAGCGCAATTAATCAAAATTTACAATAAATTTTGAATTTTTTTTTCTTTTGTACACCACTCAAAAATGAATCTTAGCATTTCTCGTGCTGTTGTTGTTTTTGTCATTTTGTTGTCATGATTTTGAGATTTGGCTTTGTAAAACGGTGGATTTAGTGTTGCCACAAGTGGAATTTTAAATGGCCGAGCTGTCTATCAGCGTGACAACTTAACGGACCAAGTGTTTGCGGAACGTGTGCTGATGAGCTTTACAAAACGAGCAACTTTATTTGATGTTACGTTGGTTTTTGATCATTTTTGTAATGGGAAATAAAAGATGTTACAGTAAAAAATGGTATCATAATACGGGCAATTGAAATGCTTTCAATATTTACTTTAAATTGAAAACAATAACAATATAATCATGTTTAAATGGTATCCTATTTTGATACAATTGATTTCGCTGAACAAAAGTGATATATACAGAAAGTAATTGTCAAAAGAGGATTGCAGGAAAGTAAACAAGAAATGGTAAACTTTTTCAAAAGGTCAATGCAAGAACTAGAAAATGAGTGAAATATGACAAACTTGCTTTAAATTAAAGAACAATTTGGTTGAAGACTTCGATTGAAGAAGTGACAAATTTTTTGTGATATCTTAAGTAAAAGTAAATTGAAGATTTAGAGAGAATTTACGTTTGGCTCAAAAGAAAATTTGTTAAACATTTTTTAATAACAAGATAAATGTAAAAATTTAAAAATAAATATTTTTATAAACGAAAAGCATTTCCTGATTAGCTGAATCTAGATTATCTAGATTTACTTTAATTTAAATGTTATGCATTATCAATATAATTTAATTTAAAAGCATAGGAATACTTAAACAGCAAACAAAAGAAAAGTTTATTATGCCAAGCACTTAACTTGATTACATTCCGTTTTCACCTGGCGTATGTGGCGGGCATTCAACTCTCAACTTTCAACTTACATTTCAATATTAATTTCAATAAATCAACAAGTGCATTTTTTAAATGAATAAACTTTTGGCCTCTAGTTGCAGGCTTATGAATCAACATAAAGGTAGGCAATAAGGCGCCAGGAACCATGCCGGTAGTTTTTAAAAGCTGGCAAATATGGCTAAGGAAATGACTCTAAATATATGTGTGTGTATGCATGAGTGTGTGGCAAAATCAAGCAGAAAATATTTGCAAAACTTTTCACATTCAAATGCATTTACTTAATGTATTAAAATGGTGCTGTGTAACGAGCACTCCATTGATTAGGGGCTGCTGTTTGCTACTTCCCCCCAACCATCCCTTAAAGATGAGTTATGTGTTTGTAAGACATTATACAAATGTGGCCAGACTTTGATTTTTACAAAAAATAGCGAAATGTGCTGTCAGTCGAAATATAGCCGAAAAGTTTAACTGTCATTTTTTAGAGCTGTGCGGCGCCCCATGCGACGAACTTTTACTTATGAACTTTTCACTAATGCTTTTTGGCTCCATGTGGAACTTAATGTCTGCCACTTTTATTTCATCTTGTTTTTTAAAGTTTTGCCATTTTTCTGCAGTACACGAACAAAAATTGTGATTTTTTATTATAATTTTTTTTTTTTTTGGAAGTTGTGACTTTTGCACGCAAGACGTAGAAAAAAAGTAAGATATTTTTACCCCCAAAGAAAATCAGCGCAAAGTTTGCTGTGCCCCTCTTTATAACCCAAGTACCAAACCGAAACCAATATGTATGTGTGCGAGTGTGTGTGTGCGTGTGTCTGCGTGCATAAAGGCAGTCAAAGTTTTCCTTGGGGTGCATGTCCTTTTTCTGTGCTGACTCGCAGCCCCCATCCCCCCTACACCGAATGTCTACACTCTTCTTTTTTGCAGTATATTTCTTCTAGTATTTTTTCGTTGCCTTGTTCTTCTGTGGCTTGCATCTCGGGCAAATATCATTATTCTTGTCGTTTTGCTGCTTTAAGCGATTTTCGTGAAGTCGTTTTAACTTGACTACTTTGAAAAATGTTGCCCCTTCGGCACGTGGCAGTTGTGGAGTGAAGGGGGCCGGACGGGACGGGGTGTCAAGAAAAAAATTGCGCTAAATAGTTTCGAAGAATATTAAAAAATTCCTTAGCACTTACGTGGGTCAAATGATGTTAGTAGTTTGACTTTGAGGATGGGGGTCTTTTGGGACCAGCAATTGTAGTTGAACTTACCTAAAAAGAGAAAATGAGCAAGAAAATTTGTACATAAGTCAGTGGGAAAATATCAAGATTTATGTTGTGGCATTCAAGTGAATAATATGCTTAAAATGGCTTATTAACTTAAGAAGGGGGCAATGTTGTTGCCAGATATGGGATGTTAACCTTTTAAAAAACACTTTGGAAATAGTTTAAATACCATGTACTTGAATAAAAGTATGAGGGCTTGTATTTTGTGGAATGCCAAAATTGTAAATATAGAAGCCAAATCAGCTAACACAATTTCCATGCAACAGGAAACATGTCAAATGTATAATTTTTATGAAATCTATATTAATTGCAAAATTGGAATCTAATAAAAATTAATAGGAAATATAAATATATATACGTTTCAGTTGTATTTTTCTGAGAATTTCATATATAATATAACATTCAAAAAGAGTTATCTTTTTATAGAATGTATGTGCATTGTGATAAAAAAATAATAGAATTAATATAGTGAAATAATTTGACAAATTTATTGCTTCTTTAATAATTTTAATTATATTGTCAAAAATTTTAGATACTTTGAGCACTGAAACATTTAACATAATTTCTGAGTTGTGGAATGCATGTTAATTAGATTTACATTCTAGTAGAGTACCAATGGAGTAAAGAATTTTTTTTTTTTTAATTTATCTTTGAATATATATTTAATTAATTTTTGTTAATATATATTTTATATATAAAAATATATGTATGTATATATAATTTGTATAGATGTTTTATAAATTTCGTTAGGTTCTGAATACTTTTCACACAAAACCATTTTAAATAATTAATTTGGGAAATATGTGTTGCTTTAGACTTAGAATTTAGTAGAATAATAAGTGAATTAAAATGTTTATATTATGAAAGTATGGTCTGATATCTTTAATGTATTCGCATCTTTACAAATCATATGCAAATGTTGAAATTATTAGGCACTGTCCAACACTGCATTAACCACACACAGATGCAGGGACAGGCTAATGAAATTAGTCCAAGATCAACATAAGCAACAGCTGTCCGGTTGTTAGCTTAAAGCCGAATGAAATGTGAATTAAGGTAGCTTTATCAAGTTGTAGCCAGACCGAAGGCGAGTTAATAATATGACTAAATAATTGCTAATTTACGTGAAACAAGACTGGAAGGCAGTTAGGTGGGCTAGGCAGCAACGTTCTTAACTTTGCCATGAACTTGTTGACCTTTCGGTGGGTGGGTGGTACGTTGGTCTGGCAACTGTTGCGAGGGTCAACATTTGTGGAACGATATCAAGTTGTGGGGCCAGCTCATGGGCCTAATTACTTGGTTGTGCTCCAACTACGACTTGATTACGCAAAGGTGTATTTGCCATTGGAAGTGTGGAAAATGTGCGTCAACACCCGAAATAAATTGTTTTGTCTTATGTAATGCTCGTAAAACTAAAAATACTATAAATATGTCAATTTTCTTTAAAGGATTTTATTCAACGGAGCTAAAAAGGATATTTGTAGAATGTATGTACAACATCTGAGGGTTTGGAGATATAATGATATTTATTCGAAATGCAACAATGATTTGATAAGGGAAAACCCAGACCGTAAGCGCTTGTGGTTGCTAAAAAATTTTACTTGTGGATCGTAAATTTGTTAGGTTGAAGTTTTTCATATCAAGTTCAAATTTTGTTTCATGAACTGCACTTTTTTAAATGAAAACAATCTCTTGAACTGTTTGTATAGTGTGGATTGTAAGTATTTATAGTTTTTCCCGTAAATTGCATAACTTGATATAAATTGAGCTCAATTTGAATTTTTGTCTAACTCTCATCCCGCGTTTGCGACATGCAACGCTATGTGGCACAATGTGGTATTTGTTTAGCTAACAAACCAGACAGCTGAGAGGCTGTTGAAGCGTCGCAGCTGTCCGGAGGGCAGCCAACTTTATATAGATTTGGTTTTTCGGTTTTTTTTTATACCCCCCTTGGCGTATGCTGTGAATTGTTAGCCAAAGAGCAAACGGCAGTCGTTTGCCAAAAATCAAATGCAATCAGCGAAAACAAATAATGGCATAACGTGCCGTATTCCCAAACATTGAGAGTGGTACGTGTGTGGATGTTAAATGCAAATACACACCCACCCCCATTCCCGTCGATTCTATAAACCAATACAAACACACACACACACACACACTTGTGCGAATATAAGCAAGTGCATTTAATGCAATCGAGCTAATAAATATTAAAAGCTATTTCCCACATATCGACACGCTTTAAATAAATGTAATAGAAAAATAATGGAAAAATATAACCCAAGAAAAAAGATTAATAAAAAATGAAACCATAAAATATACAATTGTAAAAATGAATAAAAATGCAATTTCCACAACATGTAAATAATATACCTAACGCCACATATACACATCTGTGGAAGTGTATTAAAAGTGTATTAAGCGAAACGTAGTTCATGATTTATGTTGAAGTGCACATTAACGTGGGCAAAAGATTGGATGAATTAAAAGTAATCACATCAATGAACAGAATTCTAATTAAACTGGTTAGGAAGTGAGTTCGTTAAATGTAAACTGGCTAATAATGTTGAAAAGAAAGTATTTTAATAAACGTAATAAGAATATTTAAGATTAGAAGAAATAAGAATGACATCCAAGATAAAAAACTAAATTAAATAAAAGTAAAAAATATATGTTGAAAAAATGGAGTGTTCGAATTATTGAATTCATCTTTAATAACATATTTCAGATATATTTCAAATATTGTTTTTAATCGCAGCTCAAGACTGAATAAATAAAGATCATGGATATCAACTGAAATGTTTCACAATTTTCGCAAGTTGAATTTGCAACGCAGCGAATAAACGAAATAAATACTCGTACATATACTTACATCGCCCAATATATATTTATGTATGTGGTTTTGCAGTATTTACAGTGACAGCTACAAAAACCCCCCCTGCTGACTGTCCCAACAATATTTATCCGTGTATTTGTGTGTTTCATTTTGCTGCAACTGGGATTTACTTTTTCGTCCTCATCAGAGTCCTGTTGCCAGTTCGTGGACAACCGAAGCGCGTAAATTTAAATTAGCAGCAGCACGAGAGTAGCACTCTCAAACACACACACACAAGAGATACACACATGTGTGCATGCATGGCCAGTTGGTCTGTGTATATATGAAATTACGCATACGCCACGTTGCACCACATTTTGACTACTTCATTACCATGTTTAATCAGATCATTGCGTGTGCCAACGACAGCAGCGACTGCGGCCTCATCTGCTGCAGAGGTCAGTTCATCAGTCTGCCCCGCCCCCTGCCCAACACCAACACCATCTCCCTCTGATACTGTTTACACAGTTGCTGCTGTTGCTGTTGCTGCTGCAATCATTTAAATGTTGTGCATTAATATTTCACGCACACATCGCACGCACTTTTGGCCAACGGCCTATTGCTATCTCCATTCAACTATGGCCATCTCTCTCATTGATTACGCTTCGACTATCCTCGACTGGTTTTAGTTTTTAGTGTTTTAAATAACAATTTGCTTTCGCATAAATTTACGCATGTTTCCCCGCAAAACTTTGTTGCCTTTTGCACATAATTTGTATAGCTTTCATTGTTTTTAGCTATCGTTGTTGTTGTTGTTGTTGTTTTTATTGCTATTGTTATTGTTTTGACGCGTTGGTGTTGTTGTACATTGCTCGCAAAGTGCAATAAAAGTGAGAGATATATTAAGAGTGGCGGAGAAAGTAAGAGGTAGCCATATGAGGTTTTGTTGCCCTTTTAGGAATTTAATGGATTTTTATTAAAGCCAAATTTACATTTAGGTTTAAAGTGTATTGTGAAAAGTAGAATAAAGGATATCGAGGTTTATTTATTTAAATTGTTGTATAAATTGTATTTGGATTAGAATATGGTCGATAAAAAACTCGTTATATTACTTAATTTTCCCATTTTACTGCTATTGATATATGCAATCGACAATAACATTAAAAATTAACCATACCAATTACTGACAACTATTATGATCACAATAAATATTAACTGATTTATTGTCGAAGTTTTAAGTATTAATTACTAATAACTATAATTTATAATAATATTATAAATATTAATCGATAAATGATCGAAATGTTTGCAATGCCTATACAACTTCAATAAAGCTTTTATAAATTTTATATTTTATCATAATCCCAGTGTGATGTTATTTTTAAAATTTATCGAGAATTATCACTCAAATGTTAGTATGTTAAATCAATGTTGAATGATTTTATTAAAAACGTTGCTCTTATCCATTTTATCAACAAACAAAAATATCTCGCATAACAATATCGATTTCCTTGTGCAATCGATAACAGCATTAATATTATTTACATCATAAGATATAAACAAACATGCATTATTGACTTAAACTCATTTAACAACAGGCCTCAGTCAGGCGTCGTGTTACGTGCATAACTATATTTATCTTGTCATTTCCATCTTGCCTCTCTCTCTCTCTCTCTCATTTTCTTTCCTTGTACTCGGGCTGTGATTTATGCACATCAATAACACATCGCGCACAACAACACACACATAAATTACACAGTACACACAAACACACAAGTGGCAAATACAAATATTTGCCTAATTTCAAGAACAAGAGCAAACAATGGAGATTACCAAAATAGATATAGAGCTATAGATACAGAGTCAGATATTATACGTGTATGTGTATAGAGAGAATTGTGCGCAGTCTTCAAAGCAGTTGCAAAAGGCCAGCAACGTTTTTGACATCAGACAAAGCCGCAAAACAAAAGTTATGGCCTCTGTTGCTGACAAGAGGGGCAGCGGGTGGACTTAGATAAGGGGTAGTCGAATGACATGAAGAGGGAGCGAGATGGCGACCTGAACATAATTAGGATCGAGCGCTTTAATTGATAGTTAAAACAAACGCCAAACTATACACACACAAGCACAAGCACACACACACACAACGCAGCAGAGCCTGCAAAACTTTGCTCTTTGCTTGTATATTAATGTCTGTTGTTGTTTGTTGCAGTTGTTGCACTTGTTGTAGCTTGTTCTTGTTGTTGGTCGTTGTTGTCCGTTGTCTGTTGTCTGCTGTCTGACATGTCAGGCTGCTTATTTAGCTCATTTATTTTGAATGGCAGCTTTAGCAAGTGGCTGCACTTGCGGCCAGAACCAACAGCAGACGCAGTAGACATCAGTAGTCTGGCTGGCAGCATTAATTTCCTAGCTATAAATGGCTTAAATTACGCTCCAAAACACACTCACACACACACACACACGCACGCATTGCACACTTTTAGGCGTCTGCAGTTTATCTTTGGCCCGGCTGACTGCGTATCTTATCGCATTGCCGTGTATCTTTCGAGTGCCTCTCGCACGCTGCGGTTGCCAGCTGCAAATTTATTAGCTGCCATTTAAATTGGCCCACAATTGACGTGCCACCCAACCAACCCACACACCCACACACACCCACACACACACATACACACACACTGCGGTTTGCATTTGCTGCAGCACCTGCAGAATTTTCATGTGCGTATCTTTGTATCTGTATCTGTATTTGTATCTGTATCTGCGTCTGTGCCTGTATCTCTGTATCGTATGGCTGCGGTTGCCAGCGTGCAGCAGATTAATTGTTTTCGCATGCCTAAAACCTCCAAACTTCAGCCTGAAAACTGCCAAAAGATTTGCATAAACTTTTGTGCATTATGCAATTTATCTAAAGTGCCTAAATGAAGACCAGAAAACGCTGTCAATTAGAGTCAGTGACAAGCAGGCAGCGGCAGCGGATGTCAGAGCAGTGTCAGATAAACACACACACACACACACACACACACATACACACATGTGCATATATGAACGTAACTAATTAGCTGTCAAAACAGAATAATATCAACTGGATTTAAACAGCAGACACACAAAATTTGAATGGCAAATAAAGCAGCAACTGTATTATGTACAATTTGTTTAATCAAAGAAGGGGCGGACGGGGTGCAATGAAAAAAGCAAAGCTCACACACAAGCTAACAACCTGTGCAATGCTAACACACGCACACACACACACATGACAGGCAGGCTGGCAAGCAGGCAGGCAGCAGGCAGCAAAGTCAACACAACAGACACACACACGCAGACGCTCTACACATAGCAGCTGTATCTGTGTCTATGCCTGTCTGCATCTGCATTAGTATCTGTATCTGTAACCATATGAAGCAAAGTCAAAAAGTTTTTCGGCTCTGCCGAATTTTTAGCCACAGACTCGTTCTCCATCTCACTCTCTCTTTCTCTCTATCTCTCTCTCTCTATCTATCTCTGTCTTGCTCTGTGTGCATAATCGAGCGGATACAATCATTTTAATAGACACGCCGGTGTTATAATTTATATGCAAGCATATCCGTTCCCAGGCACTGCTCTGCCAGGCTTTCTGTCCAGTTGCCAACCACAATTTCTATGCCATTTGCATATCTGTGGCAATATTGTTGTTGATTTTTACTGTTGTTGCTGCTCATTCCCTTTGTGTGTGTGACTTTTGCTGGCTATTATTGTGTTAATTTGCAGGTTGATGTTACCAGGCAGCAGTACAGCAACAACAGCGCCAGGGGGCGTGAAGGGAGCGAGGGCTGACTGCTGTCCATATGTGTGCACATAGAATTTGTTTGGGGCATATGACAACTGGCAAAAAGTTTTTATTGTTGCCATTTTGCGCGCTATAATTCAAAAAACAATGTGAAATATTTGTCGCTTGTTGGTTGCTCTTTGTGCTCGTTAGCTCGCAGCGGGGGGTACGGGGGTTGAGGGAGACAGGTGGCAACAAATTGCAGTGTGTGTGATTTGTAATAAGGATGTGTGCGGCCACTAAAATGGCAGCAGAAAATATCTCCATTTAAAAGATAATACTCAAAAAAGAGAGCTTCAATATAATTATTACTTGTGATAACAAAATACAATCGTTTAGTTACCAACAATACAACAATATTACATATAAGTAATTAAAACAAAGCAGTGTTAATCGTAATTTACCGCAATAAAAGTAATGAACAAAATTTTATAAAAAAATTATCAAAATAAATAGAAGAAAATAATTTATTTTTGCTTGTAACCCTTGAACGCATTTAAAGACTTTAAAATTTGAATTATATAAATCTTAAATCAAATCCTTTTGTGAATTTAAATTATTAATATTTTATGAAAAGCATTAAAAGCAAATAAAAAAGCCATAAACTGAAAATTTATACTGCAAATGAGCGGCTACTTAACATGATTAATTCATATTTGCAGCAACAATTAAAATGATGATTAAATAAATAATACAAGACACAAACAAATAAAAAAATTTAAGAGTATATAAAAGCATGGCCATATTATTTAATTGACAATATAATATATAGCCACAAGAAATGTGAAAAAATGTGGAAACAATGAGCAAAATATTGCTGTCCAAATGGCGTCAACATAATAAATGTGAACAACAACAACAATAGCAACTGCACAATAAAAATCAAATTTAATTTGAACAGCAATAAATGAAATTGAAATCGAATGAAGCACAAAAAAATTTTTCACATCCAAAATTTAAATAAAAATAAATTTAAAAGTGCGCGGGTGCAGCTATTTTGAGAGGCGGTGAAAGAGTGTGTTGTGAGGAGAGGATTGGGGTGTAACTGTTGAGGGGAGCGTGTGCCCTGACCAACATAATTATTATGCACAGAGCTGGCAACGTCGACGTTGCAATGAGAGATAAATATCAGCGATTAATTTGAAATTTATTGCATGCATTTAATAATTTATTAGTGCGAGAGGTGCGCAGGCAGAATATACTAGTTGTTGTTGTTTGTATTGTATTGTTGTTGTTGTTGCTGTGGCAGCAACTTCTTGCTGGCTGCATGTTGCGCATACGCCACATTGGCCAACGCAGCCCTTTGGCTTGTTAGCGCAGCGGGAAATGCAACGTTTTGTTGTTCCGCACGTGCGTACATGTGTGTGTGCGTGAGTGTATGTGTGTGTGTGTGTAGTACACTGCTGTGTGTGTGTGTGTAGTACACTGCTGTGTGTGGCTTGGTGTGCCTGCTGTTGTGCATAAAACAATTGCATTTAAATTGCATGCCGTTGTTTGACTTTTGGGCTGTTTGTGCAAGTTTCACTGCCCATGGCCCATAAATAAAACGCAAACAACTCAATTTGCGAAGCGTTCGATGCAAAGTCGAGAGAGGGAAAAGAAACAGAGAGGAAAAGAGGGAAAGTGGGCCAGCGGATGGGAACCTGTGCCCAATATAAAGATATGCATACTTATTAATGTTAAATAATCAAGCAAGCAGGCACTGAAGACTCTGACAATATGCCGAGTTTGTTTCTGCCACAATGCAGGGCATTGCATAAATTTCCTTTAAATATTCAAAAACTCTCAAACTCTCTGGATCATTAAACTTATATTTGGCTGTATACAACTTATCAACTCAAGTTATCATATCAGTTGAAGCCCCTTTTGCTTGTTTGTGACTTTTGCTATAAAAATATCTTTTGAAACAAAAGTATCACAATGCATAATTTTTTTACTTTTTAAATATAGTTACAAATTGATTGTACTTAGTTAAAGTATACCACTCTTTAAATCTCCTTAAGTTTTAAAGATATTGTATTAAAAATGGATTTTTATTGATATTTTAAGTGAGAGTTTCTGAAATTTCCCTTTTAATTTATGTAATTTATCTGCAAACACTGTTCACCACAGCCCATAAATTAAGTCTTAATTATCTCTGCTAATTTAAGGCTAATCATATAATTTGCAGCTGACGCTTTCTATTGCCACAAATCCACTCAAAGAGAGAAAATCCGCATCAGCTTCAACCATTTCACATCCATAGATTTAAAAACAAAACTTTTTAATTAAAAACTTTTTTCCTGCGCTGCACTCTTTTTTTTTAAATTTTATTCTTTGCTTGCGCGCTTTTCGTGAGTTTTCTCTCTTTTTCGCACACAAAATTTTCTCGTTTTTGTTGTTTTTTTTTTTTGTTGGTGTCTTTATTGTATTTATTTTTTATGCGTCTTTTGGCTAGCGCTTGTCTGACGCTGCCGTTTGCCTCCGTCGGGGGTTCCCCGTTTTCCATTTGCAACCGCTCGCTTCCTCCCGCAAAGCCTTTTGGGAGCGACCGCAAAGAGCAGCAACTTGTTGTTGTTGCAACTACTGTTGTTGTTGTTGTTGCTGTGGTGGTGGCAACAATTAAAAGTGCGCCACAGTGCGACACTCTTTTTTTGGTGGCGTGGGCGTGGCAACAACATCAGCACTTAATGTCACATTTCATTAGGCGCACAAGAGCAAGAACAAAACAACAACATCAACAACAAATTGCTGAACCACTGGCAACTGTTATGTTGTTGCTGCTGCGGCTGCTGATGTTGTCAACAACAACAACAAGTGCTTGCAAGTGCTTTTGCGGCTAATAAAGAAAATGTGTTGCATACCTTGCGGCTGGCGAGGCAAAATGAATAACGAAAGTAAATAAAATGAAGTGGAAAGATGCGATTGGAGAAATTTGCATGATATGCTGAGCTGGAAAATGTTAGGTGAGTGAAATTGAAGCTACTTTCTTAAATTCCCAACTAAATTTTGGCTAAATACGTTACGTTTTAAAAGAAAACGGAAAGTGTTAAAGTGAATTATACATTGTACGTACAAAATATTTACTATTATTAATAAATATTTTCTCTTATTACATTTGGACTACATTAATATTTTTAATATTTCATAAGTAAATTTAATTTTGTTGTATATATTTTATATTCAAATTTTTAATATTTTTTTGTGCTTCAATTTAGTTTTGGTATTATTTTCACCTATGAAATTTGAACTTTTCACACTCTTCTTTAGCTTATATCCGCTCCAATTTTAAGGATAATTTTCAATTCATACCTCATCAAGTTGGACAAACTCAGTTCCATCAACTACAATTGACAGTCTGCCTGGCGTCCAGTTGTCATTAGAGGGCTGCCACTTGGCTAGCCGCGAGTCCTGCTGCCAAACTTTACAAAGAAGTGCAAAATTAAATTACTCACTAATTACGCACAAATCCATCAGAATTAACCACAATTAACTAAACTTTGTTGCAACAATTTTCTTGGGTTTTGTGTCCTTGCGGCAGCCGCGGCTGCTGTTCAGCTGCCTCCTGCAGAGAGTCCTCGCGGTGCTCGCTTCATTTCAATTATTCAATTTTACACCTTGTGGCATTTCGCACCGAGCAAAAAATACACACACACACACACACACAGCCATAGACACACAGAGCCTGGCAGCCTGGCAAGAAATGCCAGCGAATTTGGCAGCCCAACGATGGAAGTTGGAAGTTAAGAGACTTGTCCTCAGCCCCTTCTTCCCTCTGATGCTTGTCGCATTAATCGCACGCGGCAAAAGGACCAAGTTTTGTAACCGCCTGCTCCCCGCAACCCCATCCACTGCAGAAATACGCAATGAAAGGAGCCATAGAGCCGGAGCGAGGTTCAGAGCTACTGAGCATCTGGAATTTACAGCAGCGCTAAATGAAAAATTGCAGAATGCTTCACGGCGCTTAAAGCAAACGGGCGGACAGCATTTCCTTCAACTGTGTCCTGGCTACGCCAGTAAGAACTACGGTCATTCTGCTTGCAATGAGCAACTGCTTTTCCCTCTCTTTCGCACTTTGTTGGGGGCGTGGCTCTGCGGTAACTACAAGAGGCACCAACAACGCCTAATGACAATTGGAATCTTGCGCTTAATGCAATATTTTGTTTGTGCATCTCTTTGTGGATTTTCAAAGGCATTTAAATGGAACTACTTGAGATTGAAGCAAGTGATACGATCCAAGAGAGTGAGGACAATTTATATGCCGTAAATAATAAAACCAGTTAATGTTTTTGTCGGAGCTAGAAGTGGTTGAAGGTTTTTGTCCAAATACAAATATGGTCTAAACATCGGTTATCGGTTATAACTATTTATTTATTGAATAATCATTAATTACTACTTTTTTTTAGGTAAAACAAAAAAAAATTAACGCTACTGTGAGTTACCTTATTTTGATGCCAAAAATTTCTGGTAAGACTTTCTAAATATATGAAAAATATTTTCTAAGTTTTAAAATTAGTTAAAATCATGTATCAATAATATAGTTTCGATTCTAAACGCAAGCTGGCACAAATCGCATTATAAAATTAGAATTGAATATTTCAAACAGGCCTCAGTAAGATTGAATAACAGAAGAGATGAAATATATTTTGTAATATTGTTGTTCTCAATACCAATATTGACTTCACTTAAAATATTTGTTCGCATATGTCAATGTATGCTTACACCTACAGCTTCTAATTGTCGCACGAATCGAAATCGAATGCAAACAAAAATTTATTTGACACTTTTACCTGAGAAATTGCTTACAAACGAAAAAAAAAACCTTATGGCCCAAAGCCATTAAAAATATTTAGAAATACAAATTGCAAATACATGTCTCTATTTCGGTTGCCAATTATACATGAAAATCATTTAAATTGTAGACACAAAAATTTATTTATAAACAAAACGAAAAAGATAAAAATGAAAGCCACAAATTGTCGTGTTGTCTTTCGTTTTCATTACATGCACCCCGCTTCCTCTCGCTTTGACACCCTCTGCCACTGCCTAAACCCTCTGGCTGTTGGCCAAGAAATTTGACTTTTGAGAAACTATAATTTGACACGAATTTATTTCGTAAAATATTTCTTTGTGTAGAGACGAATATGTTGTTTATTTTTTTTTTTCGGTTTTTGCCTGCAGCATCTTCATTTGAGTTTTTAAAATGTGCAACGGCCTTAAAATGAAATTAGACAACAATTTAACTGAGCGTGGCAAATGTTTATAAACTAAACGAACAGCCACGCAAATATGTAAATGCAATGTAAGCATTTTATAATTAAATTTCATAGGCGGATGCTTCAGTGTTGTACAGCGTATGCTACTTGGGTGGGGGTGGGGTGTTTTCGACTTATAATTTAGTACGCACAAAATCAGTGGCAAAAATTGCACAACAATTAAATAAATGGGTTTTCCGCGCGAAATTTAAATGATTGCGCTTTGCGAAATTAACTCATTATAAAATTAATTAAACAATTGATTGGAGCCACACAACGCCAGCCAAATGTGACTGTAATTGCAATTTCTATGTGCCAGATGTTTATACACACGCACACACACAAACATACCCCTCACACACTCTCTCTATAACCAACGGAAATTGCACTCAACATGGGCCTAAAGGGGGCGGCATAGACAAACGGAAGTTTGCAAATGTGTGGGTGTGTGTGTGTGTTTGCAATCAGTTTTCAGATCGCCAGAGGCAAAACCGAACAACAGACGAGGAAACAACAACAACGCAAACGCGTAATGCGTGCGCGGCATGGGCTGCATAAGAGGCGTGGCAGCTAAAAAATATTTAAAAAAAAAATAAAAACACACAATAATAGAATCAATTTGTAGTAAACCACATGAGACACATGAAAAACGCAATAAAAACGCACAGCAGTCGCCTCAATTTTCTCTCTTTGCTGTTGTTGCTCCTGCTGCTGTTGCCGCTGCTGCTGCTGCTGTTGCTGCTGCTTTGTGGCCGCTTTTGGGGCAACCGCAAAGAGAGCTTTAAATTATTGCATACTTTAGAGCGGAGTTGGCTGGATGGAAGTTTGGCATTTCAAAGGCTTTTAGATAAAATCTATTTTTAATTTAAAAAATTCAGTGAAAATTAAAATTCCTGAAATATTTTGTTGGCTTGTAAAATTACAGCAATATGTCAAAACAAACGGCACAGTGCAGAGATTGAGTAGTTGAGCCTTCAGACAGACACAAAGTAAATGTTTGTTAGGTCGCAATTAAGTAAATTTGGTCTTACATTTATAAAAAGAAAAATGTTTTAGTTCATGTCAGTGTTGTAAGACTTTACTTGATTATCATATTAGGTTGGTGATTTTGCCGAATAAAATTGAACTTAGAATAAGTATGGTTGAGTGTGCAGACATAGTCAAATTAAATGCTGACATTCCAGCAAGTGACCAAAGTCGAGATAGCTAAGCTATTCAATAACACATTTTCGTATTATATGTTAGCTAAATAATTGTAATAATGTATATTCAACAAAATATTTTCTCAGTGGACTAACTATTTTAGTTAGTTTCATAAATGAAAATTTGATATATATGTAAATATAATTTAATTTGTTTTAACAAATAATAGCTTTTCCTTTCCAACTTTAAGTGCAGTTATTTGCAGTTCTGGTCACAAAGAAAGGTTGTCTTTATATATATACCAACTGCTGTCATTTTAAGCTACACATTTTAAAATGTCATTCACATTTGTTTAACGAACACAACATGCACAAAATGTAGCAACAAATGTCGCTTAATTGTTGCAACTGTCTGTCAGCCTGAAGAACATTTACGAGTCGTCGTCGCCGCTGCTTGACAGTCAACAAAAAAAATGCGTATATTATGCAAGACAAAAAAGTTGCCAAGTTTTATTTTTTCCGATTTCTTTTTTTTTTTTGTTACCAAAAAATAAAACACTGCCGTGGCTTTTACATTTAAAACGCTCAAAATGGCGCCGCTGGCAGCGCAAAGCCGTTGACATAGACATAAACCTGACTATGTATACATGTGTGTGAGTATGTTTGTGTGAGTGTGTGTGTTAGGTTAGGTGTATATGGTTAAGTATCCCACTCACATGCACAACGTAGACTCAGCAACTTTGCGCACAAACGTGACAGGCGCAACTTGAAGCAGGTACAACAAAAGCATAAATACTCACAATGACAGACTGAGTCTTACCCATCGATAGTGACTTTTGGTAAATATTAAGAGTAAAGGTAATATGCTATAAATTGTTTTTGCTTAGAAGCTAGGGTCAATTTTCGCATTTTTTATAAATTTAAAAATTTTTAGCTAGAAATACAAGTTACCTCTTTACTACCCTATATACCCTCCACGCAAGTTAGGTAAGGGGTATGCTAAAAAATATCCTGCAAGCCTTCACAACGCAGGCCAAAGCAGTTGAGAAGGGGTTTTGTCACATGTAGGTTGCGGAGGGCAGTTGAACGATAGGGGCAGGCCATGGCGCGTGTTGTGCGCGTTTTTAAACGCGTCGCTCAATTGTGTTCTGCTTTGCCACCTGTCGCAACGTGTGGCAAAGTAGAGAAAACACAGGAACGGTGCGAAGAGCAAAGCAAACGTGGCAGCTCTTATTGCCGTTGTTGTTTGTTTTGTCATGGTGTATTTGTTGTTGTTGTTGTTCCTGCTGTGGTTGTCGTTGTGTCGTTTGAAGCGCACTTACGCCACACACTCACGCATGTTATGTGTATTGTCTGCGTGTATGTGTGTGCGCAATCCTTTGTCTATAATTTTCATTTTGTCAGCGCATTTTGTTACTTAATTAGCATTTTTATAAATACAAATTTTTCGCTACAGCCATTTGCTTTTTTTGTGTAGCAATTCTTTTTTTTTTGCGAGCGTCTGCTGCCGTTGTCAAAAAATGTCAGCTATCATATTTTGTTGTTATTGTTGTTGATGCTGCTGCTACTGCTTTTAATTAAGTGTAAATTAATATGAGCAGCACAACAATAAGGATGGAAAATTGTAAATCATAACGAAAGAAGCCTTTTGGCATGTACGTGGGACATTTTGGGGAGGCGGCAAAGAATAGGCTTTAAAGGTGAAGAAGGTGTATACATTTTATAAATGCGTGTAAATATATTTACTTTGCGATAAATGTAAATGTTACTAATGTATTTAAGTAAATTGAGCTTATATTTGAATGAAATATATTTATTTCCGAATAATGTAAAAAATCAAAATCAACTGCCAAAAACTAAGCAAATATATTAAATATTCTTATTAAATCAGTTTCAAACATAAATATTCGTGGTGCATCTGTTTTAATAATTCCTAAATTTAGACACAGTAATTGCAGGACATTAACTGCTCTTTTATTTGACTTTCTATTCTTTTCTAGGTCTAAAAAATTACGATTCATTTACTTGAATATATATAAACACTTGGTTTGTTTTATTTCCCAATTAAAGCGCAGAAACTATTTGATAACTTCCTTATAGAAATATATATTTAACATCTACTGACTATCTGCCTTTGAAAAGAATATTTACAGAGTATCTCAATTTGTCCACCACTTTGAGAACAATTGCACAATTCAAATGATATAAATATATTATTTAATGTATATAAATATATTTTGGTTTTAAATATTAAATATATCTACTTTCAACTACCTTTAACTAGTAAGCCTTTAAAAACTGTTGCAATAAAATATTTTGTTACATTATTTTGTCACTTGCTTATAAGCTGCAATTCAAAAAAAATATCCTGTGAAAATCTCATTAAAATTCCTTGTGCAATTTATTTAATAATTTTAACAAAAATTTAAGCTGCTTGCTACGCAATTTGAAGCTTGTTAACATGACATGACAAGACACACATGCACACACACACGATTTTGTTGTCTTATGCAGACACCCCGAGAAAAGCATCCTTGGAGAGCGGCTGGCTGACACTTGTCTGTTCTGCTCGGTCTGTCCTGTTTATTTTATTTTCTTGTTATTGCTGTTGTTGTTGCTGCTGCTGGCATTGCATAAATGCCTTTTAAGTCGCTTTAATCTCCTTACATTTCAAGTTGTTTGCTGTTACTGCATAATTAATTAGTGAAAATAGCAAAGCAAAAATAAAAGTAAAGCAAAGATGCGAGAAAAGCTAAAGAAACCAAACTTGGCAGCTTTTGATGAGTGTGGCGAGTGCTGCTGCAAAGTGTTGCACACAGTCAGTGACAAGAAAAACACACACACACACACACGCTTGCATCGCACAACACTTGCCACTTGTATTTTGCTGTTGCCCTTTTTGGCCTGCTCTATCATCAGTTTTGTTAACACTTTCGTTAACATTTTTTTTTAGCTGCTTTTTTTAATGAAGCCTCTTTGCCAGCTGTCAAGTGTTGTCTATCCCCCTCCCCCTGCGGACAATGCGGCGTATGCGTGATATATTATCAAAGGCAAAAGGCACTTGTGGCATGCTACTTACGAATTACATGTTGTGTAAATAGTTGAAGTTAAATTCACATACCTGCAAGCATACAAGAAAGAGAAAGTCATATTAATTAAATATACAAATTAAATGAATTTAATTGCATATACAATTTAATTGTAAAAAGAGTTTTAGATGAGTTTAGTTTGGGTTAGAGATTGAGAAGTATGCGAAAATAGAGTACGTCCTCAGTTACGCCACTTTTAACTATTCTTCAAAGGGCCAAACCGCAACAGATTTGATTAACAAGATTCAATGGTTCAGTAGTCTTACTGAGAATACGTCCCTCACATTTTATCGCACTGCCTTATTTTACATACTCTTATAATGATTTTATAATCCATCGTGCTGCCAGCTTCGTTTGCAAACGGCTTTCAACACCCTGAGTTATCATCGCACAGCCCTAATGACCCACAAATTGTAAAGCTATAAAGTTGCTCGCATTTGATAAACACCTTAACATTTCCCCTTGCTACAATCTCGACTTAATTTACAGGCAGCTCCTTCGCAATGCTCACAGAGTTTTAGCCGCCCGTCGCTGGTAATGGCCAACCTTATACTTGGCCCCAAAATGCCAGCGCAGCCCATTTCCCCCCTCAATTCTCTGCCCACGTCTTCATTGGCTTCTTGGCTGTCATCAGCATCAACTCTTCTTGGCTGCCTTTTGCATTTGGGCTTAAGAGCCAACGCAGAGCTTCAAGCGCACTTAATGTGCACCTCACACACACACACACACACACGCACATACTCGCAGATTCCTGCTCTGCTATTCTCTGTTTTTCTCTTAGCCGCGCACTTTAAAATGTTACAAGAAAATTGGTAATTGCTGCAGGTCACACGCCGCTGCTGTCAGCAACGACTTGCGGCACGCCCACAGACGCCCCTAATGACACACTCGCACACACACATACAGCAAAGCACCGCTGCAGCCGCAACAACATCTTTGGGGCCATTAACGGCAGCAGCCACAACAACAACAACAACGACTTTGGCTAAGCGCGTTACATTAATGTCATTTCAGGTAGACTTCAGCTGGAATTCAGTGGCGCCATTGCATACTTGCGGGCGCACTTTAAAGTTGTTCAACTTTTGCCCCGCCCAGGTGTCAATCATCAAATTTGATATGCCCCACTGCCGCTGGCAAACCCCCGCTGCCCCCTTACCCTCGAATCACAACAGGCACTTGAGAAAACTTGTGAAACTTACGTAACTGTCATAAAAATAAAAAAATATCAAATTGCTTCAAAAAATAAAGCTAATCAGAATGTTGATCGCGGTGAGTATACCCTGTACTGGGGAATGTGAATGAACAATTTAAGGGCAGCTATGAAGACTAGGATCTGATATATTTAAAAAACGTATTAGTTATAACTCCTTAATTATGGAGAAAAATTATATATTCAGCTCTTTTTTCTTTTTCAAAAACTCTAATGCTAACTAATTTAAGTACAAATACAAAATAAAAGTTCGGTAAAAAAAAAGATTGTTTGTTTATTATTGCCACTCAGTAATGTAAAATTTTAAATAACAATAGATGGGAGCAAAAATAAGCAAAGAGAACAGCTGGAGATCTTACAACACTGGTTTAAATACTTGCTTATATTTTAATATGAACATAACATATAATAGGATAGGCAGAGTTTAATTTTTAAAAACACTGCAATAGTCCATCAAAAATATAAATAAAAGAAAATAACATATATATATATATATATATATATATATATATATTGTATTTTATTAGGTAACTTTGATTTCTTGTCTTTATTTATTTCTCACAAAACACAAAAAAAAATTAATATACCCCTTTAAAACACTTACTTCCGAAGCATTCAAATACAATGAGTGCAAAAAAGATTCAACGAAAAAAGAATAAACAGAAAACTTTTTGGCGCACACTTTAAAACACATTTCAAAGCCCACAAAATGGCAACGGGAAGAACTGCGGCATTGTCTTAATGTGCCCGTCAGCCAATCAAACAAAAAAAAAAAACAAAAAAAAAACAAAAAGGAAAATAAAATTCCGAAAAACGGAAAAGTACTTGAAATTCATGCGAAACGCACAGCTTGGTGGCCAGTGTAGCCGCGGGGAGCGGACCAAATGGAATCTCAGCTTGGACATGGCTGCATTTGGGTTTTTATGCGCCCTGTTCCGTTGGCGGTAATTTAGTTTGATGGGCGTGTCACAGACGCCGCCCAATGGCAATAACAAAACTTTGGCACATGTTGCATTTGCTCGATATAGATCTGCTGCCAATCCCCCCCAATCATTCCCCTTTCCACTCCCTCCATTTATTGGCCAGCGCGAAAGTTCGCAGCTAGTTGGGGATTATGTACGGATTCGAGAACTCCCGTTGAGTTTTATGTGTTTGTAATTAGTTTTTGCCCGTCAAAGGGCGCGCCAACGGAAATGAAATTGCTTGCAATCATTTTTCAAAATAGTAAATGGAATATTTTCCAAATTTGAAATTAGCGCCAGAGATAATAATAAACAACAGCAGGCGAACGTCTGCGAATGACCTCCGTAAAGATGTTTTTGCGCTGGGGTTGGCTCGAAAGGAATTAGGAAAATTGCGTGGTCTGTGTGGCGAGGAGGGGGCGAATCGGGGGGAGTTAGTCACTTGGGGTTGGCCATTTACAAAATGTGCGTACAGCCATTTCGCTGAGTTTGTTGGTTTTTTGAGCTCTGGATAATTTTAATGAATTTCGACGTCTTAACGCAAAATAATGTTGCCCACTTTTAAGGGGCCTATACAAGCAAGAAGGAAGCAGACCTTTAAGCTGAAAATAGGTGAGTGAAAGTGCTAAATAAAAAACTTATAAATAAAGTAATTACAAACTGATCAAAAATAAGTAAAGTATTGAAGGCAGAGCAATTTAAAGTTCATCAGTTAAGATTTAAGCTATTGAATGAAATACCATGCAAATTGTTTGCTTGGAAATTATTGAAATTTTAATGCTTTACTTTGTTTATATGCGAACGAATCATCAAGAAAAATAATTTGTATATATATTTTCAATGGGTAAGAGCTAGTTTATGTTTTTTTAATAATTGAATATTTTAGAAATTTCAATAAAATACCCATTTTATAAAAATTAATTTAATATTGACAACCTATTTTGAATTTCGCTTAATTTTAAGCAAATATTATTAAAATAAGTTTGGTTAAATAATTACAGCATATACTTTCTTATTTTGTTTTTAAATGAAAAGAAAATACTGTTATTTATAACAAAAACATATAAAACTTTGTATCAAATTTGTTTTAAGCTTTTTATATTTGTCTTTATATAATGTAATTATATGCATTGCTTTTAAAATTCTCAATGAAGCTTAGCAGCTGCCAAAACCTGCTTACTGTTGATAAACAGCACACACACACATACATACACTCGTAGACTCTACGTGGCATACATAATGATCATCATCATTAAATGACATTATGCAAATAAAACCGAAATGGGAAACGCTGTCGCGCAGATTTGGCCAACTTTTCAATAGCATTACAAGACAAATAAGTAAAAAAGTTAGAAACAAGTCACCAGGCAACAGGACAGAAGAAGACGCCTAATAAACTTCGGCGTGCCCATAAAGATGTGCTGACAATTCCCTCAAGGCAAGAATACAGTAGAGCGGGCTGCATGGGACATATATTGGTTTAAGCGTGTGAGCCACGAGCAAGCAAAATAAAAATAAAAAAAATAACAGAAAGCTGCTGCTGCTTGCGAACTAAGCAACAGCTCAAAATGCGGCAAGATTACGCATACGTCGTGTGTGCGCGCCTGTATCTGATGCAGGTGCAGAAGGTGTAGAAGCAGCCGCTGAACAAGGACCAACCAAATATAAAACAAGAACGTTACAGTCGGGTGTAACCGACTGCGCAATACTCGTTCGCAGTATAATAACAGCTTAAAACAGCCAAAAGTGGTCTTAATTATTATTCATATTTTGGAAAGATATGGATTTTTCTAATTTGTCTGACAAATTTGGTGACTATAGCTCTAAAATTGTGGGTGATATGAAGATTTGATCGGTTTACCACGTCCTCAGAGGGCGTATCCAAAAAAAAATATTTTTTTTTACTCTTACTTAATATACTCATTTTACTTCCTGATCGAGGATAATTAGAAACAGGTCGCAGCTGCCAAGCTGAGGGTCCCAAACGGGGGCGGCAAGTGTTGAGGTGGACAGTTTCATTTGTCGCTGCTTCATTTTTTTTCCTTTTGCCTCTTAAATGCCTCGCTGCGCGCAATGAATTTGTTATGAATTTATGTAGCGTTGGCAGCAGGGGGAGTTGAGAGACAGAGGCATGGCAGGCAAATGAAAGTAATAAGTTCCATGTGGCTGCCTACGCCACTTGGTAGTGCGAGGAGGTGCGGGGGCGGGGCAGCAAACGTGCGACAAAGCGGCAATGATTATGCGCCGCGTAAGACAACAGGCTGCCGCACATTGCGCAGAGGGGGCGCAGGTTAACTCCAATTTGCCAGGGCACATAATGCCGACAATACTGACAATGTCGTTTGTACCAAAAAAGCAACACCCCCGAACACACACACCCCCGCAAACCCGCACCCACATCGGCGTGCAGTGGGCGCGAAAAACATTTTCTATTTGGCATTGCTTTCGTTTTCAATTTGGATGCCGCCGGTTTTACTTGTTTCGTGTCCTCCGCATCATCATCGTCAACGTCTTTGTCTTTGCCTGGGGCTCTGCAGCTGCTTGGTCGAAGGGTAAAGGGATGAGGGATGCGGCACAGGCGATGGCGGCCAGAGCTCCGGTACATGGCACACTGCGGGCAGATGCGCTGTGCTTTTCTCGGCTTTCCGTGAAAAACAATAAATATTAAAATAAAATTTGTTATGCGAGACAAGCAGACACGCCAGATAAAGGCGCCAGTGGGGGCACCAGGGGTAAAGGGCTGGGGGCCATGGTGAACAAATGTCGCGAGGTCGTTTTTCTGGTAAACGCTTTAAGCGGACTGACAGTAATTTTACATGTAATTTGAATGCTGCTCCGAATTGCAGGTGGACCAAAGTGGAGCCGCTATCAACAGGGTAGTTGAAATTGTTAAAAGATTTTTATTGGCTTAGTTACTTAGGCATTGAGTGGAAATCTAATTCAAATTTAACTGTAACTTGAAGCTTGTAACATTTAAATTTTATTTTTAACAGGAGATATTTTACGATAGATGTTAAATCTACTAAAATGAGCAAAAGTCATTAGGGGTGCTCACAACAACTGGTTAAACGGATTAACTGGTTAACTGGTGAGGCAATTAAATGCAATCTGTGATGAACGTGAGCACCAATGGCTATGGCTTAATAGGCTATAATTGCTATATAAATAAAATATATTGTGATTAATTAATTGAGTTCGTAAGCAGCGTATATTATGTAATAACAACAGCAACAACAATAAAAAAATTCTGCCAACACGATCAAATTAAACCGTTGAAAACCGTTAAAACCATGACTTCAAATCAAACAACAATTTGTTGTTGGTTCGCTTCAACGATCGAACCAATGTTTCATCTTAAGGTTGGCTTTTGTATACCAGATTTTTTACCACGGTGAGTCCTAGTTTTGGCATATGATCCAATTTGAAGTGTAAAAGCTAAATATTCAAATTATTTTATATAATAAGGATATATGCAAGTTATTTTATTAATTTATTTGTTTTTTTTTTTTTTTTGAATTAAGAAGTAGAATATCTTCGAATACACTTTTAATATTGCCTCTGAGGTCGGGCAAGTAAAAATTTTGGAGCTAAAATTGACCTAAGTACTAAAATTAAACAAAACCGGTTGGTGATTTTAAAAATATTGGAAACCCGGGTTCAAATCGGCTTAGTTCATAACCGTTATGCAGTCTGGGCTAGGCCAAAAAAATTATGCAGTAGATAATATTGATATGACCTATTCTGCAACTCGTTAGCAATTTAAAGTCAGTCTATACTATATACTATATTACTAAAAACCCTTAAGCTTTATGTAATAAAGGATTTTCATATCTTGAAGTTAGATATTTAAGATTAAACCACAATAAAATTCGGTTCAAAGTTGAGAAAATTTAAAGCATACTTTTTGTTGCCTCAAATGCAAATTCTGACAATATTGATTGAAAAAACTCTCAATATTAAAACATGAAACTATCAAAAATATTAAAATGTAAACTTTAGGACATTTATTGTAAAAAATTTGTAGTCAAGACTTAAAACGTAATCTTGTATTGCATCTCAATTACAGAGCAAGAGATGCCGCCCCCAACACAATTCAAGTAGTATAAAAATTGTTTGCACAGCGTCGACACGCCACACTGAGATACACCTCAAATACACACACACACACACACACACAAAAACAGATACTTGAGCTACGGATACAGAGACACAAGAGTCGACTGGCAGACTGGCAACTGGCTGGTCTGGCTATGACGACGCTGTTTATAATTTTATCAACTTGTATAAATATGACAAATCGCTTTATGACTTCTCACGCAGTGAGAGCTGGCCGAAAGCGAAGAAGCAGCATCAGCAGATGGAACAGACGAGGATGGCGCCACGCTGATATGGAAACCCAAAGCAGCTGGCCAGGAGAGATGGCAGCCGGAGGCAGCTTCTGGAAGCAGCAGACACGCAAGAAATGCTGTACATACAACTAAAATAATCAAGAAAAATGTTTTCCACTAAATCAGCAGCATAGCAGGGACACACATAGTGAGTGGGAGGGTGAGAGGGGCATGGGAGTGGGGGCGGAGTTAGGGTTGGCTGGGGCTGCAAAGGTTGCCCAGTCGAGTGTGCGTTCGGTATCATAGCAGCAAGGAAATGAAAACCGCAGGCGTCACTCCATGGCCACTTCCCCAGCGTCTTTTAACTTGGCTGACACTTTTTTTTAGCCTGTTTTCTTTTCTTTTTTTTTTATTTTTATGTTCTCGCTGCGCTGTTTTCTCTGCGGCTGCTGCACGCGGCGTATACGCAACGTCAACGCGCAGCTTATGCGCTTTTCCGCTGTGCCCGTTTTGGCCGGCCTCAACACGCGAATTCCGACAGCTGCAGCTGTCCTTCTGAAACTGTGAAGCACATTTGCTTGATGTTATCGGTGCCGCTAATGTTTTTTTCCCCGCCTTTTCTTTACCTTCTCCCAAGTAATTTGCATAATTATTGTTGACTCTGCTTTTGTTGTGCGTGTGTGTGTGTGTGAGTCTGCCTTGTTAAATTGAGCGTTAAATTTGTTGCTTACATTTTTGAGCCAAACTTAATTAGCGTTGGTGAAAAGAATTCTCGAACAGCGTGAAACATAGAAACATTACCAGGGGCGCTAAGGACTGTAGGGGGTTTAAATTTGCAAATCAGCAAATCGTAAAAAAACGGTAGATATAGTTACCATAAAAAAAACATTGTGCCTTACAACCCTTAGAAACTTATCCTAAAAAGATTCGGACAGTTTGAACAATTTTTAAATATGTAATATATGTATAATATTTTCATAAAATGTGAGTTCGATCTTTCTTTCAACCACGTTTAATTATCGCTTTAAAAATTAAGAATTTTTTGGTGCTTTATAATTTTTTTGAGCTGACTTAAATTTTTTAATTTTTATAAAATAAGTGGTATAAATTTGATTACTTTGTAAACCTTATAAGATAAAATAATATATAAATCAAATTTTGTAGTCGTGGCTGATTTCTGTTATATTTTCCTGATACAATTTTCCGAATGTAACAGACAAAAAAAAAACAACTCTAACTTATAAAACACATTGCTGATCAGCATTAACGACTCAGCCTTTATTTTTTGTCATTTCGCCTGTCCTTCTGCCTGAACTCAGGGACTTTTTCAATCAATACAGATGCTACTAAATAATCAGATTAAGTTGTTGTCAGAGTAATGATTGAACATTTAGGTTAGGTTTGTGTTAAACGACAAATGCAATATTTCGATATAAATCCAATTTGTCAGGATCATGGATTTTTACAAAGTGCACTTTGTTGATTGTTTTGTCATAAGCTAAAAATCAGTTGGTTGTATGTATTGAGGAAATTGTCTTTCCTTTCAATTCTTTTTTAATTTATCTAACAAACGTGCAAAATTGAAACTCTTTGGATATATATTTATTTTGTATGCCAAACAATAGTTATATTTTTTCTCACAGTACAGCTTTCAGTTTTTTCTGCTGTGGAGTTTTTCATTTGTTGCTTTCAGAGTTTTGTTTAAATTCCTGTTGCTGATTGAAACATTTATTTTTTAATATGCCAGTTCCGTATGCCTTTAATTTAAATTGGATGTTTTTTATATGGTTTTGTAATTTAATGTAAACTCATTTGCCTAACCAAAGCAGCGAATTAACTCATGTGAATCTCTTCAAATTGTCACCACACATATCCATTTGAAGTCAATTTACAGTTCGCATTCCGCTTGAACTTTCCTCGGCACAGCTGACCCCCCTTGCACCACAGCAATTTCCATCTAATTGCCATGTCTACGTCATAGTCATGGCTACAGTTACAGTTACACAGTTAACGTCTTGATAAGTCTGCCAAAACGTTGCGATACATTCGCACCCGACACGAAAAATACCTGCCGTCTCAAACTCATCCCCAGCCTCGGTGACGAGGGGGGCTCTAAGGGGTGGCCTGTTACATAATTTTGTCACTAATCCGGGCAATAAGATTGTTTAATTTTGCGCTAAACTTAACGCTTTCTTTGCAAGCTTCTTTCTTTTCTTTTCTTTTCATTATTTTTCTGTTGCTGTTTGCTGTTATTTTGCTGCCTAGGCACGTTCAACTTTCTAGGTGTGTGTGTGTTTGTTTATCTGCCCCATCCAGCAGCAGTTTTGGGCATCTCTCTCAGCCATCCCTCCTAGTCGCAACCCCCGCTGCTCTATGCGAGCTATGCAAATTGTGGCACACCTGCCGAGCAGCAGCAGCAGCAGCAGCATCAGCAGCAACAACAGGAGCATCGCATTTGGGGTCTCATGTGCATTGGCATACATTACCCCCTGGTAAATGTTACAATCTAGTTGGGTGGTTGCCCCTCTGCCCCTGCCACTGCCCCTGCCTTCACTCTGATGCTTTGTGTCTTGGGCAAAGCCCCTGTAAAATGCTTTATTTGCACAAAAGCGTGCGCGCCCAGGCTACACATCCTCAACGAGTGTCCTTACGTACGTGTGTGTATGTGTATGTGTGTGTGTATGTGTGTGTTTGCCTCATTTCGTTTGATTTTGTGCTCTGCGACTGCTGCTGCTGCTGCTGCTGCTCCACTTGGTTCCACTTGGCTGCCAGGCAGGCTGATACTTTTTATAGATTGCCGCCAGTTGCTGCGTCTTTTGCCTTTTGTGTGATAATAAATTTGCTTTGGTCTAAGGCAACAACTGGGGGATTGCAGCTAAAGTTCCTTTACATACCATATACCCACATCCCAGTACACCCGCCCATTCCCCTCGACGCCACCACCGCTCCGCCGTCAGCTTTGTCTGCTGCCTTTCATTTTGTGCCTTTTTCTTTCTTTCTCTTTTTTGGTATTTTTATGCAAACAATGCTCGAGTGTATGCAAATATTTGAGTTTTAAGTGTGTTTGCAGCACACACACACACACATAAATTCGCACACAGCTACACTGTGTGCAAAATTAAAAACCGACGCAAATGAAGCAAAATGATATGACTGCAAAAAGTCTTCAGTCTTCAGCCCTTCAGCCCAACTCGGCATGTTCATTTTGTTTCAATAAATGTGAAAATTATTAAATTAAGTAACTGCCTTCTGCATTGCCCTCTTCCTTTTTTCATTTACCATTTCCCTCCTTAGCATATAAGCCTCATACACACATACATTCACATGGATGTGCCCATTGTTCAGCGAAAGTGGTTTTATGTTTATAAGCAAATAAATTACTGTGTAAATAGGTTAAATTCTCTCGCATGAGCATTGGAATGTGCACCGCCATCAACCCCTCGGCGCCTCCCACCCCCCTTGTAGCACAAAATATTCCAAAACTGGCGTCAGCTGCACATGAGAATTTACTCTTGGAATTTCAGAGTGTGTGTGCGGGTGTGTGTGCGGAGTGGGTCTATCTTAAGGGACCTGTCTTTCAATTCCGTGACGTTTAATGTGACAATTAAATTTAATTTTGAGCGAGTCTTAAATTATTTTTGGCTTAGGCACTGGCTGTCATGAGGACCCCAAGGATATGTCAACAAAACGGGCAAATCTCAGACAATTAAGTGGGAATAGAGATGAGAAACTCAGCTTTTACTTTGAGTAAGCCTAAAAATAGACAAGGGTTATTCTGAAAGAAGGGAAACATCACCATAAATAGAATATTCTTTCTTTGTGATATTAAATATAGAGATGGATACTACGGAGGACTCGATATAATAATAATAAATAAATAAATATTTTCGAGATAAGAAAAACTAATTCGTAATCTACGTTTTAATATCTTTTTTAATATTTAATTAAAACTTATTATAAATCCCAGAACCAACGAAATTCTTCGTTAGTTTCGTTTTCTTTAGGCAGTTCTGCCATCGTTTTCTTTGAAGAATCTTGAAGTTTTAACTATATTATTTTGAAGTTTTTCGTAATTTGCAACTACTTTGAAGACATTTCACATGTGTATGTTGGCCGCTATAAAACTTCGGTTTGCACACCACGCTTTTCTGCTGTTTTCCAGCTTGACACTTGTGACATGTCATCAGAGTGGAAAATGATAAA
Organism: Drosophila colorata; assembly: GCA_035041545.1. Taxonomy (NCBI): domain Eukaryota; kingdom Metazoa; phylum Arthropoda; class Insecta; order Diptera; family Drosophilidae; genus Drosophila; species Drosophila colorata. Next base: position 3,403,891 of record JAWNLD010000233.1, read on the forward strand.
TTTGTGTGTCCCTTTCTTATTTTCTTTTGGACTTGCAATGAGATATTATTAAATAAAAGTGCAGAAATAATTACAAAAAATGTGACAAGACAAATAGCAGCAGCAAAAGTTGCCGAAATTAAAGGAAAGTAATTAAAAAGTGCGATTAAAATCAGAAGGAGAAATGAGAAAAGAAAAGAGGGGGTAGAGGAAGTGAAAATTAAAATGAAACGAACTTGCGCAAAATTGTTGACGCTTGCCATTAAGCTTAAAGCTCAGAGCTGTGCGCTGTCAGCGCTGCGCTATGAAGTCGACGAAAGGATTTAAGCCAAAAATAATGATAATAATAATAATAATAATAATAATTATGAGTGAGAGACAGATTGTCACAAGTTGTCAAAGTGAATGTGCGCAAGGCGTAATAAGCACGGGCAAGGAGAAGGTTGCGGCCCGGGTTTGAGATGGGACAGTGCCCATAAAGCTGGCAATGGGAATGCTGATGGATGGTTCGCTCTTGTTGTTGTTGGTGTTAATGTTGCCGTGAAGGAAGCTGCCCGCAGATTGTTAAACAATATGCGAGCAGTGCAGTGTGAGACGGATTGTGGACGCAATGTAAAAGTGTTGTGACATGACATAACTTTGTCAAATTATTTTAAATAAATATAATACATTTTATTAAGTAATATACATAACTAAAAATTAATAATATATACATGGATTTCAGATGACAGCAGTGATATTGCAGTCTTAATATTGTTATGTTTATCATAGTTTAAATTTTTCAAATAAATTAATTTTCGTAATATAATAATATTAACACAAATACTTATGGAGCCGAAAGCCATATACAGTTAACCAGAAGATATACTGCACACATTCATAAATTCATGCTTTCTATTTATGAAGGAGAAGTTAATATCCCATTTAACCTGTAATAAATATTTCAATCTCACTTACCAGCTTTTCCTCTTTATTTCATACGAGCTTAAATAAAAGGGGTATATTTGATCGATATAGGCATTCTGTTATTTTAACTATTCCCTGGAGAAGCCAAACATTCAAAAGGCAGTTCAAATCAAATTACTTTACATTATTCTAAGCGTTTTAAACTTTCCATATGCGACAAAATTAGTTGTGAGGCACACGAGCACAACACACACACATATAAAGGCGCGCAGCTGTTGACATTTATGATGCGAGCTACGTTTCCGTTTCTGCACAGGCCCAGCCCACTTGAGCCCCGCCCAAGACGCACACACACTTCATATATTACTCATACGCAGCATAGGCCAAATTGTTTTCAATGAAGGTGCTCAACCCGCAAGAGAACTCGGCCTGACACTTGAGGCTGTCTGCCTGGCTCTAAGCAGGTGTGCGCAAGTGTGCGGGTGTGTGTGTGTGTGTGTTGATGTGCGTGTGAGTGTTCGTGCGAGTGTTTTTATGCCACTCAAGTGTAAGGTAAACAAACACAGACACAATGCCGAGGCAAGTCTAAGGGAAGGCGAAGCAAAATGTAAGCAAAGGACACATTTGCCTGCCTCGCAAACTATTATAAATGTTGACAATAATGGCTTTTTAAGCCCATTTCCCCAGCATTAAGTGTGAGTGTGTGTGTGTTGGTTGAAAATAAATGTCATTTAAATGAAAGCATGAATTAAAATGCCCCGCTTCAAGCCGCACGCGGCAAACACTGCTTAGATAATCGCCTCAAAAGCAGGAAATCATTTTGTAACCACAATCAATTATCAGCTGACAGAAACGCAAATTACGATCCAAACCAAAACTATTCACAAAAATAAAAAAAAAATCGAAGAAAAAAACAAATATTTCGCATTCATAATTTCACCTGACTTGGCTATAATCATGCCAAAACAAATTACCAGCCCGTTTTTAATTGCTGAGCAAAGCTTACGCCAGATCAGGCAGCAAATGCGAAAGAGAGATAGAAAAAATCTGCTAGCTGCTGGCAGAAATCGAAAACGAGGAGCAGCTAATCCATAATCTCTAGCCAAAAGCAAAAGCCACAGGCAGCATATGCAAATCATGTTTGACAGCGCAAAATGGCAAGGAAAAAAGAAAAGCTCGCGCCCCACACAAACAAATACACAGACAGAAACACTCGGTTGCAACTGTGTGTGTATCTATGATACATGACTCTTTGTGCTGAGATTATAATGCCGCTGATTGTTTAATCGCTTGGAAAGTGATTGAAAAGTTGGTCATAAGTCGACGTCACGAGTGGAGATAGCAGCACAGATAGAGTATAGGGTGTTTGTGTGTGAGTGTGTGTGAGTGTGTGTGTGTGTGTGTGTGTGTGAAGTGCGGCAGTAAGTGAGGCAGTCAAGTGTGGCCAGCATGGCAGGCAATCCATATTTACCATATGCCAAGAGATGGGAGGCATTTCAGCGAGTTGATCAGAAGTCAGGACAAAGGTTTTGGGAACTGTCATTTTATAAAAAGTAAAAGCTCAATATAATGTGCTTGACTGGCAGCTACCCTGTAATTTTTAAATCATCTGCATTTAAATAAACATAAACTAAAACTAAATGGAGTTTTTTTTAAAGCAATCTCTGATATATAGACATTTGAGTATTATACCATAGAAAATTTGTATCTCAGTCACGAAAAATGGATTTGGAGAACAATTATTGAGAATTTTCGATTCTATAAATTTATAATAAATAAAATGAGTAAATCTACATATGCAGTTTTGTACTAACTTTTAGTCAAATTGAACTTATTTATCAACGATCTTTCAAATCTGAAGCAAAATAAATTTGCGAATAGTAAATATATAAATAATAACAAGGCTATCATAGCCTATCTTAGGCACTTTATAGGTACGCAGTATTTTTACTTAAAGGTTCACACATTCTATTCAAAAGTTGAAACCTTTCCAAATGTTAATTTATTCAAATATAAATATAAAGCCACCTATGGTAAACATTCAAAATACATTCACTTCCGCAAAAATGCAACTCTGTTTGTACAGTTGCTTAACAGTCAGCTTAGCTTAGCGCACTAAAACTGCCTGTTACAAAAGCGCACACGCGCACAATCAAATCGCAAGTGCAGCTCATGACGCACTTGTGGATCAGAGATGGGGACAAAAAAATCAAATAGAGTAGACAAAATCAATAAGCCAACATTTAAGTAAGCCGCTGTCACAACAATGCTCAGCTAATGCGACTTGGCCCACCCACACAATAACAGTGAGTGATATAAATATGCGCACATCTTCGCTGGCAGCGACTGTGCGGCGCCACTTTGATGGCACGGAGGGTGGTTATATAGCCTGGCATAGTTATAAACAGTAAAACTGTCTAAAAACTGCTGGCACAATTCAGAAAGGATAAAAATCGCGCCCCAGCGAGAGCCGTAAATCATGGACGAAAAACGTTGACTCGAGTTCCATTTCAATTTTTTATTGTTGTCGTCACTGTGCTTGTTCTGTCCCTCCCTCTCTCTCCCTCTCTCTCTCTTTCTCTCTCTCTCTCTCTCTCTTTCTCTCTCTCTCTCTCTCTCTTGTTCATTCTCTTGCTGCCCGTGCTTTCTCACTTTTGCCTACTTTGCTGCGGCAGTAAACATACCGAAAATGCTTTTTGAATTGTAATTTTTTTTAGCTTTTTCAGTAGGTTTTTTTCCTACTCCTACTGTTGCTGACGTTTGTCGCTTTTGTAGCTCCCCATTCCAGGCAGCTAGCTCGTTGCCTCTGATAAGCGTGATTGAATTGATTTTTCTATTTCTCAATATATACATATATATATTCGTATATATATATATTTTTTTTGTTGCGCCACTTTGCTGATGGATATCAATTGAAATGCTTAAACAGTCGCTTTGCGCATTTTCAATTTTAAGCAAATAAGAAAAAAAATAGATATATAAGATCTACATCTAAATATATATATTTGTATATATTATTGGTTGCTTTTAGCTAGGCAAACTTAAATTGTGCTGTCAATGCTTTAGTGTACTAACATATTGATTTCAAATACACACACACGCACACTCTCATCGTGCGGCCTTTTTTTGTAGTCCTACGAAAATTTTTGTTGCTGTTTTGTGGCTGGGCCTCTAAGCAACCATAGCGGAAGTAATCCATTGATTGCGCATCTTTACCCAGGGCCTTGTCCTATGCACACATATCCACACACCAATGCGTGCGTGTGTGTTTGTGTATGTCTGTATCAACGAGATATCACATTGGATTTGTGCTCTGCGGCACGTGTAGAAATTGTTTGTCATTGGCCTGATGAGTGTGCTTAAAATGATATTGATATGGTTATGAATGCTTGGTATAGTATTTGATAGAGGTAATTACCAACTGAAAAACTTGTGGTATATTTAAAAAATTTTACACTAAATTTGTCTTAAGATAAGGCTGCCCATTGATGTCCAACAACAAATATTAAAAAACTAACATTTGCTTATAACATTTGATATTTTAAAGTGTGAAACAATAATTTCCTTTCAGTAATATTGGACATGCTAACATTTCAGAAAAATGTTTATTTAATGATTTAAAATATACTTTGACAACCTAGATCAAAACAGTTATTCAAAAATATCAAGTTCATAAAATTGTTTAAAAAGAATAAAAGCTGGTATATGAATGGGAACATAATAGTCAGTGTTATTTAAAAATTTATATTTATTTTATTATTATTTTTAAACATTTTTATGATATACCTCAAATATTAATAATACTTAAATTTAATATTTTATCGAAAATTGTTATTTTGCTGTTATTTGAATATTATGTTATTTAAATTTGAAAATTTTTGCAATCTAAAAAAAAATATTATAGCGAATGAGGCAAATAAAATTTTAAGACTTCTTTTAAATGGTTTTTTTTTTTGCTTTTTTTATTTTCTAGGGAGTTGGCATTGCTTTAATTTAAAGATATGAAAATTTGCATGTTTTTGTATATGTTTATCAAAGATTTTGTTTACTTATTAATAAATCTTTTTTTTTAAATTGTTCTTTTTAAACTTAAACCATGTCCTCAGGCAATTTGCAGCCCTAACAACTCTGGCAACTAATATTTTGGCTTGGCTATGAGCTCATCATCATCAAGAAGCAACAACAACAACTAAGTCATAGTTTCCCTGCCAATCACACACATATATATACACACACACAAACACATACGCTCACACAGCGCCAGCTTTTTTGGCCATTTTTCTCATAATATGCAAATTGAATGGGGAAAAGCGACAATTTCCCTGGCCTGTAGCCACGTAGAACCCCTGGCCTCTATTGTGTGCATTGTCGCTCAGCAAACGAAATTCAAACACTTATTCAAACATTTATCGATTTCGTTGTTGATTAGCATTTTTGTGATGCGATTGCTCGCTTTTCATTAGAACCGAAGACCAAAACAAACAACAATCAAGAGCAACCCGATGAGAGTGTTTCGGGAGAGGGGGCGCCCACCTGTCTAGGGATCTTTTGTAATTTGATGCGCTTGTCTTGTCCCTCAACTATTAAGTAAATTGAAAATCTCTCCCTTGAACGTATTTCCGTTATTTTCTTTTATTTTTTTATTTTTATTTTTCGGAGTCCAAATTTTACACAGACTCGGGTGAAGTTAAGTCGACTTCTAAATTACACTAATGGACACCAAAATGTAACCGAACAAAGTTTTCAGATGAACTGCATTTGGGGATTGGTCATGGCATTTGTGGGCACAGATCTGGACAGCAGCAACATCAGCGTCATCATCATCATGATGATGGTGATTATTATCATTGGAGAGAGCACACTAAATAGCTGCGCTTCAAGTGTTGCCACAAAATGTGTGCACAAGCAAACTTTTGACCATAAATTATGGCATTTATTCAAAGGCAAACCCGGTCAGTTGCAGACAGACATGACTGTCCAGAGATACCGCACACACACACACACATACACATGTACATATATATGAGTCTATGGAAGTGCTTTAGGATGTCTGTTGAATGTCCTGCCAGGCTGAAACCCCCACTTCACCCCTTGATTCATTGATTAGCCCTAAACTCAACTCCCAATTGACAGGCAGCTTTTGGCTGCGATTCTGCTTCTGCTTCTATTTCTGTTTCTGGAATTGATGTTTCGACCACTTTGAAATTGAGTTTCTCATCAACTGCAGTTGCAGGTGCGGGATTGATCGGGGCGGGGCGGGGCGGTGCGAGCCTGCGGCCCTCATGTAGGGCTCATTTCAGAATGGCAGCCAAGGCCCCAACATGTCAACAACAACAACAACAAGAAAAGGCTCAGCATAAAAAGCTCAAGTTGCGCCAATGGCGCGTGCAACTTGAAGGCGCCTGCCGCATGCCGCAGCTTCATTAAAATTGCAGCAGCAATGGAGCAAACCGAGGGGCGCCTAGAGTTGGAGCAATAGGAGACGCTGAATGCAGAAGGGCCTAACGATGTCAGCACACAATGGAAGCGTGAGCGACTGTGTGTGTGTGTATGTGTGTTTGGGCTTATATGAGCTTTTGATTGTGTGGGTGGAGGCAGCGCGCCTGCAGAAAAAGGCAATAGAAAATTCCACAATATACCCGCAGCATTCGGGGCAGGCGCAACCGATAGAACGAAAAGCAGATATAAAGGAAGAGGGAAGGTGGAGGGGCAACTGCGGCCGAGAGCGACAGTCAAACAGGCGATGCTTGAATACGACAGCGACATCCTAGCACAGTCCAAGACATTGCTGCACAGTGGTGATTTTCAATTCAATATGCCTAATAATAATTGGTCCAGATTTCTATACTTTACAGTATTTAAATGCATATTCACAAGTAGGACAATCAAGTTGAACTAACTGGAGCATTAAAAAATATAACTCAACTCAGAACACATATCTTGTATATTTCAATGTATAAACTTATATGCACTTTAAAAACTTTAAAATATACAAAAATGAATGGGTTAGTTCATGGGTGAGTTAAATAAAGTAAAAGGCAGCATTTACCTTATATAATCCTTAAAAATATCTCCCAAAATTTCAATTCCTAAATGACTCATTTTTCCCACTGTACCACAAGGCCAAGACGCCAACGACATCTCGCGTGACCTGAATTATTGGTGGCATATTGCCACTCATTGACTTTGCCGCAACGCCAGCGGCGAAAGAAAATGCTGCAGTCAGAGATACAGCGCCAGCGTGCGAAAGAGATGGACTTGGAGAAAAAGAGAGCGGAAGAGCGGCGATAGTGGGACACGGGGCGGAAACTAGTAGCGTGCCGTGAACTTAAAGCACTCTTGGCAAGCAATTTGCGACGCTTTAATCAATTTCTGTTCAAAAATTTAACAGCCAAGACAATGAAAGCCTGCATAGCAGAAAGCGGGCAACCAGGACGACAAGGCTGACAATTGTTTGTTGAGTTTGTCAAGTGTAAAAAGTCGATGGCGGTGGCGGCGTCTTCACAGGCGTTGCAAATGCAACAGGAGCCAGTAGACAGCAACGGTTTTGAGCTCGTCCTGTGGATGCTGCTGCTGCTGCATTTGGTGGTGCCTTGGCTCCTGCTGCTCTTCCTATATCCTTACAAATGTGCCGCTGCTGCTTTGTTTGTTTGTCTCGCTTTATTTCTTGCACCGCTTGCCGCAGTTGTCGACATTGCGGTTTAATAATGTGTAAAGTCAAAGTTATTTGATATGCCAAAACACATACACACACACGTACACACACATGCACACCCACACACATATGTCCTGGCTTTCTTCTCGTAGGCACTTTGTCATTGAATACAAACAGACACACGCAAAAGCAATTCTTACGCTTGCTTTTCTTCTTTAAATTTATTGGGTTTTCTGTCTGATATTATTTGTTAGGCACTCCTTCTCCGCTCTATGCCACGTTTCATTTCATTTCAGTTCATGCCATTCCATTCCGTTCGCTCGCGTTCTCCGTGCCGCTCCGCAAAATTGAAAATAAATTGAATGACGTTTTTATTGATCCCGATTTTCGTTCAGCGCTCGAAGCGATTTTCCCTTCTTCTTCTTTTTATTCCACCACTAAATTTACCCATTTTGACGCTTAGCTGTCGTTAGAGGCTCTCGGGCAGGGTCGGGGGCAGGTCCTAGACTGTCTGACAATGAGTAGTTGCGGCTGGAAGGCTTAAAGCTGTGCAAACTTTATTTAATTCTCGGAACTGTTGGAATTCAGCTCAAAATATTGGTTGTAGTTTTTAGACCATAAATAAAAGCTTTTAAATTAACTGGAATTTTTTTTTTTTGCCGTATTATTTTACAAATAATTTGCTTTTTTCCTCGAAGTTTGTACAGTTCTTTAAAAAATATTTAATGGAAAACAACCAAGTTGGCAATAAATAAAGATAATAATACAAATTTACAGCCTTCCTGTTAAAATTAAAGTAAAATTTAATCTGTAGTTTACCTAAATTTCTGGATTTTAATATTCGCTTCATTCAAATTATTATTTTTTTGTCCTATATTAAAAACTAAAGTCCGTTTTTAGACACCGCTTATGACTCAGGATGTATCGCCAAGCCCGTTTGGTTCCGACAAGAGTTATCAGCCTATTTATTAAAAAAATTGTATGACAAATATCCTTGCATGCAATTATTTTGAATTTATTTCTACTAAGATACTATGAGATACTTATATTAAGTTAACGTCAACTTTAATCAAATATCATAGATATATATATCTAAATATAGTCTGCGTTGCATTGTTATCTATAAACATACATAAATATTTTTGAGCTACCATTGAAATCAAGTTTTATCGATTAATTATCGCTTATCTATATTATTTTAGTTTGTTGTATAATAGGTATCCTTTCCTGCTACTCTGTTGCCTTTTATCAAATCATTTTTCCCAATTAATTTATCGTTGACTTTTATTCCTTCATTTACATATCATTGACATTGTCTTGCATTCATTTACAACTCTTTGCAGATTGAATCCAATTTCAAGCAAGAACATTATACGAATAATCCAATAGACAGTTGCACAAAGCGAACACCTCCTAACAACTTTATAGGGAGCCTTTCAACTACTTGACAGCCTCTCCACCCTTTTCCCTTTGCCATCACTTGTCCGTATGACTGACAATCATATGAATATATAATATATCACATGAAATGAATTTTGGACAAATCCAATGGAAATCAAAATTGTTGACAAGCGAAAGCCTGCAAAAGTTATCTGTCCCGTTGCCTTCAACTTTTTTTCATATGCACTTTTGACACTTTTGTGCGAGCTAGTGCATTAACGCCCACGGGCGGGGAAAACTTTACTAGCCCCAAAAAAGAGAAGAAACTAGACTAGAAGAGGAAAACTTGTGACATTTCTCTGCGATAAGTTTTTCCAAAGCTGCAGCTGAAGTCGGCGCATTTATATTCATCGTGGACGGGCATTAGTTTTTATTTGGTTGGGCAAGTTTTTGCACCACTATGCGATATGAAGGAAAGAAATGCAAAAAGGGGTTGTGTGTGGGGGATGGGGGAGGGCAGTTGCAGTCAAATTTGTTTGTTGGTCAGGGCGCAGCCAGAGGAGGTGCGAGTAAGAGTCTGGAGTCTGGAGTCTAGAGTCTGGAGTCAGACGGCAATTTGTCAGGCTCGTGACTGTGTTTAGCTTGTCGCACCCCCTCGCAGCAACCCCTGTCTGTTGCTTCATTTGTTGGCTTAAGTAACTTAACAACTTTACGCTTGCAGCTCGCGTACGCGACGTCCTCCTCTTGTTTATATTGATAATGTGCCATTTATTTTATTTAAGACATACCATGCCCGCTCGATTTGCCGCCGCTGCTATTGCTGCTGCTGCTGCTGTTGCTGATGTTGCTGTTACTTGCTGCAGCAGTCACGTTCCGGTCGCAGGACGCCGGAAGCAGCCAGGACGAATGAATTGTGTAGGTTTCAGCAACTGCGAAATGACTGCACAGACTGCACACATGTGTGCAAGTACCTCCCCCCCGCCCCATACCTACTCCTGCGGAGCAGTTACTTTTGCAACGCAAGGACATGCCACAACTGGCTGCTGCATAATGCATTAAGTGCTGCAGCTCCTGCAGGCGCCTCCTGACAACCAGCTGCTGAGTTATTGACTTGAAGTTTGTTGCGGAATTTGAAAGTGCAACGTGTGTAAGGCATAACAAATTAGCGGGCGTCTCCTCTGTGCGTGTGTGTGTGTGTGTGAGCGTGTACGTGTGTGGGGCAACGGCCACTTGAACACAGATTTTCGTAGAGCTTAAGAGGTGGCGGCTATGCCGGGGATTATGTCAGATTGCTCCTAGCAACCAGACATGTGTCAAGCAGCAGGCAAACGAACTTGAGAAGTTGCTATTTAAAGCACTAATTAAGTGGAATTGGACACTGTGCAGCGTCTTTGAGACGCACAAAATCTGCTTGTTACAAGCGCGAACTAATAGAGTTGCATTTTGCCCAGTCAGTCACAAGTTAGTTGTAACTTAACGGGTAGCAAGTGCATGTCAAATTTGCATTGTAAGCCAGGTAGCAAATATGTCTAGAACTGAATACATAAAACCGAACTGAACCATTCATTCTAAAGAAATGGTTTGGTTTATTTTAAGTACCACAAAAAATATAGTCAACAAAAAATATATATATATTGTGCCTGAGCTCTGAGGCTGCATTATTAGGAATATGTGTTTTTCTAAAAACCTTGAATAAATTCTTTCTTTTAAATTTAACAAAGTGTAAAATCAATGTTCGAACCAAACCCTGTACTAATTATTGCTGTGGAAAGCTATGGTCATGCACCGAACCTAAAGTCGAGGCATTTGTCCGAACCGTGAACAAAAACTTATAGCTATAACACTTTAACAGAGTTTATTTTAGACAGCTAAGATAATAAGGATTATATCGAATATTTCCTTTTATTTAACAATAGTTTGCAGCCTTAAAACTGTGCTAACTTGAACATTGTAAACTCTGTTAATATATATTTTTATATATATTGTTATTATTATTATTATTATATATATATATATATTTGATTGCAATAATATTTATTATATTTTCTATTCCATACCAAATAATTTCTTTAAGTTAATAATTTTTTAGATTTTCGAGCTGTTTCTACGTTGTTGTTCAACTTGCACTTTGCTTTTTATTAAGCATTCGATGAACTCATCGCCACAGCTACGAAATTGCTTTTATATTATGACTTAAAATTATTTTTTAGTTGCGCTCACGCAATTTGCAGTTTCTTTTGGTTTGGCTGACAGCCACACAAAGTTTTGCTTACTTTCTTTCTTTCAATTCATTCGCTGGGTCGTTCATTCATTCATTTTGGCTTTACTGCTGTCATTCAGAGCACACTTTAAGCAAACTATTGAGGCAAGTCGAGAGCTCTCGATTTCGCCATTGTGCGCTCTATTTCGCCACTAGTTTGCAGCTTCGAGATGGACTCAAAAAAATATATTATTTTTTTATTTAAATTGGATATTCCCTTTTTTTTTAGATACAGTTTTATATTTCTTATTGTTTATTTTTACGATAAATATATATTGTGAATTTTGTATGGCTTTGTGTTGATTTTACTTCTGCTTATTATCGATTTCAATGCTATTCTAGTTTAATGGCAAATTGGTTTCGCCAAAAGCAAACTTTGAAGAAATAGTGCATAGAGCAGACGAAAATACATGTATAATTAAATATAATTGGATGACATTGAAATTGGCCGAGAGACCGTGAGGGCGGGCAAGAGGAGGAGATCGGGGACAAGTTGCAAGTCAGTTCCTGTTGTCTTTAAAATTTAATTACCAAAGTATTTCCGACTGACACGAGCCGCAGGCGGCCGGAAATTCGAGCGTCAACTGCAAAATGGAATAGAAATAAACAACGTGGCGAAAAACTAAAACAAAATAGCTCCAAAGTGGCGCGCACATTGTTTGGTTTTACTTTAGTGGGCAAGAGAACAGCTCCTCAACCCCCAATCCGCCGACCCCCGTCAAGCCGCTTTTTGCCGCTCGCTTTGTGGCGGAAGAGTTGCCATTTTCATTTTCTTTTGCGGTGTGCCATATTCTTTTTTTGTTTTCTTATTATATTTTTTATTTTTATTTATTTTGTTTTTTATTTTCTGCCCCAGCTCATAATTTGCATGGCATGAAACTTGACTTTTGTTGCCCGGCTAGTGCCGTGGGGGGCGTGGAGCGTGGAAAATATGTTGCAACGGCAGTGGTGAAAATATAATAGAAAAATAAGGTGCCACACAATATGGCCGAGAGCTTTACAGTTGGTTAAGTAGCAAAAGCGCGCGAAAGGCGAAAGGACGCAAAAATGCGACCAAGCCAGCCGGATAAAGTGGCACCGAAACCAGCCAACGGCACGAAGCAGGCGGAGGACGGCGCCCGAGCATGGCGTGAAAATTGTTGTGACAAGAAAATTATAAACCGGAAAATGTTTTATGTTGTGGCCATGGCGATTTTTACTCCTTGTGAGTGCTTCATTCGTTTTTTCTCTTTTTTTTAAACTTGTGTGTGCCATTTTCAGCTGGCTCATTGTGGTCAAATTAAATTGAGAGGAAATTAACAGTAAAATGATGGCAATTTATTTATAAAAGGGTCAACTCTTGGTGGACAATTTGCCATAGAGCAAAACATTATCTGGATAATAATGGATTAGGGATTTGCTCCACAGGGAGCAGCTCTTTGGTCGATTAGCTGCCAATTTTCGTAAAAATTGTTTGAGGATGATGACGGATATTGCAGAAATGCGAAAATCAATTTGTTAAAACCCGTAAGTAAACAGCTCACAAGTAAAAGCATATTTTATGCCAAACGGATAGATTCGAATTAACCCGGATAAGTCATTTAATGCTTCCCTTGCTTTATTTAAACTAACAAGTATTTAATAAATGCATGAAAAGAATCTAATTAGGACTGGATAACCATGAATAAAATATATTTACGGTCGGATAACAGCTTTAGAGGCACAACAATCTGTCATTGACCTAGTTTGCAACATATATTTTATTGAAACGTATGTAACTTGAGTTGTTAAAAAGCTTTCCTGTCACATGCTGCACATTCCCCCTCAACAGACCCGGGAACCCCAAGCAAATGCCATTAGAAAGTCTACAATGCGGCAACTTAACTATAAATTAGTGTCGTGGCCACATGGAAAAAGTTGTCGAACACACACACAGATACACCCATACACACACACACACACAGGTATGTGGTACCCGTAGGCCTCTTGTCCTTAAACTGGTTGGCATCCATTATATGCTGGTTACTTGCACGTTTAAGTTCGTTATACATTTAAACCCAACATGCTGCATGCCTCCCGTTTTGTGTGTCAAGCACACACACACACACACACACACACACGCACACCTACTCTGGGGAAAAAGAGGTGAAAATGAGTACAAACACACTCAGCTACAATTACAACACTCAAAGCCTGGAAACATTAAAAAAAAAAACAAGTAAGATGGCTCTATTCGGGTGTCCCCGACTAGGAGATACCCTGAACCCAGCGGAGAGCTGTCATTACATACATTGAAAGCTCTTTGCATTCATACACACAGTCACAAAGTCACACATACACACACACACAAACGCACGCAGCAAGGTGCGCACTTTACACATCGGCCGCGCTTGGTCCCACTATGGAAAATGAATTCTTGAATAACTTCTAAACTAAGAGTATGATCGTTATGAAATTTTCAGTGCTTAATAAGAGCATCCAAATCTATGTACAAAGGCGCAAGTCTGTAGTATTTTATTTGCGTTTTCTTGATATGGAAATCCAAAATCTGAGCAAGATATGATAAACTTGTACTGCATATGGATTAGGAGAATCTATAGTCATTTAGTTTAGGTTTCTAGCTTTTGTAGTTTCCGAGATCGCTGCGTTCATACAGACTGTCAGACGGACGGACGGATGGACAGACGGACATGGCTAAATTGACTCGGCTCGTCGTCCTGATCAAGAATATATATCCTTTATGGGGTCGGAGATGCTTCCTTCTGCCTGTTACGTACATTTGCACAAAACCATTATACCCTTTTTACCCATTTTCAATGGGTTCAGGGAGAAGAAAATTGTGCACGTCATGCTGCTGGGCAAAGAAAAAAAATAAAACTCGCTCAGCGCACCAAATTGCTCGGCAACTTTACTGCATAGTTAATTAATAGGATAACACAATTAATTTGTGGGCAATGAATGTCTGAGCTTTATTTGCCAGCTGCCTAGCGGGCAAAAACTTTTACCCCATGGGGTATACTGACAACTCCTACATATACATACATACATATATCTATGTTTGTGTATGTATATATGTATGCATGTCCTTTCGCTTTTTATTCGCATTTTGAGCCCTGCAGCTGCTACCGGCTGTTCGAGGCTGGCTCAGTTTTTGCCCAGTATCAGAAAGTAGCTTATCACTCGCCACAGCTGTGGCCTGGGCCAAGTAATTGCCAAAGGTTTAAGAGATTTCTAGGGTAGACGATGAGCTTAAGTTATATTTTCAAACATATAAGTTGCTGCTTGTGCTTATCATAATCTTAAAGATATTTAAGTGTGGTCCTTGGGCTTAAATTTTCGAATAGAAAGACACAAATTGAATTGTTAGCCAAAACTGGCTAAAATTTATGCATTTCAAATTTTAGGCACTTTATCAATTTTTAGCAATATCGAAGACTGAATAATCTAAAGTGGATAAAGTAATAATTACATACATACGCTAATTGCCAAAAGTGAACGGATAAACATATTCGGACCTCAGATTTATTGACCAAACAATATTTCGTGAAAATTTCCACTTAAAGCTCAGCAAAAAAAGCAACGAATAAGTTCGGATAATGTGGCAGCATATGACATATAATTATCATTTTAAGGGACCCTGAAAGTCTTTTATTAAAGCGCTTGTCAAAACAAACAGCCAGCGAATAAAAGGATGACGAGTAGAAGCGAAACAGCAGAACAAGGACTACTTGAAGGACCTCAGCCTCAACTGTGGCAGTGGCTCAATTAAGGGCGCTGCTCGTGAGGACAGGCGTGAAAAGTACAAAAACAAAAGCGCTCCCCAACAACAACAACAACAACGAGCTCCTTACAAACATCAGTTTTAACTATTGTTTGCACACTCGACGCGGCACAGACGACAGCGGGGCGGGGTGGAGCGGGCCGGGGCCAGGGGCTGCCCAACTTTAAGGCTCGACTCCACGCTTTGGGGTTTTGTTAAAATAACAAAAGAGGCCGCCGCAGCCGTTAACCAAACAAGTGGCAAATGGCTGACGCCTAAAAAAGGCGACTGCGAAAATTTTCAAAAACGTAATTTTTTATGCTGTCACAAATTTGACGATGATGATGATGATGAGCATAATAATGCTGATAATGATGTTCGGGGCGGCATTTTGTCAGCATTAAACAAGTACTATATATAAAATACTTTACTTTATGTTGCCATTTTACATAGTTGTTGTCGTTGTTTGTGTTGCCAACATTGTTGTGCACACACACACACACACACAGTAGATGCGAGAAAGAGCGAAACAAAAAGCTGAATAAAGCAAACTACAACAACATGCCGGGCAACTTAATTTTTCCGCATAGCCCACGACATTGTCAAGGTATTGTCGCCTTTTGTTTTTCCCCCCGATGTCGTTGTTGTTGTTGCTGCTGCTGGGGACGTCAAGCTGAGCGAAAAAAATGATTAAAAAAAAGGGGAAAAAATTGTTTATAAAAAAAGGATGAAAAACTGCGGCGAACTCTTCAAGCTTTGACGCTTTTGTTTTTGTGCGTTGCTTTTCAATTTTTTTTCAAAGCTAATTTTCCGCGTTTCAGAGGCGAAAATTCAATATTGTTGTGGAAAAGAGGGAGAGCATAAAAAAGGGACGCCAGAAAATATGCTTTGATTTTGTGTTGAACGACGCGTCGTCAAAAGAGCTTAGAAACAACATATGGCAAGAGCGCATTCGTGAAACTGATCAATAGACTTTTTTCAAGTTCCAATCAAAAATTTGATGGCAGCAGTTTAAAAAGACACCAAAGTTTAAAGTCCGTGTGGGAAAAGTAGCGTGAAGTTAATTAATTCGTAGTAGAGTTAACCAATTCAATAAAAATGCTTTTAGTTGTGTTGACTGTCGATATACAGTACAAATTTCCCTTCACTTTTCTTGGAGGAAAAAGTACGGCGGAAAAATATAGCGCATATTGTGGAGTAGCTCTGCAAAAATCACATCAACGAATATGCTGAAAATTATTTTTAACAATACTTAAGATTTCTTTTTATATAAGATATAGTATAATATAATATTTAAATTTAAGTACAATAATATATAATTATATTATGTTTACCTTGCATTTATCCATGTCTAAAAGTTGCGTCGCCTAAAACCACTCAAATTTGATAATGAATTGTATTATTTATTATTCCTTTTGGAAGTTTACTTTGCACTTGGTTTAATAATTATGATCTACACACGATTTACACCGTTTAAATTCTGAAACTTTTGGTTCATTATCGATGCGTTCTTTCTTTTATTCGAATAACTCGAACTCGGGGAGTCTCTCTGGCGCTAAGCACACCCTCTATAACAAGCACAGGCACACCACATTCGCAAGCGCAGAGACAAAAGCTGCCGCCGGGCCTAAGGATAAGGCGCAAGCTTTCAAAGGCTCTCTCAGGTCTAGGCTCAAAAGCGCACAATGCAGGCAGTGGGCAGCAGCAGTGGCAGACAGAGAGAGAGAGAGAGAGACAGATAGAAAGGGAGACAGAGAGACAGCCACTAAGCTTCAACTATATGTAGATTAAAGCACAGATTACAAAACAAAAGAAAAAAAACAAAAAAATACAGGTAAAAGCACAAAAGCACATAAAACAAAAGCGCGACAAGATCAGTTTTTATTATGGGGCAGGCCCTTAGATGCAGTGGGTTTTTGGGTGGTTGGGTTGGCGGCTCATTGTTGTTGGGGTAGAGTACTAAAGCCATGATGGATTAAAGTAAAATTTAAAAGCTTACAAGCTACATTCCATACATATACACGATAGAAGCAGAGTGGTAATGGGTTCATGTGGATTTGGATTTGGGTATTGGGGGTTTCTATTTATATACATTTGGCTTAATACTGACCTTGATACTGTCATAGCAAGCGGTAACCTTGCCGTTCTGCACCTCAACATTGGCCGGCGGATGGGCGAACTTGCACTCCGTGTCCTGGCGCGAGCATTTGTTGCGCTGAAACTCGCGGCACACCTCCAGCTGCAGCCAGCGCGAGTCCTTGCCATTGAGCAGGCTGTTCATATTAACAACGTTGGCCATCGCAGCGGCAATTCTTCAGTATTACAATATATATATATATATGTGTATATAGTTTTTCTCTTTTGTAAGCTGGGGAGACTTTATAGATAGCTAAGCTGGCGACTAGAAATGTTGCGCGTTTTACTTTATGACGTTGGCTTTGAATAAGATTTTTGTTTACGTTTTTTTTAAGATAAACAGCTCTTAGCACAGATCAGCACCTATATATATAAGGTATACATATATATATTTAGCATAGATGGTAGCGTTTTGTATGAGTTCTTGTTGTAGCGTTTACACTTGCTGTTGGTATTTGTTTATTTATTTTTTTTTTGGTTTACAAAGCTTGGGGATAGCTGATAGCTTGGGGTACTTGAAGCCTTTCTTGGCTAAGAGTTGTATAGTTTAATTTTGATTCGAACGAACGTTTATGTATACATATAAATACGCTTTAACGTTATTATTGTTTGTAAGTTTGTAAGTTTAGCAGTTTTTATTTTTTCTGTTTTTTTGTTTTATGTAAGCTTTTCTTTATTGAGCATACGCTGATTTTACATTATCTGAAATGAGAATAAAAAAGAGAAATAGACGTTTAGGTGTATACCACACATTTGGTTAACGCTGCATTTTGGATATCATTTTGAAATTGACCAGCACACGCGCTATGGCAAGACAGTAACAGAGATAGAGTGTGACAGAGACAGACAGAAAGACTGAGCAGTTGTTGTTGTGAGTGAGTGAGTGAGTGAGTGAGGGTGTGAGTCTGTGTGTGTGTGGGTGTGTGTATGCTATACTGATTGAATTTTTGGTTAGTAGCGCGCAAATCTGAGCTTTTGTTAGTTTATAATGTGTGGATGCAATGAGCTGAATGAGTGTAAAGTGCACTAAAATAAATAAAACTTATATAAGTTAAACAAATAAATAAATTAAAATGTGTACTATACTAAACCAAAATTTTGCTTTTTATTTTTATTTTATTTTATTATATTCTAGGTTTTTTTTTTTTTAATTAGAATTCCAATTTTACAATATATTAAAAAAAAAATTTACATATAATATCCATTCTTTAGTTAACTTTGCAACCAATTATTTTTCAGATTTAATTTTAATTTCATTTGCTAAAATAGTCAAATCTGGCTACAAATATAAACTTATATATTTTTCTTTAAGTTCATCACTTCCTTTCCAAATTTATATGTGGTTCCATGTAAAAAAATTAAACTAATCTAGCTAAATCTACTTTCAATCTAAAAAAATCTAATAAATCTAATAAAAATTAAGTTTTAAAAATGTTTGAAATCGTTGATAAATTGTAGAAATCAAAGTACAGCACGAATTTCCTAATTTTGTCTTAAACTCACTTTCACAGCAGCTAATGAAATTTGAAATTTAATATTACTTCATGTGAATAAATAATGTCTAGCTACAAAAATATAAATTTTGAAATGTGAAACAATTAGGTAAAATGAAGAAATCAAAATTCATTGTGAGTTTCTTTATCTTGCAATTGTAAGACATATTGTATAACCACTAGGATAATTGTATGTGTTTGTATGGCAATTATGGTATAAATATATATGACTAGATATAGAGCGTGAGCAGCAACAGCACCATCCGCATTGCATCCAAATATGCCAGGCAGGCAAACAGGCAACAGCCGCAGCTACAGAGCTGCCACATAAATAAATGGTTTTTGCTGTGTGTTTTTAAGACTCGTTGCGCTTTATTGTACAGCGAGAAACTCCAAACCAAGCACGGCCCATAACAGCAGCAATGCACATTGACAAACTACAAATAAAGTGCGCCAAGTTTTTCCATACTCAAGAGATTATCATATATAGTATATAGTACTTATATTTGATATCATTTTTGGTTCACCAGCGGCATCTGATTTTTTTTTTTAGCTTTCAGCGTAAAGTAAATACGTAATAAACGAAAATACCAACTAAAAATAATATTTCTTATTTTATGATAGCATAAGCAACATACAAATAGAGAGACAGAGAGGGAGAGACACTTGTCTATATATAAAAGAGCTAGAGCTAGTTTAAGGAATTTTTTTGTTGATAAAAATGATAAAAATATTCGATATATTGCGCGGCAAATCTTCTATGTTGTTTAATATTAAATATATATATATATATATATATATATATATATAATATATATATATATATATATATATATATATAAATATATATATACACTACGCGTCCTTAGCAAAGCGAATAAAAAATTAAACGCACTTACCGCTCGAATCGTTTTTTTTTGTTAAATTGATTTTGTTTTACAAATATTACAAAATGTCTATAAATATTACTGTAAAAAAAAGTTGAATAAAAGTTGTCCGGGCAATTATATTAACTATTATTCATAAAAATGTATATATATTATATTATAATGAAAAATGTTTATTAAATTAGTCAAACTGAGAAATATACATTGCAAAATGTAAAAATGATTTAATCATTGATGACGCCACACAAATTTCATTTGCTGTCGTTTGTTTCATTGTCTGGATTGATTTTGTTTTCTCTGTTGTTTTGGCATTTAATTTCTCGTTGTTGTTTTTGTGCGGTTGAGAATCTTATCTTATCTGCCGCCTCGCGAATGAATCAAGCTTTTCATTCAAACCCAAACGAAAGTAAGTTAATAAAGTTGTTGTGTTCAGTTGTAAGAATGAGAAATGCCGAAAGCGAATATCAAAGTTCAGAACCAGAACCTTCTTTTATATTTACGGAGAATATTTTTTTTATTTGGCAGTTTTTTAAAGTTGGGGTATATAAACGTAACTTGCTTTGTTAAAATTAAAATAAATAAAACAAACATATATATAAAAAAAAAGCTGTCTTTTAAAGTGTATATAAATTAATTTGTATTTAAGCTTTTATTTTTGGAGTTAAAACAAAACAAAAAACGAGCAGAACATCGGGTATAATCGTAAAATGCATGAGTTTTGTACAAAAGAACTCAATAAATTGTATTATTTATAATGCGTATATTTACTTATTCAATCTAAATAACAACACATGATCAAAAGGCCATCAAACATGAATGGCGGTTTACCTTTGACAAAGTTATGGACAATTTTAGCATCATTTGCATCTAATGTAAATCTATTCGAATCCAAAGAAACCTTTTATTACCTAGGTATCCCGTAAATAAATCAAAAGCATTTAGTTCTAGATTTGGAAAGGGATGCTTATTACAACTTAACATTTCTCTGTAATATATTTATTTCCTCTACATATCATTTTATATTTCAAACATAAACTTGTCCTTAAAATGGGTTTACTTGATATTTTCTAAATTTAAGTATATGTTGCCTTTCTTTTAACGTGCATGCTCTGTGGTTTTTTTACGCTTTGGCTAAAGAACAAAATATAGTGTTTGAAATAGTTTGTTTTTAAGAATATTGTATACAATTTTGTATCTAATTATATATTTATGATTTCCCACGCATAGCCCTGAACACCATGTGCAATAGCTAAAACAGTTTTTGGTTAGCTACCAAATGCCATATACATATATCGCTATCTGGCCTTTCAGAGATATCAATTTTGTGTGTGCCACACACACACACACACAAACACACACATGCAGATATAAATGCCAATACATTTGCAGTACATTATCTTTGGTTATTTTTAAAAAGATAAAAACCAAAAACAAAAGCTAAAAAACGCATTTATAATTTTATAAAGCTTCTTTTTTATTGTATATTTCCTAACTTGTTGCTTTGCCGTTTAGTCGGCTAGTGATAGATATATGCATGTGTATATATATATTTATATTAATATATATATTTGTATTTGCCTGTCTGATTTTGTGATATGCTGTTGAGGCTTGCATGATGTCAGCTGCAAATTGCTTTTCCGTATTTCAAGTTGATATCCAAAATAAATAATTAAGCGTAACAAAAAAAGCGGGAAGAAGCAGGGTATAAAGTATAAATTCTAACTTAATTTATGAGTTGGTTTTTAGACGAAACGCGTCTGCTGCGACCTGTGTGGGTTGTAGCTAATGTTTACGACATGTATTTAAATAATTCCTGTACAACTTCTTGTTATTTTTTAACTGAAAAACTGAAAACTGTTGCTGATCGCACTGACACAGCAAAAATAAAAATAGAGAAACTTTTAAACAACGCAGCCAGCGCCCACACAAATAGAACCAGCAAAGCGGACGTGTTGAGCATCAAATGTGAATAGAATAAATATATATATATATATTCAAACATATATATATATATATATTTAGATATGGATACGGATTCAGATTCAGATACAGCAACTGCTACAGCTAGAGATACACAGCTAATGCCAGGCATGTCATTGACGCAGTTTTGGATACTGCGAAATTTATGGGCAGGCGAGTGTGTGTGTGTGGAAAACGCTTACAAAAATAAACTTGCCTACAACTAAGTAGTGTGGCCAATGAAATGTATTTAACGAATGTGGGCCAAGAATAATCGAAGAAGGTTTCCAACGATATCGATGACTCGATGACATTAACATCCGTTGACCTACAAACAACCTTCAGGCAATATAAAATACTTATATAAGGATATTAATTTGTTGCTAATTGAGCCTGCACTGCGATTAAAAAAAGATTAATTTATTAACCGGAGGCACAAGACAAAAGCAATATAAAACATTAAAAAAATGACTTTAAAATATCATAAAATGAAATAAAAGTAAAAACGAAACGAGAAGATGCAAATTGCTTTAGACACAGAGACCAAAGAAAAGATACAAAACCAAAAACAAAACAAAAAGCAGACCAAACAAGTTCAACAAGTTTTAAGTCTTGTATTAAATTTTGGTAACACATTTTTTTTGCTTTACTTTTGGTTTTGTTTTTGTTTCTTCTTTTTTTTTAAGGTTAAATAGAGAGAGTGAGAGAGAACAAATAGAGAGTGATACTACAGCAGCTGAAGAGCAGCTGAAACTGAAATCGAAAACTGTTAATTTTTATAGCTGTTAACACAAACTCACTAAATATTTGCATTCACATACTTATATTCGTATTCATTTCTGAATTCACTTCGTATTTATGTAAGCTGTACCAACACCAAAAAAAAAAAAAAATTAAAACAACAGCAGCTGCGTCTGTTGAAATGAGTCGAAAAAATTGTTCCACATGCGAGAACAATTACCCGGTAATAATTGCAAATAGGTTCCACATATATTTGAATAGCTTACGACAAACAAAAGCTAAAAATTGGCCCCTTAAAATCTGCCCAAAGATTAACTTTATAATGAGTTCAGCCTAATGCTGGTAATAAACAAATCGAAAAGAAAAAGCTAGCATTGAATGAAAACTGTCCGATGGGATTTTCCCTTAAGTTGCGGCAACTTTTGATGAATTTGTTAATTAATTACACTACGCTATGGCAAACGTCAATGCTCTACACAACACTGATCAATCGATAATAAATCAATTTACTTTTTATCTAAATTACTATATATATATATGTTATATATAATAAAATACATGAATAAAAAATATGTGAATTTTGACACTTTCTTGTACTTATTTAGCAGTAGATCTTCTTCTCGATAAATAAAGTGGTTATCCATAAAAAAAAATAGGAAAACTCCAACAAAAAAAAGAAAAATTAAAAATCATAATCATAATAATCAAAGAAGTTATTTGTTCAGTTTTTAAAAACGTATATGTATAACGAATTTGTAATTATAATTCTCAATTAATCTCTTTTAATAAGTCCATAATAAATATGACACATATGAAATATATTCATTCATATTTCAATATTTTTGTTAATTTGACTAAAAAATTAATAATTCTAATATTTATAGCATTTACTAATTGATAAATGAATAAAAAAAATTAATAATCGATAAGCCCAACGATGACTTTTTATTGAAGTAAGAAGATCTTAGATGTAAAACCTTTAATTTGTTTGACGTTCTTTATATTCATAGGCTCCCGAATACGACTAACTCTTATCGATCAACTTATCAATAAATTATATTTATAATTATTAATAATAATTTGTAAATGCCCTTTTAACACAATGTGTACACCTTAGTTCATTTCAACTACCAAAAATGTAGACAACGGCAAATGTTATCGATACAAGCTGGCCTCAGAACAAAAAGAAGTAATTTTGTAAGCCATTCAAACGAGTTTCCCCATTCAATTAGCTATTTCAGCTGCGCCGCCTAGCCCACATGCCCCACATTTTATAGCGCCCCTGGAATCGAGAGCGCTCCGCTGATAAGGGCGCTCACAGCCGATGACGCTGTCGCAGTTCACAGCTTGCTGTGAAAAGTCATTCCATATATGTGCTTAATATATATATTGTATGTTTTTTTTTTAGATATGCGACGCACTTGTTAAGTCGTGTTTTGTATTTGTAGTACGATGCACATACGTCTTATTTGGTTCTCGGAACACAGTGGGGCAAGTGATTAGCAGGCAACCGAAAGCTGACTAACGAAATGCAATTGTGAGTTTCCGTGTGGCCCGTATAGCACCGCACACCGTACTCACAGTTGGCTATATTTAAAGCCCTCACATAATCGCGGCCACAATAGAAACGAGAAACCAGCCAGGGCAAATGTTGCCCCGTGGCAGCTCCAGGGGCAACTCGAATACGCACACGCAATACGCTGCCGCTGGAAGCCGTAGTAAGGCGCACGGCAACGGTCAGTAACCGCTTTGTTGCAACATTATACAACATAAGCCCCACCACCACCCTACGACCCACCCTGCTATGACACATACAGTATATATATATATATTAAACATAACAAACAAAAAACAAGTAACAACGTTTTAGTCGGGTGTAACCGACTGGGCAATAATCGTTCACAGTAAGGGTCTTACATTATATTGATTTTTTTTTGTTTTAAAATATCGACTTTTGTAATGGGTCAGAAAATGTTACAGCTCGATCTTGAGAGGAGGTCGTCCGAACACTGTCTGCCAAATTACCAAATTGCGCAACAAAGTATCTAAAAACTTTCGGACGCTCTTTAGGTCATCAGTAATCTGACTGAAAAATTGTATGTATCGGAGAGAGATTTATCGATTTTAGCGATTTGCCACGCGCCCCAAGGGGGTAACCAAAATTTCACGGACATTGCACAAACCCAATATACTCTTTTCACTTTGTAAATGAGTATAAAAAGGTGAAAGAAAAAAAAATAACGCAAAAAGCTCAAACAATGAAGCCCCAAGTGGAAAGGGCGAGCCAACTCGATGCGGCTTCGACTGTTGCTATCAATAAATGCGATTAGATAAAAGTTAAATACCAGAGCTTATATGGCTGCCCGCGCCATCCCGCAGCTCCTGATGATAAGCATTTGCAATTGCAAGAAGAAACAAACTCTTGACTTTTAAAAACAAACAAGAACATCATCATAAATGTCAAAGACTTAATAGCCCTAACAACTCCAACATCATCGTAATCATCAACATTATGATTGCTAATATTGTCATTATTTTATTAGTTCGTGCAGCTTATGTCATGCAGCTCAGATTTGTAGGCGTTATCAGGTTCTTCACTTCGAGCGTAACTAAAACTTTTTGTTTGACTTAAGGCTAATTAATTGTCACTGTCGTAGTTTGACGTGCATAATTAATTTCGCATTTCTCAATGCGTGGGCTTCTTAAAAACCGTCGACGTCTATTAGTTGACCAGACAACCATATCTTTCTATTTTTGGGGCGAGAGCGCTGTACATCAATATAATTTTTCATGCTGCTGTAACAAATGCTTTTAGTCAGCTTTAAATATGGTCGGAATATGTCATTTAGCCAAAGTGTCGAGTTACGATCTGAAGCGACTCAGTCTATACCCTATATATGGTCCGGGGGACCTCATAAAACGTGCCAAACGCGTAAACAATGCTGGAATGAAGCGTTAAGCTATTGGAAATGCAAACGGTGCAAGATGATTCAGCGCTCTGCTCTGGAAATCTTAATGATGTTGATACGAAATAGAGAAATTCTGCGGGTAGATCGAATTATTTTATCGGCGGGCATAACAAAGTAATATATTTGCCAACACATAAAGAGAACAAAATTCTAAAGCAAAGATAAGAAACATTTCGGAATAAACTCTCAAGCTTAAATTAAAATTTCTCAAAAGTATGAAATCTAAGTATTTAAAGGTTTAAAATGCACAGCTAATATACGATTAAACATCCTTGACTAAGCTCTTTTACTATTAAAAACAATTCACCCAACTTCTTTCTGGTTATTTGTTAGCACAAAAGTATGGAGCGAAAATTCCCTTGAATTTTGTAATACTCCAACAATTTTTAATTCTAGGAAACAAAGACATTTTTTTTCTTTTAAATTGTTGTTAGAAAAACAACTCTATACCAAAAATTCGAAGTATTTGTAGTACTACTACGTTTGTATTCCAGGAATCGTAGCTAAAATACTCAGGATAAAACCTAATTAGAACCAAATATATTCACAAAGTTTTGGAATTTGTTATGAGAAAATTCGAAGGCTAAAATTCCTGTATTTTGTAATATTACAAACATTTGAAATTCAAGGAATCGTAGATATCTGATATTAACATTTTATATTATTATTTAAGTTCAAAGCACATTGTAACTTTTAACTTTAAAAAAAGTTAGCTTTAAGTTTGCACAATTAGTATTTATTAAATTTTTAATATATTTTCTTGACATTTATTGACAGTTGGGTTTTATCTCTTGAAAAAACAAAACATTGCCTGTCAGAGTGTGATCATAATTGATCAGCATTAAACTTTGCTCGGTAGTTCCCAATAATTGCGCATAGATAAGCTCAAACTATTCCACTTCAATCTAATGTAATCTAATCTGAAAGCGGGTCTTTGATATCTGCTCTAATCAGCAATTAAATCAAGAAAAGACACTTTTTATAATTTCCTAATTTTTTAATTTTCTGTCACTTTTTTTCTCTTTTTCAAATGATCAACTATATTCAAATACACAAAAAAAATTTCTTTCTTGCGGCAGCTAATTACGTCAGAGTCTAAAATCTGTATTTTTGGAGGCGCACAAAATTCGTCTGAGGCGAGAGCAGAGCAAACGAATAAGAGGAAGAAGAAAAAAATAAAACAAAATTTCATAAATGCCATCGGCTAAGCAACTTTTCAAAGAGGCCATGAGAGAGCAGCGCTTCTCGCTCGCTCTCTATTCACAGCCTCTCTCTCTCTCTCTCTCGTCTTATGAAACATGCACTCGTATAATAAATTTTGGCATATTCATAAACTTGTGCTTATCTTAAAATACTCACACACACACACACACACACACGAACTAAATATTGAATTTTGTAGCATGAACAATTTTTAAATACATGCTTGCCTTAATTAATTTCCCTTAAAAAAAAAAAAAAAAACGTGTTATGCTTTCTAAATAATTTCTAAATAGTAAAAATAGCCAAAAGAGAGCGCAAAATTATAATTGAAATTTCTCAAGTACGTTTGATAAATGCGACGCGCAGCAAATGAAATTTAATTAAACTTTGAACTAATTTGTATAAGCAGCCTGCAGACTGACATGCCTACAACGCCCAATGTTTGACCCACCATACCCCAGCCCCCTCCCTATCCCCCCACCCCCCACCTGCCTTACCACTTGTACGCTCCAAGAAAAGGTTAAACAATCAATTTCGCTTTCAATTGATCTCAATTTAGCATTAAGCGGGGAACGGGGTTGGACTGGGCACACTGGCCCAGCCAAGGGTTAAGGCAGCGCTGCTTATGTAAATGAGGCAGCAGCTGCTGTTGTTGTTGTTGTTCTGCTTCTTGTTGTTGCTGCTGTTGCATTTGGCTGCCAAAAATTTCATGCACGAAAAACTTATTTTTGGTGCCGACGTTTCCAAAATGCAGCCCGAAATGGGGGAATCGCTGCGGCAGCAGAGTCCAGGGGTGTAGGGTGGGGTAAGGGGGGTCGGCACGTTTGTTAGCCTGGTACAGCCATTGGGGCTTTGGGACACTGCGATGCGCTGCACAGCTGCAGATACATCCAAAAACTGTACAACAGCTGCCGGGCCCAAAGGCCGAAGATGCGCAGGGAAAAGGCAACGCAAACGCGTTGAAATATATTTTTCATTTATTTTTTCTTAGATATAGATATGCATAATATATATATACATATACTTTTTTGGTTTCAATATATGTTGGAAATACATTAGGGTGCTGCAATATGAAAAGCGTTAGGTGTACTCAAATGATTTTTGATGAAAATCAAACTATATGGAAAATTTTTGCTTCAATTTCTATAATTATTATACTTGTTTAATCTAATATAATAAATATTTGTATAAGCTCTCCAGCCGTATACAATATATTTGTTGTTGTTTTGCTTTTCTTTATGCTTTCAATTCATTTGCTGTTGCGTCGTTGAGAGGCGAAAAATTTGTGATATTTTTAGAAAACGGCGAGCACATGTTTCAAAATATCAAAAAGAAAAATGAAGAGAAAAAAAAAGAAATATAAAAATAAGAATCAAGAAGCAGCAGCCACAAAAACTTTTGATGGAAAACAAAATGTTTATGTGCCGAAAAGAAAGAAAACAGACAATGCCAAGCATTGATATTAAACGAATTCAGTTCCAAAGCATAAAATGGATTTCGATGAGATTTCTAGCAAAAGACGAATATCAAAAAATTTAATTTGCTAATTTTTTAATACTAGTTTTTTCGTGGTTCTCTTAACTTCCTTTAAAACTGATTTTCCACATTGATTTTACCAATTTAATCAACATTTGATGATATCACAGTGCCGCTCCAATTAATTTTAGACTTTAATTAAAGCTTCAATTTCATTGGGAAATATTGGCAAAGAAGCAGCACTCGAAGAGGGGGAATTAGTCAAGGAATTAGTGTATAACTAAGCAGCATATAAAACTTTCAATATAGTTAGACAAAGTTGCAATATGAACTATATGATTTCGCTTTCGTGCTTTGCGCAAGGCAATTGGGAAAATCATAACAACTTTTATATAATTTTAGAAAAAAGCTATCGAAACCATTTCTTTCGAGTTGTGTAATTATTTTACGCTGCATTTTACGCTGTTATTCGCATTGCGAGCGTATTTTTAGTTTTTGCAATTATGGGTTTGTGGAGAAAATAAATTAATTAAATATCTCACACTTTTTTTCATATTCCAAGTAATTTGCCAGAATATATTATATTAATTTTAAGGCATATTTATAGAAATAATACACTTCATAGAAGGTATGAGAAGAATCTATTTCACTTATTTTTGAATACGTTCTTATCCATTTTTTTCAATTATTTTATTTTTAACAAGGAATTTAACAGGAATTGTATAGTTCTCTGTAAGAATGAAAATGTGTAACTGTGAAGGAGTCCTTATGAATTACTCTTTATATATCTAGACTAAAAAGAGTTTAGTTTCGATTATGTGGTTAGAAGATATCGTTTCATTGGTTTCTTACTAAACAAACTTTTTATTTTTAAATTTTATATTGCGAATATACATATATATATATATATATATATATATATATATATATATATATATATATTTCTGAGACATTGTTGACCAAAATACATATTTAATTACCACGTGAAGAGTTAAGCTCTATAAAATGCAAATGCTGCAAGATGATTCATCGCTCTTGTCTGGAAATCTTAACTGTTGATATGGAATACAGAAATTCTGCGGGTTGGCAAAACAGAAATATATATATATATATATATATTTACCAATACATAGGGAGAGCCTGCCGGCAGAAATAAATAACCTTTTTGAATAAACTGTTAATAAAAAAAAAACATAGACTATAAAATTACCAAAACTTGTAAACCACGCTAAAATATAAATGTCTACAAAATCGAGCTATTTTTAACAATTTTGTAAATAAAACCGCGATAAATTTAAATCAAAACAACCCAAAACGAGTATAAAAACATTGACCTTTCTATTTACCGTTATAAAAAACTCGTTTAAAATTAATTTGTTCGTATAAATTCAATAAAAATAATAAAGTTAAATATAGACACCTGTTTATTAAGTAACAATGTTGAACTTAACTCCAAATTTCCATCTGATCTGATTACTTTTCTTCTATTTTTTATTTGGTATCCCACTAGAATATCCCGTCTCTGAACTGTGAACTCGTCGAGCACTCGTCGCCTTTGGCGCATCATTCAAATTGCAATTTCGAATGTCGTCGCTGGCACTTGAAAAGCTCACAAAATTTGTCCAATGACTTTCAAGATTTGTTGAGGGCGGCGAAGACAAAGCGAACGAAGTAAAATTTGTATGAAAAGCTACATAGTAAGCTATCGATATTTATGTATTATTGTCGTTTCTTGGGGGCAGACGCAAAAAAGCCACAAATGCGAATGCTAAGCAATAAACCATATACCATATTTTTTTGAGTGTCTGTGTGAGAGTTTGGCATGACTTTTTGGGCGAAAAATCGAATCGATTAGTCATGCCAAGTCCTCAGACTTGCGAGTTTTGGTCTCGGCCTCACCTCTCACATTTTAGTTGAGTTTACTTTTTGTTGCTCATTTTTGTTTTTTTTTTTTATTGTTGGTTTCAGTTTTTGGGGTTCAGTTGGTGTTTTGGTTTTTTGTTTAAAGCGAATGACTTGTCAGTGGCGTTCGAAAGACGAATATTGCCATTCAGCGGAGACAGAGCAATTTATGTGGCATTTTCCAAGCGATTGCTCGGCTCATTTATTAAATTTTGACATCTGTTTGGAGGGGGACGGTTTAAAAAACAACACAAAAAAGTGTCAAATATACAAAATAATCCAAACTTTTGCTTTCTTTCAATACAATTTGGCACAGCGCACAGAAATTGTAAGCAATATAAATTACAACAAATTATAATGAAATCGCATAGAAAATAAAAATACAGTAAAACCGAAAGCAAAAACACAACAAAGAGAGAAAATTACAACTCGAAAAACACATAAATTTAATGTTTACGACTTAAAGTTGCGCCAGAGGCCACTTGAAAAGAACCAGAAACAGAACCAAATCTCGAACTCGACAACAGAGACCCCAGGCTTAACAAAAAAAAAAAGTAGGAACGCTGTAGTCGAGTATAACCGACTGCGCAATACACGTTCACCGTAGCTTAAAACAGTCGAAAACGGTCTTAATGATTATTGTTATTTTGGAAGAATATCGATTTTTTGTAATTTGTGGGGGCTGGAATGGACGTGGCCGAAATTGCTAAAATTTTGGGGACATAGATTTTCGTGGTTGACCAGCCCCCAAGATATATGCATTTTTAACAATTATTATTGAATTTAATAAATATTTTTGAGCGATCTTTAGAACAGGACGTCAGTAATCTTTCTGAAAAAATTTTAGGCATGTATGCTTTAAAACTAAGAGAGATAAATAGCTTCCATCGAAGTGCTACGCCCCAGTCGGCTTAGCCAAAAAAATCGACACACTTTGTCTGACACGGGTTTACACCAGTATATATCCCAAGTTTCAAGTCTCATTGCACAAGCCAAATATACTCTTTTTACTTTGTGAACGAATATAAAAACGTGACTTTTCATAAAAAAAATAATAATAATATAAGATAACAGCAACAAAGTGAAATATCTGCCGCTAAAATCGCGCGCAAAGTAAAGCAAAAAATAAAAAAGGGAATGAAAAACGAATTTGTAGCCTAGGCCTTGCCGGGCATTACTTGGGAATAAGAATAGCTAAATTTGCATTAAATTTAAGCATGATTTGTGCGTGCGTGTGTGTGTGTGTGGGTGTGTGGCCAACTTAAAATTCAGCTCAGTTTGTAGAGCGCTTCGCAAGCCAAGTTATGGACTTAAATAGAACTCGCATGATTAATTAACAATAAAGTTCATCAACTTTGAAAGATGACTTCATAGAAGTAAACTTTTTATATTTTTTGTATACAATATTTATTGTGCCTGACTTTAGCCACAACGCAATAATACGTAGCGCCAAATGTGTGTGTGTATAAAGGAGGATTTTTGCTGATAAACTACATTTTAATGGCTCACACAGTTCATTAGCCCCCACCAAAAGACTGTTGAAGACATTGCTTCGGGCCAGAAAGCTTTTATTTTGTACATATTTATAAGAAATGCCCTACAGGTCAGCGAATTAACTGAAACGATTTTAAAAATACATCCTAACGTTGACGAAAAATATAAAAGTAAAGCTGAGAGCTAAGCACAGTGAAAGAAACTATCTAAAAATAAACTCAAATCACCAGCTGGAAAAACATGTGCTTTCAATTGATAGAAAGATGTTTTTTAAAGAAAATACAACCCAACAACGCATCAAAAGAAGAAAAAATAAATTCAGAAATGATCCAATATCTAAAATCTTAATTATATTATATTATCCATATTTAATATTTATATCTTTATTATATTTTATAAAAAAATTTAATTTTTTTGTAATTTGTCATTTCACAAAATAAATTGAAAGTTTTGAAGCAAAACAAACACATGTCTGTTGAATTAGTTTTTAGATCACTGAATATAATTTTCCTTCTGCGGAACTTAATGGAGCATTAACAGTATTTGTTACCTGTTTGCTTTTAATTTTAATTTAAATTATTTTTTAAAACAATTCTGGCGCGGTTTCAGTTAGTGAATTCGAGCTGAATATATGTATTTTTGGTTTAAAAATATTAATTTGATGAGCTATTCGAAAAGTTATTTAAACTGGAATAGGAAAAAGTTCAGAAATTATAATTTAAAAAATATATAATAAAAGATATGCCAACGACGGGAATTCAAATTTTAAATGTATAAAAAATAATAGTTGCTTTATCTCTTAAATTTTTGAACTCGCATTTTAGCTTTTTTTTTTTTTTTTTTGATTTTAGACACAAACAAAAAAAAAACACTTCTCTCAAACAAAAATACATTTTGTTTGTTTATAATTCAGAATTGTTCATTATACAGCTGTTAACTTTTATACATAAAAAAAATGCTACCAAAGTATTTTAAATATTAGACTCAGAAGAATTTTGTAGTTTGGCTTTGTTTTGTAAAATTTACCAGATATATACCCTTTATATTATTATATATTATTTTTAGTACACTTTAAACACTTCTCCTAAGAATTATTTTTTTCAATTGACTCAATGAAAAGCTCAAATACAAATAAAGCTAATATTACTATTAAAAAAAAAATGGTTCACATGATTAGAGTTGGAGAACTTTTGGGCAGTTGTAAAAGTAACGGCTAAATATACATATATGTATTGATATAGATTCATATATATATAAAACTTATGGCTAGATAAACACCTTGTGCTGCAGCTGACGATACTTTGTGTTCTCTCTTTTCTTTTCTTTTCTTTTCCTTGCTTTGCTTTTGGTTTGTCGCTGAATTTGTTTGTTTATTTTGTTGCCGTTGTTGTTGTTGCACACGAGACTCGCGCGTTGTTTTTGTTATTACTTTTCAACTTCTTTTGCGTTATTTTGTTGCTTGCACGCGCGCACAGCTGAGCGGGGCAGGGACAGGGCGAGAGTTGGAGCGAGAGCGAGAAAGAACAAAGACGTTTTTTTTTACTTTTTTGCTGAATTGCAGTTGTTGTTGTTGTTGCTGTCGCTGTTACTGCGCTGCTTTGGCTGCTGGTGCTGCCTGACGTGACGTCATTAAAATGCCGGCAAAAACATAAAACACGCTTTTTTGTTGCTCTTCTTTTTTTAACACTTGGAACTATTCGTTTTCTTTCTCTTTTGCTTTGCAGCTGACACTAAAGACAAAATGAAGCGAGGCACACGCACACAGTCACGGGCGGAGAGAACGAGAGGCACGCACAAACACACACGCACTCACACACGTGCAGCAGACGTCAAAATTGACAGGCAACAAAAGCAACAACAAAAAGTCGCCGCTGTTGTTGATAAAAAACACTCACAAAATTCTTCGCCTTTTTTCGTGTATTACTTTTGTTGACAGCTGTTTGTTGTTGTTGTTGTCGCCGTTGAAACGCGCGCGATTTTCATAAAAATGTTAATAATGTTGCATAATTTAATGCCTATTTTTAACTGTTTTTTCACTATTTTTTATATGTTTGCTGTTTGGATTTCGTTTTTACGTATTTTACTCAACACTTTTTTGTATTTATTTTTTTTTTAATACTACGGGCAAGGCAACTCTGCACGATTTCGAGATTTTTATAATTTTCTTGTATTTCCGTATTTATTGTAAATTTCGTTTTAGAATTAGTTGCGTTTGTTGTTGTAGCTCTCATGCACAGAAATTCTAAAGATTTATCAACAAAATGCGCCGCACACGTCCGCCTTGCTCGGTGTTGTTTTTGCTTCTGTTCAGACGCTGTTATGGCGCTGTTATGCACCAAAAATTCCAATCGGCAGCCAAAGCAGCGGCAGCGGCAGCGAACAGCCGCTCTCTGGCGCTTATACTCTCTTTCGCTCACTCTCTCTGCACGCTGCTGCCGCTGTCGTTGTTGTTGGTCTGCACCGAGTCCAGCGGCAGCGGCTGTTGCTCTTATTGGTTTATTTAGCTGGAGTAATATTTTGAGTGTGCTGAGCGAGAGCACACGTTGAGTGATTGTTATGTGTGTTCACATTGAGCGCTAACTTAATTTTGGAGTGCTCTTTTGACAAGAGTTGCGCCTGAGTGGGTTTTTAGCTGCAGCTGATTTGACAACTACCAAAGGGTTAAGTGGCCAAAAGTGACCCCAAAGGAGCGGAGAGCAGCACAAAACAGCTCAATTGAGTTAGAGTTGAGCCAAGGAGTAATTAGTTGGCATAATAGTTAAATTCTTTAGCTTTTTTCAGCTGTATTTTCAGCGTTTTATTTAGCCCCGTTTGGTTTTCTTGAAATTTGAAAGCCCTCAAAGTCACCTTCAAAATGGTTCAATATTTCAATATGTTCTCGAAAGATGCACATTAAAATCCACTCATAAATAGTTTTTTCTATATATTTATAGCCAATGCAATGTTTTCTTTCACTTTGACATTTCGATGGGCAACCAAAAATAGCAACAAAAAACGAGTAAGAGGAAGTGCCCGCTAGGGGATACCCTGTAGACAGCTTTGCTGTTTGTTGTTTGATTTTTCTGAAACTTTTAGAGCCGAAATGTGGCAGTTAAATTTGTGTAATAACTTAAACGCAATTTTTGGTTTTTTTTTTCAATTTCTTGGGGAAAGGGGTGAGGTATACGAAAACTTAAATCTTCTTAATTTTGTCGAAAACCTGTATCCAAAATCCGATATTTAGTAAAACGTTGCGGACTATCGGTAGTTTGAAATAAATTGTAATTGCGGCGGAGATGCCTCATTCTGACTGGTATGTACAATTGCCAAAAACCCGACATACCCTTTGTAACCAATTTTTATTGTGTACAGGGTACCCAAAAAAAGCTGTAAGTACCGTTTATTTCGAACATTTTAGTGCATACAAATTTTGACATTTCTGTGTCATAAATTTCATTACACACACACACACAGAGACACCCCCACAGAGAACGGGCCAAGGAAGGCGATGCCATAAAAAGACGTAAACATGTATTTATTTGTGTATTATAAAAAGTGAATGTAAATTGATTAGGAAAGCAACAACAACAGCTACTGTTAACTAACAGAACAAGAAAACCCGCACACACGCTACCAAAGGCAACAACAACAACAGCAGCGCAACGTGAAAGCAGGCGTAGAAGAAAAGACTTGAAGAGAGCCAGCCAAAGTCAGGAGCGAGAGGCAGAGAGAGAGCGAGATCGCAACGCCCCCGCAATGCCAACTTAACAGGCGCTGTTGTTGTTGTTGTGGCCGCTGTTCTTGTTTCTTAGTTTCTGGCGTCTGTGTTAGAAGTTCTTTGTGTGCGTGAGAGAGCTATTTATAAAAACGTTTGGAAATGGAAGTTGGCCGACCACATGGAAGCTGGAACGCCAAAGCAGCGCCGGCTGCTGCTCGAGGGCAAGTGAAAGGTTGCGCTTTTGTTGTTGCTGTTGCTTTTCTAAGAAGCGAAGCTCACATGCAGCTCGACTGCACACACACATGCACACGCACACATACATACATACATGCGCACACACCTCTGCACTCATTCATTATGCAAAAGCGAAGCAGAAGAAAACGGCAATGAGCAGACGATTTTTACTTATCCCACTTTTATAGTTGGGCACATGCCATGAAAGCACACACACACACACACACAGGCACACATGTAAACTGGAGTATTGCGAAGCAACTCAAAAGTTTTCAATGCAAACTCACACACACACACACACACACACATGTGCGCCCATGGGAAGCTGCTTGGCCAGGCGGCAAAGAGTTCGAAATCGAAATCGAGATCATTTCGTTCGCTTAGAAACAACTGCAAATAAGTTGCAAGAGATGTTTTCTGGTCTAACTGGCTGTTAACTGGTTTGTTTGGGCAAATACTTAATGAGCTACACTTTTTGTTAGCAGCTTTTAGCAATTTGTGTGACAAAGCACTTGAATTCTAAATGGGGTGCAAAATGCAGCGAGTTTTTTGGATTGGTAAATGTGATCGCAAATGTAGTTAAGGATGTACATTTAATTAAAGCTGTTTTTATGTTATTTTAGGCTTCGTTTTAAATAAACTGCATATGCAGTTTTAAATTTTATTGGCTATAAAATTTAATGTTATTTACATTTTTTTTATATAAATATAAAAGAAACATCATAAAAATGGCATGCTTTTTTTAAGTAAAAATGTTATTCTTTAATCCTATTTAATTTTGGTTAAAATATCAAATTTTTACTTTAATGTTAATTGAATTATGTTAAAGAAAAATAAAGGTTTTATAAAATATATAGGCATGGAAAAAATTAAAACACGCGAATTTGATGTAAGAAACGCAATATTTTTCATGAAAATCTTTAATTAATTTAGTTTTTTTTTCTTAAGTATTTGATTCTATTCAAGTTCTTTTTAAACAAATTTTTTTTTAATTTTTCCGGGTTTTTTTTAATTTGTACATATATTTTTTGTAATAAAACCTTAAGGTTTTGTTAGAAAGTTATTTTATTTTATAGTTTTCATATGTATTTCTACCAAACTATTCCAATTTTAATAACTTATATTTGCACCATTATATAATGTATAATGTATAATTAAGAGATTATTTTTGTTGTATAGGATATAATTCCATTTTGCATTGTATATTATTTTAATTTTTTTATTTTTAAATTATTATTATTTATTACTAAGAATAATCGAAAATATAATAATAAAGTGATAATAATGTTATTCTTGTATTATCTGTCAGCGTCTTCCGTATATCTGTACATATGCATGTGTATTAAATAAATACCTACTTA
Source organism: Drosophila colorata (assembly GCA_035041545.1). Classification (NCBI taxonomy): domain Eukaryota; kingdom Metazoa; phylum Arthropoda; class Insecta; order Diptera; family Drosophilidae; genus Drosophila; species Drosophila colorata. Next base: position 3,440,362 of record JAWNLD010000233.1, read on the forward strand.
AGATATCTCTATTAAGGAATAGTCGCAATATATATTTTATTATTATTTTTATTAGTGTAGGATGAACAGGAAAAATAGCTGTGGCCATTTGGCCTCATATGTACTTTGGCCATTCTATAATTATTTTGTATTTCTTTAACATCTCCCTCAACAGTTAAAAAAAAGCTGTAATTAACTGTAGATGTTCGCTCTCTGCAGTTTGCCTTCTATAAATATATTTTACTGCTAGTTGTTATCTGTAGCTCTAAAGGCAAATCCCTCGATAAAAGAAACTATAAACAATTTGCTTTACACCCTGCTCATTAACAAATAAAAAAATATTTACTAAAATTATCTAAAATTAAACACACAAACTATCTACAATTATCAGAAGTATCTGGTTTCAACTTGATGACTTTCAGGGAATTCCCGCAACAAAATTCTTCTACAAAATCGAAAACAGAAAAAAAAACGCCCACGAGGCAGTTGACAAGATCGTTTAGTGAACATTTGTCGGTTGCGTCGGCTGCGGTTAGCGCGCTGCGTTGTGTTGTGGGCAGCTCAGGGGGTCAGTTGTAGATACAGATGCAAAGATACACACAGACTCCGCTCACACTCCACACAGAGACGAAAGCGGAGACGAAGGCGACGACTGTCAAACCGGTTTCAGGCAAAATCAAAAGTTGCGCAGACGCAGACGCCGACGTCGCAGCCGCAGCTGACCGAACTGAAGTCGTGCGGGCAGTGGGCAGCGGGCAGCGGGCAGCGGGCGAAGAAGGAGCACAAAAGCAAAGTTAAAGTTTCGCTGGATGCTGTGGAAGTTGTGGAAGCACAAAAGTAAAGCACTCGCCGCCATTGGAACCCGTTTTGCGCTGCACCTTTTGTGCCTGTTCCAAGAACGTGTTCAAGGCTTTGCCAGGGTGTGTCTGTGTGAGTGTGTGTGTGCGTGTGCGAGCGAAAAGGAAAAGGAGGTCGCATAAAATGAGCGCACAGGGATTGGTGCGCGCGGGAATAAGAGCGCACCAAAGGCAACGCCTCTCAAGAAACGGAATTCCAATTGGCATCTAACGGCAAATGCTATTCAAATTAGAATGAATCTTCATTAGGTGACGGCGCACACGCGACGCCAAAGAGACCGGCGAACAATTTAGCGCAGGTAAAACAAAAGCCAAAAGCCACCGCAAACCAGTTTACAAAGAGCGTGCGAGCGAGTGAGCGAGAGAGGGCGAGCAAAGAATGGGCCCCAAAAAGAATCAATAACAAGCTGCGCCAGACGCCGATGACGTCGTCCTCGTTGATTATATGCATGCATACACACACACACTCACTCTCGTATTTGTGCATTTGTGAGTCAGCCTCCGCTAGATCACAGTTAACAGCTAGACAGGCAGACATGCGCTCTCTCTCGCTCCCTCTCTCTGTTAAGACACCTACGCACATGTGCGCACAGTTAACTGGAGAGTCTAATTGGAATGACGCAGATCAGAGATCAGCAAATGGCAAACGTTGAGCTCTCTCTGCACTGCACAGATATTGAGTGACATTTTGGTGTCGCTCTTGAGTCGCTTACGTTGTGCGAGAGCGTATGGGGTGGTTGTACAAAAGTGTTCCCAGTGTTGTGTGAGTATTTTTCAGCGCTAATGAGTGTGCCATTTTGTCTCAGATTGTGTTCTGAGCAGGAATTTCACAGTTAGGTCTTGCATACTTTGAGGTGCTGAAGAACGGTATTTGTGGGCGGAGACTGTTAGGAGTTAATTAATGAATTTAACATTTACTTAATTAAGTTATAAATAAAAATTATAAAAATAAAATTATTTTTCGTTTCTGTTTTACTTTCTTGATACAATTTAATATTTATAATATTTCTTGTTTTTATTTTTATTATATTTTTGGTAATTTTAATATTATTATATTCAATTATTGTTTTAATTAAAATTGATTAAATTTTCCTTTATATGAAAAATTTAATTTTATATGTATAAACTATATTTAGATTAGAAAAAAACAATGCTGTTTGAAGCAAAGAAAAAACCAATACATGTTTGTAAAAATTACAATATGAAAATTTAACATAAAAAATGTACTAAGAAATTAAAACTAAATAATACAAAATTTAAAAATATTAATTTATTTTCGTCAAAGGTAAAACAATTTAATATCGAAAAAGATAATTGCAAAGGAAAAATTTAGAGGATCCCACTTCTTTTTATTTTTTTAGAACATAATAATAATTAATATCTGAATTTGTATATGTATATTATCGCTTGTATGCACAAAAACATTTAATTAACGTTAACATTGCGCATTTAACAGAGCGCTGTTAACCTATTTGAAAGCCTGACAGCCCTAAGCTAGTTGAACTCTGAAAAAAATTAAATTTGATTGGATGTTTTTATAAAATATTATTTACATGTAAATGTATAAAATGTATGTATAAATAAAATTTATACTTTAAAAAAGTCCTTTTTTGGTAACAATAAAAATGTTAAGCAGAGTGATTTTAACAAAGCAGATTTAACTATATTGTAAAATGTAATGCCTAAGCTTATTGTGCGTCTTGAATAAAAAAACAAAATTATTATAATAATACAGTCGAATCAATCGAAAGCGAAAACCCGAATAATTCGTAACAAGCTGCTAGGCCCTTAAAAACTTCGTTAATTCGTAAAATTTCCATACATTTCGGTCCCCTCGTTAATTCGTATTGTATTCGCAATTCAATAAAAGTAAAGCCTCTTAAAAATCGAAATTCATTTTTAAAACCTCTTATAATACGTAATGCAAAACATAACAAAAAATCGTTTTCAGTTTAACTACTGTTAACATTTGTAGACAGTTTGGTCGGAATTCACGTTGCATTTTTTTGTTCTATTCTGAAATTGTTTGCTTAGTTTTCTTAAAAAGAATTAATATTGAGACCGATGAGGATAATAGCGCTCATGAAGAAGAACTTATAACGAAGCCAAATCGGAAATAGGCGTAAAGAACCTCAAGCAAGTAAAAATTGAAAACGGTTTTAATCTAAGCTAATATTTCTCTAAATATTATTTTATGTTTCTGCTTTTATTTTCGTATTAAATTAATAGGATGTAAGATGTGAATAAATATATAAGTTGAGTTTTTTAGTTCTAATAATGAAAATGAACTGACATGTAAAAGCTCCGTTGATTCGCATTTTTATTTTTTTTAGCCTCGTTAAATCGAAACCTCGATACTTCAAAAACCTCTCTAATTCGTAAAAACTGCTGTTCCCTTGCAATTTCGAATTAGTATAAAATCAATAAATAGAAATTAAGATTAATGGAAGCTAAGATTATAAATATATATTTCTTATATATTTAAATTATAAGTTATTTTATCTATATTGACATATAAGGAGTCTTAGTAAATATGTTAATGAAAGTGCCTTAAATTATTTTTTTTTTTTGTATATTTTATCAGCCCAAAATTATTTAACTTTATAAACATTTTATATATACACAAGATTGTTTAGATTCCTTAAGTAATCTTCAAAGCAATTGGTTTCGATTTGGCTTCGAGTTGATTTTTCTGCAGTCTTCCTTTGCGTTCGCTTTCCATCTTGCCCTGTGCCCATTCCCAAAACTGATTTTAATTATAGCCAATTAAGCGAGAAAGGACTTCGAAAAACAGAAGAGAGCAAAAAAAAATGCAACTACACTTACATTGCAACATTAACGAAAGCAAAAAAAAGATGCTACCAGCTGCAGACAATCAATGGCACTACCCCCTGCCCTTCACATCACTCACCACCCCCTCCTGGGTTTGCACCTTGACTGCGCTTTTGGACGCCCGCCGGCAGCAGGATAAAAAGTTTTTATCCACTTTCGGCGGCTCCTGCCCCGCATTTCAATGCGCCAAATGTTAAAACAAACAAACAAATAAATTAGTGTTCAATCAGCGTAATTTCTTCAACTGCCACGCCCCCTCAGGCGCCCAGACGGCTCAAGCCGACAAGCGCTTTTGTCTTCAGCTTTTTGGTAGTGGAGGGGGGGAGGAGCTGATGTGAGATTTTGTTAACTTGGCTCAATTGCAGTTGTGCTGGAATGGGAAGGGGGAGCGGGTGTTGTTGCGATTGACTATCCAAACTTTGCACCCACTGTGCAGCAGTTAGTTGTAAGTAATTAAGGCTACACCCAGAAGAAGGCGTAGAAGAAGGAGGAGACAGCCAAAAGCTGCCTCGAAATTTTCGGTAATTTGGTTAATTTGAATTCAAGTGCAGTTTGCCAAAGGGCGTGTAAAAGGGGTCGGGAGGGAGGGGGTGGTTTGGAGATACCTTCAAGCGCTGTTGGTTAAAGGTGCTTTTGACTTCAATCCCGATATAATTGTCAGTAAGTTTTAATTGTCTAAACTTGCGAGTTACTTGAAGTCTTCACAATGTTGAGTTTGAAAAGTTTTTGGATTAATATCCAATAACGATAATTATCGAAAAGGATTAGTCGCTGGAAAGTGAAGTTAAATGTTGTGTTGCATGGCTAGTGATGGGAGGCTCCACTATCGATAGTTCTTGCAGTCGATGCTATCGAAATAATGCTTGAAATTTGTTTTAAAAATACGATTAGGAAATTGTAATCGATAATTGTCAAAGCTCTATTAAAGTTGGAAAACTGAATAGATAGCTGTCATTAATAATGGAATGGATATAATACCTAAGCAATTATCTTATAATATGAAACCTTACTTTTATATCATAAAAAGTGGTCTAAACTATTTAATACCAAACACATAGTTGCTAACATCGAAAGTATCGATATAATAATTGAAAGCTACTCTAACACCTTACCTAACGAAAATCTTTTAATTCTAGTGTTGCTTAACAGTTGAGAGTTGTTTCTTTCTATTCGTTTCGATAAACGATACTATTTAAAAAATTATCGATACTTGTTCTGCAAAATTGTTAATTTAGTCTTTTCTTCAATCCATTCAATATCAATATATGCTCGAAAATCATGTCAAAAAATATGGTTTTGATTTTCGATAGTTTTACATAGAAAAATAAATTATCGCACCCATATGTCGAGAGAAAATGTATTCCAGAAATAAATTGCCCGAATGAATTTTCATTTCCAATGAATATTTTGATGGACAATTCTTAAAGAACAAAACGTTGGATGCCACTTTTTTGGGGTATTTTCCACCCCTATGTGAGAAGTGCAATCAAATTAATAAAGGAAACTCACCGAAAATAACACTAACAACTTTAGAGCTCAAGCAACTTGGTCAGTAAAACACACAGCTCTCTTTTTTTTTGTATTTAAATATATAAGTTCAATTAAAAATCATTTAAAAACATTTTTCATTGTTTTATTTTTAAACAACTTTAAAAGAAAAGAAAAAACCTTTTGAAGCAATTTGTCAAAAGGAAACACGCAACAAAGCCAAACATAAATAAAAATAAAGCACAAAGTGCCAGGCAAAACAAACTGGTCGAAAGCAACCCACCTGCCACGCCCACACGCAAACACTAGTTGGCCATGTCTGCGGCTAGCTGTGTGGCAGTCTATTTGTGTGTGTGTGTGTGTGTGTGTGTGTGTGTGTGTGGGTGGGTGTTTCGCTTTTAAGCTGCCAAATCCGACAATTAAATTATTGCATGACAAAACATGCGCCGCAAAAATATTCAAAACGCGCCAAAAACAGGATGTAAACAACAACGGACATAAGGACGATGGGCCAAAGCACACTACAGGATGCATAAGACCTCAAAATACATAAACACACACACACACACACACACACACACACACACACACGCACACACTAAAAACAACAACAACAATGCGAACAACTAGCATAAAAAACTACCCGAACCGAAACAAATTCATCTTCCGCAAAAAGAGTAGCAAAAAAATTAAACACACATGCACACACACACACACTAGCACCCGCAGTGCTTGTAGCCCAAAAAAATCCATACAGCAAGTAGGGAAAGCGTCACAGGCTACCGGAAAATGACGCGTTAGAAAAATAAAAACACAGAAAAAATCAAAAAACTAAAAAAAAAAGTTTATCCACGGGTCGCCACAAATAAAATACCCTTTCATTTGTTTTGAATAAATATTTAACTGTATTTTACATTTTATAATAAAAAGCAAAAAAGTGTTTTCTTAAATTAATAAACTTCAAATTCGACCTATTATTTCCTTGTCAGCAACATGATTTTTAAGTTCAATGTCGATCAGACAATATTTTAAAGCATAAATTAAAGAAATATAACAAAATGAATGGCATAAGATAAATAAAAAAAATTATTTATAAAAAATTAGGCGTTTAAGAACTCATGAGATAAATAAAAAATTATTTATAAATAATTAGGCGTGTAAGACCTCAATTTAAGACGGATAACAGAGGATTTATGTTAGTTATATATCAAGAAATTGTCAGATTCGGCCCGCAGCTAAAAAACGCATGCATGAAAAGTTATGTTAGGATCGCTCTTTAGCTGAAAGGCAATATTTTCGGAGTATACGAAAGGGTATAAAAAAATGAGCTGAGCTTCAACGAAGTCACCATGTGGCCTGCTGTTGTCCTGCCGTTGTCCTGCTGTTGTCCTCGGCCATGCCGCATGACAGACATGCATATAGCTCATGGCAATAATTTGAAATTCGATTACCATAACCAAGTACTCGGAAAACACAAACAGCGGAATGGGTAGGGGGAGAGGGTGCGGGAACAGCCGATACGGAAACAGGCATCAAGAGATACACGTGAAAAGCCAAGAAAAACAAAATATATTTTCTGCGGCCTACGCTGCTTGTGTGCGTGTGTGTGTGTGCCCGAGGCAAAAAAAACTGCAAATGGCGAAAACGTTCGTTAAAATGTTGCCATCCTATTGCGGGACGCGGCCAAAACTGTGGCCAAAAAGCCAAAACGTGAATATATCAGAATTTTGGACAAACAAGTCGCAAAAAAATCTGTTTGTGTGTGTGCCAAACTATGACAGAAAACACACACGAAAATGACGCAGGGAGTGTGTGTGTGTGTGTGTGTGTGTGTGTGTGTGTGTGTGTGTATGTGTGTGCTTTGGATATCGCTATCAAATGCAGTTGTTGGCCTCAAGTCCAAGTGAAAAAACCGCCGCCTGCTCTTTAACACACTCCAAAACTGAATTTCCATTTGAAGTCAAAAGGTTCTTTGTGGGACATTTTAGGGAGGGGCTGAGGGCGTGTGGATCTTCTGGTAGCTGGCCAAATATGCCGTTTGATAATTTGCGAAATGGATTTGCAAATAGCGTAAAATGTGGCAGGCCGAAAGCTTCAATTCGACTTCAACTTCATCGTTTGAAAACGCAATCGATTTAAGTAGTCGCCAATGTGGCCCAATTTCAATGAGAATTCTTATAATTTTTTTTTTTTTTGGTTTTTCTGGCCGTGCTTCTATTAATTATATTAGGAGGATAAGAACAAGGACTGAAAAATCGTTTCATTTGTTCGTACTATTTTTTGATGTTTAAATAAATATATATATTTGTTTTAAATATTATTTTTTAATTAAAGCTGTTTTCTTGATATCAATTTTGAATTTTTTATTAAAGGCAATTTTTGTAAGGCACTTCAATTCAAAAAGAATTTTTTTTATAATTTAATCACTTTCAGAAATATTATTTAAAAATTTTCTGGAATTATGTTTGCACTATTTATATGTTTTCATTTAATATGTATTTTAATATAAAAACTGGATACAATAAATTATACATTGCCAACTTAGTAACAACATTTTGTAATAAATTTGTTTAATATTATTAATATAAACAATGCCCTTCCGCAGAACTTAAAAAACTAATAAAACAATGTGATAATGTTTCAATAAAAAAAAATAATTTTTTTTTTAGGTAAACAAAAAAATGCACAATACTGATAAATATTCCTTCAGCGCACCGGTTAGCCAAGACTCTTGAACTCTTTGAGTAAATTATTTACCCAGTCCTTCCGTGCCAGGGCCAATCATCCAGCAGGTCATGAATATTGAGTTCCCTGCCAGAGCGGGGCAGGTTGGGCGTGTGGGTTCTAAGGAAGTGCACCCTAATAAGCGCTGTAATCACCTTTCCCCCAGTGCCCAATCACCTGCAGCCGCTACCGTTGCACTATAATTAATAATCAGCAGCAGCTTAAAGATTTTAATTAAAATCAACAACAGACGCGTGAAGTCAGTTTTTTTTGCCCGCTGCAGGAATCCGGCGTACGGTGTCTCCGATATTGTCAACACTATAGCAACGCAGGGCGCCACCCGCTCGATTTCTTTTAATTTAGCCGCAGTGACCTGCATAGAAATGCCTTTGTTAGGGCAACCATGTGGCCCTCTGCTGGCGCATTTATACACTGGACGAAAATCCGTTTCCAATTCAAGTTAGATTGGGATAGAATACATACAATTTTTCCTTTCAATTTAAGTAAATTTTGTAAATATTTTTAAGCTATGAATTCAATGATTTTAAAGTCTATCTTATTAGGTTACGCAAGTAAGAAAAGTAAACTTGAATTAAGCTTAAGCTATTCGTTACGAGAATTTGTGTACATTAAAATAAGTAAGCACACAAATTTTTGGGCTAATTTCTGTATTTAAGTATTGTATCTCCGAATTTCGGGATAGTAAAAAAATTGTCTTTTCGCTAAGTGTACTGGCGTATACCCTAAACCGTAACCCGTATGCTCTGTGCCGATATCTACTAGAGCTGCTGCTACTCCAATTTTAGCTGCAATTCGTTTCGTTTCTCCTTTCAGCTCCATTCTTTTCTTTACTTTTTTTTTGCTTTTCTATTTTATTTTGTTACCTTGCCAAGTTTCAGTTTCAGCTGCAATTACTTGGCGCACCTGAAGTGGAAGTCGGGCCAAAGGTTGGCGACTATTTGTTTGTTTGTTGTTGTGGTTCTCGCTGTATGGGTGTGTGTGTGTGTGGACAACAGTTTTAAGTTTGCAGCACTGCCCCGCCCAATTGCAGCAAGCATTTTCCTCTATTTTTGATTTTATTTTTGTTTTTTGTTATTTTTTTTTGTTATATTTTTCCGCTTTTCTGTTGACTTTGCGCTTTCTATTTACGCTTTACAGTTGTTTGTTGAATTCCAACTGCAATTATGTGAATTTTTACCGTGCACAGCATAAAACAATTCCCCCCTTTCCGCCACCAACCCAACGGATTCCTGCTTAAAGATACACGAGAAATCTATCTATAGAAAAATATAAGTTAGCCTGCAGCCGCGGGGCAGCAAGTTTTGGTCAAGCTCAAAGTTAAACAGCACGGCGAAAGTAAACTTTGCCTGGAAGTCAACCAATAAATAGGTAAAGGGACGAAGTGAAACAGAAATAGAGAGAGAGAGAGAGAAGAAGAAGAGAGGGAGAGTAGGTAAAATTTGAGCGGAGGTTCTGATAAGATGGGATTTAAGGAAGTCAGTTGATTGGAATTGAAGTCAAGAAAAATAATTAACTTAAGCCCCAATTATATAATTTAATTTGTAAAACTATTATTTCTATATAATCGAACATAATATTATCTAATATTTTGATTTTCTGCATATTTTTTGATTATATTATTTTAATATTTATTTTTATATGTATTTATTTATATAAATGTATAAAATATTTATTACGTTTTTATCAATTATATTTTGAAAATGTAATAAAAAAAAGTATATTATTTACTAAAGCTTGGTTTTATAAATTCTTAAATAATTAGTATTTTCTATAATTATTTTGACTAATTTATGTTTTATTGATATTTAAATAATTAAAATAGTTTCTTTTTATTCATATTCATTGAGTTATTGGAATATAAAAATTAAAAAATTTACTCTTTTTCAAAGTTGGTTGAGTAAATCTTTTTTTTAAGTATTATTTGCAATATTTTTGTTTTATTTTCTTAAGCAACTAAATACAATTATCTTTTCTTTTAAAGATTATATGCAAATGAAATGCTTAAACATCAATTCAAATAAAAACGAAAAGGTAATAAAAATATTATTATTAAGTTTTACCATTAATAGCAGTGTATTTATTCTTTTATTTGTATTTTTTAAGTACTGTCTTAAAAACATCGTGAATATTATTGAAGAAATGAAAAGTGATAGTTAATAATTCTAAAATCTGATTATTGTTTTTTCAAAAATCAAGTAACTTCTGATAAATTTGTTTTCTTTTAAAAAATGTAAAATCTTAAGTAGGCTTTGGAACGAAACCCACAATCTGGGGGTCATGAAAAATGCTACAGCATCAGTTTCGAGTTGGGGTTCTAAGAAAGAAGACAAACAATAAAATTTTATAATTTTGTACAGTATATTTCTAGTATTGAATTTTTTCTCAATCAATTTTTTAAAAGACACAAGACAGGAATATGGCTGAAAATACGAACAACAAGAAGCGCGTAAGTATACAACAAACAAATAATCTTATCCGCCTGAATCCGCAAACCACTAAATAGAAGCCGCTTCAGGATAATTTGAATGAAATTAAGCCAGAAACCATCGAGGTAGAGCCGGTCCCAGAAGCCGCTGAAAATCGGCAACCAGAGCCGGCACAACCGGAGCCGCTGTCGGAGGTGCCGACTACTGCCGCCAAGGGCATCGCCAAGAAAAAGCAACGCGTGCGGGCCAAGAGGCAGCTTAAACCGAGCGTCATTCAGCGCTTGTGCAAGATCCCATCCAACGACAGCGCGGAGACGGCCAACGGTGACGCCGAAGTCGTATACACTAACTCGCAGTTCGGCCAGCTGGTCGATCCGTGCAGCCGTTCCAATTGCAACACGTGCACCTTGGCACAGCCGCGCAGTCACGCCAAGCCCAAGGGCAAGGCCAGCGCCAAAGGCAAGGCCAAGTCGAAGCGCTCGTCGACGGTCAACAAGCGCAAGCAGCTGATGAGCAAAATAAAGCGCCAAGCCAAATTCGCCAGCGAGCAGCGTTTCGTCGCAAAATCATTGCTTAACATCGATCAAGCCACAAACATTATGGCGCCCGCCTCCAAGGGAGGCGCCTCTCGGATGCGCCAGTGCCTCTGCACCGAGGTTAATGGCCAGGTCTACAAGCTGATGGACTTGCCGACCAACTTGCACGACGCCAGCTCCTTGATGCTCGCCATGCGTCGCAAGCCATTGAAATCGAAGCCGCGTTTGGCCACCAAACGCAAGGTTGGCAAACGCCCCACAAATGGCCGCAAGCCAAAATACAATTAGCCTAGTTCGTTTGGGAGTTTGATAGATCATCAACGGGTTAAATGGTAAATAAAGACGTATTACGTGAAAAACACAATTTAGATTTTGCTAGAGGCACAATTTAGCTTTTAGTAGTTTTTTATACTCGATTACGAGGTGAAAAGAGTATATTGGGTTTGTGCCATGTCAGCTTTTCTGTATGCACACAATTTTTTTTCGCTACTGTTGAAGCTAGTCTTGAAACTTGTGATATATATATGTATATATACACGGAAACACCCGCGTCAGATAATTTGTTAAATCGATTGAATCTATATATGTTCCTGAGTTTTAAAGCTAGTTACACCAGATTTTGCAGACAAATTATTGACGAGCTTCTCGAAAGATGAAGAAGCAATTTATTTGGCATGCCCTCTTGAAGGCGAAATCGCCAGAGATACAAAATTTGGCGGACAGTTTTCTGATGACCTCTAAAGATCGAGCCAAAAAATATCGGCTGAGTCCCGCCCCAACAAATTACAAAAATCTAATTTTCCAGAAAATCAAGTTAAGGCGGCGGTTCGCTAGATGAGCTGTATAAGCGCCCAGGCAACTGAAAAACGGGGGGTTCGAATCCCAGTTTTGCCAAAATAACCATTGTTATCTTACTATCCGCCCAGGGAGATGGATTCAATGCAACAATCCAATCCTACATGAAATAAATAAAAATACATTTTTAAGTACATCTTTGAAAAGTTTGAAGCGGACCGCATTAAATTTTATTTGATTACATTTTCAATTACGGCTTAAGCATGCGTTGATCATCATTCAGTCAAAGAGTCTGTTAGTCGAAACACACAGTTATATATATAGATATAAATAACATTTGCCCGAAGCTTTGGGCCGGTTGGATTCATTCCTTAAGCTCAACATCATTAAAAATGTTATCAAATTTGTTTGCGTTTATATATAACATTTTCAGAGCCCGAAGATGCGAATTGTCCAAAATCGGAATTTGGGGGAATCATGACTCTATTCTCAAAGATATATAATTGCAGGTTCATAACAAATTTAAAAATTGGAAGAACTAAAGTTAGGGTTAGCTAGGGCTTCATTTTATTAGCTCTGATTAATGTGGCCGGGACTTGTGTGAACTTTGGCGGTCGTCATAGGCAGATGCAAAGGCTGTAATCTCTTAGAATACAGTTTCGAGTGCATTTTCCACCTCCATTTTGTGTATTCTTTTTGCGCTCTTTTTGTTTTTGCTGGTTTTTGTGAATATATGTACGTCCACTTCCGGTGCGACAGACCCGCCTGTCACGTAGACTTTCAGTTTGCTTTGAGTTTTCAGTTACAAGATTTGGCCAGCGAAGCAATCACCAAATAAAAAGCGAATGCTGGACAGTTGCTGAGCTGAGTTTCAATTTTCACTTAAAACAAAGTTGGCACATGCCGAAGAGAAAACAAGGAAAAAATACAGCAAAAACAAAACAAACATACACATGACCAGGGCGACGGTAAACCAGATATTACGAGTACCAGGGACGGGTAAGGGGGGGCTACAAAAAACTGCACAGCACAAGGAATTTTGGGAGGCGCTCAGGCGTTAACAAAGCGCGCGTAATGTTGTTGTTATTGTTGTGTTTGTAATCAGAGCAAAGTAGCGGCAGACACATGCTTCACTCCCCCCCCCCCCTCCCCATTACCGCCGAAAAAAAACCCCTTTATACGCCGACAAGCGAGGGCTTACGTGATTTGGCCAGCGCGTTTGGCATTGCAGCAAATCACGGTTCGAGTCAAGGCAACTGCAACAAAAACTTAAATGAAACAAGAAAAGAAGAAGAGGAAGACAAGAAAAAACCAAAATCAGCTAACGCTTATTTAATACCCTTGAAAGCTCTTTAATAGAGTTGCCTGATCTTAACTAACTTATGATCAAAAGAGAAACTAAAGCAGAAACTTTGGTCAAAATTTGCTTTAAACAAAATCAAGTTCTTAAGTTTGATTCTGGTTTTCCACATCTATTTACCTAATTTTTGATTCGTAACGCTTCTGATAACTGACACTGATAAAAAAAATACATGTATGTTTTTCCGAGCAACTAATTCTCTGATAAATTGATTTGGATTCAGCTTAGAATATTGTTGGGGCAATTGATTCGGTTAATTTTAGAAATTTATTACATTTGAAAACTTTGAGTTCAAACCGGTGATGAGCAGCATTGTTTTTGAAAAGCATTTATGTATTTTATAAAATTTTTCAATTTTGGAAAATAAAATAAAATTTGTTCTATGTTTTGCATTCTCCAAACTGAAATAAGTTAGTTGAACAGGCCCACAAGCTAATATAAATATTAAATATATGATCTAATGAAAAAGAACTTTAAAAAATGTCCTAACAAAATAGCAATACCCACTGCGAGGGTATTCTATTTATAAAAAAAAATGAAATGGGGTAGCCAAATATTTATATGTGTTAGCTTTGTGCTGATGAACACAAAAGCAAATAAAAAGCTAAAAGTTTGCGGCTCACGTGACATTTGTTTTGGCAACTGTTTCCTTTCATTGCTTCATTGTTGGCAAATCGACAGAACGTACCTGCAATGCACAAGAAAAGAACTTGGTTACTGTTTAAGTCTTAGCAGCAAGAATATAATAAAAAGTTGATATATAAAAGTATACACGTATATACATATAATGTGTTATAAGTAGTTCTTATACTATGGAATTGGTTTGCTTATTTCTATTGCTGACTATGGTTTGATAGTTTGAAAATAATGTTTCATAACTAAACATTTGTAATTTATTATAATTAAAATATTAATATACCTTAATATAATGAGCCTTAGCTTAATTGAAATGAAAGATATTTAACGAATACAAATCATGTTTTTTAGATTTTATTTTAAAGAAGTGTGATATAACTGCATACTAATGAAAAATAATATGGTAGAACTGTATAAAATTAAATATTTATATGGCATGACTGAATAAAATTATGAGTATATATAAATGTAGTAAATTATAATTTTTGATCAGGATGAAGAAAATATTCGTTTAATGGTTTCTTATCTGAATGTCAGAATCGTATTACTAAATTATATAGATGTAATTGAACCGACTTGTCAAAAATTGAATAATTTCATTTTTATATATTTATTAACTAAACTCATTTTAACATATAAAAACAAGAATAATATAATAAATTAAACTAAGACATATTTTGTTATGCAACTCAAAACTAGTTAATATACCCAAAGCATTTTTTAATATAGGGTATTGCAGCACTGTAAATGATCGTAGCAAAACATGATCAGTGTTCATTAGATATGCTATATAAATCCAGTTTAAACATGGAAATGAGCTTAGATAGTAACTTTAAAGGGCTGCGCAACATGTTAAAGAACGCGTCATTTTGGTTTTTATGTCTGATGGCATTGTTGGGCCCCAATGTGGCCTCGGCACGGGTAGTCCTGCAGTGCGGACAGAACCAGATGTATGCGCCACAGCTGCGGAAATGCATCTTTCCGCCGCGCGATTTCGACGACTGTCCACCTGGCTTCACCTTTGATGAGAACAAAGGCAAATGTGCGCACTATCGATATGGCAAGAAATAAAAAAACAAAACAAAAAAACCTTGTAAACCGATAGTTTTTTTGTACGAATTGTTTAACATAGACTTTATCGACCCTAGAAAAGATTTATATACTCTTGATCAGTATTAACATCCGTGTTGATATAGGCTTGGAAGCCTTGACATTAATTTCTGTTGCAGGCAATAGATATTTCAACAGTTTATAATAAATAAACAAAAAAATAAATAAATATGATCAGTATATCAAAGAGATACTGACTTTGCTCTGTACGTGTACGCACAAAATCCTCAATATCGAAATTTTTTTTATAGCCTACCCACCAATAGAAATAATCTTTCTAAATTTACATTGTTCTGGCAAAGCATAGTTTACAAAGATTCTATATGTCTGCAAGGATATTTAATCTTCGGCCCCCCGAACATAACTGTGCCTTTACATAGTTGTATTTCTTGTTTGAATAATTCGATGCGGTTTACCAATGTGGATCGTTACGGCCAAAGTTGAAACCGTAGCCAAACCAGCCGTCAGTATAACGTGTCGTCTTTCGGGTAGTCACAACGACTACTGGAGGTGGTGGCTTGGGTGGGTTAACATGCTCATCCCACCACTTTCTGAAAGTGCCCTTCTGCTGCGGCGCCATATTATACTTCACTCGTCGGCATTCATCCAATCGTATATTCTTGCGATAACCCCATTCGCATTTCGGACTACGTACACCTATTTGGAGCTCGCAGCCGTGCGTCTTATCGTCCCACCCATAGCCTGGGGCACATGGCGTCAACGCAGATTCCAGGTCATTAATGAGCGCTTCCTCCAAGATCGCCGGCGGAAAGCTGTTCGGCAGCCAAAGACCCGCTTGCGGCACAGCATTGTGGGGCAGCGGCAGAGCCAAACCATTCAGAGCCTCCATTGCTTGCCAACTGATTCCCCATGTGGAGCTGAGTCCCGCTTAATATCCATGACGCATGGCGAGCAAAAGCTGTGACTGATAATTTTCCACTCTGTTCCAGTCGATTAACATAACCGTTGCTAACATGATTATGGCAACATATTTGTTTTCGTTATCTAAGAATATTTATGAACTGTGCGATTTCAAATTTATTCTAAAGTCGTGTAAAAAGTAAAAGCAAAAGTATACATATCAAGGTTTTTTCTCGCTTTCGATAGATCTTTCCGTGGTGAACTATGGATTTCGATTTAGGAGATATCCTGAACCCAGCTGCGAGCTGACGTTCAACCCCCTTACATTCATGCACACATACAGAAAATCACAGATACACACACACACAATGACAATCCAGAAACTAACAATATAGAAACTAAACTTAAAGTACGATATATTAAAAATGTTGATGATTGAATAAGAGCATTCAAATCTCTGTACAAACCAAAGCGCAAGTCCGAGGTACTTGAATTATGTTTTCCGGATATTTGGGGCGAGTGGGGGAGGCAACCAAAATCCAAAATAATAATGATCTGTGTCTGCTTTACGATAACACAATAAACTAAATTTGATGGCACTAGCTTTTATACTGTCCACAGTGAAGCCTTTAGCGGTGGTAGATGGAACTGCCTTATTAATTATAAAAAGCGCATATCGCACGATATGGCACCGATCGATCTGGCAGCTAGTAAACGGAAACAAATTTTACGAGCTGCGACAAATAGGGGAAGCGACAGGACAATCAGTGGACGTGTGCAAACAAGAAAGCCTGGATACGTGACAAGAAAGATAGACAACGGAAAGTGCTGGAAGATGCACCTCTAGGCTTGCACCTCAAAGAAAACCCTGCATGGGGAGGAAACGTGGACTACATCGTCATACAAATAAGAAATGAAATACGCTGTGAACCAGCTGTTAAATATTATACCCAAAAATGGTACACCGCGAAGAAAATTGGTGACGAGGAGATGAGGGGGTTTTAGTAAATAGCTCTTTGCAACGGCAGATCGAGAGATGCATATAACAAAAGCCATGCTAAGCAAAAAAATAATAATAAAAAAAAATTAATAATTATTATTGTTATTGTTATTGGTAACAATTTTACTATTTGTTATCTACCACACCCGGATAAATTTTAATTAAATATTTTATAGTTTATCTCATAAGTCTACAAATATTATTTAAGTTCCAACACGAAGTTTGTTACACAAAAGCTTAAAAAATATATATTATTCTTGAGAACAAAGGGTAGCTCAAGGGCGAATAATCCAAATTACGTTATTAATCTTTCTTTTATTTATTTATATTTTTTCAATAATTCTTAAGAGCGAACTAGTAAGTCAACATTGAAACAGATTTGTATTTGTTATACACATATGCATATAAATAGTTGATCCTAGCCTTTTGGCTTTTTAATTGTTGGCGTCCGCTTTTTTTTAGATTTCTTCGTTGCTTGGGTTGGTCGTTCTATTTCTAGGCTCAAGTTCTCTTCGACGTAATCATTTTGGTTGACTGCCCATTGACCAAATTTGACAAACTTGCCCTTTTCTGGTGGCGCATCACCCCCACCTCCACCACCACCACCATCAGGTGGTTTATCACCTCCACCACCACCACCATCAGGTGGTTTATCACCTCCACCACCACCTTCAGGTGGCTTATCACCTCCACCACCACCACCTTCAGGTGGCTTATCACCTCCACCACCACCACCTTCAGGTGGCTTATCACCTCCACCACCACCACCTTCAGGTGGCTTATCACCTCCACCACCACCACCACCACCACCACCACCTTCAGGTGGCTTATCACCTCCACCACCACCACCATCAGGTGGCTTATCACCTCCACCACCTCCCCCACCACCACCACCACCACCAGGTGGCTTATCACCTCCACCACCTCCCCCTCCTCCACCAGGTGGCTTATTACCTCCACCACCTCCACCACCTCCCCCTCCACCACCACCACCTCCTCCTTGGGGTGGCTTCGTAGTTGCTGTGTCAGCTGGTTTGTCTGTGACAGTGGCAGATGGCTGCTCCGCTGAATTTTGATAATCTGGTAGTGAAAAGCTTGGTTGCTGTTGACCATGCGGACGCTTTGTGGTTTTGCCGGCTTTCAAATAGTTCTTTGTAGGAGGTACGTATTGCGTTGTACGATCGGTCGTTGTGTATGGAAAAATGAAGCTGAACATCTTGCGGAAGGTGCCTGGCTGCTGATCTTTCCTGTAGGCCATACGCGAGCACTTCAAGCGATCAGCATGACTATATCTATAGCCATAGTTACAATTGCCCGATCTCGAGCGCATCGAAATTGAAGGTATAGCCGGCTCAAGCGGCAATCCGTAGCCAATAGTTGAATTCCAGGCAACCAAAGGCTGGTCCGTAGTCAAATTCATCCTGTTTTCCACATCTGCTGCGGCTTACTGAACGACACCAAATGGTCGAGCTAAGATCGAAACAAATGCCAAATTCAATACAACTTCATGGCTAAACGTGATTACCACGGCAAAATTTCACAAAATCCACGTTTCTTAAATTGTACAGTTATGAAACAGACTATGAAATCGTTCGATTTAAGTGGTTACTTAATAACTTACTTTAAAGCGAGTAAAACGCTGCAGTCGGGTGTAACCGACTGCGCAATGCTGGTTTGCAGTATAATAACAGTTTAAGAAAGTCGAAAACGGTCTTAATTATTTAGGTTATTTTGGAAAATATTGTTCTTTGTTCATTTTTGGGTGTAGGAGTGGGTGTGGCTCGATATTTAAAGGAGATCATCAGAAAACAGTCTGTACAATTTTGCTGACTAGCTGTATAAGTTATGGGAGATACGGATTTTTGCGGTTTACTCCCCCCCCAAGTGGGCGTGCCAAATAAATTGGTTATTTATCTTTAGAGAAAGTCATCAGTAATCGATCTGCAAAATTAGGTGTATCTAGCTTTAAAACTGAGGGAGATATACAGAATAAATCCATATTCTCTTTTCACTTTACGAACGAGTGTGAAAATATTCTATCTAAAAACAATTTTGCTATCATTTGCAATATTTTCTTGTCCGTGAATTTATAAATGGTTTTGTAAAAAGAAACTTGAAATTAAACTAAATTAAATTTCAGCTTGCAAATAACACTAAATTTTTAAAGTAAGCCTTATAGGCAGGTTCTGTTCCCGTCCCATTTCTAACGACCTGCCGGCTGTAAAGGTGTCTAAAGTGCCTGATTTTGGTGGCAGCAATAAATTCAATTTTCAGGCTAAATAATCGCTGTAATTAAGAGATGCCCACGCACAGATACACATACATCAGAGCAAACGCACATACACGCACACAAACAGCAAATCAAACAAACAAAATGCCATTACAAGCGCCTGCCTGCTCCAGCTCCAGCTCTTGCTCCTGCCAGTCCCTGTGTCGTTTTCTGTGGTTGCTTCTGGATATGCCCATCATGGGTTCTAAACTTTGCCGAATGGTCGACGCTTAAAATACCTGCAAAAATGTTCGCATGCCATTAAATTGGGCAACACACGCGTTAATGGCTGTCTGTTTATGTGTGTGTGTGTGTGTGTGTGTGTGTGTGTGTGTGTGTGTGTGTGTGTGTGTGTGAATGTGTGTGGGTCTAGTGGTTGCCAAGTGAGGGAGCTGAACGGGCTGTTTAGATTTGAATTGAAACACGGCCCTGACTGTGCTGGCATTTCATCATTGCTTTTGCCAGGCAGCCTCTGAGTGCGCTTTTAATGAGTGAAATGAAGTAGACTACTTGTCGAATACAAACTGAATGAGTGGGTGCGAGACATGGCTCAAAAATGCGAGGGCTGCACATAAAGTTTCATTGTGTTTAAAAGAGTAGAAATATACAAATTATATAAAAACAATTTGTTGCGGGCAACAAATATCGTAAGCATGGCAAGAGCTTAAACTTTGTTTAACTAAGAAAAATACAATTTAAAAATTAATTATGAAAAATATAATTTACAAAATAAGAAAGTGGGGATACCGACAATTGAATACCCTTGCACACACATAGCAGACGTACAATGTATTTCCACACAATTCTCAATAATTTTTAATCATTTTAAAAATTTTACAATATTTTATTACGTAGTCTGATTATTTCTACAATCCGAAATTTAATAATTTCCCACAGAAATAATACAAAAACTAAAATTGATTTTATTTATATTTTTTATTTACAATATATATAAATTGTAATATTGCCGAGTCCTCGTTGTTAATAATTCGAAAGGGGTATTTTTAATAAAAATAAAATATTGTTTTTATTTTAAAAATTAAAGCAGTATAGAACGCAAAATGTTGAAAGCAGGTCTCGCATTGATTTATTTTGCTCTGCGCTCGCTAAAATGGTATTTGAGTTAGGCCACACGGCGTATGCGTAATGTGCTTATACCAAAAACGCATTTTCCATAACGCGCTTAATCATTGGACTGATCCGCTAATGCCAGCCAACTAAAAATGGTCTAAAAAGAATACCCAAAAGTTCAAAGTCAAAATCAGAGCGAACAAATCGTAGAACTTTGGCTGGGCAAAGGCAAGCGATTGACAATGGAAAGTTGAAGGCGTTGCAAATGCCACTAGAGGAGCGTTGACACTTGGCCAAAGGATGGCGAAGTCCTTTGCCATTTTCAATGAACAGTTGGCAAAGTTGCCGAACCTTCACCTGCCTGTTGTTGTTTGTTTGTCGCACTGCCAGTTGCAGTGTCAAACGGCAGACAGCACTAAAAGTGTCGCCTTACAGCAACCGAGTTCAGGAGTGTGGCAGCTACCTCTCCATGTCCGCTGATAACGGTTTATCTGCTGCAGCTGCAGCAGTTTACCTCGTGCCTCCCGTGCAACACTCTCAGCTAAGTTGGCATCAAGTTGCCGACTTGACTTTCATCATCATCAAAGCTCAAAAAATGAAAGAAAAAACGAAACAGGAAAAACGAAAGAAAATCAGTCAGCAGTCAACCTGGCATGATAATGAGGTTGCTGTTGATAATGATTATGATGATGATGATGCTTGGCCCTTGCCACTTTCATTTTTGAGCATTTAATTATTTGAAAAATACGCAGCACCGTTTTAAATTACCGAGCTGCAGCATCTGATTGCCTTTCACTGGACAAGTGGAATGCCAGGAAATGGGCTCAAGATTGAAACCAAGCAGTGAAAGCAGCTTGTATATTGTACATTGCTCTTATTAAATAGATTGCAGATTGCATAACTCTATTTAGAAATGAATTTATTTTTAAAAAATTGCCAAGTTTTATGTCGATTTTATTTTACTGAAATATTGATAACAACTCAGCTGGTTCTTAAAAATTCAAATGAAAATGGCAAAGTGACCAGCTCACAATTACAAAATAATTTATACTCGAGAAAACTTCCACTTAATTATCGGAAAATTTAAATTTTCGGCTTACAACACAAACAATTTTAGTTATAAATAGTTATAAGTATTTGAGCATTTAATTTTAAATATTTTTCAAATATTGAATAAATTAGATGGTTTTTTCACGAGAACTAAAATCTTTCGGTTCTATACCTGATTATATCTTGCAAATAGTTCTAAATTCTGGAAGTTTTGAATCAAAATTTTGTTATTATATAGATTATTATTACTATCATCATAAGTAATAAGCGTTTACGACATAGAAATAAACTATCAACATAACAATGACTAGTATGCAATAGCTCTGTCTGATATTACCTTCGGCTTTTAAAATAATACACCCATACAATATACTGGTATTCAGATTAAAAATGTATGATAATAATGATTAATGTTTAATAACTATAAGCTATATTTGCAACTTAATAATTTTGTAGGTGTTTTTCAAAAATAAAATGGATTAAATATTATGATCATACTATCTGATCAATCCTAATTTGTTCGATCATAATATATATATTTAGCATTAGCAAACAATCAGACATTTTTATGCTCGTCTGTTTGTCTGACACAACCCAAAGAACAAATTTGAAATGCATGTTCTCAACTTTGATAGCTCGCTTGTTGTTCAGATATAGCCATGAAAGTTGGTAAACTTAGAGCAAGATTACAGATACAGTTACAAGGTTACAAAAACATACTTTATTGCTAATAACATAATTGACCGAGTCCTGTAGGGAATAGCACTAGAAATTCAAGATGGATCTTTTCCAATGCCAAATGGTTTCTGCTAAGAGTCAATTGAGTAAGCCAAGTGTGGTCGATAAAAAGCTATGCCACTTGAAAAAACAGAAAGAATACAAAAGAGATAACGTTTTATTAACGATTCGGGGCGGGCATTGGTTGCCATAGAGTATTGCTGCGTATGCGAACGCACACTTTAAGCGCATCAAAATAGTTGGAACCCTCAGGGTGCACCGTGTCTGCCACAGAGTGTCCATCAGTTTTTATCTACGTTTGGTGCATTTTCAACATGTTGCAGGCAGTAAGAGCATATTGCTGCTTGTTATGTCAGCTGTTGCAGCTATTTCTACAATTTCCCAAGAGAGAGAGAGATGGGAAGTACAGTGAGCACAACTGACAGCTTGGCTAAAAGTGAAGGCGGCAAAATCTTGCTGCGTTTGCTGCCATATGACATGATTTTTAAGTTCTGATTCGGCATCAACTTCAGCTCAAGAACTTGTCGCAGCAACAACAAAAACAACAACAACTGAAGCAGAGAGAAACTTTTGCTTATCGGCGTCATAGCCGCAAACTCGAAACCATTGCCCAGAATTCCAGCTACAGAAACAAGCGCTCACACGCACCCACACGCCCCCCTCTCATTCTAGCTCAACAGCGTGGCAATGTCTTGAGGCATTTCTTCTTCAGTTTCTTCCTCTCGTGTGTGTGTGTGTTTTTTTAGGACTTGCCGCGTCAGTTTGTCTGCGAGTGGCGCACGTCCTTGTCCTGCGCCTGCATTCAGTTGACTGCCGACTGGCATCTGGTTCCTAGCTGCGATTTCTATACACACGCAGCGCTCGTCCTCGGCTTGTTGTTTGTGCGTGTTGCATTTTATTTGTTGCACAAAATTGGGTTTTAGTGGATTTTGTGGCAAATGATTTTTGCTACTGCCGTTACGCTTGCATAAACTTTAATTTAATTTCGCAACACACCGAACGCAACACAAAACTTGGCCAAAGTGAAATGGATGCAAAAAAAAAAAAAATATTAAAAACTAAAAAGCACAACTGTTGGCAAAAGCTAAATAAAATATGTCTTATGTGGCAGACGGCGTTTGGTAAAATGCATCATGTACTTTCAGCAAAAGGATTTTCCATTTTAAAGTGTTTGAAATGTTGCAAATGATTTGCAGCAGGCAGCCTTAAGAAACAACAAAAAAGTGAACGTAGATGTTGTAAAAGAACGTTTTGCAGGCCCGGACTTGGGTTGCTTTACAGTTCCAATATGGAAGACCGATAGAGCTACAGATAGATAGAGCTAAAATTTTTGCTTGGTGATGGTTGTTTTTTAAGAACGCAAACAAATAATTAAGAACGTTGGAGTTATGTGCATCTAACAGCGCAATCCCCGTTCACAGTCTAACAAAAACCAACACATGTATCCTAATATATTTTTAAAAAAAAATTTTCATTTGGTTGGTTTTGGACCCAGGAACCTACTGCACAACAAACACTTTAACTGCATGTTGCACTGCAATTTTTGACAAAAATATCCCCCTCAGTCTTATGCTCAATAGTACAAAGGCAATCGATTAAAAATATAAATTTGCAATTCTAAATTTAGAAAACCAAATTTTATTTAATGAGCACATTTTACCAAAAAATGTTATTGCCCATAATGCATATATTTAAAATGCAGAATTAATGTATATGACAAATTATGACTAAAATGACATCAAACATTGAAATTGTTTAACTTCTCACAAGGTTATGGAAGTTTGAATATTACTCAATATTTATTCAAATTTCTAAAATAAACTTAATTTAATCTGCACAAAAATAAATTCTTAAGCACTATGCCTGCCTTAACAATAAGTCACAAAACATAGGCCATCAATGCAAAGGTAAACACACTTGCACACACCTACGCAAACTCAGATGTTGTGACACTTTAGAAATGCACAAAAGTGCAATTGAGTTGAAAGACGTGCCAAAGGGTCTGCCAGCTTTTGCTCTGGGAAAAGCCATAAAAATGGCACTCGCACATGCACAGGTGAAAAATTATAGCGTAAAATTCATATTTGATGTATTTTTGATTGCCAGCCCGAAAGCAGTCTCAGCAGCACCAGCATCAGCCTCAGCCACAACTTCAACCTTAGCCTGCAAGGCGCTGCCACATAATGCAACGAAAAGTGCTTTCAATGACGCCATTGTCAACGGTTGTCGTTCGCCGCATCATCATCATCATCGTCATCGTCATTGTGATTATCAACAGCAGTTGTAGTTGTCGCTGTTGATCCAAAGCAATGCCAAGCAACGGGATTAAGTTGAAGCCGGATTTGGGCCAAGCACTTCACGTGGCCGCTCAGCCATCACACAAAACTGACATCAAACTTCACTTGTGTGTGTGTGTGTGTGTGAGTGTGTGTGTGTGTGTGTGGGTGCGTGTGTGCAACACTGCACTGCCTTTCATTTTTCAATTGGTATTTTTTGTGTCGTTTTGTGCGCCTTCGGCTGCTATTGCTCTTTGCCTTAATGATGGTGTGCTGGAATTTCAATTGTGACGCAAAGGCTTCAAGGGAAAAAAAACACAGGGCGTATGCGTTATGTGCGCATTTTTACTTAAAAAAAAGCGAATGGCAAAAAAAGCGAATGTGCGTTTATTGTATTGTCAAGAAACGTGTAACGCATAGAAGGGATATTTTCGAAATTTCTAAAATTTTCCTATAAAGTAATATATGTAAAATATAAGATTTTGATAGTGCCCGCCTATTTATATTCAAAGTAGTTTCTCAGTCTTTCCGTTATCAGCAAGACTCTTTGCAGAGCTGCATGCTGTAGACAGTATATATACCAGAGACGCCCGAATCGGATTTATATATCATATAGCTTCCATAGAAACGATTGGTCGAAAATTGGGTTTTGGTATGATAGCGATTATTGTTTTCCAAATGTCATTTGCTGATTTTCTGATTAAGATTTGGTTATAAAAAATGTAGCTGAAAATAAAGTTTACTATTGAAATAGAAATTGTGAATTCTTGGTCTCAAGCTTAAATGTTGGAAGTGACCATTCACTTGATTGGGTTTATTTATGACTGAGACGTCATTTTAATAGTTGTCATGGCTACCTTTGAATGAAAAAGGCTCTCATTTGATTTTACCTTTACATGAGTTTAAATGCCTAGCAATGCAGAATTAAATGTCCGACGTTGTTTTTCTTTTTTTTTTTAGATGGCTTGCTAATTTTAATTAAAGAGCAAAGAGCGAGCTGCCTGGCCGAATACCCCAGAGATGTTAATGTGTACGCAGGAATGTTGATGACACTAATGCTTATACACACGCATATGCTTACACACACACACACACAAACTTGCAGGACACACAGCCGGCCCATGTCAATGTGTTAATGTGTTAACTCGACGGCATTGCATAAAACGCGGCGCTAATTTGCATTGTTGTTGGGCTCCCAACAGTCTCACAGTGTGTGTGTGTGTGTGTGTGTGGAGTGGCTGCTGTCAACGCCCGCCTGCTCTTATGTGTAATGATTTGTGCCAGTTTTTTCTCCTTTCCTATAGCGCCTGTGCCTGCCATCCCTTGACTTATGTGAAGCAATTTATAAAAACTTTTACACAACATTTTACGCGCATTTCTTTAACGCACACCTCCCCTAAACATCCCGTCTACCCATTCCATAACAAAAGAAAATAAGGAAGCAAAAACTCTCACACATTTTGTTACTTGTTGACCTTAATTACATGGAGCTGAAGTATCCCAGCTCTTAAAAGGTCATTAATTTAAAATATTTAAAACTATGCAGCTCAAAATGTTGATGTCAATATTTTGATAAATATGTATATACATATATTTATATATGTATATATTTATTTATGTCATAAGTGACCTTATCTGTAAGCCAAAATAAAAAGGTTCACGATTAAAGTCAATACTTTGCCTGTAGATTTTGATATTGAACCTAGTCTTTACATCCCGGAACATAGATTTCGACTTGAACTTTAATATTTTAATTTTTTCAATAAACACTTTTTTAAAAGTAAATTAAATTAATTTCTATTAAGTTAAGGCTTAGCTGATTGATTGAACGATTGATTAAATTTGTTTTCATATTAAAAAACTTAGAATTTTAGGTTGGATCTATTTAGTTTGAAACTATTTAGTATTGCTTACTCGATTAAGACTCACGCAAAACTTTAAAAACAGCTAAATTAAATGTCCAGTACTTTAATTAAAGAATTAACCATGATGAGTATTCTGGAACAGATATATTTAATAAACGTAATTTACAAAGATTATTTATAGCCCAACAAATAAGAGAAGTAGAATTGAGACTTGTTCTATGATATCCGAGATCGATATAAAAGAATCGATTGTATGACGAACAACCTTTGCGGCGACCGCAGCAACGAATGGGAAATTCTATTATTTTGAGCGCACTTCCGTTTGCGTAGCCTGACATGGCATCTGGCACCGGTTCTGACTTCCTTATGCCTGAGCAGGGTATTGGCCTGACGACAACAATTCCAGCAGTATTTTTTTATACACCATTTGGCGATTTTACAACTTTGCTGGCGCCTGCCTTATGCCAAACCCAAACCAACTGTGGCGCGCTCGTCATCAACGCAGTGCCGGCGCCATGGTGGGCAAATCCCTCCAGACTCGTGCGATGGGCGCTGTGTGCAGGATGTGTGTTGGTGTCGCGTGCGGTGCTCGGGATGGCAGTCGCCAAAATGGCGTTGCGTGCTGCCACGAAATGTTTGTTAAAAATTTCTGCGAGCTAACTAAATAAAATACGAGTAACATGTGTATATATGTATATACACACATACATACACAATTAAATCTGTATGTATATACATATATATATATATATATATATATATATATATATTGGCACACACATCGCAATTTGTATGCGTCACAGTCAGGGTCGAAGGCAGGGCCAAGCAAAAATCATAAAAAGATTTATGGCGCTTTCAAGGCAAAGACGCGGAGACAACACGGAGACATCTGCAAGGCATAAAAGCCGAGCCCAAGGCACGAAAATGCGTGCGAAAAGTGCTTTGTGCTCCGTGTGGTTCCCCAAAAACTTGGTAGCCCTAATGCGAAATGCGAGCTAAGTTGATAACTAAAATGGCAATAGATAAAATTGAGCAGTGAATGGCCATAAATCGAATGGATATCTGAGCCGGGGCAGTTGAGGTGATGACTGTTATTGCTAATGAGGCACGGTGTGCCTTAGTCATGCAATGACATTGTAAATCTGGACAAGGCAACTTTTTAACCAAACCTCGCAGCTGTCAGTCAGCTAAAATAGTACATCCAATACAAGTGTATGCAAAAGTGTTGTGAGTTGTTGGCCTGAAATAGCGAAAGAATCTGACATGACATTAGCCAACCTTAATAAACAATCGATTAAAAGCATAAGAATTCGGTTTAACCGTTTATCTATTATTTCTTGTCACTTAGCAGTGTTTATATTTAGTCAAACGCCAAAGGTTCTCGTTTCTTTGTGTTCAATTTTGCGTGTTAACAAAAATACAACAAATAAGAGTTTCTTAGGCGCAGTATGTTCAAGTAGGAGATGTTATCTATGTTTTACCAAAAATTTAAACTATTTCTTTAAATTAATTTTTTTTATATCAATATATATATACAATATATCCATTAATTTAGTAGTTTCGATTTTCTCTTAGATTTTCTTGACTTTCTTGACTCCCTGTGGGCTATGTGAAAGCAGTGGCAAAATGTAAAACATAACATAACAATGGATCGATGGGACCAGCCTGTTGCCAGCGAAAATTCCACAAATCCATCATCATTCTTCCACCGAGTACTCCGGCCGGACTTTTGACTTTAGCTTTGGCTCCATTTTTAAGGTGGCCAGTTGGAAATTTACGGCTGCCTGGTAATTAAAGTCGCGCGGGAAGAGTCGGCAGCTCAATAAATTAAGCACACATTGGCCAAAGTTCATAAATTAAATGCAGCAGACTTGGGCCCTTTGCAATTTTTGCTGTTATTGTGGGGCTTAGGCACCCGAACCAGAAGCTGCTGCAGCTGCAATTGCAGCATCAGGAGCCAACAAAAAAACAATTATGAGCACAAACAATTTAAGACAACAATACAACTGTAAACGGAATTAAAATCAACTCAGCTATGCAATACTCTGTAGATAGAGCTATTTATTCTCAAGTAAGGACATTCTTCATAGATGATTAAAAAAATTAAAAATAATAATAGTAATAATAGTTATAATAATATTTCTAATTCAAAAAGGAAAAACAATAAAAAACTTTAAATAATAACAATAATGTTCATCAAGACATTGAAGGATTTGAAATCTTAACCATTTCGTAGGCACATCTGTATGATTGAAATATAGCTATTTTATATCTATATCTAATATTCCCCAGTTTGTAGTTCGAAGACTTACAGATAAGAATAATTACTATTCATTACTTTTTTGTTGTTCATTTGGTCGTTGTCAGTAACAAATTGTTAATCTTAAAATATGTTCATTTCAATAATACCTATACAGAAATTTACATAAACATATAATCAAATAATTTGTGCATATATAAAAAAAAAAAAAGTAAAAAAAATTTAACAAGTTATTAATTATAATTAAAATTTAAAATTGTTTTTAATTAACTATTTATGGAACTCTTTCAACCCAATTCCAATTTATACCAATCATTAAAATCTCTGTAGCTTGTTTCCCTGAGTTTGTCATGAGATTCAAGTAAAAACCATCTTTTGAATTATTAGTGTGGGTGATTTTAAAGTGCAGCTGATGGATTATATCTCTCACTTTGACAAAAAGCGTGGTTTTACTATTGATATAGAACGTATTTTACTAAAACTCCGTATCCGTTAATACTCCTTCTTGCTCGTACATATTCCCATTCCCATTTCCTCGCACTGGGTGCACAAAAAAAAGGTGGCATTGAGCATAATTTACCACGCCGGAAGTCGCCACGGATGCTGGGAGTTAAATGCGGCGGCTCTACCAACTAGTGCATCGGCCGTTGTTCCAGCCCCTGCTTGAGCTGGCTCCACTGTGTAGCGCCCATAAGTAGGCTAGAGTAAGCGCGAAGTTGCCTTTTGTTTTTGTCCGCTCTGGGCGCTTTATTCGTCGCGTTCTTTTTTTGGCGCCAGAAACAAAATTTTATTGTAACACAAAGTTTCCAATTGCACAATGAAAATAGGCAAAGTACGAGAGAGAGGGCGAGAGAGAGAGAGGGAGAGAGAGAGGGTGTGAGTACGTCCTGCTTCACTGCCAGCTGTAGCTGATGCCCTGTTTCTGTTTCTGTGCATGCCACAGTTGTTGGCTCTGCCACTGTCAAAAAGTTTACGCCCACTGGCCACGCCCATTGCAACGCCTCAAAAGTTTTGGGCGCACAATTGAAAATGCATTAAAACAATGCAATTTCACTGTATTCGTGCCACAGCATGGCACAAAATCTGCCAGAATCGCGTTCGCTTTTGTTTTCTTAAGTCCGTTTGGCGTTTTTACCAATCCCCAGGGCCACAAACGAAGAACGGGCGTCATGTTGATGCAACACAAAATGCCCGCGACTAGTAGTTATATTTGGTTCTGCGTTATATTTGATGTATTGAACAAAATTTTGGTGAAGATGTTTACAAGTACTTTTATTTTTTTTCCCCAATTTTGAAGCGGCATAACCGAACTCATAATCAAAACTTTCCGAAGAGTTAATTCCACACTTCACAAAACATTTTTAAATAAGTTGTATAATTCTTTGAAATTATTTATTATAATATTTCATATGTATATTTATACTTATCGATTTAAAAGGCGGTAGGTACCGAATTCTTAACATATCTGAGTGATTCATATATCCTTTTGCATAGTCAAGAATATTTAAACTAATGATAAAAATGGGTCCTGGGTATCTCCAAGTCTGGCATTCTTGATAAGAGTAATCTTTCTTGTTCTCTTATGATTTATTTGAAATATACCTTACAGAATGTAAGCTTATATTTATCTAGCTGTGATCTGTGTGCACTTTGCTTCCATGATGATATTAGATGAAACGAATAATTTGTTACAAGAAAATACTATTTATTCTTACTGCGAATCTAACATATGCGAAGTATGAATGCTCTAGACGAAGAGCCTAGCATATGATATGAACCATATCACATAGATGAAATAGGAAATAGGAACAGGTGAAAAAAAAATTTGGCAATTTTTACATCTTTTTACATATCTGGATGCGATTTGTTGCAACAGACTCTCTTGGTGATATCGTTTATTCATCGATTTGCATTGATTTCTCGAAAACGGAAGGAGCTATCGATATTTCAAAGCAAACTTGATCTGCGCGTGCCAAATTTGAAGAAAAAACCTCTTAAAGTTTTAATGATCGACGCGTTCATACAGACGGACGGACAGACGGACACAAAGGCCAGATTTCAAAATTGTGCGCAGTTGCGAAACGGATTTGCAGTTAATCGGTTTTTCTGTTCCTATTGGGTCTAGTCTTTTCTAATACTCCATTCAAATGCCAAAAGGCACAGTAGTACAAATTAAGTAAATTTTCATACATTTTTAACTAGCTGCGATTATGAGGACAATTGTTCAGAAGACTAAGTAAATTTACAGTCGGTATAATCAGAAGGACAAGAAATATAAATTTTATGATCAAATTATAATACCCTCTAAAATGCTATAAAATGAATAGCATCAATTTTGTTTGTTCCATTGTACTTAAACAAAATTCGAATTTTTCATTGAACTCAGTAAGCCAAACAATCGAAATTTGGAGTCCTAGGACTTAGTTCCACAAATCTTATTATTCGTTGAATAGAGCTCGCACAGAAAACATCATTCAAATTTAACATAATAACAAATTCATTTCATAATAATTAAGTAAGTAAATTTTCAAATTTAATAATTCGTGCCATACGTTTTTTGTTTCCACATTGATTACCATTAGACAATGGGTGCTGACGATGAAGCTGCCGCCCCCGCCCCTGCTCCAACCACTTCTGCACCAGCCCAGACAACAACTGCAGGTGCGGATTTTGTTCAGGGCAACGCTTGGCTAACTGCGGGTGCAGTTATATTCTACTCGACTTGGGCTTTATGGGTCAAGCTGCGCAAAATGAGGATGGACAAGACGGTGAAGGATGATTCGGAGCAGTATCAGGAGGCCAAGCCGGATCCCATGACGGAGAACGAACAATATGAGCCGGCGGCCCTTCAGCAGCAGGTCGCCAGCGTTCAGTCGACATAGCCGATGGTAGACGAGGTTGGGGATATAAACAAAACAAATTATATTTGAAGACACGGAAGACACTTTGAAGCGTTGCAATGCTTGCGATTTTGGGGGGTCGCAAGTTAATTGTTACGCTCTATCCTTTACCTGAAGATCATAATTAACACTGACACTCGTTTACTCGTTTATACACACACATACACAATCATAAATTTTGCTGTTGCCTAATTGTGCAATTGTTTGTCGTTTGTGCAACGATGACAAGTGAGGTGCAAGGAAAAATAAAATGCCAAATTAAATTCTGAGAAATGTGCATTCTTTTAACCAATGGTGATAAAGTCTGCAGTTGCCAAAAATATTATACCCTTATTCACTACCTTTGGTATATTATACTGCTATGTACGCACTGTTCATGCAGACCGACTGCGAAAAGTGCAGAGTCTAAAAAATGCAGTTTTAATAATAATTGATTTGTATAGATATGGCACCTGACGTAACATCCTTTTAAAAATGGATAAAAGCGTAATGTACTTGTGGAATAGTCTGACACAGGCAGAGAAGGGAACTTTCACTCAAATATATATACACAATTGATAGGTATCGATTTGCTATCCGTTAATAGAAAATAGACAAATGAAACAATTACAGATTATATTGATTGCAGATGTTAATTTACTTGGGTTGACAAGGGGTATAATTTTTTGGTGTAAATGAATGTAACACGCAGAAGGGGGTATTTTTATCCTATATATTATATAAACTATATTCACGACGACTTGTTGAGCTGATTTAGACATGTTCTTCTGTCTTTCAATATGAACGGAGCGATCTTGGAAACTGAAGTCTGAAATATTGATTTTAGAATAAGATAATCAGAGCAAGTTAAACATTTTTTGAATACCGTTAAAGGTTAATTTGAAGACTTGATTTTTTATTTCGGAGATTCTAGAGGTTTACCCATGGGTACGCCCACTTGTTTTTACATTAATTTCTATTACATACATTAATTTTTTACAAGAACACTTACTAACTTACACTTAAGATTTTTTGTGTCTTAAAAGCGATTCATCGCTATTATTCCTAGATTCTTTTATTTAGCTAAGAGTAAAAATTTAAATGATGTTTAGTAAATGATAATAATAAAGCCAAATTCAATGCAAAATCAATGGAAGTATTGTTTAGTGTTGTTCGGTTGTATATATTTTATCCTACCACCATTGGTCGATTGCCCCCGGCAGAATTCATAGAATTCCAGAATTCCTTACCCTTCTTCGCTTGCGGCTAATTCGCTTGTCTACTGTTTCTGTCTGCATTTCCTTGGTTGTCTGCAATGTTGGTTTCATTGTTAGTCGCAAGTAAAATTGTGGTACCGCCACCGACGGAACTGAGGAGAAGTACTAAGTAAGATGCTTTGGAGCAGGTTACATGATATCGCCTTGTACGCAACTCTCGACTTTGGCACTGCAGCTAGAACTTCTAAAATATATATTGATTTAAGCAGGCGGCTGTCAACAATTTTACGACCCTTTAGTTGAAATCCGAATTTTTATCATTCCTATTCAGCATCTCGATCTGAAAACAACACAATAAAACTTTAAAGAAATTTTTAGCAAATTCTCCACAACAAATTAGTTCACAAAAATTTCGAATTCTAAATATCAAAAAAATTCATTCTAAAGTTTCACTCATTCGTGCTCCCTGTAGCTCGACACCTTGACAGACTCAAGAAAAACAAAAGGATTTGATTTAAGTGTGTAAAATTAAAAATCCCGTTGTTAGAATAATAACATTTTTGTTTCCACATTGACCAGACAATGGGTGCTGACGATGAAGCTGCCGCCCCCGCCCCTGCTCCAACCACTTCTGCACCAGCCCAGACAACAACTGCAGGTGCGGATTTTGTTCAGAGCAACGCTTGGCTAACTGCAGGTGCAGTCATCTTCTACTCAACTTACGCTTTGTGGCTCAAGCTACGAAAGATAAGTTTGGGGCGTAAAAGCGATAACAAGTGCGACTGCGTTACTCAGGATACTGGCGCTCAGCACGTGGACAATGGCGACTTGCAGTCCCAGCAACAGATGCCCCAACTTGATATATCCTAGGGCAATGGGGGAAATGATGAGGACACGAACACAAATTGTTATGTAGCGTTGGTTTGCATGAATGGTTTAAATTTGACTGTTTCAAATATTTCCAAATTTTAAAATTCTGTTTCTGCTTCGATTTCAAGTGAATTAAGTTCAAATGCGTTTCAAATAAAAGTAATGGCGCAGAAAAAAAGGTCTAATAAGTTAGCACCACTTGTGTGATAGGGATAAAATATGAGGAATACTCTAGATTATAAAACATTTTTTAGCTAAATAAAACATACCTCAATTTTCGGAAGCATTTGAAAAATGTTCCACTTTTTTTTTTTAATATTAGGCAGCTTCCTTAAGTGGCTTTGCATATGATATGCTCTAGACTAAAATGTTCGTCTATTTCTAGGGCCATAAAGCTTTGCACAAAAATCTGTTGTGGAACGTAGCAAATATCTTAGGCCATTGTATCATAACTGCCATAAGAACGATAGAGCACCTTTGTTTTTCAAGATATCCCAGCCAAAC
Source organism: Drosophila colorata (assembly GCA_035041545.1). Taxonomy (NCBI): domain Eukaryota; kingdom Metazoa; phylum Arthropoda; class Insecta; order Diptera; family Drosophilidae; genus Drosophila; species Drosophila colorata. The sequence continues at coordinate 3,473,986 of JAWNLD010000233.1, forward strand.
TCGAAAATTGTGGGCTTTATTTATATTTAATTTTCCACAGCCCAAAAATATGATTTATTTATTTTTTTTAATTGAAATAAAATAAAGTAAATTTGTCGTTTTAATTTAATAGAATGTAATAGAAGAAGGTAATAGAAAATATTTAATCAGTACATTTAGAAATTTATAAGCTGATAATTTATATTTCAACACAAAAATTTTTACTTGGTTTTAAGTGTTATAGAAATAAATATTTTGAAAATCGGAAACCGTACTTTGAACTACCAAACCAGTTGCTTAAAAATGTACTCTCTCCTAAATCCGAACCAACTATTTTTTCATTTTGAAATTTCAACCTCAAAAATGAATTTAGCCTGGCATCCATGGCTGCATTTATGATTAACCGTTAGTTATGATATACAAAGGTAATACAAAAATTGAAGAAAATTATATATATATTTTTCCAAAAATTAAAAATATAATATTTTACTTATGATTTGAAAGAAAATTCAACGCTTAATGTGGATTCTTTGACATTTAACCAGCTTCAACAACGGAAAGGCGACCAACAATTATTTCTTCCGCTTGATGATCTGCTTTTTAATTCAATTAAAGTCCAATGCAAGCACATCAACTGTTGCATATTGCAGCAACAAGAGTCAACGTAGACATTTTTGTGTTGTTTTTTGTTTTACATAATCTATGCTTAATTTGTTTACCCGTCACAAATCTTGTATGCAGCGCAAAAGACGTTAAAGAGAAACGCAAACGAGGCCGGTCATTTGCAGTACAGGAAGACGAGAAGGGGCAAGTGAAGTGGATATGGCTATAGCCGAGGATTGGCACAGGCCCGACAAAAGCCTATGGCAGCATGATGATGACTGATAGATGACAACAGTGATGACGATCATTATGATAATAATGATGATGATGGGAAGGTAAATACTAATACGCTAAAAGTTTGCGCTCCGGTCAGGGTCTGTTGCAAATCTGTCAATACAAATGTGCTAAACGCTCGCTCGCTGGCCGGCCAAACATAAAGATAATGTGCATACATGTATATAGGCACAAGTACATATTTATTTCTCATTGCATTTTTTTTTTTTTATTGATTTGTAACACATTTGGCAACCGGTTGACACCCCATCAATACTAGCTCTCAGCGCGGCTCAAACCAGCTGCAGGCAAACTGCCATCAATCAAATTCTCAAACGCGAGACATGTCATTATGTCATGGCAGTGGCAAAAACGAATCACAAAATCGCATCCAATGGCTATGAAAAGCGGGAAACTGGAGCATTCGCAGTTCGTCTCCTCCGTTCCCATCTCCACCGTCGCCCGTTTTTGTGTGTTGCCAATCTTTTTAGTTCAGAGCTAGAAAGCTAATGAATGCAGCTGTCAATTAGCCTTGTATGATGGTTTTTCATCGCATTTCATCCAGTCTTGGTTGAAGTAAAGGCCCAAACTGTGGTATGAATTGATACATACAATAGATAAGTAGACATAAAAACTATGCTCTGAAGACAACAGCGCAAGACTTTGTTTAAGATCAGCTTACAGGTCTAAAAGCGCCTTCTATATTATGGAGTTAGTCATGAAATTGCAATCAGAGGGCAGTGATATAGCATACATTCGAGCTTTCTACTTTTAATATGTTCATACCCGAAAAACAATGGGTAATAAAGTAAAAAAAATTAAATGATCAAATATTAAAAAAAAAAACTCAATGTTCCTGTGGTGTATAAGAACATGCATGCCAAATATAAATGCTGGAGCTCTCTAGTCTCTGAGATTGGGCATACAGATACACTTAGAATGTGTATACTTTATAGTTTCATATTCAATAGGTACAGGATGTTGTAAAAAGACACCCCTACTTTAAGCATATCTCCGCTCAATTATGTTAGTCGCTAAGTAATTTTTTAATTCTTGTTTGAGAGCTCGTTCTGAAAATTTGTTTTCAAATTGACACATTCGAAAAATTGAAAACACTTTTTTCACTTCATTTTGGATTTGCTTCAATTGCGCTTTATTCAAACATGCTGGACGAAGATCAACTTGTCGTTCGAAGCCATGATCCGTATAAGAGTGGAGGAGCTGGTCTCTTCTCAGTTAACACCTGGACCACTGTCGCTGCTGTGGCTATCTGCGCGACTCGTGCCCTATGGAACAGGCTGTGGATGATAGGATTAAGGAATGACTTGGAAGAAGCTGATATTGGGGATGCTGATATTGGGGATGCTGTCACTAAAAACAGTGATAACGCAAACTATTGCAGAATGGAGAGATCGTTAAGCCGCAGCAACAACAGTCACACAGGGAGCCGCAATCACTATCGCTATCTCAATCAAAAATCAATATTGCAAACGATGTGGCATAACCTAGACGTATCATATTGAAGATGTTATATTTAGAAATACGTGATCACAGTAAACAAGAGTCGGCGGTAATATTCGGACTGACGAAACATAAAGAAACCACCAATAGAAAATATACGCTAAATTTCTGCAGTTAACTTTTCACTGATGTTACTGAATAAGGATATTTTGGAAACAAATATTTTTCAAATGAAAATCTATTTTTCGATCCATTGTTTCTATGGCAGCTGATTGATATAGTGGTCTGGTATTAATAATATTTAAAATAAGTATTATTTGGAAGCATAGTAAATATCTCCCAAAAGACTCTGCCAAGTTTTGTCAGGCTAGATTTGTATATAAAAACTATCTGATCGTTCCCTTAGGACAAATTATAAGGGGATATTAAGAGCATACAAATCAATATTTTTTAATATTTAGTAATATAAAATTACAGCTGCAAAATGGTACAATTGTCATTACAATTATGGTTTGTGTTTGCGCACACGTAAAGTTGCTGGTTTTTGCGTTTTGTTGTTGTTGTAGCTGGTATAATTATGCTAGCAAGTATTTCATAACACGCCACAAACATGTCGACCCGGTACGCTCTATATAAGAAAAAGCGCAAACAACAAATTTTAGCAATTTTCTTTTTCACCACCGCAAACCGTTTTTTCTACCCTCACTGGGGCATCTCTTAACTATGTTAAAAAACTAGCAATTACAATTTTTCTGCAAAATGTATGCATTATATTATGTAAACATTAAATAAACAATAATTAACTTTACTCATCACCGAATCGGAAATGATTAAATTTTGTAGCAGGGTATCTGAAAGAGGCCTAGTAGCTTATGCCTGGTTTTTACACGCTGATCGATTTCCTTGACGTATTTTTCTTAGCTTTTCATTTTTCGCTTTAAATTAAAAATGCTATTTTTTGCCACGCAGACACACACACACACACACACAGACACATGCTCGCACACACACATAATAAACGCGCTTTTGGCATAATTACTTGAGCCAGCGGCAGCCGCAGTACAATCAATAATTATGATGTCAGCTTGAATGCTGTTGCTTTGTTGTTGCTCTTTTTGTTGTTGTTGTTGTTGTTGTTGTTGCTATCGTCATCGACAGTCCCGATAACATGCAGTTAGGCGAGCCCGGCCCCCCAATGACGCGGTTAGCCAACGACGCGACTTCGACGCTCTCATGTAATATTTGCCCGCAATTATTGCGAGACGCCGCGGCTAAGTTTGTTGTTGCCGTTGTTGTTTCTGCTGCTGTTGCGGTTGCATGTTGCAAAATAACAATTTCGCTTTCGCTTTCGGTGGCAGTCGCAGACAAGCAAGTTAGGCTTTACTTTTCTTCATGCGGATCGCATTTAATTGTGAGTCATTTGGAGCGACATCGACCGCAGCGGATGCAATTTACATCAGCTGTCTATAAATATGGACATTGGCTGTAGGCTAGGCGAGAGGCGCCCGTACGTAGCTTATGTGCGATCATTTGCCACCGATCTGGCTGGCAGGCCTGAAGTTTAACTTCAACAAATTGCCATGGCATTTACCGGCTATATGTAGTCTATTGGCACTCGACTACAATTCCCATTCGTCATTCTATGGCATAATTTGCCAAATACATTTTATGAGCACTGCGTGGAGAACACGTTCGTCCAACTCAACATAGTGCAGCATGCTTTTTTATGGAATACCCTGTACACCCACTTTTCTTTATTATTGTAGCAGCTGGTATCTATAAGATGCCGATAATTAAATACCCTTGCATACATGCATTAGATATGCGGTAAATTTATATTCTTGACAACAGAAGTTTGTTTCGATGATTTTAGTTCTTTACACTTTCTATATTTTTTTAATTATTTATAGTTATATTATTATTTCATAGTTATATCTGGCCTATGTTTTCTTTGGGTACTATTGTTTATATTGGACAAGTTTTAAAACTGTAAAAGCTATTGTAGCTAGATCAGAAAAGTGTTAAGAGCTAGAATCACAAAATAATGCAATGTTCTTACCTATTTCAAATTTGATTGTTTGAAGTAATTTAAAATTATTTGACTCAGATATTAATTTGTAAGTTTTTGTTTTCTTTCTTCCTCAATACCCAAAACACGCAACATTTTGTTTATCGAAATCCATTCATCAACTGCACTGCATTGCTGAAAATATATATATGAGTATAATTCTTATAGTTTAACCTTTTAATTAGTTTTATTCGTAGCTCAGAGTAACATCGGGTTCATAAATGTTTCAGTCAAGCTTCATTTAGCCAGAAATTGTATATAAATCAGTTTATTTAGCTTGCGTAAAGAACAAAGCTCTTCAACATATTTCGTAATATTAAAATCCACTATGAACGAAAAGTTTTTCGTTTAAAGTTTTAATAATACGGAAATGCGCGCAGACACATCCCAGAAGGCCTCCCTTACGCAACTGGCCCCCGCTGAGGAACCCCCAACCATCACTTTGACCTTTCTTGTCTCATGCACAACCAAAGAACAAATGAGCAAAGGATTAAAAAAGTTTGTCGCTCTGTCGTCATGTTTTTATACCCTTGCCAATGGTATTACTATTTGCTCATTTATTGTGTAACGCGTTCAAAGTATTGCTGTAAACATATCGGAAATGTTTTGAATATTCTTTTATGGGATTATCTAAAAATCTTGAAATAATTTTGGTATACGCTGTAATCAAAGTTTGTTCTTAATTTGTAAATCGGATGATCTTGAAATGACAAAACTTTCAATAAATCTTTTTAACTAATTTATTTAAATATAAATAATATATTTTTTAAAAGATCACTATTTTTCTAATTTTAAGGATGAATTTCGTTTTTTCTATAAAATATAATAATTTTGTTTTTAGAGGGAATGCATTTTTATACTATTCGAAGAAAATCGCCTTATAGATCACTCTAGATTAGTGAATATTGCTTTCAAAAATTATAAATTATTATTTTAATTTATTATTTAAATAGTATTAAAATTACACCAACAATAAAATTTTATAAAAGACAATGTTTTATAGTATGTATTATTTAATTGGACATGACTCATATATTTTGAAAAGGTATTTAATATTCGGCAGACAAAAAAATAGCAGTTCTTACTTGTTATCATTGTTGTTTTCTTTTTCTGTGTAAATTTCTTGGCTGTTAAATCCAATTTAAATTTAATTACTTCAAATGCCAACTTTTGACACACATAATGGTGGGTGGGGAGGCTGAAGGGGTATGAACTGGGGCTAATGAGCCAGTCTGCTGGCGCTCAAGACGCTGTCAATAAGTTAAAGCTACGCATTTCGTCTGGCACTCTGTCAGTTAGTCAGTCAGTCATTTGCGCAGTGAATTTGCCAGGGCAACATGACGATTTAATTGTTTTTAGCATAATTTATGCGCGCTATGTGCAACTGTAAGGGGCACATGCTTACGTAACTGTATCTGTAACTCTCTATGTATCTGTTATTTTAGCTGTATTAGTAGTCTATGTCTGAGTCAAAAGTAAATATGTACCGTCTGCTTGTGGGCGTTCTAGCTCGTCTGCGCCGTTGGCTCATTGTCGCTGCCTTTAATCAGATCAACATTATTAGCATCAACAAAAACAACAACAGGAACGGCGCCAAGAATAGCAATACCATTTTGCCATAAGTCATAAAACACGTGCCACACCCTCCCACACACACACACACACACTCCCCTCCCCTAGCAATCACTGCCCGCCTTAACGCTTGCCATGTTAACCCAACCCCATGGCAAATGGCTTTAAGCTGCTGTTTGCCTCTCATTGATGCCAGTTTGCTTCTCTATGCAAGTTGAGTTGTTGTTGTTTTTGCTGCTTAATATTAATCGGATTGCCATTGCCATAATCTTTCTGTGCCTGTGTGTGAACTGCTTGTCAACTCTTTAGGATCATTAGCTATTATTATGTATGTTGACGTTTTCCGTCTTTGCACCGAAGATAACATCCAATTATTCTGTTGAGCTGAGTTCAAAAAAACTTAACCTTTTTGATAATTTCTTGTTAATGTTTCTGTTTTAAGCGTTGAATATTGTAATCAGTAATATATAGAAATAAGTTACAAATTCAAATAAAAGATATCTTTAGAATTTTCCTCTCTTGAAGTAGTTGAATTCTCGAAGGATTATCAGAATCCAAGAATTTGACCTACTACAACAAGGGCGGGAAATATTAAGCTAAGCTTAAGTAAATAAATTCTTTACTTTAATTTATCAATATACTCATTTTACCGAATAATGATAATAAAAGGTGTTTATGGCCAAAGTGTTTTAACCAATTCCAATTTAATTTATTTGTCATTATTATTGTTTTTATATATTATTATTATAATTTTTTACTTGTTTATTATTTGTGACAAAATCGTAACTGTGCCGCTATACATAAGATTAACCTGCTCATAGAATCAAACGTCAATATACATCAATATACAATAAATAACGAATTTGGTTTCTTTTTTTTGTGTCTACTCTTTGCTATAACATTTTTGTTAATGCTTCAGTCGCAAGTAAAGCGCATTTAAAGAGTGAATATCTGTGCGTGAAAATTGCCCAGCTCATGACTAATTGAATTAAACATGGCCGGCATCAACTTTAAGCGCCGCTCGTTGAACTATACAAAGCGAATTACAAGGTAACCCCAAGTTAACCCCAAGCCCCAAAATGCCAACAAGGTAGACAGCCACTGCAGGGAGGCGGTCGACGGGCGACGGACGCCAGGGCCAGGATCAAGACGAAAGATGCCGCCATGGAACCAAAGTGTGAAAATGGTAAAAGTGTCGGGCGCGACCGGAAGGAATCAAAGACGCAGTCGAGTCGAGACGGTCGAGTAACATGTTGGCATCGTCTAGAAACTTACAAACATGACATTAAATGTTGCCCGTCTGTCGGGCCGAAGCCCAAGCTCAGGCGCAGTCTGCAACAGCAACAATAAGAAGAAGAAGAAGCTGAGATGAAATCAAGACAAAACAGGTGAAAGACACACTGCAGCTAAGTAAAACTTTCGGCAGGCAGACAACGAGGCTGACTGAGCAGCGACGGTGGCGTCTTCTAGAATGCGCAAAGTTGCGCATACGCCAAATGGGCCCGGGCACATCGTTTGCTACCTATGGGAATTTCATTTGTTGTTCATTTTTAAGCAGCTCGCGATTTGAATTTTCTTTTGCATTTATATGCAGCTTTATGAGCAGCAGCAGGAACGAGTGAATCTCATGAGCAGCGCCGCAGTAAATTTACACAATGAAATCTTAAGCGGTCCCCCGGGGCCACAGGAACTTATCCAAAGCAGGCAAAAGTTTTGCAGACACACAAACGCACACACACACACACAAGTACACACCTTGAATTGAGCGCTGCATACTTGACTCCAGCACTTGAACAATGCCACATTTATATGCCCCCAGTACACACATATGTTTTAGAGCTGTTTGCTGCGTGTGTGTGGGTGCGGGGGGATTTGAACGGCGCTCGCCATTTGACCGGAAGTTCGACAAAGTTCAAATTATATGCACCCATACAGAGCACATAGAAATATATATATATATATATATATATATATATATCGGTGTTAGTGCGTGTGTGCTTGTGTGTGGGCTGTTATTCATTCGTTTTTGCAAATAAATGAACCGTACACTAAAACAAACAAATTCAATTGAATCACTCTCCTGGGCATTACAATTGAATGTGCCCAGCGAGCAAAACTCTATGGGAAAAACTATATCGAACCAGATTTTGTCGGCGTCGCGTCGTCTGCACTTGAATTTTCTTTGTTTTTGGTATTTTGTGTGCGTGCCTTGTTGTTATTGCTGTTGGTGTTGGTGTTGGTGTTCGCCCACCAGAAGAAAATCTAATGAAAATGTTCAATTTGTTGCAAACAAACACGAAAAAGAAAAACCATGTTCAGGCACAAAATCTCCCAAAAATACGTACACATTGATTCGAAAATTGTTGTTGTTGTACTATTGGCCAACTGGCTGCACTCGGCTGATTGGAACTTTTGGCCATTTTGTTAGTTCAAGGGCAACAAATTTGCCAGTTTCTCAGCCAGCTCTTTTTTTGTTTGCCTCCTCAATTTTAATGGTCTGCAATGCGATGCGTGTGTGCCTGAGTATTCTCAGATATTTGCATCGGAGTGGGCTGGCAAAGTGTCAGTAATTTAATTCAGGCTATCGACTAAGCGGCCGGCACACAAAAAAGGCAGTTTCGTTGGCCAAAAATGGGGTCTAAAATTAACTGATTGGAATTTTTATTTTTTTAATTTAAAAATTTTGTCATTGTGAGATTTAAACTTAATCAATTTCTTTGGCAAGTGCCATTCTGCTATGATTTGTTGCTTTAGATAGGCTCAATATATTAAACTGTAATGACCAATATAATTGACGAAAACTATTATATTATTCTATAATTATTCACCTATTTTCGAAAATCCACGTTCAAGATCGGAAAAAAAAATTGAATACTTTTGGATTTTTGGATGATTTTTTTAGAAAGTGTTTTCAAATTCAAAGCAAAATTTGTAATTATCCTTCTTATAAGTAATGCGAATTCCTAACCGAGTGTGTTTTTAACATAATTTACTTCCGGAAACTTTTTTTAAATGGTGTTGATATTACCCCAAAAATATCGAACAATCTTAAATCCTACTTATTATATAACTTGTCTTGTGTCATACAAATTATTTAACATTTAACATACTTCTTTAATGGCCGCACATAAAATATTGAGCCCATTTTCATATATCTAAAATCTTTAAAAATATGCAGTTGGCTTTTACCTTTCAGCACAAGCGCACAAATTTCCTGGTTATTGTGAAAATGTTTCGGTTTGATTAGAAACACGCCCACCCGCCGTTGTTGGCTAGTTTCAAACACGATTTTACTTGGATGCTCATGTAGCCTCATTGGGCTCGCAGTTTTATGATTTCTTTTGTTAATAATTTTGCCGAAATTGTTGTTGTTGTTGGCTGACGAAAACAATCAAACAAATCAGCGCAAACTGTGCCATTGAGCGGCTCATCAGCCGGCTAAGACAAAGCCGCTCCCTTGACGGACAGCTGTCAGCTGTTGTGGCAAGCACTCGAGCACTCGCCACCTCGTCTGGCGTCGCGCTCATCAGCCGCCAGACCAGGAAGCAAACAGCCGGACCGGCCACGAAACCCACCTGCTGTGGCCGGGCTGGCATTATTATGCATTTATCAAATGAAAATCATGCAAAATTTGACAGAAAATTACACGACGAAAAGCCGCCCACTTGGCGCTGGCTGTGCAGAAGGAAATGCCCACCGCAAAGCGGAAAAAACCATCAATGCTAACGAAATCGACTGTTAGGATACCCTATAAAACAATGAAGAAGCAAGTTGCATTTTTGTGGCAAGTCCAATAACGAGCTTTTGATGGCCTCAAGAGTGTTAATTCATGTACAGGGTATTTATTGCATGTTTTAAGTCAGTGTGATTTTTCCTCTGAGGGGCGTGTGCACAACGCTGGAAATTAGTCAAAAAGCGCCGGACTCGGACAAATGGCCAGCGCACTCATATGCCAGAAAGTTGAAAACAAGTCGAGTTTGGCGATAATTATGAGCAATTTATTTAATGATGATTTGCATGGGGCACAATGAAAACAAACAGCACTAGTGGAAAAAAGTAGTGGCAACAGTTGCTGCTGTTGTTATTTTTATTTTTTTTTTTTACAAATGCCGTAGATTTCGCAGTTAGGAAATTTTGAGTGATATACGTGAGTGTGTGTGTGTGCGTGAGCCACTTTTTATGGTCCATATCAATTAAGTAGCAACAGCTAATCGCACTTCCTTATTCGGCTGCCTCATGAAGCGCTCAATTTGTTACAGCTTACACTTTTTGATGGCATTTTAATATCAATTCGAGAGTAGTTTGCAAATCAGATTTGACACACCTTTCGGCCAAAAACTGCGCAATTCTCAAGCCAAAGGCCAAACAGCAAATAGCCATTAAACATCAAACTTTTAACGACTTCGACATAAAGGGGTCAATCAGGTGGGGTCACGCGGCACATAACAATAAATCGCTTACCAGCCATATTATGCAAGTCATCAGCTGGACAGATGCTCAGTCGGCCAGTTGGCAGTGGTAATGGCTAACGAATGACTCCTGGACAGCCAGGTTTCAGTCTTTTACACCTCCACTGATTTACAATCCGCTGACGCTTTTTAATGCTTTAGCAACAATAAGAAAACGAATAAAAACTTGAAGTTTTCGTGTCGAAATAAAAAATAACGGCAATATTTTGGCTGCAGTGTTTTACAATATTTGGAAAAAGGAAGTAAAATATACATTTTAAAAATTTTGTATAAATTACAAAATTAAGGAAAAAAAATACAAAATATTTAGCAATCAATTATTTTACAGTCTGTAATTCTGTTCAAATGAAAAGAACAAGTATTTTGAACAGAAAAAAATATTTATAATTAACTAACAAATATATAAATTAGATTTATTAAAAATAAAATATACTTAAATGTTAAAAATAAAAAGAAAAATGAATGTATAATAAATAAAATAATTATTGTATGTTCACATCCCAATTGTAGGCTTATCTAAAATGTTCGTTAGCTATTGCAAACATTTTCACTATCTTCGTTCATGACATAATCTAATGAGCCAAAACATGACATAGTTAATCGCATAATACTTCGCACAACTCCATAATATCAAACTCATCTTTACTCACGCAATCACAATGTGGCCATTTCAAAAACAAACAAAACAAACTGAGCTGCACTCAGAGCTGACGCTGTCCAAGCCCTGGCCAAAATGCATCAAATGTCCAAATCCAAACATTGGCGAAGCGGTCGCCGCAAGGGGAGTTGCAAAAATGTTTTCACTTGACTGACTTTTCTGGCTCCATGCAATTTTCGCACTCAAGTGGAGTAATTTGCGGTCATCGTTTGGATTCGCTTTCCCGCCTTAACCCCTCCCCCACACACTTGTCCATCTATGAGAGTTTTCGCTTTTGACGGCCCGGCCAATCGAAAGTTGAACAAGTCCATTTCGAGGCTGTATCAGACACCGATTGTGCGGCTGGCTCAGAGTCTGTCTGTGCGTCTGAAACTGCGACTGAGTGATTGTTAATCGTGACTAGAAAGACGCACATGACATAATGATTGCTGAACATGCGGCTAACATTTGTTATAACATTTACCAGCCAGCCTCAACCACACTGATCAACATCATTTTTGCCAGAATTATAACGCAAAATATTTATTTTGAACAGGGGTATGCAAAGAATTTCTGCTTTCAATGTGAAACTGAAAAAAAAACAAATATATTCATACAAATATATACATTAAAAATGTAAATAATCCCAAGATAAGTCATGCCAAAAAAACACAAAAATGAAATAAGTATAAGTTTAGATATGTTTTAATACATATTCAATTAAAAATACCGACCGATCAAGGTTGCAAACCGGTTTAGAACTGAGCAAGTTCGAACCCGGAACTCGAATATTTTTAAAATCATGAACCGAACCAGTTTCCCAAAGAAGAGCCGAACCTTAACCCAAACCATACCATATTTGTATTAATTTTAGTATATGGTAGCATTTTAATAAAATAGATAGACAGAGAGAGAGAAGGACAATTTCAGATGAATTTTAGTTCATAATAAGCTACAAATATGTGTATTTTTATATATAATAAATTAAATAGTTTTCTATTAAACTTGTTAACTAATGCTCCAATCAAATCTTGAGTTCATTGATGTGCCAAATCACAATATATAAGATAAATATAGGAAAAATTCGAAAAACTAATGTAATTTATTAAACATACCGTAAAGATTAAAATACATTTAAAAAAATGTATTATAAAATTAGGCTACCATAATTATGATTCGAAAAATCTTGCCAAAAAATTATTAAAAGAAGTAAATTAGTTCTTGAACTGAATTACTTCATGCGTCTCCAAATGAAAGAAAATGTTGAGCACAAAAGTATTGTATGTTTGTTGCATAGTGTAATTACACTATCTTTCGAACCAGGTAATGGGTAGGAAAACCTTTCATTAACAAGCCAAAAAATTATGAATGCCGCTATGCTTGTTGACAAGTGTCAGCGACTGCGGCTGATTGGTGTTGATTGCTGCACAATTAAAGTTTTAGTGGCGCTTCGAAACAACGGGGTGTCCGGAGGAGGGGTAGGGGCCTTGGTTACATAATGTCAGAAATGATTTACACAAATTATTTTGTAATGTGCGTTGGCAAGTTGCAGCTTTTGGCCAGGCTTAAAGGTGCTCCAACTACCACTCTCCAATCATTCAACCAACCAACCATCCATCCATCTATCTATCTATCTATCTATATGTATATCCGACTCTCTCTTACTGCTGTGGCTGTCGCCGTGAGCCGTAAGTCAAACAAATCAGTCGTGCCAGAAGATTAATGGCAGCATTATTGTGTCGCCTGCATCAGCCTCAGCCTCAGCCTTAGCCATAGCCGTGGACCATCATCATCATTGGCAACTTCATCATGCGACTGCCGACTGCCTACTGCCTACTGCTCTCCCTCTCCCTGTCCCTCTCCCCGTCCATCGTTGGCTATAACCATAACCCGCTCACTATGCCAATCCCCAATGCGTTTTCCTACCGACAAAATCACCCCGGCCTGGCTTCTGACTGTGCCTGCCCTTAGGGCCTGTCTTGCCCCCTGCCCCTACCCCTGCCCCTGGCTCTACATCGGAGTCAGTGCAAAAATGTTGCATGCGATTTTTCTTGCAGTAAATAATTTTTCATGCCATCTGTCCTGTTATGTCTGCCTGGGCCAGCCCAGAAAGCCTCGCCCACCTTCCAGCAGCAGCATCGGTCTGTCCAGTCTGGCTCACCCGTCTGTCGTATTATAGCCCATTGATCAGTTTGTTTTACTAGCTTTGGGCCCGGTCGGGGCTCGGCAGTGCTTTGCAGTCTGGTTTTGTGTACATTTCGGATTATGAACTCTTTAAAGCATTCGCTTTGAGCCCATTCCGATGTTTTGCATTGGAGCTGAGCCGGCCAATGTGGATGGACAGAGGCATTTTGTGGTCTGATTAAGGACAATTGGTTATGATGGATTAGAAGTGTGCCTAATACACTGTTAAATCGATTAGTAGATTTTTGCTATTTGTAGCTATTTTTTTACTATCGGTGTATAGCGATTTGAATGTGATCAACAAAATGTAAGCATTATAAAAAAAGTATAAGTTCACTTTTTTAAAATCAATTGAATCCATTGTTGTGTACATTTCTAACTTAAACAATGTATTTTAATTTTAAGATAAAGATTAATAAACTAGCTAATAATAATAAAATGTGTAAATATCTAAACGCATAAATTTGATTTTTTGCCCCACTGTACTCGTGAGCGTTGTAGACTTAAATGGCAGCTTCTTACTGTGGTACTTTCGCTGCCAAAGCGGCTTTCATGTCTTGTTAGTAGCCACTATTGGCTGTCCAAGCGGCCAGGGGGGGAGTCATAAGGGCAGCCACGAGGCCAGGACTATGCAAATTTGTCAAGTTTATTGAGCTGCGCTTGTGACGACGGCTTAGCCTAGACACGGCCCGAGCACAAACAACAAAATTCGCATTGTGTGGTAGCAAGAGCTGGAGCTGGAGCTGGAACTGCTGCAGTGCCTTCAAAACTTTCGCCATGGCAGTGAGAAGAACATTTAATTAAATTCCTTTGCACCTTTAGTGCTGCGCTAAAAATTCCAGTGCCGACAGGACTTCCTGCCAAAGACCTACAACTACAACAACGGCAGCGGCAGCGGCAGCGACATGCAGCAATAACAAATTAATCTTTGCGGTTTGCGCAACCGGAACCGGTAACACTGACGCTGTCCCCGGACCCTGAGCTCCGCCCCTGCCTGTGCCTCAGACTGCGACACCGACTGCGGCCGTAAGCGTAAGCCGTACAAATGAGGCATTTGATTTTAAAACTGGCGCAGCAAAAGTTGCCAACAAAACGGATAACGTAGGCCATCGACTGCGAAGCGTTTTATGTCGCCGACTGGCGCTTTTATGGCTATAAGCACCACACAACCACCCCACTCCTCCATCTGCTGTCAACCATCTACCTGCCCCCATCCGCCCGCGCAGTGCTCTATTCAATCAACTGCTGAATTATGTTGACAAGGCACGCACACGGCCAAAACCAACTGCCAAACAGTGTGGCACAGCGCGGCGAGGGCAAAGTTTTCAATTTACGTTTTTAAGGCTGGCGCCCCACCACTATTGCCCCCCAAGCCCAACCCCTTTTGACACCACACTGGCGGCCCCGACGGAGGGCCGCAATTTGATGGCACTTGCACTTCGTCTTCAATTTTGCAAATGCGCCTTAAGTCAGGCCACGTAAGCGGAAGGAAATGCATAACAAAGCGTTTCTTATTAGCATGACAGCCTCAACGAAAGAGACAGAGAGAGAGAGAGACGCGTAGAGAGGGAGCGGGAGTGAGAGTGAGGGAAAAAGGAGAAAGAGCAGCGGTTGTTGTTTGACGAAAAGTTCAGAGGTTTTTGCATTGGTCGATTGTTTAATCGATAAGTTTTTAATATTACTTTATTTATGCAATGTTTATGGCCGACACATGAAACGCGTTAGCAGCCATAGTCAAATTTAGCAACATTTTGCAGCAGCCTTAACTTCACAACTAATTGGCAATTTGGGAAAATATACGTTTTAAGGTAATTTATTTTAATTATACAAACTTAAAAGTGAAAAGAAAATTGCCAAGATAATTGGCCATGCATTTTTTTATGTTGTTAGGCTTGAAAATTTTAGAAAATTGAAAACCATATAAGACGAGGTTTTTAGTGGAGCTGCCAACATCAATCATATAGCAAACAGCTTATTGCACATTCAGGACCCATAAACAAAACTTGAAGCATTTAAGAATTATATGGAGTTAATTCGGATTGTTATAGTGTCGGGAAAACTTATTTAGCAATTGTATAATATTAATAAACTGCTAAAGATTTTATTAGATTTTTATACTACATATATTAAAATATAAATATGACTCTATTTTTAAACCATGTACCCATTGAAAATGGATATACGGGTTTTGCTATAATGTGAATAGTCGAATTATTTATTTTCATATGTTTAAACTAAAATATTTTGTATTCTTATTAAATACGTTTACCAAATTTGCTTAATACTTTAAACCATGCTATATTATACATACCATAAAGAAGTATATACAAAATAACATATCCGTATATGGACTATAAATTATTGTTTTAAAATTAACAATAATCTACTGCATTAATAAACATATAATGCATGCAAATAAAGAATGAATTTTTTGTCAATATGCATTAAATATTATCTAACAAACATTTTCCATCGCGAATCAATGAATTGTGAGCGATATCAATCAGTATTAAATGTAAATTTATATTAACTGCGTGCAGATCCTAGCAACACTTTGCGTACACATATTTATATATATATATATATATGTATATCTACGCAGCTAAAATCAATTGTTAAATGTCAGAGGACAACAACAACAACAATGGGAATACTCCTAAGGCAGTTGACAGCACTGCGTAAAATGGACGAGCCAACCTTCATTTTTGTTCTCCGCACGCACTGAAACCATTTCGCCCTCATTGCCATGCCCACAATCTACATGGGAAATCATCTTGGAGCCCATAACGGAATCTCTGAATGTTCCGGCGCTGAGCAACGCAGAGCGGCATTTGTCCTTTAAGCCACTTGGCGTCTTATGTCCTTTGGGGCAATCAATCCGTGTTAATGGCTCCGCAGCTAAATCAAAAAGATTGCCACAGCACAAAAAAAGAGAGCAAACCCGAACAGGGCAAGCAAAAGACAAAAACAAAAACAAACAAAAAAGAAAAAGGGATCTGTTGAAAAATTGAAAAGTTTGCACAAATATTTTGCCACTTAGGTTTCAGAATCTTTGCAGAAGATGGCGCTAGTTAAATTGTTGTAATGTTGCAATGTGGCTTTCGGCTTGCTTGGTGGCATGTTTAAGCTATTTAATTATGAACTATCTGCAACTTGGCCACATTCAAGCAACAAATCCCGGCCGAAAACTTGCCCCGTAACAGGCCTGCCAAACAGGCAAAACTAAGCCCAGACCAAGAAAGTTGAAAGGAACACACAACCTCGTGCACACTCTCAAACAAACACACACACACACACACGCACATGCACTTGACTTGGCTTTAACAAAGCGCCCAGCTTCAGTAACAGCCCCCTCTGCCCTCCTCACTCCCGTTTTGGTGGGCAGAGGCATGCAATTTGTATGCCCGTCAAATGCGGCTCGTTATTGCGAAATTTAGAACTGCTCGAAATAATTCCAACAAATTTTCGTGCAAACGAGGCAGACGCAGTTACAACAACAATACACAAAACTAACGCACACACACACACATATATAAACACAAACTATGTTATAAGAACTCTGACACACAACATAAATGTCAAAGTCGAATAGATCGTTGCCTTCATGATATGAACAGGAGTATAATTTAAAATATTTGCAGTTTTGTAACTGTATACAAAGAACAACATTTTATTGGCGTTCATGGAAAATAATTACAGCTTTAAAAGATTTATTGTTAACAAAACTGTTGTATTCTATAAATTATTATTCTAAGACAATTTCAGATACGCAAAAATGGATGATATATATCTAATCTGATAGATTTTTTTGTGCTCAACTTGATTGGCGTGATATAATTTTATATATATGTAATTCAAACTTATAACAAAAATACAAAAAAAAAAAAAATTTGATTTAAGAAAAAAAATCAAACTATTTCAAAAGTTTTTAAGTTGCTGCTTAGTTAAAATATTAATTTTTTTTTTATTATACTGTATCCTACAATAATAAAACTAATAATAATAGGCTTCAACTTAACATACTTTAGCCTAGGCCTAAGCCAAATCCTCGTTGCTCAGCTGTTTAAAAGTCTGGGCACTTAGACGACCTATCTACTGAAAACTCCGTAGCACAAATAAAGTCTTCACTATTTTAAAATAAATAATTTATAAAAACATTTTAACTCACTTTGTATCTCACGACTTAATAATATTATATTATTAATTAATAATATAATATAATTAATTAATAATATATATAATTATTAATAATATTGTATTATTCATTAATAATATAATATAATTATTAGTTAATAATATAATATTAATTCTTAAAGATCTCATTCAAGTGCTTCCGGCATATCGTTTTCGATAGATTCGTCGCCTGTCTGGTTTAGCATGTCAAGCAATTGCAGCCATCGGATGCCACCCAATTCTACCACAATCCGTTACCCAGAAGTCAGCCTCCCTTGCCCTTGGTGTGCCCCACTCTCTCTTCCTCTCCCTCTCACTCTTCATTCCTCTCTTTCTCTTGGTGGCCAGTGCACGTGCATTAAAAGTTTAGCGCCAAAGTTGTTGGTGCTCGTTGCCGGTTGCCCGTTGCCCGGACGCAACCGGCGCAAACCGGAAGTGGTGGCGCCACGCACACGTAACCAAAGTCATGAGGGGGGATAGGGCAAAGGGGGGTGGGGGTTTGGCAGTGGCAGCTGCTGGAGTAACAGAGCAACATGTACCACGGCAAGTGGCATGGTTGATGTAGTTTAATTATGTAGAAATCGAGACACGCACTTTGCCAGACAACGCAACGATGGATGCACAAGCTGCCGACTGGTTTTGGCTGCTGCTGCTGTAGGGTATGTGTGTGTGGTGATGTGTGGGTGTGGGTGAAGGGCGTCATGCAATTGACACGCCCACTCGGCGACGACATCGCCCTCATAACTAGCGCACGCAAAATTTGTGGGTTTTTACCGTTCAGGTGTAGCAGGTGCTATGTGTGCGTGTGTGTGTGTGTGCGATTATAAATTCTGTTGCATGTCAGTGGTTTCCATAGTTTGTGGAAGGCAGCGCTCAACGCAAGTAGGCAGCCAGGCAGCCGGCGGCAGGTGCAAGTAAATGTTCCGAATTGCATTAGGCTGACGAATGCTGAGCAGCCGCAAACTTTAAGTTTAAAATTAAAAAAAAAAACAAATAAAAAAAAAAATCGCAGCTTTTATTGTGGCGTCGCATAAATTTTAATAAAGCCAAAGTCAGTGAAAGCTGCTCCGGTTTTCAGCTGGCATTACGAACCGTAGGAGACAGTCGTTTATATCAATTAGCCGCCGCGTCTGCCACAGCAAACAGGACAACAGTTTACGCTCACTTGGGCTGGGCTTCGTACTCGGGTTCTGGATCCTTGCTCAGGTGACTCAAACTGAAATGGAGCTTGTTTCGCTTGTGTTCGTGTGTGTGAGTGAGTGAGTGTGAGTGTGTGCTAATTGATTTATTTCTGCGTTCATTTTGTTCAAAATATGTAAATAAATTGTAAAATGAGTAATTCAGCGCTGTGAGTTGTGTATTGGGATTAAAATGTGGTTTGTTTTAAGTTTCTTGTAACGTTGAGCATCCTTTGAAATAGTGTTTTCCCAAAAGAAAGCAACCTCCATGGCAACAACATATTGTTAGAATTTTGATACTTATTATGAAGTCTGGAATTGGATAATTACACATAAACTATTAAAAGTATTCTAGATTATTTACGCAGTTGAACGAATTTTTCCCAGATATTGTATAGAAATTTCAGTAATTTTTAGTACATATAAGTTCTAAATTGTATATCAAAATTTTAATAAAATTTACCGAACTTGATTTGTACTATTGTAACTAAGAGTCTTACTTTAACTTCTTTAAAAGACTTCTTTATTATTTCTAAATTGTATATCAAAATTTTAATAAAATTTACCGAACTTGATTTGTACTATTGTAAGTAAGAGTCTTACTTTAACTTCCTTAAAAGACTTCTTTAACAATTTTGTCTGTTATTTAATTACCACTTTTTTGTGTGTTCAGCTCTTATTTACTAAAAAACAAAAAATTGCCAATTACAGACTTTTGTGTATCGATATTGCTTGAATATTAAATATTTCAAACTCTGAAATTACATCAAATTAATTGATGTGTTAGTTGATCATGTTAATAAAACACTAATTTAACTCAAGCTAAGGCCCAAATTACTCCAAGTTAAACCATTAAGAAACTGATGACAACACTCAATTATAATTTACTCATAAGTTTCTCAATGCACTTGAGAGCACAGGTAGCTCCCACACGAATGTGTTGGCTAAAGAAGCGGAACTACAACGGATTCTTACTAAAACTTCTTTATATAACTTTTTCACAACTTTGTCTTTTATTTCATATCATACTAAAAGATCTATTGCAAAAAAATCTATCGACAACTAAAATTTAGATTTCAATTTGCTCAAGCTAGGCCCTAACTACTTCAAATTAAATCATTAATTTATAAAATTTTAATACCCACAAAAAGGATCTGATTGACAGTTTTGTCATTCATTTTGATCTGAGCAAAATCGCTAAGTGTCAAAACTGAATTATAATTTACTCATAAGTTTCTCAATGCATTTGAGAGCACAAAGCCATAAAGCCTTCAGGTAGCTCCCACACGTATACGTTGCCTAAAGAAGCGGAACCACAACGGATTCCCGCCGAAACCCCTGCGGCAGTTCATTTGCTGGCGGAACGTATGTATGGAGGGGTAGCAAATAAAACCCCAGAGAGTTGACTAAAACAAAAAAATGGGGGAAAACAATAAAAAGACGAAATTGAAAAGAAAAAAACAATTTGCGTTGGCAACGCAATTTCACACTTTACCAGCTACAAATTGCAACATCATAGTCCAGCGGTTACACCCACATAGAACCAATGCAGAACCGATTCCTCTTCTGCGCTGCGCTGAGGCGGGAAAGGTGGAGGGAGCAGCCGCCTTGCCAGATTATAAAGATGACGATGGCGCCATTGCTGTTGGGCTGCATGGAATTTTATGATTTATGAGTGCGTTCTGGCAGCCATGAGCTGAACAGGGGCGCTTGTCGAACGGGCGGGGGGTGCAGGTCATTTTTCTTGGCTCTTGGCGCCTTTCTATTTTTTTTAATTTTTTTTTTTGTTTTTTTTTTTTGTAAAAGTGGCGCCACAGAAATTGTTGCACTTTTTGTGGCAGTGCCATTGGTGCAGCTGCAGGTCAGTGTGCTGACCGTTTGATAAATGAGTTTTGCACTTTTCGCAGGCATTGGAAAGAGTTGAGCCCTGAGTTATGAGCCGATACGGGGATGCCAGGATGCGGGGATACGAGGAGGCGACGATGACATTTTCTGCTCTTGCCTCAATCTGTCAGAGCGGAGCAAATTGATCAG
The DNA here is from genome assembly GCA_035041545.1 of Drosophila colorata. Classification (NCBI taxonomy): domain Eukaryota; kingdom Metazoa; phylum Arthropoda; class Insecta; order Diptera; family Drosophilidae; genus Drosophila; species Drosophila colorata. Next base: position 3,494,617 of record JAWNLD010000233.1, read on the forward strand.
ACGGCCTGTGGTCGCTCCAACAACAAATGCGCCGCAAATCACGTCAGTTAACACACCCGAAGCTCCCTCCCCCGCACCGGCAACTAACAAATGCAATCAAGCCGCCCCCTGCCACAGCTGCCCGCATCGCCAGCTCGAGAGGTGTGCCAAATTCCCTTGTCTGATTTGCAACAAAAAAGGCTTTAATTAATTTATGCATGCGAGATTTTGTTTTAGCCACAGCCTCAAACCTACATCCCATTTGGGCGGCCAAAATCCACCCTCGTGCTGTAACGCGACTATTCACGTGTACTTTTAAAAATTTAATAATTTTTGAAAATATACAACAAGATTCGTTTATTAAAATATCTTGTTTAAGAAGTTTGTTGTATAGTTGAATGTATGTATTGTCTTTGAGGTCGGAGAGACCTCCTTTTTGCCAGCTTTGCACAGCTCCAATCTTTTCCATTTTTAATTGATTTTGATATTGCTTTTCTGATTCTTTCTATGCTCATTATTTTCTAATTCACTCGAAAGAATCTTATTATTTTCCTATGCTATAGCTAAAATAAATTTCATAAAAAACTTTAAATAAAATAGTGGAACTGAAGATGTGTATTCATAATTCTAAAAAATCGCAGTGAATATTCCACGCATTTCCTTCACTTTTTGTTCCTGTCGAGCGATGTATGTGACAGTCCTCTGGGATTAATATTATCTCTCATCATTTTAATAAATTATGTATTACTTATTTGCTTATGCCCTTAATATACAAATTTGCTTAAGCTAGTTTATGATATATTCTCGTAAGGTTTTCATCTGTGAAGTTGTACTTAGTGTTTTAATTAATATATATACCTTTAAAAGTTGATATATGTTAAAAATATTAAAAAATGGGAGAGAAACCTTACATTTTAATGAATTTATTTTGATTGGATTTTATTTTATGGCTTACGTTGGCGTTTTAGTTACTCTCGACTACTTTCTGTACACTTTAAATTCAAAGGGTATTTTTGACAAAATCATGTTATCTTCACCAATACTTGAACTCGTTGTTCGTTTGTGTTACTTATAGTTTTCGCGTTGTTGGAAGTCATTGTTATAGTCAGAAGAACAGCTGCCTGGACACGCATTTCGATTACCCTGGAAACCAAAACAGTATGGCCTAAAGCATAAATTTATAGCCAACGTAAAAAACCTTTTGCTATTAAAAAGCAATAAAGTTAATTTTATAGACCGCTTTCTAAACATTATCCCACTTTTTTTTGCATGGATCGCGCAGCAGCCAAAACAATTCCGTTTATTGTCTCCCATTGCATGTGGGTGGGCGGGCAGTGGGCGTGTGGCCTGCAACAAAGTGTCAAGTGGTTGTGTGGCATGCACGAGTGGAGTTAGCGCCATGCCGGCATTTGTCTACTCTCTTTTATAAACTTGACAAGGGTATTCAATTTTTGCCACATAATATGTTTGGAAAAAAATGTATATCTATTATGGAAAGCCAGCCTATTAAATATATCTTAAAATATTCTGCTGAAAATTTGAATTAAAATCAGATGACAATATAATTAATATTCCACAAAAAAAATTAGTTGAAAAGTTTAGCTTGAACAATTTTATAAATATTTACACTAGTATATCATAATTCATTTATAAATTGTTTGTCGAAAGAGAGTTTTAGCTTCGGTTATTTCAACTAAGCGCCTCCGCAGATAACGGTTTTTCTGTTTTTTTTTCGTTTTTTTTTTTTAATGTTTTCAGTTGCCTCAGCGACTAGGAAGCCAAACAGCCGACAATTCTACGTGCCCAGACAGTGCCAACGAGCAGCGACAGGCAGGCAGACAATCAAACCGCACACACACTCAACACACACCCACACACAGACACATGTTGTGCACATTTCCAGCTCAATTGCGCGCTCAATGAATAATTTAGTTGAAAATTTCGGCGCACTTTTTGTGTGAAAATGCGGCTATACAGTTATTTGGAGTGCAACAGTCCCTCCCCTGCCTCCGTCAGCTCAGTCAGTCATAAAATTTATGCGTTTTTCCTTACAGTTTTTCTCATTTCGCTGGGAGCATTCGAGGGGAGTTTGGCTCTCGGTTGCCTCATAAAATGCCTTGTGCAACAGATGAAAAATTCTAAACGCCGCCATAAATGCTAGACGACCATGCCCAGCCGCCCAACCACCCTGCGCAAGTGCACTTTGCTGGCGTTGCCATATCAGCGCCATAAATAAATTGTTCGTGTTTGACTTTTGGCGAAATGGTGAAAAGAAAAAAATAAAAAAAATAGAAATGAAGCTCGCTTGATATGGCAATTGTGGGCGGTGGCAGACGACTGCTTCGGGGCATGTCACTGGGTATACTGGTGTGTGTGTTCATTATTTTAATGACAACAACAACAGGTAGAAATAAAGAAATATAAAATAAAATTTTAAATGTGAGCTCAAAAAATGGCGCTGTATGTGATTAAACTACAAATTATGCGGCAGTTTGGAAATCTATTTTATTATTATATTTTTAAATTGTATGACGGTAAAATAAATTCATTTAACAACCTTTCAATAAGTGCATTGTCTTCTTTATACCTATTATTTTAAGCAAGTTTATGAGAGATTTATTACGGCGGCTTGACTTTCAACAATAACATTTAAGGCCTGTTAAGGCTATTATTATTTATTAAATAAATTGCAAAAGACATAATTTAATGGACACAATTAAAGTAAGCTACAGCGGAATCCCCTGTTCAGAAGTAAAAATTCAAAAACGAAACTTTTTTTATTTTATCGATGTTTGTTGTATTTGTATGTTGAATCTTCTGCAACCCCAACATAAGTCATGTTAGTTCCTTTCCCATTGCATAATAATTTATTAAAAATGTTCCCACAAATTATTTAATTATATAAATTGGAACAAATAAATAATATATTCTTGGTACTGTGCAAATTATTTGGTATGTATATCATAATAGATGTTTATGTTTCGTATAGACACTTTTGAACCCAACAAGCAGGAGTCATAGAGCATAAATATTGAAATGTAAATATAACCCACAGCCAGAAGCCGTTGTTTGAATCAAGCGTTTCAAATGGACTTCAATTGTGGGTTAGCTGATGTAGAAACAAAAAGTTACCTACACAGAGCAGAGGGGCTAGCTGCATAGTGCAAAGTCCAGTCACAAAATTAAATCCTTGAAGCGAGTTCTTGCTCAAAAATATATATGTATATATGTATGTGCACACAGCGCACAGTTTGTCTTCTTAATTAGTGGCCAAGTTGAAGAAGAAGCCCAGAGACGCTGCATGTCTATGCGAATTTGAGTGTGTGTGTGCGAGTTCTGTTGAAGTTTGCAGGAGCACGTGTTTGCTTTGTGCAGATTATGATTATTATATGGCAATTATGCGTTTGTCTTTTGTCAATTTTGTAGTAAGTGAGATTGCCTTAAGTAAATGCTGAGCCGCAATTTGTCTCAATTTGCAAATGACGCTTCACATTCGAAACTGAAATTTACTCGTATTTGCTTTATTATTATTTGCCATACAGCTGCAGCTGGTAAGTGTGTGTGCGTGTGTGTGTGTGTGGCATGTGTCAAGCACTTGGCATTTAAAATGCTGCAAAAATCGATAATTATCTGAGAGTTTCGGCTAAGTTGGCACTAAACAATATGCCGCAATTTGGGGCCAGACACAGTGCAGTGAAAGGGGGCAGAACGCGAGACACTGAGAGAGAGATGGAGAGAGAGAGAGAGAGGGGGAGGGCAGCGAGAGAGCGTTGAAGGTCCTGTGCTCTGGCACCTTCAATAGACAAATTAACATTTCGACAAAGGCAACCTAATCAAATGTCACAATCACGCATGTGGCATGTCCTGGCCAGTCCGGAGCAGCACCCCGGCCACCAGCGCATCCTGGCCCAAAGTGACATTTTGTTATAGCTTGCAGGCGGACGTGTGGTCGGCTGTGCGGCCAGTTGCCCGGGCAATGCCACTTTTTGCAGCCCCTTCGCATAACTTTCACTCTTGTCAGTTGCAAATTACGCCGCACGTTTCAGGCTGGAGCTGGGGCTGGGAACTGCAACCAGGAGCGGCAGCAACGTCGTAATTTAAAGCTTATTTTGACACTCACTGCCGCTGGCTACTGCCTGGACTCACCAGTAGCAGCAACAGCAGCAGCAGCAACAGCAGCACCCAATTTGCATCTTTCAAAATCGTGTTTTGTTACATTTTGTGGATGCGCAAAAATTTGCATACGACAATTAACACTCCACAAGGCGCGGCACAAGGGCAAAGAGGCGCACGGGGGCGCTGCTGCTGCTCCTCGTCTCTAAGGGGTGCAACAGCAGCAACAACTGTGCTCCGTGTGAGCAGCTTATCCTGCATGCTGGGGCAATGCAACAAACGTTGCAGGCGTTGCCCGCACAACGTTGCGTATGCGTAATGCTGTCTGCCCCACTGACAACAACACCAGCAGCAGACGCAGAAGCACCAAACAACAACAGAGACAACACAGTCATAAGACAGCTGAGATATGTAAATGCTATGACTTGAGGGGGATTTCGGGTAGGGGGAATTATGTGCCTGATCCAACTGTCACAAATTCTGTTATTCAATTCGAATAGCAAAACAAACTAATGAGAATTACAAAATATTTGTCTTTCCGTGGAATTGCTGCAGTCTTGTCAAACTGGAAGGTCGCAATTTCTTTTAGTCTTTTATGATGTAGAAAGTCGATTTTTCAAGCTTTAAACTAAGAGCTGGCTATTTTTTTAAACCTGCAAAGTAATTGTAGGCCAATGGAAATAATATTTCATTAAATATAATTATAACTAACAAAATTTATTGAATATTTTCTTAATACCATCTATACAAATATTTAATATTTAAAATAAACAAATCAGCATTTCAAATAGGTTCTCAGTTAATATCTTATTAACTACGTCAGTAAGAACTAATTATATTTGTTCAATAACAGTTTTAAAAGAAACTTTTATTATTATTTTATTGGCCAACACAAAGCTGGCTATCTCATTAATTAATGATCGATCTAAACACCTATACTGCAGCAACCCAACCCTGAACTGAAAATAATACCCAGAAGACAGATTTAAAAGCAAAAAAAAAACAGTATACAACGCTAAAACATTTTTGAAAAACAAATAGAAATATTTTTTTAATGCATACAATTTTTTATTTGTTGAATTTGCTGTCAATTTATTATATTCTAACATTCGAGAGGTTATAAATAATTTATAAATACTTTTTCACTAAATACTTAACATCCCGTAAAGGAATTTACTGTACATTAAATAATTTAGTTCAAGTTTAAAGTGTACTTCAACTAAACAACAGCATCCTCTGACAACAAACACACTTCTAAGTCGACTTTTTGCCACAGTGCAGAGCACTTAACATATCAAAACGAGATGACAAAACCAAAGTACAATATCTTAAAGCAAATTAAGAACCGCAATCAGCCGCAAACATTTCACACACCGTCCACACACATCGCAGCATTCGAATGAGAGAAATTGTCGCGTACGCCTCTCCCACCCCGCGCCTCCGCCCACGACCAAAAGGGTTGCCACAGTTGAATGGGAAGCCGATTTTGCCGGCTTGTATCGAATGGGGGTGGCGCTGCAAATGTGGTGGAACGTTTGTTGTTTGATGCCAATGCCAAGAAATGTCATGATAAGCACAGCAACACACACACACACACAGCACACACACACAGCACACACACACATCCGACACACAGCACACACACACAGTTGCACTTAATACGCTTAATTGACTTTCATGTATGCACGAGTGAGTGCAGCGACACGAGAGCGCAGAGCCGAGTGCCCGAGTAGGGGAGGTGGCGGCACTTTGGGCGGGCGGTGGGCGGGCAGTGGGTTGACAGCAGATGACGCAACGGGTACAGGAACATGCTGACGTCTGCTATGTCTACATGTTGGCCAGGCTGCTGCACCACCGGGCCAAACTGATGCGGATTGATGCAAACTGATGCAAGCCAGCAACTGGTGACATAAGCGATGCGAAATTAGCCATACAACAGTCTGCGAACAGCCAAAAATCAATCGAAAAGTTGAAAGTGCTGCCAATGTGGCTGGCTCAATTAACTGGTAAAAATAAAAAGGATTCATTTAACAAACTTAATTAATAATAAAACATTAGAACACGGTATATTTTAAAAAATGGAACTTATCATAAAAGCAAGAGAATAGCTAAAAAAAAATATGATTATATAAATTTCCTTATTTAATATTGTATACATTTTATAATTAAATATATTTATAAATATCATCAACTACCTCAATGAAAATAATAAATTTGAGGAATTTGTAATAAAATATAAATGAAAATAATATAAAACAAAGAACAAAAGTTTCAAATAATGGAATAAATGTGACTTAATACGAAAATAACATTTTTGTCAGAAGGTTAAAGAAGGACAGAGAACAAGGTAACAGATTACAATCAAAGATTTGAAATGAGCTTAATCAATTTATTATTGAATAAAACATTTCACACAGCTCCTACAATTTATTATACAATAAGGAAATACTTGTGAGAATGAGATTCTGCCACCTTTTTGTGTGACAAATACGAGAAAACTAAATTATGATATATCGGATCTTATTGTATGTTATCTGGTTATTTAGCTGGGAAAACCCTTTTGATACAAACAATTCATCAAATATTATGGAAATGTTGGCAAATGCACGAAAATTCAACATATCGATGGTCTTGATACCTTGGATCAATAGGGACTTGGAATGCGGCATTGCCAAAAGGCATCGTTAATCGAACACACACAAATACACACGAACACACGCTTACGGGCTGAGTGCACACAAATGCGAGTGGACTCAGTGAAAAGGGAGCAGAGAGTATCGGCAGAGAAGCCTCATTCGCACACACTCGCATTTAATCACTATTCACTTCATTGATTCACTTATTCAGTTTCAGTATTCAGTATTCAGTATTGTGCGAGCCCAAAACTGCCAACGTTCCAACAGAGCCTCTCTTGCCCATGCCCATTGGCACCTCAATGTGTGTGTTTGTGTGTGTGTGTGGTTGGTGTTTGTAGTGTGTGGATTTTGTGGCTCTTTTGCAGTATGTGCTGTGTCTGCATATGTGTGTGTGGGCCTGTTTGTGGGCTTGTCAATCGCATTTGACAGTAGCTGCTGTTCAATGCACATAACTTGACAATTATTGCAGACATTTTTCATGGTCTTAATCCTGTCATATTAGTGGGTATTCTGTGGCATTTCTCGTCCAGCCAGTGTTGCATACTGTGTCAATTACGACTGAAGGGCAAAAAGTTGTTCTTTGTAGAATTGAAAAACACTCGTGCAGGGAAAATATGGACTCTTAAATGGAAAAGTCTGAATTTTGATAAAGCATAGCTTAACTTTCAAAGTGATTTAAGTTATTTGTAAGACTTTTTGTCTATTTTCTTCAAGATTTCAAAATAGGCTTAAGAAAGGGTTACAATCTTAAGAACTTGATTCCTTGAATACCATATGATACAATTTATTCAATCGGAATAATAAACAAATTTTCAATTAAAAATGATTATATTTTTAATATATAAAAAATACATTTTTGGCATACATACAAATCTATGATTGACATAATTTAATAATTATGTTAACAGATTTTCAATATTTCAGGAATTCTTTTTTTGTGAGTTCTTTTGAATTATTTGATATGTATGTGTTTTAATTTATGAATTCATAACGATTTTTAACTTCATAAATTTCAAATACAAATACAGAACTTATTTTTGAAATTAATTTCACAAATTTTCAAATGTCCACAACTCGTTTTGAACATACAAGTATATGAACTATTTATGAAACAATAAGAACCTTTAAAATCCAATTTAACTCTGTTTCTTCATGAGAGGATTAAGTTGGAATGCATTTTAATCGCAGAGCTCGAGCAGCTGCAATCACGCACATAAGCCGCTCTCTACACACACACACACACACACACACACACATACGTACAGTTGTACACACACTCTAGAGCTTGTTGACAATATCTTCATTTTCTTTCCTTTCTTCCAGTTTCTCCTTTGCTTTAGTTCGCTCATGCCTCGCATAATTGTTAAGTGCATTAAGCCCTTTTTGACTTCTGCTTTTCTTGCACTTCAACAAATAAAATGCGAGCCTTTCTCAGGCATTCTGCTCCACAGTTCCGCAGTCAAAGCTGCCAGCCCGTCTCGTTGTCTCTGTCCCATTGTACCTCTGTCCCACTGTCTCTTTGCGCCTATTTGTCTTTCCTCCAGCAGCGCCCCAAATAAAGTCAATGTCAGACGGGCTCCAAGTGAAACTCAATTACACACACACACACGCACACACACATACACCTGCAAACACAACAAACACAACAAACAAACAAACACATTATCACATGCATTCACATAGCTGCAGACGCATACATCACTTTTATTTATTTACATACCAGAAGAAAGTAAACTGCATTTGTAAAGAAGACGATTTAACACCCTTTGTAAAATATGTAGCCTGAGCTTTAAAGTTGTGTCAAAGCCACTCGAAAAAAATCAAAAATCACCCTAAAAAGTACGTAAGCTGTCGTATTTTAAAAATATAAATTTCTGAATTTATACATTTTTTATATCACATGAAACGTTTCTAAATTTTCACAAAAACTAAATCATTTTTTCTGAACAAAAAAAAAGAATTGTTGAAATATTTAAAATAAAATATATTTTTATTATGTATATATTTTATTAAATACAATTATTAATAAATTATAAAAACATAAATATGATCTTCCAAAATTGTAATCAATTTTTTTTAATACTGGAGCTTATAACGGTATTAGTTTTTATTTGTTTCATGGTGTCTGTTTTATGTAAATAATATTATATTAATGTTCTAATATTAGTTCCCTGTATAATTTTAGAAATTAATTGAACAGTATAAATAATAAATTCACTTTATCTGATTCTGTATCATTCTTAGCAACAGTTTTAGAAAATCTTTAGTGCTAAGCTGATATTCCATATAAGTTTAGTCAACATTTGTCATAAATTCCAATCAAGCCACATTTGAAGGGTATCAAAATGTAGTCAGTGCATTCAATTCGCTGTCTTTCGTTGCGTTTCATTTCTTTAACTTTGTGTTGATGCCAAGGCGCAACAAAGCACACACACACACACACATACACTCAGACATGTGATGCATGCTGCATGTTGCTGTTGCTGCAGCTGGCGCATAATGAGCGCAAAAACATCCTGTGTGGATTGTCTGCGCTGGCAGGACTCGTCCCGTTTTATATTTGCAACGTTTGCCAAGATTTGTGCGCTTTTAGCGAGGCGACATTCAAGTCTTGCGCCCCCTTTTATATTTTATTTTTTGTGACTTTTTAACGCAGGGCACGAATGCGGATCTCTCATGTGTATGTGTGTGTGTGAGTGCGTGTGTTAGTCGGCATGTCGCCAGTTTTGTTGACGTCGCCGTCGACTTTCGCCGACTCCTGCTGCGTTTTGCGACATGTGTCGCATTCGCATTCTTCGCATCCTGCCAAAGTTAAATGGATCTCGTAATTGTTGTCATGGCCTCCAAGCCGTCGTCCTGCTAGCTGCTCCTGTCTGCCGCTGTTTGCCATCGGCCTGCTCTTTGCTCTTGCTTACACGCCTTAATTGTTTTCTTTCGCATTCGAGGCGTAATTTTTTATAGAAATTGCGGTTTAATTGCTGCATTTTAAACGCAATTGAAAAGACATTGAGCCCGCTTTTGCACTCTGCCCTATACATGTCCTTTCAAAAGGATAACGTGACATTTGCGCTTTGTGTCCCGGCGTGTGCACGTGTGTCTTGCAGCTTGTTTTTTTAGGGGGGGCTACATGTCACTAGAGAAGCCCCTTTCTACTGTGTGGTGTTCAGGTTGAAAAAAAAAAACACTTGCAAGGACAACACTTGACACGACCAGCTACAAATCCTTGTTGGTTTCGAAAATCTAGTCTAAGGTTGGCTGTGGTGGCATTTGGGCCGTATGTTGAGGATAGCCCTGTTAAATTCCCCTCTGCTCAGTTCAGAAAGAGCGAAAGTGTAAAATATGGGCGATTTTTATTTTGATTATTTTGAAATGCTAATATACAAGTAAAAAAATGAATAATAAATTAAGACCATAAGAACTTCCACACAAAAAACAAGTCATAATATATATGAAAATAAAGCTAAATTTCCCTACATTTAAACACAAGAGTAAAAGTTTTTTAATATATATTATTTATAATTTGAGGATAATTTTCGTTAGAGGGTTTTTCTTTGATACCTTTGCTCATTTGGTTTTATATGAATTTCACAGCTTAATCCATTAATGAAAAATTAAATCAAATATAAATAAATATACAAAAATGTGCAGCCATATGCAAAATAAAACATTTTATCTGCTTTAGGACTTTTAACTCTTTCATAACATTTTCCCAAGTTTAATAAGCATCAACATATGTTTTTTTTGGTTTTGACAATTTGTTTTTAAATTATTTCAACCTTCAAATAGATTTCCGCGAAATAGTTATAAACCTTTTCAAACTTCTGACTCGCAACTGGGAACTAAATTCCAATAGTTCTTTAATCTGCAATACAAACTTACAGCTTGGACTGTAATCAATGCCAACATTGTCAGTGCTGTGCAATGCATTAAAAATCCAGAGCGCACTAAAAACGCATGCAAATATCAAACAGTATTATTCTCCATTCCCACCCCCGACCACGCCGCGCCGTGTGCCCGCCCACGCATCACGCTCAATGCCCGTTAGTTGTTGCAATTTTCCATGCATTTTCATTTCTGCATTTAAAAAAAAAAATTGTTTTTTTGCGTTCTTTTTTTATGATGCACAAACAGCCACTGGGGAAATTGTTGGCTGGTAATGAAACGTCTATAAAACTCAAACGAATGCACACAAATCGCAAATCATTTCTCATAAAAGCGCATAGTGCATTTGGATTCCCTTTTTCCAACTATTTTATTATTTTTTTTGTTTGGTTTATTTTTATCCCCTTTCTTTCCAAGCGGCCTTTGTGCGGCTCTGATAGAGGTGAATGCGCCAGTATTGAATAAAGATACATCACTAGCTAATAGGAACTTACCTGAGCATCAGAGTGCGACTGCAAGGGAGCTGCAAGTAACAGAAAGAGAGAGAGAGAGATAGTGTGTGATAGTAAATACAAAAATAAATTGAGACTTTGGCTCAAACTGTGTCACAGACTCCACACAAAGCCCCCCACATCATTATTCATCTACAAAGCGGCTTGCGTTGCCGAGTTTTTATTTTGAAACCAGACGGCAAATTACCGCACGTTAAACTTTAATTATTTCCCTATTAAGAGTCGAACCCGTTGACGGATTGGCAGCTGCAGGAAAAAGCGAAATACAGTTTTTCTTTGCTTTTCAATTTTCTGCTTATGTGCTGTCTGATTTTGAGGAGCTTGTGAACTGCTTGTGGGCTGGGCCTGTCAATTTTTAACTGTCCATTAATACTAGTGTTGAAAACAAAGTCGAATTTCAGCTACTGTGCGTACGGCAATAAATTGAGACGTGTTGAAAAGTGGAAAACAAAAATTTTGAAAGTTTTCCTTTATTTATTTGTGTTGCATTTGCAGCTGATCAACAGCCCGAAAGCGGTTTTTAAACATCAGATACGAAAGGTTTAATTTTATTACTCTCAACAAGCTGATAGCAAATTGTGTGAAACACGGGATAAGACAAGATAAAAATTAGGTAGCGTTTATCTGATCTGATTTTACATTCAATAAGAAACTAGCTTAAAGATTTATGGAGCAGTAGAGCATTAAAATGCAACTGGTAGGCGGAAAATAAAAATATTGTCAATTTATAAAAAAATTTATTGTGCGTATTAGACTAAATATAATTTATTGCTCAAAGAAAATAACTCTTAAAGCTTCAAAGTGCTTTTAAATCTTATTTTTGAGAGTTGCTTTAATATAAGAACCGTTTTATTTATATAATAAATAAAATTAAAAATAACAGGCTAAAATTATCTAATATTAGTTGAATTAGTTGATTTCAATTAAAGTTTGACTAAGTATAAAAATAATTGCAGAAAATTAACAGCTGAAATAATTCTAAGCTGTAATAAATTTTACATAATTTGCTAGCTGAAAGCTGTTTTCAATATATTTTTGCAAAGCATTTTGTCAGCAATTAAAATCAAATATTTTGACCAACTTCTCTCACTTAAAGCTTTCAAAGCTGCTTTCTAAAAATCGTATAGATGAAAAGGGTGAACTAAAACAGTTTCAGTGTTGTTAAAAGTGCATTGATTAATAATTATATTTTATTATATTAATTAAGGGCTTCTTATTAGGGAACTCTTGTCTATCCGTTATTATATACGAAATATAAATTTGATCAGGATTTGTTGTCTACTGTAACTCAACTTTATAGAAAAAGGTTTGTGTTCATTTTCTTTATGGCCACAAACATAACATAAAATGAGTTTAAACTTTTTACATAATTTCCTACAGTTGCCCGACACAACTCAAGACACGTCAGTTTGTAGCCAGGCCTGTCGGCATTGGCAGAAACGTAACGTGTTCGACTTAAGGTTGGAGTTGGAGAAACGCGAACCGACTGAAGGATATCCGATTTCAGGCTTTCTAGCCTATGCGCTGTGCTATAAATAAAATGTGTTTATGTTTAATGAACGCCCCGCGGTAAAAAGTAGTTCGCCCAAGTGCAAACCGGGGAGGCTGAACTGGTCAGGTGGGCTGGAGGGACGGGAGGACTATCGGACAGTCGGACTATTGGCGCCTATTAATTACCAACTCCGTCACAGTCGGCGTAATTTATGAGTTAATAGCTCAACTCGGACGGCGTTAAACTATCTGACGATTTATATAAGATATAGTTACTTGAGCAGTGGCTTCACTTTCCACATTTGCTTGTAAACCAGCCCGCAGGTGATTAACACGGGAGGTGTCTGTAAGTCCATAAATAAACAAGTTAAATCAATTTGAGGCCTGAAATTTCGATTGAATGGAACTGACTTTTGACGATAGCTTAAGTTATTCACTAGACAAAATCAATTTATAAAGGCACATAAGGAAACGGGCAGCAAATGCAACGAGAAACCAAATTTATTTTTGTCATTCATATCAATGGGCGTGAATTGTTTTTTAGCATACAGGAAGTTGACAAAAATTAATTGAAATCAAATTGAATAATATTTCAATCGGTTTTTTTTTTATAATTATGGCAATTCATTATGTATTTTTTTCACTTTAACTTACATGTGTTTAGAGGCCAACGTTTTATTAATAATGATTGTTTTGTGATAATAAAATTGGTTTAGTTTGATATTTGTTGGGTTTCGTTTTTTCAACACTGGAAAATTAGCTCTTTTCTACACTTGTTATATATTTGATTTATTTATATATATGAATAAATACTTTTAAATGTTGAAGATTTAAAACTGTTTGCTAAGATTTTATAGATGCATAAATTATTTATTTATTTCGCCAAAGTCACAAATCAAATGTAGAACATTTTACAAATAATAAATAAAAGTGAATTTAAAAATCAACGCAAATCGTAGAAAATCTGTTACAAATTGAATGGCATTAGGCTTTGAAGAGTTTGCTGCTGCACATAAATTTAGCCAAGGCAAAAATCGAACTGGAGCAGTTCGGGCCAAGTTTATGTGCGCAATCTTTGGCTGGTTAATGTGGAGCAAAGCCGGAAACAGGGAGCACCGGGCGCAGCACAGCAGGCGGCGAGCGGCAGGCGGAGGAGCTGCCGTCAAAGGCAACAAATTCAAGTGGCAACATGTTTCGACAACAACAGCTTCAACAAAGTCGATGCCAGCAGGGCCAGCGGCACTGCGAATGTTGTCGAACAACAACACAACAACACAACACAGCAGCACAACAACAAGGCAGCAACGGGCCAACAACAAACAAGTTGAGGCTGTTCCGCCCGCTCTCCTGGCCCGCTCAGGGCAGCTATTGAAATCTGCTTTGCTGATTGACGTCGAATGTTGTGGTTTCGGTTACGATATTTGGTACCAAAATACAAGCAACAACGTCGCACGACCCGGACCCAGACCCGGACCCGAACCTGGACTCAGACCCAGACCCAGACCCGGACCCGGACTTGTGCCCGGATTGGAACTTCGGGATGCGCAACTGCTGGCATTTTGTTGCCTACCAAGTTAGTTTTGGCATTGGGCAACAGCAGGCGGCAGGCGGGAGGGGGCGCCACGTGAACTCCGACTTTGTTGCAACTTCAAATGTTGCAGTGAATTAAAGACAAAACTTAATGCAAATACGCTGCGATTATCGGATATTGTGCGGCACAAAGACACTCAGCAAGTTTTAAATTAAACGCCACATTTTATTCCGCCCTTAAAGTAGATACGGATACGGTTTCTAAGCCAAAACTTCTGAACGGCACTTTAAACCCAATGCAAATGTAATCAGTAAGTTCTAACCCAAAAATATATTTCACTTCATATATAAAATCAAAGAGAGAATTCAATAAACTGGAAAAATATTTTAAAGGAAAATTAGGTTACTAAAATATTTCACTTCAGAATAATAATTCAATAAATTGTTTCAAATTAAAGGCACTGTAAATATTAAGAAATAAAATTTTATTCAAATATTTTACATTACATAAATTTAAAAAAAAACAACAGTTAAAGTAAAAAAAAAAACAAATTTTAAGTTAAAAAACTTAAGCACATTTTAATAACGTAAAAAAAAAACATAACAAATTACAGCCACTTTTTAATAATCTAAAAGAAGATTTTTCGTTAAATTTGAAATACAATAAAAAAAAGTTTCAAAATGTATTTTAAAACCAATATAAATGTTATAATATTTCTTAGTTAAATACTAATGCGATATAAACAAAGCTCAACATATCCAATTTAAGATTAAAAGGAGAAAATTAAAAGAAACCTAAAAAAGACAGAATAGAAATTACTTATGTTAAGCTTAAGTAAACAATAAAATAGTTTTAAATATTGCACAAAAAAAAAATCAATATTTAAATCTAAAATTTCGCCGATTTTTTTTATTACGTATATTTATTAAAAACGAAAATAACTAAACTTTGTTTTAAATAAAAATTAATTCTGTTCACAAATACATTAAACATATTTAAAAACATAACTTAAATTATAAGGAACACAATGTCCACAAAAAAATAAAATGAAAAAAATACATTTAAATTTTTAACTTAATCAAATCAAATTGTGAATATTTATTAACCTTTTGTTAGCCTACAATAACTATAAACGTTTTATTTAAATATAGAGCTTAAAGTTTTCAACTAGGTATTTTGCACACTTTGGTTCCGTTTTCTTGACTTCTTTCGCAGAGAGTTCTCCAACTGTTCACGCACAAAAAGTCCACTAACAAATATCGCAGTTCGTCAAAGTTCCGATAACTGTTCACCGTTCGACCGTTCGATAACTCAATTAATCGCTAGCTCGATCCTGCGCTAAGCGGCGGGCAAAAGATCGCGAGTTCGGCTGGAAAAAAACGCGCGCGCAACTAAAACGCGAGCGATTCGCGTGCGCTAGCGACTTGGGCAGAGCAACGGTAAACGGACGCAAGCGACGGCAGCGACTGCAACAAAATTATAGAAATCTTTTGCCGTTTTCCGGGGGCAGCGGCAGCTACGGGGGCGATAAAGTTAAAAGCGCGACGACAACGACAAACAAACCAACGTCGGCAGCGAGAACGAGAACCGCACGCAGAGAATGTCAAATGGAGACTGAAGCCAGCGCCAGCAGCAGGTGCAGCAGCAGTAGCAGCATTTGCAATGAAATGCGCTTCTTATGCGAGCTACGAAATGTTTTGGCCAGCAGCAGCAAACCCCCTACCCCACGCCCCTGCACTCGCCCACCCCGCTAAGAACTACGACGCCTGCAAGCAGCGCCAATAGTTGCACTCGACGCCGGCGTCGCCGTTTGCAGTCAGCGTCATTGCTGTCGTTGCACTCAACGAGCGCTCGGCCGAGCAGCATTGTTCTTGTGCTGCTCGGCTCGCCGCTGGCAACTTCGGCAGCAAAGGAGGACATGGGCCACCAGCCGACAGCTGAAGAAGCCAGCGAACAAGAAGAAGAGCTTGCCGAAAGCCGAAGACGGCGACGCCTAAGGCGCTGTTAGCGGCACGACGCGACGACTGTTAACGTTAACAGTTGAGACAATTGCGTGCTGGCGAAAGCAGGAAGCGCGCTGCGGAAGTGCAGCGACTGCAGCTCTTTGCGTGCGCTCAAGAGCGCCGGCTAAGAGCGCAGTGAAAGTGAAATGTTAAACTGCTGGCACTGTTAAGCCTTTGCATTTGTTTATGCAATTTGGCAATGCTAATTAAAAAAGGAAATCTTTATATACATATCTGCTCTTTGAGCTCTAAACTTTTGTTTAAATATTGCCGTTGCGCAGTTCGCCATAAAAAGCTGCCATATGTTTTGTTTACCTTGCGACAACACTCACTTCCACTTGTCACTCAAGAGCGCAGCGCTATGGAAACAGCTCTGGCGGTGTTGCGCGCTCTTACGCCCGCTCAGCTCTTAAGTTTGCATTGTAAACTCACTCACAAACACACTCTGCGTGTGCAAAAGCGCTCAGCTTTTAACGCTCAAGCGCTCAATTCAGTTGTGAGCGCCGGCAAACAAATTGAGTTGAGTTGAGTTTTGGGCAAACTGATCCCATTATTTAAACACTGCTGGTAAAACTATGGTGCACGGTTTCTGTATAAAGTCAAACGGTTTTGTTGGGATTTAAAAGTTTTATGACATTTTTAAATGTATTAAGTTTATTTCCAAGAAACAAATAATAGTTTTAGAATTTTTTTATATGTACTTAAAAAAAATTGTACATGATTTTTAGTAACTTTTATAATGTACTTCATTATTTTTTAATAACCAGTTTGGAAGTAATGATATATTATATTCATATTACTAAGTGTATAAACATGCATATTCATATAGCCGAACTGTAACATTAAGTTATACTACTTTTTTAATTTTTTTCTAACATCCTTTGACTTGATGTCCTTTCTTCCTGAAATTTCAAGCGTCATTTTCATAGCTGTTCCAAATGTGAATACAAAAAAAATCGTATCGTGTATTTATTGCTACAATAATACAATGCGAGTTTTCAGTTTAAACATAGAAAAATATTATTGAAAACTTAAACTGATAAAAAATTGAATTTAAGACTAAAACAGAGCTTCAATTTTTGCCAAAATTGCAGAAGCCTCAACCAAAACGCACTAAATTATCACTTAATTTTCAACCAAAAAGTCCTCAGAGCACCCAAGCTTACATTCACACAATTTCTAAAAAGTATTTAAATTTTAAGATTTTGAAATTTAACTTAAATTTTGACTTTTCAAGAAAAACACATAATTCCACTTTTAAATATTTTTTTACTTGATTTTAAAATAACACGCGTTAAAAAGTTGAAAATATTGTAATTTTGTGCGAATTGTTATGTTGAAACACGAATTTTGTATAGTTGATTAAATCTTTTTATGGAAATTTTGTATGTTCTTTGAATTTTCTTTGTTCTCGCATTAAACAGAACAATTAATGAAAGTTAGAATATTTTAACATTGCTTATTGTACTTTTAAGCTGCTTTTTTAGGTGTGGAACCAATCTATTAATTTTCCATATAGCCAGGATCATATTTTACACGAATCTTTTAGAAACGTATCTATCGACACATATATAATATACAGTAGACATAATACGTCTGTAGGGTATTGAATATTCGGCACTCTGCAGATTCTTTGCTTAGTACTTTATATTTTGAATTCAATAAATTTTTAGTTGCTCGAAAGTTTGCTAATCACATATTAATATAAAATTATCTCTCTCTTTCTCGCTCTGTTTTTTCTTAATTTGAAGCAAAACAAAGCGCAAACAAACAAAACAAATTAATGATTTTGCAGCTCAACCGCATTTTGCGGTGCTTGGCGTGCTTGATAAGCTGCCCCCCCTCTCCCTCTCACTCTCCCTCCCTCGCTCACTCTCACACACACACATCAGGCCCCCTCTCCCTCTGTCGTATGAGGTGTCTGTCTAAGCCAAAATTGCAAAATGCGCATACGGAATATTAATAATGGAAGCCGCATGGCCGCGAGACAAACAATTAAATATGTACCGAGTATTTTCCTGCAGTTCGCCCGCTTTCCCTCTGTCTGCTGGTTCTTCTTCTTCTTCTCCATCTTCATCCTGCATCTTCTCTGCAACCAGCCGAGCTGAGTGCAGTCTTCGGGTCGCGTCACCTTTCTGGCCCGGCATTATAAATTTCAGTCAGGTTTCTAATAACTTTGAATTAATCATCTTTTCCGGTTTTCCTTTCTCAGGCACGCACACAGCAACTTCCGTTGCTCGTCGCTAGATGGCGCTTTAAAGCCACAAGGACCCAACTCTGACGAGCGGGGGCGGGAATGGGGGGATAAGGGATTGAGGGCTAGCAAATGAAATGTAATCCACATGAAAATTGCCTCGGCTTATGTAAAATGTGTGACAAAGTTGAACGAAAGTCAAACTCAAGATTCGATGCCCAGCAATGGATTTTATTTTTTTGATACCCTGTAATTATCGAATGTGTAATCAAATGGGTAGGCTCGTGTTGTGCAAACTTATGTAGTAAAGTCAAAGTACTTCATTTGTTATAATCATATTAATAATGAAACATTCATCAATTAAGATTATCGATATTTAAATTATTTAATATTGTTTATAAAATTATATGTAAAAAACATTTTTTGTAGTGAGTCCCGAAGAAGACTACCGGAGTGTAGTGGAAACATATTGGCTGTAAAATTAAAATATTATTGTTTTGATTATATGAAGACGCTTGACCTCAAGCCAGTCAAACCAAACAACTAAATTCTTTAATTAAAAAAAAACATTCTTTAAGTCGAAAACAACTATCTTGATAAGATTGCACTCAGTTAAATTAAATTGTTTAGATTACTAAGATCGATAATATCCATTAACGATAATAAATGTATATCGATAATATATATATATATCGAAAATATCAGTAAATCCAAAATATCTTTTCCATCAAATCGAATATCATTAAATCCTTAATATCAATAAGCTGATAGAATTGGATAATCGAAATATATCGATATGCTTGGCCGTTGTCTTTACGGCTTCTTATCAAAGATTGGAGAATTAGCTAGATCGAGCTAGTTTGGATGATATTTCTGGCTAAGCTCAAGTTTACTTCGGAATACAAAAAAACTCTGCCAATTAGTTAATTTTGTTAATATACTCATATTTTGTACTCTGATTTTTTAATGACACATTTTGTGCGCACAGAGTATTAGAAGTCAAGCACTGCCCGCTTATTTTTACATTTTTTTCTTATATATTTTTACAAACTTTGTTGTCGCCACGACTACACTTTTATATATAAATATTTATTTATATTTATATGCATTCCCAGATATACGTACATATTTTTTAAAATGCACAGCATGGCACGCAGCATCTGCCCCACCCACCCCCTCCCTATCCCCCACACCCTAGAGCTGAAGCTGGTGTAAATTACAGCAAACATTGCGCATACGCCGCGTTGCCGCGTTTGGCTGACACGAGACGACTTGAGTTCTGTTTGTTTGCTGGCTGCTGCAAATTATTATTAAGCAAGCAGCTAGTCTAGACGTTTGCTGATACCATGCAGCCAACACCCACAACGCCACCCCCTAAATTTCACCTCTACACCTCCGTTTGATGGCGCTTTGCATAAAACTTTAATAAATTTGGTTTGTATTTTGATAACTTGAAACTTTGTCTGTCAGGTGGAAAGCCCCCCTTGCCCTCTCATTGGCATTCGCATTTTCACTAGCCTGCCAGCTACTTGGCACACTTCATCATCATTAGCGCATTGCCGACTTATTGCCCCTCGCCCCCTCCGGCAGCCGCAGCTTTCACTTCCTGTTGTGGCATAAATAATTCCCATTTTTGCCATACTCGCAGATTTTCGCTACATTTAATTGTATAATTTGTCTTTTTGGCTTATTTATAGTTGGCTGCTCGAATTATGGCTATGCCCCCTTCCCCCAACACTCCCTTTCTCCACCTCTACCTCGTAACGAGATCAAGCGAAATTAGCCGAAATTTTAAGACCACGCGCGATTTATGTGGGCGCCGCCAAAGGTGCTCGTAAATTTGAGAGATTGTTATTAAAATTACGTTTTGAGTGGGTGATTAGCGAATTTTCGTGCTGGATTTCGTTTACGCAAATTGAAATAAATTAAGTTTCCCTGGAAAATATTTGCCAATATTTCTAATTGCTTAAAAACTTATGGAATTCGTCTTTTTTTGGCTATGATAAAATGATTTCTGCGTTTATCTTAAGGATCTTGACCACCGAAAATTGGTCAGTCTAATTTGAATATAGGCAGCTGTTGCCTAATACAATTAATTAGCGAAAAATTAGCCAAAATCTTCAAGATATTCTCTTTTAATCGTATAAGCTTAAACATAGAGCTAAACCTGTCTCAATTAGCTTTATTTTACAAATTGCTTTTCTGTTTTATCAGAAGCCTAAAAAGCCAAAACTTCCGAAAACTAAAAGAAAACTTAAATTTAGAATAATAAAAGGAGTCTTCAATTTACGTTTAGACACTCAAGTATCAAACCATTTGTTTAAAATTTGTAGAGAACATTTCATTCTAGAGTATTCTTAAACTGTAATATTAGATTTTTTAGGCATTGAATTACAAGAATAAAATTCTTGAAGTGAGGTCAAACCACATATCGCAAGAATTTTCGTACTTAAAACAAATATTTAATAGTTTTAATGGAATTCAACATTTCTAAGATTATGTAAGAGTATTTAGGACTTTTTCTTGACATTTTATGTTTTCAAAAATTTGTTATATAAGAATTTCATGATCTGGTCAATGAATTTTCACCTTGCCCGAATTTTAACAAGACTTGTACTAATAAATATTTAATGTCAAGCTTATTGTTTTTTTTTTTAAATCAAAGTCTTAAATCTGCAACAATTTTAGAAAACCTTAAAATAAATTTGTAAGACCTTCCTGTCAATGTTTTTTTTTCCTTTAAATACAAATTTATAAAACAGTGTTTTTGTTACAAAATTTAACATTGTGATCTATACATTAAAAATATATTTTTATTTCACATCATTTCGGAATTGTTTAAATTAGCTGGGGGAAAACTTGGAAAAAGTTTTCGAAATTAACAAATTGACAGTTGATGCGACGCCGCGCAGGTTTTCGGCATGTTATTATCGGAACAGAAACTGAAACTGTAATCAAAGCAGGAAAACCATTAACAAGTTTTCCTGTATTTTTTTTTGTTTTTGTTGCTTCGAAATTTGTGTAATACGCCGCAGGAATTGACAATTGTTGGGCAGAAGTTGGCCTTTTAAAGGGGGCCATTGAAAATGCGAGACACAAATGCTATTTGCGGGGCTTTCCGGTTAAATAAATTATGAGCTGTGGCGACAAGGTGTTAAGGGCAAAAATTAGAGCTCAAATGCGGCCCGAGGCACGCGCCCATCAAATAAAGTTTACTTACGCTTCGCCAGCTCTTGGCCCACTAAACAGCTCCCAATGATTTCTGGCCAAAATGGGTTTAAGGCCGCAGCGTGACCAGAACCCCCCACTTACCGCGCGCCCAGCCTCTCAGCCGCCTCAGCTATTGACAACTGCGCATCGTTAGCTACAACCCTTAGGCTCGTTGTTGTTGTTTTCTTCTTGTTTTTATTATTTTGGCTGCAAAGTGCTCTTGAAGTGTTTTATTTATTTATTTCTTTTTTTTAAGTCTCGCGAAATTTGTCACGAATTCTGTGCGATTTTAATGACACTTGGAAAAGACGTTGAGTTGAATGGGTATCTTTTTTTGGCATATTAAAGAAACGTTTCTCACGGCCTTTAAGTTTGCAGTTCATTTTACCAACATCGGGCAATTATCCACCGGCTCTCTGAGCATCAGCTGCCCGATTTCAATTCCAAAATCCAAAAATCTTTGCCAAATCAGCGCAAACATTTAATGGACTTAAATTCAAAGCTAAAAATGTCGAAATAAATTCGACGAAAATCGTTGTTTGAAAATGCGCACAAGTGGAAAATTGCATTTCCTTTTCCCCATTGTTGCTGCTGCTGCTTCTGTTATTGTTGTTGTTTTTGTTGCTGCTGCTGTTGTTGTTTAATTTGTCAAATTTGTAATACAAACAAGTCGCTGGAACTGGCGAACAATCGAAAGGGCATTTGGTTAAGTTGAAATTGAAGTGAAAACAAATACGGGAAAATTACAAATGCGACTGCTGAGCATCAAGTAAATACCCTTTTCACAAATACTCAATCAGAAAACTGAATGCATAAATCTTTAAGCGGAATACAAACACGTTTAAGCTGCAGAATCTAATAATTATTAATTATAATAATAATTAAGCTCAATTTAAAATTTAAACCACAAAAATGCGTTACATTTTCTTTTTTTGGCATAATTTTCATCATTTTTGATAGACCAAATTTTTGAAGACAGATTAAAACTGACAATTTTTACATGTAAAGCTCTCGGATCCATAGCTCCCATAGCTTCGTCAAAATTGAACCGATTTTCATGTTTAATAACATTTTGATCAAAAGTTGTCATTTAGATTTATTCTGCATTTAAAATATATGATATATATATAAGAATATATTGGGTAACTGTTAAACTAAATATAAGTGCAATGGGAATCGTTATTCTATCCTTTTCCAAAAAGACTATTCAAAATTCTGTGGAATTGTGTCGAAAGCGAAATCAAAAGTGTTTCCTTTATTAAGTTATAATAAAATATAATGCATTTTAAGGAAAATGAATAAAAATAAACATAAAATATTAACACGAATTTTGAAAAAAGTAGTTAATTGTCTTTGCTAAAACAACAAAATTATGGCTTATGGCTTCATTTGCAACTTGTAATTAAAATTTCTTTGGCTGCTCCTATTAAATATTTACCATGCCCGCAATTATTGTAAGCCCCACAAAAGTACAATACATAGTTGCTTTTTAATTGACTGACCGCTGTTCTAAATATGTATGTATTTATGTAAGTGAGCAAGACATGTGTGTGTGTGTGTGTGTCATTTGAGGGCGAGCGTGTGCCTCAGCGAATCGCAGCGCCAGCTGTTGGCATGCAAATGTCGTCCAGATAAGTATGCTATAAACTGAGCCATGTGTGTGTGTTTGTGTGTGTGTTAGTGTGGCCTGCAGCTGTGCTGTACATGCGACTCAATTCTGGACATGCAAATTGCACATTCTCAGCGCTTATAATTTCTAATTAATTATGCCATAAACGCCGCTTCTTGCGGTCATTTCAGCTCGCCAACAACAAGCCAGCAAACTCAATAAAAGGGTGTGTGTGCGATTGTGTGTGTATGTGTGTGTGTGTGCGTGTGCACAATGTTCCCAACCATACATTAAAGCATTTGGCATTTGCCTGCGAACAGCGGCAGGTGTATTTTATTTTTATTACAGCCCAGCTCTCAACTCTTTTGGAATTTTTGCAAGAAAATCGCATAAGTTGCAGCTGCCAGGACGGCAGTCGAAGGAGAAGGCGCCAGCTGTAGCACAGTGGGGCAATATGTTAAACATTTATGCCATGAAAACGGTAACGAGCAAAGCGTGCAAATAAAGACTTATAAATAAGAAAATGTAAATTTTTAAAAATTTGATCAGTGTGAGTTAAAAAATATATGATCAAGTCTTTGTAAATTTAAATAATTTTTTAGGCAAACAAAGGTTCATTGCGTTAAGTTAATGAATGTTATTTATGTTTTATTCAATACAATTTTCAATAGCAATTTATTTGAAAATGCTTGATTAAAGAAATATAATAAAATTTATATATTTTATTTCAAATGACAATTTGTAAGTTGAATCAAAAGAAAATATTTTAGGTTATTTAAATTCTCAAAAATAAAATAATTCAAACATTACACTATTATTTGTATTATAAATTGTATTAATTATTTAAAAAAAAAGTATTTTATTTATAATATTATACTTAGTTTGTATATTATATTTACTAGCAAATCGTAGATTTAAAATGTTCAGTTTTATAAAATATTTTAAAAATGTTTTGATGATAAAAATTTGAATTAAATTGTTTTATAAATGTTTAATAAATGGCCAATTATATATCCATCCATATTGAGCACCTACCCACCAAATTTAGACCACAGTGCAATACACGCTGCATTTGCTATGTAAAAATAAAATTTTCCCCCCGTCGCTTGTGCTTTCAATTTCTGTTTTATGCTTTTGTCTCAACGCTTTCTTACGCTTTGCAGTTTTTTTCTCCTCTTCAGTTTTTTTATTGTAATATTTCAACTAATGAGCTGCAATTTGTTGCAAATGGCAGCGGCAGCCGCCGCAACGACGTCGCTGTCGAAATGTTGCATGTGTCGCCGTTGCTATGGTGCATTAAAGTTGCGCATACGACACGTGTGCCGAGTACAAAGAAGGTGGATCGCTGGGGTGACGCAGGGGGACAGGCCATTAAAGCAAGTGCAGTGGCTGTCGACATGTCTCAAAAGGCGACCGAGCGTAAGAAAGTCATCAAATAGTTTGAAACAGCGGCAGGATATGCGATACAGAGACTCGCTGCTGCAAAGTTGAAGGACAGGCGACAGCCGCAGTGACTAGCGCTGATTGAGGCCACGATGCGAAAAGTTCAAACAAACAGCAGCAGCCGCAGCAGCAGCAACAGCAACAGCATCAGCAAAGCGCTGCAAACTTTGCTGCCAAATGAAGCAGGCCAGGACCAAAGTCTTGGCCAGCCTGCTCAACTGTCCAGTCGCAACTGCACAGTCCCCGGTTCAGCCACAGCCCCAGCTACATCCTTGTATATGTCCTGATGCTGCTGCCTGGAACGCAGGCCGTTGATCGATGCGAGTGGTCGCCGCAGCGTTTTTGGGCCGTCGCCATTATTAGCCAACGTTTTTATTCCCCTATTCTCTTCCTCTTCTCTTTCGTTTCTTTTTTTTTTTTTGGCTTACAAACTTGGTCCTGGCTAGCAAAAACCCGTTAACAGTTAAGTGGATAAGCCAATTTATGAGTTTCGAATTTAACTTTGTCACTTTTTTCCCCCAACCCTTGTGGCCTTTTGGCTCTCTTTCGGTCTAGCTGCCTCTTTCTTTCCCTCTCTCTCTCTCAGTCCCTCTCTTTCTTTTTGGTTGTCGTCGCTTGGCACATTTAAGTGGATTTGTTTTGCTTTATTGGTCGCTCGGCAGTTGCTCAGCTCGATTTCTCCTTCGCCCTGTTGTCTGGCAACGCCGCTGACATTTTTAGGCTAAAAGTTTTGAATTTTTTTATATATTTATTTTTACAACGTTTTTCTTTGTCGCTTTTTTTTGCTGTTGTGTACATTTGGCTTTTCATTAATGTTGTTGCTGTTGGCCCATTTAAAAAATTTTTTTTTTTTGGCTTAGTGTACAAAAATAATTTTGAGCGTAAGCTTACACTGAACGAAGTTTTTAAGGCTGTGACTCATAGTATAAATAAATTAATAATAAATGTAAAATAAATTATTCAAATTAAAATTTCTGAACTTCCTATCTTCAAAAACTATTTCTTTAATAAATAGCTTTCAATAATAAAAAAAGAAATTTTATATTTTTTACATTTTTTATTTACAATTATTCAATTATTTATCTATTGTTCGTTAGACATATTTATTGTTTTTTTTACATCCATTTATTAATTATATATTATTTATTATTATTATTAATTTTACTATTATTGTTATTAATTTTATTGTTTATTATATATATCAATTTCATTATTTTTTTTAAGTTCTTGTTTAAATTATTTTTTAGTTTTTTGAAATTTTAACTGTAAAGATAATTCAAGTTTCATATCGTTTTTCTTTTAACTTACAAATTAATTAAAAATATTTATTTATATGTATGTTTATTATTTTTGCATAAATTTTTCATTTATACACAATTTTGTAGAAGAGTGTTGTTAAAATTACTCTTTTGGCCTTTTTAGCATATTTTTGTTTGGCCCGCAAATGTCATCGAATTTTTGCAGTCATTAAGAGCTTGGCAAGCCCAAAAGTTTTAACTCATTCAGCCGACTTACGACTCCAATTAGGATTACGGAAAGCGTTTGAAACGCCGATTAGCAAGCCAACTTGAGGACAACTTTGGACACAAGTGCCTGCCAGTCGCTCTTACTTAAAGCAGCAGCCACTGCACTTTGGGGCTTCAAATTCGCATTTCGATTTCGGTTGGAGTTTTTGGCTTTTGGGTGCGGGTCACGCGCCACAAAAATTGCCCACAAATCTAGAGCGAATAATAAGTTGAGAGCTCGTCTGGGGCTACCCAGACGGACCGCAAATGAATGCAAGCTGATGATGATGCCCTTGTCCTGTGTTGTACTGTCACCCAC
The DNA here is from genome assembly GCA_035041545.1 of Drosophila colorata. Lineage (NCBI taxonomy): Eukaryota > Metazoa > Arthropoda > Insecta > Diptera > Drosophilidae > Drosophila > Drosophila colorata. The sequence continues at coordinate 3,521,044 of JAWNLD010000233.1, forward strand.
CTCTCCCTCTCCGATACTCTCTCTCTATCTCTCTTTGCTCTCTTTCTGGCTGCTGCTGTTGATCGTTGCAAGCGCGTCAACTCATTTGCATATTTGCCAATTTACAACAAAAGAACTGCAACGTGTGTAGCCTTCGAGTGGATAGCCCAAGTCAAGTCTCTACTCCTGCTGCTGCTGTTCCTGCTGCTTATGTATGCAGCACTCGCATTGAGCGTGCAACGACCCTTTTGGCGCAGTTGCCCCACGCGCTGCTCCTGCGGCCTGCGGTCAACGCTGCGTATTCATAATAATCAGCCAGCGCAGAGAGAACGCCGCGTGCACTGGCCAGGCGCCTAAAAGCAGGCAATGCCAGGGCCGTTCCGTGTGCCTTTTCGGGCATGGCTTCGGTTCCGTTTCCTATTACTTTTGCTGACGGATTTCGCTTTGACTTGCTTTCTAGTTACGCTTTATTACTTTTGCCTGAGCACCCGAACGCATTAGATATGCAACGCGCGTCCCATTGCGCCGCTGTCTCTGAATTTCTCCAAATACCCTCTGTATACTGGAGTAAGACAGATTTAGTCCAAAGTTTGCAATGCATAGAAATTGTTGAAGGAACAACTTTTTTATTATTACTTTTTTTCTTGTTTTAATTTAAACTATACAACATGGTTATAAACTAGCTACTATTTTTTAATAGCTTCAGCTCTGGCTGAGACAAAGACTACATGCATACACTACACATGGGAGCGCTTAGCCAACTCATCTGTCGAGGTCTACATGAAAAACTTATTTCACTTTTTCTCTGGAAATAATGTGCACACACTTAGTTTTGTTGCTTCTTTATATCGTATTCGTAAACGTTATTCTTGGTTTTTCGAAATAATATAATTGCTGGATTATAAAACTTTTTCTTTCGATTTTGAAATTGTTTTTTGTCTGGCATTTGTAAGCCTCTTACAGGCTTTTATAGTTAAATGGTTTCCTAAACGGTTTTCTTTTATTTTGTTCATCAATTTTAATTAATTAATAATAACTTTAACATGCAGGGCAAATACTTTAAATTAATTTAATTTCTTACATAGATAAATATAGATAGATATACAGATACAGTATACTTGGATATAGATACTTAGAATTTATGTTGAGTTATTCGATAGCTTTTTTAACATCTTCATTTATTTTCTTCTCTCTCTCACTCTTTCTTTGTTGCTCTTTCTCTATTTCTCTTTCTCTCTCTCCTTCTTAATCTCTCATATTTGCTATCTCTATCGTCTGTCTCTCCCCTCTATCTTTTTTCTCCCTCGCTCTTTCTTTCTCACTCTTGAGAAATATATCTAGCGAATTTTTTGTATCGCATTTGAACACGTTTTTAAGGTTTTACAAATAAAATGTTTACTTGATTTGTACCTTTCTCTTTAAATAATAATAATTCACAAAATGAATGCCCTTTTTTGGCATATAAATTCTTGCTGTTTCATTGCCTGACCTTCCTTAACGTGCCGCAGGCCTTAAATCAATATTTTTATTGCCAATTATGCAATTGATATACTTGAAAACAGTTTGCCTCTGTATTTTTTTTTAAGAGCAACCAAGTTTCGTCGCATTTCGCTTGGCAATTTTGGTTACTTTCTGTGCCTCTTGCCTGATTTAATGCATTTTCCCAATGCGGTCTCCGTGGCTAGAACTGTCTTGACTGCCTGCCTGCCTGCCTGCCTGCCTGCCTGCCTGCCTGCCTGCCTGCCTGCCTGCCTGCCTGCCTGCCTGCCTGCTCTGTGTGTGCTGTCTGTGCTGTCTGTTTGCTTGGGCTGGGCCAAAAAACAAACTTTAATAAGAAATGTCCTGAGATGTGAACAAACACCTGGAGCCGGCATGGAATGCAGTTTACTTGCAACGCCAGCAAAGTTGGTGATAAAAATTAACGACTCCCAAATGTTGCAGTCAGCGAAAGTCGGTTTTTAAATTTTTTAACATTTAATTTTGGGCTTTGGCGCTTATTTGATTTAAATATGCAATTCTTAATAGTCGTAAAACTGCCGGCTCGCTTTTCGCCCAGCGAATTGAATCCTCATTCGCACTCGCATTCGCATTCGCATTCGAAACTATTGCAGTCACAAATTTAAGTCGTCTAAAAACTGGCTGGCAAGGGCGAAAGACAAAAATAACTACATTATTTATTTATGCAATATCTGAGTAGAGGGCACGTTGAGCGAGGCGCTGCCTCCTTTCTGGATTTTACCATTTTTATTTTGCTCAGCTCTAAATGCTGCAACATTTTGTTTACGGCCGACCAAGGAGCGAGTCTCCTTTCTGCCCTGCACTCCGGCTGCACAGCTGCCGGGCTCTTGTTCCTTGGTCGTTGGTCGTTGGTCCTTGGCATTCTGCTCTGTATGAAAATGTTCGGCGACTCCTTCGTATCGCTGGCAAATGCTAATTTGTTACACATACCTTTCCCGCTTTGCCTTGAATATTTCAAGCATTTAAAATTGCATACCAATTTCAAATAGTCTACAAATTTATGAGCAATTTGATAATCTGCTCGATTCCAGACAAGTTTCATACGAGTTCTCTATCTCTATTTACTGTGTTGTTTGACAGCTTTCAAATGAATTTGCAATAAATAAAGCTTCAGTGGTTAGATCATCAACAATCTGACAAGCAAATGTTTAAGGACACAACCCAAAGAATACACTAAGAGTCAAATTCTCTTGAAAGCACACTGAACGGGGAGAAGTGTGCGTTTTCCTACATTTGTATATTGTATATAGTCAGTTGTTTCTATTTATAAAATGAGTTAAAAAGTGATAAAAGTATTAAATATTCTCAATACCATTTTTCAACCAAATTGTTTTTTGATTATTTTATTTAACTGATTTCTGCTTGCAAATATTTTGAATAGTGAAACTTATAAAATAAATGTCAAAAATAAGAATTGTTTAACTCTCAGTATGTTTTTTAATAAAATTGAAATTCTTATCAAATTTTTAAAGTTCGAAAAATAACTCAATATACTAGAAATTATAGAAAAATTACGATGCATAGTTTTTTTATAAATGAAAGCACATAAATACAAAGTGTAGCATCACGGCTCCCAGAACTTACCCACCAACCTGGCTCGATAATACATATACAATAGACCACAAAGCTTAAAAAGAAATTTTGTATTTTTCCTCAATATTTTTATGAACTTAAGCTAGTGAGCTGTGGCCATGAGCACGTTTAGCGTGTTTATTTAACATTCATAGAACTGCGAGTGCTAAAACGAAATTTCAGTTCAATTCCCAGCAACATATGCCACAAGATTACATTGAAAGACATTAAGGAGTCTGTCAGTGGGATTCAAAATAAAAAGCCAATCGAATATTTTGTATATTAAACAAAACACTTACCCTTCAATTGTCAAAGTTCAGCTTTATATCACATTTAAAATGTTAACAACAACTTTAACAGCTTCAGCAAATTTCAGAATTTATATTTTATATTTATGTCAAAAAACACAGCACTTGTTATTATTGTAAATCTTAATAAATATTTCGACGGAACCGTTCAATAGATTGACTTTTCTGCATCATAAATACTTGCCACAAGGTCAGCCGGACATTTAAAAGAATGCTTAAATTTCGCGCAAAACTGCAAGACATGAAAGAAAAAGGAAAAGCTTTTAGAGCTTTTTCATGCACACGAAACGAAAGCTAACAGCAACTGCAGCTTTGCGCCTTAAAATGTTATAAAACAAAAAATTGTTATTACATTCTGAATATGCAAATGAAGAGACTCGCACAAGAATTTTCATACATACAAATATTTTAAATAAAAATAACATTTTTCGTTTTCGTTACCAATTAAAAGTTTGCACTTTCCGCAAACAGCTGCCTGGCACGTGAGCAAGACACACACACACGCAGACACACACACACACACACACACACATGGGCACACACACCAACACTTCTTCTTGTGGCGTTACTTGAAACACAGCCCCTCACTTCACCTTATGCAGATTGCCTTTTGAACTGTTTTTGTTATTTCTTGTGCAACAACGAAGTTCGGTTTTATTTTTTCACAACGCGCCTAAAAGTAGGCAATCACAAATTATTTTAATGTTATTTAAAAGACATTCGTTGACGGCAGCTAAAAAACAGTTTTTAAAAATGCGGCGATTTGAAAGTGTTGGCCACAATAAAAATAAAATTCTGAGCAGCTGTGGCAATAACAACACCAACAACTACAACAACAACAAAAGCAAACGAAATGCGAAAATGCGCCACAGGCAAAGCAGCTGTTCAACTGCCGAGAGAGAGAGAGTGAGTGAGTAAGTATGAGTGTGAGAATATGGTTGCAGAAGAGCGAGCTTTCCGCTTTCTCATGTGCCGTATACTATTACAAGTGTATGCAATTTTAGGCTGCATATATCCTTACCACACGGCTGCCAAAGGAAAGTGTGGGCAGCTGGTTCCGGCAAAGGCTGTATTTAAGAAAATCTTAACCACAATCTGGCCAGCAGTTTTTTTTTTTTTATCTCAACAGCTATATCTTTAAAATTCTAAATGATTGACAAGTCAAAGATTGGTTTATTATTCAATTTCTGAAAATTTTCAAATTTTCAAATGTCAAGGACTTCTAAGGTCATAAAATAAATTAAGCTGTGTATTTTAAAAAATCATTAAATGCCAAATATTTTAAATGTCGCCTAAGATATTTGTACACAAAAATAGTGTACTTCTTGGAGAAGCATAAAATAAGGATCGTAATTTTTAATCATTTCTGAAAGTGACCCAAGTCTATTTAAACACATTTTTGGTTAAAAGAAAATAAATATAAAAAAACACACTTCTGTAGTTAAATTTTTATTATTATTATAAAATTTATCAATTCATAATTTTACCTATAGCTTAGCTTTTAATGAATTTAGGTTTGCTTTACAGCAATCTTTGAAATTATGTTAGTAAAGCTATATAAAAGTCGCGCATATTAAATATTTTCTTTTATGCTTTTATTTACTGCTTGTTTTCTAGTGTTTTGTTTGGTGTTGGTCGTGCCTTTTTAATTTAAATGTTAATCTGCCTGCATGTGCCAGCGAACTGCAGCGAACACACACTACTCCCCCTCCATCCATCCTTTGATGTGTGTTCAAATATGAAGTGTGAAGTGGCATATATTTCAAAATTTCTCGCGCCATTTGCATATGACGGGTCGTCAGACTGCTGGCGCCATTCAAAATACCTGAAATAGTTAAAGTGACCGAAGCCCCAGGATGTATGTATATTTGATAGCGTATGTATGTAGTGTTATGTACATACCAGTGACCCGTACCCAAGCCCGAGCCCGTACTCGTGCGGATCACTTAAGTTTTTATACTCGTATTTGCACACACACACGTCTTTTATTGTGTATTTGTCTTGGCTGCCGCAAATAAAGACGAAGACGGCGTAAAGACAGCCCGGCCGGACCGAAGAGCCAGGGAATTCATTAAAAATTAATCCAATGCCGGCGCTGGCGGAGTTAGTACGAGTATTTGGCCAGGAACGATATGGTGGATGGAAAGGGGGACGGGAGTGGGGCAAGGGATGTGGATGTGGGATACGGGATAGGGGGGCTTGTTGTCTGCTATTCAATTACGTATGCCACGGCAGCCATGAAAATGACCTGCAGTGTCTGCACAGCCCCCACACCCATCCCCTGCTCAACCTGGTCGACGGGTTGGGTAGTAAATTCTAACAGCACTTGGGTCGGCAAACCCTCAATGGCCCCCACCCCCTCGACCGGCTCAACTGCTTGGCAGTTTTATGTGTTTTGTCTTCGCAGTCGCATGCCGCATAAACGGAATTATTTACAATTTATTTTTACCTGAGACACAGGAGCTGAGACGGCAACAGAAACAGAAACAGGAACTGGCGCAGGCGATTGCGATGGCATTTGCTTCGCTTGTTTGTTTTTGTGCTATTCAAAATGTCTTCATTACCGGCTGCTGAAGATGCCCAAGATGCGGCTGCTCACTTCCAGCAGCTGCTTCATTGGCTTTAATACGGCCCTGGCCCTGGCCCTGGCCCTGGCCCTGGCTCTAGCTGTGGCTCTGTGAAGTGTTGCCTGTTTATTTGAGACATTTGCAGCTAACTAATATTCTGAGTGCTGCGCCAAGTAATTGGCTGATGGCCGAGCGACACCCAGACAGACCGACAGACAGACAGACACTACTTGGCCAGAGCACCGGAGTCAGAGTATTTAATTTGTGCCAACAATTCCACAAGGGTTCTGCGGCAATTGCTCAACTTGATTAAATGGAAACAACACTTAACTCCTGCAGCCATAAGCCACAATTCGAGCTTGTATTGGGCATATAAATTCAAATTTCATGTTTGCCTTTCAGAGGTATTCAAAACTTCAATCAACAATAAATAAAAATAATATAAACAATGACAAATCTCTGTTACAGCTATTAGAGTAAATACATTTTTTTCTCGAATTTTAGTTCCAATAAAATATATATATTTTAATAGGTTTTTTTAAGATTGTTGAATTGAATTTAAATACATTAAATAAAAAGTAAAATTTTTCAGTTGCGTATAACCGATTAGGCAATACTCTACAGTGACTCTGAAACTGTTACCACTAGAGGAACGTGCCATATTTATATCTACATTTCAAAAGATTAATCCAGCTCTTAAACTTGGCCAAACAATTGTTGGCACGATATTTAGACAAAATCGTTAAAAAGTTTTGTTAACACTTTGACTGATGATTGTAAACACGAATATATGTACCAAGTTTGAAGTCTCTAGCTTTAAAAGCGCAGAGTAACGGACAGGCAACCAATATACTCCTTTTCACTTCCTAAACAGAGTTTTATTACAGGTAAACAGCAGCCCCTGCTTTTCAAACAAGTATCAAATTAACAAATATAACTTAGACCGGAAATATACTAACACAAAAATTTAAATAATAATAAAAGAAAATAAATAGTTAAATAAATATTAAATTAATTATTATATTTTTTAATTTTAAGATTTATGTTTATTTATTTATTAAAAACAATAATATTACTAAAAAGTTTATTTATAAGCATTCAATAAAAGTCAAATAAAATACACTATCTCAATCTCTCCGTCAGTTTAGCTTGACTACAAAATCTCGACATTCAAAGCAAAATCAGAGGGCTCGTCTCTGTCAATCTTTAATCTCCATAAACTTGAGACCACCTCAACTGGCAGCTGTTGTAAGGCGATAACTGAAAGTGTTGCCAGCTAATTGAATGCCAACTAATGCAACTAAACACTTGAGCGGGCGAACTGTATCTAAGCTTAATCAAGGGGGGATTGTGGGAGGTGTAAACACTCTGCATAAATTAGTAAAAACTTAAATGCAACGCTTAAGCGCCAGCCAAGCGCACCTAAATAGACATTAGCGCCCGACAAGGATGCTGCATCCTTCAACAGAGAGAGACAAGCACTTGGCTCGAGGCAGCTGTTTATCAACATCATCAACAACAACATCATCATCGTCATCATCGTTGTCCTCGTCCTCGTCCTCGTCATAGTCATCATCCTCGTCTTCATTCTCTGCCTCGTCGCCATCATGATGCACTCATGAGCGGTGATAAATCATCAAAGGAGGCAACGTGTTGCGGACTTGACTTGACAGCAGACGCTGCAGTGTTGCACCATTTTGTGGCACTTGGCGTGGCATGTTGCAAGTCGCTTTTGTGCGCCACACCCACCTTTGTCCTCCTCTGCAGCCCTTGTAGTTATTAATTGCCAAATAATGATGAAGTACTCGGCATATTTCTAGTTATTTATGGCAGCTACGTGTTGGCCACACTTAGTTTCTTGGCTAAGAAGGTGCAAAGGCTTAACCTTTCGCCGCTCGTTAATATGCAATTTTTAGTGGGCTTTTGAAAATCGGCTACCGCATTGCGACACTCATGCAAATTAGCCGCAAATATGGCCAGAAAATAGCTAAAAATATTTGTGCAACAGCATTTGCATATAATCGCAACAGCTATTTGTTTTCGCTTGTCCGCGATTGCGAGCTGTGTACTAAATTGCATTACGTATACGCAGCGTTGTGTGTGCTGGCCAAAGCGGAAAAACAGGCATTACACTTGATGTGACCTAGTTGCCTTGTCTTGGCAGCTCACCTGCAATATGTCCACATACGGGACATTGCCTTAAAAAGCAGATAAACAGCGCAACTTGTGAATTGCTTAGGACAGTCTAATCCCGGGTAATGGTCATGCATGTTTTCCTGCTGATTGGATACGACTGTGTTTTTTATAGATTGTATTGGATTTGTGCTTAGAAACTTAATTGGCCTTTGCACAAACAGGTATACCCGCTGATTTACTATAAACACTTGGGGCATAAGATAGTTTCAGTAATCAAAAGTTGTATATCTGAATTTTGTTTGTTGGAAATTTAAAGTAGACATTCTTATAAGACAAATAAGTTTAAAGTAAAACAATGGATTTGCTTTAACGTATACAATATAGACCTCATACTTAAGTTTTCCTTACCAGAACATTCGAGCGTGTTCTTTCTACTTAATTTGAGTCTCCACTAAACCAAAACATCTTTCTTTTAACTTTAAAAGCTAAAGTAAAAGCTTCAACTCAATCATCTTACTGATTAGCTAATTTTCCCTCTAACTGCCTAAGATATTAAATTTTATTAATGTCTGAACTAATAGCTTATTGATTTTTTTTATTTTTCTTGGATGCATTTTCCTTATATAATTAATTTAAATTATCGAGAAGTTAGAATTCATCAGATACAATACTCTTCAGCTAAATTCTTAATCGCTTTACGAGAAATCAACTGCAAATTCAATGATATTGTTAGCGCGTGTTTTCAGCTGAAGTTGTGCATCAATTAATCAGGGAACAAATGCAAATTACTTGCGGCATTTGACGTTTCTTTCTTTTTTGGCCGGGTCCTGCTGCGTTAACCGGAAACGGAAATGTTGCTTGCATAACAAATGAATTTCGCTCAAGGGTGGCATGTCAAGTCGAAGCCAAAGTAGAAGTCAACTAGGAGCAGGAGCAGGAGCAGGGGCTGTAGCTGTGGCTGTGCGCCTTTGACAAGTCACAAGGCCTCTTGGCATTGTTCGGCGAGTCCTTCTGCGCTGGCAGGCAAAAATAAATTGTTTTCTACATATTGCCTGAGACGGGACGACTTACTTGGGAGTGGGGCCGCCCGCTGATTGGTATCGCGCCTGCCGTTGACAGCATTCATTCCAGTTGGGCCTCAAGTGGCGCCTACTTTGCCTGCTCCAAATTAGAAATTCCAATGAAAGTGCCGCCCCAAAAATGGGGTCAAAGTTCATACCCCCACTGTACACCCGGCACAGTCCCATGCTTGCAATTGCAGCCAGTTGAATTTATTAACGCTGTGGCCATGCGTCAAATAAATGTCAAAAAATGAACTCAAAGTGCTGCAATTACGGCCCGGCTGAGAGATCTGCAGCCCCAACCAGCCAAGCCAGAAGATATGGAATGTGCACGTTCCCAGAGCCAACGCGGGCCGCAATAAAAATTGCACGAAAATTTTTGGCATGTTAAACACAATTTTTTAATGAATTTTCGCGCCAGTCGAGTGTGAAATGCGCGCCTGGCGCCTGCCCTCAGCCCGTCCGTGCGGCTGGCGTGGGGGGACTGCGATGGGAGCTGCCTACTTTTAAAATACCATAAAAACTAAAAAAAAAGAAAAAACAAGCAAATAAAGAAATTAATAAAAAATAAAAATTTTTCTGGCCACACACAAAGTGAAAATTGCGCGGCAAATAAAAAATTGTTTTTCGAAATTTTGTGGCTGTCGCTTTTGTTGTTGTTGTCCTTGTTGCTGTTGTGACCATCATTTCCGACTGTCTGTCTGATGTTTGAAATGATACCAAGACAAGGCAGAAGCAGCAGCGACAATTCTGCGGTCATATTACCTACACAACCTGCGGTATCTCCGTTTGCCAACAAAACTAAAACGTTATCTATGAAAAAATACCTAAAACGGCGGCAAACATTTTATGTTTATGTACAAAAAGTTATAATTATTCTTGTGTGAACATATAAATCATTTAACTCAAACAACTTATCTGAAATACTATATGAAAATAAAACTTATATATTTTATATTATTCAAATATTATTAATTTAAATACATGTTGGCAGAATATTTATGACTATACATAATTGATAGAAACTGTAATATTGAAGTAAGCACAGAAAATTGTTTATTATTTATTTAAGAACGTATATTATAGCTTTAAGCTTAGGCCAACAACAAAACTGCAGCGCATTGAGTATTCCAAACAAACTGTTCAAATATTTTGCCAGCTCAGTTGCTATTTTATTTGCCAGTGTTTTTGTTGTTTGTTTTTATTTATTTTATTGTTTTTTTTTTTTTAACTTTTTTGCTCTGGCCAACACTTCAGCGCGAGACAGATGATAATAAAAAATTTTATTACACACAAGCTCATCCATTTGACTTAATGGCGGTTGAATGTGCAGCCTTTTAATGTGAGCCCTGGGACGAGCAGCGGGCAGAGGAGGACAGTGGACAGGGGCAGCATATGATCTGTGGCAAGAGTAAATGCGTATCTGTCTACCTACTCGGCTTGTTTTTTTTGTTTGTTTGTTTGTGCCTGGGTTTATTGCGCGGGGCAGGAGAACTGTTGATTATTTAATCATTTTTTCCAGAAACTGACGCTGCTTTCTCAAGTGGAAGTGCATGTAATTTTATTTCATTTGCAATGCATTTCGTTTTATTTATTTGCGTTTTTATTTTTATTTTTACTTTTTGCAATTTAATTTGTGTGGCTTTTGCTGCTGCTGCTGTGTTGGCTGTACTGATTGCTGGGGCAGCCACTGCGGCAGCTGCTGACTAATATGGCCTGCCACGAGCTCTCAATAAATCAGCGAAATGTGCGCGCAAAATAATAATTAATGAATGTGGATGGGGGCAACGGGGCGGCCGGGCCAGGCAGGTGAAGAATGATGCATGAAAATTTGTGAAAAATTGCACAAATTGCGCGTCACACGTCGGGGGCAATATAATTGCCAGGGCGAATGTTTGGCATTGCCTCAAATGAGCAGTCCGAATGGACTCATGGAAAAAACGGAAGGAGCAGGAAAAACCTAGCATACATTTGAGCGCTTCTTAATATGCAGCACATGTAGAAAATGAGTTAAACGCTGGCCGGAAACAGACAACACTTGGCTTAATTTCTATGCTGGCTGTCAGTTTGCACCACCAAGCCCACCGAACCCCTGCCGTATTGGCTGCCACATCATTGGCCGGGCGTCATCATCATTTGGCACAGGCGTAGGCGAAGCCGCATGTTCAATATGATTCGTGACATGTTAGGGAATTAGTGCTGCAAGTGGGCGGACGAATGGAGAGGGAGGTGCAGTTAGCTATTGGTGTGGCTTCCTTTCTGCTCCTTTTGCTTGTGTGTGCTTGCCACGTGCGCCACATGTTTGTCATGCCAAGTGGCGCCGAGCGGCCTCATTAATGTGAGTTGCTTTAAGTTTTATTTATTTATTATTGGATCCTTGCTTGGTTTTTTTTCTTTTGTCCTCCTTACTCTTTGTTATTTCGGCTGGATTTGCCACGGCTAATTGCTTTTTTGTGTATTATTGCTAGGCAGCATGTTTCGCATGTCCATGTGAACTGTTTAACAGGCGGTCAACAGGTTATATTTGCTGCTCAGTTGCATAAACAAGGGCAATACGGTCTTTATAGCCTTTAATCGAAGATTTTATTTTCCAGTTTTAAAAGAATAAGTTAAAAACAAAATAAAAAAATAAAATAACTGTCATACTGTAAAGTAAAAACATGTTTTTGTTATATTTTAAACTTCTCAGCGCCCTCTATAAGCGTTACGATTTGGAATACTATTTATAATTTTTAATATTGCATACTTAGGGGCCTAAGTTAGTATCTCATAGTATCGAAATAATAAACTATATCAAAAATCTCTTTTGTTGCCATTCATCATTAACTTAATGGCCAAATGTCAAACTTCTAAAAAAAAATATATGGTGAAATATAAAATATATTTAACAAATTCATATAGGATTTTAGGAAAAGATAAGTTTCTTACGATCATTTAAAAACAAAATATTTTTTTTTTACCCATTGCTCAAAAGATATATTTGATGAATTATATAACATATTATGTTATTATAAAAAGGAACTACTAATTATTTCGTATGCCCCTGGAATCGATGCATATTTTTTTATAGAATTTTATGTTATATATTATTTTTAAATTTATATCGTGTTCGTAGAATCTTTAGAAAAAGAGAACTTTCTTGAAATCACAACTAAAGTCATATTAAACTATATTTTATTTCTATTACTTTCCAGATCTTTTATAAACAGAACTTTTGCTACCCATTCTTCGATAGACATATTTAAATTTATAGCTTATGTTCAATCAATTATATTAAATGTTTTCCTATTACAAATAGGAACCAATAATATATGCTTGCATCGTAACATTATTTACTGTTGAACTTTATGTTTTTTATTAAAAAAATAAAAAAAAGGTTTTATATACCAATTAAGCCCAGCCTATCTATTCCACATAAATTCTCTCAAGCAAATCATAACTTTGATCTGTGAGAAGATAACTTATACTAGTAATTTATCAATTTATCTTCATAAATTTTATCAATTCTCCCATAAAGCTCAATGGCTTTTAATTAAAATGATTAAGCTTTCGTTAGATGGGCAACAAGTGTACACGCTGAGTTCACAAAGCAAACTCAGGTTACCGATCAAAAAACTTGCATATGCTCAAATACCTTGCACAGTGCTCAAGAATCTTTTGGCCAGTTTTCGTGATATGCAAAGTTTTGCGTAATTGCTGCAATTTGTTGGCAGCAACTGCTTAATATCAAGTAGCCGTCGTGTTGGCACAAAAGCTGACGGCAACTTAGCGCTACAAGCGCATTCGGTTACATAACAGCAACGGCAGCAACAATTCGAGCAGCAACAACAACTTTAGCACCAATGTTGCCTGGTTGCTGCTTGCCTCAAAATGTTGTTGCTGCTTGTTTACATTTTACAGTTTTTGCGGTTAAGTTTACGCCGTGTTTTCGTCTCCGCACACGAAAGGTCTGAGTTGGGTTGAGTCGCACTGAGGCCCGCCACCCGACTGGCCTCTTATCATGTTAGCAGCGCTCTATTTTCATGTTGCCAAGAACAAAAACAACAACAATTACGGCAACAGCAAACGCAACAACTATATGCAAGTGTCTTTAGTTACGAGCACTTTGCCAACATGTGGGTGTCAACTGCGTCCTCGTTGTTTGCCTCCCCGTCTACCAATATCGCCTGCCAGCCTTCTCCTTTTCTACTATTGCGTTCTCGTCTTCGTCTAATTTGTAAAATTATTAGCACGTACTTTCTTATTAGTTTGTTTTCGGCATGCAAATTTCACAAAACTAAACTTTCTCAGTCTGGCATCGAGGGACAATAACAACGAACACTATATATATTGATATGATATACAGATTGCATAGATATATTTACTCAGCTCCCTCAAGCATCGGTAACTTTTCGTCATGTATTACTTAGATTTACGAGAAACTCATAACTGATCTTAATTTTACGATGGGACTTTATTAAATTCTATGAATTATATGAAATTTTAAATTTAAATAAAATATATCCCTGCGACAATTTAAAATATGCTATGTAGTTGTTAGCCCAATTCAGCGTTGACGATGACCTTCAGCATTATACAAGCCTTTCGCTAGGTACTTTATAATGCATGGGTACATTGTGAATTTGAAAAAGTAATCCCTTTGGAAATGTGAAATATATTCAGTTGCAACAGTCTGAAAAACAGTTTTCCCCTGTCAAATCAAGCGGACATGAACCAAAAAAATAGCCTTGGAAAAAGTTGAAAACCCTTAAAAAATCTACAAAGCCGCAACAACGAAAATTGCCATTTATCAAGCGATATTGCAGCGACATTTAATCAAGATATTAGCAAAATGTTCAATTTATTTAGAAAAACCCAACGGCCATACAAAAAAAAAAGGCAACAAAAACATGAACTGAATTGTCGTAGTAAAAACCGCCAACAAAGTGCAACATGGCAAAAAGCGAGCAAAACGAAATGCAAATCAAGCACTGGGAATTAGTGACAGCCAAGCGGAAAGACCAGCTCCAGTTCCAGTTCCAGTTGCATTGGGAACTCCCACCGTGAGTTTTCGTGTGACATTTGCAATTGACAGTCGAGTCGTCGGGCTGAGTCGCATCGAGTTCAAGTTAGAAGAACTTTAGAAGTCGTCGAGAGCGAGGCTTCTTTTCAACTGTTTTTTCTCCTACTCTGCCTACCCCTCCTGTCCCCTACACTGAGACAATTTAAGCTGCAAAGTTTAAATGTTTTTTCTCCAAGTTTTTCAGTTGCGGCGTTTTTCTTTTGGGGTTTGCGGCAAAATGTCAAACGGTGGCCAAAGTTCGCTTAACATCAAACGAGTTCGTGTGCAAATGGCGGCCCCAAGTGTTGCAATGGGGCTTGCCTCGCCCCCCAATCTCCAACCCATTCCCCCTTAAGCGCTGAGCACGTGTGCACTTTTCCTAAATAATTCTTTAAATTTTGGCATTTCTGCAATTAATTTCGCCAGCGTTCGTAATTTTTTAGCTGACTTACAGCCAGGTGAAAGTATCTTCAGTGCACAGTTGACTGAAATTTATGGAAGTTATAATAAAATTAAAAAATATTCTTAAGATCATGTCATTATATAATTAATATAATAAAATTAAATAAATAAAATTTCTTTGTACCTCATTGATTAATTATATTTATTTCTATATCAGCTCAATTAAATTAATTATAAATAAAAAAGTGAAATTAAATTGATTTCAAAATATTAATATTGCTGCTTGTAAATAATAATAATTTTCATTTAAATGTGAATTTACAACAATAAGAATTTTCATTATAAACTGAGTTGGCATTAAACTATAATATTTTTTAAAATTTTTAAAGTAATAAAAAATATTTAAATCAAAGTGTTGAATTGTGTCGAATATCCCAAACAAACTGTCTCAACTATACAGATATAGAACAGAATTAAAGCAAAACATATTTTTGCCTTCCACTTCCGCTCTTGCCCCAGTGTGCTGCTGGGGAGCTGAGGCAGTGAGGGGTGTCGGAAAAGTCTTGCGGCGCCCGGTAATCGTTGGGCCCGTCACTTTTTGCAGCACTTACTTTTAATTAGCAAACAAAACGGAACGCAACGCAGCGAAATGAAATGAAATGCAGCCCGCCGCCTGAAAGTATGCAAAACTTTTGTTATTGTCGCCAAATAAATTTGCCAAAGCGACTGCGATGCGGGCTGGACGAGGGGAGCAACAGGCAGCGGGGTGCAGCAGGTAAACAAGTGCGATCCATACAATTGTGGGCGTGGTCAAAACAACAGCTAACAAAAAGTTTCAACGAAAAATTATGTGGCGTCAAATTCGGTGAGTAGGTGGGCGGTTGGGGGTAAGGGGCGTGGCATGTGGCAGGTGGTTTACCCCATGCGGTTGCCGTCGGGCAAAATTTATGTTGCAGTGTGAAATTTTA
The DNA here is from genome assembly GCA_035041545.1 of Drosophila colorata. Classification (NCBI taxonomy): domain Eukaryota; kingdom Metazoa; phylum Arthropoda; class Insecta; order Diptera; family Drosophilidae; genus Drosophila; species Drosophila colorata. Next base: position 3,536,596 of record JAWNLD010000233.1, read on the forward strand.
CGCGACAGGTGGAAAAAGAGCAGGAAAACCCCAAAAAGCGAACTGCAAAAAGTTGCATGCAAATTTGTGGACAAGTGGAAAGGAACCCAAAGTTGTTCGCCTGGTATGCGGGGTGGGGCAACGCCTAACTGTCGAAGTCGCTGGCGTCTGTCTGGCAACTCTAGCCACGCAGTCCGATTAGCTGAAAGCATCGCTTAAATTTTTAAAATGCTCCCAATAGGCGTAACAAAATAACAATTTCGCTCGGTCTCGTTGTCCGGTGTTCAGCTCTGGCTCCGGTTCCGGAACTGGGTTTGCGTAACGCCCTTAACACTTCATTAGCAATGGCTGTTTGGTGTTCATGTTAACACTTGCCACGAACAAACCGAAAACACAACAAGCAACACTCCCGCCCTTCCCCTCTCCCTCCCATTCCATTCTCTCCACTGTTGCCTCATTAGAAAGGGTTGCAGTCGTGACGCGGGCGTAAATCATCAATTAAATTAAATTTTGCTTTTGGGGCCAGTGCTAAAAATTAATTTTTAAAATGAAATGTTTTTGTGAATTATGAGGGTTCTCTGCATTAAACAGGCAAAACTGTTTAGCTGTTGCTATTTGCGTGCTTCACTTTAGTTTCAAGTCTAAGGAAATGCCTTTATAAACAGATTACACTGAAGATATTTTGTTGTGGTTGTCAAATCTATACTATTTGGAATGGAAAAAATCAACTGACAGCTAATAACGTGCTTCTTCAATATTTAATTATTATCGATCTACATTTAAATAAAGAAATAGAAATTAAATTTTTGTGTTGTTAAGAATATCAATAGAAGCCAAAAAACAAACGGTCCAAACAGTAAAATTAAAACCGTTTGTTCCGGTTACAATTATGGTATAACAGAATGTTTAAATTTGACTTATACATTTGCTGCTTTATTTAACAGAAATTTATGAGATAATATTATTTTCCATACATAAAGTATTAGTACAAAAATATATGTTTTACTTAATAAAATACGAAAATAGATTGTACGTAAGTTAAAATTACTATTATAATTTTAAATAATTAAAAATATATTGTATTATTTTATTAGTCACAAAATAACTCTAATTTGAGATAGGGCTTAGATTTGTTTAATAATATGAATACCAATTATACCGAAATAGAAATGAAGTTTAGTTAATGTTCACTCTTTTTCGTTTGACTCCGGCTATTATTTTTTAATTCCAGGGCAATTGCCCAAACCTGGGCAACATGCCATGAGCAAGCAATTCATCTAGATACGGCTATCGCACCATCTTATAATTGCTCTCCAATGCAAACTCGATTTCGAATGCCGAAACCTTGCGTCATGTTTGAGATAATTGCAGTTCTGAGCGGTGACTTTTCCCTGCTGCCAGCTGCTTGGCTATTTACTGTTACTTATTTTTTGTGCTTTTATTGTTTGTTGAAATGATTTCCAGGAAAAACGTTTACCCAAACCCAAACCTACCCCAATAAGTGTGTATAGCATATAGCATATAAATTACACGAATAAAAACTGAAATTGCTGCAAAAACAGAAATACACTTAAAATATACAGAGAGCGCCAGGCAAAGCAAAGCAAAAGGCAAAGGCAAAAGGAAAAGGAAAAAACGGAATATTTATGAACGCACACGCCAGTACGAGGAAAGCGAAAATGCGCCAAATAAAGCAACGTAGAACGGGGGGAATACCCCATACAACACAGTTAACAGTCAAATGTCGAAAGAGACAGGGTATAAGGCGGAGGTTCGGGTGTCAAGACCCAACGAACCAACGAGCCAGCGAACCAAGTCCGAACCTTGTCCGGTGTGCGAGTCCGGGACCGGTTGCGGGACCCGGTCCGGGCCATGTTTGTTGGCAGATAAAGCAAATGGCAAAAGTGTTTTCCATGCACGATCGATAAACACGGCGCCAGCAAGACGGGACAAATTTTCATAGTTCAAGTGGCGCCTAGGCAGGCGCTACGACTCAGTCGAGAAACGCGCGAGAGGATGTGGGAAAGCGGAAGGACGGGAGCGGGGAAAGCCAAACTGAAATGTGGCCAAAAGCAGGCACTAAAAATTCACACGCACACTACTGAAACGAATGCGATAAAATTATTGAGGAAGTGCGCAAGCAAAAAAGAAAAAGCCAAATATAAGTTATGTAAAGCTTAGTAGCCGACTAGCAGATATCCTCTAAAGTAGCCTCATGCATCTTCAAAGACATGCCTTTCAGTTTGTTCCAAGTAAAAACGTTTTGTTATCTTTTGAAACAATTGTCCAAAAACTACTGAAATACCCTTCCTCATTATTGCTCACCAACGTATATTAAAAAACACTCTTTTAGCTTAATATATTTAAGAATAAATGTTTCTTATAGCATCAAATCTACCAAGAGTTAATACAATAAGTTTATTAATAACATAAACAGATTACAGTCTCCTAAATGTCTACTTCAATTATTAGAATAACTTTATACAACACTCTATATACATCTTTTAGAGGGTATGACAAGCAACAGGAATGAGTGCCAGCGCGAGGTTCGGAATTATTTTATGTAAAAGTGCAAGCAGAACTATCTTTCATGTTCTCTAACCAACAGCTGTTTAGCTATTATTATCGCTATTGCCGGTTGGTTGTTTGCTTGTGATTTGGGCCATGTTGAATCATCGGGAATGCCATGGAAATTGATAAGTATCACGTGTCACTCACAGCTAGACATCCAGAAATCCAACAATACTCACAAAGATCTGCGTAAATACCCGCTAAACCTGTTAAATTAGCACTGGCTTCGATATGCTTTTACGATTGAGGCGCGTGTGTGCCTCGAACCCGGCAAATTAATACCGAAAGAAATAAAGAAAAAAAATTAACTTGTCTATTTGCGTGGATTTTATTTTTATGGCATTTGCCTAGATTGTGACAAGTTGTGTGCGCTGATGTCTTTGGCTTTCAGTTTGGCCTGATGAGCGCGTCATCAGCTTTGGACCTTGGAAAAGCGGGAAATGCGGAAAAATAAAACGATGAGTCATGCTTGAATTTCCAAGGCGATTCGTCAGACGTTGGGGCACAATTTTTATATTCATGACAAGTGTAGAACAACTTTGTCCTTAAAATTTGCTATGCATAGAATATAACGCGTCTATTAAGAATGACATACTCAGAAGCTGAATCAAATCAAAAGGATTTTAGGTAAGGGTAAGGTTTATATATAGATCCAAAATTGTATTATTTATTAATACCGAATTTAGATTATCTGCCTAAATAAATACTTTTGAAACCATATTTTTTTTCATGCCAAATATTGGTCGAAACTGGATGGTTCGTATGTTAACAGGGACCGAAAATAACTATTACTAAAAAGCTATTTTTTACGTTAAAAATTATAACAGTTACGGTCCCTGCTTAAAACAATCATAACCAATACAAGTTTTCAATATAATATTTTAATCAATAAGTAATACATAATTTAATCTGATAAATCAAAAAAATATACAGTAAAAAATGTATTTACAATAGGGAAACATTATTTGTATTATTGGTATAGGATAATAGTTATAAACTATCAATCCAATTTTCAAATATGACCAAAAAAAATCAAAGACTTTATACATACTCATGACTAAATGCCTGAGCACTAGGAAAGCAATAAGGAATTACTATAAGCATTAATTTCCAATTAAGTACACCCAAACAGCTTTCTGTTTAATTAGTTCATTTATAGTTATGAATATTTGCTGAAACGTCCTATTTACTAAGATATCCTATTATTATGCCATATTTCATGCTACTTGTGCTACCCTAAAGCAGAAGAAAATCATACGTTTTATTGACTAGGGAAAAAGTGGTTCAGAATTGCCACCAGAAATTCTCCCAAAATATATTTTTAGTTTTTCAATTATACGTATATGTCATCAATAAATTGTTAAAATTAGCTTTACTCTAAGGATTAGTTCATCATAAAACTTCAAATTGCATTTTCACTTTCTTAAATATGGAATATAATTAAGCATTAGCCGTCGTCTATGCGATGCAAGCGACCTTAACAGCCAAATTTGTGTGGCAAGTTTATTGCCATTTGTTATTTAGTGACACTGCCAAGCAATCAATTCCCTGCTCCACCCCTGCCCACCCCTGGGACTGGCCAAGCGACGCCCCCGCACAACCATAACTCAGACAATTGCAGGCGAGGCATTGTTTAAATTTTGGCAAGGCATAATAATTTTCCTACGCATTGTTGTGGGCCACTCTTGTTGTTATTTGTTGTTTGCTTTGAGACAACGAGCGGCCAAATAGAGGAGTGGCCGGGGGGGCAGGGGGTTTGACCAGCAGACAGTCAGAATGCGACCCTCGAGGAATGGAAAGGAAAAAAATTGGCGACGCTTATGCGCAAAATGTCGACTCATAAATAATGTTGATAAAATGCATTAGGGGGCGTGCCCAGCCAGCCCCATAATTAGTGCATTAATATGAGCCAAGGACTGCAGCTAGTCGCTGCTGCCACTGCTGTTGACGAGAAGCATACACAATAGTTTTATTTATGGGCTCAGAGATGCTCCAAAACCAATAAAATAGTCGAATCCGGCTAACGGCTGCCAGTTGCCAGCGGTTGTTGTTGTTGTTGTTGTTGTTGCTGTTGCTTTTGCCGTTGTCGTTGTTGTCGCAAACAACGCCATAATAATAATGTAATGAAATTTATGATGCGCATTTAATGTACTCAACATAGCGCGACAATAAACGACAGCAGCGCGAAGGACACGAAGGACGCGTAGGACGCGTAGGATGCGGGCCGCCTTTGCAATGTCCATTGAACGCCCAACACTTAACTGATTTCAAAATTATATTGCTGCATGATTGTGTGCGTGCGCGTGTGTGTCTCTGTGTGAGTGCATTTCTATACGTACAATATGGCATATGATTTTATTGCTTATTGTCCGCCAAGGCAACCGTCAAATTTGTGCGTTTGTGCGTGAAGGACAGCCTAGGCGACGAGGGGCCGCGGGGCAGCGAGACGCCTGTGTCAATATTTGAACTGAACAAACGTGGCGGCAATCTGGACACGTATCTCTGTATATAAACCAATATGTGTGTGTATAGGAGATCTCAAGGAGTTGCATGTGTCTGCGCTTTAGTTTGTGTTCGTTGTCGTGTTTGCTTAGTTCTCATTGTTTTATTGTTTCAGCGCGTTGCATTTTATTACCGCCACGCCGAGCAGCCCGATTGCAATTCAAGGCTATGTTTGGTTATAGAATTGATACCGATTCGCACACTTGAGCGATTAATGTACAAATGATGCGGTGATTAAATTTCACATGTGATGCGAGTGCGCTGTCATGCGTGGTATACAAAATACTTTTATGCGGTTGTGAGGTAAAAAGAAGGGAAGATTACATTTTTTCGTGATTGTAAACTACATACTAAGATGGTTATTCAACTGTTATATAACTATTTTATAACTGTTTTACAATTGTTATACAACATTTAAGTGACAATCGCATATTCTTTATAGATGTGCTTGATTTGACTATAATACTGTTATAAAACTGTTAGACCATTTTTAATTGGAGTTCCGTTTTCAGATATTTCTACTTAAGCTGTAAGGGCTTTTAGGCACGGAAAGATAGTTTTGTATTATATTAGTGTTATACAACTTAATTATTTACTGAGCTGTTACAAACTGTAATACAATTAGTAAGCTAAAGTGGTATATAACAGTTTACAAACAAACTATAAAACAATTAACTTTAAAAAAATTAGTTATTTATACGGCAATATAACTGTTATACAAATTTAAGTATAATATCTCATCTAATCTAAATTTAGAGTATTTTGGTGATAGCATAATGTAAGTTTTTAACATTCATAGATAAATTTTGTCAGCTGTTATCGGGCCGACTTCGCACCAGTTATCACATAACATATTCCACTCTAATCACTCTCCCAAACTGAAAATTTTCAATTCATTTACACAAAAGTCAGTCTCAACTTAAGGCAGCTGCAGAAAAAGCCGACCCGGCACAGCACTTTCACTGTTATAATCCACAAACCACAACAACAGCAGCAACAAGAAGAGCAGCAGCAGCAAAAAAAAGTGTTCGACAATGTGTTACAAACTGGAGCATAAAACTTAATTTCCGACCAAACATTGCGACATTGCAGCTGCAATAGAAACTGACAGACAACCGCAAGAAAAACCCAATCAAGCTTACACGCCGCAGCTCCTCTGCAGGGTGTAGGGGCCGATAGAAGGGCGGGAAGGAGGCTGAAAACAAGCATAGAACTGGGCGAAGGCGAAAGTAATTTGCAAGCAACTTTCCAGTGCCATAAAAGGAGAGCAAAAAACGGAGCACAAGCACTTAAATTGTTGCCCAGTGTGGAGAGAATAATTGAAAAATTTGCTGTGCATAGAAAATCTAATTATGGCGAAAGTGACAGCCGGAGAGATGACGTAGGAAATATCAATTAACAACAACAAGCGCAAAAAGCTATTAAAAGCTTATTTAGTCGATCTTGAAAATAAAAACAAGCGCCGCTGTAAGCAAATAATACAAAAAAAGTTTACACAAACAATCCGCTCGCTCCTCGCCTCTCGCCTCTCGCCGCCCTGACCAGACAGCGCCGTAGTACGCCGTAGTACAAGAACAGGGGCAGTAGAATTAATTGCTTTATATGGCGTGATAATTTATTGAAGCCCACGATGACCAACATGGGAGCACAAGCAAAGTCCATGGCCGTGGCGCGGCCGGGCCGGGGCAGGGCCGAGTGGAGTAGAGGCCAGGACACGAACATGGCAGGCGGCAGCCTTGTTGTGCCAGGATAACACGAGTATTATGCCGGCAACGAGGCGTAAGGGTCAATCACATTAGAGACATGCGAGCCGCTGCCAGTTGAGTCCAGTTTAGCACAGTCCAGCGCAAGGATTGCGGGGTGGTTCGCTCTTTTGGACAAGGGTTGCCTCACTCGCTTGCATTTTGCAATCTGATTATGTGCCCAGGGCGCGGATAATAAGTTTTTGTTTTATTATACCCTTCAAGTGGATAAAATGACTTGTTTGTGAGCTTGGTAAATTATGAAGAGATTACTTTTTTAACTTCTTTCTAGCATGTTTTCAACTGACAAGCATTTTGATTGTAAATAACTTTGGGATACACTTAATTTTAAAGAAATTACACAATTATCCCAAACAAAACAATTTTTTAATTAATGACATAAGTTATATAAGTTAAACTATAAATGGAATAAATGCAAGCAACTGATAAAAAATAAATTAAAGTCTTCTTAACTGATTTCTACTTATCTTATGAATGAATGAATATAAAATATGCAACAAACAAATATTTTAATTTTTACGATACACCATTGTTTCAATGTTCTTCAATTGATTACATTATAGGTGTAGTTAAGTCAAACATTATGCATTCAATATTCCAAATTATTAGTAAATATTAAATAATTCAAAATATATTTATTGAATACTTTTTGAAGAGTATTCAGAGGTCATTCTTTTTGCATTTGCTGTCTGTTTTTGCTGCTTATGTTTTTCTCAACGGACTTACGCACTGCAAATGAAAGGCCTTGTGCGCTGCGCTGTTCAACCCTCGTCGGCGGGGGTATGGGGGTTCGGGGGTCAGTCCGCAAATGTGTGCTATGAATATAATCAGCGCATTCAATCGAGTTAATTTCATTATGAATATGATGGCAGCTAAACGTTTCTTCTTCTGCGCTGTTTTTGTGGATTTTTTTTAATCAGACGCCACGCGATGCTGAAACTTCGGGCATATAAATAATCTTGCCAAGTTGCCTGGCAGGACACTAAGGACAAGCACACAGCAGCTGCTCGTGTTGCACTTTGCGAGTCCTCTTTGGCCGCCGCCGCCGCTGCTGCTGCTGCTGTTGACAAACAAATATGAAACTAATCCTTGGTAATTAGTGCGCCAACTTTTGCTGCATTTTGAGCCAGGACACAAAGTCAGTCCTGTGTCCTCGCGGTCCTGCTCCGGCTGTGGTCAGAAGTTGGCACATTCCTTGTGCTTTTTGCGGTAACCAGCGTGTGTGTGTGTGTGTGTGTGTTTGCTTTTTTTCTGTGGTGTCGTCGTTGGCATCGTGGAGCGGCGTTATTTTTATTGGAAAAGTTAAGCTCGTGTTTTGATAGGTTTCAGTCGTAAAGGGATTAATTAGTGCGGAGCTCTCGCCAACATGCTGCAGACACAGAGACCCCGGCACCAACTCGAAAACGAACTCCGGCTCCGACTTCAACTCCAGCTCAGACCAACATGCGGACCAAGTCGCATTTGTTTTTGGCTTTTGCATAATTAAAGTTAAGCTGAGTTGCATAGTTTTCCCTTTTCCTAGTGCGATAAATGCGCGAGGCACTCAAACTGAAACTCGCAACGGACAAGGTACTTGCCAGTTTGGGGAGTTCTAATGCAAGTACATGTACTGCCCGGACTGTATCATGTTATGGAATGAATGGCAAATGAGTATTGCCTAAATTAGAGTTAAGCGAATGGAAAGAGTTAGACTAAGAAGCGAAAGAGTACAGTTAAGGAAGTATTTACATTTATTAAACAAATGTAAAATATATTGTTATATATTTTTGAGATGATTTCACTTTATAATAGTAATATATTGTAATATTATAGTAAATAGGTATATGAAGAAAAAAACTGCTTGAGTTAGAAGGAAAATGCCAGGTAAGGATATATCAGTTAAAATATTGTTATTTTAAATTGCAGTTGTCTTTTGTGTAAGTAATTTGTCTTTTATTCATTATATTTTTGTTGCCTGATTATTGAAGTTTGAAAAAAAAAAATAAAAATTGTAAATGATTAATTAAACAATTAATAGCATTAATATCTAAAATCAAATAATAATATATTTTATAAATAAGTAGTATATATTACATAAATAAAATTATAAACATTTCAATTTAATGGGTAAATAAAACAAACATATATTTAAATTAAATATGGAAATAGAATTTATAAAAATATAAATTTTGTTTAAAGATTAATTCAATAAAATCTGAAAACTTGATTGCAAACGTATTTAAATACAACTATTGCTTAAAAATTTTTCTTAAAAAAACTTTGTCGCAATTAAACAGGAATTTGCTTACGTAGAAATGCCCCAAAGCATTCGGAGAATGCTTATCTTTCAGCTGGCTTCAACGAGGTTTATTAATTTCGTTGTTGCAACCGCGCTGAGAGACATTTCGCTAGAAACTCCAATGGCGCAGCAGTTGGGAGATTTTTTTCTTATCTTTTATTATGAACTGCAGCTACAATTTCTCTAGCGATGTCAGCGCATGATTTACGAGGCCGTGGCTTACAAATGAAAATTGTAGTAAAAACCCAGCCAGGCGGAGTGAGGGGGAACGGGAGCGGGAACGAAGGAGAGGAGCGTAAGACAGAGGGACAGACAATCCTTTTTTGCGGCACTGAAGTTTTGGCCACAAAACAGGAAACGGAAATGAGTGCGCAGGACGATGGCGACATGTGAAATGTGTTTAGCCCCAACCACTTGAAATAAAAGAAAAAATATAAATAAAAAAGCATAATAGAAAACGAGCACACATGCAAAATAAACGGGTTCAAGTGGCGCTCGTAAAAACAGGAGCAGAACCAAGCCAAGCCAAAGGATAACTGTTGAATTGCTGGTCATAATAACAAGGCATGCCACATCCACATATATATGTATATATATATATGTGTGTGTGTGTGCGTGTTTGTGGTTGAGCTTGTCGCGTAGCAACTTGTGGCTAACTTAATAGCAGCTAACAACATGCTGACAAACAGAGAAATGTGGGCACATGCTAAGGTTCATGTGACCAGAATGAATGCAAATGAAGTTGGAGCAACTTTTTGTAGCGCAGTGACAAACTGGATTACAAATGGGAAAGAAACAAGGCTTCTCCTGTAGCTGCTTACAAAAAATCATCATTAAATTAATCAAATCTAATAAATACTAGTAAAAATCGATCGGAAACATATTTTTTTAATATACCTTTAATGTTTTTTACATTATTGTATATAATTTCTGGGTTTTTAATTTTAAGCAAACCTTTTCTTCCTTAATATATTTGCAGAAAATATTAATTGAAAATTCCAATTTATCATTATTATTATAAAACACTTTAACAATGCCATCAATATGATATTTTTTTAATTTTTGAAATACATATGTACTTAGTTGAGTTTAAATTTAAGAAGCTACAAATTTATTTTGTAATTTTTTAAATTGTTTTTAAATTTGTTAAAATAAATATTAGACATATGTTTTACTTTAACAAGCCACATGAGGGTCATTGTCCACAGCAAAAAGTGTGGCAAAATCGCTTAGCAAAATAAGCAAAAGACCATTGTACAAGTTACATAAAATATGTACATGAAAATGCGATTAAATGAATGACACGGAGAACATTAACGCACACTCGGCTACCAATGCAGAGTGCAACAAAATACAGAAGAGAATAACAACAACAAAAAAGGAAAATAAAATAAAAATAAAATAGAAGCAGCATAAAAACAAAAACAGGGAATACCAGCGATGCTGCGTGCTGTGAAAACAATCCAATCAATTTATTAATTAAGCAAGCCACTCGGTGGCGAGCCGAAAGGAGAGAAATTAAATGAAATGAAATACGCGGCGTATGCGTAACGGTAAAGCGGCAATTGTCTGCCTCACCGCTGTACATCCCTCGCTCCTTTCATTCCCTTGGCCAGTGCTCTGCGTCTATTCGTCTAGCTTTGTGCAATGGATTTTTAATGTTTTCCATGGGGCGTCCATTGGTCTTGGACTTCTGGGCAAAAGCGAATGCCAATGCCAACGCGAATGTAACGCATTGTTAAGCCCGCCGCTTGGCACTTTTCGCACGCCAGCTGCGCTCAAGGAGTGGGCATGGATATCGGGGGAAGGGGGCTGAGTGCAGGCACACAGAACTTGGACTTTAATGAGCCAACAGCAATTACGCGAAACATTTGGCGCATTGCAAGTGTCTCAATGCGTCGCCAACATCGTCTGCAAACATTTTAATTGCATTTTGCTCTTTATTTTATTGCCTGCGGCGTTTTAACGATTCCATTCCAAGGCCTGCAAAATATTATATCCATAACATCATATTGATAGTATGTAAAACACAATTAGAAAACTATTTTTATGTCTTGCAAAGAAATAATAGTACATTGGTCAGTTTTTTATACTCGTTCACGAAGTGAAACTAGTTTATTGGATTTGTGCGATGTCCGGCATGCTGTCCGTCCGTCTGTCCGTCCGTCCGTCTCTCCGTCTGTCCGTATGAACGCAATTTTTTTCGCCGCTATTGAAGCTAGAGACTTGAAATTTTAAATATGTACTCGTGTATACCCTCGTCAGATAAAGTGTTAAGGATTTCGGGTTACGCCCACGGTGGGTGTGGCAATTCGATTAAATCAATATACCTCCCCTACTTTTAAAGCTAGATGCATAAAATAAATACCGATAGATTGGTGCTCTAACCTCCTCTAAAGATCGCATCCAAACTTTTTTGGCTACGCCCACTACCGCGCCCACAATGTCAAAAGCTCGATATGTGCACAACATCAATGATACCAGTGCAACATATCAAGCGCCATCTATTGCATACTTCGGTAATTATTAATTGTTCAATTAGTTTGTCACATTAAGTAGCCACTGATTACTGTTCGGGAGATGGCGTTAGTTGCCAGACTTTTCGAATCTTAGAATTTGTGTGCGGCTATTTGCGATTGTGCACTTGTCGTATAACTTGAGTTGAGTTTTCTCACAACTTGATCAACGGGTAGTGTGATGGTGTTAAATTATTCAAAAATTTAAATTTACTAAATTAATTAAATAGTTAATTAATTATTCAATTATCTGTAAAAACTCTTGGACAAAGTAATATGCAAATAATCTCCTCTAAAGATCGCTCCAAAACTTAAGTTTAGAATTTTTCATATAATTCTTAATAAATACTTTTAATTGAATTTCGTCACACTTGAGGTAGAATGGTTGGTGGCGTTGGTGTCTTACGCGGGATCTGCGTGTTCATGGTGCGGTATGCCCGGGTTCGAAGCTAGGTTCTGACTGACTGCAACGTTCTTACTTGTTCAAACTGCATGAGTAAATATAATCATGTGTTTTCCTTTTGCGCCAAATTTGAGAAATCGAAAGCTTAGAAATGAGGAAATACGATATGTATATTACTGGCGTCTAATATCCGACCATGGTTGCGTGATTTTGTAAAAAACCGTAAAAAAAAGAAAAACAAAAAAATGTAAACCAATATAACTTTGAAAGTCATGGTGGCCTTAAAACTGAAATTTGATTAAATACTTTTAAACCAGTAGGTTTAGAATAATTATTTTGTAATACTTTTTTCAATTCTTAAAGAAATTCGATTATTTAAAAAAAAAATGTTAATAGTTATTTAAGCATTGAGCAAGGTGGTAAGAAAGCTTCGATAGTGTGGCGTAATAAAACAAATTAAATAAACCATTATTTGCCCCACCATATCATCAACATATTTATCATTTCCGTGGTATATATAACCAAACTATTATTGAAATAAACAATTAGATCGTAGCTAATGCGATTAGCTCCAGTTCTACAACCCAGCTATAAAAGCTACCTGTAAACCAAATTCAAACACCTAAAATAAATATGAATTTTAATCTAATTGTATTGTCTGTTCTGTATATTATATATACTACTAAGGAATACAATATGGATGCAGCTACGGACTTGACTCATTAAAAGATTGATTACAAAGATGTTCATTTAAATAAATAAAATATTGTTTATTAAAAAAGATGTTGAATTTAATATTTTACTCTAAAAAGTTTGCAACAGTGTCTATTTGTACGAGGCTTAATAAAATAAAGTGTGTTTTCAAATTTTATGGGTGTACTTGACTAGGAGATACCCTGAACCCAGCGGCGAGCTGTCGTTACATACATTTAAAGCTCTTTGCAATCTTACACACATTCACAAAGTCACACCTACATACACACACAAAGGCACGCAGCAAGCCAAATAAGAGTATGATCGTTATGAAATTTTAATAAGAGCATCCAAATCTATGTACAAACCAAAGCGCAAGTCTGTAGTACTTGATTTTGTTTTTTTTTTTGTTATGGGGGGCGAATGGGGCGAATATTGAAATATTTGTTATCTGCGTATTTTTAACGAGCACACATTAAACCTAATTTGGTGTTTCTAGCTCTTATAGTTTTTGGATATGCTCAAAAAGCCGGATTAAAGAAACCGATAAATATCGATAGCAAGAAAACGGGGCGGGTTATCGATAACTTTAAATAGCCTTTATCTGCCTATGGTATATACGAACTTATAAAATTAAACTCTAATCCCTAGCTCTTATTGCAGCACTTGCTGCCGATTGGATTGTCAAATTGGTCAAATTTTACCACACGTTTTCTTTAATAACTTCTGTGATTCTTAACCGATTTTGATGAATAATAATGTAATCGATTCTGTTAGTGCTATAGTATATATAAATATTCATTCGAACCAAATTTTGTGTCTCTAGGTCTCATAATCTACGAAAAAAGCTTAAAAAATTAGAGGTTGTTGTAGATTTTTATCGATTTTTGGAAAACGATGTGGGTTATCGATCATTTGAAATAAACTTAATCTGTGCGTGCCATGGCCGAAAAGAAGTCTCTAGCTCTTATAGTTCCGGAAATCGACGCTTTCATACAGACAGACGGACGAACGGACGGACGGACGGACAGACGGACAAACGGACAGACAGACGGACATGGCTAGATTGACTCGGCTAGTGATGCTGATCAAGACTATATATATTATTTATTTATTATACCCTTTTTACCCATTTTCGATGGGTTCAGGGTATGAAAAAGAAAGTTTTTTCTAATTCTGTGTGCAATACTGGTAGTTATATATCCGCCAAAAGAGTATTGGTACCGAAAAAGACTTAAAAATATTAAATTTGATGAAAATTATGTACACAAGATAGATAATAACAAAAATGTTTAAATAATTATTAACACTATTGCTACTTAAAATTTAGGATTTAGTTATGAAATTAGCAACCAAACTTTTAATATAATTTAAAACATTTAATATTAAAAAAATTATTTAAAAATAATAAATAATAAAAATTAACTCCAGAAAATGCGTTTTATTTACGATATGATAGACCTGAGAACAAGGTTTATACGATTAGAAATTAATGCATTTGATAATGAAATATATATAATCGATACCTTACAGATATAATTTGAATCCTATCAATTGCGAACTCCATGGATAGATCAAAATACATCAGGTGTATAACTAATTCCTGTTCTTACAAGTCAATTGTAAAGAATTTTTGTTCAAAATTGCAGTTAAAAGTTTTTTTTTTATTAAATTAATTAATTATTTAATTAATTAAATTAAAAAGTCATTTAAAATTATATAAAAGAGCGATTTTAGCCTATTAGGTAACACATATGCATGTACAATAAGTGTGACGTCATCTAAATGTTATCATACGAGTATGCTCAAAAATACTCTTAGGGATTCCGCTCAAACCCAGCGCCATGTGAGGCGCTCTTGAGCACTTCTCCTGTGAACAGAAGCTTGAGATACTTTTGACGCATGCGCCTGGGGTCGATGCCAACCCACAGTTTGCAGTTTGCTCACTTAATGATTAGTTGGGTTTTGGGCTGTTTTAGTTTTGCGTATGTTAACCCTTGGCTGGGCCACGGGGCCAGTTGCCGGCGCCAGCAGAAACAATTGCAGCTAATTGGCAATAATCAAGCATCGGTCGGCGTCATAAATTGGCATAAACAATGCGACGCCAACAAGCCCAACAAATCAGCGCAGTTGGCATTTTTAATTGTGATTGAGTTGCCTGCATAAATCAGCAAATTAAATTACAAACAATGGCAATAAAATCTAACGAATGACATTTTTCTCTTTCAATTTTTAAATATTTTCTATACATTTCTCTTCAATACCCTGTACACATTGAAATTGGCTTAAACAAAAGTGTGTTGCACATATGTAATTTTAGGTGACCATAAAATGTCTTATATATTTTTATAACCAATATATAATATATATATATTATATATATTTTTTAAAACACCATCAGCAGCTAAGTTAAGTTGGTCCGTCTCTCTGTCTGTCTGTCATTCCGTTTAAACTATTATAAAAGGGCCAGATTTAGCATATCAATTTTTCTATGCCCTACGAAGATTACATTTATTTATTTACATTATATTTATTTTTTTATAGCTATCCAATTTATTTGTTATTATATTTATTTTCATATTTAAATTATGAGCCTTTCCCGTAATGAATAAATTTTAATTTGTATCTTGATTTTGTAAGCGTTTATTGGATATTAGAAGAAAGACAGACTCCAAATTTGATATGTAGATTTATATTTAGTTAGCAAGGATCAAAAATATTTCACTTATGGAAGTTAGCTTGAAATGTTGAGCAGGGTATCTTCTATTCAGACACTCTTGACTTGAGCAATTTCGACTAGAGCAGTTTTGTTTATGTTGGCAGCTTTGGCTGGCGACAATTTAATTACAATTGCATTTGTGAGAATTTAATATGTGTGTGTGTGTGTGCGTGTGTGTGTGAGCTGCAGCCGCCGCGCTGACGCCACAAAATATGCTAATTTATATTTATATGAATATGGCGAGCAGCAAGCGCAGCCAACAGAGGATCATTCTCAAAGAGTGTGGGGAAGGGGTTCAATGGGAGTTCGTTCCTTCAACTGCCACAGCGACAGGGATGTGAAATATTTTTGGTGGCTGCCGCCGCCAGCGACTGCGGTCATAAAATTTATTGTTGCCAAATGCATATTTGTCACATTTGCAATGTATTTGGCGGCGGCAGTCATAGAACAATTTATAAGCAACTGGGGAGTTGGCCCCATTGGCCAAAGGACGGCAACTGCGACGATCCAAAAGCCAAACCGCCGCTCCAAAAGAGCCAAAAGGGGGACTTCATGCCGCTAGTCAAAGGCATTTAATTGTTATCCTAGCCCATGGTGTGTGTGTATGTGGTTAAGGGAAGTAAGTTCAGGGATTGGATAAAAATCTATTAGGTATTTCCAACTTTTCCTATGCATATGGATTGCCTGTAACCGAGCAGAGACACTTTTGTAATTACTATTACTATTTTTATTTATTTGTGAAGACAATCGGTAACAACAAACAAAGAGCTCAACATGTTATACTTGCAATAGTTTAAATAATTAATAATTTAATTAATTAATAAGTTCAACAATCTGGGGAAAGCTGCTTCGAAATAAAAGATTTTATTTATTTTGATTTACTACCGCTCTGATTGTAATAACTAATTTGCTATTAATAATTCATATGAATTAAAAGAAACTTTTATTATTTGAATTCTTTATCACTCTCAATTAAATAATTAATTGTATAATGAATGGTTAACATATATTTATATGTATATATAAAAAATTAATTAAAAATAATATAAAAAATGTATTTTCATTTGAATTATGAATTTTGTATCACTCTCAATTAAATAATTAAGATTATAATAAAATTGCTACCACAAAATATACAAAATATTAGTATAAAATCATTTAGTTTATGATACGCCATTAAGTATTCTATGCTAGACTTATTTAGTTTAATCTAAGCTTATAATTGGCAAAGTTTATATTTAGTGGGCTTGCGCCTTAGAGGAGGGCAACTTCAATGCACGTGACCCACACCTAACGGAGTTGGCTTACTGTCACGCGGATGCGAAAGTCTTCACACCTCAGAGACTCCCACGATGGCTGTGTACAAAAGAAATGAAGTCATTTGTAATTAATGAGGTTTGTCACCCCAATTTGCCGCAACTTCAAACCACGACAACAACAACAGCAACAAAGGAATGCTGGCGGCGTTAGATGCTCTATGTTGTATGTTTAACCTGTCTGGCATATTGAAAATCACGGTGCAGACTCAAAGCGAGGGTGACGCACACAACAACAACAGCAACAACAAAGGGAGCGCAAAAATAAATGCCATATAAAAGAAATGGCAGCCGGCACCCACCCACAAAAACAATCTAATTATCTCGTTAAGCACGCCAAAATGCACAGGGCACAGCTCAACACACACACACACACTCCCATATATATAGAGGAAGTGCTACAACAGCCCTCAAAATGCGTGTTGTGGCTGGGGGGAGGAAGGGGCGTTAAAGGCGCAGGTGCTGCCTGCTTCGCACTGACACCTTGACATCCACATCCTTGACCCTGACAGACAGGCTGACTTTTGGTTGGATTTTGATTTCTTCTTTTGACAGTTTGCGGCGTCTCTTTCTATTTTTTTATCTTTACTTTTTTTGTGTTCGTGTTTAATTAAAATTATGTAAATAAATTTTATTTAGTTGACATTGAGGCGTAATTAAGTGCATGCGACGGAGAGCGCGAGGAATATGCGTCAGCCATTTGCATCTGTCGCCATCTGACGACAGTCGCCATCACCTTGGGGCCGTCCAGTCATCCGCCCCACCCTCCCCCCGTACAACTTATTGGCAATGTCCGCCCAGTTCAGCTTCTTGTTGCTTTATGCTGACAAATTAGCCTTGAAATGAGCAATTTGCAGGCTCTGGACGTGAACGTGTCGTGGATATGGCTTGTGCTGGCGGCTTTGAACGGGGGTGTGACTGTCGAGAGCCGCCAAGTTGCCGTGCATACCAAAACAGGGCTGACAGCTGCTGTCAGTGGCGGCCTGTCAATGGTCGAGTATTAAATATGCTTTGTGGCATGAAAAAGCAATTAAGAGCCGAGTGTTGCGTCGTCTTCTAGAAAAGTAGGCAAAAAAGGAAAAAATAAACATCAAAAATAAAAAAAAAGGCAACAATTAGCAAAAAAAAAAAAATTGAGAATCAAGAGAGCTGTAGTAAAATGTGCCTAATACCCTGACTCAGCTACACACTTCAAGGTGCTAGTTCTTAAGTAACTTAAGTGGTTATTATCCTTAAATTTATGTTTTGCCTTATATACTTATTTTACATACATACCTATTTTGCTGAAACAATTCAGAGCCTATCCCTAAAAGAACTGTGACCATAGTTTTATTGAAAGAAATTATTTTGTATATATTTTAAAAATATATGTTTTATTAATTTTAATAAGACAAGCGAAGATTTATGAAAAAATGGAAATCAAATATATCTATATATTTTTAACATAGATCGTATCTACACGACGACAGTTAAAAGTAAGTTTTCTAATTTTAAAATAAACCGAGCATGTGAATAAAATAAAATAAAAATTATGAGTTTTCCCAACTTTGAAGGGTTTATTGTGTTATATGATTATATTTGATAGTATTCATTTGGTACGCATGCTTATATTATGGCATTTCATCTGTCGCTTACTAATTGTGAAAATCAAAACAAAGGGTAATGCAGGAGATCACTGAGTGGTTCTATTATGATAGATTTATTTAACAGAATGTTAAGCAAGCCAACAGATTTCAAATGTGTCAACAACTCGCTTCATAATCCTCATGTCAACTAATGAAATGGCACCGGGGAAAAAATGAATAAGCACATATGCCACAGCAGCAACAACAACAACAACAAGGACAAGCCAAGGTCTCGCAGTGCGGCATCAACGTGGCTCCTGTTGTGCGAGCCCTGTTGACATCGACATGGGAGAAATTGTTTTGATGAATGCGTCGATTTAATTGATGAATGAGTTTTTAAGCTGAAAAATCGAATCGAAAGAGCCCAAAAGCCCCAGCTGAAAAATGCACATTGCAAATGTCAAGCAGGAAACTGACACACACAAACACACATATTCATCGAAATGGGGTTGAGGGCTGGTTGTAAAGTGCAGCTGTAAATAAATGTTTAAGTAGGCACATGAAGAATGCGCCTTGGACAGGTGAGACTCCATCGAGGGCGAACAGAGGAAAACTCATAAATAAGTCCGGCAAGCAGACAAAGCCCACAGTCACAGTCGCAGCATAAAAGTTAACAATGCCAAAAAGTATGCAATACAAATTTGAAAATCGCGGCAAGGCAACACAAAACTCGAGACTAGAGCGCAACAATTGCCAACCACAAATATCAATCCCACAAAAAAAAACAACAATATATAGCTTGTAACCGTAATGTTGCAAGTTGTTGTGAGATACTCCTTTACCACAACCCAAATGTAGCTGGGTCTCGACTGCTGCGTCAGTTTCCCGGCCCTGGTATGCAATAATATAAATTCCAACAGCAGAAGCAGCAGCAACAGCACAGCAAAAACACACAGAGCCCCTCACCCTTCGCACTTTAATCGAAACCAATGTTGAGGTAAAAAAAAATACTAAAAAACAAGAAACTGTAAATAGAATAGAGTAGCTTTAACTACTGGGCGCAAATCGAATAGTTAGTACACTAAAAATATCAATCATATTATTTATCTTATTGTCTTGATATAAGTATAATAAATTATTCTTGTTGCTTAAAAAAGTTTTTTTATGTTATGATATATTTCTGGAAACAAATTTTTTAAAACAAAAATTTTAATTTAATATTTAAAGAAAATAAAAAATGTTGGTTTACATTTCAAATCTTCAAAATTAATAATAATGCATAGTTAAATATATAAACATATTGATTGTATCTCACTTAAGAGATATCTTATATGATATTCGAGTGCAGGGTGTACAAATAATCAGCATGCTTGCATTTCTATTCTTAACTTTTCTGTGTTTCTGTTGATCACTCCTATAGTTCTGTTATTGCAACAAATGTTTCGCAAAGTCTTGTGGCTTTACCTACAACAGCCAGCGACTTTTTCATTGGAAACCAGAAAAAAAGAGCATGGTTAAATGCAAATACCCATTGCATGTGAATTAATTGAGCATTTTAGAATATACACCCACACTTCGCTTTACGGCCTTAACTCGTTTCAAAATGTTGGCCGTAAGACGAAATATAAGTCCAACAAAAACGTCCATTCATTTGAATTACAATATAAAAGTTCTAAAGCCAATTTTTTTTACATATTCAATTCAAAACCTAATCAAAAAATAGCTTATACCTATAAAAAAAAAATAAACGCAATTACAAAATGTTCGACATTAATCGAAAATATAGGCCGCTAATTGAACTTAAGTATAAAATACGCAGAGGTCGCTAAACAAGAAGGCCGTTAGATGACCGTAAAGCAAAGTATGAGTGCATGTAAAAAGTATATAATTTTGAATGGAACACAATCCTTTTTCAATTTATCTACACCCATTTATTTGATATTTTTTTTAGTTTTGTTAATATTATTATTCTGAAAATCATTTTTGAACTAATCTCAAATCAGCCAGAAATAATAATAATCTTGCAGTAAAAGGTTTACATAATGACTTTTTCAAGTATATGCATTAAGTCCCATTAACCCGAACAACTTCTCAAGTTACATGAAAATGTTGTTCACAGTATGTCCAACGTTTAAGGGTCAGTATTTAAAGCGCACTGGCGCACTATCATAATCAGCTCTACTTAATTATATCGCTTAAACGTTCATTGAACGCCCACCTATAGCCACGCCCCCTTTGCACGAATGCGACACAACATATAAAAGTTGATGTGCCGCGCGCGCATAAAACAAAATATCAACTGCAATTAGTCGTGCAGGAACTACGATTCTCTCTCTCTCTCTTTCACTCTCTTTCCCCGCCTGCTCTCATGATAAAACCATAAAAATTTTTGCGCCAACATGGCAAATAATTTGGCTAACGACATTTTGTAACTAATGTCGGGCAACCGCAGCTACAACGGCAACAACAGCAACGATAACCATTAACACGCCGCCCCAAACCGCCGCGTGCCCCTCGCCACCCCTCCTCGACCCTCACCCAAGCTCTACAAATGCAGCGCCAACAACTGGTCATTAAAAGCGCCCCATAACGGTTTATTGTAATGCCGGCGCATAGGCCAAGGCGACCCAGCGGACAAGTGGCCACCCTCTGTCCAATGTCCGTGCTCGGCGTTGCCACTTAATTAGAAAAGTTTCGTTGCGTCACGAGACAAAAGCCATTGACAGCGACTAAAAGTTGTCCAAACTGCATTTTCACTTGCTGCGAGAAGTTGTGCAAATAGCCGGAAGATGAGAACTTCCTTTTTTTGGTGTATGGAATCTGAAATATCCTCTCCGAAACTCAAAGGTTTTCAGAACCCTAAAAACAGCTCTAAAAAAAAGTGTAGCAGTATTTAAATTATAAACTTTTAAGTCTTATAAAAATCTCATGACTTGCGAAGAAAATCGAAATAACAAATTAAATTAAATTAAATTAACAGACGAGTTCCCCTATAAATATTTCAGTACAGTAAAAAATTCTGGTGAAAGGTAAAATAAATATAATCTTAAAAAGCTTGAATAGTTTTCGAGTATTATTATATTTATTATATTATTATATATCCAATTAAAAGTATTTTTAATTTTTAGCTATATGGCCGAAACCAAGTGATTTATAATCTTAAATTGTTAAAGTTAATTATTAAAAAGTTAAAACTAAGAAAAATCTTTTCAACGTCGAGTAATCCATATTTATAAACATATCTTTTCGTTTCTTGTTTTACCAAATTCAAAATGTCCTTAAGATAATGACAATAAAAAATTCTACAAAAAAATTATATAGAATAAAAAAAATTAAAATTAAGCAAAATAAATATTTAAACAACATTTAAATGTATATAAATATTATTAAAATTAAATTTTGTTTTTAATTGACCTCTCTTCTCTTATACCTTTTAATTAAGGCCTATTAGCAGCGATTAATGATTGTCTGCAGTGTGCCTACTGAAGAACTGGAAAAGTCGGGCTTTACGAAATGGAGGTTAAGTCAACAGACGCCACCTGCAAGACTCCATTTGCACATTTTTTCAATTAATTGCTTTTACGTGGGCGACACACCCGCCAATGTCAACAAAAGCCGCAGCACGAGGCACGGCCTCTGCATCGTCCTTGTGCCCCAGCTCAGCCTCTCGCCCCGGGCCTGCTGTGCCCATTGTCAAGCCGCCCGCTGGCAGCGCTGCCACAAACATGCGCGCAAAAAATGGTAAAAAAAAAAATAGAAAATAAAAGAATCAAGCAAAGACATAGACTCATCAATGCTTTCAATTGAAATTTTTGCACGGCCGCTGCCGCCTCACGTGGCACTCGTTGTGGGGGCTTTCCACCAATTGTTTGTTGGGGGAAATTCCGAAATTGCTGGAAATTGGAACTGCGAGTGCAGCAAACAATAAGCAGTTACAATAGTACCAAATGTAGGCCTCTCCTCTGCACGCGGAGCGACAGATGTTTGCCACAGTTTGCACAGCAGCAGGTGCCCCCTGCAATATCTATGCAAAATTTCGGCAATATTTGTTTGGATATACGAATGTACATTGTTGTAAATGGTACAGCCTGATATCACATTTAATATTCATTTATTGATTGCTGTTTGTGCTCACTATTATCTAAGTTTCCTTTTGGGTACGCTCCAATATATTTTTTATAAAGATATTTACATGCGTGAGTGTTATATGCGAATCAAATATTTTTTTGAAACTAAAGTTACTTTATTAATACACAAGTACATTCTTATTTAATATTCGCGACACCAAAAATCACTGTTCTTTCGTGTTTCTTTTTTTTTTTAATAATAAGGCCACTTTGCTCAATATTCCGGGCATTATTTGTTCTCAATAAATAAGTTTATTCAAAGATTTCCTTTGTCTAAGGCTTTCCCCAAACAACTGCCAACCAAAAAAAAAAAAATAAAGAAAACTAAAAATAAATAACACTGTAAATAAATTATTATTAAAAAAATATTTTTCTCTATAAATTCTTTGTGATTTGTTTGGGAATGCTTACAATTAAAAATTCCAATCATTTACTTGTAATCGATATCTAGTCGTTGCTTTTAAGCAATGCAGTTTATAATAAGGAAATTCAAATAGGCGTAACTTTCTCTTTGCTAGACGCCTCCATCCCAATGAGAACACTTTATATTAGTTTCAGTGGGAACAACTTCTGAGCACGCGATTTGCTGACACACCTCCATTCTTCATTCATCTGTGTTGACACGAAGCCGAAAACCAACAACGAAATGATTTGAAAAGCTGGGCGAGTCTAGACGACAGTCGAACATCAGGCGAGGCGCCTTAAAGCCGTTTTTGTTGACTACGAAAACAATGCAATTTGCCAACCGCAAACGGAGCGAATTAGCTGGCGTTCCGGCACTGCAGGCTCGTTGGTAAGAGGGGGCGTCACAACAAACGGTGGCTGCCACTGACAAGTCAATGGAAGAAATGGCTGTCAAAAGCAAGCAAAGTGAAACGAATCCAATTGGCGGCTTAGAAAAATACAGTTGGGGACAGAAATCTTCAAACATGCAACTTGGCGGCAATTGAAAACTCATTGACAGTTGACAATTGGAAAGGAAAAAACTGGAAGGAGGAGCGGCGGTTTCACGGATAGAAGCCTGCGGGGAAAACCAAACTCAATTGCAGTTACATTTCCATTTTCTGATTTTTGTTTTGTTCTCAGAACTTTGTTGTGCAGCTTGTCATTGACAGCAGCGTTTGTTGTTGTTGCTGTTGCTATTCATTTGTTTTTCTCGTTTGATTGTTTGTTTTTTTATTTTTATTTTTTTTCATTTTTCCTTACAATGCTGAGACATTTTCTATTTGAAATTGTCAGCAGCAATTGATATGCATTGCTGCTGGATTTTTTTTTTCCTGATTGCATTTGGGTTTTTGCTGTTTTTTTGCTGCTAGTGAGGAAATTGAATCGCATGTAAATTACCGCAGCTTGGAAAATGATTATCGCCATAATGATTTCTGCAGCACGCGTTGCCGGACCAAGCAAAAAATAATTAAAATATGCGGCGACTGTGATAATAACAAACAAATTGCTTGGCAGTTTACAAATAAATTGCTGCGCAGTCGAACGCGCCTGCGAGTATGCAACGAAAAATGCATTTGAAATATTTGTGTTTTACTTTTTCGTATTTTTTTTTTGGGTATGTGTTGAAATGCTTTTTGATTTGAAATTTAATGCACGTACTCAATGAAGAAATTCCAACAGCAGCGCATTAGCAGACATGCCCCTCCGCAGGGTCAGCAGCTGGCTGCCTGCTGCCTAGCCGGGTGGCGGAGCAGAGAGGTGCCAGGGGCAGGCCATGGTGGCTGCCAATTGCTTTTCAACATATTTGATGCGGCGATGGCGACGAAGACTTTCGACATTTTGCAACTTGGCCACGTACAAAAACGTTGGCAGCAAAGTGCAAAACCAACAGCCACAACAACAACAACAAGAACTGCTTAAGCATACAAAATGTTGTACACACACATACATAGCGTATACACACATAACGTATATGTAAGTATGTATACGCCATGTTGACCGAACAACAAACATCAAATGTAATCGCAGCTAATAAGAAAACTAAGCAGATCCTTGCAGGTCACGATTTACGCTCGTTTCGCATTCGATTTGGATTTGCGATGCGCCATTGGCAACGCCAGCTACAGTGGTGCAAAACTCAACAAAACTTAAGGCAAAAAGAAAGTGAAAATTGATGGTAAATGTTTGTTGCTTCAATGTATTCGGTTTAATGCAGTTTAATGCAGTTGTATATTAAAGTGTTTGCAATAAGAAGAGATTAGATAATAAGCATTTCAATTTAAATTGAAAACAAGTTTTATAAAAGTGTTTTTAATTATTTTTTTTTTATATTTTAATACATTTTAAATTTATTTAGCTACTATATTGAAAGAAATAATTAGCTTTTTAACATTATGTTAAGAAATATATAGTGTCGTATTTTTGATCAGTTTTACAAAAAAAATTAGATCGCGTTTTATTTTCCACACACTAGGTTGGGATAAGTTTAGCTTCTATTTGAAACCTGTGTAAGTTCATACCATTTTCTAAATTAATTTTTTTTATGATTACTGCTCAGTAAACAGATACGTTAAATTAATCTATAGTTCGGAACTAAATTGATTAAAATGTATTATGCCTTAAATATATATGTAATTTATATTCTACCATTTAATAATTTCGCTTGCATTGCAAATATCTGTCAGCCCACTGTGCGAACTGGACTTCTCCGTTTGGCATGTCAATGGACATTTAATGGCGTGCGCCATTATGCAGCGCATCAAATGCACCAAATACGCTTCGTTGGCAATAAATGCTGCATGGCGAGGTTTTGGGGGCAACTATCCGGCCGGGAACGCGGCCCCGTCTTGGCCTCAGCTGCCAATGTGCCCGACATCGTTGTCTTGGACTTGGTTTAAGTCTCGACCCTGGACACGATTTGCAATTTTGTGCAGCAGCTTTCGCTGCGTCTCTCGTAATTTTTCGTAAATTTCTACACGTACTTGCATTCTATCTTCGTCGCCGTCGCCGTCGCCGGCGTCGTTACTGTCCGTCTACGGTTTTCCGTGTGCTCTGCCGGACAGCTTCACCACCGGCAAGGCTAGCGCTCGGCCCCTGGCTGCCGCGGATTGTAACGGCATAACCTTTGAATAAAATTAGCATTATCAGCGCACACGATGTCCGCCATATCGCATCGGCCGGCAGGTGTGCGCACGGGGGATCAATAAAAATACTGAATGTGCTTTTGAGCGCCATATGATGCGATGGCCATTAAGATGAAGATTAAGGCCGTACTTGTTGTCGAGCGAATGTGGGGATTAGTGCTTACTATCGTGGGGAAACCTATAAAAAAGATCACTAACAATTTATGAAAATTAAGGCTGAATATGGATGAAAGGAATGATAAAAATAAAAAGACTTAAACTATTTCATCGAGTCAACAATATTTACAAAAGACCTACTTTGCACATCTCTTATCTAGAAAATCAAATTGACATATTTACTTAGATTAGGATTAAAACATTTTAAATTTATTTTATTTATTATTATTTTTTTTTTTTTTTAAATCAATCTTGTCTGCTCTTTCTCTAATTTATACATATTTCCCTAAAAACTGTATACAGACAACAGGCTAATAAGAAACAGACAGTGAAAGACAATAAGATTTAAACTAAGTTAACCATATCAAAAATATCATTTATCCTAAAAATATATTTTTAATTCAGAATGTGCGACCTTCATTTCAGAACCCATATATTGCATATTGACTCAATTACAATTTGTTAAGCCAAGCTTATTTCCCATTTAAAAGCAGTTAGCTTTTTCAAACGTTCCTTACATCACCAAGCCAACAAGTAATTTAAGCACTCATATGAGAGAATTTCTATGGAGCCGGTTCTAAAGGCTAAGCAATTGCATTTGATCTGCCAAACTTGTGCCCAATGAAATTTCCTTACCAACGTTTTTTTTTTGGGAAGCTCACATCAATTACGCAATGCCACACCCTTCGCCCGCCTCAATTGAATAGTCCAAAAACTAATTGGTGGAAAATTAAGTTTTTGCACAAAAATGTTGCGCAAATTGAAATGCAATCGAGGCAAAGCGGATTATTGAAAAACTTTTATGATTGAATTTTGTGGCGCGTCCAAAAACGCCCCAAAAAGCGCAACGAGAACTTAATGCAAGGACTACCCACTACCGGGTCGAATAGTGTCTGTGTGTGTGTGCGTGTCGTGTTTGGGGCACATGTGTGGCTGGCAGAGCTTATGTATGAGTACTTTTATCGAATGTTTGCCAAAAAGGCCAAGAGTTGTGCCGTTGTATCGTCTCGGGACCCCCCTCCTACCCTTCAACAGGGGGTCTGGCGAGCTTTATAACGATTTACTCGTATATTTTGCTACTTTCGCTATAAAATATAAATATGCAATAAAACAAAACGACGACAGGCCGAACATATGCATTACTGTCTACTCTTCCCTCCCCATCTCTTTTGTTGCCCCTGAAGCCTCTCACTGTTGGTCTGTGGAAATATTTGCTAGAAAACGAAGACATAAACTCAGAAATATGGCGCATTTGGCAAGACAAAAAAACAAACGGCACTCGCTGGCAGCGAGAAGCGAGGACCGAAGCCAAGACAAAGGCATTTCTAAATGGCAGTAGCAGCCAGAAGACATGCCAACACATGACTTACTTGGGGCACTACAACGGGGCGTATACGTATCGCATTGTTGTGCTAAATTGCGCGCTCAGCTGGCGCACGAGTTGACTGCATTTCGCTACTTGCAACGACCCAGGAGGGACAGGGGGAACAGAGCAGAACAGCGCAGAGAGAAGCGCCCACTTTATGAAGCGCCCATATGTTGCAACACTGACAAAGGGTTTCGGGGGTTGGGTGGGGCACTGGGCGCTGCGGGGCAATAAAAAATGAAAGGCTTGACAGTCACATTCCCTAGGCAAATCACTGCAGTTGCACATAAAGCAAATCGTTTGGCATTTGTTTTGATTTGCAATGATTGTTAAAAATATCAGCGACGACAGATGAGGATTGTAATAACAGCCACTACGTTTGTGATGGCTCTAGTTGGCTTTAAAACTGACACGAGAGAATGAAGCCGAACGTACGGACTTTTATCTTCAATTTTAAAAAGAAAAATACGCTCTATGCTGAAGAAATTCCTCTTTTTATTGGAACAAGAAATAAATATGAATACCTTAATATTCCTTATCACAACTATTCTCCTAACCAAAAAATTATTCGAATGTTAATTCATTTCCAATTAAAATATGTGTTTTTTTTAAGATATGTTCTTTGTGATGTATATAATGGTATACATTTATTTAAATATATATTTTTATTTATATCGTTATTAGTATTAAATAAAATTTAATTCTTTGTCATTACAAATTAATGCTAAATAAATTTAACAAAAATATTTAATTATATAAGTTGTCTAATTGTTCGAATCCCAGGATGCCAATTCTATTCAAAATAAAGTTAGATTGATAGGTTAAAAATAATATTAATTGTTATTATTAATTATCAACCCTTAACATAATTAAAATTCATTGAAAAGATTACAAAAAATTTTATAATTGAAAATTTGCAAAAATGTTCTTAAGATATAATTTATTTTAAGTACTTTGGAATATTTTAATTAAGTATATTAAACCGCTTAAAGTTCTTAAAATAATTCGAATGTATTAAAAGTTTCATTCAAATTGGAATAAAGCAGACAATAAAAATATTTCGAAAGTTTTAAAAATGAATATTGCAATTTTTATGTAGTTATTGTTATTTGAAAAACATTCACTAGTTGATAGATAATACATACAAAACATACATACATACAATAATTCCAATGAAACGGAAGCCATTTACATGCATTGATCGATTACAAAAATATAAAAATAAAGCTATAATTATTAAGCATAAACATGAAAAGAGCGAACAGTTTATTAAGTTCAACAACATAATACCGTAAAAATGAGAAGCAAATGTTTCATAAATGTCGTGCATAAGCTAAGATATATGAATATCACAATATGCTATTACTCAACCCTGAATAAACGAGCCACGTCTGTAAATGCCACTCAACGGCTGTGCACTTTTCGTCCCTCCCATATGCAGGTGACCCAACTGACCCTTTTAACCAGCTCTCCGCTTGAGAGTGAAAGTTTCTTATCATAATTTACAAGACAATTAGCCAGACATTGGACCCAGTCTTTTACCGTTCGCCTGCTGCTCCTGTGGATGCGGCTGCTCTCGACTATATCGATGGGAAAAACTTTGTCTGTGCGATGTTGCTGCGAGAGCTACTTAAAGTTTACAGGGGCCGCAAGTGCCAGACAATAATTAGCCAAATTTATTGTAATTAGGCGCACACGCACGGACCACACACACCACATTCCCAAACATGTGGCCGGGTCCGTATAATTATTATCATTACCTCCTGTGCGGACCTCCTAACGGTTGTCGCATGTGTGCGTACGAGCTGAGAACGCATTTAATTGCACAAAGCGACATTCGCAGTTGCTTTGCTCTTAGCGACTTTTTAAATAATTCAGTTGGCTCTGAGTGCCGGGCTGCATCCATAAGCTGTCCATGAGATGCTGTCACAGGCATATGGCTAACAGCAGCGGAACACGGCACAAACAAAAGACATGGGAAGGGGAATGGAGGTTGGCAGAAGCGAAAAGGTATGGGCTCGGAGTGCGGTTCTTGCAGTCGAGTCACGTCACAGCATGTCGCTAATTTTTCTACTTTTCTACCTTTTTTTTCAGTGCTCTGACGAAAGTTGAAAGTTTCCCTGCAATGCGCTGAATTACATCTTTGTCAGCTGTTTCAAGTTTAAATACTTTTTTTTTATTTTAGACTATCTTAATTATAAGTAACATGTACTTTCAACACTTTAAAAATTAATTTAAAAAAGCTGAATAACAAACAATAATATCATTTTTATAAATCTATTGAAGCAAAATAAAAACTAAAGACTTGAGACTTGACAGATTAAAATTGAGAAAAACGTTTACATGTAAAGCTCTCTGATTCATAGCTCCCATAACTTTGTTAAAACTGATTGTACTCTAGATTTATTCTGTATATTAATAAAACTTTTAATAATAATAAATTAAAACATTTTTATGTAAAACAAAGTGGCCAATTGAAGAAATTTAAAAAAGCTCTTAAATGCGTACGTAAACTTCATGGGCCTTAAATATATAATATTCGCTTTGAGCGCTTAAATTGTGACAGCAAATGGGCGTTTGAGCGGTGCGAGGTACAGTTAGCGACACAAACACACACACACACACAAACAGAAAAAGTGCAGCATACCGCACGGCGCACGTTTTCTTTTGTAAACTTTATTATTTCGTGTTAAAAGTAAATAAACTTATGCGGGTCTTCCTCGCACCACCACCCACAGCCTCCCTCGCTCTGTCTCTCCCTTGGCCTCTCTCGCTATCTGTGTAAGTATCCACACTTAAGTGAAATACTAGACGGGGGACACAAAGCTCACACATGTGTTTCAATAAGTAAGGTGAGGGAGGGGAGCTTCGGGGGCTGGGGGAGTGTTTGCATTGTTTGCCATTTGCGGTAGCTGTGCCTTTGCCGCTGCTGTCAGCCAGCCAGTCCAAATTGAAATTGGACATTAGACGTACACACAACGACAGAACAAAATGGCAGATGCCGCGACTCTGCTGACAACTACAACTACAGCAACAGCGACAACAACAACTGCAACAACTGCTGCACGCCTCGTCTCCTCGTCCTCATTGTGAATGACAACGCCCCTGGTACGTGATTTCATTTCCGTTTGCCTTTGTGCCCAGCACCTCGCAACTGCCAACTTCGTCGAGTCGTTTCGAGTCTGAAGTTCTCGACACTCCCCAGCTCCGCTCCGGTCTACTCCGCTTATTTCTTTTTTGGGGGTCGCTTTGAATGCTAAAAAGTCCAAATTCTGACTAACTGTAACTGTACGTACATAACATCCACATACAGCTGCACTCGTCTGTGCGTAGGTGCTGTCGGGGGCAACGGCAAGTGCGCACTTTACTGTGCATGCGTGTCGTTTCATTAAGAGTTTTGCGCTTATCTGGTTGGCTGGCTCACTTTTTAGCAGGTGGCTCCACCTACCGCACACAAAACGAACTACAAATTTGATGCGTCTCTTAAACTGATTTACGAGTTTGCGGTTGTCTTCTTTTCTGTATGTGCTACAATTAGTTTATATTATATTTTACACGTTTTTTGAGTTTCTAATTTTCATTATTTAACTTATTAATATATACATCTGTAAACTATATTTTTACTATGTTGTATTCATAACCTCATCATGTCAATATATATTTAAATTTCTTTATATAAGACTAGTTCTAGTAAACACTTTTTGTACCAGAAAATAACAAATTTTGCGTTTCGATAGCACTTTTGTATCGCTTTCTTATCTTCCATTAAGATTAATTTTTGCAATATTTATGTGTTGAAAATCAAAGCTGCTTCATATTTACATTTATTTAAGATTGGAAAGTCTGAATTAAACAATAGACATAAATGTCTAAATGTCTCTGAAAATAAGAGTACAAATTTGATGATAATCTATATATAATCCCATTGGTGGTGGTGATTGGCAATCAACGCAGAGCCCATACCATAAGAGCTAAAAGGCTGAGATTTTCGCAGTAGTTGCGTTTTAGTGCCAAACAGAGTACTAAGATGGGATTTTACAAAATTCGATCCCCAAGCCCATAAAAATGGTGAAAACGGAAAATTGGCGGAAAATTTTTGTAAAAAAACTTTGTTGTTTTCCATTCGATCGGGCTTAAAATCATTTTCCAAGATCTTCATGGAAACCATATAGATACAGTATTCACTTTTTTGGAAAATCAATCCCCTTGATTTCAAAAATTCAAAAAATCAACATGTGACAACAACAGCTACAGGAGAAATGGGAATCTAAAATAAATTTACGTTATTTGAATATCGTATTCATATTCTTTTATAAATCAAATATTTGCAAAGCTGCATTTATTTATATTATTACCCCCATTAATGCTATTTAATGGGTACAGGGTACAAAAGACGGCCAACAAGATGACATCATGTGCTAATGAAGCAGAAATTTAGTCATTTGTATTGTGTAAACTTAATTATATTATGCCATCTGTATGTATAAGCATAATTATATGTCTATAAATCATAATTAATTTGTGTGCGAAGATGGGGTCCAAGCAAATCGGAGTACAATAAAGCAGATCACACAATATAGAAAAATATTGAATATCAGACGTATTTAGTTTTTGTTATAATCAAAAGTATAACAAGTAGGTAATCAACAGGTCGAATCGCCACCCGCAGTTGCTCAGAGCTGGCTCTGTGTAAACTCAATTAATGGATTAGCATTAACATGAATTAGCATTTACATGAATTCATAAGCGAATCTTAATTACAACTAATGAACGAAATGCCAAAACAAAACGGCCAAGAAAGCGAACAAGAAGCCGAAAAGGGAAATGCCAAAAGCACAGTGTCAGCAGACAGACGCTTGAGTAAAATTTAAATTTCAAAGTCAAGGCCAAGAGCCGGGGTATAATTAGCCCTCGCTCCGTGGCGCTTAGCAATGGCCACGCAAATGGGCAATAAAAATATGCATACAATTAAAACAAAAAAACACAACAACCAAAAATAACGAATATAATAATAAAAATAAAACTAGTTAGTTTGGTATGACTAAAATAAAAGAGCGTCAAATTGCGGCATAATTGCATTAGCCATGCGGCAGAGTTCATCAGCTGCGCTTGAATAAAAACTATTATGATTACTTTTATGACGCCAAATGCTGCATTTGAGAAAAGTGGGACAAAGCTTAACTGAGTAACTGTGCAGATCGGTGCAGAGCGATCCGCAACGGAAGCTAAGCCATGCAAATCGTTGTCCATAAATTGGCCGCCAAAACGATCGACATTTACATACGAGATTGTACGAGAAATGGGAAGCAAACAAAACGCTGAAAATTTGAGATTTGGTAGCTGCACATAAAATTAACAACAAGTTTTTTAATTCGCTTGGGCCATGAATCTGTTTGACTCTTGGCTGTTGGCTGTTTGACTTGCGACTCTTGTTTGCGAATGATCCAACCGCGGGCAGGGGCCCAGCCCCGGTAAATCCACCAGATAATAAATCTACTAGCCAATATTTGGACAGCGCTGAAAACATAGCAAAAATTAAGCAGCAATGCTCATGATAAACTGCCTGATAAACTTAATTTGTAGTTGTAATTTAATCCTCAACACAACTCATCGCGAGCCAAAGACAACGCCGGGCCAGCAAATTAAAATATCACCATAAATAATGGGCAATATTGCGAAGAATAATGAAGCGTTCCGAGCTTGTGTACAACTTCATACTATGAGGAAATAATTTATAAGACAATGCCCAGGCAAAACTTGAGTTTGTTTAATTTAGATTTATATAATTTTTATAAAATTCTGAAAAATTTTTCGATTTCTGTGATGTAACTTCCGCGTTTGCTATCCTTATTCGATGAATGGTCAATAATTTATCTTAATAATTGTGGGCGTCTCTCGTTTTAATCAAAAAAGCGGAAGTTCGAAACTAATATCGTATTTCAAATCGTTGAGATTTGTATAACAATACTGAGATAGATTTAAAATATATTTGATATGTTTAATATGGCCATTTTTATTTCTAGAGTATAATGAATGCACATTGCCTCTACACTGATATGATCTCTACAATCCTCCATACTGCAATAATAAAAATATAATTACATTTGGATTGAACTGCACTTGGCATAATAAGATACTCTTCTATATTAATTTAATCATTGTAGGGTATAAAAATGGCTTTGATATACCATTTTAATTTATATTTTGTTTTAATCTCTGCTTCCTGAAGGCGCATCCATAAATTTGTCTATAAATGGCTAAGGCGATAAAGACAATGGGCTAACTGTGGGTAACCTTCAAGAAGCTGTCAAGAGCGGCACCCATGTTAATTTTAAGAAGTCACGTCAATAGCCAGACCCAAATAAAAAACATCCACACTGTTTGAACAAATGGAACTGGTTTTGGTCATAGCACCAGGCAAAAACAAAATATTAATGGCCAAGGGCTTTAGCCAACAAATCGAATAGTATGCGCATAAATGAAACTAAACGGCATACATTTTTTAATTCGCTTGCAGAAAAAAAATAAACCTAATGAAGATTGGGAAAGTAAAACGAACTTCTGGAACAGCTGTCCCAAAGCTGTCTAAAATAGTCAATAAACAACTGATAAAACTAGTTCTGTCAAGAGATCGTATGGAAATGAAAATAAATGTAGAATCTGTTGAGAACAACGAACTATCAAGTGGCAATAAAAATGTTATTTTAAACCCGTTTTTTATCAGCTCCGCATGCGAAAAATGTAATTTGCAAATTTCCGGTTCGACCCGAGACATGTGCCAAAAAATAAAGACTAAAAAAATAAAGCGAACAAATACCAAACAGCCAAAAACTAAATAATAAAAATAATATATAAATTTTAAGCCAATTTCCCGTTAGCTGCTGTTCTTGATGATATTCGATAGCGGTATTTAAAATCAATTTGATGGCATAAATTAAACAAGCGCACAATAAATTCTATGGCCAACAAGATGCGATCGTGATTTGAGCCCATCACTCAATTGATCGGCCCCCAAAGGCAACTCAGTTACCGCGTCTTAATGAGTATTTCCATATTGAATACTCAATATATAATTTTCGATTTTGGGTACACCTAAGCAAACATCGTCATCAGGCAGGTTTTAGGCGCTCGCTTGGAGTATTTGAACGCCCGCTCTCATCGGCGGACAGTATAAATAGTTACGGTCCAGCCCCAAACCGACAGAAGCTATTCAAACGCTTGTGGAGTAAGAGTCAACTAA
Source organism: Drosophila colorata (assembly GCA_035041545.1). Classification (NCBI taxonomy): domain Eukaryota; kingdom Metazoa; phylum Arthropoda; class Insecta; order Diptera; family Drosophilidae; genus Drosophila; species Drosophila colorata. The sequence continues at coordinate 3,570,879 of JAWNLD010000233.1, forward strand.
TCACTGAAATGGTAAGCCCCGAACGATGGAGCCCAATCTCTTGAGCATTGGTTTTAATTGCGGTTTCTTGTGCAGAAATTCCTGGTCGTTGCCGTTGCCTTCCTGGCCTGCGCCAGTGCCGATGTGTCCCATCTGGGTTCGGGCTACAACTATCAGGCGCCCGCTCCGGCTTACCAGCCAGCGCCCGCTCCGGTCTACCAGCCAGCACCTGCTCCGGTCTACCAGCCAGCGCCTGCTCCGGTCTACCAGCCAGCGCCTGCTCCGGTCTACCAGCCAGCGCCCGCACCTGTCCACTATGAGGCACCCGCTCCAGTGAACTCCTATGTGCCACCAGCAGCTGCTCCAGCTCCCGTCCACTATGAGGCACCCGCTCCCGCACCCGTCTATCAGCCCGCACCTGCACCCGTGCACATTGAGGCTCCCGCCCCAGCTCCAGTCCACTACGAGGCACCTGCTCCCGCTCCGGTTAACAGCTACATTCCCCCTGCACCCGTGTCGATCCCTGCTCCGGCGCCAGTCTACCAGCCCGCTCCCGCTCCAGTCCAGTACTCTGCTCCTGCACCCGCTCCAGTCCAGTACTCTGCTCCTGCACCCGCTCCAGTCCAGTACTCCGCACCGGCACCCGCTCCAGTCCAGTACTCCGCACCGGCTCCCGCTCCAGTCTACCAGAGCGCACCCGCGCCCGCCTACCAGTCGCAGCAGGCGCTCGAGGAGATCGAGCAGCCGTCCGCCGATGGCTACCGCTACAAGACTGTGCGTCGTCGCGTCTACCGTCGCAACCGCCTGTAAATCTCGAGTCCCCAACGAATTTCCCGTAGAATATCAATAAAAGAAAAACTGAAACTTTACCAAATTGTTTTCCAATCAAAATGCCAGCCCGGCCGCACTCAATCAGCAATAGTCCCAATCAGCGGCTGCAGCCGGCAGCCAACGGCCTCAAGTTTATGGACACTTCAAGGCGAGCTTCTCTCTCTCTCTCTCTCTCGCCCAGGACTCGCCCAGTATCCATTTAAGTTGGAAATTTATGAAAGCCAAATGCATGCTTGCGAGAAAAGAGAAATCAACTTAGTATCCGCATCGCCATCGCCATCAGCAGACAGATAGCTGGAGATGGAGTCAGGGAGTTGCAGGAGCAGAAGATGCTGCCACGCCCGCTCCCCAAGGAGTCGCCGCACCGCATTCGGCATGCACTCACATTTATCACGGAATTTATGGGCTGGAATGAGCTTTGATGATGTGGAAATTTTTCTCGTTAGATTCAAAAGTTTCGCCCACGAGCACGACCACGACCACGACCACGCCCACACCAATGAGCACGGCCGGCTTATACATTGGCCTCATCAGACCACTGACCACTTGTGGCTGCGACTTCCGCAATTGCGCTAACAAGTGCCAGGACACAGGACACGGGACACAGGACACGGAACATGGGACACAGGAGCAAGTGCCAGGATATCGACGGGTCGCAGACCAAAGAAAAATTAACAAGAAAATGCGATGACATCGTCGACGTCTTTACGATTTGATTAGGGAAATGTCTGCAACGACGCGTTGCCTCCAATGGATTTCACCAGCCAGTTGACGACCCGGCTCAGGTTTCAGGCATCAGGGTTTGAGTATCGGCTTTAAAGCGCTGCCACAAAAGCCACACACATTACACGGCGCATACTAATTAAAAAAGAAAATAATACCCTGTTAAAACTGGTCTCGTCGAGAGTGCGCGACTGGAGGACAGCCTGGGGTTTTTTTTTAATTTAGTAAAAAACCAAAATAGGTCTCTAAAAATGTTAATTGTACTTCATTAGTGTAAGTGCTTTTATTTTTAAAAATGTATCGATATTTATCGTTTTTTGGTGCGGGGAATTATTGGGACCGATAAAAAAACATCGCTATATCAATCCAGTTTATCTTCTAGATCAAGTAGATAACAAGAATTTATTGGCATTCAAATTTTGCACATATCTTGCACAAAGTTGTACAACTGCAATACACCCCATTTAGGCATTTTATAGCTACAGAGTATGGTAACAAAAAGCTGCCAAATTAATTACGTAATTAAAACAAATCATTTTTTGCTGCGCCTAGCCATAGCAACCACATAGAGACGAGGACAAAGTAGGCCTGAGAAGCGCCAGTTCGCTAGTCCAGACCTGATTTTGTTAATTGCATTTTGGTCAAATATTGGCAGCTTAATTAAATGAATTAAAATGCGTTTACGCTTTGATGCGCACAAACTGGGAAGAGCTGGGTAAGGTTTATATAGAGAAGCATACGAGTTGGTGGATATTGTGGAAATTGCATTGGTCCATTTTGACAGGCAATTACAATTTATAGACCATTGAACTTGACCACACTAATCAGTTGGTATTTGTTACTGCAATGTTCGGTGCGGTTAAAAAATATATGGGAAACTATAAAAAATTTATTTAGCTTAATATTTAACAGCGTTGAATCTCAAATTTAGTGTAAATATTTGTTAATTTTGTATTATCACAAAAGATATGTGATATCTGTAGATATATATGTGATACATGTTCAGTTATCCTAAATTCTTGAACACACTATTTTCTAAGAGTCTAGTTGCTGATAAGACAAAATATATGTATATGGTACATACAGAACTTTACTTCTTATAATATTATTATATATTAATTATATATTAAATATAATTTTTTGGACAATCAATTGAAATGAAATATTAAATATAATTTTTTGGACAATCACTTAAAATGCTTATAATATATTCGATTTAAGAAATATAAGTATTAATAATATATATAAATATAAAGTATAATATATATAAATCTAAAGTAAATTAATAATGTGTTTACTTTAATTAAATATAAATAATAGTCAAATATAAGATAAAACAAATTTTATTTAAACTTATTCACTAACCCAAAATATAAGAAAATCAAATTTATTTAAACTTAGGCATTAACTCAAAAGCTATTTTGTACATTTTTTTAATGATAAACTATTTTTGTTTTTTTAAAGATTTTCATACATTTTAATAAATATTTCTAATTTATAAAGAAAATAAATAAATAAAATATTTGTTGAAAAATTGTAAAAGACAGACAAAAAATTGAATAATTAAAGTTAATTGTTAATGTTACAAATAAGTAATAAGACTTTCAAATTTTGTTAGCTCCAAAGTGAGCTTTCATAAAATACATACACACGCAAAAGAACTAAACACCAGCAGCGATTAGTGGCGCTTAAATCCGAACAACAATCTGCCAGGAATCGAGCAGTGTGCAATTTTCAGCCTCATTGCACTTTGCTCACCAGCTCAGCCGGCGCTGCAAAGGAGACAGGTGGTGCAGCGGCGGTGGTTGAAAACAATTGACAGTTGGCTGCATTTGCAACCGCACTTAATTAGCAGTTAATGATGCTGATTAACACGCATTATGGCCAGGCTATACAGTACCTCCTCCTCCCTCCTTTCGATCACATTTTGCCCAGCGAGCTTCGAGCTGTCCAGGTGTGCAATGTGTAATCAATGCTTTAGGCGCCATGGATTACAAAATAATCGAGCGGCAGACAAGCCCGAAAGTATGCAAAAGAAATGGAACCAAAAAATAAACTGCAAAAAAAGTGAAAATGCGGCGCATATAAAAACTGATGAGGCCTATAGAGGCAGAAGCGGGCAGGAGGCGGGCGAGCTTACGGCGGTATCCAGTACACACACACTCGCACACACTTGCACACACTCGCACACACTCACACACACTCACACACAATATTGACAGTATCTGCGTAATTATATCAGCAGTGGCAGCCGCACGGCCACTGAAATATGCAACGTTGACTGCCTTCATTTATTTTTACTGTTACTGCATATTGGGGCGGCGATTCGATGTGCGGCATAACAGTGCCCGTTTTACACCTGTACAGCCATGCCCAGTTCCAGTGCCACCCCACCCCCCACAACCCACTGCGTACCGAACGGCAGTTGCACTTCATTTGCAGCATTAATTTGTCGCGCGTTGATTTATCTTGCGAAATATACAGAATTACGAGTTTACAGCGCGCGTCCAGTCCGAGGGGTTGGCTGAATTTATGATCTGGCAGTCGCCGGGCATTAAAAAAATGTTAAAATCGATTGTTAAGCGTTGGCAGCTGCTGAAGAGTTGGCGCTTCGTTTGCTCTCTCGTCCCCGGGTCGGGGCTTTTATTCAGTTGAATGCATTTTAAAATATTAATTATCAACTGTGGAACTATTCAGTTCTGAAATGTGCCAAGAGGAAGCTTAACCTTGAAGGTCGATAGGTCAACAATATCGCTGAACAAAATTCAATTGGATTAAAGGCAACAGCAGGCAAAGCAGGAAACTGCGGCCTAAACATAAAATATGTATTCGAAAAGCCGCTTAGCGCTTTTGAAAGTGAATCAAAGCAAATAATTAATCGGCAGAGACGTTAATCAAACGAAACTGTGCGTCGTGAATATGTAAATGAACTAGTTAATGAACGCACCTTTGATTACAGATAAATACTTGTTTAACAAAAGAAGGCAGCAATTAAGGCACCTAATGATTATTTAGGTAATGTGTAGAGCAGGCTTGATTATCTTTCGCATAAATGAACTAGTTCCGTATTATCAAATGTAGCTTAAAATATAGTTTTTATAAATTGTGTAAAGCAAGTTTGTTATTTTCAGTACTGAAGTACAAATTAAATGTTGACATCAGTCTTTAAAACAACAAATATGAATTGAAAGCTAAAAAATAAAATAAATACTTCAATTGCAATTATTGAATTAAGAAAGTTTATTCTTCATTTTCATAAATAAACTAATTGAACGACAACCAACTTCTTAAGATTATTTATATCCACTGACTCATGAACTCAAGTAGTAGTTTAAAAAATGTCTTAGAAAATGTATTTAAAGTAGTTCCTGGAAAATAGATTTAAAATCGATTATAAATTCTTAGCTTTAATATTATTGTTTATAGTAATTCACTCAAGTAATAAGTCCAAATAGCTTTTAAGCATTACTTGCTAATCTGATTAAAACCACAGCAACTAAAGCTAAAAAACAAATGTCTTTAGTTTGATTCCATCATTTTTAACCCCATGCAGCTTGATAGCAATGGAATAATATAAACTTTTTTGTTTTTGTTTAGAAAAATCATACAAATTTGTAATTCCAACAATATTGCTTTGTTATTCTTTGAAGCACTCTATTCCCATGTAATATGGCGAATGTTATTTTTGTTGAGCAACCCCTTCAATAGTTGTGTGCTGTCAATTTTTATACATTTCGGTTCAGAATGCGTTGCAGCTTCAGCTATTAACGGACAAACAACTAAATTACGTATACGCAATGTTGCGTGACGTGCTACAGCAACAAATGCATGTGCACGTGCGTGTGTCTGTTGTGTCTGTGTGTGTGTGTGTGTGGATTCAAAACATTTTGCAGTTTCAGTTTATTGGCGCTGCAAAAATAATGGAATTGTCAAAATAAAAGCGGGTTAAGTGCTTGTTTGCATAGCTTTTGTAGTTTTTGTTGAAAATATATTCGAATCACAATGGCGACACAGCAACAATAACAACTACAAGAACAACAACATCAACAATAGAGAGACGCCCAAATGTCTCAAATGCTTTTTGGCAAAACTGAAGCGTTGACAATCCAAAGAGTGGCTCATTGGCAATTTGTGTAATTAAAAGAGCGAGAAAAGCGTGTCCTTCACAAAATTTCCACTCACACAAGTCATTCGCCCACACACACACACACACACGCACACGCATTTGGCGGCTAATTTGTTTTTCATGCTGACACATGGGGCGAGAAACTGGCGTCGGTCGCACTGGCGACACGCTCAACTTTTGACCTGCAGCCACTCTCATATTCAGCCACGCATTTGTATCTGTATCTATAGCATACAAAGCATCTCTGGCCATAAAACGACTACAACAAACACAACGGCAATCGACAACAATGGGCGGCTTGCTAGCGAGACAAATTTGGCAAGACGCATCGCGGCTCTGGCCCGTAGTACGAGTTTTTGTCTGAAGACACTGGCCCGCCTTATCAAAGCTAATTAAGCAAACTAATCACAACAACTTTTGGCTTGCCCATCAACTCAGCTCAGCTCGGCTCTACGCTGCCCCAGCTCAACTCAGCGCAGTGGGTAGTTGACTTTGGTAGAAAATAAAGCATTTATGTTTTATGCAAATTACATTTAAATTCAAGCAATAGCAAACAAGTGAGAATAGCACAAGGAATTGGGTATAGCCGACTTTGAAACGTGCTGCAAACCGCCAAAGCAATGTTTAGGCTTAAAGTTTTCCACACATTCTATTCAATACGACAAAGCAGAATATATCATAAGAACATTTTTTTTAAATAAGTTTTAAGTTAAGTTAAATTTTATTTAGTTTTAAAATAATACACTGAAGCAAATACAACATAAATATTAATTTTATTATTTATTCATAAATGACTTTTATTTGATAAGGTTAATATAAGGAACGAAATGAAACAAAATACAATAAATGTAATAAAACAGATACTAGCATTTTATAGCGCGTTAGAATGTACATCAAATATAAAAACTATTTTAAAACAACTTTATTAAAACTATAAATATTAAAAAAACATATTTTTTAATAATTCATATTTTTATGACTACAAATTTGTATTCAAAGTTCAGATTTCTAAGACAAAAAACCAGTTCTTTTGTTTTCTATAATTTTGGCTAGTGCTGCTCAAATACCGATACAAATATTTATAATACCTATCGATTAATCGATTACTACAAACAATTACATTTAAAAAAATACAGAAAACTCGAATTCTTTTTTAAATTGACAAATTTGCTTATTTCAATGAAAATCTGTAACATACTGACTTAAATTCAATTACCACTATAGATAGTTTATTCTTATGGCCATCTTAGAGGCCAAATAATCAGCCATAATCGGAAACAATCGCATCATCCATATTCACCATAAAATTATTAAAATTTGTCTCTTAAGCATATGCGATATTAGCTACCGTATAACCCCGCCAACCCCATTCCATACCCTACACTCCATCAGTCTTTGTGTAACCAACTGTTGACAATAAAATTCTGGTTTCTGGCATATTAAGAGCCTATAATTTGCGCAATTCTTCATCGCGTTTGTCTTCGGACTAAGCACCGCGCACAGTTTCATATAAATACTCCCGCCTCGGGCTGTACGAGACATACTCGCAATCGAAACGTTCCAAGTAACACGCTCAAAATGGTAGGTGCACTGTTGGCCAGATCAGAATCCTCGAGAGCAGCTGGAGTAACTCAATCAGGATTAATCCTTTCGATTCTACCTTGCAGAAACTTCTTGTTGTCGCCGTCGCCTTGTTGGCCGTTGCCCACGCCGATGTGTCCCACCTGTCGGGCTACAACTACGCCCCAGTGGCACCTGCCCCAGCTCCTTTGGCGCCAGCTCCACTGCCCGTGAAGGTTGCTCCTGCACCATTGCCGGTGAACAGCTACATTCCCCCCGCACCCGTTGATGTGCCCGCTCCTGCTCCCATCCACATTGAGGCGCCCGCTCCCGCTCCAGCTCCCGTCCACATCGAGGCGCCAGCCCCAGCTCCCATCAGGGTTCCCGCTCCGGCTCCAGTCAACCAGTACATTCCACCAAGTGCGCCCGCCCACGTGCACGTTGAGGCCCCCGCCCAAGCTCCCATCAGGGTTCCAGCTCCAGCTCCAGTCAACCAATACATCCCTCCAGCAGCCCCTGCCCCAGTTCCGATCCGTGCTGCCCCCGCCCCAGTTCTGGCTCCCCAGCCCGCTCTCGAGGAGATCGAGCCCATCTCCGCCGATGGTTACCGTTACAAGACCGTGCGCCGCGTGATCCGCCGCCGTCTTTAAGCAGTAATCGATCCTTAACTTCTAGGCGATGACAAGAAGTTGATTTAATAAATAAAACAAAATATTAAGTTTAAAAACAAAAAAACAACCTTTTGCTTCTGTGTACAAATGGGAAATAATTTATTTTTATAACAGCTTCAAAGCTATAGAGATAAATCAAAAAGGCATGCATAAATCAAAAGCAATTGACTAGAATATACCCTGTAATGAGCTCTAAAGAACTCTAACAAATGTTTCTGTTAGATAAAATAGTTTCTGTGTTTGCTGTTTCATCGTTATACTGTAGATATTTCGTAATATTAAAAACCAAGGTTATATCTTTATAAAAAATGCGGATATAGTTAAGTCAGAGTTCAGAGTTTACGAACAAAAAAAAAAAAGAAAACTTGATATGCGTGCGTTTTACGAGAATCTGCTTACCAAATTTAATATCTAGTTTTTAAGAACAGACAGTCGTCGCTCGAGTCGAATGTGGATAATCATAAATAATACAGTTTATGATGTTACCTTCTGTCTGCTGAATAAACCTGCACAATAATAATCTTTTCATACATTTTACAGGGTACAAAACCAAAGGAAACCTTTTATATGATTGGTCAGAATTGATATTCAGATCCTAACTGTTTGTCAACAGACTTCTATTAAAAGACAGCAAAGATTGTTTAATTTTGTGACTATAATATGAGTATACGGATAACTGCTAGTCGAAATCCAAGATTTATTATAAAAAGATGCTCCATACAAGCCACACATAACCAACTACAACTATTATCTTTTAAGTTATGATCTAATTCTGCAGCTATGCATCTTAAAATAAAACATCCAGCATATAATCGTGTTTTATTTCTTTATTGCGAAGATTTACGACTAATGATATACTGGCCGGCATATTAACACTTTCATTATGTAAGAAATAAATCCCAATTGATATGTGATGTTTATGCAAACATCTGGGAACCGAAATCTGTTTAATATGCCAAGCATTCGCTGAGAAAATAAATTAGGCAAATGGGATTCTCGGCAATTAGCTAGCTGACCAGCTCAGAAGATGCCATAATTAAGAGAGAGAAAAACAGAAAATAGCAAATTGTTATTAATTTCGGAATAAACTCTAAATTATGCCATAGGCTGGAAGCTCATTTGCTGAACATAAATCAGTTGAAGCTGTGAGCTGAAAACATGAAAAAAGATTTAAAAATATATGTGTACATATAAAAATATATATATTTTTATAAATAACTCCAGCAGCATTGAAAACTAAAGCCATTATAAACAGAAATAATAAAAATAAAAAAATTAAACTAATTTTGGGGCTATGCTGCCGAAGCTTGGATACGCTTATGACTATTCCACTTAGAAGTTAATCATAAGGAATGTGTAGAATATATGAATTAAAACAATCTATCGGAAAATTAAAAGAAAATTAAAATTAAAAGAAAAACATAGAAACAAAATTAGATGTTTTTTTTTTAATATTACACTTTGATCACATTTAGAATAAAACTGAAACAGTTACACGAGTTTTCCTATTTATTATGACAGCTTTATTGCAGTAATTTTGGGAGTACATCTTTTATCTCGAAAATATTTTATACATCTTCTGATAGTCAGTTTTAACAACAGTCCTACTTAAAATATTTAAAAATATATTTCTTATAGCAAAAGTCCTTATAATTAGCGGCTTATAGTGACTTTTGAAATTCGTCTAGGCGCAGAAACCTTAAACAGGAAGAAGCAACACACATATTTCGTGATCAGCTGACCAATTTATTCAGCTTTTATATGCAGATAATTCGACTAATAACCATAACAAAGGCAATATGCCAAAATCAAGATAAATATATATGAGCAAATTGAAAATGAAGAAGAAGAAAAACACAGCGCTAATAGTGCGAGTGACCCATGAACATACATCAAACTCAAGAGCCCCAAAGCGCCAAAAAAAATAAAAAAAAGACCCCACTCAAAGCCAAAACAAAACAAAAAGAAAAACAAAAACTAACGATATTCATATGTTAATAGTAAAAAAAAAAAACCAAAAAAAAATGTTTTTTGATCTAATTAAAGAAGCTTTCGGACTCCAAAGCTGACCCCACTCAAACCGCGCAATGCTTCATTGCATTGTCTTGAGGTGTCCGGCGAGGAGCACGAAACCCGTCCAACCACTTGGCATTGGGCGCCCCTCTTCCGACTCGGCGCGAAACCAAATCTCAAGCTCCAAACTCATGGCACTTGAGGGCACACAGATAGCGTGGCATCACGCAATTAATTTGCTGCTGCAGCGACTTCTCTGCGTCGACTGGTGCTGCTGCTGCTGCTGACCCGAGGTTCAACTATGGGCTATAAAAACCGCAGCAAGTTAAGAGTTTAGCAGCACACAGCGACTTGTTATCCGAGCAGCTACAACAGCCACCCAACATGGTAAATTGCATCAGCGGATCATTTAAGGACTACAGAACTACATCTAAGAACTCCCCCGTTTTATCGATTCACAGAAATTCCTGATCATTGCCGTTGCCTTCTTGGCCTGCGCCTTGGCGGATGTCTCCGAACTGGCCGAACAGGGCTACGATTACCCACAGCCGGCGGCGCCAGCACCTGCACCGGCGTACATTCCCCCACCTCCGCCACCACCACCGGCACCAAAGAACACGTACATTCCCCCTCCTCCCGCTCCGGCTAAGGCCTACATTCCTCCTCCCGCTGCACCGGCCAAGGCCTACGTCCCACCCCCACCACCACCACCACCACCAGCACCCAAGAACACCTACATTCCCCCTCCCGCTGCTCCCGCCAACAGCTATATTCCCCCACCCGCCGCCCCCCGCCAGCCCGAGCAGCCCATCATCGAGGAGATCGAGCAGCCCTCCCAGGACGGCTACCGCTACAAGACTGTGCGTCGTCGCGTCTTCCGTCACCGCAACTAAGCGGCGGCTCCGGAAACCCCACGAGATTTGTTGACTAATGTGATAGAAGAGGAAAAGAAAAAGACAATTTCAAGAAATCTGTTTTGTTAAAGAATTATGAACCTAAAGTACAGAAATAAACATTTTAAATAATATTAAAGCAAGTTTCAAGAATGGCTTTTGACTTTAAAAAAAACTATACAGAGCTGAATAGTGTGATAGAAGAGGGAAAGAAAACGACAACTTAAAAAAAAACTGTTTTGTTAACAAGTTTTGTACCTGAACTACAGAAAAAAAGTTTTTAAATCGTATTAAAGCAACTTTCAAGTTTTTTTTTTACTTAAACAAACTATATTAATTAATAAGATAGAATTAAAGTTTCAAATTTTTTTTTTAGAAACTTTGATTATAGTAAATTTTTCTACTTGTTAATGCGTTTTTCTGCTCATTTGGTTTTTTTGAGTGAATATGAAATCAAAAATTATTTTGTTTTTTAAGTGTATATGAAGTCACCCTCTTGAATACTCATTTCTGTATTATATTTCGTTCCCAAATGATGACGTATATATCTCAGCTCACATTTAAAAATTGACTTTTTCTTTTAATTTTAAAGATAACTTCTGACTTGAGTAAGAAAAAATAACTGATCTATGAACTAATTTTGAAACATTAAAAACATTTTATAAACTATCTAAAAGTAAGTTTCCTTATGTTATGTGAATTTGAATATATCTATAAATTGCCTATCTTTCGGAAAATGAAAACTTGTAGCAGACTTCCAAATAGCATTGATTACTTTCTTAAACAGACCAATCCATCTAACCTGTGTAATAAATGATTACAAATGTTTAACATGGCCAAAGTAAAGGAACTCAGTTTAAAGAAAACACAGCTCGTACTTAAGCCCAAGCTCAAAATCGATTTGAAGCATATTGAGCAATCCAACAGGTCAACCCTTAGTGAGTTTTTGGCAATCAACTCAACTCAACTCAGTTTACTTCCACTTAACATGCCACAGCCCATTGTCAGATCCGATGGGCATGCCCATCCAATATGCTTACCACAAAAACCCTAAACAAACCGCTCAAGGCCAAACACATGTCACCGGCATTCAAGCCGCCGTCGTCGCCATCGTCAATGCAGTAAAAAGGTCAATTCAACGACCAGACCAATTTGAGCTACCCAAAAAATAGCTAAAACATTCAATGGCCAAAAAAAAAGAGGAAAATGTGAAGAAATGAGAAAAAAACAAACAAATCCTCGATTACAAAATCAAACAACATAAGGACAAAAAAAACTTGCTAAAAAACAAAGGAGCCAACTTGTTAGCCATAATGCAAAATGGGAAAATATGCGAATTCAATAAACCGCTCGCCAGCCAGAAAGGATATGAGGCGCAGTCCTGCGTCGGTCTGCAGACTTCCTACAGTTCATATTCTTGTGTTCATTTCTCTCCCTCTCTCCCTCCGTTATTCTCTCCGTTTCGCTCGGCTTCAGCCGTATCTGCTGTGACATGGCAGAAACCCTTACAAGTCATTTGGCCAATTGCTGTTGACTTTGCTCTAAAGCAAATTTCCTTTGGCCAACGCCGCCAACGGTCCTCGCCAATGGATGCCACATATTTTGCACCCAGTTTATGCTGATGACATGCAAGTGGCGAAATTATTTTGCGCTCGTGCATTTTGCTGCCAGGCGAATAATGAGCAGCAAACAAGCTGTGGAAATCAGCAGCCAGGACGGCGCAGGACAATGGAGATCAAAGAGTGCAAACGGAGCAACAAGAAAAAGGGAAAGCACAAAATCATCAAATATGGGACTACTTGACTAGCAGACACCCACTAACTAGCCCCAATAAAATACTCTTATTTACTAGCCAATTTAATGATAAGCTAGCAAATTATGTCCACACACAAAAAAAATCACATTATAACTAGATAAAGGGAGTTTATTGCTCTTCCCTTTGAAGTTAAACCAGCTAACAAAATACCTCGAAACTGAGAAACTACTAGAGCATTTTCAGACAAACTTTAATCGTACTTTTTGGCTGATCAGATCTGCTAAAATAACTAATATAAACTGCTTTCTGAAGATGTGCTCTTTCAGCTATTGCAACAGTCAAAAGAATTCTAAATCAATGAACTCTTTGAAAAATTAATGTTAAAGACAATCGTATGTACTACATAAGCAAAACAGGATTTATACATGGAATTATATAGAATTATCTTAGGCAATGGCCATAGTAGCAAGTGATATATCAAAAATTTGGACGATGCAGTAAAACTATATTTGTTATTAAATTTATTATTATTAATATTTGTATTGTATTTATTTTATATTAGTGCTTATTACAGACGAGTCTCTCAGTCACTCAGGCAACTAACCAACAAGTTGTAATATTAGTAGTAGTAGTAGTAATTATTATCTTATGCAAAAGCTGATCAAGTGTATAACAAATATTTTAATTTGATATATTTCATAATAATCATAATGTTTTATATAATTGTGTAATATTTTGTACTTAAATACTACTTTTTTCATTTCTCTGTTCATTTGAATAATTATAGCCCAGAGCTTGAAGCTTAATTTGCTAGAGATTTTAGTCCAAAAATTCGCACATCTCTAGCATATCCTGCCAATATATAAAACAGAGTTCTTAGTTCCCTTAAGCAGCTTGACAAAGTATACCCTTATATGACCAGCTAAGGTACGGGTAGAAAAACAAAACAGCGGCAGACAACGTCGCCTCCTTGCCCCTCAGCCTCCAGCTGGAGGCCGCAGCCGCCTTTGTCGCCATCGTGTGACATACAAAAATTCCCCATGGAGTCTATCAACAGTTGATAAAGCAAATGTGAGTGCTGTGTGTGTGAGTGTGTGAGTGAGCGTGAGTATCTGTGTGTGCGTGTGAGGGAGCTATCCCCTGCCCAGGCTCGTGCTCAGCTTTGGCATTTGCTTTTGCTTTTGGTATGTACATAAGTTTATTATTTTGAAGGTAATTGGATTTGTGTTGCAGCAGCGGCAGCCAAGAAGCCAGAGACCCGACCTCGTCCTGGAAAGTCGCATATTCTGCGGCAAAATAATAAGAAAATATATATTTTTTCTTACGCGCCGACAAGGACAATGAACCTAAACGAAGATGAAGGCGGAGCTGAGCTGAAACCGGACTCGAAGTCGGAGTCGAGGATGGCGACATCCCAATCGCAATTGCAACATATGGCCGGGCCAGGGAGTCGCTGCCACCATTGGACATTGGCCAGCCATTGTTTGCAGTCGTAATTGTTTTCCTAATGGATAAAGTCTATAAATTTCTGTGCACGACGCACAGCCAAATGCGAAATATGTCACGAATGTTAAGCGTTTTATAAACGACGACTGCGACCGGGACCAGGACGCGACTTATCGATGCCAGCCACTCAGCGGGCGGGGAGTGAAAGGAAGTGCTCGGCCAATGAATGAATGGAAAATTGACTTGTTTATGGAGCTGACACTAAAATCTTTGCGCAATGTGTGTGTGCAAGCAGAAGTTAGGGGACATCAAATAAACAAAGAAAACGAACCATTTTTTTGGCATATTCATGATCGCCCTGCCACGCAGTAAGTTCCGCCTAAAATGGCTATTTAAATATGTTGCCTGATTCATCAAGTCAACTAAAATATAGCTACATATTAGCCCGACGGCTTTTGTTGCTCTGGCTAAACTTTTGTAGCCTATAATAAATTCTAAGATGTAATAAATATTTAAATAAAATAAAAAACTAGACGAAGTTTCCAAGGTAGCCAAGCTGGAATTCCAATATTAGAATAGAATGAGAGCCAATAACAATAATCCCAAGTTCAAACTTAAAAACACGTTACAATACAATAGCTCTAGTCTGGTTAGGGTTTTACTAAGAATGTCAAACTTGCACACGAAATGTGTTCCACGACATTTAGAATCTCCTTCTCATAACTTTTGTGGTCAGCACAACAAGTAATAATAATAAGCTTTTATTTTCCACAATCTGATAAAAGCTATTAAATTAGATTTGATGCTTTTGATTTTTTATAATTTTTATATTTTCTTATAGCTTATTCTTTACTTTAGTTACAGTTTCCTGTTTAAGATCCTTTGATGGATATCAAAGAAAATACAAGACAACAGTTCTGCAGGTACAATCTCTATATTTGCTTTGGGTCACTTTCCAACACAGGCGAGTCGAGCGATAACAACAAAAAACAAACAAGACTCTCCTCAAATCAACTCTAGATACGTTTAGTTGCGGTGACGGAAGACACGACGACGCACAGTCTTATAACGGTAGCCATCCTGAGCGGGCTGCTCGATCTCCTCAAGAACGGGCTCCGCGGCCGCGGGCGGAATGTAGGCATCGACGGGCGCAGCCACTGGCGCTGGGGGAATGTACTCCGCGACGGGTGCTGGTGGGGGAATGTACTCCGGCACGGGTGCGGGTGGTGCGGGGGGAATGTACTCCGGAATTAGTGCGGGTGCGACTGGCGCCGGCTGTTGGTAATCGTAGCCGGGCTGGGCCAGCTCCGAAACGTCGGCGAAGGCGCAGGCCAGGAAGGCAACGGCAATGATCAGGAATTTCTGCAAGACGAGACAAGGCATTAGCTGGCTTATGGAGAGACCACTGTGAGTGGGTGCCTACCATGATGGGACGTTGTTGGTGCTACGGTTGGCAAACGCAGTGTGCTGTTGGTTTGGTGAGTGCAACGCTTTATATAGTTAATCGTCAGATCGCAGATCTGTCAGTGCCAGCGGCGACGGAAGCACCCAAATGACTTTGAACTTGATCGGCTCGCTCGGTCTGGCTCAGATCTACACATCGAATCGCGGGGCTGACCGGTTTTCATCTGCCTCTTTTTGTTCGGCTTGTGGATGCACAAAGCTTGAAGAATTGATGAAGCTGTGATCACGTTTCGTCTTCTTCTCGTGCATTATTTTGAGCGCTGAGTGTGGCGAGTGGACAGCGGCCAATTGATTTTTGTTGGCTTGGAGGTCAACTAAATGCGCTTTGTGTTCGAAATGCGGCCCTTTAATTGATTCGCCTTTAGCTTTGACTCGCGACGGGGCCACGCGCCAAGCGGCCTCAAGCGACCCAAGCGACCCTGAAGCGACCCCCGCTAGAAAATCTTATTTTTTTCGTTTTGTTATTATTTGTTGTTGTTTTGTTTTTTGTGGTTTGAAGCGAATGCTTGATTAAAACGAAATTTAATTTGCATTTTGTTTGAGAGCGGACCTAACTTCAATTACTGTCCAACCAAAACTGTTACAAACCCTGGGAGGGGTACAATAATTCAGGGCACAGTGGCTTAAATAAACCAAGCTGTGTGATAAACTTCAAATGAACGAACTACTTTTTCATTGTTACAAATATTTTATTTTGGTTTTGTATCAATAAATTTGCGACCTAATTTAATGGATAAAATAAACTTTAATAAATGTTGTTTTTTAAAAGATAAAATTCATTGGATTATCAGAAGATATTAAAACTGTGTTGTTTTTTAAAAGATAAAATTCATTGGATTATCAGAAGATATTAAAACTGTACTTTTTGTGTTTTTAGATTTTTATTTAATTGGAATATTTAAAACATTAAATATAAAATTACTTAAAAAAACTTAAAAATGAATTCTTTTAAAAATTAAGTAATTAAAAATAGTAGTTATAGGTTTAAGGACAAATTTCAATTTATTAGTTTATAGTACTCGCAAAGTTGAAGTTTATTTATACTTAACACGTTACATAACCTTTATATAAATGAATATATGTAATAAACCACATTTATGTATTTCAAAACCGTTTAAAATCACAACAGATATAATAAAGAGAAACTTTTTGAGAAATAAGCATTTTAATGAACAACTTATATATAATTCTATAAATTTTGAATTATTAAAATATCATTATTAATAGTTTTTATTTATAATAATAACCATTCAACAACCATTATATGCTTTGTATGGCAACATTTATTTATCTATTTATTTTTAAACTTTAATTTTTTAAACTTTATTGAAATATTGATAAGTTTATAATAATCTTAAATAAGTTTTTCTATGGTTCTACGGTTCTTCTACGTTCACTTTTATATATTTTCCATCCCTTTTGATCCACTGTACGGCAGTCCCTGATAATATTGCAAATTATTTTCTTTTTTATGTTGATTATTTTTTGGACTGACTCTCGCCCTTCTGGCACACCTCCCACACACCTCGCGCACACCTTGCCAGTTGGCGTTGGCTCTTGCTTTACGTTTCTTTACAGCATTTTTATGAACTTTGTTTTTCATTTGTTCGTTTCCGTTATTCCGAGCTCATCATATTTTAATGTGGCGGATTCCGTGGCGGCATCTTTGGCTTTTTCTATGCTTCAAATTATTCTCAAGAGATTTGCAGTTCGTGATTTTAGCGGGCAATTTTATTGGGCTGTCGTAAGACAGCTCTCGCTTTAAGACATTTGTTTCGTGCGGGGTTGAAGTTGCCCCAAACCTTTGGCCTGCTGCAATTGCAGCTGGTGCCGGGACACGTTGGGGACGGGGTGCAGGATAAAGGGTATGGTGTATGAACATATCAACTGGCTTTTAATTAACGCGCTTAAGTCCGCATTAACTTGGCCTAAGCCGTTTTTAATTTCTCAGCTACCTGCCGGCTCACATAATTGAATTAGCCAAAGCACCAGACGCTGGACACAATGCGGCTGCGAGCCTTATGCGCTGTTATCCTTGATAATTAATTTAGACGCAATTGTCCAGTAGCCAGTGGAGAGTAGACAGCGGCCAGTGCACTTCGGACCCAAAATCCTTTGCCATTTCATGTCACGTGCGGCGATTTTTTCCATAAATCGCCAGCATGGACAGCTTTGTCCAGCTGCAGAGTCTCCACAAAGAAAAGCCAACGCAGCTGAGCGATTTTTATTTTCTTTTTTATGGCAAAAAAATGAAGCGGCAGTTTTGACAACGCACGTCCAGCCAGACGGGGGCGGGGGTCATAAGGGGTAGCTGGCCATAGACAGCTGCTCACGTAGCACGCATTGGAGATGCGTCAAGTTACCTGCCGCAGTGGCAACATTGGAGCAATGGCAGCACCTTTTAGACGAGCCATGAAATCGAGTTTACAGCTTACTAGCTTCACATAGGGGCCCAACAATACGAATGTGAACACTAGCTCGAGTACTCGCAGTCGTATTCTAACTGTACTCTGCAGCAGGCAACCATAATTAAATGTCAAAAATGACGCTACGTGCGAGGCAAGCAAAGTGGCTCCAAGCAGCGTCTCGGCCAAAGTTCAACGAAAAATTCCAAAGAAAAGAAGTTAACTTTTCTTTTCTTCTTTTTTCGATAGCAAGGGCTTCCCTTTGCAGCTTCTTTAGAATCGAATAAACATATACACATATATTGGGAACTATGTGGATGTCAAGTAGGTAATTTCATATATACATAAGTTAGTAAACTGGCGACGGGAAATTCAAGTGTCCAAATTTATACAACACTTTTAACATGTAAATCGAATGAATTGCAATAAATGTAATTTTTATGAAAATGCTTTTTATATACTTATATGAACAATGATTGGAACAATGGCCAAGGACTTATAGTAATTTAAGGCTTTGGTTTTTATTCAAAGAATAGGGGAATCATCTATTATTCCTAGACATTCAATAACGTTTAATTTTCTACAAAGGAAAACTTGTTTTTTTTTAACTTTCATTTATATTTCTAAATTTTATTCCAATTAATTTACAATTATTTAATAGCAGTGCATACTTTCCTCCTGTACGATTATGACAAGATTTCAAATTGTACTGCATACTTTTCAGCATGCCATTTTAAAAACAAATAAAGATTAGACCACACCATATCAGTGCCTACTTTTGGGATTGTTGCAAAACCACAGCTCTTATCATATGACAAAAAAACAAATTATATACATTCTAACTTGTAACGCAATAGCGATTTTTCATGAGAATAAAACAAAGCATTTGGTAAAGTAAAAAAAAATATTAAGATTTAATTTCAAAAACATTTCGTTTCGTGCTCAAAATGTAAAACAGAATTTAACTAAGTATATTTTTTTATTCTATTAATTTCTCGAAAGTTTTGCAAAATGTCAAACTGAGCAAGTTGGTCAACTATACTTGGCATATCAATTTATAATTTCTTTTATCAACAATACCTTCTTGTAATCGCTTAATTTAGTGCCCAAAACTTTGCCACAATAAAAAAACGAGAAAAACCATTACAAAAAATTCTGTAAAAGTAATTTAACATTGCGTTTTTTCATCTTTTACTTCTCTCCCACTATCGCATACGCGCCATTTGCAAACTCGCAAAAAAGTAGCTAGAAACTATTTCAAGTTTTTTTATACTTTTTATTTTTTCCCTCGAATATGTATCGTACTTTTATTGCCATTCTCTATTATTTGTTGCATGTGCATATTATGCCCCGGAGGCATAGGAATATGGGCAGGGATTCCGCCCAGACAACAACAAGCGATGCTTATGAAAAAGTACTTAACGTGCACAAAACTTATGTGCCAAGAGACCTCGTTCAACTCTCCCCTCTCCAGCCCTTGTCGGACAGAAAGTTACAACGACACACAAATTTTTCACTAGCTACTCTACTACAACAGTTCTTTCGGGGGTGGTTTCTCGGCATCATGTAAAGTATTGCCAATAACAAATTGGCAACTTGTGGGCTAGTAGAGTGAGGGAATTGGTTACATGCAAGAAAGGCTCACGTAAAGAAAACTTTTCTTAATGCTAAGCGCATTTTTCAATAGAGAAGTTTTCTAACGCACATTTCGTACATTAACTCAAGCAACTGCACAAACACTATACAGAGAATTTTTCACTTATCTAATTTCAAATTGATTACTTAAAAAAGTTGGTAGACCACTCAGAATTCGTTCTATTCGTGTTACCGAGCGATCATCGAAGCAAAATGCCCACAAAACGAGTGACAAAAGTCACATCGCAAAGGGTATTATGCAAATCCTCACGCTGCCGAATAAAACGATTCACCTCATCAACGCGGGTCTTAAGTGCTTTCAGTTAGTGTGAAAGTAGGTGTAGACTGACTACAGAAATGATCCTGTGAAGTATAGTCTTAACTTTTCACTGCCCACCATAACGTCCTACACTACACACGACCAAGAACCGATTGAGAATTATTAGCAAGCGAACGTTAAAAAGAAATACACACGCGGTGGTTGCTATGCGTGTTATATTATTTGTGTGTGTATGTGTGCGGCCGCTGCTATTGAACGAACATCAAACCAGTCCAATGCCAGCGTCTTTATTGCTGTAAGAAATAAAGTGTGAGACGATCAGTTTGATATGCCGCTGTTTGCTGCTATATCAGAAAATATATTTATATTTAAAATAAAAAAATAAAAATAAACACTTGGCAGCGGTGGGATTCGAACCCACGCCTCCGAGGAGACTGGTGCCTTAAACCAGCGCCTTAGACCGCTCGGCCACGCTACCACATGACGGAATCGTGTCAAATGCGCCATTAGAGAGAACGCGTGAGAGCGAACAAGCGAGCACAATGCTTTGTGTGGAATTTCCATTGGCTTTGGGCTCGTTTACCGACGCGTCGGCGATGACGTCGACGTGGATGACGTAACGAGAGGCCGCAGTAATATTTCGATGTTCAACTATTTTTATGGGCGCATGGGGCAACACCTTGAGTTTATTTTGCCTGCCACATTGCGACGCATATAAATGCGCTCATTGGGGGAAATGCCAATGGAAGGAACGAAATCAATTTCTGGGCGATTCAAGACTATTTTGCAGACTTCTGCATTAAAATGTTTATTATTTTTTGCAAAACTGTCAGCGCTTTTGCTTTGACGGCTGGGAAATGCGTTTAAAATTCAAATGAAAATGCGAAATTATGCGTGACGTGAAAGGGGCGCGTTGAGCGACAGCTTGCCGCTCCTCCCCCTCCACGTCCCTCACATGTGCAACCACAGCAACAATTTGACGTCGCTTTTGTTATTGTTCTTGTCGGTTGTCGGCTGTCTGCTGTGTGTTGTCTGTTTGTTGTCTGTTGTTGCAGCCATAAACTGAAGCCGGCGACGGGCAGCTCCGTGGAAAAGGCACTCGACGGAACATCCGCAATGAAATTAGAAAATTGCAATAAAAATCTTTGCACGGGCGGGCGACAAGCAAAACAAAAACAAAGTCTGCGGTCTTCCCGGGGCGAGTCTCAATTCGTTGGGTGCGGGGCACGTGAAACATTTGCGGTTTCATTAAAATGCCAGCAGAGGTCTGCAAAAAGCAGCCGCAGCAGCGTCAGCAAAATATTTGCCACATACGTGAATTTTGCACAAATTTAAGGCGCTCGGCATGCAAATAATTGCAAAGTTGTACATTTTTAATGCCAGACGCGTGTAAAATGTAAAAAATCACGTACAGTTCAGCGCCAATTGGGCAGCAGGCAGAGCAAAATGCTAATGGAGTTAATTGTGGGCATTACCTGGAATCTGGTGAATTTGCCGGGACATGTCCGAAAGAGCCTCAAATTAAATTTCAAACAATTGACAATCCGAAATGTCGAAGAAATTGAACAAAGGCGCATTTGCGGGCACATTCCGATTCCAATTCCAATTCCGGTCCCGGTCCAGGCGACGGACAAAAGAGGCTTCAAATTCGCCATTGAAATGCAGGCTCGTGAAGTTGCACAAAACAGAACAGCAGAGAACAACAAAGAAAGAGTGAGACCGAAACAAATGAAATGAGTTGACAAAATAGTTTAGCTGACAGCATTAAGTTAGAAAATTTGTATGCATTGTGGGACGTTTTTAATTCAAAGACAAACTAAGTTTAATTAATTTTACTCGGCGGACAGCCGCGCAAAATAATGCAAATAAATACAAATATTTTCGTCTGCCCACAAGCAACGCACCTCATTTCACTCTATTACGATATTGGGCGGCGCCACGAGACATGGTAGCGTGGCCGAGCGGTCTAAGGCGCTGGTTTAAGGCACCAGTCTCCTCGGAGGCGTGGGTTCGAATCCCACCGCTGCCAAGTGTTTATTTTTATTTTTTTATTTTAAATATAAATATATTTTCTGATATAGCAGCAAACAGCGGCATATCAAACTGATCGTCTCACACTTTATTTCTTACAGCAATAAAGACGCTGGCATTGGACTGGTTTGATGTTCGTTCAATAGCAGCGGCCGCACACATACACACACAAATAATATAACACGCATAGCAACCACCGCGTGTGTATTTCTTTTTAACGTTCGCTTGCTAATAATTCTCAATCGGTTCTTGGTCGTGTGTAGTGTAGGACGTTATGGTGGGCGGTGAAAAGTTAAGACTATACTTCACAGGATCATTTCTGTAGTCAGTCTACACCTACTTTCACACTAACTGAAAGCACTTAAGACCCGCGTTGATGAGGTGAATCGTTTTATTCGGCAGCGTGAGGATTTGCATAATACCCTTTGCGATGTGACTTTTGTCACTCGTTTTGTGGGTATTTGGCTTCGATGATCGCTCGGTAACACGAATAGAACGAATTCTGAGTGGTCTACCAACTTTTTTAAAGAATCAATTTAAAATGAAATAGCTTTGGAACACAGGCTTAATGCTTGGTTGTTTTGTTGAGCAATTAAAAATGCTTTAGAGCACTTGACGCCATTGTAGTCAGTTTTTGAACTGTTTTACGTTCTCCCCTTGAGGGGGCTACGTTTTTGTTCAAGTGTGCTTCGTGCTCAAGGTGCCGCACGGACGACAGATAATTTCAACATTTTCCACTGTATATAAAAAACTGCAAATTGTGACAGTTCATTTGCTAATTGGGATACGGCGACACTTTTTTAATTACTTAACGCTGCTGCCTCTGAAATAACCCTTGAGTAAGTGAGGACGTGTTTTTGACTTAATTTAGTGAGTCGACAAACGTAAGGGGTACTTGTTGGGAGTAACTGAGGCAGGAGGTTGTATATAAAAATTAAGTAATTTTGATAAATTAATTAATCTTAAATTGTTTTTTTTTGCTTATTTGGAAAAATGGAATTGGCTGAAATTGAAGTGAAGCTAATTAAAGAAAAACAAATGTAGGTAAAGTACAAATCTCCCATGACAATTGCATTAATTCAGTACGCAGTATCAGCTTTGAGTTGCCTACTCATGTAATAATATAGGTAGCTTTATTCCCGTTCATTATTTCTGTTTGCATATGGGTTCTCCAGGGCGTCTTTGGGGCACACGACACGTAGTCAAAATGTATTTAAGCAATGCAAGGCAAATACGAGTACGAGTGCGAGTGCGAGTATGAGTACTGGAACGAGTATATCGAGTACTCACATAAAAATACATTCGAAATGTGGCTGGAGTAAACCGCAGCATTGTCAGCAAACATTCATTGAAACATCATCATTATCAACATTATCATCGTCAACAGCTTGGTGCATGTAATATTGGGGCATGTTGAAGTGTGTGGGAGGGAGGGGGGCTGAGCGAGGGGTATCGATGCTGTAATTGATGTCTTTGCGACATGTTTCTAAAGTGTTTACGTTGAGAATTACCCAAGTGCCGCAGTGTATAAGTAACCGTGTGTGTGTATGTGTGCAGGGGGGGGGGGGGGGGGGGTAGTAAAGTGTGGGCGGACGTGTCACGCCCACTGCTAGTTGACAGCCTGCCGTTTACGTGCACTTAATGAAATGTGCCCCAAAATGGAAGCACGTTCCGGGCATCTATTTAATGAGCCTGCAGGCGAAGGCAAAACGCTTTGCCTTCCTGCCCACCCCACCCCTCGGGAAACGTTGATGTAATTCGGGAAAATTTTAAAATGTCGCAGCGTAAATTCAATTTTCATTTGTAAGAATCGGGCAGCAGCTACAACAGCTGAAGTAGCAACAGCTGCCAGTGCAGCTGCAGTCGCTGCATTATTCAATGGCACTCACTGCAAATGCTAACCTTAAGCTGGCGTTAGCAATACCCTCTACACTCCCTTCCCCCTTTCCCATTTCCCCTTCGTCTGTCCGCTGCCTGTAACAAACCGCATTTTAAAATTCATGTGTGCTCTCAACAATTCTCCACACAAAACAAAATGCGATTAAATGTGTGGAAAATGCCGCAGGATAAGCCACAATGGGTTAAGGCAGCGTCTTGTTTGCACATTTGTCCCCAGCCCCCACAAGCAGCCCCACACGCCCCCAAAAGCAACCCACTGCCAGCTCATCCAAAGTCAGGCGCCGCAGACACACGTCGAAGGTGCAAAAATGCGTTAAACATAACATGCTAATTCCAGTTGCCTGCAGCTTCAATCTCTCAGCTCCGGCTTCAGCTTCGGCTTTGGCCACACCACCTCGCCGCAAGCCGGCCCCCGGTCCCAGGGGACTGCAGACCTGGCGTATACGTAATACGAGCGTTTTGTGTGCCATTTGATGCTGAACGTTTGCTTTGCAACCAGTTGGCTTTGTGTTTGCGCCATGGCAAAGTTTTGTGGTTACAGACTAGCATTCTCCTGTGGGCGTGGCAGCCCCAACTGGTCAGTGAAAAACATTTCGAGTTGTTAAAGACGCGCCAGCAGCACGAATTTGCTTAGAACTTGTTTAAGATCAAAATTCTAACAAGAACTTTGACTCCTATAAAATACATATAAATAATAACAGATTTGAGTTTAACGAGAGCATATGAGTACATACACAAAGGCACATGAAATATAATAAGTTTTAGGCACAGATATATACCTAATTAAATCAAATATTGAAAAATATATTTACGAAGTCATTTTAATTATTAAGAAGTTAAACGACGATAACTTTGTTTTATCATATTTAACACTCTTGCTCAATGTCCCGCTGGTATAATCACAATATGAAAAAAAAAATATATATTTATTCTGATTATTTAAATAAAAATTCCCACAGATTAAATGGTTATTGTAATAATTAAATATGTACAAAATTATTAAATATATCAGCTTTTTATATTTTATCAAAAAATACATAAAGTATTATATTTGACAAGCTTTTTCAAAATACTACATTTAGTTAATTCTGAAACCGCTCTCGATAAAGATCATAGGTAAATTCTCTTACCAACTAGCTTCTATAAGTTTACACCAGCTTTCTTAAACTTAAATTTTCAGTGCAAAAGCTTTTTATTTTGTTTAAAACAATGTTTTATCTGTGTGAAAGCTTCAAAGTAGCTTTAAATAAATGGGAAAAAGATGTTGACAGAACGTAAAATTCTCGGACTTGCCTTTCTATTGTTTGCTAGCTGGCAGTGTGTAGAGTCCACGTCTACGCAGCTGGAATCCAATAGAACCGTTCGACACATATTGGAATCGAAACAGTTTTGTCCTCAAGGACAAAAGGTATTTGTGGGACGTTGTCGCAAGCCGGCCTAGGTTTGAAGGTCCCAATTACGAATTATAAACATGCAGTTATATTTGTGCTGTGAATCGTAAAATAAAAACAAATAATAGAATTACGAAATTGTTATTATTATTAATGATTTATGGAAATAAGTTGTATAAACTTCGCTTAAAGTTGAATTAGCCTGTCCGTCCGTCTGTCTGTATGAACGCAGCGATCTCGGAAACTACAAAAGCTTGAAACCTACACTAAACGACTATAGATTCTCCAAATTCATACGCAGTACAAGTTTATCATTTTTTTTTCGATATCTTGCTCCGTTTCATTGCTAAAATCGATTTTAAGACTTGGTTTTCTTGGCATATCTCGGAGACTATAAGAGCTAGAGCCATTTAATGTATTTTATTATGTGCTCGGATACGCAGATTATAAATATTTCAGATTTCGCAAAAACTCCCAGAGAGGACCGCATAATATATCAGCCCTTAGAAAAATAGTTGAAAGACCCCTGAAAAGCCAATATTTTTATGTATTTCTATGAGATTACATAAAAAGAATCAGAAGCCCAAATTTTAGTCGAATTATTATCATAAGTTTTGACTTGGTCCTCTTTTCTTGAGAACAATTTTGTGTTGTCAAATCACTTTAACATTTTCAATAAATCATTCATATTTTCTTAACCCTAATATTAAAAAAAAATAATGAACTTATGATTTTTGAGAAGCCTAATATATTATTATGTTACAATTTTTGTTAGATTTATTTATTAAATAAATTGTATGAAATAATCAAACAAATATATAAATAATAATAAAAGGTCCCAATTACGAATTATAAACATGCAGTTATATTTGTGCTGTGAATCGTAAAATAAAAACAAATAATAGAATTACGAAATTGTTATTATTATTAATGATTTATGGAAATAAGTTGTATAAACTTCGCTTAAAGTTGAATTAGCCTGTCCGTCCGTCTGTCTGTATGAACGCAGCGATCTCGGAAACTACAAAAGCTTGAAACCTACACTAAACGACTATAGATTCTCCAAATTCATACGCAGTACAAGTTTATCATTTTTTTTTCGATATCTTGCTCCGTTTCATTGCTAAAATCGATTTTAAGACTTGGTTTTCTTGGCATATCTCGGAGACTATAAGAGCTAGAGCCATTTAATGTATTTTATTATGTGCTCGGATACGCAGATTATAAATATTTCAGATTTCGCAAAAACTCCCAGAGAGGACCGCATAATATATCAGCCCTTAGAAAAATAGTTGAAAGACCCCTGAAAAGCCAATATTTTTATGTATTTCTATGAGATTACATAAAAAGAATCAGAAGCCCAAATTTTAGTCGAATTATTATCATAAGTTTTGACTTGGTCCTCTTTTCTTGAGAACAATTTTGTGTTGTCAAATCACTTTAACATTTTCAATAAATCATTCATATTTTCTTAACCCTAATATTAAAAAAAAATAATGAACTTATGATTTTTGAGAAGCCTAATATATTATTATGTTACAATTTTTGTTAGATTTATTTATTAAATAAATTGTATGAAATAATCAAACAAATATATAAATAAAAACAAATAATAAAATTATGAAATTATTATTAATACACCAAGTTCTCTTTTTACATGATAGATACATTTCCATTTCAAAATGCGTGTAAAAAGAGATATTGCCTAATTGGAAAAATAGTACATTGGCTCCAGAACTGGAAAAGCAACTTAAATGTACAATAAGCAATATTACAAAATTCTTATTAGAGTTCACTTCACAATTTATTTTCCGTGCTTACTCATTTTATTTCATTATAAATCTGTTATAAAAATATAAATTATGATTAGAAATTCATTAATATAAAAAAACTAAAACTAGATATTATAAGCATATGTACAATGAGGAAAATATAACGCGAAGTTAAAATGTATAATTTGTGAGAAGTGAATTAAAAGAAATTCGTAGATTCTATTCATCATAAAGCAATCATATAATTAATTGCAATAATTCATAGAATACTTAAGATTGTGTTAGAAAACAGTTCGTTAAAAAAGAGAGCAATTTAAATTTTTTAAAGCGTGTTATTTCATAACCGTAACCGCATAAGCACCGTTTAATTTGATTTCAAGTCTTTTCTGTTTCAAGATATGCGAATTAACATGTTTGCAAGGACAGTACAAACCGCTTATATGCAACAGCGAAAATGCATTGAATTCATTTCATATAAGCTACATTTTCATTAGTTTGTTTGTTTTAAACAAACCTCAAATTTGTTAAGTTTATTTTTTAGATTATGTGAGCTATAGACATCACATAGGGTTGACATAAATATTTTAATATAGTACTATTGCAATGAAGGAACCTATTGCAAGAAGTTGCATCAAGATCGACAAGCCAATAGGCAGCAAGCACTGCAATAAGAGCTAAAGAGTTGAAGTTTGGTTTTGTAAGTTCGTGTTTACCATACGCAGACCAAATTATTTCGAAATATCGATAATCCAACCCGTTTTGTTATTTTCGATATTTATTGATTTTTTACATAGTTTTTTTGACCTGTTCAGCAACTGGGCTAGACGCTGGGAGGTGGAACTAAGCCCGTCTAAGAGTGACACTATATGCCACATACTGAAACGTGGCAAACCTCAGGCAGCTCTCAGGCTTAACTGAACTATTTTAAAGCAGGAGGCAGAGACGCGTTACCTGGATGTCACCCTGGACAAGCGATTAACCGTCCTTAGCATAATTAAAAGAACTGCGAAACTAAACAGCTTGCTCAATCATCGCTGCAAACTACCGCTGGCCAGCAAGCGGACTATTTATCTCCTTTGTGTGGCCCCTATCCGCAATCCAAATCTGGGGACTGGCTGCACCCTCGAACCGTTAAAGGTTGCAATGTCTCCGCAGCTTGACACTACGTAGGATGACAGGAGCTCCATTCTAAGTGCGATTTAGTGTCCTCCATAGAGACCTGAAAATCTCATAACGATCAAATTTTTAGTTTTGAAGTTATTCAAGAGTAAAATGCGTTTACCCCATTTTCATATTCACATATTTATCGGTTTCTTAGCATATCTGAGAAACTTTAAGAGGCTAAAGCCACCAAATTTGGTTTAATTCTTTTTATTCTCATAAACTATACCCATATTAAAAATATTCCGAATTTTGGATATTTCCCCCCATTCGCTCCACATATAAAAAAAAAAAACGAAACTCAAGTACTGCAGATTTAATGTATGTAACGACAGCTCGTCGCTGGGTTCAGGGTATCTCTTCGTCGGAATGTTTGGAAATCCCGGTAAAGATATTCAACGCTGCTCAACGTCTTGGACACTTTCCGTTGGCTTCCACGGAAAAGAATACTGCAGGCATTCGACAGCGTGTGGCATGAAGAGCAGGACCTCTCCTTGTTGCCACATTTGCTGACGACACGGATGTCCTAGCCAGAAGTCAGCGCGTTTACGGGGCAACGGATATCCTGCAGGAGTACCTGCTCTTAAATGTTCCTACACGATGAGCAAAATTCCGGACTGGAGCGAAATTCCGGACTGACTATATCTTAGTGTCACACTGGATAGGAGGCTCACTTTCAAGAAGTATGTCTCCTAGGAGGAAGCCTCAATGCCCATATATGACGTCTGAGCTGGCTCTAAAACCACCACATCAAGCTGTCCCCAAGGAACAAGATCCTTTTTAACTGTTATTTTATATGTTACAGCGTATTAATTGTTTGTTTATTGTTGAATTGATTTGTTATTATATGCATATGTATGTGCATTGTTACACCACATTATTGAATGTTAAGCCTAGGAGACACCAAAATTCTTCCACATTGGCAAAAGTTGCTGAAATCTTTACCGAAAGCCAAAATTATTCAACTTGTTGAATAAAAGCCCCAATTCTTCCAAATTAAAAAACAAAAATAAATAATAAGAGAAACATTTTTAAAATACTAAATTTAGTTACTTCTGGAACCGCTCTCGATAAAGATCATATATTTTCTTACCAACCAGCTCTTATAAGTTTACACCAGCTTTTTCAGCTGATTTCCATCGCAAAAGCTTTTTATATTTTTTGAAACAATCTTTTTCATCTGACTGAAAGCTTTAAGGTAGTTTGAATAATATATAAATGGGAAAGCACTCTTCAAACTTCATTCAGTTTCCCAGCTCAGGCTGCACAGATTATTTGCAAAATGTTGACAGAACGCACAATTCTCGGACTTGCCTTTCTATTGTTTGCTAGCTGGCAGTGTGTAGAGTCCACGTCTACGGAGCCGGAACATAATAGAACCGTTCGACACATATTGGATTCGAAACAGATTTGTCCTGAAGGACAAAAGCTATTTGTGGGACGTTGTCGCAAGCCGGCCTAGATGTGAAGGTCCCAATTACGAATTATAAATATGCAGTTATATTTGTGCTGTGAATCGTAAAATAAAAACAAATAATAAAATTATGAAATTGTTATTATTATTAAGGAATCATGGAAATAAGTTGCATACGCACCGCTTAAAGTGTAATTCAAGCCTTTCCTGTTTCAAGATATGAGGATTAACAGGCTTACTTATATCCACAAACGAAAGTGCGTTGTTTGAAAATATAATAATATTGCTTATCTTCATTAACTGAGTGAACTAACGGTATCCAAGTGATTTTTAAGATCGTGAAAGATTCTGCTTTTTGAGCTGGACAAAATATGTTTTTTTTTTTTTTTTAAATTAGAATTATTTATTGTTTTTCAAGGTCACAATGCCTTATGAACAATAGGTTATTAATTCGCCAGGTTTCACACAGGATTGAGGAAACTATGTTATTATGTATCAATATTATGGGGGAAGTAGATGGTTGAAAGACCTTTTCTTTAAACGCCTGATTGGTCGAGCCGTTTGGAGCGCTCTGGCGAGCCTGTTGGCGTGAGACGTTAGGCGCCGATTATAATTGACGCTGTGGGTCAGAATTTGGTCTTCTATCCAAGAAATTTTAAGGTCTCTATGGAGGACACTGTTGCGCACGTAAAAAGGAGCTCCTGTCATCTTGCGTAGTGTCAAGCTTTGAAGGCATTGCAGCTTCTTTCGGTTTGAGGGTGCGGCCAGTCCCCAGATTTGGATTGCGTATCTCCAGATAGGGGCCACACAGAGAAGATAGATTGTCCGCTTGCAAGCCAGTGAAAGTTTGCTGCGGTGGTTGAGCAACCAATTTAGTCTCGCGAATCTGTTGCGGCAGCGTTGAACAGTTCCTTTGATGTGGCTAAGGAAAGTTAATCGCTTGTCCAATGTGACACCCAGGTAACGCGTCTCTGTCTCCTGCTTTAGAGTCGTTCCGTTGATCCTCAGAGCTGCAGGTTCACATATTGTAGCACTCTTAGACGGGTTTAGTTCCACGTTCCAGCGTCTAGCCCAGATGCTGAGCAGGTCCAGATAGTCCTGAGCTGCGTCTGCAGCAGCAGTTGGAGAGCTGTCGCTGAACATGGCGCAGACGTCATCGGCGTATGAAGCCATAAGTAGCGAGTGCGGTGAGATTCCTGGGGGTTGAGGTACCGGAGTAGGCATATCTGCGGAAAAGATAGAAAAGAGGAAAGGTCCTAGCACACTGCCTTGCGGGACTCCAGCCTGAATGTTGTGGGTGGATGACAGCTCCGCTCTTACTTTGACCCTGAATGAACGACCCTCCAAGTAGGATTCGATCAGGGTAAAGTAAGGCGAAGGCAGTCCAAGTTTTATTTTAGCGAGCAGGCCCGTGTGCCATATACGGTCGAATGCTTGCCTGACATCGATGAAGGCAGCCACGCAGTACTCTTTTTTGTCAAAGGATTCCAGGATATGATTCACTACCCTGTGAAGCTGCTCAATCGTTCCATGTCCAGAGCGGAAACTAAATTGGTGGGCAGGGATGAGGCAGCGGGATTCGGCAATGTGCGCGAGTCTGACTGCGACCAGTCTTTCCCAAACCTTAGATAAGGCGGGCAGCAGGCTGATCGGCCGGTATGACTCGGGGTCATCCTCAGGTTTGCCAGGCTTGTGGATCATCGTAACGATGGATTTTTTCCACGATTCTGGGAAGTATTGGACTCTCATTATGGCGTTAAATATGAGTGCCAGGAATAAAACAGCATTCAGTGGGAGGGCTTTGAGTGTTCTGTTGCAAACCAAGTCGTGTCCTGGGGCCTTATTTGGCTTTAGGCGCTTGATTACGTCTGCGACTTCCTCTTTGGTAAACGGGACTATGGGCGTGTCGGGTACTGATATCGTGGACACAGTAGCTCTGGTTTCTGAGACCTCTCCGTCTGTGGCGATGCTGAAAGGCATAAATCGTTCCTCGAGATGGGAAGCAAATGTAGCTGCCTGCTCTGCGTCAGAACGACACCAGCCTCCGTTTCTTTTCGCAGGGGAGCCTGCCTCAAGGGTTGGCGTTTTGCACCGCGTGTCGCTTTCCAGAGGGAGAACTCGGCGTCGTGTTGGGTTGACATGTTCGTCAGCATATTATCAAAGTAGCTTGACCGTTGAATTTGTAGCTCTCGATGCAGCTCGTCTGCAACTCTACGCCAGTTAGCCTTGTCGGCGGGATGTCGTGTGCTTGACCATACCCTTCGCAGTCTTTTTTTTCCCTTAGTAGGTTAAGTAGATCAGGAGAGAGCCTGTAAATACCGTCTCTGTGCCTACTTTGGGAGGGTTGGGAGCATTTGGCTTCAGCAGCTGCGGCCCACACTTTGTGGTTAAATCTCTCCAAGGCGTCATCAATATCCTCTGCGGAGTTTATGTCCATTTCCGGGTGGAGCATGTCGCTTAGCTTTCGGCCAAATACTTCGATGTTGGTGTGCCTATCAATGATCCTTTCAGGTCTCGGATAGAACATGAGGGTGGTGTTGATTGAGATGAGTAGAGGCAGGTGGTCTGAGGTCAGGTCCGGGCGTGATTCAATGTTGATTGTCCAGTGTGGGAAGCCTTTGTAGATCGCAGAGTCAAGGCATGAGGGTCTGGGGCCTGACTGGGGCGGGAACCTTGTGGGGCTGCCCGTGGCTAGACACTCAAGACGCGCATCGTGCATGAACTGCGACAGCTCTCGACCTCTGGCATTGCTACGGCTCGAACCCCAGAGTTGATGGTGGGCGTTCCAGTCGCCACCCACTAGGCACTTTGATTCCAGCGTGCAGAATCGCTGGCGCAGTTCACTGGCTGTCCATCTGAGGCCGGGCTGGCAGTAGACAGCCCCAAATTCGACGTCCCCGAGGGCCGTTGAGACAATAGCTGTAGCCAGCTGCAAGTCAGTTCTGCAGACGGGGGCGGGGGAGGTTGGCAGCACCTCCCCAGCGTCGAGGAGAGGGGTGATTGGCAGGATAGGAGTTGTAGCCTGGGATGCGGGGTGACTCCGAATTTTTCATGTGGGTCTCGCTCAGGAGTGCGATATCCACTTTGTGGAGCTGCATGTATAGCTGCAGCTCGGGGGTTTTGGCTGAGACGCTGCCCGCGTTCCAGCACAGAACCTTAAGGGCGCTCATTTTGAGAGCTGCGCGCTAAGGAGTTCGAACATGCGACTCTGCATCCGCATGTTCTCCTCTTGCAACAAAATATGTTGACATTGTTTTCCATTGAATTTTCTTTGCTTACAAACAACGTTTTTAAATTTCTAAAGTTATTCTTATTTATTTTAATAAATGTTTGTACTGCCTTTTCCTTAAAAGGATGGGTAAAATGTGTGAAATAAGTCAAGTTCTACCAAATGTAGTGGTAACAAAGCATAATACAGATATTTCGGTAAAACACCTTAGTAAAAGATACAAAGTTTCTTGGCAAACATTTATTATCAAAAAACAAATTAAAGAAAACTGATTCAATAAGTAACAACTCCCATAGAGGACCGCATAATAAATCAGTCCGTAGAAAAACAGTTAAAAGTCGACTAAAGAAAGCCAAATTATAAGTAGAAACTTATAAAGCCGATTAACATTTGCTAAAGCAGTTACTTCCGGTGACAGACTGATTGAACAACCCTTTATCTTGGAACCGATCAGTGGCCGAGTTGATAACCGATTTTCTGAAGAACGTGGAGGTAAATTCATTAGATTGGCCACCTCAAAGCACTGATCTGAATATAATAGAGTATGTATGGGCTTACACGAAAAGAAACAGAAGCCCAACCCTGTGCGTTTTGCAAAGATCATCGACGTCAAAGGAGGGTTTCTTTTTTATTAACCTTGCTACTATTATCATAGGTTGTTGGCTGTTCCCTTCTTTTCTTTCTTATTTTCTCAACCCTAATATTAAAAATAATTAACTTATGATTTTTGAGAAGTCTAATATATTATTATCGTCAAATTTTTTTTAGATTTATTCGTTAAATAAATTGAACGATGTAATCAAACATATAATAAAATAATGAAATTATTATTACTCTTTTTCTCTTTTACACGATAGATACGTTCCCAAAAAATGCGTGTAAGAATTGGAAAAATATGTCCTAACTGGAAAAATATTACATTGGTTCTAGACCTGAAAAAGCAACTTAAATGTACAATAAGCTATAATAAACAATTTTTGTTAGAGTTCACTTGACAGTTTATTTTCCGTGCTTACCCAATTTATTTCATTATATATCTATTATAAAACAATAAATTATGATTTGGAAAAAAAGAAAATAATATCAGGTATTCATTAAGTCAAGTAAGATGCAAGTGCCCGACTGGGAGATACCCTTAACCATTTGCGTTCATACACACCCTAAATCACATATACACATACAGACAAACCCATGCCGCTTTCTGCGCTCTTTGCTCTCAGCAGCTGCGCTTGGCCCAACTATGTAATTTTAATAAAGAGTATGACCGCAATACAATTTTCAGGACTTGATAAGAGCATTTAAATCTATGTGCAAATCAAATCGCAAGTCTGTAATATTACCCCCATATCATAAACATAATAAAAACCAATAACATTAATATACTAAGAAAACAAAATCTTAGTATCCATTTTTATCGATATTAAGATAATGAAAAGGAGCAAAATATCGGAAACACTGATAATATTGTTCTGCGTATGGTTTAGTATAATCTATAGTCGAAAAGTTTAGGTCATTTGCCCAAAACCATTATACCATTTTTACCCATTTTCAATGTTTAAAATTTTCAAAAAGTAAAACTAACTAGTATAAACATAAATAATTCATAAAAAGAATTCATAGAATACTTAAAATCGTGTTAAAACAAAACAGTACGTAACAAAAAGAGAAAAGTTTTAACTTTTTAAAGCGTGTTATTTCATAACCGCGTCAAAGGAGAATTAGATGGAAATTATGAAAATTAGTTGCATAAGCTTCGTTTAATTTGCTTTCAAGGCTTTTCTGTTCAAGATATGCGAATTAAAATGTTTACAAGTACAGTATACACCGCTTATATGCAACAGCGAAAATGAATTGAATTCATTTCATAAGAGCTTCATTTTCATATTACAAAAGGCAGGCTGCACCAAAGTATCCCGACCCAATTCCCAACGGCTCCCGGGATTTCCACAGGACAGAACTGATACTCAAACCTTTCCCCGACAAAGCGGTGGTCTTTGTGGTGCTGATATTCACCGCTGCTCAACGTCTTGGACACTTTCCGTTGGCTTCCACGGAAAAGAATACAGCAGGCATTCGACAGCGTGTGGCATGAAGAGCAGGACCTCCTTGTTGCCACATTTGCTGACGACACGGATGTCCTAGCCAGAAGTCAGTGCGTTTACGGGGCAACGGATATCCTGCAGGAGTAAATGTTCCTACACGATGAACTACTGGAGCAAAATTCCGGACTGACTATATCCTTAGGATAGGAGGCTCACTTTCAAGATGTCTCCTAGGAGGAAGCCTCAATGCCCATATATGACGTCTGAGCTGGCTCTAAAACCACCACATCAAGCTGTCCCCAAGGAACAAGATCCTTTTTAACTGTTATTTTATATGTTACAGCGTATTAATTGTTTGTTTATTGTTGAATTGATTTGTTATTATATGCATATGTATGTGCATTGTTACACCACATTATTGAATGTTAAGCCTAGGAGACACCCAAATTTTTCCACATTGGCATAAGTTGCTGA
This sequence comes from Drosophila colorata, assembly GCA_035041545.1. Classification (NCBI taxonomy): domain Eukaryota; kingdom Metazoa; phylum Arthropoda; class Insecta; order Diptera; family Drosophilidae; genus Drosophila; species Drosophila colorata. Next base: position 3,606,074 of record JAWNLD010000233.1, read on the forward strand.
AATCTTTACAGAAAGCCAAAATTATTCAACTTGTTGAATAAAAGCCCCAATTCTTCCAAATTAAAAAACAAAAATAAATAATAAGAGAAACATTTTTAAAATACTAAATTTAGTTACTTCTGGAACCGCTCTCGATAAAGATCATATATTTTCTTACCAACCAGCTCTTATAAGTTTACACCAGCTTTTTCAGCTGATTTCCATCGCAAAAGCTTTTTATATATTTTGAAACAATCTTTTACATCTGACTGAAAGCTGTAAGGTAGTTTGAATAATATATAAACGGGAAAGCACTCTTCAAATTTCATTCAGTTTCCCAGCTCAGGCTGCACAGATTATTTACAAAATGTTGACAGAACGTACAAGTTCTCGGACTTTCCTTGCTATTGGTGTTATCACTGTTTGGCAGGTGGCAGTGTGTAGAGTCCGTTATCGTCCTTGGCGATTTTCCACACTTTTGTCCTACAGGAGAACAAATGTATGCTGGACGTTGTCGCAGGCTGTCCTAGATTTGAAGGTCCCAATTACGAATTATAAACATGCAGTTATATTTGTGCTGGGAATCGTAAAATAAAAACAAATAATAAAATTATGAAATTGTTATTATTATTAAGGAATCATGGATATAAGTTACATAACCACCATTAAAATTGTATTTTAAGAGCTTCCTGTTTCAAGACATGCGAATAGTATCGTTACAAGTACAATACAATATGCGTATGTACAACAGCGAAAATACATTCAATTCATTGCATATATTGATGCGATAATATATAATATGTTTACTCAAAAATACAATGGATATATCACGCACTGCATGTAAGCGTTGCTTTACATAAGCGTTATGTACTGTAGTTCATGATTTAGTTAAATGTTGGTGATATTTCCCAATTTATACAATAACTAAAGTATTGAAAATATTTATTTAAACATTATATTGTTCGATATTTGTGATTATTTTGATTTTCATATTTGAGTTCTGTAGGTGATTCACCTGATTTCTACATCCCAGTCCTGCAAAAAAGTAATACCTCCATTCTCACTATGCCTCCCTCTCTCGCTTTAACCACATTATCAAATATTTACTTGTACATTGGTTTGCACACTGGTGTTTATCTAAATAAAAAAAATTCTAAAGATCAATAAAACCCTTTTAATTTATTAAGATTGATACCTTAATATAAATTTACCAGTTAAAATATATATTAAAAAGATTGTAAAATGTATAAAAAAATTTCAATTTAAATTTGATATCAAACATAGATTGTTTGCTCTTATTTACTATACAAAATATTAAAAAAATAATAATAATAAATAATTCAAAATTAGATAATAAAATAATTAAAATTTATATTACTTCTGTGAAAATGCCGATAAAATTTGAATCTCAAATATTATTACGTTGGAATCAACTTTTTAACTGATTTTACTTATTTGTATTAAATTCAATTAAATAACAATTTTAATTTTAAAAAAATGAAGGGATTGAAACTATTTTATCATCATATTTATTACTCAATGTCCTGAAGGTATTAGTAGAATGTAAAAAAAATATATATCAAGTCAATTAAAATAATCTATACTAAGTTTAAATATATTAACAAAAAATGTAGACATATTAAATTGTTATCATAATTATAAAAGGCTGCGCAGATTATTGCAAAATGTTGAGAGGTGGAATCCAATGGTGGAATCCAATGGAAACGATGCGCAATCTTCAGAGAAGCTATCCTTTCGAGGCCTACTACAAACGGAACGGATCTGTCCTGCAGGATAAATGAATATGCGGGCAATTGTCGCAAGCCGGCCTATATGTGTAGGTCCCAATTACGAATTATAAACATGCAGTTATATTTGTGCTGTAAATCGTAAATTAAAAACAAATAATAGAATTATGAAATCATTATTATTATTTAGGAATTATGGAAATAAATTGCATAACCACTGCTTAAAGTACATTTCAAGTCTTTCCTGTTTCAAGATATGAGGATTAACAGGCTTATTTATATCCAAAAACGAAAGTGCATATTTTGACAATATAATAATATTGCTTATCTTCATTAACTGAGTGAACTAACGGTATCCAAGTGATTTTTAAGATCGTGAGAGATTCAGATTTTATGGCTGGACAAAATATGTTGACATTGTTTTCCTTTAAACGTTTTTAAATTTCTAAAGTTATTCTTATTTATTTTAATAAATGTTTGTACCGCCTTTTTCTTAAAAGAATGGGTAAAATGCGTGCAATAAGTCAAGTGATACGAAATGAAGTGGTAACAAAGCATAATGCAGATATTTCGGTAGAGCACCTTAGTAAAAGATACAATGTTTCTCGGAAAACATTTATTATCAAAAAACCAGTAAAAGAAAGCTGATTTAATAAGTAACGAGGGAAAGGTATCCAAAGTCCGAGACACTCCTGCGAATACTTTGTGAGAGCATAATAAACTAAATTTGGTGGCTCTAGCTTTTATAGTCTCCGACATATGCTAAGAAAACCAAGTCTTAAAATCGATTTTTATCGATAATTATGAAACGGAGCAAAATTATATGATAATCTATAGTCGAAAAGTTTAGGTCTCTAGCTTTTGCCTTTCCGTGATTACTGTGTTCACACAGACGGACGGACATTGCTAAATCGACTCAGCTCGTCGTCCTGATGAAAAATATATACTGTATGGGGTTAGAGACGTCCGCCTGTTGCATACATTTGCACCCTTTTTACCTATTTTCAATAGGTTCAAGGTAAAAAAATAAAACCAAATATTATAAACATAAAGATTTCATACAAAAAATCGTGTTAAAAAAGAAATCCGTGTAAAAAGAGAGCAAATTAAATTTTCTAAAGCGTGTTATTTCATAAAGTAAAAGGAGAATTAGGCGCATCTACGAGTTACGGAAATTAATTGCATAAGCACCGTTTAATTTGATTTCAAGTCTTTTCTGTTTCAAGATATGAGAATTAACATGTTTGCAAGTACAGTATAAACCGCTTATATGCAACAGCGGAAATGCATTGAATTCATTTCAAATAAGATTCATTTTCATCTTACAAAAGGCAGGCTGCCCAGGCAAGCTTTCCAACACTTGGACACTTTTCGTTGGCTTCCACGGAAAAGAATACAGCAGGCATTCGACAGCGTGTGGCATGAAGAGCAGGACCTCCTTGTTGCCACATTTGCTGACGACACGGATGTCCTAGCCAGAAGTCAGCGCGTTTACGGGGCAACGGATATCCTGCAGGAGTAAATGTTCCTACACGATGAACTACTGGAGCAAAATTCCGGACTGACTATATCTTAGGATAGGAGGCTCACTTTCAAGATGTCTCCTAGGAGGAAGCCTCAATGCCCATATATGACGTCTGAGCTGGCTCTAAAACCACCACATCAAGCTGTCCCCAAGGAACAAGATCCTTTTTAACTGTTATTTTATATGTTACAGCGTATTAATTGTTTGTTTATTGTTGAATTGATTTGTTATTATATGTATATGTAGGTGCATTGTTACACCACATTATGGAATGTTAAGCCTAGGAGACACCCAAATTCTTCCACATTGGCAAAAGTTGCCCCAATTCTTCCAAATTAAAAAACAAAAACAAATAATAAGAGAAACATTTTTAAAATACTAAATTTAGTTAGTTAAAGATCATTTATTTTCTTACCAACCAGCTCTTATAAGTTTACACCAGCTTTTTCAGCTGATTTCCATCGCCAAAGCTTTTTATATATTTTGAAACAATCTTTTTCATCTGACTGAAAGCTGTAAGGTAGTTTGAATAATATATAAATGGGAAAGCACTCTTCAAACTTCATTCAGTTTCCCAGCTCAGGCTGCATAGATTATTTGCAAAATGTTGACAGAGCGTAAAATTTGTGGACTGTCCTTGCTGTTGGTGCTATTGCTGCTTACCAGCTGGCAGTGTGTAGCATTGCAAGAGGACTCCAAAGAAGTCAAAGTCTTACCACGTTCCATCGTCATCGATACGCTGCCGGTTTGTAAAGAAGGATTTGAGTTATTTGGGGGACGTTGTCGCAAGCCGGCCTAGATGTGAAGGTCCCAATTACAAATTATAAATATGCAGTTATATTTGTGCTGTGAATCGTAAAATAAAAACAAATAATAAAATTATGAAATTGTTATTATTATTAAGGAATCATGGAAATAAGTTGCATACGCACCGCTTAAAGTGTAATTCAAGCCTTTCCTGTTTCAAGATATGAGGATTAACAGGCTTACTTATATCCACAAACGAAAGTGCATTGTTTGAAAATATAATAATATTGCTTATCTTCATTAACTGAGTGAACTAACGGTATCCAAGTGATTTTTAAGATCGTGAGAGATTCTGCTTTTTGAGCTGGACAAAATATGTTGACATTGTTTTCCTTTGAATTTTCTTTGCTTACAAACAACGTTTTTAAATTTCTAAAGTTATTCTTATTTATTTTAATAAATGTTTGTACCGCTTTTTTCTTAAAAGGATGGGTAAAATGTGTGAAATAAGTCAAGTTCTACCAAATGTAGTGGTAACAAAGATTAATGCAGATATTTCGGTAGAGCACCTTAGTAAAAGATACAAAGTTTCTTGGCAAACATTTATTATCAAAAAACAAATAAAAGAAAACTGATTCAATAAGTAACAACTCTCATAGAGGACCGCATAATAAATCAGTCCGTAGAAAAACAGTTAAAAGTCGACTAAAGAAAGCCAAATTATAAGTAGAAACTTATAAAGCCGATTAACATTTGCTAAAGCAGTTACTTCCGGTGACAGACTGATTGAACAACCCTTTATCTTGGAACCGGTCAGTGGCCGAGTTGATAACCGATTTTCTGAAGAACGTGGAGGTAAATTCATTAGATTGGCCACCTCAAAGCACTGATCTGAATATAATAGAGTATGTATGGGCTTACACGAAAAGAAACAGAAGCCCAACCCTGTGCGTTTTGCAAAGATCATCGACGCCAAAGGAGGGTTTCTTTTTTATTAACCTTGCTACTATTATCATAGTTGTCAAAATTCTTCAACATTTACGATATACTTTCTTATTTTCTCAACCCTAATATTAACAAGTAAGATGGCTCTAGTCGGGTGTGCCCGACTAGGAGATACTCTAAACGCAGCGGCGTGCTGTTACATACATTTAAGCCTCTTTGCATTCATACACACATTCACAGAGTCACACACACACAAATCTAAATCTATGTACAAAGCGCAAGTCTGTAGTATTTCATTTGTGTTTTTTTGATATGGGGGCGAATGGGTTGATGTATCCAAATCCGAAAGTTAATAATCTGCTTAATACTTACGAGCACATATTAAACCAAAGTTAATGGCCCTAGCTCTTATATATGCCAAGAAAACCAAGTCTAAAAATCGATTTTAGTCAATAATAATGAAACGGAGCAAGATATCGAAAAAAATGATAAACTTGTACTGCGTATGGATTAAGAGAATCTCTAGTCGAAAAGTTTAGGTCTCTAGCTTTTGTAGTTTCCGAGATCGCTGCGTTCATACAGACGGACAGACAAACGGACGGACGGAAAGACGGACGGACGAACGTACGGACATGGGTAAATAGACTCAGCTCGTAGTCCTGATAAAGAAAATACATATATATACTTTATGGGGTCGGAGATGCTTTCTTCTGCCTGTTACATACATTTACACAAAACCGATATACAATTTTTACTCATTTTCAATGGGTTCAGGGTATAAAAAATGTATCAAGTCAATTAAAATAATTTTAACTAAGTTTTATTATTATATTATATTTGACAACCTATTTTAAAATACTAAATTCAGTTAATGCTGGAACCGCTCTCGATAAAGATCATAAACTTTCTTAAGAACTAGCCTTTGTAAGTTTTTACTCGCGAAAGCTTTTTTCTTTTTGAAATTTTTTTCATCTGGCTAAAAGCTTTAAAGTAGTTTGAGTAATAAATTGGAAGTCACCCTTCAAAATTCATTCAGTTTCACGGCGCAGGCTGCGCAGATGTGAGTCTAGGCCTTATAATTATTGCAAAATGTTGACAGAACGTAAAATTCTTGGACTGTGCTTGCTGTCGGTGCTATCAGTGCTTATCAGCTGGCAGTGTGTAGCAACCATGCCGCCTACACAAGAGGAATTCAATGAAACCAATGCGTCACCTTCACAGACGCTATCCTCTCGAAACGCCACTCTCATTCTCTCGAACAGCATCCTCGACGCGCCGCCGGTTTGTCCTCCTGGCTTTGTGTTGTATGGGCGACGTTGTCGCAAGCCGGCCTAGATGTGAGGGCCCCAATAAAGAATTATGCCGTGTTTATATTTATATTTGTGTTGTAAATAATAAAATAAAAACAAATAATAAAACTATAAATATTTTGCAAGTACGTGGTGCATAATATAATAATTGTTTTTGGAATTTGTAAAATGTATACTTTAAATGTGTAACTAAAATAATGAAAACATTTATTTGAACATTTAATTGTTCTATACTTGGGATTTTTTGATTTCCGCACATTTTAATTTTAAGTTCTCAGTGCTGAACCAATATTCTCATGCGCAGAGCTGTACGTGATTCAACAGATTTCAAGATCGCAGCCCTGCAAAAAAAAAGCACCTCCCTCTCTCGCTTTTAGTCACTTTGAGCTTTTGCCCCACATTCGTAAATTCAGAGCGTTCAGTAGCCAACAACATGGAGAGTGGCAAACATGGTACAAAAAGCTTTCTGCACAAGCCAGCTGCTCGCATTGGAATGGTTGTGCTGGTGGTGCACGCGGTCTGCTGGATCGGTTGGAGCGCCATTAATCCAAGTGCTAACAACAATAACAGCGGAGCTATAGCCAACGCTCAACACGAACGGATCCGTGCCGCAGTCGACAGCAAACACTGACGCCAGTTGTGAAGTAGGAACAACCTGTACATTCACATATTTCAGATTCCATAACAATTGCATTGGATAAATTCCACCAATAAAGAGTTATATAAACAGTGCTGGAAGATGTTGCATCTGTGCATTACAATAAACCTGCCAAATATTTTGTTTAATTTAATATTAAACTTTGAAAAGTTACAACTATTTAACAATTTATTTATTATTGGCAAAATTCGTATAAATATATGCTGAAAGTTTGTGCAAGTTATCTATGTAAAAAAGCTCACTTTAGTTGAGTCAAAAAGCGAACAGCAAAATATTATTAAGTATATTGCACAGTGGTTTGCAAATTGGTGTTTATGTAAATAAAATACGTACATTTTTTAAGATCAATGAAATGAATATAATTTATTAATATTGTAGAATTTTACAACTTAAAATATATATACAAATAATTGTTACATATATATATAAATAGTAAAAAAATTTAAAAAATAAAGTATGAAATTAAATTAATATAATTAAATTTGTTTCACTCTGTCCAAAAGTAAATTAAATCTTTACCATAAGGCTTAAAAAGTACTTAAGTTAAAATTTAATTTCAAACATATATTTATTTATAAAATATTAATTATTTCAAAACTAGATAATTAAATAAAAGCTACAATTTATTTTACGTCTGTTAAAGTTTAAATAATATTAAATTGGAATCAAATTTTTAACTCATTTTACTTGTCATTTCAAAAATAATATGAATTATTCAGATCAGATTATTCAGATTATGAATATTTCGGATTTTGGATGCCTCCCCCCATTCGCCCCCCATATCAAGAAAACGCAAATCAAATACTACAGACGCTTTGGTTTATACATAGATTTGGATGCTCTTATTAAGCACTGAAAATTTCATAACGATCATACTCTTGTTTTAGAAGTTATTCAAAAATTCATTTTCCATAGTGGGGCCAAGAGCAACCGATGTACAAAGTGCGCACCTTGCTGCGTGCGTTTGTGTGTGTGTGTTTGTGTGACTCTGCGAATGTGTGTATGAATGCAAAGAGCTTTAAATGTATATGACGACAGCTCGCCGCTGGGCTCAGGGTATCTCCTAGTCGGGGACACCCGACTAGAGCCATCTCACTTTTTTTTTTCATATTCTGTTTTCTTTTATTTATTTTTGTAAAAGAATAAGATAACGCCGGTCTCTTTGTGCACAGCAATTTATTTTCAAATGCTCGCATATTTTGTGTACTCAAAGCACGCCAACAGCTGGTAAAGCTCCGCTACTCGTTCGATTGTTCGCTTAAGCTTTAACTGTTGTCAAAGTATTGAGAGATACATTTTTGAGAGATATCTGAACGAAAGCTCAAAATTATGGTCAGATCCATCCATGGAGAGTCTCAGCAAGCTGAGCTTCGTTTAGTTTCACAGTTAACTCTGGACAGGTGTGAAGGCTAAGCCCAGAGATGATCTTCAACATGCTGACACTGTGCTGGGCACTTTTGTTGTGTTGTTTGTTCAGCCCGCAGAGCGGAGGTTTGCCCACGAAGACCTTCAATAGCGTTCGGATGCCAACGTCGCAGCCAGCAGTTAACGTGCAGTTCCAGAACACAAATCCAGATGCAGATGCGAATCCCATACTGCAGAGCATCTTTACTGTGCCAGAAACATGTCCGGAGGGCTTTAAGCTAACCGGCGAGCCGCAGCGATGCCGAAAAAAGGCCTAGAGTGATCTGATTGGACGATAACGAGAACCTTTTATTTTAATCTGACTGCCGGAAATGTGTTTTGTGAATCTTGATTCAGCGTAAAATAAAAAGCATACGAAATTGCAAAGTGCTTGCCTAATTACTTAGCCACAGCTGTGGTGCAAAATTCAATAACATTCCTACCTCCACATACTATATGGATTTATATAATAAGTTGAACCAGCTACAGTAATGACGACACGGCTGTTTTAAAAGAGTTTGTTTATAAAGCTTATAGTATATATATAACATTGGGATACGTGCTCAAAGTGTTTTACAATTACGAGTATTACAACAGTGTGTCCACAAATACTTGACTTATCAGACGAGGAACGCGCTGCCTCTTAAAGCTATGTCCGAGGGTGCTCCCAGCGGATGGGACAGCCCTTTAGGCGGGCAACCGACATCGTCCGAGATACAATTTAAAACGCGGTGGGCACTTGCTTAAGTCTCTCGACCTCACTGGGCTCCCTTCGGTCTTTCCACCCAGATATATCAGCATAATCAACAGCAGATATAGGAACTGACCAGATAGTAACTTCATCTAGACCAAATATTAACTAGCAGCGAGCGTGTCTCGAGTGCAACTAAATAAGTTCCCCACGTGCGTAACCCCTTTTATACAGACAACCACTTGGCCAGTGTACTTAACTGCCCAGTCGTGGCGTTACTCAGACAACTGACTCGTTTCGATACCGCTGGGATTACTATCAGCAAATTAAGTAGTGCGCGCGTGCTAAGCACAAGTATTCCCGCCCGGGTTGGTCTACACTTGCATATCTATTGTTGCACCCTTACAGAGGGTAAATTCATTCGATCGCTAACCAGGTAACACATTGAACAAGTCATTTCGGACTTCATAACATATATATTCATCTTTATATGTCACATTATCTACTAGTATCATCATATATTTCGATATATCTACAACTTACCAAAGAATATAATGAACAAACTAACTTCAATCGGAGTCAGCCGAATCGAACAACTTTATCATATGGCTGCGACGAGAGCTATCTGTCGAAAATGTAGTTTTTTTTAAATATTTTTTTTAATACTCCTTCGCTGGCAAATCGATAAAATCTGTTTAGCTCCCTCAGTTTTGAAGCTAGGTACACTACATTTTGCAGACCCGTTTACTGAATACCTCCTCTAAAGATTGCACAAATAATTTGATGCTATATGTCGGCAAGGGTATTTAGTCTTCGGCACTCTGTTGATAATGTTTTATCTAGTTAACGTTTAGCAATTGTGATGTCATAGTCCATAGTACTGTGTTCTACTCATAACGTCAATTCAATGACGCATTTGATAGCGCTTTAATGGAAAATGGGTGGTTAGGTTTAGATAAAGTTTCCACTTGAAAATTTATCTTTAAACGTACATCGAGCGGGTGACTTTATCTACTAGCCCTGATGTTTATATCACCTGGGTTCCAATTTATCCATGTGTCATGTATTGGCAAAACTATGCTGCTTGTGTGCAAATATGATGTTTCTTAAAGGTGATTCACTTGCAAAAGTTTAACAACAAAATATCCGCTTTCATGATTCGGATTTCAGGTATCAACAACGACATTTTATTAAGATTATTTTCAGTTTGTACTGAAACACTTGTTTATTTTATTTGTGATTCAACATTCTTTTGAATTAAATGTTGAATTGTTTTATTTTATTTTCAAGTGTTAATTAATGTGTGTTTACCCACCGTTCATGCCTTCCTGCGACAGCGGTGGTCCCTTAACTCCCATCCTTTAGGGCAGAATCCTGGTGTGACGAGGATATGCGGAAAGAATTCACTTATTGGGGGTGGACAAAGTGTTTGCCGTGGACTGTGGTTGTTTTAGGAAATTCAGTTAATTGATATGGTGCAGAAAATGATTGGGATTGATCAGAATAAGTCCCTTTGACCTACGTACTCAGCTTCGCCAGGTCTCGGAAGTTCCAAATGTGCATCAAGCTCAACTTGATTTCCATCTCTGGGTTGGGCCTCTCCCGAAAAATTATTATTCTGTCTTCCGATATGTTGTGAATGTGCCTGTGCATTTAGCAGGGCTATCATCGCCAGCCCCAGCGATAAGACCCCGATTTGTAAAACCATATTCACGCGTTAGGTGCTGTTTAGCTTCTGAAAAAATTGTTTCCAAATAACCAAGTTCGATCACATGCATTGAGTGTAGTTCCGAAACAGATTCGCTCACAAGAGTTTACTCAAAATACCTTATCGCAAGCTAGGTATAATGGGGGCTCTGTTTTATATGAGTAATAAATGGACTGGTTTCTAGTGAATAGCTGATGTGCCAAATCAAATGTTTGAGGTGAACTAAAAATATGCAAAAACTTGAATATTTGCAACACTCCTACTGGGTTATCAAAATGATGCTACGCTATAAAGGAATTTGGAAAGACATTGCCTTAGGGTAACCATTTTTGTGTAACTAATCCTCATAACATAATCAAAACCTTTGAAAAGAGTATTACACTGTCCGTTGCAAATGTTCTTTCTTGTTTATTGCGCAAACCTAATTCAAAGTCTTGAATTGTTTAAAAAAAATTAATTTCCCTCTGGCGGTGGCTGCAAGGGTCTGTCAACGTTGTTGGACTGTCGTGACTGGATATCGAGAGTGCCTGTCTGGATATCGGATTTAATTTCAGGTCCGTGACCTTCGAAAAGGTCTCCCAAATGTCCACCATATCCAAAATTGTGCCGGTGATACAATCCAGGTCCGTGATCATGGTGCACATGAAATGTACTAAGGTCCGCAATAAGTTTAGGGAGTTAAAGCGCAGCTTCTTTTCTTGGTTTGTCTACTTGCCTGGGTTGTTGAGAGTGAACGGCCATTTTCTGGTAGTTGAACAGAGCTAGCAGCAGAAGCCAGAGCGATAAGCCCCAGTGCTTGGAAATCATCTTCACGACTATGAGTCCGACTATGTATTTATGTTTATATGAGGTGACGAGCTCCTATAAGTCTTTCGGAATTTCAGTGCAATAAAAATCGGCTGGTGTTATAATATAAATATGTATATATATAAATGTTGCCATCAGAGAGGGCAATATTTTATTCTAAATTTATATTTGCATATATTTTATTTAAGTAGTATATTTGTGTGTGTATAATGTTGTACTTGTCGTTTTAATCTTTTTGCAAATAATATAAATATTTATATGTATTTTTATATTTAAATATATTAAGACTCATTCTTGACTTGTTCTGATTTTCAAATGTATAATATAGAACATAAAAACCTAAAAGTACTCAACATATACCTATAATGCGCGTTATCATTCAACTGATGCATTTCGATGTCTGACCCAAAAAATACTTTTCAATTGAATAGTGAAGCTTGATGGGAATTGGTGAGAAAGAAAAGAAATTTCTAATAAAAATAATGTAATTAATTTCATATATTCATTTATTGCAATTGCGAAAAAATAAAGTATAATAAAATAAAATAAAATACAAGATATAATTATGTAAATTATTTTTCATATAAATTGCAGTTGCGGTACTCTTTTGTTTTTACAGGGTATACGACTCAGGGGGTTAAATTCAGGGCAATCTCACAAGAAAGTTAAAAAATATACGGGTTAGCCAACCAAAAAGAAATAATTTTCAGTTGAAAAGTCATAGAAAGGCGAATAAATGGAATTTATGTAAAGACTTCTGAATTGGCACTTAAAAAAGTGGCTCAACGTATTGATGCCTTTTTTTTGGTAGAACAGACTCTCGACAGGATTTTCAGTGTCATCCAAATACAGAATAATATCCAAACGACACTTGCAATTAGGTTAATTCGGTTAAGATATATAATTCGTATTTGCTATCTGTCTCCCAATTTAGTCTGTTATTTTATTATTATTATTTTATATCCGTCTCGATGTAATAATATAAGTCGATAAAAAAATAATTTGTAGTCAATTTTCTTTTGATTTTGTTTAGTTTATTTAATTGACGTATTATTCTGAAATTCGTGGTTATTAAATATTTAACTTGTAGCACAATTACTTATCTAATTAGGTAGCCGATTGATTATGGTTTTAGCCAATTAACTAAATTATTATTTAGAAATTTAAGTATTTATCCCTGCTTAAGCTTTACGGCGACAATGTCCGCCCCGCAATTCGGTTCCTTCCGGACATTGAGGCATTGTTTCGAATAGGTTGCGCTCTGCAATAGCTTCTGGCTGAGCATTCTCGCCTTGGGATTTGGGGTCTCTTGATCCATGCGAATCGCTGCCCGCGTTCAGTGTGGGCGACATGAAATTTTGAGTGTTGAAAATGGACGCAATATTATCGTCAATGTTGTCAACTGCACCGGGACGCGGTTGGAAGGTGCTACCGATTGCCTGATCTCCGGGCTGCGAGAATCCTGCATCAGTGCCTTCCTTCTGAACGGGAAGAGGTTGGATGGGATTCCGATGGGCAGTGTCGCCAGAAGTCTGAAAATTGAACTTGGGCTCATTTGTCGGTCGTGGTTGAATAGGGCTGCCAGGCTGTCGGAAGTCGAATTCGAATTGGCCTTGGCCGCCCTGTTGGGGACGTGGCTGAATGGGGCTGCCAGACTGTTGGAATTCATTTTCATCAGTTGCGACTCCTCCCGGGCGTGGCTGCCAGGCATTGCCGCCATTACCAGGCTGTTGGTGGCCAAGCTCCGATGTGTCTAGCCCACCCGGTTGAGGGCGTGGCTGTATGGGTTGACCCCATTGCTCGACCTCATCCTCAGGCTCAGGCCTATGGGGATGGCCTGGACGCGGCTGGAAGGGCTGTACGCCGCCAGTGTAACCCGGCCTCGGTTGATTACCATAACCGAAATCAGCACCTTGACCTCCGTATCCAGCTTCTGGTCGCTGACCTCTGAACGTATTCCCAGGCTGCTGGCCTCCATATCCAGCACCTGGCTGACCGCCGTAAGCTACTTCAGGATATAGTCCGAAGTCAGAGCCCGGTCGCCCACCATATCCGCCGGATATGTGGTTATGTCCGTATCCGTGATGCGATCCATGTCCATGATGACCATGGTGTTGCCTGTGATGGTGGTGCATGTCAGGTCTAAATAGAGGCGCAATTAGTTATTGCAAAGAAAGCGCAAACATATCAGCTTGAACTCGGACCTCTGTGGCTGTGAATAGCCCCAACCTTCGTCATTTGACGGGTGCACCCCATGTAACGGATGTTGCGCCTGGGCCTGCATTAGCTGCGCATTTAGAAGGGCTATCAGCAACAGGCTCGGCGATAAGACTCCGAGCTTCAAAATCATCTTTACGTTCAAATTGCACTCGAGCTTCTGGCGATGTCGAATACTAAATTGAGACTGAGATCATCTCGTGGCGATTTCGATTAGGTACCCACCAAATTGTATTCTATGGAGATTCCACTTGGCCTGATAAGCCCCTTCGGGCAGCTCTTATACATTGAACGGCAATCGCTTAGTATAGAATTCCGTTGTCGTGCTTAACAGCTCATAAATAGCATTTATGTAAATAGATGAGCTAACAAATCAAATGTTAAAGTAGCAATATACAATGTACAAAGAAGATACACAAAATCGTATAATTTCCGAGTATATTTGACTGATGACCAATAAACATTTTTTTAATTGTATGTGTATGGATTTTTCTGTGTAGATTGCGTTTCTTTTGTATTTGTAGATAGTTTTGCTCAAAGCGACATTTTGTTCTGTTGTATCTCTGGCCAAAACTCTCACCCCCTCAGTGGCTCTGCATGTTTGTGGGTAAAACTGATTCAAAGATAAAGTAATTATTACAGTACCACTGACGGGGATTTTTTTGAATACACTTGCTGTGGGAATATCGACTTGAGCCTATCGAATACAATGTTATAAAAAAAGCAAACCTAAAAAAAATTATTTTTTTTTCAATTATTATAAACCATATGTTAAATTTAATCATATATATATATATATTTTTTTTTTTCTTTTTTAAATTAATTATATTTATTTAAAATTGAAATCTGCGAGAAACACTAAAATTTTGTTTGCACACATAAATGTTAATATATAAAGTAATACTTAACGGTAAGCCCACACCATTTTTAATTGATACTTCGAAATACAGTTTTTGAAGCACAGGTTTTGAAAAATTAAAGAAAACATTTGGGTACAAAACTAATAAGTGGAAGATTGTTTTGTTTTAATTTTTTTTGGTAAATAGATTCTATCTTTGAAAGAAAGTGCAATTGAGAGTCGACCTGCTGAAAAAAACACAGTTTTGACAAAGTAATATCAGTAATTACAAAACTCAAAGTGAACTTAACAGACACAAAACAATTAAATACTCTCACACACTTACACACACTTTTTCACTGTATATACTATTATTAACTTTATATATATTTTTGTACAATTTTAATGCTCTTCAAGCTGGTTTGCGACATCGTCCTGCTCGCAGCCTGTGGCCCGGCGGACACACGGGCAAAGTTTCCACCAGAATGCGATTGTCCAGTGTGGGCAGCTCCGTTGTGCTTGTGCTGTCATTCAACGGATGCAGTGCATCCAAATTGGAGCCAGCCAAAGTGCTGTTGCTCAAAGGGGACTCCGTGGAGGTGCTGCTGGTGCTGGTCCGATTGTTGATTGTTGCCTCGTCGGTGTCATCGGGAAACACAATGCGATCGTCGCACAGGCGCAGCTCGGCGCCGCAGATCTGCCAAGCCACAATGCCCAAGAGCAGTGTGTGAACGGCTGGCAAGTGCATTGCTATTGTTTACTAGTTGACTGGTTGTTTACTAGCTGCGCGAGCGAACGGAAAAAAACGCGTTTGGCTGCTTCCACTGAGCTTTCGAGACTGACACGCGACGTGCGTTGAAGATCTCCAGAAAGACTGTGGGAGAGATAGGTAGGCACAGACACTCACGATAAGAATCTGTTGTTATTAGCTTGTTTAGCAAATAAGCTACAAAAAAAAAGTTTTTTAAAAAGATAAAAAAAATACATAAAAAACGAAGCTGGGTCTGCTTCCAAAACTGGAAAATGGAAGCTAAAGCTCGCGTGCTGCTCATTGAAGTGTAAACAATAGTACAGCAGGCAGCGAAAGCTCTACAGTGCTTGTGGTTCGTATTTGCAAAGCCCCAACTCAACGACCAAACAAAAGTCAAGCTTCTTGCATACGTTTTTTATTAATTCCGTTTTTTAGGCCTCCTTGCGACAATGGTTCCCGAATAGCTTAAAACCTTCCCCGCAGACGGGCAGCGAGTCGAGCGTGATGCGCGGTCCAAACTCGACGATCTTTGGTTCCTTTTGGGAGACGACAACTGCTGTAAACCCGGCTCTGGGCAGCTGCGTTGCGCTATCTATATCTTCATTTCGGGACTGTTCGGTGGAACTGTTCGCTTGAGTCCCATTTGATGAGCTCTCAATTGGGTTTTCTCTCGTCTTATGTGTCTCATTCTTCGCTGTCACAGAGTTTGTGTCCAGATCCGAGTTGCCTCTCAGATTTCGATTCTCCACGGTTTCCGGTTTGGCATCAGCTGAATGCGAATCGCGAATGCGATTATCGTCCAGTTTGCGTGCTTCTGACATTGGCAGCGAAAAGTGCCCGAACTGCAGCCATAGTAGCCATACGGACAGGGCCAGGGATAATTTAGGCCTTAATTTAACTGCCATCACTTTAAAACACGTTTACTCTACCCAAATTCGCATTCAAGACTAACAACTGAGAGAGAGCTTCGAGATTTAACGTTCAGAGCAGCCCCGAGCTGTTGTCCGTTGTCTCCGGCGATAAGGAAAAACATGAAACACAAACTCGTATAATTGCATGTATAATGAAATTGCCTCTCGATTGTCTCACTCGCTTGAGAATCTCAAAAATGCACTTGGCATATGAATAGATTTTCATAAATTTCAATTTGAAAGGTTAATCAATAATACAATTTATTTATTTTTTTAATATAAAGCTAGCTTTCAAATGAAAACTTGAGAGCTAACTGTTGTGTAAGGCCTTAAGCTCGTAAAGTGAGTATATTTTTGAGTTTTAAGTTTCGTTTTGTTACATTATATCTTGTATATATAAAGTTTATATGTTTTCTATGAAGTATATACATGCAGCTGTTTAAAACTAATTGGAAACAAGCTACTTGATTTTGTATTTTCTGTACTCAGAATAGCACCAGCAGACCTACCGATATGATATTATGCTTGTTCTCTTCTCCCATTATCCTTCTTTAAGTTAAGGGCACACTTTCACTATTTGGTTGCATTTTTTCTTAGTAATTGTGATTAGTTCGTTGTAAACCTTGATTTGGGCGTGACAGCTTATTGGAAACACGTCTGATTTGGCGAAGAATTTTTCATATTTTAAATAATTTTGCAAATATTTCAATAAGTTTTTATTGTTTTTAGTTCTTACAACGTATTTGTTGTCAATTTTGATTTTTGTTCATATGTACAATTACAAAATTCCTATGAAATTGCATTTATATAATGTTATTTAAATAAAACGTTATATAAAAATGTAAATAAATATAAATTAGAGTCTATAACCTTATACTAGCTAAACAAAGCAGTGTTTAAACAAATAAATAAGTGCTCATACTTCTTACATTGATTACATAATTTAGTATAAATGTATCATTTGGTTTTAACTCTATGATTAGTTTACATAAATAAATAAATTTGTTTAAGTATTCACAAAGGATTTTGAAATTTGTGTTTGTTGGGTTTCTAATAAATGATATGGGGTTTTTTATTGTAGGGGAACGAGGATCTGCGTAATTATAGAGCTGGGCATGAAAATATAATATGGTATTTGTGTTAAAGTTGGGTGTGTAAATGACTGTAAGAGTTATTGTTATATTAGTTATTTTAATATTACATAACAAAATTCTAAATTCAATATGCCGCAACTATTACAATAATAATAAAATCATAATAATTATTAAAATCAAACTAAAGTTTACATAGAAATTATATAATATTGAAAAAAAGCTGATCCAAGTGTACGGATATTAGCACAGAATTTAAAAGATGCAGAGCGAGATTTGTACTTTAACTCCATCCATTTTTTCCATTTCTTTCAGTGCACTTTAATGGGGCTACCTTAGCCACCCTTAACAAATGTCAGCTATTTTGGCTAATAATTTTGAGAATTCTATTGTCAGTTCCCTGCCCCCGAAAGGCAGCCAACCTCCCTTGGGTCTCATCGCAAATGTGTCAGCCTCATAAGCTGCTAAGTAGTATAATTTTTGCGAAGAGGCCGAACAAAAAAATGCAAAGCATAAAAATGTCATTTTAAATGGCATAATTTTTTGAAGAGCCGGCAACCCTGGGTTAAATGTTGAGCAGCATTTTTGGTGGGCGTGCCCCATTGTAGCGAGTATATAAAAATACATTAAAATAATGCGTGTTTGGCACTCCAGCAGCTGATGCAAGACACTGACTGAGGTACTGAGGGAGGCTTTGCCCGACTTCATGTCGTATAGTCATTAATTTATGACAACCTCCAAAAAAAACGAGACCAGCAAAATGTATGCAAAATATCCGTATGTGTGTGTGTTTGTGTGCCAAATAAAATGCGAAAGTCAATAGAAAGAATATTTTATGAGAAAATGAGCATCGCTTTGCCAGGTAATTGTTGTAGTTCCATTGCGAGGGCAGGTTGTGTGGGCGGAGGTGGGAAGAGGCGAGGCGAAGTGGATGTCTTTTGTCTCTGAGTGCGGACAATGGTTGCGTCTCTGTTAATCAGCGGCGTTTTGCCAAAGTAATCAGTAAATATTTGCAATTTTCTTGGCTTTTCCAGCAACATTTGTTGCGGGTTTTCTTCATTTTCATAAAAGCAAAGTTTAATTTGGCTGCTTTTCATTTGGCATTGATTGTGTCCATGTCAAGTACACGAAAAAAAACTTCAAAATTGTTTTGACATTTCTGTTTTTGTTTTAAATATTATACTTGTACTGAATATTAACTTGCAAAGCTTGGATCTTAATATTTTAACGTGAAAGTAATATTAATACCAGAACTATATTCAAATTTTGTATTTTTATAACAAAGATTAAGTTTAAATCTTATTAAAATTACCCAATTATATTTTTCTAGACCATTATTAAGTTCAAAAACATTCCCAAAATAAAAGTTATATATTATTCACTGGAATTTAGTCAAACATTTTTTACCGTGTATTTATTTGGAATTGGAATTGGAATTGATGTACATTATTTGTGCAGCGCAAATATTAATATGTTTGCCGAGCTCAAGGAGATTTACCAGTATGAATGGGTTTTATCTTTGAGATCTATTTTAAAGCAAAAGTAACCTTGAAAGACAGCTCTTATTCATCGCCCGAAGAGCACTTAGCCATGGGCCTTATAAGGCAGCAACTGCTTTCGAAATTGGCCAACATTTCAAAGCTGAAATCTGGTAAAAAGTAAACTTTTCAATTGACAAAGACTCAGTTACCTTTGGAGAGTTGTGAGACGAGTTGATTTTAGTTAAAGTTGTATTAAAGCAGAAGTTGCAATGGCCGTTAAAATGTTGCAAGGATTCTTTCGTGGTGTCCTTTACGTGTTTTTATTGCTGACACTTTTCCAACGCGTTGCCGGCTCGGATAGTGAAATTGTTGAAGCCGAAACCACAAATCCCAGTGCAGCCAGCCATATGCCCGTGTTGAAGTTACCCAAGTGGAGCCCCAACGACACAGTCCTGGTTAAGCCCTACAATATACTGGAGGCCAGCTGTCCACCGGGTTACATTCTGGCCAATAAACACTGTCATAAGCGCGTGAGAGGAGCCGCAACAATGCAATAGTTTAAAATTATCCATAAAATATAATAATTGATTTTTCTTGAAAATGCTTGCTATATTTAAAATATCTTCTGCATAAAAAATTATAAATGGTAAAGATAAAATTTATGTTATTCAGTGTGGGATATTTTATAAAATTGCGATTTGTTTGCCAACCTTTAAATTCAACTTTTGGTAATGAACGAATTAAAAATCAAACATTAAACATCACAATGTTTATTTTACAACTATATATTATAGTGATGCGATAGTTTGAACATATTTATATGACGTCTTAAAAATGGTTTGTTATAATATTCTTTTCGTGCTACTTATAGCACAATTCCAATTCAATTCCAGAATTCCAATATGTTGCAGATAAATTAACCAAAATAATCATCAAAAAATCAGCCAGATCTAAACCTAAACTAAAACATATTTAAAAAAAAAAGAATAATATTTAAGTTTTCGTATGGTACATACAAATTAAAAATATTCACATTGTTCCTAGGTTTATGTAATATTTTTACTCTATAAATTCTCATAAAGGCTTGGATAAACGTTTAAAAATTCCATAACTGACAAAACTTAACAGAAACCTAACTTAACGCATTTCCATGTTGACTCTACATTTTTTCTCGATTGTTTTGTGGACTAAACACAAACGAAGGAACATTTCCTTCCCTTTTTGAACAAAACCGAAGTTTTTAGATTTAAATTCTTGTTCCCACCAAGAATAACAAAGTGATGTCACGGGTTTGCCAACCCTCCAATTGCAAGCGTCATATTAGGACCAGTTGATGCCATAATTTATGTCGGATCTGCGCATAGATAATGTTTGACCGCAAGCGCCCCTAAAGTCCGGGCCCAACCATTCCAGCAGCCCCATTCGAGTGATATGCGGACAGTGGCTGCCATTAGTTAGGGGTCCATTAACCAAAAATGCAACTGTCGCGACGGCCGTTCGGCCGGACACATGTCCAAGAAACGTGCGCCGGCTACGTGCAGTCGCCTTGGCCACGTTCCCGTCATTTACAGGTAGCAGCTGCATTGACAGCTCCTGTCCGGCGGACGGCAGACAGCAGTCCGAGCCGGCACTTGGCCCAGCGGGGCGCGTCGTGTAGCGTATTAATTCATGCCATAAAATATGGCTACACTTTAGGCCGGCACCGGCGAAATTGACAAAGTCTCGACGTGAACGTGGCTGGGATAAAGTGGGTAAATGGGGTAAAGGGTTTGGGGAACGCTGCGCTGAATGAGTTAATTAAGCGCCACACGGCCGGGAGCATAATTTCAAGTCATTTATCAGTGACGTTTTCGGTCTGAGTATATGGTGGAAAATGTAAATTGGCTTAGATCATGGCGGTAACTATGTATGGGCAATGGAAAGCGGCCGAAGCGGCCAGACAAAACATGGTTGCTTCATTATATCGTGCTGTGTTTATTGAGTGTGCAACATTTACAACATGGCCTTGCCCAACGGATTATTTAGCCAGGGATAGACAATGGGGCACTTGTCGCAGACGCTCATGTACCGTGTCTCGTCGGTGGCCAGCTTCTGAACATTGCAGTGGACCGGCTGGCAACTCGCGTTTGGCTTCAGCTCGCAGCCCTGGAAGGGCTGGCCCAGCACCGGCTTCATCACGTACTCCAACATGCGCGATACGCCCGTCATATACACATCGGGATAGGTGGCCAAGTGATGCATGAATCTGTGTAGAGTTAGGATTCGATTAAGAGCACATCACAGAACGAGACAGTTGCAGTCGGGTGTAACCGACTGCGCAATACACGTTCACAGTAAAATTATTAATTATTATGTTGTTTTGAAAAAATATAGATTTTTTTATAATCGTGGATCCTTCGAGGAGGTCATCAGAAAAGTGTCTGCCAAATCGGGTGACACTAGCTCAAAAATTGTGGAAGATATGGATCTTAGCCGCTTTCCAAGATACAAAGATTTGCCACACCCCCGGTGGTCATATCCAAAAAATATCTGTGCGATCTTTTAAGAAGGTCATCGGTAATCAAGCTGCAAAATTGTGTGTATCTAGCTTTAAAGCTGAGGGATATATATAGATTGTTCCGGTTTGCCACGCCCGGGTGACGCGGGTATACACGAGTATATATTCCAGGTTTCCAGTCTGAAGTTCAAGCTCTGCACAGACACTCGGACAACAACACTGACATTGGACAAACCCAATATACCCCTTTCACTTCGTGAACGAGTATAATCATGCTGCATCGTACTTCTTGAAGGCGGCAAAGTAGTTACGACCGCGTGCAAACCAAGCCGCGTGCAAGTACATGCCAAACGGCGCCCGGTTGCCCTTGTAGTGGCGATTGAAGTTCTCCAGCATCCACTCGAACAAAGCATCTACATCGTCGGCGGGCGGATAGACGCAGGCGTCGATCATCGAGCAGCTGTAGCCCTGGGTGTCCGTCCAAGTGACCATTGGATTGACCCAGACGCCGGGCAGCGCGGCATCCGGACAGGGACCAATCTGGCAGTCCTGTATGGACAAGTAGTCCAGGGTGTAGGGCCACATGGCTGGTGCCTTATGCTGCTGCGTCGGCCAGGAGCTGTCGTAGCTCAGGCCCAGATTCCTGACCGCCTCAAAGCTGTTGTTGCCGGAGATCTGGAGGAAGGGCAGCCGCATGCCCTGCACCCGTGTCCGGTCCACCTTGGCAAAGGTCTCCAGCATCTGCAGCTGGGCCCCGAACTCGCTCTCAATGGTCTTCACATCCGCATCGCGCCAGTAATCGGTCCCGCTGCCATGGGTCACCGAGTGCAGGGCAATCTCGTGACCCGCATTGTACAGCGCATTCACACGCACGTAGTCCGTGTACTCGTGCGACAGGAAGAACGTGCCCGTGGCGGGACAGCCATCGGGATTGCTCAGGCCATCGAAGAGCAGCTCATATTGGGCATAGTTGACGGCATTGACGGCATCGTCAAAGGTGATCGTAACGAACTGAAAGTTGCAATTGATTGAGCTTTAATTATATGAAAAAGATTGAAGTGTAGTTGACTAAAATCTGCGAGATTAGCTGGAAAGTGCGCTCCAATTCCTTCGATTATATAGACATAATTATTTTTAATCTACAGAATTGTAGTTTAATTAACTTTTGACAATTTTTAAATATATAATATAATTATAATTAATTATTAAATTTATAATGAAATAAATTCATATACATATCGAACTAGTATCAGAAGTATTAAGTTTTCTACATTTTCTTAAGTCATAAAGTTATCTATAGACAAAAAACACTCCCTGGCTAGTTTTTTGAGCTCCTGACTTCCTTCTCACATTATGTACATCATAAGTATATTCAAATGAGAAACCATTAAGAGTTGCCTACTAAAATTAAGTGGTCAGAATGCGTTCAAGGTGAATATTTCTTAACTTATGCACCAATTAAATACAATACTTTATCTACGAATAAGCCTTTATATATTAATTTAGAAGGCAAATTTTATTTTATGGAACAAGAATTTTTATAATACTAGAAATTCTTGTTGTCATTGTTTTAATGCAATTCAGAAACTATACTTTAAATTTAGCTCTACACGTAATATTTAGCAACGAATGATTCAAACTCAAAGTACAAATATTCACGAACGAAATATACTTGAAATGTTAAGACATTTATTTTGCCCAGAAATTGATTTTGAATCATAAAATCTATCTGAATAAACTACATTTTAAAACTTGCTAAGCTTAGCTGACCTGAATACAGGTATGTCAAATTCTCTTCGCCAATTTTTAAACATTTTGAAATTTAAAACCTCATTCAACTTACCTGAGGGATCTCATTTTCCTTGCCCTTGAACTTGGGCTTGGGCAATATCGCATCCGAGCAGCGACAGTCGGGCAACTTACACTTGGCCGCCGAGCAGGGCTCAGCTCTGACTAGCTCCTGTGGCTCCACAGGCGGGGCCACCGTAGTCCTCACCTTGTTCTTCGACTTGGACTTGCTCTTCGTTTTGCCACCCTGCTTCTGGGCATCGCTGAGCAGAGCTGTGGCTAGCAGCAGCCCGAGTAACAATAAAGTCGCGTTTTTCATGCTGGACCAACGTCTCCAACGTCTTCCAACAGATTCACAGCGCTTGTGCTCCGCACTGCGTCTTTTATAATGTACGATCAAACATAATATCTTATCGAGAAATGGGTGAAAATATGATTTGCTTGTTGAACATGCCTGGGGCTATTACCGTTGGGTGTGCCTATGTACTGAGGTACATATATATGTTTCGATAAATTCGCAGATGTTTGCGGATATGGCGCATGTGAAAACGAGATGAAATGTTTTTTTGGGTGCGAATAACAACTGGGGAATTCTGTATGGGTCAATATTTTTGCACATTATTGTTACAAGGGCTTGTCAATAATCGAATTTTGATAATACAATATTTTTATTTAAAATAGAGCTGAAAATTAAAAAAAATTTTCCTATCAAATATATAATATTTAGATACTTTATAATTATTAATAATAACTATTGTTATAGCTTAATAAGATACAACAGTTTCCTTCGTACTGTCCAGGTTTAAATACCCTTTCAGACAAATATGAGATTTGCGCTATATTTATATAGGTGACTATGTTTTTCACACAAAAAAGCCAATTTGGATCGATTGTTGCCTTTGGGGCTATTTTATATTGTAATATACAATTGCCAAACTTGTTTTGGATATCTTATAAAAAACCAAAAAGATCTTAGAAAAAATCGTATTTATTTATTTGCTAAATTATAAAACAAGATTTCAAATAAAATTATTGTGTATTTTCAATAACGTTCTGTCTACCAAAGAATTTTGGCTAAGCTTGTTTTGTAAAAGTAATGGAATTACTTTATTTTAGTTAACATAAATTTGTATATAAGTATATTTAAATTTTGATTACACTTAAAATCGAATGGTAGAAATTGGTTTATTTAAGGAACTTTATAGATGAAATTGGTATTAGAAAGGTAAGTTTGTGATAAAAGTGGATTGGTATTTTTAAGAACTTTAAATGTAAGTTTTTTATTTAGAGATGTATATGTGCAGACTATGAGGATATGTGGAAAATATTTAAGCTGAAAAAAACCGAATTTTAGTCATTGTATAAACCGAATATAAGCCTTGTTTGTAAGCAGAGCAGACCACAAATATAAGACGACTTTTTGTTCAAACTTAAGACTTAAGGTAGCCAAAAAGTATTTTCCAAGTATTTTCAAGGACTTGCTGTACAATAAGTCGATGCTCGAACTACATACTGATAATTTCAGGAAGCGTTTTCGAATTACGCATCAGGCCTGGGCGAGCAAGGACAAAACTTGCCTCATTAGCATAACCAAAGTGAAGAACTTAACAGCTGAGATTTGCGCCAATGCCTTGAGTGGAAAACTTTCAGCCTTCCCACAGGGGGCAGGGACAGGGGCCGGGTTCAGATCGAAGCGACTGCAGCTCCAAATTATGACAGGGCCAACAAATGCACTTGAAATCGTAAACAAGTCCTTCAAAAGTTTTGCGGCACGACAGAAGCTCTTAAAACAAAGCCAGGAATTGCTGTGAAGTGCCTAACAGGCCGCCAAACGTGGCACCCCGCATTCTGCATCCGGCATCCTGCACCCAAAGGTTGTCCCTAAGCGTCGGCCAATCAGAATGCCAAATCCGAGCCCGCAAAAGTCAATAGTCAGCGACTGAAATTGGCGAAATTCATCTTTAAGGCAGCTGCAGCTGGGCCGCTGGTAAAGTGCTGCAGCAACAGCGGCAGCGAAAATGTCAGCAGCGATGCGGATTTCTTGGCACGCTTCCGCCGACTGACTTGGTGCACGCCTACAATTCGTTTTGGTCACGTTCTGGGGCGTTGCCGGCAGGGGTAGGTGCCCCACGTGCCGCAGCCAGCCAACCAACAGGCGGCAGACGTCAGGCCGACAGCCCAGCCAAGAGCCGACAATGACAACGAAAAACTCTCGGCTCCAACGGCCACCTCCAACAACAGTTGAACAACTCCAACACCATCCAACACGACCCAGCACCACTCGCAGTTCGTTGTTGGAGTTGTAGGGGCAACGGCAACACAACATGTTTGAGTGAGTTTGAAGCCTGCGCCCATGTGACGTATGCGCAATGTGTTAAATGTGCCCAACCCCCCCACGCCCGCCCCCTAACAGTCCCCGACTGCTGGCCAACCCTTCGACAGGCACTCGCAATAATAAAGATTGAGGGCAGCTTGAGAGCCCGAGAGTTGATTGAAATTTGATTGACAGCCTGCATGAATGAAGATGAATCTCTGGCACTCATTGCTCATAGAATGCGGCTGCAGCATTATCTTTGCAGTTCTCTCTCTTTCTCATTAGTGGCTGGCGCGTCAGTGCGTGAAATCAAAGTGAAAATCGAGACGCACGGGGCACACACGAGCGTCTCACGTGGTACAAACTGCTTTAAAATGCAAATGTTGCCAATACACAAATGTAACTCATATGCGTGCCAAGCTTCTAACTCGACGCTGGAGCTCACGCACGTCTGAGCCGCACCACACGCTAACTACAAAGCGGGTGGTTGGTGGTTTCTCGGATTTGAGGGTGTATGCTGCTCCTTGGTCCCGGGCTTGGGCCAATTTTCGCGATAATCACACAACTAATTTGCATAGCGAGCGAATTGGCAACGGGTCGTCAAATCTGCGCTAATCAAATCAGCACAAAATATACATTATATATATATATGTATATATACATATACATATACATATATTAACAATATATACCATTCGTACAATTTTAACATGGCAACAAAAAAACTGTTCACTTTTAAATTTTGTTTATTTAAACCTTATCATATTGGTTTACCAAATGAAAAGAGTATATTGGGTTTGTGCAATGCTGTTCGTCCTTCTGTCCGTAGAGCCCGCTGTAGACTTAAACTTGGAATATATACCCGTGCATACCCGCGTCAGATAAAGTGTTAAGATTTGTTGGCTACGCCTACTGAAGAATGGCCAATCGCGAAAATATATTTATTTCCCTCAGTTTCAAAGCTAGATAGACCAAATTTTTGCAGACAGTTTTAATTGGACACACAATTTGTCCTCTAGATTTTTTGCTAATAAATAATTTTCTAAAAAATTTTGTTTTCAAAATTTTGAATTGCAAATTTTTTTATTTAACTTGCATTTCAAAAAAATCATGCCAAAGTTAACAAATATTTTGACATATAAAGCTTTGTCAAATCGATTTTTCACGTTAAATGGCATTTAGGTTATGATTTAAAGAAATTAACTGTTTGAAGTCTTAGTTGTGCAGTGGGTGGAAATCCGACCAAGATTCAACATTTTTTTTAAATTATTTCTTTTGTTTGCAAGTAATGCTTGATGCTTTGGTTGTGATTACAATGTGAACGAGTATTGTGCTATCGGTTACAGCCGACTGTTTTTAGTCCAGAGCAGCATTTGGCATCATTTATGTAACCATGAAAATCAAAATTATTCTCAGCTGACATAACTTACAAATGAAAGGAACCATAAACCATAACAAATAAGTCAGCAATTAAAAAGATTTCGTATTCCATTAAACATAGTATCGGGTATAAATACTAAGGTCAACAGAGTATCCTACACAGTTAGAGAAATAACTACCGCTCGAAACATGAAGCTCTCACTGATTTTCTTGATCGTATTTGTCGTGGCGCTCACAATGGCCGACCCACCAGCTTCGAACAGCCCACCACCTCAGAAGAGAAGCCCACCACCTCAGAAGAGGAGCCCACCACCTCAGAAGAGGAGCCCACCACCTCAGAAGAGAAGCCCACCACCTCAGAAGAGGAGCCCACCCCCTCAGAAGAGGAGTCCACCACCTCAGGAGAGCAGCCCACCTCCTCAGAAGAGGAGCCAACCACCTCAGGAGAGCAGCCCACCACCTCAGAAGAGGAGCCAACCACCTCAGGAGAGCAGCCCACCACCTCAGAAGAGGAGCCCGCCACCTCAGAAGAGGAGCCCACCCCCTCAGAAGAGGAGTCCACCACCTCAGGATAGCAGCCCACCACCTCAGAAGAGGAGCCAACCACCTCAGGAGAGCAGCCCACCACCTCAGAAGAGGAGCCCGCCACCTCAGAAGAGGAGCCCGCCACCTCAGAAGAGGAGCCCACCACCTCAGAAAAGGGCTTCACCAAAAGGCAAGTAAATTCAGGATTCTGCAGAGCGCGTCAATCTTAGCGCATTTCTTTTGCCAATCAGGATTCTGTCAATTGTATTTCGTCGAATAATAAGTAATCACAAATAAATAAGATATGTTATTGACTGTTTTATTAGGCCCAAATTCTTCCATCATTTTAGAGCTAGAGCCACCAATTTTGCAGACAGTTTTCTGATGGCCTCCTCTAAAGAATTATTTTGCATTATATTTATTTATTTATGAATCTCCACTTTATTTTAGGGACTAACAATAATTAATCAAATCTAATTCTAGTTTATTTTACAATTATAAAAATAAAAATAATTAAAAAATGAAGGGACCAACCTTAAGAAAAAGTGGAGATTCAAAAAATAAATGAATGTAATGCAAAAAAATCTAGATGTTTTTACAATTATTAAAAAAAGGAAAATAAACTAGAATAAGGCTTGATTTCCTCTAAAGATCGACCACGCCCTCTCGCGCCAATAAATTACAATAATCTATATTTGTCCAAACTAATAATACTAATAAATACAGCTTTCGACTGTTTTGAGCTGTTATTATACCGTGAGCAAGTATTGCGCAGTCGGTTACACCCGACTGCAACGTTCCTACGTTCCTACATATGGTGATATTTACTTCAGCATTAACACGTTATACTCCCATCTCAATGTGAGCCTTTGAAATTGTATTTTCTGCCTGTAAGCGCTTTCCTTTAAGCCTTCACATTTCATTCAAATTTCAGGAAAAAAACTAAAAGTAAACAAAAAGAATAAATAAATAAAAATTAACCAAAATTTGTAAAATTCTCAGACAATGTCAGAAAGTGAGCGAGTTGAGCGCACAGACAGGCTGGAGAGCGTTGCCAAATTCAACAGGAATCTGCAGAGCAACGAGGTGCTGACGCTGCACTACCTGGGCCTGCCCTATTTGGTGCTGTGCCGCAGTCCGCAGCTGCGCCTCAAGGTGCCGCTGAGCACGTACAACTACCAGGATGGCGAAACGGGCGGGATTGCGCTGCAGCTGATCTTCACCTGTCCGGTCAACTATCCGCTGCAGCTGCCGCTCGTCGATCTGGCCGAGAAGCGTAACGTGAGCAGCGAGCTGGACCACAAGCTGCGCGCCCAGATCGCCCTGGCGCTGGAGCAGCACCTGGGCCTCTACATGATTGTGCCGGTGGTGACACGGGTCCAAATGCTGCTCAACAGCGAATTGCGGCGTCTGCCGCTGCATCGTTAAAGCGTTGCTCGGATTGGCGTCTATCCCTCAATGCGGCCAGCGGTGCTCGTAAATGTTGAGTGTGTTTTGCTGTCGCAGCCGTATACGGTAACTGTTGTCTGGGCATCAGCTCGCACGGACGTGCACAAACATGTTTGCCGTGGAAGGCTGCGACGTCGCCCGTAACTCACGCAGGATACGTGACTCCGGGCGTTGGCAGTGCGGGACTTGAAGTATTGCAACACTTGGCCAAATGTTAACACGTGCCGGTCGATGGACGCGCCAGGACGAAGGCTCATTAATTGGCGACCCGGCCAAAATCCGGCCGGGTCGGGCATTGGGCATTGCATTAACTGGTCTTTTATGCGCTTGCCAAAGCACTTGCAGTAGTTATCTGGCCGAGAACTTTCAACTGCGCTTAGTTCTTAGCACATGCACACATCCTTGATACGCTTCCTTCCGCTGTCGCCTCGACAACAGCTCAAATGCAATTGGCAGTCAAAAAATGGCAAAGGCAGCAGCAGCTTCAGCTTCCTTGGGCGCATCCTGTTTATCCTTAAGCGTGCAGCGGCAACGGCGTCAAAGTCCTTTTGCTCCCCAATGCCGGATGTCTCTGGGTAATTTAGATAGCTGCAGTTGTTGCTCACAACTTGCATAATGTCACTTTCAAAGACTTTTCGGGGCCAAATTGCTAAAAAACGAAAAACATCGCGTACAGGACATGCTTACACAAGCGTAGGGACGAGTGTCTACAGCTTAAAGTTCACGTATATTTTGATAAGAAAACTGCAATGCATATGTGTGCTGAGATTTATACTCCTAGTGTTAAGTACTACAATAGGCAATACAGTCTCTACGTCCTCCATCCTAAATGTAAATTGAAAGTTTGTGAATATTATTGAAAGAGTTGAATTATGTGTTTGGCTAAATAATATAGGGGTATTTCAATATGTCATGAAATGAAAATAAACTCCCCATCAAGATATATGTATATTCTTACTCGGAATCAACAATTTGTTTATATTTTCTTTTTATCTATCCCAAAGTATTTTTGTCGAATAAAAACCCTTTTCACATAACATTAAAAAGAATTAAGTTATACGAGCATAAGAATTTGTCAGAATGTGGTAATAATAATGTAATAATAAACCGTGGTTTTTTTATTGATTGCAAAATATATTAATAAACGTACCTCCGTAGATCCAATATATTACTTAGTAGATCGCTCTTTTATGAAGTATCTACACTTTCCAAGATACTCCTCCTTCTATTTTTCGTATTTTTTTTTTTTTTTTGGATTATCTGCAACTGGCGCAATTTTTGGCAACTTGTAAGTCAACCGCAAACACTGCGAGATATTTCTATGTCATTCAATCTTTAATGCGGCTGTGACGACATTGGCGACTGTATGCCCGAAGGATTTGTGCGTAATGAAAAACTGTCACGACGAAGGACGACAGGATGGCCGGATGGTGGAGGCTAAGCCGTAGCAGGTATTGCAAAATTGAAAAGCGCTCGTCGTGGCATTAAAATGGCAAATTTGTGTGCGTCGCCAATGCGGCAGGACATTTCAGGACATTTATGGCCGGTAACTAAACGACGCCAGGCAGACAACGCCGGAGACAGGCCATAAAAACGGCGACGCTTGCGTGATAAGCGCATAAATCAGCTAAGACCAAAGTATACTTAGTCCTGGGTGGAACCCGCCTGGCACTCCTGACTAGTCCTGGCAGCTCTTTAAGTCGTCGTCGTTAAGGCGGCAGCTTTAACCCTTAAATAAACTGTGGCCCGACCACTTTTTAATTATTTGTAGTGCAATTGCCCTCCTGTATTCGAATTTGGAATTCCCCCATTCCCCCTGCTTCCCTCTCAATCCTATGCTACCTGGCGCGGGAAACTGATCCCATTGTTCTTTGCAATGAAGGAATTAATTTGCGGGTGATTGTCGCTCGTTTTAAGTGAAATAAAATGTTATTCGCTGTCACGATGAGTAAAAAGAAAAGGGAAGATGTATCTCGATGAGCCGCATACTCAATACTCTTGCAGACACATGGAAGATGTGCACCACATATCTTTAGTTAATTGTGATTGCTATTGGAGGCTATATTTATACCCTGAACCAATTGAAAATGGGTAAAAACGGTAAAATGGGGGTAAAAAATGGGTAAAAAGCATCTCCGACCCCATAAAGTATATCTATTCTTGATCAGCACGACGAACTGAGTTGAATTAGTCATGTCCGTCTTTCCGTTCGTCCGTCTGTCCGTCTGCGCGATCTCGGAAACTACAAAAGCTAGAAACCTAAACTTTTCGATTAGAGATTCTCCGAATCCATACGCAGTACAAGTTTATCATTTTGTTTCGATATCTTGCTTCGTTTCATTATTACCGATAAAAATCGATTTTAAGACTTGGTTTTCTTGGCATATCTCGGAAATTATAAGAGCTAGAGCCACCAAATTTGGTTTAATATATATTCCCCCATTTGCCCACCATATCAAAACGCAAATCAAATACTACAGACTTGCGCTTGGCTTTAAACATAGAAAATTTTCTTAACGATCATACTCTTAGCTTACAAATTATTCAAGAATTCATTTTCCATGTGAATGTGTGTATGAATGGAAAGAGGTTTAAATGTATTTAGCAGCTCGCCGCTGAGTTCAGGGTATCTCCTAGTCGGTAACTCCCGACTAGAGCCATCTTACTTGTTTTTATTGGTTCGATTTGGTAATATCTTGTTATTCACTTAGAAAATTTATTTGCTTTGAAAATTTATTATTAAAAGTTTTTATTATATATATATTTTAAAATTTCTTACAATTATCTCCTGTGAAAAACATATTAATTTTTAACGCGAATTTCTATTTGTTTATTAGTCATTAATTTTGGTATTTTACATTTGTAATTATTTTTATTTATTTTTAAAATATTTAATTAATTATCAGTAAATACGGCATCTAAATTTGACTTTACTGTATCTTGGATTTTATTTATTTCTTTCCTTTTCCCAAAATCAAAAATGTTATTGTCTGATACATATTATTTCTCCAATTGTTATATTTTCTTTTACTTAAAAAAATATGAGAATTATCAAACTTAGCATTTAGGAAGGTAAATGATTATAAGGACACCGATTGCTTAAAATCAAAAAAATATTAGAGGCGGAAAGAAAACCTAAACAAACCTGGTGCATGTCGCAACGCGAATGGAATTTTTGATGGTTCGGGCGGCTCATCAAAGCGCCATCTGGCGGCGGCCAGAATGACTACTGTCTGCAGGAATTTTCGAGCTCATTGCTTATGCTCGAACACGAAACAAATTCAAATTACAAATTATGTTGTCATTTGCGCGCTTTACGAGACAACCCACAAAGCCAGCGACAACCCCCAAAAGAGCACTACCCCCCTGCCTACCACCACCCCCGAGCAGCCTTCAGCAACCCTCAGATAGCTCCTGCCTGCATATGCCAGAGGTCGAGGGCATCGCAACGTGATGTCGACTCTGACGCTGGACAGTAAATGTTAATCCTCTGGCAAAGTCTGCGCTTCGTTTTGCGCGGTGTCAACTATTTAGTTTCCGGTTTTAACTTGCGCCATAAACTTGGCATTATGTGTCCGCTTTTATTGCATGCTTGCAGGCGTCTCTCGCCGCGCTTCATTGTTTCTTAATAATCCGGTGCGGCTATGCCCGGAACGAGTGCACACGTCTCCACATTAAGAATGTTTATGGGCCGCTCCACCCATTGCCAAAGGGACTCAGGTTCAGGATTCGCTCTGCTTTCGGCCCAAGTCCAGCGCCTAGTTGCATGCCACACATATTTCTCGCGTTGCAGTCATAAATGCGCTTAATTGGCAATTTTTGTGTAAGCGTGTTGAAATTTTTATACGCAATACTCGTGTGCGTGTGTGTATGTGTGTGTGTGCGAATGTGTGTGGGGACTGTAAAAGTTGCAGTTGGTTTGCCTGAATCATAAATAGGATATATGTATGCTTTCGCCACTCACTGTAGTGCCCGTACTCATATTTTTATAGCTCCTCATTTTATGCAGTGCTCTTGTTTTTTTTTTAAGGACATGCAGCGATTTTCGGTACGTGGTATGTGGCTCGAAGTGGTTTTTATTGTTAATGTTACCATAACATACCTCAAAGGTACCTTAAGTTATTATAGGAAAAGTTATGAGTTGGAAAAGATATTTGTATACTTCAGATTATATTTAAAAAGATTTTTTTTTCTTTATTAACCACATAGTTAAAATACAAAATTTCTATTAAGATTGAATTTGACAAGAAATAATATTCGAAACTGCATCGTTTTCAATTCAATTGTCCTACGTTCGGCGCCACAGACAAGAAATCACACTCAATTTAAATAATAAAAAATAAAACACTTCTAGTTAACTCAGTTCCCTTTAAATGCATTCCATTGAACAAAACGCTGTGCAACCCAAGGGATTACAAGTTTCTCGAGTCATCTGTAAGCCACAGCTACAGTTCAGTTTGGTGGTGAATATATTTAGCATTCAGCGTACTTGCCTTGTTCGACGGCATGCGATGATCTCTGGTCCTCCCGCTCGATCATATATAAAGCACTGCTCACCATAAGTATTATGTACTGCGAGCCATGGTATAGCTGCCTGACACGCTCGTATTCCGAATAGATAACACTCTCCAAATAGTCGGGAAAGTTTTTCTTGGATCTGATATGCACCTCGGGTGAACTACGAGGATACAATTTGGGGCACATGAAGACCATCTTGCAACTGATCCGTGACTCCGGTGGCATATCATTGTCAATATGGCCGCGCACGGTGACTTCAAGCTGGAAAAAGTGTCGCGATTTACGAACCTTCATGGGACAACCGAGCAGTGCAACGGTGCGCAATTCCGAGTCGCGCAGCGCCTTGCAAAAGGATGCAAGTTTCTCGAATGCAGCAGTATTCATGCCGGCTAGATAGATATAAAAGAAAGAAAGATTTGACGATTTGAAGAAATTTAAGAGTTAGAAGGCAAATTTGACAGTAGACTAAACAGGGTCTGAGAGTTATGATGACTAGGGTTTCTTTTTACGATACACATATCTGAGACGACTTAGTTTTCAATGTTGGGATGTTTTGGTTTTTATTTTTGTGGGATTGCAATTTAAATTAGAGAGCTTGAAACTTTAAATAGCTAGGTGGGTTTGAAAGTTGGCTTCATGTTGCCAATTGTTCTGCTGATATACACAGTTAACTGACAGCGGACGTCCAATTGGACTTGAAAGAAATGTTTACAATTTTTTTCACCGGTAATTTAAGCAATTTAATTTAATTTAAAACAACTAAAGAACAACACTGATGTGCAACTACAATTGTACTATTTTTAGGCAATTTAGAGGTAGAAGCTCTAACTCAGAAATTACAACAATTTACATAACTAAAATTTTATCCATGAAAAAAAACCAAAATTGTGTATTAAAAAAAATTAATGTTCCATTTTTGTCAATTTAACTTGACTGGCAATTGAACTACTTTTGAAAAAATTTGATCCATTTGGCTCTTAAGATCAATTTAGATTGACGGACAATTGAACAACTAACACATTCATGGCATGCTTTTGGACGCTGGCTCAGCAAATCGATGAATGCAAAGAGATGTCATAGGCCAAGCATTAATATCTTTGTGACCGCACTTACCGCGCAGCCCCTTCCCGTCCTAAGCCCCATAGATTCTATTAAAATCGCCTGTCATTGCTGGCTGGCATCGTTATTGTCCGTCTTACAGAGCAAACAGAGAGTTGAGGGGTGCCGGGAAGCAGCAAACAACGAGCAGCTCGAGGCCGGGCCTCAGTTTGGCTGGGTCTGGCCTGGTTGAGTCCTTGGCAGACATGCTTAGTCCTTTAGACATTGGCAGCGACGTTGTTGTCTTCTGGCGAAACCATTATTCTTCAACAACGTGCATTATATTATCCTTTGGCTGACTTTGGCGCACGGCATTTGTATGCAGCCTGGGCGCGAATTGCATTTGGGCATTGGGATTGGGATTGGGCTTGGGGTGCACTAGAAGATTGGGTCTGGGGCCGAGCCTCCTTTCAGCTGTCGTCGCTGCAATTTGTATTGCCGCCTTCGCCTTCGCCGTTGTCGTCGTTGTCTGTAACTTGTTTTTTATTGGTTTTCCCGTTTTAAATTTCAATTTGGCGCTGGCCTGTAAGCAAGATGTATGTACAAGTCCGTAGCCCATCCGTGTCGCATATGTTGGCCCGCCAGGTGCGCCGCCAACTGGGCGATTTATACGCGTCACAGCGCCCCGGCTGACAGTTGCCGTCTTGGCAGCTAACTGAACTGTCACTCAGCACGAGCTGCTTGGTGCTCCCCTCCCCTCCCCTCCCCTCCCCTCCCATCCGCTGCCACACCATTTACCCGATCCCCTTCCCTGTGCAGCTTGAAGCTGTTATTATTGTGCTATTACTTGGGCTTGGGCTCGCACATTTTACACCGCATTTAACCCAAAACATGCCACTTAGCAGGGCGCATTTATCAATGCGTGTATACGTGATTTGAAGCTCCTTCTGAGCCCCTCGCACAGCACATTATCATCAGCCATCAGGCATCATCGTCATCATCATTATCGGCGCTATCTTCATCATCGTCGTTGGCCACATTCGATACGTGTTTAACCTCACACGCTGAGCCCAGTTGACGCTGCATTTTCGCTTACTGCGATTATCAAGCGTTTCCGTTTCCGAATCCGTTTCCGCTTTTGCCAGCGTCTCTCTGCTCGTTTTGTGGCTTACGGCTATGCTCCAAAAATTACATGCCTTTGTTTTTTATCTAATGCTGCGCCGCATTTTCGGGTCTTAAGGGTCGTGTCCTCTGAGTGTG
Source organism: Drosophila colorata (assembly GCA_035041545.1). Taxonomy (NCBI): domain Eukaryota; kingdom Metazoa; phylum Arthropoda; class Insecta; order Diptera; family Drosophilidae; genus Drosophila; species Drosophila colorata. The sequence goes on from JAWNLD010000233.1 coordinate 3,641,654, forward strand.
TGTATGTATGTGGGTGTGTGTGTGTGTGCACGTGTGTGTGAAACGTGCGACTGCCTGTGTGCCTGCTAGACATTTTTCACATTTGCACCCAACAATTGGGACTCGCACAAGAACAGGAACAGCTTACCATGGCCTCCATCCCACTCTCCTCCACCTCCTTCTCCTCCTCCTGCTGGCTCCGGCTGTGTTTTAGTCCTGCCTCGCTCTTCGGGCTGCTGTGCTGAGCGTGTGTAATTCGATCTATTATCAGTTGTCATCGTCCTGAAATTCACACATTCGCATAGGCATTGTCGTTTTGCTTGATTTGTGCCAACAAGAGCACCAAGGAAGTCTCGCACGGTGGGCCCGGTTCCAATGAAAATTGTGCACAGTTTTATTATTGATGTTACACAAGTTACATTTATATTTGCCCAATAACAACATCAATACACTATTGATTTAAGCTCATAACTTCATTGTCTATTAAAAAAAGGAAATCAGAAATTAATTTTAAAATAATTACCTAATGTAAAAATAATAACGTAATAATAATGCAGAGAAAAGACTAGATGTTTTCTCTAACACAAGTACAAAAAGAAAATAAATCTTTAGTATAAGCATACATTTAACAATGCAAACCTAACAAAATTTAGTATTAAGGTATAATTTAAACAGTAGAAATGTAAATGTTAATCAATAAATGTAATAGAAAAATTGTATTCAATAGAAAAATTAAAACATGCAATCAAATTAAAAATATTACTACGATACTATTATAATATATTGGCATAAACCTATATTATTTAAATATATTACAACAAATATTATTTTTAATTAAAATTTTAAGAAAACTATACCTGCTAAATATAGTTATATTTATTATTATTTTTATATAGGATACAGTTATAAACTATCAACCTAACTATTTTGAAAGGGCACCGTCTGCTAGGGCCTAAAACAAGCACTACATCTATACGCTAGCCTGGGCTTCGAGCCCGGATCCTCGTTGTGTAGTTGCCTAAATGTCTGAGCACTTAGAATAATTCTATTTATATAGCCTGACAGTCTATAAATTTATAATATCTTTGAAAACAGTTATCGTGATCTAAAGTTACTATAGATTTTACACTTAGAGAGTATTATATTGGACTGTTGCTTACAAACGCTGTCCCACTGTGCTTCTACCTAAGCCCCACCTTAATACACCAAATTGTGCCTAACGCATTGTTTCACGTGCCATTTGACAGCAGAAATGGGAACTTTTTCAAGCACAAATACCGAAAGACAAACGAATACACTCGAAAATACAAATACAAATCCAAAGCACAAGTGCAAAACGAGTTGAAGATGGCAATGGAAATGGCAGCAGAAGCAGAAGAGATGGTAATGGAAACGGAGCTGGAACTGAAGCTGGAGTTGGAGTCGAAGCTGGAGTCGATGCGTGCCTAAGTGTTGCATTTACATGAGAGGTAATACAATTTGTGCCCTTATGTCCTTGTGCCCCAAGGGCGACAACTGCGCTGAGGCGTGAATTGGATAATTTATACTATACGCACATATGAGCATTGAGCATGTGCTGCACAAATCCAATGAAGTAGATGGACGACAGTGCCCCAAAATGTTGCATGATTGCGGGCAGTGGGATGAGCTCGTGTGGCATATTAAGCAAAAATTAGCAACAGTTGCGTGCCAGCGCGAGCCGCAGTCGAATATGTCAAGTTAATTTAATGTAGCGTGAACTGTGATGTGTGATGGGCGATGTGTGTGCGTGTGTGAATGTGGTTGTGTGTGATGGGTGTGATCGAGTGCCAGCTGCGGCGCCTAGACAACAGCTCAGACATATGTTACGCCTAGGCGCTGCTACGTGCAATAATTTGCGCAATTACTTGGCAAATTTGTTGTGGGGCTCCCAAAAAATATTTGGCCATGCTTTCCGGCACTCTAGCCCCTGCCCCCAATTGGCTTTGAGTACGTGCGCGCACATGTTAAATTCAAATAAATTATGCCTCAAGGCATTTTACAATTCTATTGCCAGCTTTTAGGCGCAATATTGTGAATTGTGGGCCGCTGCGACCAAAAGTTCTTATACTCTACTCTCATAGGGTAACTGGATTTATAAATATTTTATTATTTTGGCGTTTTTATGTAGCTGAGGGTTTAGCACCACCTTTTAATAGATATAATTATTATTTATTTATTATATAGATTTCAAGATCAGCCTTTCGAATACCAATCACACAAAAAGTTATCTTCAGACAATTAAGGACGGTGCGAACAAATTATATTGCAAAGAGCGTTAAATTTCGGTTGTTATTGTTCCTCAATACTATATAAAACTTTGTTTCAGTTTATTTTTGTATTAAATTCCATAAAAAACCTCGTTGATTAAAGGGTATCTCCACCTCTAACGCACTCAACTAACGGAAGCTTTTTTGTTTTGTTTTCTTTGTCAGCTCCACAAATTATGCATTTAGCTGAAAAATGTTGGGCAGAAAGCAAACGAACATGTGGCATGCGGGCAACTACGTGAGAGGCGTGCCAAAAACTGTTGCCAATGTCCTGAAAAAATATTGAAATATTTACTCAGGTCTTATGCAGACTCAAAACTTGCAGCGCAGCTAAGAACAGCAATTGGTTGATTTTGTTTTTGGGTTTCTTTTTGGATTTTGTTTTCTTTAAGCTAGCTCATAAAAATGTCAAATCATTTACATATACGTCAGCTTTGCGACAACTGCTTGACAGACATTAATACACTTAAGCTGCCTGGTAAGGGACACGGCATTATCCCTTATCCTTCAAGCAAACAACGGCGACAACTTAACTGACATAATACAATAAGGCAACAACGGGGCCTTCGCTCCTGCTGCTGCTGCTGCTGCTGCATGCATAAAAATCAGCTGCTGGCAGCACCAAAATGCCGTTAGACAGCACAGCCCCACTCCTGCCACGCCCCCGGAGCCCCACCTAATAGGAACCACTCACATGTCAAGTTAGTCGCGTTGCGTTCTTTTCTGTTCTTTTCATTTTTTGTGTGCGATGTTAACAAATTGCTTTTGTGCAAATTTTGTCACTATGAAAAAGCACAACATGCACACACATACACGCACACACACACACACACAAACACACACACTCACAACCTCCTATGAAGACAGTTCAAAAATTTGCATTGCATACTTCTCGGCGCGCTGGTTTAACTTCATTAGCGTGTTTTTTTCCTCAGATCAGATTGGCCTGGGGGCAGTCTGCATTTTGGTCTTTTGAGAGTGGCCTTTGCCATGCAATTTGTTCTCAAGATGGATTATTATTTTGGCAATTGCTTGACCGGATAATCAGAGCATGTGCTTTGATTTCGATTTGCATACAAGCCTGCACAGTGGGTTGAAGCATAAAATAGCTACAATTGCAAAGCGTTGTTTAAATTAAGACTGCAAATTTTCAATTAATAATACAAATTCAAATTTTTGTGTTCAATAAACCAAATTTAAGAAAGTACATTGAATATTTCTTGTTACCATAAGTTAGAGCATACTTTTGGGCTGCAATAATTTTGGAATTGGCATAATTTTAAGAGAGGAAAACTCTGGGTATATATAGTTATATTAATCGGTTTTTTTAACAAGCTCATGTTGCTTAAGATATATCACGTAAACAGACCTAGAACGGCTTAAGTAAAGCTTTAAGCTCCAATATTAAATTACTAATCAAAAAATGTATCTACTTGTAAATCTTTTGTGAGCATATAGTTAAAAGTTTCTTTAAGTTTTTTAAAAAATGTTATATATTTTTAAATTATAGTTTAATAACTGCGACAATTTAGAGATCAAAATAACTCGTTATTGGTAAGAATTCATGAATAGAATAAAATGAATTCCTCACTAAGGGATAGGATAAAAATGAAGCTAAGCATTACGCATTCCAAACGTATTTATTATTAAAATTTCAGTAAATTCGACTTGCAAGATATTAGAATATTTAGAAATGAACAAAAATGGGCTTATATTTTTGGTAATTGTTAATATTAGAATATTTTTTATTTTCTGAAAAATGGTTTTGTTTCGCCAAAACAGAGACAACAAATGTACTTGAGCTATGGAAAAACTTTTGACCATTGAGAAAACTTGCTGAAAACATTACCTTTGTTTTCGTAGAAAATTCGTTTACCTCTTCTTGCATACTCCTAAGTCCAAGTCGTGACTATGGTTCATTAGTCGCTCCTCGAGAACTCAGCCTTCCGTGACAGGTTTCTTTGGGGCCCTGCTGCAGTCTGTCATAAATTCTAAACAAATAGATTTGTCATAAAATTTTGGTGGCCACTGTAACAGTCAGTACTCAGGCAAGGATGGCCAAAGAAAGCAGCTCCTTTTGTGTGTGAGTGTGCAAAAAAGATGAAAAGCTATTTACATTTTGCATTTGCCTCATGCTCGAGCTCGAGCTCGAGCTGGAGCTGGAGCTGGGCAAGGACAAAACAGCGGCACTGCAAAGGCAATTTATCATAAATATTTGTCAACTGCAGCAAACTTATTTTACGCTCGGACAGGCAGGCAGCGGCAGGAAGTGCTCGGATGTGGCAGCTGTATGTGACCGGGACACTGGCAAATATGTGTTCAAATAACTTAGCTTTATTCTCTAGCCTAGCAACTAATCGTACAGTATAATGACTACCACTACAAGTACTGCCATATCAGCCAGATGGCCAGCACCACGCCCAGCACCAGATCCATGGGCAAGCTGAAGGTGTCGCGCTGCGAGTGCTCGTGTCGCGCGATCTCGATGATCTTGTGGGTGGCGAGCAGCCATTGCTTGACCACAGACGCTTCGGCGGCCACAAAGGCGTACTCCTCACGCTTGGACTTTTCCTTGTCCTGCTGCTTGATCAGCAGATTGATGATTTTGTTGGCATTCGCTGTGCCCAGATCAAGCGGACGCTGCAGCTCCACGTGCTCCCAGTTGTAGTGCTGCCGATAGGCCAAACGCCGCTTGCGCACCTCCGTGCAGACCAGACAGCGATCGAAGAGAAAGATTTTGGCTCGGTATTTCTTCTTGGTGGGATAATGCTGTGCATCGAACTCTGTGGACCGTCGAAAGTTGCCTAGTTGCAGCAGATCGAGCTGAGAATGGGTTACGATATTACGATGAGTTCAATGTTTTTGTTAACCATCTGTAACTAATAAATAGACAAACCTCATTCAGCTCATCTATGCTGGGTATCTCCTCCGCCTGATTGACCACGTCCAGCATGCGTCGCAAGCGTGTTTCCAGCTTACACACAGCGCTCAGCACGGGCTTACAGCTAATGCCGCTCTTATAGAATTCCTGGGAATCATGGAGTTTATTTATTTTGTATCTATAAATATATATATCTCGAGCTATGCTCACTAACCGATATGAATTGCTGCAGCAGCAATGGATATCTGGTCAGTCTTTGTATGGGCTGCACTAGAAAACTGTCAATGCCCAGTTTGTCTTTTATTGTCGTTTGATACCTCTGTAAATAGGAATAAGCACATATATAAATATTTGTATTTGTTTAATTTCACTTTATTGTCGCCCACCTGCAGCCATTCGCGATTCTCCTGGCGCAGCTGCATGGAGGATTTTTTGCCCATGGTAAAGCCCACATAACAATAGAAATTGTTTTTCTGTAAATAGTAACAAAATTTAAATGCTATTAAAAGTTTGAAGTATTTAGCCAAGCATGTCATAAAATTAATATAAATATATCTGTCCTAAAATAACCTAAGATAAAAATCTAAAAACAATTTTTGACTCAAATGTTTAAAATTTATTTTACAAATTTGCAAACAGTTTGTCAAGCAAAGCACAGAGAAAAGAATTAGTGAGTTGAATGTGAAAGGGTATGCACGACTACAAAATGCTACGTTTTACTGTTGATGGAAATATTCTCATAATATTAAAGAATTTCAAATAAAAATTAAATTTCTTTATATTTAATCAAATTATTTGTTAGACTGTCTTTTTTTTATAAATTTACGAACCAATTTTTTCGACATCAATTTAATTAAATTGTTTTAAATTAAACAAAATCAACAATCATTAAATTTATGGTTTTTAGGATCTTAATTTAAATGTTTTAATTATGTGTATTAGATATGCAATAATTTAATGTTTTGTGTACTCTACTGCATATATGCACTGTAAAATTTAAGCTACAGGGTATTCATATATTTAAAATTAACAATTCTCATAGCAATTTAGACACAATGCAAATGACTCAGTATTAAAATATGTATGTGTTTGAAATTCATTTAGAAAATACCCTGTGCAAAATCTTGTAGTTGATTGTGGAAATGCAAAATTCAACAATTGTATTTTTTTGTTGTTGTCTGCTTGTCGCTCCAACACGTACGACAATTGTTTAATGCAATAATTGAGGACATTTGACATGCAAATGCAGCCAACTGCCAGGAGGCAAGATTCTGAGACGTATCAAGAATCAACAGCCCGAGGCAAATGCAAATATTGCCACAACACCAACGAATTAAGCCGACTAATCTATGGCCTGTCAGCAAATCGTATAATTATTATTCCATTTGATTATGGGTTTTGATTTGCCAGAGGCTGGTGAGGAGGCAGAGAGTGGGCGGGGTGCAGCTTAACAGTCACCTCAGCGGATAATCAAATTAAATGCATCAAAAACTACTCAAAGCTAAAATATATATATATATATATATATATATATATACATTTTGCATGTTGAACCAGTTTAGAAATTTTGCAATGCACCTACAAATGGAACGAGAGGGGTGCAAGGCGGGGGGCGGTGGTGCCAACGAGTGGAATATCAATTTTTCAGTGGCTTTGCCAAGGTTCACAGTTGGTTTGCAGTTGGTTCCGATTATGTGTGTGCGGTGTGGCTTTACGTGACTTAAATACTCAAAAATTATGATTTCGCCAGCAAGTCTTACTTATATAAACATATATACATACATGCATACTTATATACTCCCTACATCTACCTATGTATGCGTGTGGCAAATGTGAGCCTGAGAAGCTGAGCCGGCGACTAAAACTGAAATGGGTAATGCCCAGACTTGAAAATGGAGCCATGTGAACTGTATTTGCTGACAAAACAATGTACAGCTTTATTTTTATGACTGCCAGGTATTTGCTGGGTTAGGTAAGGTTAACACGGCTTGCATTAAAAGACGTTTGAAGTTGCCTACGCCAAATTGAAAAGGGCACAGCTATGAATAAAGGTTCTGCTAATCCGGCAGCCAAGAACAATATGCCAATAATGTCATGTTTCGATCAAGTTATTACAAGTCTAAAATTATACTTAAAAAATAAATGTATTTTCTTTTAAAATAAAAAGTTTTCTTGGAGCTTTTGCAGAATATATTTATAAATTTTAGTTTATCATTTATAAACAAAAAAATTCAACCAAAAGTTTGCATGACATCTTTATGATATAATATTAGAAAATGGGTCATAAATCATCCGATCTATTAAAATATCTGCTGATTATAAATTATAAGCAATTTAATTTTCGACATATTGTTTTTTTGTCAGTCATACGATATAGTGATATGATCCGGCTGGTTCCGATAAATGCGGAATACGAACCAGTTGTAAAGTGTCTTATCAACATCCAAGGTAATAGATAGACAGAAGAAAAATGGACAGCAGAATAAATACTTATTATTTATGAGCACATATTGTGTAAACAAAAAAAAAAAAAATATAAGCTTAATTCTAATTCTTCAAGTGGCAGCTTGAATTCAGCATAAATTGTGTTTTAAGGAACAATTCTTAAAGTTTGACAGTTTCATTCTCTATCAATTAACAAATTTTCTGCGAAAAAAAAATAAAAAGTTCTCAATTTCAACTGATTGTCTGAATTCACTGAAATCCACGAGTATGTCACCATTTGAAGGCAATTTATAAATTATATAGACAAGGTTTTTATGACCGCTTTTGATGTGTGTTTTGTGAGATTTATGCCCAAAAATTGATCGAACAAGTTTTGTGAACATAAGACCAACAACTGGTTGGATAGACAAAAAAAAACCAAATATAAAAAATAGTCGAAACAAATCATTAATTATTTTGGGGCTAAGTGAAATCAATGTTCGCTTTAAACGATTGAAATGGGAAAACTAATCGGCTGGGCAATTATATTTGAAAAGCCTCATTAATCCGTTAGACAAAATGCTGAAAGGAAATACATATCAGCCATCTATTTAGATATTTGTTTATACAGCGCGTTGCCAAAAATGTGGCAAAAAAATATGTATAAACAATTTGCTAAATTTTATGATAAATATTTTTACTTAATTTTTTCCTCTTCAATATGCTTCTGCGATGTGATTCAGCTTGACGGAGAAAAGAGCAAAAAAAAAGGGAACATAAATCAGTTAGCCTTGCCTTAGCATGTTTGTCGAACATTAAGCCAAAGACTTGCCAAATCCTCAAAGGCTTAAGCACCCAAGAAAATCAAAAAAAAAAAGTCTTAAATCTGGTTCTTTGAACTGGGGATTCGGGAATGTTACCTGCGTGTGCTACGCGTATGCTGCCAATTGTTTACGTTCTTGGAACCCAACATGACATAAGATCGACAATTTTTGCATATTGTATACACATACATATATATATACGCACACACTTATGAAAAGCTGTCTCGAAATTTCAATTTAAATTGATTATTTGGCTGTCAACACTTGGGGCTGTCCCTGGCCACATGTTGCCGCAATAGCAAAACACTTGCTACACTAAAAGAATATAAAATAAAAAAAAACATATTCAAAAATCATCAAAGAACACTCGCATACAGCACACGCTCCTCCATTGCGACGTTATCATTTGTAATAAAAGCATAAAATTGAGCTATTCTCGAGATTTCACATAACATAGCAACAGAACGGAAAATATACAGACATGAAAAGACATGTACATATATATATCAGCTGCTCTAAGCCCCATAACAAGCGCTCTTGTCGAAGCCTCATGACGTCATCTCCAAATGCCGGCTATGAAAATTTTGCTCGTAAACAAAAGATTTCGTTTTGAGCAGTTTCGTAGTTTCAATTTACGCCTCAATATTTGTTGTACACCAATCTGTGATTATTTCAATCTTATCAAGGGGCTTTTTACTGGATCGTCATCGTCATCGGGTTTGGTTGCTGCCCTGCTAATTGGTTGAGTCGCAAATAGCCAACGTTCTGCTGTTTATCAATTTGTACTTAACATTAGCTTGAATTGTTCGCGTTTGTCAAGTACCCCTTAGAAAAATAAGTAAGGGGCATATCTAAAATTGAGTGCAAATTGTTTTTAGGTCCTCTTCGTGAAAAGAGCTACTTATATATAAAACATAAACATATATTTCTACATAGATGCATATATTTAATTTGTCTATATTTTTATATATTTAATATTATACAAAACCATATCCACATATATCCATATTGATACATATTGATTGATATATATTTAATTTCATCTTTTGCATTTGAATCTACATCTATTTTAACTTTTTTACCACGAAAAAAACTTGGCGTCAAATAATTACTGTTCAAAATTAAATTAATTTATAAATTATTTTTTAATAAATTCAAAGGCATACACAATTTTAACTATTTTTTCAGAAAAAACGAAAATTTTTTTAACAAGTTATTAATTACATGCATAGCTCTCCTTATCTCCTCATTTATAAATAAAAGCTGCCTGTTGGTCATTAATTAGAATTATACTCTTGTTAAATACAAACACTGAGAATCAGCTTGAAAACCAAGTACAGGGTATATTAAAGTCGATCGTTATGCAACGCTTGCCAATTGAAGCTCATGTCATGTAGGCATTACTTAAGCCTTATTTGCGGGCTTTGTCTAGACAATATTTTCTTATGAGTAAATAATTTCACGAATTCTAGCCTGGGCTTGGCCCTAAGTCAACTATCTTGTTGCTGACAGCCAAAATCCAGCACTTTTTTTTTGTAGAACCATTTCCTTGGTAATTCAATATGTGTTTGAAATAAAAAGGCTTGCAAATGCGCAACTCTTAAGCATATTAATGAAGGTCTTGGTCACAAGAGCTTGAAGAATCGTGACACACTTGTCAGCAGGTGTGAATAATGAATAACTCATTATTAAATACAACAAAATACTTTAAGCAAACATTAAAACAAATATATTTATATATACAATTTATTTTGGATTTTAATTTATGAGCTGTACGTACAAGTGTTAACTTCTGGCGCGCTTAGCATATTTAAAACTTATTTTCCACTCGTTTTAATAACCCACTTGCAGATGTCGTCGGCTAGCTTAATTTGCATTAATTGCTGAGCTCAGAAATAACTGAAAGCTGTCGCTAAAAATATCAATAAAAAAAATTAGCCAGTCAGAAGCTAGCGGAAAACGAGCTAAAAATGCTGACGAGCATCAAGTAAAATTTTATGAAAAAACACAAAATAAATCTTGAAACACGAAATCTAAAAGCGCGAAAACGTCAATCATTAAAAAGCTTTTGCAGGTGTCCCACTCGACTAAGCAAATTGTTAAAAGATATAAAAATAACTGGGAAAGCACGTGACAGTAAACTTGTAAATACTCTACAGATCACGAATACAAATTGTTTTTAAAAAGTATTTAATTATATTATAATATTTTATTAGATTGAATTCTATTAGATAATATTATATCACATCATATTGAGTTACTCTAATACCAGTAGATCGAAAAGAAATATAATAATATCGAAAGTATTCAATATTCAATGTAGCATTTTATAATATTCTAAAAGAGACTTTATGTAGATAATACTATCATATTATTATTATTTGCATTTACTCCTGTTTGCCAATCGACATGTATTGCAAAAACCAAATAAATCAATACGATAAGCAAAAAAAAACACCATAGGTTTAATTATAAATATGCATACTGATAATAATAAAATAAGAATACAAATAATGAATCTTTACTTTACAGCAGTTTCAATGTATATCTTATATAACCCCATATTATTTCCTTACTACCTTCAGATAGACTTTGAACTTCATTTTATTTGGGTCAATCAATCCCAACCCATCTTTCCCCATTACGAGCACCCTTCTTCAGTTAGGGTATACAAATCACAGCTTCACAGTTAAAACAATGAAATACAAAACGCAAATATTTGAAATTCTAATTTGCCTGGGCGGTAAACTGATCGATTGGCCGATCGAACCGTGTTAGAACCGGCCGAACGGCTACTGCGAGCTACGTTAATGGACTTGACGGCATTTTTGGGCCACGTCAAAGCCGTTGGCAAAAGTCGGCCCACGCCACACGCGACTCACCTCAAAGTGTGCGGCAAACTCATCGAAGAGGCCTTTCAGATCGCGCTGATTGCGCAACATGAGGGGCAGAATCTCCTTATCGTGCAGCTCCAGTATCTCGGCGATGTTGCTCAGCAGCAGCTGCTGTCGCTGCTTGCCGCGCAGTCCGTCCGGCAGACCCTCGCAGTCCTGCAGCTTGCCATAGTTGGTGATGCCCTTGCGCAGATTATTCACATAGTTGACCTCGGTCTGGATCAGTTCATCTATAATGAAGCTGATCTTTTTGGAGGCATAGATTTCCGTTTGATCGCATGGAAAGAGATTCTCTAGCGACAGCGTGTCCTCGTCCTCGTGGCTAAATGGAAGAAGAGTCAAATAATAACAATAATTCCACAAATAAGCTATCTTTTCCAAGTAACACGTGAAAGTGGTGAGGATCTGCTGAGGCTGTGGGTGGCGGGGGTGGGGTGTTGGTGGGGTTTATGTTACTTACTACTCGTCGCCTAAGGTTTCGAAGCTGAGGGTATGTGTGAGGAAACCATTGTGTGTGCTGTATGTTGGGGATGAGTTGGCTGCTGAGGGGATAGCCGGTGTGGCACTTGTTGTTGCTGCTGCGATTGTTGTTGCTGCTGTTGTTGTTGTTGTGTTGAGAGAGTTCAATGAGATACCACTGTGAACACAGAACAAAAATGGATGCAAACAAATGAAAAACACAACGAAAAAGGGGCAAACAAATGGGTGTGTGGGAGGTGTGTGTAGACAATATAGTTTGTGATAACAGCTGTTTAGCCGAGTCTCTGATAAGGCTAAGATTAAGCTTTGATTGCAATTTTTATTTAAACTTACAGACACCCTTCCGATCAGCAATTAAGCAAAGATATATTCATGAATTTTAAGTGTTTATAACCGACAGACGTCTAAATCGAACTTTAATTTTTCAAATAATACACTCAGAGAAAAAGCATTTTTAATTTCAGTATTTTTAAACTTTATATAAATTTGATCTAAAAAATAAACAATTAATACACAAAAAAAAAAACTGTTTAAAATATTTGCATACTTGAAATGAGCGCAAAATGTTTTAAATTTGTTTTGAAATAAATATTCAGAAATTTCGGGATTACAAATTCTGAATTCTTGAAAACTTGAAACAGAAATATCGTTCTGATGCTGAGAAATTTAGATTTTGCTCATATTTTGTTAGTTAGAATTATAGCTAATCTATATTTCAATAAATATGTTTTTAACGAAAATTACATTTAATATGCTTATTCCCATGATACACCTTATACAAAAGTTTAACCCGTCTTCAATAACAATTAACCACTTAGTTCATAAACCGATTTTACTGTATGTCTGCATTTCTAAAAATAATATTTTGTAATTGAATTGAATATTTAAGTGCAAGTTCATTAATAGACAGATAGAAAAACGTGCAGGAAATGCCAATTTACATATTATTTCTAACGGAACAAACACCAACCAGTAAATAATATAATAAGCGAGCAGTAAATGCCGATAAGACATGCGAAAGGGAAGCATTTTCACCACATTTAGCTATAATAGATCTCTATACATATGTATGTATGTGGGTGAAGTACGTTTGGCTATCACATGCTTTACAAAATGTCGCTAGTCATCACATCCGTTTTTTGCATACGCGTAATTACAAGCCATTAAGCACTTAAGCTACAATCTTTATAATCGGATCCTTATCACTAGTATTACTTCCTACACCTAGTTCAACAACAACTGGAACTATCAATGAACTGGGCACTACAAGAATGCTAAGCCCAGTCATATGCATGTTATTATGCAAGGCACGTCTGGGGACGAGGCAGGCGTAAAGCCGTTTCCCTGGAAATCGTATAAAAATAAACACGAACTCATAAAGTAAACATAGCCTAACGAGGCAAGCGTTATCTTATCACGTATACGCGCCGTAAAACACTGTACATAATTTTAGAGAGCCAGCCCAAAGGCTAATACGAAATATTTATAATTTTTCGGCTGTGACATGAAAAATGATGGACAGCTGTCGGGCAAGTGTTTTGAAAGGAAAAACAATTTCGAAGAAAAATCACATTTCAAGCGCTTTAATGGGCTAATGAATTTCTTTCACCCACCTATCGCTATCCAAAATGCTCGTCTGCTTCTCCAACTTGCCATTAGATGTTGTCGGCGAAGTGGAGCCACTTTTATTTGAAGTTAGTGTCGTTGCACTTCCATTTTCCGATGTCGGACAATCCGTTTCAACGATATCAGCACTTTTTGTCGTTGTAGTATTGTCGGTCAGTATGTGTAAATAGACATTAAGTACCTGCACAAAGACTATGGCAAGAAATGTCAACGCGACGGGTATCACATCGAACCAATTTATGGCAAACATTTTTCACACTTGTCACTTGTTCACAATCTGCACCAGTGTTGGATATTAATGCGTTTGACAGGCCATTGGTAGTACTTGATTAAATATATGCTTTACGCTCAGTTCGATCGCTTGAACCGAAAAGATCGGCGCATTTTAAGCCGCACGAACCGCTTCGTAGCAAATGCGAAACTCAACTGTCGGAAAGTGATGCCATAAAATTAATTTGCGCGGCGCGCACAGCGAGCTTTCGCGCCGATCGTCAAAACATTATAGCAAAAGCTCGAACGAGTGAGTGCTCGAACGCTCTCTCTCTCTCTCTCATCTGTTCCTTTCTCTCTCACACAGTGTCTGTAGCTGGCTGTTTCTTGGCAGCACGCGTCTGGTATTTGTTTATAAACAAAACATGAAACTGTAAAAATATTTAAATATCTGCTGGAATTCATAATTCTACACTTTTGCTTTCTGCCAGTTAGTCTAGCCAAAAAAAATATTATGAATTTTGATTGCATGCGTGATCATTTATGGCAATTGGCGGGCATTGATTAATGATCATAACTGTAATTATGGCTGCTGCTGGGCTATTGTTATATCGTATATTTGGCCTTGAACCTTTTGTTAGGTAATGGAACCAAACAGAAGTTTAGTGTAGTTGCTATCAGTAGTTACTTACTAGTTATTTTGTCATGCCTTGAACTTTCAGTTTATTGTGAAACTAAGGCGAAGTTTGGTTTAGCTGATATAAGCAGTTACTTACCAGTTCTTTTGTCATGCCTCATTTTATAGGTAAATTTTGAAATGCGAAGCTTGAACTAAGCTATTATTTAAATATTAGCTACACTCACTTGGATATACGTCCAAGCATATGCAAATTTATGGCGATGATCTCACAGAGATCACTCAGTGGCTATAATATATAAATACATATAAACACATACTTTATTGTTGTCGTCGTCGTCAACGTTGCAAATTTCACAAATGAATTGTTCACATTTCATTTTATTTATTTTATTTGTAATTGATTTCTTGCTGTTTGTTGTTTTCTAGATGTGTGCGCCCGCAACACGCCCCACATAAATTCCGTGCTGTGGATGAGACAACAATTGGCGGACAATCGGCAGATACAACGAATCGGCAATTATTATTTTCCGTTCGCGATTGATGAGATGCCTACCCCGCGGTGAGCAGCAGTCTGCAAACATATTGCATAAATTACAAAGATAAAAAAAAAAATATCAAAAAAAAAGACATGCGCCATAAATGTTTATATTTTGTTTTTGCTTGAATTTTTTATAAGCGCAAATTGTTTATTTTTATACATTTTCAAAGTGATGTCACAAGCTGTTCGAGTGCCAAACAAGTTATACGCTTTGTTGTTTTTGTGGCTTATTATTAACAATTTCACAGGGTAGCGTGGGCGAGGGGGGGTTGTGGCTCGGGGCTGTAGCCAGACAGACGCACAGATCGACGGCTCTTCAATGGCGTGCGACCTTTTCATGATAAATTTGATTGTTTTGACGTCTCCGAACCGTTCAACTTGTTGTGGGAGCCATCGGATTTTTTTGTTTTTCAACCAGAAAACATAAAACGTTTTACAATTCAATTAGTTTGGTTCTCATGTTCGAAATTCGTATTGCTAGTCAAGTTTTAAATGGACTCATAAATTGGTCGTACTAAATTACTTCAAACATTTATGTGATTGAATTCCTAATTAGCAGATCTTTGAAAAATGAAAAGTACGATTTTTTTTTTTACTTTTTAATTTGTGTCTATTTATACCAATGCTTGGGTTTTATAAATTTATCACGAAATGTTTTACACAAGCCAAAACACATATTGAATATGTTTTCCTGATCAGCCTCAATTTGTGGGTTCCAAAATTAGTATAAAACTCAACTTTAAAAGGTATTCTGTGGTGGTCGATTTTTTTGATCAAAAAACATGCTAAAATTTACGAACATTTAGACTTTTAAAGATTTGCTAGAGTTCAAAGTCCCGTTACATTGCCAAGCATGAACCGATTTTCATGACTATATAATATTAATTATTGCTAACATTGTCAAACAAATTTTATTTTCTCGTATGGAAATAAGAAAATCTATTTAATTTCAGCTCGTTAAGAATCACAGGTAAGAACAGGCGATGTTAAAGTGAACAACAATTTGCTTTAATTGTGACAAGAGAAATACATAGTGTCTTAAAATATTAAATTAAACTTAACTGACAATATTTGGTGATTTAGCATAAGACTTAAGACTTGTTTTTTAAGTTTTCTTTTATGGATTTTGAATCTAACTAATTATAACCAAATTTAGTTGATATTAAAAATATGCCAACTGTTAACCTTAAGAATATTTACGAACATACAAAGTTAACAAAGGTTGGCTTATTGCACAGGCTTTTCAGGTCCACTCGATATGGACGTGGTCGTGGACGTGGACATGGACATAAACTCATCAAAACTTGCATAGTTTGTCTTTTAAGTACCAGTCCAGACGGGAGGGTGGGGCAATCGGAGGAACTTTCCGTGCTCGCCGTTTAGTTGGCCGCATACCAGGTGGTGCGATTGCTGGCAGTCTCCTCATCCGGCTTGGGCATTATCCAGATGTTGCCAATGCCACTGTCCGAACTGAATCGATTTGAGTCGCGATAGAGAGAGAAACTCGGCGCCTTGCGATGCATATGATCGTTGTCGCGCGAATAGCGCTCCTGCAGCTTGAGACGCTCCTCGTTGGCAAAGTTGTTGATCATGTCGCGTATGAGATCCAGCCAGAGCTGTATCTGTGCCGGATCGGCGCTAAACTCGCACTCCTGCTGCTTGCGGCGCTCATAGTACAGCGTAAACGATTTGGTCCTGGCCGAGATGCCGATATGCTCGCAGGGATAGCGGCCGTGGAAGACCAAATGCTTGCCCTTGATCTCCGTATAAATGATGCACTTGTCAAATATAAAGACCTTGGCCCGATAGCTCCGCTTCAGCTTGTAATCGAGCACCTGAAACTCGCTAACCTTGCGGAACTTGCCCTGGTAATACACATTGAACTACAAAGGGGAAGTACAAGATTAATAGAGGCTTTCCACTGAGCAGGAAGCAAACCCACCTCATTGCAGTCCACTATATCATTAATGATCTCCGATTCGTTGGTGGTGGTCAGCAAGGTGCGCAGCCGCTTCTCCAAGCGGCAACAGGACTCGATCAGTGGCTTCATCACAATATCACGATTCTTGAAGAAGGTCTGCGAGTGACAATGAAATATAATTAAGATATTGCTTCTTAGAAATGGCTCGTCAAATTCCACTTACATTGATAAACTGGGTTAGCAGCAAGGGATAACGCGCCATTCGCTGAATAGGCTGCACCAGGAAGCTATTGATGCCCAGCTTGTCATCGCGCTCCAGACGTATGCTCTGTAAATAAAGAAGTTTATTTAAGAACTTCAGTTTATAAATATTACCAGCTTATAATATTATAAATCTTAACAATGCCATTTTTCACCTAAAATCCTATGGCTGCAGAAAAAAAATTATAGTGGTTCGGTTCAAGGTTCATTATAGTGGTTCGGTGCCTTGCTCTAAGATTCGGTTTGTAAACCTGCCTTTTCATATAAAAAAAGCCATGCTTTTAATTACTACTATTTATGGGAAAATATTTTAAAAAAGTTATGCCAAATCAATTTAAAAAAGCAAAAAGTCCGGTTCAAGTTCGGCGAGTTTTGGAGAGCAGGTGTGCAAAATGTGCAACACATATCATATAAATTTGCAGAGGATTGTTTTTTTTTTGCTGTATGCTATAAGTAACTATTTTCTGTGGCTGTCATAGGAACTACTGATCAAAATTTGAGACTTGTATGAACTTTTTTTGATTTTTTGGAATTTTTTTTAAGATTTCTCAGCCAAATTCAGTAGTTTGAAGCGCTATAAAAGAAATTACTCTAACAGACTACAACAAAGACTTTAGTCCGAATATAGGGAATGTTGGAATTGTGCGTTTGTCATCAATCAATTAGTCAGCAAAATGAGTTATTCACATATTCAGCTGACAAACAATCGAACTTACCGTAAAGTAATTCTTATAGAGATCGCAGAGCTTCAAAGATTTCTGTTTGTTCATCGTGAAGATCACATAGCCGTAGAAACAGTTTTGCTGCAGGAGACAAAATAAAATATATAATGTAGAGGCAGTTTTATGAGCACTACGGCCGCTTGCTTACATCCAAAAACTCTAGAAACTCATCGAAGAGACGCTTCAGATCGCGACGATTGCGCTGCAGCATGGGCAGAAACTCATCGCGATGGAACTCGGCGATTTGCTCGATATTCCCAAAGAGATCGTATTTCTTGCCGCGCAAGCCCAGCGGCAGATCCTTGCGCTGAAATATGTTGCCATAGTTCTCTATGCCGGTGAACAGATTCTTCACGTAGGCCTCCTCGGTGTGGATGAGCTCCTCGAGTATGGGATGCACACACTTGTCGCTCTTGTCACGCAGCTCAATCTCGATTTCATCCTCTCTGGCAAAAAAAAAAGGCAACATTAGTTTTTGTGTTTTAAGGGGTTTCTAGCTGCACTTACTCCTCATTGGGCTGATAAACCGAGTGAAATTTGCCAACCAGTTGATGGTTTGTTGTGCCAATAATTTCAGTCTTCCTTCTCGGCGTCGAGCGATAATTTCTGTGTACGATAAGAGCCAAACAGAGAGCGGTCAAACACGGAGAGCTATTTAAAGCATTTATCACTTCGACTAGACTAGCCCCAAGAGCATTACGAAAACAATAACAACAACAAACAACTTAAACTACCACGCTGCGATAAGAAATACCCCAGCAAGGCGACGGGTGAATCACGGCCCCTTCGAATGGCAGCTGATAAGCGCCACCCACGCCAAGGCAAGAACTGAAACAACACGCCAGCGCCGTCAGAGATTTATGGATATCGTGTGTTACTTGATTAAGACCCGGGGATTTTAGCAAAAATAACAAGTCAGAAATCGGGCGTAACCGTGTATAATAACAGCTTAAGACAGTCTAAAACGGTCTTAATTATTATTATTTTGGAAAAACTTAGATTCTTTTTAATTTGTGGGAGCGGGAGTGGGCATCTGTCTGCCAAATTTGGTGACTGTAGCTCTAAAATTGTGGGAGATATGGATTTGCGTGGTTTACCAGCCTCAAGATATATAGAATAAATCGAATTGGCACGCCCTGAGGGCGCAGCCAAATATTTTTTGTGTGAACTGCAGAGGAGCTCATCAGTAATCTGTTTGAACAAATTTATGTATCTTCCTTTAAAATTGAAGGAGAAAAACATATTTTATCCCATTGCCACGCCCCCAGTGGGCAAAGCCAAAGAATCTTAATAATTTTTGTGACTGAGGTATATACGAGTATATATTCCAAATTTCAAGTCTCTAGCTTCAACAGCGGCTATAAGAACTGCGTTCATACGGACAGAGGGACAGACAGAAACCCAATATACTCCTTTCACTACGTGAACGAGTATAAGAGTCTGTGACACGCCTTACCCGCTTGATGTGCTTGATAGGGTCTTGATAGCCTTGAAACATATTGTACTTTCCAATGGTAGAGTGCAGTGCAATGGACGCGTCTCTCACGCACACCATTAAGAAGTCCAGCTGAGAGACGAACAGCCAGGAGATGAGGATCAGTGCGAGCATTGACAGGACGGTGACTACGAAGCCAGTCAGCTGGAAGACGTAAGACACACACACTGCAAAGCTAGCAAATAATATCGATGCCACGATGTCGCGATGACTAAGCCGAGTACCTACCCCATCGATAAAGCCCTCGGACGTGTTGACGGCAAAGGAGGAATTGGGCCCGGTATCATCGTGTGACTTGGTTTCCTCATTACCAGTACCAGCCCTTTCGCTGGTCGAGCTCATTTTCTCCGAGCTCGATAGGCTGATGAGCGACTTCAGTCTGTCGGCCCAGGACTTCCGATTGGCGTTCGGTAAATTTTCGCTTTGCTGTGGCTTTGGCTGGTCGTCGGGCGGTATACTCGCCTGTTTGGTGTCCTCGTGCAACTGGCTGCTGTCATCTTGCATCGATATATCCTTTTTGGGCTCCGTATTGTTGCCCCGGGACACCATTGTGGGTTTGCCCTCTCGTTCGACTATCACAATTATAGACGAGAGTGAGCTGGAATCGTCGAGGCTTTGATCGACGTCTTGGTTTTGCGTCTTTGGTTTGCTGCCGCTTGGGCCGTCGTTGGGCTCGGAACCCTCCATATTTCGGCTGGAGCTGGCTTATAATATCGAAGCTCGACAAATACATTTTATAAATTTTGTTACATTTCCTAATCGAGTGTAAGTAGTTTCTGGATTGTTGTTGTTGTTGTTGTTGTTGACAGCTCAGTTCAAGTCTCACGCAAACCGGTTCCCAAATCCGTTCCCCAAAACGTTGGCCAAGTATTCGACAGCCAACACTTGCCAATTAAGTTCAGCTTTCGGCCTGGCGATAAATACCCGCAAATTTTATGGCCAAGTCGCTTAATTAGTCTCTCGACTTTGCAAATTACTTAAATGGCAGCGCGACGTTGACCACCCGAGGAACGGGCGAACAGTGTGCGAAGGTCATGTTTGGATAGCTGAACTGTGTTGGTAAACCGCTAACAGAAACTTTCAACTGTCAGCTAATGAGGTACTTTAGACATAGGAAAGTTATCTAACCGACAAATGCCACACAACTGTCACAAGGAAATGTAAGCTTTATTCGGAACACGTTATAGTGTTGCAAGATCCTCGAAACATATGCGAACTGTTTTGATAGAGAATCGAAAAGCTCCCAAAATGTTACCAGTTACAAAAAGTGCATAAGAAAACAGCAAATATTACAAAACGCTTACTTATCTGCGATACAAAAAATTTCAAACGAAGAAGATAAACAGAAAACAGTCAAGAAGTGTTGTAAAATTTCTTGAAAATGTGTATTCTTGTGTCACAAGGCTGATGACGCACCGAAGTCTAAGTTAACGTTGAACAATATTCCATCAACTGAATCTTTTACAAGTCGAACAGTGGGTCAAAGTGGTTTTTAAACGAACAAACTGTGTTGGAAAACGGCGGTAAAAGCTCACAAGAACAGAAAAACACCTCAACCAACTGTTTTTCTATAACCATAACAATGAATCTATTAATAATAGACACTATAACTAAACATGTCTGTATTTAAGGTTAACAACAAGTGTTGAAAAACGATTTTTTTTAAATAAATTTAAGTAAAAGTTTTCCTGTTTCACTCCTTAGTCAGCAAGAGATGCAAAGATTGACAACTTATTTTACTGCTGGATTGATTTAAATACTCGAGCAGTATTGCAAAGTTCACAATTTACGCTTATCAACACTTACCTTGGGAAATCCTTGCGCTGCTTCAGTGGTAAGAGAACCCCGTTTGTTGGATCCGCGCTTATCGAACGCTGCACCGCCTGCGTTTTGAGCTCATCCGGTTCGGTGCTGTCGTTGCCCAACACTGCCGAGCTGGTCTCGCTGAGCACGTAGTCGCCAGCTGGCTGGGCATCCTCTTCAAAGTCGGATATCTGATCGACTTCATCCTCGGAGCGCACCTCGTCAATGCTGAGGTGCGTGCTGGAAATGGAATTGGTGTGGGAACTTAGGCCCGGCAGGGCAATGCGACGCGGCGGGGGCGGTGTGCGGAGCTGGGCGTATTCGTTGTGCTGCGAGAAGCTCGGCTGGCGACGATTCTCGAGCAGCTTCAGACTGAGGCGCTCCTGGCGCAAATAGCTGATGGTGGTCTTCAGCGTCTCAAAGCGCTGCACCTTTTGGCGCACATCGAGCAGCGCTGGATCCGGCGTGGTGGGCGTCTCCGGCGTGGTGGGCGTCTCCGGCGATGGTTGTGCGGGCGTGGCCGTGCCCTCGCTGGCGGGGCGCATTTTGAGCACGGAGCGACGATTGAACGCGCTCTCCGTGTCCGAGTTGACCGAGTAGGAGAGCTGAAAGGAACTGGAACTGCTGCTCGCGTTGCTGTCGCGTCGTCCGCCGTATTCCGCGTCCACGGCAACACTGCTGTGCCGCTCCGGCTCCGGCTCCGACGGCTGGCCGCTGCGGCGTCGCGAGTTGCGCTTGTTGAAGTTGCGATTGCTCAAATTGCGCTCCCGCCGGAACGGCAGCGGGCTGAGATCTTCGTCGGCCATTGGGCGCCTGGTTTGCGCCTGATAAGCGCTTATCAGCGACACAAGCAAGGCTCTCTTCTCGCTCTCCCTCTCTCTCTCTCTCTTGCGCTGTCTATAGAGATTGTGATCACTCTCTCTCTCTCTTTCTCTGTCTTTACTTTGTTGTCTCTTTCAATTTATTATTTTTGGTTGCATTTCTTGTGCGAAATGCGTTTCAATTCCACTCGTTCCAGCTCGAGTTGAGCATTTATTTAAATTTAAATTTTGTGGTTTTTTATACACCCACAAAAATTGTTTATATATATTAATTTTTATCTTCTGTTTTGTAGGTATTTTCGAAACACGAATTCGTATCTCGTGCGTTGGCTGTCAACAGCTGCGCTGCAAAAAAAAAACAATATAAATAAAAAACGATATTAAGCAAAAATTTTGATTATTGCGTTTTAACGCATATATTTCAAACAAATACATATGTTAAATACACACACGCGCGTGATAATTATATATACTACAAACAAAAATAAGCAAAACGCGCAAGAATTTACAATTAGGGTAAATCACAAAGAAATAAATCAACTGAATTGTAGTTTGTCCAATTAAAAGGCATGATAATTAATAATTAGTGACAGATAATTAATCAACATTGTATGAAATATTAAGCAAAGTATGTTTTGAATAAATGGTATTTATCGAAACCAACATTTATCGACTTAGATGTCTCACATACATACAAAAAGAAATTAATTAACTAATCTAATAAACATGAAAAAATTTTTAAAAAACGTGGCAAATCGGTATATTTTTTGGTTTATCGATATCGAAATTTGTAACAATCGATGTTAATCGAAATCTTTATATATATTACCAATATTATTCAAAATATGTCTTTATACATATTTAATATTAATTAACTTTGTTTAAAAATATTGTAAGTTTGTTTAGCATATCGATAACACACTCATTGTTCTATCGATAAACATACTATTAGTAAAATGATATATAACTAGTCAGTAGAAGAAAACAACTTCATTAATCAAGCAAAACGTTTCGACTTTGGTTACTGCCAAGTATTATTTGCGTAGCTCAACAAATTGTGTATACACAAGTGATTTGTAATTCCAGCTAAAATAAAGTCATGTGTATATAGCTCCCTCTCTCTCGCTATCGCTCACTCTCTTTAATATCCATAGTATTTTCAAGTGCTTAACTCGTTTAAGTTGCCCGATAATCGCACAAATATTTGCTAAAAATATGTCTAGCGAGCACTAGCAAAATTTGAATACTTTTTATTTATACAACGAATGACGTCAAGCGTTCAGGGGTTCAAAGAGTGAGCGTTGTCAGCTCTATATTCATAGTCACATAGTCACATACACGATCTGGTGTAGTTAATTATGTGTGACGTTTAGACGGGGCCAACGAAAAAAAAAACAAAAGCGACACAAACCTCAACTAGGACGGAAATGGAAAAGACTATAATTGAAATAGACAAACATACATATAAATATAATAAAATTAAATATATCTGCAGGATGTCTTTAAATTTTAAATTAAAATTAAAATTCACCTGATCTTGATCTTGACATTCTACATAGATCTTTCTAAAGATCAGATGTGACACAAAAAGTTGAAATTTACAGTTTTTAACCTTGGTCAGCCAATTCAAACGAAGGGATTGGATTTTTTGAAAAGTGTAAAAATCATCTCTAATGCATCACAAATATCTGATGATGAGTGTGATATTGACAAGATGGAAAACAAAGGAAGTTTCAAACAAGCATAACACAACTTTATATATAACTGAAAAGTAACACGTACAATTTTGAAACGAAATTGAAATTGTGAAATCTAGGTTAGTTAGGCGTTGCAATACAACTGATCAGTTTTATGCATGTTATACATATATATATGTTTATATACATTGATATATAATTATAAAATATTTAACCTTAGAATTTTATTGACTTGGAAAAAAAAACATGTAACTGATCAAGTTTACAAAGTAAGCTCTGAATCGACTTTCATAGTAACTTATTCTAAAAAATATAGTAGTCCAAGTATTATTAGTTCAAAGAAAACGATATTTCAATGGTATTTCATTCATTCGATATAGTTAGAAGTTCAACAGCATTGACCCAAAAACTTCTTTAAAAAGTTGTATAGATTTTTTGTTTGTTTTAAATATAGTAAAAAAAGCAAAAAATTTGCAGTTTTAAATTAGTATTTTAAAATTATAGTAATGAAGCGTTTAAACATATATGGCGCATTTCTGGCCCTCGCCGGACCCGGCACCAAGGAGGACATCATCATCCAGGTGGCCAAGCAGCAGAACATCCGCTTCAACGATCTGCCCCTGCTGCAGAAGGAGGTGGATCGGGCCTTGGAGGAGAGTCTGCGCCTCGGCTTTGTGGATCGCCAGGGCACAATCTACAAGCTGAACATGGAGATGGCTCCACAAGCCGAGCCCAACAACGGGCCCAACAGCAAGCCGACCAACGTCAAGGCCGGCAAGGCGGAAACCATCGGCGAACAATCCCAGTCGTCCACGGAGGGCAAAGCCCAGGGGCAGGGAGATGGCACGCGTAGTCGCTCCCTAATGCGCGCCAGCAGCCGGGCCAAGTCGCGCACTTCCTCGTGCTCGGCCTGCAGCGCTGTGGATACCAAGAGTAGCCAGGACAGACGCAAGAATTTCCTGGACAAGCATCTGCTGCGCACGGACAAAAGCTTTTGCTCCATTTGCGGCCTAAACAGCGACAAACGCGCCATCAACGAGGGAGAGGAGGGCGAAAAGGCCAGCTGGCCGAATCTGAATCCTTTAATCTAGGTTCTTCCTTGACCAAAGGTAAGTCGGATGGAATTGGAAACAATATAGTATATACGGTATGGAACAAAGTATGCAGACATTTACTATACTATATTATACAATCTGGAGAAGGGATCCTTAGTGGAATATATCTAAAGTAGGTTTCTAAGAACAATTCAAAAGCCCTAAACTCAATTATGGATAGTTATGTGTAGGCAGTTAAAAGTTAGATAGAGACAAAGGTGTTATGTAGATAGTTAAATATATGATAGATTATAGATAGATAGCAAGATTGTTAAATTAAATTTAAAAAAAACTACAACAACATAGCTTACAGGTAGATTGCTTCATACAAAGATTGAAACATAAAAAGAAAATTGTAAACAAATTAAAGATAGAGTATATCTGATAGGTAACAATGTTTATGACACCAAAAAATCACGTATTTACAACTTGTACATATGGTAAAATCGCAATGTTCTGAGTTATTGTTAGATATTAGGGTGAACCAATTCGTCACAGATTGGGTTTAAGTATCGTAGTATAGAAGCATATAAAAGAGAATGTATTGAGTTTAAAAATCTAACCATTGTGGTGAGTTAGAAGCTCAGTAACATCTGCTTTCGTGACCTAACCTACTGTTACAGTATCAAAATAATATTAAATATAAATAATCGGCTAGAACGGAAACTAGCCTTCAATTAAGACAGATTTTTATGGGATAAATATGGGTATTTATACCCTGAAATTCGATTTTTTTTTAACATTTTATAAATTTACATAAATTTATATTTTTTAAGTAAAAAGTAAGTCTTCGAATTTTTTTTTTTTTTTTTTTTGAGTGTGGTGTCTAATTTTATTTGGAATCTTTGTAAATCTGAGCTGCGGCAATTTTATATTTAACACATTTATTATTATTAACTAAATCGCTATGCTTAAAAAAATACATTAAAAATATTTCGAATATTTTCTGTATTAATAAATTGAGTCTTAATCGTAGTTTCTTCATTTCAGCTCGTCCGGTTCCGGTTCTATTTCAACAAATTGGACGACAACGTCCTGTATGCGCGCCCAACCCAATTATATTGTCCATTGTTGACCCATAAACTGCGCTTGGCTACAGTTGAGTATAGCGTTTAGTTATTATTTTGATAGATACGAATAAACAGCTACCGACACAACTGACATTGGCTTTGATTACCCAGCGGCGGCTGTTGGCCATGTTAGCCGCTGATTTGTTGACCCAGTTAGATAAGTGGCGCAGTAGACAGACCTGTGGCTGCACTTGACTTGTTTTGGGCGCAAAAGGGTCGCAAGCAAGTCACAAATGTTTTTTCAGGGCTTGTTCGTTTGTGGAGGGGCCCTGAAACCTTATCTATCAGTGGGGTTATCAATAACAAAGTATCTTAAATGCTCGACGCCATATTTGATACCATTTTATATCACTTATCATTGACAATTGTGTTGGCACTACTAATGGGGAATTTCTGAAAGGTAAGTTTTGCGAATGTTTTCGGTTAACATTGCAGTATATCTATATATTTGGTGTAGTTTCTTTAAGCGTAAGTCATCAGCTGTGTTATCGCAAATTTCATTTAATTCATTCTTATTATACTATAGACCATTTATATAGCAGCCAAATCCAAATTTGGTGGCTCTGGCTCTTATAGTTTCTTAGATATGCTCAAGCAGCTGCACTTAGCCCCCAATTTGGAATTCCTAAATAACTTCTAAGCTAAGAATAGGAGCGTTATAAAATGTTCAGGACATAACAAGAGCATTGAGATCTGTGTACAAACCAAAGCACAAGTCTGTAAGTCTTGCTTTGCCATTTTTTGTTTTTGTTTTTTTTTATATGGGGGGCGAATAGAGGGAGGTATCCAAAATCTGAAATATTCATAATTTACGAATCCTTTACGAGCACATATTACAATTTTGATGGCTCTATCTCTTATAGTTTCTGAGATATGCCCGATTAACCGAGTCAAAAGATCGATAAACACTGTTTATAAGAAAACGGGGCAAGTTATCGATCATTTGAAATAAACTTGATTTGCGTATGGTATATACGAATCTAAAAAGTCCAAGCTCAGCTCTCTAGCCCTTGTAGTCTCTGAAATCGACGCGTTCATTCAGACGGACGGACAGACAGACGGACGCACCCACGGACGGACAGACAGGCGGACAGGGCTTAATCGACTAGGCTAGTGATGCTGATCAAGAATATATATACTTTATGGGGTCGGAGATGCTTCCTTCTGCCTGTTACATGCATTTGCACAAAACTATTATACCCTTTTTACCCATTCTCAATGGGTTCAGGGTATAACAATAATTGGATAACTTTTCTTACTTAATATATGTATACCCAAAAACTAGTGCGCATTGTTGCCATTTTTCACTGCAATATATCCATTCTCTCTCACTTGCTTATGTAAAGAACAAGAAAAGTTAAATTAAACTTTGCTATTGATAAAATTTTCAAATTAAAGTTGGTCTAAAATCATTAACATTAACTAAAGACATTAGAAAAGTGTCAAGAAATAAAAAAAAAATATAATTGAAGGAAATTCAATTGTTTATAATTTTGGTACAATCAAATCTGCTGCAACACCTCCAACAGCTATTCCCTCAAAAACACTAGCCTCAACAGACTCCAACAAGTTAAATACATCAGAATACGTCTAGGCCACACACACCTTACCAACATACACTATATAGACAAAACTCTCACTAACAAATGCCTCTTCTGCAACAACACAACAATTGACATTCACCATATTTTATTCTCATGCCCAGGTCTACACCTTCACAGATCCTCCTTCCCTCACAATGCAACTCCCATATCACTTATTACAAACCCAACAAATATAAACCTAAAAGTCATTTTCGAATACTAATCAAATATAAAATACTTTAGTCTTAAGATTTTAATCTTAAGCTTGCACATAAATAAATAAATAATTTTAAATTTACTTGCAGTTATTTATATAAAACTAGATTGTAAATACTTAAATGGTATTGAAAATTATGGGTTCTGAATTTTGGGGACCCCTGCTCCCTTTTCTGTACATTTTGTTCTATAAATACTCTATTGATGGATTAAATAATAATGTTTCAAATGCTGAATGCTGTTGTCATTTAGCTCTATAAATTGAAATCTCTCTTAGCATGAAAGAAATTACAATATATTTATGAGGCCAATCAAATTTTAACCTAATAAAAATTTCATATGTTAAAGAATATAATAAACATTTTATTGCTCATGCAAATAAAGTTAGCATCCGAATTTTGGCATATTTGAACATTTATCTAAAAGCGAGAATTGCTAATGTTGGCTATATATAAACTGTTAAGCTTAATGGCTTAAATGATTGTGCTATAATTATCAGGCAGTTTCCATAAAACTAGCCAAGACTGTATTGTTTTATTATTTTCCAAGCGCTGACTCATTTCCTTTGTATACATAATAAAACAAATAGATATTAAAAAAATTTGATAAGCGCAACAAACGGAACAGCTTTTGAGGTAAGACTCGCAGTGATTCTGTCGTTGATCCATTATGTTACCTGCTTAGCTATTTTTAGATTAATAGAGTCAATTACTCTCTAGACTCTTGACATCAAACGGGTTATTATTGCTTGGCATTAAATGTTTTATGGCTAATGCAACAAGTTCAAACAAAAAGTTATTTTGCTATCTCTTTCTCGTAATCTTTCGATAGACTTTTTAAAGCTATTTCTAGGAATTTCCGGCACAATAAATAAATTGCAATAATCATAATAGCAAATGCCAGATATGATTGTATTATGCAGATAAAAAAGGGAGTTTTTTTCTGTTCGTTCAGATTTTCATGACTTAACAACAATTGAGGGTAATTTAATTATGAGTTTGGTGAGAGAGAAAAAAGTGTGAAATGTGAATATTTTATAGCTGTCACAAAATAATCAACAAACACTTAAAGTTTGTCGACTTTTAATTATATTCAATGAATATTGAATTTAAAATAATTATATTTATTATAAAAGCGACATGTTTATATGATATGATGTAAATTAAATTCCCGGGTTTCACAATCAAATTACTAATAACCAATATATTTTTATAATTCCGCTAAAACAACCATTATACAAAAGTTCCTCATCATTCACATTGAAGTTTTTTTTTTATTTTGTTATTGTCTTTATGTTTATCGCTTATTTGGCGATAAGTTAAGTAAATAAAGAACTGTTGAAAAGCAAATAATGAACATCAACTGCAACTGATACGGGCTAGTACGTCGAGCAAACGGTAGATCTAAAAAAGTTCGTTAAGTACGCTACTAAAATGTGAATAAATAAATGTAGCGATAAAACGAACAAAAACCCCACTCAAAAATTAACAAAAGAGAGACAGCGAGAGAGAGAGAGAGGAACCAGAACGACTGGTGTCAGACAAAAAAAAACTGTGTAAAAGCATTTTGCTTTATATTTTTGTTTTTCATAATTATTAAAGTTTATTTATTTTATTTTTTCCGCTTTTTTATAATTTGTGTGCACGTGTTAATTTAACAATTAGCTGGCACATTGTAAGCGCGTGCAAAGTCAATTTTTTTATTTTTCACTTTTTTGTTGTTTGGGTTTTTCAGCATTTTTGTATACGCTTAAGTAAATAAGTAAATACGTGTATTTCATGTTCTCTTGCCAATTTTGGTCACTTACATTGTTAAGCGGGCACAAAAGGTTAAAACCAAATTAAGGTCAGCCTCTATCGAAATTGCAACAGCTAATTAGGTGAATTGCAAAATCTGTTTAAAGTTCTACAAGTTCATGAACCGCAGTGCATGCGGCGTATACGCAATTTGTGCAAACATCAAGCGCACACACAATCACATTCACAATCAAACACACACACACGCAAACGCAAGTGTCGTCGCGGCTGTTGCTGTTAACTGTTCTGCGCAGACACGACAGAGACAGACGATGACGAACTCGACACGACACGTTACGATTAGAAGGAACGAACGACCGAGCGACGACAATAAAACGTTCAGCTCACCTGCGCATTTGAATTGGCACTGATCCGGAATTCGCGCATTGCAGCAAGTGCGCAGTCGACAGCGCTCACCTGACAGTGGGCAAAATCACACCTAATATGTGTTTGCAAATTTTATGTGAATACTTAGCCAATATTCAGCTAAAAAGGATTTGTATGAATATATTTTTAAATTTTTTATACTATACATAAAATCATCAGTTCGAAAATTATTAATTAATATGAGTTCGCAAATTTTATGTGAATACTTGGCCACTATTTAGCTAAAAATGAGCTTTATGAAATTTTCTAAAATGTTGATTTTTAACATAATTTGAAAATTATAAATTAATATTCGCAAATTTTATGCGAATACTTGGCCAATATTCAGCTTAAAACGAGTCTTATGAAAGGCTGCAAGCTGTTGATTTACAACATAATTACATAGATATTGTTATAAACAAATCAATAACAATTCGAGACTTATTCGGTAATAATATTTGCTTTTGTTGCTTTTGTTAAGAACTGATTAATATAAATATATACCAAATATGTTTTAAAAGCGAATAGTAATAATTTGTATAACAACATGAAAATTTTACCAAAGGTCTTAGGCAAACTTCAATCGAAAACATAAAATATTATAAATAATATATAAATATATTGCAAGATTAACTTGCAACCAACTTTCACTTATTTCAATCTTTATTTTTATAACCATTGATAACACAATATAAAACAAGATTTGTTTTAATATTATAAAATGTGTTATCTACTTTATTCTGTTTGCAAATTATGTACTTTTTTAATAAGATAAAAAGCCAATTTGAGCCAGTGTACATTGAGCTGATTCTTCTCTCCTCTTCTTTGTTTAACTTTGATTGTTGTTGGCGACTGCTAACTGTTTGCTTCAGTTGTTGTTGTTGGCATTGCTGCGCCGACTCCGCCGCTTTAGTTATAAGTTTTTGTTGTTGTTTGTTGTTGTTCTATCTTTTATTATTTAGATTGCACACTCTCACACCATTTAGCAGCTGTGGCTGTGTGTGTGTGTACATTTCTGTTGTTGTTGCTTGTGAGTTTGCCGCATTTTCTACAGCAAATTATTGTCATAATTTTTTTTTGCTGCGCTTTATTATTTTGCTTTTTATTTACATGCAGGCGGCATATATTCCTAATTAGTCTAGGCCGACAAATACAATGGCACCTGAGCATATTCAGATCTACCGGTAAAAATTGTCGTCTGTTCATTGAGAAAATTCTCAAAGCCAGCAATTATTTTGTTTAATGTCAAAGTGAAAACAAAACTTCACAAAAAATTTAAGTAGCTCAATAGCTGTTCCTAAAAGTACATATCAAAAATAGTTGGAAAATCCACTGGAAATATAAAAGCTTAGCGTAAGTCAACTAAACTAACTTAAAATTTGCAAAATTTTAGTTAAAGGCTATCGAGTTGGAAACGTAGCATATATAATATATCTTATCAGCTTATCGGCAAATTTTCTTTTATGGCGTCTGTTGTCAATTCGATCGTTGCCAACAAGAACGTTAAGGCCAATTGGACATTTTAGGTTTTTAGTTAACTCTCAAGTATTTAAAGCTTTTCTGCTTATCTTAGCGCATTTTCGAGCGTTTCGAATTAGTCAACCAGTTGGGGGAGTCACCGGCAGCTGGTGAAATTCGGTCGTTATCAATTTTTAGCTTAATGGTCGAGTGTTAGGCACAAACGAAAATTGAATTTTTTACAATCGCTGCCAAGTTATTGTACAATTTGCCGCCATCAGAAAAGGGTTTTTATAGCAAACAGCTTGCGAAAGAACACTAAAGCTTTCAGAAAAGCTTTTTACTGCTCCAATATGCATATGCACAACAAGCAGTGCAAAGCAGTACAAGACTTTACAGACAAGCAGTGCATCCGCTCGGTTTGAATTTATTAAAAACGTTTAAAACTAAAGCAATATTTTAAGTAGAGCAAGAATTTCATTTTGCCTAATAGGTGATGAATTTATTTAAATTTTGCCATTTATAATTTAAAAATGGTTCGCCTTAAACATGTTTATTTATTATATTCATTGGCACCTTTGGCAACCGCACAGAACCAGTTAACTCCAATTGGACTTTGCCTGCACTCCAGCATAAACAAGCTTAGCTCACGTTCAGATTTCACGGCTTGGCGCCGTTGGGCCGAACATTCGACAAATGAGCTGCTCACCGGCTCATGTTGGCGTTACAGCAAATTTTGTTTGTTTTCCCATTAGCTGTAACCCTAAGCAAAGTCTGATTTGTAGCGGAAATGCTTTAATGGGAAAATCCTTCAATCAGCCGAAAATTGGCCCAGATGCGATGCTATTAAGATAAGAACGTTTAAAAAAGAAAAGCGTAATTGTACCAATTGCATTTTAAGTCCATCTTTAGATTATAGACTATGAGTATATCTCTAGTTTATTTTGAAAGAATTTAAAAATAATTTCAAAGTCAATTAAAACAAAAAACAACTCATTTCGGTTGTTTAAACTATCATTAAACGTTGCTCCAACTAAAAGCCGCGATAAATATTTGCTTAGTTAAGGCTACCACAGCCGTAATTGGTTCATAATTGAAAGCTCGCCAAATATTTAGCTGAGCCAAAACTCAGACAAACACCAATAAAATCTACTCTCAATTGCTACAATAAGAGAATGGCGTTGCGAGTACACAAATAAAAGAAATGCAAAGAGTGCCACAGTCATTGGCGAAATGAATAAATTACCCAAGATCTGAATGCAAATGCCCAATTAGGAAAAAAGTGCACACAATAAACAACTAGTATAGAAACATTGAAATCTATCTACGGCGTTTAATTGAATTCATCAGACAAAAAAATTCCTTTGTAAGGCATTGAGAAAAGCACATGTCCAAACGCCCACATGCGCACACAAATAAACTGCAATTACTCTCACGAATACACTCGCACACGCACACACTCTCAAACACGGCATTAAACCGGCCGGCAGCCGGCTTAGTTGCTCTCTTCACACTAAGCGGCATTTAGCGCTCAGAGAGCGCAGCTTTGAACTGTGGGTGGGGTATTAAAAGAAATATAACTATTTAATGGTATTTTAGAGCTGCTGCATTTATTTTGTTGTAAATTGCAGCTGCATTTAATTAATAAAATATGCCATTAATTATGAATACTCATTCTTAATGCAGCATTTAAATGTTAGTCGAAAAACCCGCCGCGGCAACATGCAAGCACTCGGAGAGTGTGTGTGAGAGAGAGAGAGAGAGAGAGAGAACAGAAGTCAAAACCCACAGCGATCCACGTTGTACGCTCTCGCAGTGGAAAAGCTCTCTTTGCGCACGCCGCTTTCGCCACTTTTTTTCTTAGCCACTCTCAGAGCAATTCCATGTGGGTGTGGCGCCGCCCATTTTGTCAATTGGAACGTATAAAAGCCGTCGCTCAACTTCTCCAACAATAGTCGGCGTTCACTGCTGTTGCTGTTGCTGCTACGATCGGTTCAGGTTAACTGTTTTTCCTGTTTGCTGTGTGACCAGCCGTGCCAAAAGCCAGTCTCCAAAACATAATTGCCAATTAGGAAGCGCAGCTGGAGCTGAAATTTTTCGAAGAGTTCTTTGAGGTAAGGACCGCAACACAAACTGTGAAATTGAAAGCACACGTACTGAAGTGAATACTGAAAGTGATGTAATTAAGTAAATGGCCAAGCGGTTTCTATTGCCAATTTGAAAAAAAAGAAAAAGGAAAATTGTTCGGAAGCCGAGGGCTTTACGTTGTCATCGGTGGCATCTTCGTCTCTCGCTTTTGGGCGATCGTGTCTAAAATTGGAACTGTCTTTTCAATTGATTTGTGGGTCAATTGATTCGAAATCGAAAAGTTTTGAACTCGTTTCGGGCATTCGCAGTTCTTGCCCACGACTCGAATCATTCGCACGCAACTATGTGAAGGACAACGACGTGTGTGGACCCAAACCCAATCCAAACGAGACATCGTCGAACGAACAAACCTTCTACGAACCGCATTACAAATAGTAAACTCGAAATCCAAATTTTCTCAATCGTGGAGTGCGCGCACGAATTTCGAAGAGTGAGGTACATACATTTTACGCACGGAACAATTTTACAATATTCCTTCGCAACAGTGCAATACGAAAATTTCAATTCGATTCGAATGCTCAAACAACTTATATAACCCAGACAATACCTACCTAACAAAAAAAAATATAAATAATATAAGAAAACTATTTTAATTGATAATGGAAATACCAAAAAAAAAATACTCTACTTTCAAGTCTCAAGTTTGTAAATGTCATTGATAAGAATTCGCCTGGAGACTTGATCACACTGAGTTCATCTGTAATCAGGGCGAGTCGCTCGACCGTTATTTTTTACATTCCTTGGCCATCTGGCACTGGACTTTTCAACACAGCACGTGCTACTTCTGACGCACTTTGGGGTTCCTGACCTCATTAAATATGAGAAAACTTGACAGAACTAGATTCCAATTGGAATTTATTAAGTGCAATTCGAAGAGAAATCAGGATGGTGGGGAAAAGCACTTTAATTATAAATACTTTTAAATTTAATATTTTGAAAAAATATGAAAATTACGTGGATTTAGTAAAAGTTCAAGTTATGACTGTAATAATATTGGAAAGATTACTTCAGGAATAATCCTAACCTCAAAAATATAGTTTGAGCAATGACTGTGATATCTGAATGAAGAGTAGAATATTTCAGATAGATGATGTGTGAAGAAAAAAATAATTTAAATAAAAATAGTGATAATTTTGATAAGAAAAGTAAAAACTTGAGATGGTATCTCGATATATTTCTACAAAAATTTAAATAATCATTAACCTGAAATTAAATAGAATTGAAAAAAAAAAATTGGTATTAATAGATGATGACATTACGGATAAGGGACTATCCTTCTTTTATTACTTTATTATTTTCTTAATTGATTTAAAATACTTTTCTCAATCCATTTTTAAACTGTTTTTTAATTTTGCCCGCCCCTTTTGAACTAGCCCCAAACATTTTCTTGCCATTTTCGTATAGTTCGCACGAAGTGAAGATTGAAAATCGATTTCACACAATTAAGTGCTTCGAGACAAGGCAATGGGGCAACATCAAAGCATTAAAATAGCCCTGGCGAGCAAATTTAAAATCGAAATTTAATTAAATCATGACACTAAAATACCCGTGGCCCTTGCACCCCCCCGCAATGGATCATGCCAAATTAAATTCAATTGAAGCAGCCACAGCAGCAAGTTCGTGCAACAGAGACAGCAGGCGAGAGTGAATGGGAGAGAGCGAGAGCAGTCAAATCGATTGTTGCAATTTGAGACACGAAATTGCAACGGAAGAGGCGACCAATCGGGCATTACTAGGGGACTGACTGACTGACTGAATGGGCGCCCTGCCAAAAGACAGCGACACTTGCAGCTCGTTGTTCGCCTTTCCACGGGCCACTCGAAGGGCTCCGCGTCACTTCCTGCCCAGCAGTTAATATCATAAGCGAAAAATAAGAATAAAAAATAAAATAAAAACAATGGAAATAGGGGCGTAGCAACAGCGACAACGCCCCAGCGGCGGCAGTTCTTGACTTGAAGCAACCGATCTATAGACAAACGCGTCGTTCAATTGCGAATTGTGTGGGTGCGGGATCCACGTCTGCGTCTGATTCTGTCTCTGGTTGCCCTCCTCCTTCTCCCACTCCTCCTCGGGTCGGGTCTCGGGCATAATCAATGCATTTCCGCTTTGCAGCCATAACAACGACCGACCGAAGAAAAGCTTATATACCTTATATATACGCATATAATATCATAAGTATATAGAGAAATATTGCAATTATATGTTAATTATTTTGTTGTCAGCTTTTGCCTTGGGCAAGCTTTTGATTTATCGCATTTGTCTGGCGGAATGTTGACAATTCGAAGGTAACCCAAAGCACCAAATATGGTTCAGTTGAGTGTACGCAAAAGAAATGGTTTATAAGGCTTAATTATATATCGACGAAGGTTAAATTGTGCAATATAATGAAAAGCTGCATAAGCCAAGAACCAGGAATACTATATGAATAAAATATATAAGACAGGGTAGGAGAATATACTATATATACTATGTGGAACGAGAAATTAATTAGGTTATAATAAGTAGGGATAAACATAGATATTAATTTCATATTCAAATTCAATCGTCAATTTAAGTGCAAAAAATAAGACAAATAAATGTAGCTATGAAATTAGGAATCGTATAACTTTTATGAAAACATCGATTTTAATATGATAAAGCTAAATGCCTTATAAGCTACAGAGATTGAACACTAGAATGGATATTTAATATCAAAGATTACTAGAATATATAAAAGATATATAAAGAGCCGAATAGAAAAAGAAAAAATGGGAATATAAAAAGGATGGAAAAGCTCATAAATTATATAAGAAAACTTGACTTTAATATTATTAGGTGATTCACAACCTCAAGTTGACTTAAAAATTCCAACAATTTTTATATCAAATATGTCTGGCAGGGTCATCATATTCGGCTTTGTAATCTTTCAAATATAAAATCAGCAATAAAGTAATTAAAAATAAAAGATAACATAATTACTTGGTTTCTAATTATATAAAAAAAACAACAAAAAAAAAACATGAGTTATGAATGTTTGAGAACACTCTATAATATACGATAAGATCTTGGTTAGGATCATCTATATAAACGAGCTACATAAGCTCTAAGTGTGCAAGAATATTTAGTCTTAGACATCCCATACAAATATTTTATTTTTTTATTCTATCGGAAGAATTAGCTTATTTTTAGTAGCTTATACAAATTATAATCAGCCATAAGACTTCAAAAATATTTATTTTAGCCATCCCACTGTCGAGGTAATTTGGCTGGTTAGGAATTATTCTAAAAGAAACTACTTGCTGTATTAAGCCTTTTGGACTTTCGCAATCTATAAACGATTTTACATTACGATTTCGCACATGGCCAAATAGAAACCTTATAGTTGCGATAACCACAAGCAGAATTCGATTATAGATTTTTAATATGGTCCGATATACTAAACATATATAGTATATATACTGCATGCACACGTTTTTGCATAGTAGAAACTGCTAGAAACCTACTTAAGTGTTTCTTGTCATTATTATCTAATGGTTATCTTATCTAAATCAGCTGTAAACTAGTTCATATCGCACATAAAGTGTCAAATAAACATATTCTTAACGCTTTTGGTGCCAGCTTATTTAGCCACAATCTAATTCCTAATCATAAAAGACAAACTATTCGCAGTTGTACATACCCGACTTGTGTATTTATGTTTATACATATGTGTGTGTTTATTGTTGTTTGTGTTGTTATCTAAAAGATTCTCCACGCTTTAACAAACCAACAACAAGCCACTGATTGTGGCCAGGGCCAGTTGTTTATGCCAGATATGAAAGATCGGCGTAAAAACAAAAAAACAATGAGAAATATAAATAGAAATATAAATATAAATAAAAGTATGATAAGAAACTGAAGAGCAAAATATTGGTATTGAAATGCGATACTCACTGATTGGGGTTCTGTTTGATTTGCCGCAGGGAATTGCATTGAGTAAGCGCAGAAATGGCCGACGAAGCACAAGCACCACCAGCTGAGGGCGCACCACCGGCAGAGGGCGAAGCTGCACCACCAGCCGACGGCGAGGCAGCACCACCAGCCGATGGCGAGGCCGCACCACCCGCCGAGCCCACCGAGCCGATCAAGCACAGCTACACCCTCTTCTATTTCAATGTGAAGGCCCTCGCCGAGCCGTTGCGCTATCTGTTCGCCTACGGCGGCATCGAGTACGAGGATGTCCGTGTCACCCGCGACGAGTGGCCAGCCCTAAAGCCGAGTAAGTGTATTCCATGTTGAGTGCGAGAGCCGTGACTCATCTGTGGTTATCGTCCATCCTGATTAGCCATGCCGATGGGCCAGATGCCGGTGCTGGAGGTGGATGGCAAGCGTGTGCATCAGAGCATCTCGATGGCCCGCTTCCTGGCCAAGACGGTGGGCCTGTGCGGCGCCACGCCCTGGGAGGATCTGCAGATTGACATTGTGGTTGATACCATCAATGACTTCCGTCTAAGTAGCGAACAATGTGTGCTTCAGTTCAATGTTCAGTGTCCTTGATTAACTCTGGAATTTTTAATGTATAGAAATTGCAGTCGTCTCGTATGAGCCCGAGGATGAGATCAAGGAGAAGAAGCTGGTCACCCTCAATGCCGAGGTCATTCCATTCTATCTGGAGAAACTGGAGCAGACCGTCAAGGACAACGACGGCCATCTGGCTTTGAGCAAGGTAAATGAAGAAACTCTAAACTAATCGAATCCCAATCCCAACCTAATCCGATTCCTCTACATTTCACAGCTCACCTGGGCCGATGTCTACTTTGCCGGCATCACCGACTACATGAACTACATGGTGAAGCGCGATCTGCTGGAGCCGTATCCGGCTCTGCGCGGCGTCGTCGAGGCCATCAATGCCCTGGAGCCCATCAAGGCCTGGATCGAGAAGCGTCCCGTTACCGAGGTCTAGAGCGGAGAGCTACAACAGCAACAAATTAATAAAAAAAAATGATATAAAAAACATACAACAGCAAGCCGGCAGAAAGTGCGGAGGGAGAATCATTGCACAACAATAACAGCCACAACAACAGCAAACAACAAAAACAACTCGCAACACGTCACCATTATTCTTACTATTTTTTTGTTTTGTTTCGTCATTATTTTTCACACATATTTGGCACCCTTTTCTGGAGGAGAGGGGTCTCTAGCCGCACGGGGTTACGTTCGGATTTTTCACATACTTACGCGTAGTCTTCTAGCACATGGCACTTAATAATTCTTTTTGGCATAATTCTCTTTGCATTGCCTCCAAAATGGATCTTTTTTCTAGCTTTAAAGTACAACTTTAAAAGTTCGCGACTATAAAAAAAAACGTAAAAAAAAAATTAAAAATTTAATGCACAGTTATAATATTGCTCTACTTTTAGAAAATACTCTTAGTACATATGTATATGCTAAACGCTTACTATATAAACTCTATATATCTATATGCATATGCACATGAATATCTTTATGTTCCACATCCTATAAGATTAATATTCTACTATCTTTAGTTCAATGCGAAGAGTTTTAAATATTTAAACAACAACAACATCACAACACAAACAAATCAACAACAACAATGCAGCAACAACAACAGCAGCAACAACGACGCAAATATTTTATTTTTTTATTATATTTATTTTTGATTTCGGCACACATTCGTCCAGCCTCAAGAATTTTCGACGTCCAACCATTTGAACAAAATATAATACAGAAATCTAGCAAAAAGACTCACAGACATAACCTCAAAATTCAAATATTGGATATAGCTGAACTGAAAAAGTAACAACAAATAAATTCCAAACTCCACACAGACAAGAACTGCCAACATATAAACATTTTTATTTTTTATTATTATTTCTTATTAATTATTCACGTCAAACATTGTAATTGTATTTTTAAATATTTGCACAATATTAAAAAAAAAAAAACACATTTTGAATAAACAACACACAAAATAAGAAATGAGCATACTTTTGGAAAGCACGAAAATTGGTTTTATTTTGGCCTGTGAGGGAAAAACTGAAAATTATAAATCGATCTCAAACACTGCTTTAACCAAGCGTTTAATAAATTCTCCGTAGACAATTGAAAACTATGCCCTGAAAACTCGTCACGTCTCAGTGATAAATATGGGCTTACGGTTGAAATGGCTTCAAACTTATCTTCTACGTAAAATATTCTTTGATTTTAAAAAATATAACATACGGTCAGCAAATTAGCGAAAAATAGTGGGAAATATGAATAAAAATCAAAAATGGCTCGGAATTATAGAAAACAAGTGATGCCAAAAATTATTCAAAATATTAAAGGTCAAGAAAATAAAGTGATCCTTGAATATAAAAATACAAATATACAAAATAAAAGCAAGGCTGCAAAAACCTGTCCTATGCCAAACCGAACTTTTAACTGAACCTGTTGCCCAAAAAATCTGCCAAATCTGAGCTCGTACCGAACCACTTATTTTAAAATGGTAGGAGAAATTCGACCACTTAATAAATCAAATATTTTCTTTTCAAATATAAAAGAATGTGATAAACCAAGATTTATACCGAAACCTGTGTATATTGATGGTTATAACAGGTTCTCGAACTGAAAGACAATGTATTGGTAAGAACCCTAAGCCGAACCGCCGACAAGTTTAAAACGAAAAACGAGAAGAAACGAGCTGTGTAAAAAACATATTTTTGTTATCAGGTACTTAGAACATGTCTGAACTTACCTATGTTCACAAATGGCCCCGACGATGATAAACATGATGACCACGATGACTTATGAACATATATGAGTGCATATAAAGCAATTTTCCATTATATACGAAATGCGTGACAAGTGTTTAACTATATTTCTCTATACATAAGTAAATGCACAATTGGTCGGCTAAATTCTTTGGGATTTCAGTTCGTATGCTTCCATTTGGGCGCACGCTTCTCAACGAAGCTGGCGATGCCCTCCGTACTGTCTTCCAATTGGAGATTTTCATTCATTTTAGCCTTGGCCTCTACGTAGGCAGCCTCGAGCGGCAGATTCAGCTGCTTGTAGTAAAACTCCTTGCCCATGCCAATTACTGCACGACTCTTTTCTCTGATAGCACCGACGATTTCCTCAATGGTTTTGTCCAGATCATTTTCGGGCACCACTTTGGTGACCAGGCCGGCAACGTAAGCCTCCTGGCTACTCAGAGGCAGGCCGGTCATTAGCATAAATGCCGACTTGGGACGCGACATGACTCGGGCAACGGCCACGCCGGGAGTATTGCAGAATACGCCAACACTAGCGCTGTAAAAGGGATCTTAAGTAAATATGTAATCAGAGATTAAGCACAGCTACTTCTACCCGGGCGTGGAGAACATGCTTTTGTCCGTGGCCACAATGATGTCACAGGAGGCAGCCAGCTGGCAACCAGCCGCGGCCGCATACCCATTAATCTTGGCTATCACCGGCACGGGCAGCGTCTGGATATCCAGCACAATGTCGGTTAGCTTTTGAAAGACCGCATCCCGGAATTTCAGATCGTTGGGCTGCAGCTCCTTCAAATTGTGCCCGGCAGACCAAACCTTGCCCTCGGCCGTTAGCACAATGCAGCGCAGCTCCACGTTGTCCCGATCCTCGAGGAGCGCCTCGTGTAGGACGCACATCATGTCCATCGAGAGGGAGTTTCGTGTGCGCGGATGACACAATGTGATCTCACGCACGCCATTATTATTGTTTACCTAGATATTCACATTGGTTGACATTTTCGCAAAATTTTGTTTGTTATTCAATTTGTGCTCACCTTTAAAAAATCCTCGGATTTTATATTACTAGCAAAGCGAATGGGCACTAAACGCGAGCACTACTTGAAAGAAATCATTTAATATAAATATATTATTTTATGCGCTATAATTACCAATTTAAATGTATTTGGCAACCTGCGAAGCATCTTGACTTAAACTAAAATTTCGTGTGAATGTTTATGTGTTCAAATAGGTATTGCAAAAAATATGCCATCAGCTGTGCATGTTCGTTGTATGATCAGAGTTGTATCGCATCGTTCTGATCTAGTTCGAGTGAACTACAACTAAATGAACTTGAACTTAGCTGAATGAGATCATTATCTTTCGTTTCTGGCTTTATTATTTAGCACTTTTAAATTACAAATATAGTTTAATAAAAAACAAAATATGAAACAATCATTTTTGTTTCTTGTTGTTCGTTAATAAATCCTCATTTTAATTCCATATTCAAACTGGGCGCGTTGTTTAACAGTTGGTTGCAATATAAATAAATTTAAAGTGTAAAATTATTGCATTCATTTTTATTACAAAAAAAAAAATTAACTAAGTGAAAAATTTAACAGCTGAGCTCAAGCTTCAAATTCAACTAAGATGTCGTCTTGCCTGAGCAGCGTACTAGCCCTTATCTTTCACTTTCTCTTAGCTTGTTGCCATTCACACCGAAGTTATCGATATGCTTTTACCATCGCCTGCAGCGCAACAGCTGTGCTGAGCGCTCATTTGTTTAGTATCGTTTCACACGGCAAAACAAACAGGTGCCGTCAGCCCATGTAATTTGCATTTAACCTGAACATTTGCTCAAAGCACAAAAACTTATTTATTAGTCAGAGCAACAGGTGAGTGAACTGCTTGCGATTCCATTTTATACATCTTTGTCTTCGTTTGCACTCAGCCACAGTAACAACAAAGCACGTACTGCTCCCAATAAAAAGGCCACATGTTTGTGGGTTAAAACTCGAAATAAATATGAAATATGTATGTCTGATACTCTTATCAGCTAAGAAAGCGCTTTCGAAATGCGATTATCAGGCAACTATTTGACACATAATTTCAGTTATTGACGTGTTTCGCTCGAGTGCGGCGGTGTTCCCAGACACACCAAACAAATTTAGGCCATATATCAGTTATATATATATATAGTATATCGAGTTCTTATTCTAGTTGGCGGCACAATGCGTCCTTTTTCCGGCAGCGATTGCGTGAAGCCCGTCAGCGCTTGCGTCAACCGCGCCTTTGGCAACAAAGAGCCCTGGCAGGTGGCCGCAATTACGGCCACAACCGTCCTGGGCGGCGTCTGGATTTGGACGGAACTCCGCAAAGATGAAAGTAAGTGTCCGTGTTACGCCATCGATAACGAAGCGCCCATTCCGACACATTAATACATCAAATAATCTTATCTTTCTTTATGAAATGTATGTGCAAATGGAAAATAATCCCTATGTACTTTGAACTTTACGAGCCCACTTAGGGGATCTTAAGAATTTAATCAATCTTCAAGATTATGCGCAGATAATACTTGTCTAATGTCTCCCTTTCTCTCTCTGTCACTCTCTCTTTGTATTTTCATGTCATGAAAGTTATATATTTTTTATATATGTATATATTTATATATTATATATATTTTTTCTAATATATTTTTGGGAGCATAGTTCATACGCGTTCTGATATTATTGCCTATTATATGTACAAACTACATGAGTACAAAAATATTTCAATTAAACAACAAATTTGCATTTATTTAGATTAGCTAACATATCACTTTATACATACATAACTGGCTATATATTTTATTTAAATTTTTTTCATATGCTTACATATAACATTCAATTTAATTATATATTTAATATAAAATCTTTCAATATGTTAGCATTTCATAATTTTAACTATCTGCCCAGTCAGATATGAAAAGATAGGCCTTTTATCAGTCCATTGTAGCTGGAACCATTTCAAAATAAAAAGGCAACTCATTGTGACTAATTACAGACCTTCAGAGGGTAGTTCAGTTTTGTCATTAAATTTGTATCGTATTTAAAGTATATTCATATACTGCCGATCAGTATAAACAGTCTCTTTCTGAGCTTCAATGCGAACTCGTCTCGAAGTTTGTCCAGAATTCTCAAAAAATTATCCAACAATTTTTGTTTTTTATTTTACTTTCAATTAACGTTTATTTTTTAAGCCTCTAGCTTACCCAACTTCAGTTTAAGTTGTCGATATTTCGTTACTCTGATAGTTAATCTAAAATTATTTTGTGTCTAAAAGTAAAATACTAAATGTCTTGTATATCTTTTAAAATTTGCATTAATTGCAGGTTAAATTCGAATATAAATTTCTTTTGCTTCAGTGCAAAGTAGTCACGTGTCAAAGAAAGAAACTGTCTTGCTCTCACTTTCCATGCAAGTTAAATTCTTAAGCCCCTATCTTAACAAATTTTAACTTATGCACTCGCTTTCGCGTAACTCTGATAGTTAATCTAAAAATGATATATGATAATATATTTTTTGCCTCCTCGCTTTAACTTCCAATCGACATTCATATTTGCATTGCTTGTTAAAATTAAAAATCCATGCTTTAGCAAGCTTTAATTTGTTTCTTTGCCATTTCGTAACCCCGATAGCTAATCTAAAATTGTTTAGTGCTTCCGTTAAGTTTCATGATCGATTGTTAAGCACTCGCCCAGCTACCGGTTCTGATGGTCTATAGCAAATGTATTCTTATTATTGTTTAAGTTTCAATTCGCCACTTGATAAGCATAAATTTGAATTCCTTATCTGTCAGCTGATAAGCATTGCATTTTGAGCTAACGAAAAGTACCCAAAATTATCAACAGAATTGAAAATAACAATGTTTTATTTTTCTTCTGACAGGTCTCTACGTGCGCGGCAAGCGTCAGTTCTTTAAGCTGGCCAAGAAGCTGCCGGCTGTTCGCCGTCGCGTGGAGAGCGAGCTGAGCAAGGCCAAGAACGACTTCGACTCGGAAATTAAGAAGAACAACGAGCATTTGGAGTACTCGGTGCGTTTGCCCGAGAAGGGTCTGACCAAGGCGCAGATTCTGGGCCTTGTCGATGATCATCTCAAGGCCGGGCACTACAGCTGGCGCGATGGACGCGTCTCGGGCGCCGTCTACGGCTACAATCCGGAACTGGTCGAGCTGGTCACGGAGGTGTACGGCAAGGCCTCCTACACGAATCCGCTGCATGCCGATCTATTCCCCGGCGTCTGCAAAATGGAAGCGGAAGTGGTGCGCATGGCCTGCACGCTGTTCCACGGCAACGCCGACAGCTGCGGCACGATGACCACCGGCGGCACCGAGTCCATTGTCATGGCCATGAAGGCGTACCGTGACTATGCGCGCGAGCACAAGGGCATCACGAGGCCCAACATTGTGGTGCCTCGCACAGTGCACGCCGCCTTCGACAAGGGCGGCCAGTACTTCAACATTCACGTGCGCTACGTGGACGTTGATCCTGAGACGTACGAAGTGGACATCAAGAAGTTCAAGCGTGCCATCAACAGGAATACAATTCTGGTCAGAATCAATCCTATTAGCTGCGAGCGTTTCTCATGTTTTGCTTTGCTCTCTCCGGCAGCTGGTTGGCTCGGCGCCCAATTTCCCGTACGGCACCATGGATGACATCGAGGCCATTGCCGCTCTGGGCGTTAAGTACGATGTGCCTGTGCATGTGGACGCCTGTCTGGGCAGCTTTGTCGTCGCCTTGGTGCGTCATGCCGGCTATCAGTTGCCCCCCTTCGACTTTGCCGTGAAGGGCGTGACGAGCATTTCCGCCGATACGCACAAATATGGC
This sequence comes from Drosophila colorata, assembly GCA_035041545.1. Lineage (NCBI taxonomy): Eukaryota > Metazoa > Arthropoda > Insecta > Diptera > Drosophilidae > Drosophila > Drosophila colorata. The sequence continues at coordinate 3,686,464 of JAWNLD010000233.1, forward strand.
TTTGCGCCCAAGGGCTCGTCGGTTATCATGTACTCGGCGAAGAAGTTCAAGGATCATCAGTTTACGGTCACGACCGATTGGCCCGGCGGCGTTTACGGCTCGCCCACGGTGAATGGATCGCGTGCTGGAGGCATCATTGCCGCCTGCTGGGCAACCATGATGAGCTTCGGCTATGAGGGCTATCTGGAGGCAACCAAACGCATTGTGGACACGGCGCGTTACATCGAACGGGGGTAAATAGCTCAAGTTTTGAAAAGAGTACTTTATTTAATACTTAAGTTTTCCTGCAGCGTGCGTCAAATCGATGGCATCTTCGTCTTTGGCAAGCCAGCGACCTCTGTAATCGCCATGGGCTCAAATGTGTTTGACATTTTCCGGCTCTCGGATGCGCTCTGCAAACTGGGCTGGAATCTGAATCCCCTGCAGTTCCCCTCCGGGTAAGCGATATCAACTCTTATTATATTATAATAAATTTATCAAATGCTTCCTTTAATTTACCCTGCAGCATTCACATCTGCATCACGGACATGCACACCCAGCCGGGCGTTGCGGATAAGTTTTTGGTCGATTTGCGCACCTGCACGGCGGAGATTATGAAGGATCCTGGTCAGCCGGTGGTCGGCAAAATGGCTCTATATGGCATGGCCCAGAGCATACCCGATCGTTCGGTTATTGGCGAGGTCACACGCCTGTTCCTACACTCCATGTACTACACGCCTGAGAAGTGAATTATCCACCACGATGCCAGCCAGATTAGCCACCTTTCAGAACACTCATATGTTTCTAGTGCAATATTCCAAACCACCAAACACGATACTTGTTATTGTTATAGTTCCCACTCTGAGTATCTATAAAGCATTTAATGCAATGCATATATATCTTATTGTAATCCAGGGTACAAAGTGTTTGTTAATGCAATTTATTGAGATCGATATGTGTATTTGTCTGAGAAGCTAACTATGTCAACTGTGAATTGCTTATTTTTTATTCTTATTAAAATGTTCTATGTAATCGATTAAATAACGGTAGTTTAAATAAAATAATACAAACTATATGAAATATATGGCCAACAGCCTTAAAATAGTTTTATGTTTATTAGTATTGAGTTAGGAACAGAGATTTATAGAAATGCGAGCTGTAAAACTTCAAAATATCACAAAAAGGATAGCTAGAGCCTTCGGGATAAGAGATAAACTATAAAATGTATTAAGCTTCTAGCATTATGACAATAATTTATCAACATGGGTATGAAATATATAACTTGAAGGGAAACAATTATTCAAAAATTTTTTCCAAAAAATAGTTGTTGTAGTTTTAACAATTTTGGCAATTAAATATTGTAATATGTAAGTTATATTTCAGCTAGACGCCAATTATACCACGTATTTTCAAAGAGAACAATCGGTAAAAAGTAAAATATTTATTTTAGCAACTCCTTGTTATTTTGTAATATTTTGTTCAACATCGCCAATCAAAAATGTGTTTGTATATTTCTTGTTTTTTTATAAGTCAGACTTCCATATTATGTAGTAATTAATTACCATTGAGCGAATCAAGCGAATTTAAATCTGTTGTATTATAAAGAAAAATCAATCCAATACATATGTCTGCTAGGGTATTAGATCTTGGGCTCCCCAAAGAATATTTGTTCTTGTTTCTTTATAGTCAGAGCAAATTATTCTACACTCATTATAACTTTTAAACGTCAAATTTTACGCTTTGATTTTTTAAAAATATTTTTCCGAACAAATTTGTTGTTTACATTTTTCCAACAATTAACCATAATTGATGTCTGATGCGTGGGTGACACGATCTGGTCTGAGATTTGTCTAGGTGTTTGTTTTCTTCTAACATTTGCCACGCGTCGGCGTTTTAATTAAGTTGCGGCTGCTGCAGTTTTGACACGCCTATTTCCTGTCCTAATGTGATTTATGTAAGTATTTTAGTTGATTTAAATAAATTTCAGTGGCGGAAGCATTTATTTAAACGGCTGCGACAAATGCGACGCATTTTGAGTTTGGACTAGCACGCGTCAAGTGTCAAAACAACTGAAAGTGTTGGCGTCTCGATTTGGGCAGCAACAAGTGCCCAAGAGTCCGAGAGCCCCAACAGAGTCCAGTGGAGTCAACACCAAGAGCAGCAGCAGCAACAACATTTTCACACAGCTGTGCAACAAATGAAACCTGTCAAACATTAACACGCGTCCGTCAAAATCAGATACTTGCACCCACACATCAAAACTTCACAAAAAGATTCCCAATTTAGTTAACCAAAAAAATGTATATATGTATATATATATAAATACATCTGAGCCAAGCAGCTAAAATAAAACCGGTGTTGGCAAAAAGCATAAAAAACGTTTTTGTATAAACATTTTCATAAACACACGAAAAGCGCAGCGGCAGCAGTTGCACAGGGGGCCAAACTGGCAAAATATTGCTTACAATTTTTAAACATTAAATTAGATACATGTGTACACATATATTTTTTATAATTGTTAAAGTGGCGAAATATTGCTTATAATTATATATATAAGTATGTACATATATTTTATATGTATTTAAAATAAGTTTAATGAGCCCAGATATTGCATAAAATTTGTAAACTTATAATTAGATCTATACATATTTTTAAATATTTTATTACGCTTTATTAAAAGCTTCTCCTAGTCAAACATATATTTAAATAAAAATTAAACACATAAATATCTGAAAAGCGCAGCGGCAGCAGTTAAACAGTGGGCCAAACTGAAAAAATATAACAACCATTTTTTTCAATTTATTGTTAGGTATATATTTATATATATATATATATTTTTTTAATATTCCATTAAGCATTATTAAAACTGCTCTTAGTCAAATATATACATATTTATTAAGAAATGTTAACACATAAACCCACTAAAAGTGCGGCTGCAGCAATTGTACAGTAGGTCAAAATCGCACAAGATTGGTCAAACAGTTTTTTTTGCCTACATTCTTGTATACATTTATATTTAAAAATTTTATTAGGCTTTATTAAAAAATGCTCTTAGTAAAATATAGAATTAAAAAATAATAAATAAATAAAAGAGTCTAGATTCCATAACTGCTTTGCGTCGACAGCGACGGCGACAGCGCTGCCCGTCAGCGTTGACGCCGACGCCGACGCACAGGTTGGAGCGGCTCATGCGCTCGCTCATTGCGGGGCTTCGTCTCTGGCTGCCTCTCCATTCGATACGCGTCCGTTGCGAGCGCCAGTCGCAGTCGTCGCGAGTGTGTTTTCAAGCAGCCCAATAAAAATCGTTTTTCAAAAACCTGATTTCAAAATAACAAAACAATAAAACAACAAAATTTATGAAATATAATTTAATGCAAATTAATTAAGGGCTTCGCATCGAATTGTATAATCAGCAGAAAAAAGCGATAAAAATAAAAATACAAATATTTTTAATTAACTTTTGCTTTTGAAGCAGTTTTTTTTATATACGTATTGCTTTTTTATTGTCAACGCCAAGTGGCGCCCCCCTTAACACCTAAAGTTCTGCTGCAAAACAACGAAAGTGGTTTCTTAATACACATGCATGAGTGCATGTGTGTGTGTGTGTGCGAGTGTGTGTCTTGTGTTGTGTTATTAAGTGCACTACTCCATAAATTCTGCTGATTACAACGCATGGGAATGGGTGAAGTAATGCACTCGAGTGTTTAAATGCCATTTAAAAAAATATCAGTTGATTAGCTAATGCTTTAATGGAATACTTAAAAAGAGAAATAAGGTAAGTTACGCAGAATTAAAATATAAATTTACTACCATATAATATTTTTAACTATAGGAAGCTTTCATAAATAACCAAAGTTTATTTTCAAATATATATGTACATATATTTGTATTTCCTTCCAACGCATTGACTAATTTATAATCAGTCTTTAGCGATAACTGTTCGATCGTATAATAGCCAATTAGGGAATGATCTAAAGCGGTCAATTTTATGCATGAATTGCCAATAGAAAACCCGATAAGACAACACGTTTGGCAAATACTTGCCAAAAACAATAGTTAAAAAATACATTAGCAAACAAATAAAATTGTGTTATGAACATATTGACAAACTGACTTAAAACTGAGCTCATATGAAAACAAATTTGACAGTCTGGATACACTGTTTGAAAGCTTCGAGATATTCGTACGAAAAGATGTACGAGAATATTTAAACTTTTTTCGTGTATGCTCAAGTAATGCAAAATGAGTTGATAGAGAAAGTTTAAAAATAAGAGTAAATGTGAAAGTGTACTTTAAAAGAACTTAATATTTTATGAACATTGCGCTCTATTTACTCTAGAGCACAAACTAACTCACTACTAAAGCTCAACTAACTTAGTATTTGAATTAAATCAATTATTTACTGAAATAATATATAGCTAATATATATTATAATTTAAATAATAACAACTAAGTATATTTATTAATCTCAATACAACAAACTTTAAAAAATAAACTTTAATTGTAATAAGAATAAATACATAATTAACGTATAAAATATGTAAAAGAAACACATAGTTAAGATAACAAAAATAAATAAATTATATAAAAAAAATGCACTTCATTGAATTGTCATAAATATTCTGCGCCTTAGTAATGATTCATCCATATTATAATTATAAAATACGTTCATTTCATATAAATATTCTTAAAAGTACGTCACAACCGGCTTATAGATAAAAATAAAAAAATATTAGTAAAATTGGTTTTGTTGATAAGCCTGCTCATATTTCTTCTGCAACACGCACCAAATATTATTATTTAAAATTTGTATAATATAACAGATTTTCTGAGCTAAGCATTCGCAGTTTTCAGAGCACATTCTCAATGTTAACATAATATATAAATTTCTGTTGCGATACTGCAATCTGTTTACATTGACCATATCACATTTCTAGCCAAGTGCAGCAGCTTCTTTATCTTAGGTTTTTATTTCACTGAAGTCTGGGCTTATCAGCTGGTACAACAAAAATGCTGTATATATATTTATTTCTGGACTCAAATCAAAAGCAGCTATCAATATAAATATTTACAAAATATCTGCCTCTATCGTAGATTCGATACTAGATATTTATGCCAGACTTTACAAAAAAATTCTCAGGCCTTAGCTGCTGGTTACTCAAGGGAATGTTTACATCGCAGTGTTCCAGCGTAAGGCCACTGAAAGATAAGAGGTATCGTCTGCTCTTTGATATACCATTTTATCTCATACTGCGCAAATTAGATAAGATATGTATACACAAATACATACAGTATATATGAACGCTCCAGTTTTCGTAAGAGTACAAACCCCAAAAACCGATAAAAAGTTTGCTGTTTTTCGCGTTAAATAGTTCGATTTGCGTTCACATGCAAAGGCGCCATCAACGGACCCATAGCTACATAAATAGCTACATGGTTGGGTCAGATAAAGTACCCAATGCTCCAATATACACATATGGCAGCCCCAATCCCAAACCCAATCCATTACAGATACATGTGTTTTTCTACGGCTCATTTTTTCCATGACAACCACGAACCGGGCATAACAAGTCCAGCAAAAGTTGTTTGCCAAACGACAACAACAGCAACAGAAACAACAACAACCGGCGGCTGGGCAACTCCCCAAAGGACGTCCAGTCGGGCCAGTTGGGTGGTTCCGTTTACGCTTGTGGTTACCAGGGTGCGGCATTTAATGCCTGGCGTCATGTTACCAATTTAGCCAACTGGTTGCGACTGGTTCCTAGAACTTTCGCTGCTCCTTCGTGTTTAATCGATAACTTGAAAATGTGTTTTTTCCATTTCTTTACTTTTCTGTTGGGCTTTTCCCCGCTACATATATATCTAATTGCAGATCGAGGATAAGTAAGCAACTCATTTGGTTCTCTGAATATTCAGTTATTTAGTATGCCCGCGAGCTGATGTAGATGCGGGTGGCCTGTGATTTGTGACTGCTGTTTGCTTGACTTTGAGTAGAGTTGAGTTTATGTTAATTAGCCTTACGTAGTATATCTGCGACGCAGTTAAAATAAATGTAACAGGGTCTCGTAAGTGAGCTCAGCAAACATATATCAAATGTGTTTAGGTTTACGTAAATTGTAGCTGTGTGTTTTCTAGGGCAGATGGAGACAGGCCATGGGAAAATAACTTACATATGCGTATACAAAAACAACTAACAAGGAAATCAAGATGAGAAAAATGAGTTAATTATATGTCCAATTACTTATACAAAATATTTACTAACAATATTAAATATGTATAGATACAAAAGTTCTTTAAATTTAGTTTTTTGATACCAAAACAAATTTAAAAGGAAAATTAAATTAAAAAATAAGATTATTTCACATCGGTTTCTAAATCAACATTGACTAAAATCTTCAACTGAAGATACAAAGTAATGAAATAATTAATTTTTTATTTTTAAATTATTTTCCAAATCTTTTGAATTTAAAATATTTTAAACTATTATTCAAAAAAAGGAAATGAAAACTTTCAAAAATAGTTTAATAAAAGATTTATAATAATATAAACAGGAAGATAATTCGTTAATCTGCTGCAATTTTATTAAGTCATATATCAACTTTGGTATACATAAAACTATATCAATTGTAAACATGAATTTCAATTTTTAATGAGATCTTAAATAGAATAAAAATGAAATAGTAAGAAAATTACAGTTTTAAATATTGACAAGCAAACTTATTTTAATTATTAATAGATTCTAAGACAAAAAAAAAGAATTCAATGCAAACCAAGTACACATTCATTTTAAATATATATGTATATATATTTATATTTAATCCTAGCTTTAATTTACTATAAATATTTTCCTTTAAGCTTTCTTTACAAAATTCGATTTCTGACATGCAAAACTTTTACAAATATTTGTTGAACAATATCACTTCAAAATGTTTCTCAATCTCGATGATTGCAGAAAGCGCCTTTCGAAAAAAAAATTCAAAGCATATTCCATTTGCCAACGCAAATATCGTAGTTGGCCTATGTATTCCAAGCATATTTGCAACGCTCCAAAAAATCCAATAAATGGCAATCACAAGAGGCAGCTAAATGTTTTGCATGCCCACGATACCATGCACATATGCATTTTTGCATATAGAGATACATATACATATATGTATACTTGTGTTTATTTGTAAACATATGTATCTATAGTTCATACTACGGGCAAGGCACATTCAAGTGCAATTAACAAATAAATCTCAAGCGTTGTTGTTATTTTTTTATATTTGCTTTTTTTTTTGTTATGTCTATTGACAAGTCTCGCACTCAGTTAAGTTGGGAGGATCGCACCAGCTACATATAGTTCTATAGCTCTCTAAGTAATAAGTATCGTAACAACTGGTAACACGCGACTTAAACACGCCTCTGAAAAGCTTTTCGTTGCGAGATTCTGTGTAACCTTCACGAGCGTGACGTGTTGACGACTTCCAAGCAGACCCCAGTCTCAGATACACAGCCAGATTCTCAGCAACAACAGCGAGAACAACAACAACCAGAGCTCGAGTGATTGCCAAATGACATCAGCATTTGGTGCTGAGAACAAAAGCACGCTTTAAAACATCTTATAGATACTCGCCGGTATAACAAAAATAACATCACAAAAGTATCTTGTAGTTTGCATATCGCACAGTCGACAGGTGCTAGAGATTTCTTTGCCAGTGAAAGCCGCAAAAGAAGCTACAAGGTGATTTTTTTTGGTCGTTCATAATTTATATTAATTATAAACAAAAGCCACATGGGCAGCTGTGACTTTTGAGATACTTTGTCAATATTGCGGTTTCATTTGCTGCTGTTAATCTGAGAGATGTGAGCTGTAGAACCGCATGTGCTGCTAATTGATCTGTGACTAAACGTGTGGTTCAGAGGAAATGCCTCAAGTTACCTGTAACACATATATGTTTTTAATACATATACTCTACTTGTATAGTACATATATACCTACAATTAAGCGGGCAATTAAATTAAGCGCAGCGTTTGCCAATTGAGCGTGATGACAAATTGTTTTGTTGTTCCCGTTGATTGGTTAAGATACAATTTTAATTGGCTTAACCTGATCCATTGAAACTATATAAAAACTTAATTCCTTTAATTATTTTGCTAAAAACATGCTTAGATTAGTAATTAAATTCGTTTATATTTGTTTCAGGAAGGAAACGATTTTTTTTATTATTAATTATGGGCAGAATATTATGTGTTATATATTAAATGAGATTTTACATTGCTGATCACAATAATTAATGTATACGAAAATTTTACAAATTAAAATTATTAAATTATTTTTAAATTAATTTACTGAAGTCTTTTTTTGTGGATTTTGGGAAAATTACCACAAATTCTCAAATTCTAAGATTCTTATATTTATTTATATATATGTACATACATTTATGTACAAAATATTTGATAATGATTTAAAATTGTAAAATTCTTTATCATATTATTGAGATATAAATTAGGAACATGTATAACATCTTAAATTATATAACATTATATAAAATAAATAAATAATAAAATCTTTTTTCATTATATTATATTATTATATCATATAACATTATATAGTACTTTTATTTAAACACCTTTTTTCTTTAGTGTAACATTGCGACCGTTGCTCGGACCCTACTGGAAAGTAATTTATTTATAAATTAGTTTGAATTTTTATTTTATTTATACCCTATTTGCTTTAAGCTTTACAAATTCTACACGATCAAAGATTAAATTTCTACGCAGTAAATTTTCATTTGCCCTTCACATAAGTCAACATAGTTTTTGTAGGACCCCAAAATGTCAACAATTCGATAGGCTTATGCAATTGCTTATCTCAAATGTATTCTGATAAAAACCGAAACGTTGGCTTATCAGAGTTTCGAATGTGCGCCCCTGAGTGCAACATGTGGCGAGCCTGGTAAGCTGACACCAAAGACGACAAGCCCACGTGACCTTCAGACATGTGTCCACGTCGAATGTGTACACAAATTGTCTATGTTTTTTTCTTACCGTTCTCGTTTTTATTGTCGTTCTGGTTCTGTCTTTTGGTTAACTGTGCCAGGCCGAAAGTGATGCGATGCCGCCACAAATCCGCTCGAAGGTGAAACTTGGCCACTTGGAACGACACTTGGAGTGCAGGTGCTGCACTTGCTGCACGGGGACAATCTCAGACTTATGGACAGACAGCTGTCCAACTGACAGCGGATTTGCCATGTTGAGCCCCAGCTTGTTAGCTTCTTTTTGCTAAGCTCAGCTGTTGGTCAATGAACCCCCCTCCCCTGATCAACAAGAACCTGTTTACTGCGCTCCAGTTAGTCAAACTCGGCCCAATGACATTGAAAGATCTGGGCACAGTGCAGGCCTCTTAATTACTAGCCATGAATTGAATTATAAGCCATAAATTGGAGCGCTTTTTCGGGCAGTCTTATCGGCGTATATTTCACATAAAGCCCATTAAAGAAATATCACTCAAGGCGCGTGCTCAAAAAAAGCGAGCCAAGCTTTAAGCTTGAGTTGTGTGCGTGGGTGTAGGGAATTTCATAAAAGTGACAAAAAATAAAAAATATAAAGAGTTTCAGATTCAAATAAAATGCATAAGCGTCAGCGTCTTGGTATTTGTTGAGTGGGTAGCAAAAAAAATTACATTGAACAAATTAGTTAAATATGGCAAGATGTCAATGATTCAGCGTTTTAATAGTTAGATGTTTTTTCTATTGTGAGCTTTATAAGAAAATTCTTAATAATTATAATTTAGCGAAAACTTGTAGTTTAATATTATTATATTTGCTGTTCTAATTATTATTATTATTATAAATATTATTATCAATATAATTGTTGTTATTATTATTGTAAAATCTTGTGTTATGTTTATACCCTGTTTACATATTTAATTGGTCTTATGCAAATGTATATATATGTATGGAGTCAGAATTCTTAATCACTATCAATACAAAATTATTCGAGAAAATTCCATACATTTGCAAAAAATCAACAAACTTTAGAATTTTCCTGCATTTCAATCTGCAAAGCAAATGTAATTTAAAAATTGTACCCTGTAAGTTCTCACTGGATCAAAATTTCCAAAAATTTCCAAAACCAAAACGGCTTCAATGGCAAAGTATAAACTAATCCACTATTTTCGTCTAGAGCACTCTTACTTGTTTAAATTATGCACTTCCCTAATGATAATAAGTTATATATTTTGCTTTTCCATAATTCATTTCATCTCCATAATTCATATATATTTTAATAAAAACAACTTCTTAGAACCCTCGAAAAAAATCTCAATTTGAACTTTATTCTATGATAATGCATCTGTAGAGCCATTAAATAATACAAATATTTTTTAAATATTCATTGAGTCCATTATCGTTACAAACCACTTACCTATGCATATCCGTGGAATTCCTATAGGTATAACTTCATTTGAACTCGGCGTCTTTTAAGTGGACCCCAAGTGTGCGTTCTAACTTATGCACATGCACAGACCAGAAGCCAATCTCGGCTCTATTAGTCATTTATCGCATACGATTGGCATTCTAGGCACGTACTCCGTATGCCATTCAGCGGTGCCCCCTATGCCCGATATGGTATATTGTATATGGTATATAACTAAGTGTCCCATTCATATGCATAATAAAATCAAGCCACTTGCGCATGTAGCTGCCAAATGAAACGAGATAATTTTTTATGAGTGCGGCGCAAAAAAAAATAAAAACCTTTCAACTCGAATTATGCACAATAGGCATACAATAAATATTTGGTTTTATCTAGCTAAATGCTATTGGCATAAATTAAGCTACACATGTACCAGCTGTTGTTCGGGTAAACGAGTTGGGAGCATTATGAGTGTATTGCACTGAGAAAAATAGTATTTAAAATATCAAAAAAGTTCCCAATCATAATAAATCAAATAAATAAATGTTTTAATGCAATGCCAAAAAAAATTGATCTAAAAACGAGGACAGAACACAAATAATAAATAAAATATAAATAAATTTGTATTGTATATTGAACATAATTTTTTACCATTTAACAATAAATTTAAAAATATGTGAAAACTTTTTAAACAATTATGAAGGGAAAATAAAATAAATAAAATTATATAAGTGATAAAGATATAACTTAAAGAGTAAATTTAGTCGTAAATCGCATTTATAAAAATTAAAAATGTATAATAACATCTTTATTAATTTATAATCATTTATACGTTTTATTTTTATTTATTTATTTTTATCTAAATTAATAGTTAGAAAGTTTTTCAGTTAACAAAATTCTTGTTTATGTCCATCAAGTAATTATATTCATGATAAATACACCCACTTTTTCCCAGTGTATGCATGCCAATTAAAGTGTTCTATCTAACTATCTAATATATGACATATGGCAGCGTGTATCTGTAGATTCAGTTGTAGCTTCACGTAGATATTGACAGGCATGTCATTTGATTAATTTATAGGAACAAATGTATCTTTATCGGTTTGTGGGTCGCATTACAAACTGTCTTATAGATAAGCTTAGCCACATTCGTATAATTAACCCATGATTAACGCAAACTATTAGCCGTGAACTCCATTTTGTTAAGAACCCACATTTAGCCAAATCGTCAATGGACGGGCCATTAAAATAGCCAAATATGGCATAATTAGAAGAGAAGCGTTAATTGATATTTAAACAGGCAAAATGACCAAAATCAATAGCAACAACAACAACATCAGCAGCAGCAGCAACAAGAGGCACAAACAAACTTCAAAAAAATTGCCAAACAGACCAAAGATTATTTTTATTTCACGGTCTCCGACAATGTTGAAAGCTTGTCGAACGTTAAGATCAACACAGAGACACCACAATAATAATGATGATGATTGTGCTGATGATCACGATGATAATGATGATGATCATGGTGGGGCTTGTGGGAGATATTTTTATATGAACGCTTTTTCAATTGCCAAGACACACAGAGCGCTCAGTGATGGAACTTAATGTTCACTTTCATTTGCAATTAAAGAGAGACTGCAAATTCTCATCTCAGCTGAAACTCAGTCGCTTTTCGATCTTCAAGCGTGTCGGCCATAAGATACAACTGATCTAGTTACAGACACACATTGCGAATATTGCGACGCAAATCAAGCGAACATTAACGGTAATTAATTGGCTATTTTGTGTAATCTCTGTCGGATTCTCTCACTCCCTCTGTTTGCCACTTGTGCGTGTTGCGCGAGCCGAGCCCAAAAAGAAAAACCCGTAAAATCGCCATCTAACTTTAGACGATTTCATCATATTCTGTTTTTTGTTGCTTTTGCGTTTGTTTTGCGTATTCATTAGATACACGGCGTGTTGTTGTTGTTGTTGTTGATTCGGTTATTGTTACTGCTGTTGGCTTTTTTGCAAATTAGCTAATATGCGCTTAGCCTCATTGGTGAATGTTTATTTTGAGGCTTGTACGTCAGCAGCGTCAAGTTTTGTATCTTTCAGATACGTAAGCACTGAACCAAGCTTGCATTCAGGTTTCGTTTTATCTAATAGTGAATTAATCTACCCTTATATCTAACTGACATGCAATGTGTTTTTAGAGAAAATATAGGTGACGAAAGCAGCAGTGTTACAGATACAAAAGTATCTGATGGATACACTTTATAATTATCTTTTACTTTCTATTGACTTTACTTTAAAACCCACCTTAAATCCACGCAAATGCAATTTTTTGATTACAATATATATATTTGTATATATAAATTTAAATCGCACGCTCTGACCTTTTGCAGATACGACAACGAATAAAGCGGGGGAGTGGACCTGTGAGAGACACCAACTCGAGACACCCACAGCACTCGCAGTCCAGACTGAAATTATATGGCAGGCTGCAGATACATTTCCATATGATTTTGGAGATAATGTGAAAAACTTGCAGCAGCAGCCGCAACGCGAATTTCAAATGTGAACCAACATACAAAAAATCAAACAAGCAACAAAAGCCACTCAACATTTATTTCGGCTCAAAAGTTTCGCGTGCCTCACCAAAAAAAGAAAAAAAAAAAGAATTGTGAAAACCGAAAAAAAGCTAAACATTAGGCAAAATTATTACTAAAGTTTTTGAAAGTGCAGTGAAAACGAAATATGATTAATTAGCAAATGAGGCAAAAATCATTAATTTATAAATATTGTAGCAAAGCGCTTGCATGTGAGCAAAATCTTTTCGCCGCGCGGTTTTAATCGCTCGCGACGCGACACAAAACGCGCGCTGTATTTTCTGTATTTTCGCGGAAGCGTTGAAAAGTGTAGAAAATCAAAATCAGAAAAAAAGCACGATAAGCGAAAAACAAAAAAATTTAAGCAGCGAGTTCATTGCATAAATTAAGTGGCTGCCAAATCTCTCCTCGGTTTCCATTGTGCACAAAATGGAAATGGCAGCATCGGAGTCGCGCCAGCTGGAGGCGATTTTTATCGCCACGCCGCCCTGCACACCGCACCTCTCCTCGCTGACGCGCACGACAACGCCGCGCGATCTGCCAACTATGTATCATTTTGATTTTGGTAAGCAACAACTAACAGTCAATTATAACTAGCCGTTAATCAAGAGTTAAGTAGCTGACGCTCCATGGCATCCCGGCAATTAGCATAAGTACGCGTATCTTCAGCATACTTCAATTGAGTGGCACTCAAGTGCATTGGCTTTTATGAATTTATGCATAAACAAAACGTTAACAAAAATGCCGGCTCTAAAATTGGTTGCGGCAACTTCCGCGCAGGCGCATGCACACAACGGAGAAGGAAGTGCTTAGGAAAAATATACAAAATATATAAATATTCCAAATACAAAATTTATATATATATATATTTAATTAGGGGGCTCTCAAAGTAAGCAAGAAAATTTTGGTAGCCTCATTAAAATGACAAACAAAAGAAACCGAATTCTGACGGAAATCAATGAAATAAAAATATCTAAAATCCAAACACATTTCGTGGCACTTAAAATACAATTAAATTCAAATTTTTAATACAAAAGGAAATGGAAATGGAAAAAATTCAAGAATGTAAATGACAAAAAACGCGATAAATTGAAAACCGTGAATGGAATTGAATGGAATAAATATGAAAATACCAAGGAAGCAAAAAGTTAAAATTCTTAGAAAATTCCTTTTATTTTAATTATAACATTACCTAACTTTATGCAGCTGTTGCTAATCTAAGAAATCTATTAATAGAAAAATCTTTGAACTAGGCTATTTGTTGTATTTGTATAAGCTGCATAGGATTTTTTATTTTTTTTTTTTTGCCGTAGCCAAGAATTTTTATGCTATGACCGATTTTGAGTTTTGATAGAAGCTTGGTCATGGGTTCCCCGCGAGATTGAATCTATATTTAAAATATATGCATTTTTGAAAAAAAAACATTTACTTTAATTTTTTAAATCAGTTTTTTCAAAATTTAAAATAGCAATTTTATAATTTCAACTATTGTGGTTGTCCGAATTAGAATACAAATTTTTGTTATGGCAAATTATGCCAAAACTGACAAACATTTTCAAACTAACTGCAAAGTCTCGTTTGAATGTTACCTCTTAAACCAGCTTAGATCAAGTTTTAGTTCAGCTTGGCTTCAAAATATTTTTCTTGCCTTATTTTTATTAAAAATCGCCCAATTAAATTCAAATTATACTTTCTATAGAAGCTATATATAGCTTCAACCTAATAATCAATGTACAATTTGTTGAATAAAGTTAATAACATTTGTTGCGGGGCTCAACTTTCTATAGGTTCGCGCATCGAATGACATCAGAGCCCATTGCAAATAATTTTGTTAGTGTAGCTGAAAAAAATGGAAATGCAAAAGCAACACCAAACGTGGGAGGCATTTAAAAAAACAATACACAAATACAAAAACAAAGCACAGCAAAGAAAAAAAAGACAAAAAAAGAAGCCAAGTAAACGACAGCAGACGACAAAAAAAAAAAGAACGATGACATATCTAACTATGTCAATTTCCATTTAAAGCCGCCAAAATTGACATAAATTCATTTTATTTAAATTAAATATAAAACTCAGCCAAATAAAGCATGCAAAGTTAAAAAAATTAACAATATGTTTGTGTAAATTTTGTGTATTTTTTTAATACCCTGAAAGATCATACTATAATTTCATTGTTTATGTTTACATTCAATCAGCTCGGATTTGCCGTTTTTTTATTTTTTATTTTGTTTTAATTTATATCATATTATTCAATTTATATATTTGAAGAGTAATAATGAAAAGCATTTTGGGCATTCTAATATAACTAAATAAAAACATATAAGCAATTAATTAATGCAAATCTATTTACCATTTTATATGTATGTATATGTCTGAAATAGCATTTAACCTATGGCACCCCTAAAATTATAGAACGCATTAAATAGTATCCATTTTTTATGAATATTATTAATTATTTAAGAAAATATGGCAACAAATAAGTCAAGACGTAACAAAAATTGTGTGTAGCTGATATTCTTATATTCAATCAAATTGTATAAATAATAAATGATTAATGCAAATTATTCATAATTATATTAATAATTGGAATAGAAATTTTACTCCAAATTTAATTACTATCTTTATGTCTGCAAGAGCATTTAAACTTATGCACTTACAAGCTTATATAAAGTTTTAAATTTTTTCCAATTTCTTTGATTATATAATCAATATTTACCGCAAATAATTTATAATTATATTAATGATCATTTGAATTTTACTTAAATTTTCAATTCTATATTGTCACAAGGGCATTTAATCTTCGACATTTCAAAATTTACCTGTTCTGGTTTTTAATGTGCTTCTCCCAGCGGAAGGCAATAATTAAACATATTTTATTTTTTATATGTATGTGTATTTATGTCTCAAGTCGCGCCTGACAGAAATCGAGCGTTGAGTATTTCTCGACTCGAGTCACGTTTGAAAATTGCGTGCCAGTTTTAACTAATGCCCGACAATGCGTCAATATCAAACGCAGAAACTATTGAAACTGTGCTCAGTGTCACATATCTGGTTGATAGGCGTCTTGTAATGGCCTTTCTTCATATTTGGCTTAAATGCGACTTATGGGCTGCCAACTGAGCCCTTAGCTTGTCAGCACTCTCTGCATGGCTAAACACCGGGCGTGACCCACTTACCAGCCCACTTAACCCACTGCGGTTGAGGCTGCGCTCAAACTTTGAGTCAATTTCCTTGACATTGAACATTTAACTGCTGTTGATAACCCACACGACACACTACAAAAATAATAGAGACAAATTCCAGTTTTATTTGCACATAGAACGAATTCCAAAGTCAAATACAACCAGTTTCCAAAGATTTGTGCAACGTAATTCATTCGACAGCTGACAACAATAACAACAACAAAATTTATTGCCATTTCATAAAATAAACAAAGTATTTGTTATTGGCAGATTGTATTTATATTGGCATTCGCACGTCTGCAAAACCTGTTTTGGAGCTTGGCGCTTATTTTTGACGGACTTTAAGTTCTGCTCTTTATAGGAATTTTCATTCTTGCATTTGTTTTTGGAAAAATAAAACTAAATAGTATTTTTATTTTTAAAAACTTTAAAATTCAAACAAAACGCTTGTAACTGTTAGGCAGCAGCAGAAAGCTTGCGTAAAGCTTTCTGTTAAGCACTGTGCAGTGTTGCCGTGCTGCGCAAAGCGACTACATTTTGCTGCAAACTGCAACTACGTTTTTTGTTATTTGCTGTTATACGGGAAAAAAAGTAGTAAGTCGAATAGAAATTGAAGTTGCATATTTATAAATTTCTTAGTGCTTTTCGTAATAAATCTACAAGTGGAGTTTAATTTTCATTAATTGCTGGCCTACAAAGATGCATGATTTAATGGGACTCCCATCAGTTCCTAAATTTGGCAGTCATGTATGACAAAAAATACTTTACCAGAATTACCAACAGAATTTTCTATGTGGTTAAATTGTACAAAATATATTTTTTGTACTCTTTCCGGAATATTTGATAAAATTGTTAGGAGGAAATCGTGGTTTTTAGAGAGCGACAGTAGTGAATTTCTATCCCATACCAATTGCAGTTTTTACTAACTGTTCCAATTCCGACTTACTCTTAAAAGTAAAAGTAATTGTGTGATAAGTGACTCTATAATATTATTTCTCTTTTTTTGCTCAAACATCTGAATTTAGGAATATATTACATTATAAATTTATAGGATGCATATAGATTGTATAAGAGGAGGTCTACAACTTTCTTTATATTACTGCAAAAGTGTTTTTCTCAGTTTTGCACTGTTTTTAATTTTAATGTAAATTATTTTTAAACTTAGTTTTAGTTGTTTGTCGTGAATTAAACTTATTTATTTAGGAGAGAGTCAGGAAATTCGAAATAAGTTTTTCATAACAATTCCACTCACATTTATCATCGCAGTTGTTAATCGTTTTTGCCCTTTGATTTTTAATTTTGTAATTTCAATGTAAATTGTATTTAAACTTAGTTTTAGTTGTTTGTTGTGATTTAAACTTATTTATTTAGGAGAGAGTCAGGAGATTCGAAATAAGTTTTTCATTACAATTCCAGTTACATTTATCATCGCAGTTGTTAATCGTTATTGCCCTTTGACCTATGCGCGGCGTAATACAAATCAAATCAATAATTGCCTACCTCAATTATCGGCACAGACGATTTTTTCTAAAAGAGACATTCCCATGCAAAACTGAAACAAAACTATCTATCATATGATACAAAGTCTTTCACACTTTCTAAAAAGCAATCAATGGCAGCAACAATGATAAACACAGGCCCAACAACAAATAGATCAACATCAATTTGTATTAACAACAAACGGCAACAACATCAACATCAATAACAACAACAAACAAATTTACTGAACTGAAAACAGAACAGAAAATTGTGCAATCTGCAAAAAGCGTTCGGAAAAGCGAAAAACGAAACCCAGGGAAAAAGAACGAAACAACAACAAGAGGAGCGCCAATGAACTGAAATGGTTTCATTACAAGCGGTACGCAGGGATAGGAGAGAGGAGGGTGGGAGGGGTAGGGGGAAGAGTGGGTGCAGTGTGGACGGAAGACTAGCGTCTGTGGACTGGAAGAAATAGAACTTAATTGGTTGAATATACGCCTAAAAGTTGCTGCAGTGGAAGTGTAAGGGAGACAGAGATAGCGTCTTTTTTCTGCACTGTTCAAAATTGCGAGTTTAAATTGAAATAAATTGATTTTCAAAAAGTTTTTTTAGCAAATTAGAACTTGTTTACTATTAATAATAATAGGAGGCATATATAGCGAGAGCTAAATAAATAAATATATATATATATATATATATATATATATATATATATATATATATATATATATATTGTACATTTATTTTTGTATGTGATAATAGTTTTATTTTCTATAAGGATGCTTAGGTTCTTTTCAGTTTAAATTTTCTATACTCAATAATTGAATTCTTTTTAAGCGCAATTTTTACTATTTCCTGGAAAGATTATTATTTTGCATAAGCAACTTTTTAGATTCTTAAAATAACTTCACTAAACACAGCAACAATGAACATCAGTTAGCTCGCAATATATATCCTTAATTGCACATTGTAAATTTCTTCATAAAAGGACTTTAAAAACAAATAATACAACGTTGTTCGATAAATCATGGAATACCAATTGGAATATAGGATACCTTAGAAACCACCTAAAAGAAATTAAGTAAATATTATAACTTTAAATAATCCTTTAAATAAAAATAAAATTATCATAATAATTGCTTGCATTATCTTGACTACTGTTTTAGCTCGAATATACTCTCTTTTTATCAATGCAAATATTTTGTTCAACTAGCTTATTTGTTGCAACAATTAAAGCGGATATTCTTCTACTTTATTTTATATGTGAAAGACATCAATTGTTTTTTTTTATTGTTTTATATTAAATATGTTGATTTTATAACACAAAAATTTCTTTTATATATAATTTTTCTCTTATTTTGTTCCCCAAAATGTTGCGCAGTGTATTTAGTACATAACTTGTTCACGCATATGAAACATTGAATGTTTGGTTGCTCATAAAAATTGAGTTCATTTCGTCCGGCTTGCTCCCAAAATGCCACCCAACCAAACCAAGTGCACTATTTATAAGCACGCGCCCTTTCTTTTCGCCTGCTGCCGTGAAAATCATCGAGAGCATCTTAGTAGAGTGCAAGATACAAGATACATTTATTTTTGTCATGCCCAAGGCGTGACAATTAGAAGAGATTATGGAGTTTTATGGCAAGTCTTTGGGCGCGTGGGCGACCACAAACGACGCCGACGACCCGCAGACAGCAAATATACAATATGGGAAAATGTCGTTGTTGGTTCAATAATTCTCAGCGTATGTGCATACATATGTGTATATGTATATGTATATATATGAAGAAGAATGGCGTGCCTCAAGTTCATTAGTCGCGCAGGCAACATTTCTCCTTTGGCACGTGCAATAATCGAAGAAATGCTTCTCAAGGCAACTTGCATAAGAGCCATGCCTCCCTCTGACGTCATCGGGCCAACTGTCAACTGTCAACGAGAGTTGGGAGCCACTGCGGATGCTGCAGCATATTGTGATTTATTATGGTTAGCATTGAGTTGACTTTATCGCCGAGCAAAGGGGGTCGTTCGGAGCGAGCGAGCAGATACAGATACAGTCACAGATACACAGGCAGCTACAGATACAAAGATACAGATACATTTACACAGAAAGAGGCACTCAAAAGTGCATTCGCATTTCAATTAAAAACAGAAGCGACCAGAAAAAGAAATAACAAAATCGAAGGGAAACTATAAAAGAAGAATGATAGCCAACGTAGGCAGGGCGAAGCTAAGATACCCTACAAAAAATGTTTATAAACTAGGTACAAACTTGACCTTTTAAGGAAAAATTAAATTATTTTAGAAGTTGATTCTGTTTTAGGCTTAAACTGAGAAAGGGGGTATTAACAACTAGCGTAAAAGTTTTAAAGGCTAAACTTGATTTATATTTTTAAATTATTTAAAAAAAATAACAATATATATCCATTACATTCGTAATTCAAAACTGAAAATTAACAAGAATTTCTGAGATGATTTATCATTTATACTTTATTAAAAAGCTTGAAGTACGAATAAGGCCTGAATAAAATAAGTCTATATTAACTTAATATATAGCACAAGTTGGGCCAAAGTGAATACACCCATTATTAAATAAATAAAACAACAGCCAAATGTGTCCCCAACTCCATTGCCAGCTGTTTATTTATGTGTGCCGCCTGCAACACAAAATGTTGCTGAGATCGACAAATGTTGATGCGGCAACTGCAACTGCAACTGCAACTACAGCGACAGCGACAGCTACCTTTTTTGGCGCACTTATGCAACTGTAAACTTTTGGCCAAAACAGGGCATAATTATATGTGGCCTACACCCAAAGTTTTTGTTTCTCCATATATATATTTATCAATGGAAAGCGACGGCACAGGAAGTGGCCGCCTTTGAAGTTGGCTGATTGACTGATGACTTGAGGAAGTCGCAAAGTGCAAGATTTCAATTTGCGAATGCTAGCAAATCAAGGAAAATTAAACAGCTTTAAAATAAGAAAGAAATGCCTACTTAAATCTAAGCAAATGAAAGATATCTAAGCGAGCCAAAGTTCAGCAACATTTGTGCGGCGCCTTTAAATAAATCAGCCGTAAAGACACGCCATAGGGGAGCGGAGTAGTGTGGTGGCCTTACAAAGAATAGCCGCCTTTGTTAGTCATATTGTTGTTGCTGTTGTTGTTGCAACACCCACACAACACCAAGCGCAGGCAGCTGGAGTGCAGCTATTTTTAATTAAATGCAAAATATGCGCCCGCAACATGCTGCTGGGAAAGCTGTTGTCAGCAACATGCCGCGAGCTTTGTTGCTAGCCAATGCGCTGCCAATGTTGCCGCCGTTGGCCGATGTTGCGGGCGCTCAGTTGGACACAAAACGCCGGCGCGTGAAGTTTGCAAGAGCGGCAAACGAAAAAAAAAGAGGCGCGCGCGCTTTACGCGATGTTACATTTAAAAATAAAAATAACGAAATAAAAATAACGAAAAACGCCGAAAAGCATTGTCTATGTATATGTTGCAATATAAATAACGCACAAAATGAGCAAGAAAATGTGGCACAAAATCTTCAAATCGAAGGCGCAAAAGCAGCAGCAGCAATTGAATAAAATCAATAAGCGCCACAGTCGCGGCATCTACGAGGAGTATCAGCAATTAAATGAGCTGCTCAATGGTGAAAAATCGCCGGCCGCGCGATTTTGCAGTGAAAATGAAAACGAAAAAGGCAACAGCAACAGCAACAACTACAACTACAGCGGCAACATTAATGTGTTTGAGCAGCAGCCGCAGCAAAGTTCTTTCAACTCGACGGCGCTTAGTGAGGCGCAACAGCAACCGATGCAGCAACAGCAACAGCAGCAGCAGCAGCAGCAGCAACAAACGCAACAGCTGTCAACATTTTCGCGGGTACGCAACACATTCTCACTGCGACGCAGCAGCAACAGCAACAAATGCAGCAGCAGCAACAACAACAAGAAGCAAACGCCCAAAGCCAAGTCAAGTGAGTCGATCACGCCCACGCCTACGCCCACAGCTGTGGGCGCTGCTCAGCTGCAACATGTTTTGATTATAGTCAATCAGATCGATGTCGCTGCAGCAGCAACAGTTGCAACAACAACTACATCAACAACAGCAACAACAACTAACAACGCTACTAACTACGCTAATCATTTGCATGCCAAGCCAGCAACAGCAATTGCATCAAGTAAATTTTTAATAATCTTTAAACTATTGTTCGCATTTGCTAATTGTTTAAATGTGCCCCACCAACTGTTTTAATTTGTTTTTAAATGATTTCAACAATGCTCTAGAGCTCTCCATTTACCTGCGTGAAAGCAGCAGAGGTGGGTAATAGGAGCGATTGGGTGTAGATAAGTAGATTTGAATACGGTTAGAGTTAAGACTGCAGATCTGAATGCTAATTAAGCAGAGAAATAAGATTACATTTTTTTATTCAATTTTTTTATCAACTCGTTTAACCTTATAAATTCAATATAAATTGTCCAATTATTATAATATATAGTTAATATTATTATACGTATATAACATATGATTTTGTATATATAATGCAGAGTATTTCTTCTGAATATCAATCCACATATCTTTATAAAGTCAAGACTAACCATGTTTTGGAACTATTTTATTAAGTTATTATTATTATTAATTAAAGTATAAGAAATAGCCATAAAATAATATTTTTTTTATTTATTATATATATTTAGTGGCTATTTAGACAAACACAAAAACCTTACACTATTCGAACCAAGATCCTCAAAGTTATTAATCCAAGTATTTGTGTATTTTTGCTTGTAGAATTTCAGCTATATATCAATTAATGATCAGCTATGGGATCAATAGTGTAAAATAGTTATTGATCTCATTAAAATACGAGCTAAACATGTAGTAAAAATTGACTTTTTGCATCAATTATCTATAGCTGTCCGGCCATTTTTATTTCTACTTACATTATTCAAATAATTTATCTATCAACTTAACTGGCACCTATAAATCTGTTTCTCTTTTAAGCTTAGATGTATATATAGAATTTCTATACAAAGACTACGCAAAGATTAATTTATCTGCCTGATTATATATATTTAACGTCTGCCTAGCTTTAAAAATGTGTTAATCTTTCCAGCTGCAATCTATTTATCTTCACATTATTCTATACTGCTTATATTTTATAATAATAATATAAATAAAATTTCCATCTACATCATATTATCTACCTAACAAGCCGTAGAAATCTAGCTACCTATATAAGACATCTATAAATCCAATCATCCGTATAAAGACTCTGCTGTGACCTATTTTGCCCTTGATCGAAATTATATCTGATCTATCTTAGCTTATCTTTTGCATCTTAACTTAATATTTAACCACGTTCTATTAATATGCGCACTTACAGAGAAAACATTATTCTACTTATCTATCTGTCCAACTACGGGATCTAATACATATATATATATATATATATATATATATATCTACTCAGAAATTGTTCTTTGTCTACACGGCATTATATTTTTATTAAACTAATTATTTACTTATAAGTGTGTCTATAACTGCTCTATTTTAATTATTAACTCAATTTGTTATTGTTATTATCTCAATTGTTCCTGCACAATTTTTTCATTTATTTAATCACTTTTGAGATTCTGTGTCGCATCTTGTATATAAATAATTTTTAGTAGACCCTCTCTGACATCTGCAATCTGCTTATCAGCAACAAAACAACAAATGATGTCACTTTGCCATCAATAGCAAACAATTTTCTTGTCAAAAGTTAAGAGTAAAAAATTTACAAAAATAATTATTTATTAATTGTAGCTAAACTTCAAATAAAATCTAACAAGTTACGCTCGAAGACGTACTTTATACAAATGTATAAAGTAATAAGCTCGACTGACCAGTATGCTACTTACACACACACACACACATCCGTTAAGCTGTCACAAGTTGAAAGTTCAGAACGTAAGCACCAGCAAATGTCTCGCATAACAGAGTCCAACCTTAACATACAATGCATATGCCCCAGGGCTTGTCCCCATAAAAGTGCTTCACATTTTGTACAGATCAAATATAATACAAACACTTTTATGGGCCCACTGCAGACTTAAATGGCTTAAGAAACTTAGAATTAAACTGGCGGCCAAAATCACAGACAGATTTAGTTGGGCAACTTTGAGAACATACTTATGTATATATTTTTAGGGAAGATTAATTATGTCGAAATTTAATAAAAAAACAAAGGTGTAACTTTGTTAAATTAAAATTATATACAAATTTGTTCTTGATTATTATTATCTATAATAATCTATTTTATATATTGTCATCAATATTCTCATACACTATATTTAATTATTGCTGAATATATTACTTTCAAAAGTTTATTAACTGATTATATATAGACTATCTTTTGATCATCACATGCAAATAGAACAGAAATAACTGCCTAGGCTTACACTCAAATAGCTTTCTACATCCATATATAACATCTTTTTAGTGTTTTCTTCTAAAATCCAGGAAATAGTACTTATTCCATTTGGGCTTTGCTCCAGAAAACTGCCGACCGCTTGAACTTTCAGCACTTAGTGCAATCATAGCTATCTGCACAAATCAAAAAAATCTGCTTAGACTCCAATCAGACATGGGTGCCCTGCTGTTTGGGCTGTTGGTCTTTTGGCTGGCCATTTTATTTATAAAACTCAAGTGGAAATAGTTGAAAGATATGCATATATAATCTCATAATGGCCACAGTAGCTTCGCTCCGTCTGCATTTTGCAATGCGAGTTCGCTAAGCATCATTAACATATGTGGATTGTGGTGCTGGTGGTGCTGGCGGTGCAGCTGAAGCCGGCGCTGTCATGTGCAACGAAGGCCCCACACCTCCGACTGTGTGGAGCAGCACCATATCATCCATTGAGCCAGTCACTCACCCACTTCTCATCGGATTACACATTAAAAGACTGCGTAAGAAAAAATAATAAAAAAACAAACCTGCATTGATTTGAATTGGAATGAACGCGAATACGAGCCGGGCTTTAAGCTCTTGAATCTCTTGCCCGGCTCTCAAGATGTTGCAGAAATTTATGCTTCGCGTCTTATGCGTGTCGTTGATTAATGTTATCTTGGGTGCTGCCGTTCGCATTTTAATTGGACGGTCTTTGAATTATTGTTATATTGGCAGCCAGTGTGGTTGGTATTTCATTATTTTTTACTGGAAGACACACAGTTTGATTCCTGTTGTGATTCTTGAACGCCCACGCTAAGTTTATTCAGGAATTTTTCATTGCAGATCTAAAATTTCAGTTCAGATCTCATATTTTATATTCTCACACATTATTGCTGTGGATTTGTCATCTTCGTTATGGTAATTTTAATATTTCCCTTTGATCATGTCCCACATCATTCCACTTGCTTATTTTTCACACAATGAACAACTACATCGAAGAAATGAAGAAATAATATAGCCTCCTATAGGTGCCATTGGGCAAATTTGAGCTATACTCCTTTCTTATATATATATAACAGAGCCAACAAAATGTTTTCAAAAGCTTATGAAACTAGCTGAAATTGGTTGCAATTTCCGATACCAAAAGTTTAAGCTCCTAAATAAAATTTGCATATAGAAAATATGTAATAAAATAAGAAATAAATAAAGTACTTTATAAATTGGAAATATGTAGACAAGATTGGCAATTATGTTATGTGTCATGAAACAAGACTCTAAATTGATGAGGTTGATATATCGAATAATATCTAATGTATACAATATCTAACTTATATAATAACTGTTAAGAATGTAGCAGACGGGTGTGACCGAATGCACAATTTTCTATTCGGCTCGATATTGAGAGGAAATAAAATTGTGGGCGATATGGATTTTCGCGGCCTACCCGCACCTAAGTGGGCGTGTTCAGGGTATCTCTGACTTATTTATCTTTAGAGGAGGTCATTCATAATCTGTTTGCTAAATTTAATGTATCCAGCTTTAAATCTGAAGGAGGTATATCGATTAAATCCAATTGCCACGCCCCCAAAGTGTGTAAAAGAAATATCTTAATACTTTATCTAATTCCAAATTTCACGTCTTTATTTTTATTAGAGGCGAAAAATTGCTAAAATTGCTAACAAGCTGATGAATTTTTCGAACATTATAAATTATATACATAATAATAAATATTTCTATGAGACAAAATTCTCAAAATACTTCTTCCCCAATTGAGTTCCATCTAAGAATATTCTCACATTATTTTGTGGTCAAATTCATCACAGCAAGAGTCAAGTGAGTCGCTTCGCCGTGGGCTTAAGTTTTGCCGAAGCACCTGTCATGTGCACAGTTTGTATCTTCAAGATACAGATATAATAACTGACGCCCACAAAATCGCAACGAAATCAACAGTTTGGCTCAAACAAGCTGCCAAATTTGGCTATTGCAACATGTCATGAGCCAGTTGTTGCGACCATTGTCGCTCACAGATAAATACCAATTTATAGGCTGATCACACACGCAGCGGCAGCCAAAAGTAGACGCAATCCCAAATAATAATAATAAATTATTTGTGGATTGTTTTTTTTATGTCTTTTTTTGTTTTTTTTTTTTGTATTTGTTTTTTGTCTAGTTATTTCTATTGTCTTGGCAGCCTGAGAATTTATAGGGCTGCTTTTTGGGTGTTTTCTGTTTGTTGTTGCTGACGTGACAAATGGCGCCGGAAAAGCAATTTGTCCACAATAACAAATGCAACATCATGAAATTGCTGGTATGTGGCATGGAAATACTTTCCATGTGTTGCAGGCAGCTACCTCGGCTGGCATTTCTTAGGGTTTCTGGCCCAAGTTTAAGCCGTGCCACTTGGCCAAAAGCCAATGCAACAGTCTGCAATCGGAGTTGGTCTTTTCACTTTGCACTTCCTTTTGGCAGCATTTTTTTCATTTTTTGACAGCTTTTCTTTTCGTCACTTTCTTCGCACATCTTTGAATTCTAGGCGAGTTTACTTGGGACTATCTAAATTTTTTGATTTAGAAAATATAAAAAAAAAATATAAATATAAAATATATATAGAAAAATCTTTCTTGCCGATATTTAGAAGACATATATAATAATAAAGTAATATATATATATATGCCAAAAATTAAAAAAGGAATTACAATTATTAAGAAATAGGCTAAGATATTTATTCAAGTATATATTCCAAGCTGCAAATCTCTTTTCTTAATAGCAGCGGGAAAGTTACGTTCGTTAGGAACAAAATTTTCAAAACAGCAATACAGTATGTTGAACTTACATAAAAAAGAGTAGAAAGAAACATTGAAAAGCTAAATCCCAACATCATAGAAGGCCGTTTTAGTTTATGTTTTGATTTTGTTGAGAATTGTAAAATTTAGTTTTAGGGTTCAAGCTATACAGAATCTACCAGACATTGCAAAAGTTTCCCAGCCAACTGAAGCCTCACAATTCGATAATATTCAATAAAATACCAATTTTTTTTTATTTTCATAATTTTATTGGAAAACCAACAGCAACGATGGAATCCGACGGCGCTGAGGATGAGCAAAAAGAGCCACTGGGTCCGCCGCCGGGCCCGCTAACAACGGGCATGTCTGAGACCATTCAGGAGCAGGGAACCACCAGCACGGACCTGACGCCCTGTCCCAACTGCAGTCGCACCTTCAATCTGAACGCGTTGCGCAAACACGTGATCGTCTGCGAGAAGATGTCGAAAAAGCGCAAGGTCTTCGATTCGTCGCGCCAGCGTCGCGAGGGCACCTCCCTGTCCACCTACGTGCTGCCCAAGAATTTCGGTCTGCCCAATGCGGAGAAGGCACCCGGCGTGCATACGCCACCCGCCGCCAGCCGCGAGGCCTCCACAGTTTCGAGCGGTTCGCTGCCACAGGTAAGTAACGGGCATGAAGGGTACTCGCACTGCCTAACCCTACACTGCTTACTCCCTGACAGGCCTCGCCGTTGCCGACGCGCCGAAAAGCGCAGGGCAGCTCGGAGACGTCGCGTTCGACGGCACGCAGTTCCATGCGCAAAAACGCCGGCGCCGGCACAGCTGCTGTTGCTGCTGCCTCCGCACCGGCACCGGCAGCAGCTGCCGCTCCAGTGGGCGCTCCAGCAGCGGCAGCAGCACCGCCATTGAGCCGCGATCGGCTGCGTTCCTCGGACCGTTCGATAGCCAAGCGCATCAAGGAAGTCGCCTCGGAGCGCTGTCCGCACTGTGACCGCAGCTTTAACGCAAAGGCCTACGATCGCCACGTGGAGTGGTGCAAGGAGAAGGCCATTCAGGCGAACATCAAGCTCAGCAATACCACGGAGACGAACAAGGCCAAGGAGCGTATGGAGGCACGTAAACAGTATCGGCCACCCAATCTCAAGTAAGAATTGAGCGAGCTCTCGGAGATCTATCGAAACAAGCAGCTGCCCGTCAGCTGTCAGATATGATTTGTTTTGTAGACACAATTAATTTCTTTCTTCTACATGTTAATGTTTTCTTCTTTCAATTTCCGTTTACTTGTTTAAGAACCAAGCGCTCTATCAATCGCGACAAGTACTCGGGCGCCCAGGAAGAACAATACGAAACTGAAATGGTATCGCCGAAACAGAACCTCATGTCGCTCTCCATGACCTCGTCCGTGCACAGTGATAAGTAAGTATGAGCCGAGGGATCCCGACCTCTCTCTCTCTCTTTGAACTGTAGTCTAGCATAACACTTGATTGGCCCATCTGGCGTTGCTATGGTTGTCGTTGCCGCTGCCGTTAAAGTTGACTAATCCTGCCGTAATGTTTGCCCAGTAGACACCGTCGCGTAGTACCGCTCACAATGTATTCGTAGCCACAGATCTTCGCCTGTTACCCACTGACCTAACCCATCCCCCAATAAATCAACTCAGCTCGCAAAGAAATGCGCCACAGCCCATGAAGGTGCAGCGCCCCGGAACACCGCTGGGACACAGCTCCAAGGCGAACACCAACACCACAACAACGATCACCCAGAATATGGTTAGCCTGCGCATGGCCACGGAGGATGCCAACCCGGGACATCAGGAGCGTGCATATGTTAAATCCAGGCGTAAGCAGCACGAAACTTGCCAGGAAATCGATGTCGCCATGCGGCGTTTGCGCCGTACCGCCACATCGGAGACCTTACATCTGGCCAAATTGGAATGCGCGGAGGCTGCACCCCTACAGCCGGCCAAATCGCGTCGGACCATATCCCATCGCCCGAAGATCGATGCGGCCGATTGCTTGGCCGGTCCACCCCAAGTCACGATGACGTTCGAGGAGCTCAATGGGTTGATCAAGCGAAAAGGTAGGGGCGCCATCAATTTTAGGCCAATTGCAGAAGATCAGATCAAATCAGTTAGTCAGCATCATTATGCTCTAGTTGCAGTTCTTCGGATAGGATAAGGTTCATAGGGTTCTGAAGACCCATAGCGTGCTTTGACTTAATTAGCTTTGAATGATTTCATAATTAGTTTCCAAAGCTGCGGAACCACTTGATGATTCTTAATTAGTGCAAGATCAGCCAAGCATAAAGCTCCATTAGTTGCAGACCATAGGAAGTCAAAGCGAAGGGAAGGGTTCAAGAAAAGAGCTGTCTGAAGAATTGTTTAAGAAGAAGCTAGAAATGTTGGGTTTTTATAGGAAGAGTCTAGAGGGAGTTATCGAGTGGGATGCAGTTTTTGAAGGGTAGCTAACAATTTGTTGGGTGTATATTGAAATATAAATATGAAAAGAAAGAGATGAAAGGCAGGACACAAATTAACCAGAAGTTCATATAAAAATGTAGAACAAAAGCAAATAAAATTCCTTGCTTGATCCTGAGCTTATTCCCATTTAACAACTCAAATTAACACTTCAACACGCACGCCGCACCGCCTCCAGGTGGCACAAACATATGCAACATCAAAATGGATCTTGAAGAGCAGGAGATGAAGCCCAAGATGCGCTCTTCCACATCGCTGGTGCGTCAAGCACGTCGTCGCATTCGCACCCGCGAGAATCCCAACATTGACATGCGTTCCCTGGAGCAGCCAAAGGCCTCAAGCGAATTCGATCTCTCGTCCAAGGAGATGATCTTGGCCAGGGAACTGCAGGGCCATCACCGCATGGCCGCTGGCATGTACTCTGGCTCGGAAGACGAGGCGAACTCGCCGCGTGGCGAGATACAAATCAAGCTGGAGACGAGCACAATTCAAACCGTATGCCGGCCCAAGAAGCGCTCCCATCTGCCGGCCATAATGAGCAGCTCGGAGCCGATGCGAGCCCTGCCGATGCCGGAGCTCAAGCAAAATTTGGAGGCACTGAATCAGAGTTTCCTGCCACGCCTCGAACTGGACAACAATCCAAAGGGCCACTACAAAGAGCAACATGACGAGGACCTGGACTTGGATGATATGGAACTCGATGAACTGGACTACGACGACACTGACATGGAAGTTGGCCAGCTGCTGAGCAAGGCAAAGCTGTTGGACAGCGAGTTCGATGACGAAATGGACGAGGCCATGTACAGCGAGGACGAACAGCAGCACCCAATGTCGCCCAAGGCGCCATCGATGCGCAAGACACCGACCAATGTGAGCCGACGTCTGGTACTGCTCGAGCAGGACGAGGAGGGCACCATGTACATCAAGGCGCCGCCATCGCCCACCAAACGACAAGCACGTTCGCCACCCACCCTGGAACGCACGCTTGTCAAAAGGTTTGTTTGGCTTAACCCCTTCCGACGACAGCCAGGCGACGCACAGACGGGCGGGTTAAACCCAAATCTCTAGGGTTCAGCACACAACAATTACTCTGCTCTCTCACACACACACTCTGTCTCTCTCTCTCTCTCTCTCTCTAGCGGGATGAGCCCACTGGCTAGCGACAAGTACGATCCGTTTCTGTCCGCCAAGCGGCAGCTGGAGGAGCTCTGCTCGCCCAACACACCGCCCGACAACGACACAACAGCCACACCCATCATGTCCACCTCGCTGACGAGCACACTGGGCAAGCCCCACACGACCACAACTACCGCAGCTAGTACGGCGCCCAAGGCTGCGCCACCCTCGAACTTCCGACGCACTTCGTCCTTGCGCGGACCGCGTCGCACGCCCCTGCTGCCCAGTCGTCCGCTGTTCGCCACCAACTATCGGCCCACCATACAGCGCGGCCTCTCCGACGAGGGTCCCATCTCGAGCAACTTCCTCAAGCCGGAGGAGTACGACGAGATGCCCGTGCGCGCCGTTTGCGGCAACGATTTTCATAGTCCGCGCGTCGTTCGGCGCGACACGAGCGCCTCCAATCGCAAGCAGCAATTGAAGCTGCCGCTAGGTGGCGCCAGTGACGTGGACAGCACATCGTTGGCCAGGCAGCCGGCACGCAACGTGGCCAAGACCGACTCGCTGGCCGTGTTCCTCAAGTACGAGCACGAGCTGGAGCAGCTGAATGCCAAGGCCGCCGAGGTGGCCGCCCTCAGCAAGGAGCTGAACAGCAAGGAGCTCAAGGACAAGAGCAACAACCTGAGCAAACAGAACTCAGCCAAGAATCTAACGGCGAATCCCAACGGCGGCCAGTTGCCGCCGCTAACCACGCCCATCTGCCCGCCCCCAGCCGCCAAAGAGAACAACGAGAATGTGGCGCACAATTTCGCGACGCCGCTGCGCCTGGAGCCGATCCTCAGCAAGCCGCTGCCGAATCTGATCGCGCCCAGCAACAGTGCAGCCGGCATGCCCATCAAGCTGGAGAGTATCTTTGGTAGTCATCGCCTGGGCGACTACATCGATCCCAAGCTGATCAATCCCTGCGACAATCTGCACGTGCAGCAATCCTCGACGGGCTCCTCCGAGGCCAGTTCGACGCCACAGCAGCTCTCGCAGAGCCGCAGCAGCTCCCAGTCGACCATTACGATGGGTCAGGAGCCGCGGCGTCATTCGGGCGAGGCGCGTAATCTGCTCAAGCGGAAGATGCGCCTCGGACGCAATCAATTTCTGTACGATGCCTCGCCCGAGGAGGCGTACATCTCGTCGGGCAGCTGCGCCGACGATGAGGCCAATCGCTCCTCGATGGAGTTCGACGAGCAGTGCTGGCAACAGCAGCAGAAACAGCTGCTCGCGAATCCCATCACAATGCCACTGACCATGCCCAATATGCCCACCTTCGATGACTTTGATTTCGAGGAATTTCTCTCATCATTCGAGAACGAGAATGATGAGGAGCAACTTCCGCTGTTCCGGGATTGCCGCGAGTTTCTACTGAATCGCACGACGAGCCGCCAACGCTCGTTCCAGAAAGCGAATTCGACTTCGACACCACAAACACAAACACAATCCCAAGCCCAGACCCCACACCAACCACACCCACAAACTCCGACAGCCACACAAAGACCCGCCACGACCGGAAGCGCTGGCCAGTTTATAACGCCGCCCAAGAGCCTTTTTTATGCGTCCAGCACTAAAGAGTCGCCTCACGCCCACAGATCCGATTCGAATGTGTCCAGCAGCGGTGGCTCCTTCAAATCGCCGCAGCTCAGCAGCGGCTCCCACAAGACAACGCCCAACAGCAGCAGCTCCTACAAGACGCCGCCGAACAGCAACAGCTCCTACAAGACGCCGCTGAGCAGCAGCGATGAGAAGCCGGAGAAGGCCGCCGCCAAGTCACTGGATGAGTCGCCGAAGCGTGAGATCTTCATAAGCATTGAGACGGAGACAAATGCCCAGGGACGTTCGCCCATCTCGCCGGACTCGCTGCGCCACATGGTGGGCAATGCACAGACGCCCATCGATGTGCTGCACATTGAGAACGGCAACGAGCCGGAGCACGCCAAGTTCAGCAAGATCAGCGACAACGAGGATCAGCTCGATGCTGAGCTCGATGATGAGCCTGGCCACGTTCACTATACGAAGCGGCCGAGCTCAACGGCGAGCGCAGCAACGACATCGCCGTCGCCCAACGTCGAGGCGAACAATGCCAAGAATGTGATCGAGAAGATGCGCAGCGAGTTCAAGCAGCTGGGCGAGGAGGTTGGCGCCTCCGTCCGTCGCGACATCATGCAGCGCCAGGAGCACGTCCAGCAGAAGCAGCAGCAACAAATGCAAATGCAAATGCAGACACAGCAGGACCTGAAGGCCAATACGCCACTGACACCGTCGCCCTCCGGCGACTCGGATGAGCTGAGCAGCCTCGATGGGTATCCCATGTCCTCGTCGCTGTCGTCGCGTCGCGGCGCCAGCTCCAAGCTCAGCACCGATTCGGCTTACGGCAGGTCAGTCAATAAAAATACCTAAATCTCACTTGAAAGTAGCTAAGTTGTCTCAAAAAAAAGCTAAAAATTGTATTTACAAATAACAGAATTTTGTTCGCTTAAAAGTCACAATTGCAGCCAATTACGAATCGATATTGTGAATGAATTTTCAATAAGAAAGTGGAAGATCTCACTTGAAAGAAGCTAAGTTAGCTAGCCAGATTTTCGATTAAAATAGCTAAAAGTTGCATCTAAAAATATTATAATTTTGTATGCTAAAAAGTCACAATTGCAAGCAACTACGAAACGAAATTTTTAACGAACGTTTAGTAACAGTTAGATCTCACTTGAAAATAGCTAAGTTGGCTAAAGCTACGATTAAACATAGCTAAAAATGGCATTTAAAATTTGCAGAATTTTCGTTTGACAAAAATCATAATTGCAGGCAACTTCGAAACTTAATATTTAACGAACTTTTAATAAGAAAAAGCTAGATCTCACTTGAAAGTAGCTAAATTGGCCACGCTGTTGCATTTACAAGCATATATGTATATAAAGCCCCGCTTATATAAACTTATTGTATAGATGCAGTGCTTGATGTGTCCGATTCTCTCATTAATGAAAATGTTGCCTTTATGCTAAGCAATAATTGAAAGAATGGTTAACATATTTGACTGTTTAACTCTTAAATTCCTAAAGCTATTGTGTCCCTATTAAAATGCGAGCAGTGCTGCATAACATTCATAATTTATTACATTGACTTATCGATATACAATGTGGCGGTTAATGAGTCCGATAGAAAAGTAGTTTCAACGATTATTTGATATGCGATAAAAAGCGGCCCGCTTTTAAAACAGAACATTTGCAACAGCTTTTCGATTTGATAATAACGTCTACTTTTATTTGCAATCCTTCAGCAGCAACTCCCCATACAGTTTGTCCCGTCAGCGGTCCAGCGAGCTCCAGCAGCAGTCCAATAACAACACGCCGCGCACACAGAGCCAATTGCGCCCGCACACGGCCAGCGGAGCCTTGGTCATGTCCGGCAAACCGGTCGGCACCATGATGGATGCCTCCACACAGGCGCAGACCAACTACGGCACACTGAAGGCTCATCAGCGCCTGTATGCGGGCAGCGGCCTCAGCGGTGGCGGGGGCGGCGGCGTTGGTGGCGAGGGAAACGCTGAATACTCCAGCAGCAGCTCGGAGCACTCGCTGCCAGTGGCAGTGGCACAGATGCAGCAGCAGCAGCAGCAACAGCAACAGCAGCAAAACACAAACTACAACTACCAACAACAGCAGCAGCAAACTCAAGCGCAGGTAGCCTACAATAACAACAATAACTACGAGCTTAATGCAAATAACTTGAGCAACAACAATTGCGTGGGCATTAGCATAACACCAACGACCTCGCAGCACTCGCTGCAGAGCAACACCTCGAACGGGTCAGCGAGCATGAAAATGTCCAAGTTCTGCCACGAATGCGGCGGCAAGTTTATCCTAGATCAAGCCAAGTTTTGCATGGAGTGCGGCGTGCGACGCATCGTGCTCTAAAGCTCAAAGAACTAATGATTGTAATTGTAGTAGTTCACACACACACTCAACACACAACACACAACATCGATCTGCGGAAGTTGTACTAATCTGTTGGTCTGGGTAGTGGGGAAAACCGTGTAGGTCTTATACCAAATGTAGTTATTACATGAAAGCAATTTTCGAGAGAGCATTGATATATATATATATATATATACACATATATATATATGTGTATGTATACCCTATGCTACTTAAATATATTTTAATAATAATAAAAACAAAAAAGTAAAAGTTTGAAATCGAACACAAAAAAAAAACATGCAATATTAATTATAAATAACAAGAAACTTGGCATTTTTGTTTTTTCCAATATGTCTTAATTGTAATTACGAACGTAGTATTCTCATCCTTTATTAATGAAACATAAAAAACACTTTTAACCAAGTTGTTGATTAACAAAGACTGAACGAATTTAAAGAAAAAGCGTTGAGAGCACACAAATCTATAAAAAAAAGTATTTAAAAAAAATGAAACTTTTTCGAAATCTAACGCAAACACAATTACAATATTGTATTTGTATTTTGTAAACTGTTTACTAATTTTATAGTCACCGCTTAAATATAATAATATATACTTATATAAACACAATATTTTACTCGACTTTACAGAGTTGAAAATAAATGAATATGCTTCACACATGTATTTCGATTGGTTAAAATTTATTTTCCAACTGTGCATTTGATAAAAAAAAAAAGAATAGATATGGTGTTAAAAGTTGGAAACTAACACTGGGCGTTCATTAAAAGCTCAACATTCATGGAGGTCATTTCAAATTTCTTAAAGATACTTATACTTATTTTTCATTTTTTTAAACATATAAATTACTTTCTTTTTCTTCACAGCTCTGCGAAAACGTTCGACAGACATGTAAAATGTAATAATATAATTTGCCCTTATCAACGAGGATTCTTTATATTGATAAGGAGCTTACATAATTGAAGCTAAACATAATTTAACAGCTTTTATACTTATATTAAGATTTTAAATGCACGCTTTATGAAAAAAATTGGAAAAAAATATTTTTAATATAGAACTGATTCAATAAGCTGATCCGGCAACTTTTATCTTGACTTGAGTAATTACAAAAAATGGTATAAAACAAAAGAAAATGAAAACAAATATTGAAATGTTCAGGCAAACAAATCTTACAACTTGCAAAACTTGAAAAAAATGTTTGTAAAATTCTTGAACCGAAAACTTAAGGCTTCCTACAGAACGCTCCGAAAAATTTTCTAACGGAGGGGATAGTCAAATTGAAACACTTAACATATAAGTTGTTGCACCTAACTTACTGCAGCTGCTTTTGCAGCTTTTGCTTTGTAAATTCTGAAGCGGAAGCGCAGGCCTTCAAAAAGTTGGTGCGAATGCAAATCTTCTCGGGGCTGCCCAGCATTAGATTGGCCATGTCCAGCGTTGCTGTTCGTGCTGTGCCTTGATTATTGACGACGCTGGAATAGTCACACGAGCTACTGCTGCTGCTTTCGGCAAGCGACTCAGTCTCATCCGTGGTGCTACCATCTGTGAAAAACTCTCGTTAGTTTTTTAATTTTTTTTTTTAGTTTAAATCAATATTCTTAACCTACCCGATGTATTGTTTTGTGTTTGTCTTGCTTTTGGCAAAGCTACGGGAATGTCTTTCGGCATTTTGGCATACCAAAGTGACATCTCATACACTTCATCTTCAAGCTCGACCTGCTCTTCAACAAAATCCTCTAGGAACTGTGGTCGCTGCACGCCGTCCTTCTTTTTGAAGAGATAGTTGCCATGCAGCTTGCACTCGTCGATGATGAACCTAATGTCGCGTTGGTAGCGCAACGTCACCGGATTGCCAATGAGTATCATCAGCGATTTGGCGCGCGACAGGAGCACGTTCACCCGCTGCGGATTGCGCATAAAGCCAATGCTGGCGAAAGACCGCACAAGCGTGGCAATTATAATGGTTTTCTCGCGACCCTGGTAGTTCTCCACGCTGCCCACCTCCACATTGGCGGTGCCCTGATTGCGCAGCATCTCATTGATTATCTTACACTGAGCCGCATACGGCGCCACGACGCCAATGTCCTCCTGCTGTACACGGACGCCAGCGCCCAGGCCATCATTGAGCAGACGCTTCACATACCAGCTGACCACCTGCGCCTCCAGCGCATTGAACGAGCTGGTGGAGTGTTGGTCGCGCCGTGTAACGCCGTGTGTGGCTTGGAATATTATCGGAAATTTGGCATTGGGCAGCATCTTCCAATTGGCCGCCCGATTGACCTGCGCGGGCGGCGCCTGTGCAATAAGTTCGCTATTATAATACAGCCTATTGTACAGCCCAACGATTTCCGGATGGGATCTATAGTTGCGACGCAGTCGCGTCTGCAATGTGGGATCATAATTGCCGTTGTCGTCCAGGGCGTACAATTCGCTGCGCAGCAGACGCTCCATCAGCGAGTGTCGCAAGCCCAGGTGCGCGGCGCGATTGTTCTTAATAACCGCGCCCAGCTGCTTGTGATCGCCCGAGAGTATTACGTGACATTCGTCCTGCTGCTTAATGCCCATGATGCCGATCAGCGACTCTGGCTCGGTGGAAGCGCCCGCCTCATCAATGAAAACATGTGTGAAAAAATTGAATCTGCCCACATTATCAGTGACCAAGCGGCCCACCGTGCACAGTGTGGCCACAATGATGCCGTATTTGCGTAATGTGTCCCCGCGCAAATGCTCGAACACCTTTTTGGCGCAATTCGAACACTTTAAGAGCATCGGCTGCACCTTATTCAATCCCTTCGCGTATACAGAGCGTGAGAATAGACGCATCACCTGATGGTCCAGCTCCACGTCCTCCGTGACCAGACGCGACTCCGCGGCCCGCTTGACCAAATGAGCCTGCAGACGTTCATTGCTAGCAAAATACTCGCATATTCTCGCAGCAATTGTGTCGCAGGCCGAGTTCGAACCGGCGGTAACAAGAATGCGACTTCGCGGCTGCTGAAGTCGCAACTGTAAAATGGCCTCGACAATGGTCGTCGTCTTGCCGGTGCCTGCAAAGGAAAGTACAAAACTATATAATAATAGCTTAAAACAGTAGAAAACGGTCTTAATAATTATTGCTATTTTAGAACAATATCGATTATGTGGACGAAATTTTTCGGCTCGATCTCTAGATTTTGCGACCATAGCTCTAAAAATGTGGAAAATATGATTTTTCGTAGTCTACCCCCAATAAATATATATTTGATTGAGTTGCCACGCCCCCAGTGGAGCTTTTTATTATAAATATGCATCTTTAAGTTATGGATCTTTACGTAAGGTTATCTGTAAACATTTAGGGAGATACATATATAAATTAAATCGATTTGACACCCTCCCAGTATCCAAAAAATGTGTTGCTCAACATTTAAAGGATCTACAAGCTGTCCGAAAAAAAATATTTTGCATTTAGCTTTAGATTTTATCTAATTGGCACGCCCAAAGTGAGCGTAGTCAAAAAATCTCCGAATTTTTACTTACGCGGGTATGTACGAGTTTGTATACCAATTTTCCAAATTTCTAGCTTTAATATTGGCGATTAAGATTGCGTTCACTCGAACCAAATATAATAGCATTGTAATTAATCCCACTTAAATTTACTAATATAACCAGCTCACCTGGTGGTCCGAACACAATGTAGGGCGCTTGGCTGTTGGGGCCGCTGACGATCTGTTGCACTGCCTGCAGCTGCTCCACGTTGGACGCAATGCTCGGGTTCAAGAGCGTCACATTGGACACTTTGGCGATATTGGGGAGAGCTGGCTGCGGCAACTTAGTGGGAAACAAATAGCGACGCAGCTGCGGACTCTCCTGCAGCAGCTGCACTGCACGGTACATGAAGCGAAAGGGAGTGCGGCGGGAGCGCAAGATTACATAGAAACGCTCTGCGAGCTCAGATTCAGGGGGACAGGCGCCCCGCTTGAATTTCAGCTGGATGCTGGTGCGCGTCACCTGCTCCACGGTGGCCACGAAGCGGTGCAAGGGATCCTTCAGTGGCAGCGCCTCGTGCTTGTGCGGCAGCAGCGCCAGGATGGCTTGTTTTGGCAGCGGCGCCACATTCAAACTTGCCCTGGGTATGAGTACAGCTTCATCCATATAAGGGGCCAGCACCTCCTCCGGATTGATCTGTGTCGCTCCCAGCACAAAACTGAAGCAGAGCTTGTTGACCCTGCGCAGCGTCACTTTCGGCTGCATTAGCTGGACATACTGCTGCATGAGCGACACATCCTCGATGCTGAGCAGCGTGCTCAACACTGAGCACACATTCTCCGAGTTCAACAACTGCGACTGCAAATAAGCGCCAAATGTGGCGTCCACGGTAGCGAGGCTCTCATCGGTGAAATTGACGTCCAGAGCCTGCAGCAAGCTCTGGCTGGGCGCATAGTGCGGTAGGGTGCGCATAATGCCAATTAATCTGTCGGAAGAACAGCACATTTGCAATTTACAATTTCCAATTAAATGATTCAGTTTTTAACGCACTTTTTCTGTTGAGTCTCATCCTCATCCTCGGAGCTGGGGCCATCCTCCTCGTCGTCGCTGAGCTTTTTGCGCACGCGCACATTCTCCTTGACTTGCTCCTCTTTGCACGTCCAACGCTTTACCAAGCTGGTAAGTTTCGCCAATGGCAAATCCATCTGCAAACAAAAAACACAACGCACACACATGCAAAATACATAAAGAGTTTTTCATCTCTCAGAGTTACCGAGTCCAATTCTCGAATTATTCCGTTCGCGTTCATATTGCAACTGACAACAATTTTCACATACAAACTTACAACACAGGAAGCGAAACAGGCAGAAATTCACGCGAAATAAATAAATGGTCGGATTCATGTGAAGACGCCGCAAGTACCGTTAAAGGCGCCATCTGGACGTTGATCTGGTCTCACGAAAGTTATGCATCGATCGCAGACAACTTCAAGTGGTGCGGCAATTGTTATACATTCGCAACACTGACATTTTAAAGACGGCACACAATACAGCTACGCCCAGCTCGATCTATGCAAACACAAACTTGACGTTAAAGCTCTTGAAATGATAATAAAAAATGTAAATCGGCATTAAGTTTATTAATTTGTCAATTATACTGTTTAAAATTTGACAATGCTAATGTTGCTAACGCGCCACAACTCGCGATAAATTATACAACACTGTTCTCACTGCGGTACATAAATGTATCGATACCGATTTCCTTTATTTACGTTTATTTTTGCAATATTTTTATTATGATTTTGGAGAAACTTTCCATTGACCAGCGTATGCAAACGCAAAATCTTGTGCACCTGCTGCAAAACCGCGAATCCGGATATACGCGCGACGCCAAGTACAGCCAGACACCACAACTGGTCTACGAACGGCAGTTTTACAAGGCAATCACGCCGTGCCTGACAGTTGGCATCACAATTCCACCTGTTTACCTGCGCAAATTCACGCCGGATGGCAGCAAACTGTTGGCCTTCGCTCACGATCAGCGCTCATTTATAGGTGAGTAAAATACACCTCAAAGTATATTTGATAAGAGATCAACATTCGATTTCAGTGTACGCCTACAAAGGCATCGGCGCCGCCGGCGTCGCCCATTTGCTGGGCGAGGCTGGCGTGGGCAGCACGGAGACGTGCGAGCTAACCGGTCGCTTGGGTAGCCCACTGAAGAGCACGATCTTTGAGCGGCTGTTTACGACCAAATACGTGCTGCGGCTGTGCCAGGGCGACTCGGTCCGTTTCTATCTGCATCGGGAGTTCAGCGTGTTCCTGGAGGAGAGTCGCTATGTGCTGCTGGTCGGCATGTGCATCCTGCCGGGCTGCAATTTGACTGTCTCGGACCTCGAGCGTTATCCGGACGTATTCGATAAGGTCGATCCGTTCTCGTATATATTCTACGTCGTCGACCTGCAGCTGGGCGTTGTCACGGATGAGGAGCGACTGCCGCAGGATGCCATCTGCTTGTCGCACAATCACGGCATCTCCGTGCACGGCCACACCATCGCCATCTTGTCCCGACTGCGCCAATGCATCTACATCTATGAACTTGTCGACGGTCGCCTGATCAAACAGGCGCACGAGATTGGGCCACGGCCACGGCACGATGCCAATTGGCCTGTGTCCATGGATGATTTCGATGTGAACACCTTGTTGCCGATCACGCACGTCAAGCACCGTGTGCTGAGCTTTTTGTACCGCCAAATACAGGCGGACAGCCCCCATGCGCGTGAAAAGTATCAAGACTTCTACAGAAATTTCCAATTCGTGAGTAGACACAACCGAATTTGAATCGTCTCTCAAAAAACAACTCTCTTTACAGATCGAGAACATGATCATTGAGAAGATGCAGTTGGTGGGCAGCGATTTGTTGTTGCTGCGCTACGAGGAGCGTCCCAAGGACAGCGATGTGACGCCCATGCTGCTGATGGGTGAGCCTCAGCCGCCGCGCCGTCTCTATGTCTTCTATGCCATGAGCAGTGAGGATGTGTTGGGAGTCTACCACGATGACTCCGTGGATCTGCTGCAGATTGTCGTGCAGTTCTATGATCAATTGTGCAATGTGCGCTCGCAGCAAACGGGCGATGCGCCCTCCCCACCCGCCGCGCACCACTTCATGCAGCAGAACTGCCTGAATCCCAGCAAGACGGCGCCGTTCATGCGCCAGGCGGCGCTGCGCTACAATCCCAGCGTGCCCATCAGTACACAAAGCTTCTCGACATCGCCGTATCTAAACAATGACATGTTTAGCTATGACGATAAACTCATCTCGCCGCTGGAGCGGCCAAAGCCATGCTCCACGGAGCCCATCTTATTCAGGGATCGGGCAAGCAACCTGATCAAGTTTCGCTTTAATACCAGGGCGCGCAGGCAGCCCAGTCAATTTACGCCGCGCGAGCTGTGCGCCTTCATTTGCCATCCGTTCGAGCCACTGGTGCTGAGCATACAGAAGTGTATGCATGTGTATGCTTATAAGCTTCACATTTACAAACACGGCACAGTTGTGCAGCAGTTTTATAACTAAGTTTAAGTTTAAAATTGTACAAAGCCTATGTATGTATAAAGTGCTGTTGAATAGTTTTAAAGTCGTATACATATGTGTACTCACGTTTTATACTTTTAATATTTAGCGTTTGTTACAAATAAATAATTGTGTTGTTACTGATAAAAGATAACAAGACTAACTTGAATACTTGGCCTGTTTCACAAAATTTTAAAATTGTATCAGTACCAACATATGTATTTTGGTATCGATATCGAATTAATTACAATTATGCGCATCTCTAAGACATGTTTATAATAGAGTTGAACAATATAGTTCAATTTGGGGTAACGACTTAATTCCGCCGACATATCTCCGCCGTTCATCTAACGACATGTCTTCGTGCGAAATTATGTCGTTTCAAAACTTCAAAAATCCGCGCGGAATCATATCGTTTTAAAACGACATAACTCCGCGCGGAGATATGGCGTTTTTAAATTGTCGGAAGTATGTCGTTTTCAAACGACATAATTTCGCGCGGAGATATGTCGTTTTTCGATAGGCGGAATTATGTCGTTTTAAAAGGACATATTCTCGCTGTGGTCTAAGGCGGGAATATGACGTTTTGAAATGTCATATCTCCGCGCAGAATTATATCGTTATCGATATGTTTGTCGTTTTCCGATTGACGGAATTACGTCGCTTTTCAACGACATATTCTCGCAGTTGTTAACGGTTGAATTTTTTTTGTAACAACTGTACTTGGTAAGCATTTGCGCTTATTGAGTTTTCCGTTGTTCTTAGATTTTTGCGTATCTTCTACAATTTAATTAACTAATATGGGAACTTAGTTTTCATTAAAATATAATAAAAACCACAAAGAAAGTTGCAGTCAGGCGTAACCGATTGCGTAATACTTAATAATTGTTCCCGGTCTTGATAATTATTATTTTGGAAAAATGTAAAAGTAAAGATCCCAACTCTATATTTAGCGGAGGTCATCAGAAAACTGCTTACCAAATTTGCTGACTATAGCTCTAAAATTGTGGAAGATATGGATTTTCGCGGCTTACCCGCCCCAAGATATACATATGGATTTTTATCGATTTGCCACGCCGCCAGTGAGCGTATCCAAAACATTTTTGGTACGATCTTTAGAGGATGTCATCAGCAATTAATATACCGACATTGCTGGCTCTGGCTTTACAATTGTTGGAATCATGTACATGTTACTGATTTGTGCTTTTAGGTGTATCGATTTTTGCGATTACGGTGGCGGGACGGCGCGCGACTATATTTTCTGTGAGCTTTCCAGTAATATAAATTCCAAATGTGGTGACTTTAGCTGAAAAACTGTAGGAGATATAGGCCGGGATGTCAAGGTCAGCAATTTATGTACCAAGAGTTCACCAGCAATCTAGACTTACCAAATTGTGGTGACTACTCAGATTTATCGAACGCCCGCGCGGTATGATTTGTCAGCTTTCCGAGTTGGCGGAATATATGACGCTTTAAATCGATATATTCTCGCGGTGGTCTAAGGCGGAATCTATGCTACAATTTGTGAAACAGTCATATCGCCGCGCCTAATTATATCGTATTTACAAACGACATTTGTACGTATTTGTAGATGCGGTGGAGATATGTCGTTTTTCGACGGGCGGAATTATGTCGCTTGCAAAACGATATAATGTTCGCGGGTCTAGGGCAAAATTAAGCGTTTGAAACATAATGCCGCCGCGCCTAATATGTAACGTATGCAAATGATGTAACTATGCATGGACATTACATACATATGTAAATCACTGTAGCTATGACGTTCAATTTGATGGGCGTCAGTTCATGTTATTTTAAAACGATATATTCTCATTATGGCTAACGGCGGAATTATGTCGATGCAAAAAGTTATAATTTCGCCAGAAAATAAGCGACATATGTATGTCTTGTTAATAATTATTGCGTTTTCTGAAAACTTTGGTTAAAATATAAACATTGGTGTCATACTTTTTTCAGTAATAACAACTTTTTTTGGTG
The DNA here is from genome assembly GCA_035041545.1 of Drosophila colorata. NCBI lineage: Eukaryota > Metazoa > Arthropoda > Insecta > Diptera > Drosophilidae > Drosophila > Drosophila colorata. The sequence continues at coordinate 3,729,900 of JAWNLD010000233.1, forward strand.
TCAAATTTAGTGTTATATTCTTTTTATTGTTGACGAACTCTTAAAGAGCACGTAAGTGTCCTTATTTGGCGTCAGGTTTGAATAAGGAGTCAATCGGCGGATTTACATCAAAAAAATAAAGAGAAACTAAAAGTGTATGCAAAGATAGTCAATTTATTGAATTGCATTTATTAATAATTGTTTAGTAAGTTAAATGAATTGAAAGAAAAGAGACTCAAAAGAACGATAACAGCAATGAAACGAACGATGAACTGTAATCGAGGACTTAGCTCGTTAGTTCATTAAGTTCAGTTCGTGCGAACGATACGCTCCAGCTCTAGTAGATGCCAAAAACATATGATTTTTGTTTATTTGGAAAAGCGAAAATGAGCGTTGACAATCGGGACGAAGCGAAAAACAGCCAAATGGATCGGAACGAGGTGCTCATTGAGGAGATCGACAGCAACGATGTGCCGGCAAACGAACTGGCGCAGTTTGAGGTGACCGAACCGCTGCGCATTGTGGACATCATTGAGCTGGACGACGAGGAACCCAACGAACCCACACAGCTCGGCTCGAGTGAGGCGGCTAAGGCGGCCGCGGAGGAGGGCGCACTGATACGACGCTATGTACAGGGCGTGCAGTGTCTGGAGTTTCCCGATTTCTGCACCAAGCTCGAGCCGGGCGATGAGGAGGACGACGACGAGGCGGCCCACTTGGCGGCCAAGGGAAGCAACGAACAGCCGGAGGCATCCACAAGCGCTGCAGCAGCGGCCAAGCAATTGGCACCGACGAAGAGTCAGCCAAAGAGCACATTCGGGGGGCGTACAGCAAGCGGCGGAGGAGGAGGTGGAGGCCATCCGGGTCGGCGCAGTCAATTAAGCGCTGCCTTGGTGGGTCTGATGGGCGAGGCGAATCTGTCGTTCGCCTACGGACGCTTCGACATAGCCGAGCGTATCTGCATGGAAATCATTCGCCAGAATCCGCTGGCCAGCGAGCCCTTCTACACGCTGGCCGAGATCTACGAGAATCGCGACGAGGTCAAGTTCTTGCACTTCTCCACGATAGCGGCGCACCTGAATCCACAGGATCGCGACATGTGGATACGCATTTCGGACCTGCTGGTGCAGATGGGCCACCTGGCGCGCGCCCGCGTCTGCTACACGAAGGCCATCAAGGTGCTGCCCAAAGAGTATCTGCTGCGCTTGCGCAAGGCCCAGCTGCTTGAGCGCATGGGCGAGACTAATGCGGCCATGTTCACGTATCTAAAGATGCTGCCGCTGATGCCGAGCGGCGAGTGGAACCTGTGCCTCAGCACCGGCAAGAATGTGGCCCGCTATTTCCATGTGCTGGAGAAGCACAGCATCGCCCTGGAGGCCATGGAGGGCACGTACAGTGTGTGCGGCGCACGCTTTACCGTCGAGGACCTGAACATCTACCTGGAGCTGCTCATACTCAACAAGCAGTACATCAAAGTGCTGCGCTGTCTGCGGGAGCGCACCCAACTGGAGCTGGAAACGGAGCAGGAGAGCCTCGAGCTCATCTACTTCTGCCACATACCCGAAGACTTCGTGCCCGAGTTGCGAGTCAAGCTGTGCGTCAGCCTCATCCACATGCACGCCCATCACCTGCTCGGCTACATCGTGCAGAATGTGCAGGAGTACATCACGCCCACCGTGGATCGCGTGGAGCTGTATATGGATGTCACCGAGGCGCTGATGCAGGAGCACAAATATGCAGAGGCGATGGCCCTAATGCGCCCGATCACTGATGGCGACGCCTTTGATTGTCCGGCCTTCGTTTGGCTGCGTCAGGCGGAGTGTCTGCGCCAGCTGAATCGCACCAACGAGGCCATCCAGAGCTATGGCCGGGTGGTGCAGCTGGCGCCCTACTGCTACGAGGCCAAGTTCACGCTCTCCGCCCTGCTGAAGCAGCAGGGCCGGCCCGAGGAGGCCGTCAAGGCGCTGGAGCAGTCCGGCGAGCAGGAGGGACAGCCGCTGCATGCGCGCCTGCTCTACGAGCGCTGCATCATGTTGCAGCAGATTGGCCGCATCGAGGAGTTCATCGATGTGGGCTACGTGCTGCTTGGCCGGCTCTCGATCAAGCTGAAGAATCGCGAGGAGATGCTGGCCGCGGCCAACGGCGGCGGCGCCTACAACACCGAGGGCCTCAAGGCCATCATGCAGATGCGCAGCTTGGCCGACATGGCGGGCAGCTCCGAGACGGAGCAACAGGTGGGTGACATTTGATATTATATGATTTTCATCAAATGACAAAATTCGAATCTTGCCAGGACACTGCGAAGACCACAGCGACCACCGAGGGCTCCGATCTGACGATTAAGAACGAGTTCGAGCTGTTCCTGGAGCTGATGCGCACCGCCTACGCGCACGGGCTGTATAGCGCCTTGGAGCGCATGTGCTTCGCCATGGTGACCACGAAGCGCTTCACGTACTATCACTACGAGATCGAGCGCATTGTGATCCTCGCCTGCTATTTCAATAACGACTGCGCCATCGGCTTCTCATATCTGCGCGAGCTGATTGCCAAGCAGCCGGAGCAGTTCAATCTGTGGAACATGCTGTCTCTGATGGTGCAGCGGGGCGACGAGGTGCGCTACTTCAGGTACGCGCGACGCCTGCTTCAGCGCCATCCTAAGGTCACCCAGGCCATGCGCCTGTTCCTGGGCCACTACCACCTCAACTGCAGCTCGTACAAGTATGCGCTGAACATTTATGTGCCCATTTTGCGGGATCAACCGCATCCCTTGGTCGCCCTCACCATCGCCGTCGTCTTCAACCAGCTGGCGCTGCAGAAGAAGGTGCTGCGCAAATCCGCAGCCGTCGCCCAGGCGGTGGCCTTTGCCCTACGCTATGCAGAGCTGCGCGTGGGCAGCGGGGAGCGGGGCCACGAGGTGCCCGCCTCGTGTGCCGCCCAGCAGGAGATCTACTACAACATTGGACGCATCTACCACCAGGCGAACATCCTGCATCTGGCCGTCGACTACTATGAGCGCGCGTTGGCCGCACAGCATCCGCTGGTCAAGCAGCACGAATCCGTTCTGGGACTGCAGCACGAGATCGCCTTTAATCTGCATCTCATCTATCGCGCCAGCGGCAACAAGTGGAAGGCGCGGCAGTGCCTAATGCGCTACTGTGTTATCTAGGCATTTCCAAAGTTAAATTCTACAATTTTATATTAAAGTTGATTAGGCGGAATTTCAAAAAGAAATGGTAGTCTGAGTCTGTCCATATGAACTCAATTTTTTTCGTCGCTATTGAAGCTAGAGACGTCAAACTTGGAATGTAATGTCGTGCATAACCGCATCAGATAAAGCATTATGATTTTTTGGCTACGCCCACGGTAAGCGTAGCAAATCTTTATAATTCATATATCTTGGGGGCGGTTAAACCGCGAAAATCCATATCTATCTTTTAAGCTGATATTATATTGTGAACGAGTATTGCGCAGTCGGTTACACCCGATTGCAAGGCTCTCACTTGATTGGCATATGAAACCCGAAGCTGCATTATTTTTAAATTCATTCTTGAATAACGTTTGTGCTTATTGCCCGATTATTTTGATATACTATTTAAGGCTTGAATATTTAAACAAAGTCTGAAAAATGTTACAGGGAGATAGGAGGGTATTCAAAAAGTACTTTTAAAGAAGTGTGTAAGCTAAACGAGAATCTACACGCATGGTAAAAAATAATCTGGGCTGAACATAGATAACCCCTTTCATTTTAAATGTGTTCAGAGTATACATCTCAAATAATACATTGTCTTAACTCAATTATCTATAAAATTAAGCATCTTATTTTGAAGAACATGCATCTCCTATTCTCTATAGCAGAAAAAAATACGTTAAAAGCATTCTTGAGCTGTATGAGCCAAACGAGGAACTGCAACAAGCTTACATTCGTAGTTCTCATAAATAATGGCCACTTCCATTTAAATTGTGTACATAGTATATATTGTGTCAAGCCTGTTATCTATAGACGTACGCAGCTTGCGGAACATAAATGCTTTTAAGTTTAATTCTCCGGAATTCCTTTATCAATAAATATGAATAATATAATAATACATTGCTGCTCCGTTGAACGAATACGATTAGATCTTATATTGGCAGAATACGATGCCCGCTTCCAGTCCTCAACACACAGTCAGTGATCAATGATCAATGATCATGCTCCAAACAGATAAATCGGCTATTAAACGTTCGCACTCAGTTTGTGAGTCCTTGTCTGAAGACTCGGATTCGAAGAGAACAGCCGCAGCTTATTACACATTAAGGCAACCTGGTACAACTTTAACTGCTGATGAATCCTCAGATTCGCAGACATCTCTGAAAACCTGCTCATCCGGCAAATGTTGCGACGATTCCCAGTCTTTAATTTCAAAACCTATAATTGGATTTTGTTGGTTCCTCTTCAACTGTGACGAAAAGTGGATGCGGTGTATTTGTCATGGATTTCAAGTGATACGTTGGAAAACATTCTGTTGGTTTCTTCTGCGTGGTGTGGCAGATGAAAAGGAGCAGGAAAAGCTGAGCTTTGCGGAGATTCTTCCGTGTGCGGCGCGTCAGGCAGTCCTCAAAGTGAATGGGATTGTGGTCCGGGAACCGCGAAGGCTTTATGCGGGTGATATCATAAGTGTGATGAACGAAATACGATGGGAAGTGCGTCGAGACTTGGCTGTGATAAATAATATTAAATAAAGCTCACAATTGTTGTATGTAGTTTTAACGATTTTTTGAAAAGTAAACAATGAATTATTTTATTTTTAATCAAAATATACTTTTAAGACTTTAACAAATTTTATTAGAGAGATAGAAAGAAACAGAGAGAGAGAGAGAGCGAGAGAGAGAGAGAGAGTGAGAGAGAGAGAGGGAAAGAGATCGTGAGAGATTTATTATTTAAACATATTACAAATTTCATTTTACTTTCAAAATAACAAGTAATTTTTAATTTTATTAAACAATTTAAGCAAAGAAGTTGTTAATAGAAATTACTTAATGATTTTTAAATAAAATTAAAAAATAACGACTATTTTAAAGGCACAAATTTAACTTATCTGGTGATTTTTACTTTAAGCAAAAAAAGGGTTTATCAGAATTAAATATAATAAATTATATTTAAATTTTTTTTAATTTTTAATTATATAAAATTTTTTACCGTTTTTTATGAATATTTGAAATATATAAAGATTAATACTTTTTTTTATTTTCTTTTAATGTTTTGCATTTCGAATACTCTATGCCGTATGCATTTATATAATAATTAACACCAAACATACATGTAAATATTAGTTTAGATAGAAATAATTATAAGCGAGTAATAATACAAGTAAATATTAATTTATATGGAAATAATTATAAACAAGTAATTGCTATAATATTAATATTAATCGTACAAGTCTACGATATTTATTATATGGATTAGCACTTATTAAAAACATTAAAATCCTCATCTTAAATATAAATATATACCAGCTTGTATATATATATATATATATATATATATATATATATATATTTTATTATATTTATAACATTGAAATTTGGATTTATTGCAGAAAGCTTTAAAATATAATATGCTGTCTAATTTTTTTTTATTTCGAATTAAGTTTTTATTATATTTTTTGTTATCTTTTGTAAAACATGGTATTATTAAAATCACATACTAAAACAAAAAACTTAAATTTTGCTTGACAAACAGCTGGCGATAGCAGCATACCAGCCTTAAACGGCCAATAAGTACATGCAAATGGCAAGCGTAAAGTATCGATAGTGATAGACGCATCGATAATATTGCTATCGTTGCAGCCATTGTTTGGGAGTGGGAGAGAGGCGAAGTTTGTTTCGCGTAATTTTTTCTGGCTTTCATGGCTGCAAAATGCAGAACTCCAAGGCCAAAATGGACGAATTTAAGACCAGGTTCATGGACCTGCTGCACAAACAGGTATGCAACAGGCAGCCAGATAACAGAAAGTGGCTAACAAGCTTTCGCTTCACAGACGAATCGCCAAATGAAAATTCCAGCAATGGGATTTTCCGATTATTTCATACAGACGGTCACAACGGACGCGGGGGCGGGCGCGGGCGCGAAGGCGGTGACAAGTGCAGAGGCGGATGCAACGGATGCTGCGGCGAGCGCACTAAAATCGGACCAGGAAATTCTGGAAAGCATCGAACAGTGCTATTACAGCGCCGACAGCAATCCTGATCTATACGAGCTGAAGGTGAGATACTGCCAGGTCAAAGAAGAACGCCAATCTGATTGTAAATCGTTTCGTAGAAAGTGCTCGGCGCTGGCATTGATAGCCAGCTAATCGAGGTGACCATCACCCAGCTGCGCACACAGCAGAAGGTGCTGACCAAGCAGGTGCTCCAGAACATCTTGGAGCAGCGCAATGCGTGCAGCAGCGAGTTCCAAGCGATCAACGAAACGCAAAAGAGGCTGGAGGAGTCGCTGTGGACGTGTCAAAAGGCCCGCTCCTATTTGAATTATGCGCGCACAAATCTAACAACGACTAGCCTAGAGATCCTGGCCAGCTATCGCAAGCGCGAGGTGCTCAAGGAGGTACTGGACACGCTTATGGCCATCAAAAAGCTGGTGAGTGCAAATGTCTTCTGTCATGTTGGTCATGTCTATAACTACCTCTGTTTGCCAGCGCACCACGGATGAGGAGCTCCAAAAACTGCTCGCCGAGCACAACTATTCCGCGGCTATTGCGCTGCTGTTGCAGTGCCAGCGCTCTGCGACGGACTTTATGCAATACAATTGCGTGCAGTCGCTGCACAAGAAGCTGCAGGAGACCATGTTGCTGATGGAGTATCAGCTGGACACGGTGCTCAACGAGATGGTGCTGAACTTCGATATGCGCAAGTACGCCAAGCTCCAGGAGGCCTACAAGCTGGCCAACAAATCGCTGATGGCCATGGATCAGCTGCACATCAACTACATTTCTGCCGTGCACACCACAGTCAATGCGGTGGTCCGAGGCTACAGTGAGCCCAACGCAGAGGAGCAGCCTAAGCTGCTCTACGAACAGCTTTGCGAGCAACTTAACGGGGATAAGCTTATACCATGTCTGATCAGCCTGTGCAAGACCTTCTGGACCATTTTGGCCTCATACTATCAGGTGGTCATGTGGCACAACAACTACAAGCTGTATGCCCAGCAGGAGGAGACCGACGGCGAGTCCCCCGATCTGTACATACAGCAAAAGCTGAAGAAAGGCCAGTCGCGCATCTGGAACGATATACTGAACAAAGTGTGCCTGTTCCTGCAGAGCGCCAAGCTGACAACGCTCAAGTACGATCAGTTCATCCAGGTGCTGTCCGTTGTGCAGCGCCTGAAGAAAGTGGGCGTGGAGTTCTGCGGCGAGCAGTCGGAGAAACTAATTGCCACCATGCAGCAGCAGAGCGAGGAGTTCTTCAAACGCTATCACATTTGTTGCGTTGAGGAAATTTGCTTGTTTTTGGACAACGAATCCTGGACGCCGCTGGACTCATTCTCGCACATACTCCAGCTGCCGGTGAGCGAGGCTTTCAGCTGAAACTCTTTATAAATATTAATAAGACCACATTTTGTGCAGGAATTCCGCTCGGTGCGACACACGCTGCGTCGTCACAAATCCCCAACGGCCGCCCTGCTGGCCTCCACCAATAATTCACCGGTCAGCAACAACAATTGTGACGAGCTGGTTTCTGTCCACTCGCAGGATGGCGGCGGCAGCTCCATATATGGTTCCTACGGTTACTTTTTGCGCTTCTCCGAGAAAAGCTCGCCCTTTGATGGCGGCCTCGATGCGGCCATGCTGGAGGAGGACATCCTGTCGGGCATTGTAGACGAGGCCTCGTGCTATTTCAGCGAGGAAAGCGACGACGAGCAAAAGAGCCTACAGAGCAAGGAGTTTGCCGAGGATGCCAGCAAGTAAGTACACATAATTCACCAAAAAATAGAGTAAATTAATATCTCTATTTCCAATTGCTTATAATTCAATTTAATGTATAATGCAAAATTCATAAAAAAGGATTCTCAGATTTTTAAAAATCGTATTAAAAGAAAACAATTCGTGTGAAAAGAGAAAAAAGTTGTACATTTAAACGCGTGTCAAATCGTGTAAAAAGAGAATTAGATGTAATTGCTTACAATCCCGATGATTTCAATAATCCAAATTGTTTGCATTTGCCAGTCAACTGCTTGTGAACAATACGGCTTTAAATGTGCTGCGCTGCATTGGACGCTATCTGCAGATGTGCAAGCTGCTGCACTGCATCTCACCCAAGATAGTGTCCTGCATGCTGGAGCTGCTCGACTTTTATGCGTATGCGGTGCACGAGATCTTTGGCAGGGATGCGGTAAGCAACTTTAAGATACTATATGAAGATGAATATATTTTATTCTATAAATTTGTCAGCTGGTGGCCACGGATAATCTCTATACACCGCGTCTGGAGCAGCGTATGCGCGCCGTGGAAAGCAATGTGCTCACGCAGATTAAAGTGTGGCCACTCAACTTTTCATCTTTGGTAACATTGGACAGCAATTTGCATTAGTTCACAATTAAAGTTTAGTTTCTTTTGTTGTAGACCAACAATGAGTTGGCCAATCCGGACACACTGTACGGCCTGCCACAGCGCATTGTGGCCGTTGAGGCCGGACGCAGCATGCTCCAGCAATTTAATGTGCTGCAACAATATTTGAATCATCTATTACCCGCTGCCGAGCGGCCAACTCTGGTCAACTATCTCGAATATGGCGAATTTATGGCTGATTTGGCCAAACCAGTTTACACATGCGTCATGTCGCGCGTCATCGATCTGTCGTCCATACTGGCTCAAATGTCCAAGGTCAAGTGGGATGTCAACCATGTGACGCACCAGCACAGCGGCTACATTGACATCTTGAATCGCGTAAGTGCAAACAGATAAATGTTCTTTATATCAATAACAATCTCCGCCTTTTGCTTAATAGAACATACAGAGCTTTGCCATGTGTCTGGAGGAAATAGCCAAGGAGGTGCCCATACCCAGCAAGCATGTGTGGAGCTCGATGGCGCATGTGGGTACCCACCTGCTGGTGGAGGGGTTAGTCAGCTATACTTTATCATTTCCAGAATGAAGTCTGATCATATTTTATTAATTTTCTCCATTAGCTTTTCGAATGTTAAGAAATGTTCCGCATGTGGCCGCGCACTCATGCAATTGGATTTTGCGAATTTCATGTCATTTTTTGAGCTTATCTCGAATCAAAAGTATCCGCAACATCGCGCTTACGTGGATGTCTTTATCAAGTCGTATTACTTTTCGCCGGAACAGTTTGAACAGTGGATTGAACAGCAACGACAGGGCGATGAATATTCAGCGAAGCAACTAACGAATCTGATACAATGCATTTGTGTCAGCGATAAGCGCACACGACAGAGGCTGCTGCAGCTGCTGGAGGGCGTGACAGCTAGTGTTACGCCCACCACGACGCCGCACAAGAATAACTATAACTCCGGCTCGAATCTGAGCAATGTTATTTAAATTTATATTTCTCTCTCTCTTATTTTGTTTCTCATATTTATTTTGTTATGGTCAAACCTTTGTTAGTAGCTGAAATTTTGGTGGACGTTCTCTATCTTATTGAATATTAAACATTCCGTTTAGTGCAAATTGATTAATATTATTCTGTAAGTTGATTGTATTCTAGTTACATAAGCGATCTCCATGATGTACTTCGTTTCGAAATCTGAATCTGTGAATAACTTGAAACCTCTCTTTTCAAATCTCTATGTAAATGCAACACTCTCTACGTATAGCCATTGAGTAATATTATTATTATTATATTATTTTATTATTATAAAATTATAATTATTACTCAATGACTTATAGCTAAGGCACAAATTTATTTTTCTATTTTTCTTGCAATTTGGTTTAACATTCAAATGACTTAAGTACCTAGAGAAAGCATATACACATATACATTTATATCTAAAATTAGAGTTAAGGCATAAACAAAACCAATATATATTTATTTTAATACCCAATTGTAGTATTTATTTGCGAAACGGACAAATAATTGTAATAAATTGCGATTATACAAACTATATTTGAAAACCACAATTTGCCCGATTGATGGTTACTAACACACACTTAATACCTAGTGGTATATGGATCTGTAATTAAAAATAACTAATAAAGAGTACATATTTTGAGATATGCATATTAATATGATGACAGTTCTCATTTGAAATTGATCTGTAGTTAAATAATGGGAAACGTGTAAATATTTTTAAAGAGTAAGAAAGCTTTTAATAGCTTTACTGGAAGTAGTATTTATGTTCACACTTGCCCGGTACTTGAAACCAGATCCCAGTCGTCTATATAATCAACTGAACTTACTGATTCACATTCATTATGCTTGAAATATTTTTGAATATGTTTTATAAGTAAGAAATACAATATAATATAGATTACTAAAGGAAAAATTAATAATAATTAGTGTTTGATCGGATGTTCGATAAGAACAGATTATTATATAGAAAATTATCTTTATAAAATTTATTTTTGTTTCACAGACTAAATTGTAGAATTCAAGTATAAAACAGGATACTATATAATAGACCTAAAGTTAATGAATATATCAGCAAGGATAGTTGAAAGGTTTTGGCGTTTTAACCAATAGTTTACGAGCCTAGACAATGTACCCCTACTTTTGTATGACACAGCTAGTCCAACAATAGATGTTACCCATTGTGGGTGTATTCGGATTGTCGTACCGATTTCGAGGCCTACCGCCTTCTGGCCGTGAATCGGCAATAATTTGAACAGCAAGAGGGTCTATAAATATAAGGTAAGTGTTAGATATTTCACACACTTCTCTTGACCATGTGGACGCTCTGCACAGTGTTACTTTTGTCCGTCTCAGCCGGCTGGACAGCCGGAGACTTCGTGGATGAAGTGGTGCGGGAAACGAGGCCATCTCTGCTCCTGATACGTTACGACCACTGTCCAGAGCACTGGCTGCAGCGGTTGCTGGAGGCGCCTCCGCTGCCTGTGCTGCTGCAGTCGCTGAGCAGAGCCACGCCTCCGGGCCAGCATCTGCAGATAATCTGCCTGCAAAGCGTTGACTATCCGGCGGAGCAACTGACTCAGTTGCTGGAACATGCTCATGGCAGGGCGAGCAATGTTTTCTACATAGCCACTCCGGTGTCCAACTTCTCGTCGCATTGGGTGCTTCACTCGCTGCTCCGGCAAAGCTATCAGCTGCGAGTGTTCAATGTGATTGCTGTGCTCGCCGAGGAGGCGGAGCGTGTCTACTATCGCTATCGACCCTATCCCCGCTTCGAGCTGGAGCAGCGTTCGCTGGCGCAGCGACCCTTCTTCGAGACGCACTTGGGCAACATGCAGGGCCAGCCGCTGATCGTCTTACCCGACCAGAATCATCCGCGCATCATCATCTACACAAACTGGCGCACCGGGGCCCAGGTGTTGGCTGGATCCGTGGGCCGCTTTGTGCGCACGCTGGCCTGGAAGCTGAATGCCAGCATTCAGTTTCCCATAGGATTTAAGCCAGGTGTGGGTCTGCATTTCAAGGAGCTGCTGACGCTCGTCGAGCAACATCGCGTGGATTTGCCGGCCACGGTGGTGCAGCTCATGCAGCCGGAGCAGCTGCTCCACACGAGCTTTCCCATTGAGCTGAGTCACATCTGCCTGATGATTCCGCTGGCCCAGCAGCTGCCCATCAAGAACATCTACCTGATCCTGTTCAGTGTTTACCACATACTCGCTGCCCTGGCCATTGTGTATAGCGTTGGAGTGCTGCTGTGCCTGCACCGGCGCCTGGCTGGACAGGCCACAGGTCTGGTCGATTTCCTGCTCAACGATGTTGCGCTGCGTGGACTGCTGGGCCAGTCCTTTGGCCGCTCCTTGCAGACCAGCATCTACTTCAGCTGGATCTACCTGATGCTGGCTGTGCTCGGACTCAATCTCAGCTCCATTCACGAGGCTGCCCTGGGCACCCTCCTCACACAGCCGCCCAAGCATTTTCAGCCGCGCAGCTTTGCGGAAGTGCGTCGTGCGCAGCTGCCTCTAGCTGTGGATGCGGCAGATTCGGAGAATCTGTACGGCCTAAGCGGCCCGGATCTGCGTCTGATGCGCCTCAATAGCAGCGATTACAATAGCCAAAGGGACAGGATGAACATGAGCCAGGTCTACTATGCCTCTCGCCTCAAGTGGACGCTGTTGAGCGAACAGCAAAAGTATTTTCCGCGCGAGGTTTTCCTGTACTCCACGGATGCCTGCGCCAGAACGCTCACCTACATGGTATTCCAGCTGCCGAGGCACACCTGGTTTCTCGAGCCCATTAATAAGCTGATTCTGGATGTGCGCGCTTCTGGCCTGTATCAGCATTGGGTCAATATGCACTTCTATGATATGGCCGCGGCGGGTTTGTTGTCCTTCAGCGATCCCATCCAGCGGCAGCCTCAACGCACCAAGGATGCGTTGCATTTGGAGGATTTGCAGTGGATTTGGATTGCCTATGTGGCTCTTTTGTTGCTGGCCACGTTTGTTTTGGCGCTGGAGATTATTATTAAGCGAACGCAGCAAAGGCTGGGAAAGGTTTAGGGTCTATCGGAAGTCCCGCAGATTTAGGAAAAAATATATTTTAAAGAATAAAAAGTTGCAGTCGATTAAATACAGTTATCCTATCTTGGATATGCACGTCTGTGGTCTCTTTCAGCATGGCTTCTATATGAGTTTCTATGATATGTCAACTGAGGGTGGATTATTCTTTTGTGATTCTACCAAATGGGAGCCTTAAGCTCTTAGGAGGCCACGGTTTAAAATCAGTAATAGAATTGGTTATTTATGCTTGTTATTCATTTTTTTTTTTTGTAGCTATCTAGATCACAATCTAGTGGGTTCAACGAAGGTTAGGAAAGTTTTTAGGTCAATGGGAGGTCCTACAGATTATGGAGTTATATATAACAAGGAATATAAAGTTATAGTCGATTTAATACAGTAATCCTATCTTTGATATTCACGCCTGGAGTCTCTTTCAGCATAACATCTACTATATGAGTTTCTATAATATGTCTTTTGAGATCCTAGGAAGCGGGAGCCTTCAGGTTTTAGACGACATTGGATATGGAAATGTCATTTGTAATGGATTTGGGTTGTGTTTAATGCTCTATTACAACTGTTTGATGTTTGATGTCCATCGGGAGTTTTCCAAACCTGTCCTTGGGAGTTTTCCAAACTAGTCCTTGGGATCCTTATGATACATAAAAGAGAATAAGCTTGATGTTGTTTAAATTCGTTTATTGTTTATTGACTGCAAGTAGGTTGACAACATTACAAGTAGGATTGAACACGATCTATGGGGTAGCTGTAAGTATTCTATCAGTGAAGCAAGTGAGGAAGGCTAAAGTATATTAAAGTATTGCATCAGAGTCTGAGTTCGTTGGGCCTAGGCCACGTTGGTGTGCTCGTCGCGATGGAAGATCTTGACGTCGAAGAACTTGAAGTTGTCCACCTCGAAGTAGAAGTCGTGCTTCACCGGGCGATTGAAGGGGAAGCCGAAGGGCAGGGCGTCCACATAGCGGGAGCCATGACCAATGCCGCAGCTGACAATGGGATCGTAGCCGGTGAACTGGGCCACGCTGGGCTCATGATAGGAGTAGACCATGTAGAAGAACTGGTAGACCTGACCTCCCTTCTTGCCCTTGGGCAGCATCATGCGATTGGGCACGCCGCAGTGTGTCTCGGATTGGTCCAGCTTGAATTTGTAGTCACTGTTGGTGGCATCCATGAGCTTCTGGTAGAGCTCGAAGTAGGTGGTGCGATCGTTGACCCAGAAGGTGAAGTCGCCGCTGGCGCGCTTGATGTGATTGACGCCGGCTTCCAGCTGCACCTTGAAGTGCTCCAGCTCGAAGAAGTTCTGGTAGTTGTGCTCCAGCGGAATCTCATGTCCGTACTCATCGTATTTGGGCCCAATGAAGACCTTGACGACAGCAGCCTGTGCCTTGTCGGCGGTCACGTCCATGGTGAACTCGAAGGGCTTGTGGTTGAGACGATGCTGGCGGGCCTTGATCACAAAGCTGCTGCCATTGTAGAAGGAGTTGCGGCCAAAGCTGTGATGGACATCGCTGGTCGACTCCACGTTGGGCTCCACATTCACGGCATTGCTGATGTCGGCATCGAAGTACTCGAAGTAGGTGGTCAGGCTCTCGGGCATGTGTACAGCATCGATCTTGACGCCCTCGAAGCCATAGTCGACCTTGGTGTACTCGGGGAAGGTTTCCATCAGGTGCCAGTAGTGGGTGAGCACGTTCTTGTACACCTCGTAAAATAGAGGATCGCGAATGGAGGTGTCGTAGTGCATGAAGGTGCCGGGATAGGTCTCGTGATACATGCCGTACGGATGTCCCTCGTTCACAATGTAGCGATACCATTTGTCCAAACTGCCATAGAACTGCTTGTCAATGCTGTCCGCATTGCCCTGGATCATGTTGCCGAGCACGTTGATCACATCGATGTCGTGCTTGTTGTTCTTGTGGATCCAGTCCATGATGCGCTGCGTGTACAGCTCCACATTCTGAACATACTCGACATTCTCGGGCGTGTAGAAGTTGTAGTAGTTGGCACGGCTCGGATAGGGCACGCCATTGTAGTCGCGGAGGCCGCTGTAGAAGCCGGAGTGGACGGGCTCGTACATGTTGAACGTGGGCACCTCACCCATGTCGTTGGACAGACGCTCCAGATAGTAGCGAGCGAGGAGCTGCCAGTGCACGTACAGGTAGAGCTCACCGCGGCGATCCTTGTTAAGGACGTGCACCTCATCACCCTTGGTCCAGTACGGATAGTCCAGGTTGAAGTAGTAGTAGAAGCTGTTGAAGCCAATATCCTCCAGATAATAGGCCAGACCGTGCTCGTAGTTCAAATCACCGTCGACATTCGTGTAGTTGGACTTGAGGATCACATTGTAGACGTTGTTCAGCTGCTTGACGTGATGGAAGCCGTGCATCTTGTAGTGCTCGGCCATCTCCAGAGTCTGGCCATCGAAGAAGCTCCACGGATGGATCTCATACTGAGCCGGCAGGACAATGCCCTGCATATCGTCGCGGAACATGCTGGCAATGGTGAAGGCATAGACAAAGAGCTGCTTGTTCACGTGCTGGCGCGCCCAGAAGACCACATGCTGGAACGTCTCCCAGTTCTTGGCAAAGTAGAATAGACGGACCAGGCCAACGGCATACTCCTCGTGGGTATCGTACATCACGGACCACACGCGATCATCGTGGATGGGATGATGCTGCCAGAGCTCAAAGAAGTGCTGCAGTTTCTCCACATGATGATAGTCGCTGACATGCTCCCAGGGCTTGTACTCGTAGTAGGTGGTCTCATATTTCGTGACGAACACATCGTCCTGGTAGATATGCTGCAGCATTTCGAAGACGAACTTCTGCTTCACCAGGAAATCCTTGTCGGCCACCTTAAACTCAATATGCTTGCCATGGCCACCGAGTGCCAGCAGAGCTAGCGTTAACACAACAACCGCCGTGATCGACTTCATCGTAATCATGCCAATGCACCGTCCGCAGCCTGCATTTATACCTGATTGTGGCCCGACTCGGGCGAAATGTACATATATGTGCAGCCCCAGATGAGGGGATCGACGCCCGATCGCTGATATTGCCTTGACATTATCAGAGTTCCGTTCCACCTTACTTAATGCTGCAGCGTTTGGTGTGTTGATAAGCGCCCAACACCCCCTGCACCTGCACCTGCACCTGACCCGCACCTGTCACAGCCAGATCTTTTGACGGATTAGGAGGCTCGGCTTCCAGCGCTTTCTAGCTGCCAATCGATTGTGTAACCGATCGGACCCTAGCCAAACAGCTGTTACAACGCCCCCGGCAACACCTGCTGATTGAACATTATTTGGCATTGCACCCTGATTGGACTCGGTGCTGTTCTTTTTTTCGATTTTACGAAATCGCCTGAGGGTCGAGCAGCGGTCAGGTTAATAAATCGCTTATCAAGCGATGTTGCCAGCGGGACCGGCTTAGTCTATAAATATGCATCCACATAGTCGCAATTGCCAAACATAAATCATATCTGGCGAAATGCCAAAACAACAAGAGTAGACAACAAAGAACAATGGAACTGCAAGAGCAGCGGATGCGCATCTTAGGATTAGAGGCTACAAAAGTCGTAAAATATCAACCGAATCTGGTTTATACGGGGCTGATATTCGTGTCATGGAATTTACGAAATAGCACAAGCCGCAGATTGAGGTTGATCTGATTTGGATAGGCAGTGTGGTAGAAATCGCCCTTATTTTATGCCATATATGAATCCTTTCTTCCCATTAAAACTAATCTCAACATTTATTTATTTCCCTCTTTAGTAGCGAAGTAGAGTAGAAGTTGCACTTATTTTGGGCACATATTGAACTCTTTACCATTAAGAATTATCTTATCATTTATTTATTTAGCTCTTTAATAGTGTAGTGTAGTAGGAACTGGACTCATTTTGGGTACATATTTAACGCTTCCCTTTAAAATTTATATTAACATCTATATATGGTCTTATCTACTTATACGTTTTTAATTTTAATTCTCCATATTGTTTTTCCCTCCAAAAATACCTGGTTTAAAGACAATAATAGAAATTATATTTATTACCAAATATCGTTTATTTTTTAAATGCCAAATATGTTTTAATTTTATATTTTAATTCTTCATGTTATTTTCCCCCCATCAATACCTGGCTTTAATAGAAATTGTATATATTACCAAATATCATTTATTCTTTAAGTGTCGCATTTTCATAACTATTTCTAAGTATTTCTCCTTTAGTCTTTTTTTTCTTTCCAAGCGAAATGAATTAATTCATTTTCGGTTCTTTAAGTAATTATATTTTTAAATTAAGTTATGATAAAACTAACATTTAGCTAAATTATCAGTGTTCTAGCTTTTGAAAGAGAACATTCGGTAGAAGATTGGAGCTGCAACTTAATTTTATTTATTGGTACAGGGTATAGTACCTATAACATCAATGCTGTGTATATGTTAGAAGCTGGCCAATGAAAACATCTTTGACCCCATAAACTAAATATAGTTTTGATCGGTATCAACATCCCAAGCAACAAAGTATACCTGTCCCTCCCTCCTTCTGTACCTGCGTGATTAAATTGTATATATGAGAGATTAAAATAGCTACCGCTCAAAATGAAATATAATGTAGGTTTTCGAATACCATACAAAATTCAAAGTTTATTTTACAATTTCAAAATATCCCAAAATTCAAAAAGTAGGTAAGTTGCAATCGGGTGTAACCGATTTAGAATACTCGTTAGCAGTACAATACCAGCTTAAAACAGTCAAAGACGGTCTTATTTATTATTGTTACTTATATCGATTTTTGTATTTTGTGGAGCGTGGTTGAGCATGGGAAATATTAAGAGGAGTTCATCCGAAAACTACCTACCAAATTTGGAGACTCTAGCTATAAAATTGTGGGATGTATGGATTTTCGCGGTTTATCCACGCCAAGATATAGAGATTTTATCGATTAGCCAGTGGTCGTATCCAAAATATTTTTGGGCTATCTTTAGAGGAGGTCTTACCTAATCTGTTTGATAAATTTGTATGTATCTAGCTTTAAAACTGAGGGAGATATATAGATTAAATCGATTTGCCACGCCCCCAGTGGGCGTAGACAAAAAATCTGAAAATGTTCTTTAAAGCGGGTATACTGGAGTAAATATTTCAAATTTAAAGTGTCTAGCTTAAATTGCGTTCATTCGGACAATCCAATATACTCTAATTTCGTGAACTAGTATCATTAACATTAACATTAACAATAATATTAACATTAACATTAACATTACCATTAACATTAACATTAACATTAACATTAACATTAACATTAACATTAACATTAACATTAACAATAACAAAACCATTAACATTAACATTAACATTAACATTAACATTAACATTACCATTAACATTAACATTAACATTACCATTAACATTAACATTAACATTAACATAGTATCATTAACATTAATCTCAGAGTGCCCACAGCAGTCGTTGTGTCGAGCCCCACAGCCGCAACCTCAGTTCGCAGGCGAATATGATGAGAGAAAGGACTGTGAGGCCGGTGTACAACAGCCAGAGGTAGTAGAGATCTTGCCAGTGCAGGAGGCAGTTGCTCCTGGCATCGTAGTAGGGCAGTTCCTCGGTTTGTCCAATGGCAACCAGATTGTAGAAGGTCTGGCGATACCAAAAGGAGTACAGCCCACTGGCGTGGGTGTCGAGAATGTAACGATTGAGGGCGTGCTGGTAAATGGAGTTCCTGGGCAGAGGTATGCCGAAAAACACGAGAGGAAGAAGGGTGAAATCGCTGGAGAGGCGAAAGGCGGCCCGACGCTGCTTGGCGAACTTGCGCTGGATGACCGGCCACAGCGTCTGGGTAATGGGATAGGCATAGGCGGGATCTGGCTGGCTGCGCATGGCCTGAAACTGCGAGCTGTTCACCAGCTCGTAGACATCCCAGATCTTATCCAATTGTTGCTTGCCCATGGCCAAGAGAAGTATTCGCTGGTCGCGAGCCGAGAGTAGAACCTTCAGGCCCGTCCGGCGCATATCCTGGTAGCTGCGTATCGCTGGCTTGGTGAGTGGATTCACCAGCACCATCTCCAGCTGGGCAATGTACACGTTGTAGAACAGGAAGCTGCACAACATGATCATGGCGTAGGTGCTCTTCAGCCGCAGGCTGATACGCCGGGGCATCACAAACGTCTGATAGAGCACGGCCCGCAGCACGGGATCGGAGAGGAAACCTAGGCATCTGGCGCCGGGTGCCAGGCCCAGCTCCAGACGTTGGTTATTGTGCAGCAGCAGGGCGAACAGCAACATCGAACAGGTCATGGTCAGTGCATGCTTCCAGCAGCCGCCCCCAAAGATGAGCAGCGCCCGATTCACTTCCGACTCGACAGGCAGCATCAGCTGCCACTTCGATAGCTCCATCACATAACTGTGGGTCCCGTTGGGCGTGACTGCCGTGTTCACGATGACCGCGGGTATGTCCACTCTGCCGATGCGCATCAAGTGTTCTGTTATGTTATTTGTGAGTATGTCCTTGTCCAGCGGCACCACATCCCAGCAGATCTTGAGAGTCGCATTCAAAGTTCTGGCAAAGTTTCTGATAAATGGCACCAGGTAGCCCGACAGCTGGAGGCGTCCTTGCGCATCCTTGTAGACGACAGTGCGCGGAAACACGTTGTCCGCTATGGTGACCAGAGCGTGTCCAGCCATATCCTTTAGATGTGGCTCAAAGTACCGTTGCACTTGGCCAAGGCGTCGTTTGAGAATCCTGAATTGCGGAAAGGCCCGATAGCTGTAAATGTGTAAATGTGTGGGAGCCTGGAACGGCTCCCATTACCCATGGCCAGGACATTCAGCATACCATTTTTAAGGCAATTCTCAAATAAGGCCTGAATATTAATGCCATTGTTAACCATAAATAAGGTTTTGGTTTCACGGATATTCTCCAGATTTGCATAGAGCGCATTCAGTACAGGATCCTCTTGACTTTCCAGACAAACCAACGCCAGTAAACGTCTTTTAAATGTGGCTCGTAGCTCGTAGGCCTGGTTTGCATTTAAGTTGATGATGGGCGTGGCAGAGCTCACGTTAAAGTCGTTCCAACAATCCTTGGCGTTTTGTAGCAAGAGAATGGAGTCAAAGGCAAGCTCGACTTTTAACTCCTTTAACACTTTGCTTGGCAGTTGTATTTCTCCCCTAACCAAGCAGGCTATTACAATATAATAAAGTTGAATTTTTCGCCACATTTTCATATCTATACTGAGGGTACAAATGCTTACAACTGGCTTATATTCAAAGTGATTAACCCTTTTAT
This sequence comes from Drosophila colorata, assembly GCA_035041545.1. Lineage (NCBI taxonomy): Eukaryota > Metazoa > Arthropoda > Insecta > Diptera > Drosophilidae > Drosophila > Drosophila colorata. Next base: position 3,749,807 of record JAWNLD010000233.1, read on the forward strand.
TGGAAATCCAGCCACGGGCATTTGTATTTAATTACATTTAATGACCGTTTTTTACCGATGCAATAAATCAATGCGTCAGTAAAGTTTAACCTATTAAGGGTCTTGAGTTTTTACCATTATGTTGTCGGGGTGTTACCGGATTTAAATCCGACTTATATATGTGTTAATTTTAGCTTGCTTGTTTAAGCTATGTATAAAAAAATCAATTAACAAAGCTTAGCTCTTATAATTCAAAATAAAAATACACCACTTATCAAAAGCATTTTATCGACACACACATTTCTAATGGAATTTATGCCGACAACATTTTCAAAAAAGTCAAATGTTCCCGGCTTCATTCGATAATTCTCGATAACACAGTTTCGCAACGATATTGTTTGCACCATAAAAGCCAGCGCTGTAATGTTAAGCATTATGGCATTTTTTAAATGCGGTCACACTTGCGCAGCCGCAGACAAAGTAAAATAAAAAGCGTGGAAGTAAGAGCGAACAAAACGCTTGCGAATTATAAACATATTTAAAAGGAAACTGAGTGACGACATTTCACCCAAAATAGGGCTGGCAGAAAACGTGAATTGATAAATGGTAAACTGCGCACTAAATGTGTTTTGAGTGAACAAGGTGTTCGCACAGAACAATAACTTGAAATTTGTTGCTGTAGTTGTGTAATATTTTGAAAAGTGCGAATAGTGGCAGACAACAACAAACACAATGCAAACATCGCCTGATATCGCAGAGTTGCGTGTGTGTGCGTGTGTTCGTTTGTGTGTGAGTTAAATCTCATCTGTGAGCGTTGACAGTTTTACTTAGTTCTGACATAAATAAAGCGTGAATTTAACTTTCGGCATGTTTAACTACAAATCTTATCGTTCTCTTTTCCTTATACTTTAGGCGTAAAGTGAGAGGAACCAAACGTAGTTCTCATGCGCAACGAAACGACAACAACAGATCCAAAGATACATATACTCTATAAAGTAGACAGTGACTCGAAAATTCAAAATTACATACATTGGAGAACTTTGGAACTGGATTGGCAGCCAGACCACCCCCTTCGCACAGCTCCCTCCCAACGACAACAACAACAATAGACAAACATCATGAATTTACTGCTGCACCCCAAGGGAACAATGCATGTGAAATCGCAGTACATGTTTCACAATTTCTATAAGCGCTGTAAGTCCGAAAACACACAAAACAACAACAGCAACATTCAGAACGCATCGCATAAAACTTTCCATTGATTTTACCCCATTTATAAGCGGCATATGTGTGTAAGTGCGCAGGTTATTGTAAGTGTGTGTGCGTTTTTTGTGCGCGTGTCTTTTATCGTAGTTTCTGTTATGACAGGGCATTCGTGCACAGCTGATTCAATGTTTGCTTGCACCTTGGGGCCATTAAATTTCCCTGTTGCGTTTGTTTTGGTACTTTTGCTGTGTGAGTGAAACGAAAATTCCCCGGCTTAGGTAATTTCTACTTAAAGCGCATATATTGACTTGGCCAACAGGTTTGGCAATTTGAAATTTTCTTTTTTAATTTAGTTACCTAGCACTTTACTTTTCCATATTGGTATCGCTAATTTAATTTACATGTATTTCCTTTTCTATCACTTCTTCGTTGAAATGCGTCACTTGAGACTCTTTATCTGCTACTTTAAGCACTAGATTGACCAAAAAAAGTAAACATTTTAAACGTTTGGCCAATACAGCTACTTGCGATAAGGCCTTATATACCGGTAAAAGAATTACCCTTTATTTTTGTGTGCGAACAATTGGAAATTGCCCAACATATTTTCTTATTTCAATGGCACATCTTTACTCATTTATCAAATAAATATATAGTTGTGTGCTTCCTCACACTTTCACAATAATTTGGCATTTGCAAAACCAATATCTGTCTTCACTTTGTTCATCTCTCAATTTTATGTATATATGTATTCGTATACCTGTGTGTATACCAAGAAAAAGGTACAGGTTCCAAGCGCACAGGTGTACAGACAGACAAAATGACGCCAGCGAATGATGCTGACGCGCACACAAAGACACCCTGTATGCGTACCCGAAATAGAGTACAGTTAGCATCGGTCAATTGGATCGGCCAATGGCCGAAGGTTGAATGCATTTCGCTTTCGCTTTGGCCGCTGCATTTTGTCCTCTTTTAGCCTGCTTTGTTCTATTCTTCGCTACATCTACGCAGTGTGTTTTTACCTTGAATTTGTTTGTGTGTTCTGAATGCTTGCCAAAAGAAAGCAAACGAAAAAAACAAAAACAAAATTGCAAGTGCATTAAATAGTCTTTCCTAAGAAATGTTGAGGGGGTTTTCAATTATTTAGCTACATTTTATTGCGTTTTCCCTTTTATATAAGTTGCCTTACGCTTAGCTAGTTACAATAACAGCAACCGCAACAGGTGTTAATTTTATTATTTATTTTTTTCTGCTCAACTTGTCAGCTTTTCTAGCGTAATCAAGTGGAACGAACTTTTCGCCTATCAGTTTCAAAGTTTTCGCTTTTTTGCGATTAAAAAGATTATTTTCATATTCTTTTTTTGTTGCTTACACAATTAGCCGGTTATTAACGAATGAAAAACGGGGTTTCCTTTTGTTTTTCGTGATCTTTTCAGTTTTAATTGGCAAAAAATAATATTTTTTGAAAACCCTAAAGAAAATAAAAATGCATACATTCAATATAATTTATTAAAAAGAAAATATGAATATAGCAATTGAAATAGGCTTTCATCCTTTATTAAACAAATTAATTGCTTTCTATTGTTATACTTAGTTATTTTTGGATGTTTATTTATTTTTGTATAAATAATATTAGTTTTATTATTGAAACTATTTTTTCAATTTGTTACCCCCATTTAATTACATAAGATACATCACATACATTAAGAACATGTAAATATTTCTTTAGCAAAAAGCTTTTTAATTTTAATTTTAAATTAAAAAAATAAATTTAAATCATTTTCAACCTATTTAAAGACACCAAATACTGCCGTAAAACCATACATATTTATTTTAAATCGAATTTTTTTGGAGCTCACCAATTTAAGACCTCCTTTGTAGGCTTTAACTTACATAATTTAAGTATTCCGATAGACTTTCTTTCGTGGTCAATATGGTCAGTACAATTTATTATTGATACCAAAAATTCGCAATACCTATGTTGTTCAAAGCACAAAAATAAAAAAGTTTAATTATATTTGTATTATTTAATACATTTTTAAATATATTTCAATTTAATTATAAATTTAAACAACAAATCGAACAAATAGGTTTCATTATATGTTTATTATAAAATATATTTTTAAATATATTTCCATTTAATTATTGCTTTAAACCCATTCGAAAAAAAAATATTTGAAAGTTCACAATACAGAATAAAATTTTAAATTAAAGAAATTAAGTTATTTAACAAATTCTGAATTAGCAGCTAACAATTTCCGATTGTAATATTTTTCATAGGTATTTAGAAAATGCTTTTTTAACTAAATTTTCTTGTGCGTTTTCCTTACAGATCTCAGAACGAACTATTGCGTGCACACTGCGTTGAAGAAGTACCACAGCAAAGCGGAGGAGTCGGTGTCGCCACAGGCATGGACCATACGGCAAAGGAGAACGTTACCCAATCAATCAGTGATCACGTCTACCCCGCGTCATGTCTTTACTCAGAATCACCTTGCCGGCCACGGTTTTCGGCATTTTCACGTTGATCGCACGCTCTTCGAGTCGAGCTCGAAGATTGATGCGACGGTGAAGAAGCTGAAGAATCAGCAAAAGGAGAAGGTCGAGGAGATCATGAAGGAGGCGGCCAATGGCCAAGCTGTAAAAGCGGCAGCCGCCACTGCACCCGTGACCGCCGCCAGTTCCGTGCCAGAATCCAGCACAGCAGCGACCGCCACAGCCGCGGTTGCGAAATCAGGAACAGAAGCAACGGACGCCGCCTCAAAAGCGGTGGCCAAGCCAAAGAAGCCGCTGTCGCAGCGCATTTGGGATGAGGTGGTGCACTATTATCACGGCTTCCGTCTGCTCTTCATCGATACGGCGATTAGCACGAAACTCGTTTGGATGGTGCTCAACGGGAAGACGCTGACGCGGCGCGAGAATAAACAGCTGCAGCGCACGACCTCGGATCTGTTTCGCTTGATACCGTTCTCGGTGTTTATCATTGTGCCGTTTATGGAGCTGCTGCTGCCCTTGTTTATCAAATTCTTTCCGGGCATGCTGCCGTCCACATTTCAAACGGCCAAGGATCGCCAGGAGCGCTTGAGGCAATCGTTGGCCGTTCGTTTGGAGGTGGCCAAGTTTCTGCAGAAAACGCTTGGCCAAATGCCCGTGCAGCATAAGGAGCACAGCAGCGATGAGGCCAAACAGTTCGAGACGTTCTTTCGCAAGATCCGCAATCCCACGGAGCAAGTGAGCAACGATGAGATCATCAAGTTTGCCAAACGTTTCGACGATGAGATCACACTGGACTCACTGTCCCGCGAGCAACTGGCGGCGCTATGCCGCGTACTGGAGCTGAACACAATTGGCACCACAACTCTGTTGCGTTTCCAGCTGCGGCTCAAGCTGCGCTCCCTGGCCACCGACGATCGAGTGATCGCGCGCGAGGGCGTCGACTCGCTCGACCTGTTTGAGCTGCAGCAGGCTTGCAAGGCACGCGGCATGCGCGCCTACGGCCTCACCGCAGAACGCCTGCGTTTCCAGCTGAAAGAGTGGATCGACCTGTCCCTCAATGAACAGGTAGACCCACCAATAGATCCATTGATTATATTTATAATTTGAACCCATTGAAAAAGGGTAAATGGTTTTGTGCAAATGTATGCACCAGGCATAATGATCTAAACTCTTGGTCAGCATCACTAGCTGAATCGATTTAGCCAAGTCTGTTTGTCTGAAATTTGACCTTTTAAGTTTCTGTATACCATATGCAGCTCAAGTTTATTTCAAATGTTCGATAAACCACCCCGATTTCTTATTATCCATAATTGTCGATTTATTGACCCGGTTGTTCTGAGCATATCCCAGAAGATATAAGAGCTAGAGCCACCAAGTTTGGTTTAAAATGTTCTCGTAACGCATACGCAGATAGAGAACATTTATTTTTTTGAACACCACCCCCAATTCGCCCCAAATATAAAAAAAATCGCAATTCGAGTACTACAGCCTTGTGTTTTGGCTTGTAGATTTCAGTGCCTATTTCAAGTCTTGAAAATTTCATAAATATACGCTTAGCTCAGAAGTTATTCAAGCGGTCTAATTAAGCGCTGCGGTCTTTGTGTGCGTAATAATAATAATTATTAAGTTTGTCAATAGGTGGCGCTTTTCACCACCTAGCGGTGAAATTTAGAAACAACTACACAAGCCACAAATTGTTGGTTTTTATTAGAATTTTGCGTTGATTCCTATTAGATAAGTTATGTTATTAGATAGCTTAATGGTTGATGTCGGTGATGTCTAACACTCAGTTATGTTGTCGACTATCACGGCGCATATGCAAACGTTTTTTTATGCTCGTTTATTGTTATTATTATTACTGTGAACGAGTATTGCGCTGTCGGTTAGACCCGACTGCAGCGTTCTCGTTTGTTTTATGTATGTGTGTATGAATGCATAGTCGGGCACTTCCGACTAAAGCACTTGTCATTATATATATTAATGCTTTGATTATTTTAGGTGCCGCCCACGCTGCTGCTGCTGTCACGTGCAATGCTCATCTCCAACGACAGCATTACCACGGATAAGCTGAAGGAGACAATGCGCGTGCTGCCGGACGCAGTGGGCGCACACACGCGCCATGCGATTGGTGAGCGGGAGGGCAAGGTCGATAATAAGACGAAGATTGAGATCATCAAGGAAGAGGAGCGTAAGATTCGTGAGGAACGTGAGGAGGAACAGGAGGAAACGATTGCCAAGCGCTCGGCCATCAAGGAAGATCTGGCTGCGCCGTATGTTTTTACCGAGGAGATTGCCAAGGTGCCGCATCTGAAGGATATTAGTGCGGAGGCAGTTGAAAGTTGCAACGAGAAGACCATCTCACCGACGGATGTGCAGCTGCTGTCCGATGCGCTGAAGACGCTCTCCTCCGACAAACAGCTCGTTGTGGAGAAGGAGACGATCAAGGAGCTGAAGGAGGAGCTGCGCGACTATCAGGAGGATGTGGAGGAGCTGCGCGAAGTGCGACAGGTGGTCAAGGAGCCGGTGCGCGAGAGTCGAGCCGCCAAGCTCCTCTATAATCGTGTCAACAAAATGATCTCACAGCTGGATCATGTGCTCAACGATCTGGAGCACCGTCAGCAACAGATTAAGCAGGTTGATACCACCGAACAGGGCGCGGCCGCTGCCGTCAATCCTTGTCAGATGGTGCACATTGACGAATTGGTTGCCACCATCAGACGCATGAAGGAGGCCTCCGACGAGGAGCGCTTCAAGGTCGTCGAAGATTTGCTGGTCAAACTGGATGTTGACAAGGATGGCGCCATTTCGGTAAATGAGATTACCAAAGTGGTGCAAAGCATCGACAGTACGGCCACCAAAATTGACGAGAAACAGCTCGAGGAGTTCACCGAGCTGCTCACCAAGCAGGCCACCAAGCGACGCAACGAGGAGATCGTCCACATCGACGATCTCATGCTCAACATCAAGAAGCTTAAGGAGACCAGCGATGAGGCCCGCCTCAAGCACATCGAGAGCGTGCTGGACAAGTTTGATGCGGACAAAGATGGTGTCGTCACCGTCAACGAAATCCGCAAGGTAACCCGTCTATTTCCAACTCAAAGTAAACTCTGGTTAACTTGCAATTATCCCACAGGTGTTGGAGTCTATTGGCCGCGATAATATCAAGCTTAGCGATAAGGCCATCGGTGAGCTGATAACGCTGCTGGACAAGGAACAGATCCTGGAGGCAGAGCAGAAGATTGAGAAGGCGATTGCGAAGAGCATGAAGGAAGCCGAGAAGCTCAAATTGGAGGTCGAGAAAACGGATAAGGATATGGCCAAGCTGGTTGATGGTATACACGATTCGGCGAAGGAAATAAGGGATATTGCCACGGAACTGGGCGCAATGGAACAGGAGAAGGCCAAGCAGCTAAAGCTCGAAGTAATTAAATCGCGGTGAAAGCTGATCGAAATTTAATACATTTATTTTGTTTGCAGTCCGATATGACTGACATTGCAAAAACAGTCAAAGACAATGCAACGGATCTGGACGATTTGGCGGCCAAAGGGCCGAAGAACAACAAAAAAGGTCCGGACACGCCCGTAACGCCGTCCAAAGGCGCTGGTGGTGCTGGGAGCAGCAGAAGCAGCAGCAGCAAGGCTAGCGCCGCAGACAACGATAATTCGGTTACGAAGGGGGCGATGCGCGAGGCGGCCGAGTGGCAAATAGAGAAGCTATTGCCTCAGAAGGATATTGATATGCCGCCAACGATACCCACCCCGACAGCGACCCAGTCAAAGGTGGCTACCTCACCGAAGGCGGCGGCGAATAGCGCCTCTGGCCCAACAGGCGGGCCCAAGAAGTTGATCTGACCAGCCAAGCCGAAGGCAAAGGCGAAGGCGTTAATTAGGACAAACCCCGAACATTCACCTAGGGCGAAATAAACAGGATGTCCATCCCTATGTTAATAGTGTTTTGAATACGATTCTATTTATATTATTAACCACCAAAAGTTGACTACAATAGCAATGCAAATATGATGATGAAACTGTATTTAAATTGATCCCAGGCAGGAGCTCCCTTTCTTCGAGGCTGTATTGAGTATGTGTACCACTAAATCACAAACTAGATACTTATTCCTATAAATACAAACAACACGCCCTTTGGGTAACACTGAAACTACCTTAAAAATATTTAATTTTTGTACCGCCCTAGTTTTATATGTATTCATCCGTATGTGCTGGTCAATTAACTACTTGGCCCTACAATATTAGCAATTGTGATCATTAAGCGAAATCTTAATTTACATTATTATTTTCTTTAATAATTTACATGAGCATAACAACAATGGCAAACGATTTGAATTCAGTTTAGGAATGTTTGAGCGAAATCACAAAACGAAATCAACTGCATAAACCACGTGATACTTTTTATTAAACAATTATAAATGTATGCTTAACTGAATTAGATAACAGCAATTTATAAAAGTGTTTTGCATTAAGAAATAAAGTAAAAAAAAGTTAGTATACGCACAAAATAAATGTTGATATACATTGGAATTTGGGCTTTGGTGTACGAAAAGACAAAATAAATTGGCCGATGTAAGCATGTACATTTCTGTATTGTTAGAGAAACACTTGAATAAAAAATTGCACGAGTTAAAGTTGTTAAGATGAGATAACAGGGGTTTCTGTATAGGTCAAGGAATATTATCTTCACCTCGCTTCGTGACAAGGCTTCCAAGTAATCTGCGCCAATATTCCATAATTGTCGCTCGTCATGGTTAAGTATTTTAATTGTTTTAATCTTTCTAATCTGATTTCATCATCTGTTTATTCACAGTTGTGGTAGGAACATAATAAAAAAAATTGTTTAACCAAATTCAAACTGGTTTTTAAGTGGTGGAATAAAGTAATTGTACGTGAGCTTGAATATTATATCTACAGTTGTGACCCGGCTTTGTTCAAAATTTATTTTCCGCAATTAAAATAAATAAATAAATATAAAATTAAATTTTAAATATTCCATATTTTGAAACTTTACATTTATGGATTAGTGAATAAATGTCTTTTATTATTATTATTTTTTTTTTTATATCAATTTTTATTGTTTTCCAAATTTTTTTATATAAGGTAAGTACAGTTTAAGAGCTTTGCTTACTGATCACCAATCAGTCAATCAGAACAAACCGTTTTATGTATATGCATAAACTCAGAAATTATTTATTGTTATTATGTTATATGTTATTAACAAAATTACAATTTTACTGATACTATTATTACATTTAAAATTGAACAATTTACCTAATCTTTCGCTCAGTTTAGTTTCTGGTTCCAAATTATGACTACAAACCATTTAAATAGTTTCAAATAACTGCCATTCTTCATTAGCTCTTAGTACATCTGCGGTTCGAGCGGACAGATTTCTATCCCATCTCCCAGCTGGCTGTAATTTTCTTGTGGCAACCGCAAAACCAAATTTTGCAAAGGGATGAGGGCGATTCAACCGAATAAGTTTTGAGCAATTGCCAAAAAATAGCGAAGAAAACAAAACAATAGCAACATCATGTGCTGGGCAATAAAACTAATAAATATAACCGCAAAATGTGCAAAAACTCCATAACTTTACATCCAAGCCACTGACCCATAAATTCTATGGAAATTTTAGTCGAGAACTGTAATGCACTCCGGCATTGGCATGGAATTTGCAAGAGAGAAAGCAAAATGGGGGCAGCATTGATGCTAAAATTATTATTTACCATTACAATTTGTGTTCCACTACTCCTTGACCTCGACCATTTACCAATCAGTAAAATCATTTTTGCAGAGTTCAACAATTTTAAATAGCAGTTGTTGCAACTTCTCCTCAGTTAGTATTGTGAATGAGTCTCCATTGGGGTTACGAGGGGAATTTTGGACTTTCTATTAAAATGCCTAACATTTTATTGTTATAGTTTTTTAAAGGATGTAATGTTTTGATATACTGTTATACTGTTATATAGTAAACTGGCATACTGGTAAGCTATTATACACATAAGCTATACTATTATGCTGTTTATTGCTAAACGGCTATACTGTTTACCTATTAAACTGATTCGTTTTTAGTTATAGACTGTTAAACTACTGAACTTTTGCCCTGGCGTACTGGCTGCTATACTGACAGTAATAGTGCATACTATTCGGTAGGCTGTTATTATGCTAAGCTGTTGCATTACTATTTTGTTATATAGATATACCGTTAAACTGTTATACTACTTTTCACATACATATATATGTGGGCCGACGTGTTGACAGTCTGTTATCCTGCTTAGCTGTTATATTTCTGACCTGCGATGTTGTTTATTCACAAACTGTTATACCACTTATTCATTGCTAACTGATACTAAGCTATATTATACTTAGTTGTTAAGCTAAGCTGGCGCGAAGCTGCTAAACTATCTATCTGTTATACAGTTATACTACTGAACTGTGGACTAACCAGCTGACTGTTACATGAAAGGTTGTTAGCTTGTACAGCCCTCATTCTGTAGTGTTATACTGTTCTAATTTTAATCTGTTATGCCACTTAGCAATTATACTGTTATACTGTCTTTTATTTTGTTTGGTTTGTTGACTGTATAACAGTTACCCTAAAAAGGTGTTATACTACTATGTTATTTTAGGCTTATACTAGTAAACTGTTATAAAACAAAATTTTGCAGTGATATATTAATATACTAATACGAATATACTGTTACACAACAAATTAACTGCTATGTTGTTATAGTGGCTGTTTTGCCATCTGTTATACTGTGTATATATATATATATATTATATATACACAGAAACGATGATTGTTTTTATAGATTTACCTGTTAAACATCTAACTGGCCCCTCGTGAAATGCAGACAATCAATAAACTTCGAATAATTTACAAGTCCCCAGCACAGTAGCCGATTGCGACTCCGATGAGAGACACTGAAGAGGGCTAAGCAACTGGGCAAATATTTGAGAGTCAAGTTCGGCCACCGATGATATCGAAAACAAATAAAACTCAAACGATGCAATAAATAAGACTGAAGTAAAAATGTGTTTAAAGGTAAATAAAAGCATGGAAAAATGTGAAACAAGCCAAATAATAATAAACTTTTAGCTCCATTGGGAGCTCCGGGCCAAGTGAGAATTGTTGTTTGTAATCAAGCAATACTCAACAATAACAACTGGGGAGCAGGCAGCGAGACGAGCGTTGAATGTACAGAAGGATGGCTCCAAAGAAGTTGCACCAAGTGTCTGTCCAAGAAGATGGAGAGGGGATTGCGAGACTTCTAAAGTTTGTCCGGCTAAAAGTGCTTGAAATGCAACAATGAAATTCGAAAGCTGCCTTGAATTGCAGACAATCAAGCAGAGGACGACGACGACGACGACAAATTCAAAGTGGTTCCTCATGAAATAAAGTTAATAAAGTGAATGGACAGAATACCCAGCATATGGTGACGTTCAGCTCTCTCAATTAAATAAAGCTGTACTTTTCTTTAGAGAAAATAAAAAAAATTAAAATAAAATAAAATACAACGAATGCTGCAGGAAATGTTACAAAAACAATTAAAAACTTGTGCGCTTTCAGGAGTCAATCAAAGCCCTCAGAGAGCCGCAATAAGTAGAAAAAGTTGGCCCCAACTTACAGCCGACTTTGTACTTGGCTCACTTTAAATGCCAGACGCACCACGCCACAAAATGCAGTACACAGCACGCATATAAAAAGCGCAGACAGAGAAGTGGGTGGGCTTGGATGGGGGAGGGACTTGGTAACAAACTAGAAGCCATTATGCATTTTGCAGTTGTAGCTGGGCCTTGATAATCGGACGACAAGCCACACAAGGGCTGGCTATCAAATCAAGAAAAATCGTTGCACAACTTAAAGGGACAATCCGCATTACTATTTATATGCTCAATATGTTGCCTAAGACCTTTATTGATAGGCCAAAGTTTATGGCTGCTTATGCTTATGAATTTTAAGCGAACTATAATCCTTTTAAGCCTTCACATGTTTTTGATTATCTAAGTCGACTGTCACACTAAGCTAAAATATATAACAAGACATTTTGGGATAGCAATTACGAATTATAAAAGCATTATAATCTGTTTGTGCCTTCCATATGTCTTTGTTTGATTACCTAATCCGACCGTCAAACTAAGCTTGCTTTATTAACCTTCATAAGAAAATTGGAAAATTGGGAGGCGCAGCTAAAAAAATTAATAATCAAAATTTACATTCTTAAAAAGCAATAAAATACTTCGAATTATGCATAAAATAAATAATGTAAATTCTTAATGCTTTTCTTATAATATCTGCTATCGTAAAAATAAAAATATTTGTAACTGATTTTTATTTAGGGATAATTATTTTAAAATTCAATTAAATTATAGCTTCTTTTTTATAACTTATACACTTTATAAAATTTGGTATGTTAGCGTATTGTTAGAAAAGTTACTAGGCATAAAATGGTGTTAATAATTAAATAGTGCGGTTGCGAAATTTGAGTATCTATGTGGATAAGTCTGGCTTACGACAGCAGCCAAAAACGGAAATAGGTCAAAGTTTCCAATAGGACTTCAAGATCCACAACTTATCTGGTTGCATCCTTTTGATGGAACCAACCGTATCGCCAGCTGGTTGCCTCCGGATAGTTGTACTTGGCATCTGGGGTACGTTCGTAGCGCGTCTCCAAGTATGTGGCACGCTGTCCACTTTGGAGCAGCTGCAGCTCCGCTGCCGGCACAGACTTCATGGGATTGTGGCAGTGGCTGAAATTACGCTTCTCCTCCTTGGACAGATCATAGTCGAAGATTTTGGAGGCGGATGGACGATAGATGCGCCTGCTCCCTGCGAAGGCCTGGAAGTTTCGGGGAAGTGTTGCAGCTCCAGCGCGCATTCTTGACGAAACGTTATCTGAAGACCTGACTTTAAACTTTTGTGCACCTTCAGCTGCAGGTGACATTGTTGGAGGCTTTGGGAACTGGGCGGAATTGTTGGGTTGAGGTTTCACCAGGTTGCACGACCTGGCCGTGGAGCACTTCATGCTACTTGACAAGGCAATTGATGTTGCTATTCTCGTGGATCTAACTGGAATCATTGTCGATGCGTTTGTGGTCGTCGTTTGACTCGACTTGCGGGCAACGTTTTTGCGTGCACTTTGAAATTTGGTTGTAACTTGTTTATTTTGATTGCTAAACATTGTTTGAATGTGGAATTGTATGTGACATTTGAAGCAGATTGGGAGAAATTCAAATACAAGTCGCTGCTGAAGAATGGGGCACATGAAATATACATCAATATATAAATCTGAAAGTGGGAAAATCGAAGAACTAAAAACAACTGTTTTTTCAAGACTTTTTTGTTGTGATAATTATTGTATTAAAATAATATACCATATATATATACCATAAGGTTATAGTTTCTAAAATCAGAATCGTTTTTAAAACACATACGAAATCGACGCTCTACAGTCAACGTATAGAAAACAGCATTTTTTTTTTTTTCAAAAAAATTTTATTTTTTAATATTTTTTATTTAAATATTAATAATTCTTGATATTCAAAATTCCTTGTTAATGTTGCATAAAAAATAAACAAATTCTTCGATGAAAGTACAACATTTTGTCAGGTAAAAAATGTAATGCTTTCAAATAAGCATTGTTAAATCTCTACACTGCGAGAAAAACGGAATTTTTTATTTTGTTAATTTTAAAAACATTTCATTCTTGAAAATTGATAAAGTTGTTTGAATCTTTAGTTGAGAGTTAATGTTGACAAATAAGAATTCTTGGATTAAGTTCGAAAAATTAATTATAAGGTATTATTAGGTACTTGAAATGAGCATAAAATATTTAAGTGGAAGTACAACATATCTTAATACAATGTTTTTTAGTACAATATTTGAGTCTTATATATTTTTTGAATATTTTTGAATATTAGCCTTTTTTTGTGCATATATATATATATTTATACATACTCATAAATGAATTAGAGAATTTAGTGACAAAAACTTAATGTTATATTTTAATTTTGCGACATTTTAGAAGCAGTTACCAAAAGCCCGAAGATTTACCGCCTGGTGGATTATTGACTTTAATGGATGAACGCACGTTCGACGTGTCCAGCTCCTCTGTAACAAGAGGAAAGGAGTTATGTTACTTGTTTTTTTGACAGTTTAATTTCAAGTTCTAAATAGCTTACCGCTTAGGGAGAAGGATGATTCCTGTAGATCCCGTTTGCCATCAACGCGTCCACGTGCACTTGAATTGCTGTTATCGGCTGCCTCGGGCGACATGGGTGTCGAGCTGCTGGAGAACATAGCAGAGGGGGATTCCTGTGCAGCTATGTGAGAGTCCAGTTCAGCTAACTTCTTGGTCGCGTTGCCGTTTTGCTCCACGTGTTGCTCCACCGGCTCAACCTTGCTCTCAATACTGTCATAAACGAATGGCGGTCGCAGGGGCGTGGGGATAAAGCGACCGAAACCCTCGGCAACGCGAACTGATCCGTTCTCGGCACAGATGCGTCCGCGCACCAAAACATACTCAGGCACACCATGCACAGTCATGCCCTGCATTAAAAAAGATACAATTTATGCATATAGAGGACATACTTATCTTTATTTTGATATTAATTATATAATCGTATGTGTATTTACCTCAAAAATATTGAAATCGCATGCATGATGGTGGGTGTCTTTGGAAATGGTGCGTGTGGCCTGAGGATTCCAGATAACTATATCGGCATCCGAGCCAATACCTAAAAATAGAATTTATAAAATTATAAATTTAAAAGTGTAGTATATTTATTTTAAATTATAATTATATTTTATTTAAAATAGAAAACTCTATTTTCTATCTTCTAACTCCGAATAAAATTCGACATTTCTTTCTTGAATATTCTTAAGCAAAATATGAGTCATTGTTGATTTAATAAACGACTAAAATGTTTCGTACTTGAAATGAGCATAATTGTACTTAATTAAAGATAACTTTTCTTAGATTCGTACTGAATTGATTTTAATATTTAACAATTTTATGTTTATTGAAAAAAAAATTTTAAATTATGAATTTCGTTTTCAAGCTTAGAAATTTTCATCATCAAGTATTTATAAATATTTTATTATATAAAATAAAATTTTGTGTATTATTTAAAATGTCTTAAATATTTATTAAAAAGTGTTTTATAATTATTTTACATTTATTTGAAGTTTTAGAACTTACCAATATGTCCCTTTTGAGGATATATGTTAAATATTTTTGCTGCATTCGAGCTGGTTATGGCCACGAATCTGCAGGGATCCAAGAGACCGGAATGTACGCCTCTCTCCCACACCAGTGACATGCGATCTTCCACACCATTAACGCCGTTTGGTATTTTGGTAAAGTCACCTAGGCCGAGTTCCTTTTGCTTTTTGTTAAAGGTGCAATTATCACTGCCTGTCACCTGAAGAGCATCGCTGCGAAATAAATGCAAAAATAAATATAATATGGGACTAAGACTTGGGTAAAATTTTGAATTTATGTACTATCGAATCCACAAATTTAGTATATCATTCGTTATGAATTAGGGGATTTTTGTTTTGCGATTGGAATGAGATTGATGAAATTATATTAATAATGCGAACATATGTATATGTATGTATACTCACGACGCCAACGACTTCATTCAAGTGTCCTTGGCGTGGGACGAGTGATCTTGGTATGTCTTGGTACGGCAAAGGATTTGCTGGACACTCTGGCGGCATCATCTAAGCAACGTTTGCGTGCAGTGAAGCATGAACATATAGATATTAAAACAGTTTTTAGTTAGGTTGAGTTTCGTGATCTTTAATTATGTTTACCGATTTGGGCTTAGTAAAATTAAAACAAGCTTAAATAAAGTTAGTGAAAGTTTTGCCAAATTATATTGTTAAATATGACTCACCTGGCCAGCAGCTTCATCAGGAACTCTGGAGTTGTCCTATCGGGTCTCAGAGGCGGGCTCAGCACATGAGCGGCCGCATGATCAAAATGCTGGCAGCGATAGTGGGTGCCATCAGTACCCAACGCGGCCGCCAAGGTCTCGCCAAATATATATTTCTCCCTATAGCGTTGGCGAGCACGAGCGATCTCGATGCCAGCTGATTTGCTCATAACATGGACCACATAAAGTGGACAATCCACCTAAAATTAAATATTTAATTTAAATTTAGTGCATGTAACAAGTGTAAAAAACATGAATATAAATATAAATGTAAAAATAAATACTAATAAAAAAATCCACTTGCATTAAAAAATAACTATAATTTTAGATTAAATAATGTTCCTTGTAAAAAATACCATTAAGATTATTTGCAATATTTTAATAAATGTACAAGTACCACAGGCTAGCAGCGTTGCAACTAACTTATAGTTTTTAATATTTACAAAGTGAATGACAAATTTTGCCAGGCAGATTCAGTTAAAATTACCTTAAATAAAACTTATTCAAGGGTTTGCACATGCATGTGACATGCATGTTAAATATACAATGAAAATAATTGCACAGAGGTGGGATATATAGAAATTAATATCCAAAGTTGAGTTCCGCAACCTTTTGTTCAGTCAGTTAAAACCTACTTCCACACCCATATTAGTTAAAAATTCGATCATTTTCACTAGTTCCTATGTGAAATTAAATTGTATTTATAGTATTTTTCAAGCTGTTCTCACCTGATGGGCCAAAATGCAAGCACGATGTACGGCCTCCGCCTCAACTTCCTCCTGTCGCGACAGCTCGTGACCCTCGGGCCCAGTTACGCCCTCGGCCAGCAAGCGTTTGGCGTTCTTGGCTATTATATCGCCATTTTCAGCATGCACCTGAAACAAAATAAGAAATATAAATATTTACGAATAATAATACTTTTATATAAATATATTTATATTTGAATAACAAAACTTTTATATACACCTACCATAGCCACGGCATTCAATCCTCTAATGCGCTCAAAAACATCCAAGAGATCCGAATCGTTCAGCTGGTAAAGTCCCTTGTAGGCCATAAATGTTTTAAACGAATTGATGCCCAGCTCCTTGCAGAGTATGCCAATTTCCTCGGACACCGATTTGGACCACCACGTAATGCCCACATGCAGTCCATAGTCACAGCACACTTTGGGATCGGCCCAGCTGCGCCACTTGTCGTAGGCCTCGATCATGGACTCGTTTTTGTTGGGCAACACAAAGTCAACTAATTGGAAAGTAACATGTATTTTTAATTTTCAAATATATTATCGAGCACACTTACTTATCATAGTCGTACCGCCAGCCACAGCCGCTTTGGTTCCATGATAAAAACTAGTTTTAGGAGCAAATATTTCATTTTTCATTGAAAGCGTAATAGTTGTTGAGATACTTACTCATCCACGGCCACCGCATTGCCAAAAGGTAGCTGCATATGCGTATGGGGATCTATGCCACCGGGTAATATTAGCTTTCCGGTAGCATCGATTGTGCGCACACCACCTGGTACCGTAATATCCGTAGCGGGTCCCACGAATCTGAACAGAGATTTTTAATTTAAATAGTGATACTTTTTATACCTTATTCACAAAGTGAAAAGGAGTTTATTGGTTTTGTGTAATATATTTAATTACGTACTTAATTTTGCCATCCTCTATATAAACATCAGCTTTAAAGGTCTTATCATGGTTGACAATTTGGCCATTTTTTATATAAACACGATTCTGTGCGCTTTGCAGGTGTATGGGCACTTTTTTAACTGGCGCTGGACTGCTCGACATATTGGCAATTAACTGCAATTAAAAAATATTAAAAAATATTATAAATAATACAATATGTAATATTTTGATATAAATTCTGTATAAAAATGCATATATGTGAGCTACTCAGAATTTTAAAAACCCTTAAAAGAACCTGACCTGATCTTTTTATTTAAGGTGTTGGCATGTAATTTAGCAGATGCTTAATGCTAATCTTATCATTTAAAAGTGCATTTGTTTTATTTATCACGAGCAGCAAACAGCTGACAAAATGCATATAGATCGTGTATATTTTTATGCACTGCTCTAGATTTGATCTGCTGCAATTACGTGTGCTGGGCATATATAAATATAAAACATACACTGAGCAAAATATAAATGTGCTTTGAACAGATTTTAAATAGTCAAAGAGTTTCAAAATAAAAATGAAACGGTTTTTATATGTGTACTTAAACACATTAAAAATAATCGAAATATGCGTGAAAAGTTGCTGACATTAAATAAAAAAATGAGCTACAAATCTAAACTAAACTAGTTCTCAATATGTGGCTAAAAGCTTAGTTTTTTCACTAAGCGATTAGAATATGGATTATCAAAAAAACAGAATTATGCTTAACATATGTGCACATGAGTATATATATGTACATGTGTATTAACATATGTATTCAAGCGGCACCAAATTCTAGTTTTGTTGTAGGTAAAAATAGCTGATTCTACAAAAATGGAAACAATTATCAACGAAGCGGGCACATGTGAATAATATTACACGCACACACACACGCATAAAGACAAGCCGCTATACGTATACACAGATCCAAATTTGTCTGTATGTTAATGCCAAGTGCGAAAAACATTAGTCTATGACCTACTAGTACTTATATGCGATGTAACTGCACTCTAAAGTATTTTGAATACATTAATGCTTGAGCATATATGTTTACTTTACGTATATGCACTTATGCTATTATTGATACGTAGAAAACCTATCAACCATTTCAGCATTTAGACAATAAATTCAAATATTTTATGGCTGTTCGTATGTATTTATAGTATATACATATACCTGTATATAGGTATACAAAGATGAAAACAACAACAGCCGATTGCGTCGTAAGAGCGGAAAAAAAATGATAATTTTAGGTTTTTCAAGTATGTATATTTGATATAAAGTTTTTAATTTAACTTAAGACTTACCGTTAAACTTTGAAATTGTTGTTGGGAGTTTACTTGTCGGCAGATTGGACAACACACAACCGCTTTCAATGAAAATATCTGATAAGACTAAAAAATAAATGTTAACATAACATGTTGTTAAGCTCAAGTGCACTGTTTACTGTCTGGGAGGAGTATCGATAGCTGATCGAGTTCAAGCGTTGCTAAAAGTATCGATAGCTAATTGCGATCAAATGTTAAGTAGAGGCGGCAAAGTAACGGAATTTAGAAATTTAATCTCTTTTAATTCTAACCAAAATAAAATACCTTTAATTTGTAAGATCGATATTGATTTCTAAAGAATGAAAAAAAAAAATAAAATACTCATGCTAAATATCAGCTACATATATCAATTGATTTGTACTCATGTCCCTATAAACGTTTACATCTTTAATATCTATAAATGTCAATTTTTGATAATTCTTTTGTGCTATGATAATCCCTACAGCAAACAAGATTTATGTTTATATTCAATTTTTGCACTGGTGTGAAAAACTAAAGTGGATTATACAGAGATAGCAGCCAGGCCACAGCTACATACTATATGTATATATTTCTTTACCTTTTTTGATATCTGTTCGTTTTTTCCTCTACTTCCTTGTTTGTGTACATAGCTCGAGTCCACAGGAAGCAGAGAAAACGCAGCCAGGCACCGCACGTTGGCCATAAAAATTTCGCAGATATGTCGCCAGCCGTGAAATGTTTATATGCATGTGGGTCGCGTGTCCGCCTGAGGGCAAACAGTTGCAATTGCCGTGCTTGAACTGAAAAATGGAAACTACATAAATGTAACGGTCGGTATCGACAGCAAACCGAAATCCAAATCCGATCTGTGCCACTTTTGTGTGGCATTCACTTGTGGTAAGACCTTTAAAAGTTCTGCCACTTAATGCTCCAGACTATCTCTCCTTGTCTTACTCACCCTCTGCCCTTTTCTGGCGCCAAAGACACTGATTTCGTACACCTCCAGTAGCTGGTTCCTATTGCTATGCTGTGCTCATCATGACCAGAAATCCTTTCAGCTTATTTAGCCATTTAGTTAAACGCATTTCGGTCGGTGTTTTTTTTTTGGCTGTTCTTGTTGCTTTTGTTTCCACCTGTTTCCACCTGTTCTCACCCGGCGTCAGCTGCATAAATTAAACGATAAGTTGACTCTGCTCTTTTCGTTTTTTTAGCGAATACAAGGGAATTTATGCTTGAATCGAATCCTAGTTAAGCATTCCAATGACAGCCACGATAAAGTATTCGCTTCTCACGATTGCTTGTAAATATTAGCTCTTTGTGTATGTAATGGAACAGCATAATAAAGGATACGCGAATACTCACATTTTTGTGGGGTTTTTCCATCCAATTTTCTATGTTCCAGGTTCTGATTGTAGTCAAAATTTGTTGCATACAATTTATAAAAGTTATTAAACACATTTAAGGTTGGCTTTAAATTTAACAATTGTTTACAATTAAAATGTACAAAATATAATATATTTTCTTTATTTATAAAAGCATATTTTTTCAACCTTTTTTCTCTTATGCAAATATTGCATTTGCATTACAAAAAGGTTGATACTAATTAAAAAAATATTCTTTAAATCATTCAAATATAAATACAATAAAAAATACGTTAATGTCACCTTAAATGAATTTTTTAAATTTATATTGTAAAATAAATAAATTGTAAATTCTAGTGAGCAAAGATAAATTTAAGATTAATTTGTATAAAATATATTTTTTTGGTAAAATAAACTATATTAAATTTAAAATTTATTAATATTTTTTCTTGTAAGTTGAAAATATTTAGTGTATCAAATATAACATCATATGATCTATCTATCTAAATTCTATACCTAAAGTCTTGGTACATTTTCTGTTAGCCCGCCATTCAGTTGGGCATAAGGAATTTGAGAGCAGGCGACAGCTGCACTCAGAATTTACTCGACGTGTCTTGACCATTAGTGAAACTTCTTTCTGTTCTCGATTGAGACTCACTTCCACTTCCATTTTTCCATTCCCGTTCCAATTTTGCCTTTTTATCTATCAATACTTTTGAAACGTCACGCAGCTATTGCCATTAATTTGCGCGACATTTGTCGCCATTTGGCTTTTAGTTCGCATCTCAATATCGTGGACGGGTGT
The DNA here is from genome assembly GCA_035041545.1 of Drosophila colorata. Classification (NCBI taxonomy): domain Eukaryota; kingdom Metazoa; phylum Arthropoda; class Insecta; order Diptera; family Drosophilidae; genus Drosophila; species Drosophila colorata. The sequence continues at coordinate 3,770,559 of JAWNLD010000233.1, forward strand.
CTCCAGAATAAAGGGGCTCGTTCGCCTGACTGATTGCAGTCTGCAATGCGTTGCACTTTACGGCAATTGGTAGCACTTTACGCTTTAGCTTCGCCGGAGAGCGGTAAGTTTTATTTAAACTTTCAGTTAAGTGCATTCTTAAGCTTTTAGCCTGCCTGACAATGTGACTGAGTTAACCATTGAAAAGCAACTGAAGAAGTCGCTTTTTATTTGCATGACAATCAAGTTAAAATTTAAATAAATGAGATTTATTTCTAAGCTGCAAAAATTGAAAGAAATTTAAAATCTATTGTAAAGCTTTCAAGTACATACCCTTTCCAGACTTTAAATTAATATAAGTTCGTCTAAAGTCACCCGACATATGTTTAATAGCTTGATTCTGCATCCACAATTAAGGAATTTAAACAAATAAATTATGTTTACTTTTCTTTTCTGGGAAACAATTTTTTAAATTTAAAAAAGTTTACATTTTAATTATTAAATTATTTAAATTATATTACATCAAAAAGCCGTATTTTTAATCAATTGCTGGCATCAATATTAGTATAAAACTCGACAAAAATCAAATTCTGAGGTGGCTAATTTATCGGTCAGAAATCATGCCAATAAATCTTCCCAGTCCCCAGTATTATTATAGTCCCATTTTTTATTATCTCTTTTATTATCTCTTTATCTCTTTTATTATTTTAAATAAATAATTAAATAAAAATGAATATAATAATAAATAAATGACATATTTAATTGAATTAAATTATATACAAAGCTAATTAAATTTAAATTAAATACAATTATAATTAAAGTAAAATGAAAATAAATAACATTTTGCAATAAAGATAAATGTTTTTAAAGTTTTTTCATGATCTGGATGCAAGGTTAGTCTCTAAACCCACGTTAACTGTATGAGGACCATCTCTTGTGTCGAAATTGAATTACAGCTCAGCACAGACCTCTACTATGATTACCAGAATTTCAGGTCTAATTAGATTGGGTATTAGTTGAATCGAATTTGAGCACACGTATCGATTAAGAGGCCGACACTTGGAAAGGAAACTTTGATAGTTCCTGTCAAACGTGTGCGCACAGCCCGCGGTGCTCGATGGGGCAGCTGAGTGGGATGCTCGATTGGACCGCCTTTGGACTCCCGTTGGAGTGGCTGCTCCTTGCACGTGTGCTGTCGTAATAAGCTGCCTGTCTGCACAGCTACTGTGGGCGAAATGGGTAACGCATCACGTTCGCGCTCATCAAGTTGGCGAACGTCGGCGCTTTTTTTATAAACACAAACGACTTAATAACTACAAATGTGGGTAAGGGGGCGCGGTTGTGGATGCCAGTTCGTTGACACTAAACGGTACTTTAGGGGCAGCAAGTGGGCGGCACGAGCGCATCTGAATACTGAACAAAGTCAACAATGCTGCGCGTCGCTCGGTTTATTAAAAGGGCTCAGGTGAATGTCTGGACGCCATTTTCCACAGCAGGTGAAGCTGGTGAATCAGTGCCCGCTGCCAACCAGCGTCCGCCCTTTCGCTCCTTTGCTGTGTTTACTTAAGCGAGTCTCACACACAAATACACACGCACACACACACACACACACACACACACACACACACACACACACACACACGCACACTATCCGCATTTAAAGATTGCCTGGCGTGTCTGTTGCCCGGGCGATTGTCGCGCTGCCAGCTGCTGCTTGAGTCCTGTCCCGTTCTGGCCATGTCTACGACTATTTCAATGGGTAGGTTTCGGAGTTGGTAGCTTGATTCGTTAAACAGTGCATGGCTTGCTACTCGTCAGCTACATTTCTTTTTTGGGTACAGAAATATGCATTTAAGAGCATGTCGAAATTTTACTTGGATATTTTTTAAGATGTATGCTAGATAATATCTGACAGCGAGGCTATACAGTTTTAACCCAAACCGTTTCGAGCCAGAAGTTCAATATTCTTTGACCATGAAGCGAACCTTGAACCGAACTGGTGGCCCAAAAAATCAGCCAAACTGGTTTGGCTAAATTTTAGTACAGCGGAAAAATTAAACACCAAAAATTTTGAATAGCGGCTCTTTACTTAACTTTACTTTACTTTATTAAAAAGTAAATAATAATATATAAAATAATTATAATATGTATTAAAAGATTCAAGCCAAAACTTGAGTTCATTCAAACTCAGGTTCACGAGTTAAGCTTTAAGACATGGAATTGGCTCGAACTGAGAACTGAGGCACCGATAATTTTTATTTTTTGGATTTGCAGCCGTTTTTAACAGAGAGAGAATAAAAAATCTTTAAAGCCACCTAAACAAGACCACCTTTACAAGAAAAAGCCAGATACTGTGTGCTGCTTATTAAGTATTATATTCAAGTTTTAATAACTACAGCTCAGAAGAATTTATTTATAGCAGAAATTAATGTGACAACAGCTGATTACTTTCCCGCAATAAGCCCAAAAAAGTTGCCGTTGCTAAAGAACAAATTAGTGAATGCTCTTAATTAATAATCAAATAATGTTCGACATGTGTTGTAAAGCACGCGACTTTGGCTTCGGGGGCTATGTGATAAAATGAATGGCAAATGCTTAACTACCACTTACCATTTACAGCTTCGCATTGCTGATCATTAATTTTCAGACACAACATTGAAGTCGGAGATGGCATCCAAAGCGCTTGAAACAATACTCGAAATCGTGTTTATCCACTGTAGCGCCCTTAACTTTTATTGGTCTTTAGCCGCGTTCGCGGCGCACAGGACGCACAAGGATGCCAGCGATGCTGGGAGGCGAAAGGGGGAGGCATAAAGATGTAAGAAAAACAACAATCAACACCATTTGCCGCTACAAATTAAGCTTCGAGCAAACAAATCGCGCTGAGTTCCACAAGACTTTCACATTTCACTGCTGTTTGTTCATGTTGTTGCTTGTTTTATGTGGATGTCTTGTCTGCTGCTCGAATCCCCGCCCCTTTTTACGCCCCGTGTACACCTCTTGCAATCGACTAGCTGCCCTGTGGCAAATTCGTGTTTCTAGGAAAATATTTTCGACAGCGTTCGATGTGTACTACTTGTATTTATAGCGCATGGTGCTTAATCAGATGCCATTGGCATGGGCACGCGGCGTATACTTAATTTCGGTTCGTTGCTTTGGCCCAAAGCGAGCTTTTTTATACGGAATGGGGGAGGCGCGGAGAGTATTGCTAATTAAGCTATGACTGAGAAATGTTTATTTAAATTGCATAGTTGCTTCCATTAAGTGATTAACCTTCTAGTTGAGTTTAATGTGTGTATTTTGCAGTTATGAAATTTAATTACTTGAAAAATTGCCAAGTTTACCAAGTTTCTAAGTTTTCTTATTCTAGTGGCATATCGAGCATATGTGTACTTCAAAAGCACTTCTCAATATGGCAAGCAAATTGAAAATTAACTTAGAGAACGCTTTTCCTTTTTTTTGGTACTTCATTATGAAAAGTTTTTTAATGAACAAAAGTATGGAAAAAGTTTACCTTTACTTTACAGCATTATAAAATATGTAATTATTATTTTAGGCAGTTTTAAGTGGTTCCTCATCATAGTAATACGATTTTTAGATAATTGAATAATGTTTAAATCTGTGTTATTAGAAAAATGATCAATTATAAAATTTTTTTTAATTTGTTTGTATTTGTGTATTATAAATTTATATATAAATGTATATAATCGGTAATTGGCGGTCAACACACAGCTTAAGCAGTTAAGGCTAGAAAACTGAATTTTTCATTACTATTTCGGACATACATACATTTAAATATACAATTTGAAGAAATATAATACGTTGAGAATTGAATAAATAATTTGGGTTTTCAAAACTTCATGAAAATAATTAATATTAAAAAATTTGTTTTTCATCGACTTTAAACTCATCTTTTAATATGATAAATTGTAATTTAAGACTTACGATGAATTGAGGAATTTTTCCCACTGCCAGATAATACCCGTGAATGTATATACTTCTTACAAAAAATGCGTACATTCGATCGTTCATATAATCAATATCAATCGTGATACATTTATAAAACCTGCTGCACGCCTATAATATATATATGTAAATACAATAAATAATTCAATTAATATCTGATAAATTGGATTGCAGTGTAAATATTTCGTAGTTTATTCAATTACAGCGCCAACGCATAGCCATAAATTGTGGATAACAATTCAAAGCGATTGTTTTACAATTATTATATTATTTTTAACATATTTTTCTGTAATTTCTTTGACATTTGCTTAATTCACTTAGCACTTCGCTCGCAGGCAATTTGCGATTTGAATGAGAATTACCAACGAACAGCAAATAGACGCAGGTGAATGTTAGCCAAATGGAAATAGTTTTAAACAATTATAGTTTTCGTGTAATTCTATTTATACCTCATATTGATGGCAATTTATTTATTTGGCAGTCACATTGGGAAACGTGCTTGGGGCTTGGATATTTCACGGAGGCCAGACAACGAGACGTTGGCACGTGTTTAATCCTACTAAGTATGCCGTCAAAAAATTCGAATCACAAGGACCTTCGGCACACGGTTGTCATAAAATGTTAAATATAAATTTATGGCGGGCAGCGCGCTTGTGGCATACTAAACATTTTGTATAGACGGGTCGGCAACGCCCGGAGGAGAGCAGAGGGTACGGGGATTTTGCCTAAACACATTAGCAAAATGAAGCTGTTTCGATAACCATTACAATGCTAGGGACTTCCCCTCTATTGTTATAGTATTTGTTTTGGTGCCACTAAATGTGACATGCTGACAAGATTTGGTTAGCAGCTGTTCGGGTCCTAGAAATGGGTCGAAAATGTTTTATAATTTTTGCCAGGTGATGAGATTTTGGGCATGAAAATGTTTGGGATCGTGTTGATGGTTGTAGGTAGGGGAACCCAAAGCGTGAGCGTAAACAGGCGTTATTATTTAAGGCGCTATCAGTTAATTTACACACAAAGGTAAAAACTTAAAAAGAAATGTTCTTACGGCTTGCTTAGGTCAGATTTACTGTTAAAAATATATTTTTTTTTACTACTCATCAACGAGGATCCAGGTTCGAATCCCAGGCTAGTGTATTTATGTTTATCTTAGCTGTTGATAGTAGTAAAATAAAATACTTGTATACTTTTTTATCTTTTTTGTAAAATATTTTTTACGAGTTTTGAGCACATTTTTAATATTTTTTGCTTTTTCAATATTTTCTGTTTTTCGAATATTTATTACTTCTTTAAAGAAAAACAGAAAGCATTACATATAGGATTTATAGTTTATATTTTTAAAATTTATTTAATAATAATAATATACAAATTTGTATTACTTTTGTAAAAGTTAGCATTAAAAATTTGACTTTTTCTAGATACCGAAAACATCAGATGACCTTAATAACATAGCAATCGGGGTTGATTTCTCGTATACATACAACATTTTCTCTATAGACTACATACAAAAATATTTGAAAATTTCTTTAAAATCTTTAAATTTGTATTTACACTGTTCACACATACTCTAAATATATTTTTTATATAATGCCAGGGGGCTACGATGGAGCTGTGACCATATATTCGCCCGATGGGCATTTGCTGCAAGTGGAATACGCTCAGGAGGCCGTGCGCAAAGGCTCCACAGTGGCAAGTGAAAGCTTTCATTTTCTCATTTAATTGCTGTCATTTATTGTGCTGTGCAGGTGGGTCTGCGCACCAAGGATTGCATTGTGCTGGGCGTGGAGAAAAAGGCCGTGGACACGCTGCAAGTTGAGCGCACGGCGCGTAAAATCAAAAAACTAGACGATCATCTGGTAATGACCTTTGCGGGTCTCACGGCCGATGCTCGGATATTGATGAATCGCGCCCAGGGCGAGGCGCAGAGCCATCGCCTGAACTTTGAGCGACCCGCAACTGTGGAGTATATCACGCGGTGAGTGTGCGATTAAGTTCAGCTGATCCGAAAAACTTCACTTTTTAACTCAGTCATGAAGTGAAGAATCATGGGTTTGTGTAATGTTCGCCTTGTTGTCCGTTCGTCTGCTGCAATTACAGCTAGAGGCTAAAAACTTGGAATCTATACTCGTGTATACCCGTCCAAAAGGGGCGTGGCACTTCGATTTAATCTAAATATCTCACTCAGTTTAGAAACTAGATACATCAAATTTTGCAGACAGATTACTGATGACTTCCTTTAATGATCACTTATAACCTTTTTTTGATACGCCCACGAATGGCGTGGCAAAGCGAATTAATCTATATGTGGTAGGGGTGGGTAAGCTGGGAAAATCCATCTCCCACAATTTTGCCGGCCACGCCCACTTTCACCCCACAAATTCTATATATAAATTCTATACGATTTTCCAAAATAAGCAAATTAATTAATACCGGTTTCGACTCTTTTAAGCTGGTATTATATTGTAAATTCGATGGCAACGTTCTTGCTTGTCTTTCTGCTCATAGATATTTGGCCAAATTGAAACAGCATTATACGCAGAGCAATGGACGGCGTCCGTTTGGCGTCTCCTGCCTGATTGGTGGCTTCGATATGGATGGCCATCCGCATCTGTACCAAACGGAGCCATCGGGCATCTACTACGAATGGTCGGCCAATACCACGGGCCGCCTGGGCGCCACGGTGCGCGAGTACCTGGAGAAGAATGCGGGCAACATGGCCAGCGCGCCCGACGAGGCCACTGCCATCAAGCATGTGGTGCGCACCCTGGTCATGTCCACCATGCTGAACGCCAGCTTCTATGAGCTGGCCGTGCTCAAGTACCAGCAGCCGTTGCAGATGGTGAGCCCGGCGCTGGTCGCTCATCTGGTGCAGGTCATTAAGCAGGAGAACGACGAGGAGGAGGCTAGGCAAAAGCAGCGTATCGCGTCTTAAGTTTGTCTTATATATATGTGTGTATTGTATCTGAGTAAAATTCACGTTAGCCAGCGGCACATTTGCTAACCTTTCGGCCCAATCAAGACTTGATGAACTTTCTTGCGTTTGGCAATTTAATTTTGAAGCTCTGCCCTTTTGGGGCTCGGCAAAAGTAATCAGCACGAAAAATGTGTAAAGTGAGCAAATCACTTAATTTGCCTCAAGGGCATCTTTATGTACTTCAGTGTCCAAAACGCGTCCGCACTCAATCCTGTCCCGGCCAGTCGACCTAGCCGAATTTGGCCAGCCTTTGTGTGCGGGCAGGCGATGGGAAAAAAGCGAGTTAAGAACTTTTAAGTGAAAATGGAAATTGAATTTGCGTCAAAATTGCATACTTGCACACACACAGACACACACACAGACACACACGCATACACATGCGTAGCTTGTGGCATGTTGTGTTTTGTGGCGCCTTCCATTTGGCAACTGGTTTGTTGCTTTCAATATTTTTCAGCCATTCGTAAATACAGATTTTTAGCCCAAGTGCCATTTGCAAGGTGTTCGCTCTAGTTGCCTAGCTGTGGCAAGTGTTTCAATCAAATGTGTGCCTTGGGTAATGCCTCGACTTGGGCTGAACTTCTATGATGAAAGCTATCAGGTAACACGCACAAGCCAAATATTTCCCCACTTACGTGTATTTCTTGGTTTGGGCAAAGAATTTGTGAAAATTCGAGCTGTGATTTTCTTATTTCTTTTTCTTCATTTTTTTTTTCAAACTGCTAACGCTGTAAATATTGAGGGGATATTGGAAATTCCTTTAACTTCAGGCTTGCAGGTATTTTTTACTTGCTTTATATTGTTTCTCTGTCAAAATCTTGCATATTTTCTAGCTTGCACTCGCACGAGACTAGAGTTTTTCTGACAGTGTTAGTTATCGGGCCCCTTGGGGATGCAATTTTTTCAAGTTTTTCGTTTCCATCTTTATCTGTCGGTGTGGTTTTTAATTTGAATCTGTGGTGATGTTAATTTTTATATTTAGTGAAAGCCAATTTTAACTATTCCGCATAAATTTTAAGTCTATGAATTTTCACGATTTTATTCAAATGGAAACTAATAATTTGTTTAGGGTTTTTTTATTTTTTAATTTAAATATTGTTGTACTGTTTTGCAAGATCGTAATGCCTTATAAACAATAGGTTGGGCTTATTCGCCGTGTTGTTAATTTTGTTGTTTTTAAATTTATTTAATGTTTTCTTGTACAATAAAAATAAAAAATAAAAATTTCAAAATATTTAAATTGAAAATTCGAAATAAAATAAAAGTTGAAAATCTAGGAGCATCTACAATACTTGTTTGCAACTTATTGTTTTTATATTTGTTATAATTTTATCTTTTGCAAAACGAATTGTTTATCTATTATAAACATTTAATAAAAAAAAAAAAACAATTTGTTAGTTTCATTAAGTTCAATACTGTATTTTATCTAGGTATTTATAATGAATTTGGAAAAGATTGTTTAAATATTTTATACTTTTCATACTTACATGCATACAATATTTGTAATTTAATTTTACCTTCAGCAAAGTCATTGATACGGAGTATTTAATTACAATAAATGGAAATTGATTTTTATACATTTTCACTTTTTATTAAAAGATATTAAATGAAAAATATGTTCAAATAGTATATTCAATTGAACAGATCTATTGTAGCTGGAAATCTTGATGCAATCACAATAAAATTAAATAAACTTAAATGCATTTTATATTTAATACATTTTTCTATAAAAAAAAAACATTTAACGTTTTATAGCATTTATTGGTCGTTTTCATTCATATAAATAAAGTTGACTTCTAATTCTTTTTCTAGCCCTTGAAGCTGGTCATGCCCGCTTGCATTATCTCATCAGTGAGCAGCAGATTGCACGCGATGACAGAGCACGAGTTCAGCATTAGCTTCTTCACGCAGTAGTTGTCGAAGACGCGTTTCTCCGCCGGATTCATGGGCTCACCCGTGGCCAGGTCCAGTCCGAGCAGCTGGTCGCTCTCCCTGGCGGCCGTCGTCAGCTTAACGATGGTGTCCTGCACATCGAAGCCGCCGTTGATGGCCAACGTTTTGGGTATGACGAGCAGCGAGTCGGCGAACAGCTGTACGCCCAGTTGGGCCTTGCCCTTGACCCAGGTCTTGAATTTGGCCAGTTCGTTGTAGGCGTGCAGCTCGAAGGCGCCGCCGCCGGGCACCAGACAGCCATCCTCAATGGTGTTCTGTATGGCATGCAGACCATCCCGTATGGCATCCTTGATGGTCTCCGTCTGGTGGCGCGAGGGCGCCCGTATCAGTATCGTCACCGAGCTGGGATTCTTGCATTCCCGCACAAACGTGTACTTGGTTTCGCCCAGCTGCTGTTCGTACACCAGGCCCGCATAGCCCAGATGCTGCTCGCCCAGTTCCTCCAGCGAGTGGAGGGCATCGCCGCCGCAAGCGCGCACCAGACGCTCCATGTTCCGGCGCTTGGCGCGGCGCAGACCCAAAATGCCAGCGCCAGCGAACGCCTCCAGTGAGGGCACATCGATGCCCTTCTGATTGATGACCACAAAGCTGCGTCCATTCTCGCCGCATAGTTTGTGCTTCAGCTCGATAATCTTGGCGACGCGCTGATCGATGAAACGATGCTCCTCGGCCACGCATTTCTCACGCTCCTCGGCCGACTTGTAGCAGAAGCCGGAGTCCACGGAGGTCTTCTCCAGCTCCAGCGACACGTTGCACGTGAGTATGTACGCCTGGGTCAGGTAGGTGGGCATGTTGGCGTGCCGCCCGCCATGGTCCAGCACGAGTCCATCCACCAGCTGCGTGTCCAGCGTCGTGAACTGCTGCATCTCCATCAGCTCGATCATGTTCAGATCCAATAGCTGCTGCCCGTCGCGACGAATGCTCAGCACGGCGTCCACACAGATGCCGGCCAGCAAATCGGCCAGACTCTGGTCCACCTTCGTGCGCAAGCTGGTCTCGGCCAGCGCCAGCAGGATGTCGCGCTCGATCTCGACGGGCATGCAGAGCGACTGCAGCAGCTGGATGGCCTTATCCTTGGCCTGCATAATGCCCTGGGTAAGCAGGCGGGGATGCAGTCCCTCCGCTATCAGCAGCTCGGCCTGCTTGAGCAGCTCGCCAATCAGCAGCACCGTCGAGGTGGTGCCGTCCCCGGTGGCCGCATCCTGGGCGGTGCTCGCTCTGGCAATCATCGATGCGGTCGGATGACAGAACTGCATCTCGTGCAGCAGCACATTGCCATCCTTGGTGATCCTGATGTCGCCCGCCGGCGAGATGAGCATCTTGGTGGTGCCCTTCGGCCCCAGGTTGCTCGCCATCAGGCGCTGCAGGCCCGTGGCCGCCGTTATGTTGATGGCCAAGGCTTGGGCGGCGCGAGCGATTTCCGCCTTTGGATTCAACAGACTTATACTTGCCATAGTCTTGCCCACAAAAAAAAAAACTTTTGACGTGAACGAATTTAAAAAAAAAAAATTTAAAATTGACTTCAGCTAAGTTTTTCGCCTTTAAGGAACTGTAATGATTATATATCACAGCCTGCTGACTTGATATATGAACTTTTTCTTCGAGGCTTGACAGAAGGCGATAATGCGACTCTTTGCACCATAATTACAATGGTTACATGATGTGTGGCAACTCTGTTAGGGTTAACAATTAATGCCTTGACTTCACAGTGAGCGTTAATTGCTAAGCGTTTTTCGATTAATCGGAACGATGATAACCAGTGAAGGACTTGGTGATTTAATATGCATTAAAAATCATACTTATATAATACAAATATTTGTAAGAAATATTATTATATTTAATATAGCTATAATTTTCGTTAAATTAACTATTTTCATGGCTGCATACCCAAAGAAAAAAGGTTCAGTTTACTGATCAAAGCAATGCCTCGCCTTCAGGTTCAAGATTATTTATTTATTTATTTTTTATAAACCGTCGTAATAAGTACATAAATATATATATAAATAAATATTAAATAATACAAATATAAAAGATATATAAAAGCTAGGTTTTATTTTTGTTTTGTGGTAGCTTTTTATCCGTCTGGCAAGCTATTTTGAATTTAAATATTACATTGAAATTCCGGGTCCGTACCGGTCTATTTAATATTAATTATTTGTTTAAAATCGATTTGATTAAAATCGAGCACCATTTCTCAATTTACTTTGTAGTATTATATTTATGGTTTTTATAATTTTTTTTTATTATTTATCATATGGTTATTAATAAATACATTTTCGAAATTTTATGCTTAGCAACGGGACGAGAAAATGGAAGCCTTAATTAGGCTTAACTGAAAATTATCCTTTTAGTCAAATCCAAAAACTGACGTGCAAATGAGAAGAAAACTCTAAAGTCGAGTGAAAAAAGAATCATGGTAATAAATCCTCTTAGGTTGGGTAAGGCTATGCAAGTTGCTCATCGTGATGCCAGATGGAAATGTGAGTATAAATCTGGACTAAAAATATTACTAAAATAATAATTAAATGAAAAGAAAATTGGATTATAAAGTAAGCTGCTTTTAAAGAGCTTTTGTAAAATCTAAGCATAATCTGACTGATTTAAAGAATACAATCACAGCTGACAAGCCAATAAAATGCGACAAATTATTTAACACATTTGTCATATGTTGCCACCTTTTCGCTTATCTATCTTGAATCTACTTCGTACTTTCTAATAAGAAATGGTGCACTGCTTTATACACCTCTCGGGATAGTCCAATCAAAATCCACTTGCTGCCACTGCTAAGCCGTTAATAGGAATTACTTTTAGCAGTGGCAGTTAACGCAGGACTCCAGACCGGCAGTCCTGCGGTCCTCTTGCCAAACCAATAAGTCATGCCTTTATTATTATTTACGGCCTCCTCCTCTCGGCATGCCACACGCCCTGCCTTGCTTGCCACTCAACTTACGTTGTGGCGTCGAGTGGCGTTGTTGCCTCTTGCCGAGACGTACCCGTGGCCGGCTTTTGTTGCTCCGCTTTGCCTGCTTGCTCGCCTTGCTATTCTCGCCCGGCACTCACACTTTTCACACTTAATTTCATTAAGTAATTTTTCATACTGCAACTTTTATTGAGTTTTAAACTGGCAGAGCGCATAATGCGAACGCACAGCCAAGCAGAAAAAGGAAGAGAGAGAGAGAGAATCAAAAACGAAACAAAAAGAGAGTAGCGACAAATACGGAGAGAAAGGGAAGGAGCGAGACTGCTTGCATTTCATTTAATACAACAATTGAGCTGTGCTTGCCTTTTATAACGTATACGCCATGTGTTCTTTCTTTGGCATTGTCCGCTGCCAGCTTTTCCCTGCGCTTTTGTTCTTGCAGCAGTTTTTGCCGTTTGCATTCACTCATTTTACACCCTTTGTTTGCTGCCACTTGTTGCATATCCTTTTGTATTTGGTTTGTTTTCTGCTTTCCGTGTTGCTGTTTGTTGCTTTTGCCGTCTCGGTGTCATTTAGCGTGCTTTTCTTGCGTTCATTATTTAAGGGCTTTCTAATAAAACAATTCGCATTCTTCTCAATTTATTTCAGCTTTTCTGGTCTCCCATTGTAATTTGCCCTGCTACCAAGGCAATCAAATAAATTAAAAACTTTATTCCTTGGTAAACTGTTTGCACACTTTCGTAATTACTTATTTACATACTTTTATTTCACTTGCATGCAGCTTACATGCATTTATTTTAACAATATCCATAATTATTTTTGTGCCCTGTTAGGGCAATTTTCCTGCTGTTGTCGGAGATTAAACATTTTCGGTTCAGTAGTAAGTGGACAAAAGAGTTCGGATCTAAACCAAATATAAACACGAAATTCTATTTTGGAATTATGTATGGTCTATGAAATCTTTTGTTTTGCGCCCGAAAAGGTATGCTTCGCAAAATTGCAGAATTTTATTTATGCAAATTCTGTTGAGTAAACAACGAAGTTCAATGGGTTCCATACCCAGCAATTGTAAGGTCATTGCATAGGGCATGGTACATTTTGCAATTTTTATGTGAAAGGCATTTTAATCCTTTAAAAACTGCTTAGACAGCAACTGGCAGATGAGTGAAATTAAATAGAAAAGAGCAACCGGGTTCGAATCGATACCTAGTGTACATATGGTAACTATATCTTATGAAAATAAAAATTGTATGATAGTCAATACAAAACTATCGTAAAGAAAATGCTTTAAGCCATGAAAAAAACTATATTCAGAACAGGCATATATTTCGAACTTTCTTTGTTTAGGCAATTGCTGCCAGTTTATAGAGTATTTGCTTTTCGAGCACTTTCGACTTGTCTTCTAAAGCATACCAACTTGTTATGTTTGTCAATTGAAATGGAATTTGAAAGGTTCACAAAAAAAAACAAAGAAAAATAAAAATGTTTTTCCTATTGCATTGCTCTCTCTCATGTATGAAGAAAAACGTATTTGAGAATTGTATTTCGAACCAAAATACGAGAGTATTCGCTGCATTTCCAACCCCCTCCCCCTTGGGGCCATCGTTGGCTGCAGTGCCCGACTTCGATGCGGGTGAAAAAGAATTGAAAAACTATTATGGACGAGCTAGCGATTGCCGGACGTGATGTGAACATCTAAAATTTAAGTTTAGAAATTGGATTTTTGGCGCTGTATGTCTTCTTGGGAATGTCTAAGTATAGGAAAGTTTTCTTCTCGAAAATTAGCTTAGCAATCTTTAAGCATTCTAAAATGGTTTCTTCTTTTTTGGACCCTAAAATAACGCCCAGCTCTAATCTGTTGTATTCCCGCTATCCGTTTTTAATGAGCCAGCGACGCCCTTTGAGCCCCTTTCGTTTAGTAAGCCGCAGCCTGGGTCGAATTTCGGGCAATTTAAATTGAAGTGTCGTGCTTAGAATAGTCTGTCGAACGGACGGTTCGGCTGACCAATCAGCGATTTGTGGCAAACCTCTGCAAATGAGTTAAGTTAAGTTTGGCGGCCGGCAAACTTTTCATAACTTTGCGAAGAAGATGCGGACCGTTGCGTTAATTGGAGCGGCGGGCTCCACTAAGCGCCAAAGCGCCACGGAATATAAAGTTTAGCGGCGGCTGATTAACCCGTCGGGAGGCGCATCCCAAAGATGTTGAACAAAAAAAGAAGGAGAGAAAAAAAATACAGAAAAGAGCAGCGTAATTATCTTGATGAGATTCGCCAGGGCAGCCTTCAAGCCGAAGGTGACCCGTGCCTGGTGCTGCTGGTGGGTTCATTAACCGTTGCGGGTTAAATTAAGTTATGTGCAGTGGAACGGAACCTTTGACATGTCTCCCTGTAATGAGCTAAATGAAAACAAAAATGTCAGCAAAGTCAGTCGCAAATTGACGACAAAGTAACCTAATAACTTTGCCCACACAATAATTGGAATTTATGACTCATTTTCCTTCTACACTAGAAGAGGCCATTGGCCCGGAGGAGCTTTGATCACACTTCTCGCATCCGCTTCTGGACAATTCACTCCCTCCATCTCAGCCGCTGGACTTTGGTCGTGTGTTAAACAAAGCAATGCAAGGGTTATGGCCAACGCTTTGGACTAGACTCAACCTCAAGTCCTTTCAGACGACCTAATAGCAAAGTAAAGTGGTAGCAAAAATAGAAATAAAAAGGGAAAAGTTTGCGCCAAGTTTAAGTGCTTTTAAAAAACCATTAACGTCATTTCCTGTGCTGTCTGTGCGCCGGCGTTCGACGTCCGTGGCCGAGTGAATAAAAAAACTCCTAACGTTTAGGTAGATGCCTTCTTTACTTTGCACTCACAGAGAGACATTTATGATTAACAGATGTACTAGAATTCTACTTGAATTTTGAAATGGCCACAGCCGCGTTGTTCAAAGAAAATACTTGCGGTTTTCCGATCGAGTGCCTTTGGGACACCAGTTGGCGGTGCGCTTGGAGTATATTGAGCTGATGATGGGGTAATTTAGCGGAGCAACTGCAGCCTCGGCTTGGATCTGAGGCTTTGCGGTCCAATAATGTGTTAGATCTGGATTTCTAGCGCTACGTTTTGGAGTTGTAAGTCCTGAATTTACGCTACGTCTGGCTGTGAATGCCGTACCGCCTGTAGCTGTGGAAGGTTCCTTACTTCGCACAGTTTTTGAAGGATCATTACCTGCCTTAACTGTTGAAGGTTCCTTACTTCCCACAGCTTTAGAAGGATCTTTACCTGCCTTAGCTGTTGCAGGCTCCTTAATTCCCTTAGATTTTGAAGGCGCCTTACCCGTCGTAACTGTTGAAGACCTCTTACTTGCCGTAGCTTTTAAAGATTCCTTACTTCCCCTGGCTGTTGAAGGCACATTACCTCCCAGAGCTCGCTTGGAACTATCTTCAGCTGGCTTTGATTCCGTTTTTGTAACAGTTTTTGGATTGGCCGTGTTGGTGGTCGTGGTCTCGCTTGGCGGATACTCCTCTCCTGGTTTCATCACCGGCATAATGCTTGGACAAAAGCTGTCGCTTTTTTCGGCCGGCGCGTCAAACTGCCTAATGCTTGGACACTTTGGGGGCGGCAGGTCCTCCTCCCAGCAGGTGAATCCTGGCATGTCCACGGAAGCGACGCTTTCCATGTCGGGCAGGCCACGATGCTGGATGTGGCGCATGGGAAACTCCATGGCGCATCGCTTGTACGGTCGTTCCACGGCTGCCATTTTGGTGATTTTGATGCAATTGTTGAATATCCTGTGACGGTCCTGCTCCTGCTCGCGACGGCATTTCTCGCGATGCTCGTACTTGCGGTAGGCCAGCTCGGCCTTGGAGATGTAGCCCGGCCAGCAATAGTCGCGCAGCTTGCTCCGGCGCACCATTTGGCCCTCCGGCACCATGTCCAGCTGGTTGTCGCGCCGGTAGAGCTTCACTGCCTTGGCAATCGGGTAGAGGGGTCGACCCAGCTGCTGGCATTCCTTCATCGACTGGACGGCGCCCTCGAAGAAGTTGACATCGTCCCTCAAATAGGGATCCTCGTCGCAGGCGGTAATGCGCATCAGCTCCTCTTGACGCTGCTCCAGGAACTGCTTTCGCTGGCCATGCAGAATCTCGCGCAGCTCAGTGGTCACCGCATCCTGTCGCCTTTTGGCTCCAGCTGCGAATTTCCTGTTGGCGTCATCGTTCTTGAACCGTGTCGCCATCTCGAAACGGCGTATCTCCGCCGTCCGCTGACGTTGCCCATCGGTGCGCTGATGCGCCTCCAGTTCGTACGCCCGGCGCTGCTTGGACAGCTGCTCGATCTCACAGCGACGTCTCAGCTCGTCCATGCGCACCTCGACATCGCCGCGTTCCTCGGCCTCTTCCCGCTGGTCCTGCAACTGTCGCTTCTTCGCCTGCTGCTCGCGGCACAGCTGCACGGCGTGCGCCTCCAGCGCACGGGTCCGCCTCTCGCGCCTATCCCGGATCTGCTTGCTATTGCGAGCAGCCATATTCCGCTGGGCCGTGCGATCGATGCAGATAACTCGATCCTCGATCTGGTCGCACATGCGCTCGTCTGCAGGTGGGACTCTCGTGCATTATGAAGCATCGATAGGACAAGGCTGTACTTACATTTGGCCGTGGCGGCCTTTTCCTTGAGAGCCTCCCGATAGGCACTTTGGCAGAAGGCGCGCTTCTTTGCCACCCGCTCCTTGGCCGCCTTCTCCTCCCGCTCCCGCAAGCACTTGTACTGCTCGCGCTCCACAATGGACTCGTGCAGCTCCTCCTCCCGCTGGTTCAGTTTGCTTAGGCGCCTGGCCTCGAGGTCCTGCAGGTAATAGGCGCGCATATCGTTCGTCCTGGCCTGCCGTTGCGCCTTCTCCTGCTGCTCGGTCACGTGGCCAAAGGGTATCAACGTTTCCGGACACTGCTCCTCGTCCAGACGCTGCTGGCGTTGAGCTTCGCAGGCGAACTCGCATTTGAGCGCCTGATGGAAATCGCGCTGGTAAATCATTTCGCTGGTGAGCAGCGCCTGGTGCAGGGCACGCGGACCGGGCTTCAACAGGTTCAGGATTCGATCGGCACGGATAATGCGAGCCTTGCGCATCTGGTTTAGCAACTGCTGTGCCCGTTGGTCCTTGGTTTGGGCGGCCAAGGCTTTGTCCCTGCTCGCCTGCACCTCGTCCTCGTCCTTGCCCAGCATATCGGCCATGTTTGTGAATCGCTTCAACAGAGCCTTGTTGCCATCCAGCAGATATTGCTTGTATCGCTGCTCCTCCTCCTGCGCCTCCTGCTGCTCCAGCTTCTCCTGCTGCCGCGATCGGAACACAATGCCATTGAACCGGTCGGATGACAGCACCACAGGCCGGAAACCAACGTGAAACCTTTTGAACAACTTGTGGCCTGGCTCTGCATTGCAGGCCCTGTTGAGTTGCATGGCCTAATGTGCGAACTCCGTGTATGCTAGTGTATTAATGTCTGGGATTAACGCCAAGTGCAACGGAATCCCAACGGTAATTAACTGCCTTGTGTAATTGTGTAGTGTATTTGTGTAAGTTTTTTTTTGGTATTTTTTTTTTGTTGCTGTTTTTGTCAGGGTTTACTTTATATGTAAACTTTATATGTAAATTACAAAAAAAAAATATATAACCTTAATTGTTTTTTTTTTTGGTTTATTAAATATATACCTTCAAGATGAATTTAACAAGAAAGAACATTTATTTATTATTTTATTTTTCTAGTTACCGAAGACTTAAACTATAAAAGCTAGAGCCACCAAATTTAGTTTAATATGTGCTCGTTGAGGATTACAATATTTCAGATTACAAATATTTCGAATTTTTTATACCTACCCCCATTCGCCCTCCATATCAAAAAAACGCAAATTTAATTTCATAACGATCGCTTAGTTTAGAAGTTATTCAAGAATTCATTTCCCATAGTGGGGCCAAACGTAGCCGATGTGTAAAGTGCTCAAATCGCTGAATGCGTTTGTGTGTGTGTGTAGGTGTGACTTTGTGAATGTGTGTATGAATGCAAAGAGCTTTAAATGTATGTAACGACAGCTCGCCGCTGGGTTCAGGGTATCTCGTAGTCAGGGACACTCGAAGGAGCCAACTAACTTGTTATTTGATTTATTTGTGCAAAAACAACACCAAATATTAAACACGCTTTTTACCGACTTCAATTCAGCTGCACTTACGCAAACCCGATTTAACATGGATAAATCGAAGTTAAACAAACACAACTGCCAAGCAGCAATCCCTTTTATATACAAACGCCACGCAGTAATCGCTTTTATATACACACACGCTCGCGAAGAACACGACCGATCAACAGCGCAGACGCACAGAGACTAAATCATCTCATTACTGTCGCACATATGCCAAGCCGGCATTCGCACTAATACAATTGCAGCACGCAATTAACATAGCTCCCCTTGCTCACACCACCCACAATGGCCACTCTGCAATAGCGCTGGATGCATGCTTAAGAATTTCGTCCCCCGCTCACACAATCATTAACAGTGGGCGTTCTCTCTGGAAGTTGCAACCTGCAGTGCACGCTCACACATTAGAGGATCAAAATTATTGAGTACTAGGAATTCATCTCTTTGTTCTTATTACTCAATGGCTGACACCGTGCACAGTGTCCACTTTCGCTCTCCCTCTCTCTCCCTCTCTTTGTCAGTTTGCTGATTTCTGCCATTGTATTTCATGCAGACAAAACACACACAACAAATCATATATAGTTTTCATTCTATTATTTTATATTAAAATGAAAACTTTGTATTTATTATTTTTTTCATTTATTAGTTTAAATTTAGGACAATTTTTAAACATTTTCGTTTTGTATAGAACACAAATCATATATATAATATTTAAATGATTAGTCTCGGTCTTTGGCATATTTGATGCAGTCCAGTCACAAAAAACCTTCAACATTAACACAGTCAAATGAAATGGCCGACTGAGAACAGCATCCAGTTGTAATCTGCACAAAACCAATATTAATTCAACCAATATTCAATATTAATTAAAGCGAAAAAACCATTAAGTCATTATACTTTGTTTAACCATTTTGAATGGGTTCAGGGTATAATAAAATCAAATTAAAGAGTAAATATTTGGTTGATATAATTAAATATAAAAGTTCATCATATTATTGCAGTCAATTTTCTTGAATTTCTCAGACGTAACAAGGAAAATATCTTAGGAATAATTTCAAATAAACCAGCGGTAAATCAAAGAGATTATATTATGTATGTACATAAACTGGCCCCTTTCATTTATTAAAAGTTTTGGCATACTCACCCCTTTCTTCCTCTCGCTCTCTCGCTTTCACGCTCTCTTTCTCAATTCACTTTTGCGCGCCATTTTTATTATTTTTTTTTATGCAAAAACAATACCAAATATTAAACACGCTTTTTACCGAATTGAATTCAGCTGCAATAACGCAAACCCGACTTAGCACGGATAAATCGAAGTTAAATAGACACACACGCCACGCAATAATCGCTTTTATATACAAACGCCACGCAGTAATCGCATTCATATACACGCGCACGCGGACACGACCGATCAACAGCGCAGACGCACAGAGACTAAATCATCTTAATTCTGTCGAGCAGCACGCAATCCCCTTGCTCACACCACCCACAATGGCCGCTCTTAGCAATAGCGCTCACGGCTGGATGCATGCTTAAGAATTGCGTCCCCTGCTCACACTATCATTAACAGTGGGCGCTCTCTCTGGAAGTTGCAACCTGCAGTGCACGCTCACACATAAGAGGATCAAAATTATTGAGTATTAGAATTTCATCTCTTTGTTCTTATTACTCAATGGCTGACACTGTTCACATCGTTGACTTTCGCTCTCTCACTCTCTCTGACAGGTTGTTGATTTCTGCCATTGCATTTCATGCAGCCAAAATACACAGAACAAATCATTATTTTATATTAATAAGAAAACTTTGTGTTTATTCTTTTTTTTATTTATTAGTTTAAGTTTTGGACAGTTTTTAAACATATTCGTTTTATATAAAACACAAATCATATATATAATATTTATATGATTAGTCTCGGTTTTTGGGACTGTTGGCTGCATTTCTTTCCAAACCCCAAACTGGTTTGGTTCTTAAGTTTTCTGAAATTTTCCCGAGCTCAATCCATCACATGAAAAAATTGTATTCGTCCAACCACGTTTTAAACTTAAATCCGGGATCACCTAAATTAATATAAATTTATTGCAATGTTGCCATCTTTAAAAATAAGTCATTTGTCCTCCTGGTAAATTTATTTTCACAATAAAAAAACATATAAGAAATTCTTCAAAGTTTAGTTTTTTAGTAATTCAATAAAAATCAATATCAGTCCATGAGAAGATATTTTTCTGTTAAATTTGAAGGCCCCAGCAAGTTTTTCCCAATTTATAAATTTACTTAATGTCCCTCAAAAGTCAGCAAGTCAAATGTTTCGGAAAAGGGAAAAGAAAGAAAAAGCTTTTACCTTTCGATTTTCGGATAACTTGGCCATTTGCTTGGCCCCAGAATTGGATAAACCTCAATTAGTGTTTTTGCCTGCTTAATCAAATTAGGCAAAGCCTTGGCAACATGTACGATTCGCTTGGGGCGGGGGCGTCCAGTCAACAACGAGCGAAGGCTGCGAAATCCTATTCCCAGCTGGCGGAAAATTATACAAAAAACTCAAATACGAATCGTGTGGCGGGGAAAGCCAAAGAAAAACAGAGTACCGTTGACTTTCATGCGAAAAGTTTTTTGTGAAAATCGCTGGGCGTGAATTTCTGCACGCAAAATGTTGCGCTGTCTCTGGCTCTTGGGTTGGGCGGGGTGTGGGGGATTTGTGGTGGCCGTTATCCTATGCCAAACACCGGCGATTATTGTTACAAAATGCAGCGGGCCGTGTAATTTTTTGGCATGGAACACGCAGTGGGACTCAAAAATGGAAATTCAAACTCGTATTCAGATTCAGATTGAGATTCAAATTGCCCAAAGAAGCCGGCGTAGTGGCGAACTTTTCAATGGCTACAGGGACTTGTGTGCGTGGGGGGCGTGGCAGGCGGCAGATGTGGGCGTCATTGTCTGCCTTCTGGCTTCTGAAAATTGTTTTGTGAAAATTAGTTTTTAAACTTTGCTCGTGCTTTTTCTTTCATTTTTCATTTTTATTTTTCCTTTTTTTTGGGTTTTCGTTTCGTATGGGAAATGAAAATCTAAACGCAGCATGCGAAATTAATTTGCATTTTGGTTTGGCTTACGTTATCATTTTATTCCCCGTTTGGGGAGGGCCAATAAAAATCAAATTTAAATAATTTTTAATTTATTTAGCTGTACTTTCTTTTTTGGTGTGCGTTTGGATTTGCAATTGACTTTTTTTGTTGCTCATTTTGCTTGTTTTTTTTAAATCGTTTTCGTTGTAATTGCTTTTAAATTTTTGGGGACAAACTTTTTTATGTCTCGTTTTCTCTGATGTGATTATTTTTATGTCTATTTTGACCGCTGACAGCGGTGAAATAAAATGCGCATATCCCAAAATAAATTGTAAGCTAGTATCTAATGTATGAAAAAAAATAAAAAAAAAAAATTGTCATTTGTGAAAAAGAAAAAAAAAAAAAATACAAATTTAATAAATTGAAAACACAGTTTTTATTATTTATATTTAGTTAATCTTTATTGCATTTCATTTAAATCCATTTCACAATTCGTTATGGCATATTTTTTTATTATTATATTTCGCTCAGTATATGGTATTACATATATTTATTTTAAATATATAATATTTTGTTCTCTAAACTAAAATTCTCTTAAGTTTTAAAATTATTTGCTTGCATTTAACTATTGGTATTTAGCTAAAAATGATGAGTCATTTCAACTTCCATACACATAAACTCACTTAAATTCATGACAATCACAAAGTTAGGATTTGATTTGGTTTTCTTGTTTTTGCTTCGACATTGTGCAATTCTTTATAACTGATTTGTTGATTGTTGCTTTATAGAGAACTAGTACTATGTTTAACCACAACTCTTATAGAACCATCAATACTTATATATGAACTGCAATACGCGTATTATATATTGTAGAATTTTTGAGCAACTGACAGAGAAAAGATTGTTCAATAGAATCGAAATAGTATATAGCTTCTTGAGATTCACAATTGGGTAATTAGTTAGCTAAATGTTTGGCAATCTGGAAAAAGGAAGTCTACCATCTCTATTAATAAAAGTTTTTAAAGTTTTTACACAACTTAATACCATATTTATACAATATTACAATCAGTATTACATACAATTACATACTTAGCTACATTTAGCTTAACAAACCAACCGAATGAAAAGTTTGATTTGCCCATGTCACACATTTATTATGTAACTACTAGTATTTTAAGATATATTTATTAATGTTAATACACACACATTTATGACACACATCAATCTGTTATAGCTTCGAAGTTCGCTTGGAGTAAAAATGTATCACAAACATACATAGAATGAACACTTATTGTGCTTAAATTTGCCGCATTAATTGCTTTTAATTAATGCTAAAATTCCAACTTAGTAAAAACTGCAGAATTCGTACAAATTCTTATATATAGTCCTTATAATCCTTTAATTCACATACATATGTCTGCCAAATTTAACTTATTCCTATTTTGTAGCTCCTACGGAAAATCTTTAAAAGCAATTTTCTGAAAACTATATTTTATATATTTTGAAGACAATATTTTTTTACCTGAATACACGCTGAAGGTGATACCATTGATGAGAAATTTTTGTAAGCTTTCAAAAATGATTTTTAAATGAACTATAATTAATTTCTTTCAGTTTTAAAGATTTCAACTATTTTAAAAATGGTAGAACATTTTAAAAATTGCTTTTGATTAGCTAAAACGAAAATGACCTTCAAATGTAGAAAAAACCATTTTCTGTTAAAAGTGAAGAATGCTTAAAAGTTTTAAGAATATAAATAATATTCTAAAATTCTGTGCTTTGGATATATTTTTAGTAAGATTTCAAATGTTGTTATAAATAACTTAAACATAATACAATTACTTAATACAATTTTAGACAAATTCCTCAGTTGTAAGTGTAACTAAATTGATTTGAAGAATTTGTAACTATTTTTAAAGAAAACATATTCTTTTCACAATGATCAACTTTCATGGCGTAGGAAATGCTTCCTTTTTTTAGCGGAAAGAGAAATACTTAGATCAATTAAAATGTTTACAGTATAAACAGATTGTTAACTGATTCATTGCTAGATATAGAGGACTACAACTTTTGAAGTTTGGCTTAATTCTACGAGACATGCGCTCAATGCGCAGCTGGAATATTTAGACAAACACACAAACACACACATACACGCACACACATATGCATATGCATTTACAGCTACGATTCGTACGTACATTCACGGTTAGATTCTATCGGATTGGCTAATCCTAAGAAGCTATCTACTTGCGATACTCGGCCATGACCTCGCCAGCCAGCGCCATCGATGGCGGTGGACTGTGACAGGAGACGCGGACGCGGCTCAGGCGCAGGCTGCCCGTGTGGTGGGCGCCGTGTGGTGCGTGCAGCACGGCCCGGGGTTGGGCCTGCTGGTGCAGCGGATGGTGGGCGCACTTGGCCTGTCGGGCCATCTGACTGTTGGCGAGTATGACGTCCTCTGCGTACTAAATATCCGGTATGCTGCGACCGGCGGCCAATTTGGCGGCCACTGTGGACACTGATGCTGATGCGGCCGCATCGACGGCAGTGCCGAGCAGCTTGCTCTTGGCGCAATTGGCATCGTGGAATAGATGCTCGCAGAGTTTGGGCTCTGACGTCGAGAACTTGCTCAGCTCGGCGGCGGTGGCTTCCTGGGCGGCGGTGGTGGACATATTCAAATGCAGATCGCTGTGCTTGCTGAACGAGGTTGTCTGATGCTGTTGCGGCTGATGCAGCTGATGGACGTGGCCGTGGACGCCGATGCCGCTGTGCTGATGATAGGGGAAGTGGGGGAAGCTCTTTTGCATGGCATGCAGATTGCCCGAACTGACAGTGCGCTCCAAGATCTCGCCCCAATACTTCTCCGAGAGACCTTCAATGTCGGGTCGCACGGTGGCATAGCCATCGCCAGCTGCCTGGTGAGCGTGACTGTGCGCCCCTCCCGCCCCGCCCAGCGTGCCCCTGATGTACTGCGAGGCGCTGCGGCTCAGACTGTTGGCCCGCGAGCGGGCGCAAATGCCAAGCACAGAGCCGCCAATGGCGCTGCCAATGCCGCCAACCACACCGCCACCGCCGCTAGCGCCGCCACTGACTGCACCACCATTGTTGGCAGGCGGCCGCGAGGCGGGCGGCTCTGGCGGCATCGGAAGCGTTGTGATTTCAAAATCGTTCGCATTGATGTGACAACAGGCTGATTTGTGTTCGGGCGTGTCCTCGTTGGGAAAACACTGAAACGAGCACACAGCGAAAGCATCATAAATCTGGCGTTAGTTTCAAAATTAATAAGCATTTCAAATGCGCATTTATTGTGTGCTGTCCACCCCTTTGGCAGAGGCTGAAAACTGGGTAAATGTCGTGGCACGAAAAAGGGGCAAATGGGTTTCGTGCGCGTGTTATTTAAAAATGAAAATTTACCATTTGATGAAAACTAAATTTTGTATAAAAATATGACGATATCATTGTTTAAATGTAAATAAATAAAAACATTTTTTTCAGTTTAATGAAAATAAATAGGTGCATATCATAATATAATAAATTATTATATAGTTAAAAAATCATAAATTCATAAATCAAAAAAATTAGTTTTCTTTTAAGATTAGAAGATATTAGATATTCCATAATTAATACGCATTCGGGGTATTGTATTGTTAGCTGTCATAATTTTTAAACATAAAATGCAATATATGTATTAAGACTTTCAGGTAGTTTTCCAAAATGTAAAACTAGTCTATTATGATTATTCCAATTTATAAAATGCTATTGAAACTAAAATGTACTATTAGGTAGGAAGAAAAATCTAGTGAGCCTTTGAACTAACAATGGACCAGCTTTGCTAATAAAAATTAATACCAGCATGAAAAAAAAATATTAATAAAAAGTAAACAAATTTATTTATGAATAATTTACTTTGCCCTAGTTTAAAATATAATATATATGAATATATAATATATGTAAACGATTATATCGAAAAGAAAGAAAGAAAAACATATCCCACTACAGAAAAAAGCTCTAAGTACAGACTAAATTGTCTATTCAAAATTTTAAATACACGTTAAACATTATCCGACACGCGTCCATCTCTAGTCAGGGGTCTCGCCCATAAATTCGCTCAAAATGACCTCAGTTTTGTTTGAGTTTTTCGGAAGTAAATCATGCAACTTGACTGCGCTTTCCAAAATGGATTTGCCTGCCCCCGTTCGCCCGTTCTCCTATACTACTAAAAAGCAGAGTGAGTGTTCGTGTTTACGTTTGCTGTGTGTAGAGTGGAAATAAGGGAGGTGGGGCTCTGCACCATGTAAACGCCGCTTTGGATTTTCTCTTTCATAATTCAAAATCACTTTTCACTGTTTGTTATTATTGTTGTTATTTGTTGGACGCCGGAGCGAGTTTCCTGTTGTGTGTAGCTTGCACCTTTCGGATTTATGGCCCTTGTCTGGTCCTGTTCGAAAGTCCTTGCGTAATTCTGGTTTAGTTTTGGCATTCTGACAACACAGCTACATGAAATCCCTCAATATATTCCAGCTGACTTTGAGCAGATTGTGTGTTTAACTTAACAATTTTAAAAGAGTAGAGGTAGATGCGAATAATATGTTGTGCCCGAAAGTTCAACTTATGTTATACGCTTCTATCTTTGGCTCATCATGGGGACAGTAATCGGATAATAAGTGTAAATAATGCATTAGCAATAAAGATGTACCTAATAAAATGTTTAAAGAAATACAGTGATTAAAAATAAAAAAAATAAATAAAGTAAAAAAAATAATAATCCATGCGCATCTCAGTGCTTCTTGAATATTAAATTTAAAGAGGAGCTGCAAAAAATAAATTACTTAGAAGACAATAAAAGCTAAATACAGGTATATATAGTTTATAGTTTAATTTAACAAGTGGTTAAAGTGACATTTTTGACACAATTTTCCCCGTCTAATGTAATTTTTAATATTGTATTTATTTTTGTTCATTTTATATTTGTTTTCTTGTTTTTGTTTCATGTTTTATTTTCATATAATTTTAAATTGCTGAAGCTCAAAATTGAAAATTATCTTCTGTCTACGATTTCTTTTTGATGAAATGTCCCGTAGCTCTTTGGTTTTTTGTATTGCAATACAATCACTTTGTGAACCGTGCAGGAATAATTGATAAAAGAGAACGCGAAAAATGTTCTTACAACAGTGTATGGCACACAAAGGCGCACTGCGTGCACATTGTTAAAATGTGAGAAGCGAAAATCCGCACAAGAAAACTGCAATGAACAGAATGAACAGAAACTCACTTTGTTTGGCATCAATTGTCGGCTGAGGCGACGAAAATCTGAATTTAGCAGCCAATACATAAAGGGATTCCACAGGCTGTTGCTTAACGATGTCCAGGTGACCACGAAGTCCAGAAACGGCGGCAGCTGCAAGCAGAAAATGGGGCAATCATAAGATAAACACAGAACAATTAAGCTATATGCGGCTAACGTGGCGTATGTGCAACATTAGCGCACAAGCTGATTACGTATGCGACATGTGGGCCTTGTGTGTGCGTGGGCATAAGTACTTACCTTGGAGCCAGTGCAGGCGGTGACAATCTCCTGAATGGTCCACGGTGTGACCATAACAATGAAGCCCAGCGAAATGGCTGCCATTGAACGTGACGTGTTGCCGCTCGAGTTCTTCTCCTGTATGGGCACAATCTGCAACAAATGTGCATCATTTAACAATCTAATTAAAAGAGCGACACGAAATGTGAAAGCAACAACAACTAATTTGGGGTGTACCACATGTTGTGGCACGGGGATGCATATAAGTACGTTTCGAATTTAGTTGCACATGGTTTTCGATTTATAGGTGATGTAAATTGGAATAGAGTAGAGATTTTAATGAGGTGAAATTAGTCATTATTAAATGTACTGCTTAGTAGTAGTGGTATTTAATTAATTATTTTAAATTGTATTTGGTTATGCAAAATCTGATAATGTTAAATAGTTCAATGCGTTATAGGTACCTATTTACTTGTTAGTTTTTAATTAATTTTTTAATTAATTTTTAGAACTAACAATTCAATATTTAAATTTTCATTTAAATTTAAACATTTCTTTAGTAAATTCATAAAGGTAAATATATTTTATTTATATTATTAAAAAATAGTGTAAAAACTGAAGAATTAGTAAATTGTTAGATAAGAAACTTTATTTACGAATACCCAAATTTAGTTTTGTATCGTATTAAAATCGCAAATAACCCAAAAAGTCTAATCAATTTTTCAAGGAAAGGTTGAAGTTATTAAATTTTATTCAATATTTACATTTAAAGAACTTTATATAAAGTATGCAAATAAATTTAAAACATACCGAAGTATTATGTATTTTAGTATATTTATAAATTGTAGCTTGCATTGTTTGCAATTAAATCTCAGAAAACTATATTACAATTACAATTTCGTAGAAATTTTTTTTAAAAATATTATGGTCAATTGAATTCCAATTCGAAGTTATTTGTGAAGACATTTGTGTTTCTACATGTTTAAATGTTTTTTTTTTTGCATATATTTTGGAACTTGTTCAAATACTTTAACTGTAGATACTTGCACATATTTCAATAAAAATCACAAAAATATTCAAACTGCGTGCACATTTGCAATCCTTTTTCGAATCGTGTAAGAATTTGATATTGGATTAGGCCTTTTGTGTTGCCAAATTGAAATTCCATTATAGCTAACCAGGTGCCGACCTCGACTCACCTTTTTGGTAATCTTGTTTGTCATGCTCGGCATTCCGACGAGGCCCATGCTCATGGCCATGCTCAAATGGTTCATAACCGGTGCCCGATGATGATGCGGATGATGCGAGTGCCCATGGCCGCCATGTCCAAAAAGGTGCGCGGATTGCTGTTGTTGCTGCTGATGATGTTGTTGCTGCTGCTGATGCTGATGCTGGTGTTGCTGCTGATGTTGCTGCAGTTGCTGCTGGGGCGGATGGTGCGGATGCGGATGATGTGCAGCCGCTGTAAGCGGCATAGTTGGATCATTTAGGCGAAAGCGACTCATATGGAAGCTGGAGCCATAACAGTACATCAGCACCATCGTGGTTGGAAAGTACAATGCACATGTGGACAGAATGCGGTACGAGGGCTTGCTGTAAAATGGCTCGCACGCCATTAGACCCGTGTTGTTGAAGTAGTACCCTACACGGTCGGATATGCATATAGATAAACGCGAAATGAGCAGCTGTTTGCACTCATTCAGTATTCAACGTGCAGGTGTAAGTGGGCGTGTGAGTGGTTGAACTTACCTTTAGGCAACACGAGAAATCCGAACACCGTCAGGCTGATAATCCACGTTAAGCTCAATATGGCAACACATCCCTGCAAAATACACACACACACACACACACACACACAGAAACATTAGATACAGCTGACATTCATTCGGTTGCTGTTGTGGTCAGAGTTAGGTTTAATTTGCCATCCACAACACGCCCCACCCTAAACCAACCGCAATGTCTGTATTAGCCATTGCCACATACTCAGAGGGGGGCAGGCTGCTTGTGTGATTTATGGCTGGCGAGGAATTATGTGCACGATTCTGATTTTAAGTCATTTTAATGCGGAACACTGCAGCTGCACGTTCTAGTCCATTTGTAATTACCCTTCAAATGTCAATTTCATAAATGGCTTTTTCTTAGCGTGGGTGGGTCAATTAGTTTGTATAACCATACGGTTTTTGTATCGTACATATTTTATTCCTTACCATGTGCTTATAAACCATTTTTTATGCTCGCGCTTGAATAAAAAACTGCCATAAGTTTATTATTAGCAGCATACTTTTTTTACCACTTCATATTTGTATGGCATGCATTCCACAATCCCTTTCGTGTTCTATTTTTAACGTAATATTGTCCATCAATGTAATTAATTTAGACTCTCCCTCTCTCTCACATTAATGGGCATTTTGTATCGTAAATATCTAATTCCTTAACATGTGCTCATAAACAGTATTTTATGATCGCCAAGATAAGATTATTATTAGAAACATTTATTTTTACCATTAAATGTTACCTTAACTTCTTCTTTATTAGGTTAAATTGCGCAATTTTTTTATTGCATGCATTCCACAATCCCTTTCGTGTTCCATATTTGGTGTAATATTTTCCGTCAATATAATTTATTTTTCACTCTCTCTCTCGCATGCTCCGTGGATATCAAAAACTAAATTTCATACCAATCAGAGCTTGAACCTTTTATGAATTAGTTGACAGTTTTGAAGCAAGTTCACCAGCCAAACATATTAGTTTTTAGATATAACTGACGCATACAATTTTTTGAATATAGGCTCTTTGAAAATAAGCTTCCGCAACAGCGCCCTCAAAGTAAACCTTGATATGTTCTGCAGCAACTACAACTCGAGTATGTGTATATATTTATACTTTTGTTAATTACTTTATAACTGTAAATTAGCACCATATAGTGTACATAGTTCAAAGTATCTCCCAGAGTAGTTGGTCAAAGTGTTTTTGCCTTGAAACATTGCCCAAGGCAAGCAACATCAAACGACTGCACCTACTAAGAGTGTGGGCCCAGGGGCCAGAGGGGCAGACCTTCAACAAATAAATATTTTCTAAAAAAGGGCAACAGCAAATGGAATTAAAAACTTTTGATTACGTTGAAAACATTGGGCAGAGGCCAACCTCAAACGGCACACAAAATGAAACATTTGCGAAAGGCAGCCACAATCATGACTGACAAACTGACTGACTGACTGACTGACAATCCAAACAGCTGGCAGTTGAATGGCAACATAAACGCGAACATTTCGCAGCAAAACTAGCCTTCCCACAATCCGAAAATCTGACAACGCAAATGGGCGGCACAGTGAAAACCACTCAAAAACTTTCACATTTTCCACTTGACGCCAACATCTTTTATTGTTCAGTTAATTTTCACTATTATTCAGTTTGCAACTTTTAACTGCAAGCGATCAACAATCGCGTCAATTTTAATCTTCACGAAAGCGTAAACTAAATGCATATTTACTCAGAACTGGATACCAATTTTTAAAGATATTTGTGAGCATTCATTAGACTTGTCATAGAGTTTTTAAAAAATTCCTCGCCTGGAGAGCATTTAATGTAGCATACGCGAAAGTTAAGCTTTAATTTCATTGTCTTCGAATTTTGGTTTTCTCAAAATGATATAGTTGAATACGTGTTTTAACGGTTGTGGAAAGCTAACACCACAGACGATCTGACCTACTTCAAATTCAAGCGAGCGGGTAAAATGCTGGTATCTTAAATTTTAAATAAAACACTTGACCCGGGCAAAGCCGAGTAATACCTATTTAGTATGGCCACAAATATATATATTTAATAGCAGTCAACAAAACTCTTAAAAAAATATTTATTCAAATTTAAGATGAAGGGCGATACTTAATAATGTTTAATAAACAATAATAATTAATATTAATAATAAAAATAATGAATAATACAAATTTTTATATTAGAATTATTACGTGTTTGTAATAGAAATAATTCGATGCAATGATTAAATCAAAGTTTGAAATAAAAACGAAGTAAAGGGGATTGTGGGCTAATCGATACTTCGGTTTTAAGCATTTATCGACTTGCACCCTTGAAAACTCTTAAGTTTCTATAACTAAAAAAAAAATTGATGCTACAATTGATAACGTTTTTTGCGGCAAAAAACTTTTTGTTATCATAAATTAAACAACATAAATTTCGGGCTTGCTGCGAGAGATGAGTTGCAATTTATGGGGAGTTTCAATAAAAACGGGACCAAAGCTGAAAAGTTGCAAGTTTCCAATGGCCCATTACAAGGCGGAAAGTGGGCCAACAAATTGCGTGGCCCGAGTGTCAGTCGCCTCGGCTGGCGGCGTCAGCTTCCATTTATTAATTTTCGACATTGCACACTTTATTACAAATTGGGCGTGGCTGTGCGCCAATTTCGCAGACTCCAGCCAAGAATTGCAGCAGCATTATTGCAATGAAAACGCCAAAAAAAAAATATATATATATTAATATATATAAGAATGAACAAACAAAGGCAGACGGCAACGCAATTTTATGCTAATATTTTCAACTATTATTTTTTCTCATTTTTTGCATTTTTTGTTGTTGTTCTTATTCCGTTTTTTATGGCTCTTCTGTGCTGTGTTTTACCATTAACTTTGGCCTTTTGAAAATTCGCATGTGCATATATATTATTTTCGGAAATTATACAATAAATATTAACTTGACATTTTAAAAGATGCTCGAAAATATTAATATTTATGTTTGGTAATAAGTTTTTGTTATAAAAGCAGACAAATAGCGTTCCCTAAAATAAAATTTGGTGCACAAAAGAAGCTTATGAGTCATGTTTTGTGAAAACTTTTTAACTTTAAGGAACTTGCTTTTATAGAACCTGACAAGGGCTACAGTGAATTAGCTTCAAATAATTCTTGTTTTCTTTTGTTTCTGTCACAGCTAACAACTATTTTAACTTTTTTTTTTTTATCAAACTTCAGCTTTATTTCTCATGTTATTGTAAGTTGATATACAGAAGAAAAATTTTTGACTAGTTGGAAATGCAGTGTTGCCACCTAACAATAAATTGCAATTATAGAATCGACAGTGAAATATATGTATGTATAATTTAATAATACACAAGTCTGTTTGATAGAATGGGCACAAGCGAATAAGAAAACTAAACTTGCTGTCAAATTACTTGCACTTAGATGAGGGTGTGAGAAAAGTTTGTTAGACAAATATATAATAATTATACTTTATTATTGGTTTTTGTTAAAAAGAATGTTTGATTGTGAATGTAACATATTTTAAAAAGGAGTAAAGTTTCGATAATTCTGAATTAAAAAATTATAAACTGTGAAATAAACTAAATTATGAATATAAAAATTGTTGTTGCGGTGGGAGCCCTCATTTATGTGTTTAAAACTAAAAAATAAAGATTATTTTTCAAGTCAAAATGAAAAATTGAAAATGCAAAATCTTTAAATTCTCAAATAAAACTATCTACTCAATTCTATGCCTTATAGTAAGGATTGTTTTAAAATACTTTTAAATTATTAATATTTTAAAATTTTGATTGTAGCTGCAAAGTTTTAAAATTAAAAAATAAATTAAATTGTGAAAATAACAACATTTTCTATGCGCTGAGAGCTTTCTAATTCGATGCTTTTGGGAAAAGTTTTGATAAATTTACATATTCCCCTTATTTGTTTTATTTGATCTTCTTACTTGGCATATTGATAATTTTAGTGTGTAATTTAAGCCCGCTTTATAGTCATAATGTTTATATCCATTTGCATATTTAAGCACAAATCATAAAAGCACCGTTGCTTGTACTACCGGACGGACATTTCTCCCGTTTTGTAAATGATACGCGACGTTTTGCTGTCCGAGCCCAGAAATAATTTCTTTCCACTTCCGCACACACATTTTTCTTTTCTTTTTTCCTCATCTTCTCGTTTTACGTTTTTCTTACGTTTTTGCTAGCCTCCATTTTTGGGCGGCTGCGTAAATGTTTGTTGGCTCATAAATTATGATGTGTGTGTGTGCAGAGAGAGAGAGAAAGTGGGAGAGAGTCGCACTGGCAGCCATTGCTCGTTTGCTGCCCCCCTCCCCCTTCCCCTGCCATGCGGTTGCCAGCGCCGCTTCATTTGCCTGCCCTCTTCCTTGGCCTATGGTCCTTCTTTGTCCACGTCCAGGTCCCTGCTGTAGTCTTCGTATTTAGTCAAAGTCAAACACAAAAAAAGGAAATGCGAAGAACCAAGCTTGATTTTTTATCCTTATTTTATACACTTTTCGACTGTTTATGCTGTGTTTTATTTTTGCTTGCTTTGCTTTTTCATTCTTCATCTGTTGGCGCTTTGTTTTGTGTTGCGTGTTTTGTGTGCAGCGTTTTAATGACTGCCAAAGAGCTTTGAGCCCATTATCCTTATTTATCTCTACGTAATTGGCTCATAGATGATGTTCTTGTTGATGTTGTAGTTGTTGTTGTTGCTGTTGCTGCCTGCTAGATTTTATTGGCGCGTGATTTCTGGGTACATCCCCATACGCTTTGTTTATTGCCGTTGTCCTCTGTGATAAATTCTTATCTTAACTTGTGCCACAGCTTATCGCAGCTGACAGCGTGCCTTATCTGCCTTGCCGTGCATTAGCGCGAATTACAGTGTGTGTGTGTGTGTTTGCCACGCCACATCCCAAATTATGCAACACCCAGTTTGCCATCCCTCATAACGTTCCCCGCAGCCTGTTCCACTTACCTTCTTGCTGGAGTGCTGATAATAGCGGCGCGGATGCAGCGCACACATGTATCTGTCCACGGCCATGCAGACGAGTATAACGGCGCTTTGTTGCGACAGCGCTCCACGCAGCAAGGCCTGGCAAAGAAACATACAAAAAAATGGAAGGAAACGTGGCAGGATATGCCGGAATCAGAGACAGACAGAAAGAGAGAGAGAGAGAGAGAGAGACAGAGAGATAAAGAAAGAGTGAAATATAGAGAGATGTTAGTTAGCCAGCACATAATATTATACTTTTATTAACACGTACACCTAAATTAAAATATTTTTGGTTTTCCTTAATTTATCTAATTTGCTTTTGTCTAGCTTAACTTTTCATATATCATTCGGTAGATTGTTGAAATTTTTTCTTTATAGAATTTTCCAACATTTTATACCTGGTTGCGTTTGTTAATTGTAAATTGTGAACTGACGACGGATGATAAATGGAATATGTTAATATATCTCTTCTTTTCTCAACGAAAACTGTGTATGAAATGTATTCGGCCTTTATAAAAATGGTATTTTGATGGCGATAAAAGTGATCTTTGATAATTAAAATCGTATTGAAAACAAGCCCAGCAGGCTTAACAAATTCGTTGCATAACATGTATATATCATAAATCATTTTTGTTTTCTTCATTTTGCATTTAAATTATATGTAAATAATAAAAATTAAATTTTTTGACATTTTCGCTAAATAATCTTTTAACCATTTTTTGAATGTTTATTTTCAAAATTTAGAATTGCTAATTTCTATTTTTAATGGTTTTCACAATTGAGCGAGTATTGCGCTGTCGGTTACATCGGTCTCCAACGTTCCCATTTGATTAAAATCAATTTGTACTTTCCACAATAAAAATACCAAAGAAGCTTTTTTGTCAGTAATACGCGCATTTTGGCTTTTAATCCAATTAAACAGTTAACTCATTAATAAGGGATGGGTAAAATTGTGTATCATCTTTATACAGTTAATGCAGGCTGGCCACGGTAAATAACCGAATTGTATAATAAGCTGGAAATGCACACAGCTTAAATGATATGCTTGGTTCATTGTGCCGTACATAAAGACAACAATGCATTATGTACTGTTGTATGTTGTATGTCTATTAGGGCTCCCATTCAGTTTACCCGGCCATCGTGTCGGCTAAACAAAGGGGTCGTTGTCTGGTTACATTATATTAATTGAGTAACAGTATGATAGCTTAATTGGCAACAATAAGCCAGTGCCTGGGGCCACAGTTGGCCATTGGCTGGCACTCACCTGTATCTGGCAGAAGATCTCGCCATATGGCCAGCAGTGAAACAATGCAGGCATTAGCCCAAACGGTGTAATTAGCAGGCCAATTGTCAGGTCATTCAGCGCCAGCGAAGTGAGCAGATAACGTGGCTAAAAGCAGCGTCCACTTAGCAGTTGATGCATTCAATTTGTTGTTCTGCTGCTGACTCACCTGTTGATGTATGTAGGCGGCGTAGCGGCGATTATTAATGACAAAGATGACCAGGCAGTTGGCCCCAATTACACCCAGAGTCAGCACCAATATCAGCACGGCCTCAATGGTCTCCGCAATGCCAATGTGCACGATGAAGTTGTGGCCCGAGTAGCGCGGATGCGAGCAACTGGAGTTCTTAACCGCGGGCGCTACAAGCAATGAGCCAGTCTTGAGGTCCATTGCAATGCTAAAAAAAAGGAACGGTTTAAATAGTTGGAAAATATTATTTTATAATGTATAACCAGCAGGCATTTATTTCCCTGCTTTGCCCGGGCCAATGTGCCGCATCAAAGTAAGATATTAACAGTAAATAAATAACTAAAGATGTCAGCTTATATAAAACTAATTAAATACGAAAAATCATTTTTATAATTTTGTATCCCAACATCTCAACAAAGCTTTAAAAAACGTATCATTTGTGCAGCACTGTAGACTAGAGAACAAAAATAAAGCCCAGAAATTTTTAGTACCCTTTAATTCTATAAATTCAGAATTGGATAAAAGTATCTAGTGGTTTGACAATATTAGTACAGTTTTTTTTAATACAAATATTATTCATTTTGCTTTTATTTTAATTGTTTTCAAGTTTACTTTCTAGTTGAATAATTCTTAGCTCAAAGAAAATAATCTTGAAATAACAAATGTTTTTGTCTCGTAATTGTCCTTTAAAAAAGACGGCTAGACAACGCTGAACTTTTACTAAAAGTCCTAAAGTAATATTTCAGTGCTCTTTAATACAGTAAACTGTTCAATTAAATGAAATGATGATAGATATTTCTAACATTTGTATTTTTAAATGGCAATAATTAAAATGAAAAATTTTGCTGGCACAGTAGACAACGGCAAAGAGATCGAAACTAAAGCTGAAAATAATGTCAGTGCCACAAAATTGTTTCGCTTATTAAGATTCGTTCTTTTAAAGCAGAAATTTAAAGAAGTGGTCGAAAGAGCAACCCGCTTAGTTAGCTTTGATTGTCTATTTGCCTTTTGCTGGCCGAAAAGGCAGCGATGGCAGTTTGGTCGTTAGCACTGCATTTGCGGTTAGCGCGCTGTGGCGTCGTTTCCGCTGCTTCCGTTTCCCATGTGCAAATATGCAAAATGGCGACAATTTGTTACGCCATAATCAAGTCAAAACATGCGAAAGCGACGCCGCGTTGACAATTTATCAGCAGAACGGGAATGAGCAAGAGAACGGGATGAGATGAGCTCGCATCAAAGTGATACGAATCCAAGGAAAGGAAGTAAGAATGCAAGACAAAGCACAAAAACCGAAACAGAGAGAGGGAGAGAGAAAGAGGAGGTGCCAATATGGCGGCACTTCCGGCTCAGTCAAAACAACGCGCTGACATAATGAAACTTTACAGGATAATTGGATGATTTGGGTGTGGTTTTTTGTGGCTTGTCTGGTTCTTAGTGCCTCCATTCGCGATAAATCAAAACCACAGCCGGCCCGACGTTGATGTCTTTGTCTACGCTTCTCCCTATTCTCTCATAGCTGACATTGAGAAATGTTGCAGCAGAGAGAAACATAACCAAATATTTGCTTTAAAGAGTTTCGCTGTGAAAAAAAAACGAGCATTCGAAAAAAATGTTTGTCATTTGGTTTTCTTTCTTGCCACGTATTTTTATTAAGTTTGGCCATGCTTACAATGTCATATCTCTCTCAGCTCTACGACTGTGATTTATCGTGGTCGTCTGAGCGATGCTGTGTTTATGCTAAGTCCACAAATCACCGCATGAAATATAACCAAACTACAAAAAATTAAGCCTAATAGTCTAGTGTATAAGATTTACTACCGCAATTTTGTCGGGGACTGTTAGGCGTGTTATTAGACCATCCGGCAGTTGTTCAGGATGCGTGATATAAACGGAGCATTGCGAGTCTGACACTTTCATCACTCAACATTCAAATGTGTTGGCTTTTACTCATATATATATAAATGTCCTGAATCAGGAAACTGAACATTTGTCGAAGTTCATATAGAAATGTTAGCCTATAATTTTCATACTCAACATATTTTCTTCTTATTAAAGGAATATATTTTTGCTTATGGTTTTGATTCTAAATTTGCTCCGTGTTAAAATATAACCACCAACATATTAGCTGAAATTCACTTTTTAATGGTCAAAATGTACAAAATATACCAGATGAATTCCCATATAAGCATTAACCAAAAATGCATACTTCCATAACTTGGTCTAAAACTACCTAAAACCTCAACAGTAAATTTTTGCTGTACCTAAAATAAAAGCATAATATTCCTATTATTTCTTGGCTATTTCGTTCGACTAAATTTAGTTCACGATTTATAGCCGTGCATTCACTAAGTCATTTTCAGTGCCACAAATATCCATTTGCATGATTCAATTCAGAGTTTCTGGCAGTCGAACCCGATAGCCAATATCTGCGGCACTAATAAACAGAGGGACACAAAAAATGGATGGGGTAGAACGGTAGTGGCGATTGGCCACAATGTGCTTGCTAAAAACCAATTCAATTTCCAAGTAATGAAAAGAGGAAATTCGCTTAATTCCACGTATTGTTAAGTCCGACGCAATCGAAACTGCAACCGCCAGCAGCCGGATCAACCCAAAGAGTAACCGAACAGAACCAGTTACAGGAACAGAAACAGAAACAGCAACAGAAACTGCAACCCCAAGAGCAGCTGAAAATGGAGTCGGTGCAGCATTGGCGATGGCCTGGGTTCCAGTGTCAAATGCGAAACCGCGTAATTGTTTTAAAATGCGAATAAGCGAAAATGGCAATAAAACCGATAGGAAAAACGGGCAAAGCAGCGTTTGCAATTTAAATAAACGAAATTTTTGCAATGAAATTGTAGTCGTTTGGGCAGCAGTACGTTAAACTGGATCCACCCAGACTCATCAATGTTGTATTGGCGAGCAACAACAACAACGACAACAACAAAAACAGCAGCAGCAACAGCAACAATGTTGATGAACACAAGAATAACGAGAAACGAACCCGAACATTGCCAAAGACAAATGCGGAATAAATAATTTAGTTGGTGGATTAGAGAGCCACAATCCGCTTTTGAATTTACACTCAAGTTACTTCCATTAGTGGCATTTGGTGAGCGCGCAAAACTATTGCATATCATTAGGCGCTGCCGTCGCTGCGCCCCCGCTGCGCCCCCGCTGCCACCGCAGGCTGCAGTTGTCAAGCACCGCACGTCGCTTGCATAATCCCCGCCTGAACTTAGAACACCAACTTGGCACAGGATTTGGCCAGGATGACGATGACAATGAAAACGGCAACGACGACGAGCACGAGAATCAGGATGTGGACGACGACTAGAACAACGCCGTGTCACGCTGTCCATAATTGTGTCCACAATATGACAAAACGAGGCATTAAACATGATGAAATTTCGCCAGGAATTCTTACTCGGCTAAACTTTACTCTTTATGTAATAAATATACATTATTTAATATAATTGGCACAAATAGAAGATTGAAAAAAGAATTTCGAGCATAATTAAACACATATTCACTGATTATCTAATGCTTTTAAATACCTTTACGATATATTTTTATTAAGTAAAGAGTTAAATAATAAAATATAAAAAAATGAACTTATTTTTTTTTGCCATTTTAGAAAAAAATCCGATGTATAATAAAATAATATAATAATATATATGAATTTTTTATAAATATATATAATATAAGACGATAAAAGAGTATACCAAATTAAAGAAAAATATTGTCAAAAATCCTTCATTTGACGATGATTTTATAAAGTTTATTTCAATTTAATAGAGTACAAATTACAAGGTATTTTTATTCCAGTTGCTTTATGTTTTATTGAAAGTCTTTTAGTTTTAAACGAAAACCATTTTTTTGCATTCGATTTGTTGGTGTTTATAAAGTATTGAAAAAATGCTTAAATAGCTTTTCTGGCTCTCTATATTTCGGTTAATTAAACGGCTCAAACGTTTAATTTCAACTTGTTCGATGTCAGATTCAAAAAATTATTGGACCACCGAAATTGGGAACATAATCTAATGTCATATGATTAAAAAGGATCCTGCTGTTAAGCAAATAACACTCCATCAATCCTCTATCCATTTAAAATAGCTTCATCGCAAGGCATCAGAAAATCAGACAATTTATAACAAATTAAAACATATAAATATTTAATAATAATTTCTAAATGTTCTCAGTCTTAAATCGATATTGGTTTCAGGTTCATACAAGTAATGTCTAGTAAATTTCGGATACCTTTACCTTTTAAATGACTATGTAATATTCAGATTTAAATGTAATATCTTTTAATATAAGCCCATGAAATCCATTGAATTTTACAAGCACACAGACACACACGTTGATTTGATAGGGTATACAATTTTGAGAGCCGGGCTGTAATACAATGCAATAGGAGAACACGACAGGAATTAAGGATTGCTCAAATGGGAGAGAGGGTTATCAATTCTGTATTCACTGTGCGTTTTGTCTACGCAACGAACGAGCGACCATTTGTGTGTGTCTTTATCTGTGTGTGTGTTGGTGTGTGTGTAGGTGTCGAGGGGCGCTCTATGCGTGCGTGTTAATGCACGAAACTGTAAAGTCCGACCATTTATTCAAGCTACATTCAGGCACAAGCCTCTCTATGCATTTCATGCGCACTTACACCACCCAAACACAGACACACACACTCACACACACACTCGCACACACAGGGAAAGTCGAAACGGGTGCAGTTCTGTGGCTTTGTTCTTAAGCCTGTGTTGACAGCCCATGTGAATATGTGTGTGCATGTTCGTGTGTATGACTGTGTGTGTGTGTGCATTTCAAATGCAAATTTGCTGCGCACGGATTTTGGCTGCTGTGTTTTTTTGTTGTTGTTTTTGTTGCTGCAGCATTTTGGCAGCATTTGCCAGCTCTGGCTTATTTATAAGATTCGCTTTGAAGCATCGCACTTTACACATGGGTCAAAGCTGATTCCGCTTGACAAAATGCCCGAGTTGCCAGCAGCCGTTGACTGATTACACATTTGTTGGTGGCACCCAGAGCCAGCCAAGTGATTTAGGCCACATTGTGGCTGGTGTTGAAGACCAAATTGTTTGCTCAGATATAACCCAAAGCCATGACTCCTGAGTATGCGAAGCTTTTTGGATGGACTTCAAACCTCTTGTGAAAGCTTAAAATTATTTGAATTTCTTTAAAAATTGTAACATCAATCAGTTTAAATTTTTTGGCAATTTTTGTGCCAATGGCACCTGTCAAATGTTTCAGCTGGCTGGCCAAGTCGTTAACAAATTTGTTCGCTTCTTTCCTTCTGTCCGTCAGTCAAAAGCGATGAATTTTCATTTTGTTCATTATCGTTGAAGCTGGTGCAAGTAGGTGTCAGTTACAGATGCGCTAATTGATATCTGCGCAGCTGCTCTTGCGGAAAAGTTAAATTTTATTCTGTCCAACATGGCGTATACGTGTTAATTTGTGAAATGAATTATGCAATGAAACTGTCGAGCAAACATACGCTTTATACATAATTGCCAGATGTCATTCAAGTGTCAACATTTGATTATTACTGTGCACTGCTCTAATGCAAACAGTCGTGACTTTTGAGTGGAGCAATGTATATTCTTCTTATTTGCAGTCAGCTTTCTTTGCTTTTGAATATAATTAAGAATTTGAAGCACATCAACAGCTGTTGTCAGCTTCATATATTTACGATTAAGTATGGCAATTACTTGCAGAAATTATTTCAAAGAAAATGGGCGACATCGTTTCCAGAAAAGTCCGAAATATGTATGAAAATAAAATTAGCTAACCAAAAAAAAATGGGAGAAAAAAATGTGCCTTATATGAATTTGTAGGATATAAAGCAGCATTTTCTGATTAAATACAGTTTTATTTGCAGAGGAACTTAAATTCCGTTTTTAATGAAAGTGTTTTATTTGAAATTGTATTAATTTAAATATTATTATTTTAACTGAATCTTGGACAACATGTCAAAAATAACTAAGAATGTTTCACTTTAATGTGTCTAAGATATCAACATAAATTAATATATATTATTTATATTATAAGTATATATATATTGCATATATATCGCAAACTATTAATATAATAGTTAAAAATCACTGGCTACTAAGAACTTCCCCTCAGCCAACATCTTAAACAAACAGTCGCCAGTTATTCATGACAGAATCCTCCTTGAGCAGTTGTTAAAATATAATTTAATCCAATTCCAATTCACCTTAAGGTAAATCCAGAACTTGGCAAAAATCTTTCAAGCTCGCTGTTAGCTTAAATGTTCACACATCAACTCAATGTAAAATATCTGAGCATTAACATTAATTAATTCAAATTACGATGCTGGCAGCTGAAATTCTGAAGCACATTACGCCCAACTGTTGCCAGACTATCCAGCAGCAGTTTGCGGCAGTTTGGCAATCTAATGAGACATTTATTCAAACATTACGCATACGACACGATGGCCAAAGTTTTCGCTGATTTCCCATGCATGTGCGCGCACACATTTTGATAGTGTGCATAAGATTTTCAATTACAGGGCTGGGATTTCATGTTGAAAAACTTACACATTTAACTTTTTTAATAAGCAATTTTGTGGTGCGCGTTGAATAAAACCAAAATTATTCCACATTAAGTCAAAATAAAAGAATTACGTGCGTTAAATCGCGAGCGGTGGCAAATTGTGGCAGCGGCTTTCGACAGGGGAGGACCAGCAGCAGGGCGTGTCAGGAGTGTGCATAAATCAGTTTTAATATAAATGATTGATTTAATATTATTGAATTCAAATAAAGCACATAAAATTATTTGAATGGCATCCGCCGCCGCAGCTGACGACTTGATGATGGCACTCACTGTCAGCGCCGGGGTCGGCCTCAATTCGATTGCTATGCAAAGTGAATTTTCAAACGAGTCGGATGTCGGCTGAGACCGAACATAGCTCAGCTGTGTAATACCCTGTACTAAAATATACCCACATGTATTTATTACTGTTGTTAGGGAATTGTCTATATTGTAGACACAATTAAGTCCGTCGTATTATTTCCCACTCTTGCAAGAGATACCAGCTAGACAGCTAATGACCTTTGACGTCAGAGATTATACTTTATTTAAGCTATCTTAAAGCGTCCTTGTTACATACGCTTCAAAAAAGGATAAAAATGACTTCCCTTTATAAAAGTGTTTTCAGTTACAGGGTATTAAAAAGCACACAGATACCCACAGAATTACCCACAGAGTCGGATAAAGTTTTAACCAAAAACGGCGCAAACGGAATATAATAAATACGTGCAATGCATTTCTAATTTTTATGTGCTGCCAATGCTTTTAACATGCACATAAAAGCGAAAAGCGGTAAAACTTTCTACAAAATAATCACCCGCTTGTCCGCAATTAAAGAGGTAAAAGCCCAACATATCTCCTGGCAGGGGCGGGGGGTAGTGGGGGTGGTTGCTTTGTGTTTGGCATGCGTTGTCACGTACCCGTAAAAATTGCGCAAATGTTTTAAAAGTTGCATCAAAGTTGTTATGAAGTATTTGCCCAAGCCAGGAAAGGAGCAGTCATCACAACTCGGCACGCACACACACACACACACACAGAAACACACAAGAAAACATATAAACGAAAAAGTCAGAAAGTCATTTATGAAATTGCAACGTTTGCAGAATGTCACAAGAAATTAACTGCAACATTTTCGGGTTTAATCCAAATTTAACCTCTAGTTATATACTGTTTACTTGTGTA
The DNA here is from genome assembly GCA_035041545.1 of Drosophila colorata. NCBI lineage: Eukaryota > Metazoa > Arthropoda > Insecta > Diptera > Drosophilidae > Drosophila > Drosophila colorata. The sequence goes on from JAWNLD010000233.1 coordinate 3,813,090, forward strand.
AGTTTGCGTGTTTTTGACGATTGACAATGGTATAAAACAACTAAAATAAATTGTGCTTAAAAAAACAAAAATACTAAAAGGAACAACTAGTTATTATGGATATAATGTTAGGGAACTGTCATTTACGTTTACTTTATTTTTGCACATTAAAGTTTAGGTTCCATCAAAATAAATTTAATTATGATTTTAAATATTAAAAAGTGTTCTTTCTTAAGAAATATTATTAAACAAATTTCTTTTAAATTTGCTTTAACTTAAGAAAATATTGAAAGATGTGATGTTTTTTTTAGAAAATGTATAGTTTTACTTATTTTGATATTTATCGTTCATTAAAATTTAAAAAAAATTGTTTTTTATACCCTGAACCCATTGAAAATGGGTAAAAAGGGTACAATGGTTTTGTGCAAATGTAACAGGCAGAAGGAAGTATCTCCGACCCCATAAAGTGTATATATTCTTGATCAGCACGACGTACCGATTTAGCCATGTCCGTCTGTCCGTTCGTCCGTCTGTCCGTCTGTATGAACGCAGCGATCTCGATCTACAAAAGCTAGAAACCTAAACTAAACGACTATGGACTCTCCTAATCTAAACACAGAAAAATAGATTTTAAGACTTGGTTTTCTTGGCCATCAAAAATAGTTTAATATGTGCTCGAAAAAGATACGCAGGTTATGAATATTTTGGATTTTGGATACTTCCCCCCATTCGCCCCCATACGCCCCCATATCAAAAAAATCAAATACTACAGACTTGCGCTTTAGTTTGGAGGCTCTTATTAAGCATAAATTTCAAAACGATCATACTCTTAGTTTAGAAGTTATTCAAGAATTCATTTTCCATAGTGGGGCCAAGCGCAGCCAATGTGTAAAGTGCGCACTTTGTTAAGTGCATTTGTGTGTGTGTGTGTGTATGTGTGACTTTGTGAATGTGTGTATGAATGCAAAGAGCTTTGAATATATATAACGACAGCTCGCCGCTGGGTTCAGGGTATCTCCTATTCGGATATTATAAAAAAAATTGTTTTTAAAAAACTTAGGGAAATATTGTTCAATGGAATGTTTATCATACTGCTTCTAGGTTTATATGTTTTAGTATATATTATTTACATTATAAAAAATAAAGATTATTAATTTTCAAATACACTTCTTTTAAATAAGAAATTAATAATATTGTTGAATAATTTCTGATAATATCTTTCACCAAGGATTTTTTTATGGATCTTTGCACTAGTTGTGTGAAATTATTATTATAATTATTTTATAAAACAGTATGTCTTATATTTAATTTTCAACTCAACAACACAAGAAAGCTCCACTGTGTGGAGCAGATAGCCGTGGGTGTAGGGCCTGGCCCTGCCGTTTGCTAGCACATTGACGTTGCATTGTAAACTTGTCTGACGTTTTGGCTTTAGGCCAACTCGTGTTAGTTTTTGGGCACGGAATAAGCAGAGTTGCACACGTGTGTGGGTGTATGTGTGTGGCGAATGTTTTCCTCTCTGGTTAGACTCAGGTGCAGACAGGTAGCTGGGGCGGTCTGTTCGTGTGTCAGTTTGTGTGCGTGTGTGTGTGTGTGTGTGTGTGAGATAGGCACAGGTAATTTGGACTGTGCTGTGACTGCTGTTTTCTTTTTGCCACTGCATGTAATTATGGTCGTGCCCGTGGGCACTTTTGGCATTATTAAGAAATGTTCATTCTTGGTCTTGGCACACTCCAGGCTAAGCAGGAATTGTATGTGGCTGGTAGTTGGATTATAAGGTAGTAGAAAGGCAGCTGAATTAAGAAGACTAATGTAACTTTGAGAGTTGACGTAGACTGAAAAGCAATTTGAATAAAGCTGACACTGGGACTTAAAGGGTATACAAAAGCAATGCTATTGCCTAAAATGAAAATTACTTTCAATAAGAACAATGCTGCAATTTTGAATTCAAATAATGTAGGACATGTTATTCGATGTAATTAATATAATGCAATTAAAATTATTGCCATAGTTAATATTTTTCAGATGCTTGTTGACTCAATAGCAAAACACATACTCATAGTCACAGTCTCAGCAATGTTGTATGAACACTTAGTTGACTCGTGTGCACTATCCTTTGCTAATGATGTCTGGTTATGTGTGTGTTTGTGTGTGCTCCTCTCATCGCATCCTTTCATGATTAAATAGCCGTTTATTAAATGGTAATTGCATCCAAGTTAAATCCAACGATTGCTGGAATACTTCAAGGCGACAGAGCTGAAGGACCCAAGTTTAATTGAGATTTAATTGGAAAGTAATTAAAATTAATAATGCCTTAATATAAAGTGTAAATTGCGGAGCTCTTGTCCTCCAAGACCATTGACGTCAATTACAAAAACAATGATTGCTGGCATTAATTCACATCAGAACAATATAGTGTGATTGTGTGTGTGAGTTAAATCGTTTAATTAATGTGTGCGACCACGCGGCGTATGTGCAATTCCTTTGTTGTGATCCGCCTATTTAATGAAGATGAAGTTCTCGAGCCATAATTTAAACTGCTTCAGGGAGTACAATAATTGAATGTAATTTTCGAAAGAAGTCGAATACTTGTAAATTAAAAACATATTTTATTAATACATAACATATAAATTATTTAATCAATATTTTTGCAATGAATCTACATATTTTATTAAAATAAGATAATATCTAAATATTTTTAAAAAAAATTTAAAATTTTTTTTTGAAAACTCCGTGCTCAACTCAAGGCAAGAATTACAAGTAAAATTATACCAATTAGCTGATAAATTGCCTGTGAGCCCAAATATTAAGCAATCAATATTACACTTAACTCTAAGGAGCCAGCAAATAAAACTGTTGCAAAGAGGTTGCCATAAATGTGCTGTCATTTGTAACCCCTGCCGTCAACTTAATCAATCCCCCTCCCCCCACCACACACACACACACACACACCATGGAACTAATTAGGGCAACACATGTTGAACGGGCCCACAGCTCACATGATGAATGCTCCACAAATGTGGCAAAGGGAAAACCATTAGTCACATGAATGCTGTATTAAAGCGACACTGTGCAGGACAGTGTGTCCTGTCACAGGACAAAGAGGTGGTCAACTGCTAGGCACGTGGCTTAATGGCATTAAGTTGTATTTTTTTTGCAGTCGACTTAAACTACATAAATAAACAGGACGACAAATTTAATTAGTCATGAAGACGGTTTTTTGATGAATAATGGAAAGGAAAATAGATGGTAAATGGTAAATAAAGTTGTGATTAGAAAATTAGACAGACAATAACAGTTGTTAATAGGCATAAAAAGAGTGTATGTTTAATCTAGTATTGAAAAATCGAAAAAGATTTTACCGAGTGTTTGAGATTTGAGATGTAGTTTCCGAGATCGCTGCGTTCATACAAACGGACAGACGGACGGACGGACATGGCTCATGATCAAGAATATATATACTTTATGGGGTCGGTATAGAAATCTAGATGATAGTTATGATTAATTGTACATTCAAAGCATATTTGTTGTTAATGGAACCTTAATATAAATGAAAGTACTATAAAATAATTTCACATTAGGACTGAAACAAAAACCTCTGCTACTGTTAGTAAGTATATATACGATTAACATATGTATTATATACATATACTCATCACTTCAGGCTTCAATTCAATTGAATTGTCAGCGTCTGTGAAAATAACCCAAACCCGTGTAAATCTCCATCGAGGCATTCACGCAATTTCACGTTTCATCAACGTCAGACGACAGATTCAGGGATTCCAATTTAGCTGAAGGCAATCCAAAAGCCGCATGGAGTCAACCGTCGAAATCCGATGTCAAGTTTGATGATTTTCAATCGGCTGTGTCAGGTCATTTTATATTTGGACAGCAGGCGCACACAGTGGGGCAACAGCTATTATTTTGCATGCGACGTATAAACAATATCCACCTGCACTGTTACCTATAAATACCGCATAGCTCTGTAGTCGTTATAGGGTATTTTAAAGACATTTGCAAAAGTTCCGAGTCGCATTGACATTCATATTTCATGTGCGCCATTCGTCACTTTTACATGATTAATAACTGTTGAATATTCATTAAAAATCAACATCGGTCGTTTGTTCAGTTTACGGAATTATATTGTATTGGCGTCGGCATCGAATAAATTAAATGTCAACATGTGCCACTGAATTCCTCCACTTAATCACGTTGTTACGGCTTCAAGAGCCAGCGCAGTTTAACATTATTTTGTTTTTATCGTTTTGGCCAGGACGATGATAAATGGGGATTCAGTGCACTTCAGAGAGAATTTCAGCCGTTCTTTGCCGCTTATTTGCAGAATTTTTAATCCATCTTCGAAATATATAAAACTTTACGATTTTACTCAGTTTTTGTGTAAAAGAACAGATATGAAAAACTTAAAAAGCCCTTGAGTGCGGGGCATAATAATATTGACTTTATATTACTATATGTATTTTTGCTAAGGAATTATTTTTTTTTAAATATTTATTAAAGTAACTTTAAGTACATAATATAATATTGATTTAAAGCTTCCATTTATTTGATCAAAATGTGAATATTCATAATATTTTGCTAGAGGATCAACATTTTACCGAATAATATAAATTCAAATTTTGTAATTTCCGCGCAACTAAATACTCGCTCGTTCTATCTTTGCGTTCTATCTCCCTTTCCACCTGTATAAATATTTGAGCACTGTGTGTTAATACAATAGTTAAATACGGCAACAAAACATATGTGAACAATGCAGATAAACAGCAACAAAATACATTTTCAAAGCCGCCATATAAATGGCGGTAAACAAAAGCAACATGTTAAATAAATATGCATAAATTATTGCAAAACAAATGCCAAAATGTCTGTAAGTGCATGTGTTTGTATGTGGATGTGTGTGGGTGTGTGAATTAGCCCAGTTGGCATACGCGACACATGCCATATTCTAGTTTTGGGGGCTGCCTGCAACAAATGAACAATGCCAATAGAGCATAAACCAAAAGCTACACATTAAACCAAAAAAATGTAAAAATAGACTGGTCAAGCGTGCTCGATTTGTAAATACCCTGCAGCCATTTTAACACACATTCGTATTTACAAATATAAGTATACAGTGAAATTCCTCATAACCGGGCACTCACCGTCGCAATGTTTTTGCCCGGTTATGGGAGTTGTCCGGTTATAGGGACTGTCCGTAATGGGGAATTTCACTGTATATGTGTTATTCGCATGCACATCAAAATTCATACGCCGCAAAAAAAAAATTCCCAAATAAAATAAATTTTAGGCCGATTTTCTTCTGAAATTTTCCACATAAATGTATGTTTTTTGTGTGCCAAAAATAAAAGTTAAATTATGATGGAGATTTATTTGATAAAGGAGTCAGATTTCAACTTTAAACATGCCTTCTTCTCTTTACATATATTTTACAATCTATTGTATTTAATTAAAACCAAAATTGTATACCTCTAAATGTATATCTGTATATAAATAAATAATATTTTTATATAAACGTTAGTTTGACTTACTAATTATAGTTTTTAATACCACCCTATTGAAAAAGTTTTATCTGATTTAGTATGGATTGGTGGAAAGTAACAATAAACCAATATAAACTCGATTAACATATTTGTAACAAGTAGGCTAAAATTTACTTATCCAGGCAGACTATCTTCGGTCGTAGCTATTATGTACACTAACACACCCTTTTATTTAATACAGGGTAATGTAGTAGCCAACTTGATGGGCAAATCAAAGGCAAAGCCACGAGCAAAAACGTGCGAACTTAATTGCTAATATCAATGGATGATTGCAAGACAACAAAATGTGCAATTTGCAGTGGAAATTCGCCGTCAAAGATTGTTCGGTGGGCGATTTTACGTGCCTGTGTCCGAGGCTCAAAGCAGAGATTGATATTTAATGAAGCTGCACATCACAAACACGCATCCCATTCAAAGCCCCAAATGCCAAATGCCAACTGTAACGATTAATGAATGTGTCGTGGTAATTGAGTTTCGACTCGTAGCATGACCAGCCCTGAGCGGTGGGATGCGGGTGTGCGGCGGGGGATGGCTTTATTGCATGGACATAATTGACGCTTTGATGTATTGCCAGCAATGTTTTTTACGATTTGTAAACCGTTTATCATGCTTCAATTCGGCCAGTGCTGCGTATACTTAATGTGCTTTTATCGTACGCCAAGTTACACATTTGATAGCAATTTTTCTTTGATTGCGCTAATTTGTTGAGAAATTAACAAAAACGACACTTTAAATAAATGCAAAATGTGAAATTTAAAAAGGAAAGAAGATTAAATACCCTTGCAGAAGACTATAACTATATAGTTAAGACTATATTATATTGGGTATATATGTATTGTAAAGTTGGTAAGTATACAATTGCCATATTTGGTAACGATATCTTTAAAACATAAATGATTTTCAACCCAAAAGTAATTATTATTATGCCTATTATTCCTATTAGAGCTATATGCTTTTGTGGTCCGTTATTGACAAGATTTTGACATCATTTTAGAAGCAAAGTAACACTATCAATTGCTAGAGTTTGGTCAGGATATCTTGACAAAACAAAACGTAGTTCATAGAGTATAACACATTGACAGAGAACATTATAAAAACCTCTGTAGGCGCTTAAAAATAATTGTAATTTATTTTAATTGCTTTAAAACGCTGCCCAGTTTTATTTTGTGTATGTACGGTCCATAAACAGGTATATATGTACTGTATATTTATTATAATACGTGTTTTGAAATTTTCAACAGTTTTTCCTGCCACACACACACACCCACACACGCACACCTAGTCAGTTCTTAATTTTTTCGGGTCTTCAGTCTCTGAATGACCACAACTATAAACTCCAGGTTGAGCGACATGTGCACCTCATGGGTCTCGGAGCGTAAACGCATGAAGGTCACGTCGTTAGCCGGATCCAAGTCCCTGACCACATTGCGTGCCATTGTGGCCAACGGCTTCAGCAGCGCCGCATAGGTAAAGGTGCGCCTCTGGCTAACTGTGGAACGCAGTGGTTTGCCTTGGGAATCCATTATAATAATATCGCGTGCCCCGCGCTTTTCAAAATGCTGCACAAATGCATCGCCATCGTAGGCCCTCTTTTGGCTATTGTGAATTGGTTGCGAAAATTTAATGTGAAATCGATGAGAACAATTTATAACTCACTCTGTTGCGATATGCGCCCTTTGCTTTTGATCATTTGCCATTTAGCTCCAATTTGTCTATACTATTTTTCTAATGGATATGTCTGCTCTCAGGATTCTGAATATTATTCTGAATAGTTTTATTATAAACAATTCAATGCTTACTTAGGGACTGCTAGGCGATATAGGCAACATATGGATTTGAATTGTATGCTACATTTTATATAATGAGGTGCACTGGAAATACTTTGATAATCCATAAATGTACAAAAAGTTCTGAAATTTCCAGCTAAACATCGAGCCAGCATACCCATTAACTATTGTGATCTGCTTTTATATACCTTAAGCATTTAAACAGACTTTTCCAACGCACTCAGGATAAAATTTAAAGAAAAAGATATAAGCAAAACAACCCCGGTAGACAGTTTACTGAGCTTGGTTTGGAATTGATCAATAGGCAAATTAGTCTCTAAAATAATGGTCATTCGTAGGGTATATCGCTTGACGATATTCTCTTTAATATTCTACCTGTATAACTCGATAAATTTAAAACCGTGGGAATTTATCTCAATTTCTAATGTAGGTGCACAAGTACATAGTACAAAGTTTGGAGTTTCTAAATTCAAATTTCTAAATTCAATGATCAGAGTAAAAACCCGGTAGCAGCTCGTCATGCATTTTTTCTCTAATATAATTCCAATACATGCTAAGGGAATTAAAGGATCATAAGAGAAAAAGAAAAGTGAAGAAATAAGTGAAAACAAGTAAGATGGCTCTAGTCGGTGCTCGACTAGGAAATACCCATTCATTGCATTCATATACACATTCACAAACTCACACACACACACCCACAAACGCATAGGTATATCATACAAACGCAAATCAAGTACTAACGTAAAAACGAAAATGTTTAAAAACTGTCCTAAATTTAAACTAATAAATTAATAAAAGAATAAACAAAGTGGTCATTTTAAAATAAAATAATAGAGTGAAAAATATATATGAGTTGTTGTGTGTGTTTTGGCTGCATGAAATGCAATGGCAGAAATCAACAAACTGACAGAGAGAGAGAGCGAAAGTCAACGCTGTGAACGGTGTCAGCCATTGAGTAATAGGAACAAAGAGATGAATTCCTAATACTCAATAATTTTGATCGTCTTATGTGTGAGCGTGCACTGCAGGTTGCAACTTCCAGAGAGAGAGAGCGCCCACTGTTAATGATAGTGTGAGCGGGGGACGCAAGTCTTAAGCATGCATCCAGCCGTGAGCGCTATTGCTAAGAGCGGCCATTGTGGGTGGTGTGAGCAAGGGGATTGCGTGCTGCTCTTAGCTGCAATTATATTAGTGCGAATGCCGTCTTGGCATAGGTGCGACAGAATTAAGATGGTTTAGTCTCTGTGCGTCTGCGCTGTTGATCGGTCGTGTCCGCGTGCGCGTGTATATGAATGCGATGACTGCGTGGCGTTTGTATATAAAAGCGATTATTGCGTGGCGTGTGTTTCTATTTAACTTCGATTTATCCGTGCTAAGTCGGGTTTGCGTTATTGCAGCTGAATTCAATTCGGTAAAAAGCGTGTTTAATATTTGATGCTGTTTTTGCACAAAAAATAATGTGAATTGAGAAAGAGAGCGTGAAAGCGAGAGAGCGAGAGGAAGAAAGGGGTGAGTATGCTAAAGCTTTTATTAAATAAAAGGAGCTACACCCAGTCTTTGTGTATGTATATGTACATACATGCTATAATCTCATTGATTTGATTTACCGTTGGTTTATTTAAAATTATTCTTAAGATATTTTCCTTGATATAACTGAGAAATTCCTGACTGCAATAATATGATGAACTTTTGTTTTCGATTATATCAACCAAATGGCTACTGTTTAATTTATTAATTTACTATACCAAGAAGGGTATATAGGCTTTGTGCAAATGTATTTAACAGGCAGAACAACAACAGAATATCAGAATAACAAGCGGCGTGCGCTTGTGTGTGTGTATGTGTGATCTCATAAGAGGTATGTATGTATGAATGCAAAGGGGCTTCATTGTAGGGAACGACAGCTCGCCGCTGGGTTCAGGGTATCTCGTAGTCGGGTGCTCCCGACTAGAGCATTCTTACTTGTTTTAATTTTAATTAGTATTACTCTATTTTCGTATTTTCACAATTTTCAAACTGAGTTTAGATGTCTTGAAGGAGTAACAGTGATAGAAAACATATATATGCAATAATTCTTTTCAATATTCTATTATATTCAATAACGATGTCAAACCAAAGACAGTTTGCATTTTTACATAGGTACGATAAGATTTTAATAAAACAAGAAAAAAATGGAGCCACCCAAGACCTCCATCTTGCTACAGGGGAATACGTCCACGCAGATAATCCATGATGGCCGCGGTGCCCATAGCCAAGATCTGATGACGCGGCTGTCGGAACGGATTCCCAGATAGCTTCAGGTCCGTTATGTTTGTCAATTTGCCCAGGACAGGTGGCACCAGCTGAATATTGTTGTTGCTCAGATCCAGTTCAGTGAGTTGGGACAGGGCTCCGAGTCCGTTCTCAGTGGCATCCAGATCTCTGATCTGATTGTCGTTGACAATGAGCGATTCGAGCTGCTCCAGCTCGTAAATACAGTTGGGCAAATGGTCGAGGCGATTGTGCGAAATATTCAATTCGCGCAGCATTTGCAGTCCGCCGAATTCCATGGGCAGAGCACGCAGCAAATTGCAGGACAAGTTCAAGCGGCTGAGACGCGCGAACTGCGATATGAACGAGGGTATGAAGCAGAGCTGGTTCTTGGCCAGCCCAAGATCGGTGAGCAGGTCGCTCATCCTCTGCAGCTGAATCGGCACATCGGTCAGTAAGTTGTCCTCCAGGCTGACAATGTTGACCTGCTCCTCGCAAGCCGTCTCGATGACGTCCTCCGGCAAGCCCTTCAGCTGGGCCTTCTTAAGGCTGAGAACGCGAGTGTTTCGCATCATGTACTTGTCCGGAAAGGAAGTTTCATTCTCTGCCGCTGCCTTCTTTCCGCCCTGTTGCCGGGGACTGTTCAAACCATCGCCAACCATTTTATTCGAAGCAAAAAAAATAAAAAATTTAATTCGACAAATAATAAAATAAATTGGAGCTACACAAATGTCAACGAATGGAAAATTACTGAATTTCCAAATTAAATTATTTTTGGACAGGAAAAATAAATGTGAACTGACTGTCGACGCTAACGTGTTTGAGTAATACATTTAAAATATGTTTTTCCATCTCTTGTCTGCTTGAGATAATTTGTATAAAAGCTTAAGCTTCAAGTTTATTTCCTTGCAAATTATTTGAGGTACAGTTCTGGTCAAAGATAAAATTGGCAAAAAAGAAAGAATCGATATTTGGTGCTTGATTTTAAAATTAACTTACTGTTTTCACAAAGTAAAGAAAAAGAGTCTATTGTTTTTTGTTTAGTTGGTTACGCCCCAAATCTATATCTTGCAGTGTTTTAGGGCGGAAACCACGAAATTTGGCAGAAATACTAGCATGATTTTCTTTAAATATCGATCTTAAAAATCAAAATTTAAAATGACTTAAATATATTTTGATGATTTTTAATAATTTTTTTTTATCAAAAAATTTAAAAAAAATTATTTGTGCAATTCAATCTAAAGGATAAGCAATTACCAAAATGCAGCTAACATGAAAATCGGATAAGTTTTAACAAACTGATGGGACTTTGAAATATGAGAGGTATAGTCAAAATATTTGTAAATTTTAATCTGTGTGTAAAAATATGATCTATCTAGCTTTAAAACTGAGGCAAATAAATAAAAAAACATAGAATTGCCACGCCACCAGTGGTCGTAGCCAACAAATTTTAACACTATATCTGACCCGAGTATAAACGAGTATATATTCCAAGTTTCAAGTCTCAAGTAAACCCATTAAATAAAGTTAACATACAATTTTATATTGAGCCTACGTGAATTTGTAAAAATTAAACACCTGGCTTGCAAACAGTCATAGCATTAAGAGAGAACAAATAGACACAAATAGAAACGGGCCTTGGCAGCTGTTCTCTATTGGAAATTTGCACATACGGATATATGACTTGGTCGCTGTTTAGAGTACACCACAGTCCTTAAGGACAACCAGTTCATGCTTCTTGGCCAGATGCGCGGTCGCTTCTTGAATGCGTTCCAGTAGCCGTAGACCTTTGCGGACCTTGCCAAAGGCGATGCGCTTCCCATTCAAAATGGACAGCGGCTTGAAGCTAATGGTGAAGTTGAGGGCGGTGCGCGCGTTGCCGCGCACATAGCGACTGGGAAAGGAGAGTATGCCCGCATCGACGCCGTGGTTGAGCACCTCGAAGTCGTGCTCGATGTTGCTCATGTCGATGCTGCGCTCGGGATCGAGGGCGATGTGACCCTCCAGCCAGATGGGCGCAAAGGTGCGAGTGAAGGCAATCCTGCGAGTGCTCTGGTGGGTGCAGACGCGCATGAATTCCAGCACCACGTGGGGACAAGCCTCCGTGAAGAGCTGAATCGATAGGCGGCCCTCGATGCGTGTGCCGATCACCTCCAAGTCCATGTAGATCTGCGGACGCAATAGCTTGCAGAGCACGCCCACATCACATATGTTCATCAGGTCCTCGTACCGATGGAGCACGTGCATCGGCACCTCGTAGCTGAACACCTTGGCCACGGTGGGCTTGCTCCGACGCGATTTGCCCAGATGCGGATCGAACAGTTTGCCGCCCTGATGGAAGATTTTGTTCTTCTCCTGCTGCTTGCGTTCTTTGTCCCGGGCCACGCTGGTGTTGCGCCAGCGGCCGGCGGCCAGGCGATCTGGCGACTTGGTGAACGTGCGCAGCGTGTTGTTGCTCTTGCGATAGAGGGCGGTGAGCATTTCCATGTAGGACAGCTCCATGCTGTTGCCCTCGCTGATCTTCATCTTTGGCGGCGGCAAGCAAGTGTTCACCTTTCCCTTGATGTTGGCCAGGCGATCGCGATGCTGACGATACAGATCCCGTTGCTCGTTCATCCCCAAATGCGAGCGGGACTTGACCTTCGGTGCCTGCGATTTGGCAACAGGCGCCGGAATTACCCGCTGATGGTACTTGTGGTTGGTCTTCAGTGCAGTCATATTGATGTTGAACGTGTGACTGTGCATCTTGGAGTTAGTGTCTTCAACGTCCGGATTACTGTATACGGGATTGGTTAGTGTGTAGGGTCCGCGCTTCACGGCTGCCACGTACGGCGCCACCTTTTTGCCGGCGGCCAGCGGATGCTTTTTCGCCCTCAGTTGATTGGTGACATCTTTGATAAACATCTTTCGCACGTATTTACTTATCTCTATCCAAAACGAAAATATATATATACTTGAATTTTTCTCCGGATAACTCGTTATGGAACTGGAACTGACTAGAATATGTTAGGGTAACCTAATGTGCCATACAAATATACATTTCTCAAAGGCTGCTCGGATCAACTGAATCAATTATTTAAATATATATAATAATATATATAATTAAAAAATATATTAGAGCTTATTTTAAATTAAGTTATATTTCTGTTGTATAAAAGCTTACGCTCCTCTTATACTTAGCTTATTTTTTATAATTTGTAAATATTTATCCCACAAATTAAATATCAAAATATCTATTTTTGTTTCTCAAAAAATTTAAACAAAACATTTTTTTAAATACATTTCCTTAAAATATATAATACAAATGTTATATTTTAAAACTTGAGTAAAGTTAAAGTGTTATTTGGAAATATAATAATTAAATGAATGCATGATAATAAGCTATTTTTTGTTGTCCAAAAAGTCTTATTGGGTATTTAACATATTAAAACAACAAAATATCTGACTTTCTAAAAAAAAACCTTAAAAAATATGCTCGAGAATATTTGAGACATTTTTATTGATATAAATTTGTACAAAAAATTTATTTACTATAACAATTTAAAGGTAGATCATAATTACTTGCAAGTATTTTTATGGCTAATTCGGCTTGGCTCAATAAAGCGACAATCAAATAAAGGATATATAAATGATTGCTGCCAAACTGTAAATTGAACGCAATCATGTGGCAAAACTTCGGTGTCCGATAAAATGAACCCATACAGAAAATAAAAACAAAAATTGTTTTATTGTGTACTATAAAAATGTGAAACTCGTCCGAGCGATGATGCGTGCCAGACAACCTGAGGACAACCAAACCCATTGCCATGGCAATGAATAGATGGAACAGCGATAATAAAGCAAAGCACAGTAAACACGAAAAAGAAACAAACCGATAAAAGGTGGGCTATGTGTGCTCGACTAGGAAACATCCTATAACCTGGTCAATAAACATGTTTTCTGTGCTATTTCTTATTCAGAATTTTATTTTCATCTATATTAATCTAAGATAAAATGATCTTTACTTTATGGATTCCATATGAAATGTTTAATCTTTTCGTTATAGGGTATTAAAAGGCGAATATTGAATCAAAACCAGTCAACCTAAATTGCTAACCACAACTGCATGTAATCTGGATAGCTGGCAGGCGAATCCAGTGCTGAAGGTTAATAATAGACAGTACGGTTTTCCGCGTGGCATATTTGATTGGGAAATGCTCAATCAATTGTTGGCAATAAATTTACGAACCTTTAAACAACGACCACAAAGAAAGTAGTGCAGAAACATTATTACGTTCGTTTCTGAAGGTTCAGGTGCTTTTATACATTCGATTTGTAATTAAGCTGTTTTTGTGTTCAATTTGAAATAATTTATTTTATATATAATTTAACTATTTCAATCTGTATCGGTAAGAGAAATGACTTAAACTATGAAAAGTCCGCTCTAGAGTTTCCCATTAAAATGATGATTAAAAGTTTAAATTAAGCAACATTTTAAACAAACATCTTCTGACATTTATCACAGAAACATTTATTCAATTATATTTAATTGGCCTATCTGACTTTTGGCAAATTATGCAAAAAACTCAAGTGTTATCAAATCCTTTAATTTATAAATATTGTGTTTTTGCGAGCTTTAATTAATTACTTGACAATAGTGCAAAATGAACATTCGCGGTTTACCAAATAACGTAAGCGTGTTTCCGCATAATTACAGATTTAATTAAAATTTGCATTTCATTAAACAAACGTTTTTCTGTGTTTCTAAAACTTTTTACTGAAATGCTAATTTGAAATGCCAGTTATTTTGTTATACCCTAAAATAAACGCGTTTAAATTATGTACCGTAAAAATGTAACATAAAGCTTATAAAATCATCTACTATGTAAGAAAATATAGTTTTCATTAGCATAAGTAGATGAGGGCGCGTTTTTTTTTTAACTTTTAGGAATTTGCCTAATTGATTAAAAATTATAGCTTGAAATATAAAAGGAAACCCAAAATGACATTTGGCTTTAAACTCGGTTCAATAAATTGTCTATTGAAATAAAATGTAAAATTGAATTGAATGAGCAAGGTGCTAAAATTCCGATTCTTGGGAAAATGAAAATTTACATTCTTTTTATAAAAATGTCTTTGTTACTTAATGATTGTAAATCGCAATATGACTTTACAAAATATTATTCAAGCATAAGTAAATAACTGTCAACTATAATTTAATAAAGTTTCAGCGCGTTTTGCTTTTTAATTTTTTGTTTTTGATTTGTTGTCTTTGCTCGCATTATTAATTGCATGAAATAATACAAAAAGCATCTGGTGGCCGCACAAACAATAAAAACTCAATCGATTTGCATTAATTGAATGTTAATACGGTTTCGATTTTGCGGTAACAATTAAATGATTAATGGCCCCTTTTTTCAGATCCTTTTTTGTTGCTTGGCGTTAAAGCGCGTGTCTGTGGCAGGCTCCGAATGTTAATGAGCTGGAGGACGAACACAAGTGGGATGGAAGAACAGCGCACATGAGCTTGCAATTGTGTTAGTGTGCGTGTGTGTGTGTGAATGAAATCAAGGACAACGGTTGAGTTCGATAAGTGTGACATTAGAGCACAGTAAGCACACGCTATCAGCGCCTTATTATTCAACAATCAATGATGACGCGGACAAGGACAATAATGGGGTGTTAACAGCTGTGGACCACTTAAGCGCTTTTGTTCCCAAGTGCCACACACACACACAGCTGCATTACCTGCCACACTCATGTTCGTTGCAAGCTTGTCCTGTGGAACTGCTTTAGTTTTGTATTTTTACTTATGCACAGCAGCTTTGTGTCGTATTTACCGTTGTCGCTCCTCTCCCTGTTTTGTATATTGCATGCCTCAAGCTCGTGTTGCAACGTTCAACTTGTGTGTGGGTGTGTGTGTGTGTGTGTCAAATGTGCCAACAATGAAGATGCCAACAGTTGAGCGACTGGCTCACAAATGCAATCAACCAGAAGTCAACTGTTGACAATTTAATCAAATTTATTTGCGACGTCTCGCACTCGTATAATTTCATGTATTTGACCCGAAAACTCTATGGAGAAATATGCTGAATTTGCGTTTTGCATGACTTGATGGCGAATTGAATCAGCTAGAAAAGCTGCAATGCTCTGCCAAAACTTAAAAGCATGCCAACAATATGTGTATTTTAAGCATTTTCTTTTATATGATTTGCACTTCTCTATGTAGAGCTGGCAATCATATAAGAACTTCATGTTTTTTACTGATTTTTTTTAGAAGCTTCAAACATCTTAGAAATACATGTATACATTTCTATAATTGTGGTTATTTTTCAAGCTTATAACTTTCGCACATTTGGCAATCATTTCATGGTTCTCATGTTTTTTCAGGCTTATTCTAAAGCAACATTTGCTCGTGACTGCATTTGGCACCACCTTAAAAATTTTATTGCCATGCCATTACAATATTTTATGGCATATTATAAGACACGATACATTTCACTCGATGTGGCTTTTAGGCGGCCACAAAGTTGCCTCTAAAGCACCCACAAAACATGTTCAATATGCCAAAAATATACAAGTATATAGTATATTTGGCCTGACGCACTTAAAGCTTTCTGCGACTTCAATTTTTCTTCTCTCGTCTGCACATTCGTTTTATTTGGCATGATTGGGTTTCGTATGAACGTATATGCCATAATACCATATGGTGGGGCAGCCAAAAATGTGTCTGACCTTGCCGTCTCGCACACATACGTACACACAGTCTCATCAAGTTTTATGCTTTTATGTTTTCATATTTTTGCGAGTGTTTTTTATGGCGGCTACCGAAATGGAAACAAAAGCCAACAGCCGAAAGTTAAGAGCATAATGGAGCATAAATGCTTTGACTGTATAAATGTGATTTTATGCTGTGTGCTTTGACGCGCTCCTCGCCGTGACATAGCCATGTCCTGTTCCCATTTTTATTTCAATGTATTACTGCAGCAAAGGCGCTTTATGCTCTGCTACTTTTGCGAGGATTTTCCAACTTTGGCAGCTTCATCAAAAACCATGCAAATTGCGTACTTTCGCTCAGGAGAGCGATTCAGGCATAGGTAATCCTACTAATCTGTACATTTTTAAAATCTTTTATGCAGCCCACGCCAAGTTTATGGAAATTAAAAAGTCTTTTATATCTTGCTGTAGCATCTAGTCAACTTCAATTACTTAATCAAGCATTTAATGGTCTCAGTTTCCAAGAGCTCGCAAATCTATACGTATGTCATTAGTTCTCAGCTTCTCTTTAGACGGTTTTCTCACCATGTTGATGCACAAATTGCCGAGCCATAAAGACATCAGTTAATTAATGCCGTTAATGCTCTGACGGCAGTTCTCGAAGCTGTTAATTAAGTAAATTGACAAATCAAGCCCCAACGGGACTAAATGCCCCAGCAGACCCTGAAGGGATAATATCACTTAACGGGCAGCTTAATCAACAGCAAGTCAAGGTGTTAACAGCGCTGCTTTTAAGCCACCAAAAATATTTAATCTAATTTTGTATATATATCAACACGATGTCAACGGCAGTTGGTGGTTTGGCGAGGGGTGATTGGGGGCAGGGATGAAAGTGGAGGATGCCACACATTAAACACCATTTCAAAGACTGGTTTGGGGGCCAAATGCAGGTGTGTTGCTTACCTTTTATGCTGAAGCACTGAAACGAGAGTAAAAAGAAAACCAAAAGGTTAAATATGGCCATATTAAAGATGAGAGAGATAAAATCTTAAGTATGCATGTAATCCCGAAACAATTTTATTAGCCAAGCCCAACGATGGGTGTAGACGGCACGGAAGCCAATTAGGTTAATGCCTTTGTAGGCACCGTTGTCCTAAAATACGCCCACAATGAACCATTATCAAGTGTTTACATATAAACTTGGCTGTTAGTTGGATGTTGAGTCCTTAAAGCAGATTATATTTTAATAGCAGTACATTTAGGCGTAAAGAAATCGTTTATGTTTTTCCTAACATGTTTTTCAACTTTTCGAAAAGTGAAAAACAGCCCTTAAGCATTCGCTTTGTTGTCGTTAATATTCACTTTCACAATTTTGTCGCTATTTAAATCAATATCAGAATTTTTTATCACACTTGATTCGGGTTATTAGGTGTGGAAAACTTGCTATGGACAGACTAATCCCACATGCATTCAAATGACAAATGTATCGAAAGATTTATAATATTGAAGGTTTAAAGAAAAACAATTTTTTTCAAAGGAACTTGGATGCAGAATTATTTTAGTCAAAGGTTATAGATGCCAGTGCTTAGTAAAAAGTTTGATTGATGGTTTATTACAAAATTGTATACTGAAAATAATCTCTTTATAAGAATGTATACGGAGAAGAAAAATATATTGACAGATTATTGGAAATGATAAACAATTAACAAATTAAATAAGTTAACGTCAAGAAATTTAAAAGTTTTAAATATAAAAATATTGAAATATTAAAAACACTACAAAATATATAAAATAAAATATGAATCGAATACCTAGTTTTTTCTTATTTTTCCTACGTGCAGTATGGTAAAGATAGACACTTGGCTGCTGATACTGATCAAGAATATATATGTGCCTTGTGGGGTAGGAGGTGTCTTCTCCTATGCTTCGCACATTTCGTAACAAAATTAAGAAACCCTCTGCATTGCTATATCTCATTTATAAAGGAAACTCAAGCAATTTAAACACTAATTGAAACATAGTTCCATTTCTCAAAGAAGCGCTTTTCCAAAAACGCAGAAAACTCCAAATGCTAACATAAATAGGCCCCATCGTTCAGCTAAATTGAGGGCTCACGCACGATGTGTAGAAAACACATGTACGTTGTTTTATGCACAACTTAGTGCTGAATAACAAAAACACACTCAATACACTCACACACACACACACTCACACACACGCACAAATATTCGCGCTTGTTCACAGGGCTACCCACTGAGTTGGCTGAGTTGGAAGCAATTTATCAAAACATTGCATAACAATGGAGCTGGGCCATGTGATGCCAAAAAGGAGATCCAAAACTACTTAAACTTTATGCTCCTACGTTTTGAACACGTGTTAACAACATGAATGCATAACTGTAATCCCCTTTAGGCAGTCGAAATAGTCGTAGCTCCGTCTGCTCTGCAGTTTCTTGCAACTGCAGAAATGAAAATGAATTTTCCTGAAAAGCTACTGCTGCATAGCACAAAACCATTTGGCAAATTTGACTTAACAATTTCGTTACCATTGCCATTTAAAGAGAGCGAGAGGGAAAGATCAAGATTTTAAATTGAAAGCAATTTCTTAATTTAAAAATTAGGTAAGAAAATTTAAAAAAATTAATCATCTTAAAGACCGTTCACAGTTCTAGAGAATCTTACTTATGTAGAAAAATAAATGATTAAAAATCAAAAAGTTTTTTTTTGTGATTCTAAACTTTAGTTCAAGCACAGTTGGGGAATTAATTGGCCCATGGCAAACAGAAGTGAATTTTCAGTCTAGCTAGGGGGCTTGTGGTGAAAAATACTTTACATAGTAGAGGAAAGGCAGGAATCATAAATTAAAATCAAAAGGCAGCAGCACAGCAATAAAACGGAGAAAACTTTGCTGAATGGCGCCTTAAAAGGCAGGCAGGGAGCATTAAAAGGTTCCAGTGGGTAGTTACACACACATGCATATGTGCTCATGCGAAAAGCCAAACACACAGATGCACACACGTACACACACGCACACACACAGGCAGCGACAAATGGAGGTGGCTACAAAAGCAGCTGTAAAATAGTTTTTCATATCCGCTGGCAAGTTGCATTGTGCGACGGCCTCGTCTCTAGTTCAGAGTGTGTGTGTTTGTCACCTGAACTGATGTTGTTGTTGTTATGGCTGTTATCCTGTGCCTCTGTCAGCTGTATGATTGCGCATTCATAATACTTCCTGACCCCTCCCCTCTCCGGCTGTCTTTGCCCTGTTACACATGCAGTTCGAGCACAAAGCTCATTTTTCTCATTTGGCTTGCGGAAATTTGCACTGCAGTGCAAATCACAGTCACTCGCTATGCCATTGACAACACTCACACTCACACACACACTCACACACACACACACTGTTGCTCACAAAGTATCTGTCACTAAATAAACATTGATTTATTTATACACACTTTGCACTCTGCATTTTGGCCCTCGGGCAAAGTCTTTCAAGTCATGGTAAATATTTTGTTGCCGTTTTCTTGGGGCCAAGCAGCTGCTGCATATAGGTGTGTATGTTTTGGGTGTGTTTGCCTGTGTGTGAACGTGTTTGTGTACTTCCTGTTGCCTGGCTTCAAGTTCATTCGTGCTATACTGTGCACCATGGTTGTCTCTAGGTAGCAAATGCACAATTGCACACATAGCCACAATTTGCACACAATTAATTTTTGCAGACAATTAGGAAGTATTTTCCAAACGTGCCACGAATGTGAAGTTCATCAAAATGTCATTACGAGTATTATGATTACACAGAACACACACAGGCTATTAATGACAATTATCTAAATATATACTTAAAATGGAATTTGTCATGAATTTTGATCATGGCAGCAATTGTTTCATTGAAAATCAAAATATCGAAAAGCATTTAAATAGTCCACAATATAAGTTTAACTATGCAAATACATTGACAAATATAATTTATTGCTAATTTTTGTTTTATTTTTCCTTTGGACGGGAATTTCATACATGCTTTTGAGTTTTATTTATTTTAAGTATTTTTTTACAAATGTTGCAACAATTTTTGTCACTAAATATGTAATTGTTAGAAATAATAAAAAATGAAAAAATTTTTGTTAAAGGTATTTAAACTTATTTTAGTTTAGCAGATGTATTTATTTTGTAGCCTGTCAAAGACAGTCACGGTAAGTTTTTCTTAAATTTCAAAGCTTTAATATTATCTTGCTTTGAATTTGTTTATTTTTCACTTGCCCATAATACCAGTTACCCTTTTAAACATTTTCTTACTTAATTTCTTTGCATAAATTGTGCATAAATATTTGTTGTCGATTTGCGGAAATCTAAGCACTTTAAAGATCAAATATTCTCTACGAACAAAAATAAATACGACAGCACTGTGTTCGAGTACTCGACTACTACAGCTGTCAATTCACATGCACTCACGCAAGCACTCAGTCATAGTCAAGACGCACAGTTCTTCTGCTGCGGCTCAGGTAAAACGTGTAGCTGGGGAAAATCCGCCTCAATAGTTTGGGCTGTAAGAGCAACAATTCCTTTGCTGCTTTTTGTTATTTTTGTTGGGTTTGTCAGTCTGCTGATTTATTTGCCGTGACAGTCGCTTGGTGGAGCTAAAGCTGAAGCTTTCATCGGGCCAAGACGTGGGATAACGACAGGGACAATGTCTGCTGTCAGGTGGCGCGTCCTGCATGTCCGCATATTGTCGCGTGTTGCAACAGCTTTAACGGGGATTTATGCAGATTACAATGGCAACAAGTTTGGCAAGCTTGTAGCATGTTGCACAGATCTAATGGCTGCATCTGCACAAACATTCCCCAGGGGGTAACCATTTTAACATAAACAAATTGCCGAGTGTTCGCATTGAAATAAGCACGAGTTTCGTACTCTAAGTAGCAAATGGTGTACCGATTTTGTGCGGATTTCTTAAATGGAATGCCATCGTCAAGAGATTATTTATTTCTGCTCAGCTTCCATCCATAAAATCTTTTTTTTTTGAATGACTGACCACCTGTTGGAGATTTTGTTTGCGCTTCAGTTGAACTGAATTGGCCTTGGAGTTGGCACTCGAAAGCTCGAAAGCTTCAACCTTTGACACGTCATTTAAAGGCAACAATTTTTATTGGAATGCCATAGCTGAATGCTGCAGCTGCTGCTGCAACTCCTGCTGTTGCATACTCGTATGCATAACAAAAATATTCGAGAAGTTTGTGCAACAAACACACATACAGAATGTGCAGCCATTTCGCATAATCTTAGATAGCTTCCACCCATTGCAGTCCGAAAATGCCATAGAATAGTTTTGCCAACAGCCGGGAGATATATAAACGTGTAAAATGTGTATGGGGCCAACGTTTATGGCACAAAGATGAAGTTGCCGCAGCGCGGGGCGCAGCGTGTGGCACAACTGCAGTGGAATTTGTTTGCTTATTATGTTATAATTCGTATATCCATTTTCTCCATATGCACGTCTAAGGCACTCAAGTTCGCACAATTCGCTTGGTAGCCGCGGTTTCATGCTTCTTTAGCGGCACGTTGCAACGAATGGTGGCACGTAGAAATACTTTCATGCTTATAATAAAGTATGGTTGCAGTTGACTTTTGAATAATAGATTGTAGTACAATCGACGTGACTTTGCGCCCTTGACCTTGTTTACTGAAAGCCACAAGAAGTTATGGCTTTTGTAGGTGGATAAAGCATAAATCGATAGAATTAAAATTTATTGGCTTACTAAACTATATATTACTTTTAGGTATTTTTTTAAATTGTTCTTTGTACAGCTTTAAGTTTAGCATTAGTATGATTTCGAACAAATAAGCTACGTTTATAAAGTATCTGTGAATATAAAGAATAACTTTTTTCTTATACGATCAAACCCCTCTAAAAAAATGGCTATTGATTTTTAGTAACTCGTTCGGATGAAAAATATATTTATTATCCCTACAAAGTTTTATGATTTCAGTGGTTTCAAAGTTTTTTTCATTCAAAATGTTTTCGTAATTAATTACTCAGCATTAACCAGAATTAGGACTTCAATTGAATTCATTTATTATTTTATGGTTTTTCAAAAATTAAAGGCCTATTTTTGTACATCATCAATAATAATTTAATTTCAATTTTCGATTTAAATAAAATGTTGCGTATACGCCCTGCAGACAACACTTGTCGTGCTTTCATTAATAAATAAGTATTAGACAAAAGCTGAAGACTTTGATACCATGTCTGCTAATGAATTCCGTGTAAGTCTTGTTTAAAAGATGACACAAATTACACAAGCCAACAAAATGGCGATTAAGTTAAGTGACTCATGATTAGACAGGTTTATTTGCTGAAAAAGTAAGTTACTTTTTATCACCATAATATTTTTATTTTCCATTAATCTTTATATATCCTGAATATTTTTGAATTTTTTTTGCATAGGAATTTTGTATAACTTCATTTCTAAACATTCTTATTTATCTTGATAATTGCTGAAGATGGAATGATGGATGGATAAATTGATTTTTAAATTGTTTTTTCGTACAAAATATTGTTGTCTGGTGTTATTTCTGAAATTTGAGTCTGTGTTTTCTTGAGCTTCACTCTCATCACTGTGTATTGCAACACGCATTTATTTTGCTGTTTTTGGGATAGTTGTTTCAAATTGCTTGCATATGCAAATTTATGCAGTTGTTTACATTTTATCAGGCGCAAGTTCAATAAATTGCAGTTGCTAATGTTGCTGGTTGAGTTGCTCGGCAATTGATCCATAAATGCCGCACAATCTGTACGGCGATTAAATTAAATTGTCTGCCGTGTGGCAACCAAACGCAATATCAGAGTGGGCTACGTGGCATCTGCGAGGCGCCGGCAAAGTTTCTTAGAAGACGAATAACGCCCACAATTCATTTGAATGGCATCTCGGGTTTCAGGACTCAACGATTCGTCCTTGTGCGTCAGATTTGCTTTGATTGACTTGCAGTTAAAGTGATATCGCAATAAAGTGAATACATTTTTAGACAACACCACGTGAAAATCATAGGAAACTTAAAGCTTGCGTAGACTGTGCAAGATTATATGAAGAAAAGTTGATGGATTCACTATTGGTAATAATTTGAAATTTCTTCAGATAAATAAGAAGTAAAATATACTCGACTAAAAAATATCTCTTAGCTTTAGAGAATCGACGTAAATCAAAAATTATCCTGAAATTATCATTACAAACTTAATTATAATTCTTAGCACTAGAAATCTACTCTTCAGATTTAAGTCAGATAAAATTTGCCTTTATAGAGAAATTGTCGAATATTTGTTAATATTTTGTATGTATGATGTATTTTTAAGTAATTAAAGACAAGTACAACACAAACCCGTAGTAAGAAAATAAAATCGAGAAACGATAAAGAAAATGGCAAGCTACATAGCCCGTTGCCATCTGTTGAGCTGGTTTTCTTTTACTTTGTTGTTTTCAATCTCACTGATTATCACTTTTTCTCTGAATTCTTTGAAGCTATTTTAAAGGAAAAGACGGTTTATTGTACGCAGTCGCTCAATATCCTCACATCGACATCAGCGTCAGTTTTTCTAATGAAAAGATTATTATTTATTTGAAAGAACTCACAAACAGGAAGTGAATTTCTTTTACAATAGGATGTTTTTCGCAGGAATGACTTATTAATACTAATTCTGATATATATATATATATATATATATATATACATATATTTTTTTTTGGTTGTTGCCATTTTCATAAAAATGTTATAATAATTTATAACAATATACAACCGTGCTTTCAGAGCACATCTAACACTTTAGCTAATTTATAAATATTTTCTATAAGCGTTGATTCTTGAAGATTATGTTGAAAAACTCAAGTTATTCGTGGATATTATAAAGCTCTCCACCTGTGAGCACTTGTTTTTTATTAGCAGCTTATTGCCACAAACTGAGAAAACTCTTGTAAAAACACACAAAAATATGTATTTGTACATATTTTTCTCGCGCTGTGTTTTCTTTGCGCGCTTTGCTGATAAATGAAAGTTTACCGCAACTGGGAGCCAAGGTATTTATGAAATACACGAATACACTTGCTTAACCTCTCACCTTATGTTTATTTATATTTTAACGGTGTTTTCAGCGAAACAGAGAAACGGAAACTGGCGGACCGGACCTGTATTTTTTTGTTTTTTTTGCATGTACTTTGTTATTGACGCTGCTGTTGTTGCACTTGTTGTTGCCACCGCCACCTGTCGCCGAGGGCGTGGTAACTGATATTTCAGTCCAAAAATGCGGCCATGCCTTCGCTGTGTCTGTTCGCAGGCACACACTCACAATCACACACACATACACACACACGGGGCGTTTGTGTAATCCACAGAATATGACGGGCTGTAATACACTGCTCACAAAGTAAAAAAGGGTTTATTGGCTTAATGATATGTTCGTTTAAATGCTACTCTATTGAAGCCAGAAATTTAAAACTCCGATTCGGTCAAAATGCTAACTTTGCTTGGTCAGGCCTACTAAAAAGGGCTGGCAATATATATATTTGGGAAAGTAGATAATAGTTGGCTTTCTTCAGCCTCCGCTTATTATTCACAGAGTATTGCTCAGTCGGTAACAGCCGACTGCACAGTTTTTACATGTTTTTTCGCGGGTGTTGCCGCATCTGCTGCCGCAAGTTTTTGCCAAAGTAAATTAAATTTCAACTGCGAGTTTAGCTTAAATGGAAACTTTCCGTTTTGCCGGCGCATCTCAAGTTGTGTCTCCGCCTCTCTCTCCTCACTCTCGCCCCACTCTCTCCCCTTGAGCTGGCTGCCTTAGTTTAGTGGGTCTTAATTAAAACGCGACTCATCGCGAGCAACTTGAGGCAGTGTTTTTGTGCGTCCCCTTGATGCTTAATTAAAATACTTATACGACATGTTGTACGCCACCATGAGATGTGTGTCAACAGCTGCTAATGCCACACCTGGCGCATCCGAGCAGGTGTGCTACACCTGAATCAAGTGCCCCCTCTCACCCCACTGTCTGTTTGTGTTTGTCTGGCCGATATCTCTCCAGTTGAGCCTCTTCTGCGTTGCCACGTTTCCATATTTGCCACCTACCCGGCTCCGTTCCTCGTTCTCGCCACGGCTAAGTGCGCAATCCACGCTAATTTGCAATCCCCGCAAGATGACACAGCCATCCGTCCACAGCAGTTGCCATCAACAGTCAGCAGGCACCAAGCACTTGAATCTCCGCTTTATTTCGCTTTTGGTTTATCTTTTTTGTCTCCGCGTACTTTGTGGGCGGCAGACTGGAGGCGGCTTTTGTTGACACAAAATGTGGATTTGTATGCGCATTAGGATAAAAATGCTGGGCGACCAGGACCAAAGCTAACTTGAGGAATTTCATCTTATGACTTAAAAAAAAACAAAGCAAACTGCAACATTCAAGTCTATGGATTATATTTCTCTTGTGTAATTAAATAAGGAGGAACAGCTTTAGGTGTTGTGAAAATTAAATTCCGTTTAACGCACTTGTCAGATGTTGGGTATAGCTGACATTAATATAAACAATATTTAAAGAGGATTTTGCGTTCAATTTAGAATAGAATATTGCTAAAAAAAAAAAAAAATACAAATTAATACCAATTCTTGTATTTTGGGAAAGGTGATTTGATTGTTTCTTTAAAAGCTTAAATTGTTTTTTGTTTGGACTTATTGGACTCACTTCAAGATACAATTGGGATTGGTTAAAGAATTTTATTTATTTTAAAAGGGTCTTACTTTAAGTTATCAAACTCATGATGAATTAAATTACCGAATTTAACTAGTAATGATTAAGAATCTTACGACAAATTTTCCAAAATTTGAAAAAAAGTTTCTTGAATATATAAAATTTTCTTAGATTAAAATTTAATTATTGATTAATTAATTTTTTTTACGATTCTTACTCTTGAAAGTATATCCAAATATTTGTCTTTGGAAAACAACTTTAGGACATAGTCAGGCAGCAGAAATATTGACCTATAAAATGTATATGTACTTCATGGGTTGTTTTCTGCCATGTGTTTTATAGGTGGGGAACTTGGCTTACTTTTGCGAAAAATTGATAAACAAACTGCTTTAAATGATGTTCTTTATTTACATTACTGAGATTTGCAGATTCTCAGATGGAAACATGCAATTCATTTCACATTATTCAAAATTTCATAAATATGAAAGTAGTGAAATTCGAGTTACCCGCGTTTCCTTAATTCATATGGTTGTGCATACCATATAAATTGTAATCATCAAAATGTATGGAAAAACATTAAGTGGCCCCAACCTAATCAACCAAATATCTGATGTATCTAGATATATCCAGTTTTATCTGCATGGGGGATCTCAAAGCCAAGAATAAACTGCCTTGGATATATTAAGTGCCTGGCCCAATTGGGCAGCTCCTCCTGTTGTCCCCAGTGTATCTGAGCGACTTGGATGAAGCAGCCACCTCTTTTCCTGACTTCTTGATAATTTTGAACTTGACGTTGCATGTGTAGAGTGTTTGGAGACTTTCTGGGTGTTTGCTCGCTCAGGCATGTGCACAATATTCTCTTGATCTATTTTACACGGCTTTATGGTCAGCATGGCACTGGGACAACCCCCAGGCAGAGGGTCATCCTCGTAGCACACATTGCTCCCACAGTCGAAGGAGTCGACACTTTCGACGGCAGGCATGCCG
The DNA here is from genome assembly GCA_035041545.1 of Drosophila colorata. Classification (NCBI taxonomy): domain Eukaryota; kingdom Metazoa; phylum Arthropoda; class Insecta; order Diptera; family Drosophilidae; genus Drosophila; species Drosophila colorata. The sequence continues at coordinate 3,840,061 of JAWNLD010000233.1, forward strand.
CGATGCTGGAAGCACTTGATGGGACACTGCGTGACGCACTTCTTGTACGGCTGCTCCTCGGCAGCCAATTTGGTGATCTTAATGCAGTTGGTAAAGATGCCATGGCGATCCTTCTCCTGCTCCTGGCGACACATCTCGCGATGCTCGTAGTTCTTGTAGGCCAACTCCGCCTTGGAGAAATATCCTGGCCAGCAATAGTCGCGCAGCTTGCGCCTGCCCACCATGCGCCCCTCGGGAACGACGTCTACCTGGTTCTTGCGGCGGTAAACCTCGACAGCCTTGGCCATGGGGTACACAGGACGTCCCACCTTACGCGCCTTTTCCACGGCGCTGAGCGCTTCCTTGAAGAATTCGACGTCTTCCTGCAGATAGGGATCCTCCTGGCAAGCCGACATTCGCATTTGCTCCGCTTGACGCCGTTCCAGGAACTCGTCACGCTGGCCATAGAGTATCTGCCGCAGCTTTGCCGTTTCCTGATCCCTGCAACTCTTCTGGGTGGCATAGAATAGTTGGTTTGTTTCCTTGTTTTTATAGCGTTCGGCAATTTCGAAGCGACGGATCTGCGCTTCCCGCTGAGTTTGCAACTCTTTCTGCTTGCGGTCCTCCAGCTCGTAGGCGCGACGCTCCTGAGACCGTTCCTTTAAGGCACACTGGCGGCGTGCCTCGTCCTTCTGCTGTGCAGCTTGGTAGCGCTCCTCCACTTGGTCCTGGAGTGCCTGGTCCTGGCGTTTCTTCGCCTGCAGCAGCCGGCAGAGCTGCACGGCACGCGCCTCCTTGGCGAGTATTTTCTGGGCACGCTGCTCCTTGTTTTCCTTGCCCGCGCGCGCGTCCAGATTGCGACGTTTGATCACATCGACGCAGACAACACGATCATCGATCTCGTCGCAAATGCGATCGTCTATGGGCCAGATTTTGTATATAATATAAAAAAAAAGGGATTTGCGTGGTTCTCTGAACTTACATTCGGCCATCTTGGCCTTCTCTTTGAGCGCATCTTGATAGGCGCGCCGGTAAAAGTCGCGATTTCTTGCCTTGCGCTCCTTGGCCGCCTGCTTTTCCTTCTCGTGCAGGCACTGGTACTGCGCGCGCTCCACAATCACGTCGTATTCCTGCTGCTCCTTCTCGGCCAGCCTGCGCTGTCGCCTCTCCTCCAGATCGCGTAATATATACGAGCGATAGCTAAGCGCCTTCGCCTTTTCTCGGGCGTTTTCCTGCTCCTCCGTCACACTGCAGAAGGGTATCAACACCTCCCGGCACTGCTCCTCTTCCAGGCGATATTGGCGCTGGGCATCTTCGGTAAATTCTCGATTGAGCGTCTCGTTGAACTTCCGCTGATAGAAGACTTCGCTCTCGATCACCGCTTGGTGCAGCGCTCGCTGGCCCGCCTTCATGTTCTCCAATATCTGGTTCGCCCGCGTTACGCGCTTCTTCCGGTTCAAATCATCTTCAAGCTTGACTTGTTGTTGCCTGATTTCGCCCTCTTTTAGCTCCTGATCGAGTTTCGCCTGCTTCTCCTGATCCACGCTCTGGGCGCTTTTGAAGTGGCTGCAGACCCAGTCGCTGCCATCCTTCAGGTATTGCATGTAGCGACGCTCTTCCTCTTCCGCCGCCAGTGTGGCGTGCTTCTTGGCCATCGTCGACCTGGACATGATGCCATCGAAGCGCTTCGAGGACATCACAACTGGCTGGAGCGTGCGATGCTTCAGGAACTGCGTGTGGCCGGGCTGGGCCATGCAGGCCCTGTCCCACTTTATGCTCAGCATGGTGAGATCTGAACTGTCTCTAAGGTTTTCGTGTACCGCGCAATTCGATCAATGTGCAGTTCATGGAGATACCCTGGGATCGTGTATTCGCGGTGTGTGTTGTGTTACGTGTCTGTGTGTGGTGTGTGTTCGTTGCTTGCCTGTTTTGGAGTGGAGTGTGTTCGGAGTACAACAGGCAATTGTGTGTGCTCCATTTACCTATGTGTCAAAGCTGACAATCACCTAGACTTATTGTCAAACACATTTTCCTTTAATAGTATTCTTTTCATACTCGTTCACGAAGAGAAAAGAATATATATTCTTCTTGTTGTCCGTTCGTCTGGAGACTTGAAAATTGAAACTCGTGAGCATATATACACATCAGATAATGTATTAAGATTTGTTGGCTACGCCCACTGGGGGCGTGATAGTTCGATTTAATATATATATCTCTGTTTTACGGCTAGGTTTGAGTTCCTTTAAAAATTGCACAAAACATTTTGTAGATACGCCTACTGGGGGCGTGGCAAATCGATAAAATCTGTATATCTTTGGGGCGGGTAAGCTGAGAAAATGCACATCTCAAATAGTTCTAGAGTTAGAGTCACCGAATTTGACAGGCCGTTTGCTGATGATCTGAAATTGAAAAAATCTATATTTTTCCAAAATAATCATCATTATTAAGACAGTTTTCGACCTTTTCACTACTAGCGAGTATTGGGGAGTGGGCTACACCCGACTGCAACGTTCTTGTTTATATTAATATTTGGCAGCCAACCGTGAGCGTTTAAATAAATGGCACATATGACAGCACACATAAAAGTGGTCTGCCGTAAAAGTTTTTAATTAAATACAAATATAAATATATCACTACGGCAGTGAGCAAAAGCGGCTGGCAATATATACGCGAACTTTTTAGGTTTTGCTATGATATATCGATATTGTTTGAACTAGAAAAAAAAACATACCACAACATGACATAGCTCAGGTTCATGTGATATGGAGCTGTAAGGGATTCGAAAAGAATTTACATTGTTAGAGCTGATCGATTGATTAAACAATTCAATTATTTGTGCCTTTCGGAAAATGAGATGTTCAAATTATTTTGGTGGGTTTTCCACGTATGATAGCGTTGATATAGCTTTTTGGAACCTTGTGGACTTGTTCACTGTCATAAATCAAGAATTTTTTGTTCTACCAAAAGTGCTAAAATCCGCTAATCCCGACAGTTTCCAAGCCACTGAAGATACAGGTATATTCCATATACTGTTTGAAAGGTATTTTTAAGAGTTTTCAGGCTTACCTTTTTTGCTCTTAAGTACGCAGATAAAGTTATTTTTATTTGTAAAGTGGAATTGTTTGGAATTGTTCATATATTAAATTGAATATCCTTCGTCATAATATTTGATATCAGAAATTTTGGAGCTTGAATGTGATTTGCTACTAGAATTTTACCTCGTGCAGAGGTGTTTTTGATTGATGGATATAGTATCAACGGCCAAGGAAATAGAACGATGTTCATCTGTCTGGTTCTATGCAACTTAGTCTCTCAGTTCAAAGTCAGTGAAAGTTCCGCCTTTGTCACTATGTCATATAGCTGCCAAAGGAACGATCAGTCGAAATATTTGATTTGCTATAAAAAAGCTTTTGCTTGCCAAGATGTTCTAGCCAAATGAAGCATTTAGAAGTATCACTATGTTTCATAAAAATGAGCAAACTATCATCCAAATCGAACAACTATCATTAGAATCTTTAAAAAAATATCGGTAAATATTTATACTATTATTTTAGAAATTAGTTATAGGTTACAAAAGTTAGGCCAGAGCAACAAAGGCACTTAGGCTGAATCTTTCTCTTCTTTCGAATGTTTGCATATTATTTTTAAACGATCTTCATCCTAAGAAAATTGCAAATTTTAAAATCCCCATAATATGTTGATATTGTTTTTATTTCCTACTAAAGTCGTGATACAAATTTGTGACAAATTGTTATAACTATGTATATAAATAAATAAACATCTTGGATTGCCGTATTTGATCTTATCGCCAAATACGGCTTCGTTTGGACGCATTCTTGGAGCTTTTTCCGCCATGAAATCGATAAATCGAACGTACTGATGTCAATGAACGTGACTGACCTGGTGCAAGGTCGTTCTTTTTTTGACAGAAAGAATCGGTTGATATATCTGTAGAAAATTTATCTGAATCAATTGTCATAGTATCCGATACGGATCTGCCCAAGTACGGACTGGTCTCAATTGGCCAAACTGATGGTTTCGGCTCAACCGATTGCAGATTCTTCTCACAGGTCTTCATCACCTCCATGGCACTGGGACAGCCCCCAGGCAGAGGGTCATCCTCGTAGCACACATTGCTCCCACAGTCGAAGGAGTCGACACTTTCGACGGCAGGCATGCCGCGATGCTGGAAGCACTTGATGGGACACTGCGTGACGCACTTCTTGTACGGCTGCTCCTCGGCAGCCAATTTGGTGATCTTAATGCAGTTGGTAAAGATGCCATGGCGATCCTTCTCCTGCTCCTGGCGACACATCTCGCGATGCTCGTAGTTCTTGTAGGCCAACTCCGCCTTGGAGAAATATCCTGGCCAGCAATAGTCGCGCAGCTTGCGCCTGCCCACCATGCGCCCCTCGGGAACGACGTCTACCTGGTTCTTGCGGCGGTAAACCTCGACCGCCTTGGCCATGGGGTACACAGGACGTCCCACCTTACGCGCCTTTTCCACGGCGCTGAGCGCTTCCTTGAAGAATGTGACGTCTTCCTGCAGATAGGGATCCTCCTGGCAAGCCGACATTCGCATTTGCTCCGCTTGACGACGTTCCAGGAACTCGTCGTGCTGCCCGTGAAGAATGGATTTGAGTTCAGCAGTAGCCCGATCCCTTTGACGCTTCTGGGTGGCGTAGAAGAATTTGTTTGTCTTCTGGTTCTTGAACCGTTCTGCAACCTCAAACGTGTGTATCTGCGCATCTCGCTGACGTCGCTCCTCGAGCTGCCTGCGCTCCTCCAGTTGATAGGCGCGCCGCTGCTTGGCCAGCTCCTCGAGCTCACACTGGCGGCGTCCCTCGTCCATCTGCACCTCCGCGGCATAGCGTTCCTCAACTTCGTCCTGCCGCTTGTCGGCCTTGCGTTTGTTCGCCTGCTGCAGCCGGCAGATCTGTATGGCGCGATCTTCCCGATCCTGTATTTTCTTGGCTATCAATGCCTTGAAGATCTTGTTGTAGCGCGCATCGAGATTGCGGCGTCTCGTCACATCCACGCAGATAACTCGATCGTCGATTCGATCACATATGTCCTCGACTATTGGTTGGGATGGGTTGGGCTTAGTAGGATCTTTAGCTACAAAGGAATGGCGTTCACTGTTGACTTACTCTTTTTGATCGCTGCCTTTTCCTTCAAAGCATCTTGATAGGCTCGACGGCAGAATTCGCGTTTCTTCGCCGCCCGCTCCTTGGCCTCCTTCTGTTCCTTCTCGTAGAGACACTTGTACTGCGCGCGCTCAACGATAGTATCGTATACCTCCTGCTCCTGCTCGGCTAGTTTCCTCTCGCGTCTCTCATTGAGGTCCTTTAGGAAATCGGCCCGCACAATGATCGCCTTTGCCTCCTCCTCAGCTTTTATCTGCTCCTCCGTGATGGTGCCAAACGGTATCAGGGTCTCCGGGCAACGCTCGTCATCGAGGCGCCGCTGACGCCGACCGTCTTCGGCAATTTCACGATTGACGGCCTCATTGTATTTCCGTTGATAGACCACTTCGCTCTCGACCACCGCGTGGTGCAGAGCTCGCTGGCCCGCCTTCATGCTCTCCAATATCTGGTTCGCCCGCGTTACGCGCTTCTTCCGGTTCATATCATCTTCAAGCTTAACTTGCTTTTCCCTGATTTCTGCCTCTCTCAGCTCCTGATCGAGCTTCGCCTGCTTCTCCTCGTCAAGGCTCTGAGCCCCGACGTTTGTGAAGTGGCTGCAGACCCAGTCGCTGCCATCCTTCAGGTATTGCATGTAGCGACCCTCCTCCTCCTTCGCGGCCAGAGCCGCATGTTTCTTTTCCATGCGAGATCTGGCTATGATCGCATCATAGCGCTGGGCACTTACCACTACAGGGAAAATCCTGCGATTATCCAGGAACTTTACATGGCCGGGCGGGGCCGAACAAATTTTGTTAACCATCATTGTGAATTATTGATATAAATACATATATTTGTATATGCTGATGGTACATGTGAATACCGTGGAATTGTTTCAATGGAAACCTGATGTAGTTTCCTTGAATTATAAGTATTATGTGTTTGTGATATGTGATATGTTCTACAAGTATGTGCTCTGTGTGAAAGTATGGCAATGGGCTACTCTTTACACAGATTTGTGAAGCACACAATTCGTGACAAGTACGAAGTCGTAGAAATATTTGTAAGTTGTTCAAGTTGAAGTTTTATTAGTAGTTGTAAGTGCGAATTATAATACCCTTGTTTATCGCGATAGCCTTATTTGACCTCAGATATTGAGGGAGCCATATCAGTAAATTTTTGTCAACATCGCCCTACTATATAATATAGTTTCCATTAACAGATAATTGATAATTTCAATACATCGATAAAGTATTCTCAATTTGCGAAATGTTGTTAAATAAACTCAGTGCGTGACAACTTACACTTTCATTAATAGATATACACAACAATAAGAATATGCTAAGTGTATGTGAAGATTGAACGAATTAGGAGGAAGCCGTAACGTGATATATACTCTTACTTGCCAAATTTGATAAAAAAAACTTTGTTTTAAAATCGATTATTAGAAGAAAAAAATTAAAAATTGGTCCAGCATATACGACAGTTAAAGTATATTCGAAATTTTTAAGTCTCTAGCTCCTATAGCTTTCGATATCATACAGATCATTTATACAGACGGACAAACGGACTTGGCTAAAACGGCTCAACTAGTTCTTTTAGCTATGGGTATGCTCTTAATTACCCTATTTCACTTTGTACAGGGTATTCAAATAGTAATCACGACAGATCTGTCATTATAAAATCCATTTAATCGTTCATATATGTTGCTGCAAGCACAAAACACTTAAATATATGGAAGACAATTAAAATAATTGTAATTGAAATATAATTATAAGCTTAGAATTAATAATATTTAAAGCAACTTCAACGCCAAATGCGCCTTTGATTCAAAGGCGCTCTTTGAACTTTCCCGCCACACATTCGGTACATCCCGGGAATATTTTTCGATGTGGATATCGGATATTGGTCCGATGTCCTTTGTGAGATAATCGAGCTTGAATAAACTTTACAGTATTTTTTAGTGGGTTTCGATGGACCCTTTTGCAAATGATTGGGGCTCTGTTCAGCTGTTGAGCTATTTGGTGGGTCTTTCTCCCTCCTCGAACCTGAACTTATGCCACTTCTACTGGCTGGTGCATTCGGTTCAATCGATTGCAGATTCCTCTCACATGTCTTCATAACTTCTATTGCACTTGGACAACCCCCTGGCAGTGGGTTATCCTCGTAGCACACATTGCTCCCACAGTCGAAAGAGTCGACACTTTCGACGGCAGGCATGCCGCGATGCTGGAAGCACTTGACGGGGCACTCCGGAACAAAGGGTTTATTTGGACGCTCTGCTGAAGCTATTGCGTTAATTTGAATGCTCTTAAAAAGAATCTGTTGGCGATCGTTCTCCTGCTCCTGGCGGCATTTCTCCCGCTGCTCATACTGTCTGTAGGCCAAGTCCGCTTTGGAGTGATATCCTGGCCAGCAATAGTCGCGCAGCTTGCGCCTGCCCACCATGCGCCCCTCGGGCGCCAAGTCTATCTGGTTCTGGTGTCGGTAGGTCTCCACAGCTTTATAAATTGGGTACGTGGGTCGTCCTTCCTGCTGGGCGTGCGAAATAACTTTGAGCGCCTCGTCGTACAGTTGTACGTCCTCTGGCAAGTAGGGATCGGCTTGGCAAGCAGTCAGGCGCATCTGCTCCTGCTGCCGTCGCTCCAGGAACTCGTCCCGCTGCCCGTGGAGTATGGATTTCAGGTCAGCAGTTGCCCGATCCTTATGTCGCTTCTGGGTGGCACTGAACCGTTTGTTGGTCTCCTGGCCTTTCAGGCGTTCAGCTATTCTGAAGCGGCGAATTTGCTCATCCCGTTGACGTCGCTGTTCAGCCTGCCTTCGCTCCTCCAGTTCGTGGGCACGGCGCTGCTTGGACAGCTCCTCTGCCTGACAGCGTCGGCGTGCTTCGTCCATCTCCACTTCCGCCTCATAGTTCTCCTCTTGCCTGCTCTGCAGATCCTGGGCCCTTTGCTTGTTCGCCTGCTCCCGTTGCCAGATCTCCTTGGCCCACGCGTCCCGACTGCGCATGTCCCTCGTGTGCATCGCCTTAAATTCCTTGTTGTAGCGCCTGTCCAGAAAACGGCGACTCGTCACATCAACGCAGATGACTCGATCATCAATCCGATCACAGATGCTCTCAACTATTAATTGGGATCGTTAGGATCTCAAGTCAACGGAATAGCTTAACTTACATTTCCTTATCTCGGCCTTCTCCTTCAAAGCATCTCGATAGGCACGACGGCAAAGCTCGCGATTCTTTTCCGCCAGCTCCTTGGCCGCCTTCTCCTCCTGCCTCTGCAGGCACTTGTATTGCTCCCGCTCGACAATGCCCTCGTAGATCTCCTGCTCTCTATCGGCCACTTTGCGCTGCCGCCTCTCTTCGATGTCCTTCAGCATTTGTGAGCATGCGGCGCGTGCCTTTGCCTGCTGCTCAGCCTTTAGCTGCTCCTCTGTTAGATTGCAGAAGGGTATCAGCCGCTCCGGACACTGCCGCTCGTCGCGACGCTGCTGTTCTCGAACACCTTCCTCTATTTCCAGGGTGAGAGCATCATTATATTTCCGCTGATAAATCATGTCGCTCTTGACTGCGGCCTGGTGCAGAGCTTTTTGACCCGGCTTTAAGCTCGCCAGCAATTTGTTTGCTCTCATTATGCGCTCCTTGCGTAGCTGATCGTCCTGTTGTCGCAGTCGTCTGTCCGCTTCGTCAGCTTTTCGAAGTGTTTCCTCCAATTTAGTTTGCTGCTCGTTTTCTGCCGTCGTAGGGGTCAGGTCCGGAAAGTTTTTGCATAAAGCATCGTTGCCCTCCTTAAGATATTGCATGTATCGGCGCTCCTCCTCCTCTTCCAACTCCTTTGTGGTCGTGTCCAGACAGGACCTGACCAATATTGCGTCAAAGCGATCGGCACTCATTACCAAAGCGTTAGGAGTGCGTTTAATAAAGCGATTCCTGGGGACGGGCGCTCCCACAGAAACCTTGTTGCGCGACATTATGAATAGAGAAGTCTTTTAAAAATATATGTATGTATACAGGAGTGGTATTTGCGAATCTCTGCAAGTACCATGAAATCGTTTAATTGGAAAATCATGAAGATGCCTTAAAATCAGAGTGATTATTTACGATCTGTGGAAAGTTTTTGGTGCTTGACTTAGAAGTGAATGTAAGACAACAGGCTACTCTGTGGGAATCTATAAATATCGTTATTACAAACATCTAATACAAATTTAAAAAAGTCAAATTCAATCTTTATCCATTTTTCCCATCAACTTATTTATTTGTAATATTTTTTTTAATTTTTAATTTAAATTGCCATCAATGACAATTTATAAAGTTTTTTCATTAATGAATTTCTTTGTCATTCACAAGCCCCGATCCTTGTGACTTTTATGTTCGCACTTTTTGTGGCATTCCCTGGCAACTTCTGAGCCTTTACCGTTGAATGGCAGCTGTCAGAAGGCCACCATGTGAGTGGTCCCTTCTTCGGGGGACTAATGAGCAATAGCTCTTGGTTTGGGTTCATTTATGAAATGTTCTGGCTGACATCTTTAACAATCTTAAATGTGTTTATTGTTATACAGCTAAAATTGCCAGTTGGGGTTCAGATTACTTTTGTCATTTGATACTGAAAATTAGTTCAAGCTTAGGCAATTTTGTAATACCTTATTACCATATTCCAAAACTTTTGTTTACATTATAATTAGGCTGTTATACTTAGCTTAAAGTAAAGTGAAAGCAAGAGTGTTCGACTAGTATATTCTCTTCACAATTAAATGGTATAATGCCTAATGTAAAAATGCTATGTGAATTAACAATTAATGTTTATTTTAGAATTTATCCTCTACTTATTCTATATAAAATAAAATATATATATTTTTTTTATTATTTAGATTTCATCTAAAATGGTTTACATATTTCATGTTAAAATTAGATTGTCCTCTGTATAAAAAGTGATTATAATAAATTCCAAAAGTTGTGTTAGTATACATACGAATATGCAACTAAAAAATTAAATAATATCTGATGGGGTATTGTGACTTTATAATCAGAATAATTTTCGGAATTCTCTGCGGCTTATGTTAATACAATAATATGTATATCTATGTATGCGTGTGTTTGTCGCTTTTACTGACAATGTCTTGTTAGCCAAATTGGATTTAAGTTGGTTAACTCTATATACTCAATATGCTTATGTATATGTTTGTGTGTGTGTGTGTGTATTTAAGCACACTTCAGTTTTGGCAGCGCTCGCCGCAAAGTGTAAGCCAAAAAGTTAAAAAGGGTTATCACTACGATAGCGCACCATCCACCCTCCAGTTGCACTTGTGTGTGTGTGCGTTGGCCTGGTTAAGATTTTACCCTTCAACACATATTTGGCTTGGAATTTGGTGTTTTTTCTTATTTTTTGACTGCTTTTGACGTTTATTATATTGCGTTATACATATTTATATTTATGCGCCTTGTGGCGGCATTTTTTTGACTCTGCGATGGGGTTTTAAATACGAAATACATATACATAGAGAGCAGCATGTGTGTGTGTGTGTGTGTGTGTGTTTGCGAGAAATCCCTTTGCTGTGTGCTAATTTGAAATGTGGTCGCAACCCTCTTGGTTCTCCTCTTGCGGCTTGTATGGCGTTGACATACAGTATATGTGAGTGTGTGTATGCGTATGTGTGTGGCGGGATTTTTCGGATTTATTTTAATGCGTTTATATTTGGTTCAATATGGCATGGCACTGACTACACATGTTACTGTGTTTGTTTGTTTCATGGCTATCTCCCCCTATCTCCCTCTCTCTCTCTCTCACGCCCAATTTATGAATTATTTATCGATATAAAGAAATCAACAACAACAAGCAAACAGCAACCGCAGACAAAAAAGTTTGCCATTGACTTTGACAGCTGTTTAAACTTGTGTTCTTTTCGCAAATATATGCTGAATTTTCCATAAAAATGTTTTAAAATCCGCAATTCAATGAATACCTAAGGCCTCCAAAGTCGACAACGAAATTTTGACAGCGCCGAAAACAAACAATAACCAAAGGTAGGCAAAAAAATGTTGGCAAGGGCTGCAAATTAATTTACAAATTACGTTACGATTTAAGTAGAATTATTAAAACAGATAACCTAATGCTAACATAGGTATTTTTTTAAGCTTAGCAAAAAAAGATGAATGAAAAATTCCATTAGAGCAGGAAATTAAATTGTGTACACACTCACACATATGAGCATGTATTTGGCATAACTAAGCTGCTGCTCATCAGCATAATCTGCTTATATGTATTTGCATTTCTTAAATTGAAAATAAGTGCCTGAAACCTCTGGCATGGTACACGCTTTATGCTTTATACCCACATTTAAATGGCCGACACACGTGCAACAAAAAATGAATATAAAGAGACAAATATACAATTTGGTCCAAAGCACACGGGGTACGTTGGAGCCGCTCTGGCGGATAGGCCTAGAGAAAGGATAACTTTTAACCAATTACAATAGTATACTGAATCTATAAGGTCTTAAATACAATATTCAACTTTTAATTATAAGTGTATAGCCCTTTACTTTCGATTTTTTACTGACAACTACGACAACCAGGGTATCCCATAGTCGAGCAGCTGTTTGTTCAAATCTCAGCATATAAACTACAATATTCTGCGTTGAGCAGGCGACACTCAAAAAAGACAGCGGGAGGCAGTAAGCACTGAACCGTCTGTAAGTGTGCGTGTGTATTCTGTGTATGTGTGAACGGAAACGGAAATCAGATCAGCGGCTTTCGGGTAGCTGGGGCTGGGTGTAGTAAAAGGTGGCGTGGAATCGTAAACAACCGCAGTGCACATTAACGGAAAACGCGTAAAAAAGGGCAGCATAAAAGCTCAGCAAACAAATAAGAAAACAATGCGAAAAATGAAGATAAATGCGCAAAAATTGCGCCACCGCCCTGTTAGCCAGAGATCAAGCAATTTTTTGGGTGTCGTGTCCCCGAGAGTAGTTAAAAGCAGATACACGTTTTGTGTGCGGTTATTGAACATGTGGCAAGACCTTTAAGGACATTTTCATAAGCCGCTTGCAATGCAAATTTTAAGTTCAGCTTGTCAAAACTTGTGCGAAACTTAAAGACTTAAACAAACAAATCGGAAAAATGGAAAAATAAATAAGTGGAAAGCGCCAAAGCGTCGCTCGAGTGCAAAAATTGGAAAAATAAATCACATTTTCGACAGCGAACAAGGCTCGAAAGCGACATAAGAGGAGTTCAGGCAACGAACTTTCAACTATTTCTCTCTCTCTCTCTCTCTTTTTCATGGGGTTAGCGCAACATCATAAAAAATGCATACAAAATTGCAGTAAACAGTTAGCTGCGAAACTGAATAAAAAAGAACTCTAAATAAAACCGACAAATCCGCCACCAACTTTATCAAGAATTTACAAACTAATGGAATTTGCGGATAGGCTAGGTAAGAAAAACAAAAACTAAACTGAGGAACGCGGTGCAAGTGTTGAAAATTTCATGGAAAATGCGCTTTTCGTGTAGAAAAGTAAAAAACAAGTTGCGTGTAAATAAAGTTTAACTCTCAATAATGACTTAAATTCTTGATTGCCCATTAAATTATAAATATTTTAATCAGATCAGGCGAAAGCCCATAATTTAAAATAAAGCTTTATTTTAATAGCTTTAATAGCTTTTGTGATTTTAAGCAATTTATAAATTGATATGTCCACCCCGAAAAAAAACAAAAACAACATATAAATTATACGTATATATAAAAAGAAATTCGTTGGGTATAATCGGCTTTACGTCCGTCAGGCACACAAAAAAAGGTTACGAACGATAATATTCCCAAGTTAAACTAAAGCAGACAAAGCTTCAAAACAACATAAGCAACAAAAACATCTCAAGACTGTTGGAAGGGTGGTCAAGGGAAAGACTGAAAATAAGAGAAAAAGTGAGGTATTGGCCACAATGCGTGGTCTGCAAAATCTTGAGCAAATTTGCGGGTTTTTCTCACCCCTTTTTTATTGAGCTGCTGCATCGACGAAAGTCCCAAAAGCGTAACCGGAGCGAGAGAGAGGGAGAGGGAGAGAGCGAGAGAGAATGGCAAGAAACGTTGCTCGCTTAAAAGGATTTTTTATTCGATTTTTATTTAATTTCATGCACTTTATGTGTCTGAGCTGCTGACCGGCCGTGGTACAGCGGATTTTTGTTCGGGTATGCTGAACAACAACAACAATAACAACGATAAGAAGCGGACTAGGGCCAATGACTAAATGGGATCTCAAAGCGTCGAGAACCTATGGCAATTTAATAAACTTTGAATATGGCTGCCTGTCGAAGAACACGATAACAACAGCGTGCACAAACATGTACGAGTGTGCTAATACCGAATGGTGGACAAAGATATACCCTCTCAAGAGCTTTATAGTAATGAAGGCCTGCCTTTTAAAAGCCTCAGTTGACAGAATGGTCGAGAGCCTCGTTACTCGTCGATGTTTAAAAGAAATAAATGCGAAATATTTAGTTAAGAAACTTCAGATAGCCTGCTTTCAATTTTGTGCATATAAAATCTCTATCATGTCATTCCTTATAAGTGTCGCATGTAGGGCATCAAAAAAGAAGTAAAATCAATTTTGTTTATCATGTCAATACAGCTGTATGCATTGCCATTGCCCCCTCGACAAAAAAAAAACTCTGCTGGGCTTTTGGGCGCCGTTGTCTCGACCATTTTTGTGATTTGTGCTCGTTGGCAACAACAAATTTCAACATCGACAAAAATGTTTCAAAACTTGGAGACTGGCATAAAGAGTATCATCGATTATTTAGTCAGCTTAAAAAGCACTTATGGCACAAGCAGTAAACAAAATATATAATATATAACGACTACTCCTGACCCTTGACCTCCCAAATACAAATATTTTGTTGTCGTGTCTTTCTAAACTTGTGCATATTCAAGAGCTGGCATAAATCCCAAGCACACACTTGTATTCCAAGAAGCCGAAGATATAAATTAAATTTGCATCGGAGTTCATTGCACGTTTTATGTGCACATTTAAGATTAAATATGTAAAGCATCAATTTATACGAGAGAGCGAAATATTTATAAATAATATATTTTGCTAAAATATTGTACGAATTTGTTGACTGTTTATATTTAACGTTTAACGCTTATCACACAACGAGCAAAACCTTTGAACTTTACTTAAAAATTATTATATTCATATTTTTTCGAATTTTATAAAGAATAAGCATTATTCATGAAATGCACATATATTATACGATTCCATAACGTAAAAAGTAACCTTTTTTTACTTTTAATGCAACTCAGAGATTAATATTATTTACGTTCAATTTATATTTTATAAAAAATGTATGGAAAAATATTCACTACATTACCATAAGTAAATTTGTTTTTTTATATAAAACCGGAATTTTTTTAAATTTAGCCTGCACAGCTTCAATCAATAAATCATTTCCTTGCACGGTAATTAAATCTCTCACTTGCAATCAGCGGCTATAAAACATCTGAAAAGGCTAATCAAACAAGTATAAACATAGACTATGTAATACCCTGTAATATTATCTACAATTTTCTAAAAGTTTCTTGCATAACAAATTATTTTCTTAGGGGTTTTAATTTTTTGGGAGAAACAGCTGTACAAATTTTAAGCCCTGATTGTTTGTTTAAATTGGTATATTTTTTATTGTACAACATTTAAGAAGAAATTCAAGTTTTCGGCATTCAAGGATTACGGACCCATCTAAATACCCGACTTCCAGTCTTTTTAAATTTCTGTTTGAAGATTCAATTTAAAATAAAAGTTTCTAATGTTTTTTTTTCTAAAAAAATTGTCCTTTAGCTCTTAAAAAAAATATAGGGTATAATAATATGGCGGAAAAAATACTAAATTGACAAATAGCTAAGGGCAAGAAAGCGCAATCTAAATTTCGTGTGGAGTGGGGTTTTTTATCCGAGATGTTCCCGCGCACATGTCAACATATAAAACTTAAAGCGTTTGTTAACGAAACTTAATAAACATGTGCCATCACATCAAGTATGCATATGGTATATTTTACATTTTTTTCCAGGCACTCGCTTCCTTCTTGGCACTACTTCGAACCGATGCTCGCGCTTTCCGGCTGTGTCAATGTTGGCGCTAAAAAATCCATTTCCCTTGTCCAACTCTAGGGAATAGTCGCCAAGGCGACTTATGCGTTCGAGTCGCTGCGAAATAAATTATTTGAGAACCTCGTCAGTGTTTGTTGTGCCCCAGGAAGCCTGAAAGGGAGCGCTACACAAATAATGATAAGCACTTAAGGATAATAGGCCATGTAGCAATCAATGCGACTACCAAATCCCAACTGAGAGAGCGCAAATGAAAGTCCACATCGAGGTCGTTCACTGTTCCCGCTTTTGCTGGTCTTGGGTCTTTGCCAAGTGCATGGTCAGCGACGGCCCCACTCTCTCTTTCTCACATCCTATTTCCCAGTGTGCATATATATATAAATATGTATATACATATATATTCGTTCCATGGCCTGGCAGTTCGGACAACAAACAAATTCACTTAGATGGCTGTCGACAACTTCGTTTGCCAATTTTTTGTTGCATTCAAATAGAAAATGTACAAATAAAAGCTCAGCAAATATAATGCAAGCAGTGTGCCAAATAGTTGCTCAGACTTGTAGTGGAAATCTCTGTTTACTTTCTCACTCTCTCGCTCTCGCTCTCTCTCTCTCTCTCTCTTTCTCTGGGCTCGCTGCACAAGTGCAAATGAGAGAAATGCAAATGGCGGCATTTATTGCAGGCCAAAAAAAAAAAGGTTTGCAAACTGCAAATAACAAACAGCCAAGCCGGAAAATCGCCTTGAAATGTGTCTGAGGCACATTCAACGCTGCCAGCATGAATTATGGTACCAAAAAATTAGTTCCGTCTGCCCACACAGTCATAAACACATACAAACATTCACACACATATGGAGACGATGCCAAAATGTTTTCTTTTCGTATGCATAAATATTTAACATTTGCCCAAAAGAACACAATAAATAATTCCATTACAAATATTAATATAAGATTTATTTTAGCAAATAGTATTTATTGGAATTTATTTCTCAAATTGTTGGTAAGGCAACAATAGTTTTTAATATATCAATAAAAAAATTAAAAAAATTATAAAATACCATTATAACAAGTGCCAATTGCCATCAATATTAAAAAATAAATCGAATAATTTATAAGCTTTAAATTTTTTTAAAAATATGTTTGTAATAATTAAAAACAAAAGTAACAAAGACAGGAATTTTAAAATGTCAGATTTACAAATGCAATTTAGTTAATAAATTTTTAAATAAATATCATGGAGTTGCCTAAAGTAAAATGCAAGAAAAGTTTAAAAATTTCAGCTACTTGTATTAAATAAATTCCATTTTTTAAAACATTTTCCTCTACGAATATTTAAGTTAAAATTTTTTCTTCCGCTAACAGTTTTTTCTTCGCAGTTATTCAACTTAACTGAATGTTTATTGGGCAAACAAGCGTTTCAAACGAGTGACCTCCATTTGCACAGTCCTTCGGCTGGGCGGATCAACACATGCCAGTCGAAAAGCCTCAACGGACCGGAAACCCGAAAAAAATTACAACTTTAACTGCAGCCAATGGACGGAAAGTTAGACGAAGCGCACAAGCGACAGAAACTAAAAAAAAAAAAACACAAGCAAAAAAACCAAAAAAACCAAAAAACGAGCAATAAAACTGGTACTAGCTATGGCTATAGCTGGATCTGTTTGTGTGGTATGTGGGGCTAGGGGGTACTTAAACATTTGTCTGCCCAATTTAACTAGTGCGCTAAGCAAATAAAGTGGCAGTCGTAGGGTTTGACGGTTGGTTTGTTCGTGGATTGGACGGTTGGATAATTCTGGACCGTCTGGAGTCCCAGATGTCCACTGTAATGGAGCACTAAATCTGTACGCTGACACAGATCCAGATAGAAATCTATGGATATTTCACGCAAACAAACAAGATGCAGTCGAGTCGGGCGTTTATTATTGTTTGCCATTCAAGCGTCACACGGGACACAGGAACAGGGACACAGGGACGCGGGACAATGGGCACGGGCATCATCAACTGCGCGTCATCGGGCACTCGGCCACCGAACGGAAGTCAAAACAATGAAGGCCACCCAACGGAAACCACACACAAAAAGACCAAGGGGGAGCAGGGGTAGGAGGAGGTGCAGGCGGAGGGGTAGGGAAGCATTTAGACGCCAACAAAAGGCGGAAAGCGTGACATTTCGTTCTGGGAATAGACAAGGGTCGAGCTGTTTTGAATGATGTATAATTGTGTGAAGCCCTGGGGGAGATTTCATTTCGCAAATTTCAAGTGTGGCCAAATAGTTTGCAGGTCGAGCTTCGTTCAGCTGGGAATTTAGCTGGCGCTGTGCGTTTAATTTTTCTTTCTTTTCTTCTGGTTCAATGGGCTGCAAACGCATCCGCCCAAGTACGAGTATTAATTGCCCAAGAGATATCATTGGGCAGTTACAGAAATTCTGGAGCAAAGTTTCGAGTTAACTAGAGGCTAGAGTATGCTGATGCCCTCACCCAAGGGAAGGGCACATTAACATATTGCCAAAAGTTAAATATACATTGCGTATACGCAACATACATCAAGTATACGAATGTGGCGCAGCACAGCGTGCACCAAAGTAATTAAAATACGAGAAGAAGTGAGAATTGTTTAAAAAAGAGCAGCCCAAAAAAAGGTGAATGAATGTGGCGTCAAATTAAATGACCAGCGACTGACAGAGGTCACAGGTCGCAGCACGGAGCAGCCAGCAGGCAGCAGGCAAGACAGATGGCAGCGGGCAATGAGTTTCGGCAATCCGAAAACGAAATGGAATTAAAGATGACGCAAAAGCAGAAAAAATGAAGAAAAACTGGTAGAAGCAGAATTCATTTCAAAAATGCAAGTTGCCGTGAAGACGCTGATAAAATGAAGTAGATTTCAGCCGGAATTATAAACAGCTGTAGGAAAAGGTATCGCGCACGAAAAAAAAAGAAGTAAAAGTAAAAATGCCAACGTAGGCAACTGTCCACTTTCCAGAACAAGGGCGGACAGGTGGGCGGGACGTGGACAAAGGCTGCTCGTTGTTAGACCCATTCAGTTTTCAGGCAAATGAATGAAGAGGTGTCTGCGTCTGTGACAGAGCCAAAAATGAAAGCGAACAAAATTACATCAAGTGTTGGAATTTTGCCTTTTTAAAAAGAGCATCCTTAACCATGCTCAACCATTCAGTCAAAGGCACTACAGATTCGAGCTGTCCTTGCCGGAACCCTGCCCATCACAGAGCCGGCCAAAGGAAATGAAGTTCCTCAACGAATGCGTACTAATTGAAATGCCTGCAGGGTCGTCGATGTATTCAGAGCCTGAAAGCGAACCATTCTGCTATGTATACAAATTTATATATATAAATATATGTATAGCATAGTGCATTTGCTGCAACCAGCTTTAATTACATGGAGTGAATGACTTGCTTGCGGTTATTGCATTTCTCAAAGGAACGCCTTAGGTAAGTAACAGAAGCGATACAACAAAATACATATTGCTTGAGGTTAGCAAAAATATACTTAAGATAAAATTATAAAATAAGACAAAGAACAATAAATATTGCCAATTTATTCCCTGTTACCAAACGATGTGCATTATAAAAGAATTGTGTTGGCAGTTGCAGTTTGGCTGGTAGTATATCAAAAGTGTAACCCTCTATAACTTCTTTATAACCCAAACTTTGTTTTAAGTTTTTGAAATATAGACACATTCTACGCAGCCAGTCTTTAAATTAAATGTTTGAGCATTCTGCTTTGCAGAAAAAATTACATTTTATTTGTAATCATAAAAAGAAACGAATGAGGGAAAGTTACTCAAGAAATCCGAGTATATGGCTTATTGTCTTGGGCATGTCTCCTTCTACCTGTTACACATGCTTGTCACAATAATCATTTCAAGTGGTCTAAGGGTATAAAAATTAATGATAAAAACAGAATCAATAGCTAAAGACAATTTAAAAGTGCATTAATAAAACTATTAACAATTTTCATTCAAAAAACCCATATTTTAATCATATGTACTTACAATTTAATTTTATTTTCTTGAATATATTTTCCCTTAAGTTTATTAGTTTTAAAAAGATGTTCTACTTAAACTGTTATTTAATTTACTTGTTTACACTGCAACACTTAGACTAAGATATCTCTTAGTCGAAAACAATCATCTAAAGCAATATTACTTGTTTTATTGTTTTTATTGCTAGTCAACTGCGCACAATTCTATGATACAATTAATTTTAGCTTTTTCAAGAGTCATGCATTTAATATTGATGAATTATTGTTCGTACCCCAGGGAGAGGCCAATAAAACATATAGATGCGCGTGGGGCATGAGAAGGAGATTGTGAGCATGGCCAAAAATAAAATAAATGCTTCGTTAGAACCTTTTGTGACTCGGCGGGCATAATTTAATATTTGCCATGCCAGAAATCCAAAACACTTGAATGAATGCTTTGTGATTTCATATTACACAGAAAACCAAATAACTAACCACTAGAAATAACAAAGTCAGCGAACACAGACAAATGTAATGAGAGGTTCTGAAAGAGTGAGAAATGTCTACATATATATTCTGTTCATGTGTGTGTGCGTGTGTGTGTGTGTTCAAATTATTGTCCTGGCCGCATATATGAAGTTATATGTATGTGTGACGAGTGTTGATTTACATTTTTGATTTATTTTATTTATTTTAGCTGGGGCCTGGTGTCATCGTCTAGGCATACAATTCCACAATACCAGACGAAAAATATTGCTGCCCATAACTTTCATGCCTTCATTTGTATTTTTCTTGGTATGGCCTTTTTTGCTTTTATTTATTTCAATATTTTTTTTTTGGGTTTTCTATTCGTGCAGTTCCCGCTAAAAGCCTCTCGGCTATTGTTGTGAATTTAT
Organism: Drosophila colorata; assembly: GCA_035041545.1. Lineage (NCBI taxonomy): Eukaryota > Metazoa > Arthropoda > Insecta > Diptera > Drosophilidae > Drosophila > Drosophila colorata. The sequence continues at coordinate 3,860,123 of JAWNLD010000233.1, forward strand.
CGCAGCTTTATTTCTCTTTGTAAGCGTTTTATGCTTTATTTCGTATTCGTTTTTAGTTGAAGTATTTATCACAGCCCTGTGCCACTTGAGTAAGATTTAGTATTGAGCATAGGCTTTGTCCCAGTGTGCCCAAAACTGAAGCCGCGCTAAGCTCTCGAGCATTAGGCAACAGAATTGGCATAAAGACTTGTAGCGGAAAATGCCAAAATAACTAAATACCCAAATATTTCAGTGATTTATGATGTTGGCATTACAATTAGTTCGTAATAAAAGTATAACATTTTTGATTTTTATTCTATGAACATCTGTTACCACTTATAAAGATGAATTCCGTAATAATGGTTAATAGAAAGTATTTAAATTTATATCTTGTACTCATGGAAAATGACTTATGTGGGTTATATATTCATTTTTGTATTTTACTTTTATCATTATTTTTATTTATATATTAATTCTGAAATAAACGTTATAGAATAATTTTTCTTTAAAGAAGTCTTTTTATTAAAATCTAGATTTATGGCTAAATATTAATTTCTGTTAGGTCATTATTTACGTAAATAAATGAACTTTATACATATTATTTAATTTTAGAAGATTCTCTGCTTAAATTTGTATATTATATATTTTTTATTTGTTTTAATATAATCTTTGCAGTAATATATATATATTTTTGAGGTTGATATAACGTCTGCTAATATATATTTTTTATTTGTTTTAATATAATCTTTGCAGTAATATATATATGTTTTTGAGGTTGATATAACGTCTGCTAAGGATTCTATACAAGATATTTTTTTAACAAAAATATTCTTTTCCGTATACAGCATTGCTCTCACTCCACTTTTCCCATTTTAAGTATTTAGTTATAAAGAATTTTAATGACTTAATCATGTGCTTCGTTTGAGTTCGTCCTTACCATAATTATCACTAAAATGCACGTTTATCCAGAGTCAGCTGGCTCCTCGCAACATATAATTATATCATTGACCCCAGAAAGCTTTCAAGATTTTTGCCTTATTTATGAAGTTCTGCATCTGCTTTAAGAGTTTCATAAATTGCCATCTGACTGGTGCTGAGACTGGACGAGGGAGTCCCAGAGAGGGAGAGAGAGGGGGAGTGAGTGTGAGTGTGGCTTATAAATTATATTCTTATGGCTCGCAAGTAATATTAAAGTTGAAATTGTGTTAACGGCAAGTTTATTAATTATTTTGTTTGGCCTGCGGATACTACGCACACAGAGCGAGACAGATATATGTACATATATCCATGCGCGCAAGTGGGACGGAGTCTGACAAAGTCTGCCATTTACATACAACAACAAATCGCAGCAAAAACATACACTACGGATGTTTTAGTCTAATTTATTGTTGTTTTAAGAGCGAGAGTGTGTAAGTGCATAATGTGTGTGAACGCCATTAGTGCGGCTGAATGTCCGTGTGTGTGTGTTTGTTTGTGTGTGTGTACGGGCTTATGCAGCTATTTTAGTCAGTCGGATGAGCACATATAGATCCTGCAGCAGGCATGCTTATGGAGACACAAGTTGGCGCAGACAAACGCTTCAACTCAACTCCTAATTAGTCATGGCAAAAGCATAAATACCAAAGTATAACTCGAGGCGTTTAGTTCACTGTAAATGCACGTCTCTCTATGTTGAAGAAGGTGTGCCAAATTTTAAGTGATATAGTTATGTGACCTCAAATTTCATAGCTGAGTATGGCCAAGATATCCAACAAAGCAAATAATGTGTGGATACAATATTTAAGTTTTTGTATGATCTGGATATTGACGATATATTACCTATATCGACTCTATCATAGCTCTATTTTATATGTATATATATAAATAAATATATATGTATATTCCTCAACTTAAGTCCGTACTCTTCCCAGTGTATTACTTACAACTTTCTATAGGGCATCACACAGTCGATATGCAGCAAAAATGCTTTGTATTTCTTTCGTAATTAGATGTGTGCATTACTTATGAGCACATAAATATAAACAATGGCACAGAATCTTTCTAACCAGCCCGACAACGAACACACACACAGATTGACTCCTGTTCAGGTCATGGGAAAACATTTGACATATATATTACAGTTCATTTAATTGGCCTGCCTCGAAAGCATTTTGATATCTTTATAATGTGTGTGGGCAGGCCTGAAAGGCATTTGTTATTTTTGGTGCTGTGTTCTTTGATGTGGCGCACATTGCAAAAATTAAACCTCGAATTCGAAAGGTCAATTAGCAATAGTGAAAGGAGTTATTGGCAGTGCCATAGTGGATGTATTTGCCCGTCTACTTAACCGCATTACCGCAACCGTAAATGAGTTACGTTTTGAAGTGTTATCAAGGAATTATTTGCTTTTTTTTGTATTTTATTCGAAAACGTTCAACATTTGAATTTACCTTGTTGGATACTCTCTTAGATTACTCTCCCTTTCTCTCTCATTCTTTTTTACTGTATGTCGTTAACGTTTTAGGACATCGTACTTAAAGACATCCACGCATTTATAAGATTACTTTCTCTAATGTTGGCTGACTGAAGTGATTAAAATTCGAATTTTTCTTTGTGTCGTTTTCTTAAATGTTTAATGACATCTTTAGGATAGAAACCACAATTTCACAATCTCAGCACTTGACTAACACTTGCGAAATGTCAATTCAAGTTTACTTCCATAATTACGCAATTCAACAAAGTACGTGTAGATTTTCAGTTGCAATGCATATCAGTTTCAGTGCAGGGCATAAAATTCCCAATGGAAATTGTCCTTTGGCATTGCGACCACACCCAAAGCAACCAGCATGGCGCTTCCAAAGTATTTGTTATGTGAATATTTCAGCAAGTGCCAGCATGAAATACCTCCTTATGTCCAGCACCACCAACATATATACATACATATATACAAGTATATTCACTTAATTATAGATGCGACACGCAGACCATTCAGCCCATTCACTGGACCATTTACATTTCTGGAAGGGCGTGCCGGGGATCGCAGTCCTGTGGTCTCTCGTCGACAGCATATTTATGCGTGGCCCAAACAGAACTGGGCCTGAAGCTGACGTTGTGCGAGTTCAGGTTCATTTGGGGCCATTAGACGGCACACAAGACAACAATAAACTTGCAATTAGACCGAAAATAACAAGCAAAACACGCGACACACGCAAAGGACACACAGGACACACTCACCACATGCAAATGTCTTAGAAAGGCACCGAATTCCTGACGACATCATTAAATTACTACCTAAATTCCGTTATTTTTAGAATTTTAATTAATTGGAGTGTTGAAATTTATTTTCTTTGTGTGCTTAATGCTTTTAATTAATTAATGTTGCTACAGTGCTTCCTTGTGCATAAATCAAAAGATTCCTTGCAGCAACATTTTTAATTTTATTTGCGTCAGAGCCTAATATTTATATTTCTCATATGTCCATATATTTTATGCGATTCCAATGTTATTTATGTAAATCAAAAACATTAAAAATTCAAAATTCTTTTTCACCTAAAAGCAATTTGGTTTTCTAGATTTCCTAAAGCATGTTATGTTTGCTGTATCAAAGAACTTGTCCGGAGTGTACAAAATTAAGCTGTTAGCTTTCTCACGCTTTGAAATATTTTTAAGGTGTTTAACTGCTTATGGGATTTGATGAGGTTTTATTTAAATAATCATTAAAAACGAGAAATTATTAAGTATTAGCTTCCTTGCCTGGAATGGTTTTAAAGATCTCCAAATATTCAAATTATTATTATATTTGTATTTTAAACAACTTGTATTATATTTTATTATATGTTGTGATTATTATTTCATTATATTTGCATAACTTGTAATTATACGGGTATGTATGTATGTTTTTTAAATCGAATCTGAAAAATTGTTTTTTTCTTTTTGTTAATAATAATTTATAGTTATTATTATTGTTATTGTTATTGCTATTGTTAAGTTATTTAAAAAATATGTTTTTTAATTCCTCTTATCTCTTGCAACTTTTAAATTAGTGAAACCCAAAAGATGTTAACATTTTTTTTTTAAAGAATTTTATTTTAATTTTTATCTCATTAAGAAAAAAAATTGTTTGTGTCACTGCATTAACGTTTTTCTTTTTAATTACAAATACAATACTTTTTCAATTTATGGTCTTTGGCAATGTCCCACGTTTTCTGTACTTTTCTGTACCGCAAAAAGAAAACGTCGGAACACGTCTGCAATCGCTACCCGTGGGGCGACCGCATAAAAACAGCAATCAGAGCTTAGAAAACATCCAGAACAACTGCCACAAAAATAGCAACCTGGACAGCACTGACAAGCACAGTGGCAAACACCAAAAACCACAGAAGAAACAAACTGAAAATTGCAATTCGTAGGTGGCAGTAGAATAGAAAAATAAATATATATTTATATATAAATATATTTCATAGAGCGCGAAAAGCGAATTTGTAAACCGGTTGAAGTTGTACCGTTACTCATGACAGGGAGCAATTGTACTTACCATTCACATCACACGCTCGCGATGCGTTCACAGTGTGTGTGCGTGTGTGGGTGGGCGACTGCTGGCTGTTGCAACAAAATCGAAAAAAAGAGGAGGAAGAATAGCTCAGCACGAAATTGTTGCGTCAAGTTAACTTCCGTATCCGGCCGCACGCGACACCGTTGCGTTGTTTAACTAAATTTTGTTGTCAAAATTGTAAAATGTTGGCTCGCCAGTTGCCAGCGAGCGCAAATTTTCTGACAGCAGTGGCAAGTAAAGGGCTAACTGCTCGGCTGCCTGTCTGACAGACGGGTCGAAAAAGTTTGCAGTTGGGCCAACGTGTTACGGCAACTGCCGCAAATTCCGGCCGAGTTACGAGCGCACTTAACTTTCACGGCTAACTTTACCACACTTAACAACACTTGAGTGCAAACTTTTCTTTTCTAACACAATTCTTATTATTTACTTAACTGCCAACGATTTGACAGCTGGCTTATATTATATATTCTAATATTCTGTATTTTGTCTAATATCCAAAGAGTTTTGGCCAATGCATAATTTATATTCTATGACACGTCTTCAACATTTGGCTAACTGTCAACCTTAGCTTTTCGATGTATTGACGAAATATGTTTTTTGCCGCTGTTGCAACCGCTCCGTCTTAGGAATCACCGCAAACTGTTTGTCCGTGCCCAAGTCCCAGGACCAGGCAGTCGTCCTGCCCGGATGCAGCATCTCGCGCCGGACAAAACATCGCCCAGTTTTATGAATGGTGCGATGTATTTAACAGTCGGGCGGAACGTTTTGGCATTGGAACCCGGTCGACGCATGCGCTTTCCCTGTATGCCAGAGTTATGACAGTTTCGGAGGTCGACACCGAGAGCGTCGAGCACGTGGCGCCTCCAACAAGTGTGATAAGCGTGAAAACACGCGCTGATAACACCAGCATGCAAATTTGGCTTCTTGTCTAAGGTCAGGGACGCCGGAACGCCCGCATTGCATAGGGCCAAATGCGAGTAAAGTGCGGTGTGCGATGTTTGCTCAATGCCACTGTACAAGCGTCCAGGGACCAACTCAACAGTTCATGTTAAATGAAACATTTTTCAAAAATAATTATTCGTAGTTAGCTATTGCGGACAGAGATTTTTTTTTACATTAAATAAAAATACGTCTGTAATATTTAAAAATTGGTGGGTATTTAAAAAAAATATTCTTAAATTAATTTAATTTTTATTTTCCTCTCTGTTATCAACCCAATAATGCATTGAAACAAGTTAAAATAATAAAAAAGATTTTAAGTTAATTAAATCAAATTTATTGATATAATTACAATATTTACATTTACTTGTATACATTTTTAATTTCTTATTTTTATATATTATATTTACAACAAAATCTATTTAATCTAGTGGTCTCTGGCATATCTGTATATAAATATATTTATATATTATACATTGTATATATATATTGCATAACTAAAAATTAAATGAAAAATCGAAATAAAAATCAGATTTTACTATATTGTAATGCTTTAAATTCTTTTGCAAGATCTAACAAAAAAATATATTTTTGTCAAACAAAATATTACAATGTAAATGATATATGTATTTAAATTTTGTTTTATTATTAATATATAAGAGAAATAAGTTTAAGCCTTAACTATATATCGTTTTTGTATTATATTTTTTTAAATTGTTTAATCCATTAAGCGTAGTCATATTTTGTACATATATGTTGATTCCACTTTGAGTTGATGAGTGTTAATCAGCTCGATATCTTGGCAAACAGACCACAGACCAGCATTATTCTACAACAGCAGCCAATTGCAAAAGCAAACAGCTCAAAATCAGGCACCTCTAACCCTTTTTGCAGCCTGCTGACCAAACAATTTACTGAGTAGGGGGTGGACAGGCGCCTCCGGTTGGGTCCAACTCATGTGTGCGTGTGTTTATAATTATAATGTGCTTTATCAACTGTCAATATGGTTCGACTTTTGCTCCGCTTCACAAAGCAAATTAACCAATGGAGAACAGCTGCCAGACGGTCATCTAACCGAAACTGAAACCAAGACCGAAACCAATACCTTAAAACCACCGCCCAAAGCATAGATAGCCAGCCCATAATTTCATTAACATTAACTGAAGTTTGTGGGAAGTGGTCCTTAAAGCTATATACGATTTGGGCCCTTTAAATAGTAGCTAAAGCAACTGCGAACTTTGGTCCAATTTGCATTCCTTTATTTCCACAGCAATTTCTGAGTTCGCCTTGTCAGACCTCTTCATATATTGTAGTAGTATTCCTTGTGTTCATTTTGCAACTTTTGTAGAAAATTCCGCCGCGCACCAAAAGTATTTTTGTGAAAATTGCTGCTGTTGTTTTTGGGCGTAATTTGATGTTAATATATGCATGCAGCTCGACCCTCCTCAAATTGGAGCCTGGCAACATTGTTTTCGACGGGGAGGAGGCTAGTCAGAAGAGAGAGGCGTGCATAAATTACTGGGTCCACGCGGAGCATTACAGTTATAACAATAAAACTCAAAGCTAGGAACAAAGTACGCTAGTTTTGTTCATTAAAAAGCTATTTTAAATTTTGAGTGTAATCCCTGTTTAAGCCCAGTTGGGATTTGTTTAAGCTGTATGGTGTACATTATTTGAAAATAAACAATGTTGATAACCGTTTAAAATAAATTTAGAAATGTTGAAACTGACCTGAATTTTGTTTATTGTTTTTAAACTTTTTAAGATCAATTTAAATAACAATAATTTCATATTAAAAAATTTAAAAATACATTTTAGATTAAAAGAAAAACAATTTAATAGTTTTAACTTCTTCCAAAATACAGATGAAAAAAGTAAATAAAAATTATAGAAAATAGTATAATGTTTAACAGATTTAAAAAAACAAAATTATTATTTTTTCACTTTTCAATCAAATGTACATATGTATGTTAAAATATTAAAACATATAAACATACTTGAAAAATTATTTATAAAAAAAAACTTGCTTGTTTTCTGTGCTAAGTTTATAATATCAGAACAAACGGATATTCGACCCCATAACTAAACACTGTTAGCGTTAAAATTTCCTATTTCAGTCCACTTTATTTAAAGGTATATGAATCTGAAAAGAAATACATGAATTTAATTTAAAGTTATGCATGAAATTAATGCTAATGGATTTCAGTTATGAGACTATAAAAAAGCCCAGAAAACTTTCAAATAGTTTTTATGTACTTAAAATCAAGGGTCAAAAAGTTAAGATCAAAATTAAATTGACTTCTCAAAGAATGCTAAGTAATTAGAAAGGCAAAACTCGTTAACATTAGGAAAATCGAGGAACTATACAAAAAACAAATTTAATGAGATATTATTTCTTACCTGTTAGCTGTTAAGTTGCGTTCAAGAGAAAGAAAGTTGCAAAGAGAAACGATAAGGTGGTCAAAAAAATCTGAAAGTAGGCGTCAATATTGCCAACCGACAGAACCTGAAATAGAAATCTGACGCAGGTTAAACCGTGACGATGGCAGCAAACCAAGTAAAGTCGCACTAAGAGATAAACGCATTATCTCCGAATGGGGTTAGTCCGCGTTGCAAGAAACACCAGTTGATATTTAATACGTTCGTATTAGCCAGAGAGAACGAGCTTCTTTGAAAACATACAATAGTCTAATCTTTCCAAAATGCTATGCCGGATCTCTCTATCTGCATCCGTAGCGCGATATGATATGGAAATGAGCTTACCCCACGATATATAAGGGCAGTCGCAGAACTGCAGAAATTTATTATTCGATTTGCATTGAGGCAATCAAAATGGCAACTAAAGCTTTGTTTCCAACGTTTTACGATGCGGAGACCAAGATCTGGAGTGGCGTCAGAAGGCGCCCATACTACGATCAGGACTGTTCCGCGGGTGAAGTGATCTACACAGCCCTCAGAAACTGGCCCCAACAGGTTGTTCAGGTAAATATCGCAATGCCAAACCAGACGGAAGGAGCTCCACTTACCTAAGCTGTTTATCGCCAACTAGATCAACGATGCCGACAGCGTTAAGGTGACAAGTGGGGAAATGAGCAAGTGGGGCATACGTTTGGCCATCTACTTGAGGCGGGAGAAGCTGACGCAGAAGGATGTGGTTGGGATTATTGGTTGTACCAGCACCTATGTGGCTTCGCTAGTTGCGGCCTGTTTCTTCAATGCAACGCCCTTCCACTCGGTAAATGCTACAAGAGATGCCCAGACCGTGGCCAGTCTCTTTCTGCTCACAAGGCCAAAGATCATGTTCTGCGATGGTGCGGTCTACGAGCGCATCAAGGAAGTCACCAAGGATTGGGCGCCCAAAATAATCACCCTCACAGGCCGAGTAGACGGCGTGCCCTACATTGGAGATCTGCTGGAGCCCTTGGCTGAGGAGGCTTTCTTTCAGTGAGTGCCATAATCACATGTTAAGTGTGAACAACTAACCCCAACTCCAACTACTCGCTAGACCCGCAGCTTTGGATACGGATGGCGATCAGACAGCTGCCATTCTGTGTTCCTCGGGCACCGCGGGTCTGCCCAAGGCTGTGGCCCTGTCTCACAAGCACATCATCAAAATCGCTCCGTAAGCAAGCTCAGCTGGATCCTTGAGCCAGTCGAAGTCTAATCCAAATGGCACTCTCCACAGTTTTTGCAACAGCACAGATCTGGTGTTGACGTACGCAACGGTCGATTGGGCGACGGGCTTCATTTGCATCGCAGTTAGTCTGTTCTATGGAGTGCCCCGCCTAATTATCGATGGCGGCTTCGATGCAGAGAAATTCATTGGGCTGATCCAGAAGTATAAGGCCACCATTCTAGTGCTGGCACCGTGGCAAGCCTATGAAATGTTCACCCATCCGCTTGCTACAGAAGAGACCTTATCCTCCATAGCGCTGGTCTTCATCACTGGTGGATGGATCTCGCAAACGGTGCTGCGGCGGGCGCAGAGCCTCATGAAGCAATGTTGTATTCTGTTCTCCTACGGCACTACCGAGACAGGTGCCATTTCGGTCAATATTGATCATGGCCTGGACAGTTCGGTGGGGCGGCTCTTTCCCGGCGTGCGCGCCAGGATTGTCGATGAGCAAGGCAATAACTTGGCTTACAATGAGGTCGGCGAGGTGCTCATTGATATTGGCTCCAATTGGGAGGGCTATGTGGCCAATCCCGTGGACACAGCCGCCACCCTGCAGAACGGATGGATCAATCTCGGCGACCTGGGCTACTTTGACAGTGACAACAATCTGTATCTCGTGGATCGCAAGAAGGATTTGCTCAAGTATAAGTCCATGCACTATTGGCCCAACGAACTAGAACAAATCATTGCCGAACTGCCCGATGTCCTACACGTCTGTGTAGTCGGCTGTCGCGATCCCAAGCATGGTGATGCCGCTGGCGCCCTGGTCATCAAGAAGCCGGGCTCTCCACTCACCGAACAGCAGGTCATTGAGCACGTGGCCAAGCGTGTTGTCGTCAACTACAAGCAGCTCCATTCCGGCGTACAGTTCGTGGATGTGTTTCCAAAGAATCAGAATGGCAAAGTAATGAGAACTCTGGCCAGACAGGAATTTGAGTCGCGTATGACCTAATTATAGTCGATCAAAGTCTTAGAGGTCCATCCATGCATTCGGAACTTTCCTGTTTTTGCATTTAAATTAATTTCGATAAACTACTTTATATAATATAGCAGATAGCAACTGCGTCTAGACTGGCCTGCTTTTTTTGTTACCCAGGCTATAAATATATTCATGACCCATTTTTTATGATAGTAATATTTTGTATGGTTTTCTTGGCATGTGCCGCACCTTTTTTATGAATACAATATGAAAAACAACCAAAAAATGGCCATTTAAATTTTCAATCTTTTCAAGGCAGAGAGAACTACGCATCCTATCCTTAAATTATCCTCAAATTGACAGAGTTATGCAAGTTTTTCTTACCTTAAGAAACCAATTATTAAAAAAGTGCGTTTATCAACTTATGGGAATTCAGTTATCAATTCAATTAGCATATCTATGAAAGCTACAGTCATAACAAAAAAAAAAAAAATAACACAAGTAAGATGGCTCTAGTGTGTGCCCGACTGGAAGATACCCTGAACCCAGCGGCGAGCTGTTACATACACTTACGCCTCTTTGTTTTCACACATCATAGAGAAAATCACACATACACACACAAGCGCATGCCGCATGCTTTGAAAGCAGCTGCGCTTGGCCCTTACTATGAAGAGTGATTTCTTAAATACCTTCTGAACTAAGAATAGGATTTTCAGGACGTAACAGGAGCATTGAAATCAATCATTAAAACCAAAGCGCAAGTCTGTAGTACTTGATTTTTTATATGGGGGCGACTGGGGTGAAGTATCAAAAATCTGAATTCTCATAATCTGCATATCCTTTACTCTTGTAGTTTTTGAGATATGCTTCAAAATCTGTGTCAAAAAACCGATAAACATTGATAATAAAGGACAAGTTATCGATCATTTATAATAACCGTGGGAGATATTTTTGAATTTTGTTCCGTGCTTTAAAGGCGGTGACAGGTAATCCCCGAATGCATTCGGAATACATGGAAAAAACTCAAATATTTTGGCATAAGTAACATTTTTGTGTGGTTTGAAATTTTGAAATTGTTTTGATTTTTCAAATTTTAATACTCAAGATAGATAGATAGTAAAAAGTATTTTAAAGTAATTTTTCGAACTACCCTTCCTATTGGACACCCGATTAAATTCAGCTGACATTTTTCCCTAATTGCAGAGTGAGTGTTATTGTCATTATTATTGCTAGAGTGTAGTGCACTGTGACCTCTGTGTCTATTCTGCCTCTCTCTAGTGAATTATAAGTCCTTATCCAGTCCTAACTCTTGCAAAAATGCAATGATTTTTCCTGACTTAAGAGTTATAATTTCGCTTGTGCCAAGAGTCTCGCCCCCCAGCTGCAACAGTCTTGACCTGAATGCTGCTGGACAGTCCTCTAGGATATGTTCCAGTGTTTCGTCACCCTCCAGACACAGTCTGCAAGTGCCGTCCTCCACAATCTTTAGGCTTCTGTAGGTGCTGGCGTAGCCTGCAGTGTCTTGTCAGAAAGCCAGTGATAATGCGAAGTGAATGTTTGCTTATATTCAGACACTCATCGGTTCGTATCTTGTTATAACTGCCTAACAGTTTCTAACTTTATCTTGCACACTGTGACGCTTGACAGTAATTTTCGCTATCACGTCGTGCCTCTGATCGAATACTTTGCTTCAATATGCTTGGTCCTGTTTCACAAAAATGTTCTGGCCCCCATAAGGGGAAACTCGGCCCCTTTCTGGCTAGTTCATCTGCTACCTCAGTCCCTGGAATCCCAGCGTGGCGTGAAACCCAGTAGATGGTCACCCTGTTGGTCTCGCCTAGCCAGTTCTGTGACCCTAGGCACTGCCAAACAAGCTGAGATAGAAATGCTTGCGAACTTCCCTTGCGATTCGTGATAGCGGACTCTGGGTCCACAGAACCCAGCTCCTGCACCTCTGTGAGCGATCCGTCTGTATAGCACCTTACTGCAAGTGTTTGCACATGGTAGTTTGTCGATAGTGTGGTCCACTCTTTCTTGCCACTAAGCTTTACTCCGAAGAGCTTGTCAAAACTATATCTGGGCTCTGATTCGTCTTGCTCACAATGGGTCGAAGCATTGATACATAAATTCACATTTAAATTTTTGGCGACAAGCCCCACATTTTACCATATAAATATAATAAATATAATAATAAAATATATTAAATGCAAATTTATAAATATATATTATTTCTAAATAATAAAATACCTAACCGGCCGATCTTCACTTTTACCTGGCTTGGCAGCATATGTTACATAAGTATTGTTAATCATATGCACCAACCCCAGCGGTTTCTCTGTGAACTTTTCGGCGCTAGCGCCAGAGCACCCTTCTGTTATACTCGTTCAGTTACAATTGGAATTATATGTTGTTTCTTATTGGATAGGTTAGGTTAGTAGATAACTGAACGTGCATTTAGTCAAAAACGAAATGGTTGGTGTCGACGATGTCTAACACGCTGTTTAGGTGACAGTTGTATATTATTATTATTATTAATACACATAGTGCTAGAGTACCTATTTTAGTTGTTGTTACACAGTGAACGAGTGATCCGCTGTCGGTTACACCCGACTGCAACGTTCTCACTTGTTAGTGCAGTCTTTCTTTAAATGAGAATCATCACCGAACTTAAAGCATTTTCTCACATTTCCTGCTTTTGACTCTTTACCAGTCCCAAAGTCTTTCTTTAACGATTCATTTTTGTTTGCTGACGAATATGAACCACGAGCTTTTTGATATGTTTACATAACCACCCTCAACTGCTTATTTGTTTTTGCTCGATACGGTAACGACTTGTTTGATGTTACATCCGGTATACCTTCCACAAAATATTCTATCAGGCCTTCATCCTCGAGATCTATAGGTTTTGCGATTTCCATGAGAGCCTACAAAAATTCTTGCAGCGTCTCACCTATTTTTAGCTGCCGCTTACATAAACGTTTATGAAGTTTATGAAGTAGCTGCTTCGCATAAACAAACACCTGCAATTGGCTCCACTTCACCGTATCACACAAATATTCATAAATAAACCAAATTTGGTGTCTCTAGGTCTCATAATTTACGAAAAAAGCTTAGAAAAATTTATGTTATTTTTAATTTTTGTCGATTTTAGGAAACGGTGTGGGTTATCGATCGTTTTTAAACAACGTGATCTGCGTGTGTCATATACTCGGCTGTTGCTGCTGATCAAGAATATGCGGTCGGATATGCTTCCTTCTGCCTGTTACATACATTTGCACAACACTATTATACCCTTTTTAAAATACTTGAAAGATAGTGATATGAAGCGCTGGGTGAAGGCGTGGTCTAATTGACGAACATTTTTTTTCGAAATGCTTCTTTAAACTAAGTTTCATGAAAAATTTTAATTTTCTGGATTATATTTGTATTTGATGTACAAATATTATAAAGGGTATGAAGGCAATATAATAGCCCAATCTTTCCAAAATGCTTTATCTTTATTCGTAGCGCGATATGATAAGGCAATGAGCTTGTCCCACTATGTATAAAGGCAGTCGCTGAACTGCAGAAATTTATTATTCGAAATTTATTCTCGCAGCTTTGGATACGGATGGCGATCAGACAGCTGCCATTCTGTGCTCATCGGGCACGTCGGGTCTGCGCAAGGCGGTGGCCCTGTCCCACAGGCACATCATCAAAATCGCACCGTAAGCAAGCATAGCTGGATTTTTGGGCCAGTCGAAGTCTAATCCAAATGGCAATCTCCACAGTTTTTGCAACAGCACAGATCTGGTGTTGACGTACGCAACGGTCGATTGGGCGACGGGCTTCATTTGCATCGCAGTTAGTCTGTTCTATGGAGTGCCCCGCCTTCGATGCAGAGAAATGCATTGGGCTGATCCAGAAGTATAAGGCCACCATTCTAGCGCTGCCACCGTGGCAAGCCTATGAAATATTCACCCATCCGCTGACTACGGAAGAGAACTTATCCTCTATAGCGCTGGCCTTCATGAAGCACCACCGACAGGTGCCATTTCGGGCAATATTGATCATAGCCTGGACAGTTCGGTGGGGCGGCTAAATGGGAGGGTTATGTGGCCAATCCCGTGGACACAGCCGCCACCCTGCAGAACGGATGGATCAATCTCGGCGATCTCGGCTACTTTGACAATGACAACAATCTGTATCTCGTGGACCGCAGGAAGGATCTGCTCAAGTACAATTCCATGCACTATTGGCCCAACGAACTAGAACAAATCATCGCCGAACTGCCCGATGTCCTACACGTCTGTGTAGTCGGCTGTCGCGATCCCAAGCATGGTGAGCCCGCTGGCGCCCTGGTCATCAAGAAGCCGGGCTCTCCACTCACCGAACAGCAGGTCATTGAGCACGTGGCCAAGCGTGTTGTCGTCAACTACAAGCAGCTCCATTCCGGCGTACAGTTCGTGGATGTGTTCCCAAAGAATCAGAATGGGAAAATACTGAGAGGTCTGGCCAGGCAGGAATTTGAGGCGCGAATGACCTAAATGTAATCGGTCAAAGTTTTAGATGACTATCCACGTATGGCGAATTTTCATGTCTGAGCACTGAAATTCACTACTTCTTATATGATAAGAAACGTCTATGTAATAAATATACTTTTTTAATCAGACAGCATTTGCGTTTAGACTGGTTCGTTAAATTTTTTACCCAGGCCATAAATACATTCATGTAATAATCCACTTTTTTGAACTTTCAATACAATATGAAAAACCTACCAAAACAAATAAGAGTGCTCTGAACCCAGATGCGATCTGTCGTTATACAAGGCTGCAACTGTGCATTTTTTCATATTTCGGCCGAGTGGGCCGAGTATCTAAAATCGGAACTATTCCTTATCTGCGTATGTTTTACGAGAATATATTAAGCCAAATATGGTGGCTCTAGCTCGTAGAGTTTCTAACGTATGTTAAAGAAACCTGGTCAAAAAAATCGATAAATATCGATAATAAGAAAACTGGACGGGTTATCGGTTATTCGAAATAAACAATCTGCGTATGGTATACACGAACTTAGAACTACAACTCTATAGCTCTCATTCAGTACTTGCTGTCAATAAGTTTTTGATTTGTCAAATTTTACCACACGTTTTCTTTAAAACCTCCTGTTTTTCTTAACCGATCTTGTTGCAACTTTTTGCAACAGATTCTCTAAGTGGTATAGTATATAAAAATGTTCATGTCTAGCAAATTTGGTATCTTTAGCTCTCAAAATACACAGCTTAAAAAATTTGAGATTGTTCGCGCGAATCCCGATGCTATGAGCAACATCCCACCTACCGCCCAACCGACCAAGGGGCGCAGTCGTATAACGTACGACACGAGTCGCGCAGTACAAAACGAATACAAACTATCTACAATCTACTTGCTAAATAGCTTAGGAGTAAAGACTTAATACGAGGAAGGGAAGACTCCGAACTGATCACTCAATAATGTTTATTAAAATCATCACAAAAGACGCGGAAGGGTTCATGTAGGGCATAGTTAGTTAGGCAATGGCTAAGTACTAAGGGTTTAAAATTACGTGTTAGTCTGGTTGGAACCGATAAATTTAATTGGCTTATCAATTCAGTCAATCGATTACGCCAGTAATTTAATTATGGACAAAGATTACGACAAGCATAGTTCTCCGATTTGTTAGAGTGGGGAGATTTATCAATAATAGCCTACTTGGGTATGATGGCAACCGAACATCAGGATCCCAATTTAGGCCACGAAAGGCAAATAATAAAAATTTTTTTGTACCGACTCAATTCGCTTCTGATGTACTGTGTATTGTGGGGACCATACGCATGACCCAAACTCGAGAATGGGTCGGACAAGAGAAATGAAAAGTGTCTTTGTCGTGTAAGGGTCATTAAACTCCTTGGACCATCTCTTGATGAATCCCAGAATAGTCATAGCCTTGTTGACTATGATCGTAACATGAGAGCCAAATTTAAGTTTATGATCAAAAACGACGGCTTGGTCATAAAGAACTTTATCGGTATTATTTACCCGTTCAAGCAGTATGCTAACTAGCTTGAACGGAAACATTTGAGGAGAGCTTCGATAAATAGTCATTACCTTGCACTTAGTGCAATTAAGATTTAATAGGTTATCTTGACACCAGGACTCAAAGGCGTCAAGATCGGCTTGTAAGCACAATTTCACATCATCGGCATACATTAGCACACGGGAGTGTGAAAGTACCGAGGGAAGGTCATTAATGAAAAGAGTAAAGAGAAGCGGACCAAGATGACTACCCTGGGGAACCCCAGATGTCACCCTGATACAGTTAGAATATACATTTATAAAAATAACCCTTTGGGATATATATCTCAGATACTCTGAAATCCAGTTAATAAGATTGTGTTAGGTTTTTTAGCAATTTTAGGAAAACGATGTGGATTATCTATCATTTGAAATAAACTTGATCTGCGCGTGGCATGGACGTGTCTATGTCCGAATAGTTGAAGTCTCCAGCTCTTATAGTTTCCGAGATCAACGGGCTCACACAGACGGACGAACGGACATGGCTAGAACGACTCGGCTGTTGATCTCGATCAAGAATATGCGGTGGGAGTTGCCTCCTTCTGCCTGTTACATACCTTTACACATCACCATTATACCCTTTTTAACCATTTTCAATGGGTTCGGGTATAAAAATACTTGAAAGATAGTGATTTGGAGCGCGGGGTGAAGGCGTGGTCTAATTGACGAACATTTTTTTTCGAAATGCTTCTTTAGTCTAATTAATGTTCATGCTAAATTTAGATTCTCTAGGTTATATTTGGATTTTATGTAAAAATTTTTTTTTCTCATAGTTGGATGGGAAGGGCATGAAGGCAATACAAAAGCCTAATCTTTCCAAAACGCTCTATCTGCATCCGTAGTGCGATATGATATGGAAATCCGCTTGCACCACGATATATAAGGGCAGTCGCTGAACTGCAGAAATTTATTATTCGATTTGGATTGAGGCAATCAAAATGGCAACTAAAGCTTTGTTTCCAACGTTTTACGATGCGGAGACCAAGATATGGAGTGGCGTCAGAAGGCGCCCATACTATGATCCCGACAGCTCCGCGGGTCAGGTGATCTTCACAGCCCTCAGGAACTGGCCCCAACAGGTTATTCAGGTAAATGCCGCATTGCCCAACCAGGTGGAAGGAGCTCCACTTACCTAATCTGTTTTTCGCCAACTAGATCAACGATGCCGACGGCGTTAAGGTGACTAATGGGGAAATGAGCACGTGGGGCATACGTTTGGCCATCTACTTGAAGCGGGAGAAGCTGACGCAGAAGGATGTGGTTGGCATTATTGGTTGTACCAGCACATATGTGACTCCGGTGATTGTAGCCTGTTTCTTCAATGCAACGCCCTTCCATTCGGTAAATGCCACTCGAGATGCCCAGACTGTGGCCGGTATATTTGTGGTCACAAAGCCAAAGATCGTGTTCTGCGATGGTGCGGACTACGAGCGCATCAAGGAGATCACCAAGGATTGGGCGCCCAAAATTGTGACCCTCACAGGCCGAGTAGAGGGCGTGCCCTACATTGGAGATCTGTTGGAGCCTTTGGCTGAGGAGGCTTTCTTTCAGTGAGTCTCATAATCACTTGTTAAGTGTGAGCAACTAACCCAAATTCCAACTACTCATTAGACCCGCAGCTTTGGATACGGATGGCGATCAGACAGCTGCCATTCTGTGCTCCTCGGGCACCTCGGGTCTACCCAAGGCTGTGGCCCTGTCCCATAAGCACATCATCAAAATCGCACCGTAAGCAAGCTCAGCTGGATCCTTAGGTCAGTCGAAGTCTAATCCAAATGGCAATCTCCACAGTTTTTGCAACAGCACAGATCTGCTGATGACGCACTCAGCTGTCGATTGGTCGACGGGCTTCACTTGCATCGGAATTAGTCTGCTCTATGGAGTGCCCCGCGTTATTTTCGATGGTGGCTTTAATGCAGAGAAATTCATTGGGCTGATCCAGAAGTATAAGCCCAACAAGATTGTTCTGGCACCGTGGCAGACCTATGAAGTATTCACCCATCCGCTGGCTACAGAAGAGGCCTTATCCTCCGTAGCGACGGTCTTCATCACTGGTGGATGGATCTCGCAAACGTTGCTGCGGCAGGTGCAGAGCCTCATGAAGCAATGTTGTATTATGTTCTCCTACGGTACCACCGAGACGGGTGGCATATCGGTCAATATTGATCATAGCCTCGAGAGTTCGGTGGGGCGGCTCTATCCAGGCGTGCGCGCCAGGATTGTCGATGAGCAAGGCAATAACTTGGCTTACAATGAGGTCGGCGAGGTGCTCATAGATGTTGACTCCAAATGGGAGGGCTATGTGGCCAATCCCGTGGACACAGCCGCCACCCTGCAGAACGGATGGATCAATCTCGGCGATCTGGGCTACTTTGACAATGACAACAATCTGTATCTCGTGGACCGCAGGAAGGATCTGCTCAAGTACAATTCCATGCACTATTGGCCCAACGAACTAGAACAAATCATCGCCGAACTGCCCGATGTCTTGCACGTCTGTGTAGTCGGCTGTCGCGATCCCAAGCATGGTGATGCCGCTGGCGCCCTGGTCATCAAGAAGCCGGGCTCTCCACTCACCGAACAGCAGGTCATTGAGCACGTGGCCAAGCGTGTTGTCGTCAACTACAAGCAGCTCCATTCCGGCGTACAGTTCGTGGATGTGTTCCCAAAGAATCATAATGGCAAAGTCATGAGGAGTCTGGCCAGGCAGGAATTTGAGTTGCGTATGATGTAAATGTAGTCGGTCAAAGTCTTAGACTATCCACGTAGCGAATTTTCATATCTGTGTATTTAAATTAATTTCAATGAACAATTTAAGATAAGAAATAATAAATATATTTTTTTAATCAGATAGCAGCTGCGTCTAGACTGGTTGGCTTAGTTTTTTACCCCGGCCATATATATATGCATGCAATAACCCAATTACCCCTGAACACATTGAAAATGGGTAAAAATGGTTTTATTAGGCACGGAAAATTTCAAAACGATCATACTCTTATTTTACAAGTTACCCTGCAGTTCGCGGTATCGGGTCGGCCGGGAAAAATAAACAGAGCGTCGCTCGGGTTTCGCTCGGCTATTGGTACGACGGTGCACACTAAAGAGTCGGGCGAGTGGTGAATTGGCACTGTGTTGCATCCCCAGGGGTCATGAGAGTGGCTGATTGGGACGGCGGTGCACCCCTGGGGGATAGGAGAGTATCATGGGCTTTCCTCTGCTATGCCGGCTACTTTACTGAACAAAATGTGTTATATACCCACTAATTAAAAAAGCAATGCTTATTTAATAGTAGTATGTATTTATTTATTAAAAACAAATTGATTTTAATTTTTCTATGCGTTTCGATACATATTAAACTCTGATATTGTGGATTCCAACATACATATGTACTGCCTGCAACAAAAAGACATAAAAAGAAATAGTTTAAATATAAATACAATATAAATACAAAAATACACTATGGAAAAGGAATTCTTGAATAACTTCTAAACTAAGAGTATGAAATTATGAAATTTGTAGTGCTAAATCGACTCAGTTCGTCGCCCTGATCAATAATATATACAATTTATGGGGTCAGAGATGCTTCCTTCTACCTGTAACATACATTTGCACAAAACCATTCTACCCTATTTACCCATTTTCAATGGGTTCAGGGTATAAAAAGTAAGAACGTTGCACTCGAGTGTAACCGACTGCGCAATACTCGTTCACCGCATAATACCAGCTTGACACAGACGAAAACGGTCTTAATTATTATTTTGGAAAAATATGAAGTTTTTGTAATTTAGAGTCGGCGAGGCTGAAATTTTTTATTACAATATTTAGAGGAGGTCATCAGAAAACTGCGTGCCAAGTTTGGTGACTGTAGCGCTGAGGGAGATATACAGATTTTAGCGAATTACTATGCCCCCAGTGGGCGTTGCCAAAAAATCCTTACACTTTACCTGAAGCGGGTATATACGAGTATATCTTATTTGCAAGAGTCTAGCTGTAACAATGGCAAAAAAAATTGACGGACAGACGTTCACTTCATGAACGAGTCTAAAAACTTGCTTTCATTCTGTGCTTAGTTGATAATGTCAGAACTCGAATCCAATTAATTGATAAGTTAAAAAAAAAGATAAATGCTCAATTGAATTTTCAAGAAATGCTAAGCAATTACCAAGTCAAAACTCTTTAACCAGAAGAAAATCAACGAACTACACAAACAAAATTGTTAATCATAATAATTCTTTCACGATAAATTTATTGTTAAACGATAAACAGATAGTCAAAAAAACCTCAACATATGCGTAAAAATTGACTATCGACAGTGCCTGAAATAGAAAACTAGCGCAGTTGAAAACGCATTTTCAATTGTTTGTATTTTTCAAATGTTAATACTCAAGATAGAATAAAAAGTATTTAAAAGTAATTTTTCGGACTACTCTTACGATTTGACACTCGATTAAGGTCAGGAGATTCACAGTAACTTTGTGAATTAAAAATGTACGGGAAATTTATTTATACCCTGAACCCATTGAAAATGGTTAAAAAGGTATACTGTTTTTAAAAATACGTTTTATTCTATTTTGAGTATTCAAATTTAAAAAATCAGAACAATTAAACACAAAACTGAGCAACAAAAAAAAAAAAAAACATTACCTATGCCAAAATATTGGAGTTTTTTCCCAAGCATTCCGACTGCTTTCGGAGTAAAAGCGTTTATCTCTTAGTACTTCTTTGCTGCGGCCATCGTCACAGTTTCAACTGCGTCAGTTTTCCATTTCAGGCACTGTCGATGTTTTGACGCATATATTGAGGTTTTTTGTCTAACTATTGTTTATCAATAAATTTATCTTGAAAGTAACGTAACAGGTAAGAAGTAATTGCTGATTATCAATTTGTACCCTTAAACCATTGAAAATGGATAAATAAAAATAAAAAAATAAATGGATAAAAAATTAATTCGATGTAGCCGCATACGCTTTCAACGAGCCCTTGCCTTTTAGTTTGAATGAAGTGTAAAACAGACCACAGAAATCTATGCCGGTGATAGAAAAAAATGACCCTTGGTCTTTAAGGCTACCCGCAGGTGATTGCCCATTATTTGTTTAAGAAAATGAGGTTTGTAGTGAAAGCGCGTTACACATTCACACGGACGGCTTGACGTATCAATGCCCCTCCACCAAGAACCCATATTGTCTTGCGCAGAATAGCGGTCATAATTGTGCGTGCAGCGTGCAGTGTCTGGCGATCTATATGCTGAATAAACAGTTTTGTAATCGGTGATTGCATGGCAGCTAGATGCTTCGAAGCTAGATGTTCGAAGGGAATTTATGCATGATCTAAACGACGTCCTACTCTCATCGCACATCCCAAATTGGTTGTAAACATTTCTTCCTCTCAAATGCTGCTATTTCGCTAGAATACGACTCCTTCTGAAGTTTCGATGAGTAGATTTGAAGCCATTGGAGAACTATTTTGAAATCAATCCAAAAACATACACGATCGACGTATTCAGTGAGTTTATCAACAAATTTTCGACACAGTCGACTGAGTAATACCGCCCCACACAATTCGAGTTCTTTCACCCAAAAAATTGACCTCGATACCAAATGGGAGTTGTACTCGTACGTTATGCAACATCCCTGAGCTCGTTCAGATGTGTCTGCGAAACCATGAAGATTTGAATACGTAGCGTGGAACTTGTAGTTGTGACAAGTCTTGTAAATCTTCAAGTAGACCAGTCCATTTTTCTTGCAGCACTCGAGTAATTGGCGGGTCCCAGTCAAATCCCTTTAAGTACTGCAGAAGAATTTTGCAGCGAATTATTACTGGGCTTATATAACATAAAAGGTCATACATTCGAGCTGCTACAGAAAGTATTGATCTTCTCGTATATGCTTGTGAATTTCTAAATTTGTAGCGAAATACAAAAACGTCAAAACTGGATTGCCATGCTACTCCGAGTGTTTCAATAACGTCTCGATCTTTGACAATGATGAAAACTTCGTTGGCGGACGTTTGAGTCTTGTCTAGCAGCTGAGCGGTTTCATCCTTTTTACGTTGAAGATTCTTTAATTGATATGTTTGAAGCTCCTTGGCTGAATCAGGCCTCGACAGAACCAATTGGGAATAAATTGTCGGTAACATCTTCGCGATATCGCCTATTAACGCGAATCATATTAATTCTTGCTGAATTTTGGGGCCTAAAATCACAATGTATAATGTTTTAAACTGATCATCGCGATCAAATCTTCCTTGCAATGACCTAAAACGCTTCAAAGCGTTATTGAGTGAGTTACCGAGATTTGCGGGAGATTGTTTTGGAGAAATGTTTTTCACACAACCGTTGCTCTCTTTATCCCAGAAATTCCTTACTAGGATGTCAAGTGGGGTCTCTTCTAGAGTCGTATAGCATCGTTGGACTGTCCAAGATTACCGTCGCCCATCCATCCGTCGGCTATGTTTCACAAACATGGCACATTTACGCGTAGAGTAAATTTTCCTTTTCGGATTATATCTAAAAATCCTTTCGTGTAGATCAAAAGATGAATACTGTTGGACTTGTGGAAGTGTGGATCGGCTAATTTAACTCCTATCATGTTAAATGCTGCATGAGTTGGATGAATTCCGAAATCCTGAAGTTCAAGCTGACATGAGCGTTGAATTTTATCTTCTGCCTAGAATTAAAGATTCCACTCAATTATTGATGTACATTTTGCTTATCCATCTGCAGACATAATAAAAATTACCAAGAGCACGGATCCAGTAGCGCTCGGACATCATGCAAATGTCCTTGTTATATTATATATATATTATATATTATATTCCTGGTTTCGGAATGGGCCAGTAAAGTTGTTTTGACCTGTTGAGTGACTGGTGGTTGATTCGTCTATATACCTCGAGTTTCAGACGGATTTGACGTTTGAGCAACTTCGCAATTCCATATGTAGTATTCAGTTGATTTTAAATGCAAGCATTCATCGTGTATCCTCATTCGTCATCAGCAGACCCTAACGAAGAAGTGACCCTCGTATAGCTGACGCGTTGTCAACCAGCTTTGTTACCTGGATCGACTGCGCCACTTTAAGGTGTCAACAAACAGTTAAGAAGATAACAGTATTATAACTTATCGATGCTCGGTGTGTATCAACACATTTATAAAAGACGCCTTCAACCTTTCAAATCTAGAATATTTGCCTTCGAAACTAGGCGTTTTTTAGTTTGGCCAATCGACGACCCCGGACAGCCCCTGCACCTATAGACGAATTCATAAAACAGGCTTCTGTCCTTCCAGATGCATTGAGTGTGGTTTTTCCTGAATAAGTGACACTATTATAACCTCGGTTCTCAAGCAGTCGGGAGTGCCCGACTAGGAGATTTCCTGAACCCAGCGGCGAGCTGTCGCTACACGCATTTAATTAAACCCCACTGCATTCATACACACGGCACCACAGCCACACTTAGTAAAATAACGGACGGACAGACAGACGGGCAGGGCTTAATCGACTCGGCTAGTGATGCTGATTAAGAATGTATATACTTTTTGGAGTCGGAGATGCCTCCTTCTGCCTGTTACATACATTTGCACAAAACCATTATACCCTTTTTACCCATTTTCAATGGGTTCAGGGTATAAAAAATGTGTGTATGATATATACTTGCGGTTTTTCCATGGTGTGTGGAGAGTTACGTGGTGTGGTGTAATTTGTGTAATTTTGTAATATGCTGAAGAACTTGATGAATATTAATTGTACATCATCCAAGGTTTTAAAATGCTAACGACCTTTGGATAATAGCTCCAACTGCACTTGACTAACCTGTACTAACTAAATCAAAATTATTTAAACAAACGAATCCACAGTATCAGCAATCAAAAACTTATCTTTTTTCAATTTCCGTCCGATCACGGTCTCCAACATGTTGGACGATTTCACGGCCAGGTAAAATTGCTTATATGTAGTTTAAATGCACGTGTATTTATACCCTGAACCCATTGAAAATGGGTAAAAAGGGTATAACGGTTTTGAGCAAATGTTTGTAACAGACAGATGGTAGTATTTCCGACTCCATAAAGTATATATATTCTTGATCAACACGACGAACTGAGTTGAATTAGCCATGTCCGTCTGTCCGTCCGTCTGTCCATCTGAATGAACGCAGCGATCTCGGAAACTACAAGAGCTAGAGACCTAAAATTTTCGACTATAGATTCTCCTAATCCATACAAGTTTATAATTTTTTTCGATATCTTGCTCCATTTCATTATTATCGATGAACATCTAATTTTAGACATGGTT
Source organism: Drosophila colorata (assembly GCA_035041545.1). Lineage (NCBI taxonomy): Eukaryota > Metazoa > Arthropoda > Insecta > Diptera > Drosophilidae > Drosophila > Drosophila colorata. Next base: position 3,884,523 of record JAWNLD010000233.1, read on the forward strand.
TTCTTGGCAAATCTCGGAGACTATACGAGCTAAAGCCATCAAATTTGGTTTAGTATGTGCTCGTAAGTATTACGAAGATTATGAATATTTCGGATTTTGGATGGGAAGGGAGTGAAGGCGTGGTCCAATGAAAATAATCAATAGCTTTATATCTGCAAAATGGATCTCTCTATCTGTACTCGTAGAGCGATATGATATGGAAATGAGCTTACCCCACGATATATAAGGGCAGTCGCTGAACTGCAGAAATTTATTATTTGATTTGAATTGAGACAATCAAAATGGCAACTAAAGCTTTGGTTCCAACGTTTTACGATGCGGAGACCAAGATCTGGAGTGGCATCAGAAGGCGCCCATACTATGATCCCGCCAGCTCCGCGGGTCAGGTGATCTTCACAGCCCTCAGGAACTGGCCCCAACAGGTTATTCAGGTAAATGCCGCATTGCTCAACCAGGTGGAAGGAGCTCCACTTACCTAAGCTGTTTACCGCCAACTAGATCAACGATGCCGACGGCGTTAAGGTGACAAGTGGGGAAATGAGCACGTGGGGCATACGTTTGGCCATCTACTTGAGGCGGGAGAAGCTGACGCAGAAGGATGTGGTTGGCATTATTGGAGGCACCAGCACCTATGTGTCTCCGCTGGTGATGGCCTGTTTCTTCAATGCAACGCCCTTCCACTCGGTAAATGCTACGCTAGATGTCCAAACCATCACCAAGCTCTTTGCGGCCACAAAGCCAAAGATCGTGTTCTGCGATAGTGCGGTCTACGAGCGCATCAAGGAAGTCACCAAGGATTGGGCGCCCAAAATGATCACCCTCACAGGTCGCGTAGAGGGCGTGCCCTACATTGGAGATCTGTTGGAGCCCTTGGCTGAGGAGGCTTTCTTTCAGTGAGTCTCATAATCACATGTTAAGTGTGAGCAACTAACCCCAACTCCAACTACTCATTAGACCAGCAGCTTTGGATACGGATAGCGATCAGACAGCTGCCATTCTGTGCTCCTCGGGCACCTCGGGTCTGCCCAAGGCTGTGGCCCTGTCCCACAAGCACATCACCAAAATCTCACCGTAAGCAAGATCAGCTGGATCCTTGGGCCAGCCGAAATTTAATAAAATGGCACTCTCCACAGTTTTAGCAACAGCACAGATCTGATGATGACGCACTCAACGGTCGATTGGGCAACGGGCTTAACATGCATCGGAATTAGTCTGCTCTATGGAGTACCCCGCGTCATTTTCGATGGAGGCTTTAATGCAGAGAAATTCATTGGGCTGATCCAGAAGTATAAGGCCACCATGCTTGTGCTGGCATCATGGCAAGCCTATGAAATATTCACCCATCCGGTGGCCACAGAAGAGGCCTTATCCTCCGTAGTGACGGTCTTCATCACAGCTGGCTGGGTCTCGTCGCAGGTGTTGCGGCGGGCGCAGAGCCTCATGAAGCAATGTTGTCTTGTGTTCTCCTATGGCACCACCGAGACAGGTGCCGTTTCGGGCAATATTGATCATAGCCTGGACAGTTCGGTGGGGCGGCTCCTTCCCGGCGTGCGCGCCAGGATTGTCGATGAGCAAGGCAATAACTTGGCTTACAATGAGGTCGGCGAGGTGCTGATTGATATTGGCTCCAAATGGGAGGGCTATGTGGCCAATCCCGTGGACACAGCCGCCACCCTGCAGAACGGATGGATCAATCTCGGCGATCTGGGCTACTTTGACAGTGACAACAATCTGTATCTCGTGGATCGCAAGAAGGATTTGCTCAAGTACAATTCCATGCACTATTGGCCCAACGAACTAGAACAAATCATCGCCGAACTGCCCGATGTCCTGCACGCCTGTGTAGTGGGCGTTCGGGATCCCAAGCATGGTGAGCCCGCTGGCGCCCTGGTCATCAAGAAGCCGGGCTCTTCACTCACCGAACAGCAGGTCATTGAGCACGTGGCCAAGCGTGTTGTCGTCAACTACAAGCAGCTCCATTCCGGCGTACAGTTCGTGGATGTGTTCCCAAAGAATCAGAATGGGAAAATACTGAGAGGTCTAGCCAGGCAGGAATTTGAGGCGCGAATGACCTAAATGTAGTCGTTAAAAGTTGTGTATATCTAATTTTCATATCTGTGCATTTAAATTAATTTCAATAAACAATATAAGATAAGAAACATCTATGTATGTTCAAATCAGATAGCATTAACATCTAGACTGGATTGTTTATTTTTTTTTAACCAGGCCATAAGTATATGTGTGTCGCGACTTTTTGAACTTTGAAAACAATATAAAAACCGAACCAAAAAAAAAACTTTTAAAATTGTACATCTGTTCAAGGCAGAGAGAAAAGAGCATCACATCTTATCACTCGTCGTATCCAATCTATTCTACAATTTAAATAGTCAGAGGTATGCAAGCTTTTCTTACCTTAAGAAAACAATTATTCAACTTGTTCCGATACAGGTATTCCCTGTTATCTAGTAGTTAAGTGCTGTTATCAATTTATGGGAATTCAATTAGCATATCTATGAATGAAAACGGAAGCACCTAGCTGTTCCATTCATAATAAAATAAATAAGATGGCTCTAGCTGGGAGTTCCCGACTAGGAGATACCCTGAACCCAGCGGCGAGCTGTTACATACATTTAAACCTCTCTGCATTCATACACACATTTACAAAGTCACACACACACGACACACACACACAAACGCACGCAGATATCAAAAAATTTTTTAAACTTGTACTGCGTGTGGATTAGGAGAATCCTTAGTCGTTTAGTTTAGGTTTCTAGCTCTTGTAGTTTCCGAGATCGCTGCATTCATATAGACGGACAGACGGACGGACAGACGGACATGGCTAATTCAACTCAGTTCGTCGTGCTGATCAAGAATATATATACTTTATGGGGCCGGAAATGCTTCCTTCTGCCACATACATTTGCACAACATTTTTATCCATTTTCAACGGGTTCAGGGTATAAAAATGTGTGTATGACTGACTGTACATATGTATGCGCATAAGTGTGGATTATACTTGCGGTTTTTCCATGGTGTGTGGAGAGTTACGTGGTGTGGTGTAATTTGTACTGTATGCTGAAGAACTTGATGAATATTAATTGTACATCCTCCAAGGTTTCAAAATGCTAATGACCTTTGGATAATAGCTCCAACTGCACTTGACTAACCTGTACTAACTAAGTCAAAATTATTTAAACAAACGAATCCATAGTATCAGCAATCGAAAACTTATCTTTTTTCAATTTCCGTCCGGTCATGGTCTCCAAAATGTTGGCCTGTTCCACGGCCACGTAAAATTGCTTATATGTAGTTTAAGATCACATGTATTTTTAATTGATTTAGTTGGTGCGTCCGTTGGCTCCTAGGTCTCTATGCAAACTGAGCGCAACAGTTCTTCACTTTCTTTGAATTGGTGCATAAAGAGTAATGAGAATAGCAGACATATGTTAGGCGTTGCCGGATTACAAACTACAGCTTATGTTAATTTACGTAATCAGTTAAATTCAAACGATTTCAAATTCCATTATACAAATAGTATCTATTTATCCAATTCTCCCTCATAAAATTTATATAAATATAAATTCAAAAATACTTGAACGATAGTAATATGAGGCGTCAAATTTACGAACATTTTTTTTTTAGTCTAGCTAACAATTCTCTAGATTACATATGGATTTTATGTGAAAATATTCGATTTTTTCCCATAGTTGGATAGGAAATGAGGTGAGTATACAAATCCTAATCTCTGCAAAATGCTTTGGATCTCTCTATCTGCATCCGTAGTGCGATATGATATGGAAATGAGCTTGCCCCACGATATATAAGGGCAGTCGCTGAACTGCAGAAATTTATTATTTGATTTGGATTGAGGCAATCAAAATGGCAACTAAAGCTTTGGTTCCAACGTTCTACGATGCGGAGACCAAGATCTGGAGTGGCATCAGAAGGCGCCCATACTATGATCCCGACAGCTCCGCGGGTGAAGTGATCTTCACAGCCCTCAGGAACTGGCCCCAACAGGTTATTCAGGTAAATGCCGCATTGCTCAACCAGGTGGAAGGAGCTCCACTTACCTAAGCTGTTTTTGCCAACTAGATCAACGATGCCGACGGCGTTAAGGTGACAAGTGGGGAAATGAGCACGTGGGGCATACGTTTGGCCATCTACTTGAGGCGGGAGAAGCTGACGCAGAAGGATGCGGTTGGCATAATTGGAGGCACTAGTACCTATGTGACCCCGCTGGTGGTGGCCTGTTTCTTCAATGCAATGCCCTTCCATTCAGTAAATGCTACGCTAGATGTCCAAACCACCACCAAACTCTTTGCGGCTACAAAGCCAAAGATCGTGTTCTGCGATAGTGCGGTCTACGAGCGCATCAAGGAAGTCACCAAGGATTGGGCGCCCAAAATTATCACCCTCACAGGTCGCGTAGAAGGCGTACCCTACATTGGAGATCTGTTGGAGCCCTTGGCTGAGGAGGCTTTCTTTCAGTGAGTCTCATAATCACATGTTAAGTGTGAGCAACTAACCCCAACTCCAACTACTCATTAGACCCGCAGCTTTGGATACGGATGGCGATCAGACAGCTGCCATTCTGTGCTCATCGGGCACCTCGGGTCTACCCAAGGCTGTGGCCCTGTCCCACAAGCATATCACCAAAATCGCACCGTAAGCAAGATCAGCTGGATCCTTAGGTCAGTCGAAGTCTAATCCAAATGGTACTCTCCACAGTTTTAGCAACAGCACAGACTTGCTGATGACGCATTCGACGCTCGATTGGGCGACGGGCTTAATTTGCATCGGAATAAGTCTGCTCTATGGAGTGCCCCGCGTCATTTTCGATGGCGGCTTCAATGCAGAGAAATTTATTGGGCTGATCCAAAAGTATAAGGCCACCATGCTTGTGCTGGCATCGTGGCAAGCCTATGAAATATTCACCCATCCGGTGGCCACAGAAGAGGCCTTATCCTCCGTAGTGACAGTCTTCATCACAGCTGGCTGGGTCTCGTCGCAGGTGTTGCGGCGGGCGCAGAGCCTCATGAAGCAATGTTGTCTTGTGTTCTCCTACGGCACCACCGAGACAGGTGCCGTTTCGGGCAATAATAACCATAGCCTGGACAGTTCGGTGGGGCGGCTCCTTCCCGGCGTGCGCGCCAGGATTGTCGATGAGCAAGGCAATAACTTGGCTTACAATGAGGTCGGCGAGGTGCTGATTGATATTGGCTCCAAATGGGAGGGCTATGTGGCCAATCCCGTGGACACAGCCGCCACCCTGCAAAACGGATGGATCAATCTCGGCGATCTGGGCTACTTTGACAGTGACAACAATCTGTATCTCGTGGATCGCAAGAAGGATTTGCTCAAGTACAATTCCATGCACTATTGGCCCAACGAACTAGAACAAATCATCGCCGAACTGCCCGATGTCCTGCACGCCTGTGTAGTGGGCGTTCGGGATCCCAAGCATGGTGAGCCCGCTGGCGCCCTGGTCATCAAGAAGCCGGGCTCTCCACTCACCGAACAGCAGGTCATTGAGCACGTGGCCAAGCGTGTTGTCGTCAACTACAAGCAGCTCCATTCCGGCGTACAGTTCGTGGATGTGTTCCCAAAGAATCAGAATGGAAAAATACTGAGAGGTCTAGCCAGGCAGGAATTTGAGGCGCGAATGACCTAAATGTAGTCGTTCAAAGTCTTAGATGACTAGCCATGTATAGCGAATTTTCATGTCTGAGCACTGAAATTCATTTCAATACACTACTTCCTATAATATAAGAAACGTCTATGTAATAAATATACTCTTTTAATCAGATAGCATTTGCGTTTAGACTGGTTCGTTTAATTTCCTCGGTAGATGAGTAGTGTTTGTCTTAGCCGAAGGCCATAGCAGCCAGTGCTATTTAAAATAGTTAGGTTGATAGTTTATAACTATATCCTTTACTTTAAATAATAATAAAAATAATTTTTTACCCAGGCCATAAATACATTCATGTAATAATCCACATTTTTGAACTTTCAATACCATATGAAAAACGAACCAAAAGAATTAAGAGTGCTTTAGTAGGGAGCTCCCGACTTGGAGATACCCTGAACTCAGATGCCATCTGTCGTTATAAAAGGCTGCAACTGTGCATTTCTTCATATTTCGGGCGAGGGGTTGGTATCTAAAATGTGAAATATTCATAATCTGCGTATCGTTCACGAGAACATATAAAAACAAATTTGGTGGCCCTGAGATTTGTTTAAAAAATCGGGTCAAAAAACTGATAAACACTGATTATAAGAAAACGGGGCAAGTTAACGAACATTTAAAATAAATTTGATATGCGTATGGTATATACGAATCTTAAAAGTTCAAGCTCAGCTGTCTAGCAATTGTGATCTCTGAAATCGACGCGTTAATACTGACGGACGGACACACGAACATACAGACGGACAGGGCTTAATCGACTCGGCTAGTGATGCTGATCAAGAATATATATACTTAATGGGGCAGGAGAGGCCTCCTTCTGCCTGTTACATACATTTGCCAAAAACCATTATATCCTTTTTACCCATTTTCAATGGTATACAAATATTTATATCAAGCAAATTTGGGATCTCTAATTCTCAAAATATTAGTTAGATTTTTTTTATCGGTTTTAGGAAAACGGTGTGGGTTATCGATCATATGAAATAACCTTGATCTGCGCGTGCCGTGGACGGGTCTATATTCGAAAAGTTGAAGTCTCTAGCTCTTATAGTTTCCGAGATCGACGAGTTCATACATACTATTCTTACCTTAAAAAAAACAATTATTAAACTTGTTCCGATACAGGTATTTCCTCTTATATGGTAGTTAAGTGCTGTTATCAATTTATGGGAATTCGGATATCAATTCAATTAGCATATCGACGAATGAAAACGGAAGCAGCTAACTGCGATTGGAGCAAATCACCCGGCTCAAAGTCCCCAAATGTCTTTATTTTGACTTCAGAGTGATATTGCCTTAGAGATAAAGAAATATTTGTTTGTTTACGTATTATTTAATATATAAAGATAAGTCTTTTGCAATATTCGTTTTGTGTTTAGATAGCAATATCGTATTTTAATTGTTATTGGTTAATTTATTGGCTTAATTTTCTTGTTTATTCGCTTATTTGAGAACTGTTTATAATTTATATTACTGTTCACAGCAGGTTAGGGACTGTATTGGTTTTGTAAAGTATCTGATTGACTGTCCGTTTAAAAGATTTTTAGATAGATAGATAGATTAGATAAACTAGAGACTCCGAATGAAAGCATAACTCGCTTATTTATTTCATATCGTTGGTAAAGTAATCAGTAAATATTTGATTAAATGTAAATAAATAAATTATAATTCAATCGTTTTCTTCATTTCTGAGATTATTATTTACAATTTAATTTGAATAATTTTAAAGTACCAATTTTTAAATAATAATGAGTATTTTTTTATTCCAAAATTTTGGACAGATAATTTTGTAACAATTATGTCAGTTCATAAAAAGGTTATTTGCGTACTTTTAACATAACTTACTAGTATTCAAAAATGTATTATATATATATATATCTATATATATATTTAAATTGCAAATTTTTTATTTTTTGCCTTAGGCATTCAAGACAAAAAAAAAATGTTACCACCTAATAGCACTTAAATCAATTTAATTTAAAAATTTTACTTGAAGTAAAAAAAAACTGTCGTTTTTAAAATAATAAAAACAAACCACTTCAGAATAAAACCAGAACATTTGAATGCCTCCTAATCGAAATTAGTTTTCTACACTTGAGCTGTCTGCCAAGTAAAATTTATAGCCGAAAATCGTGTGAAAGTAAATAAAATAAACACAACAAAAAAACCAGAAAATAAATATATCAGAGAAACGGCCATCAATCAATCAAATGCCAGCTAGTTCAATTCAAAAATCTTGAACACATTACAAACACGTCGGACAGACAGATCAGCAAAACGGTTTGGCTATTACTTTTGCTTTAGATTTTGTTTTAGCTTTTGCTGAATACTCGAATGGAAGTCACCTGAGCGCTGATTGCAAATGTCAATGCGCGGGGAGGGAGACGGGTACTCAAATGGCACGTGCGCATTGAAAATGCCAATCAAAGTCAAAGCCTGGTTACCTTTGAAGTTGACGGGTTGTCTGAGATGTCTTAAAGCCGATAATTCGTGTTTTGTGCGTAGCGCCAATCGCAGGCGCCTAAAACTATGCAGCAAATGCGTTGGCGGAAAATTGCAGCGCAGACCAAAAGCCGTTCAACAATTTTGACGATTTGCCACAAGTGCGCCGAGTGAGGGGCAACGAACATTTTTTAACTGAAAGATGTTTTGTGGGCGTGGCACGTGGCAAAGGCAGAGGCGGCGACTGTGCTTATGTTTATGCGCGTTTATTTACGACTTGAAATTTGAATAATTTACGGCGACGTTGGCGAAGAATGCAGTCCACAGCATCCTGTGTATAAGAATGTTTATGCGTGTGTGTGTGTGTGTGTGTGTGTTTGGCCAGTAGAAAAACAGCGAAAGGGACATCGTTCAGTTGGAACAGCTACAGAAGCCAAAGCCACGAAAACATGGAACAGGACATGGAACATTGAATCTGTTTTTGGGAGCCAAGGCAATTGGCTTTGGCCATTGTAGTTGCGTGGGCGTTGGGAGCTGGGTTAGAAGTGGGTGTGGTCACTGCCGAAAGGCGCGCGCGCTTGAATGAAGCGCAAAACGATGGCAACAAAAACAGCAACAACAACAACTTTCAACTGCAGCGAACAGATTGCGGCGAACAGCGAATAGCGGAAATGGCAATGGCAACGAAACATAAACGGAAACACAAAATGCCGCCATGAAACGGAAGTTAAATTATTGCAATTGTGTTGGCAGCGCTTTTCATAACTGTAAATTGTTGCCTCGACTCTGTCACGTGATGCTTGCATAGAAGTTTTTGCTAGTGTTGTTGTTCTTGTAGCTATTGTTGTTGTTATTTTTTATAGTTTAAACAGCTGCAGCTGCAACTTGCTGTTAGAATCAATAGGGAAGTGCGGCACCTATTGATCAGGTTTGGCAAAGGTAGTTGGCTTATTAGTGGGAAATGAACAACTACAGCTTCATCAAATGGAAATGCCGACGGCAGCGGCAGAAGGTAAGAGAGAAACTGACATGAAATATTTATTTCCTTTTTAATAGAAACTTTTGAATTTTGTGTAAATGTATTAAACATAATGTTGTAAACATCTAAAGTAGAATTGGCTTTAATTTCAGGAGTCTTACAAACAATACGCTTTTGTACTGACAAGAGTTATAACAAATACCTAAATAAATGAAATATAATGTGTTAAAATATATTGGCTATGTATTTAATAGGTATTTTCATCTGTTCTAAGATGATTTTTTTTTTATTTTAATTTAATAACATTTTATACTAAGTGCTACAATTCATGCTACAAATTACAAAAAATTTAATCTTTAAGTACAAAAATCCGTCGAAATGCCTGTTTTGGACTTAAATTTCTCAATAATATAAAATAATTTTTTGATTTGTGTTTTTTCAATTTTAATGTGTCCTAAATAATATTCATTGGATATTAGAGAAGCTTTAGTTATAAAGAAGTTTCCTTGTATAACTGTATTAAAATCGAAATATGCGTCGAGAAAACGTAATGTTTTATCCTAAAACGATTATTATCGCTTTTATTATTATTGTTATTATATAAAGTATACGATATTGTTATATAATATCAACATAACTTTCTTAAATAGCACTGGTAATAAAGGGGCTTCGGATAATACAACAATATACTAGACTAGGTCTCAAACCCGGACCCTCATTATTTATTTAGTATTTAGGCATATTTGGACGACTTATCAAATGGCGACTGCGATCCTTAAACTACTTAAATGTATATTGTGATAGCCTGAATATTTAGAAATCAATTAAATTGAAGAACAGTATCGATGTGATACTAATAATGAAGAAATAGTTAAACAAAAGTACTCCATACTCTAGACAACGTTTGTCCATCTACCTAGTTTGATCGCATATCTAATTATCCCAGCTCCCCCGAAAAACCATCCGGCAACGCACATAAAGAAATGTTTACATGCAATTACCGTTTTAGTGTCGCGCTGTCAACTCGAACGCCATTTGCAATTGTTTATTACAAGCCCAGATCTCCCCTGGCTCCCAGTGGAGTGGGGGAGATGTGATATGGAGCATGTGGAGAAGGGGCTGGGGCAAAGAGCGTAGTCTGTCGGTCGCATTCTTAATTGCAGTGCCTGCAATTTATCATCGGCGAGCAATTTCAGCTGGGAGCTGCAGGTAAAAATGCTGCTGGCTGCTTATGTTCCACATGTTTACAGTCAGTTGCTGCCGTGTGCTCGGGGTAAACATTAAACAGAACCGAATGAGTTAAGGAAACTGCAGATGTCACAAGTGGAACTACTGCTAAGTGCTTGCTAATTGAATTGTAGAGCGTAAAGCGGGATCAAATTGTGTAATGTGCTGTAATTTCGGTAAATACAGTAAATAAGTAACTGGGCATTTGGGATAAGTGCTTTCCTGAGTTTAGAAAACCCAAGGTATACAATTTATGGAAAAGGTCAGCAGCAAGAAATCATAATTACAAAAAATAGAAATTAAAAGAAATTAATTAAATTTAAATATTACTACTAAGTGACTACTAAAAAAGCGCAGTGTAAAATTAGTAAGAAAAAATATTTTTAATCTATCCATTTAAGACTTTTAACTGCGTAAAATTATTTTCTATATAATAGTTTTAACAATTCTGAAGTACATGAGATAAGTTCAGAATTAAAACAAATAAATTCTCACAATCTAATACCCTGAATTATTGAAAATAATGGTAACATTCAAAACGGACTATATTTTAACTTAATATCGTTTTCCGTTTCCTCCAAAAACCAAGTCAATCTGGTCATAAATTCAATTATTAGCAGTATAAATTTCAAACCGTTTTATTGTTAACAATTAAAAAAAAAAAGTACTCTAGAATTTCTTAATTTAATTAATTATTAAATTAAATTAACTACATAATAATTTTGTACTTAGGTTTCAAAACTGTTCCCTTTTTTGTAAGGTAAAATAGGTTTCCATAAATTTCACGAGTTCTGATTAAACTAATTCAAAGTCTTTACAGCCCATGATAATTGCTCTCTTTATAGCCACCATTAAAAATGTAATATGATACAAAGAATTTAAAGAATGTGGCCTATACTAAACGCATCTATAATAAGTAACTAATTAGCCGGCATTAAATTCACTTGGCCGGCTTGAAGGCCATAAAAGTCGCAATTCTCGCGACTATCGCAGTCGTATATTTATATAGCCCCTACGCTAGCGAATTCGGACAGATTTATGGCAGCGGCATTAAGCGGCTGCAGTTGCCATTTCCTTTTCCTTTTGGTTGCACTTGGCATTCGCTCTTAATTAAGAGCTCCATTTGGGCCCTACGTGGCACGATTGCAGAGTGCAGCAAGCAGCTGCAAGCCCGATAATAAAAACACATGTTGACAGGCACCGGCAGAGTTACCTATCTGAAAGTATTTTGGGGTATGGTTCACATGGCTTGCTTACTATCCAATTTTTAGTGCCGTTTAAGCCATTTGCACATTTTCGTTTATGGCCTTTGCCATTTCGCTGCTGTCTTCCTGTCAACACATCCTGCTGCTGCTGATGCTGCTGCTGCGGGCGTGTCTATTAGTCCTGGCCAGCCTCGAGTAGTTGATGCTCTTTTGTTAGCTCAAAATTGGAATGTCATAAAAGTGTGTTTGCTTATTTAAAAATCGTAAAAGCGAAAAAGCGCGAGAGAGACTGAGAGAACGAAAAGAAAATGAGAGCAGCCCGTGACAAGAACGAAAATACATACAAGGCACAGGAGGTCAACAGTTGTTTTGTTTTTCAAATTGTTGTTGTTGCTGCTGTAGTTCCTGCTAACATTTCTGTTGGGCATTGTCTTGCCATTTGCCTTGGCTTTACGACCATCCTTCTTTGGCGCCCTTTCGCACTGCTGTCTGTTGGCGCTGACTTCCGTTTCCGCTTGTATGCCTCGCATTGTTGCTTTTCAATGGTATTTTTTTATTACCCTGGCGCACATGTGTCTTAAATTTCTTTTTTTGCCTGATTCACATTTGGCCCTTTGACATTTAATGGATTTTTATTAAAAACTATTTAACCCATTATCAAGAGTAAATTAATATAACTGCACAGTTAGGAAAACGCATTCTACAAGTAGTTTATATTCTCATTGGTAAGCTTATTCATACAACTTAATCTTTACCTCCAAAATATATATAACCAATTAATAAAGTTTTCCTTAATAATATACCCGATAAAGTCTTTCTAATAAATTGCCATCTTATTATTCAGGATTTTTTATTATCTAAATTTTTTTAGTTTTTCAAAGCAGTATTAAATTAACGGTCCTCCTTCTAGTACTAATAAAAGCGGGGTTTAATTTTTTATTTTTTCAAAATATTCAATGCAGTGTACCCTTATTAGAGCACAGCCTGCCTATACCCTGTACATCCTGTTCATCATTAAGTTCAATGAATACACATTTTGATATTCCTTATTTTTGTTTGTTTGGTTTGCGACCTTTTGACCCTTTTTTGTTGTTAAAATGCGCATTTACCTCAGTTAACTGGAAGTTTGTTTGTTTCCTGTCAATGCGAAAGCAACGAACTGCAAATATGAATCGTAAATTGAGATTCTAAAAGCCATCGCCCGATAATAGCTTCAATTTTGTTTCGACTCTTTAAGCCAAACCTTTTTAGATGTATACACCTTAAATTTTGAATTTTAAGATATATACAGCTTAAATTTTGTCATATTTCAAATGAATTCACGTTAAGCTTAAGCTCATTAACCCATTAGTGCCACAAACAGCGTGTCCCGCTGGGGCCCAGAGAAATTCGACCTTGACTTGGTCCCTGAATAGGAATTAAAATGGGAGTTGATGTTGCGAGTCAAGGCAATGGCAGTAATTTGATTTAATCATTGGCGCGTAGGCAAGACGGGCTGAATGGCAATGAATTATTCATTTGCCTTTGGAAAGGATTTCAATTTCCCTGGATTCAGACAGCTCCTCACAGCTGCCCGTAGGCAACGGCCTCGAAAGCTGTCAAATTTATTAATACGAAAGCGGTTTAAGGTCAATTGTATGCATTGACTGCTAAATGAGTCAATACGCGTAGGGCATAAATTAGAATAACAAAATGAATTAGCGCTCATGAATTCAATTAATTTACTGTTGCGCATATTTAAATAATTTATTTATTAATATTTGCGATTGCCAATAAAGCAGTTTGCGTGGCAATTCACGGAAATCGATAAATCGAGTTTTAAAACTAGTCCAAAATGTGGCAAACAAATTAAAATTGACAATGTAAAACTTTGACTTCTCGGATCAAGACTGATCCGATTTTAATTTTTGATAGCATTTTGGTCATGATTTGGCCTCTAGTTTCTGCACTCAAAATGTAAAATTTAAATTTAAAAATATAAGTTTGAATGCATTTCGTCTGCGAGCAAAGAACGCGATTCACCAGAGGAGTATTTTATTGTGCAGTTGAGTCGCAGTCCTTTGTGAGAGGACAATGCAGCTGGGATTAAAATGCAAGCGAAACCAAAATGAATTATAATTTGTATGAAATCAATTTGTGTGAGCCACTGCACTTTGGACCCGGCCACTCATTTGTGGGGTGGTTCAACTGGGGCGCGCTCGTTTATTCCTGTAATGGCCGCGATATGCACATAGTTAGCCGACAAAAAGGACATTCAGCACCCGACGTTTTGCTGCGTTGGCCGCAACACGTCCTTCAAGAACTTAATTAACTTTTTATGTTGTTGTTGTTGGCAGGATCCGTTGCAACGCGTTGGCCAGGAACGCACGTTGCTCGAGTCGTAAAAAATATCCGGCCATATTTAACTGTCACATTGTGCGCCTTTTTACGCTTCGACACACACATAAACAAACCGCTCGGCGACTTTCGTAAAATACTCTCAATATTGCGACTGGAATACAGTAAACGCAACGTGTTGAGGGTGCCCGCGGCTGGTGGCCAGGCGAGTATGAGGGCGGGGAGGAGTGGCAGCACGTAGCAACCGCGACAGCATTTAAATTAACCATTTAGAGTCATATTTTTTTGTTTAATGACCGCTGCCTATTGCTGCGAGTGCGACTGCAGTTCTGAAGAACGACAGGAGGAACTTTATGTACACAACTTAAATAAATAATTTTTTTTCACCAACTAGAGATATTTTATGTTCAAAGATTTCTAAGTACAATTATCTATCATTAAATGTTTTATTTTAAAGTATCAATAAATGTTTCTAAAGTTTAAGAAGATTAGGAAGATTCGAAAAATTTGTAGATTATCAAAAAAGTTGATTTTAATCCAGAAATTTAGAAACGGAAACAGAAATATTTAAATTTTTTAATTTTATCTAATAGTTTCGTTTATGTGAATGAAGCTGCAACTCACTTTAATCAATGTTCTGATTTTTTACTGATTGTGTTGTGATTAATATAAACAAAAAATCATTGGATATTCATTTTTCCACACACTATAAAATTAGCAACAAAAAAAAAATTCTGTGCAATTTAATAAGTATATGATTTACTTATTGACATAAACACAACCCTAGAAAGCTTTGAAATAATTTAAATAAATATTAAGTTAGCTGAAAGAAAAGATAAAGAAAAACCAGATGAATACAGGTTTAAGCTTTGTTATTTGGGTATTAAGGCAAGCTTTACTTTTAATTCCTAGAATTTTACTTACTCTAAATTATTCTATGAAAATTTAAACAATGCAATTAATTTTGTCAAAAGGCCATTTATTAAATAAGCACTGAAGATTATCAAATAATTTGTATTTACACGCATGCGTTTGTTTTGGTTTAACTAACTAATATGTATCTTAAATATGTATATTTTAACACTAATCACTTAATTCATGCGCCCAATCCCCGTGTTTATGAAATCAATATTTAAACTAGATTTAAGCAAACAAATACGCGTATTGCAAGTACTCAGCTCACATATTTGTGCTGTCAATTCGATCCAATATAAATATATGTAGTATATATGTGAAAAATAAACCGCAGCAACAAACAAAGTAAACAAATAACGGTAAACATTTTGCCATTCAACGCAAATCGCGTGTAATTAATCATTCAGATGCGGTCCTTAACAAAAAATGATATCACCAACCGTACTGAGTGCGACCATTTGCATTCTTTGTTCTTTATCTTTTTTTGTGTTTTGTTCCGGCTTAGGGTTGAACGAATTGCCATAAATAACAAAATATTAGGCAGCAGGGAGCGAGAGAGTCCATGGTCTTTGTTTATATACCCTGTGAAAATTCAGGTTAACCCGATTCTAAGGAGTGAATAAATATTAAAAATTAAAATTAAATTAAGTTGAAAAAATTATTTAAAAATGCAAAAATGCCTAAGCCTAATATTATAATTTAAAATGTTTGATTTATCTTTAATTACTCTAATTTTGAAATAAAAACTAGTTTAAACTTTAGTTTTACATATATTTAAAATTCGAAAATGTATTTAATTTAACCCATGTTTTTTCATAGGATGATGGACACAGAAATTATGAAAGCATTTTTTGACATTACTAAGAAGAAATGGTTGTTATTATTGTGTTTAAAATCTTCAGACAGGGTATCCTCACGTTAGCCACAATCGACTGCAATCCACTTAGTTGTTATTTTTATGTCACAACGCCATTTGTGTGCCAGCTGAGGATGAACCGTGCTTTTTGGCAAAGATTCGTCGGGCGGCGGCCACGCAGAGCAAGTGCAGCCGTTCACACGCTCCGGCATGTGCCGTGAACGCTGAATGCTGAACACTGAAAAAAAAAAGACGAAAAGCAACAACTTGAACAACATTCTATCAACTGCAGCAGACTGCCACTCGCCATGGAAATGCAAATTCAGCGGCTGTTGCGAAGCACGAATATTGTTTGCAGCAATGTAAAGACCCATACGCATCGTCTTCTTTTTCTTAGCCCTCAGACCAGCAGCAGCAGCGCATTGGAGTCGATAACTCGTCTGGCCAGGCTTCAATTGACGTGTTTCGACCTGCATCAGCAGCAGCTGCCAAACGAAGCGGAAACCAGCAAAAGGTAAAGGAAACCACTGACGTACAATGCGGTATGGGGAAAATTGGTAGCGGCGCAAGGGTCAAAACAAAATGAAAGAAAGGGAAATGGAAAAATATGCAAATATTGAACGAGACAATCAAATATGCAACAGTAATTTTTTGTATCAACTGTCGAAGAGTAGTGAAGGGCTATATGACCTGGTATTATATTACAGCCCCAGGGATTGACAAAGGGCTCGGAGTGCTCCCCGGACTACATAAACAAGCCAGCTGGCAGCTATGAGTTCTTTGGCCCAAGATATTTGTATACCCTTTAAAATATTGATATAGTTTGGGTGATTGGGCAAGCTGCTAGCTTGCAAGCTGTGCTAACTATTTCGGAGCAGCATGATTTAACAAAAACAAAAAGTTTAATTTCTGGTAGAGTGTAGTATATACAATATTCATTTATTATATTTTTATACTTTTCATGATGTAGCAAACTAACAATATAACTTAATATGTATATCTATCAATATATATTATTTATATTTACAGAGCATTGCGCAGTCGGTTGCGGTCGACTGCAGTATTCTTACTTTTATCTCTTATTTTTTGTTGACGCATTGCAACGGGTTTAATTCGCGAATTATGTTGTGAATAATGTTAACAATTCCGATTCCGAGTTAAGGGAAATGGAAAGTTACCTCTGAACGAACACATATTGCGAATAATACCCATGTATATTACCGAGCACGCTTCAATGCACCTCAAAACTAAATGGGTTTCAATGAGTATTCAGATGGTTAAGTGCAGTTTTCCTTTATGCGAGCGCTTTCTTCGCTTTAAGTGAAATGTCCTTTACAACGCTCACATGTCTGGATGTTTGCACTTGGACAGACTATTTGAATTGGCAGCTCATTTATAGGACTCCTTATTGTGTAAGTTGTTAAAGTTGTTGGGGCATATATGTAAAATATATATTATATAACAATATATTTGTTTAGATACGCATTTAATTATATTTATATTATTACTACTAAATATTTTCATAGCAGCATGGATAACAATTTCGAAATTCCAAAGCTTTGCTAAAACCTAAGCGTTTTTCTTTATGGATTAAATGATAGATAAGCTCTGCATTTAAATTTGTATCTCCTAGTCGAAAAATAAGGAGCGCCTTCATTCCTTAAACAAACAATTGTAAAATATTTGGCGTTGAGTATGATATAATTATTTTATTATCATTTCATCTTTTCAACTACTTATAGAATTGTTTATTTTACTTGAGTCAGATATTAATTGCTACATTTTTTCTTTATCGCACTTCACATTGAAACTTGACAAAACATTAATAATATTATTATTACACACATTTCAAACATTGTTTAAGATATTTTCCCAAAAACTTTTCTAAATTCTGGTCCATTTACTGCACGACTTTGTCAGTTGAACGTACTTTGTTGGGTTTACGAGTGCGTGCAAGTGCAGCAAATGTTGAGAGTTTGCTGCGATGTCAAAGCAGATCATAAAATAGAATATGGCAGAATCAAATGGAGACGGAGCACATTAAGAAGTTTTTGCTACACTCTGTCAATCTCAGTGTTTGGGTGCAATTAAATGGAGTTATTGATAAGTGCGCTGTTTCACAATAAATTTCAGAACAGGCACTCAGCTGGCTCATAACAAATCAAGGGTAATAAAATTCATTTACAAATGGAAAAACATCTGATGTGCTAAGAGAAAGAAATCAAGAAATATAGTCAATAAAAAAATATCAGAAATAATGTATATATAATACAATTTTATAAATGGTTTATGGTCTTAAATATTTAATATATAGTTTTTATACTATTTGCGTATTTTTTAAGCTTAAATATTAATTGAAATATTGTGAAATGTTACACATCAGAAAATCGATGACATTCGATAAATTGGCATTGGCTTTAAGTTAATATTTCAAACTAATCTGCAAATAAATTCTGGACAATAAGCAATAATTTAATAAATCATGAGTATTTATTTAACCAGTCATAAACACATTCATTTCACGCTTGAGTCCGACCTAAACATCAAATATTTAAGGACATCAAATAATCATAAACTTACCACAAGTGCCACGCCCATCTGCCCCACAGTGTTGCACGCAAGTGCTAAAAAAATTATTTATGATACCGGTCCAATACAGAGGTGGATATGTACATATTTATGTCGTTCTGTGGTCGTTGCCTGCTCGTAATGGTCATCAGTGCTAATGACTTGGTCACTTACTTCGTGCGTTGTTTGAAAAATCACTGGGCTGTTAAGCATAACGGCCACGCCCTCGGCCATTTGTCTTGTACAGTTGGAGGCATAAAACTGTTGACATGTCATTTGTCATATTCACACGCCTCGCCAGAAACATTTGCGCTGCGAGTGTGTGTTAATTTGCATTTTACGCAGGTACGACAACTCTGGTCGAATGGCAGATTTAATAGAAGAAACCTGCACTTTGACCCACTTGGCAAGCAGCCAAAGCAACTCAAATAAAGTTGTGGTTGAGAAGAGTTGCCAAAAGAAAAAACATAAACAAAACTTAGTTTGGATTTGCACTCGTTTTGTGGAACTATAAATACAATAATACAAATAAATATATTACATATCATATTTCGATGTCAGTTCAGAAACTGAAACAAAATTTGAAAATGAACACTCTTCGAAGCCTGCATTTTAGTAGGACAGCTAGTACGAAGCAGTGGCTGCGTTTCTGCAGCAAAAAGGGATCGGACCAGTCCAAGATATGTGCCAAGTTGAAGGCCAGCAACGTCTGCCAGAAGGAGCCCAACAAGGGCCAGGGCCAGGGCGAGAAGAAAGTTCAAAAGAAGAAGGTCACGCTGCTGGAGGGCGACGGGGTGGGCTGTGAACTGATCAGCGCCATGAAGCAGGTGTTCGAGGTCGCCAAAGTGCCGATCGAATGGGATGTCATCGATAGCTACAAGTGCCCCGAGACGAACAAGATTAATCCGCAGCTGACGGAGTCGCTGTTGCGCAACAAGGTGGGCATCAAGGGCCCCATCGAGAGGAGCCAAATGAAGCAGCTGCGCAAGACCTTCGACCTGTACGCCTACGTGGCCATTTGCCGCAACCTCGATGGCCAGAAGTCGGCCTACCGCAAGCTCGACTGTGTCGTCATACGCGATGTGATGGAGGGTGAGTACTCGGGCATCGAGCACAGCGTCGTGCCGGGCATCCTGCAGTCGATCAAGGTGAGCACGACGTCGGGCGCCCAGCGCATTTCACGCTTCGTCTTCAACTATGCGCTGGCGAACAAGCGCAAGAGGATCACCGTCGCCCACAAGGCGAACATCATGCAGCTGACCGATGGCAATTTCCTGGAGTCGATGCGCAAAGAAGCCGCCAAGCACTTGGAGAAGATCATGTTTGAGGAGCGCTACATGGACACGGCCTGCCTGAATCTGGTGATGAAGCCCGAGCTGATCGATATTATCGTCTCCTCGAGCATGTACGGCGATGTCTTGGCCATGATGGCCTCCAGTATCAGTGGCGGCAAGGCGCTGTGCCCCGGCTTCGGTGTGAGCAAGCATTGTCTGCTTTACGATACGCTCATTCAGTCCAACTTTGAGCTAGCTGGCAAGGATGTGATCAATCCCACTGGCATACTCCTCTCATCAGCGCTCATGCTCAAAAAATTAAAGCTGAAATCGTATGCGGAAAAGATTCGGTGTGCAGTTGAACACGTCTACAGGGATACCGATGTACGCACCCAGGATGCTGGCGGCACTGCCAAGTGCTCGGAGTTTACCGATGCTGTTTGTGAGGTTATTGCAAAGCAAGAAGAGTAGTGTTTTTTTTCGATACTCGTAATATCGTGCAAATTGGCATCGACATTGCGGAACACAAATTATTTTAAGTGTATAAAATAAAAGCATTGGCAACATTTTCTTTTTACACAGCTTTCCACAGACTTGGCTGAAAAAAATTGTTCATTTATATGATGTGTTCTAAAATAAAGAGAACATTTTAAAACTATTTTATTTAAAAAGCAGAACACTTTGCCCAAGCATAGCCCGGTAGCAAACGTTAGTATATTCTGCCCCAAACTAAAACTAGACTGTAATAAAGTCTATACCCCTCTTGAATCTGATGAATAAAGCCTGTGGTAAAACCCGTATATAAATAAGTCACAAGTCGTAATGAGTACTTTTACAGTTTAATGTATATATGTATGTGTACGATTGTCTGTTCGACATAGCAAACTAATTTTAAATAAAACAATTTACTCTTTTTGCTAGCCGTCAAAAAGTTTCGGCAGCCAAGTGTGTGGAATCACGATAACTGGCTTCTAGTTAAATCTGAAAACAACTCAAATTAGATTCACTCCACAGGTAGTTTCCGTTGATAGCTGAGCTAACAAAGGCCAAAAGTTTTCTTTTTTGGCAAACAGAAAAGTTAAAAATATAACTTTTTGCACGCCGAACATTTCCAGTTATGTTTGTGTGTCATCAAAAGTTTTAACTTTGTTGGAAAATTGCATAAACGAAAATTGTTTAAGCTTTTTCAAGTTTATGTTGATTATTGTGAAAAAAAAAACATATATATATATATATATATATATATATATATATATATATTTATATGCAAGAAATGATTTTGGTCGAGCTGACAGACTGGTAAAGGGTGAAAAACGCACAGCTGAAGTTCAAAAATGAAAAAAAGCTTCCTTGAAGGACGAAATTTCAAAAACCGGTCGATTCAGAGTTGAATTCATGACAATATGGAATTATTTAAAATCAATTTTTCACAGTACGCGCAAATTCCGCAACATTAAGTCCTTTTTAATTTAAATCGGTTGAGTTTTGATAAAATCTTAGTTATTTAAAATTTTACATAAACCTGATTAGATTAACACTTTCACATGAAATTAAATCAAAAATTGTTTTTCAAGACCACACTGCAGAATTTATATACAAACAAGGCAAACAATTACTAATTAAAGTAAATAATAATATAAGTGCAAAACCATAAACAAAAGCCATATTAGTTGTATAGTATATACTATATATGTTTTCTATAATTCGGTTAAATAAAGATGAAAATTAAATAAACTTATAGCTTAAATTATAATTATATAACAAATTTAAGTTGCCTTTTTCTATGCTCATAATTTGCTATTAATAATATGATTATTGCTATCAATAACAGCCACCTGGTTGAAGGTGATGGTGAAGGTGAGCAACAGGGCAGCCCTGTCCCAAAGGTCGTGTCGTTGGGTCACGTACTGGGCAAGTGCTGACAAAGTAAGCCAAGTTGCTCGATTTGCGCCCAAGATGCGGAGATGCAAAGATGCCAAGAAGCCGACTGCAGCCAGTAGACAAGAGAAGACAAGACAGTAGCTTGCTGTTGTATAAAAACTTGTTAAAATTTAATAATTTATGGCCCTGGCCTGGCCCATGGACCAAGAACGGGACCCATAGAGAGGCGAGCCAGTAATAAACGTCAGTTTTTGTGGGCTTCCAGCAGCAGTAACAGAAAATTGGCCAAGTTTGTCAGCCGGCAGCGGACTGACAGCAGTTGCAGATATGAACGTGAACGTAAAATACCACTAGGAGCTGTTAGGTATCAAGCATCCTGGCATCCTTGCATCCAGGCATCCAATTTGGCTGCCTGCACAAAATTGCAAACAGTTTTCTTTTTGTGCCTTGCATCGTCTTGTTTATGCAAGTAACTAATATGTAGTTGTAATTAAATTTGGACTTTGCTTTGCCTCCTCTAACTGGCCACGCCCACTAGCCGGAGGGAGGGTTACGTAGAGCCCAAATGGCTATTTACCTGTCAGTTGAGTTCTTCTGCCCTTTCTGCACTTCATGCAAATTGACTACGGCGACACTCACTTAGGTACACTTCAAGTTTTCAGACCACCTCGCGGTGTCTACGTGAGCGCCATTTTGATTCTATTGTTAATTGTAACGGCAGAAGTTGCTCCTCTCGGCATGGCCAACAGAACGGAACCGGTCGATAAGCATATTAAACGGTACCTGAATGCGACATCATGTGGCGACAACAACTTTAACTGCTGGTCGAATTGTCTATTAAAAGCGCAAGTCACCATTGGTGTGTGGCCAAGAAACTAACAGTAAATTAAACAGTTCTGAAAAACAATAGTCGGTTGTTCGTATAGGGAAAATTCACTTGGATCAAGATCTTTATTCATGATTATATATATAATATTGTTAAATTATGTAATATTTATGCTTTTTATCTTAGATTTGGACAAGGCTTTCTATGTAATGATGCTTAAGAATAAGAATATAATAAAAATTATAGTATTATAAATAATGAATAAATCATCTACATTATTTTTGCTATGACAGATGTACGATATTATGATCTTAAACAAATCTGAATAAAATTTGGGAGCTGTTCTTAGCTCCAATAAATAATTTCGAGTGCGTTTACCTAATTCAACTTCGAATTTATAGAACAACTTAAGTTTGTACCGATCTTACCCATTGCAGCTTTCAAATAGAGTAAACAAATTAAAATTTGAATTCCCAAAGTAAGGTACATTTTATATAATTGTAGAGATAAACAATTTTCTAATGCATATGCATAACAATATTACACCGTTCGCTGTTCTTCGTACATCTAAGGTATAATGGCTGAAAAACTACGGATAAGGATTTGTTTGCAACCACAAAGAGAGAGTTCCCGTACTCCCAGTGTTTTCTCAGTGATTGTGTCTGGCACAGGTGGTGCATGCCAGCAAAGAGGAACAACAACAATAATAAACAATAGCAGCAGCTACAACAATAATAATAATAATAAATAATTAAAATTCAACATGGCCATCGTGTTGTCATCCTCAACGTTGGATTTCTCCTGCGGCTGTTGTTCGACCAACTTCTCCAGTGTGTCTTTCTCATTGTGCTTTTGTAAATGAACTCACGGGTTAATTATGGGCCATTGAGGGCACTTGTGCCGCTTACCAAATTAAAATAACTCACAATCTGCACCAGCAGCAGAGCCCTCCAGCCTTGCTGCCATAATTATAATATTATGGCACTTAACGAGCGGCTTCTCTGTGATGGCCATCAATTATTTAAATCTTTGCCAACTTTGTGCACTTCTTAAATTTGCCGCGACACGCTCAAGTCACAGCTCGGAAATATACAAAACACGATTAAATGTGAGCATATGTATATATATGGAAATCTACACCATATATGTACATTATACGAGCACAATTGTCAGAAATGTGTGTCTGACATGTAAAGTGGCTCTCGTTTAACCTTAAGAGCCTGACAATTCATGAAGTAGTTAAACTATTCAAAGAAAATTATTTGGGAGTGTGCTCTTTTGCTATTACCCACAAAACGCTTAGCATTCAGTAAGGTAATTATGTGCTTAAAAAAAGAGCAATACCACGAATTTGTACTTAAATCAAGAACAAGCGTTGTCAACATCCGGCAAAGGTAGAAATTTCCTAATTGGAGAAGAAAGTTCCTGTTTAAAAACCTTTTTTTTTTTTGATTCTACAACTCTTATCAAGAACATTAGTATTTCGTGCCTAACTCAAGAATTGTTTTTACATTTGAGCAACATGTAAGAATGGATTACGTCGTTTTTCTCTGATTGTTTGTATTGTTTGGGGCTCATTTGTGCAATGCTTATTTCAATTTAATTATTTTTTATTTATTAAAATTTACAATAAAATTATAAAGTTTAAATTTGATTTATATATAACTAACGATAACTAACGAATACAGTTTTTTCTAAATAATAAAAATTCGGATATTCTTTTTATATTGTCAAACTGAATTTTAGCCTTTAATTGTTTAGATCAGTTTCCTTTTTGCCAGCTGCATTGTGCTATGAAATTTGAAAATTCCATAAAATTCTTAACTTCATACAAAGTGGGGCGACAGAAATTCTGTTGAATCTTGTTAGCAAAATTTCTTAACGCTCCCAATGGTATGCTTTAAAAATATAATATATTTTAGTCGAAAGCAAAATCAGGTTGCATTAATTAGAGCCAAACCGAAAACCCTTAACACTGATAGCCATAATAGTCAGTCAACAGGAGTGGACTACCAGGGGAGCTACTTATTAGTTATGAAAATTGTTTTGCCCGCCACTAGGCAACCTTTTTGCAATCTCCTGGACTGTATACATGGGAATTTTCTTTAGTTTTTACTATGCAAATTGCTAATTGTACTCATCAACGGTGCGCCGTAGCCCTCCTAATAAGAAATGCAAAACACTCGCAATTTATAAAATGTTCAATGGCAAAAAGAATAAAATGAGCAGCAGGGCAAAAATTAAGCGCTGACTCGAGGCTCGCACTCGTTATAGCTACTATATATACTATATAGAAACTTAAGTGCCCAGAAATGCGAGCGCACTGAGGCGTACAAATTGTTTGGGGACCAGCAAGATGGAGAGCGCTGTGAACGCGAAGTGCTTCCACCTCCAAGTGGAAATCCTTGGCAAAGGACGCAGGCAACGAGTCGCTGCTGTGGATTTAAACAAAAGTTCCCAGACGTATTTTTATTTTCATTTCCACTACATGCCGCATTATGCAAAGAGCGCACAGAAAAAAGCAGGTCCAAAAAATGAACACAGCATGGGTGGCAGTGGGGGGAGGGGGGCGTGGCACAATGGGCAGTGAATGTAGCGGATGCCATTGCAAGTGCTATAAGTTGGTGTGAAGTATTTCCATGAGAATGCAGAATATGCAGGAAAGGTGCCAAAGTAAACTGAAAGTAATACAATAATATAAAGATAAAGAACAACAAATTTTCTACTTTTTGCACAAATAATTTCCACAAGAGGTTCCTTAAAAAAAAGTTGTATTTCACAGCCATTTCAGTTTACTGACATAAAAAAAAGGGAACCTTGACATAAAAAAATAATATAATATATTAAACTTGTAAAAAGATATCTTTATATTTAACAAATATCTTCTTCAATGCGTTATACAATTTTGTTTCTAAGAAAGTTGATATAAAGTATTGAGGTAAGAAAACAATAATTTTAGTATGCTCCAGCACATATCCCAATATTGCATAAGACATATATTTGTTTGAGTTAATATATATTATACAAAATTATTTTGTTTTAAATTTTGTTTAAGGAGTACCTCAAAATATTAATTAAAATAATATTCATACATTCTTGCAGAATAGTCCTCAACAATTTGAATGAAACAATTATGTAGGTATATACATCAAAGGAATTTTAAAGTAATTAAGCAAAATTTCACATTATTTTTTAAAAAAAAGTTGTTCTATACATTTCAATTAAAACTTCTTTCTTCGTATTTTTTACCAATGCTGCCAAAAATGGTAACATCCGTTGCATTCGTTGGCCAATCGTCTACTGAACAGTCGAACTCCAAACAGTTTCACGTCAGCGCCTCGTATAACAGTTATAAAACCTGACGCAACACTTTGGGAAATGAAACAGAACTTACTGTGAGCATTACAAGACCAAAAGACTGTCTGTTCCAGGACACAAAGGACGAAAAGAAGTTTTACATAAATTTACACAATTTGAGCAAAGTTCATTTGCATATTTTATGCATTTCGTGCTGAATAAGAAATAAGGAGAGGATGGGGGACAGACCTGGTGCAATTAAGTCTATCAGCTTCAACATACATTGGATTTCAAAATGGAACTAGGCAAATGTTTAATAATGCGACATATGGAACTTATAATAGGCGCTTGCCTAGTGAGGAAGTATGCCAAGTTTGATTGAGAGGAGGTGGAAATTAAATTTCGCTTAACTACTTACATGGCAGATAACTTGGATGATGATAACCGTTATAATCACAAAATAAGTGAACATGGAGGTAAATCGAGGTGATTGGGAAATATGTAAAATAGGTAAATAGATAAACTATGTTTATAAAATTAAATGATGTTACATTAATAAATTGATAATAATATTTAGTGATAAT
Organism: Drosophila colorata; assembly: GCA_035041545.1. NCBI lineage: Eukaryota > Metazoa > Arthropoda > Insecta > Diptera > Drosophilidae > Drosophila > Drosophila colorata. The sequence continues at coordinate 3,910,606 of JAWNLD010000233.1, forward strand.
TAGTACTGTAAATAGAAAAAAAGTCAGCTTTTGGGAAATTTAAATGTGATAATTAGTACTGTAAATAGAAAAAAAGTCAGCTTTTGGGAAAATTAAATGTGTATAAAAAAATATAAATTGAAATTTGAGATATAAGGCATTATAGGCATAAGAATTGTTGGTAAAAAATGTGTATAAAATTAATAAAATACTAGCAAATTGCATAAAGAAAAGTGTTCAAAGAGGACCCAATTGTAACGAATACAGGACACAAAGGTAATGCTTGAAGTGACGGCAAATGAGACTAAATAAAAGAAGGTTAGGAGTATTTTGATAACAAGTTTTTCAACATAGTATTTAATTTAACCCAATTACGATGAGCGCAAGCAGCTAAAACTGTGTAGTTGAAAAAGTAGGTTTAGAAAAAATGTTATATATATATATGAATAAGCATGCCCAAAATACGGAAATTGAACATCCGATGCAAAAGTACTAAAGTGCACGGGAAGAGGCAGACAGACAACAGCGGCACGGACGGAAGCCATCCGAAAACCCAAGTATCAGAGCACAGACTGCAAACTAAACTCAACTAGCCCAAACTGAACTCAACTGAGCTGAACTGAACTGAACTGAACTGCATAGGAACCGAAACAGAAACAGCAACGAAAATAAAGTGCATAGTGTCACACACACAATGTTTAAGTTTAAAAAGTAAAGGAGGGGGTGCTGCAGTGGGCTGATAATGCTGATGACTCCTAACTGCTTGGAGGACATGCCCAAGCCCAGCTGCTGTTGATGACTATGCAGACGGCTGGGCAGCTGGCCAGAGGAGGCAGAGCCGGGCGAGCGAATAGCCATGAATGAATGAATGGCGAATTGTGGCCACGAAGGCGAAACTGGCACCAGGGCAGCACACCAGCGTGATTACAACAACAATTAGAATTAGAAGCGCTGCTGCCCAAAAGCGAAACCAAGCAAAAAGCGCAAAGAAGCTGCCGTAGCAGACAGAGGATAACCAAAATAATGTGACAAGGCTAACTGGCGTAGCTGACATTGTACGGCTCCACAATCGCAGCAACTGCCAAGGCGACAATGCGGCAGACGAAGGAGCCGGCTTTGGGTTGGGCCAAGGGGGATGTCGCCGCCCTGGCGACCTATTCAAGATTTGCAAAATTCACAAGCTCAGCTAAACTTTTGTGACTTTTAATTACTTTAAAAACCCAATTGCTTTACTTTTTGTGCAATCTTTAAGGAAGAATGGAAGAATGCAAAGGAAGCCAACAGCTAATTGCCGATAGAGAAAAGGTAATAAAACTATAGGGTATAGGTGTGAACAAATAACGGCAAATAAAAGAATATTTTGTAAGTCAGTTAGCGAATAGGATAAATCTATTGGTATTTATTCGACTGCCATTTGAGAACGTTCTCTGCAAAATAAAATTCAATAAAGCTTACAACTTTTGAAATTGTAATATAAATATTTGATGATTTGTTTAAGAAATTTCACTGGGTACACAAAATACATATTATAATCTGACTTTAACAATTTTCACAGCTCTATTATATGTAAAAAAATTGGCTCTGCCTTTGAATTCAAAGGTCCTGTGCGGATATCATGGTGAAACTGACACGATTTCAGCTGTAACTCGTGACTGCAATCAACATACTTCAATCGATTATGAAACACCCATAAAAACCGCACACAAACATGCAACTGGGCACCATTGAAATGATAACTTTTTCCATTCAACCGTACGGAACACGTTGCTCAACTATCCGTACTTGGAAATGTGGTTTCGTATGTTCATGGAATCACTATACCCATTTGAAAATGGGTGAAATGAGCATATTGCCGTTGGGTATATGTATGTAATATAGAAGAGGAGGCATCTCCAATAAGTATTTTTGATTAGCATCAAGCTTAATCTAGTCTTCGGCCGAATCTTGTATAATGTCACTATTGTTTAGATCACAGAAACTGGAGACAGATACATGCCCCTCACTCGATGCAGTGTACAGGGTATATACTAACAACGCACTAAAAATATGCCAGGAGCATTCTATTTTGTGCAAAAAAAAATACAAATTAGGGATGGGCCACTTCTTGCCCATTTTTGGAGAGGTCAAGACTTAATGCAATCGTAGATTTATCTTTATGTGACATACAAAGAAATTTAGTTTATTTAAAATAAAAATGCCTTAAAAATATTTATCTTTATTCCGATAAAATTTAGGACAAGTTTTTAAACAAAAAAAAACCAAAGAAAATTCATTGAAAAAGTAAATGTTTATTATCATCTAAATTTTCTTTTTTTTTAAATCCTGTTCAATAAAGGCTTTGACATATTTAAGATAGATAGATTTAAGAAGATAGATATGTCAAATATTGGGGCATCAAAACAACAAAAAACGGAGTAAATTTTTTCAGAAAAATTGGAGTTAAGACCTATAAATTTAAATTCTGTCATTTGCAAGTTAGGAAGAAGAATTAAAATAAAATTATATTTAGCAAATAAATGCAATTTTTGTAAAATCCGTATGCCTAACTTTGCAATGACAAGTGCCACTCCAGTAGGGCCAGTATACGCCTCCTTTACACAACGCCCAACAATTGTTCAATCAGCAGACCATAAACGTGTGTGTGCTTAGTTTTTGAGCCCCCTTGCTGCATGATTTAAGCGCCACTATATTTGAATTATGATTGTTAAACATGAATATTTATTGCATTCTGTTACAAAACCGTTGCAACATTTCTGGCTGAGAGGGGGGCATACTTGTGGCATCGCTTGCCATATATTTATGTTCATATGTGCCAGATATAAAACTATTGAGTATTTTATGATTTCCACTTACTGCTGGCAACATGTATTTACTCTCCATTTGTTTGAAACTAGAACGGGCGAATGGGGTGGACATAATGCATTTTCAATTTGTATTTGCTGCATTTGAAGTTCGAATGTTGGCCACGAAATGGAATTGCAGCAAATGATAATTCGAAATACTTTGTGCCATTTAAAATAATTGAAGTAAACGAGAAAGGTTCTTAACCAAAATTGATGCTGCAACAAAGCGAGAGCATTTTAATTGAAAGTTTTGGCAATCAGAAGCCAGAAACGAAACCAATCTCGACTCGTTCTGACAATTAGTTAGCAAGCATAATGCAATTAGAATTTGTTCAACAATTTGCTTTCGTCTCAGCGCAAGACGTATTAAATAAATATTTTGTTAGCAGCGAACAATGAAAATACAAAAAAAAGGCAATACAAATAAAAATAATAAAATATAATATGGCTATGCGCAAAACTGGAGCGTAGCAGAACGCAAACACGAATGAATTATTTATGGAAAACACATGCAGAATAAGTCGACAGAAGGTTGTGCTGCCTCTCGGTTATGGCCAACAGGGCGTACTGGCCAATGGCTGGCAACGGGATGCCGCCAGCCCCTCCTGCCTCTGCTCCACATTTATGCACATAAATTGTAACGGCTTTTTGGCTCTACCTTATGCAGATTTGTTGAACTTCAAAAGAAATAACAAACTGAACAGCATTGGATGCTGTTATTGCTGCTGCTGTTGCTGCTACTGTTGATGTTGTTGTTGCTGCCATTCCAAGTTTTTCTCTAGCATTAATCCACTAAACCGTAAACAAACGAGGCCAGTCAACAAAGGGGCAACATGTCGTATGAGCTATTAAGTGTGCCATGTGCGCCATGTGTGTGCGAGTGTGTGCGTGTGCGTGTGTTTGTGTGTTTGTGTGTGCCGTCTAGTCATATATTTTAAACTGCTCGCCAGCTTTGGTCGCATATTTTGCAAGTTTTGTGCTGTTGCAAGCAGTTTCCATTTCTAATTGTGTCGCCTTTGAAATATGCAGCCAACGATTTATTATACCCAGGTAGGGATATTAGTTTTTTTGTTTTTTTTTTTTGAGAACAACTCTTAAATGGTCCGCAGGAAATGCTCCTATTGATCAACTTGTCAAGCACACAGAACATGTTTTGAGCCTGAGCTGAGAGAGCTTATCAACTCGTTAGCCAAAACTCCTATGGCAAAAGGGAAGCTGACACAGAAACAGTTTAAATGCTCCTATTAAGAGTGCTCGAATACACCGCGCATGCCGTATTCGAGCACCTGTTTTTAGAACATTCGCTTACACACAATTACATATGTCGAACATATACTAGTTGTTGCTCGTTTAGTATCTATTAACTACATCATTTTATTCTAATGTAAATTATGTAATTTTGTGTCACAGACAAAATTTAAAAAAAATACTTCCTTTAAAATAAAAGATCTACACATACTCAAAATTTCGTATATTGAATGTTTCAGCTTATTATTTCAGTATATTATAGCTCGTTTTACGAATATAATAATAAATTGTGTGGGCAAAACTCACAAATTGCAAAAAATTTGTGTTAAACATATTTTTAAATAGCAATTTGTGTTTGTTGGGATGTTTTGCTTGCTTCAAATTGCTTTAATTGCCAACAAATTTAATTTCCGACTACAAATTGCAGCTTATAATTAGTTTTGAGTCTTTTATAACTTTTTCTACTCTTTAAACAACATTAAACAAGAAAGAACGTGTCAGTCGGGTGCAACCGACAGCGGAATACTCGTTCACGGTATAATAACAACGAAAATATGTAACCGAGCATTATGGGTGTACAAAAAAAAAACTAAACGAGTATAAACAACAAAAAAAGGAATTTGCCTCCGCGCGGCCTCGAACCCGGGTCTACCGCACAATTAACACGCAACCCCGCGTTAGACACCAACGACACCAACTACTCTACCTCAAGTGTGACGAAATTCAATTTAAAGTATTTAATAAAAATTATATGAAAAATTCTAACAGAAAGCAAAAAGAATTTAATTTTAAGAAATTGTTATGATCTGGATAAAGTTTGAATTATTAGAAGATTCAAGACTAGCCTTTGCATCAAGAGCGGGAATTGAACCCGAGCTGGTGCTCGATCATTTGTTATTGGTGTGATGAAATTCAATATAAATGCTAAGTTTTTTCCGAAATTTCTTAGGTAATCATTTGTTTGATAAAAAGAAAATAGTTCAATTTGATTCCTATAATCATCTGTCATACTACTTAAATTAATTAATTTCCCATGTGACAAACTAATTGAGCAGTTATCCAACACTATTCTAATGAAACCAAATAATAAGTACCAAAAAGTATACAATAGATGGCTCTTGATATGTTACACTGGCTTAATTGATGTTGTGCACATATCGAGTTTTGGGCATTGTGGGCGCGGTAGTGGGCGTAGCCAATGCGATCTTTAGAGGAGGTCATCAGCAATCTGTCGGTGTACATTTTATACATCTGGCTTTAAAAGTGAGGGAGATATATTGATTTAATCGAATTGCCACGCCCACTGTGGGCGCAACCCGAAACCCTTAACACTTTATCTGACGAGGGTATACACGAGTATATATATATTCAAGTCTCTATCTTCAAAAACGGCGGAAAAAATTGCGTTCATACGGACAGACGGACATACGGACGGAAGGGCAGACGGACGGACAGAATGCCGGACATTGCACAAGCCCAATATACTAGTTTCACTTCGTGAACGAGTATAAAAAGGCGAACAATGAGGCGACATATTTCGTTAAAAAGCTAAAATATTTAAGTTAAATTAAGAACTTTTATGATGCATATATTAAAGCATTTTGAAAGTATACACAAAGGATTATATTCCAGAGTGTACGCCAATTAACTATTACATTTTTGGTAAGGCTTAGCAGCATATAAAACTGTCCAATGTTGTTTGTTCAGTTGGACAAATACGCATTTTAGTATTATTAAAAAAAAACCAATTCTCTCTTTCAGCTTTCCATAATCGCCCCCCTTTTTCGCTGAAGAGCATGCGAATGTTGAGAGGCAAGTTTTAGTTTATGTTTTCAATTTCATCAACATAAACTAAAACGAAAAAGCTATTAACTCGAAATGCAACTGCGAGTGTCCGAGTGGATGGATGACGACAGAGAGAGACAGAGAGAGGAGGAGAGGGAGAGGGATGAATGTGGACAGTGCGCTAGGGCGTGGCATCATTTCCCTCTTGAATTTGCGCAAATTTACACGAATTTGATTATTATTATGATGGCAATTTGCAAAAATGTCATCTTTCAAGTGAAGAAAAAGACAAAAATGAGAATATAGTCGGACAAACGGAAATTTCTCATTGCGGAAAGTGGCACAGGACTTGGTGGCAGCAAACAGGGTGCCTTGCCAAGTGCAAATGATGTGCTGAGTGCTGGTCGGTGACAGGGTCACCCTGTGCGGAATGCACAGTCCTTGGCATCAATTGTGCCTTCCACCTAACAGAAATTTATAGTCCTTAACAAGCTGTGCGTCTTGTTGCCATTCGCTTATCGCGGTCGCCCATAATTATGACGCACTTTGTGGCAAAGGCTGTTGCAGGGGCAGGGACAGAGTCTGGGTGGTGCTGCGGCTCTCGTCCTTCGTGTGCTTCCTTCGTCCGGCACATCCTGCAGCAGGATGTTCAATTTTCGCTTGCCTCTTATTTTGCTTTGCCATTTTGATTTCCTTATTTGCCTTGTCGCGTTTTGCATTCATTTGCCTTTGCACTTTATCTGCCAACGTTGCATTACTTTAAGTGGCAACAGAGCCCACTCCCCCCTTCCTCACCCACGTCCTACACCCGTTTCACTTGACTCTTGCCGCTCCAGCTGCGGCTCAGTGAAATTATCTGCTGGCAAAATCAAAAGTTTTGCGCTTTTATGCGGCTCTGCCCCGGTCGGGGGCAAGTGGCAAGTGGGCGTGTCAGTCAGACACGGGCGCCCTGAAATTGTGTCAAGGACACAACGCCCCGAGCTCTTGGCGGCAAATTCGAGAAATTATTGCGGAAAAGGAAAACAGCGCCGCAAACATTGTTTAACTTTCATTGCCTTTTCCCTTTGCTGACTTTCACATTTGTTCACAACAAAACATACACACACACATACACACAAACACACACAAATGGCCAATGAAAGGCAGCTCTCAGCGTTTTTAACTCTTCAGGATATGCTGGCAGGCTTATCGACCACAGGACATGTCCAAATGCGGTATATTTATTTGCCAAGTGCCAACAATGCAGATAAATCATTTATTATAATGATTGTATTGAGATCCGTATGGACTTAATTAAATGAAGTGTTTTTTGGGCTTAAATAAATCATTTTTAAGGACTTAATTCAATATGAAAAAATTTTATAATTGGGGTATTCTTGTTCTATCACAATGAAGTGAATTTTATTTAGAAATAGTTAGAGAATAATATTATTTATTTATTTATTTTAACTTAAATTATCTTCCAAATCTGAATTTATTATTTCAATAGGTTTAACTGGTTTGTAACTGGTTGAGCTCATCGCTATAATTTATAGTATCGATTTAATCACATTAAGGGTCGTATTAGTTTCATAAATAATAATTTGTATAATAATTTTTTGAAGAAATGTATCGAGAGAGTACAAAATAATTCCCAATTGGGTTGAAGAGGTTCATTTAAAACACAAACAGATTTTGGAAGTATTATTAAACTTGAATTCCTCTTGGACATATAAGATGGGAAATTGCTATAAACTATCAATCTACCTTTAAAATACCAAGGACTATAATAAATAATATACATTTTTGCTCAGAGTTAGTTCGATTCACTTTAAAAGTGATTCTCAACTGCAAATGTTATTATATTTGAAAAGTAATATTTCTATGCATTTAGCTGAGCCTAGGCCGCAGCTTAACGAGTTCTCAAGTCGAATTACAACTTTAAATTGACTTGCCAGGCACACACACACACACACACACTCAGGTGCTTTCACTGGTATTCACATCTTATAAGATTTACGTTTCTGGGTCATACAAAGGACGAACAATGTGAGGTCTGTTTTATGGCTACCTCAAGTGGCTTACTTTAACAACCCGACGAAAAGTTAACGGAGAAAGTATCTTGCGAGTGTGCCGACTGTGAATGTGAGTGTGCATACGAGTATGTGTGAATGCGGCTTTTGGGTGTGAATGCAAGTAACTCACAAAAGTGCATGTAAGAGGCACCACAAGGACTGCAAAAGGACATGCAACCACACAATTCCTACCTTGCCATTGATGAGACTTTTATGCGCATCTATAAGCCCGTCTTGTGCGCACATTTCGCACTTGAATCCGACCGTTCCCCGCAGACCCCTCACCACGTTGACTGTCAATTCATTCGTTTAATTTCATTTTCATGCAACTGCCAGCGCTGCACGGGTCTGTGGCAATCCGGACAAGATGTCAAAGTTCCTGGAACTTCATTAAGGCAAATCTGACAGGCAACTGAGCGCAAAACAGAATCCCTTCACGGCCAGCCACTTGTGGATATGTCTGTATTCCGAGGACTGGTTTTCCTATTGCCATGATGGTGGCTCAAGTTATTTCCCACTTTGTTCTGGGGGGCGAAATTAAATGAACCAGAAACTTGGCAAAAGTATTTTAACCAGTGAAAATGTTGATGATAGGCCTTTGACTTTTTGTGGCCTGCAGCGGTGAGAGGACTCTGTAATTTGGGGTACTTTTTTTTTATTTTCTTGTTTGTAACAGAGCAAGACAAAAGTGTTAGTAAATTAAAAAAACAGTTGACTTTTGGTATTTAAGTAAGTTATTAAGAAATTTTTAAGAAAACTCCAGAAAAAATATTATAAAATGTGCTTTGGTCTCGATAAGTTATCAAAATAATCTGAAAATATACTAAGGATCTCAGATTAAAGTTTTTCAAGTTTTTATACCAACAACATTATTTTAATTGTTGCTAAAAAGTTTAGAATCAATAGTTGACATATCATTTAAATTAAAAAAAAAAATACAACTACCATTCGTTGCATATAGTTAAGATAAAGAGAATTTTAAATTCGTTAATTCTTTTCTGGACTCTCTGTGGAGCTACCTTTCAAACTTATTCGGATTCCCATTGCTGATTGTGCAAGGCGCAAAGTTTGCCGCTTCAAAGTTGTTCTTAAGTATTTTGCCAAGGGTAAAATAACTTTGACATCAACTTGGCAAAGCAAAGTCTCTCAACAATTCCACGGCCCACTTTCCAGTGCTAATCAGCTGTGGGTTTGAGATGCCCGAGCCGGCAGATCTGCATAAAGTTGAAAGTTTCTAAGATTGCATCAATGCAGACAAATCGATTGACATTTGCTGCATAGCATTAGTAGCTGCTGTAACAGATATTGCTCTTACCTTATTTACTCTAACATATCCCCACAAGCACGCTATCCTAAAAAAAATCCGTTAAAAATCTTCCCTTGATTATCTCCAGTTGGAAAAAACTATAAAGCGAATAATTTAAACAATTTTTTATTAATAAATTAATAAACAAATTATTATATATTATATTAGATAATAATTATAACAAAATCTAAGTGTTTTACTTTAATTGAACTTATTTAAATAAAATTGTTTGTATTCAGATCTTATACAGTTACCTATCTTAAGCCAATTTGATCTATTTTTAGCCTGAGATCATTTACTCTTACTCTTATTGGCTACGCCCCTATCATCTGCATTCTGTCAAATAATTTCTCGAAACAATTCCATTGCTCACCTTTTAATTATTAAAAATTTTTCTTTCAAATTGTGATTTTATTTTTGTTGACCCGTTCAATTGTAAAGTCTTAAAGTCTTAAGTGTACCTTCATCATGACCAATTCAATATTTTACCTCTGTTCTATACGAATCGATGTTTAAATGAAATATCTGTTTGGTCTTTTGGTTTTTTGTTAACGTAGTTTGTATATTTTCTGTCAAGTTTTACATGTCAACTCAGATATCAAGATTTTTCCATTGCAATTCAATGAATTTTCAAAGCATTTGGCGTTCGCTGGGCGCGGTCAGCTGTGGCTCCTTGGCGACCTATGTCAGCCTAAAGATGCTTGAATCGCGCCAGTCGCACAATGTGCCCACGGACCTGGAGGACCCATTGAGCAAGGACGGCTGGTGCCACGACTGGGATCGGCGCAAGCCGATGACAAACAACCTGAATGGCCTGCCGAACGTTATCCACGAGGAATCCGTTGCCCTGCGCCACATTGTGCTGGTGCGGCATGGGGAGTACAAGTCGTCGTCGGATGGCGACCATCTCACGGAGCTGGGACGGCTGCAGGCGCATCGCACGGGCCAGCGACTGCACGCGATGGGCGTGGCCTGGGATCATGTGGTGGCCTCGTCAATGACGCGCGCCCTGGAGACGGCCATGATCATACTGAAGCAGATCAACTTCGATCCGCTCAAAATGAAGCGCTGCGAGCTGCTGCCCGAGGGCACGCCCTGCCCCGCCGATCCGCCGCAGAATCGCAGCGTGTCCAGCGTAGAGACGGCCTATCGCCGGGACGGGCCACGCATCGAGGCCGCCTTCCGACGCTACTTCTTCCGCGCCTCGCCCGAGCAGAAGCAGGACTCCTACTTGCTGATCATTGGCCATGCGAATGTCATTCGCTATTTGGTCTGTCGGGCCCTGCAGTTCTCGCCCGATGCGTGGACGCGCTTCAGCTTGCAGCACGGTTCGATCACCTGGCTGACAGTTTGGCCCACTGGCTATGTGACGCTCCGTTGCCTTGGCGATTCGGGCTTTATGTCCGTAGAGGAGCTGACGCATCGCCGACCCAAAACTATAGCGGAATAAGCCACTTTGGGCATATTTAGCTCAACTTTCAAAATGAACTCAACTTACTTTTGTGCTGTGCGTAATCAAATACTAAACTTGGCATGTTTCAGTGGTGTAGAATATAAATTGTCTAAGCGTTGTTAAATTTAATTGCCGCCCTTTAGAGCAATCTGTTTAGTTAATAAACAAATTTATAAGATATTTATTATATTTTAGCTTTATAAAGTTCACTCATTTTATTCATTTTAAATTTATTTGTTGTTTATCAAACTTAGTAGGCAAATGAAGTAAGATAAATACCAAAAACTGTGAGGCATCAATTTAAAAAAAAAAACTTTCTGGCAAACAAAAAAATACAGAAGCTTTAATAAATATTATAATTTATAATATCGGGTGCCCCCGACTAGGAGATCCCTGAATCCAACGGCGAGCTGTCATTACAAATATTTAAACCTCTTTACATTCACACACACATTTACAAAGTCACACACACACACACACAAACGCACGCAGCAAAGTGCGCACATTACACATCGGCTGCATAACTAAGAGTATGATTGTTGAAATTGAATTGAAATTTTCAGTGCTTAATAAGAGCATCCAAATATATGCCAAAGCGCAAGTCTGTAGTATTTGATTTTCGTTTTTTGGTATGGGGGGCGAATGGAGAGAGCTATCAAAATCCGAAAAACTAAATTGATGGCTCTAGCTCTTATAGTCTCCGAGATATGCTGTCTTAAAATAGATTTGTATCGATAATAATGAAACGGAGCAAGATATCGAAAAAAAATGATAAGCTTGTACTGCATCTGGATTAGGAGAATCTATAGTCGTTTAGTTTAGGTGTCTAGCTTTAGTAGTTTCCTCGCTGCGTTCATACAGACGGACGGACATGGCTAAATCGACTCACCACGTCGTCCTGATCAATAATATATATACACTATTGGAACGGATGTGCTTCCTTCTGTTCTGTTTGTGCCTGTTACATACATTTGCACAAAACCATTATACCCTTTTACCCATTTTCAATGGGTGCAGGGTATAAAAATAATACTATACTGATGCTGAGACATACAGACAGACAGATGCATAAGACCTGCTCGATTCGTCTGTTAATATTGAGTCGGATCATGTGGAAAAAAATATTAATTTGGCTGAAAGTTTATTTTTTCCATTCTTTTTGCAGCACTTGAGTACATAATTTACACACAATTTTCTCGGCACGCAGAAATGCGCTCACTTATGTGCGAGTGTGCGAGGGTGTGTGTGCTGGCCTCATTTTTAGCCAGACTTGTTGGCATTATAATTTTCCAATGGCTTTGTATGCTGACCAACCGGGACGTGACTTTTATGTCCATTTTGTGTCAAGCGGATGGAGTTGCAGCTGCTGGCAACGGGAAAACCTCTATAACTTTGGCCAAAATCACTTTGCACGTTGTTGGCCGCTGACGCTGCCTGCGGCTGCCACGCCCACAGCCAGCCCAGAACTGTTACCACATTTGTGCACTCTTTCGGCTTTGTCCTTGCTCATTAGTGCGGCTTTAATTTCGCTTCCCTGATGTTCGGTTTCGGTTTTGGTCTCGGTTCGGTTTTCGGTTTTGGGTTTTATTTTTGTAGTTTGTGTTTCTGTTTTCATTGCTCGGTGTCGTCATTGCATTAAATTTGCATCCTCACAATTTAAATTTAATTTGCGCGACCACAAAATCGCATTATTTGCGTCCGGCGAGCGATTTCGACGCCTGTCAACTATTAGAAATTTGCACATCGTCGCTGGAATTTTAATATTAAGAAACTTGTTCCCATTCAAACCACTGCGAGTTGTCTCTGGCTAGCATTTGCCATACGCTCGCAGTCAGCTAAGCCGGCAAAGTTCCTGGAACCTCCTTCTCCCCCACCCTCGCTATGCTCTTGCAAATACTTTGCGTACGAGTAGAAATATATATCGATTTTTAAAGCATAAGATTTCTTTGGATTATTATATCTGAGCTGCAAAGAGAGCTGGTTGAAGGCCTTTAATAAAGCTTTATTTAAGTGCTTATTTAATTTTGTTGAGAGTTTATTGTATTGTATAAAAAATATTCAGAAATTTGTATGACAATAGGCGTTATCACGGACAACGTGGTCGAAAGCTTATATTTTATTTAAGTTTGTAAAAAGAGCTGATATTGCTGTAGGATTTATTGATTTCAAATTAATTTTTTATTAAAATGCATTTTGAAATGGTTTCGATTTGAAATAGGTATCTTTTTAAACCAACTAAATATGCGCATTCGATGGAAATTTAATTTTGAAATTATATTTACTTCATAATTTTATGCAACTCTGTTCAATTAAAAATTAATTGTGTCATTAAAATGTGCCCAAAAATAAAATCCATTTTATTTAGTTTCGACAAATGTATGGGTAAAGCCAATGAAAAAGATAACATAGTTTTATTAATTTACTTATTTATTGTATTGTATTTGTAATTAGAATATGCACGGTATATTAGTCAAGGACAACTGAGAATTTTCACATTTGCTTTGAAAAATTAATTCAAATGCCATACATTTTGCTGCCATAATAAGTTTCTAAAATATGAAAAAAAAATGTATTTAATATACCCTGAACCCATTGAAAATGGGTAAAAAGGGTATAATGGTTTTGTGCAAATGTATGTAACAGACAGAAGGAAGCATCTCCGACCCCATACAGTATATATATTCTTGATCAGGACGATGAGCTGAGTCAATTTAGCCATGGCCGTCCGTCCGTCCGTCTGTATGAACGCAGCGATCTCGGAAACTACAAAAGCTAGAAACATAAACTGAACGACTATAGATTCTCCTAATCAATACGCAGTACAAGTTTATCATTTTGATATCTTGCTCCGTTTCATTATTATCGATAAAAATCGATTTTAAGACTTGGTTTTCTTTGCATATCTCGAAGACTATAAGAGATAGAAATTTGGTTTATTATGTGCTTGTAAAAGATACGCAGATTATGAATATTTCGGATTTCGGATACCTCCCCCATTCGCTCCCCATTTCAAATCAAATACTACAGACTTGCGCTTTGGCTTGTACATAGATTTGGATAAGCAGTGAAAATTTCATAACGGTCATACTCTTAGTTTAGAAGTTATTAATTTTCTATAGAGGGGCCACGCGCAGCCGATATGTAAAGTGCGCAGCTTCTGCGTGCCTTTGCGTATGTGACTTTGTGAATGTGTGTATGAATACAAAGAGCTTTAAATGTATGTAACGACAGCCTGCCGCTGGGTTCAGGGTATCTCAGCCATCTTACTTGTTTTTTTTATTATTTATTTATTTTTATTTATGATTTCAAATGGGGTTTTTGGAATTCTACAAGACACCAAAGATATAAACACATGTTGTAGAATATAAAGTGCAATAGTCAAGGAAAGTTTCACGGCTCAAGTTGCTCTTGGTCCTGTTCCTTTTGATCCTGCGGAAATATCTGCCGCATGGCCTTGCGTTTGCGGCGCTGACTGCAACTGCCGCAAATGCGCATCGAGAAGAAATAGACCAGCTCTATAAAGCTCAAGCTGGAGATGCCCATGAACAGGCCAAAGATGCCGCCACAATTGGATACCAAAGTGGACACGCCGAACAGAATCGTGCGCTTAATGGCCGTAAACTGATGCTCCTTGAAGTACACGGTCAGACGCGACCCAATGGCACTGCAAATACGTGTATAAAGAAGTCGTCGATCGGATATATTACCATATAGAAGCCACTTACTCCGTGTGCTCGTAAACCTCGCGAAAGGCCTTAATTGTCTTCTCCACGTTGTAGAAGGCGCGCGAGATCTCAAAGTTGTACTCCAGCGAGGTGCAGGCGGGCATGCAGTTGCACATGATCTTGGCATTGGGATCGATGCTCTGCTGGATTGTCTGGTTCTGCAGCAGGCTGTAAAGCTCGTCCTGTGCGGCAGTGTAGCAGGAGATGTCGGCTAGCCCGCAAACTGGCACATCCAAAGGCTCTGCGAGTAAGTAAGGGTTTCAAATAAAGGGTATATACAATAGTCGTGCATCTATAGTCACTCACTGGGCATCCAGAACTTGACGCAGCCACACTTGGCCATGGTGAAGTTGGCCAAGCACTCGGTCTGGCAATTGCTCTGCGAGTAGCTGCGGAAGAAGCTCAAAGCACGCTCATCATCGAAGAAACACTGACGCCTGTTGAATAAATTGAATCTTATCACTGTTGTGAATGCAATGGATGCTATGGGTGTTTGAACATGCAGATGAAAATTTTATTCTGGAATTGTTTTGCGTGTAAGAAAAGTGTTTGATATTATGAATAAAATAAAAGTGCTACATATTGCAGGTATTGCAATTGAGTGTAATGCATGTGTCTAATGTACTCACTTTTCAGCGCTAATCTCGTGTAAATTGTCCGTGGACACGACATAGTTGGGCAGCACGCTAACCATGACTTCATGGCCATGGGGCACCAATATGTAATTGCCGGAGGTGAGCGGCACGCTCTCCGGAGAGTTGAGGAATACCTGCAAAGACAAATGGACGGACACGCCCAGAATGAGCACACACAAGTCGTATGCGTGTATTACGCACCTTATAGCCCTGCTTAAAGCTGCGGCAGTCGTAGTCGTAGTTGTGCTCCAGGCCCTGCAGGAAGGCAAAGAAACCGTTACGCACCGAGGAGACCACCGTGCGCTGTGGATAGGAATTCTGGCCCTGTTTCACATAGCCCGAGTCAAGGGACCAATTGCCACTTATATTATTAAGGCTGGTCAAATTTCGGTCAAAATAGTTCTGAAAGTCAACTACACTCGGATCCACGTAGCTGACGAAACGCTCATCACGGTAAATATCCTTGGGTCGCAGTCCATTGAACTGATAGCAAATGCCCTCGTCCGTGGCCACAAAGTCAAACAGCTTGTCGCAGAAGTAGAATCGGCCATTCCAGCGGCAAAACGGACCCGTCTCGTTCTTCGATATGCTCAGATCCACCAGCGTCTCAGTCACATCCTGCGGCTGCGAGCCGAGCATCTTCGACAGCAGCGGCGCAAATTTGGAAGCCACGTCTGCATCACAGATGTGCATTGTAGCAGCCATGCGCTCCAGACTGTGAATAAATATACAATCGACGGATCAGAAGTTATTCCTTAAGTTCTAATTTAAGCTCTTTTTTTAAATTTCTTAAACTTGTAAAAGACTTTAAAGAAAATGGTTTTAATTGTGCCCAAGATTAAATATCCCTGCAAAAAATTATAAGTGCGATATAAATATATATATAGGTAACAAATTGTTCATACAAAAACTCTATTCAAAACCGATTGTTCCTATATTATATAGTTGTTTCATATGATATTTTGTTTATATGTTAGGCGCATATCGACACTTTCAATTACCAAGTTTGGTTAGAAAATCTTAAAAAACCAAAAAAAAATTTCCTACAAAAATAAGATATAAGATATAGTGGTCCAAATCGGCCGACTCCAACATATATTCTGCCTCCATCATAAAAAACCTATGCAAAGTTTCAACACCTAGATTAAAGTGAGATAAGCTTACATAGTCTTGGCAATATCGATTCGACTGACTAATACTGTTCAAGAATATATATATTCATTAGTTGGTCAGCGAAGTCTTTTCCTATGAGCCTCATATATCGTGTCAAAATTAGAATACCCACTGCAAGTGTATAAAAACAAAGAGATTGAATGTGGGGTACTCTGTACTTGAAATTCATTTAGAATTCACAACTAGCTTAAGCAGAAACTCTTTGATATGGTCTATAAATTCTGAACAGATTAAGCAGGCAATTGAGCTATAAAAACGGTTTGACTTTTTGCATAAACCAGAAGCTTGATTCCCTAATCAACCATACTCAACTCGGCTTCGTCGACGCTGGAGAGCTGCTTGCCTTCCTTATAGTCCTGCCAGATCTGTTGTGAGATGTTTTCATAGTCGAAGACATTGCGTTCCATTTTGATTTCCGGACAAATGGTGATGGTGGGAAAGGGTATCTTGTGCACCGGCACCAGCGTCTCGTCAAAGCCCAATATGACCGGCGAGTCCTGCCACTTCAGGTAGGTGGCCCAAATGAGCGAGACCGCAAAGTACACCGATGTGCAGGTCAGCACCAGCCAGTACAATCTACGAACAGACAAACACACACACATTTAGCTGGAAACCGGACAGCACTCAAGGATGCGCACGCACTTCTCGTAGATGGGGCGATGCACCTCAAATATGTAGCGTATGCCGTGGATGGTGGTGCTCTTCGAGTACTCCAGCAGGAGTCCTTTGCAGGCGGACAGACGACTGCCGTATCGGATGCGAGATTTGATAATCACATCACTCGGCACATCGCTCAGCGCCGCAGAAGTGATGCTGGCACGTTGGTAGTCGAATCCCGGCAAGGCCAGCAGCTCCGGTCCCGGCAGCAAGCAGCTGGGCTTCTCCTCCTGCACCACGGTTGCGGCCATGTTCCTTGTACCTCCACGCACGTCGCTGCCTCGACTAAGCTACCCCGTTAGGCGACCTACGGTTTTATAGCCAGCGCACAAATGGGTGCGACCGCGGCACATTCCTGTGGGATGTCACACTTGCTGCTCGGGGACAATGCCGCGATGTCCATGTACTTAGTCTAATTGCTGGCTCAAATGTGTGGCTAAACTAAGTATAGTTGGCACTTTTATGTAACACTAAATTTTCAATTTTTAAAGAGCCCTACAATGCCTTAAAACATAGAGGATGCCGAACCCTGGTTGTTCTTTATATGTTACCCTTTATCGTGCGAGCTCGTTCGCTTGCTTCAATATAGATTCATAGGAAAATTTATTTTTTCCTGACTTGATTACATATTTTTTAATAATGAAATGAAAAAACCTGCCCTTAGAAAAAGCAATTCAAGTTGAGAGTGCTGCATAACCACAAATAAATCCTACACGATAGTTTAGATAGTCTTTTGATTCTTTCGAATATTTAAATTGTTTTGGTTTTAATGATGTCCTGTTTAATAAATAGTCGATAGTTAAAACAATCAATACTTTCGATAGTTTTGTAACATTTGAAACAATGTTATCGATTTTTAAAATGCCAAAAAAGGCGAATCGTTTAGACCCGACTGCGCAATACTCTGCTCACAGTGTTTTAACAACTTTAAACTGCAGAAAATAATACTTATTGTAAAGTCAAAGCAAAGATCTTCAAACTCGAGGAATCTAGCTCAAAAACTGAATTGATTTTACTTTTCAATTTCACATATGCCAAAAACAATATCTATTTGTTACGTGGCATTTTATATGTTAAATGATATTACAACATTTTTGATATCAAATTTGGGATATGGGGATTGGCATTTATGTTGGTTACGCGGATGCATGATGCTCTTATAAGAATAAATAGTTAATAGAATTTAACTTTAGGAAACTCAAATCTTCCCGTATCCTAAAATTTATCCTTTTTCAGCTTTAACATTAATTAATTGTTTTTAAACAATAATACTGCAGAAGAAATCATAGTTTTCCTAATTCAATAATATGTGGTTGAAAAACTTATGATTTCAATTTGAAAGTGTGCATGACGGATTATTGTATATATTCATTATCTTTCAAGAAGCGTAAAGGTTTTAAAAATCGGTTATGACATTCTGGCGTAATGATTAAAAATACAAGCTCACCTCTGAAAAAACACTAAAAACCAAATTTTTAACATATTAAGAAAAATGTCTCGCATAAAAAAATATTTAAAAGTGACTTTTCGGGCCCCATGTGTATCAGAAAAAGTATGTTTAAGAAAAATTTATTTGTCCCATTTTCCGCTACATTGGGGTCGATCTGTCCTGTTTTTGTGAGTGGCATCACTGCTGCGAACAGACCCAACATAATGCGTTTTGTAGGGCAAACGGATTTCGCATAGAACATCAGGCACATTTTGCATTGAGGAGCAGGGCGAAGTGATATAGCACAACACCAGGTAATGTACTCAAAGAGCCAAAGTGGTCATGTCAATTTCTGAATATTTTGAACGGAGCTTACGTGAGCAGCAGCCGCAACTGTAAATGCAACTGTAAATGCAACTGCAATTGCAGATGTTGTCAAGTTTCGTTTGATACAATTTCAGAATTTAAGTTTAAAAGTGGGACGCATTCTACGTTTGGATGGCCTGCTTGGGGGCTGCCGTGAAAATCCGAAACACAAAATGCATAAATCAAAGGAAAATTGAATTTTAGTCATGAAAAGCATTGCATACGCTGAGGCGCAACGACATTGTCGTTGTCGTTGTCGTTGCCGTTCTCGACACACGCTGTGAGCCAGTGACAATATGTAGGAGCCGGCACAGGGTGGTAGCTATCCAGGCAACCATCTTTCCCATACTTTTGTGCCATCACCCTGCCAACTAGCCGACCCACGCCCGCCCCCCCTGTCATCTACCCCCCGCAGGCACTGTCAACGCTTGGCAAAAACTTTGTCTGGCTTGGCGTTGATGCAACTTCAAAAACAAAATCTTCGAGTGCTTTATGCAAAGACCGAGACGAAAGCAGTTCATAAATGCTAAAAAAACAACGTGATTTTTTATTCTTATTGAATAGTTATGAGTGCTTAAAGTAGGGTATTAAATATTATAATTAAAGAGTTGATATTTCAACTGATTTGCGGCAAATGTATTTAACTGACGTCAAAGCAACATACTTTATTTAAAATTCTCAATATTTGTACAATGTTGCACAGGAATGTCTGATAATATATAAATTATCAAACTTATTTCCAATCAAATTAAAAAAAATTAATTTGTTTTATAGAATATTAATCTTAGGCACTAAATAACGAACTTTTCTTAAAATCTTCTTAGAGTAATTAATACATTATTTATTAAATCAATCAATTTTCACTTTAAAAAAAATCTGTTCCGATAAAAAAAATTTAATAAATAATATAACAACTGTTTTTTAAGTAAAAATGTTTAGATGACCTGTAATTTTTTATCAAATGTAATAATGCCAACTAATCGCTATTCTTTCTATCTCTGAACCTTCCCGCCAATAGCCCAGACAAGCACGTGCTGGTCACCTGTGAGTGAAATGAGCTAAAAGAATTCACCACTGTTTGTAGGCAATCATACCATACGCTTCTGCCGGTTTTTACACGCCTGTTGCCACAAAATAAAATAAAGAGAATTTCTAAGTTTTCTTTGGCGATTATTTGGGCTTCGCTCAACTTACAGTTCAGTCTTGTGAGGGCGCTTGAATTTGCAAAACGTGTCGAGCTTAGTTAAAGTGCCAGTTAAAATATAAATAAATTCATATACTATCTACCCTAGTCCCAGGACACTGCAGCAGTTCCTGGGCAGTGCGCACTGATATTAACAGAAAACAAAAATTCAAAATATTTGCAATTAAATAAATATCAACTGTTGGTGTAAATTGGTGCGTCTAAAACGAATCACAGATAAATCAATAAAAATGACAGGCCAGCAGAAAAATGCAATTTCGTGAAAAACAAACAGCGAAAATATTCTGCATATGTCAGCAAATATGTGCAGTCTGTAATCGATGCAGTTATTGCATTTTACAAAATGTTCAAATAAATTTATAAACTGAATAAATCGGCATGAAATTGTTGGAATTCACATTTTAATGAGATTAAAATAAAAAAAAGTCACTCGGGGAATTCCAGACAACGTTAAACAGCCACCCTTCTAGACTCTAATTATACAAACACGGTGAAAGAGAGAGAAGGTGCAGCTACCAAATCAATCAATTCAATTTGCAAGCGATGTAAGTTTATTTAGCATATAATTTATTAATTAGTAGGCTTTGGCGCATTGGCAGGAACTAGAGCGTGAAGCATAAATATCCCAACTCATTCAAATCAAAATCATTTACTCCATTTTACATTCACACTCACTCACATTCACACTGACATTAACTCATTATTTTGTCGAGTTTAACCTGATTTGAATGCTTTGAGCAGCAAAAAAAAAATGTATTTTCAAATAGGTGAGAAAGTTCAATTAAGCTGCAAAAATTTAATTTTTTTATAAAAAATTGGAGCGATTTTTTGTGCTTTGATTTGATAAACGATTCATTAAGAATTCGTGGCATTGCCCCAGTAGTAAAAAATAATTATTTTTTGCCAATGTGAGTTGACTGTTATTAAAAAATATATACTAAAAAGTTTTGAACTGCTAAACGCACTTATATTTGGAATTACGATTTACGAACTAGTAGCACTACAAGTATGTGCAGCTTATATGAAGATATGTATAATTCATATAAAACATTGGCTAAATGAGTTTTTTAAAAATATCATACTTGACTGTTCAATAATATGGGACTAATCAATAATATTTGTTATATCTTGTTGTTTACGATAGTAAACTAAGTATTTTATACTTGAACTTAATAAATAGAACTAGTATTAAATATAAAAAATTAAATACGACATTTATATATTATCTTTACTTTTGAATAAATTACTTATTTATTTTCATATAAAAAGTTAAGAAAATGTCAAGTGATTCGATAAAATTAAAAAAAAAAACTGTTGATGCTCTTGATCTATTAACAGCAGTCAAAATCTTTGTCGCCTAAAGAGTTCGCATAGTTCAAATGGCCGTCTATATATTTTTTAATATAAGATTGCAACTTCCCTCTCCAACATATTATGTGTCACATTCATAGTACCTGTTCATTGCAAGGGTATTTCAAAATTCAAATACTATAAAGTAATTATAAATTAAACAACAATAGCATTGTTCTGCTGGTGAGTTTTGATATCATTATATATGTGCATATTAACTTAATTTAACAGTGTGTATAAATTGCTTGTATTTATTCAACTAATTATGTTAGTTGTGCACACACGGATAATTTGCACACTAAATACATAGCATAGCACTTAGTAAGGCATAAGCACATTTGAAGTTATTCTACCTGATCTAGCCCTATGCATGAACTTTGTCACCTTATGCCATAAAGCCAGTACTTATCATAAAACGGCTTTAACTAATATGCTACCAACAAGCACACTAACAACAACGAGTAGTTACAACAACAACAACAGCAACAACCACGTATCCCTAGCACCTTTCCGCGCATTGCATATCGAGTTGCCTTCAAAAGAGCTTGGCAAGCAAGTCGGAACGCCTTGACTTGTGTCCATTGAGCTCACATAATCGCACACACATAGACAGAGAAGGCAATAGAAACTAATAGAGAGAGAGGGAGAGACAGAGAGAGACGGAAAAAGTGAGAGGTTGAAACTGAGTGAGCACCCCACTCAAGCCTTGCGCCAGGGTATCGCATTTTAATGACCCACTTTTGAGCTCAAGACTATTTAAGTATCGCTCGTATCGGTTTGTTCTAATTCTGCACTGTGCAAATCCCAGAGCAGAGCAATTAGTGTGGCCATTGGCCAGAGCTGCGGCATATTGTCAAGGAAACTGTGAAAGAGTTGCCGAGTGCTTGAGGGGCTTCGCCAACGGCCGGGGTTGCCGCACTCACAGCAGCACCCAGACGCAGCGAAACGAGACAAAACAATACGTGAAGAAAATAAATATATATATATGTATATAGCTATGCTACAAAATGTTGCAGCCAGTGAAAGTCATTACCCACGAGGTGCAAAACAATTGTCAGCTCATGTTGACAGCAGTTGAGAGGCCAAAGACAGCGAAACAAAACACAAAGAAACAGGCAACAGCAACAACTGCAAATAAATGAAAAATGAAATTAATAGAATTAACGAGTGGAAAATTCAATTCAAGGCGTCGTCACACATTCAGGGACAATACTCGACAGCGTGTCGTGAATACGATTGGAGCAAAAGTGCTGCCAATTTGGGACAGCACCTTGGGAAAGTGCAATCGGCGAACAATGGAACAGTTTAAAAGTTGAATGATATACGAACTTGGTCAAGGCAGGGACAGCACCTATGCACTACTAACTAATGCCAAAGGTATTAAAAGTGCAATTACATATATAAATAATATATACGCGTAAATATATATTTATATATCCTGCAACCCATACTTATCTAAGGCTTATTTATAGGCAACTGGACAAGGTATTTTTGTTCAACAACAAAATAATGTAAAAAATATTATATTATAATATCAAATTATTAAGAGCCTTTCAGCCTTTTTTAGGCAGTAACTTTTAATTGAGTTTAAAAGCCGAAATTTATTTTTATTTGTTCACATTTATAATTTATTGATGGATATAAATAAAATAAACTTTATCTTTATTTTACAAAAACCTTTTAAAAATAACTTTTAAGCATAAGAATTGGAGATTCAACAACTTTGATCTTTTTTATAATTTCCACATTTTTTCAGTACTTAAACTCCTTGTATAGCGTATTTTACAACCCATGTCTTAATATGTACGTATTTTGTTTACAAAAATTCTTTTCCTTGCTTCAAGTATATTAAATTACATACAACAACTTAAGCTGTAAATTAATTTCCCGCAAAAATATGTGAAAATAACGCACGAGCAAAATAATTATTAATTTGTATTCGTGTACGTGCGTGTGTGTGTCATAAAATCCATGTGAGTTACTTGCGGCTGGTTCGGGGCATAAATATGAATGCATAATTGGAACACAAAATTCCGAAAATATTTTACAATGTCCTCCACACACCAAGACCTCCCCGCATATGGGTGTGTGAGTGTAGACCATATGTATTCTTGGTGGCTCTCCTGGCATTCATTGTCCTCGTATCCCATTTATTCATTTCAGTTTTACACACCCGCAAACACATAGCGGGTTGTGGCCGCACACGGACAAGAGTCTAGGCGACGGGCCCAAGATGGACCTACGTATACGTAATCTAACACTGCCAACGCCAGCCGCAACAACAATTATGTTCTCGTCAACAGCAACAACGGCAACGGCCGCAGCGATGTCTAGCGCCACAGCAACAACAATAGACCCAGCAACAATAGCAACAACAACAACAACAACAACAACGCCGTCCACATTTTTTACATACAGCATACCAGGCATGGACATTGCGCCGGGACCATTTATATTCACCTACGTTAGTGAATTTTTATCGCTTATCACGCCCGAAGAATTGCCGCTTGGTAAGTTCCTGGACAGGCCGGGAGGGTTCACGGTTTTGTCTTTCCATATATGTATGCGTGTGCGTTTTTGAGTGTGTTTATCTGTGTGTGGCTTGGTATCTAGTTTTTGTCCGGCTGCCAAGAGTCAAGGAATTAAATGGCAAAATGTGCCCGGGACACACTTTAATATCACTCACAATGGTTAATAACTACTGAGCGATTTAATAATGGGATATATTCTTGACTAACATTCAAAGTAAAATAAAATAAATTTTATTGTATTTTATGTATAAATGTTATAGATTACATATTTTGGCAAGTTCCCTTTTAAAGTTTTTAATCTAGACATGCATTTTGTACAAATTAGATTTTAACTGTTACAAAATAAAAGTCGTTTGTCTCCGCAAAAAAAACATATTTAAGAATCTTGTATCTACACTCAGATAAAGACAGTAACGAATTGTATACTTATGTATATCAATAGCCGGCCAATGGGAAATTTTTGCAACAATATTTCTATTTCAATAACATATATTTAATTACAATTAGTCTTTAATAATCTAATAATCTTAATATAAGAAGAGTTATACTCACATTTAAAACATTTTATCCTTATCTTAGGTACAAACATATTTTTAATGAATATTTGTTCTCAATTCAAGAAAGTTATATTTGCTTATTCAACATTAACGGTCGATTATGATATTAAAAACTATTCATAGTTAATTTTAGAATTTATAAAACCGAAATATTCCAGAAATTTAAAACACAAAATGGTACATAATTTCTAGTGCGTACTTCTATTTAGAACGTCATTTAGCGCTGCGTGTATAAGAAAGTCTTTTTAGAGATAGATTTTATATATATATATATATATATATATACTCATTTCGATCTGTATAAGGCCGTTCTACATTTTTGTAAACAGTAATTATTTAACCAATAGGCAAAAGTCCATGGATATGAAAAATATTAGAGTAACTCATTCTTTAAATTTTTATGGCATTAGAATCTCTATTCCATATTCACTATATGAATCACATTTTGCCTTTGACACATTTTAAGAAAATATTGATAGGACTGGTCATGATTTGGCAAAAATTCCATATACTCCATAAATAGATATGTAGATAAATAAATATGTATATTTTGACACATTCAAAAGAAATCTTGATTAGGCTGGTCAGCATTTGGAAAATATTCCATATACTCCATAAATACATAAGTACATAAAAAAAATATATATATATTTATTTTTTCCTTTGATCTACGACCATACATTAATCTTTAAGAGCCCAAACCTACACTTAATGCTGAAATCCCACTGCCAGTCCTTAGACTGTGAATGATTTCCATGGCCGCAGCTCGTCCGTTTGCGGACATTGTGAATGCTGCACGCTGCTCGACATTGGATTAAATTATGACACTAAATTCAGTTGGCGTATATTTTATGGCTTTTAGTCGTACATATATTAAGCCGTGTACTACACGATTTCCATCGAGGCCGAGTCCTTATCAATTATGCAAGTCATTTCGCTGGCCACCAGCACAAATCAGAATCGGTGTGAGCCCTGAACGAATTAAAGCAAAGTCAGCTTAGACTAAGCTGATTAGGCAACAATATGAATTCGTGAAAATTATTTATCCAAATTGGTCAATAAGTTGGAGGAGGAGCCGCAGGCTAGCCGCAGATGTCCGATGAGCAAAAGCTGGCCAGCTTTATGAAAAAACATGGCGAACAGGAGGCGGTGGCACGCCATTATCTGGCAACCAACAACTGGGCCCTGGAGCAGGCCAGCAACAAATACGAGGCCGACAAGGCCAAGGAGCGCAGCAGGAACGCGATATCTGCGCAGGGACTGCATTCCCTGCAGAGCCTGCTGAGTCGCCATACGCGCACCCGTGAGGACGAGCCGGAGGCCTACTTTGCCGGCGCCTCCGACAGCTCCGTGCCGCAAATTGCGGGCGCCCAGCAGTCGAAGCGCGTACAAATTGATGACTCAACGCCGGCGCTGACCACGGCGGACAGCGATCGCAGTCTGCGCGCCTGGGGCCACGGCGTTCGTCTGGGCAGCGCCCATCCCATCATTCCGCCGCCGGTGCGCGCTGACGAGCTCGACTCGGACTCGGATTCGGACTCGGCGCTGGACGAGCACAGCGTTGTGGTGCTGCATCTCTGGTCAGAGGGCTTCACCTTGGACAACGGTTTGCTGCGGCGCTACGAGGTGCCCGAGAACGAGCGCTTTCTGCGCGCCATCATGCGCGGCGACTTCCCGGACGAGATGCAGGAGCTGGGCCACCGCATCGAACTGAGCGTGCGGGATCACACCAACGAGTCGTATCGCGAACTATCGCGCAAGCAGTTCATGGGCCACGGCCGATCCTTGTGCAGTCCCACGCCACGCATCGAAACCGCCGACGCGCCGACAAATCAGCAGCTGTCGCCGCAGGAGCTGCAGCTGAGCCACGAGCAGGACGCCCAGCAGACGCTCCAGCTGAACGGGCAGGCAGCAATGACCACGATACACTTTCGCCTGGCCAATGGCAGCCGCATCGCCGCAAGCTTCAATACCACCCACAATGTGGGTGATCTCTACAGATACGTGCGCATGGCAAGGCCGCAGTACTCCTGCCAAAACTTTCTGCTGATGACCGCGTTTCCACGTCACGAACTCAACGAGAGCGATCCACGCACCTTGGCCGAGGCCGATCTATACAATGTGGTGGTCACCCAGCATATCAACGAGGAGCCCGAACCAGCTGACCAATCGGACTGAATAAATCTAAAAATTGCAAATATATATAAATATGTAAAATTTAAATTGTAGATAAATTATAATTATTTTGTACCTCAATTAGAAAATTTGTTCTGTAGCAGGCTGTAATTCGAGATTACTGTATTGAATTACTTTACAAACACATTCTACTACAGCAAAGTTTAAGTTCGTTTTTCATCAAGCTGAGAATTTAATTTCATATATTATATATATATTTTGTATAAAAATGAGAAATATTAAGAAAACTTGGAAAAAGCCTAGCTAATATACTCTAATCACATTGTGGACGAGCATTAAAATAGGTAAGAATCTTTCAGTTTGGTGTTCCAGACTGCGCAATACTCTGTTCACAATGTAATTATTAATTATTAAACTAAAAGAAAAAAATCTTTTTCAAATACTATATTTAAATTTCATTTACAAAACAAAATAATGTTTATCTAATGTTGCCAGATTCCATACGCGATGTATTACACAAAAATGTCAGCCTAATCGACTTTGCCGCCAATGTAAGTAAAGGGTAATGTGCTCAATTCTTTTTTTCTTCTGCCTATACATATATATATAGATATTTATATCTATTCAACTAACTAATAATAATATACTAACTAATATTTTGTATAACTTGTGCTAGGCCATTAAAATCGAATCGGGTTTCATAGCGCTGATGAGTATTTTCGCCATTCTGGCACTGGTGCCGCTGATTGCCACCTGTGCGTGGTGCTGTGGCCGTCGCACCACCCAGGACGAGGTGGATCACATACGGAATGCGCCCGTTCACATACGCGACGAGTCGCTGGAGGACAATCTGCGCTGTCGCCGGAGCGCCGCGCTGGTCACACTCTGGATTGTCTTTATCCTGCTCACGTAAGTTGGCAGTTGGAAAGTTGCACTTTGGAGTTTGTTCAATTTGTTGGCACTTTGCAGGCTGAGCGACTTTAGCATATTTTATGCGAACAGTCGCCTCTCGGCGGGCATTGAGATGACGCCGGACATGGTCAAGTCTGCCGTGCACGACGTGGAGGTCTTTCTTAAGGACACGCATCTACAAATCAAACACAAACTGGATAATGGCTTTCATGTTTCCGTCGAAAAAGTCGTCAAAGACTTGGAAGGTCAGTGGGTGGCCCCAGAAAAAAAAAATAATAATGATAAACTTTTCCATGCCAACTTTATGGCCATCGACTGCGCCGCGTACTTTTTATAGTTTTCGATTCATGCATTATGCTAAAACTTTATGCATTGCATTGTGAGTTATTGCAGTTAGTGCCCTTCTGCCCCTACCCCCGCTCCCCTGCCCCCCGCCCTGCTGTCCACAGTTTTACTCGCATGTGAACTCAATTTGCTGTCTTCTCTTTCCTTTTATTCCCATAGACGTGGATGTTCTCCTTGGCGAGCCAATTCAAGCGGAAATATCTGCACACACTGGCCTCGAGCTGGCGTATGATTCATTGACGACACTTAGCCTGGGTGAGTCTCTCGGTTAAGTGCTCCACTGAGATTGTCTGCCTCCATGCGTGCAACTCGGACTTGACCCAAATCCCATGGTATTTGTTATTGTGTGTACGCAGGGGCGAGCCTAGAAAAGCCTAAGAAATCAAATATATTTACCAAATCAAATGCTCCACCACAAGTGGAGACTTTATTTTAATAAATAAACAGCTATAGAAAATGTAGTAAAATGTAACTATTATATAAAAAAAAAAAATACAAACTTTGTAATATTTTTTACAGTTCTTAAGCCATTGCAGAAAATATTATAATTTGGTATGAAATGCATAAAAGGAGACGTCTCCGACCCTATAAAGTGTATATACTTTTGGTTAGCTGTCCGTCTGTCCGTTTATCTGTCTGTCAGCCTGTTTAACGATAACTATCATCATCAAGCATTGGCGTATTTTCTTTGTTTCTCAGATTAAACTATATCATTTAGCTAACATTAAAATTTTAAAATTTTTGTATTATTCAAATAAAGTATTTATTGAATAAATTCTAAAACAATAAAGAATTAACTTAGGCCCAAAAAATTTAAAAAGTTTTTTTTTTAAATAAACAATACATTTCTATCAAAGCACCTAAATTGTATATAAATTGTTCAGACTGAAAATATTCTGTTGGTATAGAAAATAAAGATATTTTTGGCTACACAAAATATTTAATACACTTCAGTTTCTTTAATATTGCGACCGCTAGGAAAACCAAACAATTGCAAAGACACCGAAATCTTGGCGTATATCAAAATAAATATTGAAGTGCGCCGAGAGATGCGATTGTTTGCGCCCAATTTTATTATAGGGGAAGCAAACGGCAAAAATCAAACTGGAGAGGATGCCGCGTGCTCCGGAATGGGAACGGCTCATGGTCGGGCTGGCAGGCGGCATCCACATCCGGTGACAAGTTGACACAAGCAGAGCACAAATGCCAAGAGGACAACTGCATTATATTCGCACACAATGTGTAATTTAGAGCAGGACTTCTAGCCTCAGTTTGCCCGCCCCTCCCCACCTCTATGCCATTCCTTGGCTAGCCCAAATAAATATGCTGCAATAATATTTTCTTGGATTTTGTCGCAGCGAACGCGGAGCTCATCTACCGAGTGCTCATGCTCCAGGAGACCGTTGGACGGGCCTTGAAGCTGTCGCAGGAGGCCGCCGCCCGCATGGAGGAGCTGCAGATACAGTTATCCGTGCTTCAGCGCCAGTGCACGTACCGTGATCGTCCGCTCTGCGACACATTGCGTATACGCAGCTTCGAGGAAAATGGCGTAGTCGATGCACTCAAGACGGTGAGTTGGTCAGCCTGATTCGCGCTCCATTCATTTAATGTTTGCACCCCATTCCAAATATTAACTGCCTTCTAATTTCTGATGCAACTCTCTGCTGCGGCGCTGGGTGCGGCCATATCCTATTTCCGGCTTCCAATTTGTCAGCTGCAAGAGGACCAGAGCATCTTTCGCATGCGCTACTTGGGCGAAATTGAATTTGGTGCCACTGTCAAAAATCTGACATCGGAAGTTGGCGTCTCACGTTCCATTTTCAGCAATTTCCCGCAACAAGTTAAACACGACACGGCATATGAACGCAACTGTAAGTCCAATCAAAACTCGGGAAATAATAAAATACATATATATTTTACGTACAGCATGTGAAAATATTGTGTATTCGTTATAAAAACAAAAAGAAAATATGGAAACGTCACAAACTACGCACTGTCCAAATATCAATTGAAAACTTTTTAATATCAAAAGATTTTTCCATGTTTTATACAGAAGATGTATTTTGTGTGGCACCAAAATAAAGAAAAAATATATATTTAAACAAAGAATTCTTAAGATAACATATAAACAATTTTTGTTGGATTATGAGGTTTAAAAAATTTAAAAAATAATGACATGACCTCATATTTTTATAAATTAACAAAATTAATATAACATTTGATAGCAATAATTTGAATATAAAATCAGTTCTTTGCCTTTTTAACTGGCACATCTTTAATAAATTAACCCATTAAATTAGAGTGCAACGTTAAAGCATAAAACTTAAAATATATATTCCCGTATACCCTTTTAAATAAAGTCTATAGATTGTTATATTATCAAAAAACCAGTTTTCTACTATTATGTGCTGCTATCACACTGTGAACAGAGTATTGTGCGGTCAGTTGCACACGAATTATATTTAATTGTTCTCTCCGAAATTGACGCACTAATCAATAGAATCAAAATAAATATAAAATGGTTTTCTGCTTTTCGATCAAATTTCATCATAAAGAAAATAAATTTGTTAGCTCAAGAAATTATAGAAATTCTGAAAATGGCAATTTTGACCAGCTGTGAACATTACATACATTTTCTTACAAAATTAGAGCCATAGTCAATATTTCGTGTTAAATATTTTACATGTTCAATTCAACAAATTCAATAAACCTGCTCAAACATAAACGAAACTCGATTATGGCCTCAATTTAAATGTACAATTTAATCAATAACATACGTCAGGCCAGTGCCACACGTCAGCAACACGTGTGGGCATGCAACTTCCCGTAACAAACCGAGTGGGTGTTGTTGCCTGTTGCCTGTTTAGGGGGGATGTGGGGGGTGGTTCAAGTTTAACACAATATTAATTACTTTCATCTGGGCCACACAATACACTAATTGAATTGCCAAACTTGTCCACAGATACGCTGGAGCAGCTGGCCAGCATCAGGCACCGGACAACGGCCAATGCCCAAATGCTGACGTCGACAATTAATGCACTGCTAGAGCGGCTGCAGCGCACGTGGCCAGCCCTGGAGCCGAGCTACAACGAGCTGAAGGAATGGGCGAACACTTACTGGAGCGTTGGCTGGATAGCGGCCCTAGTCATCGTCTGGGTGTTGCTCTTCATGCTGATGTCCTACTGCTGCTTTCTGTGCGAATCGAACACAAAGTCGGGCGTCGTCTTCCTCGTGGCCGTACTGATAATATGCCTGGGCAGCATTTGCCTCACCTTCTATGGCGTCTTCTCGCTGGCCGTCGGCGGAAACACGGAGGTCTTCCTCTGCCGCTCCCTCAACACCAACAACTACGACATGCTGGGTAAGCTATTCGATAAGCCCGGCTATGTGTACGCCAGCGAGCCCCAAACGGGCATCATCGGTGAGCTGATGCGTCCCGCTGGCGTCAATCGTCCTGTGGTCAATGTCAATCTGGGCACAGCGCTCAGGTGAGTTGAACTTTGGACTATGAACTTGGTTTGCCACCTCCCACTAATAAGCGTGTACTTAGACTTCCCAGATAGCCCAATTTGTACTTATAACCAACGCAAGTCCAACAAGTAACGAATTTTGCTATCCAATTACTTTGATACTGTACGTGCCTGTAATTTTGATAGCCCCCAACCCTTGATCCAACTCAACGCTCAAATTATTTCTTTCTTGGACATACCCACAGATGAGTATTAATGGAGCTTTTGATTAATGTTATTTTTGTTAAATGTTATTATGAATTCGAAATGAATTTTTTTATTAATAATCTAGGGAACACAGGCAAAAAACTTTGAGTGTAAATTTATTTTTTGGTACATTCAAGGAGTTATTATTCCCATTTTTCAAAACATATCTAAACTAAAAAAAAATAATCTTCAGCAGAAAAAAAGACAATTTTTATAAAATAAAGAAAACACTTTTGCTAAATATTTTTTTTTGTTTCAATGTTTAAAGAAGTTTTCATTTTTAAGATGCCAATTTTGATCAAATGTTTCCTCAATTTAAAAAAAAAGTATATATTTAGAAATGTATTTACAAATCAAATCCAATAAAATATATAGTTCAGTATAAGCAAATTCTATGAATTACAAATTTATTTTTGACAATTCTTTTATCTTTTTATAGAGCACTCAATTTTTTATTTTCCCCTTTTATTTCTTTGATTTATACAATTCTTGGTAAGTTTTATTCTAGTAATAATTTTGATTTTATACTTATATTATTTTGATTAGAACATATTTCAGAAAGCAAAGTCCATTTTTATTCAGCACATATTCAAGGAGATTATAGCTAATTGAGATGCTAATAGTATGATAGTTAAAAGGTCAATGCACCCTTTCGAACTTATCAAAGCAAGAAATGATCCCCATAGACCCGCCCAACGAACGTGTCTATTGAATGTCGCCAACTCGCCCGTAAGCCACATGTGATTACCCAGAGCTTAGGTAAAGTTCCCTAGAGAGCACTATCACAAGTTTGCACTTGGCGAACTTGCCGCAAGTGGAGATGACCAGCAATCAAATTTTCGTCACTGTCGAGCATTTATTATTCAAACCGCAGAGCTCAGTCTACGGACTTCACTGAATTTAGATACCCGTGCAGCCATCTAAGCCGCAAAGTTTTAAAAGCCCAATGAAATTTGCTAGCCACCACACGGCACTTAATTTTACGCAGCATACGAGTGCAGCACACACGCACATTTTCACAGACACACATACAAACACACGCACACACTCACACCAAGCAGCAGCACCCACAGCCCTTGTAGCCACAATTCCAATTATCTGCACAGATACAAATGCGCATGCATGCGACCGTTGCAGAATATGCATGACCGCATATGCCAACCCAAACAGCCCTGCCCATGGCCTTGCCCCTGCCCGCTGTCCCCTTTACTGCTCTAACTCTAACTTATGCCAGCTAACGGTCTCTGTATATACCAGTGCGTGTCTGATTTTGGTCAGAAGAAGCCTCAAACTCAACGCATATTGAAGCTCACAAATTTGCAAGAAATAAACTAAAAAATAATTTGACATCTCTTTGCCACGAATAACTCATAACTCTGCACAACTTTGCGAACACCGACACACACTCGCACACACACATCGCACGACCAATCACACCATGGCGTATACGCAATCAGGGGCTGCGAACAAAATCAAGCATCGTACAATGTCTTTCAATTGGATGCGTTCGTTAATACCACAAAAATAGCCGACTTAAAGCAATTCCCAAAAGTCTCCACGGCCATCGATGCCATTTCCGTATCGGAACGGACACTGCTCTCGCTCACGCAGTCCATTCAGAACATATTGGAGAACATGCTGCAGACGTCCGCATTCAATTTAACCACATACCGCAACAGTGTCGGCGCCCCCACCCCCGAAAAGGACTTGGCCACATTCATCGACCAAATGCAACGCGTTGCACTACAGGTGAGCGAACCAAACATCAACCATTCAATTTACTTCTATATACATATATAGTTAAATATATATTTATTCAACAGCCCTCTTTATTTATATATTGTTTTTTAACTGCCTTTTTAGTTTAATTCTGACACACCTTTCAATTTCAAGATTAAAAATTGAATTTACCTTTGAATGTTTTTTATGAATATAAAATTAATATATATAAAATAAATTTAAATGTTGAATAAAACTATAATATAATTATATTAGAAATTAAAAGAGCAATCTAATCAGAGTTAGTCAGTAAATGACATGTAATTTACATCTCTACTTAATGCAAATATTAGTGTTGAGAAGACTATGCTTGATTATTTTATCAACAATTTCTAATCAGAAGTTATGTAAAATTATTAAGTCTATCAATACTATTTTATAAAACTTTTTTAATGATACTTTAAACGAAATCTTAATATGATAGCCAACTATCAATACTTACCAGGCCAAAACTGATTTATTTCTAATTGGAATAATAAGATTTTGCAATCAAAACTGCCAATAAACAACAAAGTATTCTCTTACAAAATACTAAAGGTCTACTGTTTGTCAAAATTTACCCATGCACTATATTTAAAAATTTAATATATGTCATGCAATTAATTATATGTATAATGAAAAGAAAAGTGAGAACATATTTAATCTCTGGTATCTTATATATTCTTTGCTGGTTATTTGCTATATTACTGTATAACATAGTAGAATAATAATATGATTATATTATTATAGGGTTTTAAATGTTAACAAAAGTTTTTGAAATTTATATAATTCAGTTTTTGTGGTTGTAGGATTCCTACAAATAAATATGCCAAGCTAACCATTTACTTCTTTTAAAAAAGCTGCCAGATTATATTGTCTAATCAATATCAAAAACTGCAATATAACCACTTTAACTAATCCAATCCTTTGCATTTGCTGCTGCCTTTCAGATCCAGGACGTGGCCACTTCGTCTCGCATGACAACGCTGGGCAGTCGATCGAAGCGCTTGCAGGCGGCTATACTGCAGCCGCTGGAGAATTTGCAGAACGAGATACTCTACCACTTGACGGCATTGGAACTGCAGAGGGATCCCTGGGCCAAGCAGGTCAATCAGACGCTCAATCATTTGAAGAGCATCCAGGGCTATCTGGAGAACAAGGCTGGCGAGATCTGTCACAATCTGACGCGCGTCTACACGGAGCGGTAAGCACACACGTGCCACATGCTGCACACACACACACACACACACACACACACACACAAACATTACCGGGTTAATTGCACTGAAATCTGAGTAATTTTCTATGGAGCACTTGCAACAAGACTTTTTGCGTCTCGCCTGTGGCTGGCCAGCTCCTTCATGTCTGTCTCTGGTCATGTCTGTGTGTGTGTTTGTTTTATTGTTGCTCTTTTCACAACAGGCAAACCAACAAACAAGCAAACAACCTCAACTCCAACACACTCAACTCTGTACATAGTTTTTGCCATTTTATCAGATAATTGAAAGTCGTAATCGTTTGATTAAGTTTGCCCAAGTGTCGTGATTGCAATTCTGTTCCTGTGGGTGTCCTTTGTGTGAGAAGTGTGTGAAGGACGACTCAAAAGAGCAAAGTACACCGAATACAAGTTGCAATTGTTGAAAGATGCTATTAACCTTCTGTTGTGGCAAACACATGCTGTTTTCGGGGGGAAGGTGAGCTAGAAAATCATTTCCGAATTATGAATAGGCAATAATAAATTGGAATGCAAGAGTACCAGAAAGCTCGACTTGAACATTTCCTATAGTCGGGTCGAAGGTAACATATAACAAATATTGAACACTTGAAATCGACCATAATTAATTTAAATTTATATAGGCGCCTCACAGTTATTTACTTATTCGTTGTTTTTTAAATGTTTTTACAATGTGTGTAACATTCAAACTACATTTTTAGGCCATTGCTGACACATTTTATAGCTACAGGGTATAACAGAAATTTTGATTAAAATTATAAATTGTGTTTGAAGTTCTTCGAAAGTACTTGTGATGCAATTTCTAAAATTTATACATCGAAATTTACTTAACCTTTGTTAATCATAAAACTGTCTTTCGCAGAAGTTTGTAGTACGAACCTTTGAAATTGATTTTGGTGTTTCAAAACGGTTCATAAAGTAAACACTTGAAAATTGTAAATAGAAAAGGAGTTAAAATTCATATGAATTAATATTCTATGCATAATTGAATACTCTACTTGAAGAAGGTCTTACAAATTATTTGAAATGCTAATTCAATGTTATGTTAAAATGAAATAGGGTGTATTTATCGAGTACTATATTGTTGTATTTATTATTTTTTATTTATTTAAATAACATTTATACATATATTATAATATTGTGTTTATTATTTTTATTTATTTATGTAATCTTTTTATTTGTTATGAACATTTATTATATTTTAATATAAATAAACAATTAGAAGTTCAAGTTGGATGGATAAGTTTTTTAAAGTAAGCAATTGTTAGATTTATTATTATTATTTTATATTATCCTTTTATTATATATTGATATTATTTATGATAATTGTTTTATTATTTATTTTTTAAACACGAATATAAAATATAATATATCATGTATTCAATAAATATGTATATGGGTACATTTTTATATAGGTAAGTGCTATATTTTGCCATATAATTGGCATTTTTTATCGGTAAAACTGACACTGAAATTCTGCTCCAATATGACACCAACATGTTTAGAAAAGAAAAAACTTTAAGAAAAACCTTAAGTGGATTATAGAAAATAAAATTAGACGAGGACCCCATAAATACCTTTAACTAGGTTCTATCTCAATATGCACCCATTTCACAGGCTCAAGACCTATTTGACGAGCAGTCGAGCCACCATGGAATCACAGCTGGGTGATACGACGACCAAGTGCCGCCCGTTCTACGACACCTTCGATGCCAGTCGCATATTCCTGTGCCGCAACCTGGTGGACTTCGTTAATGGGCTGTGGTTCTTTATTTTCCTGACGCTGCTGCTCTGGGCGATCGGTGCGCCAGTGGGCCTCAATCTGATCACCATCGAGACGCGCCTGAATGCGATGCAGCGGGCGCAGTCGCGCAAGGGCAAGGGCAAGCAGCGACAGCGCAGCGACAGAAGCGACAGGAGCGACAGGAGCGAGGAGCGGGGCCGGCGCGGCGACAGTCGCGGACGCCAGAAGCAGCGCCCGAGCGGCGCAGCGAAGCGCGAACAGCAGCGGGAGCGCAGCACGAGCAGCACGGCCAGAGCCAGGCCGCCACTGTGAGTAGCCAGGGAAGCCGAGCTGCGGGGGGACAAACACAAGTCTACCATTCTGATTTACAGGCGACGCACTGCCACCGAGGAGACACTGGACATAGCCGATGAGGACTCGACGCCGAGCAGACAGCCGCAGCAACTGCATTCGCATCAGCAGCAGCAGCAGCGGCGACAGGAATCGGAGCAGCGTGAGCTGGAGCGTGATCGGACTCGTGACCGCGATCGTGATCGTGACAGGGAGCGTGACCAGCGCAGTCGAGAGCGTGAGCTGAGCCGCGGACGCGAAATGGCGACCATCAGCACGCCCGTGCGCAGTCGCCAGCAGCTGTGAGTAGACACGCACGAGCAATTGCCAATTGTCGCACATCTTCACCAGCTTGCACTCATCACATTTCACATGCTGAATGGCCGCGCAGGCGCCGGGGTGGCACGGCGCCCGAGGATGACAATTGGGGTTCATCCAGTGCGCCCAGTAGAGCCAACTCCAATGAGCGCGACAGCGGTCAGACTAGAAAGATCATCAACATTTGGCAGAGCCGCAATAAGACCAAGCCGCCACTGTAAGTTGAGCTAAGGTGACCCCGAGCCCCTTTTCAATAGTACCCCGCCTCTGACCACTCTGTTGTTGTTGTTGTTGTTGTTGTTGCGGCCAGTCACCGGCAGGGCACCGAGGAGTTCGACTTTGCGGACGAGCCGCGGGACAACGGCTGGCGCGCCAAGAACAGCGCCAGTCCCGAGCAGCGCCAGCAGCCGGATAGCCGCACCCAACTGCGTGCGAGGCCAAAGTTGTAAGTGTTCCCCCCGAGTGCAGGGCCACGCCTCTGGCGCGCCTTCAAGTGACCCATTTCTCCATTTCTCAAGACGTAGTGCCAATGTGGATAGATCTGGCAGCGAACCGGTTCGGCGTCCGGTCACGCCCGTACTGAGCGTCAATCCGGACATACCGGCCGCCGTGCCCATGCCCCGAACGCCGATGCGTTTGAGGAGCAAAGTCTCGCTAACCGCCCGAGCCGTGCAGGACATTATTAACAAGCGGAGTCAGCGCCTGTGAGTTGCCCCAGCCGACTCACAATTAAGTTCCCCTCACCCAAGGGCCTTTAGAGCTCTCAAATTATTGTCAGAATTATCTTCAATAATTATCTCAAATGGAAAAGTAAATTCTTCCTTTTGAATAGAGTGCAAACTGAGCCTTTAAGTCCTGAAAGTCCTGTCTAAGAAATATTTAGCGAACCTCCTACTTAAATTACTGCTAAGCCCTTGTCTTTTGAAGTGCCCTAAAGTTCTTATTTTCACCTAACCCATTTCAAGCGCTATCATCTAAAACCTATAAACCTATAACCTTCTTTAAAGCTTCCACTGCTTAGGGTTTCTTTTAACAGCTTATGTTAACTCTGTTATGTTTTTTAACAGTCATGTTAATGCAATGCTACATAAACTAAAAGATGCACAGCTCTTTAAATTAATGGCTATGTTATATAAACGATATAAGAATTATATTCAGTGTGCCGGAAATTAAATACCTTTACTAACTTATTAAAAATGAACAACATATTTTTTGACTGAATGTTTCTATTAGAGGCAATATGCCAGGAGCATAGTAAAACCTCATTTGCTTAGTTTGGTTGGAGTATTGTAGAAAACAAAAAGTTATTCAAAAAAACAAAAACCAATTTTTGGACCGATCGTCTATTTGGGAGCTATATGCAATAGTGGTCCGCTGTTGATAAGGTTTTGTTTATATATTAGGAACATAGTGAGGCTGAACATTTCCAAGTTTCGTAAATACATATGTATTTCTAAAGAAACAATAAATTTTTCGTAAAACATTTTTCTTTCGGTGCGTCTGTCAAGTTAACATCAAATAAGTAACAGAGCGCCAAAAAACTGTTAAATATTAACTGTTATGATAGGTTCGAGATATTACAAAAAAAAATAAAAAATTTATTTTTGTACCTTAAAGTATTGGAAGCTGTGAACCTGATCAAATATTTTCGCCTCCTATGCTAGAAATAAAATAAATAATTTACAATATGAAATTCTCAACTGATTCTCCGCTCTCTCTTCTTCACACAGCCAACGCACTGGTACCGATGAGTTCGACATGGACGAGAGCGATACGTACGGTACTGGTGCACACATGGACGCCGACGCTGTCGCGGCGTAAGTTCGCTATATGCGTTAATAGTGCCAATCGGTAATCCTCAGTAACTCCCATTTCAGTGCCCGTCGCACTCCGCCACGCGGGGCGCCGCCGCCTCCGCCGCCGCCAGCGGCCGGCTTGAACAGGTTCTACCAACGTTATTGAAACATTTATCGAATGAGTTTTGTTTTTTGGTTTCTTTTGATTTTTGCTTTGTTATCGAATACTGTGCCATTGACAAGATTACCAATTGAAAAACACACACACAAATTCTTATGTGTTCACAGCGACAAAGTCTATATATTCTGAACTTCCCTTTTTTTCTCGTACCGCCAACCGATAACAACCATTGAATGGCACGATCGTATACCCTGTAAAGCGCAGATTTAGCAGTGGCGCACGCAGCGTGCGTTGGAACGAAGAGGAGGACTTTGTCTTCGAGGATGCCGACTCACCGAATCCGAATCCCATGTACTTGAGCCGTAATATTCACTGAAATCGTTTATAGTAAACACTAAGCTTATTTTATTTTGTATTTGAACTCAAATATTTAACAGCTCCTAAGTTAAATGTAGTCTAGTGACAAGATTGTAGCATCAACGATTCAATATTTATTAAGCATTTACGGTTGCAAGCAATCACAAATAAAGAATAGAGCAACATATACAAACCATATAAGGTTATATACATATATAATTCAATCCAATTGGTTCTTTTAAAGATAAAAAATAATAACTTTATTAATTTATGCCTATATTATCTTAGTTTTTTTAACCGACCACTCAATTTCCAGCTTATGCAATGATTATAAACAAATAAAACGCCTTACCACGGTCTGGATAAGATTAAAAATTAAAGGGGTTCGAACTCTTCAATTTTGATAGCAAAAAATTTAAAAGTACGAAAGTATGAACAGTAATGAGAATATGCCAAAAAAAACTGGTGATTTATTTTTTATTGTGTAGGATATAGTTATATAAACTATCAATATAAAATTAAAATAGAACTTTCTATAATGGCCTTCGGCTAAAGCAAGCACTCCTTGCAATCTGTCGTTACGATCTTAGGCTGGAATCTGACTCTGGAAAATGACGCTAAAATTCTTGGAGCTAAAATTTCGTGCTACAAATTTAATTTTTAAATTTGATGACAAGAGTTTGTTAGCACGATTTAAATGTGAAACTGCAATATATGCTGAAAATTTAACCATATAAATCTGGTGCTGGAATTTGTCAGGTCGATTACCTGGCGCCAGAAATTTAAGGCTGGAAATCTGGCGCTCGAATCTGAAGCTAAATTTGTCATCATATTAAATATTAAGACTTTAGAAAAAACGAAAAAAAAAACATTTAAAGCAATTATTAAGCTCAATTAAATCCTAGAAAATATACATATGGATATTATGGTAAATTTATATATCCATTGCTGTTCTTGCTATTCCCATTTTCCGATTTTTAAAATTATTGTGGATTTCAAATTCGTCGGCAATAAATTCAAGACAATTCTGAGTTGTTCTCACAGTTTATTCAGTGTTCAATGGATCGTATTGGGGGCAGTAATAGAAATATGCTTTCGTCAAACAGTTTACTTCTTCTTCAGGAAGGGGCTGATGACAGCTGGAGCAGCGTAGGTGGTGATCGG
The DNA here is from genome assembly GCA_035041545.1 of Drosophila colorata. NCBI lineage: Eukaryota > Metazoa > Arthropoda > Insecta > Diptera > Drosophilidae > Drosophila > Drosophila colorata. Next base: position 3,950,832 of record JAWNLD010000233.1, read on the forward strand.
GGCGGTGTAGGCGGGCGCGGCATAGGTGGCCACGGGTGACGTGTACGCCGGAGCGCCGTACACGGAGGCGGTGTAGGCGGGCGCGGAGTACGTCGAGTAGGCGGTGGGCGCGGAGTACGTTGAGTAGGCGGCGGGCGCAGCGTACGTCGAGTAGGCGGCGGGCACGGCGGCGGCCGAGTAGGTGGTTACTGGAGCAGCAGCAGCATAGGTGGCCGCGTAGGCGGGTCCAGCAGCGTAGGTGGTGGCGGCGAAGCCGGGGGCAGCGGCATAGGTGGCCACAGGTGAGGCCAGGTAGCCGGCCTGGGCGACGGCAACGCAGAGAGCCAAGCAGATGAGGAACTGCAAAGGAGGCAAAGGATTAGAGAAGGTGCCACAAACTGTGGAACAGATGCTGCACTTACTTTCATGTTGATTTGGTTTCTTGGTGAATTGTCAGCGACTGATGCTGTTGGCCAATTAGCTGGACTGTTTTATAGCCAAATAGACGGCCTACGACGGCCCTCAAACAAGTTTACGGCTTAGGCTCCGAATAAAAAGCTGAATTAGAACACAATGCGGACGCAATGAGAAATTTTGTTGTACTCTATTTTATTTTTTTCTCTTTCGATCTTTTTCTGTTTTTCTGGTTAACGTTCAATGAACGCGGATGCCGCACCTTGTACAGAACCTCGGCGTCAAATGTTTGTCGCGGCGTGTCAAATGGATTACGGTTTTCCATTTCATGTTGCCAAAACTGGCGACAACTGAAATTCACAATTAAATAATATCAATGATTGTTTGACAGCACAAGAGTGATAAGTCAAAAAATATGTTTTACAAAAAGCAGCTGACAGACAGCTTGCAAAAGTGATCTAAAATTGTTGATCAATAGACCAGTTGAGCATGGTTTGTGCAAACATTTATCATATCATGAAGAACGACAGACTTGGAAATTGGTTGCTAAGCAGCTTGCAAAATTGAAAAGATTGTAAATTGCGAGTACTTGACTTAAGTTATGTACCTAAGGCAAATTTGACCAGATTTTCAGTTTAATTAACTTTGTTTATCACTGCGCAGCTCTCAAAAAAAAAAAAATGTTTTCAATTGCCATAATTGGAATAATATAATTATTAATTACTATTATTATTTTGCATAAGTACTGTATTCGAATCGGACCCCAATATTATATAACTACAATGGGAACTATCAGTAAAAATCACAGTTTTTGCAAAGGCAATATCAATATTTATATTTATTTACTTAATGCAAAATAAATCGTTTTATTGACATGAATTTTAAATTAATAAATATATTTATATTGCCTTTGGTTTGTGTATGAAAAAAATTTTGTTTTTATGATATGTTTTACTTAAAAAATTGGGCTGTTAAAAAAAACGTTCTGTGGCTACATATATCACAAATTGGACTATAGGATATATACTCATTCGTACCAAGAATATCGCTCTTCTTTCCTGATTTTGAATATTGTACTAAGAATATTTTAATATATTTTTGAAGCTAGACTAGTGTATGGATAATGCTTTCATGTTATCCCATCTTAATTTTTAAACGTTGGATAAATAGTTTATAACTATATCAGATATTAAAAGTTAGAATAAAACTCTCACAGGTTCGAAGCCCTTCCTAGTGTATATTATGTTTATAACCATATCCTCTGCTATTCATAAATAAAATAAATAACTTAGCTAGCATTTTGCACTTATTATACAAAAGGTACAAACCGCAAACAAAGTTAAGTAAGGCATTAACAAAAATTTTTAAATTTGCAATATTTTATATTTTTATTTTTATACATATAACATCATAAAAACACAAATCATCAAGAGTTAAATGTCTAAAACAACTTACGTTTAGCTTTTTTTAAGATATTATAAGTATACAAGAGCAAATATCGTAGCAAACATTATTGAATACATTAGGAAAAGTAGCTTATGATAAATGAAAAGCCAAAATGCATGTACATTTAAAAGTTGCTTACATAAATATGATAACTATGACAACATGCTGCAGGTAAAAAGGTAAAAACTTATGCATGCCTCTAAGAAACAAACAATTGAGATCTTAAATTAGTTTTTCAAATACGTGTTGGACATGTGTAGACATTTTGTTTGCACTTTACAAGCGGGAATGCTATAATTTCGATTTAGATAGTGTACTAAAGACATCAAGTGGGAATGATAAAACGTTGCATTATGAGACTAGAGCTGCAAAATTTCATGCCAACAATCGATATATTGCTTAGCTTAATCTTTGGTTTAAGACACACTTTGGACAGGAATAAAGTCCGCACAACAGCTGTCCGCTCTTACGCCGCCGATTCGGGCAGCGGCGTCGCCGGCGCCGTGTCCAGGTCCAGCGTCGCTGCCCGGGGCTGCTTGCGGCGCACATCGATCTCGTAGAGCGCCAGTCCGAACTGGTGCACAAAGGAGCTGAACTGGCGGCTGAGGTAGGCGAAGCTCAGCGTGGGCGGCTGCTCCACGGCGCAAGTGCCGCGCAGATCGTCGTGCGTCCAATGGGGCGCATCCACATCGCACGGATGGCGGCCCTGCAGCCGCGGAAACGCCTCCGTGGACAGATGCGGATAGAAAACCGAGAGCAGCTCAAAGTGCAGATAGCTGCTGGCATTCGAGCGCTGCAGCGCCTCGTGCAGCTCGCCGCTGAGGGCGGCGGGTATGGCCAGGTAGAGCTTGTAGCGCCGGCGCGTGGGCCCATTGCGCTTCAGCTCGCAGTTGCCGGAGATGAGCTTCACCTTGTGCATGAGCGTATCCAGCGGCATGCCGCCGTATTCGTACAGGTAAAAGTCGCGCTGGCGCCGATAGCGCTGATGCGTCAGCGGATTGAAGTGCAGCACGCGCGAGCTGGGCACATTCACCAGATGCAGCGGCAGGCTGTACGTGTGCGAGGTGAGCAGATGAACGTGCGTCGCCGCCGGCTTGGTGGCCACCACCTGTCCCATGCGCTGGGCGAGCGGAAAGACGCCCGCCTGGTGGATGAAGCCGAAGAAGAGCGTGAGCAGCACATTGCAGACGTACCAAATGCGCAGCAGATGTGGAGCCGAGGCCTTGCTGGAGAGCAGACGGGCGTAGAGCCAGCGCAGCAGCGGATGCTGCGTCTGAAACGGATACGTGACGCTGAAGCCGGTGATCAGCTTGGGCGCGTGCAGCAGCAACAGCGGGAACGTGAGCGGCAGCAGGAAGCGTGGCTCCTGATGGTTGATCAGCGACAGAAAGAACAGCGGCACAAAGATGGCGCCCGACATCAGCGACACGATGCTCTGAAAGCGCGGCAGCAGCTGATACTCGGCGCAGAAGAAGCGCAGCAGCAGCTGGGCAAAGGCCACCAAGGCGGCCAGGCCGAGCACATTGAACAGGAGTGGCACATTGACCAGCAGGTGCACATAGCATGGATGCACGCCGTGCGTGGCCGTCTGCGCCGAGTCCAGGTTGTACTTGACGAAGTTCCAAGGCGTGAACACGAAGTTCTCGATGCCCAGCTGCAGCATGTGCAGCTCCCCGACCGTCAGGTGCTGATAGTAGAGCGAGTCGCAGAAGATGAAGACCAGCAGGGCGGGCAGCGCGCACAGGCAGAAGAGCGCGATGCGCAGATTGAAGTCGCGGAAATTGACGCTGCGCGTGCCCATGCCGCGCAGCAGCCAGTAGAAGACCATGGGCGCGCCGAAGAGCAGGAACGTGGGCCGATTGAAGACGCCGGCCACACAAATGCTGGACATGGCGAACAGGTGCTGCAGGTTGTGCGCCGGTAGGGCGTTCTTCAGCTTCCAAATCTTGACACGCTCGCTGATCGAGGCCGCCTTGTCGTACTTCTCCTCCAGATATTCCTTCTTGTAGACGACGGTGTTCGTCTTCAGCATGCACTCGGCGACCAGGCAGAGCAGCCAGGCGCACATGGCCAGCTCCAGCGTGTTGGAGAAGGTGCGCGTGCCAAAGACGAGCAGCACCCAGCAGCTGGCCAGCGCCAACAAACGAATCTCGTGGCGCAGTCCGTAGAGCCGGCAAATGCGATACAAGCACCAATCGTTGCTGTACGAGATCAGCGTGTAGATGAGCCGTGGAAACACCAAGTAAGCGTAGCTATTGATCAGCTCCACCTGCCACCAGTTGCGCAAGTAGAGCGCCACAAACTCGTAGAAGCTCCACGGCACGCGGAGCAGCGCCCAAGGAAGCGTGATGCTCCGGACCGGCATCGTGTTGTTGAACTCCCAGGTGCGCGTGTGCTCCAGGCGAAAGTGGTCGCCTAAGAGACATACAAATGGTGCAATTAATGTCCAATCACTCAGGTGCGCCTGCACTCACCTGTCATCACCTCGACGCTCTGGAAGAACTCGTCCGGATGCACGTAGCCCAGTTGGGGCACGAAAACCAGCACCAGGCGCAGCGCCGCGAAGAAGAAATAGGTGCTCAGGTAGCCGGCGGTGGGGCTGCGTTTCTCCCACAGCTGCGAGAAGTGTTGGCTGATGCGCATTGTGCCAACTAATCAAATTCAACTGGGCAAAGCCAATAAAATAGTTTCGGTTGTTGGGTTTTGTTTACAAAATACAAGCACATAACTTGACAAGTCTGGCAAGGCTGTGCTACAGACTTAGTGATGGTAGCATAACGATATAACATGTTATGCTCAAAATGGCACTGTTATGTTGGAAGGTTTGAGGGGCTTTGTAAAATATGGGCCCAAGTTTTAAATAGGCAAGGCTATGGCAGAGAGGTAACAATATAACAGGCAATTCCTAAAATGGCACTGTTCTGGCGGAATAAATAAATAAACAAATTAATAAGGCAACTAAGTGTGAGAAACGTATCAATATAACATGGTTTGCTTAAAATGAAACTTTTTATAAGGTTTGAGATTGATTGCTGCACAAGCGCCAAATCTCGAATAGGCAAGGCTGTGTGAGAAACTTAGTGATGGTAGTGTAAACCAAAACTGTTATGTTTTGTAGGTTTCGGAATGATTGCAGCACAGGGCGCAAAATTTGCAAATAGGTATTCAAATTCCACAAGTTAACAATAAAAATGATTTTAACTTAAAAAATATGAAAAATAAATAAGTGTTCTGTGCATTTACAACAGTTCCACGTTAATTATCTAGTTTTCAATTATTTACGCGACAATTAGCGTGTGGCATGCAAATTATATTTGCATCTAATTACAGCAACTAGGCAGACGCGACTGCCACTGCGCCCGCGCCCACTGCTGCTGTGTCTCTCGGTGAGCCACCTTCGCGCCGATGACGTATGTAAGCTGTTTGTGGTCGTAGGCGCTGGCTAGGAAATTCGATATCCGATTACTTTTATATAAGTTTCGGGGCGTGTAATAGCGCATAAATGCACAGAGACGATGACGCGCCACAAATTGGCATTTCTACAATAATCGCCAATGAGGAATGACTTGCGCCCGGGTTTAGAGCAGATCCCCATTGACAGACGCGATGTCTACAACAACAAAGTCCCCAACGTCTGAAACGATCGCACGGTGACAACGTAATGCAGCAGAGAGCGTGACGTCACAACATCACCCATACGAAGGCTTGAAGCTCAGCAAACGAGAGCGCGAGAGAGCGCTCGCAAATACTGAGCACCTGTTGATCGCCCACTTACCTCAATCGTATAAAACGTGCGCCGCGCAAGGCGCGCAAAATCAGTATTCATCAGTTGCCGCATCGCGTCGCGTCGCCCGCTCCCCAAAACGGCTGTAATTAAAACAGATTTGTTTGACTTAAACTACTTAAAGAGCTGCAGCTGCAATTCTGTACACATTAGTCTCTCAAAAAGAAAAGAAAAGAAAAGAAAAGCACGCAGTCTGTGCCAAAAATTAACATGAACATAAAGCTTACAAATATGCAGTTCGTGAGCTTTAAACAAAATTTCAATAAAAATCAATACACAAAAACATTTTTCTAGTGAAGTGTTTTATATAGAACTGATTTCCTGGAAGACTCGTGAGAATTCTATCTGACTTTTTGTCAACAATGCGAACCAAACAATTTTGGCGCTCAAACAATTGAAAGCCCGACAACAACAATATAAGCAACACCTGAGAAAACATCGCTGCTATCTGTGAAATTGAGTTTTTATTGTTCTATTTACAATGGTACGAATATAAAGCACTGACATAAGATAAAGATAATTTAAGAATTCGGGAATATACACATACAAATTTAAAGAATTTGTACAGGGTATTTAATCATTTTTATTTTATTCTTCCCATGATAAATCTTAGTATCTTAAATATGTCCTTTAGTTTAAAAGATAACTTAAGGCTAAGAAAAAGATAAAGATAATTTAAGAATTCGGGAATATACACATACAAATTTAAATAATTTGTACAGGGTATTTCATTAATTTATTTAATTTTTCCCATGACAAATCTTAGTATTTTAAATATGTCCTATAGTTTAAAACATTACTTAAGGGTAAGAAAAAGATAAAGATAATTTAAGAATTCGGGAATATACACATAAAAATTCAACGAATTTGGACAGGGTATTTCATTAATTTATTTAATTTTTCCCATGATAAATTTTAGTATTTTAAATATGTCCTAGAGTTTAATAGAAAAATTAAGGCTAAGAAAAAGAAACTGCCGCATTACTTATAAAAAACTAGCTAAATAGAATTCGACTCAACAAAACAGATATATACCAACAAAATACAAAATTAATATCTCAACAATACTCAAAAATAAAATTGGGCAACAAAATTAAAGACACATTTTTTTAAAGTGTAATTTTGGCAATATCACAGTTTAGAAGAAATCCTCAATTGAGAACACAATTCACATTGGGACCTAGTAAGAAATGGGCTTTACAGATGATTATGACTTTCAAGTACATCCGTACTGCAACAAGTTTTTTAAATAATAAAATTTATAAATACTATTTTTCTTTAGAAGAGGATAATCAAAAGCATTTTAGTATTTTCTTTTATGTCCAAGTTATACTAATTATAGACTAGCACGTTTGTTGATAAATAATATTGGTTGTTACAACATCCACACCTAAGCTGAGGATTCAAGTCTTAATACCCAATTCAGAACTTAGGAAGAAATCATGACAATAATAATACTATAAACAACCACATCTTAAAAAAAAAGACTTATCAGTACATGAAAACAACCCGTTAACATCGAGCATTTAATATCGGCTGCTTGGTTGACACACGCACCGCCCTCCCCCCTCAGCCTTGCCTCCTTGCCCCATTCAATCAACTTTGGTGAGCAACAGTTTGTCGCAATTTAAGTTACAGTTGCCACCTGTCCGTCTCAGGCAGCGCCCCTGCCCCACAGGCACCACAAGGCCCGCATATATTTAACCAACACACGAGCGAGCACTGCGAAGGCCAACAGTTCGGCTCGGCTGTTGTCCTGGCGACAGCGCGTGTATAAAAGGAGGCGCCTCGCTCGCAGCGCCAGCAGTTGCCACAGCGAAGCGGCGCGCGCCACTCAAATTTTGAAATTGCCTAATTCAGGAGGAAAAGTGAAAGTTGGGCTATTTAGAAATAAACTAAAAGACAAAAGTGTTACGTTCCAAAGTGGGTTTCAGTATGAAGGACTTGAAATTTTTGTGGATATTACGAATGATGTAAAAAAAAAAAATTAATTTAATTAAAATTAATACATATTAAAAATTGTTGTTGTTAAAAGTGAGTTATAATACAATTCTTTTAAGCTAAACAAATTAAAGTATATTAAATGAATATATTTATTCATACCAACTTTTGATGAAATATCTGATTTCAAATTTTTGTATTTGTTTTATTTTGTTTTTCTTGTTAAATAAACTTTAAATAAAATGAAAAACAAATGTAAATAATTAAAATATTAATTTTATATCCAATGACTTTAAACTGAACATTATATTAAAAAGTTTTTTTTTTCCAGAAATAAGAGTTTTCTACATACAGATTAGAATCGGCCTGCTTAAAATCATTAAAATCTTTGAATTATTATTTGTTATTTAAAAATTTTTGTACAAATATATTTTGGTTATGCTCTAAAGCAATTTTGCGAAAACCTTCCTGTCTATAGAAATCCTTTAGAAAACTGAAATTTAACAATAATTACTTTTTTAATGGTTTATAAATAATATTAAAAGAAGATAAAAACAAATATTTTTATTTATCTGAGCGTTTTTAAAAGCGAGCAAGCTGCAATTAAAAAAATAAATACAAAATATTTGGCAAGCTTAATAGATAAGTTTGCAAATATTTTAAATATATATTTTGTATATTTAAAAAAAATCTTAAAAAATATTATATTTAGGTTTTTAGTATTCATCATTATTTACAAATACTTAAACTGCATTACAACAATCTTTTTATTTCTTAAAAATTATTACTGTTGTACAATTTTGAAATAAGTTTTAAAAAGTGCGTCACATTTGATTGATATGTGGATATTTTACATGTTTAATTTAATTAATTAATTAAATGTATACAATTTAATGAATGTGAGCTAGCATATACATATTTGATTTATTATTTTTATATTTATGAATATTTTTTTATTTATTTAATTGATATCGTTTTATGAGATTTTCTTATATAAACCCTTGTACACTCTATTTATTTATTTTTTTTCCAATATTTTTGTTAGCCACCCAAGCTTTATATCATACACAAGTAATTCTTCTATATTTTCTTTTTATCTCAAATTAACATAAGCTATTAATTTGCAATTCACACGTGTAATTTTCCCCCATATCTCTAAGTGCCATTTAATTATTTCAATACGCGCGGCGCAGTGTTCTCCTTGTCTTATCAAAATATATTATGAAGCAGCTTCACATTTACGTTTATATCATTCTATTTTTGAACGATAATTGCTGTGAATGCGACAGCTGCAAAACCTGCGACACATTAAATGGTAATTAAAAAGCAATGTAAAATTCTGAAAATTACTGCGACTTATCAAACATTCCAAGAGCGCAAAAAGTTAGAGAAATCTCGAAAAATATTCTAATAAACTGAGCCACAAATAGAAACGTATCCTATGCAAACAATCGAACAGGTCCGATTGAATAATTTCCAATCGCTGCAAACATAATAAATATTAAATGTCAACATTTGAGTACGTAATAGTTTTAAGCCCCGCCAGCGGCTATGCACGCATCGTAACTGTAACTGATAGCGGCCACAATAAGCCCAAACAATATCCATACAATCCGTACAGCCCAATACAACCTATATACATGTATGAATATATATATATGTGTGTCCATAGGTATTTACAACATTGACATTGAACATCCTCAATTTGGTCAGCGATGTGCACCAAACGGGCCGCCGTTGGCCCCAACGCGATTCAGGCCAATCGCCGAGCCATAGATTACCAGGCAAAGGACACCTCAGGGAATCCGATGTGACCGAGAGAATACAACAAAAACGTTTGCCCACAAGTGCGTATGTGCGCTCGTGTCTGGTCAGGGGCAGTCAATGAACGCCCAAAGAAAATTGGACATATAGAAAATTTAACATATATTTAGAAATTTTTTTAAAGGAAAATAAAATTAGTATGGGTATACAAAAGTATAGATACTTGTCAAATATACACTCATCAGTAAATGTGGGATCTAGGGCCCTTCTTAAGGAACCCCACTCGACTACCAGTTAAGTTGAGGTTTTTTAAATACTAATAATCTTAATCTTTATAATTGTCAGCTAAGTTTTTCTCATCTAAAGTTACTATCAGGATTGCAATTTTTTAATTAATAAATAAATATTAAAAGCAGCTCTCTTAGCTCAAACCAAACCAAATTTTCTAAAAAATAATAAAGCTAAACAACTTTTTAAAACATTTGCAAATAATACAAAATGCATTAGTATTGCTTTTTCCCGTCGGATAAAAAGATACCGAGAAACCAACAGTACATTGAGCATGCATACAGGGGATATTTTATTTTTGATATACAAACATAGGGTAAAAGAAAATTTAAGTTCTACCAAACAACTACTTATTTGATATTTGATATAGTATACACCAGTCAGTATATACTAGCCAGTAGTATTGTTTTTAGTCGAGTTCATCCTGTTCCCTTGGCGATACTTTAAATCATCTCCCAAGCCAAACTCATTTCAATCCTCTGGGCAATAGTGCCTTCTTTCTTTCGTTTTCATTTCTCCCAGAATTAGCCTTCTTCTCGACGGCTGAGAGGAAAGCCATTGAAAAGCGGTAAATTCCGGCAACATGTGGTAAAAGTCTTCCGGGTTGAACTACTTATAAACAGTCTGGTGCTGATCACATTTTAGATTATTCTGCTGAATGATTTTGGACCTGAAATATAAAAAGCGATAACTATTTGTAGAACTACATTCTAAATTCTCTCGAGGAAAAATATTTGTAGTAGCTGTTAATTGCATATGGAAAAAAAATAGCCTGGGTCTCGACCTGATCAATCAACTTAATCAACTTTTAGTCAATAAAGTTACAAAATATATTATTATTATAAATAATATATAAAGTATAGGATATACTTATAAGCTATTAGCCTAACTATTTTTAAATAGCACTCGCTAAGGCAAACACCACTAGCCTAGGATTCAGCCTGTTCAGTTGCTTAAATGCGTACAAAAAATATTCCTTTTTAGCTTCTAATCTCGTCCTTTTTTTAAATAATTGTTTTTAGAATCTTGAATTTTTTCAATAATTTCCTGAAGCACCCTAGTATGAGCACATTACTTTGAACATATAAATTTCGCGAGCGCATATAATCCACCTTATACTTACATGTGTTGCAATGCCAACATGTGTGTGCGTGTGCGTGTGTTTGTGCGTGTGTGTGTATGTGTGTGTTGGGAACAGCGATTGGGAGGAGCCTCATTAGTTGTGAAGCTACGAGTAATCCTTTAACTGGTTTCAGTTCATGGCAATCGCAATTGCAGTTTCAAGGTCACCCAACGCCAACGCCAACGCCTCCGCCAGTGCCCCACTCCCCGCCGAAGGATGTGCCGGTCAGCATGTAAACACTGAGAGCCAAGTGCAATTTTCGATGCACATCGAGCGCTAAAGGGAAAACCAGACAGAGAGCGTGAGAGCGAGAGAGCTAGAGAGGGAGTAAGCGAGCGCGAGTGAGGGTCTGGGTCTGGGTCTGGGTCTGGGTCTGGCTCTGGCACAGCCGCAATCGTATCCCGTGGCGCAGGGCAGTGTCCGGCTGGCCACGCTAGTGCCGCGATCGCCGTACTCGGCCACGACGACGTCCGCCCAAACAGAGATTGGATCGCTTGGCGGCAACATGGAGCGCAGTCTGAGCAGCAGCAAGAACAACAGCACCGAGTTCGGGCACAATGCGACGGGGGCAACGAGCACGGCCTCCGCGACGGCCGCACCGTGGGCCAACAACAAGGAGTCGCCGAACAACGAGGACGACTCCAACGAGGATGACGGCGACAATGCGACACCTGCCAAAGTCACCGATCCGCTGGCGCCGCGTCTGGCCAACGATGAGGCAAGTTGAAGGCATCTAACACATCATCAACGTCTGAGTTCTCCTCTGCCCGCAGCGCGTTTTGGTCGTGTCCGTGACGGAGCGCCAGCGCGAGACCTGGGGCCAAAAGGCCGAGTTCCTGTTGGCCGTCATCGGCTTTGCCGTCGACCTGGGCAATGTCTGGCGCTTTCCCTACATCTGCTATCAGAATGGCGGCGGCGCCTTCCTGGTGCCCTACTGCCTCTTTCTCATCTTTGGCGGCCTGCCACTGTTCTACATGGAGCTGGCTCTGGGGCAGTTCCATCGCTGTGGCTGCCTCAGCATCTGGAAGCGCATTTGTCCGGCCTTAAAGGGTAAGTGTGAAGACAACAACAACAACATTAAATAATATGTTTTTAGAACTTTAAAGAAGAGTCGAGTCTAGTTGTAGTTCTATGTAGAAATAACCTGATTAACACATAAATTTATTTAAGAAATTCTACATATATAATTTTAAGAAGAGCTTAAAAATCAAATCGCCAAAGTAAAGTTATCTAAAGACTGCTCTAAGGGCTTACAGTTTATGCTAGTTATTTACAGCTTTTCTATTACTTGAAAATGTAACCTAATTGCAACTTTTATTTATTTTAAGGAGATTTTAAAATCTGTAGATAATAATAAAAATGTCAAAATTGTGTTTGAAACTAAATTTTCCTTGAAACGAGGTATTACGCTTCCTGTGAGCTTAAACGGACTTCCCAATTACAAATTTTCAAATTACGGATTTTCATGGTGAACACAAAAGCTTAAATTGCATATTGATGCTCATGCATTTTTAATATAAATTTAAATATCTTCGGCTTTGCTAACTATATATATTTGTAATTTGTGAATTTCAGAGTTTTACCAACTACTTTTGTTCCCTAAAAGCGATAAATATTAAATTTTTAATTCATTTTTTGTAGCTAACAATTATAATACATATTTTGTGGCTAAAATTATAAATTTCTTAAGACAAAAATGATGGTAAAAAGATTCGTAAATATATATATATTTTTTTTTGGGTCAATTCATCCTAATGTCGCGAAATTTAAGTCCTACTAGTCCTAGTCCTAGTTGAACACTTTCAAACGGAAAGCTTCTTAAGTCTTGTTTTTTGTTATTGGCGTAATCTAAGAATATATGAACGAATATTTTATTTATTTTTAAGTCTCAATCAATGGGCGTCAATGACGTTGTTATGCTTATAATTTTTTCTAACACATTTCCAACCAGCAATTCTCCCGAATTGCCTTAAGGCAGGCCTGTTTTTGTTACCTGAAATTTATGTTTGCGCCTGCTCCACATAAATGAATCACAAATATTGAATTAAAGTCCCAAAAAAAAAACAAAAACAAGACATTAAAGAAAAATTGCATATTGAAATCTATTAAGCAGCCAATAAACGTTCCATATTTGCACAGTTATATGCCTGCAGCTAAATGTGAAAAATTATATATAAATAATACATGTATAATATAAATTTTAATAGCTTTCATATAAAATATTACTTTTACGCACATTTGCGATGATGGCCTTTAAAAGTGCCACACATTTTGAAATATTTTGTTATGTTAGTCATGTGACCGATGCTGCGATAAGAAAGGCTGTGTTAGAGGACAGCTATTTTGGGGGTACTTTGGGCCTAGTGGCCCAGTGGCCGCCCGCAGCCTGTGGCTAACACATGTCTCAGGCCGTTTGCTTTCATTGTTTTGCTGAACTCGCGCTGCTGCTGACGACATTATCAGAGTGTGTGTGCGGCCTGAAAAGGATACGCATCCGGGCGGGCTGAGTTTTCCAGCTGAGCCAAGTGTAGCACTGATAAGGCTGGAGTGAAAATTGTTGCAACAATTAATGCCGCATTCAAGTGAAATTTATATTTGAATAGCGCACAAATCAGTCGCAATATGAACTCTAATTAAATTGTGCACCAAGGCAGACTCGAAATTGACTTATCTCGATACGAAGACACTCGAAAGTTTTGCGTATCAAGTTGATAATTTCATTAAATGGCAAACAAAATGCTGCCAAATGGATTTTGCTGCCATACAAGTTGATTTAGCCTGTGGCTGTGGCTGACAGCGCTTTAAACTTGCACCAACTTTCTGCTGACTCACTGGCCTGCACTTGGAATCCCTTCTCCGTCCGCTTCACCCGCCCCTCGCTTTCCGGCCCTCAGCTGAACGGCAAACATTACTTTGTGGCAGCCATCATTTGCTCAACAAGTGTTTGCTGAACGAAACCTTTGGACGAACTTTCTGCCAGGCGATTAAAACTGAATAGAAATGGCAAAAAAGAAGACACAAGAGTGTGATTGTCGATAGTGCTCAACTAGGCGATGCCCTGTATACAGGACTGTAGATAGCCTAATATGCTTTTACTATTAATCTATCTATCTACCTATCTCTCTCTCTCTCTCGCTCTCTATCCCTCTCTCTCTCTCTCTTAACTTTCTCTTGGTCTCGCTCTTTCCTTGTTCTCTATGTATAATAACTCTCAACAATTTAATTCTTTAAAAACCAAAAAAATATAACTTTGCCGGACTTTTGAAAAAAAATCTGAAAAAAACAACAAAAACAAATTTTAGTATTATCGCCTTTTCAATTTCCAAAATAAGAAGTTGACAATAAAATATTTATATATATATATATATTTTTTTTAATAATGTATATATATCTTTTAGTCAAAACTAGCTCTTTACAATTATTTCAAGAGAAAGCCAAATGTTTCAATAAAACAAATACCCAAAACAAAGAAAAAATATAAATAAAGAATAGATGAATCGAAAATAGCTTACCGATAAATATACTGGAAAAGAAGAAGAAGAAGAAAAGAAGAAGAAAATGTCTAAAGAAAGATAATTTCTCCAATAACTTCACAGAATTATACTTGTAACAAAAAAATAATTTGATCTGAAAAATGGATGTTTATTTTTTTGTTGTTTTCTTAAAAAGTTATAATCAAATTTAAACTATTCTTAAGTATTCTATTAGTCGAGTCGTTGCTTCCATGTAATCAATTGCAAACAGCTTCTCCCATCGGTTACTTTCGTTTTCCATATTTAACATAGGGTAACACAGGGTATTAACAGTGTATAGTAAAAATTGCTAGTGGCAAAGTGTGAGAAAAGCAAAGCTAAGCTGCAAACCAACTCGAAATCGCGTGACGTGTCTTATTGGCATCATCAAGTAAACTGTGAAAGGTGTGTAGGGGGAAGGCAGGTGTGTGTATTTAGATGCCTTGCTTCGCAATCCATAAAGCCATCGCACTTAACCATTCTTTCGTCCTGCGGTCCGTGTCCAATAAGCAGGAATGTGTAAATTGTCACGTGGGAATATTTGAAGTTGATGATTTTTCTCATCGTTATCAATCAGAGATTGGCATTCCCATGTTGCGCGCACACACACACACTTAAACCATAGAGACACACACAATGGATACAAAATTGTATTAAACTGGTTTAGTAGGTTGCGATTGAAGTAAGATTTCAAAGTAAGAAACTGAAAGTTGAGCCTTTGATTATAACAATTACATAATACTACTATTATAAATATAATATAAACAGAATTACATTTAAGCTTGAAGGCACATCTGAAATGCAAAAGTAATAGGCGTAAAAGAATAATAAATTTTAAGTATATGTATATACATATTTTTCATCCATGACAATCGAAGATTTGAAGGCTGGAACTATCCTAGTAGAAAATAAAACACTATATGTTTTTTTGTTATTGAATTTAAATAAAATTGTTTAATTTCAAATTGGGAAACAAGGTTTCAAACCAAAATCGATGTATATATAGATTTGAATTGTGAACCGAATTTCCGACAATTGTTTCCTTCAATTTGCAACTATGTCTTAAATATACCTAGGAGAATATAAAATATAGCTAAGAATTTTGCATACAAATCTGTGAAATTTGTAGGTATCGATTTAAACACCAATTTAATTTGTAATTTCCCTGAAGGTGTTGGCTATGCGATTTGTCTGATCGACATCTATATGGGCATGTACTACAATACAATTATTGGCTGGGCGGTTTATTATTTGTTCGCCTCGTTTACCTCAAAACTGCCGTGGACGTCGTGCGACAATCCGTGGAACACAGAAAACTGCATGCCGGTGACCAGCGAAAACTTCACGGAGCTGGCCACATCGCCGGCCAAGGAGTTTTTCGAGTAAGTGCTAGCACCTAAAGAAAAAAAAACCAATCAAACAAACAAAAATAAAAATAAAATAAACTCTTATAATTATTTAATATTTTTTATAAATATTATACATATATTGATTATATATATTTAAATCAGGCGTCGAGTTTTGGAGAGCTACAAGAGCAATGGGCTGGATTTCATGGGTCCGGTGAAGCCCACATTGGCGCTGTGCGTCTTTGGCGTCTTCGTGCTCGTCTATTTCTCGTTGTGGAAGGGCGTTCGCAGCGCCGGCAAGGTCGTCTGGGTAACCGCCCTGGCGCCCTACCTGGTGCTCATTATTTTATTGGTGCGCGGCGTATCGCTGCCCGGCGCCGATGAGGGCATCAAGTACTATTTGACGCCCGAGTGGCACAAGCTGAAGAACTCCAAGGTGTGGATCGATGCGGCCTCACAGATCTTCTTTTCGCTGGGACCCGGCTTTGGCACGCTGCTCGCTCTGTCCAGCTACAACAAGTTCAACAACAATTGCTACAGGGATGCGCTGATAACTAGCAGCATCAATTGCCTGACGAGTTTTCTGGCAGGATTTGTCATATTCTCTGTATTGGGGTGAGTATTTCAATCAAATATCATAATCACTGAAGAATTTTTTTTGGAAAATAATAAAAACAAATTGTTTTAAAATTACGAATTTAATTTATTTCATTCAATTTTTTTTAATAATTAAGGGGGAGTAAAAAATTTTTAAAAGAAAAATGTTAAAAAAAAAAGGATTTTCAAATACAAATTAAATTTAAATGCACAATTGTGATAGAGGTCAAAGCATTCTGAAAATGGTGAACATAATGAATATTGCTTCAGTTTTGACAAAGTTATGGGGCTCTAAAATCAATTATGGTATGATTCTTCAATTTTGCCTGCTGAAAAATAGGCAGAAAATAGGTGAAATAAAAAAAACTTTACTCGGACAAAGCTCTGTGCCATCAGCTATTTTATCTACTCATTATAAATATTTTTATTTACAATCGAGATATATTTGATCAACTTTTCTCAGCTACATGGCCTATGTGCAGAAGACATCGATTGACAAGGTGGGCCTGGAGGGGCCGGGCCTCGTCTTCATTGTCTATCCCGAGGCAATAGCGACAATGAGCGGCTCGGTGTTCTGGAGCATCATCTTCTTTCTAATGCTCATCACGCTGGGCCTGGACAGCACCTTTGGCGGCCTGGAGGCGATGATAACGGCGCTGTGCGATGAGTATCCGCGTGTGATTGGACGCCGTCGGGAGCTGTTCGTGCTGCTGCTGCTCGCCTTCATCTTTCTGTGCGCGCTGCCCACGATGACCTACGTAAGTAGCTGCTGTCGCTTATCTATCAGCCGGATTCGTTTAATTAACTGTTAAGTGCGTGCGGACGCAGGAGCTGCTCCATATGCAAGGCTGGGGGAGGGCCCCCATTGGGGGACACATACACACACATGGCTCATTAAACGCAGCCACTGCCATGACTGGCGATTGTCTTGCGTCTGGACGGGCGGACGGACGGACAACTGTTTAAATATGCCAGTTTAGGTTTAGCAAAAAACGATGGATTGCCATGTTAAGTGCTTTTTATCGTTCCTTCAGCTAATCTCACATACTTACTCAGCTCCAGTCAAGTGGCTGCTCCCTCTCCTGCCCTTATCTTCTCCACATTTGCTCCTGCATTTTTATCACCTGTCAGCCTGGTCACTCGCGCGCTTGTTTGCTTTTGGCCTGGCCAAGACGCACCACCCTTGTTGGCCAAACACTTGACGCCCTGCTCGTCCGCCCGTTGCCACTTTGTCTGATTACATTTGAAATTGTAATTCAGTTCCATCTATACATTTAAGTTGGCCACTCGCCGTGCGTATCGGTCAATGGATCAAGCTATTCCATTTCCATGCATATCTTAACCGGAACAACGCCTGCATCCATTAATCAAACACAAACTGCATCCATTTGTTTGCTTAATTTTTTTGGACAACCATTGGAATTTGTTATGATGGCCGTTCGTGACTTTGTGAGTGGTTCGATAAGCTTACTTCCGTGTCTTCAACTGGATATCTTCCATACACACAATGATTAGTCGAAATTTGTATTAAATTCCAGTTTAACTATATAGCAAATAGCTTATAAAGATACTCTAGGAAAAGTAAAAGATACTCCAGAAAAGTTATTAACAATTCGGTTCACGGTTCGCACTAAGGCCTTGCCTTTAGGTTCGGTTCATGAATCGTTTTTTTCCACACCAATGAACCTTGGTTCATCACACTCGTTTAAATTTAAAAGAAAAACAATACATATATATTTTTTATTGCCAGAAAAAAAATCATTTTTTTTACTTTAACCATTAAATATAGCTAAAAATAAATAATGGATCTATGAAAATGTATGTAGGAAATGGAAGAAGGCATCTTCTTGATGCCCCCATCAAGTTTAAGTATTTTGTGGTTTGGTGGTTCGTCAATACCAAAGACCGCGTTGATGCACCTATGCCCAACTGTCTGTCCGTCTGCCAGTCCAATTCAGAGACTATAACAGGGAAATTATCACGATGAACGCGCAGATCAAGTGTAATTCAAAATATTAATTTGAATATTGAACTTCAGGTAAAATTTGTCCGAAATTGATAAATATTTATTAATAAATTAATTATTTATAACCTCATTCCCTGAAGTCTATAAATATTAATTTTCAGATTAGATTTTTTTACTATATTAATTAAAAACAACAAATTTAATGCAGTATGCGCAGATCAAAAATATATAACTTTTTGGATACCTTACCTTAAAATTACAAAAGGTGTTTTATAAGTCTAGCCTTAAGGTTTAATCCCTACAAATTTCTTCAAGATCGGACATTAAATACCGAATACCGAAGGATGCTCGACTTAGAGCTGTGTACAGGGTATATGCTAGTCGTCCACTCCTGACTAGAGCAGTCTTGTGTCAATGCAATACTTGATTTCCTTTATCATTTACACGCTCGACTAATCTATAACCTACCTTTGCTCTATTGACTTTCTTTCTTTTTTTTATCTTCTTGCCATCTTTTAACTAATCTCTCCGTGCTTTTTCAGGGCGGCGTTGTTTTGGTCAACTTTTTGAACGTGTATGGACCCGGTCTGGCCATACTCTTTGTGGTATTTGTCGAGGCAGCCGGCGTATTTTGGTTTTACGGCGTCGATCGCTTCAGCTCGGATGTGGAGCAGATGCTGGGCTCCAAGCCGGGCATCTTCTGGCGCATCTGCTGGACCTACATCAGTCCAGTGTTCCTGCTGGTGAGTGGCAGTCTTATAGGAGCTGACCTTAACTGAATTTTTGTTAATTGCCCTGCAGACGATTTTCATATTCTCGATATTGGGCTACAAGGATATGCTGGGCGAGGAGTTCTACTATCCGCCGTGGAGCATTCAGGTGGGCTGGGCCGTCACCTGTTCGTCGGTGATGTGCATACCCCTCTATATGATCTACAAGTTCTGTTGCGCCTCGAAGGGCGACTGCAAGCAGCGGCTGAAGGAATCGTTCAAGCCGGAGGAGAGATGTCGTTCGGTGGTGCCGGGTCAACAGGGCACTTCGGTGTGACATGACAATGCTGTGCATTTGAATATACACACCAGCAACATCTACAATTTAAACTGTAAAAGCTTTTCACCAACAACAACAACAACAACAACTAAAACAACTACTGAAGTTGGCAGCAGTAATAGACTGCTCGATTTCAACAGTTACTACGCTTACCACACAAATAATCTTAGCTACATGGAGGCCGATGGCGACGAGGAGAAGCTGGCGCCAATGCCAGACACACACATACGGAATGGCAATGATATTAATACATATAGTGCTAGTGCTAGTCTTAGCCATAGCTTAAGTCTCGGCTCGGTCCACGAGAGAAGCCAACAAAGCAATCCGACAACTGCTGCCGAGGACAATAACCGCGCCCTGAGGATCAGCAGCTGCAAGCCGCTCAAGTTCCCGCTGGCCAGTGAGTGGTTGGTCTAAACGATCTTAACAAGAAGAGACAGAAGTGGGCGTGGCAGACGTTAAAGGAAAGCGCCGCAAGCAGCCATTTGCGGGGCTTTCCCTGCTTGGCCAACTGCTCACGATATGTTTTTTTACTACAAGTATTTATCGTATAAAGTTATAGTTAATTCGAATACCATATAACGATTTGTAGTGCACAATTGAAAAGGAAAATGAACTCATTGTTGAAACTAGCCTAAAATACTCGAATAACCCACTAACTAGCTGAAAACTATAACTAAACATATTCTTTAATATTTATATATACAAAATTACTGCGCAAAACAAATATAAAACTAAGTATCGTAATTGTCCAGAGAAATAATATTTCAAGCTAGCCTATTATACCCTCGAAACTAGCGTTTAGTTGTATTAATAATTGTATATTGTGAACGTGAATTGGTAACGAATGCTTTTGACTAGCATTATCGCAAGTCTAATACTACTTAAGAACACCCTGTACAATGCGTATATAAGTCTATAACTAACAAAAACCTCTTCTTCTTTTTCCTCGCAAAAATGCGAAAAACAATTGTAAAACAGCCATTTACAATTGTTTGGGCATTCCATTTAATTTTCAATATAATTTTGGTAGTACCAAAAAAAAAAACAATAAGAAAACAAAGGACATGTCGTTTTATTGAGTGAAAAAATATATATTCAAGGTAATTGTTGTTTTCGAATAGGAAAAACTTAAATTGATCGTTGGAAAATTGCTTTGTTTTTTGCTGGTCAATTAAGGTTTTTCAGCTAACATTTTGCAAATTTTATTATATATTATTATTATAATTATTATTATTATATTTTATTATATTATTATATATTCAAGGTAATTGTTGTATTCGGATAGGAAAAACTTAAATTGATCGTTGGAAAATTGCTTTGTTTTTTGCTGGTCAATTAAGGTTTTTCAGCTAACATTTTCAAATTTTTACAGATTTTTTCTAATTTGTATATACATATATATTTTTAAGTTTTATATATTATTATTATATTATTATTACTTATGATTTTTTATAGATTGGTGAAAAAATTAAAAGCAAGATTGTTAGACAAAAACCAGCAGAAGAGTTTGCAAGGTGTTGTCTAAGCGAGGCAAATTATCAACGAGGATTCGGGTTCGAATCTTAGGCCGAAGACATTTTGCTCTATTTTAGACCCTTGCAGAGGTATTATAATTTTGCTATGTTAATTTTGAAAGGCGGCATATCCAACCCCATAAAGTATATATCTATTATTCATCAGGACAATGAGCTGTCTCTGTGCCATTCAGTCTCTCAGTTTTAAACATATCGTCATAAAACTCTGCTTAGCCCACTATTTTTGCTGCAGGCAGTACCTATGTCGGAGTCGTCCGGATCAGATCTCTATATATAATAGCCATAAAAACGAGCGGTTAAAAAATTTGCTTTTGTACGGAATACATATTTGTTTTTTAAGATACCCCAACCAAACTCGGTAATTGAGAATGCTAATATGCTATGGGAAAAATCTTAACAACATAGAAACACTATATCATATAGCTGCCATAGGTAGCATCGGTCGCAAATGTAGATTTTTTATTAAAATCCGTTTTGTTTTTTAATACATCGTAGCCAAACTTATGCTACCACAAAAATCTTTCCAATAGAATAGGCAATAAGAATATAACTCACATGCTTTGTGTTTATTTAATCTCTAGCTGTTCGTGTTTTATTATAAGTTTGATATTTGGTAAACCGATTGAATTAGAGCTTCTAGAATCAGTTTTTAAAAGGTAAATTTCAGTTTGTATTAGTTTGCAAGGCTTTATCCACAAAATATTTGAATATATATTGGTTTTTATACGTTTTTGTATCACTAATGTTTCAAAAATATTGGGTTCGGCAAGTAATTCGCCCAATCTGTCATATTAATAAATCTAATAGGGGGCAACATTTCTCGCATTTTTCTAAAATTCGGATGCGCTGAACTATATGTATATATTTAATACATAATATAATATACATAATATATGAAATATATATATATTTATTTATATATATAAAGCTAACATTTTATACAGATTGGAAGATTAGGATCAGATAAGACAGTAATACAAAGCCAATGTGAAACTTGGTTTTTTCTTACGAATGAGTATAGTAGAGATAATAATGAGTAGGATTCCAGTTATAATACGCAGCTTCTTCTTCCTCAAATAGCTAAAGATATTGTTTCAATCCTTTATATAGATTGAATATTTAATCCCGGGTAGTTTTCCACGACTTTTAAATGAAATATTCGTATTTAATGTTAAATTAATTAAATTTTAATTACATGAACTTGCTGGTTACTGTTAAGCGTACTTAGCTACACAAAATAGTTAAAGAGGAGCTCGCCGCGTGTTTCTATATATAACTATGTACGATATTTGTTGTGAGGAGAAAGATGTGTGTGTGCTAGTTCCTTTTTTTTAGTTGTTGTTGTTGTCGCTGCTGCTGTTGTTTTTGCTGTTGTTGTTTATGACTCTGTATGCTTCTTCCGTTTGCGACGTGATTTGCGTTTTTCTTTCGCTCCTATTTCTTGGCACTCTTGCCGCCCTCGTCCTTGCTCTTGTCCGACTTCTCGTCGGACTTCTTGTCCTTGCCGGTCTCTTTGTCTTTCGTGTCCTTGTTCTCCTTCTCCTTGCTATCCTTGTTCTTATCCTTCCCGTCCTTCTCGCCCTCAACAATCTTCTTGCCCTCCTCGGCATCGCGATTCGCCAGCTTGTTGTTGATTAAATTGTGGAGAGCGATTATCGAGCGTACCATGGATGCCAGATAGACGACCAGCATCTGATCGTTGGTCTTCACGTACATGGTGCCCGTGAACTGGTCGTTGGTGATGTCCGGCAGCAGGTTGAATATGTCCTGCAGCTGATAGACAATCTGATGGTTGATGGGCATCTTTCCGTCGCCTACGCGCTGCAGATACTGTTTGATGTCGCGCAGCTGGGCGTTGAGGCCTTTCAGACCCATCAGCTGGTTTGTGATCTTCTGCGACAGGCTGCCAACGGTGGTGTCCTTGATGTCACGCAACAGATGCTCGACGCCCACCTCCTCGGCCTCTTCGGCGCCAATCTCGCTGGGAACGTGCTCGAATGTTTTGCTAGTTGGCGAGCCGTCGTCGTGCACCTCCTCGACGGCGATGTACGCCTCGGTGGGCAGGCCCAGATCCTTGGGCTTCGCATCGATGATCACCAACACCGAGTTGGGACAATAGCGCCGGATCAGCTCGTTTATGGCGATGTCATTCTGATGCAGCTTTGGCCCAGTGTGATACCAGCCGACGACGCGCTCGCGGGCATTCACCTTCTTGAACATGCCGTACATGTTCTCCAAGTAGTCGTGGTCCAGGAACCACACCGACTTGTCTTTGTCATCCTCATCGAAGGGCACTGCAAGGAAACGATTGGATAATGAGATTCTTTTTATGCAAATTTGAGCTCCTCACCCGCAAAGCTGTTGGACACGTCCAGTACGCCCTTAGAGCGCCAGCAGCCGAGCAGCACACCGACGACGCGCTTCTGGTTGCCAATTTTGCCCATGCGATTGAAGTGGTCCACGACCGACAACAGGACCAGCGGGTGGACAATCACCTTGTTGACGCTCACCTCCAGCGACGGCATTCTGAGTGTGTGTGTAGAGTGTGGGGCGGTTTGGCTGGGCACAGCGTACTGTGCTTGTGTTTGCTTTTGGAGACGTACTTGCGACAATTGCAACAAATTGTTTGTAACAATTGAGCGGAACACCGAAATGACAAGCAAATTCTTCCTCTTTGACGTGTGGCTAGAGATGGCTGTTGAAGCGATTTGTATCGATAACAAAGCATGTAAACAGTAAGACGCGCAACTATCGATACGTTTTGTGCAACAACAAATAAAGCAGCCGGTCATCAATCTGTGATTCGATATATCGGAAATGCTTTGTAACAAAAACAAATCAAGTGACAAATTTTGACATATTACTCAATCTATCGATACACAAATGTAGCCATTACATTTTTAGTAATTTTATTAATTATTTATTTTTTAAACTAAGCTAACTCAAAGTCAAAGCTGATGCGTGAGTCATGTAATGGCTTCCAGTGCGTCCGTGTAGTAATTTGAAATTACAAAATTCCTGATCAACTTTCGATGTTACAATTAGCCAATTTTTGCATATAACTCAATGTATCGATATACATTTCGGTTTTATTTTAAAATGATGACTGTAATAGCAGCATAGTTATAATTTATTTATTAATATAAAGCTAGCTTAAAGTAATTAGTAATCGTTATTAATTACAAAAAATTCCTGATAAATGTTACGCCGTTATCGTATTTACATTGCGTGCATGTGTGTTAATCGGGGACTGTGCTGTTTCTGTTTGCCCTTGGCGGCACTGCATGCGCGCACACCAGCGCTGCTCTTCTGACACACGCAAACCGCCATTTTAGCCAGCAAATTGAGGAAATGCGCGTTGCCATATCGTCGCTGTGGAATGCGACAACTGGTCACACTGGCTGGCGTTGCGCGAGAGAAATTCGACAAAATATCCAAAGCAATTAGCAATTCGAGTGCAAATCGTTTTTTATCTGCGCGAAAAGTTTAGTAATGCCATAAAATTCGCTGGGCGCGCTTGTCGTTCGTATTGTCGTGCAGCTAACTGATATGATAAAAACGAGTGCGATGCGACGATGAGGTAATTGTTTTTGCTGCCCGTCGCTTGCTGCGTTCGTCTACAGTTTCACACACACATACACTCAGGCAGAAACATACGCCCAGTTTGAGGGGCGGCGTAATCATCAATGAGCAACTGTAAAACGAGGCTGAGCCTTCAGCGTCGAGTGCGCGTGTTGTTTACAAATCGCGTTTAAACTTGGCTGCTTATCTAAAATACGAAAAAGCCGCTGGCTGTGCCAAAAAAAAAAAAAAAAACGAGACCAAAGCCAAAGAAACAGAAGAGGAAGAAGCAGAGGAGCCAAGAGTCTCAGCTTCAGCTCGTAGACATACTCGCATACACATGCAAATGCACACACACGTACACACAAATATACAAATACATGCAAACGGACAGACAGTCGTGTTTTACGCTCTTTTTTTTGTCTACGTCTTTTACTTTTCTCGTTTGTAATCATTTTCCAGCCATTCGTATGTGTTTCTTTCTATGTGGTGTACAAATATTAGAGCCCGAGAGCTGCTAATTAAATTATAAACATACAGAAAAGAGACAAGCAGAGCCGACCCCAAATTAGCTGCGCTGCTTTGGCCCATTTCCACTTGAACTAAGCGGGAGAAGAAGAGGCAGGTGAGCAGCAAGAGAGTTTAAATAAATAAGAAAAAAGCTAAATCAATCAATGAAGCTCAAAGCTCAGTCAATCAATGTTGTTGTTGTTGTTGTCGTTACGCAGCTTTCACCAAATCTTCGGAATCTAGTTTAACCTGGCGGTGGCCGCTGCTCCTTGCAGCATGTAGAACAAGGAAAAACAATACTAAAAAAAAACAAATATAACTGCAAGTCCAAGTAGAAGAAGAAGAGAGTAGTAGCAGCCCCAAAATGTCCTTCATATCGAATCTGAAGAAGGTCTTCCACCTCGGCGGCGGGGGGGAGGCGAAAAAGAAACGGCTCTACAACAACATCAAAATGGAGACCGATCCGAAGGATCAATGGGAAATGGTCGGCGAACTGGGCGACGGCGCCTTCGGCAAGGTGTACAAAGCCCAGCATAAGGAGCACAGACGCTTTGCGGCCGCCAAGATGTGCACGCTCGAGGACGAGGAGAACCTGAGCGATCACATGGTCGAGATCGACATACTATCAGAAATCAAGCATCCGAACATCGTCGAGCTCTACGAGGCATTCTCCATTGATGACAAACTTTGGGTGAGTCACCATGCTATCGCATTCTATGGTTATTGTAATATTGTTCGAGTATTTGCAAGTAATAGAGGGCAGTTCCTAAGCTTGAGAGTATATAAAAAATACTAAGGTTGAGTAAATAGCGATTATGTTTTGGAAAGTCGGCATCAGAAAATGTAAAAAGCATTTAAAACTTATAAATTATGGAAAATACTTAAACTTTTCATGAGTTAATTGACAAAAATTAAAAATAATATACTCAATTTAATTTATTATTTAGGAAATATAGTACACGATTTTCCCCAATATTTTATTTTTTATTAAGAAACATAATACAAGAATTTGTATATAAATTGTGAATTCATGTATTATTTTTCTAAATAACAATAGTATTATTTAAGAAATATTAGAATAACTTTGAAATTGTAAAGTGCATGATTTTTTTAATATTTAGTATAAATCAGTGATAAAATAAAATTAAAAATTTTTTAAGTTAATTATGAAAAGTTAAAAATGATATTATTTTAAATTAATGGTAGAAAGGTTTGATGTTACATTGGGTATATTGTGTCTACTTACTTATCAGTTTATTTAAAGATGCATGCTTTACTTATTGAGAGAGAAAATATAATTAAAAATTTGTTAATATTAACTTGTCAGTTTATATAGATGTATAGCCCTTTACGTTTTGCTTGGAACTTGGAATTGAACTTAAGCCAATCCGTTTTTAAAGAGAAATCGGTTACGAGCAACTGGTTTGGTGCAATAGCGATTTATGATTTTAATATGATTTCCAAATTTTGAGAGCATAGAATTTTGTAATGTTATATAGAAAATATGATTCACGTAAAAACCGCTTGCATTAAGTAAATATTAATAAATATATTAAATTCACTTTTAGATGCTAATTGAGTACTGTGATGGCGGCGCCTTGGACAGCATCATGGTTGAGCTGGAGAAGCCACTGACTGAGCCACAAATAGCCTACGTTTGTAAGCACATGACCGAGGGCCTCACCTTTCTGCACAAGAACAAGGTCATACATCGGGATCTGAAGGCCGGCAATGTGCTGCTCACCATGGAGGGTGGCGTTAAACTGGGTACGCAGCTCGCTGTTAATTAAGTTTGCTCTCAATTAATTGGCCTTTGCCCCCTTTGCAGCTGATTTCGGTGTGTCGGCCAAAAATAAGCACACGATGCAGAAGCACGACACGTTCATTGGCACGCCCTATTGGATGGCACCGGAGCTGGTGCTGTGCGAAACGTTTCGCGATAATCCATACGATCACAAGGTGGACATTTGGTCGCTGGGTATCACACTTATCGAGCTGGCGCAGATGGAACCGCCCAACAGCGAGATGTCGCCAATGCGTGTGCTGCTCAAGATACAAAAGAGCGAGCCGCCCAAGTTGGAGCAGCCAAGCAGGTGGAGCAAGGAGTTCAATGATTTTCTTAAAAAGTCTTTAGTCAAGGTGCGATATTGTTGTTTTTCTTTGTGTCCTGGCAAATGTAACTATCTCTGTTTAATTTACTTCCTGCAGGATCCACAGCTGCGACCCGCAACGGATGTGCTGCTGCAGCACGGTTTCATCAGCAGCAATCTAGATGCAAAGCCCATTAAGGATCTGCTGCTCGAGTACAAGGCCGAGGTTGTCGAAGAGGTCGTCGATGATGAGGCTGAGGTTAGCTATAATTTTAATCACAAACTCTGCTTCTTCCCATTGTTGTTGCCAGCACAATATGCACCTGTATTGCAGCCAGAGCTAGAGAAGACTAACTCTCTCTTTCTCTCTTGTATATTTCTCTCTTACACGCTGCCTCCTTGCCCTGTCTACAATGCCCAACAAAAATATCAAAAACCAAAAAATACTTTGCACTCTGCGTGAAACCTTTTCATTTGTATATTTTACTTTTCGTTAATATCTTATCGTTATCTGTATTATTTTTTGTTTTTGTTTTGTTTTTGTGTTTATCTGCAATTGATTTAGAAGCTTAAACGCCAAGTGAAGCGGCGCTCGCTCTATCAGAGGGTTGGTAAGTCGTTCTACAGCAACACCCCGTCCCCCCTCCGTCCATCGCACGCTCCATTTGATCAAGTTATTTTACTTTATATTTTGTTATCAGCATTGCCAAAAGTTATCTTGCTTTATGTACTTCCTTACCGTCTTTTCAGTTGTGGTCACAAACACATTGTAGCATTTCAAAGAATTTTTAGATACAATATATCTACATATATTTGTTTAATTTTATGGCATAAAAGTCCGTTCTAATATTTTGCTCGTTATCGATATATTCAGTTATTTGTTATTTCTACTATAAAATCTCATTATAATGAATTAGCTTAATATAGATAACTTTATTTAATTATCACATCATTGATATTTTGATCCCTATTCATTTAGCGATCCTAAAAAATAGCATTTGAGCTGTTATTGATTGATTTTAAAGATTTCTTGGCAACCTTTTAAAATTTCGAATAATTTAAAAGTGAGTCTTTATAAGATTTATTTAAATGCGTTTGATAATCAATGTTCCCACAAATTGCGAACATTTATTGACGCTGACAATTGATTCAAAATAATTATTATTATTATTTTTTTTTTTTCTTTATGGTTTTCTAAACTTTAGTCTGATATTTAAGTTTATTTCATGTACCAGGCCTGTTAACATATCTTGCAGGTGTAAGAGCGTACTATTTGAGCTGTAGAACATAAAATACAAATATTAAAAATTATAGATATTTTAAACATATATTCACAATTTAACAGCGAATTTGAAATTTTATTAATAGCACAAATGCCTCTCAACTACAAATGCCTGTTAACTACTTTAACAGACTAGTTAACATCGAATGAGAAACCATAACATACAGACAAATGTTACTGTAAACACACCAGAGCTTTAAATTCTTTTATTTTGTTCAAGAAACGCGACTTCGGTTGACTTCAAAGCGGGGATTGCTGTAGAAATCGAAATGATAATCAAAATATTTCTATACAAAAATGTAAAAATATTTGAGTTTACTTAAAATAGCTGATTGAATTTAACAGTGATGTTGCTTTGTAGATCTTTAGCTAGGAGTCTTTTAAGTGTTATTTAAATCGTTTAGCTAACGTCTTTTCTTTTATGTTTTTTGTTGTTGTTTAGGAACCCCGCAACTCGGCGCTCCAGCTCGACCTGGACGATGACTCTGCCTCGCTGCAGAGCCAAGACATTGACAAACGTAAGTGCGAGCTTAAATGTTCAACATTTATTTGCTATAATTTGGTCTTGTGCAGTTCCAGGTACACCTACATCCATATCGCGGGATTCCAAAGAGCAATCCCAACCAAGTAGCAGTCTACCAACAGCAGCCGCAGCCGCAACTGCTGCTACAACAACAACAGCAGCAACAACTAAAGCAACAACACCAGATAAACCA
Source organism: Drosophila colorata (assembly GCA_035041545.1). Lineage (NCBI taxonomy): Eukaryota > Metazoa > Arthropoda > Insecta > Diptera > Drosophilidae > Drosophila > Drosophila colorata. The sequence goes on from JAWNLD010000233.1 coordinate 3,979,742, forward strand.
AACCAGATCAAGGAGGAGCATGCGCCAGGCGTGGCCGAAACAGCAGCGCCGCATACCAAAGTGGCCGCACCAGCGCCGCCAACGCCGCCAGCGCCACAACAACAGCAACAACAGCCACAACAGCAACCACAAGCAGCTGCTGTGCTACAAAAATCAAGCGAAGACGTTGCCGAAACAAACGAAAAGTCTGACGCAGATAAAAAGGTGAGTCTGCCTTAATTAAACTCTTCAATTATCTTAGCTAATGCGCACCTTTCACAGCAGCACTTTGTCAAGAAGGAGAAGGGCAAAGCGCCTCCGCCGCCATCGGCAGTCGCAGCTGCTGCCGCCAAGTCACCTCCTTCCCCCTCGTCGGACGTGGAGGCAGCCGCTTCGCCCAAGTCCACGACAGCCATTGAGGTGAGCATTGGTCAGGATGCCGTCGAGTCCAAGCCGCAGCCGCCTTCACCGACCGCCTCGTCCATCGTGTCCGTACAGTCGGTGACTTCCACGGCCAGCAGCTCGGGCAGCGCCACGGGCGCCGTGCTCAGCTCCAGCACCTCGCTGATAACCATCAACAGTAGCGATGCCTCGCCGGCGCCGCGCCAACAGCAGTCGGTGCCGCCGCCGCCGCTGCCCGCGCAGCATCTGGTGCTGCCCAACAGCCTGGAGTCGGTTAGTCAAATCACGGTCGTGACGAGCACGCATCCGCCGGTGATTATTGATAATTCGCAGCAGAATGAGGTCGTCATTGTCTCCAATGATTTGAACAAGAGCACGCATCTGCATGAGTCTTCCACGGACGATGATTATCCCTCGCTGGACGACAGTCTCGGGGATCAGGTGAAGCAATCATCCATGATACTCACCGTCAACGAGCGTCAAGATGGAGGAGCCGCTGCCGCTGCGTCCGCTGTGCACGCCCGCAAGCTGGACGAGAGCGAGGTGCTGATTGTGAGTCCGTCGTATGCGGACGACGATTCGGCGTATAATACTGCGTCGGGCAGTCACGATCACAGCGATCAGCTGCTGCTGACGGACACTAGTCACGTGTCCGTGGTCACCGTCGGCGATGAGGTCATCAAGGTCAAGGACAGCAGCCATCAGCCGCGACAGCAGGCGAACGGCATTGTGCCCGAGGACGTGAGCATCATTGTGAATCGCTTCAAGCCCGGCCAGGAGCACGAGAAACGCATCTCGCCGGACAGCAGCCTCGGCTCCGGTTCCAGCGAAAACGGCTCCGTGCGCTCCGGCCGACGTGGCGTGGAGGTGCAGATAACCAGCGGGGGTGATGCGGACAGCATTGGCACCAACACTAGTCAGGACAGTCGCAACGAGGTGGACAACAAGCAACAGTCGTCGATGTTGCCACCGCCGCCACCGTCGTCGTCGTCGGTGGGCAACCAGCGGCTGGCGCTGTCCATTGACGAGGAGGAGGAGGCGGCGGATGTGGTGGTCATACGGCAAAAGCCGCGCGTGCCCAAATCGTCGAGCGGCCTCACCAAGGAGGAGATCGAGCTACGCAATCTGCGCAAGAAGACGCGCAAGCGTACGCGTAAATTCGAGATCGATGGCGTGCAGATGACAACGACGACCAGTCGGGTGATCTATGGCGATGAGGAGAACGGGCGCATCTACGATGATCACGATTTCCGCAAGCAGGAGCTGCGCGAACTGAAAATGCTGCAAAAGCAGGAGAAGAAACAGCAAACGGAGCTGCATGTGAAGGAGCAGCTGGCCAAGGAGCAGCAGGATCGCCGCTTTGAACAGGAGCGCATCTCGCTGGAGAAGACGTACGAGGCGGATATGGACACGCTGGCGCGCCAGCACAAGCAGCTGATCGAGAAGACCGAACAGACGCAGGAGAACGAGCTGCGCAGCTCCTCGAAGCGCATACGCTCCGAGCAGGAGCAGGAGCTGAAGATATTCCGCGAGAATTTAAAGCAGGAGATACGCCTGCTCAAGCAGGAGGTCGATCTGTTCCCCAAAGACAAGCGCAAGGACGAGTTCAAGCAGCGTCGCACCGCCATGGAGCTGGATCACGAGGAGAAGGAGCGCGCGTTCCTCGACTCGCTCAAGGAGCGCCACGAGCTGCTCCTGCGCCGCCTCAGCGAGAAGCATCGCGACCATTTAGCCACCATCAATCGCAATTTCCTGCAGCAGAAACAGAACGCGATGCGGACGCGCGAGGCGCTGCTCTGGGAGCTAGAGGAGAAGCAGCTGCACGAACGCCACCAGCTGTCCAAGCGGCACGTGAAGGAGCTGTGCTTCATGCAGCGCCATCAGATGATCATACGGCACGAGAAGGAGCTGGATCAGGTCAAGCGCATGCTGCAGCGCAAAGAGGAGGATCTGCTCAAGAAGCAGACGCTCGAGAAGCGCGCTCTGCCCAAGCGCATTCGAGCCGAGCGCAAGGCGCGCGATCTCATGTTCCGCGAATCCTTGCGCATCTCCACAAATCTCGATCCGGACATCGAACGTGATCGCCTCAAGAAGGTAAGTTTATTTGAGATAAAGTTGGAAGAAGTTAGATGTTAACCAGTTTCCCTTTCAGTTCCAGGAGCAGGAGAAGAAACGTTATATGCAGGAGGAGCGTCGCTTTGAGGTCAAGCACCAGAAGCAGCTGGAGGAGTTGCGCGCCACGCGCGAAAGCGCCATTAGGTGAGCTCCAATTGAAGCCTGCTTTGAGTCCTTATCTAACAGCCTGCCTTTATTCCATTCCTTCCATCAGAGAACTGGAGCAGCTGCAGAATGAGAAGCGCAAGGCGCTTGTGGAGCACGAGCACGCCAAGCTCTCCGAGATCGATGAGCGCCTCAAGGCCGAGCTGCGAGATTGGCGCGAGCAGCTGGTGCCACGCAAACAGGTGTGTAATTCCATCTTACGGCTTTCACTATCTCAACCTATCCTCAACCCCACCACACCCCACCCCACCCAACTGTCCCCGCCCCCCTTGACCAGCCAAGGCTATTCGCCTCATTTTTGTTGGTGTTTTGTGTTTTTGTACAGTTGTGCGTAGTTAATTTTGGATTGATCTTAAGTTAGTTTTTAGTACTGTTGTAAATATTATGCATTTCTTGGTTTACGGTGGTGATTTGTGGTGTCTTGTGCTGCCCCTTGACCCCAGCCCTTGCCCCTCCCCCCAAACTGGTCTGCCAAACATCACAACGTTCTGCATTTGAGCGCTGAGCAATAATCGGCTAGCACAAAAGATAACAATGGTGATAACTCCTTCATGACTTAAGTTTTTCAATGACGTCATTTTTGTACAAGTGCATAGCTATAAAGAAGATATGTATGCTAATATCGTATAATACTGAGAAATTTGTGAGTCAACAAAAAAGTTTTAGTTGACAACGACATTTGTCATTAGAACAGCTATATACAAGTATTTATTAGAAGGGAATATTTATGTATTTCTTGGAATTAAATCTGCTAAAAGTAAAGTGAGAGCTAAAACCTGCTTTATAAGGTTTTATTTGAACTTTAGCTGTAAAGATATGGTCGTGGTCATCAACACTTTTCTGATAAGAGAATATTGGGTCAGCGATTTCTACAAAAAGATAACTTTTGTTGAAAGGTTTGACAAGTTAAATAAGTAGAGTAATATATAGAATATAATGGAATTTCCATTATGAAAGAGATGTTTAGAAACTAGAAATCAGAGTGATTTTAAAATATATTTATATATATTTAATATATTTTGCAGAGCATTTAAATAGAAAAGGATATTAATTCGAAAAGTTTTACAAGCATTTTATTTTCACTGTTTAATATTCTGCTTTATACAGATATTATATATTTATTCTAAGCACTCTTAAATGTTTTATTTTAAATAGTAAATATATTTATTTTAAATACAACTTTACAAATAATTCATCATAAAGCAAAGTAAAGCAAATCAGTAATGTGTAAGAAATCCTATCTAAAATTTGCCAATTTTATAAACTCAATACTTTTAAATATAAGAGAAAGCTTTATCTTTAGGCACTTTTATTTTCTAATTTTTTGGTTTGCCGAAAAATTTATTTTTTCGTTAAATTTAAAATCAGTTTTCCTGCCATAGCTTTCAAAAGACATTTATTAATATTGTTCACCCATGTCCGAAACGGTAACTTCTTTTAGAAATCTACAATCTTTAAAATTCTTCAAACTTCGAAATAACAGTTTATAGACTAAAGTTATAGACAAAGTTAAGTAGGTTTAGAATAATCTTTGGATTGAGCTACAAAACAGTTCTAGATAAATTTCGTTAATAATTCCAATAGAATATTTTACAAGCAACTTTGTTTCATTTGCTGAAATAAACAATGCAAAAGACTTTTTTTAATATATTCTGAAACTCATAATTCGAATATTTCCGCCTTTCAAAACTCGATTGTTGCTCATCTCTTGAACGTTTTGAGTTTGCCGAACCCGACAACAAGAAAACCAACAACAACAATAACGCGCTCAACCAAATCAAATTATAAATATTTTGATCAACTTTTTCTCTCTCTTTACACCCCCCACGCAAATGCATACACTTTGGTGGCCTACTACTGTACCTACTCAATACTACCTACAAAACTAAACAAATATATTACAAAAAATATATAATAATGATATACTGAAAATGTTAAAAAAAAATAATAAAAAAAAAATGCTTACCGCTGTGCTTTCCAACTACTAACCAAAAACCAAACCAAAACCACCAATTGACCGGGCCTTGCATGTGCTAACCAACTCAACTCAACCTGAATCAACGCCAATCAGCGACTGAATGTCCTGGTAAGCGCTGCCATCGACGAGCACGAGCAGCGTCACGGCCTGGTGGTCAATCGCGGCGAGTTCGAGAATCTTGAGGTCGAGCTGCCGGCGCGTCTGCGCGGCATATTCAACGAGCGTTCGGCGCGTCTGTTGCCGCGCAACACGTTCATCGATATGCAGCAGCTGCCGCGTTCGCGCTCCTCGCTACTCATGCTGGGCGGCGGCGGCGGCAATGGGCGTGTCAATTTCCGCGGCTCGGCGCCCGATCTGAGCCGCAGCGTGCCCAGCACGCCCATAATGCACAGGCAGCAGCGTGCCCAGATGCGCAGCGATCTGGTGCTGGCCGAGGAGGACAACGAGGGCGAGGAGCTAATGAAGCGGGCCAGTGTGGCCACCCTGCCCTCGGCTGGAACGCAGCTGCGTTTGATTACCCAAATGCCCGAGACGGCGCCCAATGAGCTGGTGAAGGTCGTCACCGGCACGCCGCAGCTGAACAGCGCCGAGGAACAGAATGCGAAGCCGGCGATGAGCACATTCAAGCAGACATCGACAACAACAACGCCGAAGACGCCCGAGGATATGGGCCTGGTTGCGAATCGTTTCAGTCGCCTCGATGTCAAGGATGCGCCCGTCGAGCTGCGCATACACGAGGGTCCCGTGCTGACCGCCCACACGCAGCGCCTGCTGCACTCCACCTCGTTCGCCATCAAGCGTCCGTCGCTGGCCAGCCGGAGCAGCGGACGCTCCTCGCTGAGCAGCGCCCAGTCCATGTACAACATGCATGAGCTGAGCACCTCGACGCGTTATTGCAGCGACGCCGATCTGATATTCGATGCGGGCCGCAAGGCGGCCGCCTTGCTGGATGAGGTGCAGCCGCAGCTGCGCTCCACGCTGAAGCCCACACACAATGGCAGCGTCACCGATGATTTCTATCACGACTTGTATGCGGCCAAGTACAGGCTGCCGCGCATTAATCAGCGCCAGCTCAGCCTGGACGAGGACACGACGGCAGCCTAAAAAAACCAAAAAAAAAAAAAAAAAATACACAAACTTAATTCTTTGCACTCGCCTCATTTAAGCAGCGTCTCTTAACACACTTTACTAACACGTCTTTCCCCTACCCCCTTCTGCAGTGCTTGATTTTGGTGCTTAATAGACACATAAACTCACACACATATCATTTATAAACTAAACTTGAAACTAATTTCCTACTATGCCAAATCTTCAGCAAATTTTCTTTTCCCCTTTTCGGAACGCTGTCAATTGCCATTAAAAATTATTTGCCAAAGTTATTATTATTATTTTTTTGTTAATTAAAAAATGTATAATAAATAAATTGTTTTGCCTATTTATTATGACATTGTTTTGTTATGCCAAAGCCCGCCCCCGCAAACGTTGCATTCCATTTAGCAGTATTATAATGCAGACAGTACTTAGACCAAAAAAAGTAAAGAAAAAAAGAAATATTAAATTAAATTAAAAGCTGTAAAATAATACTTATCAAACATGCCAAGCATACACACTTAACTACTATAATCACATATATATGTGTATGTATATGTATGCATTGATATTCACTTTCATGATGCTTCACTGTACACACACACATACATCCACAACAACCAAATACAACAACAACGCGCTGCTTTTCATATAAAACAAAAAACCAAAAATACAAAAAAAAAACCAAAATTATGTTCAAAAACAAAAACCTTTTCTTGCCGGCTCTTCTTCTATTCGTAAAGCAACTACAACAGCGGCTGCAACAAGAGGTTAGTCTATGGGCCCCAGTGCTCTTAACTCTATACTATCTATCTATAACTATCTCTACTTACAAAGCAATAAACTATAAACTGTAGACTATATACTTATGATTAAAGTGCATGCTTAATAGTAAATATTTAAATATATATATATCTAGATATAGCTATCTAGTTGCTATGTAGACACATTGGATGTTGTGTGCTTCAAAACGTTGTTGCGTATGATTTAAATATTGTATATAAAAACTTGCAATTAAAAAACCTTACTAATCGTATTTTGTTTTATTAAATTTTTTGCTGACAGCGTCTGGAGGAGACATTTGCACAGCAGCTGGATGAGATGGAAACCTTGTATGGCGGCGCCCTGATCGTTTCCATGCCCACGGATACATTGCAGCGCGATCATTTCACGGGCTCCACGCGCAGCAGCCTCAGCTCCTATTCCGAGGGATGAGACGCAGCAGTTGCAACAATTGTTAGCCATCGATTAAAAGGCTATCCCTACCCCACTCCACATATCTATTAAATCATAATGTGTATATATATACATAGGTATATATATATAGCAAATGCCAAGCAGCGCGTCGTTCGGGTCAAGCAAAAGTTTGTGTCGTAAACTTAAGCATAAGACGTAATTTTATTATTATTTTTTTGCATTGTATTTTAGCCTACTTATTCAGTTACTCATACTTACTATATACAACTATGTACATGTTCTATCTCTAACTCTCAAGCAACTGGCAACTTTATATATATATTTATATATACACATAATATATATAATATGCATGCAGCAAATCAACCAGAGCAGCAACAAATATTCTACTTAATATATATACATAATTATGTATTAATTGTTATCCAAACGCAAAAATAGACAAACAAAAAACAACACACAGATCTTTTGTTGACCTTATCGCTATTGTAAATATATGCTAACATACTTATGTAATATTCATAATTAATGAGTAAATCAGCAAATATGCTTATATACTTACACCCAAAATACAGACATACAATACTTAGGTATATGCTATGATGGTATATGAGAGTTTAGCAAAAGTTAATGTGGCACATCTGAAATATGTTAGATTGTTGGGGACTCCAATCGGAATGGAGTGCGTGTGAGAGATGAGAAATGATGAGAATTGAGACAAGCGAAAGACGGCCTTGCATTGCCGCTGGAGTATGATAAAAGATATTTATATTTGTAAACGTTTATGCTTATATATTTTATATATACATATATAAAAATACATATTTAAATTTAATACAAAAAAAAAAGAAACAAAAAAAAAAAAAATTAAAATATATAAAAAACGACCAAAACATAAGATTTGTGACTTTCAATTAATTTTAACGATATTTAATATTAAAACAAACCTAACAGCATTTTTATAATATGAGAAAGTTTTTTTGTTTTATTTTTTTGGAGAAATCTTTTTTAATTTTTTTATTTTACACCTAATTTTTGGACGCACAATTTTTATTAAATAATAAATTTCAATTATATTCAGAGTTGGCAACAAATTCAATTTGTACGTGCTTTAAATTTTACAGCTTCCAATACTTTATCAATATTAAAAAAAAAGTTAATAGACTACATTTTCTAGATTGATTTTAATGGAAATTGAAACTTTATTAAATATGGAATAGATTATAAAAAATTTAACAACAGTTTATCAATTTGTTTGTTCTTAAGTTCTTAATTGCAAACTAAATGCTCGTTCCAAAATGTGTCTTTCATAATTTTGTTAAAGCAATTCGTTAATGCTTCAGTTTTGCAAGAAGATGACGGCTTGTATTTACTATTAAAAAAAAAACAAACTTTTGACTTGAACACTAAATAAAAATAACCAACAGTAAATCATTAATTTTGTTTATTTAGTTTGAGCAGCGTTTAGTGTGTGTATTCTTTGGCATTTTAATGAAAATGTGTATAGACTTTAGGATAGTGCCCATGGGCTTTTGATGGCCACTGGCTTTGTCAGCTGCCGGCTCGCATTAGCTCTCGGTCAGTGGCCAGAATCTGGGCTATTGTTGTTTCGGTTAAAGCGCAACTCGAGTTGCTATTAATAAAAGCGAAGGCAGAGAAACGAGCAAAGGAAATACAAAATTCAAATACACTCGTGGTATTATTTAATTGAAATGTGAGAATGCGCTTTTTCAGCGGCCGCTTCACAACCCATGCGAATGCCCCAAAACACCCGAGACTCAAACCCCACGCAACATCCTCATCATCATCATCGTTCGCATCATTCCATCATCCTGCGAGTCCCATTCAGAGACACGAGTTGCCGCTGCCGCCGCCGTTGCCTGCTCAGGCTGATGAAGAGCACAAACAGCAACTGTGCTACAGTTAAACAGAAGCATGCTTGAGCCAATGTCCCCTTGGGGCACAAGCTCATCCTCCAGCCGGCCTGGCCTCCCTAGTCAGCCAGCCAGCCAGCCAACAGTCCAGCAGTTGAGCATTTGGACTCTGCACTTGCCTGTTTTGCGGCTCTTTCATTCATATTCATCCATTTAGTTTTGTGTTGTGTTCTTATTCTGTTGTTGCTGTTGCAGCTTAACGCGTTCATACACTTCACGAAAATTTTGGCATATAAGATGAGAACAATTTTAATCTAAAATAATGTAGTTTTATATGCAATGCTGTAAATATATTTTCAACTAATGTTTAGCGCTTAACTCGTGTTGGATAATTTATTTTTAAGCATATTATTTATAGTTGAATTAAATTGGTGTACACAACTTAACAAAAAGTGGGGGTTTTTATGGTTTCTAGATTAAATGATTGTCTGTGACAACACATGTAATTACTGACAAATTAAATATATTTAACGGGCTCCACTGTTAGAAAAATGTTCAATTATTTCGAAAGCTTGATTGAAGTTAAATATTGAGTTAATTTGGTACACAACATTATACATAAAAAATCACAGTGCCATAAGGAAATTCAAGTTTTCATTTAAAAATCGTTTCGAAAATAAATTTAAAAAAAAAATGTATTTTAAAGCTGTTTTATATAAAAAATGTATCTTTGAATTGTTCTTATATAACAAATATATACATTTAAATAAGCTTCTAATATATACATTTAAATAGGTTTCTTATAAATAATTCCTGTGCATTTTTTTTTTTTAATTGACTCATGAAATATAATTTAAAAAATAATAAATTAAATATCCAATTTTCGTTTCGTTAGAAATAATAATAATAATCTTAAATATGTTTTAACAATACACATTTATGTATATATGGATTATGTACCTACATACATAAATATTTGTATAAATTTTTTTGCATAGTCATCATTTTAATAGGACTTTACCTATAATTTCGCATAGTGCACGAACGCACACGACACACACATACACATACACATACTCACTCACGCTCACGAGACTCACATACACACGCGCATTGTAACAGTTTTTCCGCTTTTGCTCACCCACACACACATTAGCCGGGCTGGGGCCATTATTGAGGGTGTTGCTCGCCGTGTTGCCCAACAAACACAAATTCCAGCACAAAGCGAAAGATAACAGCTTTGACACACTCGCGCACACACACACGCACACACGCACGCACACACACATACGCACTCAAACTGAGAAGCACACACAGCTTCCTGACTGGCCAGAGCCGAGAGTAAGAGAGAGAGACAGAGAGTGCGAGTGTGCTGCGAGAGCACGCGCGTTCGGGCTGCGAACTGCTCTCGCGCCAAAGGTACCGTTAAGGTATGTGCTTGAAGCTTTTCAGCTTCAGTCCCGGACGAGATTTAGCAACGTGCGCTTGGCTCCATCAACCGCTCTCCAGCTGGCAGCGAACGCGTGCAACGCGCAACGTGAAAAAATCAACGATTATTTATGGGCGGACAGCGGATTAAATTTGCGATAAAAGAATAACAAAAAAAAAAAAAAAAGAAAACACGCTAATTTAAATAAGATTTTTTACTTTGACAACACAACATTTAAGCGCCGTGTGAAATTCTATATAACTCACGAGGCAAATATAAAAGAAAATCGGTTTATATATTTGTATCTATAACACAAAAGCATAAATTTGATTACAATGTTAAGCGCAGGCCGAATGTAAAAACTTTGGGGGCAGCAGCACACACGCGAAGCGCGTCAGAGCGTTGACGGCGGCGTCGACGGCCACGTCGGCGTTGACGCAGCGGCCCGCATTGTGTATAATAAAATTTTGCGCAAAAAAAGGCGGAATGAATTGAGCCAGGCAGCGACGCTAACGCTAACGCTGACGCCGACGCTAAAGCTGAGTCTGATGACAGTAAAGATGTGCGCGCACAATACAAAAAATTACAAAGCATACTTTTGGGAGCGGCAAATGGCCGAAATCAACAGCAGAAGCAGCAGCCCGCAGCAGCAGCAGCCAGCAGCAGCCAGCAGCAGCAACAGCAACAGCAACAACAACAATGTCAACTGAGCGTGCACAAATAAGCTAAACAGTGGTGGGAGTTAAACACACAAAATCCGTGAGCGACGAGCAAGAGAGTTTGGGAGAGACCGAAAGCACGAGAGCTTGCGCCGCAACGTAAGCCACATGTAAGTGGTGAGAGCAAGAGCTCGCGCGTGTGTGTGTGTGTGTGAGCTAAGCTGAGGCGTCTGCATGTGTGTGAGAGCTAGAGTGCACGGGCATGTGTGTGCGTGCGCGTGTGTGTGCGTAGCAACGGCGTCTCTGCTGTTTCCAATGCTCTCGTTTTGATTAAAACTTGCGAATAGGTCGGATCGGGTCGGTGGGGCGCGGCACACTGTTCGCAATATGCTTAGCATTGGGCCAGCCACGAGCATAAGGTGTTAGCAGCAGCAGCAGGCAGCAGCATCACCATAGCAATTCAATTTCCGCCAACGAGCAAAGGCCAGCGCTAGCCAGAGAGCCAGCAATTAAACTCGCGCAAGCAAATTAACATAAAAGCTAAGCAGCAGCATCAGCAAACGCACAAAAGTCGGCAGCTAGTTTTTGCCTTTTTATACGCTGTTTTTTTTTCGCGTGAAAGCTTAAGATCCCAGTGGGCGGCTGTGTGTGTGTGTGTGTGTGTGTAAGTAACACTCTATCTGGTGTGTGTGTGTGTGTCTGTTGAGCTGACAGCGCCCGCATTAAGCACTCAAAAAAGGGCATATAAAATTGTAGATAAAATTGTATATAAAATTAAGGCAGCTGCTGATGAGCTGATCAGACTTCCAAGCGCGTGTGCGTGTGTGTATTAGTGTGTGCCTGTCATAAAAATAGCCTAATAAATTGGCAAACGAAGCGCCGCGCGTAGCCGCAGGTTTCTCGCGCGTGTGAGTGTGTGTGTGTTTGTGTGTGTGTGTATTTGTGTGTTGTCGCGTTTTCATAATAAATCCATAAATCCTTTTTTACGGGCGCGGCAGCCAATTCGATTATTTGCTAAGAATCGACGCTAACAAATTTGAATGTAACGCAAAGCCGACAGTTGGCCAAGATTGCCGGCCTTGCCCAACATAAGCTGACGTGGCCAAAAGGTTTGGCAGGTTAGCCAGGCTAACACACACACACACTCGCTCACTCACACACACTTAAACACACCCCAGCAGCTACCAGAACTTGTTTTCTGTTTTGTGTTTCTCGTACAATTATTGTTGTTGTTGTCATTTGTTGGCCTCCAATTTATGGCGCTCTTCATTTGGCTGCTTGTTTATTGCCCCTTCCCCCCAATGAACCCCGTCAGCCCCACTTTGATTTATGCGCGTATTTGTGCCAGCCAACAATTGAGATAAATATTCGGATTTGTGATTGATTTATTTACTGGCGCGCAATTTAATTGGCCGCCGATTTGTTGTTGCCTCCGAATTTTCGTGAATTTCACGTTGCACGTTTTTCCACAAAATTCATTCACAACAATTTGACAGACATGCGAAACGGTACACGTTAAGCACACTTGTCACATTTAAAGGCAGCTCTCTCTTCATTTCTCGAGCTCGTTATTTAATTATAATTTTTAATTTAGGCACAACTTTGCGCTCATTCAATTATGCGCCCGTTATATGTTATTAAAATTGCTTTCCCTTTTGCATACTTTGTAAATACTTTTTCTGGCACACATTTCAGAGCCGGTCTGACATTAGCTTTCAGCTAATGCAAAAGTTTTGCTTATGCTCGTGAATATTTTGCGGAGCAACTTTAACGCAATGTTGAACATACTTTCAGCAGGAAGTTTTTTTTGCGATATACCTCTTTAAATTGCTGAGAAGGAATACTTGTGTTCATGATGTGACAGGAAGTTGAAAAGTGATCCTATACAGAATATATATAAGCAGAGTACAACGATTTAATTTAGCCATGTGAACTTTATGAGATACAATTTGTTATATGTGGATTCTGGTAAACCTTCTCCCAGAAGGCTATTGAATGAATTGATATTAAATGTCGCAATAACATTTAATGATGGAGGCTTGTTTTCAAACTGACACTATTTTGGTGTTCTTTGTTTCTTATTTGATTGTTACATTCTAAAATTTATTTTTATTTTAAAATATATTCAATTTATTTGCAATATTTGCCTTTGTATCCCCCAAAGGTATGCTACATAAGACTTTGATACTCATCGAGTTAAAGAAGGAGTGTCAAAAGTACATCGATCAATTTTTGCTCAAATATATTTTTTAAATAGCATACGCTTATCAATACATATTAATCAACCATTTTCATATTAAACTAAACCAAACTTGTTTGGTTTATTACTTATACTTTTAAAGTAATTTCGCAGGAAAATATAAAAGCTAGGTATTATTTTGAGAATTTAATACTTTGGCCATTAGCATCAATTAAGGGTTGAATCTTTTAATTGTAGATAATTATAATAATAACATTAATAATATTAGAATAATAATTGGCATTGGAAGAGCAGAGGAATGCAAATGTTTTAAGGTGGTTTCCGTTAATTGATTCGAATACATTCAAATAGTCCATGGCTGGAGGTTTATTACGACTAAGTTCAGTTTGCATCTTAAGATTCAAATAAGAATTTAATTTATTTTATCGTATACAGTTTTTGATTGATTTTATTTGACAGAAGAGGCTTAAGCTAATTTTCTTAAAGAGTTTAAATATAATATGTCTGTAAATTGTGTTAAGCCAACGAGAGTTAACTTATGTATTTTAAGTTCAACCTGTTTTTAATGCGCTGCAAGCTAAAACAACAATACAAAATTGCCGACTGATTGAAAAATAATTGAATTTGAAATCCCAGCAGATTTAAGCCTTGCCAGCTTGATTCCATTCAATTATTGCAATAAAGCGTAAAAAGCAATTAGATTTATTTTCCAACTGCAGCGCTAAGTACTTTCGCATTTTCATTAGCTGGCTAAAAGCTTTCCATTATCAGTTAATTCAATTGTATTTATTGCACACATAGAGGGAGAGAGAGAGAGAGAGAGAGAGAGACTTGTAGAATTCTATTTTGGTCCCGGCTTAAAATCCCATAATTCAATTATAAACTTATGTTATGTATTTTATTCTCTGTCCATTTTTTATGCTCATACGCTCGAAGCCTTTTGACACATTTCGCCCGTGATTTGTGCTGCGGGAAAGAAAACAAACACATAACGCACGGACAATGCTTCAACATTGAGACATTCAAACAATGCTGAATGCTGTCAATACAATAATGGGCGGCAACTGCCAATGCGACTCAATGCGAATCAATCATGGCGCATATCATGTCAGAAGCATCAGAGAGTCGGGCACAACGCGGCGTATGCGTAACTTATTAAAAAACTTTCCAAATCAAAACACAATGTAGATATTATATATATATGTGTGTTTGTGTGTGTGTGTGTATGTGCATATATATAGCCAATGACAACATCAATAGTTTTGAAAAGTGTCAGAGGAAGCCGCCTTGAACATTTCCGTGCCAAAGTGTTTATGGTGGGGGGAGGGCGTGGCGAGGAGCTGTGGCTGGCCAAGTTCTTGCCAACACTGACTGTTGCATGTTGGCCCATTGTTGGCACAATACCAACAGCAATAATAACAACAACAAGCAGCAGCAAATAAAGCTAAGCGTGGGCGTGGCATGTTTATCTGTGACTGTGCGACTGCCAAGGAAACGCATTCAAGCAGTTTTTCATTTACATTTTCATTAAAACAAATCACACAGAAAATGTCATTTGCAAAAAGGACAAAGCGATGCGGCCGCAGGCGTCTTCTCTTTTTATCTGTGTGTGTGTGTGTGTGTGTGTGTGTGTGTGCATGTGTCTGTGTGTGTGTCTTGCTTTGAGCGGGTGTTCGGTCTGCTTCTTGTATCAAAGGCCTGCGATAGCTCATAATTCTCTCTAGTCTTGATTACACGCTTGCAGTGGGTATTACAATTTTAATCAGGAAGTGTGTAACGCATAAAAGGCATGGCTCCGAGTCTTTATAATATAAATACACTTGATCTGTGACAACAGCCGAATGGATATAGAAAAGTCCGTCCCTGTATTTTTTTTTATATATCTCTAAGTCATGAAACTTTGCAAAAGCCCCTTTATTTGGATCCATATATCAATAAAAATAGTTTTCATATGAAAACTTCTTTGCTTTTAAATTATCCTGACCATACTCAAGAACTTGAAGTTCTTTTTTGTTTTGAACACATCGCCAAAACCCTTGCAACATTGGACTATAATATCATATAGGTTCCGTAAAAACGATTGGTTACAAAAATTAATTTTTGTATGAGAAAGAGAGAGAGAAAGTTTTTTGTTGTGCAAAATATCCTGATCAAAATTATCAGTTGAGTTATTCTCTATGCTTTCAACATATTGGTCAAATCCTATCCCACATCGGAGAACTATAGCTGCCATATGAACAATCGGTGGAAAGTGCATTTTTGTGTGAAATACATTTGTGTTTTCAAGAACTCGTGACCAAACTCAGTAATTGTGAGTTTTTCTATGCCTTGAACATATTAACAAAATCTTATCAACATTGGACCCCTATATCATATAGTGTCTGCTTTAAGTCTGAAAACATTTTTTGTTTTTAAAGTTATCCTAGTAAATAAAGAAAATATTAGCAAAATGGCACTATAGCTTATAGCTCCCATAGAAACAATCTGTCAAAGAATTAGTTTTTGTATAAGAAAGTTTTTTTTTTTTAAAGATATTCCAACCAAACTTCGTAGTTTTAAGTTTCAGCTCCTTACATAGGAACACTATATCAAAAGCTTCAAACTACGATGTGATACTATACTACTGTAAATCCTACAATTGGAATAATCGCTTAAATGTTGAGTTCTTGGGTGAAAAGCGAGCTATACAAATTAAGCGCATATCTTCCATATGGCTGCAAGGGTATTCGCACTTCGGCAACCCGAAGAAAAGTGTACTTTCTTGTGTTTATATTATTTTTATTGCTGCTTTTGCAGGGCCAGTGCAAAAATGCGCACAAGGCAGGCGCCAGCGCTAGCGCGTGGGTGCAGCAAGGATAAGCAGCAACAGCAGCAGCAGCAGGACAAACAGCCTGCCATTTAGAAGTCACAACTCAAACAGACAAAGGAGAACACAAGCAGAATATATATATATATATATATATATATATATATATATATAAATATATATATATATGTATGTATATATAAGAAAATATACTATATACGCAATACTCAGCAGACGAAATCAAATCAAATCAAATCAAATATCACGCATACGCCATGGAGCCGGTTATGAGTTTGGCATTGGCCGCCCATGGGCCGCCCAGCATACTGGAGCCGTTGTTTAAAACCGTAACTACGAGCACAACCACAACAACAACAACAACAGCCGCCACAACGAGCAGCAGCAGCAGCAGCCCCACAATCAGCCCCTCCACAAGCAGCACCCTGCTGACGGCTCTGCTCGAGAATCTGACCTCGACGGCGGCGAGCGGCCTTTACGATCCGTATGGGAATCAAACGAACGGCACATTGGGCTTTGAGACAAAGGGGCCGAGGTATTCGTTGGCCTCGATGGTGGTAATGGGCTTCGTAGCGGCGATTTTGAGCGCGGTAACAGTTGCTGGTAATGTCATGGTCATGATCTCTTTTAAGATCGATAAACAGCTGCAGACGATCAGCAACTATTTCCTCTTCTCGCTGGCCATCGCGGACTTTGCAATCGGCGCCATTTCGATGCCGCTGTTTGCAGTGACCACAATACTCGGCTATTGGCCACTGGGTCCACATGTCTGCGACACCTGGCTGGCCCTCGACTATCTGGCCTCGAATGCCTCAGTGCTAAATCTGCTGATCATCAGTTTCGATCGGTACTTCAGTGTCACGCGGCCGCTAACCTATCGCGCCAAGCGCACGACCAACAAGGCGGCCGTCATGATTGCCGCCGCGTGGGGCATCAGTCTGCTGCTGTGGCCGCCCTGGATCTACAGCTGGCCGTATATCGAGGGCAAGCGCACCGTGCCCGAGGACGAGTGCTATATACAGTTCATTGAGACGAATCAGTATATTACCTTTGGCACGGCGCTGGCTGCATTCTATTTTCCGGTGACGATCATGTGCTTTCTCTATTTTCGCATCTGGCGCGAGACGAAGAAACGGCAAAAGGATTTGCCCAATTTGCAGGCGGGCAAGAAGGATTCCAGCAAGCGTTCCAATAGCAGGTGAGTCTGTGTTTTGCTATCTCAATTTAATATATTTTTGGTTTTTTTTTTGGAATAATTTAAATATACTTGAAGTAGAAATTAAAACTGGGTCAAAGCTAATGTACATTTCTTAGATATCCAAAAAGTGACATAAGGAAAATGAAAACTTAGCTGCACTGCTGGCTATTAATATACAAATGATTTTATACTATCCTAAATGTGTATCTCAAGCCAACACTTAATGCCTGCTCCCCAGTCAATATTCTTACCTGTCTGTCAGGCGAAAAGCTGTGGCACCTATTTTTGTTGGAAGATGGAAAAGCAACGAAAAAGATGGAAAAGCTAAAAAAAAAAAAAAATTAAATACCAAATGCAAAGCAATTGAAGAGAAATATTTTTTTTAATAGAGCATACTTTAGAGATGCGCAACTCTTCTATTGTATTCTCATTCGATTCTCCAAACCGATGCATAAAATTATTTGTGCAATTCAATTTAAAGTGGAATTCAGAACAGGAATGTGTTTTGATACCTTGAAATTTGCTATCTGAATGCTTATTTTATTATTTCTAATCAACTCTCCCTTGTGAAAATTAAATTTAAAAAAATCATTAATTCGAAACAATTAAAAAGAAAAACCTCTGTTTACCTTATGGGGTAATAAAGTGAGCAATAAAATTCTTTTGAATAAATAATTGAAAAAAAAAATTGTTTATTTTTACTTAAAAGTTTAAATTTTTCTTAAAACACTTCATAAATCACAAGATTTATATGAATATATTTGCTATTTAAACATGTTTGTTTTTTATTACCTAAACCATTTTCTGAGATTTTAAAACTGTAAAACATTTTAAAGCTATGAGACTTTAATATCTGGTAAAACATTATTGCTGTAAATTATTGATTTAAAACATTTGTAAAATATATTTGGAGAAAATAAATGTAACTTCTAAAAATAAATGACAGTTAAATATGCAAATATATACTTTTACTATGTAAATAAAAAAAAAATAATTCAAATATATTTTTTGTTCTTAGCAAATTTTTTAAAATACTTCCTAAATGTTTTATATATATTATATTTTATATATTATTATATTATATATTATATTAAAAAAAGAACAACAACATATACAAATGGATCATCTATTAATTATATTGAATTTATCACAAATTTCTTGCATACTTTTTAGCGCACGATAAAAACACTAAAAAGGCTTCAATTTTGATTACTAATCCATTTTATCACCTATTTCAGTGATGAAAACACCGTGGTAAATCACACAGGCGGTGGTTTGCTGGCGTTTGGCCAGCTGGGCGGCAATGATCACGACACCTGGCGGCGACCGCGCTCCGAGAGCTCGGCGGATGCGGAAAGCGTCTACATGACCAACATGGTCATCGATTCGGGCTACCATGGCATGCACTCGCGCAAGTCAAGCGTAAGTTGAATGTGCACAGTGAATATACAATGAATTTGCCAGCATTTGTATTCTATTAATTATTGTCGAATTTGCGCATACGCAGATCAAGAGCACCAATACAATCAAAAAGCCATATTCGTGCTTTGGCAGCATCAAGGAGTGGTGCATCGCGTGGTGGCATTCGGGGCGCGAGGATTCCGATGATTTTGCGTACGAGCAGGAGGAGCCATCTGATTTAGGGTATGCAACACCAGTAACAATTGAAACTCCTTTACAAAGCTCCGTCTCCAGGTAGTACAAACAAACAGCTCTCTTTTTTTAATCGTCTAATTTCGAGTAAGCAAACACCGCACTCAGGCACACACACGCACACAGGCACACGCACACACACAGCATAGACACTCACACACATACGCGCCTACTGTGTGTTCGCGTGTCTGCATGTGTGTGTGTGCGTGTGTGTTGCATGTGTGTGTCTCGCATCTCAAATGCACTCAGAGCACTTCATTTAACAAAAAAAACAAAAAAAACTTACAAAATTCGATTCGTTTTTCAATGCTTGTCCCCAAGGGGAAAACAAAAAGAAAATAATTTCACTTGCCTTTCACACAACGGTTTCATTTTGCACATGCACAGCCATCAATAGACGCACAGTGCATCCAAAAAGTACTCGCCTCCTACTACTGTTACACAGCTGAATGCACAGCCATGGGAAAAACTGAATAGAGAATTGGAAACTTTTCTGTTTCGTTTGCTTAATTTGTGGCAACTTTTGAAGCACCTTTTCGAAAGTTTTTCTTGGCATTCTGTTTTTGTGATTAATTTGATTTTCATTTGTTGTTGAACTCTTTTTAGTTTGTTAGTTCAAAAATTGTTAAATAAACGTTGATTAGTACAGGTATTTTTGTTTATAAACATTTGTTTCGCATAACTTTAACGTTTAATTTGAACAATTAGAGTTAGTTTTATTTTGATTTTAATCTGTTTTTATACTGTAAGTTCATATCTGTGTTATTAGAAGCATATTAGTTACGTTTCCTTTGAATAAATATTTTAAATACTGTAAATTTCGAGTATACCCGCTTCTGATAAAGTGTTTAAATTTATTGGCAATTTATTGGACTTTTGTATTGTTTGTTATATTTACAAATACAACGCTCTTACTTGTTTTTAATTTAATATACATATTGAAAAACAACCAACAAATAGACAGTCTTGTATAATTATAGGGATTGTAAAATTTGAAAGCTAAATCCCATTGCTTTTTAATTCAAATCCTTGATTTATTTTTCTGTATTTTTGAAATATTTCAATAACAAATTATTTATAATTATTTAAATTTTATATTAAAATAACCCAAATTAGTAGCAAAATTGAATAATAAATTTTAGAATATTTAATATACATATATTATTGTATTTCGCATATAAATATTTTGCAGGTGCTAAGTAAATTGAAATTTTAGCAGTTTTTTTTACGAAAAATATTTTTAAATTCACCTTATTAATGTCCCTTTAAAACTATTACTAAAATCAACTAATGAGTTTTTAAATAAATACTAAGTTTTGATGTTGAATTTTTTATTTGAAGCTTTATGTTTTTACTTAATCATTTTTGACTATTATATTATCTTTGTGATTACTTATTTTAAATTCGGTATATAATTTTTAAAAGTATAAGTATATTAAAAGTACAATATTCAATTCGTAATTAAAGCTTTTGCATATAGCTTCTTTAAATACATATATATA
Organism: Drosophila colorata; assembly: GCA_035041545.1. Taxonomy (NCBI): domain Eukaryota; kingdom Metazoa; phylum Arthropoda; class Insecta; order Diptera; family Drosophilidae; genus Drosophila; species Drosophila colorata. The sequence goes on from JAWNLD010000233.1 coordinate 4,000,006, forward strand.
CACTGTTTACTTTACATTTATGCATAATTATTTTGGCTTTCCTCTGAGTCAGTCGATTTGTTGTTGCATCTACGAACTAACCTGAAAATTAATTGCATTTCAGTTCGGTTGCAAAAAGCTTCCAGCGAAAAGCAATTTCAGTTTCCAAGTCTCTTGCTGGCATTTCCATTACTGTGCGTTAATCACCTGTGCGACGTGGCGTGTGTGTGAGTGTGTATGTGTGTGTTGTCCGGTGGATGGAGCAGTTTGCATCCGCTGCTCCAGTTTGATTAGTGTTGTTGTTGTTGTTGCTGTTGTCGTAGCTCGTCAGCTGTAAGGCCTGTCAATGTCGAGCACCTAATGCGGGACGCTTGGCGCGTTACTAAAGAGCGACATCCTTTGTGTCCTTCTTTTGTCGTTCGCAGGTGCACCTCGATGAACGTGATGCGGGACAACTACTCGATGGGCGGCAGCGTCAGCGGGGTACGGCCACCCAGCATAATGCTGGCGGATGTGTCGCCGACGCCGCTGCGTCCGCCACTCAGCTCCATTTCGCAGATGCAAATACAGGAAATGAATGCGGTCGGCAATGGCGGCAACAGCGGTAACGTGAACATCAACATCGGCATTAACAGCGGCAGCAGCGTCGTCGGGGGCGGCATCGGGACAGGCATTGGTGTTGGTGTTGGTGTTGGTGTTGGTGCCAGCAACAACAACAACAACAATATGAACGGCGGCGCCAACAGCATTTCGAATGCCAACTCGCTGCGTGAGTCACGCACGCTGCCCGTGAGCAACCGGATTGGCTCGCGTTCGGTCAGCCAGGACTCGGTCTATACAATACTCATACGCCTGCCGCCAGATGGCGCCAACGGTGCGAATGGCAACGGCGCCGGCGCCGGCGTCGCCAGCGGCGTGGGCAACTCGGTGCCGCACACAGACTGTGCGCCCTCCATCAAGATGATACACGAGGATGTCGCGGGCGTTTCGACTGCGGCTGTGGTGACTGCGCCGCCGCCGACGCGCCGGCCGCTGCCGTCGCGCGACTCGGAGTTTAGTTTGCCGCTGGGCAGGCGCATGTCGCATGCACCGCAGGATATGCGACTGCTCAACGCCAAGGTCATACCGAAGCAGCTGGGCAAGGCGACGCCCGCGGGGCAGCATGCGCTGCTCAACGCGCGCAACGCGGCCAAGAAGAAGAAGAAGTCGCAGGAGAAGCGACAGGAATCGAAGGCGGCCAAAACGCTGTCGGCCATCTTGCTAAGCTTCATCATCACGTGGACGCCGTACAACATCCTGGTGCTGATCAAGCCGCTGACCACCTGCTCGGACTGCATACCCACCGAGCTGTGGGACTTCTTCTACGCCCTGTGCTACATCAACTCCACCATCAATCCCATGTGCTACGCCCTGTGCAACGCCTCCTTCCGACGCACCTACATTCGCATCCTCACCTGCAAGTGGCACACGCGCAACCGCGAGGGCATGGTCAGGGGCGTATACAACTAAAAACCAGCAGTTACCCCAAAAAATCCAAAATAAATAGATTCAGTTCATAATAGTTGCAATAAATGTTGTGTGCAAAAAAAAAAAAAGAAACAAAAACAAAACAAAATAAAATAAAAGGAATAAGAAAATGGAAAAGCAAAATTGTTAGCAAAAGCAAAAACCAAAACTAGGTTTAGGTAACACTTTGACAAGCAGTACTGATTTTTGATGTCTAGCCCCCAAATATTTAAAAATATATATATATATATATATACATGCATATATGTAATTACAATATGTGAGGGTTGCCTAATAAGTTTCCCGTATGCCAAGGAAATTAATAAAATATTTATTGAAAAACCTAAATTGAAAGTTAATTATTCTTGTGCAATATTTAAAATGTTTAAAAATGTAAACATCTAAGGATGCAAAGAATTAAAAATACAAAAACAAAATTGCTGTTTTGAATAAAATTTTCAATATTTGAACAACTACACATAATTGACAAACAGGTTATTTAGTTTCTTAGATTCACAGAGTTTAAAAAAAAATTGTTATAATAACAGTTTATCAAAGTTGAAAGCATTTTTTTATATATATACTTTTTTCAATCTTAAAAAACGTTGGTTTTCTCTTTTCGTAAACCCAAAGTAGAAACAAGTGAGCACATAAATACATTCATATTTAATTAAGCTAACTGAATGAATTTCCTTAAGTACAACCATGATGAAAAAGGTCTTCCATTTGCAATAATCTTCTCAAGTTTTATTTAGTGCCAAATGTTACTTCTATATTTAAACAAAAAATTCATACAAATAATCTAAAATCAAAATAAAATTTGCGAAAGAACTGACGGACAACCTTTATCAAAAAATTGAAAAAATTAAAGAATCTTAAGATCACCATCATAAGCGTGTTAGTTAGTGTGCCCGACATTTCTCTTAGATATGGCATATAGGAAACTTATTGAGCTACCCTCGTAGCTTCTAGTTAAAGCAACCACATCATATGAGAAAACATTTTGTTAGGCGTTTACTTTTAGGTAGGCACATGCTCCATGCAACATGAATTTAATACAAATATAAAGGATTACGATTTGGAATACATTATAATGATATATATATATATACATATATATATATATATATTAATTTATATTATATTATATTATATTAAATTATATTATATTATACATAAAGCAAATATACCTATGGTTAAGCTTAAGTTGTTGGCGTACGCGAAAGCCGAAAGAAAAAGCTTTAATACAGTTCAAACTACAGAAATGTACCGCGGGCAACGAATCGCAATGGGCTCCTTTCCAGATGGGGACTACAACTCGGATAGTGCGGATTATTATTGTGCTGCTCGTTGATTTTTGATAGTTTTTGATAGTTTGAATTATCTTTTGTAAGCCAAACACTAATTTTTAAGAACCAGAGCAGCGAGAAGCAAAAGAAGTTAGGAAACCAAACATCAACTATGCGTAAACCAAACAAATTTGTAGGATTAAATGAACAAAAACCAAAAGAAAAAACAAAGTAAAAAAGTAAAAAGTAACACAAGTATATGTATCTATTAAGAACGTAACCCACCATAGTTCAACTACTAAGAACAAAATTTTTGTAACTGTTGATTAAAACTTTGTAAAAAAGATGAAGAAATAAAAACACAAGTAAATGGTAAAAACCCAAGAGAACTAAAGATACGATTGCAAGTTTATCGAACAAATGACAAAAGCAATAGCAAATCAGGCACGAGTTACACTCAAGAGAGGGCAGTCGATGGCCAAGAGATAGAGAGAGAGAGAAAGATAGAGAGAGAGAGAGAGAGAGAAATGCACAGAGATATCGCAAATCTGAAAAAGCTCTATAAACTTGAGTATTTGAGTTGAGGAAAGCTTTGCTTGGCACCTGCAAAAAGATCTAACAATGAGACCTGCACAATAGACAACGTTAAGTAGATCATGTTGAAGCCAAATAGCCAAATAGTTAGCAATATTTAACATAAAGGTTGTGCCGTTAGAAGAAAGAAAGAAGAAAGCATAAAAAATAAATATATCACACAATGAGCTTGTCAGGTAATGGGTTGGGGTTTAGGTCTATAATGGGTTTCAGTTAGGCTTAGCAGGGTTTATCACATCGACTCCATCGACTGCCCAGAACTTCATTTAACAAGAACCTGTTCCAATGCACCAACAAATTATGAAATTGCATACATATATTTAAAGCATATGAGAAATAAAATACATACAATAGCATAAGCGAAAGACAGACACAAAGTAAATATATATATATATATATATACATATATACGATAAATAATGTGAGAAACGCAATGAACAAAAGCAAAAACATTTTTATCAATTTGTAGTTAACTAAAACCAGATATAACAATTTGGATGGACCCATTGAAGAGGTATCCTAAGCTGAAATCAAAGCAACATTTGTAGTCTCAATGGCACAATTCGAGTATAAATATATATGAATACTTACATAAGATATATGAAACTAAATAAAGTTTAAAGCAAACCAACCAAGTGTAAAAACAAAACAACAACAACAACCCAAAAGACATGATTTACAACCACGCACACATCCAAAATGAAGCAAATAGAAACTCTCTCTATATATATACATATATATATATATTTGAAAACCAGCCCAAACTAAATATATACATAGATCACATAGATCACAAAATTGTCAGCGCAAGCAAAAGGTTTTTTGACAACAGTGGAACGCAGTGGCTCCCAAGGCAAAAGAAGCCATTCAGCATATTGATATAAAATGAGATTTAATTGCATACAATCTAATTGTTTGGAAATATACTACGATATATGAAAAATAATAATAATAATAAATTTAAAAATACATATATGAATTAATGATAACAATAAAACAACGTGAAGGAAAATAACTTGAAAAGCGTTTTTTATGGTGTTTTTATTAATATAAAAAGGAGGTGTAAATGGATTTCACAGCTTCCAATTGGTGTTAATGGAGCCTACGAATGTTCCTGTTGCTTAAAAATGTCAAGTAAGTAAGCTGAATAATATTCATAATTCCTTATTCTTTATGCATTGGGTTAACCACAAATCATAAATGCTACACCTAGATATTTTCGCATTATAACACTAAGCATACAATACTGTGTTGTATGCTTAGTGATTTTAGTTTTACAGAGTAATTTTTCAATTTTTTTAATATACACAAAGTAAGCTGTATAAATGATGACTACAAGCTAGATTTTGAATGTATAATATTTCTATAGAAATATTATTTTCTTTAAGCTTACATTATATAAATAAATAAATAAAATAAAAAAAGCATAAAAGAGCACAATTATTTAAAAATAATATATTTCTTAGAATTTTTTAATGATGAAGCATTTTTTCTACACAATTAATATTTATATAATTACTCTGTACATCAAATAGTAGGAATTACAATATAATTTGCCAAGAACAATATAATGACGTACAAATAAGAATACAAAAAATAAACATTACACAATTAAAAGAGAAATGTCATATCAACAAATGTATGAAATAAAAATGTTATAAAAAAATCGAGATGCGTAGGTAATTTTTCTTGATTTCAAATTTCCATAAAACGTAAGCATCAAAACGAGAAAAAACTCAAAAATAATCCACAAAAATAATAAAACAAATGAAAATAAAAACAAAAAATAAAAATGGACTAATTTTAAAATTAAAATGTATTTTATGTGTATGCTGATATTAATAACATAATACTCCAAATACAAAATTTGAATTATTTTTATATTAATAGATCAATACCAAAGCCCACAGAATATAAGCTGTAGAAAATATAAATACCAACAATAATGTCCATTAAATTAAGATAATCACAAGCAACAAGCGAATACTTAAACTAAATTTTCGTAAATTTCTTAATCTGATATGTTGAGTTACTTTTCAGATAATATTGGTTAACATTTTGGTTAAAACGGCTTATGAGTGCAAACGTTCGTGCTGCTGCGAACTGAAGTACATTCGTGCAAGTAATTTTCAAGGAGCCCCCAGACTCTAGTGCCTCTTCGTGGTGTAGCTGCTTAGTGTGAATGTTACTTAATGGTAACATTTTAGTGTAAGTGTGTCTTAATTTTGTGTAGACTCTTGTTGTTGCTGCTCTTTAGCCTCCTCAGCTTCCCCGGCCTCCTCCGCTTGCGCCGCCTGCTCGCCGGGTCCACGCATCAGCATCTGTGTGTTCTTCTGTATGCTCTCGAGCTTCTGCTGAATTAGCTCCTGGCGTCGCTGTTCGGCGCGCTGCTGCTTATCTTCCAGCTCCTCGAGGGTGAGGGGCTCCGTTTCGGCGGCCTGTTGCATTAGTTGCTGCAGTCGCTTGGGCGGCTGACGCAAGGTGTCATTCAATGCCTCCGATGCATTATCTGCGTCTTCGAGCGGTATGGTGAACGCCTCCGAGGCCGCTGTTAAATGGGTTTTTATTGATTGTTGGGGTACAGTTAATTGAGGGCCGCTACGAGGGCTACTTACGGTATTCATGCTTGGCTGAGGCGGCCATTTTGTTTGTGGTTGCTGTTGCTGTTGGGGCTACCTTTGCTTTGGTGTCGTCTATCGCTGTCGTGGACCTGGAATTGGAGCAGCCCATGCTCGGCAGCTCATCAGGCGCAAGGCATTACGTTAAGACTTCCGCTGCGGGCTTGGGTCTCAGAGTCTCTGACTTTTAAACGGAGCCCCAGTTGAGCTCGTTGATGCTGATGCTAATGCTAATGCGATTTCCTGCTCTGCAGTGTAGGTACATCCGCTGTGATTCATTCGACGCTGTGGCTATTCAATTTCCGCTTCCCGACAAGCTGCCAGCTCAGTCATTAGAAGCAGCTTGAGAGAGCGTTTAATGGCTCATTAATATTGATTTTGTGTCGGTGGTGTGCGTTGCAGGACCTGCAGGAGACACACTTCCAAACTGTCTAAATATGCGGCCGTTTGACAGCGCGTCGCATTGGGAACTAAAACTGAAATTGCAATGCAAAGTTTTGCGCTGGCCATTAATAATAATCGTTGGGGCGCAGCCGGGACAACTGTCCGCTGACAGGATCAATACTCATATGAAAAATACTCGCACAGAAAAAAATCATGACCAAGTTTATTATTCAACTGCTTTTTTTATTATTTTAAATATATAATTTTTCTAAATTTAGCAAGCAGAAAAAGTTAGGAATATATTAATTTTTCACATATTACTTAAATCACACAAATTTTCAAAACTTCTTCATTTATATTAAATATTTGAACTCAGCCTAGTCTTTAACAATTTATTTTTTTATTCATATGTTCTGCATTTTTAATATATAAAATTTAAATTTTTTACAAAAACTACCTCTCTGAGAAAAATATTGTCAAAAGGTTTATTTTCTTGGGGCTTTAAATATCTTTAACATGCGCTTACTACAAATTCACAATTTAGTAATAATTTAAGAGATGTGTTTTTTGTTTTTGTGAGTTGTTTGTATATTTGTCACATATATGTGACATAAAACATAATCTTTAATTTTATATTCTTTGATGACTGATAATAAAATTCCTCTCTGTCAACTTTCTAGCACCCAGTGCGTAATTGGACTAGTTTTTCGCTGCGTGTAGTTGCGTGGGTGTGGCTAATAAAGGCAGGCAAAACAAACATAGACAGACAGGGGCACACCCACTCACACAGTGCCCTTAGAATGGACACCGGCCACTGACCAATGTCAATCAACTCCAGCTCGTGGCAATAATCAACACTAATTGCGGTTTCATTTGCACACACAGACACAGACACAGACACGACACACACGCACACATAGAGGCAGGCACACATGCAACACCAGGGGCACTTGTGCAGCCGTTACTCGGCAAAGTTTAGTGACCCACTCAACTTTGACCAGAGCGTGCGAGAGGCGCAAAGGGATTTTCCTTTTTATTTCTTTACTTTTTTTTGTTTGATTTTTACAGTTGCCCATTGTCAATGCTGTCGCATAGCCATAAAATCCATGGGTCCCAAAACACTAACGGCTTCCGGCTCGAAAGCTGGCCAAGAAGCCAGCGCTATGTCCGCCCCGCGGCACCTACGGAAGCTACGGCGCGTGCCAAGCACCGCCCAGGGCGTTCACATATTCATTATGCATGTGCCACACGTTGCGGCTTTGTCTTCGTCTTTGCCTTTGTGGTCAAGTGGCCGCTCTTGGCATGCAAATGGCTTGGAACGGAAGCGACGCCGTCGCAGCCAATTGCCAACGGCCCCCAGAAATATAAACGAAACGGTTAAAGAGCGGCACCAAGAAAAAACAACAACAGGTGCTGGCTGCGAATTCAATTGGAGAGCCCCCCCCACACACACACACTCAAGATAGCTACTAAGTAATGAGCGACGTTTAATTAGGTTAAGTGTCAATAAGATTATGTCGTCAATCAATCAATTGCACAAAGTCACACACACAGCCACACACACAACACAGGCACAACACATCAATCAAGCAGCTAAATACCAAAAGGCATTTTAGCTTGTTTTTTCTTGTGTCGTAAACCAATACATATGTGTATTTATGTATACATATGTGTATATTTATTTAATATATATTTACTTGCTTCCACGAGTGCACATTACCACAGAACACAGAACAGAATTTAAAAATCCTGTAAGGCAGTAAACACGGCTCAGCAGCTCTTATACTTATTTTTTTATTTCCTATTTCACTGAGCATCAGTTTTTGTTTTCCCTGTTAACATTGTTTTGAACTTGAAAGAGATGCTGGAAAAATACCAAAACTGAACTAGAATGTCCTCCTCTTTAATATAAAACAAATCTTTGCTCACATTTGTATTTAAAACTTATTTAACTTTCATTCTATATATGTTAATAAGAAAGAAATATAAAATATAAATAACATTTACTATTAAAAAGAAAAAAAAATGGTAATAATAGTAATATTCTGCAGTAATTTTTTATTTGATCAACAAAAAACGAGCTTTCAAATTTAATTTGCATATAATAATATCATTAAAGGACGTTATGTCAACAAATTTAACAAATGAAAAGGGCTGCATTTGGACCTTTTCCAAATTTTGTCGTCGAACCATTTCAAACGTGCCAAATTACTATAATAAATTATTTAAAAGCTCAGGTAAATTATTAAGTTTGAATAATAATGTTTAATAAGGGCTGTAATTAACCCTTATTTCAAACCTCATCAATTTTCAATGCTGTGATAAAATTTGTTACTTTCCTTTTGATAGCGATATAAGTTACCTTTGATAGAAAATTAAATATCAAAAATATTATTTAATAATCTTATTTTATTTATTTTAATGAATACTTACCTAATCTTCTTTATTCCATTCGTTATGTAAATTAATAAGAATAATTCAATTTTTTTTTTGCTTGAATTACATTTGTTTTCGGTTTATTGAAAAAATACAATTTAGAAACATTTTCTCATTTTTTGCAAAAAAAGTGGTTTATGTGTATAATATAATAAAACAATATAAACTATTAACAAAGCAACTTTATATCTGCAGCTTAGGAACATCATCATATTCATATTCAACTTCATTATCTCCTTCTCATTGACTTCATCTCTGCTATTCAATCTCATAGAACTTGTAAACTTTATAACTTATGCAAGTATCTGCCTCTGACAGTTTGGGGCAGTTCCCGAGTGTGCTGCGAGCAGCCACCTCAGGGGTTTTTTTTTTCGATAAAGGTATAAAAATAGTCTATATAAATATGATATATACGTATATAGATATATGACTTGGTGTCTGATCAGCAGTTGATCAACTGTATATGCTAAAAGACGCATGTATACTATGGATAGACTTGTGTGTGTGTTTATGTGTATGTGATGGGGTATGTGTATGTGTGTGGGTGTTGTCTTGGATCGCATGATTGCTTATGGATTTACAGTGTATTCATATGTTGTCATAACAGCAATCTCCAATTGCGCCCTCCCAATGCGTGGAAGAACGGCTAATCAAATTCTTGCTTGATGGATAAAGTTTTCTCGGCACTCTTCTCAGACTTGGGATTGGAGCTGGTGGCAGTTGCAGCCGCTGCAGTGGATTTGCCTTTGATGTAGCTGGCTACAGTGGTGCTCAGCGGTATGGTAACATACTGATTGCCATCTGACAAAAAAGAGAAACACATTTATTAAATAATATATGTTTTAAAGAAACCTATATAAAACCTTCACAATTTTCTGTAAGCCATAATTTAAACAAGTAATATGGAACACTAGCAGGTATTATATATTGCATTTAAATAGATATTATAAAAATATAATTATTTATTTGTTAAAGAAATATAAATAAGATATACTTTTCTATCTTCCTGAAGTTATAATTTAATCAAGACATATTGAATACTAGCAGGTATTACTTGGCTTCATATTTGCAAATCCAATTTAGACGGTGAATTATTTTCCGGTCATACAAAATTTAGAAATAAGTTATACACGAATTTATTTTTGAGCTATAAAATAATTCGGATGGGAAAAAGAAAATTCAATTAACATCAATATATGTATTAAAAGAATTTTTAAAAAGCTGTTTCCTATTTTGAAAGAAACTTTAGTGCACATTAAATGGCGAATAAGTTTTGTTTATTTTTTTTGGTGGCAGTTTTATTGTTCTTTACACAAATTTGCTGCGTCTTAGGAGAAAAAATGTAAATTTCTAAATTATATAAAAAACTGGCAGAAAATACTTGAAATAGAAGTTAGTTAGCAACTGATAAATACATGTGTTAACTAGGCTATTTATTATGTAAGGCAATGTGACCCAATCTTCGGTACTTCTAAGATGGCTGTCTTTGCCCTCATCATATTTATATTAAATTATGTAGACCCCTGCTATCTCATAGCTCACCTTCTTCGGATTGAAGCTGCAACTGGCCCGATTCTATAAGCTGACGCAGCATATCCTGTGGTATATTTGCAAACGACGTAGCCGGATAAACATATTTGCTATCCGTAGCTGCTGCTGCTGCCGCTGAAGCTGCTGCTGTTGCTGCAGCTGCTGCCGTGGACGTAGAGGGTCCCGGCTCAGTCTGATAGCTCAATGCGGCTGGCATTGGTTTGGATGCTGCTGCTGACGTTACTGCTGTCTCGGTCTTAAGCTCGTGCGGCGCTGACTTGCCGGCATCGACATCCGTCGGCATTGGCATTTCCACATCCGAAGAATCATCCGATTCGTTGCCCGACGATGTTGGCGAACGCTCATCCTGCAAGAGAAGAAGTGGACATAGAGACAAGAGATTAGAAAGATGCTGCAGCCAAACAGTCTGGTCTGATCTTAAGCCTAAGATGAGCTGCCAGCCTGGCTGGCCTGGTCTGGCTTGGACTGTTCTATATGCTAGCCAAGTAAGCGACTGTGTGTGTGTGTGTGTGGTGTGCTGTGTGTGTGTCTGGCACAAAAAAGCAATATGCTTGCACCAAATATGGCGCGAAATTGCGTATAAGTGCTGGCCGCGTTGCACGCCGGCACGCATTTCAATGAGCCAAGAGCGCAGCTCGTTGCCTTAAATGTGCACACGCGTTAAAGAATTTAGAATATTGATTTCTGGCTCTGTAACTGAACGTGCAGGGACAACTCATCATCATCAGCCACATCCACAGCCACATCAACAACGACAACGTTGCAGTATCGCATCATTTTAATTTTGATTAGTGTCTCAGGTAAAAATAATTGCGAACTGTAACAATGCGTTCGCCATTTTGTGGAATTGCGCATACGCCGCGTGCGCCGCTGCCGCTGCCACTGCCACCGCGACTGCGTCATGCCATCAACTTCCAATGAAATTGTAGCAGCGACGCGTATGGCTAAATTGCATTGTTGCCACTGCACCACAGTGACCAAAATGGGCGTCGTCGTCTGCAACGTCTGCTGCTGCCTTGTTGTTGCTGTTGTTGCTGTTGCCGACGTCTGCCGGCCGGCCAGTGGTTTGAGCGACTGCCTTTTGAGTGACAGCCTCAAGACATTTTAATTAGCAAACAGCACTGGCAACAACAACAGTAACAACAGCAACAACGTTGACAAAGTGTTGCTAAGTCGTGCAACTCGACTTTTGGCAACAGCAACTGTGCAACTGTTGTTACGCTCGCGGTTTTCAGTTGCAGCCAAAAACAAAAGAAGATTCGCATGTTGCAGGTGCCACAAAGCCAAAGACTTGCATGCATTGCTGATCGTGTTAAGAGTTAAAAGGCGTATGAGCTTTGTGTAAATGGCCTGTAATTTCACACAATGGTCTTAAAGATGTGGAAATTGATATTTAAATATAAGTAATAAATTTCTTTCTTATGATTATTATTTTTACTATTATCATTATTACTATTTTTATCTTATTGGAACTGTTATTATTATTTAATTTATTCATAATATTTATATGTATTTTATTAAATTCTTTCTGAGCCTAGAACTTTTTAAAAAGAATTGTTTTTTTTAAATAATCATTTTTTTGTTTGCTTAAAACAACAATTACAAAGAATTTGACAAATAAAATTGATCTTTAATTTAAGACGATATGTACATATGAATACAGCGACGGCTAGTTCAGACTTGCCATAGGTCATATTTTAACATATTATTGTTTATTTAATACACTCAAAACTTTCTCATGTATCCTACAAATTTTAAATAAAATATATATTTATATCGATTTTCAATTATTCAGAAGCTAAAAAAACTTATAAAATCTATCAATCAAACCAAACAACTCTAACAGAAAATTAATAAATTTATTTTTGTGGATATATTCGCTATTTAATAAAAAAATTGCGCATTTTAAAAAACACTTCAGCCAAAACCATTACGGCATGCAATACAAAATCCATACGGGAACAATAAATTCATTATGGTGCAATAAAAATTCAGTTCATATAAAAAATGGTAATATATATTCCGTGTGCTATCTAGCACATCCAGAATGTTTTTAAATATTTATAAAAATAAAATAAAACAAAAAAGTATGCGCCCCCGGGTGGACTCGAACCACCAACCTTTCGGTTAACAGCCGAACGCGCTAACCAATTGCGCCACGGAGGCCGCTGAAATTTGCGCAGCGAAAAACCCAATTTCTGCCTAGAGAACAATGCTGTGAGTGCAGTACAGGGTTGATATACATACTTATATATGTATATATACGAAACTATTTATATGCTGATGATAAGTGAAAGATTAGCCAATAAAAATATAAAACAGTGTGAAAAGGCTGCAATTGATAGCTTTATATATTTATAACTAAAATAATTTGTTATCATGTCATGTCAGACAACTTGTTGCTAGAAGATCGTAAATTATAAGAGAATGTTAATACAATTTTGTTGATATTAAACAACAAGAAAGTATTTACAATTTGTGTTTTATTAGAAATAAATTTGAGAAAGGAACTTATTTAATAAATTCAAAGTATGAGTTAATTATTATTTAAAATTAACACTTATAAATTTAATTTATTTCATTTAATTTTGTATATTTTTGTAAATGTACTTGTAAGCTATTAAGACAGTACTTTTTACTACAAACCAAGAACAAATACAGTTGTTGACAACTTATTATAAGGGTATGTTAAATTTATTCAATCCTCTACTAGGAGAAGCATACAAGAAATGAAGAAATGCAGTTTATGTTGATCAGATCTTCAATAACTATTGTTCAATTATAATTGGTAAAAATTCTTGTATTTTAGAATTTTTAATGTCATTAATATCACGCCAGTATCAAAAAAATACTAATTTCATGTCAAGAGTAAAAATAACATTAAAACGATTTAAATATTATTATTTGTCAAAGAATTGTATGCTAACAATAATTTGGGATTGAACGCAAAGTGTTCCATTAAAAGATACCTTTTAGTATTAATTAGTGCTTTTTTATCACTGACTGACATTATAGCATTTTCCACTTTTCAACACTTTTTAAATATGGAGGGCTTTGAGATGCTTTTTGTATGTAAGATATTCTCAACGAAACTTCAACTGAATATGTAAACCCAATAATAAAGTATTTTTTCTACAGAAAATCGCGTTAAAATTGCGATGTCCTTTTTTTTTGTTACTCTTTTAAATATAAATCAAAAGCTCGTTTTGCCGAATTATTTTTCAATGTGACATACCAACTACCAAGTGAAACCCTTTGCTGAACAAATCAATTTACAAAACTCACTCCAAATACAGATGCAGATGGCAGGAGGAGGAGGGGGAGAAGGACACGCGTTCTGTCTGTACACTGCCAAGAGCAAGAGCAGGTCCAAATCGAATAGTTATCGATACGAGCTGAGCTCGCCAAATTGATAGTCGTGTGTCGTGCGCAAATGCCGAGCGTGTCTCATTAAATGACAATTAGAGTTGAGCTTGAGGTTGAGCTTGAGCTTGGAGCTGGAGCTGAAGCTGGACAGCCCAGCCCAGAACCAAAGAGGCGAGTGGCAAGTAGCTGCCGTCTGCTGCCTCAGCGTGGAATGCGCGGCCAGTGGCATGCAATTTATATAAAAATAATGCAGCATTGTATTGTATTTTGTTGTGTTTGGCTTTTGTTTGTTTTTTTAGTTTTATTTTCTTATTTTTATTTTGTATTTTGTAGTTCGTAGTTTTTTTTTCTGGGGCCGCTGGCCTCGACTGGAGCCTGCAACAAATGCAATTATATAGAAATTTGTCTTGCTGTGATATGTGCGGCATGTTGCAGTTGCAGCAGTGTGTGGCCATCGGCAGCGCCAAAAATAGTCAATTTGGGAAAGGCTAATAATAAATGCGATTCGTCGTCTGTCAGTCAAGCAAGCCAGTCAGTTCGTCAGCCAGCAAATGAGTACTCGGTATGAGTACTCACACCGCGCCATGTGCGAGTGTTTGTATATACATATGAATGAATGAATGAATGCTGCAACCAAATTGGCCAACTGACATTCACAGCCAAGGTGGCATTTTGTTGTTTTTGGAGCCAAAGTGAATGCGATTCAATTCAATTCGCTGGTGTCGTGTGACCTACACCAAGCCAATGATTGACGGATGGCACATTTGCGGATTGATTAGTTGTTTTTACCAAAATGGCCACTTGGATATGCCACACGATGGCGATGGCGATGGCGATGGCGACGTCGATGGCGACAACAGTTGCCTGCCGCACGTTGCACGTTGACAGTCAGCACCCGCTTAACTTCAACTTCAGCTCCAAACTTCAATTTCAGCTCGTGTTTGCCCCCTTCAGCATTTTGGGCAATAAACATTTGCATTTGCATGTTGCTGTTGTTGTCGTTTCTGCTGTTGCTGCTGCTGCCGCTGTTGCCAATGCTACCGTTGATGGCGTGTGCATCTACCGACACTGATAGGAGCCGCCGCAAAACAAAGGAATAGCCAAATGTGTGTGCGCCCAGTTGCGGGCTCCATTGATGCTGGCGCTTTCAATGAAAACATAAAAATAAAAATGCAAATTAAGCCCCACAACGAAAGCACTTAAATCTAACGCACAATTCCACGAGTGCAAAACAACCACCACAGTGGTGCAAAAACACATGGGGAAACATTAAAGATTGAAGAGTCGAATGGTGTATAAGGACAGGAAATAATTGATATATTTATTTCCTAGATTTTATTACAATCAATTGAAAGAATTACACATAGAAATGATTGGTTCATATATTTTCTCCATTTTGTTCAAATAAAATGATAGAAACAGATTAAATAATTGGAAAGGGAAATGATTGGTTTTTATCTGACCAGTGATTTTCTTCGGCTTGTATAAATGTAAAGCATTTTAATTAAAGTCCCTTCAAAACCAAACCTTGCTGCTAAATGACAAATGCGATTTCCTAAGAAGGATCACTCAAAATTAAATAAATCTGTTGTATTTTAGTGCATCTTTATATTGGCATTAACCTCATTTTCAATGATATATGTCAATATTTTTGTCAGATGTGTTGTGATTTAATCTTTCGATTGGAGCCAAAGCTTTCTTAAATCAGAAGCAGAGTACTCTGGAAAATTATCCAACTTTAAAGCACAATATAAGAATTTATTTAGGGGTGTGGCTTACCAATTCTGAAAGGTCAAATTTCATTTATTTAAATCTTCCAATAAGAATCCAACTTATTTTAAGGTTCTCAATACGAATTGTTACCTATATATTTTTTTTAATTTGCCCCCATGGTTAGAAAATGGTCAGAAAATTATAAAAGTCATAAAACATACAACTATTGTAAGTTATATATAGTAATTATTATTCTATATTTTTTTTAATATGAACGTTTTTACTGCGTCATTAAAGAACAAAATAGAATTTTCTTACTAATTCCACACAGAAATACAAAAACCTTGCAAATTGAAATTTTCATTTTTATATTACGTAAAAATTTAATTTTGTAAAAGAAGGAAAAAGCGCACAAAATACATTAAAAAGTTGATAGGGAAAAAAAACCCTATTGAAATTTGTTCAACTCAAAAGCTTTTAACATTTGATATTTTTTAGATCTGAAGGACCACTGTGTTTGGGTAGGCGGAATCACAACCCAAACCAATTCAAACAAAACCGAAGCGAACCAAGCCAAGTGAAGCAGCGCGAAGAGTTCAACAGGAAACGTTAAGCAAATGTTATGGCCAGGCTGGGCCAGGCCGGGCCAGGCCGCCGGGGCCGACTCGGGCTGGTCAAAATGGGGCGGCTGGCAAACAAAGCCAAAGCCAAAGCCAGTTGACACGAAACAGCAGCAACAACAACGAAACAAAAAAAAAACAACAGCAGCAACAACAACAATCAGTAGACAGAGACAACACTGCGTAGAGAGACATTGTCAGAGTTGGAGTTTGGTCGGTTTAGCTGTGGGTTTCGTTCGGTCGCATCCGGGCCAACAACATGCACTTTAAAGCGTTTATATCCGCAAGCCTCGGCGGCTTTCTGTTTTTGGTCAAATCACAGTTTGCGGTTACACGGATTCACGCGCAAAGAAAGCGGCCAGCAGGAAGTGCTCCAATAGCTCCAAAGATGCCAACAAGAAAGTGCACATCGTGAGCGCGGGCTCAAAGCGAAAACCATTTATTGGGCCAAGTTTTAAGAGCAAGTCTTAAGTCTCTCAGTTGTTGCAGTTATGATGGGAATTAGCATCTATTTAAATGTCAGGCGCGCATTAAGATGCCACGATTGGGGCCCAAAGAGCAACGAGCTCGGCGCTGGCTTATTGTTCTCAGCCAGCAATTATTTGGCCAAATTGTATGGGCCCGATAGGCAACCTGCAGAGACGCAGCGACTAGAGAGCCAGGCCTAATTATGCGTGCGCCAAGACAACAGAACAAGCCAGCGACAACAGCAACAACGACGACAACGACAACTTATCGGCTACGAGCAGGCGATGCGGGACTGGGGGATCAGGCCGAGGGCTAAGCGCAGTCAGATGAAACGCCACCGATTAGCCCTGGCGTTTGGCCAGGCGCCCGCTTTCCGCAAATTTATGATGGGCACTAACAACGGCTTAAAGGCCAAAAACAAACCAAAAACAATCCAAATGAAATGAACTTGGCCACAAACAAACAGTTGAATGGACATTGCAATTATACCAAGCATTGGGCATCGGACATCGGGCAGCGAGCATCGAGTATCGAGTATCTGTTTTGCATTTAAACGAGTCGCTAACCACAAACTGGCAGCTCATGTGGGTGCATTTCCCTGGCTAACCACCAAAGCGGCGTAACTGGTCTCTGCAATCTGTACAGTGTGTACCCTGACAGCGATTAGAGCCGGGTGCTATTCAGTTTGCGAATCAGTTGCATCTGCAAAAGGTTCAAATGGGCCGAGAAATAAGCCAGGGATTGGCTGGTTAAATATCTGGTAGGCCTCACTTATAATTATATGGTAAGCGATTGCTTGTTGAAAAAGTTAAAATAAAGATTGTAATCAAAATAAATTATTCAATTATTAGGTAATTTTGGTTTTATTAGTTGATTTTAAAGTAAAGCCAGTCGACAATTTCAAACCTATTTTCAATTATCGGTTATTAATTAGTAGTAACTAGTGTTTCAGTAGTTAACAAAAAAACGTAACTAAATATCAAGTGTTTAAGACTAATATTTGGAGTTGCTGATTACGAAAGTGGCCACAAATATTGAGCATTCTATAAGCCATTTAGCAAGACAGTTTAAATAAGCGATCGAAACAATTAGGACGTAAACATATGGAAATATATATGAATAGCATATGGATACATATGGAACAACGGAAACTGTCTATTATTTATTTATTTATTTTTTAAATAAAGCCTTTTGTTTTTCTTATTTTATTATTACTCACGTACAACTAAATTTATTTATAAGACAAATTATCAATTTAACAACGAAAAATCATAAATTTTAAAATGGTTGAAAATATAAAATTTGTATACTTCAGCACCTATAGCAAGGACACTTTGGTCGATCGATACAATTGATAAATCAACGGTAAAGTTTGTTTTTAACCTATTCCATTAATAAGTTATTTTTAATTTTTGTTCATACGATTTTGCCATCATCTAAAAAACCTGACAAAAATATATAAATGCATCTCAAGAATACGTCGTTGAAAAAATATAAGGTTGCCATTTTTTTAATCCGCAACTCTAAATTAGTCTGAACAGCTTTTTTCTAAGACATGAACTCGCTAAAGTAAAAAATTAAAGACAAATTTTAAGTATTCTCATATGTATCTGTATGGTATGCACAACACTTATGTATGTAAAAGAGAATTAACTATCGATGGTTTTATTAAAAGAATTAATTTACTAAATTTTTAGCCAAGATTACTTAGTGTTAGTCGATAATTGAATATATTTTAAGTTTCAATTTGCAAGCTATAGCATAATTTGATTCAAATATCAAATATTCAAATATTCTCTCAGTAATAGAAATACCACAGTATTGGGAAAACTCCATATTCTAGCATATGACTCACTAAATAAAAACCCGAACAGAAATGTGTTTCAATTTTCAAAATTGTTATTACAATTATTACTAATTTGTAGCTACGGTCAAATGTAAAAGCAAGGGAATTTAAATATAATTCTTAGTTAATTGTGTATAATATATTTTCTCATACTACAGCTGACTTACATACAAAGAAAAGAGATTTACTGAAATAATTAATATGCATAATTTTATGAAATTAAAATCAACTATTACAATTTTTTTCTGAACGATTGTTTTCTATTCAAGTTTATGTGATATTTAATAGATCAAGAAACAAGTCAAAGACCATTGATAAGTTACTGGAAAGTAGTTCTGATAAATTAATTCGTGGTATATATAGAAACCTTTTGCTTCTAATTGAAATATTTAGTTGCAATAAATAAAACGCTATAGATTAAAAAAACGTACGAAATTTAAGGATGTTAAGATATTTTCTGGTAAGATTTAAGTAGTGGTTTACCTTCATAATAAGTATATACCATGTCAATAGATTTAAAAAGTGTTCTTTCAATTGCTCATACGTTTTATATAAAAAAAGCAAGGTAAACAAAGTTGATCTAATCTTGTGTTCTAATTAAAACTAGAAAATATTGTGATAAAATCGTGATTGTTTTTGAAGCCACAACACGTCGCAAATGTAGCTTAAAAATAGCTTAATTAAAAACGTTAGAGAGGCCAACTAATGATTTGTAAACACATAAAAACAATAGCAAAATCAAAATCTATTTCAGAGCTCGACTGCTACGATCATTAGACAAGTCCAACAGAGATCTTAACAGATTTCATCAAATTGTGTCATTCGACAAAAATGAGCAAAAAAATAAATAAAGCTGAAAATCGCGTCTCGTGTTCACGCCCACAAAATCAAAGCTGATTTCATATTTTGTGCACGATAAATTTCACAAAAAAACAGAAAAAATAAAAAACTGGTTACACCCAGCGTATATAAAAAGCTATATATACATACGTGATTTTATAACAAATTCGTGTAAATTAAATGCTCACAGGCAATAACAACAAAAGCAACAACAACAGGCTAGAGAAGAAACTCATAAATTGACGCTCATTTGTTTGCTCATTTGTCGCGTCAGCCCCCAAACGGCCAATGTACATAAGGCCCGGCCCAAAATGGACATGTAAGCAAGTCAAAAGCGAGTCTATAAAATCTAATACGCACACCACAGCGGCCACAAGTCACGCCCACAGCTCTGGCTATATACTATATAAGCGCTTAAGTGCCTAATAAAAACTCAACTTAAGAGCGCAGGCAAAGAGCGCGCCGGAGAGCGAGTGGGAGCACAATATGTGCCATTGCACTCCCACACGTTCAATCAAGTGAGGATCGTGCTCTTAAAATTGTGCGGTATTGCTTGAAACGAGTTTTCTCAGAGATCAAAACACGCACGGCTCAAGAGTCGCAGCGACTTGGATTGCGCTTTCAGTCTGTGAGCAACTGCGTGAGCCGCACGACGATCAACGAATCAGCGAACGATCGTGTTGATCATCGTGCGTGGAGTTAAGTGCCCCATTGGAAAAGACGTTAAAAGTGGCCGATGAAAATGTGCGGCAAGTGTGTGACAGACAGAATGAAAATGTTGCTGTGTACAAATTATAAAGTTGAAAGACTAAGAGATAAAAGAACTAAAAGATGATCAAAGATCAGTGTTCCCTAAGGGTAAGTTATCTAAATATATCTTAAATTTAAGGCTGAATTTGTGTGCTAATTAAATATTAACTATTCTTATGTGTAAACTAATATGAAAACTAAAGATCACTTGAATTGATTAAAGCGATCAATTTAAATTACTTGATTGAATGAGTATCATTTTTTTTAAAACAACTTAATTTATAACTTTATAAGATTGTACAAAGTTCTGTTTTATGAAGCAATTAATTAAGTGTTATATATACATACATATATAACAGACATTCTTTTGATCATTTTTGAATAAACCATTGATTACTATTGTAATCTTTTGATGAGATTCAACGTTGAAACAATAGTAACAAAGTAATGAAACAAATTTAAATATTTAAAAATTGTTCTAGATGATAAAAATCAATGAGCACATTCAAAACGATCAATTTAAGTTTCTTACTATAAACTTTACAGAATGACATACGAAGATTTTTATTAAAATGAAAACATAATGCATAAAAATTTATAATTTTTCTAACTTGAAAAATTTTGATATAGTTCTTTTTAGTGAATATAGTTTTGCAATCTAATCACAATTTTGTTGTCAACTATAGAAATCTATTGAAAACACCAAATTTTTCTGTTAAAAATTAAATAGTCTACTACTTATATAGCTCTTTCTTTTCTATAATATGCCCCGAATAGTATAACATTTTCTGGGAAATGTGTTGGAAAGCTTTTGTTATAAGATTTAAAAAGGCATAAACATATTTTTGCTGACTTGGGATAGTCATATAATATATACTATAAGGCATTAGTTATAGTTAATTATTGAAAACTTGTGTTTTTTTTTGTTTTTAAGCCAACGACAAGCAACTAAGTAGCTCAGGGTCTACGTAAACAGTAGCCCAGCACGCGGACAACTCAATCAAAGAGTTGCAATCACACACAATCACCGCAGCAGCAGCAGTTAGCAGTTAGCAGTTAACAGTCAGCAGTTGGTCTCGGATCTGGCTGGCTTTAGTGCAGTGGGGGATTTGGCCTTTGGTTGGCCGCCAAGTCGGCGTCCACATTTCATAAATCAGCATGGGAGAGGAGAGCGAGATCTGTGCGTTGCCGTTGCGCTATGAAACCGCCTGCTGCGAATCCTGGCTATTTATTGTATTTTAACAACATTATAAACGAGCGTTTAAGTGGCGAGTGCCGAATGGCGAGTGTCGAGTGGGGCCGCATTTGATTTGTGTTAGAATGCAAAATACAGCGAGCCTCCAAACAGGCGAAAGACAATGGCTGGCAGGCGGGGGGCAGACAGACAGACCGACAAAGCAGCCAAAAGCAAGCAAACAAACAAACGGAAAGCCGTTTCATAATCAGCCTAAAAGACGTGGCAACATATGGCCAAACGTTGTCGTTTGGGCCGGGTCAAATGTCAAGCACATTATTTTTGTGTTTACGTATAATAAATATAAATGCATGATGCATTTTTGATAGATTTTCATGCCAATAAACAAGCTGGCTTTAACCGCTAGAATGGTGTTTTGGCCAACACTTGGCCAGATCAGACCCGGCCAGACCAGACCAGACCTGCGCCTCCAGTCGGCCCCACAGCCATTGTGTGGGTACATAAATTCACAAAAAGACATCGCACGGCAACGGGACACCAGGAAACCTGCGTTTTTTCTTTATTTATTTTATTATTTTTATTTTTTCTTTTATTTATTTTTTTGATTTTGTTTTTTATCGATCCGGCTCTTATAGTCGTAATTTTGTGTCTATGCAAATGTACGCGTTGTGTTCGCTTTTGCATTTTTCGGGCTGATGTTGAAAAATCGACGATCAACTCTGTCAGTCTTTCAGTCTGCCCGTCTGGCAGTCAGTCAGTCAGTCAGTTAGCCAGCCCGCCTGTCCTGTCAGCCCACTGAGCTGGCGGACCAACCACGTTGACGTGGCCAAACAATGCCTTGTTGACACTGATGGAAAATCTGCGTGTCACAAATATCAAAATTCAATCGTTAAACTATGAGAGCCTTTGAGCGATCCATTTGATCGGGCAACTCCAGCTGCCGCTGCTGCTTGGGGCTGGCTCCAAGACTTTGACATTCAAATTGTCTAGCAGTGAGTTCCTGTTCAGGCCAGAGTTATAGATCTGAACAGCGATATGCTAATGCCCAACTGCAAATGCTGATGCGCAGTTCGAATGATCTGAAATGATCTTGGGTGAAAGAGGAAAGTTGCGTCTGCAAATACAAACGTTGATATGCAAAGCATAGTTGATATGATAAGCAGACCTTAATCAGTCAGAAGGCGCACAAGCAGAGTTAATATATCCACTTTCTATCTTTGATAAGTACTCAACTCTTTGTGATCTTTAATGAAAGACATGGTGATATTTATTTAACAATATAAAAGAACATTATTATTAAAAAATTTTATTATAGAGAAGGCAAAAAATAAATATCCACTCTCTATTTGAAATATTTTACCAACTAATTAAAAATATTTAAAATATGAGACGCAGCATTAAAAAAGTGAAAATATAAAATAAAAAAATCTTTTAAATATTAACCATATTTATGGCATTTATATGTTTTAAATGAAAACACTTCACTTTCAACACTCAAATAAATTGCCTCTTTAAATTGAAGAATTGCCTATAGGATTTAATAAAACTATAAACAAAATTTACGGTAAATATTTTGTGTATTTACTGATTTTGATAAAAGTAAAAAAAAAAAAATACCATGGTAGGCAAATAAAGAATAAATTCTCTAGATATAGATATATAATATAAGAATTAATTATTCTAGCTAAATAAAATATATATTTGAAATTAATAATTTCACAAAGTCCAAAGTTTCGTTCGATTATAAAAATATACCATATAAAATAATCTTGTGAACAAAATGACAACAAATTAAACACATTCGAATAATACTCAAAGTTTATTAACTTACGGGAACTGCATGACTTAAAAAGGTATAGAAAATGATACAGAGATCGTTTGTTATAATGTTAAGATTTGCTCAGAAGTCAGTGATCGCCGAGCTAAACGAAATTGAATAAATTAACAGCGAATTTGATTCATACAGAGAGCATGTTGAAAATAGACTATAAAATGATTGATTAATTGCAAAATGCCTTAAAAGGTGAGCGTCGGGTGTAGTAAATAATTATAGAGTTGCGAAAACTTATACTAAACAAATTGCAAGTGATTTCCTTGAAGGGAGTTTCTTAAGAACAATAATAATAGATATTGGCTCAAAACTTGTGATCAAATTAGAAAACACCTTTGTCCTAATTGAAAACCAATTTAATGCATATGAACAATAACAAATGCAAGTCAAACAAATATGCCAAAACAACATGAAAAGAAATAAGAAAAACGAAAGAACAAAAAAATAATACATAATATCATATAGAAAAAGGCCAAGAAAGCGAAAAAAGAAGCCAACTAAATTACTTAACAAGCCGTTGAGGTTGCTGCTGGACAACGTCGTCTGCGATGATTTACTTGTGCGTAATAATGCAACGCCCGCAACGCTGGAACGGCAAAGACAAGCAGAGGACTGGGGCAGAGACCAAGCCTGGCCAGGCCAGGGAGTCCACTGAGCCAGGTCTGAAGGATGGGCCTACGCAGCGCGCACGGTAAATGCATGTGAGAAGAAGTCTAACTGGGAATGCGCCTCAATTTAAAATGCGAATTACATTATCTGATCAAATGCATTCTTTGGTGCGCTCCAGGAGGACGACTCTGGCTCTGGCTCTGGCTCAGTCTCTGGCCAGCCGCTGTACACTCATCGAGTGTGTATTTCTCCTTCTGTGTGAGTGAGTGTGTGTGTGTGTGTGTGTGTGTGTGTTTGGATGCTGCACAAATAAATAAATTTTAAAATACAAACAAGTAGCGCGCGCAAAAAGCGCCGAGTGGAAAATTCGTGACAGCAATTGTTGATGAGCAGCGTGTGAACAGAGCAGACCGAACGGCCCCGGTACGTATCGATATTTGTAGTATAGGCCCCGGGACGAGAATGCCCTTACACCAGCAAGAACTCAAGATCACAGCAAACAACTACAACAACAGCAGCAACAACGCAGCAGCAGCAACAACAATATAAATGTTTGTACAGCAGCAAAACGCGTAATATTGAGCGACTAATAGCTGAAACTTGACTTGAAAGCGAACGAAATGGCCAGCGACTCGACGGAGACGCATTCGGAGAACCCCGGGCCCAAGAGACTGGGGCCGTACACCTCCGCAGTCTAATTAACTCCTACGAGCAAGCGTACACATACAAAAACACACAAACACACACGCGAGTTTTAATTAAGGCGCACATGCTTATGTTTAAATACCTATATATACATATATACATTATATACAAGAATCAGATGTATATTAAGGCACAATAACAACAGCAAAACAATCAAGTTGACGTCTCGAGAGTGGGCAGCTTTCAGCTTCGAGCGTGCCGCTAAATACTACAGCAAAAAATATTTTTCAAAAATTATAGTCGATTTTTAACATTCTCTAACAAAATTACTCTACAAATAGAAATTTTTAATTTAATTTAATTTATTTTAATAATAGATTGTTGATTAAATATAAAATTATTTTGTTTACTCAGATAAACTGTATATTCAATTATGTAATAAAATAATATTATATCTTATCAGAGGTTAGAATATGATTTTATAGGTAAACAAAGTTGAATAGCTCTAATAATAGCTTAGTAAGGATTTCAAATGATTTATTTCTTCTATCTTTTTGTGACTAATGAATGAATTAATGTGGAGATCAAAGGTACAAAAATAAACTAGTTTAAGTAATACTTTCAAGGATAATTACAATATGAAAAAAAAAAATGCAAATTCGACTCGTGCTAGCATATAAATAAATATATGAGAAAGCTTGGCGATTAGGAATCTAGATACTCAATGCACTAAAACTTATCTCTTTTTATCAAAAATACATATAATAATACGACAATATTTGAATATCCCTTGTATTAAACAGTTCGAGTCAGAAAAATTCAGCTCAATATGTGGTTAGGCCTCGAATGTTCTTTCGATTGGTGCCTATTAATATATATATTTTTAATTTTGGTAAACGATATTCTACAACATAAATTATTTATAAGATAGTTTTCATAAGAAAGATCAAGTTCATCAATTAAAAAGAAAAAAAGTATATAAATCATATATTTATGTGAAGATTTGAATCTTAATAATTTTTGCTCCTGTTAAAGAATACATGTTTTTTACAGCGTTTTTTTTAATATAGCTAATTGTATTATTAAGCAGTAAAGCTAGAAATATGCATTAAGAGCCAAACTAAAATCGACTTTAAATAATTTCAAACTTCACAATTCAATTATTAAGAAATTTGTTTTTTTTTTCAATTTTGCTTTACGAACTGAGTGAGCAAAAGTTTACATCATACTAAGAACATAAAAAATTTTATAATTTATGAAGCTTTAGATTTAGTTAATCATAAAGTCCTGAGCAGGACAAACTTTATGGCCCAAGTTGTAACCCCATGCCAAAGTTATATTTCGTGAAGGCGAAAAAAGAAAACGAAAAATATGCCAAAGTGCGCTAACTGTGCCAAGCAGCTCGAAACTCAGAATCTCTGATGTTCGCAGACATCAATCTAGAACGGCAGGCAGAAGCTGAAAGATAGCCGGAGCGACAGACGGACAGATAACAGGGAGAGACAGTTGGACAGACGATTGGCAACTGGTTGAGAGTTGACAATAATGACGATGAGGACGTTCGACGATGCAATGCGCCGATAGAAAGTAAAAGAACAGCATGTGCTGGCCGAGGAGGTCCCAGCTTGGCCTGGCCTGGTCTGGCTTGGGCCTGGCTCTGGGCCTTCTTTTGCAGCATTTTAACTGCAATTTTAATGAGACGTGGGAAAATACGCGTTGTTACCCTCTCGAAATGTAGTTAAATGCCGCATGCCTCATGCCGCATGCCGCATGCGGCATGTAATTTGTAAAACTCGCACGTTGCATGCAGATTTTTATTGATCAACTGCTAGTGCTAAACATTTATGGCTATATTTTTGCTGGCTGTGCGACGGCAGCTACTGGCCACAAATTAGCGTTGACAGCGCGCTCACTGACAAAGGACCACCGGCCAGCGGTCAACCAATGGGCATTGTCCCCCCCTAGTTGGTATCTGTAGCTGACGCAGCTTGGGCAGCCAATTGGACGCCTAGCGTGCGCTTTCTAGGTGGCATGCCGCATCTGTGGCTAGGCTGGCTAACTGGCCAACTTGGACAGCTGCTGGGCAGCTGAGCTTGTTAAATGTTTTGCCGCCAAAGCGACAGCAGGGAAACTGGCAACTCGGCTAACATTGGGCCGCCATCGTGAGCGTCATTTGAATGGTGTGATAATTTTTGCGCCTTTTGGCCCGCTGTTTGGCAGCTTTGGCAGTGAATTAATTGCGTGCCACATTATAAATTTAACGCTGGGCAACAGCAGCAGCATCAGCATCAGCAGCAGCAGCTTATTAAAGGTTCGATGCTGTCTCTAAACACGCGTTGCACACGCTGCATTTCAAAAGAAATTCTCACACGCCGCCCGTTAAAAAAGAAAAGGAAAAAAAATACGGCAGAGAGAAAAAATTGAAAAACAAACGAAAAAAAAGCGGCGCAACATAAATTCCAAAAAGTTTCGTGGCATGTTGCAAAGTTGTTGGGGTGTTGTTGCTGCTGCTGTTGCTGTTGTTGCTACGTGTGGGCATGTCAAGGCGTCGCGTAAGTGGCAGTCACTGACGCTGCCGCCGCTGCTGCTGCTGCTGCTGCCGCCGCCGCCGCTGATGCTGTTGCTGCTGGGCTGCCAGCCTGCCTGTTCAATGCTTGCAAATATTGCGCATACGCCATGTGCTGCAGTTGTTCGCAGTCAATCAGCTGCAAATGGCCAAATGAAATGCGACAAATGAAGCGCCGAAAATGCTGAGAACGCGATCAAAGCGTTTCTTTTTGCTGATCATTGCATAGTTTTGTGATCGCTTTAAGTGGTCTGTGGATGACAGACTTTTTTTTTAATTTTTTTGTGGCCCCACTCGCAGCTGCCCAAATAAGAAATGTGCGAGCAGCAGCTGAGCTGAATGCGGGCTGTACTATCTGAACATTTCGAAAACTAATTCCAATCAGGTTAGCACACACAAATTGATCATTTATACAGTGAAATACTTGTTTCAAAACTATGATAAAACTAACTATGACTTGGCGGCATTTACAAATATATTGGCGGAATACTGAAAAAACTATTTATTTTTTAAATAACCCGATTCTTGTCCTCGAGCCACCTAAACGTTCAGATACTAAGTAAATTATTAAGCATCATATAAGCCTTTCTTTTTAAAAAACATGCTTTTTTGTTAATATACGAGAAGCAACATTCCTACATTTAATACACATAAAAACATGACTATATCGGTTATTGCGCTTAGGAACTTATTTTTTGTTTAACATTTTCACAATTTTGTCCTCAAATACACCCATTTTATCTATTTTTCATGGGTTTAGGCCCCATACAAAATGAGCGCAGAACAACATTAAACAGAACGTCGACTTTAAGGGCTTTGAAGCAAAGTCATAATCGTTTCAAGAAAAAAAAAAGGTAGTTTTCTTTTCTTATTTCTAATTTCAAATTTTTGATTAAGATGTGCACATTATTTCTAAGAAAATCATTTAGTTATAGTTGTTATAACTGGAATTTAAAAGTGATTGTGGTTTGATTGCAAAAGCTACCAAAAAATATATTTGCCAGAAACAGACTTCATAAATTTCATTCAATTATCCACAAATATAGTATAAGAGGTCTACCAATTTAACTATTATTAACCCAAAACATCAGAAAGTCTTTAAACATTTTTGTTGATTGATAAGTTGTAATTTAAAAAATGTTGTTTTCAACTTTGCATTAAAGAATTGAGTTTATTTGGCAAGTTAAGAAAAGTAGCTATATCCATTCACTTAAAGCAGAACACCCACGCAGGCACAGCGCAATAAACAGGATGCTTTAGGGACAATCTTTGGTCTTTTTACGACCCCATTTTGGCAATATTCAGCAATATAAATGCAATGTTAAACAGTGTTATACGAAAAAAAAGAAGAAAAAAAAAGGAAAAACTATAATTTTCATACGCTGATGCCGTTTGGCGATTTAACCCGAACGACTTCGAACGATATTCGCATTTGCATGTATCTGTATCTATAGCTTTGACTGTAGCTGTAGCCTGGTATCTGTATCTGTATCTGTGCCTGCTGAAGCAAATGGCAAACTGAAATTTGCATATCAAACGCAGTCAACAACAGACGCCGCACAGTCGCCTTCGATACGATACAACACCAACAACAACAATAACAACAAGAGTAACAACAAAAAAACAACAACAACAACTACGACATGTAGCTAATGCATAGACAATGTTGGCGAATTTGCGTACGCCAAACGATGCGAATTAACTAAATTACAATATGTGAAATTGTCGTTGGACCCGCTTGTGTCTCTACCCCCTCTTTCCACGCTATCCCCTCCATTAGTACCCCCTCACTCACTTGCGTCTTGTGCTATATTTGCGTGAAATTATTATGGCAATCGATTGTGCGTCTTAAAACATTATGAAAATTAAATGCGCCGACCACACAAGCTGACTAGAAAACGGGCGATAAAATTATTATTGATTACTCATACGCAGCGTATAACGGCTAAAGGAAGCAAAGAAATACAAAAAATAGCTAAAGCCTACTTAAAATGCAACTGTGAAAAGTGATTGACTGTTAGATGCTCTGCAAGTAGGTTTATATTATGAAAAGAATATAGTTAACTTGGGAACCTGTCTCTTTATTTTTAAAGCGTTTTTTTTAAGACATAAAGTGAACAGCGTCTGACGGTTTTTGTGATATAATACTGGGTGCTTTATTGGAATATAAAGTTATGAAATAATAGTGCTACAAACAAAATATTATATTTTAAAATGATGTCTTGCATTTAGGACGCAGCAAATAAAATTGTTTTCAATGTTTACTGAAAGTTCTTCTAGATCTGGGCATACAATTTTAGAAAAGGAAAATTTCTTTAACAAAATAATTTCTTTTAATTTTAGACCTAAGTCACGCGATTATAATATAATATAATCATAAATATGGGTTTGAATTTTTCTACAAGGCAGCTTATAATTCCTGACAAAATACATCAGACTTTTGTTGTATGCCTTAACATATCAAAAGTATCTACACTAACTGCAGACACGTAGGATACATGTTCGAATTTTATAGGGTATGTGGCAAACAGGGACAACGACAACAGTTTCGATGAGCTTTCTACAAGCAACGCTGCTGACGATGTCGATGACGATGACGCGATCGCCAGCCGCGATAGCCGCAATTATTTTCGTCATAAGTCAGCCAATGTGGCGACCACGTTGCACTCGGCTCAGTTTATGCCTCGGCGCTGCTCCCCCCGCAGCTGCTGCTGCTGTTGTTGTTGTGTCACTCGGCTTGGCCGCCGACGCTGCTGCTGCTGCTGTTGTTGTGCTGGTTTTGTTATTTTTTTATATTTTTTTTATTTCGTTTTGTTGTTTTTTTTTTTGCGCACCACACAAGCTTCCAAATAAGGGACGGCACATGTGAACTGAGGAAGCTATAACTAGCGCTGCGAGCTACGCAAATCTGTGGGCTTTGCACTTTCGCATAGATTTCAATGGAAATCAACGCATGCTGACAAACTGCAGCTTCGCGGGTTGATCCAAGCAGCGCAAAATGGGTTCAGTTGTGCCAGGTGGCGGCAATTGTGTCTCCAATGGCGACCAGGAGTCGAATTCGCTGTCGCCGTCGACTTCGAGTCGCGACGCGTCGTGCAACATATGGCAGCGATGACAACGCATGTTAACAGCTTTTTAAAGGCAATTGCACAAAAACAACAACAACAACAACGGCAACACACGCTTCTCGCTCTTGCCACAATTCCCAGGCCCAAGTGGCAGATAAGCCATCGGAAGCGCCAAAAAAAAATATATAAGGCAAACGATTGCAGTTTTTTATCTTTCTTTTTTATTTTTGGTATTTTTTTTGGCTACTCGCAACTTGAAACCTCTGACAGGAAATCTCACGCGTGCCACAACAGCGCAGCGGACGCGTTGCTGATTAACCAAAAATGCGGTCTGGCGTGCCTTTGAATTAAGGTATCGATTTAGCCCGGGCCAGGCAAAAGACCAAGCCAAAGTGCAACGCAATGCGGCGCGTCACTCATTTTCATTCATTGTGGCGCGCGCTCATTGTTGGTGTGAAATTTAGCACAGCAGCAGCGGCAACAGCGAACGGCAACAACAACTGCAGTAGCTGCCGCATGCGGCAACTTGAACAAGTGGCTGCGGTTGCAATGAATCCGCATAACAGACATACAACCAAATGGACAAATGTCCAATTGGACAGACGCTGCGGCAGAGCGGTTGCTGCTGCAAATATTTCTGTTGCTGCAGCAAGGCACGAAAAATACTTTTTAAATGCAGCGAAGCGTCAAGCGCAACGCTTTCTACCCTCTGCCAACAGCACAGGATCAAGTGTTATAAATGTTAATTCACAAATAATTGCAGACAGTGCCTCGCATCCACTCGCAGCATTATGCAAAGTTGTTTTTTTTTTTTTTTTTTTTTGCTTTTTGTCTGGATTGCTTAATCGGCGCCAATCACACAATGATAAGCTTGATGCCACAAAAACTAAGGTTGGGTCCGTAGTCTCAGCCATCATCATCATCATCATCATTGTCTAGACCACGAAGAAGATATGCACAATTCGTCGTCGTCGTCGTCGTCGCGACGGCCAAGAAGTTTATCAAAAGCTGTGCAGAAGCATAAAGTTTAATTGAAAATTTATGGCACTTTCATCAAGTGGAAGAGCGTACGATTTATAGAGTATTATGACTAGCTGATGATGTTCGTTTTGTATGGAAGAAAAGTTAAAAACGCAATGGGGATACATTGAATATGCTATGGAGCCATATTTTCAAATCAAGAATATGAAGTTTAACTTACAAATTTTTGAAAAAAATATTTTTTTGTTTCACTTTATAAAGATTTTAGATTGTTTAGGATTTTAGCTATCTTGAGCTAGTTTTCTTTACAGTTAATAATTTACATTAAGTAAATTATTATGAAATATATTCATTGAAATTTTTAGTTGATAATATTTAGAAGATTGGTTTAATATGGTAGATTTATTATAGGGCAGGTTTCAAATGAAAATGAAATAATAATCTTGAAAATTTTACCCAAAAGAAACCTAAGCCAAACACAAAAATTCTAAATGTATTTATTAATTTATTTAAATAAAAATGTGCTTCAACCGATCATTTTTATTTAATGGATATATATTTTAAATATTATTCTCATAAAGTATGGTTTGTTTTGCAATTCAATTCGAACTCAATTTTTGAAAAGGGTATCTCTCAGTCAGTTTCATCCAACGCAGCGTTCATATTTATATTATTATACTTCAGGGATTTATTTATGAGGCTTTAACACTATAAAAACGACTTTAATTTTAGCTATAAGAAGGACCGCTCAAATGCTTTCTGCAATATTATATGAAATCCGAAATCAAACATCATAGTCTATTTATTTTTTAACAAATATAAATTTTTGAAATATCTATGCCATATTTCTTATTAGAATTAGAGCGAATTTTCATTAGAATGTAATAAATCTTCGTACTTTCTAAATAACATACCAAGAGGAATCTCTTTTATGGCATCTTGATTTTCTTTCAATTCTAGTTCCTCAATAGTCTCAAAGAATTTCACAAGTCCCCACATTTGCAACAAATTTGGTTTGACAAAATTCAAATTTCAAACATACCCTAACACTTTTTTTGTTATGCCAAGAACTCCTCTCGCTGTTTTGCACATGTTAACAAAACGAATAGAGACAAGTTAACGACTCTTTGGTCTATTGTACGGGCATTAGCGGCAGTGACAAAACATCTTCGGTAATAAATTCTAAGCGCACCAACGCCGCACACTTGTGCCATCCATTTCATTATATAATGAAGCGCGCGGACGTCCCACACGGAGCCAATCCGAGCTGCTGCCCACAGTTCCCCAGTTGCCAGTCGGCAGTACCCAGTACCGGGTAACAGCAACAATAAAATATCGTCAGCAACAAGAGCTCAGTTCAGTTCGGCTCATTTCCTGCCCACAATCGAATGACATGTTGAAATCAACACAATTTTTATATATACACATATATATTAGTTGTGAAAATCGTGTGCTTTGGTATGTTAGAAAAAATAATTCAATTAACTTAAGTGAATTGTTTCCGTAAAGAAGTTGAATAAAAGCATTTTAGAAACCCGAAATATCTTGAAGATGTCAGGTTTCTCTTTTTAAATTTTAAAATCAAAACATATACTTTAGATTTAGGATTTTTCCAATTAAATTGTTGACAAACCTTAGAAGATATATAAATATGTACATATATAAATCTAGAAACCTTTGATTACAATTATACGTTTTTAATCGAGTTGAAAATATAATATTTTACATATTCATATATATATGTATGTAGGCTTTTATTTAAACTTCATTTTCAAGTCTATTAAAAAATTATAATTGTAATGGACATTTTCTTAATTTTGTATCTTTACACTTAGCGAAAAATGTTAAACCAAAATTGGATAAAGGAAAACTAAATGGGATGAGCTTCGAGTATATTTTTTAGAGCAAGCCAAAAAAAAATCTGTATGAAAGCAAGTATACTTTATTCCCAACCTCATTTAGATTCAGAAATACTTTTGTCATACATTCTTTATATCTTGAACAAAGCCAAATTATTTCGTCAGACAATAAATTTAAAAAATTTGTCTTCGGTTTCCAAATAAAATGATAGCAAATATTTTTCCAAGTTTAAGGGCAATACAAAAAATACAAATTACACAAATCATTTTTTTTTTTTTTTGGTTGTCCATATTCAAATCTTTATCTAAAAAATCTCACAAGCTATGATATAATCGTTAGAAACTATGAAAGATCATCAGACATGCAAGATACTATTTGAAGAGGTTGCCAGATTGCATAAACAAAAACAAAAAACAACTTAATAAATCTAATCTATGGAAGAAACCACTCCAAAAAAGCTAATTCTCAGCCATAAAATGCGCAGTGAAGCGAGTAAAAAACAGAAAGAAAAAAAAACTTTAGTAAGCTGCTGTCTGCTAGTTGCCGTTGCCGCCGCCTCTGCCACGCTTCAGTGGCAGCGCTTTGGGCGTGGCAGGCAGCGCATGTTGCCACATGGCGCTAGCAAAAGGCAGACGGGCGCGCCTGGAGGGTAAGGTCGTTGAGATTTCATAGTCGATAGCAAAGAATTTTGATTAACTTGGAAAATCATTGGAGTAAGTCAGCGAAGGGAGTGGTGGGGGTGTGTGAGTGTATGTGTCTGAGTGTGTGTGTGTGTGTGTGTTGTGCACAGTTGCACAATCGCTGCTTAGACAGTTGCATACAATGTACGCAATATTTGTTTGCATTGCCAACAATAATTGCTTAACTAAATGCGCCGAAGGAGTTCTGAAAGGCACAAGCGCCTCGTTAAGGCCGCCTGGTCGCTGGCCCAGCCTGGCGGGTTTTGGCCTTTAAATAATCACAATGAAAGCAAGAGGCACACAGAGAACGGACGGCAGACAAGTCAAGCAAAAAACAATACACAAAAGCAACAGCAACAACAACAACCACAACAACAACAACAGCAAAAAGAAGCTCACAAATTGTCATTTCTTAAACTTTGTTTTTGTTCTTTCTGTTTTGCAGATTGCGAAGGCGGCAGGCGGCAAACGGCCACAAGATGTTGCAGGCGAGTCGCAGTTCAGGTACCTAGCTGCTGCTACCAGCGGTGGCATCAGTTCAAGCCCCAAGATGTTGCCGACGCGCACAATGTGCGGCTTTAAGAAATGCCGAATTCCAGAAGCTGCAGTACAATCAGTTGAATTAAAAAACGAGCACACAGACACACACACACACACACACAGAGAGCGAGAGAAATAGAGAGAGAGAGCGAGAGACGTAGCTGCGAGGACAACGCCGACGACGATATCATCGCGCAGCTGCGGCCTAGGAAATTAAGAGGACATTGTGGCGGCATGTGGTTAGAACTCAACGCGCGGCGGCTTAAACACAAAATCCAGCCAACCAAGCAGGCAGCCAGGCAGCCTGGCAGCCAGCCAGCCATTTCAGCAGCTCGAGACCCGTCCAACATCAAGTCGCAGTCGCAGTTTGGTTTGGGGCACGCAAGATTCTTTGCGTTGTTGCGTTGTTGGTGGCAGCTCTCGATGGCCACTGGCCGCTGGCCGCTGACAGAGGTCGCCCTCGTACGTAATCGGCGAGCATTGCAAATGCTTTTGTGCCGTCTGTTTCGCCTGTCGCGCTGCCTTGTGCTGCGCACGTGGCCAACTTGGTGACGCTTGGCCCCAAAAACAACAACAACAACGGCAGCAGTCGCAGCAGCCGTAGCCGCAGCAGCACCAGCAACAGGGGCAACAGCAAATCATTGAAATGTCGTTAGAGGCTCGAGCGGCACGCGGCTGCGATAGTCAGCCGAACCGCAAAATGCTTTTAATTTCTCAAACTGATATGTACTTAGTGTACTCAGGTACCGATTCGAGGGGATCGGGAGGTGCAAAACGTGTGTGGACAAGAACCAAACAGTTGGCGGAGTGGGAGACGCAGCAGCGGCTGCAATGGAAGCTCTGGGTGGAAAGGTAGACTTTGGGTGTGCTACAACTGCGAATAGTTCAAGGAGTTCGCATTGTTTAAATGAGTTCCATTATTTACTAATTCCTTTACGAATAAGGAGTTCACATTTTTCGAATCAGTTCCATTATTCACCAATTCGCCCTGAACTTCATTTATAAATGTCCAAGGATATTTTTGAAATTTGCTGCATCATTATGAATTATATGTATAAAATTTTAAAAAATTTCAACAAAAATATTCAATTTTGTTTCTTCAAAATTAAATACCAATGTACGGCAATACTTTCATTGAATAAGGTCACACCAAACTTAAGAAAGCGCAAACAAAAAATCGGATTAAAAAAAATCATTTTTCAAATTTCAAAAATGTTTTGAACTTTTATTTCAAACATTTCATGTCCAATGTGCCATTGAGTGTAAAGATTTCCAAGAAAGATACCGACCCTATTACAAAAATAAAAACTAAACAAACAAAAACAAAAGTTGAGAGACTTTAAAATCTGCTTTAAGATTCTAGATTAATAATGCCAGTTTCTTTAAAGCTGGTATAAAGTCGTAAAAATTTAAAAACTATCAACATATCCATATCAATATTTATGGTCGTGTATAAAACAGAATGAAAAAAATTTTCAATTTTGAGAAGGCAACCTACCTAAGAACTCTTTTACTTTATAAGTCAATTCTTGAATTTTTAAAAGTTGTTAAATCAAATATATTTTCAAAAGATACAAAAATCATGACATTTTATGTAAATACTTATTGTATATTTGTAAGTTCACCTATTTAACCCAAGCACAAACTGTACCAAAGAAAAACGAAAATGAAAGTCCAAGAGGGTCACTGCGCACAATTAGCAAACTCTTCAAAAAATAGACAAATAAAAGCTAAACTAAAGCCAATAAACTTACAACATTTTGTGTTTTTACTTATATTTATATATATAAATTGTGGAGGCGTGGGCGTTTAAGATGCGCAGGTGAGCGACCAAAGAAGGTAATGATCTATAGACAAAAAGAAGAAAAAACACCCGCGCAGTCTAAAGCTACGCATTTGAGTTTGCTATACATAAGCATTGTATAAAGTGGCGCAAAGTTGCCCAACAACAACGGCAACGACCACAAACTGAAAGAGCAACCCACTGCATGCGGACAATTAACCTTGGCTGGACTCGGAGTTGGCGGCAGTGTCAGAGAACGACCTACAGCAGCCGCAGGCAATAACAAGCTTTGAAGTTTATCAGTCAGCTGGCTGGCCAAGCAGCAACAGCAGCTACAGTAATAACAACAAATAATGATGACGTGCCTGCCAAATACTCTATAAGCAAAACTATTAAAAAATGGGTATGCGTAATTTTGTGGGCAATGAGCGAAAGAAAATTGAAGAAAGTGGTTTTTTTAATATATCAAAGACATAAAAATCAAGAATAAGAATATTTGTTATGTAGTCGCTGATATATCAAAAAGTATCTACAATTTTAAGTTCCAAAATTCCAGAGTCAAAATTTAGGAGCATTGTCAAAAAATCTGCTCAGAAAATATATTTAATATATGGAATACATATTATATACTTAAATATATTTAAAAAAGCCCAAAATAACGAAGAAAAAATGAAATACAATTTATAACGTAGAGGTGTAGTAGCATTATTAATTATCATTAATCATTAATCTTAGGAAGCCGTAAGGCTAGAATCCAAAAATTATTTCTGGTTTATCTAATGCAATAAAAATGTATCTCAACTTTAGAATGTATTAAATCAAATGAAATCAAATCAATTAAAGTCAAAAAATTTGGTATGTGGGTTCTGGTACGCCAAACACAAACAAAGCTTTTGCCAAATTTCCACACACATAAGCCAAGAAAGTAGATAACAATTTTATTAGCAATTGCAAAGTCGTGATATAGTTGAATCGATGTAAGAATCTTTGAGAGATCGACTCGGAATATGTCAGAATTTAATATGTATGTATGTAGAGCAAAAAAAAAAATAAACAAAATATTGAAAAATTATACATAGAAACCAGCAAGCCTCTAGAACATTTAACAGGGCATCATGTAGTCAATCACTAAGTTAAGCAGCACACCTACTTGCTAATATGTGTGTGTGTGTTGTGTTTGTTGTGACCTGAAGCGGCGTTGGTGTCACACCCACAACATTTGCGTGGTGGCTGCCGCCGTTGTGCTTGGCGTTCATTCATCGTCTCCAGTTGGAGCTGAATGAAACGAACGAACGAGCGAAACGACAGCTGTTTGTTGTTGTTGGGGCCACAGTCGAGCGGCCGAAAAAGAGTGGCTCGGTGGCACACGTCATCGGGCCGCCAAGAGATGCGATGAAGCCTACGCGACTGGCAGCTTGCCTGGCATTGAAAATGCCGCGCGCGATTTGCATGCCAAGATCTGAGCGGGTTGGCTAGAAGGGGGCCAATGACAGGGGAGAGGTTGCTGGGGTAGCTAACTGCTGATGCATGACTTGGCTCTTGGACGAGCCAATTGTTGTTGATCGATTTATGAACTCGTTGCGAGCGCTCATGACGTCACAAGCGAAACCCACATGCAGCTATCAGCGGGTCTATTGTTTAAATGCCCCCCTCTGCTGCCCCCGCTCCCCGTCGAGCAGGCACTTCACATAGTACAAGCGGAAGCTTTTACAACGCAATGATGAAACTCAACAGATACAGATACAAATATATGCAGATACAGATACAGTAAGAGCAAACTAAAGATACAAATTCATTCAGCTGGGGCTGCCCACTCGCCCGCTGGATATAATATTTTTCTTTTTTTTTAATGTTTTTTACTTATTTTTTTTTGCGTGTAGGTTAACAAGAAACTGGCAGCTCGTGTGGCTGGTTATGTAAAGCTCTTAACCTTGGTCTTGAAAACTGAAAACTGTGAAACTAGTTAAGGGTATTTTTTTGGCCAAATTTTCGTTGAGGATAATCTGGAGTAGGAGTTTCTGTAATTATGTAATTCTCTTTACTTTTGTTTTTTATTATGTAATAATATTGCGCTAAATAAAATATATATATGTATATATGAATTTATATAGTTACTATATTGGATTTATAAACAAATATATTTTTAGCTTAGTCTAAGAATTTGTTGTTATTTTTTGTGTGTCTTTTTTAAAGTATTTTTTAATATTTTTTCGTTTTTTTTTTTAGCTAATTGCACAAGCATTTAAAATTTAAAATTTAACTACGAGTATTTATTAGAGAATTGCGTTTTACCTTTCGGTTTCTTTTCTGTTTGACAGAAAATGCAAACTGCACTAAATTAGCGTGAAATTATAATTTAAATATGTTTTAATTAATAAATTATATTAAATTGCTTGCAAATTACGTAATTTGTTGTATTTTCTATGATCTATTGTCATGCCACATTAGAATTATGCTTTGAGCTGCTTTGTAATTTGGTTTTTATATTAAAATATACAATAAATATTAGTAGAGAGCAGCAGGCAGCTCAAAGGGTAAGTAAATTTGCTTCGATTTGCTAGTTGGGATGCTTTTTTCTATATAGCTAAAAGAATCAGAAATGGGTTTTATTAAGTTTATGCGTAGCAGAAATTCATAATTTTAAATTTTGTTGAGTTAATGTGATTGTTACTTTTAAATATATTAAAAATACAATTTTTGGATTTCACTTGACATATTTTAATTGAATTCTCACATTTTAAAAAATTGTTTGCTGATATGATTTCATATTTTATCTGAATTCAGACAAATATTGAAAAACTAATATTGTTAATTGTTAAATTTCAATACTTCGTTTTTAATTATTCAATCGAATTAGATTAGAATTAGAATTTGACTATTTTTTTTTAATTAAAATCATAAAAACTGCCACTCATAAACTTTTTTTTAGATTTATCAGAGTTTATTTTTTATAAACTCAAGTTCAAGGTATATTTGACAAAAATATAATTATGCAAATTGATGAAATTCAGTAGCATCGCCTCATTTTGATGGCTAATACCCAGCTAGCAAATCGAATCGAATGATATATTAGCCAATAAAAGCCATTCGAATAAAGAAAAATTAATAAACATAACTATAAATTATAAATAGCGCTAAGTTTAAGCTAAAACGACGCTGCTTTCTTCACACACAACAAAAAATAATAATAGTTTACAACTACTATATATAAATAAGATTGTTTTTAGGTTTCGGTTTGAGCACGCTCATCGCACTGGAGGCCGCCCGACGCCGCCTCGCAAAAACATTTGCTAAACGAATTATTTAAAACATTATTAAAAAAAAAACACAGTTAAGATCATAACTAACGAAGTGTAGTTTAGTTAATATGTAGACTCTGCGCAGCAAATCTTTATAGAGTGGTCTCTCTGTTTAGTTCTTTTAGTTCTTCTAGTTCTTCTAGTTCAGCTAGTTCAGCTAGTACTTGTCTAATTCATTTTATTGCACTTAATGCTTAAGGACTAACTAAAGCAGTCTCGGCTATGTGTCTTTTCTGTTTCGTTCGGTGTGTCTTAAGTGGAGTGTCTGTACGAGATTTTTGTCT
The DNA here is from genome assembly GCA_035041545.1 of Drosophila colorata. Taxonomy (NCBI): domain Eukaryota; kingdom Metazoa; phylum Arthropoda; class Insecta; order Diptera; family Drosophilidae; genus Drosophila; species Drosophila colorata. Next base: position 4,039,307 of record JAWNLD010000233.1, read on the forward strand.
GATAGATACGCTGATAGAATGATGGCACTGGGTTCGATATGGTAGCTGCAGCTGATGATACAATTTATATATATACGATAGTTATGGCTATTGGTATTGCTATGGGTATTTTGCTTTTATATATGAGAGCTGTAGCTTTGCTATGGCACAGTCGCCTTTAAGTAAGAGTTTTGACTAGTATAAACAAAATTTGTTTAAAATGAGCTGCCACGCCCACTACGCTAAACAACAAAACGAGCGGCGAGATCGTCAATTGGCCAGACATTTGCACGGACAATTCATGGCCAAAATGCTGCACTTTGGATCTGCTTATGTTCAAACTTGCAATGCTGCCTATACACACACACACACACGCACACACATACACACGCACGCACGCACGCACACACACAACTATAGATATTTGAGCCCCATAGGGGGGTAGGGGCGGTTCCCTAGCGCTGCGCATGCGTGTGCGACATGTGCGAGTGTGTTGAGTGCGGCGGCGGCACGTGCGGGACATGCGCGTGGTGCGCGTGTCCGCCGTAGGCCTGGGCGTGCGAGAGGGGCGAGGCCTGGCCACCGCTGTAGCCGGACTGCATTAGGCTCTGCTCCAGGCTGTAGTGCGTGGGCGGCGCCTGGGGGTGTGCGAGATGAGCGTGCCCGTGATGGCCGTAAATCAATTGTCTTACTTTGGAGTCCTCGTCGGCGATGTTGTAGCTCAGCTCCGTCTCCTCGAAGCCCGTGGCGGACATGCGCTGATCGCCGCCGCCAACGCTCGGCGGATCCGGCGAATTGAGGCACGTCTGTATCAGCTGCTTGCCCGCCTCCGATGTTATCATCGGCTGCAGCTTGCGCGTGGCAAATGTGTAGACGTGACCCGTCTCGCTGGCCACCAGCAGCATCACCTGGGTGCCAGTCAGCGTCGACAGTTCGTAGGCCTGCATGGGTGGGAGAGAGATGGAAGAGTTTGGTTAGTGTTGTGTTAACTACACGCTGTCTGCTGCCGTCCGAGAGCGGCACATAAATTTTCAGTTAAGCTATGCGATTATGTTGCAGCGATAACAGATCAGGCCAAATGCGGCAGCAACAACCAAATACTTAGAGATGGCCTCGTGAGACAACAACAAATATTCTTTAAATATCAAAAATAATTAAAGTCATTTGAGAAGCTTTGTCTATTTACAGATTGATGAGACAAAGATGCAAGGACTTATAAAACTTAAGCCTATTAAATATATATATAATATCTATGTAAATCAATAATACTTAAAAAAATGTCGAATTAAATAAAACTTCTTTCATTTTTATGAACTATTCAAATATTTGAGTGCAAAATAATTTACGTTGAGTTTGGCACAATTCAATTTGACAAAAGTATGAAAAATGAATATTAATATATTATAATAATATAAAGAGAGTTGATTAACTTTTTTTTTAAATAAGTGACCATTGGTCAAAGTGCTGAATCATCTTTTAACAAACATAAAATTCGAACTAAATAGCAATTGTTTCTAGTTAATACCTCGAATACGTAAACAAAAAAGGATTTCCCTATTTTAGTTCTAAAAATGTAACTTATAATTCAACTTGAATTTTTTATAATGTAGATTTAAGGTAGAATATGAAATTTTACTTTATTCAATATCTTGGTATTATCTGCAATTTTTATATAAATAAAAAATAATATCTGAAATAAAATAATATTCTGAATTTAAAATTTAAAAATGTGTAACATCTTATTTATTTTGAATACAAAAAAGATCTAAATTGAGTTTTAAAAAAACTCGAAAGTAACATCACTTTATTTAGCATTTTTCTACAAGCTGTCAAGTTCAATTTATTTTTAGATTGTTTATTGAAAATTAGTTTAAAAATAATTAAATACAAACGGCTTTCTTATTAAGGAATATTATCAAAATAAATAAAAGTTCAATTACTAACATTTTTGTCTAACTATATCGAACATTTATGCTTCTTTTATTTATGCCAGCTCCCACGCTATGTGTGCCAAATCACGCGGTCATCGCTAATGCAGATATGGAAAGCGCCCTGCTCCAGGCCACGAGACGGTAGCTTAAGCTGCCTATCAACAGCTCGTAATTACTCTAAAGCGATAAAGTTGCTGTTGCTGTTGCGGTTGCTGTCTACGAGCCGAGCCGAGCCGAGCTGCGCATAAATAACCCGCTAGCGAGTTTGTATGCGCACAAATCGCGCGCGCATAGCATTTATTAATATTAATGAAATTGTTGTACACATTGTTGTTGCTGACGTGGCACTGAGACTGGTCGTGCTGCCTCTTGTTGCCAGTGGCTGCCAATTTTATGTGTAACATGTGTAAATGCAAACAATTGACACGGCCCGGGCCGCTGAGTAGGTGTCGGGGATGGGGCTGGGGCTGGGGCTGAGGCTGGGGCTAGGCCGGGCAGTCAGCGGGCCAACAATTCATGTCAATTTGAATTTCGAGCACAAAGACAAAAGGACACGATGCAGCTAGGGCTAGGCGGGGCAGAGGCAGGTTGTTGACAGGACAAGCCCCAGAGACCGCAGCGAGAGGCAGAGTCATTTGTTAGAAGGCGATTGTAGCTGCTGCTGCCTCAGCTGCCTCAGCTGCTGCTGTTGCATGTGGCCAAAAGGCGAGCCGACGCAGCCAAGCTGTCGGCTGTGCCTGGCCCGGGCTTATCTGTGCACAATCTGCCGCTGGTACGGGTATCAATACGCTTCCGTGCAAACAATTCCCAAGCCAAAGCCGAAGCCGAAGCCAAAGTCGATGCCACAGCGCTTGGCCCCCAGCTTGGCCTCAGGTCTGCTCTTGCGCCTCGTGATTTCAATTTAACACCTTTTGGCGGCATTTTGCGCCTGCCTGCGGCGGTGCTCCATTGTTGCAAGCGTTTTACATGGCAAACGACAGGGCGGACAAACAGACAGACAGATACAGTGGGACAGACAGCCACATACACACATACACACACACACAGACACACAGTCACACAGCCCCTGCATTTTATGCAGACTTTTTGAAGAAGCAACGCCCCGGCCTACGCAATTAGGCCAGGCCTACAAATGAGATCACTGCGTTGACATTAGCTCACTTTTCACTTTTGGCCTTTTTCGGCCAAGCCGAATGCGCCCACGCCAAGAGCAGAAAGTTTTTTTGTTTTATATATTTTTTTCTGTTAGCAGCTTTTGCTAAATGACCAAAATTGGCATTGGACACAGGTTGGCTTTGGCAACTGTGGCGTCTGCCGCAGCCAACCAGACAAAACTGAACTGATCAGGTTCAATAACCGCAATTTGTAGCCAGGACTGTGCGTGTGTGTGCGAGTGTGCGTGTTTGTGTGTGTGTGTGTGTGTGTGTGTGTAGCGCCAAGCGTATCCATTGTCTGCCTGTCAACTGTCCGCGGCGTGGACATCGATGAGGGCCACATCAAAGTCACTAAAAATATATAACAAAAGTTTTGTCCCTGTCAAGAGGCGCGCGCCTGTCATAAGTAGGGCCCCCAAAGCCAGCCAACAACAACAACAGCAGCAAAAAAAGCAACAAAAACAACAGTAGCAGTCAGCAAAACCAGCAAGAAACTTATGTCTCTGGGGTCAAATATTTTTGCAATGCGCCCAAAACGAAATCAACGTTAAATTGAAAAACTCAACATTTTGTGCGCAACTTTGACGAAGCTCAAAAGTCGAAAGGTTTTTTACCCTTAAATATAGTATACCAAAATATTATAATATATCAAATGAATATTTTTTTGATTTCATAAAAAACCTTAGACAACAAAGTAGGGCATAAAAATACAATAAATGATTAGCTTTATAATAAGCACAGGTTAATATAACTATCGCCAAGCCATGCTCATATAATATAATTTATAAAATATTTTTAATATAATATATCAAATAAAATAAGTTGAATACATTTCATAAAATATTTTATATGAATATTTGTTGACTATTCCTATTATTCTTGAAAACTATGTACGTTATAAATTGTGTGCATTAGCTTAAATAAATCTGGATAGAAGTTCTTTATATAAAATTAAAAGATTGAATATAAAAATAAATTTAATGAAAACTAAGTAGAATTATTAAAGAAATCTGGATAGAAGTTCCTTATAAAAAATAAAAAAATTCAAAGATTGAAAAAAAAATATTATTAATGGAAACTAAGAAGAATCGTTTTAAAACTTGTTGAAATATAAGCTATTTTATTAATAGTCTTGAAATCGTCGAGCATTTAGGATGATAATTTCATAGAGAAAAGTTCTGCATAAATAATAAATTTTGGAAAATCTACTATTTCTTTATTTACAACATATTAATAATTTTTATTAAATTGATTAATTGAATTAAAGAAAAGAAAATTATTTTGCTCTGCTTAAAGCCAATCTTAAAAAAAATGTTTTTTTTTAATTTTATGTAGAAAATTAAAAAGTCCAAATTTTTCGATTCACAAGTATTTTCTTAAGCTCAGTTTATTTTCAAGCGAATTAATTGGTTACAATTACTATTATAAATCTCCTTATCTGAACTATATATACATATATATATATATTACTTTATCAATAATCTCATCAAAAGTCAACCTTTAAGAAAAACTTTTTGCAGCCAAAAATAACTTCTAACCACATATACAAAAACCAACAGCTAGCTAAATCTAGAGAGTTGCTTAGACATTTCCTAGAATATTTAACTCGTAATGGTTTAATCACCATTGTTTAGCTCTGATTGTGCCACACCCACACGCCTACTTTGGGCAAGGGTATAAGTCGCTTCGAGGCCAACTTTAAAGTTTTTCCTTTTTACATTTTGTCTCGTTTTAAGTCAAAATATTTCATAAGATTTTTGCTGATGTGGTTGTTGTTGTTTTTGTCGTAGTTAAGATCGTGCTGAGATCGTGATTTAGCGCTGGCGATTTTTTCCTTTTTTTCATTTTTTGTTGCGACTTTGAGGCCAAGAAGTCTATTTAAAAATGTTAAGCATTTCATATGCGAGCCAAGCGGCGCATTATGTAAGTTTGCGTGTGAAAATTGGTCATTTGAAAAAACCAAAAAAAAATAGCTTGGATAAGGAGGCAAAGCCAGCGGCAGTTGCATCTTCGCATGACAATGAGGCCAAGCGGCACGCAACTGCAAATGCAGGCAGGACTGCAATTGAGATTGGTATATGTGTATATATATATATATATATATACATATATATACACTGATGTATATATGTATAGGTATAGCTGTAAGGTATTGGTATTGGCCTGCTCTTTGAATGCAATTGCGCGGCCGGCAAATTAACATTTTATGAAGCCGAAAACAAAGGGAAATTCGGAATCGGAATCGGAATCGTGGCTACCGCGCTTACACAGCGCCGCCGCCGCCAAAGCAAACAGGCAACAGTTGCTCATGTTAAGGCTAACACAGAGGCAGGGGTACGCAGGGGGTGGATTAAGGAGCTCAGGTTGAGCACGATGGCAACACAACGATAAAGCACTGCAGCCGCAGAACAATGCCAAGAGGCGCAGGAACTTGACTTGACTGCGGAGAGCATTGAGGATACGGTAGCATTTATTAATTGCACATGCGCCCAAAACGTGCTACACACTCAAATAACGCACCCGCTGCCCCCAGCCCCATACAAAAAAATAAATAAATAAATAAAAGAATTCTAAAAAAAAAAAAATTAAGATCAGCAAACATATATATTTATGATGTTTATATTTCAAACTTTATTGAAATTGCAAACTTGTAATTGCTGAGTTTGATTAAGATATTTTAAAGAAACAAAAATGTTTATCTAAATAATAAAAATAAGAAAAATTCAACGGATTGTTTGTATATATGTCAAAGCAGTCTAATGTTAATAAAACTAAAAAAAAGTATATATTTTGCTGAGTTTAATTAAGATATTTTAAAGAAGTAAAAATGTTATTAATAATAATAAAAAAAGGCATTTTAAAGGATTTGATCCATATTTGGTATGCTGTTGATAAGTTATTTTGAAATGTTAATAAAAATAGAAGCTTCTGTTTGGTATGTTTTGTGAACATATATTTTCGAAAACAAAAAGTGATAAATACCGAAACCCATTTTTTACCACAAACCGTTACGATATTTCCGAAAAGAAAAAAGCTCTCATACTAAAGTTTAATTTTCCAACAAATGTAGCTGTAGCAGCTATATGATATAGTGTCGCATTCAACCGACTTCAAAGTATATACTGTCTCTGCAGCAAAAACATGGAATTTTACCAAGTTTAATCAGGATAGATTAAAAAAGCAAAAACAATTTTGCATAAAAAAATGGATAGACAAATATACGGACACGGCTATATCGACTTATCTATAAATAGTTATCAAAAATATAACATTAGGTTCCTGGGGTGAATTTTATTGCGAATATTGTGACAACACTTAATACCCTGTAGGGTATATTTGCGAACAAGTAGAGAAGCAATAGCTGATTACTAGAATTCAAGAAATAAATGATCTGAACAACAAGATGTTGATGTAGATGTTGTGCTTGGAAGCCAGTACTATTTAGAAAAGTTACGTTAAAATTATATGCCACACTTTAAATAATATTATTTGGAGAAATAAATAAATCACCAAATAGGATAGGACTTTTTTGGATTCATTTTGTAAATGAAATGAAATTTAATATATTTAAATTACTACTAAAATATTTTAGGTAAGATGTGTACCTTACAGAGAGAAACTTAGTTTGCCAAATAGAAAGAACCTAGAACCTAACAAGAAATATTTTTTTTTTCGACACGCCTATTGGGGGCGTGGCAAATCGAACTATATGTCTTGGGGTCTTATTTTAAAGCTGGAGTCAACAAATTGGCAGCCAGTTTTCTGATGACATTCTTTAAAGATCACGCAGAACAAATATACAAAATTCTAAATTGTTCCCAAAAAGAATTCAATAATAACTAAGTTCGTTTTTGACTGTTTCCAGCTGTTAATGTGCTGCGAACCAGTATGGCGCAGTCGGTTACACCCGCTTAGCTCAGAATTACCTTCTTCATGATGCCCGTTTTGCGCTTGGAGAATGTCGTGTAGCGGCGCAGCTTGTTGTCGATGTATTCCATTTTGATCTTGACGCGTCCCTTGGTCTTCTTGCCGTTGGCGGGCGGTGATTTCTTGTTGGGCAGCGCGTTGTAGCCATCGACGCCGTCGACGTCGACGCCGCCGCTGCCGGCGACGCTGCCGGCGGCGCAGCTGTCCAGGCCCTGCAGCGTCATGCCGCCGCTGGAGCGATGATCCTCGTAGCAGTCGCTGCCGCTGCGCTTCAAGCCGCGCGCTTGTTGTTGCTGCTGCTGCTGTTGTTGCTGCTGCTGCTGCTGTTGCTGCTGCTGCTGTTGTTGGTGCTGTGGACTGTGTGTTTGGCTGTTGCCCAGCGTTTGGCACTGTTGTTGCTGTTGTTGTTGGACGGCCGCCGTCGCTGGATTGGGCCGCTGCATGGCCAGGCCGGCGCCCCCTCCCCCGCCCCCGCCCATGCTCTGCAACAGGCCGCCGCTGGGCGGGCGGGCGCCGAGCGCGGCCACCGCGGGATTGCCGTACATGTCCGCCTGGTCGGCCAGGCTGAGGCCTATGCTACTCATCGAGTAGTTTAGGTTGTAGCGCGAGTCGCCGCGCGTCGGGTCCATTCTCAGGTAGAAGTTCTCCACCGTGGAGCCGTACGGGAAATCCAAGGCACCACGCGCGTCTATTATTGCCGCTGCGGCACACTTTGCCTGATGCGATTTGGGGCTGTAGTTTGTGCCGCGCGCTCGGCTGCTTTTCTAGCTTTTTAATTCCAAAAATAAACACACACGCACGCACACACACACAGAAACGTTGTCGTCGCTGTTGCTGCCTGTTGTTGTTGCTGCTGGCGTCAGCTGTTTGCGCTGCTCGCCGTCGTCGGAGCTGCGTTGTTCAACACGGCCGCCGCGCTGCAGCCGCTAATTAAGCAACAATAGTAGCAATAATATTTCCTTGATTTATGCACAATTAATATCGCGAAACTTTTTTTTTGGTTGCCGCACACACACACGCACACACACACGCGCGCCGCAAGCACACACCGAAGACAAACTGACAGGCGCCGCTGCTAACTAACAGACAGCTTAACAGCCGCCTAACAGACGCACAGTGTTGCACAGGCTGCGTTTTAAGTTTGCGTGTGTTGCGCGCGCAAGTTTAAAATTTGCTATGCAAATGTTGAATGCGTGGAATTCGACTTAAAGTTGCGTTGCAAATGCAATAAAACTTGTAACTGTTTGCGTTTGTTGTTGTTGCAGTTGTTGTACTTCTCGTTGTTTTTTGGTTTTGTTTTGTATTGACTTATTTGTCGTTGCGCTGGAGAGATGCTTGGCACTTGTTTTGGTCTTTTTTGCTTTATTTGCAGTTTTAATGTGGTACTTCCAAATTCGAAACGTAGCGAACTGCGCGTGTGTTGTTGTTGTTGTTGTTGCTGCTGTTGTTGCTGTTGTTGTTGTTGTTGCTGCTGCTGCTGCTGCTTTTGTATTTCTGTCGCTTGTATATTTGGTCTCGAGCTAACTTTGCGATCGATTGTTGCCTTCGTTGTGCTTCAGATGGCGTGCAAATACCTAATAACAAAGCACGCGTATGGCAAGCGACGGCGCAGCGGCGTTCAATGTTTGCTCCAAACTTGGCGCACGCAGGCCCACACAACCGGTTGAGCCCAAAGAGCGCGAGCGGGTGAGTGTGACAGAGAGCGAGAGCGTGCTCTCTTCACTGCGCGCCGAAGAGCGCGCTTAGTATATAAGAGTTGTTGTTGTGCAGCTTTATGGCTTAATTAATTAAGCGCACTCATAGCCCATGTATATGGCAACTGTAAGCGTGTGTGTGTGTGTGCAGTTGGTGCTCGCTCTCTGCCTCTCTCCGCACACCTTCGCATGCATAATTTAGCGCACTCATTTGTGCAAACATCTGCCATTTGCGTGCATTTGATTGGCTGCGCCGACGCATAGATCGCATTGGAGCTGCCAACTCCGCCCACTTGCGCGTATCGCGTATCGGTTATCGTTTATCGTTATTGTTGTTTTTATTATTATTACTATTTTTTTTTTTATTGTTTTTCGTGTTATTTGTTGGCGTGCTGCGCGTGTTTGAGTTTTTAATTACACCATTACACAGCGCTCGTCGGCCATTTTGCCGTTTGCTTATCAGCGCTGATTAAGTTAATTTGTTATTTTGAGCAAACATCGAAGTTGAAGTCCAAGTCGAATCTCTGCTGGCAGCGGCAGGTCCCACTAGGCGCACAAAAAGCGATACACTTAAACTATGCCAGGAATTTCAGCTGGCGAGGGCCAATATGGTCAGCAAATGCTCTAGAGGATTTGCGTGGTGGTGGCGGTGGTGGTGGCGTTCCTGCCCCTGCTATCCCTGCTGCTACTGCTGGTGCAGCTCGTCTTGAGTATTTGCGCAATGTCCTTAAATAGCCGTTCGCAAGAAAACGCTGCACCAGCGCGCTGGCCACGTGCAGTGACTAACAGATACAGTCGAGCTGCCAAACAATCCATCCATCGATACAGTCCAGCCAGTGGCCAGCGGCCAGTTATTGCTCCCAGTTGATAATCGAGACGAAGCCAGCGACATCGTCAGCAACATCGACGCATTCCTGGCTCGTTCCCCGCTGCAAATGGCAAGCATTGCCTTTTCCAGACGTCAGCAGCCTTGCTCCGAGTCTGGGCAGCCGTCGTTGTCGCCAGCTTGTCTCTTCCGCGGAATAGGAATAGTCCACAACTGAGGCTGCACTGCGCCCGCCTGCATTTAATTAAAATCTGGCTTCCACACTGGCCACTCAAACTGGACAACGCACAACGCACAACGCTCTACCTGCCTAGGCTGCCTAATGATTTAAATTAATCATAATGACTGTCAAAATAGAACGCTCGCTGCCTGCCAGCCTGTTAGCCTGTTAGCCTGCCAGCCTGGCTGGCTGCCCGCTCTATATGGCTCGACCCCGCAGCGGGTGCACCAGCTCCAGCTCCAGCTCCAACTCCAACTCCAGCTCCGACCAGAGCTACCCGCCAGCAGCTCCAGCTACATCTTCAACTCCGTTGCCTCATCTGACATTTCATCATACTCACACGCTGGCCGCAAGGTTCTCACAATTGTGTAGATGTGCGCTGTGCAGCGCTTACTAATTGGTATTGACTGAAGATCGAGACACGGGCGTAGTCCTGGGGTCGGAAGGAGATCACAGCAATCACTAGACCATCAACAGTTAACTGGCTGATTAAGTCTTAGCCTGGAAACTGGATTTTTTAAGCACGAAATAAATATAAAAAGCAACATTTTAGTATGTATATTTTAATTTTCCATTTTTGTGTTGCTTATTTTGTTAATTTTTCTTCGGTTTGAAAACTTATCTTATTCTAATATAAAAAAAAGTTAAATAAATATTCATAAACTCAAATTACATTTTAGTCTTCCCAATATAACGTACGATTTTACGTTTTTTATAATTTTAAAATTCATTTTGAATTTCTTTTTTTTTTTCACACAATATAAATTTCATAATTATATTGACAAAATGATCAAATTCTCAATCATGCTCGAAACTTATGTTTTAAAGATAAAGATTTGTCAGAATAAACGTATTTTATTTCAAATTGGAAGAAATGCGTCGAACTAAGGTTCGCAACAAAACCTGATCTCAGATTCACAAACCAAAATTAAACTAAAACTTCATTGATTAATTAAATTTTAAATAACTAAATAATTGTAGAACACAGATTATTTGTATCTGTCCCTATTGTCTACGTCTCTGCCAGCAGTTATTGGCAGCCTGCAGCTGGCTCCAGTTCGGCTGTATTTCTAACTGAACGTCAGCTAGTCTGGCCTGAAACGTTGCCTCCTTGCCTCCTTGCCTCCTTGCCTCCTTGCCTCCTTGCCTCCCTGCCTCCCTACCCCCATCCCCTCCCCAGCCAATCTCTCGCCTGCTCGTGTTTTTGTCTCTTGTTCTTGCTGTGTCTCAGCTGGGAACAACTTTTTGCTGTCCTCCGATGCTGCGTGTTGCATTTTCCTCGGAATTTCTCAGCATTTCTAATACTTAATTATTTGTGCGCGTTTTGCCAGCGTTTTACGTGCGTTTATGCCAGCGCGCCAGGCTGTTACTCTGGAAGCTCTGGAAGATCTGCCCGCTGCTCCACTTATGCAATCGCAGCCAAATCCACAAAGTTCACCTTCAAAACTGCAGCAGCCGCTGCTCGGCTGCTTCTCATGTTCTACACAAATGTGGTATATAGAGTATATGCAACTATATGGTATAGTATTTTTAGCCGGGGTCTGCTTATGCCGCTAATGTTTGTTCCATTTACGTTTCGAACATTTTTGATTTGCTGTTTGGCAGCCACTTTGGCTACACGGAATACAACGGGGAGTATTTATAGAGCTGCTGCTCGGCTATTTGCTTATAAGCCAAAGCCTTAAAAATATATTGTCTAAATATGTAAATTTGTATTTTTTGTTTGTTGTTTTTTATACATACTTTCGGACACACTCGAAACGTGTTTCGTATTTCGTTAGCTCTCTAAACATGCTTTAAGTTAAGGAGGAAGCAATATTAATTTTAATTAAGGAATTTGCTACAGTAACACGTGACTTTTATCTTTTATCGTTGTTCTTGTATAAATGATTAAATATATTTTAAATATAGAAATAGAAAATATAATTTCACACAAAAAATCCTAAAAACTTAAAATTGAATTTATATTTTTGTCCACTAGCAAAAACATTTTAAAAACACTTGAAAGCGGACTGTGTGTTATAAGTTAATTATAATTATATAAATAAAATGTTTGTTGTAAACACATAGTGGAGAGTATATGCTCGATCATATACTTATTTCGGTAAACAGTTTTGTTAAAGTCAATCTTTGTGTCTTTGCCCTTTTAAATTCAGATGATTTTGTAGCATTTGAAAACATTTGTTTAATTTATATCTTTATATCTTAAATTATAATTTACATTTCGTTTTAATAATTTGTCTATCAGTAAATAATAATAATTATAATATTTGTTACTAACGATTTAAGTTTTGTTCTTAATGTTAATTATTTCAATTTAATTTAATTGTAAACAAAATAACAATTAATTATCAGTTTCAGCTGACAAAGTTTGGGAAATAGTCTTTATTTTTAAGACACAAAAATAACTAAAAATGTTTTTTGTGATTTATTAATTAATATATTATATGTTTAAAAATTAAAGTTTTGTGTCCTGTTTTTAAATTAAGAATATTTGAGTCAGTTCTCACGGGTTTTGGAGAGTTTTTGAATACAATAGTAGTAGCTTGATTAAATTTAAATAAAACATTAAATTACTATTTTTGTTTTCTTTTAAAGTATTTATTATGTTAAATAAAAACATGCATTAACATTTCATACCTTATGGGAATAGAGATCTATCGTTGACCCAATAGAAAAAGAATTTCTATTGGATTCAGGACTTCGATGCTTGGAAATGATATTCCAGAAAAATAGTTTAAGCTTAATAGATATAAACATAGGCTCAAATATATATTTATTTCTCAAAATCAAAATGTTTTTGAGCTTTCCTTTGATCAAATTCGCCAATGCTTACAAATCCTGAGAGTTGCCATGCATTGAATTTGAATTGAAGTCTCATTTAAATGGAATCAGTTGCAGCTTTGCTAGTAAATCATCAGTTGTTGTTGCTGTTCATGCAACATGCGGTGGCAAGGCATCTAATCGACTTACAAATGCGAGCGGACGATAAGACGCAGACCGGGAGACGCAGACCTGCAGCAAGCTCAGGTGTCTAATTGGGCGCTGGGGGTGACAATGAAGCACTTAAGCAGTGCCTGGCTGACCGGTTGACCAGTTGCCAGTTGCCAGTTGACCAGTTGCCCCGCTGCCTGTTGCCAGTTGCCAGTTGCCACTTGGCAGTTGTCAGTCGCAACGCCAACGCGTTGGCCAAAGTCAAAGTCAGAGTCGAAACGTTGAACCAATTGCCAATTGGTAGAGGCAAAGCTCGAAAATGTTTCGTATGCAGCTCATGAATAACACATAAGCTGTGCAGGATTGGGATTGGGTTTGGGTTTCGAATCCGAATCGGCATCGGCATCGGCATCGAAATCGGCATCGCCTGGGCCAGACGTCTGTGGCAGACGCGCTGCGTTACGATTTAAATAATAAAAATGAGGCAAACAAAAGGAAAAGGGTTTTCGTTTCGGCTCTGTGGCAAGTTGAGTGTGTGTGTGTGTGTTGCACGAATTTACCGTTGCGCCCGTTGCGGGCAACAGGAAACAAAAGCACCGCTACAATCATAAAACGATTAACAGGTCGTGACCATTTCACCTGATTACCAAAGGGCCAAGCGCAACTCATTTGCATGCAAACGCCGTTGGCCCAAAGAACAACTGACAGCAGGGTGCGAGGGGCAATTGAGACAAGTTCAAGCGACAAGTGACAGCAACGGAAGTTGAACTTCTTTCCCAACACCCACACCCCCGAAAGACACACGCTCTTCCGACTGACCAGTTAGAACTTCCTTCAGCATTTTAAGTAGTCAATTATGCGAGTGGTGTGTGTGTGTGTGTGTGCGTGTCTGCTGATGTGTGTTTGTGGTGCGTATGTGCTGTGCGTGCTTTGCATGCCACTTGGCTAATGATTACGATAAGCAAAGGCTCCCCCCCTCTCCACTCCACCTCGTTTCTTTTGGCCAACTGACGTCAGTTGCGGTTTCGGCTGCTTGGCTACAAATTAGAACAGAATTATCCCACGCATCTCGGATAATGTACGCGAAATGCTTGATCGATTGCCAGTGATCGATAGTTGTTGTTGTTGCTGCTGCTGTTGTTGTTACTGCTACTGTTGCCGAGCAAAAACTGACAACAACTGCAGACGACAACGACATCGACGATCGGTCAGGACAGCAGACGGCGACAGGCCACAAGGCACACAGCAATCAGCCAGTGTTAACCACTCCTTCGGCTAGTTTTAGCCTTTTTTCACTGGTTTAATTTATCAAAATTAATTGTTTGTTAAAGCAGAAAATGCTTTTAATTTAAATGAATTACACTTCTAATTATTTATTTATTTTTTTATTTTATTTTTTTTTTTAAAATATGTTTTCTCTCATTTTTGTTTTTGGGATTGGATACTCAAAAATCCATACGAAAAAGTTCACGCCTAATAAACTGGACGCTGTTACTTCAGAAGAATTTCGTTAAAGCTTGAAATAAATTTAAAATATTGTTTTTAATTATGTTTTTGAATAACGACTAATATAAAACCTTACAAAAATATATAGTTTGTAACGAATGCTTAAGTTTTGTTAGAGTAGAGCACTCATGGGTTGTCAATATTTATAATTTATTATTTTTAAAGAACAGCCTTAACTGTGGAAGATGTTAAGTGAAACGCCAAGTTCAGGTTTTGCATATCTAGTCCATCTCTCTTTTTCGCTATATATGATCCAAATATAATAAACAATATAAATATTTCTGGATTTCGAGAAACATATAGTATTTTTTCACTATAAATATACATCTCCCGTGATTTTAAATACAACTTTCCTCAAATGAGTGGAACATAATTTTCTTTAAAAAAAAACTGAATACCTTTTTAATTGTAAACTAAAAATAATTAATTTTTTGAACAAAACCTTGTTGAAGTTTTAGAAACATATCCGAAATCTCTTCTTTTCATTTCACATTAAAGTCTTTTAAATTAATTTATTATTGTTATAATGAAAATTGTATGTTTAATTTCGAACACTTCTTTCTTGTGTTTTCTAGCTGTTTTTTTCTAGCTGCTTTAACAAAATGGGCAGCACTGCGATGAGCAGGCGCAGACGATGGATCGTCGATCGCGCAACAAATTTCAGCGCGTAGAACGGTAACTTATTTTTTTCCACTTATTGTCAAGCCGTGGCACTGAGGCCAAAGCTGAAGCTGAAGCTGGAGCTGGAGCTGAGCGATGTCTCCAGCCTGGCTGTGATAAAATGTGCGTAAGTGATCAGTGGAAGACGTCGCAGACGACTACGCGAGTTGGGGTTAAAATTCTTGGAGTTTTTTTTATTTATTTTATTTAACTTTTTTTTTCTTATTGTTTTGTTGTTTGTTTTTTTTTTTGTTGTAGTGCAACCCGGCACTCGGCAGCATTTTAAAATTACAAGTATGTAATTTTGCTGAAATCAAGCGCTCATATGAAAATTCCACAGCGAAGCTGTCGCGATCGTTCGTCGATCGTCCGATCGATCGCCGCAATTGCGGTCGATTTTTAATTTGTGCTGCACTTTTGCCTGAAATCAGAGCAAAGCCTATGTGACTCGACAGAGCTGGGAATGGGGCTCCGAGCGCTGCGACTCGATTCTGTTCACTGTTCCCCAGTTCACTGTTAGCGACCTTATCGCGCCCACTGTGCGTGCGCACACAAAATGTCATTCTGTGCACGTCTCTACACAAGGCATCCCAATCAGTCGTAGGCACTCTATGGCGTTTCAGGTAAGGCACAGAGCAACCTCTCTGGATCCAGGCAGCCTCGCTGGCAACCTGGCTGGCTGGCTGGCAGCTCGTCATCATTATCTCTGCGCTGCCAACATCACAAATAATATGAAAAAAATACAAAACAAATGCGACAAAAAAGCAAAAAAAAAAAATAAATAAATAAAAATAAATACAAAAACAAAAACAATTGCTTCGAACTGAATGCAGACAGACAGTTCCACGTCCAGCTCCAGATCGAAGCTGCAAATAAACTATTTCAATCAATGCGTTTCGTCCAGGGATCAGTTCTTTGCTCTGTCGCCCGCTCTGTCGCTACCTCATCCCATCGATCCCTCGATCCCATCGATCGCATGCCAAAAGCCATTTCGTAGTTTGCGTTTTTCGGCTGCTTTCGCTGGCACAGCAATTGTGGCCCACACTTTATAAACGTGCCTTTTTTCGCTCCTTAAGTTTGAGCCAAGTTAGGTGAGAGGTTAAACAAGAGTTGCATTAAATCAAGGAAATAAACAGATGCTTATATTTTTATCTATAGCATATCACATCTTAACAAGTAATTAAAAATGAAGCTGGGCGCGGAACACTATGTAAATAGCGTATTTAAATATTCTGACGTTTCCAAAGTTCCGATTGTATAATATTTAAAAATCTTAAATTAACATAACTTTTACATTTTAAATGCAGATTTTAAATAGTATTAATGCAATGTTGTTTTTAAGAGATTTAAAAGTTGAAGAAAATGTACCTCATTTTTATATATATGGGTATCAGATTACTATATCTTATAGCTGCCATAGAAACTATGTGTACAAAAATCAAGCTATTCAATTATTATTTTTTTTTTCATGATAAAAAAATTAAAAAGTTAATTTAAAATTTATAAAAACAAGTAAGAATGCTCATTTCGAAGCAACTCGACTTAGGGATACCCTGAACCCTTTATTAAAATGTAATCTAAACTGATTCTGAGATTGTTCATTTTTCAAACGAAAATCATGCAAAAAACTACAACAATTTTAGCATGTCAAATTCTCAGATTTCAACATTAAAACTTGCTTAATTAATCTAAATTTTAATTGAAGTTGTATTTTTCATCGATGTCTGGTATCGGTATTAATATTAAATACCTTTTTACCCATGATAAAGCTTTTAATAATCCCTTTTTAATTTGACTAAATTAAATCTTCTGCAGGTAAAAAGCATAATAAATTTAAAAGTTTAGTCCTAAATGCACTCATTATATCTTTTCTTTTAAGATTATATCATTAAATCTGTCAGATGTAATATTTTGATGAGCTCTTATCTTAGGAAATTGTTATTTTTTAAGGCTGCTATTTGGATAATTTATATAAGATCTGCTATCTTTAGAAACATTAAAGAAATAAAGTGCAAAGTAAATACAATAAATTTGTTAATTCCGTTTGAGACATGCGTTGAGGCAATAAAATTGTAAAATATGAATGCACATATTTTGACTTTAATTTGTGCTTTTATTTAAAAGAGAAAAAAATAAAACTTTTCATTTAATTTCAATTTTTAAAAAGGAATCTGAATGTGTTAGGGTATATATTCAAAGATAATACATTTTATGCTTTAACTATTCGCTATACATACGATTTATTATTTAGTTCTGTTAGCGTACTTTTTACGAGTAATAATTCGAATTTGGCGGCAAGCAAGCAGTGCTAGCGTCAATAAAGCAGTGGACAACCACTGCTTGACTTTCGGGTTTACCAATCGATTAACCTTGAACAACAGGTGGCGTTTTGTGCTTCTTTAAAGCAGTGTGTTTCATTCTTGCAGTAAGTAGCTCAGCAAGTTGTTTGGCGCGCATTCAAATGCTGGTTAGGAAAATTTGAAAGTGTTATTAAAAGTAATTATTTTTTTGGAAAACATAGACAGCCAGATCAAAGTTTTTGAAGCTTAACATTTGCTTTTCATTTGATAAATCGTTGAAAAAATATCATACTATTGCATACTGTATCCAGATGCATATCTTCAGTTTACCTCCAATTTGAACAATTGATAATTTGAATCATTTCCATTTAATTACAGTGTATTCAACACCATTTATTGGCAAAGTTCGTCGAACTCTTTGTATCGTTTTTTTCTTTGTCACTGACGTGCTTCCATAGAAGGCAGCCCATTCCCGTAGCTCTCAACCTGATGACGGAGAATTTTAAATGCTGATTCTACGCGAATATACAATGAAAGTTGTTTTTCTGCCGGTTTGGCGCCCGGTTCGGCGAAAAGTTTTCGCTGCTGCCCGAACGAAAATCAAATCGAAAACAAATTTTCAATTGAAAGTCATCCAGTTGCAGTGCCGTGAGAATTTTGACAGCTCCAGATATGCGATATATGTACTCGCACACTCGTGCGAGCACTGCCCGCATCGGGTTCAATGCGACGAGTTCGAATTTAAGGAAGTAACCAGCGTCGTTTATCGGTGACTAACTGAAGAACCCAAAGATACCGGCAATAACAAAAAGCACAAAAAGCAAATCAAAAAAACAAAACCAAAACAAGACAAAAAGAACTTGCCTAGCAGCTAAAAAACAACTTAAATGATGGGATAAAAGAGTTAGATTGTGACGGTCTCGTAATTACCCTATAATATTAATTAATTTTATTATTATTAATTAATAAATTAACAACATAAATCTGTAGTGAAGTAGTGAAAGTAATTAATACTAAATAACACATTCAGATTCCTTTTTTAAAATTGAAATAAAATGAAAAGTTTTCTTTTTTCTCTTTTAAATAAAAGCACAAATTATAGTCAAAATATGTGCATTCATATTTTCCAATTTTATTATTAAACGCATGTCTCAAACTGAATTAACAAATTTATTGTATTTACTTTGCACTTTATTTCTTTAATGTTTCTAAAGATAGCAGCTCTTATATAAATTATCCAAATAGCAGCCTTAAAAAATAACCCTTTCCTAAGATAAGAGCTCATCAAAAGATTATATCTGACAGATTTAATGATATTATCTTAAAAGAAAAGATATAATGAATGCATTTAGGACTAAACTTTTAAATTTATAATGCTTTTTAGGTGCAGAAGATTTAATTTAGTCAAATTAAAAAGGGATTTTTAAAAGCTTTATCGTTGTTGAATGGGAAACATATTAAAGTTCAGTGATTTTTTGTATAAGTATCAATGAAAAAATATAACTTAAATTATTGCATTCTACCTTAAACAATTTTCAGGCTTTCAATTGGCCCTTTAGAAATTTTTTTCCATTATAACTTTGCGATATAGAATTTTAGAAAATTAAACACAAATTCTGCAAAAAACTTTTATGTTGTCAATTGAAATAAAACATTAAAGTTTATTCTCTTTCCTGTATTAGAATCTGCACAAACGAAAATTTATCGATTTTAAACTTTTCCCCAAAATTGTTACAGATTTATATTAGCTTTCAATAAATTCTTTACTTAACTTCTTTGCAATATATATTTGTCATGAATGCAATTCGTTAAATATTAAAAATAAATTTAATAAGAAAAAAAACTTTAAGTTTTTTATTCAATAAAGTTTGGTAGAGAATGTTACTAAATAATTCCTGTATAGAAATCTACAATACAAATTAAAAAAAAAAAACCATTTTTAGCTGTTCCCTTAATAAGTGTTAGATTTCTGTTTAGCTTTTTAAAAATTCCTCTAGAACTGTGCTTAATGCACTTTGTACAATCGCTTGCTTGTGTTTTGGCCATGTTTATTCAGACTAAACGCCGTGTGCTTTTCGACTGTGTCAGCCAAGTCAACGTTTTGTTTTGGCCGAGTGCAATGAACGCGCAATTCAAGTATTATTTTATTTGCTATTTGTTGTACTTTTTGCTGCAAATTATTTTTTTTTCTGACTGGTATTTGTTTTTGTTTTAACGCGCACGCGTTGTGGTTTCTTTTTTTTTAAATTTTATTTTATTCTGTGGGTCTCTTATCTGTCGTTTGCCAAAAATAAAGAGAAATAATAATAACAATTGTTAAGCACTGTTGGGAGTTGTTCTTGGTAAGTAGTTGCTTGGAAGGGGGTGTGTGAGTGTGCATGTGTGTGTGTGTGTGCTGGTTGCCTCAGCCGTGCTTTGTTATGCTAAAATGTGTATCATGCGCTGCTGATAAGTGCCCATCGGCTTATCAATCGCTGACGATTGGTAAATCGCCGTTTACCAATGTTACAACGATACACAAAGGCGAGGTCGCAACTGCAGCTTTGTGCAATGCGCACAAGGAAGCAATCCCAACTTGCACAATTCGCACAGTGTACTCATCGATATCGATAGCTGGCCGATAGTCGCCGCGTGCCGCAATCAATGATGATGTGACTGATAAGCCCGAAATCGCCCGCCTGCCTGGCTGCAATGAACGCTTATCGTGCGTGTGCATTATGAGTAAGGGCTTGAGTGTAAGTAAAAAGCAAACGGTAAACGGCGCACACCTTAAAAAAGCCACACAACTTGACCTAAATCTGTACGGGCAGATTGAAGGCGAGAAAGAGAGAGGAAGAGAGTGTGAGAGCGGGAGAGTGAGAGTGTTGGAGTGAGCGAGAGTGAGCGACAACTTTTACAAATCGCTGCATTTAAATCAACAAAACTACGAAGCGTGCTAATTTTGATGTATTTCATAACAGCGTTTTAATTTAAATATAAGACGCAAAACACAACAGCAACAACAACAGCAGCAGCAGCAGGTACAGTATATTACGTGAAAGCTCATGCGCAAGCTTGCTCTCTCGAGCTCAGTCACGCATGCGCAGCAGCGTCGGCAAAAGCGCTCAAATTTAGTTTCTTCTAAACAGCAGGCAGCCTAAACACAAATCAAAGTGCGCAGGGCAGTCGTGCTTTTGGCTGCGTGGGGGTGGGGTGGGGTTGTGTGCTCGTTGCCGGCTCTGATGCGGGCGTGGTGCAGCCTGCTATTGTTGTTGCTGTTCTTCTAGTTGGGCCTCCGACTCCTCACCCCGAACAGCAAACGAAAATGAAAGCGAGCGAAGTCGAAGTCGTTTCGGCTGCAGCGACTTCGGCAGCATTATTGTTTAGCTTTTTTGTGTGACTGTAAGTGTGTGTCTCTGTGGCTGACAGCGCTGTGGTGACGTCACGAAATGCATAAAGGCAAATTGCTGTGTCACCTCTGTAAATGGAATCATGGTTTGCGCTAGTAATGCACAAAGAAAAGACTCAATACTACGCATAAATACGTAATCTGTAGACGTAGATCATGAATAACAGCACACCACACAGTTTCAAGTTTATTTTTGTTTTAGTAAATAATCAAATAAATAAATTGCCATATATAATTTTTTTTTAATATTAATCACTATGTAATATAATATAAAATATATAATAAATATAATTTAAAAAACAATTCAAATTTATTAATTTACAACCCCACTTTATTCAGCACAGCACTTTGACTTTATTCACCAAACTCAGTAGCAGCTAGCCAAAGCTAAATACAACACCAAAAACTTGCATGCTAAGTAAACTGCCTTGCAGTGCCCCGATGTTGTTGTTGTTGCTGCTACTGTTGATTTTGGCGTTCCGTTGAGAGTAAAAGTGATTGGGAAAAACTTTTGCTTTTGCCTGTCGATCGTTTGCTTGGCTGTTTGGCGCTCTCAATTCGCGCTCTCTCTCTCTCTCTCTCTCTGTTGCGCTTTGGCCTGACCACCATCCACAGGTAGTTGCTGTAAAAGCAGCGCAGTCAACGCCGAAGACGACGAAGTCATTTTGGGGCTTTTATGGCGCTTTGCTCTCTTTGCCTGTGTGTGCGTGCGTGTGTGTGTGCTTGAGTTTGCTTCTTGCCGTTGTTGCTTTTATTTTTCGGCCGCTGTCGGCGTCGCTGCTGCGTTTGCGTCTCATTTTCTTTGCGCCGCCGTTGTTGCTGCTGCTGCGCTAAAGACTTTTTTGTCACAGTTACAATTTACCAATTGTAAGCAGTGGACGCGAACGCGCCAGCACACAAAAAAAGCTCGCACAGTTCTTCAGGAGCAGCCTTCTAATACAAAGCGTCCGCGTCGGCGTCAACGGCAGCGACATCGGCAGCGTCAACGTCAGCGTCGACGTCAGCGTTGGCGACTTGTAAATAAAGAAGTACTCGCATATAAAATCTGTTGCATCATTGCTGAAACACTTCAGTCGCTGAATCGCGTGCGTGGAGGCAACACTTTCCGCGACAACAACAACTACAATAACAAAAACAACAACAACAACAACAGTGCACGCAGCTGCAGTGACAATTAAAAGCGGCTTTTAAAAATATTAATTCAATATAAAATAAAGTTTTAAAAAATAAAAAAAATTCAAATTGTGCAAAGTTAAAAAAGTGACTTCTAAAAATAATTTTTAAAAATCTGTTGCAAAAAAATGTAAAGCAAAAATATTGAAAATTTGTTTCGAAAATTTATAACCAGTGTTGCAAAACATTTCCAAAGAGCAGTTTACCTCAAAACTAATTAAATAAAAGGCCCTAAAAATGCTGTAGCTGTAATTGGGGATTAAAAACAAAGTTTGAAATAGCCGCCCAGTTCCAGCCCCCAAAAAGAAAAGGCATCAAAATTTTACCCTCATTCGCACAGCTCAAAATGCTGAACATGGAATCGCCCCAGATGTACGCGGACGCGGTGCAAACTTTGGCGCAGCTCGACCTGAAGAAGCAGCCGCTGCCGCTGCCGCCGCAGGCGACAATTGGCCAGATAACGCTGACGGCGATGTCCAGTGCACAGCAGCAGCAGCAGCAGCAGCAACAACAGCAGCAGCAGCAGCAGCAGCAGCAACAGGTGACCACGGATGCCAACAACAATGCAACGGTGCAGGATGCGGCGCTGCTCGTGAAGCAGCACGCAATGCAGCAGATGCAGCTGAACAGCAACAACAACAACAACAACAACCTGCTGCAGAAGCAGATGCTGCAGCAGTACGGCACCCAGACCGACCTGGACGAGCTGACCACGCAGGAGATCACGCTGGACCTGCAGCACCTGATCGACGACCAGTTCCGGGACACGGAAGCCTTGGGCATCTTCAGCGACATGGTGACGAGTCCGGGCGGACTGTCGGCGACGCTGCCACCCAGTGGCATGGTCAGTGCGGCGGCCAAGGTACTGCAGCAGCAGCAGCAGACGCTGGCCAATGCACGCCAGCAGCAGCAACAACAACATTCGTACGGACGTGCCGCTTTGGCTTACATGCCGCAGGCGGTGCACTCGAATGCCACGTACAACAACCACTCGAGCGACGAGAATAGCTCCGTGGGCAGCGACTCGAGCAGCACCATCAAGGAGGAGCCCCTCGATCCGGACTATCGGCGGCACCTGCAGGACACGGTCAGCAGCCAGGCGGCGGCGGCGGCGTTCATCAGCAACAATGGCGGCGGGGGGCTGTACACTGCCTACCAGAATGGCAGCAACAACAGCAGCAACAACAGCAGCAGCAACAACAGCAGCAGCAACAACAGCAACGGCAACAACAACAACAGCAACGCGACGCAGTTCACGAACCTGACCACGGCCAACGTTCTGGCGCATCACAATCTGCCGCAGCAGCTGCTCAAGCATCACTCGAAGCTGCAGTCGCAGCAGCAGCACGCACAGCAGCAGCACGCCCACCACCAGCAGCAGCAGCACCGCAAGCACAGCAACAAGCACGTGGACAAGGGCACCGAGGAGTATCGCAGACGGCGCGAGCGCAACAACATCGCCGTGCGCAAGAGCCGCGAGAAGGCGAAGGTGCGCTCGAAGGAGGTGGAGGAGCGCGTCAAGTCGCTGCTCAAGGAGAAGGACGCGCTGCTGCGCCAGCTGAGCGAGATGACCAACGAGCTTTCGCTGCACAAGCAGATCTACATGCAGCTGATGAACCACACGAACCCCGAAGTGAGTCGTGTCTGTCGCAGCTTTCTCAACACCAACGAGCATGCGCTGTGATGGGAGCGGGAGAGCGAGAGAGTTGAGAGAGAGCCTGTAAATTAGTGTGACTGTGTGCGTGTGCGTGTGACTGATTCAATGAAACCTGTGTGTGGGTAGCGTATAAGTCCAAGGATGTTAAAGCTGTAAACAAAGCAAAAACAACTCGCAGTGCGTGACATTATATCCAAAAAGAATAACTGTATATAGACAGCAAATAGAAGTGAAACTAGTTTGAAGCATGCAGTGGCGTAGGCAGGAGGGTTTCAAAACAATATTTTTTTAACATAGAAAAACAAATAATAATACCCAAACATCATTTATAAACTATTGTATAAATCTGTAAAGTTGTTGAAATGAGTCGCATGACAAGAGTATTTGAAGGACTTAAGCCCCAAATACCCCCGACCCTTCTGCCTACGCCACTGGAAGCATGCAACGCGAGTTGTTTTCTTTAACATGTCTAGTATAAGTCTTTAACTGCTTACTTTTCTACACAACAACTACTTCTACATCTACTTCTATTTCTGCTGCCTTTGGCATTCCTCAAGTTGTACATTATTTTTGGCTGGGCGTTTCTTATACTTTCTGTGTTTTGTTATCATTGCTTCTATTTTGTACTTAATTTTAGGTGAATTGTAACATACTTTTGCACATTTTGATACAAATTATATAACATAGTATGCATAAGTTAAGCCAAAGAAAAAAAATGTTTAAATATTTATGTATAAAACTAAATATTGTATGTATGTATATGTAAAAATAAAGCAAGCAGGAAAGAAAACATAAAATACAAAAACAAAAACACACAAAATACCTATTTATGTAAATCTATTTAAATATACTAAGAACAACAACAACAATAACAACACTGGTGTGCAGCTCGCGCTATGCTTCTGATTGCCCCTGCCACGCCCCGCTTTAGTTGTCCACCAACAACAACAAAACAACAAAAACAACAACCTTTTATTAGCAAATCTTTAGCTTTAAGCTTAACAATATAAACAATTTCAACTGCTTTGTGTTGCACAGGAAAAGAGAAAACCCGAAAATAAATAATTAATTAATATGTATATGTGTATAATTATTGTTACCTAGCAAATTTAATGAGAATGCTTACAAATATACATACAACAAATAACGAAAAATACGCAAAAAAAAAAAAAAACAAAAAAAAAACACGAGCAGAAGAATATAAAATAAAACAGATAATTGCTTAGAAGTGTAGTAGATGAAAATGCTATTAATTTGTAAGACCAACGCAATGTTCTCATTTTTAATTTATAAATTAAACAACAAAGAAACAAAACACACTGTAAAGCAAATATAAATAAATTTTAATAAAAATTTGTATAGAAAAAAACAACTCAAAACTTTTAACTTTTTTTAATGCATTAAAGCATACTCTTTTTTCAGCTACCAATTTCTGTTAAAAACATTTTATTTCCTATCCAAAATGATTTTTTCAGGAAAAATAAGGTAATATTTTTGTTTTCTTAAGTTAAGTTTTTTAAAACAATATTGATTGCTCACAACTAATATCACAGGTGTGTAACTTATAATATAAATATAATAACTTAAAAATATAAAATAACAAAAAAACTGTAAAAGTTTTGTAGCTTCAGATAATTTTTACCATAAGTTTCAATCATTTTATTAGATGTACAGAAATATTTGTTAGTGAAAGTATGTAATGAAAAATACAACATTTTCAGCGTTTTTTATGTTTTGTTTTATTGTTATTTAACAATCTAAAAAATTATTGAACTGATAAACGGTGTTGTCCTGTCTTATTATTTTTAATTAATTTTAAAGCTATAATAAAATATCTTTTAAATTAAAATTAATTTAAAAAAAAAATTGTTCTATTAAATTAATATATTTTATTGTTTAAAATATAAAACAGAGTGTTATAGAAAACAGATTTAATGGATCTGATAACAAGATCTTATTTGTTTTTCAAGTTTAGGTGTGGATGCAACAAATGGGCTGCTGCAAATGGCCAGAGCCACATGGGCGGCTGCTGGGGCTAGAGACAGCCAAAAGCTGTTGCCAAAAACATTTTGAATTAAATGTCTGCCATATTTAGGCGGCAAATACACAAAAGATGCAACTACGGGCGGGCTATCTGTCTGCTGATCGGAGGACGGCGATAGCGACAGGGCAATGTATGGGCTGGCAGGCGCGACAAGTTGGCCCCGGGGCGCCGGAGGGCGGTACGGGCACGGATACACGGCTCGTTTTTGGGGGCACGTGTGTGTGTGTGTGTGAGTGTGTGCGAGTGTGTGGACCCCCAGACAATTGTAAAGGCGGCGCTCGTTGACACAATTTGACAGTAAGACAAACCCGAAACGAAAAGCAAATTTATAAACGACAAGCAGCAAAATTAATGCAACTAAAAAGACAAATTAACGCGCAGAGAAAGCCAAACAGCAGCAGCAACAACAACAGCAATATCAACAACAACAACAACACGAGCCACTGCAATGCACTGCGGCCCCGGGCAGATAATCACTTAAAAACTTTTGGGCTAAGCCCTTTTTGGAGACCTCAGGCGGCCAAAAAAAAAAAATAATAATAAAAAAAATGTTTAAAAAAACACTACAACTTTCATTTGAGCTGCGTGCGTTCAATTTGTCTAGGCGCACTGCTGACCCCCCCTATCCCCTCCGCACTTTGCAGCTGCTCTTAGAGGGCTGCATTGTTGGGCACTTTGATTGATGACAGCTAATTGCAGCCTCCAAAAAAACCGGGAAAAAAGTGAAATTGTCGGTGTGGGTGTCAGCCCCCTGCCCCTCTCACTCGCCAACTGCAACGGGAGCTGCATGCCACAATTGTTGGTGTACAATTTCAAGCCGAAACGCGACTTTGATAAGGGTTCTAAGCCGCTTAACCAGGTGAAAGCGGCGGCCGTGTCAAACGGCGAGACGAGACTCAGATGCAACATGCATTTGTTTCAGCTTGTGGCAAAGCCATCTGTTTCATCCTGCCACATGGCGTGCCAACAAATTGACGCACAATTACTGCTCAACCAGGCGCCAAGAGCTCGCACCACACGGCGTATGAGTTATGAGAGCCAAGTGATAAATTTGCAACAAGCGGCACATAAATTCATTTCGCATTGTAAATTTGCATGGTTTTTTTTTATTATTCATTTTCGTTTTTAATTATGTTCGCAAAAGAAAAAAAAAACAAATTCAAGAAGTCTAATAGAAGTAGTTTAAAGAGCAACATAAAATAATTGAAGAACTGCATTTGACAGATAGTTTGTAGAAGGGTTTGAGTTATTCATAATTAATTAAATTTAAACTTATAATTTAAGTATATTTTAGATATATTTTTCTGCATAGTTACTGTGCGATCTTACACATATTATGGCTTTAGATTTGCCAGTTACTATCGCCATAAAAACTAAATACCCATTTATGTTTTTTTTTTCTATATTATTGTTATCTCAATTGATGTTAATATTTAACGAATGTCAATTCAGCTGGCTGAGAGTAAGTTCTTTAAAGACTGTTAAAATGCTTATCAGACCAAAGCATAAAAATTAGTTTAAATTTATCTAGCTATTGTATATAAATCGATTAAAAATATTTGTTTATATATTTGTAAGCTTTATTTTCAATTTTCATTTTATTATTTATATTGAAAAAATTTTTCTTGGACAATATTAAGTAGGGATGCATTCTAATATTAAATGTGGCATTTTTTGTTTGGTTTTATTAATAAAGCTTATTAATTATATGCCTAATACGTTTGTTAGTTTTTTTCAGACAAAGATAATAGATAATTACAAATAAAGTTATTGCCATCTCTATTGCCTGTAATGTTATGCATGCATAATAATAACATGTATATTATGTAGACCTGTATAAAGAGTAATGTATATACTCCATAATCTAGTTTATAGTTCTTCCCAGTTTCTCAGCTGGAATATTATGATCTTTTAGTGCTTTGACAAATTCCTCAACGCAGATAAAATAGCTCAGCTACTTATCAATGCTCTAGTTTTGGCAGCAGCATCCACTGCATTTCAAGCATTCATTTCATCCATCTTTCACACTTCAATTTCAATTTCAGTGTTTGACTGTTACACATTTTTATCACTGTTGCCTTTTTTAATGCCGCAGCAGCAGCAGCGGCAACAACAATAAAAACAATAACGGAAAAAAGTGGGTTACTTCATTTTTATTTTCTTGCTTTTCAAGCCACCAATACCAATACCAATACCAATAGCAACAACAACAACTCGAGCCAAGCGCCAGCTTTACATCTATGCATCTATCGGTCTATCTTTTTTTTTTTAGCACAGATTGAGTAATAGCTTGTTGTTGTTGTTGTTGGAGCTGGCGCTGCTGCTGTTTGGTTTATATTTAAAGCCAAGCCTCTTGCACGTCCCGCTCTCCCCTTTCGACTCTCAACGGCTGCGCTGATCGTGTGGCCAACTGCTGCGGCAAGCGCGGTTTCACTTTCTATGCCGCTGACTTTTGCTATCTACCAGCAGCAGCAGCTAGCAACAGACAACAGCAGCAACAACAATGAGGCCGTCAAGCATCCAGCAAACAATAACAACTACAACTAGCAAGCGTGCTCTAGTCGAGAGTGCACAACTTCAAGATACTCAGTTATAAATGCAAAATGCAATTTATAAATTCGCTTTTATTGTGTTTGAATTTATAAAAAATATTAGCCAAAATTCATAATAAAAAGATTAAATAGGGCTTAACATACGCTACCCTGAACTCTTCTTAAGCCCAACACGATCGATAAGTTCAATAAGACATTTGGCTAGACAATTGTTGATATACTATAGTGGTAGATACATTTGATATTTATCAGATACTTAGTAACAAATGCTAAATTACATTAAACAATTATTTATATATATATATATATATATATTTGTATGGTAATAAATTAGATCTTTAAGGCACTAAATAAATTTGTTTAAAAGTATATATTAGTTAATCTAGGTTCCAGATACCCAATATTCCTAATCTTGTATTTAATGTTAACGCGATTAATGAGATAACTGAAAAGTTAAGCTGAACCATTCTAAATATACTTTCTAGTCTTTAGATTACAATTGATCTTATTAAATACATTTATAAAACGCAGGATTATCAGATTGTATGGGTACGGGTTTTTAAAATTCATATGTTTGCTATTTCATTTTAACTATGTAAAATCTTAAGCTGTACGAAAAGTACAGCCATGGCTACTGTGCCCTTTGGCTGCTAAGTTGTTTATTATTTTCATTATTCAATAGTATTTTGGGTTTTATCCCTTATATTAATTTAAATAAAAGAGTATCTATAGCTCGAGCTTAGGGCCATTTTCTAACTACTACCTATCTTGATTCACCTCTCATATACCCTTTTAAATCAAGCTATGAGCCCAGGGTGTAGAAACGTTAACGGTGTTGCTCAGTTCACCTCTTTTTTTATCCAACAATGCTTTGACTATTTTCTTTTCGACGGCCCCTACGAGTTGCTGCGTCTCTGAGTGTGCATCTGAGTGTGGGCCTCTTATGTAATCGGCTAGCTGCTGCCGCTGCTGCTGCTGTTGTTGTTGTTGTTGTTGTAAAAGATGCCTTTTCTTTTGTTGTGCGGCTGATGACCAAGTTAAGATATTATGTTCGTTATGTTGCGCTTATTAACGTGGCCTACAAAAGTTTGTTTTGCGTTTTGATGTTGTTTAAACGATTTTTCCACCGTTATAAATCAAGCGTCAACGCAAAAATAAAGACATCTATTTGCTCCCCTTTACTTTTTCCATGCCCCTTCGGGGCAAGTTACGCAATTTTGACATCCAATGCAATCCCTGGATTGAATTTACCCGAGGCTCACTCAGGCGGCACAAAAGTTAATAACAATAACAGCAAAAGAAAAAAAAACAGCTACAACAACTGAAATCTAGTTTTTAAAACAACAATAACAAAACAACAATTAAAAACATATAAATCTACTTATATGCTACACTTACAAAAACGTATAGGTATATATCGATGCTGAAAACGAAAACAACATTCATTATTTTTATGGAAAGGGCAAAGCATTTACGAGTATGTTTCAGATACACAAGCAACTATCTATACAAATTTATGTTCTATGTCTGAGGTGCAAAAATCGAGTAGATAGTTTTTGGACTAGCTCTCGAAAATAGTTTGAAAAATTACAAAATCTTAAGTTAATCCACAACGACATTCTTTATACGCTTTGATTTATTAGGAATTGTATGAATATTAGCAATACATATTTTCTTTTAACTTTAATTTCTTTATTAATTTATGAAGGGAAAATTAAATTTAAAATAAAATGTCTTGAAAATAATTATTATTAATGAAAACGAATATAAAGTTAAAAAAAAAGTAATTTTAGATTAGATTCAAAGTGTAAAAAGCTTTATAAATAACAGCTTTGAGAAAGATTATAATTAAATTAAATGAAAATACTCAAAACAAAAAGTCGCAAAATATATAAAACAAAAATTTAATTATTATTAAAAATTATTTAAAAAAAAACATAACATATAAAAACATTTATATAAAAAGAAAACAATGTTCTCCATGTATTGAATAATTTTAATTTTTTATTTAATGTGTGCTTATTTTGTTTTGTAAATAATAACAGAAAAATCATAAAATAAGTATGGCTTTAATATTTTAATACCGTATTAAACTATTTTCTGTCATTCATAACTGCGTAACTTGTAAATTTGTTAATTAAATTATTTTTTAATTAAATGTTATGCTCTATGGTCGATTCACAGAAAATTTCTTAATAAATAAAAAATGGACCTGTTTGTTATATTTGTTTTTCACATTTCGTTCATGTAGTACGTAAAGCGCAAACTTCAGTATATAGCCCAAATACTCCCTTATTGGCAAGTGCATGCACACGCATATATATATATATATATATATATTTATATGTGTATATAGGTATATCTATGTATATATAGAGAAAAACTAAATCTAAACCACTCACCCAAAGACCCATTGGCCTACTTTTCTTACAGTCCAACAACAAAAATATAGGAAATACAATAAAAACAAAATATGCTAGAAAATAATCTCAACGCCAACACACATGGAAAGTGTGTGCGTGTGTGTGTGTGCTGCGCTAATCAACACGGCATGCGTGTGCGTATGTTTGTTTATGTTTGTGTTGGTGCGGCAAAATTTACAGCGCGCCCTTTTCGAAAAACTTCTTTCAAAAAGAGGAAAAAACAAAAAAAAGTCGCTCGCGCTGCTATTTTCATTTTTCAGCTGCGCGTTGGCGTCGCCGTCGCTGCTTTATCAATCTGCCCGCGCCAGTGGGCAGAGGGCTGGGGGGAGGTGCGTGGGCAACTTATCTTAGGGCAAGACCCGACGCGTCGGAAAGAGATGGGCGCAGGGCCCGGACCCGGGGACCCAGACCCCAGACACTTGTTGCAAGCGGGCACAACGCACAAACAACAAAAAATTGACCCAATTTTTAAACAACAAAAAATACACATATTTTTTTTTGACTACACACACACATGCACACATTAAACACAAACAAACCTAAATATGCCCTAGCCATAAAGAAAAAGCTCCCTTAAAGAATACAACGGCAACAACAAGAAATTGAAATTGTTGTTAATTTTTGTTTGCTTTGCGGCATTGTTGAGTTGTTTGCAGTTGTTGCTGCAGCAGGGCGACGGGCGGCTCTGAGGTGGGTAGGGGAGGGGAATAAATGGGGGTTTGGTGCTGCAGCCGAACAGCAGAATTCACTTTCAATTTGGGCGCACTGAAAGAAATGTCTGCATCAGAACCAGAACAACAGCAAGAAGAAGACGAAGAAGAAGAAGCAGAAACAGCATTAGGACAAGAACAAGCACAAGAATAATATCATAGAGTTCCCTCGACTTTGAGCTAAGTAGGTCAGCAGCTGTAAAATAGACGCATAGATGAAAAAGAACCAGCCCAACAATCAAACCAAAATTCGTATTTATTTATTTTTTTTTTTGTATTTTAGGGGGCCGCTGGGTGAGAGAACTGGCGATAGCATGTGCAAGGGAATTGAAATTGGATTGGAATTGGTAATTGGGAATAGGAATAGGAATGGGGATGAGTATGGGTATGGATAGTGGGTATCGGGTATGTGTCTGGATACGTTAACATGTTGTCTAGCATTCTTTGCTTGAGGCATTTCTGCTGTCTCGAGCTCTTCAAAGGGCCAGACGATGGCTGTTAAGTAGGTCAGGCAACCGCAAACAACGATCAGCGATCAAAAGTTTTCATGATCACATAAAAAACAGCACAGAAATATAAAACTCCTACACGTAGGCAATAAGATTTGGCATATAAGAACTAACTTTTTAGTGCCACGGTACAGCAGTTTCAAAAATTACAAATAAAACATAATGGAAATAATTTTACCATTTTTTTTTTTTATAACAATTTTTAGTATTTTGAACAGCATTTAATTTTTTTTGTTGCTTATAAGGATAAAGAGGCAAATATTTATACAATGAATTCTTGTTCTCAACTTATGATTAGATATGTTTTGATCATTTTTTGCTTATGATCTAAAAAAAAGTAAATTTTACTTTAAATATTATGAAAAATCGATAAGAAACAAATAATTCTATAATTATAGAATATGTTCAGAAATTTAAGAAGTGAGAATAATTAATTATAAAAAGAAATATAAATAGAATACAACAAAATGTGCAATCATTTTAAAAACGTTCTGTAACCATTTAAACATGACTCCGTTTTTTTTTAAATATGTTGCAGTCAATAATTTAAAAAAATTCTATCATTAAGAAATACGATTTGACAAAAAATTTAAAAATAAAATAATACATATTTTAAGCTTACCCACGCACATATTTGTATCGATAAACTTAAGACTAAGTTTCTTGTCGATATATAAATTATAGCTATATTATCATAAAAATTGCACATGAGTTTATAGTATGATATAAAATATTATATGACACAGTTATAGCCTAATGCTTTGAGCGTACTTTTGGCCTATAAACATTTTATTCATGCAACATGCCTTCTATATCTCTCTTAAGTGCTTAAAAATAGTATCAAATAGTATTTGATCAACTATAAATTTACAGAACTTGCCAAAAATTAAAAAAAATAAAATAAAATTAAATAAAAACATGTAAAAGTAGCTACCTAATATAACAAAAATTTAAAAAAATAACAAGTAAGATTTGTGTGCAGTTAGTATACAATTTATAGCCATACATTATATATATATAATGTGGTACCACAAATAACGAATGTATGCTATTTAATTGTATTTAATCTTGAGATGGTTAGGCCACAGGCAACCAGACCATATATACTCAAAATATTATTGTTTGAGTTTATCCTCTCTTTGTATTTTGATTATTAAAATTTGAAAAATTCTCATAGGGGATTTACTATATGTCAGGCAATTTTAACTGAGTGATTTAATTTTGTTAAATGTTTTCTTAAGTTTTCATTAGTTTCTATAGGTAATCTATTTTGTGTTTTCTGCCTACAAATCTGAAGATCGATTCAAACTCCCCACTCTTTAGCTGACCATCAGCCACTCTTTAGCTGACCATCAACACGCTCTAAACCTAAACCGTTTTACGTAACTGACCTAAGCCATCTCGCTACGTAAGCAACCAGTTTAACGTGCGTTACGTAACCTAATAACCGATTGTCTATTTTCTGTTCCGTTCGCTCTCTCGTAGCTGGATCCCATTCATGATTCTAATGTGTCGATGTATTATCAGTGCCTGTCTATCGATGCCCACTCATTGATCGAATTCCCAAGCACATTCGATGCGCCAAGCGTTACAATCACATTTTATATTTGTTTGCCTCTATTTTTATATATATTTCACTTTTAGACTAGAGTATG
This sequence comes from Drosophila colorata, assembly GCA_035041545.1. Lineage (NCBI taxonomy): Eukaryota > Metazoa > Arthropoda > Insecta > Diptera > Drosophilidae > Drosophila > Drosophila colorata. Next base: position 4,072,549 of record JAWNLD010000233.1, read on the forward strand.
CGTGGCTATCATGATTTTGTTAGGAAGTTGAAAAATAAAATTTAAAAGCATATATTTGATATAACGAATTAATCATAGAAACCATGTTACTTAATATTTCTTGTAATTACTACTATGAATTACTTTCTGTTTAAGTTTATAATATCATCATTATTAAATATTTATTACAATTTTGTATTTTATTTTAGATGCTCTTTGAATTTTTAAAATTCTTTTTTTCTGATAGATTATTTTTCATATTGAATATATGGAATAAAGTCAAATTTTATTTTAATGTCATAGTAATAGTAATTCAATGTAATTTAGTGTGTTCATGCGTCGGCTAGACATTATATTTATATGTTTGTGGTCCGTCTTCCGCATTTTCGGGTCACATGCGTGCGGTTTGTCTTGTCCGCCTTTTGATTGGGTTAGGTGTGTTAGTTTCGGATTTGTGGTTGTGTGTAGATGTGTGTGTGCGTGTGTCTTTGTTTGGGTCTCGCAGTGACAATCGTGTCGATTACGCGGCCTTGAAAGTGAAAAGGTGTCGAGCGAGGAACTTTCGCTTTTCAGGCCGTCTCCGTGTGTGCGTGTGTATCTGTGTGTGTATGTGTGTGGGCCAAAAGACGACGTTTTAGCTGAGCTGTTGACAGGCCCAAAGTGCAAATTTAAACAACAATTAAATGGCGCGCCAATTCTAGCACCGTCTGACAATCAAATGTCAGACATCGCCCACGTGACTGCAGACACCCACAAGTTGAAGGAGTCTCAATGCTTGGGGTTCTCTCGTATTTGTTGTTGTTCGAGTTGTTGTGCAGCTCATTTCCATAAGATCTGCAAAGTCAAAGCTGCAAGTTAATTGTCGAAAAACAGCAAATGGCCAACTGGCAACTGGCAACGGGCAACCTCATTTCATAAGCTGTTGCAGTTAAACATTTTGTGGCAATTAAATAACTGGGCGGCCCATTATATAAGGCGGCACGTAAGCACACACATTTAATTGTTTTAACTATCCAGCTAAGTATTACATATTTTGTTTTTGGCTTTGCCTCGTTGGTATTACAAAATATCTTAAAACCTAAACTAAGTCATTTCATTAAGCCCATTTTCCTACCAAAACCAAAATGCCAAAAAGATGAATAAATAAAAAAAACGCAGTTCCGTTAACGGTGCTTAATTATGCATAGGCAAATGCGTAAAGAGTCGAAAAAAAGAAAAAGAAAAAAAAATGTTATGCGTCTAAGCAAAAGCCAAAAAGCAAAAGCCCATAAACAATCCAAAATAAGGCGACAACAGTTACAGAGAGACACAACCAAAGATACAGATACAAAGCGGCCGATACAGATACAGATGCCAATGCAGATTCAGATGCAGATATGAATGTGTGTGCCTGTTTATAAATACGTACACAAAGACTGGAAACTGAGACCCACGTCAAATCATTTTTCGCGTAATCATAAACTGAGAGAAACAACAACGAAAACGAAAACGACAACAAAAACAAAACCCGCCCCTGTGCCAGTTACATACGTGAACTACATTTCTGGAGATGCGCCAACCAGTTATTAACCGGAACTGGCGCGCATAACGGTACAGCTATGCCCTATACAGGCAGGCAGGCAGCGATCGAACTAACTCTCCAGATGCTCAACTCTCACTCTCGCACACACACAGTTGGCGGCGATTGTGTTGGCCTGGCTTTTGCTTTTGCATTATTCATCCGCGTCGAGGCATTTTCAAAGTCTTCCTCTTGACCTTGGACTCGGCAGCGGTAACAACAGCAACAGCAACAGCGGCAGCAGCAGCAGCAGCAACAGCAGCAACAACAACAAACGACAACTTGTCGCCGTGTTGGAAAGCAGCGCCAAAAGCGTGTGCCACAAAAGAAAGCCAAACCACTTTTACTTTCAAGCTCAGCCGGCGAAATGAGGCAATACTCGAAATGCTGGCAATGTCTGCCAGGCCTGGCCTGGCTTGGCCTAGCCAACTGGCTCTGCTGCTCTGGTCTGTTGCCTGCCGCTGCTGCTGCTGCTTTTGGCGCCAAAATGTGGTGGCAGTATTTAGCCAGAGCATGATGCGGCAAAAATCATTTGGCTAAAACACTTTCTGTCTAGGTCAGCGGAAGCGACAATTGAGCACAAACGAAGTCTTTCATAAATAAAATGTTATTAAATAGAAATGAAAAAAATAATAACAATATACAATTAAATATATTTATATAAAAAATTTAAAAATATAAAATATATATGCATGTTAAAAGGATGATTAAACAATATTGTTATGAATACTATTGAACTACAATAATACATATTATTATTACTACCCGAATTCTCGTTATAGTATATATATAGTATATCGTTATAATATAGCATTAGTACAAATTGTTGTTCGTCAATGAAACCTTTTAAATTTAAAATAATGAATCACTCCTTCCATAAATATTTTAATATATTTCTTGGTTGATTTAATTATTGATAACACAGATATGAAAATGAAGAAACCAACAAAGACAGCCTACATGCCCTTGGCTTAAAAATACACATTAATTCCACAGGATATCCTATTTATATTTGCTACGGGATATCCTCTAGACACATATCACTGAAAAGCTCATAAGTTGTCTATTTGCTGTCAAATACGGGTAGGATATCTCTAGTTATTCTATTCAACTAATTTGTCATCTTTAATTTATTTAGTTAAAGGATAAATACTATAACTATAACCATTAGGTCTAATTCATAGGTCTAGCAATTGAGCATCTAACAAACTGACTTAATACTTATATCTATATATAAATATATAATTTACAAATATAATTTTTATACCGAGTTTCCGCACTTAAAATACCAAATAAACACTTACAGAAACTCGGCTTTAAGTTAAAAATAATTGATTTTTAATGCCTATAATAACATAAAAATTCTTTGATAATTTATTCGTAAAATATTGGATTGTTTTGATATTATAAGAGTTGCTGTGCCTGCTGGTTTTTGGCGCCACAAAAAGCTGCAACTGGGCGCTGAAATGCGTGCACTGTAGTGGCCAATGGGCAAAGGAAAACTGTAGATAGGAAATTGGAAAAAAAGACGAAATAAAAAACCTGAACTCAAGTGTTGAAGTATCTTGAACAAACAAACAAACAAACAACTGCAACAACAGCAATGCCGATGCCGACAAACCAATAGGGGAGAACGACATACAGGAAGAGAGAGGGGAATGGGGCTACAACTGGGACTGGGACTGGGACTGGCTAACTGGGAGACTGTCTGACTTTTGGGGGTATATGTGTGTGGGACACACTTGTAACTGCATGCTAACATGTTTTCACAAATTTTGTTTTTGTTTTTGTTTTATTTATTTATTTATTAAACAAACCGACAGCAACAACAAGCAAACTCGTTTGTGTTTGTTGTTGTTGCTGTTTGCATATATAATACACACACTTTAGGCCACAAAACTCACACACACATTAAGGCACACATACGGCAAACGCTTTATATGCATATGCATAAATATTATGAACCTACCCAAATTCACAGAAAGCGAAAGATACAAAAACAACATCAACAACGGCAAAAAATATTTATTGTTTTAGTTGACAGGCAGTTACATCATTTGCGCCGTTATGCGTATAACATTAATTTGCATGCGACGTCGGGCACAAATTAATTTCATATTTTAATAAATCTACTGTGCAGCAGGTAGCTTTGCTAGTTGGGGGCATCTCAGGGTGTCACCTCTCCCCCGCTGCCCCAGCACCCCCGCTATATATACTCAGTTTGCCTAGTCACGCTGCTGTGGTTCTTGCGGCTTGCAAAATCTTTACTAAGTATTTGCTCAATATTTTCCATTTCCTCACCAAGCGTCGCTTTTCGTAGCCCCCCAGCAGCAGCAGCAGTTTTCCTTTCGCTTTCATTGACGCGTGAAGTGCCTCAGCGTAGGGCAGGAATCGTATGCAGCACAAAACAACAACAACAGCAACAAGCAATAGCAAAAAAAGTGTATAGATACTATTTAGAAGTCGAATCTGAAATACACTTATTGAATTGCAGCTAATTTTATATAATAATATCTAAGGTGAACTCGCTTAAAATTAAATAACAAGTCATTTTTAATAAAAACCTTATGTGTTTTAAGAAAAGTTTATTTACTTTCAACTAACAACACACTATTAGCATAATCCTTAACAGCGCCACTTTAAAATTTATTATGTTAAACATCAAAGTGTTATAAATATATAAAATATTTAAAAATTTACAAAATACTCCTACAGTATAATACAAAACTAAAAAACCAAATATTTTAAGTTCTTTAAAAAGTTTTTAAAATGTTGGTTCTGTCTTTGCCTTAAAGAAAATATTATGTATCTGAGCTTGTATAACAAATAAATTCAACTTACTTTAGGTTTTTTGATAAATTATATTTTTATTAAAAAGTATTTTAAAGTTTAAGCTTTGATATGTTTAAATTTTTCAAAATTAAAATAAATTTGTTTTGTTTGTGTTAATAAAAAAATTTGTTTAATAAATTGTTGAAAAAACATCTTTAAGGTTTGTGCGTTCTTTTGTATTTTAATATACAATAAAATGTAAAATTTTATATGTAGTTAAATATTTAAAATGCAGTTGCTAAATAAAATCAAATGATATAATAGGCTAATATATTTGCTTTAATTTGCGAATCATGGCAAATTAGGTAAGTGATGAGCGTTACAAACCTAATGACACTTACGATATGCTCTTCATGAAGCGTATCAAAATGCTTAGTTAATGTGCATTACATTTTCGTGATTCTGATCGATATCGCCAGCCAGCGGCAGCGAGCGTCTCTCTAGTCTCTATAGTTAATAGAGCTTTTGTTGCAGACATAAGCAACGAAGCAGAAACACAAAATGCTCCTCTAGCCGCCTCGTCCCGCTGCCCTCCGCTCCCCTTGCTTGTTATGTGCCGATTTGTTTTTTTTTTTTCTTATTTTTTGTGGGCCTCTTTTGTTTTTTGGGCTGGTCAATTAAAGCAAATGCAGAGTCCCAAAGCACCATCCGAACCCAAATTTTCAATAATTTGTCAGGCCCACATGCAGTGCCTGCATAATATCGAATGATCGGCGCACGATAATTGATAATGGAAATATGTGTGGCATGGTATGAGTACTCGTACTCGTACTCGTACTCTGTCGTACTCATACTCATATTTGTACTCGCACTCGTATTCGTTCGATTATTTGGGTATATGGTCGCTGGCATGTGAGTGTGTGTAAACTGCATAAGAAACCGAATCAGGCAGAGGCCGACCAGGCACGAAGCCCAGCAAGAAAATCAAGCAAACCAAAACGACAACAACAACCAGCAACAGCGACAGCAACAACAACAACACCAAACCATAATAATATTAATTCCAGTGTGTGCTTCCACGTTCGCTTGTAGTTGTATGAGAAACTGGGTCAGCGTGTCGTTTGTGCTCACACACACACACGCACGAGAGCACAACAAATATATGCACACATGTAAGTGTGCTGTTGCTGCTGCTGCTGCTGCTGCCGGCGCACGATAGAAAGTGAAAACGAAGCAACAACAACAGCAGCTACGACAGCGACTACGACAACAAAATGGCTATGAGACTATGACGAATGTACGGCAAGAAAAATCACATAATCGCCGTCGACAGCAGCAGCACCACCAACAGCAGCAACAGCAACAGCAGCAACGCTGTCGGCGACAACAGCAGCGGAGGCAAGCTGAATTAAAATTTAGGGAAAATTATGCACGCAGCACTGTAAATATAAATAAATAAATAAATGATAATAAAAAATCGAGGCACAAATTAAGCACACGTCGTTATTTTGGACAACAAAACAATTTCTAAAAATTTACTACGGTCGAGCCCTTTCAAAAACTTTGCGCCTATGGCTTGAGATTGCCTATAAAACATAAATATTTGATATATTTTATGGCAGTAGATTACCTAATAATAAGGTATCCCAATGGGTATGCCAGGAAGATAGTGCAGCAATACTTTAGTAAGGAACAGGGTAAAATTTGATTTTATATTTGATAGAAGAAGGCATTAATATTGCCAGGCGGATAGCTGAGCGATACTTTAGAGAATAATTAAAAATGAAAAGAAGATAATTTTTCGCATTTAAGTAAAATTCAATTAGGAAAATACCATGAAATATTGTATTCTAAATATGTACATAATTACATTTGATAAAGACGACAAGCTCTTGATCTGACAGACAATCTATATATTTATTTAAAAAAATATATATTTGTTTTATTTTCCAAATAGATGCTCTCTTTGACTTGAGGTATTATATAATTTTAAAACAGTTCGGTTTGGATCACCATTTAATTAAGATTAACCCAGAAAAATCAAACGAAAAACTATCAAAAGAAATATAGTTAAAAATAATCAAGCTTTAAAGCAAAGACCAACATCATTTGCTTGTTGAAGAGCTAATAATTTTGTTGCTTCTTTTACGGCAACATCTTCCTTCAAGTTTCCACAAAAATAACTAATACGCCATGTAACACGCTTGCATAATAGTGCTGAAAACAATAAAATCGAACTCGATGTGAAAATTGGCGCACGTTTACCGATTTGAGAGACAATTGTAGTTGAAGTGCTCATAAATTGATGATGCCCGAAAATATAAATAAATGTGTCAACAATTGAGAGTAACAAAGACCGCCCGCACCCCCTTGCAGGCAGATGCTGCGATAGCTAAATAAATAAAGGCAGCCACAGGCGCTGAAACGTGATCAGGCAATTACGAGTTGGAGCATTTGAAAGAAGCCGGAAAAAATAGAAAAAAATATATATATATGTATTTATAAAAAGGCTTCAAGGCGCTCTTCAAGACACAAGTAGGTGCTTGTTTAGGAGAGGGTGGTGGAGGCAGAGGGGGGTACCATTAGCAGCTGACCGGTTCAGGAATAACCACACCCAAAACAAAAAAGCGCGTTGCGGAGATTTACAAGCTGTGATTAGGTATGCAGTGTATATGTCTGTGTGTGCCTGTGTGTGTGTGTGTGTGGGCAGAACTGCAGCCAAAGAAGCAGCTCCAAGCCAATATAGCGCTGGACTAGCCGTCAAGCTGCTAAAATCAACGAAGCGCTGCAAAAAAAGCGCGCGATTACGAAAGACGAAACGAAGATACTCCAAGCTAAGCCAAGCCAAGCCAACCCAACTCAGCCAAGCCAGGCCAAGACTAGCTAAGCCAAGTCGAGCCAAGCAGCGCCGAGTCAGGCTAAGCCAAGTTGGGCTGCCACCAAGTCACTAAGTCAGTCAGTCAGTCGGCCCACGGTATGTACGCGATGGTAACCCCTTCAACAGACCGACACCCCTCCCTTCCTGCGCAGCTCGACACACATATTTGCTAGTAGCTGAGTTTTGTTTTGTTTAGCGCTTGGCCTGGGCCTGGGCCTGGTTATATCATCAGCGCTCTTACGTGCCAGCCAAATGGTCAGCGGGGCTGGAGCGACCGACTTAGGAGACCGCGTGCGCGTTTTATGCATTTTCAAAGCGGGACACCAGCAACAACAGTAACAACAACAGCAGCAGCAGCAACAGCGCTAAATGCTCGACTGGCCAACTGGTTGGCTATTTGGCTATTTGGCTGCTTGGCTTGGTCAGCCAACGAGTCGCAGTCCGCGTCTTCGCTTTTGCCGTCTCACTCTCACTCTTCATTCGTTCATTCATTCATTCGACTCCCCGTCAGCCTCTGTCCGAGCGTCCGCATTTGAATAATGTTTGACCTAAATTCGGGTTTTGTGCGCGCGCTGTTTTGGCTGACAAGAAAGAGTTAGTTACTAACAAAAGCCCAGCTGAAAAGTCAACAATGCCTCTTGCTGTTTTTTTCTTTCTTTCCAATTTTTTCCACTTTTATTTTTTCAATTTTTAACTTATGTTTTTTTTTACTCTTTGTATTTTATTTGTTGCTGCCTAAATGGTATTTTTCTGCGTGTGAAAAGCTGTCCAAAATCATTTTGTTTGAGCGTTACGCGCATTAAAACTGTTTTGTTCCTGTTCAAAAAAAAGGGCTGCATTAGTTTTGATCAGTCTTTTATGTCATGCCAACTATCTTATAAACTTTATCAAAAATAAGTTTATATTCAGCTATACATTTTTTTATATACATATATTTGGTGTTTTTAGAAGAGCGTCATCACAGCTAACAAAAATAAATGGTTTGTCATTTGAATTTTTTAAAATATGTTAACAAAATACAAAATGATTCAGTGTTGATGCAGCAAATTGTCCTTGAGCTGCTCGGATACGAAGAAGTAAACACACAAGCAAACATATGATTTTAATTGTTGGTGAATCAGTTTTAATATTAAGTTGGCAGAGGAGATGCCAGAAGCGAAAGTATACTTGGCGCTAAGCCAGGCTTAAACATTTTAATTGGAAGCAAAAGATCTATATAAAAAAAATGTTGTCTTAAAAAAATGTACATTTTGATATACAATATTTAATCCAAAAAAAGAGAAAATAATCTAGGGGAATCTCTAATTTATTATTTAATTTTTCAAAAACAAAAATTGTAACTACACGACATTTTATTAAAATCAATTTGTGATGTAAACAATTTACTTTTATCATGTGTATTACAATATTTATATATTAAGTCAATAATGAAGGAGACATTGTATTTTGTTTATTTATAAAATATAAATTTATACAAAAAAAAAAACTTAAAAACAGCAACAATAATATCTTAGTAATATGTAGTTTTTAAAAAGCATGTTTCAATTTCTTTCAATTTAATGCAGAACCGGCTTTAAAAAGTAATTGAAATTAAAGTAAATTGAAATCAACTTTTCGTATATTACAAATGCCAAAAATTTGTATTTGTAAAGCTCACAAATCTGCACAGCTTACACAGTAATTATACCTTCTGTGGACTTTTAATTTTATACAAAATTATTACGTAAAGTCTAAATGTGTTGGGAAGTTTCCAGAATTCGTTGACGATCGCATAACAGCAGCTACATTTAAATTTAATTTAACTGCTATTTAACATAATTAGCCTATTTTACTGTTGCCTTATATCCTCCACTCCACTCTGAACGCATTCCATATTACTCTCTGTCCGCTGGTGTGATTCATCGCGAAGCAGTTTAGGGCTCTTTTGGGTACTGTACTCTGGTTTCGGGTACTCGGGTACTGGTACATGGGTACTGCTAGTCATAACCACGTTCATGAGCTCACGTATCTCCGTTTTGGCTGTTGCTGCTGTTGTTGCTGTTGTCGCCACATTTTTCCCTTTTTTATTATTATTATATTTTTGTTGTGTTTGGTTTTGGCCTTTGTCTTAAGCTAAAAACATTTGACATTTTCATCAAGTTTTACACACATGTAAACAGCACAGCTCGAGCGCTCTCCTTTCATGATTTAATGTGGTACAACAAAAGCAACACAAACAGCAACAACAAGACAAACAGTAACAACAATACATTAAACCAAATATGTTAAGCACGATCGCTTTGGTTTTTATGTCATATGCATGTTGTGGTTCCATTAAATATGTATTTATATTTTAAATCGCATACAGTGATGCAGCAAAAATATATTACTTAAAAAACAAAAACAGATTTACCCCATATAAAGCGTAATTATAAGTGATTATTTATTATGGTTGCAACAACAAAAAATGCATTTACTACATTTATTTATTATTATTATAATTTTTTTTTTATATTTTTTTATTTTATATTTTTATTTTTTTTATTATAATTTTTTAATTCAGTTCAAAAATTTCATCTAAACAACATTATCTTACATATAGGCTGCTTGAAAAGTTAAATTTTACAAGCCATGTTATTTTACCGTAAAAATATGATTAAACAATATCAAAATCGATCTAAAAAATATATATAAAATAAAATATAATATATAAGTTTAAAAGAGTGTATTGTTTATTTTCTAACTTTCCCTATTTAAATCTATATTTATCTATAATTATTTTATTGAAATTACCAAGATTTTTAACTATTCTTAAATTCTAAAATATTTTTATAGAATTAAATAAAGCTTAACTTTATCTAAATAAAATTTATGTAATGTATATTTTTATGAAATCTAATAAGCTTAACTGTTAAAAAACCTGTCCGTTTAACGAATAACAAATTAAATTGATCATAGGGTAACAGGTCCTTGAAAGTCCTTTGGTTAAACTATACAAAAAAAAAATATTTAAATAAGCCTATTGAATGCTATAAGTAAATTGACTAATGAGAGCACTTCGAGTCTTTCTGGAGCTATGTGAGTCTTTTCGGCTGCTTGGCCAATTTTGCATTATGCCTGAGATTGATGCCACAAATTGGTTCACATGGCATGACTCTACATCGAGAGACGGTAGTCGCTCGCTCTGTCTCGGATCGGGGGGAGCGGTAGAGCTGGTTGGGCTGGTGGGGCTGTGGCATCGTCAGCGCCACTGTTGTAATCTTACAACTTTAATTTCTGTTTTCTTGAGTTTTTCTTTGGCTAATTTTAGTGCATTCTCGCATTGAAGTGCCCGCCGTGTGGCTAATTTCGTATGTTTTGTTATTATTGCATGCTTAGATTGCCACTTGTTGTTGCTGTTTTCGTTTTCGTTTTTTATTTTTTCTATTTCTTTTTTGCCACCGTTGTAGCTGTGGTGCAGGCTTAGGCAGGTCTGTGTGTGTGTGTGTGTGTGTGATGATTGTGTGTTAATTAACTTTGGCATCAGTCAGCGTCAGACAATGCACTTTTCGCTTGGCTTTTGGGCCAGGCTGAGCACAGCTACTGGTCACATTTTTAACTTTAATATTCTTTTATTTCTTACATATATTTTGTTCGGTTTTTTTTTTTTATTACTTGCCAATTCGTGGAAAACAGCAGGAGCCGGTGGTCATAATGTCGTCTTCAGTGCTTAGTTGGCTTTTGATGTGTGTTGTTGCTGGCGTTTATTAACCGTTGACATTTGTTTAACGCACGTCGTTAACAGTTAGCTCTATTTAATTTGAAGCACTGTCCGAGTGCCGTTATGGCACATTTTCATGTTTTATACGAGCTATTCCCAAGAAAGCCAGAGCCGGGTCTGTGTGCTCCAATTTGCCGTGCGACAATTACAAAACGCCAAGCCGCAAGCTCCAAGCTGGCCAAAACGCGCGCTGAGACACTTTCTGCCTATTGGCAACTGCGGCAGCAGTTGCCGCAAATCAATCAAATCCAATCAAATGAAATTGAATCGAACCGAATGGGAGTCAATTTGTCTAATGAGCTGTTGCCACAGGTAGCCAATTGGCCAAGTACCAACCGGGCAGCCGAAGTGCTAATAATCTCCACTCAATTTAATGAAATGGAACTCAATGCAATTGTCCAGGCGCTGCAATGCGTCGCATTTGTATTGCGATTTAATGCAAATGCTAATGCAGCAGCAGCAACTGCAGCAGCTCATTGCACCCACAACAGCCAGTTGGCTGATTGACTAAATAGACATAGGCATAGATATAGATATACATAGATATCGATATGTGTATAGAATCAGGCGTTCAATAAATGCGCATTTAGATGAAGCCGCCGCCGCTGCCTCAAAGGTAACCAAGCCGAAGGCAAAGCTTGCGGCTTATCGACAACTTGTGGCATGTACATTGAACTCTTCCAACTGATCAAAAAAATATATATCTAAATACATATATATATCTCACTGCGTCGCATATTTATGAGCCCTAACAGCAAAGATTAGCTGCTGCACCAGGTAGAAGTTTCTATAAGAATGCATAGCTTAACATCTTTTATCGAGCGGCATGCATTGAACTTTTTTTATTTTTTGTTTTTTTTTTAATCGATAAACTGCATTTACATGAGCTTATGAATGTCCCACAAAAAAGCGACACAAATTCGTAGTGAAAATTGGCAACATGGCAAAGGTAATTTAAATACTTCAGAAAATTTATAGAATCTTTTTCAATAATCTATTTAAAGTAAAGCTTCAAACCACTTTTAAACTGGTTCGGAATGCCAAAATTTTGTTATATCATAACCCGCACCAATTGCACAAAAAAATCAGCCAAACCTGAGCCGAACCAAATTTTGTTTTTAAAAATTTATTCAGCTTTCAAATTGCAATCCCAAAAATTTATATTTCCTGACATCAGAGCAGTAATAATGAGAACTAGGTAGAAGATATTTTAGTTGTTAATAAAAAATATAAAAAAATCAAAACAAAAAAAATCACATATTTAATATAAATAAATAAAATATTTGACTTTCAGACTTAATGTGACGAGCCATGGCTCAAAACAATATCATTGTTTATAAATGTGAAATTCCAGGTTGACAAAAAGGTTCTAAAGGCGAGACATTGTCTTGAACCCGAACCGAATCACATTTAACTTATTAAAAGCTCAATGATTGTATTACAAATACTAAAAATGCAGAGTTTTTATTTTAGATACAAATATTGGCAATTGGCAAAGTATTGCGGGTTAAATATTTTCATATACATTAAGAGTTTTAGTTATATTTTAATTTTTTTTGTTTTAACGATTTTTTAAAGTTTAATTTCAAAACGTAAAATTGTATTACATGCAAAAACAGTATTCTTGTTTAAGCTTAACAGCTAATTTAAGCATAGTTTTTGGGCATAAAATGTTTTACAATATTTTTGTGCACACTTATTAATATTAGCCTTGGCCTGAGTTTTAATCTAAACTCAGCTGGGCTCGCACCATAATGCCAAAAAATAACAACCCATATATCATTTATTTATGACAGCTAACAGCTCTTAACTTAATGCAGCTGTGAAAATTGGCAACGGCGCCAGCTAAAACCCAGCCCCGAGACAAACTGCACTTGAGTCACTTCCGCTGCACTTTGTAAAGCACTTGCTGCCGAGAAACTTGGCAACGCCGCAAGTGAACGTCTGCCTTGGCGTGGCTCCAAGCCAAATATATTTGAACAATATGTTGTATCTATCTATATGTATGAATATATATTATACATACGTATGTATTTTTTATTTTTTTATTTTTTGTTAACATGTGAGCAGAGGTTTGGGCACGCTGTGCGGTCGCATCAATGACCGACCAACTGTAGCCTGTTTGTTTGTCTCTATGGATTTTCCTGCCTGTAATTACATATAGTACATGTGTGAATGTGACTTATTGTTGCTGTTCTACACAGTCTAAAAAAAAGAGCCAAAAACCGCAAGCCCGCAAAATACGAGTACAGCAAAAAAAATTGATGGCAAAAATTACAAAAAAAAAGAATAAATAAATAAATAAAAATAAAAACAGCGCCCAGATCAAGTCTAGTCAGCGTTGTCTAGTCGCAGTCCGATCTAAACTAGTCGAGGCGTTGCGGTCGGTGTGGCCAAGTAACCAGCAACCAGCAACCAGCAACGAGCAACTAGCAACAACAAGCAGCAACAACAACCAACAGCAACATCAGAGTACATTGACGTGTAGTTTGCATGTGCCAGCAGCAGCAGCAGCAGCAGCAACCGTTGCAGTTAAAGCTCAGCCCATCTCTGTTGACTGTCCTCCCTCTCCGCCTCCCTCGCACACCCACCTTACCACATGCATACCTCACCTAACTCTTCTAGCCAAGCAAGTTTCGGTTTTCTTTATTTCTGAAGAATCGGCAATTGCAGAAAACGAGATTTTTTCGATTTGGCGTCGAGTACATTGCACTTCGAGCTGCAGCTACAGTTTCCAGCTGTATTCGGTCGAAGTGTTGGTGCAGTCGAGCTGAGGATCGGTGCTGAGTACAGGTACGCTTCATAGAGCCATGGCGATGTCGCACAGTGGTAGTATTTGTACATTTTTGTGTGCTATGAAATATTTAACAGATTTTTCACTTTTTCTCAAGAATCCACAGTTACCTATATTGGTAGAAGTCACGATTTAAATAAAATATTTAGTATTTTTATTTAAATTGTTATTGTAAATAAAATTTCGAAGAATTTATAGAAGACGCAGACATTTTTTAGAAAACAAAAACCCAGAACGTTTTTGATGTAAAATCTAGCAGGCTTGCCGGCCGTAATACCTACTTAGCTCTTTACAAACTTCAGTTGATACTTTTATAGCTATACTCTATAGTAGCCCTATAAATAATAATAAAAGCTTTTGTGATTGACAGAAACTGAAACTTTTAATTGCATTTTTTTGTTGGTACATTTTTTTTATAAACTGGCTTAACTTCTAACTTCATAACTTTTTTACTACTACTATAAGTAATAATAAAAGAGTCTAAAGTTGATAGAAATATATTTTTGAAATACTTTTATTAAATTTGTTGTGTCCTAAATAAATACAAATATTTTAAAAATGCTAAGCAAATTTATTGCCTTACATTCCTTAAGTTTACCTGAATAAAGTTCCTAAAAAAGCTTATAGTTTAGTGTCCCACTGTGCCTCGACCGTCTCCGTTTTGGCACGTAGGTTGTTGGCTCGGCGGTCGTTCGTTGTCGTTTTCGTCGTCGTCGTTGTCGTCGTTGTTGTTGTTGTTGTCGTTGTTGTCGTCTTGAAAACTGGGTCAATCGCTGCTTGGGCTGTTGTCTACGTTTTTATTTAGTTTTGTTGTGTTGTCTTGCATCTCGTTGCCTGGTTCGACTGGATTTGGATGGACAACTGGTTAGGGGGCTCGAGGGGGCCAGCAGGGAGTACAGCGTCAAAGAGTGTAAATTGCAAACTTTTTATTGCCTTTTCATTTGCCTATTTCTTTGTGCGACTAACTGGTTGACGGCTCAGCTACAAATACAAATACAAATACAAATACAAATACAAATACCTAAGTACAACTCCAAGCTGAGTAGGACCGAATTCTCAGACCGATTCTCGTCTCAACTTCCGTTCCCGGTGACTTTAGTGACCTGCTCTTTGCTGTCTTCTGTCTTCTGTGCTCTGTGCCCAGTGTTCTGTTTGGGTTTCGTTTAATTGCAAGTGACATAACTGTTAAACGCACTTTGGCCGGGCCGGCCGTCTTCGAGTCTAAAGTCTAGACGGAAGAACGTGTTGCCGTCTACACAGAACGCCGGCCGGCTCTTTCTGCCAAAACTGGTTTTGTTGTTTCTTCTGGTTGTTATGGTTCTTCCTCTTCTTCTTCCGTGTCTGTTTGTGTTCTGTTCGGCTATGTTCTTAACGATATCACTCGGCTTGCCTTGTGGGCTTTTCTTTTGTGTCACGAGACCGCTAAAGCGGCAGACGGAGGGGGACGGGATTTTGGGGCTTTAATGTCTTTCAGTTCTGCTGAATTTGTGGCATATGCCTGACAGTTAGTTAATGAAAAGGTTTATACGACTGTGAGATCGCCAGCAGATATTGGCAAGCCTCGGCGTGTGCGGTTAGCTTGGAAGCCTTCAAGATTTGTTATGGGCAGAGTGAGAAAAGCAGTTAAGATGTGATGCGGAAAATAAGAATTTGTTTAAATCGCACACATTTAATACAGCTCAATTTATTCAAATTGATATGCAAATATTATTACCCTTACTATTAAAAGATAGGTATTTAAAATAAAGATGAAATTAGAAATATGAGTCGAATATTTTGTTGCTAAGCTTTTAATGCATAATGAGAGGGTCAAAGTAGAGCTCAGAAAGTTATTTGTTAAGAATTGTGTATATGATACAAGAAACGACTGCTTTAAATAAAAATGCAGGGGTTGCTTTGAAACTCTCTCTGAAAAGGAAATCGTACTTTAATATTTTCCGATAACTGCAAAAACATTGTAGAACTATTAAATATTGAAGCAATAATAATTATTATAACATTTCGTTGATAAATAATAATTACGTTGATAAAGGGAAAGAAAGTGATCTAAATCGAATTCACAATATTGAGCATATCTATGAAAACTGAAGTCTTAACGAGTTTCCAGCATTTGCCGCTGATTTGGTTAGACTAATGTAGCAGAATTTAATTTTCAAATTTATAATTTATTTATTTATTTTATTATTAAAGTATGAAGGACATCAACTATCAACCTAACTATTTGGATACCTTAAACCAATTAAAAATGGTGTAAGAAGCTTTTTTAGTTTTGTGTAAGCGTAAGTATTAAATGAGTTGAACTTTTGTTTTTTATGTTCAGGTATACCATACACAATTGAGCTTATTTCAAATTATCGATAGCCTGTTCTCTTTTTCGATTTCTTAGCATATCTCAGAAACTTTACGATCTGGAGCCACAACATTTGGTTTTATATGTTCTCGTAAAACATTCACCGATTTGCAATGTTTCCCTTTTTGGATACCCCCACTTGCCCCAAACATAAAAAAAAATCACGAATGCTCTTTTTTAAGTCCCGGAAATCTTATACAAGCAAACTCTTAGTTTAGAAGTTATTTAAGAATTTGGTTTTTGTAGTGGTGCCAAACGCAGTCGCTGAGTAAAGTGCACAGCTTGCGGCGAGTGATTGTGTGTGATTTGTGTTGAATACAAGGGCTCCCGAGTAGAGGAATCCTACTACTACTACTACTAGGTTTTTGGCAATCAAGGCAATCACTTATCCATGTACTAGCCTGGGATTCGAGCCCGGATCCGCGTTGTTCAGTTTTTCAAATTTATAAATATATCCAAAAAAGCTTTTAGGTATTTTAGGATGTAAGTAACAAAATAATTATAAAAATAATATTTATAACTATAATTAGAGCAATTATAAAAAATTAAACAACAATAACAATAACGAAAATAATTATAATATAAATGAAATAAAGTCATAATTGACGAAGATATAATAAATAATCTAAACAATAACCATAAAAATAATAACAAAAATAATTCTAACTATAAAATAGAAATTAGAGCAATTATAAAAAATAAAACAACAATAACAATAACGAAAATAATTATAATATAAATGAAATAAAGTCATAATTGACGAAAATATAATAAATAATCTAAACAATAACCATAAAAATAATAACAAAAATAATTCTAACTATAAAATAGAAAAAAATTAAAAATTAACAAAAACAATTTTAATTTTTTGAAATGCATGTTTATTTGCCATATTTGATTAATTTAAAACAAATGCGCAATTTACAAATTAATATATTCGTTTTGCTTTCGGTTTAAAACTCAAGATTTTGCATAAAATACTTTAAAATAATTGAGAATATGTTAGGCTGGTCACCCTGAAGCTTTAACAGTGAAGCTTTCACTCTGCTGTAAACTTTACAGTTCTTCCTAGCGACACCTAGCGACAATATTTAAAGCTTGCAGCACTTGACGATATGGTAGCGCTCTTGTGCTTTGGTTGGAAACTTGGCTATTGAAACTTGGCTAACTGCGACTAAGCGAACTTCCTCTGTGGAAAGTTTATGAATCTTAAATCGAAATGAAGTATAAATTATCTGCATTGATAAGAAAACAGCGAAAAATGTATATTTAGTTAAAACTAAGCTATACAAATTATGAACCATACATTTACGTTTTCTTATTTGTCAGCCAGAAATAGCTGCTCTGTCTGATTATATCAGAAATATATGTATATTTTCAAAAACTTTCCTTTGATGCTTAAGTAAAAAGTCAATTGAAATGTATTTTTTTTAGCTTATTGCATTTTATTTGAAAAAGTTTTGCAGCATTTTATTATTCAAGTTTAGCATTAGTTAATTACTTGGGTACTTTAAAGTCTACGAGAGAATTATGCACAGGAATACAAAAACATGCGTCGTGCTTAAGAATAATACAATGATGATGGTATTCAAATTGTTGTTTTCAGTAGGATCGATCTTTGGGTGCGTTCATGTTTCCAGTACTCGTTTATATTGCCATTGAGTCCAAACTTATGCCTGTCCGTCAGTCTTCGGTGCAATTTGAAATAGTTTAAAATGTATTTTTTGCTTTTTGTTTTTGAGAATTGTGCAGTAGTTTTTTAAAATTGTTATATTTGAAATATAAAACGTTACTAAACGTTGTTGTTGTTGATGTTGTATATAAATAATTATGTATATAAAAAATGTTATAAAATTGAGACTTAATTTAGTGAGAGTTGGTTGCTGGGGTGTTGGGGGGCGTCAAGCGGATGGGGGGTGTAGAAGAGTATGAAGAAAATGGCTGCGAGAAATGCGATAGACGTGCCTCCGTGTAAAGTGTAGCGTAGTAAGAGTGAGTAGAGTAAAAAGATGATAGATAAAGTGAGTAGTGAGTGGTGAATGAGTGAATGACTGATGAATAGTGAGTGGTGAATGATTGTGGAGGAAGCGTGTGAAATGAAATGAGAGCTTTGGACCATTTCCGGCTGATGATGTTGCGATTGTTGTCAAACTACGCTTGACATTTCCTGTAT
Source organism: Drosophila colorata (assembly GCA_035041545.1). Lineage (NCBI taxonomy): Eukaryota > Metazoa > Arthropoda > Insecta > Diptera > Drosophilidae > Drosophila > Drosophila colorata. Next base: position 4,090,792 of record JAWNLD010000233.1, read on the forward strand.
TTATGCTTGTGTGTGTGACTGTGTGTGTTTGTGTGTGTCTGTGTGTGTGTGTGTGTGTGTGTGTATTGTTGTTGCCTCCTCAGAGTATGTTGCAGTGTTTGGCGCGCAACTGCTGCCGCATGCCGCGCAGCAACACGTGCTGGCCACCAAACAGGAGACGCTCACGCACGCACCTCATTCCTCTGGCCACACCATTAAATACAATCGCCCTCGACCTCCTCCTGGTTGACATCGGGATCGAACTCATCGTCGGCGGTGGCCTCCTGGTACTGCTGATATTCCGAAACCAGATCGTTCATGTTGCTCTCCGCCTCGGTGAACTCCATCTCGTCCATGCCCTCGCCGGTGTACCAATGCAGGAAGGCCTTGCGCCGGAACATGGCCGAGAACTGCTCGGAGATGCGCTTGAACAGCTCCTGGATGGCCGTGGTGTTGCCAATGAATGTCGACGACATCTTCAGCCCCTTCGGCGGTATGTCGCAGACGGCGGTCTTCACGTTGTTCGGTATCCACTCGACAAAGTACGAGCTGTTCTTGTTCTGCACCGCCAGCATCTGCTCGTCCACCTCCTTCATGGACATGCGGCCGCGGAAGACGGCGGCCACCGTCAGATAGCGGCCGTGGCGGGGATCGCAGGCGGCCATCATGTTCTTCGCATCGAACATCTGTTGGGTCAGCTCGGGCACGGTCAGAGCGCGATATTGCTGCGATCCGCGCGATGTCAGCGGCGCGAAGCCGGGCATGAAGAAGTGCAGACGCGGGAATGGAACCATATTCACAGCCAGCTTGCGCAGATCGGCGTTCAGCTGGCCGGGGAAGCGCAGGCAGGTGGTCACCCCGGACATGGTCAGCGAGACGAGGTGATTGAGGTCGCCGTAGCTCGGATTCGACACCTTCAGCGTGCGGAAGCAAATATCATACAGCGCCTCGTTGTCGATGCAGTACGTCTCGTCCGTGTTCTCCACCAGCTGGTGGATCGACAGCGTGGCGTTGTACGGCTCCACGACCGTGTCGGACACCTTCGGCGATGGCACCACCGAGTAGGTGTTCATGATGCGATCCGGATACTCTTCGCGTATCTTCGAGATGAGCAGGGTGCCCATGCCGGAGCCGGTGCCGCCGCCCAGCGAATGCGTCAGTTGGAAGCCCTAAAATATGCGATTACGTGAATATGATCGATTTTGTGGTATTGTAATTAACTATAGTTTACCGATATAAAAGGAAATTTAAAGCAATATGGAAATTAACGATAACGAAGCTATAAATATTATTATGAATATAATCGATTTTGAAATATTTTAGTTAACTAGAATTTATCGATAAAAATGGAATTTAAAAAAATATGGAAATTACGATAAAAATATATTTGTAATAATGTATTTATCCTAAATTAACTAAGTTTGATTGATACTGACAAGTTATCGAATATAGAATTTAACGACAAAAAATTATAAATATTTAAATATAAGGTTTTCCAAATGTTTATGATTGATAACAAAGACTTTTATAATTCAATGATCGATAATATACTTATGGATTTCATAACTATCGATATGCATTCATAATGTTGATTTTGTTGTAATCGTTAATATACACATATCGATTTCATATTTATCGACACTATTTTAATCGACATTGTGAACAATAATAAAATTTAAATTATTTCAGTAGTCGATAACATACGCATCGATTATTAAGGTCTATCAATATCATAAAGTGATCGGTTTTATATTTCTTGATATCATATTTTTAACTATCATATTTATCAATAATATATTTATCGATCTAGTTCTCGATAAAAATATCGATAACTTATAGGCTTAAATCGTTTGGTATTTTAGGTATTCTGACATTATTTTGGAGGTAACCTCTCAGAAACTCATCAGTTCTCACAGTGAATGAGGGTATAACTTTATCAACCTGTCTGAGAAGACTGCAAACGATATGGCTTCCGATATTTAGTTGCTATTTATCAACTCAAATAGCTTTTTCTTAGGCTCGTGACTCACCTGCAGACAGTCGCAATTCTCGCACTCCTTGCGCACCACATCGAGCACATTGTCCACCAGCTCGGCGCCCTCTGTATAATGCCCCTTGGCCCAGTTGTTGCCGGCGCCCGACTGGCCGAACACAAAGTTGTCCGGACGGAACAGCTGGCCATAGGGGCCCGAGCGCACCGACTCCATGGTGCCGGGCTCCAGATCCAAGAGAATGGCGCGTGGCACATACTTGCCGCCCGAAGAACGACTCACAGCTATTGGAATGCAAATGGGCATGAGTCAGCAGCTGGGGGATGGGTGGGCACAGAGCAAGAACGCTTACCAGATGCTTCATTATAGTAGACGCTGACACGTTCCAGCTGCAGATCGCTGTCGCCCACGTAGATGCCATTGCAGTCAATGCCATGCTCCTCCGATATGATCTCCCAGAACTGCAAGAAAATAGGTGCAAATAACACGATAAGTAATTGGAGTACTTATAGAAAATTATATCGTATTTCTATTTATTTTATATTTAAGTTAAGATCAACTGCCAAGATAAGCTAAAAATAATAAAAGTTTAGAGTGAAAAAAAACTAGAGCTGTCATTATAAATAATCATTGGACTACTTCTAAATATATACAATGTATATGACACCTCTTGGGTTTTATGGGTTTATTTCAGTGGAAAGTACTATCATAATGATCATGTTTATAACAATTTAATGACTTTGGCCTGTGTCACCATAAAAAAGATATAAGAGCTACTGCAGCTATTTTTATGTCTGCTGTGAGGGACTCAGATTTACTACCCGAGGGGAAACTCTGCAAAGTTGTTGAGGGTACATATGCCTGTTTGTATATTTATATTTATATTTCGTTCTTGCCTTTATAGGCTTGTTCGCTTATCTATAAAAGAAAGGAGGAACAACCGAGTATCCAATTATCTCATATGTGTTTATGTATAAACACGAATTTACATAAAAAATGATTTTTTTTGAAGCACACGCAAAGCTACTTGTTTGTTTTAAGAAAAGAAATAAATGTTTCTTTATTATTTTATATTTTGTGGTTTTAAAAAACAAAGAACTGTACAGGTTTTCAATTATGGCTTTAGATAATGCACAAATCCCAGATGTCATAAAATGAATAAATGTTTTAATAAAACATACATTTATAATATTATTTTTTGTATTAAAATTACAAAACTATTTATTTTTTAAAAGTTGTATTGAACGGTTTTATTGCACACTTCTTATATGTTATTATTTTATTGTTTTGTGCTGCTAATAAAACAAATGAATTTTATTGAAATTTTTTCTTCACATTTTATGTATTGTTTAATATCCTTAAATATATGTATATTTATTTAAAATAGTTTTCAGAAAATGAACTCATTAATTATTTGCATTTATAAAAAAAGGGAATTAGAAATTATTTTTTTTACAAAATCTGAAGTTTATGCAGTTTAACACATAATAATTCCATGTCAAATTTGCCAATTATGATATTACAGATACATATTAAGACAAATTAAGACAAAGCTCTCATTAATTCAAAAAACTCCTATGGTGATTTTCTTCTTAATGCTATCAGCAACTGTGCCTATAATTTACGACATGATAAGAGGTTCTCAACTCTTCTAAGCTCCCGGATAGTCGCCAAGTGCATGGGCTTATCTTTAGCTGTCGTCAAACTGTAGGCAGATTTCAATATATATCATTAACTGCAGTCGGTCATCTGTCAACCTCTTGGCCGCAAGCGACTTGACTTTTGGCTATGTGACGTTTGTCAAATAGAATTACGAGCTTTTGCTGCCCACCCAGCCATGTCAGAGTTCATGTTGCCAGCCGCAGAAACCGCCCAGAAGACACACACACACAAAAAAAGAAAAATATACAAATTATTAGAAAAATTTCTTTTTTTGTCTCTTTTTTCTGTGTATTGTGACAATGTGACAACGAAGTAGGCGCAGCCGCAACGCCATAAAATTGTTTTTTCTATTTATTTTTTTAAGGTTTTTTTTGTGGTTTTAGTTTTTCGGTTGAAAAAAGAAAAGCGAGATGGGACAGCTTCAAAAGTGAGACACATCGTACACTGTTGAGGCTGAAAATTTATGTTTAGTTTAGCCGTCAGAGTCGGAGCTCTCCAACATGCCCTGATTTAGTGCTAAATTTAAAGAGAAACAGCGCTGGCAACGCACGCAGTCAGAAATAGTTTTTCGGCTTTTAGTTGGGTTTTTTCTTCATGCTTTTTCGAATATACATATATGCATATATATATATATATTCGTTTTTCACTTGAATATATTTCAGTGCAGCGTGTCGCGGCATGGGACATTTCCAAGTTGAGTCTTCATTCTGAATGCAACGCTCCTGGGGTGCAATGTGCAACCTTATGCAGCGAAAGTGTTAAAAATAGCACGGCCAGAGGCGTTGCACGTTGCGCGCGTTGCGTTGCTGCACGTTGCCTGTGGCCACTGGCCAGATACCAATACAGATGCAGATACAAATGTATCTGGCGCTGCTGTTGCTGCTGCTGAGTCATAGCTGAACTGCAGGCCAACGACCTGCCAACTCGCAGTTACTAAATTAACCCAGCAGACGCCAGTTGTAGACATCGACAACATCATTAGGAGGCAGCCAGCCACACACACACACGCACACACACATACACACTCGGCATGCCAGAGTCCGTTCGTCGCTCAAGCAAATCAGAAAGATACTTGCGCATCTTTGAGATACGAAATTTCCATTGATGTTGCGCCCTCTCGCTTAGCGTTTATTGCGGAAGCGCGCTGCAAATGTTTTGCTGCGTTTAACAAGACGGCCTGCTTTTTTCGGCTGCTTTGACCAAAAATGGTGCACATTAGTTTTTCATTAACAAGCTTTATCAAAAACATTTACCTTTCAAGCGGAACGCATAAATCGTCGATACGAAATTCCCCAATTCCAAATGCCAATTGAAATTCCATTCCAATTCGATTATACAGAAATAAACAAAACGCCAGCGAGGAAATAATAAAAATGTTATCGCTTGAAGTGGCGCGCGTTCCCAACTCCGAACTTCTTAGTTCCCTGATTGCCCATGCCCAGTTCCCATTCCATTCCCATTCCCAGTTTCCATTTCCCATTTTAAATTCTTCAGCTCTGTATTGCACACATTGTTGTCTGTCTCGTTTCCCTTTGGCACTTGAACTTGACATGTGCCCCGCTAGCTGTTTACAGCACCAGGCACCAGGCAGCAGTCAGCAAGCACCAGTCGCAACAGACCCGGCCTCAGTTCGGGCCTCCAGTCTGGGCCAGGCGGAGTCAGTGGCGCATTGGCAGCCGATGGCGTCTGCATCTGCGTTTGGTTTTGTTTATTTGAAAGGCAGCTCAACTACATGTACAATCTCCGCAAGATCATCAAATTTAATTGGAGTGTGGCCGTTGCAATTATGAAGCTTGCAGCAACAATAAAGCGCAGTTTATATGCCGGACGAGCGCTTACAAACAAACAACGAAATCATGCAACTGGCTTGGGGCAGCCACAAAAGGGGCAACAACAACAGCAACAGCAACAACAAAAATAAATTAGCACACAAAACTGTTGAAGTGAAAAGTCGTTTTTCATGTCTTCTACTCTTTCTGCTCTCTACCCCAGCGATCGCTTTACTTTCAACTAATTTTTCTTGCCTATGTTTTATTTTTTCGGATTTTTCCTTTTGATGATGCTGTGTTGATAGTTGCGGGAAATTGCTTTTTTTCGGTTAACTGCTGTGATTGCTTGGGGAAATGGCTTGTGGAAGGAGTGACCGAGGGGTGTGGGGGATCTTATTCAAGTCCAGCTGCGTAAATTGGTTTTAGCTGCGTCATATTCCTGTGATAGCTCACACAGAACGCATTAGATTTGATATTACAAATTGTGAGAACGTGAAGTGAGTCAATAAAAGTGCTTGGACACCGACTTATCAGCAGCACGATCAGAACGAAAGAGTAAAAAAATGGAAACATAAAAAAAAACAATTATAAAATGAAAGCATGTCCAAGAGGAAATGCTGGAAATTCCTTGGTGTAAAATGTGATAAATGATCGCTTGATACTGGGAACTGTATCTAGGGATGCTGTCACGAATTTAAAACAATTTTCGTGGTCATGCTGCTTAATTTTATTAACAGAAATAGCTTAAGTTTTTTAATAAGGACGTTTAAAACCGAACCGAATTAGAGACGAAAGTTTACGAAAACACTTTTTAAAAAATAAAGGATTTAGAAATTTAACAATTTTGGGTAATAAAATATTATTTAAATAATAATATCATATTTTCTTTATTATATCTTTTAATAATTTTATGTAATATTTCATTTAACTTAAAAGAAAATATTTCATAAAATTTGTAATGTGACAAATGTATTTATATAATTTTGAATAATTATTCTTATATGTTTAAATGTATTTGTATAATATTGATCTTTTTTTTATTTGAATGTCAAAAATAGAAGTGTATTAGTATGATTAATTTCATAATTTTAGTTTGTCCTACTAAATATTACTGTCTATCAAAGAAAATATGAATTTGTGTTCCCACTGAATGACTCGACAAAAATATTGCCAATAATAAAGAAATACAAAAACAATCAGAAAAGTTTCCCCAAATGATTCAAGATAATAATACTTATGCTTTTCAAGGCTCACTAATTTTTCTTGAAAAATGATTTGATAGTAACTTATTGGGATGATAAATAATCTAAAAATAAATAATTACACGCAAAGAAAAGAAACAATTGTTGCTATTGCTATAGGTATTTTAATCCAACGAAAACTAAATTGGAAAATCCAAAAATAATTTGGCTCTTTGTTAAAAGTTTTTATAAATTTTTTGTTGGCTACCCAAACGCAAGCTGCTTAAAAATTTCACGCTAAAAACTCATTTAGCTTATATTCTATTAGCAAAATTGTACAGTTAACGCCTGACTGCAAGTGCATGGCAAATTCTTTTTTCTTTTTGTAAAGCCGAAAGAAAAGTCTAGTAAAAATCTTAATTTATCGCCCAGTCGCTGTGCTGTTGGCTGTCTCCTGCTGTCTTCTGCTGCCACTTGCCACTTGCTGCAGACAACTAGAAACTTTAGAGACTTCCAATTAGTTGTAAATGCTGCGCCCCTCTATAGCCACGCCCCTCAATGCGCATGCGATCAGCTGCCGAGTGCTGCCTACTGCCGACGCCCTCATTAAGTGTTGCATGTCTGCATTGCTGCCCCAGCGTAGCTGTAGCTGTCTTTCAGTCTGTGCCACTTGAAATCACTCGGGCATGAACTTTGGAGCCATAGCCCGTCTGAAGAAACAAGAACCAAGCCTCGAGTCCAGCCGTCTGCAGCTGTGCGCCGATCGCCTGCAGCTTTAGCAACAGCTTTGGCTTTTCCGGCAGCCCTTGAAAAATATGCAAAAATCATTTTCACATGATGCCATGCATTTGGGCATCAAAGAACTTTGAAGACACCCAAGCTCCCTAGCCTCCCCCTCCCCATCCCTCGCCACGCCTCGCCAGCCTATCGCAAGTATTTGTCTTCGCTCAGCAGCTGTTTTGTTGTTTTTCTTTCAGTCAGACGAGGGCGATAATAAATCTTTCACAAGAAAACAAAAAAAAATATAAGAAATGAAAAGAGCTCCCAAGTTTGTTGACTTTGCCAGTGCATTGAGTATACAGAATTTATGAAATTAATATTTATATGCGTATATACATATATACATATATAATACTGATTATTTAAAATGCATTTATCGTTTTGTGCGCAAAACGGAAACTCGAAATTCATATGGGCCCCTATCCTGTAACTGTAGACGGGCCCACGAAAATGTGGCCCCAACAGGCCAGCCAATCCTTCAATTGCATGCCCCGCCCACCATCCGGCTCTCCCTTGTTCCCATATCGATACTGAGTCATTTTCTTTGTGCACTTGTGCGGTTTGCCTGATGCCCGATTGCGAATCCAAATTCAAATTTAAACAGAAAATGTGGGTATGGTTAGGTAGCTGCCACAGTTGTTTGTTGCCTCACATTTGAAGTGTCCACTCAGCTGTTCTGCTTTTGATATATACTCACACAAATATATATATATATTTATATATATATGTCTGTTTTTTTACTCGAATCTCTTGGGTAATGTGAAACCAACGGTCCGCTCAAATTACCAAGTCGGCTTCAACGCCGTCGTCTGCTTTAGAAAAACAGTCTACGTATCTCATTCATGGGCAAGTACACACAGTACTTGCGTACATATAAGCATATATAGTGTGTATACTGCTCCATAAAGCCATTACTACGCCGAATTTCTGAGAACTACAAACTGTTAGCGCTAAATTAAGCGACACTGAACCCACTCCCCGGGTTCCCCCTCCCCGTTTGGAGCCACTTGGAGATGCCTGCCTCATTTCCCACAAATCGCGAACCTCAATTGAGTCATGTGAAATAGAGAGAAAACGAAAGAACGACGTCGAAAAAAACTAAATTTGCTTATCTTTTGCTTAGGTTTACTTTAATTTAATTGTGCTTATAGTTTAATCGTCGCTTGATTGACTTTGATCAGCATTTGTGCAGCGTGACACACTTTTTGGCCGCAGTCGCAGTCGCAATCGCAGTCGCAATTCAGGCGAAGCATTGACATTGATTTCCGACTCCGATCGCCCCTGCGACACATGTAGCAATGCCTCATTGGACACAAAAAAAACCGGTTCCATGTTGCCAAAAAAATGCAAAAATTACAACAACAAAAAAAGGTACATCAAAAGCAGTAGCAGCAGCAGCAGCAGCAGCAGAAAAATGCGTCAAGTGGCAGCAACGTCAGGTTTGGGGTGCAGCCAGCTTTGTGGCACGTTCGCTGCTCGGCTGCCCGTTTGCCTGATTGGTTGGCTATATTGATTAACTGACTGACGTTGCCCCATTGAAAATAATTAATGGCAGGGCAGCTAATTGTTGTACATAGTTTTAATTGCAAGCATAACAACTGATTAACTAGTTAGCGCGTTACACAACACTGATTAACAAGGCACACCAGCTCGAAATTAGTGTTAACCATATGGCTTCATAATTTTATCAGAAGTTTTTATAGTACGTTTGTATATACATAAATATGCCATAGGCCATATGGTTTTTCATGGCCTTATCGAGTATACTACGTATATACTATACTACGTTAAATTTGCATTTATATTGGCAGCTGTTTTATGGTTATTTATAATGCAATTTACAGTCGATTTTACTAACTGAAGCCAAGCATTAAGGTTCGGATACTACTGAATTATGACTCGTTTTGCAATGAAAGCATTTTAGAAAGCTTTAAAATATTCAAGTAGACTCTCATAAATCTTGAACGTGTTCAAGTTTTCTTTTTGGACATTACATTACACACACTTTAGCTACTACAATTAAAATAATATTTTTCATTGCTTGCAAGTTGTTAATTTTTATAAATTTGATTATAAACAATTTATGAATGTATTTTCTAAAAGCCTATTTTGTAAATATAGCATAGTTTTTAAAGAAACTTGTAAGTCTAAGATATTTGAAATATTTGAAAATATTTAATTATGTAAAATCCCGTGTTGTCATTGAGCAAGATTTTTATTGTTCAAGAATATTTTAAACCCGAAGCACTTAGTTAAACCTCATAACATTTTAAATATTTAATTATTTATATATTAGTTCTTTAACAGGATCCAGTAAAAAGTAAACTTTTAATTTCTGTAGGGCTAATTTGGAAATCTTTATAAATTGTTACTTCTTTTGTGATCCGAAGTTCTCATAAATTAAAGTTGTTCCCCCTTTTGTAACACCTGAATGGCATATTTCTGTACAGCTTTCGCGGTTGCCGCTGAAGGAAAGCCCAACAAAGCGAAAAGATACAACCGCAATGATAATTCAAGAGGTTTTTGGCATCCGTAAAATGCAGCTAAGGAAAAACGTTTCAGAGAAACAATTGCATTAATGCCCCATATTAGAGCAGTATAATTCCGCCTCATTTATTAAAGGGGCTGTCTCTGGGCCTGGGTTTGGGTCTGGGTCCGTTTCTACGCTCTACGATAATCACAGTGGAAGTTGGTTTTCAACAAAAGGGCATATCGTGTGCCTGACAAACCCAAGCAAATTTCATTTTCTTCGCTACGTCGCTTCGCTCATTTTATTTATTTATTTTTTCTTTTTTTGTGCTGGGCATTTTATTTGATTTAAGTTTTTCGTTGTTGTCATTTTTTATTCTTTTCTTTATGTTTACTCGTTGACCGTTTTTTTGTATATATATTTTTTGTGCGTTAATTTTCTTTTGCTTTAATTGCTGAGTGCGCTGTAAAAGGCGGCGGCGGCGACGTTGACTCTGAGCTGTGATCAATTTGGAAACTCATTGAAAAACGTTTTCGGGCAATGTGCATAAATTAGCTGCGCTTGCCAAAAAGCCACAAAAAATAAATAAATAAAACCAAAAAACCATAAAACAAAATAAAAACTCAAAAACGCAAAAAAGAGTAAACGAGACTTACCTTAGCGCCAATCTGGTTGCCGCACTGTCCAGCCTGCAGATGCACAATTTCTCTCATTTTGATTTATGGGCTTTAATGTAACAATTTAACAATTCTTAATGCGTGGGACGGCAAGTCGTTGCAGGCGTGGCCGGGACAACTCCTTGGCAACTCAACTCAACTAAACTGAATGGAGCCTGAACCTGAATATGAACCTGAACCTGGCTGTGGATACTCTGTACTGTATTTGTGTGTGCTGCACTGATTGATCTCACTGTGCGAGTCTTGGAGGGGGGCCGGAGCAGAACGCGCTACTTAACCGCACAACGCACAAAACTGAACTGATCGCAGCGACAGCGACAGCTCCGGCGACGGCCTCAGAGTCGAGTTCCCAGTTTAAGTCCCAACCCAACAGACGACGACGTTGCGCGTAGAGCGAGACAGATGATCACACACTCACTTACACACACACAAGCACTTGCATATATATAGACGTGTGTGTGAGTGCATGCTCATGCCTTGTTCTTTGGTTAAAAGCTATGGACAATTTGATTTCCTTCTAGAAGCAAGTAAGATAAATTGGTTTTTGTTAGTTAAATATTAAATAAATTAGTTATATATTTAATAATACATAAAGTATAATTAATCTTTTAATAAATTAATTAACTTGATTTGTGAATTTACATTTAGAACAATTTATTTAAAAGTTACAAAAAACTCTCTGTTTCTATTCATATGCCGGGCAGTGTACAGAGTGAGAGAGAATCACTCTTTCTGAGCTCTGCAGAAAAACGCTCATGCAGAGGGGCCGTCCGTAAAGTTTTGTAATTCAGGAAGCTTTTGATTATACCCTGTTAAGGCAGCAGTGTGTAGCTGTATAAATAAGTCACTGCCTGAAAAATTTATGAAAACTTTGTGGATTTGAATAGCAAAAGTATTTATAAGTTTGTTTATTTTTGTAAAAATTATATATTATTAAAATTAAATAAAAAAAAAGTCAATCGATTTATTCTTTGTTTAAAGAAAAATATATTTTAATAGGAAAATATATGTGAACTATCATATGATTATAAAATATATTTTAACACTAAAATGCAGAATGTAATTATATTAATTTTTGTAATATGGAAACTATTTAATGCAGTAAAAATATCTATTACTCTAAATATATAATATATTATGATATATAACATGACCCATGATATAAAACAAAGCTCAGAATAGCGTAAATCAGGTAAAAACAACTCATATTATTATAATTATTATTAATTTTATAATCTTTATTTTTGTGGTTATCAAGGAAAGCAAATAGGGCAACGCATGGAAAAATTAAAAGCTAAAAGCCCTATGAAACTTGTTTTATTATTATTGTTATTATTATTTATTTTATTATTATTTATTTTACTATTATTATTTTACATAATATTATTATTATTGTTATGAGTATTGGTTATAGCTATAACTTATCAAATATCATATGACTATAATATTTAGGTAACATATATACAAATTCAGAATTATTTTAAATTTTTTTGTGTACAGTTCAAATGAATGATAAACTGGTAAAATTTAATTGTATAAATATAGTTTTATGATTTTATTATTAGCTTTTGTTAATCAACGAATAAATAATACTTATAATTTTTTAAATAGTTTTATAGGTGTTTAGTTTCTGTTATATGTATTTTAATTTTCTCAGTGTATGCCTTTGTTACCCATACGTATAAAACCAATGAATAACCCTCTGATCTATTGTAGTACGCAAGTAGTCGTATCTTTTAACTTCTTATCTGCAAATTGACTTAAAAACGTCCGTTTACGACAGTTATTTGCAAACTTTGCACAAAAAAACATATTATGTAAATAATTTTCGAGGTTTACCAAAGTGTCCTACAGGGTATCGGGACTGTTGGGTGCTTTGGCCTTTTGTCATTTTTTACTTGTTTATTATGGCAGCTTCAATCACTCGAACACGACAGGCCAAATGGCAAAACAACAAATATAACGAGGCGGCTATTTTGGTTTAGATACATGCGCATAAAACATTCTCCAATGTGCAGCCCCATGAAACTGTAGATGTGTCCACGTATTTGAATATTCGAGAATCTACAGCTGTATTTGTATATGTATCTTTAGCTGTGTCTGCGTTTGTATCTTTCGCTGTGAGTTGTGCTGTGTATGTGCGTGCGTATTAAGCTGTTGGCTTCGCAGTTGAGCGACGGCATCCCGCCGCCTTTTCCTGTTCTAAGTTCACAAATTTTCACGCTGTCAACTGCAGCGCCTTTCACGTTCTAATTTTATCAGCACAACATGCACAGGTATGCAACATACGCACACACTCATCTGTCTCTCTCTGTCTCTCCGCCTCGCGCACACTTTTCTCTTGGTAGGTGTGTGTGTGCGTGTGTGTGTGTGCACTTCCACAAAAGTGTCACCGCGGTCATTAGGAGCATTTCTTTTTTCTACATGTGTTTTTGCTTTCATTTGGCTCGAAAGGCTCGAAAATGCATTCAACTTGCGTCTATTTTTGGTTGCACTTCGCTTCGTTTAGTGGCACTCGACGTTCTGCCGCTTTCCTTGGAAATCAATCAATGCCCCCCGAGTATTTCAGACAATTTGTAGCCGCTTTACTTTCTAATTACTTTCAAGTTGAAAGGCGCTGCCTTTAGACTAGCATATTCCATAGCTTTTCAAGTGCTTTCCTAGTCGCTGGCAGTCAAACCGCTAAACTCTCATTAATTCCACTTGCAGGCTTATATGTGTATGTGTGTGCCTGTGCATGTGCGTGTGCGTGTGTTAGTGGCTAAATTTAAATACACCACAAAATAATCTCGAATTTACGAGCATGAATAGTTATAAAATGTTATACATTTATTCTCAACAAGCGCAACAAACTAAACACTCGTCCAGCCGTCGGACAGTCGGCTGGACAAACCGCGCCTTGCTCCCCGCTCACCTCTCTCTGCTTCGCTCTCTCTGGTCCAAGTCCATGTTCAGGTCCATGCCAGAGCAAACAGCACTAACGCACAACAAATACTTTTGCTGACAATTTTTGGTTAGCAAAATAGAAGCGGACTGATGACATTTACAAAACAGACGTAGTCAAACAGATTTCAAAGGGGGTTTTCCCTAAAGTTTGCTTAATAAGCTTAAGTTAATAAATGTAAAATGTTAATAGAATAGCATATAAGCCAAATGAGTTAATGAATATTTGCTTGTTGCTTAGAATAAAGTTATGTATTATTATTATGGTTATGTATACTTAGAGAAGATAACATAGTAATAAATCTAAGTACGAGCGGTATAGAATTTGATCAGGCTTATTCTTGAATTTTCTAGAACATTTCGAACTAGAATATCCTTAAATAAAGTATGATAATTTTAGAAATAAGAATAAAAGCCTTTAGTTCTTGGATTGAAAGCTCTATTTTAGTATCATATATAGAAAATTTGTTTATTACATATAATGTTCTTGAAATAAAGACTGCTTTTTATAAATCAAGCAATACTACAATTCAGCTTATAAGCAATAAAAAATAAATCAATTAAACAATTTAAAAATTAATATTATTTTTATTATATATCAAACATTAAATGACAAAAAGAAATAAATAAATTGATAATATTTGATCTAACAATTTTTTCCCTTAATGGGCTTTCCTAATTTGCAAAAAAAAATTGCCGGCCAAATCTGCTTTTATAGTTTATCCTGAAAGCTATAAAGCTTAGTTGTAGATACTCAAAAAGTTTTCGTAGAGCTTAACAACTGAAACAACTGAGTGGTTGATTTCGTTTAAAAGTGTGTGGCCCCCCTTTTTAAAGGGCTATAGTTAAGAACCAGCTACGCTTATGTCAACACGGCTACAACAACAGACACACACACATACACTGACTCGCACACACACGTGCATGCATACACCAATACCACTTGACTCTTTTGGCCTGCCTCAACTGTTGTGTGGTCGAACCCAAACGCCCACAGGCACCCCGCCCACAAAATGTATAAAACGTTTCACAAAAAGTAACAAATGTTTTTTTAGGATTTGTGTTTTGGGAATTTCTGCACTTGTGTAAATGTAAACGCAGCGCACGCACAAACGCACCAACAAAAACACACACATATACTGGTAATATAGCAAATAGTATACACATATATATAGATATGTATGTATATGCTATATAGACAATAAAATAAGAACAAAACAAAAATTTGCCATTCTTTTTTTTTTGCTGACCAAGTTTTTTGTTGTGCTGCGAACTTTGTTATGCGCTCAAATGGTTGTACATATGTGTGTGTGTGGCCGTGTATTTTTAGAGCAGTTACAACACTGCCACTGATCAGCCCACACTTGCAATTATCCGCATAATTGATTGATTTGGGCTTATGGAAAATTTTAATTTATTTTGTTGGCTCATCTCTTAATTTTAATATTTAATGCGCATTTTAATTTATGTAACTTGCTTTGTTGTTATTATTCTTGTTTTTATACCATTTTGTTTAATTTTGCATTAAAATTAATTTTGCATAATTGCAAGTATTTTTTTTTATTTTAAATTTGCATCTCTGGCGATTTGGTATCCTTTGGCTGCATTTTAATTGAATTTGATTGATTTTTGCTGATATTGTTGATGGAAAAATAATATTGTTGTAAAATCATAACAATTCCGCCTTCTGGCTGTGGGCGCCTAAATGGGTGTGGCAGCACACCTGCCACAAAAATAAAAGCCCAGCCGAGTCTAACAAAAGCAACACCTGTCCAATTCTCCTACGCCAGTGAAAATGTGAAAAAGGACAAAATGCTGGGACTGCCATTTGTTGTGCCTCTTTTGTGTGTGTTTGTGTGTGTGTGTGTAGGTGTATGGCATACTTTGAGGAGCTTTGTTTGTACAACAGCGAGGCTGCCAAAGCCAGAAGAGTTGTCGAATGGTAGCACATAAGTAGTATTTAATAATTGTAAGCTCATTGAAATATCAAACAGATTGAAAAGCGGTTGTAAAGATGTGGAAAATACATTTTATTTTACTTTTGAATTGAATCCCCCAGAGAAATTGTATACCTTAAATTTGTAAGAACTAGAATAACTTTTTATTAAAATCTTTGGTGTTTGGATAGCCATAAAGAACTATTTGATGTTAAATTTATTCATGATCATAAATATTTAAATCTCTATTGATCGAACACTTAACTAAAATTATTTCTTATTAAAATGGATTGAGTGTTGACAAAGATATGAAAATTGAACTCTTAACTCCTTGGCTATTTTAGGACAACAGTTTCCGATAAACTCTATCCCTAAATTATGTTTTCAGAATTAGCTGCAGAACTAAGGTACAGCCAAATATATGGATACAACTGCAATCCTTAGCGACATCAGTTGAGCTTTGACTTCCTTAGCTTTCTTGGCAGGTTATAAAACAACGGTTATTATATATAAAAGTCACTATTAGATTGTTACTTCCCGCTTCTCTGTTTCTGTCAACTCTCAAAAAATTCCTAGCTAAAATTTATGCAACTCATTTTTCAGCGTGCGTTTTTCTGTTTTTTTGCTGCTGTTCTGCCGAGCCAACAGCTGATGCAGTTGGCTGAAACAATAGTTTTTGCTGCCAATTAGTTGTTTTAATTGCAAGAAAAAAGCGGCAATTATGCAACACTGGATGACAAGCAACATGCAACAACTACACACAGCTACAGCAACAGCAACAAGCTGCACATTAAATGGCTATTTAATTGATGCTCATACGGGGCGTAGCGCGCAGCCCCCGCCCCCCGCCCTCGCCCCTTGCACCTTGCCACAACGGGGAACATCGGGGGCCTTCCAGCCTGTAGGTTTATGTGCGCGCCGCAGTAATTTCAATAAATCTTGGCAATGCCCCTAAAAAATATTAGCATAATAAAAGCGCGACAACAAAACAGAAGGGTCAATATTGGCACACTGCAAAGGACGAAGGGCAAGGGACGGCGGACGACGGACGAAGGATGCGACAGAGGCAGGCGAGTCCTTTGAGCTGTAGGCGAACGCATTGGCACATTTACACACAGAGCCTTGGTGAATTTATGGCAGCAACAAGCGGCAGGATACGATGCGATACGGATACGGATATAGTCAACGACCTAAATACGCATAATTTGACTGTGGGGGCGTTTGCGTTTGGGTGGGCGTGTCAATGGAGCGCGCCCGCGCACATCGATCAGCAATAAAAATTCAAATTTTGCCAAGGATGGCACAAAAAAGTCAACAAAATAGGCAGCTGTCTTGCGCAATACTCTAAATAAGGAGTATTTACTTTTTGTTATAATAGTTGTCATTTATGAAAGGACCTAACACCGTAAGAATTTACAATTGATGTATTTCATTTATATATGTATTTTACAGATGTTTAGATAGAAACTACGAAAAAATAGAAGTGGAAAAAAACATTTTTTTAATCGTTTAAAACTCTAGTATAAATTTTCACCCACTTTAATTACTATAAATACAAATATTATCTTTTAGAAATTGAAACTTAAATAAAGTGGCTACAATATTTTTACCTCCAAATTAATTTTTAATTTAATAAGACTTTTAAACATTTTGAAAATAATTTTTTAGAAAACTTAATTTATTTTAAATAAATAAATATTTATAAAAACTGAAAAATGATCTAAGAGTATACATTCGTCCGCATGCTTATGGACTTCATCTGTCTTTTGGTTTCTTCATATTGTAGATTATGGAATATAGACAATACTGTTACTTATATATATTGCAATACACATGGCTGTAATACACATTTACATGCTCACATACATATATATTTTGGAAATGCGGAGGTTTTTTGTTCTGTGTGGCGCAGCTCGTTTCACATTTTTGCCAATTGGCCAACAAGTGTTGCCAAATTGCGTTGCGGTTGCTGGCCATAAATAACGGTACTTTTGTCATTTATACACATAAATTGCAGCAGACGCTGAAACGCGAAAAAAACGTTTGTAAGCCAATGCAAGCACTGGCCCAGGCCCAGCCCCAGGCCCATGCCCATGCCGATGCCCACTCTCAGTTCCAATCCCAAACCCAATCCGAGGTCCTGCTGTTGCTTTGCTGCTGCTGCTGCTTGGCTAAAAAACGTGGCCATCGCATAGGCCTCGTCCTCGGCCCACACTAACGACATCGCCGATGGTGACACAACGCAGCTGTCGTTTGCCATTTGGCAATAATTGTTTAATATGCGGGCGCATAAAGGCCGCCAAGGACTGCCCATAAAAAACAACAACAACAGCAGGAGCAGCTACAGCAGCGGAAGTAACAACAACAACAACAGCAACAACAACCACTGCCGAAGCAGCCATAGCAAAAGGCCAAAGTGTGTCCCAGGCCAAAACTCGTACCAGCGAAGCCTAAGCAAGCCCAAAACGAACGAGGCTGTGGCGCACACGTGTGTCCAGTATGCGGTATCCAGTGTCCTGTTTCCGGTGTCCTTTGCCCTGTGGTCGACTCATGAGACAGCTGTGCCCGCGACGTTTGCCCCGTCGCCGCAGCCTGCTCAAGTCGGCGGCAGCAGCTGAGAGCAAAACTTTGTCATGTGATTGCAGGTATTTAACTGGGGAATTTGCTGTGATAGGAAACTACGAAACGGATGTCCAATTTAAATATATTGCCGCTTTATTAACGAAGGTTACAATATAGCAATTTAACCGTTAATTAATAAATAATAATAAAAATATTGATTAGTAAAAAAATATGTTAAGTGACAGGCAATAGTAATTATTATTAGCTATATAACACTTTTATTCAAATAAATTTTGTAGCTTAAAATTTGAAAAACAAATCATGGCAGTTTATCAAAAATTGAGTTAATTTTTTTTTAATTTTGAAAATAAATTCCCTTGTCAGGGGTTTTCTTTTAATGTTATAGGATTATACGGAATTGGACAGGAAACTATCCAAAAATATAAAAACTATCGTTGGGGAAAAACAAACCAACAAACAATCATTAGTGACAAGAGGATACTGTCGACTTTCGACTTCAATAGTTCTGCGGTACTACTGGTCAGATATTAACAATGCCATTATTTATATAGGCTTATCTTAGCTTTATGTGTATTTGCGATGAAATATCGATACCAAAAGGTAGGCTATACTAAAAAATTATAGCGTAGCCTACCTATTGGTATGAGGTATATGTACAATTATTATTATAGTTAGTTCAATGTCAGTGAGTACTACCTGTTAAGAAACTTGATTTGGATAAGTTTGGCATTCTAAAATTGATATATTAAGAGCTATGTATACGTTTACTAATAGTATGCATTTTTAAATCCGTTTAATACAGATTTCTGGAATACTTCCAATAAAATACTAAATATGAAAGTTTTACACCGTTTCCAAAAATTAGAATTTGTATAGCACATATGTTTTTGTAAATGAAAAAGCAAAATTTCCCTGATTTACCAGATATTTTTTGTTGCTGTATATATAAATCTGCTTTAATCCAAATATTTTACTAACAATGATTAACTTTTAAAATTTTCTGGGCAGCAAAATTTTTGAGAAATAAACTGTAAGAAAATATTTTAAATGAAGAAATCACCAAACAATTTATTTTAAATAAAATATATTTACTTCATTAAAACTGTCAGTGATTAAACCTTATAAGTATAACTGCTCAATTAAAACTTTCACCAAATTAAGCTCTGCCGTACAAGCCAAAATACTTGTAAGTATAAGTTAATGTGAAAAACAATTCCTGTTCTAAATTCCTATAAAAAATATTAAACATCAGCTGCAGCTGGCTGTTTCCAATGGAGCCAACTCGAGTTTAAAACAAAAAACTAATTGCGCACCAAAATGCCAAACGGGCCGCTTGCTTATTGGCAATTTCGATTGTACAGCCTGAAAGTATGCAGCATATTTTGCCGCTGCCGTTGCCGTTGCCTCTGCCACCGTTGCTCGGTCTGCAGACGTCGACGCTGGCGCTGGCTCTCGCTGCCAATGCCGCACATGCTGACTGCAGTTAATTACAAAACTGTCAAATCCAAAAGGTGCCACGAATCAACGGGCCAAACGAAAACGAACGAACGAAGCAGAGGCAAACAAACAGCGCGAGCTCACACACACACACACACAGGCAGTGGCATGCCAACAGCAGCAGCAGCAGCCAGTCAGCCATTTCAAACTCACACACACACACACACACACACACATGCATACAGCAAATAGGCAGATCAGCCAACAGCTGCCAACGTATGCGAAAGCTCACAATAAAAACACAAAAACAAACAAAACAAAGGCTACCAAAGGGCATGCGGGGGGGTTGGGCTTGAGCTGAGGCAGTTGCATTGTGTGAACTTTCTGACGTGTGTGTGTGTGTGGAATATAATTTTGCTGTATTGTTGTATTAAATGATGTCAACAACAGCCGCCCAGCTGAGCTCGGCTCGCAGTTGGCGTCGCAGTCGCCATCGCAGTCGCCGCCAGCAGCGACGTCAGAGCTTCGATGAGCCTGAGCCAAATCGAATTTAATTGCATTGCCGCACGTTGGCTTTTAATTAATTTTTGCTGGGCGACTGCTGTTGCAGCTGCAACCAGAGCAAAGCCCCAAACTTCGCCCAGCCACGCCCACAAACTAAGCAAAAACCAACAACAAACACAAACACAAGCGACAGTCGACAGTCGACAGTCGACAGTCGAAGCTCGAACAGGGCAACATCAAACGTCACGCACAGGTGCAATGTAATTAGCACGAACCGACAAAGCAACCGAGCAGTCGCCAGCAAAAACAACAGCTACAGTAGCAGCGAAAGGGCAAAGGGCAAAGCGGCGGCTGTGCGGCACATAAAAACAAAAGCAAGCAAAACCTTTAAGCCCAAATGCATACAAGCAGCCAGCCAAGAGCAGCAACAACTGCACGGAAATTGGCACAAACAACGATTGATGAAATAACGAATACTCTAACTATATTAATAAAATATAACAATAACATTATTAAACAAAATGTAACAATTCAAGGAGAAATTTGTTTGTGTTAAATAAGTATTTAAAAAATTTTAAAAAGAAAATATTTTTTTAAAATTTGAATATTCATTGAACTCTAATAAATGTGTTTTAAATTGCGTGCAACATTAATTGAACACATTACCAATATGTTAGTTTTAAATTAAAACTGACAAAGTGCAAACAAAATTCTTTTAAAATACAAAATAATACACAGATAATATGTTACAATAATAAGACTTAAAATATTTATATAAGTAAGGAATTGGTATTTTTAGCTAAGTATGTATGTTTCAAAATAAATCAAAGTTTTGAGTCGAATAAAATTGACGGACTAGGCAAATTAAAAAGAGTGAGGATTTTTAAAATTTTGACTAATTTTTTGACTAAATTTTGACTATGATAATAATAAGTAAGTAAAATTTGGATTTCAATCACGTTATAAACTAACATTGATATCAGTTAATTGATAATAACAATTAAGATGAAAAATATGAATAGTATGATTATTTTTCTATCTTATCCTAACTAAGTAATGTAATAAATTCATTTAAAGGATATATTTACATCATAATTGTACAGTTTCATTATTGAAGCCGAGTTTAACCAAAGTCAAGAAACGTCAAAAAAGAAAACATAAAATGAAAGACTTTTAATTCGATTCTTTTAAGGATTGTTTCCAAACTCTAACTGTTACAGATCTACGACCTTCGCTTGAGGATATTGCCAAGTGCATGCTATAGCTGATATGCCCTTCCCATTGCTTGGGGGGCAACAAGTACAATTTCGACGTGGAGTAGCAGCAACATGGAGCCCGTTTGGTCGTTGCTCGCCTGGCAGCGTTTTAATAGCTTTGAAATTCCAATGGCAGCTGTGGCGCCATCCGCCAACGCCCAGCGCCCAAAATGAGCAAAAGAAATAGCAAGAAAGCGGGGTAAAAAACGGAGACAGAGAGAGAGAGAGAGAGAGAGAGAAAGGAAGAGTGAGGGAGAAAAAGGCGATGGCGGCAAAGTCGTCGAACATTTCGAAAAATTATTGAAAAATTTTTAATTTTCTTCTTAAACGCGCGACGCACGCGATGTTGCAACAACAGCAGCGGCTGCAACGCCTTTTGTTGTTGTTGTCTTTATTGATATTAGCTATGCATGCGCCCTGCCCGGCAGCAACTGCCATTTTGTTTATGACGGCGACGATGCAACCAGCTGGGAGATCATGCAGCATGGGGCAAGGGCTGGTGCGAATGTCGTGCCACGTTGGTGACAAAACTCGCACCACTCGGGTTTTGGCAGTGGCAGCTGCACCGGTAGCCCACTCCTCTTCCTCTTACTTCTGCGCCCGCCAATGCAAGTTTATGCGCATTTTTGATGCTCGCATTGGCAGAATCAAGTTTGTTGTTGTTGTTGCAAGTAAGTTTGTTGTTGTGTGTGGCACATTCGCGGATTGTTGATAGGGTAATTGATAGCATCATCGTTGCTAAGATGGCTGCGGTAAGAGCGAAATTACACAGTGCAACAAAAGAGGGCATGAATTTCGAATAGATGATAGAACAGATTAATACAGATAGATTAAAAAATATGAATAATTCCTATAATGCCCAGATATGAAGGGAATTATTAGGCTTTAATTAAACACTATTTATATATGAATATATATACTGACTGATTTCATCAATTAAAGCTCTGCCCAGACCCCAACAAACAGGCAGCAGTACTTTTTTTGTTTTGTCAGTGCAGACTAGAAGGCGAAAATTTGAAAAGCTGGAAAATGCCATCAGTTAGGTTCTTAAAACAACATAATTTTGTTTTTCAAACGAATATTTGAATATATTTAAAGGCAAATGTAAGAAATTGCAGTAAGGCCTCACACTGTAATAACAACCAAAACATGTACATGAACATTATTTGTACACATAAAAATGCAGAATCAATATAGACAGCAAACCATGACCAAAATGTCCTCAGACTTGAAAATCGGATCACTTTTATCATAGTTATGGCAGTTTCAAATATGACACATAGTGTAAAAATAATTTGGCAGGCAAACAATTGATAACATACCCCAAAGCTCGCACTAAATATAATGTTAAATATATTAATATATAAAAAAAACAGTTATGTTAAAAGGAAGTTCTTTGACGTTGGTTGGCCACATATTCTTAAACTATGTAGAATACAAATACCTAAATATAAATTGCTTTTATTTTTTTTTTGCTTTTTAAGTTCAACAGCTTGAGAACCGGAGAACCATTAGAAATGATGCACAAAACTATGAAATAGTGTCCCTATATTTTTTATGGGTATGCTGAACTTAAGCTTTCGCCCAGCGCACCCTGCACACCCCCAAGGCAGGCCCCACCCACCCGCGCCAAGCACGTAGTTTAAGCTGCCGTTTTGGCCCACGACTGGCAAACAATTTCATGGAAGTAGCGGCTTTTGTTGGTATTTCTTCGTTTTTTATGATTGCCTGCCACAACTTTTTCGCCATCGATATTGGTGGCAGCGACTTTGGCAGCGCTGCTTGCGGTTGCAACTCCAACTCGCAACAACAACAGCAACTCCGACTGCAGCTGCTTTGTTGCTGTTGTTTGTATGGATTTTGCACATCGTTTATCTTAGAGGACGGCAAACGTTGTTGGCTTTGGTGTTGCCGTTGCTGCTGTTATTGCTGTTGTTGTTGTTGTTGTTGTTGCGTCGCAGCTGCCGCTAGCGAACGGAAATGGCGTTAATGTTGCAACTGCAGCAGCAACAGCAGCAACAGCCAAACGGCCACAGCAGCTGCCAATGAGCGAGAACTTAATCTTCGGGATTTAACACTTTCGATATATCTTGGCCGACGCTGTCTTCTGTGCTCGCTGCCGCTGCCGCTGCTGCTGCTCGCTGTTCGCTGCATGCCCCATGCAACAGCAACTGGAAATGTATTGGCGGCCATTATCGGTTCAGCTGCCACTTTTATGGCCAAGTTATGGGAATGAAACGCGCTCGGCTTTGGCTAAAGTTTCATCAGTCGTTTCTTTTAAGTGTTAAAATACATTTGGAAGTAACTGTATGTGTGCTTGCAAGTGGAAATGTGTGTAAGTGTGTGTGTGTGTGTGCGTGTATGTGTGTGTGTTTATATACAAGCTAGCTAAGGTCTATGTGAGCCGCCCGGCATCTGAAGGAAACCCTCGCAGACCTCACTCAGAGGCCCGCAGTGCCCGCCTGCAGAGACGCATACTGCTCCCCGCTGAGCAGGCGGTAGACACCGTCGCGATTCAGATAGTATATGGGATCCTTGACCGTCTCCAGATTGTAGCCCTCTAGCGCCAGTTCGCGTTTCTTCAGCTTGAATGTGGCCGTCCGCGGAATCTCGTCCAGCAGCCGGATGAAGAGAGGTCGCGCATAGGGCGGCAGACTGCCGCGTATCACAATGGACAGATAGTCCATGTCCACCTTCCGTGTGGGATCCACAATGGCTGCCATGCCCGCCTTGCCCTCCACGTGGGGTATCTGTAACGGCAATTGATTCGTTAATGGACAATGAAAGCAATCGTGAGTTATATTTGATTTTCTCTTAATACTTTTTACTATAAATTCGATTTTTTTTGATAAGCTTAGCTGACTTTCGCGGTGAAATACTAGTGCAATTGTAACATATGATCTGCGCACTTTACACATCGGCTGCCCTTGGAACCCATTGAAAATGGGTAAGAAGGGTATAATGGTTGTGTGCACATGTATGTAACAGGCAGAACGAAGCATCTCCGACCCCATAACGTATATATACTATATATAAAGTATATTAGTCTGTCTGTCCGTCCGTCTGTATGAACGCAGCGATCTCGGAAACTACAAAAGCTAGCGACTCAAACTTTCCGACTTTAGATTCCCCCAATCCATACGCAGTACAAGTTTATAATTTTTTTTCGATATCTTGCTCCGTTTCATTATTATCGATAAAAATCGATTTTTATACTTGGTTTTCTTGTCATATCCCGGAGACTATAAGAGCTAAAGCCATCAAATATATATGTGCCCGTAAGTATTACGCAGATTATGAATATTTTGGATTTTGGATACCTGCCCCCATTCGCCCCCCATATAAAAAAAACCCAAATCAAATACTACAGACTTGCGCTCGGGTTTGTACATAGATTTGGATGCTCTAATTAGGCACTAAAAATATATAATAATATATATAACGATCATACTCTTAGTTTAGAAGTTATTCAAGAATTAATTTCACACAGTGGGGCCAAGCGCAGACGATGTGTAAAGTGCGCAGCTTGCTGCGTGTGTTTGTGTGTATGTGTGTGTTGTGTGTGTGTGACTATGTGAATGTCTGTATAAATGGAAAGAGGTTGAAATGTATGTGACAGCTCGTCGCTGGGTTCAGGGTATCTCCTAGTCGGGAACTCCCGACTAGAGCTATCTTACTTGTTATATAATATAATATATAATATATTTTTTAGCCAATATATAATATATATTATTTGCTCAAAAAAGCCGAATACTTGGCTTTATTTTGAAGTTTGACATTTGTTCCCCCAGTTTAGTTTTTGTAGCCATTGGCAAACACTCACCTGCACGCCGTAGACGACGGAGTCGCTGAGTCCAATGCAGTTGGTGATGATGGCCTCCACCTCTTGGGTGGCGACGTTCTCGCCACGCCAGCGGAACGTGTCGCCGGTGCGATCCTTGAAGTAGAAATAGCCCAGGATATCACAGACGACCATGTCGCCGGAGTTGAAATAGCAATCGTTCTTGCTGTAGACATTGCGCAGCAGCTTCTGCTCGGAGGCCGCCTTGTCCGCGTAGCCGTGGAAGGCGCTGACCGCACGCCGGGCATTCACCTGGCCCACCAGGAGGCCCACCTCGCCGGGCACGCAGCGCATGCAGTGGCCCTTGGCGTTGCGCAGCGGCTCGCCGGTCAGCTCGTCGCAGCGGAGTATCTGGACGGGATAGATGCCGCGCCCGAAGATGGGCACGAATCCAATGGCCCCAATGCGATTCGTGATGTTGATCAGATTGGAGTTGCCTTCGGTAGCGCCGTAGATTTCGCCAATGTGCGGTATGCCGAAGCGCGAGACGAACTGCGTCCAGATCTGCGGCCGCAGCCCGTTGCCGTACATGAGGCGCAGCTGGTGCAGTGGCTGCTGCTGCTGCTGCTGGGCGTGATTGTAAGGCGTGGCAAGCAGATAGCGACACAGCTCGCCAATGTACTGGGCCACGGTGCAGTTGTGCCGGCGGCAATCGCTCCAGAAATTCGAGGCGGAGAACTTCTTGCGCAGCACCACGGTGCTGCCATTGAGCAGGGCATTGCCCACGCCCACAATGCCACCAGCCGTGTGGTACAGCGGCAGCGGATTATAGACGACATCGTCGCGATTCAGGCGCAGCATATAGACGGCGGCCGCGGACATGAACAGGAATCGCAGATTCGTGATGACCGCCGCCTTAGGCAGCCCGGTGGTGCCGGAGGTGTACACATAAAGCAGCTTGTCCCGGGCGGAGCTGGTCGGATTGGGACTGAGCGGCAACGGCTTCTGGGCGGCCAGCACGCTGCTCAGCTCGATGGCGTTCGGCAGCAGCTCGTGCTGCTCCACATCCGTGTACTGGTAGATGGCCAGGTCGAGGGGCGGCAGCGTCAGCAGCACATCGCTCAGCTCGCTGCCCACGATCAGGGCACAGGCCTTGGCCACGCGGATGCAGTGCAGCAGCGAATCGCCGCGCAGATGCGAGTTTATCAGCGCCGTGATGACGCCCAGCCGGCTCAGGCCCAGCCAGATGCACGTGTACTCCACGCGCGTCTCCATCAGCAGCGCCACACAGTCGCCGCGCTGCAGGCCGCGCTGCTGGAAGTAGCCCGCCACCTGCTGGCTGAGCTGCAGCGCCTGCGCAAAGCTTAGCCGTCGCTCGCCCATCACGAAGCAGATCTTGTTCGGCTGCTGGAGCGCTCTCTCCTGGAAGCAGCTCGCCACGGTGCAGCCCCGGCGATCCTTGCGCAGCAAATAAATGTTAAGGCCCACAAAACGATAAAAGGCGCTGCGGCATTGAAGAAAAAGAATTATTTATCGATTTTGAAATTGCACTAATAGTTATATAAAAGTTAATTTCAACGATAAATCGGAATTGAAGGACAAGAAAAATATTATAGCACTAATAAGTATATAAAAGGTAATTTAAATGATCAAAGAGAATCGAAGAAAAAAATTACCAATTTCGAAATGATCATAGCAATAATAATAACATAAAAGGTAATTTAAACGATCAATCAGAATTGAAAACACCGATTTTTGAACCATTTTCAAAAAGTCACACCAATAATAATAGTATAAAAGTACTAATCAGTTTATAAAAGGTAATTTAAATGATCAAAGAAAATCGATGAAAGAATAATAGATTTTGATATGATCATAGCCATAATAATAATATAAAAGGTAATTTAAGAGATGAATCAGAATTGGAGATAAAGAAAAATAGCATAGAAAATTAGTTATATAAAAGATAATTTCAATGATAAAAGAGAATTGAAGGAAAACCTTTATCGATTTTGAAATGATCATAGCACTAATAACAATAAATTAGACTATTTAAACTATAGATCTGACTTGAAGAACAAGAAAAAGATCATAGCACTAATATGTATATAAAAGGTAATTGATACAATCAATCAGAATTGAAGAAAGCGATTTTTGATCGATTTTAAAGTAATTATAGCACTAATAATAATATAAATTTATTGATTTTAAAATGATCATAGAACCAATAAAAATAAATAAGGTAATTTAAATGATCAATCAAAGCCCGACCAAGTCTATGTTACAGGTAAAAATATATCCATTTATATCCTCATAATAAATAAAGATTTGTATGCTCTATTTAATCGATAATTTTAAGTAAACGTCCAGGAAATATAAATAGATATTCAAAGCTAAGTTTATGTCTCAGACAGACTGACATACAGGCGACATTTAACCCATATCCAATGGTTACAGGGAATAAAAATAAAGTTTAACAGTTGAATAGATTACTGTATTCAGCTTATGTACTCTTTTATGCTTACATCGACCAATCTACAGTAATTTACAATATTTATGCCACTAAATATAATATGATACGCTAATCTTATCCGAGCGGCTGCAGCGCATTATCTGACTGTTTCGAAATAGCTGTATTAAGTTTCACTATGCTATAGCAACAGAATATATCATTGTCATTCTTGTTGTTGCATGTGCAAGCGACAGTTTTGTAATTCGATTTGGTGTGACTTTGATATGTTAGGCTTATCTAGTTACCCGACAAGTTACTCACATGGCGTCCCTGTGGCAGGTCATGACCAGGGCGAAAACATTTGTGGGATTGCGCAGCAATAGGGCCAAGAGGCCGCCAAGTGTTAGGCTGGCCAGGGCGCTGTCGCAGCAGAAGAGGCCGAAGACGATGCAACCGACAATCAGAATGCCGAGCCGTGTGGCCAGCTTCTGTTTTAAATTGAGCTCCAACAGTATCTCCATGCCCCGCTCGTCCTCCTTCTGATCACGATGTGGCTTACAGTCGGACACTTTTAAAGAAACATTTCGTTATAATATGTAAATAAATATATACGAACTGGCAGCTGTGTGAAATCTAACTAGATATCGTTGCTATAGTCGTACTCCTCCTCGCAACGCCCAACTGACACTGACTGAGTAGCCCCCCGTACCAATAACACATATGTACCTATATGTAATATACATCGAACTTATCAGCACACCCTGATACTGTTTTCAGTACCAAGCATTACAGAAATGTGGAATCCAAGCGCTCTATCAATACTATGAGTAACCATACCATGGTTTTGGCACTGCGATAGAAGGCCCCTGATTTCTGGGTGGGTGTGTACGGTGACGGTGCCAGTGCTTAGTTAGGCCGAGTAAGCCTCTCGTAAAGTTTGCGATAGTTTTAATGTGAAGTGTGTTATGGTCTACAGAAAAGACGTTCTAAAAGTTACGCCACTTTACTTAGGAATGAAAAATATGAAACTTTCTTATGCTTTATATAGACATATATACATATACACATACACATACACATACATACATATTTATACTTTTGATGTGAACAATCTTCTTTGTACTATTTGGAATGATTTTTACTATATAATATATTTGTATATATGGTTATTATATTTTTAATTTGTTTAATTATTTGTTTAAGAATTTAAAATGTTTATAGTAAGTTAAGGTTAAAAAAGATAGTTTATTTCGGCCTGCATATTAAAATGTTGTTCATATACTTCTTAAGAATTGCTTATAAGATTAAAGCAAATAAATACAAAAGTATTTACATATATATATATACATATATATATATATAATTATAAGTTCTAAATTTAAAAAAGAAACACATAAATATGTAGCAGTAAATATTACCTTAATAAAAAATATATTCCATAGTATAATATTTTATTTAATATAATGAATCAATTACGGCGTTATTTACTTCAAGGTCATGCAAACTAGTTTAGCTGGTATAGTGGGTATAGTATAACAGTTTGTTTACCTATATACATAAATTTCCGAGCAGAGCTGAAATTCTACATTTTACAGTCGTAAGACGTATATGATATTTATTTATCAATTGATCACGATTGAATTGTGGGGTTCAGAAATAAAACATAATTGAATAACAAATGTTCATTGACAAACCATTTTCTTTCGAACGTGATTTTCTATATACTCTTGCAGAAGGTAACATTGTAAAGTGAGAAAATTGCAACATCAAAAAAATTATATAAAACTATATAAAATTCTGCAATTATGCGTCACTTAACCATTATTGAGTTGTTCATTTAGATACAATTTACTTAGTAACAGCTGTCTTTATAATAAGCACCAAAAAACTACTGCCAAGAAACTCTTTGAAAATATTTAAATCTATTAGGGTTAATCAACTTTGCAACTTTGTTGTGTAAAATTTCGAGTGAATGATTAACAGATGGTTATAGCTAATCTAGTGCAAAAGCAGCTAGCGACAAACCCAATCTCATATCGTTCTGAACCCGCATAGGACTAAAGCAGCTGACATCGTAGACGCAGTCTGGTCTTATCAAATAAAAAAAACAAAAACAAAACAATACACCATTAAAAAAAAAAAAAAAAACAACTGCTTATTCAAATGTGTTGTTTGATAATGTGAAAAAGACTTAACAAAGGTGTTATAGGTATAGGTGTATTAATTTATAACAAAGCTAATCTAGAAATTAAAAAAAAACGATACTCTATCGTCTAATGGCTTAATTATAATATTAGAAAAGTGAAATGAGTTCAATACATTTTTAATACTATCAGCTAAACGTAAACAGAGTCAGCATTAAAGCGAATTTGCTGTGCTTAAGGGTTAAATGCTATCAAGTGACAACAACAACAACACGCAACAAGAGACAACACAACTGTAATAGCAACAGGCGCCTGACAAAGTTCATTGCTACTGCGGAGATCCCATATATAGCACACACTTAGGCACAGTGGGTCCGAAACGATTTTGTGTGTGTAAAAAGATTATAAATATATATGTGTTGTTAAATATTTATATAATAATACTTATTAACTGTAAGCTGTATATAATAATAATAAAGATATGCCTTATGGTGTATATAAATTTATATCGATTTGTTAAGATACCTATGGATAGCAAAATAATACTAGCAAAAAGTTTTTTTTTTTTAATAAACTTATATAATTTAGAGATATTCCTAAAATATTTGAAAAATAGTCTACGAATTTTATATTGGATCAGTATTGCCTATTTATTGATTTCAGAGTCCAACTAAATACAAATGTAAATAAATGAAATGGTAACACATAAATAACAAATAAAAATGTCAGGTTTTTTTTAAAAGTCTTTAAGATCTTGGTTTAACAAATTATTCTTAAATATATTAAAAGTTATCTCAATTTTATTTATTACTTAAACTTACAACACATAAATAAAATAAATAAATAGAGATAAATTTAAATATTTAAATAAAAACAAATTTAACTAAGAACTCAATCTTTTGATTTATACAGACTCGAATATCTATATAAATTTAAGTAATTGTAAAAAATAAAAAGTTTTTGAGATACCTGTGATATATATTTACAAAAATACCTTTATTTCTTAACCAAGTACTTAATTTAACAAAAAGTATTATTTATTTTGCATATTGTTAAACTGTGTAAATGAAATTTCTTTGATTTGTTTGCCAATTAGTTTTTTGACGCTGCCTAATTGATATTTATCTTCTAAAGCTCGACTTTTACTCCACAGTGCGCTGTGCCGCTTTATATGCGCGTCGTTCATAAATATGAATGTGTTTTTTTAATGTACATGTATATGCTCTACGTGTGTGTTTGTGTGTGTCTTGGCATCTATGCTAGGGACCGGGACCTTGACTTATTTCGTATTCAGCGCACAAAACATTAAACGGTTCTACACGCGCACTCCACCACTTTGTTCATTTGGCTAACTTGGCTAAAAACTTGGATTTGGTTGACTTGGCTTGCTTGTGGCTCGCATGCATGTAAATAACTGATCGTTGATTACGTCGGCCTGACACTGACTTTGGCTTTGATTGGCTGGCATTGCTGCACACATTCAGGCAGTCAGCTGTCAGACGGGCGGCCAATTCACTTTTTAAACTCTGGCCTGGCCAATGCAAGTTTTCAAGTTCTTGCTGTTATCGCGCTTTACATCAATTGACATACTTTTTGCACAATTCGCGTCACAGCACCAGCAACAACAACAACAACAGCAGAAAACAACGAAACAACGGGACGTTCTAATCGACAGCAACAACTAACAACAACTGAGCGATTTCTGAGCGTTCGCATCGCATTGCCGGTTCTATTTATTTATCAGCCAGTACAACCAGCTGACTGAGAGCGGGAGCGTAAAGCCTCACATAGAGAGCGAGAGCGAGAGCGAGAGAAATATCATTAGAATTATCAGCATGCCTTGCAGATCTCTCCCCCTAGCAAACAGGTTCGATTCAAAGCTACGAAACGTAGAGAGTATTTTTAATTTGTTTAACACTAAACCATTTTACTTTGATGGAATCAAAAGTAGCGTAGTCTGGTATAAGAAATACATATTAGAGATAGTTTATATTACTTATATTATAATATAAAAACTATACTATATTTTCTTGTTTGTGTATTTTAATTATTTTAATCAACGCCTTGAGGTCTTGAGAGATATTAGATAAATTTGCAGTAAAGTTAACAAAATTGGAATCAAGTATTGAGTGAAATAAAAAAGGAACGAAAAAGTAAATAAATATATATTAATTTATAAAATGTAAAAAAAAATAGTTTTATTGCGTAGCAGTTATTCGTTGACAAACAAAAAAATTGCTTAACATTAGTCTGAGTTTTTTATTTATTTAATTATTGCTGCCATATGATACTTTGTATTCGAGGTTTGAATATTTAAAAATAAAATAAATAAATTGGTCCATTAATCTATTTTTTAACGCATCATTCATATTTATTTATTAAACATATAGTTAAATCACATATCACTTTTCTCTCGTTAAAAAAAACTCAATATTTTTGTAATTTCCCGAACGATTTAAATAAAAATAAGCTTTATCAATAAATATTCCTTAATTGTGGGAGTTGGCTTTTATAGATAACATATCAAATTATTTTCCCGTTAATGCACCTGTTTTAACATATTCACCTTGACCCTAATATTTTCGCTGTTAAGGTGAGCTCGGGCACTGTTAAAAAGCACCCAAAAAGCCAAACTTCTTAATTTTAATTAAAGACTCATAGCCAAATACAAAGGCAAAAGGAAAACAATTTGCTGCACAAAAAACACAAAAAAATTCCAATGCCAAAATAAATTAACATAAAGCCGGTCGGCAGCAGTCGTCGCAGTCGCAGTCGCAGCAGCAGCGCTGTCAGCGTCATCGTTGTCGTCATCCTCGTCGCCGGGGCGTAGCTGTCAAATGCCGGCGGCCAAACATATAAAAATATATGTGCATACTTTCAGGCGGCGCGTATAAAAAATGTGCGCACACTTTTTGGCAGCTTTTTGAGTTATAGACGGTGACTGAGAGAAGCCTAGCACTCGCTGTGTGTGTAGGTGAGTGCGAGCAGTTAGTTTGATTGTGTTGTGTGTGTGTGTGTGTGTGTGTGTGTGCCTGTAATTGACACATGTTACGCGCACAAAAGCTGGCAACGGCAACGGCAATGGCAACTTGCGCTCTAACTGCGCCTCTGCATGAACCTTCAGCCACCGCACGCCCGCCCAGTCAAATCGTTATTATCGACAATGGCGCCGCCAAAAACACACACATTCTGCCACACACCCACACACACACATACACACACTCACTGAGGGCACGCACATGTTATTCACTGCTGCTGCTGCACAGCCTTCAAATGCAGGCAACCTCAGTCAACTTTGTTTGTAGCCGGCAAAAACAAAACACACACACATAGAAAGAGACACAGAGAGAGGGAGTGGGAGTGGGTGAGAGAGAGAGCAAGCCACTTGCTTGCTGATAACGTTAACGTCAGCTGTGCGGCACTTTTGTGGGTCGTGCGGCGGGGGGAGGGGCGTCAAGGGGGCATGAGCACACGTGAGTCCCGGACTTGGGCCTTGTGGCTGGAGTCGTGCGCAGGCAAGCGTCAAACGTTTGTACCTTGCCCCATTGGCCCCCAAACAACAACACACACTGCCCCCACTTTAGCCCACTCTCGCCTCACTCTCTCTGTCTCTCTCTCGCTCGCGCTCGCTCTCTTTCAGTTGCTGCTGCTGTGTTTGGCATTTGTTTGTGTTGTCAACAAAAGTTTCTTTGAAATCAGTAACAGATGTCGATTGAAATGGCACAATTGCTGCCCGCGTCGCTGCCAGCGTCGACTGTGACAGCGACAGTGACTGCGACTGCGACTCGGTGAGCAGCTGGCGGCTGTTGCTGTTGCTGTTGCTGCCACTGCTGCTGCCACTGCTGCTGCCACTGCTGGTTGCTGCCACTTATGATGAATATTTTTATGCCAGACACAGGCCGAGGCGCCGCCAAACTCCGCTTTTGCCAGACATCGCACATTGTGCGCTAGTTGCCAGCATTTTAATTAAAATTCTCGTTCAAGTTTCACGTTTTTAATGTTAATGCAATTTACCCAATCGAAGCCGAAGACAATACAAAGGCCGAGCCACAGACGCCTGCCGACCTTCATTGTTTTAAACGCTAATAATGTACTAGGGTATTATGACAAAGGGTATACTAAGCGATGGATGTGCCAGATTTTTAGTGGTGTCAAAAACATGGTTAGTTGCCTGACACCAAAAAACATATGCTGAACCTTGATATACCCTCTTGAATCATGGATATTTTATTCATAAAAAAGATAAAATTAAATCCAAAAAGTAATTCTGCCTACAAAAGTTGCGAAAAATTCTATAGAGCAACGTTTTTAAATGAATTTTGAGCAAAAACATTCAGCTCAAAATTAAACACAGAATCATAGAAGGCAATAAATTATTCGCTTGACAATCGATTAACTATAGACAAAGATGTGAAAAGTGTGTGTTAGGAAAATGTATTTAGATAATTTGGGAATTCTTAACTTAACTCTTGACAGTCAGACTGATTAATAAACAGGTTTAAAAATTAATATATATTTTGAATGATTAATTAAAAGTATATTTATTCATAAGTTAGCAAGAGTACGTTATGCTTAAATTCGCGAAAAGTTTTTCTGATAAATAATCATAACTGCAAACAACGTATGGAAAGTTATAGATTAAAAGTTTACAAGTATGTAATTTCAATTTGTACCATAAAAATTGAAAAATAACAAGTTAACATTTTATAACTTTTGGCATATTTCTAGAAAAAGGCGAGCTTAAAATCCCTTTAAAAATAAATGATATAGCAACTTTTTTGCTATATTAAATAATTGAAAAAAAGTTTTAAAAATATGTTTTACTCAAAATGATAAAAGTTCTAAATATCATATAATATTAAACATTTTGTTAAAGCCAAAAATAAGTTTATTCTTCTAATAGTTTAGTTAAAAGATAGTTATGGAAATTCAAAAACTAATATAATGCAATAGCCCTCTTTTAATATTCTCTCCTAATTTGTACAACAGGGTATACAAGTGCAGAGCCTTTGAAATGCGTCTCTTTTTATTAAAAGTTTACAAGTATGTAATTTCAATTTGTACCATAAAAATTGAAAAATAACAAGTTAACATTTTATAACTTTTGGCATATTTCTAGAAAAAGGCGAGCTTAAAATCCCTTTAAAAATAAATGATATAGCAACTTTTTTGCTATATTAAATAATTGAAAAAAAGTTTTAAAAATATGTTTTACTCAAAATGATAAAAGTTCTAAATATCATATAATATTATACATTTTATTGAAACCAAAAATAAGTTTATTCTTCTAATAGTTTAGTTATAAGATAGTTATGGAAATTCAAAAACTAATATAATGCAATAGCCCTCTTTTAATATTCTCTCCTAATTTGTACAACAGGGTATACAAGTGCAGAGCCTTTGAAAGGCGTCTCTTTTCCTCAGGGGGGGCTACTGCTGTTATTGCCGTTGACAACATGTCCATGTCTGTGGCTGGCTGAGCTGTGGCTGCTGGCGATAACAAACGATAACTGCATGTTAAATAGAAGCTAACAAACGGGCAGTAAGCAGATGAGGGGGAGGGGGGGTTGGGTTTCAGTCAGGAACAAACAAAGCGTCAGCATATGCTGCCCAGAAGCAGACACTAGGAAGCTGCTGCCAGTTGCTGTTGGCTGGACGTGCAGCTATTTGAATATGCGTCCGCCTGTCGCTCTGTAGCCGTAGCTGGCTTTAGAAAATCACTCAGGTAGCAAAATGCCATCGTCATCATCATGGTGCCCCATCCCGAAACCAAGCCTCGTGCGCTTGCCGTCCAGTGAAGGGTTGCAAAAAAGCGCACAGCAGTTGCAGACAAAAGTAAAGTTAAGGCAAGCTGATCCTGAAGTGTCTACGAGTGTGTGTGCGTGGCAGCCACAAGCCATGTGTGTGTGTGTGTGTGTGTGTGTGTGTGTGTGTGTGTGTGCAACAAATGCTGTGTACGCCCCTAGGCGAAGCGAGGCACTAACGAGCTTTTGCTTGCTTGCAATGCGACAGCAGCAGGTGTGCCAAACACACACACACACACTAGCACATACCCACACACACACACACATACACACTCGCACATGGCGCAGCTGAGTGACGATAATTGAAATTTCATCACAGTAGTTTGTGGTTTTGTATCACACACACATACACACACACACACACACACCCCCATCCACACACTAATGCGCAATTCATGGCTGCTGCATTTTTGTGTTGCCTGCTCTTAGGCGGGCGCCCAGCCTGAGGAATGAATCCCATTGAATCGAATCCGCATCGGAATCGAATGCAATTGAAGTATTTGCTTCTTTTATTTTGGTTTAAAACACTTTATTTCTTGGGTTTCATTTTAGCCTTTCGTCGTAGTTGTAACATTTACTTTAGGTTTTTGCTTTTGGTTTTCATTTGCTTGTTTATAGTTAAAGTACAGTTAAATATGTTGTTTTTTTTATAGAAATACAATAAATACTAATTAATAAATTAAATACATACATAAATATATATCAATAAATTAGCCATACTGATAGCAATAATAATAATAATCATCATAATTATAATAATATTTTATACGCATAATAATAAAATCTACTATGTTCAGTTTAAGTATTCGCTTCTTCTGTCCTTTTTGGGATTGGGTCCTAAGTACTACTTACAGCTTTGAATTTTTCTTCTAATCATATATATTTCGAGTTGCCTTTAATATAGGTTTTTATTTATAATTCGATAAACTTTTGAATGTGGTGCAAATATTTAAGTTTTTATCTATTTTTTTAAGTGCTCACACAAAATATTTGAAAATAATTGAATTTTGAGTTGGGAGCGTACGAACTATTTTTTATTTATTATTTGTTGATTTATCTTAAAAAATTTTGAAAAAAGTTAAGCAATACAAAATGATTTTAAATCCAAATGTCACGCGCCCAACTCATTTAACAGTATTTTTTGTATTCTTCTAGTATATTTTGAGTGCTGAATTGCAAAAATTATTTTTTTTTTTTTGCATATTCGTTAAGTTTTAAATTACATTTCTATTTCGTTTACTTGAAGTATATTTAAGTGTGCATTTAGAAAACTATTTGGATACTGCTGACGATTTCACTCCTTCTCTTTGCCTTATATTCATCTTTTCTTTTTGTTTTTGTTTTTTGGTTAAGGTTTTAGTTTAGTTGAACTCCATAATTATATGTAGGTTTTAATTATAATCGCATCGTATTTGCGCCCGCACGCTTCCTTTAATTTGACTAGCACAAGTATTTCTTCTTGGGTTTCATCATGCGAATGCGTCATTTGGATCCCAGTCCGTTGGGCACCAGCGCACTGGGCGTGCCAGCGCCCACAGCTGCACCGCCTCCAGAGACGCCAACGTTGACGCCCCCGGCGCCAGTGCCGCCTACCACGCCCACCACGCCCGACTCGCGTACGCCGGCGGCAGCCGCCTGCAGATGTACCGAGGCCGCAGCTGCCGCCGCCGCTGCTGCTGCTGCTGATGCTGCTGTGGGCGTGGGTGGGGATCGGGTGGCCATGGCGCTGCGCAGGCCGCTGGCGCTGGCCGAGTGCAAATGCTTGGCGCTCAGCTCACTGGCCCGCGAGTTGCCGCACACCTGTGAACGGAGCAACGGAAATCGCAGATGGATTAGTGACAAGTTGCGGGACAGAGCTCTGCTGAGAGAGCTGGCTAAAACACCCACCTGGTGATGACTATCCCAGTCCCTGTACTGACACGAGGCGCTGCAGTAGCGGGCCATGTTGCAGCCGGAGCAGGTTTCGGTGGCCTTGCGGCCGCAGTTCCAGCATTGCTGTTGCAAGTTGCTGCCCTGTAAAAGGAAAACAAAAGCGCATTTTTTAAATTGACAAAAATTTGGTAACCTTAAGAAAATTTCACGCACATAATGTCTAAAAATATTTGTAATGATTTTTAAAGGTATGGCATATAATTAAGCGAAAACTATAAATGCCAATTATTAATTATTAATTATTAATATTAATAAGCTAATAAGCCCAATGCCCAATATTCTAAAATATGTGAGGCTTAATATGTAATAAGTATTTAAATATAATATAACCCTGTTTAAAATTGCATTGCATTGTAGGCTCCTTTTTTAAAATAAGTCTTAATTTTGTAATGTAAAAAAATAAAAAATGTTTTTTTGACAATTGTCTAGATCATAATAGGGTAATAAACACGAGGTCTTTTTTTAGTTAAATAGGAAAAAAACACATGTGGATAAGAAAAAAAGGTGTATGCTAATCATACAGTGATTTAGTTTTGAACCAACAAAAACTTAAATGCAAACGAGAATACAATTTTTTTTTTTAAATTTAAAAAAAAGTTTAATTGTTTAATGCTTGGTATTTAAAATCTTTTTAGTAATTTCTGCTGATCAAAGTTCATAAATTTTTAATAAATTAAAAGTAGTGTTACAAATCTTATAAGCAATTTCTATTGATAATTTTAATAGGTGGGTTATAAATAAAAAATCAGCAAACCTATCTATCTATATTTTTATATGCTTGGTTTTTCTGGGAATTTTAAGTTTTAGCTATTCTATATTTAAATATATATATATATATATTTATTTATATTCAAATATATAATTATATTTAATTAGGGTTTAAGCGAAATATTTAACTCTAGCTAATCTATCTATATTCAATAATTTGTATAAATAAAAATAAATAAAAAATAATGGATTTTTATAGGAATATTTAATTCAAGCTAATCCAGCTATATTTAAATACATTTTTGGTTTAGGGTAATGTTTAATTTTAACTTGTCATTTTGTATTTGTCGGAATTTCAATTTTAAAAGAAATCTTTAACTTAATAAAAGCTTACGTTCTGTGCACTGGTTATGGATGGCGATTTGTTGTCCAGATCGCGCTCCCCGCTGGAGTGCCGGCTCATCTCCATGAAGAACTTTTCCATGCGCAGCCGCTCCTGGGTCATGATCTCCGCGGCGCGCGTCTCGGCGGCGACCACGGCGCGCTGGATCTCAATGACAGCCTGGCGCTTGACCTGTTGAGCACAGAGAGGGGGTATAAAGAGGAGCTTGGGCAGGGCCAATGATGTTCAATTCACCTGTGTGACGGCATCCTCGGCATTGCGCTTGAACTCGGCCACCTTCTCCTCGGTCTGGCGGCGCAGCTCGGCCATGGCGGCGGGCGTCAGCTCCTGGCCGCTGTTGCTGCCGTGCTGCGGCTCGATGCCGCGCTGCTGCAGTATGGTGATGGCCCGCTTGGTCTTGTCCACCATCGCCGAGATGCAGTTGAGCATGGTGTGTATGTTCTTCCACTCCTCCTCGCCGCCCGGTGCCCCAGCTGCCCCAGCCGGCGCATTGCCGCCCCGCGCCACTTGGGGCAGCGCATGCCTGCCGGCTGCCTGCGCGTCGCCCAGCCGCAAATCGCGCTCGTCGCGCTGCATGAAACCGGCGGCAGCGGCCACCTCGCCGGCGGCGGCCGCCGCGCTGTAGTCGAAGGCGAGCACCGAATGTGCGGGCGCCGGATGCATGGCCAGGCGCTTGCTGGGCGGCGCGTAGGGCGCGCCGGCATTGGGACCGCCGCTGGCCATGTACTCGCTCCACTCCTGCAAGCCGTTATGGCCGCCGTGCTCCATCATGGAGTCCGAGGAGCGGCGCTTGAACAGCGCACTGCCCCCGCTCCCGTTGCCATTGGCTGGCGTCGGCTGTGGCGCCTCCAGCTGCACGAAAATGTCGGCAAACTCGGCGCTGGCCACGCCGTGTGGCGTCAGCTCCATCACCGCCTGCTCGTTGCCGGTGACGTACTGCAGCGCCGACTGGTTGGTCGCCCGCGCCATCGCCAGGATCTCGCGCTGCATCAGCGCCACGCTGTTCTTCAGCAGCGGCATCACGTACGGCCGCAGCGGCAGATTGATGGCCTCCTGCAGCGCCAGCCGGAACTCCTCCAGCGAGATGGCGCCGCTGCACAGCGACAGCACCAAGGCGCGCACCCGCTCGCCCACCTCCGGCTGGCCCAGTTCCTGTGAGAACTGCACCAGGGCGC
Organism: Drosophila colorata; assembly: GCA_035041545.1. Classification (NCBI taxonomy): domain Eukaryota; kingdom Metazoa; phylum Arthropoda; class Insecta; order Diptera; family Drosophilidae; genus Drosophila; species Drosophila colorata. The sequence goes on from JAWNLD010000233.1 coordinate 4,130,360, forward strand.
CGAGAAACTTGCGCAGCTTCGACAGCAGTCGCGCCTGCTCCACGTGCGCAGCGGCCGCGGCGGCGGCGGCAGCGGCAGCGGCCAATGAGGCCGCGTGCTGTGTGCCCGGCGTCGGCGATGTCGCCAAGCTGGCGCCGCCGCCATTCACCACCGGCGAGGCGCTCGCGTTGCGCTGGGGCCGCTGGTGCGGGTGCAGCTGCTGGGGCGGTGAGTGCGGAGAGCGCGGCGCAACGGCCAGATTCCGCGCCAGCTCCGGCGGCGAGTCCGGCGGCGTGCGGCAGAGACGATCCCGTTCGCGATCACGTTCCCGTTCCCGCTCCCGTTCACGCTCCCGTTCACGCTCCCGTTCACGCTCCCGGCTGCCGTTGGCCGTGTGCTGGCTGCTGGCTGTGTTGCTGGCGGAGATGGACATGTCTTTGCTGCTGCCGCTGCCGCTGCTGCCGGCCGAGGAGGAGCTGGTGGAGCTCTTGTCGCCGTTGCTGCTGCTGCTGTTGCTGCTGCTGCTGCTGCTGTTGGCTGTTGGTCAAAAGGAAGAAGGCAGAAGCAAGCTCGTTAGTTAGTTCACAATAAACATCACGAAGACCACACACACCCACACACACACACACTCACTCGCACACACTCGGGCACAGGATGTGCAGGCGAAGCGCATTACAAATGCATTAGGAACTGTTGTAGACGACGCTGCAGGTCGGAAGCGGCAACATCAGCCATGCCACAAATATGTACATCTATTTCTGTTGACCACAACAAGCTACAGCACTTGTCTGCCGCTCTCGCCAGGGGGCGCTGCGCAAGCCGGCAGCAGCATTAACAAATTTGTTTGAACATGGGAAATAAATTAGCAAACATTTTTGGGTGCCATTTGCCAGGCAACAAGCGCCCAGAAGCCCAGCCAAGCAAGCAAATCAAGCGCCACGCACTAATTGCAGGCCAGGCATGGCAGGATGTGGAGAGAGAGAGACAGAGAGAGCGAGAGGGAGAGAGAGAGAGAGCGAGGTTGATGAGGGCCAACTGTGTGCAACGTGCCTGGCCCTGATCCAGCTGCCAAAGCGCCGCACTCGACTGTAGCTCAAAAATGAAAAGCTTAACGCAAAAGCCGCAGCGCGCAGATGGACGGGCCTCGGGTTGATGCTGATGCTGATGCGAAGCGCTGTGTGATGCGGTGCGGTGCGGTGGGGCGCGGTGATGGGGGCTTGTGTGGGGTTGGGCTGGGGATGTGACAGCAGTCGCTGACAGGCGACAAGTGCAGAACAAAATGTTTTCTGCTCAACTACAAAAATTATTAAGCTAAAAACTACAATTAAAATCAGTACGAAACGTTGCAGTCAGGTGTCAGCTTAAAACGGCCAAAAAGCTGTCTTGATTATTATTAGTATTTTCGAAGAATAGAAAGTATTTTATCTAGCTTTAAAACTGCACAAACTCAATAATAAAATCAAAAAGAAAAATCGACTTTTTAAAACAAAAGCTTTGAATATATCGTTCAAAAGCCTTCCTCGCTAGATCATTTGTCTAAGTGCTCAGGCATTTAGGGGATGTAGATTATAACTATAACTATTTAATATACTTTAAATTAAAAAATAATAATAATAATATTGTTCAAAATTTTACAATATTTATATTTATAATCGATTGTAACTGTAATAATAAGTAAAAAAAAAAAACTTTAAAACAGGAGATAAAATTTGTTGTCAAAAATTATGCCAAAATTGACAAAAAATATGGGAATGGAATAATGGCATTTTGACCATAGCTTGTCTTTTAAAGTTATTCTTTACTTAATAATATATAATATAAAAATATATATTGAAAATCATTTTTGTTGAATATTTTGATACAAATATTTATTTAATTTCAAACATTTCTTTAGTAATTTAAAATTGCATATTTATATTTTCAGACGAATGTGGTAGTCACAATTAGTATGAAAAAGAACATTAAAAAGGTTATAAGGGGTATTTAACTAAGGTACATCGGCCAACCCTAGCTCTAACTAACCGTCTCTCCCTCTCTCTCCGTCATTCTCTCCCGCCGTATCTCTGACTTGCTATAAATTCTCGAATTGAAATTCGGTTTGCAAATGTTTTGTCGCCTGTTTCGCATTGGCGACCAAACACACACAAACTTTGTTTGCACAAGCTAATGGAAATTGTTTATGTGTGTGGGTGTGTGGTGGGTGTGGGGTTGGTGTGGGTGCAAATGTTGCCACTGCTGCTGCTGTTGCTGACGATGACGAGGTTGAAGGCAGTCGATGCTGCTGCTGTTGCTGCTGCTTTTGCTGCTGCTGCTGCTGCTGTTGCTGCTGTGGCTGCTGCACAGTTTGCTTTTGTGATAATGATTGTGGATACAGCTGCAACTGGCTGTGTTTTCACAGCCATTCAGGCACGCCAATCGAAGGGACACACACACACTCGCACACACACTCGCATAAACAGATAGAGAAGGAGAGAGCGAGTTGGAGGCATCACTCAACTGAGTTGGCGGCGGCTTATCAAACGCCAAACATAGACAATGATGGATCACATGATGCCGCCGCCGAGCCCTGTAATTGGCTGCTATGCAAAAAGCAAAGAAACAAAAAGTAAAAGAGAATAAATAAAAAAAAAGGCAAGTGTCGCCCACGCTCCAGCCATGTATCTGTATCTGTCTATCTGAGCCGTATCTCTTCTATCTAACTGGCTGTGTACAATTGTAAAATATTGCAGTTGGCTGAGGCTTAAAAGTTTGTTAGGGCCGCAAAACCGCAACTGACCCAAAGTTGTGACCCAAGGGGGTAAAAGAGTGAGGGCGAGGGCGGTTGGGGGCGAGCAGCTGACCAGCTGAGCAGCTGTGACTGGGCACGAAAAATGTTTCGGCCACGAAAAACTATTTACGAAAATTTTGTGTTGACAATTCACATATTTTCTAAAACATAATGTTGGCAATTTTCTGTTTGTGTGTGTGTGTGAGGGGGTGGAGGAGCAATGCGGCAGTGTGGGAGCCTCAACGGCTGGCGCAACATCAGCATCATGAGTGAGCTTCAACAGCAGCAGCCATCGATTTAAGGTTACGTATACGCAGCATGGGCCAGTAGCAAACTGTGTGTGTGTGCTGGTGTGTGTGTGTGTGTGTGCGGGCAACAGAATTTGCACAGCTGCGTCCCATAGATTGCAGTCGAGCGCACAAAACGAAACGTTGGCAAGTTTAGTTTGTGTTGTTGCTGCTGTTGTTGCTGCTGTTGTTGCTGCTGCTGCTGCTTTTGCTGCTGTTGCTGGCATAGTCATTTGGGAAAACAATCATTTTGGCAAATATTCATCATGCGCTGTTTGCGATTATCATCATCAGCAGGCGGCCATAATGAAGTTCTGCTGGCGATGTTGTTGCCGTTGCCATTGCTGTTGCTGTTGTGGGCGTCTCTGCAACACACAGCAAACATTTGTTAAACAAAACCTTGTTTTTTTTTGTGTTTTTGAAGAGCTTCAGTTTTGAATGCTAATTAGAGAGCAGCGTTTCATTGAATTTAAGCGCCTTAAATGCAGAGCGCACACGCACACATCATTGGCCTGGGAATTGACACAGGTACGCACAGCCGCAACAACTAAAGCAACAACAACAACAACAGCAATCAAAGCAAAGCACACAAAACAGCAGCCCCTAAAAGCGGGCTACGATTTTTGCCCATATGCGGGTTGCTTTTGCTGTTGCTGCTGCTGCTGCTGGGAACGCCAACAGCGGCTGTTATTTTTTGGGCTAACGTCCAGAAAAAGGGCACCCAAAAAAGCTGAAAATAGCAAAAGCTTGTCGCCCACACGAAATTTGACTGTGGTCTGCGGTGCCAGCGAGCGCTTGAAACCGACTAAAATGAGTTGGCAGCTGCCAAGTACTCAGAAATCTGCGAATATCATTCATATAGTTATTCATTTTATTAGCAGAGCCAATATTATGGACCAAGAATTTGATTGGATGGCATTTAATTTGATCAAGAATTATGATCACGAATTGTTGAGCATATTAAATTTTACTAAATTTTTAGTCTTACAGTTGCTGTAATATTCAAGAATAAAAGGTGTAAATAATGGCATGGTTTGATGCCTTTTTTCGATGAATAACGAGTTGTGTTCTTAAGCTCTCATTCGTGTGAATTCCACGGAAATTTCACTGAATTGCGTGTTGCGTAAATTAATTTTTAAGCAGAATGATGTTAAACTTCTTTCAATTCACAGAAAATCCTCCGAGTAGGACAGACAAATTTCAGCAAAAATTATTGTGAAGTAAAATTAAGAGGAATTATTAATGATTTTAAATTATTTTCATCGAATCGAGAAATTGTTAAAAAACTTTATCAACGTAGGGTATGTAAAAGACAAAAGCCCATGAGAACCTTTGAGAAGCTTCAATTCATTCGTTTAAGAAACTTCATTTAAGATACGTGTCTCTGGTATAAAATACAACAAAATGACAGAAATTTCAAATGTGTTAACGAAAGAACCAAACTCTATAAAACAGCTTCCACATGTAAACAGCCCAGCGGGCCTAAGACTGAATAATGAATAATAAATAGGGTCAAATGGAGTTGTGCAAATGTATTCAACAAACTATTAAGGAGAGTCGATCTAACTAAGTCATCTTAAATTCCTTAAAAATGTATACTGCACAGCTTTGTGTAGGATATCTGCTAGTCGGGCAACTTTAATTAATGCAACTTTACTTGATTATTAATAAGAAAAAAAACAAAAAATTAAAAGGAAAATAGTTTCATTGTTACTTGGAAACGCTGCCTGTTGAAGCATAAATCAAAAAGTTACTGCTCGAGTTACCAGAAGAATGTTCTCAATGTTCGCAAAATATGAAAATGTTTCTATACAAATACTAACCAATACACATGACTACAAGAGATTATATGACGTTTGCACATAAAAATAAACGCCCATAAAAATCTTTATCACTTAACTTCCTTGAAAATCTGTCTGCTGCAACATCGTTTGGATTGTTCCCTGCTTGTTGTTGGGCCATGCCGCAACATAAACAGCCGAGCACACCCACACTCTTTCAGCGCAAACGTTCACAGTCAGCTACACTGACACCCACACGCACACACACAGCTGCTGCCATTCACACCATCAATCGTCGTGCCCGTCGCTTGGCTGCACTTGTGCTTCCAATCGCGAGCCCAATCCCAACTGGCAAGTCCCAATTAAACGCCTTAATGTATGCCATGCCCATTCACATTCACATTCCCTCTGCCCCACTCCTCCCTGCCCCTGGCCATGTGCTGTCCACATGCCACTCACCTTTAAGCCGTCGACTAATTGCAGCCGCAGTTGCTGCTGTGTTGGCTGCCGCTGCTGCTGATGAGGCCGCTGACGATGACGCGGATGAGGCAGCTGTTGATGTGGCCACTGCGACCGCTGCCGCTGCTGCTGCCGCTGCGGCCGCGTCGTATGCGTCCTTGTCGGTAATCTCCTCCTTAATTATCGCTTTGCCATCGAGCGCCATCTGGAAATAGTCGCAAATTAGTTGAGAAATTTAAATTGTTGTTGTGGCTGTTGCCCCCACAAAAGGTAACAACAGCAACAACAATGACAACAATTGAAAGCCCCCACAAATTATAATTATAAGCGAGCGAAACCTGTACAGGTTCCCATGCGTCAACGAAAACATCAAGTGACAAAGTTCTCACATTATGATTTCAAATTATTTGATTTCAATTTGATTAAATTGTTCTCTGACATGCAAATTGGGCGCACCGAACCCAATGTCCTTGTTCAACACTGTCAGGCGAGGATTGGCCCCGTCTGCGTCTGGGTGGGTCGATGTGTGTGTGTGTGTGTGTGTGTATTTGAGTGTTGGGGCCTGGGACCGAGCCTCATTAGAGGCAGCTGTAGCCACGCTTGGGGCAATACGCGTGCATGCAAAATTAGTTGACAGACCCAAAACACAAGTTTTGCCAACAATTGGAATAGGTAATGCCGCAAAAATAAATACAAGACTTAAACGGTTCATAACAAATGAGGATTACTATTAAGTTATGCCAAGTATAACTATAAATATTCGCGCTCATTATATGATCAATATGTACTTTAGCTAATTTAACCAATATTTATAATAGCTTTATAATTTTCATTGTTTTATATATATATCGATAATAATTAGATATATACTTTGGAAATCGAATGCCTTTTACAGTATACTTATACTACATTTAATTCGGTAATTGTATTAAATAAATTATAATATTATTGTTTTCTCTCTGCTAAATTTAGGATATTTTGAGGAAAAACTTAATTATTTCTCTGAAATTCTAAAAAGATGTGAAATCTATGCCCAATTGAATATTTTATTTTCTTTAAGTCTATCACATAATAATATAATATTATATTTCGTCAGAGCTGTTAAAGTTTTGAATTTGCATCTGTTTACTTTTTTTTGCAATTGTCTTAATACATTTTTTAACAAATATTTTTATTGTTCTTGTTCTTGAATGGTTTATTTATCTATTTGTAGCTAAATTTACTAGGAGACTAAGAAATAAGGAAATCGTTTAATTTTTGTTTTATTTCTAAAAAAGGAGACTTTAGATTTTCCATCTCATTAGGGTATAATATTATTGGGTTAAAATATCTAAAATTTTTAGACTAATATAAATATTTGTGTAAACTAATATAAATATTAAGTAAATTCTTTCAATATAGAACTTACATTTAAAATACAATAACAATAAAAGTAAAATAATAAGCCAACAAATATATATTAAAACAAGTAAGATGGCTCTAGTCGGGAGTGCCCGACTAGGAGAAACCCTGAACCCAGCGGCGAGCTGTCATTACAAGCAGTTAATTAAACCTCTCTGCATTCATAGTCTCGACACCACAGCCGCACTTAGTAAAATAAAATAAAAAAATAAATAATAAAAATTAATGCTCGCGCTTCCCGCTCGCTTTTAATATTTGCAGGCACATTTCAGTATGCCGTAGTTGTGAAATTTCTCGCGAAATTTTCACAAAATAGGAAACTACAAGTATATCTTTCAAATGTTGGTTGCAGTTGATCTGCGAAAGCTTTTTGGGAGTGTGCTGGTATTTGCCAAATACTCATTTTTCCCCATTTTGTTGCTCAAATCGCCCATATCCCAGCATAAAGTTACAATTGGACCAAATAAAAAATAAAATAAAATAAAAATTTAAATAAACAGTAAAGAAAACACGTGGTTTGCCAATATACTAATTCATTTTCTTTAATAACTTCTGTGATTCTTAGCCGATTTGGATGAAATTTGTTTTAATGCATTCTTATTGTACTATAGAACACTTATATAGCAGCCTAAACCTACATTTTTGGTGGCTCTGGCTCTTATAGTTTCTAAAATAAGAATAGGATCGTTATGAAATTTTCAGGACGTAACAGGAGCATTGAAATCTGTGTACAAAGCAAAGCACAAGACGGACGGATGGACAGATGGAGAGACAGACGGACAGGGCTTAATCAACTCGGCTAGTGATGCTGATCAAGAATATTTATACTTGATGGGGTCGGAGATGCCTCCTTTCGCCTGTTACATACATTTGCACAAACCCATTGTATCCTTTTTACCCATTTTCAATGGGTTCAGGGTATAAAAAAGAATACAGAACAGTTATTCACACTTTATTATACGATTCTAAGAACTTTATGCTATCTTTAAAAAATGCAGTAATTTTTTCTTTTCCCTTAAACATAAAAACAGAGCTTATGCAACCGTAACCATAATAGAGACACCGCTTGAAAAACTTAAATTGCGCCAATTGATGTCTAAGCGGTCTTGCATTGCGATTTTCCCTGTCCATACACGCACATACCCACACCCAAACTTGTATACACAATTGAGTGTTTTCAACAAGGCATTCAGCACAAACATTCAACCGGCACTTACCGCCCATTTAAGCAGCCACTCCCCCAACCACCAGCCCCTGCACCACATTTACATTCACCCCTTTGGCACGCACTTGTTTTCATGTTCATGTCCGGTCGTCCGGTTGCCCTGGTTGGCCCATGTCGGCTGAGCATGGGAAAATTTGTTGATTTTTATCACTAAAATATGTAAATACCTGGGCTGTGGGAGTTTGTGCAGCTTGCCGGCTGCATAAACAAAAGCGTAAAAGAACGGCAGCAAAAAAAAAAAAAAGAAAACAAAAACAACACAAAGGAAAAAATTTGCTCATTTTCATTCATGTTTTCGATCAATCTCCGGCCACCCCCGCCAACCCCCTCGGCCGGGAACCAATTCAACTGCTCGTTGCTGAGGTGTAAAAACAGTTTTTTTTTCATGGTTTTTTTTTTTTTGGCGCAATGTTTAAAGTCAATCGTCGCACTTGGCAATATTTACACTAGGAGGGGGGCCTATTGAGGATATTACAGAGAGATCTCTCAAAAAAAAAGAGAGAGAGAGAGAGAGAGTGCGAACTGGCGCACAGCTGTTTCGCATCAGGCAAATTACTAAAAATGCTGCAAGTGAAATTCTATTAAAAATAAACACTTGACACGCAGCTGCCGCTTGCCAAAAAGGGGGACGGGCGGAGCGAGTGGGGCAACTAATGACGGATCCAGCCAGCATATGGCGTCTATAACACTTGTCAACTGTTTGGGCAGGCTGTGGGCTGGTGGGCGGGGCGGGTGCTAGAGACGAAACTAACAAAGCGAAACATGCGTGACAGGCGGCAACAACAAGTGTTTTCTGTGTGCGCCAGGTGAGTGGGCGGCACGTGGAGGCGAAGGGAGGTGGGCGGGGCAGGGGGCAGGGGGGCGGCCTGACTCACTTAATAGCTTGGCTGGCTGGCTGACTGGCAGCAGCTGCTGGCAAGGCAGAGGACCAGGCTATGACGAATGAATCAAATGTCAGCAGCAGCCGTGTCGTCGTCGTCGTCGTCGTCGTCTCTCAAGCAGCTGTCGCCTGTCGGCGCCAGCAGGCGGCTAAGGCTTCAACTTGAGCTGCTGCTTCCCCCCAAACACACAGCACACCCCCCTGCACGCCCCTGGGTGCCAGGCCACTTCAAAGCGACTGAGCTGGAGCTTCAGTTTCAGCAAAATGGAAAATGTCGCCCGCAGAACTTTTGCCACAAAACTTGAGCGGGTGGCGACGGCAACGGAGTGTCGAGGGGGAAGTGGAGGGGCAGTCAACGGCAACGGCTGCTGGCGAAATTGCTAAAAGAAAAAGTAATTATTTAAACGGGGGAAAGGCTGAACGACTGCTCGTGTGCGGGGCGTGGCAACTATTAGGCAAGCCGTTTGCCAAAGCAATGACAAATTAAAAGCAACAACAGCGGCAACAACAACAGCAGCATCAGCAGCAACACCAGCTACAGCTACAGCAGCAGCAACAACTCGCGCATAATTTTCAATTAGGCTCAACACAAATCATAAAAAATTCAACGACATTCACTTAATTCGTGTAAAAAGGCCAAAAGCAGCAGCGCTTGGCCATGTGGCTGGACACCAAAGCATTTTATGCTTTTATCCCTTTTGCTAACAAAAACAACACACACACACACACACACACATGTATACGGAGCTGTGGCAGAGTTAACGAAAAGGCACGCCAACTGTAATAACAACAGCAGCAGCAACAACAACAGCAAAAACTATGAAGGGTTGCTGCTGGCTCGGGAGATGGGGTTTTTGGGATTGGAACTGGGACTGGGACTGGGCGTGGGCCTGGACCTGGGCCTGGGACTCGTTGGCTGAAATCACAGCACAGCTGCATGTGCTTTGGCTGTAAGCTGCCAGTTCACGTACACGCTACGTGTGTGTGCGTGTGTGTGTGCAAATGACAGCCGCGTGGACGAGTCCAGTCCACACACACACACACACACACACTCGCGCACACAGTCCGGCTTTGTATGTGGCTCTGCGGACGTCGTCATTATGCACAAGTGGCGCCCGCCGCCAACGCCGCCTGAAAGAGATTACTGGCGACGACACCTGTGCAACAGCAGCAGCAACAACAGCCACAACAGCAACAGCAACAACAACAGCAGGCACATTCAGACAAAAGGACGTGCAATTCACACACATACATTTATTCGATTCGTGTGTGTGTGTGTGTGTGTTTGTGTGTTTTACTGTGAAAAGTTTTTGCAACTGGCTGCGTCAGCTGCTTCATTACACATGAAGCTACAAATGTGTGCGAAATGTGCCGACAGAGAAGTTGGTAACACTTATCATTTGGCCTTAGCGAAATGGTCCCAAAGTGCTATAAAACTCAAATTCTAATTAAATGTACACTAATTATATTAAATTATTAAGAAAATTAATTAAATTAAATTTTTAAGAAAATTACATAATTCTTTTGGGTTTCTGAATAGCTATATGGATTTCTTTTAAATTTCAATTATTGCTGTTACTGTTACTCGCAACTTTGAGCAGAATTGTTGACTTTATTAAAACTTTAATCAAAAAGATACATTTTACGAATTTCATTTTGAATAGAGGTTTGTAAAATACAGCTAAAAAATACTTTTTTATTTAATTGAATATTGCATTTATTATAGAATTTATTATTATTATTTCTTTGTATTTCTTTTTTATTAACATTTATTTTTACTTATCGATTAAATAATTTTTTATATATCTGCGATTAAAAACCAGTTCTTTAAACTTTACCTTTAAAGTGTTTACAAGTCAAGTAGACTCGATAGAGATTTTTAAAATATACCAGTAAGTTTACGAGTATACAATAGGAAATATGTACTTTATAACAATGAAATTAAAATCTTTTTTGATTTGTTTGTGCTTAACATACTGCACATTAAAACTTAAGTCAGAGCTGAACAACAAATCTTGTATTATAAATATGAATATTCCTAATAATATAATTGATATATACTAACTTAATTGAATTATTTAAATAAAAATAAAAAAAAACCCCTTTTAACTATTTGGTGTTAATTTTGTATATCCTTCAAGTATACCGAGAACTTTTTATGTAACCCTCGCGAATGGCTGCTGCTGTGCGTCTGTTAGCCACAGTGTGTGTCTGTGTAAGCGACTGCAACGTGCCGCAGCATTGGCGTCATTTTAAATTACACATCAGACAAACACACGGCACAAGCAGCAACAACAGCAACAACAGCAGCTACATCAGCAACAGCAGCAGCAGCAGCAGCAACAGCAACAATTTTGCACTAGTCACCGCACGTGTGAGTCTCTGCTCTGCTGCTCGCTTCCTTTCCCGATGGCACTTTCTGTGTGTGTCAGGCATAATAAGATAATGGCGTGTCACAGCGACCAACAACAGCAGCAGCAACAATAAAAAGGCAACCACAGCAGCAGCATCAGCAGCAGCAGCAGCAGCAGGAAAAACAGTTGAGCGAGTGTCGCGCTTAATCGGCTTTATGGTCTGTTTTATTTCCGATATGAACTGTTTTATGCCCCGCCTGGCCATTAACTGGCCGGCCGGGCCCGGTGAGTTGGTTGCAGCTGCAGCTAGAACATTTGGCAGCCGCAGCATGCGACTCTTGCCACATGTTGCCAGCATTTCAATTATGCAGCTGCCGCTGCAAATGCAATTTTCTAACTAAACGAGGCCCCGTTGCTGGCAGTTGAAGATTTTCCAGCTGCTCTAGGCTGTATGGCTGTTGTTGTGATTGTCTGATTGGAAAAGCGTTTTCAGCACGCAGCACGTGCCGCTGTTGTTATTGTTGTTGCTGTAGCTGCTGCTGCCGCTGCTGTTGTTGATTGCTTGTGCAGCCAAGTTGTCTGCAGCAGGCATGGGCCGTGGACAGGAACGTGGCTGGGGCCAGGGCCGGGGCCGGGGCCGGTGCCGGGTCCGAGGCATGGCTTAGGCAGTGCAACACATGTTGGCACGTGCCGCTGTCGCTGACGTTGATGTCGTGGCCAGAGCTGCACACGACAGTTGCTGCGGTGTTGCTGTTGCTGCTGCCGTTTTCAATTAAAAAATTGCGACTGACAGCAGCAGCTGCAGCTGTTGCTGCCGCTGGCGTTGCACCTGTGCAAGGCTCTGGCATCTAACAGTGCCAAAAACTTTATATAAATTTAAAAAAAAAATATTTATATTTGGAGCACATGCAAAAATCGATGCATGTTGCTGCGACGACAGCAACACATGCCAGCAGCAGCAGCGACAGCAGCAACTTTGGGCAGTAACAGCAAAAATCTGTTGCCGGCACTTGAGCTGCAACTCAAACAACTGTGCCATGACAAGTTACAAGACGCAAGCGAAAGAGAGGGGTGGAAAAGGAGAGGGAGAGCGAGTAAGCAAGAGGCAGATATACTTAAACTGGCAGCTGTTGCCACTTGGCGGGCGCAGTTTTTCAGTTGCTGCTGCTGTTGCTGTTGCTCCCTTGTACGTTGTCCGCTGTCCGCCGTCCGTTGCCTCGTTGCCTGGCATCATCTGCGTTTCATCTGGCGCAAGAAATATTGCGGCAGCTGCGACGTCGTTGGCCGACGCCCCTTTTGCCCCTGTGTGTGCGCTTGTATGTGTGACAAGGTCAGCGCTGTGTCTGGAAATTGAGGCAGTTGCTGCTGCAAATTCAATTCAAATGTTTTTGGCCCAAAGCAACCAGCAGCAGCAGCAGCAAACCCAACCAGACAATTTGGGCGCTTGCCAGCAAACGGAAGACGGGACGGGAAAGAGCAAAGGCAGAGCAAAGGCAAAGGCAAAGGGTAAGGGTATAAGGCCACTGATGCTGTATCTGCGCTGGACATGCCGTTAGTCGTGGCATTTTATTTTTTTTTTTTCTGTATTTTTTGCGCTCACTATTTAGAGAATGTTTAAAACATAAGAGGCGACAGTTGAGGCTAAAGGATTGCCAGTTAGTTGAGTGGGCGGTGAACAAGGAGGGACAAGGAGCGAAGGAGGCGAAGTGAGCGGTGGCAACTCAATGAAGAGTATGTTGAAAATGGCAGCAACATTATGAAGAAGATGAATGAAATGTGCACTTAGTATGGCACTCTTTGCATCTGTTGAAAGAATGACAGCAAATGGACAACAGGACGCATTCCACAGCTGCCACATCTTGTTTTCGTTCTTTCGCATCTTCTCCCGGTTAGCAAGTGTATATTTCAACTGGCGATAAACATTTTACTTTAAACTTTGAGGCAAACAAACTAGATGATATGATAGTTATTTAAGTATGATTAAGACAGATTAAGAATAGGGTTTCAGTTTCGAATTCTAGTTGTCCCCCAAGAGAGTACATAATTTAGTTGTAGACGTAAACGAGCTATGTTTTTATAATACATTTATTATTTTAAATAAAACATATATTAGATTTTATTGGAGTGCTCTTAAATTTGTTCTTTATTAAAAGAAGAATATACAAATTTCTTTATTTAATTTTTTAACTTGTTAACTATCACAAAACTGCGTTTATGCTCTTTGTAAGTTTATTCATTAATTACAATTTTATGATTTTCTGGCCAGGTTTTATTTATTTATTTATCATTAAAGACAATAAACCCAGCCTATTAATAGCTTTCACTATGATGGCGTTCGACCTCGACCCTCGACATTCAGTTGCCTCCCAATTGTGGGCAACTTTTAATTCGGGGGCATATTTACAGCTCTTTGAGTAGTTTCCCATGCTCAGATGAAATTTATAAATACTATCAAGCAATAGTTTAAAATTATTTACTATTTTATTATTCGGTTTTTATTTTGACCAGATTTGGTAATACGTATTTAATAGAAATGTGTTCAACACCCGAGCTAAAAATGAAGTCAAACCAATGCTTTAACTTTGGGTTCAAATCATTAAACTATGTTTGGTTCGAACCTTGCCTCATCACATTTATAGAAAACAATATTTTTGGACTAGGCTCGGCTGATTTTTGTTGTTTGACAGCTGGACAACTTTAAATATCAAATATATTAAATTGGAAATAATGCCAAGTCTTAAATGGGACTTCAAATACATCCTTATTAAGGCATGTGCTTAGTGTGTTTATTATGGAATTAGTTATCCAATTTATTCATTATAATGTACATAGGTACATTATGTACATTCCATGACTATATGTATACTCCTTAGTGGAGCATTGTCACGACCACTTGACTCTGCATTGTTCTTCTAAACATAACGAAATAATTTCAACTTTTCCTATGACATTTTTGTGTGGCCCGAAAGCGTTTTGTTGGCTTCTTTTCTGGCTGCTGCTGCTCGCTGCTGGTCTCTGCGTCTTTTTAATAAGCTGCCACTTGCAGCAGCGACAACAATTTTGCAGCCACAAAAAAGAAAAAAATATAATAAAAAGAAAGCAGAGGCCAATCGGGAAGCAGGTTCGGGCTCAGCATGAGAATGGCAAAAAGTAGAAACCCGAAAAATTTGTTTTTGACTTTTTCGATTAAGCGAACACACACTAACTGTGCGTATGTGTGTGTGTGTGTGTGTGTGTGTGGTTAGCTGTTGTGCTGTGCGTGACATTTTTGGCGCTTTGTTTGGCTTTGTGCTTTGAGGAACTGGAAACTTGGCAGCTGAAGCTGAAATTGTTGTTCCTGTTGCTGCTGCTGTTGTTCGCTGTGCTAATAAGTAAATTGACTTATTTCCGGTCGCCATTGCCATTTGTCGTGTTGTCTCAGCTGTTTAGCCGGCAAACAAAATGGCGTCTCATTAGTCAATGTCGCCTAGGCAGCCACATGGGCGTCGCCCCTGGGCGTGTCGCTTAATTGCCAAGGTGTGAAAATGCCGCAGCCAACTTTATTTCCTCTCGGACGGTGAATGGTGGGCGGTGTGCTGTGGGTGGTGGGTGGTGGGTGATGGCTGGGCAAAGTTTACAGTACTAATGATTGATTGAGCGCTTGATGGATGGCTGGGCAGGGATTTTTTTCTGCTTTTCTTGGTGTGGAACACATGCCACATGGCGCTCGCCACATGTGACGCCCATGGCTAAGCAGCAACAGCAACAGCTGCACTTGTCGTGTGCATTTCACCTGGCTCGCCTATTACCTTAATCACTTTGCCCTTTTCACTGTGCTGTCAATTCGAAGCGCATTCACTGAATTCGCCCTACGGCCTAATCAGCCCGTCAATGCGGCAATTTAACGGTCTAACAATCTAACGATCTGCCCATCAACTGGTTTATTCATTATGAAAATTGCCAGCCGCTGATTTAGACCCACTTGGTTAGGCTTCGCTGGGACAACAAACCTAATCGAATTTGCTAATTGGCCCGCCCCACCATCGGAGGCTAATTGCGTGCATTTCGTCCGGGCTTCATTTATTAGCATACTTCTGTTTGTATATATATATATATTGTTTACAGAACTGCAACCTATACAAATGGAGAGTGCTTTGTGCAAAGCCGAAAAGCAAATACCCTTAAACAATCTGTTGAGTGTTTTTATGAATTTAATTGATTTCGATGTGTAACCTTCTTTGATCGATTTCCTCAAATTTTATTTTGTAATTTGAAAACAGTTCAGTATAAATTAGTATAAAAATAAAATTCATAAAATTAATTAAATTCATATAATATTATTTAATATTAAAACTCTCAATTTAATACAAGCCAATTAAGATGCTATATTGATATGAAAAAACTTTTTAAAATCAATTTTTTAAATTTAGTTAGAACAGAAAGTTAAGTTTGAAACATAATAAATATAAAAATTGCTTTTTATATTTGTTATTATAGAAATAACATTCCATTAATTAACATGAAAATCAAGTAACTATTAAATGTATGTTCCCTTTTCTTCTAATCTTAGTTCGGGCAAAACTAAAAGGCATTGTCTATAAGATAATATATTCAAATAGGCATATAATATCTGAATTAAATTTAAGATTTATTTTTAATCCTTCTTCATATATTAATACAAATATTAAGTCAAATATTTTATTTTCAAACGAAAGCTGCTTAATAAACTTTACAATTTCAGAATTTGTTAATGGACTTTTGCAAGTTACGAACTGGCTAAGCGAGAAAAAGAAATGAAAAGAAGAGAGTAAAATCAATTGCCAAGATAGCCAAATTAAGTTTAATTAGGCAATTTCCAACAATCGATCAAACGTTATGCAATTGTTCTCATGCCCTTTCATAGGGTATGCAGAGCAGAGCTCTCGCTGAGCCCGCAAGCTGTTAAAATGTTTACGCAGGTGTCGTGTCAATGACAGACGCACAGAAGGCAGCAAAACAAAAACCATCGACAGGCAGACGATTCAGGCCAAAAGGCAAAGCAGCAGCTGGTTCAGCTGCCGGCCACGCTCTCTCGCTCTCACACACACACACACACGCACACTTCCGCGCTGTGGTGCACAAGTGCAGATCATTTGGCAGGCGGTCCGCAACAGCTGCCGCCTAGTCAAGGCCGAGCTGAGACGCGCAGGGCCAGGTGACTTAGCTCTGAGTCATGCAGGCAGCCGCCGCAGCTGTTAATGCAGCAGGCCCAGCTGTGTGCTGGATGGGAAAATTGGTTAGAAGCCGCTCTTAAATTGAACATAAATATTCGGCCAGCTGCAATCTGGCGCTTTTTTTGTCAGATCTTTGGCACGTGCGAGCTTAACGAATTCCTTTAACTGCCAGCTAGTAAATTTAACAACTTAACGCACTCTTAAAATAAATAGCAAGGGTAGCTCATAATTATGAATATAATTATTCTTTTAATACTCCAGTAATATACATTTAATTAGATTTTTTTAAAACGTCCTCAGATTGTATAATTCTAATGCTTAAATGTGTTTCGAATTCAGGTTGCAAATTGATTTTGAAAGTTTATAAGAAAGACAGAATTTAATAGATAGAAAACCATTCTCAACTTGAACTTTTCAATATTTTAGGACTCCTTAAAAAAATGGTTAAGTAAAAAATAGGCCCAATTAAATCAATCAATAGTAATTATATTGCATAATTTAGTAAAACAATTTGTTCAATTGTTTGACTCTATATATTGTTTACTAAGAAACTCTTTAAAAAAGGAAAATATAGTAACAATAAAAATAATAGAATATGGAATAAGTTATTATATCTAATTATTATGCTATTACTTTATGTATTTCCTGAGAAAATATTCTTAAAAAATAAACGAAATAACTACGAAAATTATATGGAAATGGATTATTGAACATTAATCCTTTGGGTTCGAGCCCTACACCGAAAGGCAACTTTATTAACATATTTTAAATCAAAAGCAATGAAGATACCGTGTTAATCATTTTATAGGCTGAGAATTAAAAGAACAGTTAGGGGATCATATTTAAAAATATATTAAACAAAACAGTTCGTAACTATCTTGTCGTTATATATTATTTTAAATACTGATCTTATAAGCTCATTAAGTTAAAATTCGAGTATTTTAAAGAGCTATATATCAGCTGAATTATATAATGATCTTATCTATTCCCATCAGATTTATGAATCTTCTTCTTGTTTCTTAAATCTGATGGGACATTGAGATGCAAGACTGAAAGATAAACTATATTATTGCTAAAACTAACATATTTTTCAAAATCTTCTAGTTATAAACTGCACGTATTTCGGTAAGCACATCCTTTATAAGGCATTTCTCTAGACCAACCTACTTATTAATTTATTGACAACAAACAAATTGCTAACATAACTTAAGCTGAAGGACTTTCGTCCGAGTTCTTCATACAAATTACCATAATTATGTCGGGCACAACTATGTGACATATGTATTATATTTAATTTCGCCTCTGTTGTCATATTTCATTGGTAAATTTCGGTTGGCAAAAGTTTTGGATATTGCCTTCTGATATAGAGCAGACGGCGGCAGTTGGAATGGCAGCCAGCTGCAATTATTTGCAGTTGAGATTCCCCGATTCCCCGATGCCCAGCCCAAGGCCATCAGAAACAGACGGCGGCCAAAGCCATTGGCTGGCAGCCACTTCCGCACGCTCCGCCAGCGTACTATACTACTATCCTCATACACACACACACACACACACACTGGCACACCACGTGACTGTGGAAAAAAGTAAAGCTGGGGAAATACTCGTAATTTATAATATCGCACGTGAAACTGACAAAACGAATTTGCTGCGAGATATTTCGTCTTGTGGCAATGCAAAAATGTGGCGCACTTGACACACACACACACAGACACACGCACACCCAGACATACTTTGGCAAATTTGTATTAGCAGCTTTCGCAGTTTTGTGTTTGGGCCAAACATTTGCGCAAATAAAAAACAGATGCGACGTATTTGAGATATTTTTAAAGAGCGACCCGCGCAGCTGCCCAGATTCCAGATATATTTCGAGAGTGTATTGCCTGGGACAGCTGGCGTTATCGCGGCATGGACAATCAACATGTGTTGCGCTCGGGTAGGTGGAGGGGACCCAAACACACACACACAGACACACATAAAACAGATGCGCATCTTTCAGATACTTTGCTTGTGGCTCATTGACTTACCATTTTGGCTGTCGGTTTTGGTGCTCTTATTATTTTTGTTATTATTTTATAATGTACGTATTGCTGCTTTGGTTTGGTTTGTGTTGTTGTTATTGTTGTTGTTGTGCACTTAAACGTTTTGCTGCATTGTTTGCGTATCTTTGAGATACATTCGCCGTTGACACCCACTAAAAAACGCGCGCGCGCTGCGTGCAATGGGCGTAATTGACTAGCAACCAATAGCAATGAACAAGTCGAATGGCGCCACAATTAACTTGCACATATTTTAATTATTTTTCTATATTATTTATTTAATATTTATTTGTTGCCGCGAACGCGACGCGAACAACAACAATTGTTGGCGTGAACGAAAACAGAGACGCGACGCTTGTACCGGCATGTCGGGCCAATGCCAAACGACTGAAGCCACGCGTTGGGAATGGCGGCTATGGAATGCCGAGTCCCAAATTTCACAGAAGACGAAATTGAGAGAAACGCTGCGACGCTGTCTTTGTGTGCGTGTGCGTATGTGTGTGTGTGCTTCTGCTGCTGTTGCTGCCGCTGCTGCCGCTGCGTGACGTCCGTTCAGTTGAAAGTTGAATTTGTTTGTGAGCGCCGTTTCAGTTTCAACTTGCTCAGGTAGTCGCGCACATGTTTCGTTTTCGTCGTTCGTTTCTTCGATGCAGCTTCGGGCCTCGGCTCGGCTGCGTTCGCCTGCATTTTGCAAGGCGCCGGCGCAGTTGCTGTTCGCCTCAGAAACAGCTGTTCAGCTGCTCACACACACCCCAACCCGATGCCATTGGCTTATCGCAGGGCGAGGGAAGAAGAAGAAGAAGAACAACAACAACAGCAACAGCAACAAGAACTGCCTGCCCAGACATCGTCGCAGTCTGCACTTCTTCTCTTTTACTTCGCCTGGCAGCAGCCGGCATTTGGCCCCGCTGGGCTATTAACATCAGCTGCTGTCGCTGTCGCTGTCGCAGCCTCCCTCCTTCGCTGTCGCGCTGCCACTGCTGCTGCCGGCGGCAGCTGAAAAATTCCTTTTTGGCAGCCGAAATTTCTCAGTTGTTGTTGTTTCGTTTTATTTTCGCTGAAATGTGTTTCACTTGGCATGAAATTCCAGTTGGCATTGCGTTGCCAACTGCGTGCCGATATTTAAATAAATTGCCAACCAATTGTGCACACACACACACACACACACGCACACATGCGAAACATGTGGGGGCAACCCAAACCCCCCGCCAGTTATCGTGCATTTGAAAACCATTGAAATGGCCTTATGCGCGTGTTCACACCATGTCAAATGCTTAGATCCACACATACAGCACATAAAGCAACGAACCACCCCCACACCCGCTCACACCCTCCCCAACGTCTACCCCTTCGCCTGCGGTAAGCCCGCAGCGCAGAGCACAAGCTGAGCGTCGAAATGAGCGAGCAAATTAAAGGCGATTTAGTTTTCGGTATAGGGGATTTGGGATTCTGCGTCTGCTTCTGCTTCTTCTTCAGCTTCTTCTACAGCTGCGTTGGATTATGTGCGACATGGGAGTGCGCTTACAATCAAGAATGGACCAAGCCAGAGGGGTGTGCGTGTGTTTGGGCATGTGTGCGTGTGTGTGAGAGATGTTCCAAAGCAGTGTGTGGGCTCAAACCCCTGAGGACAGTTTTCAGCTGAGATAAGGATTGCGTCGAACAAAACGGTTTACTTGGAGGTCGTTTGTCTTCTAGGCTTGAGGCTATAGTGTATACAAAATTCGATAACGGATTAATATTTAGTATTTTATCATGGAATTTGGTAAAAACTATATATTTATTTTATTACAATTTTTAAAACCACAGACAACATTCTAAGAGATCAAAGATTTGACGGATAACCTTATGATGAATTTAGAATTGTATATAAGCTTTGAGGCCCAATGCTATATACATCTTATAAATAATTGATTATTAGAATTATTTATTTATTTAATTATATTTTTTAAATCAGAAATAATGCTACCATATGATTCATAGGCACCTAACAAATATAATTGGTTCTTTTAAATATATTTGAAAAAGAAAATATTTGTATTTTAAACTATATATTTAATTATATTTAAAAATTTTTTTTTTTATAGCCCATAATATTAAAATATTATTTTTAATTCTAAAAAGAGAGCGCTAGCATCCAGGCCTTTAGCTATTTTGTATCTAATAAATACGGATTGAAATATATCTACATGTGTATTTCAAATTTGAGAAACAAAACTTGAGTCTGAGTAGAAATAAAAAACTTGTATATTGTTGATTAATTTATTGAATTTAAATAAAACGTTATAAAGTGTGCTTTATTTCTTCTATATATTTATTTTTAATTGCCCTCAGCTATAGTTATTAATTACTTCGGTCTGATACCTGTTGCCCTTTGGCAAGCTAATTCCGATTCGCTTAACTATCTAGTTATCTACCGATCAATCTAAATTTGGCCTCCATTTGCCGTTACATTTCAATATCTGAACAATGGCTATCAAAATTGACCATCAGAACTTGAGCACAACCAGCTTTGGCAATAAGTGGCCATTCATCTTACGGCTGCTTGGCCACAATGCTGTCCAACTCCCTGGCCACCCCCGCAGCCACAAGCCAGTTGCATAGAACTTGCCACAAGCGAAAACCGAAGCACCCCAGCCACAAACTTTGGCGTAGCGCAGTGAAAGAGGCAGAAATCTGCGTAGTGGCTGTGGCAACTGCTGTTACAACTGCTGCTGCTGCTGCTCCTGGTCCACGTCTCGGTTTCCGTCTACGTCTGCGTTTGCGTCTCCAACTCCGACTCTGACTGCGACTCTGGCATTGCCACTTGGTAGCAGTTGGCCCTGGCAGCGACGTCGGCATCAGGCGGCAAATAATGTAAAACGCCATTAGGCGAGATTTTCTTATACAAACAACAATTGTGCATTGGCACATAGAGAGAGAGAGAGAGAGAGAGAGAGAGAGGGGGGACAGGCAGCTGGCGCTGTCGATGGGCCTGTGGGCGGGGCAGGAGGTGTGCCACACAAACTGTGGGGTGTTGGGCACAGCAGAATATTCTTTTTCTGTTTTTTTTTATGCGCATTTTGCACAAGCTGCGCGGGTGGGTTGCTTTCAATCTGCCAAACGAAAACAATTTGGGCAGCAAGTGGCAACATTTGTTGCTGCCGCTGCCGCCGACGCCGCTGCTGTTGCCGCTGCGACAAATTGAATGAAATCACGGCAATTTGGCTGCCGTACAAACATACGCACAGCTGTGGCCAGCCCGCGAGAATCGAGGCGAGTGTTGGCCAGTGTTGCCAATGTTGATGCATAATTGAATTATTAATTTTTATTTTAAATAACAATGCATGACAGTTGCCGCTGCTGTTGTTGTTGTTGTCGTGCTGCTGCTCATACAACCAGCCCGCCCCAAACGCTGCTCGCATTTATCTGACTGCGGCGTGTATCGTGACGATAAAGAAGTTGTTTACTCAGCGCCAATTCAGCAGCAAACAGCAGACCAAAAAAGAAAAAAAAAACCAACCCACCCCCTCAAGACCAGCCACCAAATCGCCACCCACTCGTGTGCGCGCGCCCCCTTTTAGGGCAGCAGGTCAAAATGAAGCTGTTTGCTCTGTGTGCGCCTGTGTGTGCCTGTGTGTGTGTGAGAGAGAGTGTGTGTGTGTGTGTGACGCGGCATTGACTGACTTTTGATAATAAGCTGGCGCAGTGGGAAACGGCAACTGGCAACTGAGTGCGAGCAGATAACACTTCCTCTTCCCCCCGCCCCTCGCGTGGCCCGGGCAAACGACTCTAAGGATGATGAGCGGGGCAACAGCGACGGAGCTGGGGCGTCAATTTGTTTATGGCCACAAACTCACACACACACACACAGAGACAGACTTAGTCGGTAGTCATGTTGGCGGCTTCCACCTGTGGCATCCCACAAATAGTTGGTCATCGCCATCGTCATCGTTACAGCGTATTGCGTCAGTCGCAACTGAATTAGCCAAAAATGGAATTTGACATTTGTTAGCTTATTTATAGTATACATAAAACTCATATATATATATCAATTAAAACCAAAGGGCCAGTAGCTGGAGCCGCAATTCTAAAGAAATCACTTTATTAGCTTGAATTATGTATAAATAAATTAAGATAGGCACTTCCTTAAGTTTTATAATCTATATCTGACTATTTATTATTACTTTAATTTATATGTTTACACAGAGAACATTGATATATCAAAATTCTTTCTTTGCTGATATTTGTTGTTAAAGTGCCCACGTAATTTAACAGCAAGACGAATTTTTGATTCATAATGACATAAATTGTAAAAGTGTAGATTTATCGACTTCTAAATTCGTTAAAATATATTTTAACCGTCTATCCGTCCATTTTAACATTTTTTTTTTAATTGAGTAATTCCTGGAAAAGTTTATTGTCGATAAAGTCAACTGAATTAAATTGATCAACGCTGCGTTATCAAATCTCTTTCATATTTGACAAGATTATATAAATGATTAGATTGCTTAAACATCGATGTACCTATATAAGGTATAGGTGTACTCAACAAAAAAAAAAACTTTTATTATTAAGAACTGAAAATTGTAGAATTTTCTAGACGTATTATCCGAAATGACTAATCGTAAATAAATTATATATTAGTTTGATTTTGAAAATGTCCTTGCCAAGGAAACAAAAGTAAAGATTTTGAATTTGTGCTTAAAATGTAGTTCTTTATTTATTTATCTATTTAGCCTAATGAAATAAGTTCAGGGATAATTAGTGAATATATCAAAAAGTTATTCATGCAACTCAATTAAATATCAGTTTCAATCTGACGTTCCTTCTTATAATCCAAGTTTTATTTATATTTACATTTAACAAAATCAAACAATAATTTTATTTTATTTTAGGGGGTACGAAAGCTTTATTGTTGATCACGATATTTAAATCATTCGGAAATCATTGATTTCCTCATTTTAATTTAACTAGATTTCAAAATTAATTGTACTACAAGTTGTTGCCAAACTCCTCCACTACATAATACTTAGATATTTCTACGATAAAGAATGAGGGCTAGTGACAAGGCGACAATTGCTCCTCCGGCCGTGCGCATGCCTGAATTGCACTTCTCCAGGGATTGCTCCACCCAGGCCAGGTTGGCGGCCTGTCCCAGAGTATCGAATTGGCTCTGAATTTTCAGTTTGTCGTCCACGCTCAGGTGTCTTTGGCGTGTCAGCAGCTTGTAGAGCGGCAAGGCTGCCGTGTCCTTGTAGCCGCAGAAGAGTACGTACGAGGTTTTATCCGTGCGAACCAGCTTGTAGGTGATTTGCGGGGATTCGCCCACCACCCCACTCGACCAGCTGAAGATGCCATTCTTGGCGTTGTCGTCCCAGGGCAACAAACCGGAATCCTTGGCGGGCGTCCATCGGTCATTGGCGGTGTCGACGTACTCCACCTGCAGCGCGATCTTGTTGTCATTGTTGGCGCTAGCCGGCAGCGAGATATTCACGCACTGCATATCATCCACGTCGGGGGCACGTGCCACCTCATACCAATAGCCCGAGAGCTGTGCATTGGAAGGGTATTATGAGCGTACTGATTGCGAGATTAACTGGTCAAACTTACAGCTTCCAGATCAACTTCTGTTCCCTCGTATGCAAGACACGAAAATTCCGGGCTCTCCGTTGTCTCCGTAGTATCCGTTGTCTCCGTAATATCCGTTGTCTCCGTGGTATCCGTGTTCTCTGTGGTCTCTTGGCTCTCTGTTGTCTGCGACCAAGCGCTGTGCGTGGAGCAACCCAGCAGCAGCAGCAGCACTACCAAAAATTTACTATCCATGGCAACTATGAGCACTATACTATCCCGTATCGATTTAGCAACTGATCGAAACCAGGAAAACAACCGACTTAAATACCAAACTTGTTTCCTTTATAATCGCTTATCGTTTTCGCTTTTATTGGTTATTTTTTTCCGGTCGTTAAGTACGCCATAACAAAAATACACCGAAAAAAATTATTTATAATGGAAGTAAAAAGTAATAATAAATTAAAAATATAAGCGAAAAATTAAAAAAAAAAGTTTTCTACTCTAAAACTTTTAAATACATTAGGTGAATATGTATTATATTTATGTCATGTTCCTTTAATACATTTTAAATTTATCTAAGTTCTTCTTATACCCTGAACCCGTTGAAAATGGTTATATAATTGTACACTAAGGAATATTAATTTACTTTTTTTAAATTTTTCAAACATATATTATTTTATTATTTTTATGCATTATTTTAAACAATAAATATTTTAATATATCAGAAAAGTAAGTACTTTATTTATATTCTTTACTTTAAATACATTTTTTATATTCTTAGTAGTTTTTTGTTCCAGTTCTTTTATCAATTCTAAGATATTTATTAATATTTTAATTGTATTTAAGTTCTTTTAAAAATAAATGTTTATTTTCATATATTTATTCAAAGTAACAACTTAATTTCATGTGTTTTTTTTATTTATTTCAATTGTTTTAACTCTGTTTTTAACATAAGCTGGATCTTAAAAGAACTGATCAAAAAATCCAATGACTTACATTTTGATAATTTTATTATCGCTTTAAACAAGTTTCCTCTATAAGTTTTATATGAAACCCTTAAATTTTTCTCAGTATCCGTATCAGATAATTTTGTATAATTAATGTCGTATGACATTTTAACTGACTAGTGACAGTGGTTAGTTTATCTGTATTGTTCCGATATGAGCAATCAGCTTGTAAATCAATATGCGCTTATCTAATATATTCCACGAAACGCCTGTTAGCGATTGGTCGTTAATGTCTGATAAATATACGCATTTCCTAATTCGATTTTTTTCGTTTTGTTCATAAGGTAAACTACAATATAGTGAATATTGGAACTTATCGCGAATAGTTAGACCAGTCGGAACAAAAACAAGCCAATCATTATGACAACAGTTTTATCAATATCGTCGTGCAGAAATTGCTGAACATAATTTTATCAATTTAGAATTGATTCATAAATGGCAAGTATTTCCCAATCGTTATCACTGAGACCAATCCCTTATAAAACACTTCCGATTTAATCCGATCGCATTTATGGCTGCGAATACAAGTAGTTAGGCGTCCAAGATAAGCAAAAATGACTCATGACCGGTGCACATGTTCGAGTCCAAAAATGATTTGGTAGACGAGCGTCTAACCATATGTGCATCTAGTGCAGAAGTACCATGACACTCAGTATCTAAATTGCACTTGAAAGCATGTGACGAAACTAGCTTCGTGATTAAATCATAAGGTGAATAGTAAATTGACATTTTGAACGCCCTTTTTAATAACAATTTTTTTGTTTAGATCATAGCTACTATAATTAATTTGTCTTAATCATTGCACGTTGCCTGACTTGTGGTTTTCAACGAAATGTATTTCGATTATTTCATTTGATAAGAATTAAAAAAAACCAGAATTTTTTAAAAAGAAATCCCCAAAAGATTATCATTGAAATACTTCATTGATAAAAACGGTCTTACTACTTGAAAACTTGAAAGCTAAATAAATGAAGACTTTTAACAATGGTTTACTTATAACCAAGCACTCATCTTCAGCGCAACGCAAAGTTAAAACTATTGTATAAGAAGTTTTTATTATTTTAAATATTGGTTTCCTACATAATATTACATATGCGTATCTTAAGTTATCCAAGTTCTTATTAGCATCTAATCGAATAAATTGCCTAGTTGTTCAATCGTCTAAATAGTATCTCGTCTAGCTACTTCGGGTTGTATATTTATTCAGTTAAAGAAAACAAAATAGATTTTTAATTACAATTGCCATGACAGGACTCAACTAAGTATTGCAAATAGCTAGTGTCCTGTGGTCCTGTGTTGCATAGCTCAGCGGTTGGCCTGTCCAAGAAGACGCGCAAAAATTGTCACCGTCAGTGACAGGAGCTGAAGTTGTCGTATCCTTTAACCAGCGAGTCAGGACCTGTCCAGAATTGAGTCCGCCGCTTGCTTTGTCCGTCTACTTGCAAAGTGGGGAACGTGGGAGGTGTGGAAAGCGTGGAAGGGAGAGCCGGGAGTGCTGCCACTGACGGCAACTGAAGTGCAGACAAAGCAAAGGATTTGACGAGGCCAAAGCAGGCAGATTTTCTGAGCTTTGAGCACAAACAGGCAGCGGCAAAAACGGACAACATTTACATTTTTTCTGTTAATGAGCCGCGCTGTTGTAAGAGACATTTCTTATTCTTGGCTTTTAATTTTAAATATTATTTATTCAACGTTATTATTTATTGGGCTTTCACACAATTTTTTCATTTTATTGCGTAAAATAGTTGACAGATTGGGTTCAAAGTAGAAAATTAATCGGCTAATATCTTAAGATAAGAAGCAAAGGTATTTAATAGAATAGAATATATATAAGTCTTGTTAAAATGTCAAACTTTAGGCCAAATGGAACTATTATAATTCTGAAGTGCCTTACATGATTTAAATGATTAATTAATAGAATGAGGAATATGGGAAAATATCCCAAAAAAATTCTTCCAAAAATAACAGAAAGTTTTTCGCTTATTACAAGTACAATATTTCTTGTCATAAGTATTTTGTGCAAAACTAAAAGTCTAAAATTATTTATAGTTAATTTAATATAACGAAATATAAACAAAAACAAATTAAATTAATCCCGTTTTTTTTTTCATTTATTTTTATTTCAATTGTTATTTCTTCTTCCAAAAGAGCTTCTATATCGCTCTCTCTGTCGCTTTCAATGTTTATCTTCATTTTATCTCTCTCTCCCTATTTCTCTCTCATTCTCTTTCTCTTATAAGATCCTTTGGATTTGTACTTCTACCTCACAGCTGTTGCCAAAGCAACTGCTAGCAATCAAACATAATTCGAATTTCGAATCTAGGATATATTTTATACAAACCAAGCCGATATATAGGTCTGCTTGAGTAAAGCAAAGAGACAAATAACTTTAGTCAGATGTTAGCGGACAATCAGGCTAAGAAAGTTGTGTCCATTCCTTTGGCCCAACTGCGAAAATCGAAGCTGTCACGTGTTTGCTATACGCAAAGGCAATTCACAGTCCGGTGGCTGTTGCTGGCCAAATCAACTGCCAGTTGGGATAGACAGGCAATTGGCCAAAAAGTATCGGCCCACAGACACGAAAACTTGTGGCAACATTAGCAACAACAACAAAAAACTACTGCAAAACTGAAATGCAAGGACAACAAAAAAGGTTTGAGAAAGACGCGTATGTGTCTGCGTGTGGGCTAAGCAACATCTTGAGCTACAACAACAACAGCAGCAGCAGCAGCAGCGACAGCAGCAATGGCAACTGGCAGCAGCAGCAGCAACAAGAGTAACCGTTATTAAAGATTTTGAATACCTAATTATGAAAATGTCAGACGCAAACGTTTTTTGGGGGGAAAAGCACATAAGCAAAGAGAGAGAGAGAGAGAGAGAGAGAGAGGGCGAGCAAAAGAGAGAGGGGAAGCGAGTAGCTGCTGCTATGTGTGGGTCGCCTGCTGCTGCTGCTGCTTGCTAGCTTATTGTTGTTGTTTTTACTATTATTGCGGCTAACAGCAGCAGCAACAGCAAATTGTGTTTGTGATGTGCCTGGCAGCCAAAACGTTTCGCTTCTCTTTGCCTCTACCGCAGCAGCAGCAGCAGCAGCAGTTGCTGTGCAGCAACAACAACAACCAGAGCAGCAGCAGCAGCAGCAACAGCCTCAACAGCAGCAGCAGCAAAATATGAAAAATTCCATTTTCATGTCACTCAATTGAATTTCCATTCAAGTTTTCTTTTATTTTTCGCTGCTGCTGCTGCTGTTTTTTTTTTTCTTTCTTTTTTTGCCAGTGACTGACGACGACGGCAGCAACAGCGCCATTTTATATTTTTGCCACGTGTGTGTGCTTGTGTGTGTGTGTGTGTTTGCATGTGCGAGTGTGTTTTGTATTTTTGGCTTTTTCAGCTAAATTAATTGCCTACGGAATTGTAGTTAGTTGCCAGCGTTCATTGTTGTTATTGTTGTTGTTGTTGGTGGTGTTGAAAGCTCAAATACAAATACAAAGTGCCAGCAACACACACCTACACACACACACACACGGGCACACACATGCGACTAGCCAACAATGGCAAGCCAAAAGTCCTTTTGCGAGTTTATGGCAAAAATAAATAAATTTGGGTTTATCTCAATGGCATACAAGTCATTTGCAGCTGAGATTTTTTTCTGCTCCACACACACACACATACTACGAGAGCCTGCTTCCTCTTCTAGTTTACTTTTTCCTCTACCCTAATTCCCTCACTCTCCGGTTTGTGCCTTGCGGTTTTTCTAAAGGTGACACGGCTGCGGTGAGGGGCGGGCGGAGCGGATGGGGAGTCGGGGGAATCGGGGGAGGCAGGCAATATGTGAACAATTGAGGCATGTCGAATAGATCTGTGTAACTGGACAGGGACACGAACGGCAAGTCAGAGCCCAAGATTAGCATTGTATTCCGGGGCGACTTATGTTGATGAATTGTCCCATATGGACTTTGAATATGCCAAAGCATTCAAATCACCATATACACATGCATTAGGGTGTGTGTGGTTGAAATTGTTGAAATTTTTCAAAAAAGTAAGCCCACATATCACCCGATGTCGCAAAGTCATAATTGAAGCTGCCAAGAGTCAGAACATTTGAGCATGTTTGTGGATTATTATGGTATATCTAAAGATTTCTCAAGTAATTATTTTTTAATCTGCATTAAGCTGCGCTATTTTGAAACATTATATTATATTATTTTTATTTTAATAGAGCACATTTACTATGCCTATACCCTGACAGAAGTTATTATAATTATGCCATAAAAAGTTTTATTTACATATCATTTATCAATGCTAAAAAATGTTGTGTAAAAATTTGTCAGCATCCGAATGATATACATATCATATAGCTGCAGGTCTGATAATAGTGAAAATAATTTTTTTAATATATGGTATCTTGCCAAAAGCAACTATTTAAAGTTATATTCTAGCTAATCAATATTGTATATGGTGGCAGAAGCAGTCAATTAAACATTGACTTCTAATATGCATCCCTCTTTTGGCTTAAAGCTGAATATGTTACGCCCAGTTTCTTCTTGATACTCTGTCCTATTAAAAATTGTATTGGTCTTAGATACGTTCAGAATATTATTTTGAACAACTGCTATATATTTCTGGGGGTATTAAATCTACAGCAATCCAAAGTTTAAGTTTTTTATTATAAACCTCATAATCTATGGGTGAATAATAGGAAAATTTTCCGAAAATTTGAACTTTATGACCTGTTCAATAATATGTTTGAATATATCGCTATTGTTGCTATTTGTTTTATGATTCAGATAAGGTTCAAACATTAGGCCGGCTTATCTTATCCCCCTTTTTAATGAGGTTTAACACTTGACTCCACCAAACGCTTTTGATAAATTCTCCAAAATGACTGACCTTACCCTAGCAGCGGCAACTGAAGGCTTTTGGTCTTCTCCCAAAAATAAGCACACACACACACACCCCAAATGGTGGTGGACACCCACACACACACACACACACACAACCACTGTGCTGCAGTTGTGTTGTGTTTTTGTGTGGCTTTTGTTTAGCTGCTGACAGCGCTGCCAACTGCAGCTAACGGCTGCTTGCAATGCTGCTGCTCTCTCTCCATCTTCAGCATTTAAACATATTTATATCTACAATTTAAATATAAATTTAACACACAAAAAACAAGAGCAAAAAATATATGCATAAAAAAAGCTGACCAGCTTGGCATTGGCGCCTGCTGCTGACAAGCTGACAGTCCTCACCCCAGGCCAACAAACGCCCCCGCCCCGCCCCCGCTCCAGCTGCCGCCCCCATTCTCGGCCCTGCCAGTCGTCTGACTGTCGACGTTTGCAGTTGTCATGCTTTTGCTTGAGTAATTAAATATAATTTTCTTTTGCGTTTTACACGGACGACAACAGCAACAACAACAACAACAGCAATGACAGTTGCTGCTGCTGCTCAGTCAGCTATCAAACGCAGCGAGTGCTGCTGGACAGCGGGGCGTGGGAATTGATTGCTGCTGTTGGTGTTGATGCTGTTACTATGCCTCTAAACGGAAGCGTTGCTTTAAGGCATTGCGCATACGCCGTGTACAACGAGTCGTCAATAAATTTTGGCAAATATTTGACAGGGTTTTTTGCCAGCCATAAATAGTGTGTGTGCAGCTGCAGCAACAACGACAGCAACAACGGTAACACTCGCATCAATTTTTTGTAACATGTTGCCAAACATGGTCATGCCACGCCCACCGCCCGCACACAGACCGCTCTCGCACTGCCCGCAGCTGTGGTGGCCACTTAAATGTCGTTATGTTGTCGGGTCACGCGCGGCACAATGTTCCATGTCCGAGCTGGGAGCAACAGCAGCAGCAGCAGCAGCAGCAACAGCAGCAACTTTATTGCCGCAGCAATTATGCGTAGCTAATAAAAATGTGTGAGTGTGTGTGTGTGTGCGCTTGGGTGTGGGTGTTTCAGGGACTGCAAGTGGCTGTTCCATGAGTAGAAAAACATTGAAATCGACATCGACAGCTCAGCGATTTATGCGTGCGAAAATAATTAATGCGTTCATTTATTTAATAACGTGTTACGGCATTCAAATGAGATGCCAAAATACGATTTCACATGCACATTAACCCCTTGTTGGCAGGCGAATAAATTGCAGCACAGATAAGGAATGCAAATTTATAGTGTAATCGTGGCAACTAAAAACAACTAAATGCAACATATATAACAATATTCCATAAAATTTAAGTAAATTAAAATTCAGTAGTTGAAAGTAAAATGGCTGCAAAAAAATTATGTTGAGTAGCGACAAGAGTTTTGATTTTTGAAAAACATTTGAAAGGCTTCAAGCTACTTAAGTACTTTAATTACTTAAAGCTTAAACTGCATTATTTTATATATTTATGTATGTATTTATTATGTAATTATAAAGAAATTGCAAATAGAATAAAGCACAATGCCAGTTAAAAGTTTTTCCGTGATACTAGCTGGAAAATATACGTAATTCATTTTATTAACTTTGAATACATTGAATATCTATATGTCTGCAACCCATAAAAAAAACACTGTTCTTTCCAGTTTATTATTATTTAGCTTTAATTTTATATTATACTCTATTTTAGAATATTTTAGAGCATAATATAAAAGTACAAAACAAAACAGAATAAATTATATTATATTTAGTATGGCGTTTTTTGTAATATCTAAAGCACCTTAAAATAAATGAGCCTTTAAATATGCGCTGGAACTAACAATAAATAAAACTGTTTTAAAAAATGTTTAACTCCTAAAACTATTATTAGTAATGGGTTAACACATCGCGTGTGTGTAAACTCTTGCGCTTTGTCGAATCGCAAATTTATTTTTCAGCGTGGCAGCAGCAACAACAGCATCAGCGACAACAACAATCAAGCAAACAGAACAAACAATGTTGACAACAGCATATAAAATATATATAAAAAAAACACACAAAATATGTTAAGCGCCATTTAAGCGGCAACGTCCTGCGCCTGCTGCCTGCTGCATGAGATAATGCCCGACTCGTCGCTGATGTGTGTTTGTATATTTTTCTAAAAATTTGCACGCATTTCAATGTTGTTGTTGTTGTTGTTTGTTTGTTTGTTTGTCGCACATGTGTGCGGTTCCCAGCAGCGGCGCCCCAAAAAGTATGCAAGGCAAAAAAGCGGCGCACGCCACACACACACACACACACACACGCACACCCAATTGTAGCTGTGTGTTGGAGTGTGAGAAATGTGGGAAATGTAAACGGAATTGTTTTGCTTGCTCAGCGTGTGTGTGTGTGGCAAAGGGATAATGACAAGCTGGCGGGGCCACACACACACACCAACACACGCCCACACACACGCCCACTCATGCATTGGCAGGCAGAAGGTGATGACGTCGACGCTGCCGCCGACGTCGACGTCGACTGCGCTGCGTTGCGTGTCTTATCTACAATGCGGGAAAACACGCACGCAACTCAAGCAGCCCGAGCAGCGGGTTGACAACAACAACAACAACAGTAACAACAGCAACAACAACAACAACAACTTGAAACCTGATGCCTGACGGTCCTTCTGCCCAACTGGCTGCGCGTCGCCGTCTGTTTAGCTGAGGCAATCACAATGGATTTGCATTGTGGTCTAATAGTGTTGGCCCATTGGCTTTGTCCTTGGCATAATGCCGCCGACGGCGCCCTGTTTGCCATCGCAAATTAACTGAAAGCTGAAAGTGTGCATTCCAAATGTACCAAATAAGACAGATAATGCATGAATTCAACTCCCCCACCCACAGCCCGCCCACCCATTGTCTCATTGCCCGGCTTAAGGCTGAGCTTTGTCTTGGCTGCTTGAATGAACAGCTAAGTGGCCATCGAGGCTATCAGCAATCAGCTGTGGGTAATTCAAAGCAGTTTACCGATTGAACACATGTCCTACATGTACTAAAAATTAAAATTTTTATTATTATTATAAAATTAAATTCTCTACTTTAACTGTATTTTAAAATTTTCTACCGATATTTTACAATAGTAGTTATATGTTGATGATATTTTGATTTTATGTTAAGCGTGAAGTATAGTATAGTATAGAAGTATAGTTATAGAGAATAGTATAGAAGTAAAGTTATAGAGAATAATTGTAAAAACAAAAAAGTATGTTAACAAAAACTCAATATTTTAATGTCGGTCCAACCGACATTATTCTAGTACGAGTAAATTTGGCAGCCGTCGGTTTCCAATTAATGCGTTTTTTAAATCTCTTCAACTCATTTTTTTCTTCTTCGAGCAATTTTCTAATTTTTATTGAAATTCTTTTGTTATTTGGCCAGTTTTTCAATTTTCCCTGTTCGAATTTCTGTTTTCTGTTTTTCTTAATTTAAGCAAATTTGTCTGTTTTTATTTTGTTTTGATCAGTCAAAACTTTAACTTGGCTCGAATTACTTTAGCTTCCGTGTTTGCCTGGACTATCTGATTTAGACTATAGCCTATTTTGCCTCCCTATTATTAAATTGAATTATATAATACAAAAATGTATTAACACTTAAATAAATACTTAAAGTATCCAACTTTTTTCTTCGATAAGCATATACATCTGACATTATTTCCTTTATAACGATATGTTTTCAGGTGGCCGTTACAATAAAAAATTCACCACAGCTTTTAAATACATAATTACCTCAGCTCTCGCCGTTTGGCTTTCGCCGCGCTGCTTATTTGCCGCAGCGAACTGCTGTAAATTCAAGCAGTTACATTCAAACGGCACTTTTAGCTTAACAGAACAGTGCCAATGCGACAACAGCTGCTACTGTTAAGCCGCTGTTGATGTACATAGCTGCTCACTGCGCAGCTGTTACAGAGCTGTTGAACGCAATTTTAAAAGCACTTTAGAGCACTATTATTTTTTTAAAAAAAGCGTTAAGTTTAAAAATCAGTATGAACATTGAATAAAATGTTGTGTTTTTAATCTCATAAATTTAATTGCACTTTATTTAAGTATTAAAAACTAATTGAATTTAAAGCTAAGAAACTATTAAGTAATTTGTTCAACGGGTTCCATTACGTTGCATACAACAGGCGTGAGGCACGAGCCCACAGTCACACCTGCCACGCCCACTAAAAAGGCAACTGCACCCAACGGCGACGCTGACGATGATGCGACTAATTTAATGACTATTGTTCATTGACTCAGTTAAGTTGTGAAAGGGGGGCGGATTGGGGTTGTGGGGCATGGAAATTGTGACGCGCGTGAAGTAAACGTGAGAGCAAGCATATATGTAGTTAACTTAGTTTAAGCACTAATTATCACATAGTAAACTTATTGTGTAGACGTTGAAATTTGCACTGATTCGATGCGCTTTGACTTTTGGCTGATGACTCGTTGACATGGCCAAAAGGCAGCTCAGCCATAGCCCAGCAGATACTTGGGCAGGTACGTGATCGAGGAGAGCAGGCTATAGCTGTGTAAACGAAAGAGAGAGGGAGAGAACGAGAGAACGGGAGAGATGCACAAACAGAGCCGCGTGTTTGTGATTAGAGTATTAAAATCATGGAACTTTTATTGTCAAATAAGCTTAGTTAAGAAATTACAGAGTACAACCAACAACCAGTTTAGTCTGTGCTTAAACATTAATACTTAAGCTCATATAGTTATATTGTTATATATTTATATATTTACATTATCGTTTGTTATGACCTCAACCAAATGTACCGTAAACCACATCCAAGCCGCCCCAATCATTGCGATCTGTGTTCTCCGCCTCCAAAGTGTTTTGTTCCCCGCTGCATTTCGAGTATGGCAATTGTGTACCCGACCAGAGAGAATAAAAGTATGTACAATTATCTGTTGCGATTTTATAAACAAATAGTACAACAATGGGACAACTGAAAACTGAACAACAACCAGCACCAAACGCAGCACAAACAAAAGCAACAAGCCACAACAAAGACTACAACAGGGATACATACGAATTGGTCAGTCCACGATAGAACCACGACTTCCACGACTTTGAGGAGCCCTCGTCGATCTTGGACTCCACATCCGCACAGAAGTGCCGGCGATCGTGGGAGCGTCCACTTTTGCAGTCGCACAACATTCGCTTCTTGCACTCCGCATCGCAGGTGGGTCGCGCCGGCGAGTTCTTCCAGTAATTTCTAGAAAAAGGGAATACATATATTTAGTGGGATCTCTGTTATATTTGGCTCGATCCACCTACTTGTAGTACATCTCGAACAGCTCCTGGTTGTCGGTCAGCTCGTTGAGCAGCTTGTCCCAATCGCTTGGGCGCAGCGCCTTCATGTTGTACGCAGCCCTCGCCGTATATAACTTATACCAGATCGGATAGCCATACAGATTTGCCTCCTTCAGGTTCATAATCCAGGACTCGTGATCAATTACCAGGCGCGTCGTTGTATCGTGATCACCATCCACCTGAAAGGACAGTTTAGAATATTAATAAAGAATAAGTAATGTAAAATAACTACTTAAATATATTATATTAAATACTTAAATATATTATATTATATTATATGAATATAGTATTACTATTTTAGTTGTTAAAGCTCAAATTTGTGATATATATATATAATATATAATTACTTGTTCGAGTGTAAGAAATTTATTTAAGATGTAAGAAACAAAATAAATAAGTGACTAAGAATTAATTTAAAATGCAAAAAAATGTCTATAATATTAAATTAGTATTCTAAAATTTTTATTAAATTGTTCAATAATGTTCATTCAATTATTTTATATAATTCCGATATTTCGTAAATAAAAAGTTGCCAATTTTCATGGCCAAATAAACCCACTCTACTCAATATTTATTAGTTTAACATTTCTGATAAATTATATATTAAATTAACTGGATTTAAAATAATATCGTACTTTTAAAAAAAGGTTTTCAAATTTGTTGCCAGATTTTTTACTTACATAGTAAACGCGATAGCCTGGATTCAGATCGTAGTAGGGCGACACGGAGGGTCCTATGTAGGCTATGCTATTGGGATGTGCTAGAAAATATAAAAATAAAACGTGAAAAATGGTAATAAGTTAAAAACTTTGTAATGACAAAATAATGCATACATATTATTACAAATCTTTTCATTGGATTTAAAAATTTTTTTACTGAGAAAAAAATCAATTGTAAATATGTTGCTATATAAATAAGTTGTACTTAATAAAGAAATTGTTATTTTTATGGCAATATAAATATAAATATTATAAATATATATATTATGTTTAATAAATACCTCTTCTCTACGCAATAATTAAGATTTCAACAATTTCTTGGGTGTTAATATTAATATTAATAATATTAATAATTAGTATATAATTATAGTAAGTACTTAGAAGAGGCATATTTTAAAGATATTTCTAAATATTTGCCAAAGTAAGAAATGGTGAAAATATTTTTTTGTAAAATGAAGAGACAAGAAATATTGAATATAAATATGGGACTATGAATTAAATTGTACATACTCAGATCATGCGGATCGTAGAACATTTCGAACTCATCAAAGTGGGTGTGGCCATAGAACTGGGCGGTAATAGTGCTCTCATAGCGCGAAATGATCTTGTAGAAGTTGCGCGACCAGACCTTCAGGCAATCCGAATGCCCGGGTGGAATGTGGCCAATGACATGTACCTTCTCATTGGAGAACTCGGCGCTTTGCAGCTCATAGATGAACCTAAAGGCAGGGGTAGCATTTAATACCGTTGCAGAGTCTAAGTCCGTCTCAAATGGCTTACCATTGCAGCTCCGTGGCGGGATCTGTGGAGTTGAGCAGCAGCCACCAGTTCTTGTTGTTGCAGTAGTTCATGTTGAGTGAAATGATGCGGAAGCCCGGACGCACCAGCACCGAGTAGAAGGCGCCACGGCGCACCGTGTGGGAGACGCTCTGCGGCAGCCAGCGACGCCACTGGACGTCGAGCTCATCGTACAGCCAATTGATGGAGATGTCCACCTGGTTGACATACGGGGGCGGGAAGCTGTTGACGGGGGCGCTCTCGTGATTGCCCAGGGCCGGAAAGATGGGCACGCCGGGGAACTTGTCCGTCATCTGCTTGACCGTCTCCTTGATGATCTCGAGATTCTCCTGCTTCGTTTGATTCCACACATCATGCGGCGGCAGATCGCCCGTCCACAGTATGTAGTCGATGTCCTTGTGGGTGTCGGCGATGTGGGCCAGCATGTTGTCCACCGTTCGCTTGGGCGTATCGCATTTGCGATAGTCGCCCCATTTGCCCGCCGCCGCATTGGGATTGGCGGGGCGACCGCTGCTCAGGCGGCAGCAGAGCGGCTCGTTGCAGTCCGCGTTGGCGCCCTCCACGTAGTGCGGATCGTAGTGCGTGTCCGAGATGTGGAGCACCTTGAAGAACGGCGCCGCCTCCATTGGCATGGGCAGATCGGCCAGTCGCGGCGGCTTCGGCACCGGCGGAAAAATGACCTCCCATTCGTGATAGGGATTGTAGACGTCGCCACAGCCGTCGCCAATGATGAAGCTGCAGAGCTCATCGGGGCCGAGATTGACGCGCTGGAGGACGTAGATGAGCTCGCTGCCAAAGAGCTGGGCGACGCCCTCGCAGACGCGCGGACTCTGGATGCTCAGGTTGGTGCAGTACTGGGCGATCATCTTCATGAGCTCCGCCTCCGTCTTGCCGGACTTGATGTAGTGCTGCAGCAGGCCGGCGCCCGCCTTGCACGCCGTGCAGGACACCTTGGACAGCACGCTGTTCTCGATCTCGAACGCCACCTGCTTCAGGTTGAACAGCTTCAGCGCCTTGTCCACGAACGGCGGATAGGTGAGCCCATCCCCGGCTGCCGCATCGTACCATAGCATCCTTGCCGAGGTGCCATTCCGGCGCAGGACACGCAACCGTTCGAGGAACTCCGCATCGCTGTCGGAGGGTTCGCTGTTCGTGCGATTCTCATGGTGCCGCAGCTCCACGTGCGGCGTTATGCTGCGCGGCTGCACCTCCACGCGCCAATCGTCCAGCTCCGGCTGCGTCCAGTTGATCGGCGCCCGCGCGTTCGTGTAGAGAAAGGGCAGAGCTGGAGGGAGGATAGAAAAAGTGACAGTTAGAACTGTATTCACGTGGCTGCGCTTGCTCCACTTACCCTCGCTCACTGTTAGTCCGGCAACGGCGAGTGCCGCAATGAGCCAGCAGATTGGCCGGCTCGGGCTCTGCTGTGGCATTGTCTGTGGCATAATTGTGGCACTGCCACCTCGTCTCGTCGCGTGTCTCGCCTGCGTCTCGTGCGCCCGGCCTGGTAGACACTTGACCTACATTTTGCGTGCGTTACACAAAAACCCAATCGAAGGGAAATATGAACAGTCATTATTATGTTAAACTTGTTTATAAATCGTGCACGATATGCGATATTTATATATACAATATATGTGTATAATTATGTTTGTGTGTGTCCTCATTTATTGCCCAGTCACCAATATTTTGGTCCACATTACAAGGTAATAAACGTTTTTCAGATTCTGGAACTGTTTTCATAAAAACAAAGCTTTGGGCACAGCATAAATTAAAAAACAAGTATTAAGCGATTTTTTTTTTTTTTGTGGATATTTATATGGGTTTGTTTGTGTGATTTTTTTAAATGTGGGTAAAGCAACGAAGCTGCAAATATTAGCATATATTAAACAATGTATTTATAAAATGAAAAACCAGTTTCTTGAAACCTTTTTTTTTTTTTTGGCTAAGGATGGCACGTTTAAAAAAGGGAATAAAAGTGATTTGGTGAACTGGCAAATACATGTTTAAAAATATATAAATTTTGATTGATAAGGAAAATTTATCAATTTTAGAATTCTAATTTTTAAGCATAATTAAATTATGAAATGAATTAAAAAGAATTTAAGAACGAAAATAGAAAAAGGATTAAAGCAAATACAAAAAGAGATTCATAAAAAGATTACAAAATATATATAAAAGGGGCTAGAGGAAGGGACAAACAGAGTGCTATAAAAAACTATTCCATCGAGTAAATGGTATATTAAATTTCTTAAAGTTCATATATATTGTAGCTCTAATTACAAGCTCTTGATAAGCCTACTCTGAGAAGGAATTCAAGAATATTTTGATTCCCGAATTTAAAAGCAAAATTGTTTTTTTGTACCCAAATTCACAAAAAATTATATACATTTCCTAATCTTAGAAACATTTAAATATTTTTAAAGAACATTTAACGCTTATTTTACTAACAAAACGTTCTATGTGAATTTCGCTCTTTACTTAAGACGTTTGCTTCTAATTGCGCAACATTATGAAATTAAGCTGATTCATGATTTTTAACGATATCTTTATAATGGGTAATAAAAGAAAATGATTATAGCATCAAAGTATGCTCTAGGGCCTGGCACAGAGTCCCTGCCATATCGAAAACACTCCAGACAAGCACTTCTGGTTTACTTTATTATTAATTGATGTTATTATTATATATATAAAATATTTTGTATTATTGTTATTTCCATTGAAAGCCTATCGTCATATTTCAATAGTAAACACAATAATACATAATCATTGTGCTGATAAAACGTAAGACATAAGACAAACATATACATGCTGAGAGCAGCAAATGAGATTGAAAGCATTCTAAAGATTACGAGAGGAAAACGCCAGCAAAATTGCAACAAACAGTTCAATTTCTGCTGATAGACCAAAAAAAAAAAACAAGTGAGAATATTGGAGGCGGGTCTAACCAACAGCGCACAGTGTAATAATAACCAAAATTTGCACCCTTGCAATAATATAATAATGTAATGTCATAATAATAATAATAATATTCGAATAGCCACAATTTAAGTTAAGTTATTTAATAACCTAACCTATCTAATAGAAATCAACACAAAATTCGAATTAAAACCAAATAAGGTTAATAGCTTGGGTGTTTGTCGCTAAATTAGCCCGCTAGTGGGCGCTGTTAATTAATTAATATTATTAATTAATACAATTGCCAACCTAATATACTCTTTTCACTTTGTGAACGAGTATGAGATGAAACAAATTTCAATCTTAGTCAGCTGTAAATAAGAGTAAATAACACAAGTTAAAGCCGTTGCTCGGCATTTGTTGACTAAAACGAGTCAAAATAAACAACAAAAACAATAAAAATAGGAGCAACTGCCGGAGATAAACAAACGAATATCCCATAAATCACGCTAGTTAAACAAAAGTGCAGCAATTGCAGTTGCAGTTGCCCCTAATGGCCATTAACAGTTGAATGCACACACACAAGCACACACACACACACACATGCAGCGGCATGTTGTTGTTTGCTGTGTTGTGGGCGCCTAAACATGGCTGACATTTTACTGTTAACGAGTTTTTAAGTGCTGTCAAATTTTGGATGCACGTTCCATGTCCAAAAATTGACATATTGATTTTGCGCCCACACCAAAAACGTCGGGGAATTAGAAATGTTAGCGAGGTTAATCGGGATAGCCAGGCGTATGGGCTATATGTGGACATTGGCGAATAGTTAAATGGACAATTCTGACAACAACAAAAAACAAGAAAAATAATAACAATTTTTTAAATGTACTTCTATTTAAATGATATTTGCTTACTTGAAAGTATTTTCCGATTTGAACTAACTTTATTTAATAAAAAACTTTTTAATGCATATAAATCATTTTAATAACTTTAAACTTATGTGCTACACAAGCGCTTGTTATCCAAAATTTTGTATATCGTGTAGATGTTGTGTTGTTTTAGCCGAAGGCCTTAGCTGCCAATGTCTTTTAAAAGTTAGATTGATAATTTTTAAGCTATATAAAAAGCTAAATAATAAAAGAAACAATAATAATAATGGTAATAACAATAATACTTAAATAATCTTAATAGAAAATTACTCGATTAAGTTTGATTCCTGCTACATAATACGTATATCTCATCTCTCATAAATAATCCATCCTTATTCTTGAACTATAAATTATGTTTTCTATGTTTTTATCTATACATGTATGTAAATAAATTTTGGTATTGATGAAGATGCAATTTGCAAATCTATAGAGAAAAATAAACGTTTGAATCTCTATGAAAATAGACAATAGAAACACCAAAAATAATTTAATTATAGCTCCAAATCCATGTTTTTCTATAATCTAAAAATATCAAATCATAATCCAAGGAAATGTTTTTAATTCTTTTAATTTGACTATGTAAATATATAGATTGAATAATGTGGCGCTTGCAACACTTAATCTTAATTATCGAAATCTAAATTTTTATTTTTATTTGACTCAGTAAATACATAGATTACATAACTTAACGCTTGACACACTTAATATTTATTGTCAGATTAATCTTGAATATGATTTTTTTTAATCCATATCAAATCATAATCAAGCTAAATTTTTATTTTTATTTGACTCAGTAAATATATAGATGAAATAAGTTGGCGTTTGACACACTTAATCGCATATAAGCTCTTTACTGGCTGAATAATCTTGATTAAGATCAGACAAATACACTGATTGCGATTATTTGTGTTGCTTAAATCAAAACAAAGTGGCTTAAAACCAACATTTACCGCCTGAAACCATCTGGATTGGCAAAGTCTCGTGAGAGCATCACATGACACCCCCGATACGAAACGATATAAAGAGAGAGAAATAATACAACACTATAGAAATTGATTTGTTTTTTTTTTGCTTATTTTTTTGTGGCATCTGTCGGGTAACCTTAAGACCATTTGTGTATTTATTGTGCGAGCCCATTATGCATAATTTCAATGTAGTCACCGAGCAGTAGTCGCTGGCAGGTCGTGCCAAGGGTGGGGGGCAAGGGGCAGCAACGGGTGTCGACTTGGCGGCGCGTCTCAATGCCGCACAGCATTTGCGCACTCGCATGGTAATTGGTAATTGGCATGTCGGCCAAACAGAAGACCAGTTGTCGGCAGTTGCGTTATGCCCGAAAGGGGTAGAGGGGTACTGAAGGGGGTGGGGAGCTTGGGATGGCGGTACATTGGCCCCTTCACGAAGACGCAGAGTGAAATCGTCAACGAGATGGCGTGTAATAAGAAATAAGTAGTAGGGTCCGCAACTAAATGGAAAGAAAAATAAAAGAAACAAAAAAGAAGAAGAAACAGAAAGAAAAAAGACGCGCGCGACTTTTATTGTAAAATGTGTTTTCTGCTTTTCAGATTTGTGATTTCATTTTTTGCGAAAATCGAAAGTGCCTGCGGCCAAACGCAACAACAAAGCCGAGTTCAATGGGCGATGAAAATAACATAAATTTTCCAAAAAAAAAAAAAAAAACAGTTTTATTATGATCTTTTTATTTGGGCAAGGTTAGGGCGTAACGTTTAAACTCATGTTTGAGAGTTCGGGCCACATTCGACTCTGAACCCGAAAACATATTTGACACATATTAAGCTTGGTTTGTTCTCTCTCTCCCTCTCTCTCTTGCTCACCCTCTCTTTCAACCATTTCATTGTGTATTCAATGCACGGGCAATTACTCAAAAAAAAAAAAAAAAAACAATAAAAAACCATTTGCCTCGCAACGCAATCGAACAATTTGTGCGCGCCCAAAAAAATATATACAAAAAAACTTTCACTTTCTTTAGAAATTATAATTTTTTTTATTTTATAAAAAATATTTTGGAGAAATGTGCTAAATACCGAACATAGCCCAGTTCCACTCGCTGAGTTGTCTGTCGATTATGCAGCTGTTATTAAGATGTTGTTTTTGTATTTTTTGTTGCTATTAAATAACGGTGCAGTCGTCACGCTGGTTGTCTACATTTTTCTTGTTTTATAATTATTAAATAGTCAGAGAAAATGAAAGTGATTTTCATAGCGTGAGAATGCATAAGACCAAAAGCAGTTTTTTCATTTTTCATTTAACGAAAGAAACTTTACATCCAAATATTGTGGAACATTTACAAAATAAATAATGATCTTTTATCTTTTCATCCCTATCTGTTATTCATTGTATTTAAATTAATTAAATTAATAATCTATGATAACAATAATGGTTTCATTAACAGATTAACATGCGTATATTTACATACATATTGTATGCTTTCCACTATTATATATATGTATGTATATCTACTTGACATGTACATATTTATTTCTATATTATTTAAAGCATCCACTATATAAAACTCTCTATGCAAAGTAGGTCTAACTCGAATCACTCTGTAAAAAATAAATTGAAAACCCACATAAACATTTATTATTAATATTTTTTTAAATTTAAATATATACATATATTTAAAATTAAAATTTTCTCGACTTTATAACTTATTAAATAAAGACTCATCATTATTAAAACACACACTCTTTATTAATATTTTCATATTTTAAGCTATTTGAAATATAACTTTCATAAAATATTATTAAATATAAACAGAAATTTTGTGAATTTTTTAAAAAATTTTATGTTAATGTATATTTAATATTATTTGCCAAAGTGCGTTTCCTATTTATATCACATTTATTTCTTCTATGCGAACCTTTGCATATCTATAAAAATCCTTTCAGCTTGTGGGTTCGTAATAAGCAACAACATGCAAATTTATTGCTTGATGAGGTTAGACGATTAAAGATTGAAGTTTCTATTTAAGAGAATTACTCATACGGAATCACAATAAACCGCATTCCAGGCGTTTGTTTCAATTTTAACAATTTCAGTCACGTTTGAAACACAGTGTACATTTCAACAATATTATTTGCATTTCTAGATTGTCATTTCTTTGTGAATTGTACATGTCTTCAATTGTGGTCAAAATGTGTGAAATTCCATCTATGTCGGCCTATATTCGTATATGTTTCATTTGAGTTAACATTAGCTAATTAAGTATGCGGCTACTGAATGAGAGGCAAGTAAATCACGAAGCAGAAGCAGACACGGGAAACAGAAAACAACAGGCCGAAACGCCAAAGGCGGCTAAAACTAATGAAAGCGCTGCGTAACCAGGCCCAAAAGAAGTCTTGCGCATGACGAACGACAATTGGCTGAAAGAGAGCACGAGCAAGGGAGCGAGAGGGCAAGAGGAAGCTTTAGAATGTTTAGGCCAAGCAAAACAAAACGGTTGTCTGACAGCTACCAGAAGAAAAGTGAAACAGCTGCATTGACAGCTTGACGACGCGACGGCCCATACCGTAATTCAGATTTTGCAAGCCCGAGCTGGAAAGCTTCGGGCCAACGGTTGCGCATGCGCGTCGGCTATTGGCCAAGTGAAATGCGCGAACGTGTTTTTATTTTGGCCATGTATCTCTTTATTGACAAAATGTGTAACAAAGGCAACTGGTTTGCGTTTGGAGTGGGTTAAGGCTTATGTTAACTGAAATGGTTTAGTTTGTAATTGGGGCTTTTACCTGTCACAGATATAATTTAATTGAATTTAAGCTTAACAGACTGTGAACTTTCGTTCTTGGCTGCGTTTTGTTCTGCTGCTTTCTTTGATTTTGTTTTGGGCACTTTTTCTTTCCTTTGCTTTGCTATTTATAGCCGCTTTTGTGCCATAATTCGCGACTCTCTTTTGTCGTTTGGCCTCATTTATTTACATTTCGCTTTGTTTGATTTTGTTTTATTTATTTTTACAATTTTCTCACTGATTTTTCGTACACTTTTGGCGTGCGCTGAAATACCGAACGGCGAACATTGATTAAAGAAGAAACGACCCGTTGCAGTTGTTGTTGTTTTCGTTGTTGTAGATTTCACCCGATTGGCTGCCTTTTATCGGTTTACGGTTTTATGCGCGCGCCGTCTCAACCAGCCAAAACTTCAAGCCAACTGCTCAGCACGAGACGCCACCAACAACTGAGCAACAGCAACAAAATCAGCGCAGCTTTTGAGTCAAGCTTGCGAGCGCCAAACAGCTGTTCACAAACAAAGAGAGAGGGAGAGCGAGCGTGAGAGCTTGAGCACGAGCGCAAGCTTTCGTTACGCTCATTTAATTAAATTTACAATAGGAGCGTGATGAATCGTTTTGCAGCTTCTGTTCGCTTCAG
Source organism: Drosophila colorata (assembly GCA_035041545.1). NCBI lineage: Eukaryota > Metazoa > Arthropoda > Insecta > Diptera > Drosophilidae > Drosophila > Drosophila colorata. The sequence continues at coordinate 4,175,236 of JAWNLD010000233.1, forward strand.
CAACTTTTGACATTAATTAGAGTGCTGCTTATCTTGGATCAAATCCAGAACCATTGTTTTAAATTTAATATATAGTACATGTGTTCATGTATACATGCATGTATATTAATTAATTATACAGCTATTAACGAACAATAAACAAGCTTTCAAAAATTCAATTTGGCAATGTGAATCTAAAGGGAAAAATACTCTAATATTCGTATAATAAATATTCAATACTCAACTAGTTTGAGATAAAACTAGAACAACTATTTGATATATCGTGAATTTGGTTTTTTTTTTTTAGTTATTAAATAAAAGTATAATATTTTCTTTTTCAGTGATATATAACTAATTATAAAAAAATTAATACTGGAGTGATCATCTGGTAGCCTAATAGTTCGTAAAATATAAATTTCAAGTGCAATTAAATATGTTCAGTTTATGTAATTACATTATGTAATATAGCTAAAATAAAACTAAAGAATATATTCACACCTAGTCTACTAAAAATAAAATATATAACTTTTTAATTGAATAAAAAACAAAATAGTTAAAAAAATAAAAGTAAATATAAAATGTATGGGCATATAAAAAGTTGTTCCATGCAGTATTATAAATTATAAGCAGGTAAAATGTAATCTTCGAAGCTCTTATCAATTTTAAAGAGCATTAGAAGGGTTAACTATAATAACCTCTGAGCTAGAGGAGGTAAAAAGTACTCTATGATTCATTCAGCAGATATATTTTTAGGTGTTGCCTCAAAATATTTCGTCAAAAAATCAAATTAGGATTTAACGTTCAGTTTAAATCCTAAGAACAGGTTAATTATTTCTGGTAGACCAAGATCCCCTTCGAAATAAACAATATGCTCTCTGAATCCATTTTACTATAGCTTTATTTACAAAATATATGCAATACTCGAATAGAAATTCATGTCTGAGCCTATCAGCAACCGCATGACCTTTGCCAGCGCCCAGCGCTGTCAACAACAAATCGTTGCTCCACATTAATCAATTCCATAATTACCATCAGGCCATGTGTTATTGATGACGCACTCTCTTTCAGGCTGAGGATTCAATGGACGCAGTCGGCTGACTGTAAATGGAGAAGTCCTTGAAGTCGTCCTTAAAGTCACCTAAAGTAGGCAGCTCAACAACTGCCACGGGAGCCTCTGCAACCGCAGTCGCCTCTGTTGCCGGACCCGGAGACTTCAGGTGGCATCGCCATTTGACCTGCAGTCCACAGCACAGTCTCTGCTTAGCCGATTCCTTGGGCATTGTCGCATCCGAGTCCAAATCCGATGCCCGGCGCCAGCAGAACACCAGCAACAGCATCCGCTTGATCTTGAACAGAACTCGTATGGTCTGGGCCAGGAAGGTGTAGAAGAGCGGATTCAACGCACAGCTGGTCAGGTTGAGCAGCCCGAAGCTGATGTAGAACAGCCAGGACACGGGCGTCGAGAAGGAGCCGTAGACGCGCATCAGCAGAAAGACCCAGGCGGGCAGGCGCAGGCAGATGAAGGCGCCCATCATCAGCAGCACCACCCGCACCATGCGACGATGGCGATCCACGCGTGCCACCGCCGCGGGACTCAGCTTCGACTGGGGCAGCACCGGCGGCGTCTGTGCCCCCAACTGCGCCGTGCTCATGTCGAAGGAGGCGGCCACACTGAAGGCGGTCATCATGGCATAGGTCGTCTCCGGCTTGCTCAGCAGGTGCATAAAGAGCGGCTTCTCTTGGTGGGCCAGTGGCTGGCGCTGCCGCAGGCTGCGTTGCTGATGACGTCGGTGCCACAGCTGACGCGCAATGGTCAAATTGAGGAAGACAAAGGCCAAAATGCAGGGCACAAAGACGAGGCTGAGCGACACACTGTTGTAGACTCCAACTTGGCTCTGCGTATATAAATGGAAATGCAAATTGTTTGACTGATAAGATAGCAAACACATGTCGACAGCATGTTAGGCTAGTACGCAGCTCGAGATAGCTACGAAAACAATTATCAAAGATATTACAGTGGACGCTCGACAATTAGAACGTTTCGGTTCCAGGTGATTATACTCAAATTAGTATTAAATATTCTAGATAAAATCCTTGACTGAGTCAATCAGGCTTACAGTCTGACTGATTGAATGACTGACTGATGGACTGACTGAATGATTCACTAATTGACTGTATGTCTGATTGGTTGAATGACTGACGATCTGATTGTCTGGCTGATTGATTCACGGACAGACCGACTGACTGAAGGAATGACTGATGGACTGATTGATTGACGGGTAATCAACGCACAGCTCTTTACTTTCTTGGGGGAAAGTATGCTATAGAAGTATATTCAAACTTTCTTCTGCGAGCTGCTTGTGGATATTTAAAAATAAAAAGGCGCCAACAGTTGTTAACGGATTACCCCATTTCTGTTAGCTTACCTATCAGCATGTTCAAGTTTTTTGAATAAAATATTAAAATAAAGCTAACAAAATACAAAAATTTGTAACATAATGATATTTAAGTCAATAATTGAGTTATGCTTAATTCTGCATACCAGCCTCATTATTTTGTTGGTAGCCAGGTCCAACTCACCCTCAAGCCAACGCACATGGTAACCTCTTGCAGCTCGCTGATCACCAGCTCATCCGTGGGCTGTATGTAGACCTTTATCGTCCTGTAGATGAAAAACAAAGGGACCGCGGTGGCCATGCAAGCTAGCCAAATGCCACCGATGCAAACGGCACAGAATGTCAAACTTGGATTCCAAATGCCCATTGCAGCGCGCCTTATGGCCATATAGCGGTCCAGGGCAACGGCCACAAGCATAAAGCTGCTGCACAACACAGTTGTAGTGTTGACAATCGGCACAAAGTTGCACATAAAGGGGCCGAGAATCTAAAATATAATATTCTTAATAAGAAGTCGATAAATTCTGCATAAACACTTTCTGGTCCAGAAGAAGAAACAAGAAAATGCTTGTAAAATAAACTACAGTTTTTTATAACACAAAATATAATATTTATAGATAGTCATACTCTTATTTTTAAGTATTCATACTTGTTCCGAATTTGTATTCTACTGTGTGTTCATGATACGTAAATCCTTACAAAAAATATATACATTCTATTTAAAAAAATCTAGATATCTCCACAGTTCCAAATTAATATTGTTTTTTTATTTTTTAGTCAAATATACATATTTTTTAAATTAGAAAACTGGTTTGTTCACTTTAGAGTAAAGAATAAATAGTTTGAAAAATTAAGGACACTTAATTCGACAAAGGAAACAAAATTATATTCTTTAATAGAGTTTTCACTGTAATGAGCTACATAGCTCACCCAAACTTCCAGATAGCCGGCATTGAAAAGCGCCATATTGGATGTGGTAAAGTTCACGCAGTAAATGAGGTCGCTGCAGGCCAGCGAGATGAGGCAGGCGCGAAAGAAGGGTCTCATTTTGCGTCTGGTATTCACATACAAAGAGCTAATGTTGCCCGCGAAGACGCACACACACAGTACGCTCAGCAGTGTCATGAATATTAAACGCGATTTTTCATGTATCTGGCAGAGATCACTGGCGCGCACAATCGGATAAAGATCGCTGTCTGTGTCGATGATCAGTAATCGCGACGCCATTTATTGCGCAGCCTAAAAGTATGCACTGGAATTTTAGAACTGCTCGTGCGACGAGCTCAACGAATTTTATTTGACTGAAAATTGAATGTATGCCTGAGGCAGCTGCCACCTGCTACCGTTGAACGTGGTACGCTGTACGTTGAACCGTTGAACCATTGCGTTAATGATTATCGCCAGATATCGCTGGCTCTTATCAATCGCTTAGCTGCGCATTTGATTGCTATCGGCTGTCAGAACTGTTCGCATCGGCGAATCTCACACGCGATGCGCCGATGAGCGATTGACCATGGTCCGTAGCGTACTGGAAGCGCGCCATGTGCCTGATTATTGTAGCCAAAATATATTATAAAAGTCCGTGCATAAACTGTGGCTCATTTAGTTGCTTCACATCATAAATAATTGGACAGTCAAAGTGCGCAGAGATTATTCGCATGGCTTCGCTAAAATTTTATTTAACTAACAAAATAATTGTTCATTTTGACTGTACTGCAAGAACGAACATAATATAAATATTTAACACTATATAATAATATTAAAATATTTTGGAAAATAATATTAAAATAAAATGCTGAAAACATTGACTGATTTTATTCAATGTTGGTATGTTCCTGTTTAAAATTATTTTGAGTTTTGTAGTCCACTTCAACCGTGAATGCAAAGAGAATCCTAAACATATAAACATGTTTACATACAAGTATCAAATTACCCAAAAATATAAATTCAGTATTATTTTCAATTCAATTTGTACACCTATTATTGAGCTCATCCCGAGTGATGTTTTAGCAGTGATTTTCCAACATATACATCAAAAAAATTCCAAGATTTATCGCCCAAACGGAGTTTGGTCTTTATACTAAACGTATATTTGCCTTTGGGCAACAGCATAGCTTAAAACGCGCTGTCCTCCAGCACAAAATCCTTGATAATAATATCGTGCTAAATGATCAAAACAAATATAAATATATCCATATAAATAAGAATTTTTGCAAATCCGATTTTATTCTTCAGTTTAGATACTCACAGTATAGGGGCAAGAGTGATTCAAATTGGAAAAGGGCAACATTGCCTGATGAAAAAGATAGAAGTGTTGCAATCGACTCGGATTCTTAATGAAGTGGCAAAAGTCGAATGAAATGTTGTAGAAAATGGGCTGATAACCACCATGGTTTTTCCAGATGCTGTAGTTCACCATCCAGTTCTTGTCTGGTGGCTGGCGGACGCTCAGAACCACATTGGCGCCCTTAATTCCCTTTCCTAGATCTTTCATCGCACACTTCGAAACCTTAAACTGAGACTGATCTAGTACGTCACATTTTATGTTAACTACACGCGAATATCCATTGGAAGAAATGATCGGAAACACAAGTAAGTATAAAATGTTTAACCTCATAGTGCTTCCATGGGTATATTGAAACTACGAAATACATGTTTTTATAGGGACTGGCAGGAGAATCGATCTTAATTATTAAAGATTTGTTGAGTTAATCATTTGGAAACAAGATGAATATGGAACAATATAATGCCCCTTATATAATGGGCATTATTAAAACCAATCATGCATCGAAATGGTGCGGCAACGCAATATGTAAATTAATTAAATATATATTTATTTATAAATTAAAGAGAAAAAATTAAATTTTAAAAATATTTTATTGGTTTATATATTTCAAATATTTTGTTGATTGTTAATAACCACAATAATAGACTTTGAAGCTATTAGTATGGTAGTTAGTAGAACATATCGTTGAGAGTAACCTATTGTTATATTAAACCAATAAGATTAAATTTTATAACAATTACATTTTTATATTTTTATATTTAATGATAAGCTTCGTTTTATTTAATTGTAACGTATTTTCAGCTTTACAAAAAATGGAGTTTATTTACAATATAAATATATGAATTCCTTTAGCTAGGCTTTGAAAAAATACATGCGATGACCTTAATTGACGTCTTCACATTATTAAGCCAATGCTTGAAGACATTCATTATAGTCATTTTAATCGAAAAAAGGAATCTCCATACTGTTATAGCATTGTTAAGCCATTAAATTGTTGCTTGAATAAGGATTTCAAGTCAACAAAAATATTTTAACGCAGTTATGCGGCTTATATTTGGATCGAAAATGCGGTGCCTACGCAAATAAATTGCTAGATCTGAATTATAGAAACGTTTTGGAACTAAATGAGAAGCAGTTTGGATCATACATATGATCCAAAAAAAATAAAGGATATCCAATGTGGTGCATACTGCTATAAAGTGGTAAGGTCTCTTTAGATTCAAAAGAAAAGGATGAGCAGTGTGGAAGATATTGTTTAAATAGTACAAAAATCTTTAGGTTATCTCAAAAATACACTTTGAATAATGGAAAATATTGCGGTATATCTTTTAAAGCAATTAAGCCAATGCCAATAGAATAAAAGATCTCGAAATATCTTAAACATTGACAATAAATAAGAAGTAGAAAAAGTTTGCAGAATTACAAGAATAATATTACATATAAGTAAATCTGATATGTTGCTGCCACGAAACGAATATAACCATTTTTCGAAAGGTTAAGTATAAGAAATAAATGAAAGAGCTTAGCTCCTTGGGTGCATCTTATGACAAGAACTACCCATAATTCGTGCACGTTTGAGCTCCACACGAACTGAAATTTAATCCAGTTGGACAGTGAATCAGCGCCAGAAAATTACAAGATATTGTAAGTGTGCTTCGTTTTACCAAACAATCTGTTTATAAAAAAATGAATATTACTTTTAAATTGAAAACATGAAATTATACTTACCAAGAAATAACTCAAAAATAAGGAAATAGTTGAAGTTAATAGCGCACATTTGAGATGGTTGCTTTTAAGCGGAAACCAGATATTCCATATAATCCCTTATGTTTTTTGTTTTTTACTGATTGCTAATAAGTGTTATATAATAATTGTATTAAAATGCCAGCATATATTTGCTTACTTCATTGACTTACTTTTATATAAACGAATATTTTCGTTTGATGATCCATCGCATTAATGTAAGTTTATATAATATAGTCTCCGAAGTTAATTTGGAATCACGGCATGTTGGCAGCAAAACTGTATTAAAATATTTTATTATATTAATTATTGAATAACAATTATAACACAACACTTGCCCATGCATATTATGATAAAAGTTAATTTCAGAACCTCAAGCTGAATGCTTTAATCCTGCTAAGCTTATAAAGTGGTCGCTTCATTTCGATTTCGGTCGAAAATTCCTAGCACATTTTTAAGACTGAGCCGACTGACGCTTTAGAAACACAAAATTCAACTAAAAACTGAAAGCAAGTTTTCGTTCTTGCTAGACCCAAGCCCGACACAGAAAATACAACTGATAAGAAGCAGCAGCTCAAAGTAGAAAAATTAGTGATAAGATGCTCCTCGTCGTTGACTTGATTCGAATATGCATTTACTTTGGAATTGTATTTGGGCTTAGAAACAAAATCGTCTGATGCTTTGGCCTCTGTTATCATTGCCAATATTTATTTTGTTATGATTTGCACTGAGTTTGCGCTCATAAGATGATCAAATCAAAACTGTTAATCTTCTCTATTATATATTATTAAATAAATAAATGTTCTTAAATATTATCTAGACTCTGTAACTTATGTTTACGGGTTTTTGGATGAGCTGTTATCTGCTTATTATATTCTTATTATATATTAAATAAAAAAAATTGGAAATAATTAAAATGCCTAATTAAACTTTAATAAAAAGCTTTGAAGGTCGAGAATTTGCATTTATTTATTTGGCAATAATATAATTGATATCCACTATTAAGAAAATAATTAATAACAGTCGAAATTTTTTTTGCATTGATTTATTTATTCGTACAATATAGTTTCGGCAAAACTGTTAAATATGCGCTGGCCAATTGTATTACTGCATAGCACATTTTATTGTCCACATTCATTTTTTCAATTATTTTATTTTTAATTGTTTTATGTTTAATAATGTTATTTTGTTTTGTGCTATTTGCTTAAGTTGTTTCAAAAAATACAACGCTGTCAACGCACACAAATATGTTTGTATAGCTAGCATATATTTTTTATATTTGTTTGGATTTATATTACGCTTAGCTAAATTAAATTTAAGGTATATAAAAAATTACAAATTTAATGCGGTAAACTTAACAGCAAAATGCCTAGCGCTACAAATAAACCTATCTGCATAAACCTAATCTAAATTAAAAACCGATTCAAGATTTTAAACAATGAACACACGTAAAACGCAATCGTAAACAATTGTACAAAAAAACATTTAAAGCTAGGTTAATGAAAAAAATGTAAATAAAATCAAAATACTTGGAATTTGTTGGCAAACTCAAAAGTCAGGCAATCACACACATACAAACGCACATTAAACACAGCACACACCCACGCGCACACACATAGCTATGTTTGCCATATATAGATCTAAATATATAGTCTTTTATGCTTAGCGCAAAAACCCGCATAGTTATAGTATAGTATGGTATTGCATAGTTAGTTTCGTTTTGTTTTTTTTAAGTTTAGTTCTGTTTAGTTATTAAGTTTCAATGGATAAGGTAGCTTTACAACGACGGATAGTTTTTCTCATTATATCTGAGTTTTCGACAAATGCATTGCGCATACGCCTAGTAGTACTCGGGCTGCTCCTGCGACTCCAGATCGACGCACTGGGTGCCCATATGCACCGTTAGCGTCTGGTAGGGCAGCGGCTTGCCCATGCTCAGATTGGCGGTCACATAGATCAAATAGCTATCGCCCGGCGTCAGACTCAGTATGGTCTCCGTCTCCAGCTTATCAACGCTGCTGCAATATGGAAATTTAATTAACACGTGTCACTGATAGTCTATGTGTTGGCGTTATCATTGGTCTCACCTGGGCTCCTTCTCGCGACAGCGTATGTACTTGAAATTCTTGTGCTGCGTTATTCGCAGCGCCCCAAAGTCCATGCAATAGTTGGTGTAATCCACAACGCTGCGTTGCGGTAGATTAAAGACAATGACGCAATAGCTGTCGGGAGTTGGACAAAAATATATTTTCGATTCGTTATTATAAAATATATTTACAACAATGGGAAGTGTGTAATTATAGATATATTTAAATATATTTTATACATAGGATTAATCTAATTTACTGAAAATATTATTATTTAAATGGTATTTCCTATATGTCTTCAAAGTCAATATACAATTTATAATTGTTTTTAAATATTATTTAAGTTAATTAGTTATGCTGGGAAATACTAATTGTAATTGATTTTTATCAAACATTTCTTTTCCACGCTTGCATGAATTGTATTTAAATAGCTTTGATTTTTTTAAATTTGTTAATGGTTTGCACAATTTCTCGATATTTTATATAATTGCTATATTTAAAATTTTTCGTATTGAATAACTATCACTATTTCATAGGAAATAAGAAATTCATATAATTAAACACTACTTAATAAGAAATTGTTACTTATGTTAATTTAAATATTACTTTGTAGTTTATTGATAAAAAAAAATTTGTAAAAAATAAATTATTTATTCTTAAATAGTTTTTGAATTATATGAATTCTTTTAATTAATTGATATAAGAAATAAGAATATTGTTGGAACATCTAAATTAATAAGATTCTACCAATATTTATCTATGTAAGTATTTATCGATGTATACAAAAACCAAAGATTGCATCTGTAGCATAAACTAATTAATTTTTTGGGTAATAAAACATATTTTAATCAGTTACAAACCAACTTTTGGAAGTTTGACAAGTTTTTATCTTGGAACCAACCACCTACCTCAGAGCGCGTTCGTCTGGAGAGCCGTGCCAGGCGATGGTTGTGCTGGTGCAGCGCGTGTTAACATCGAATACCGTTATATTCTCGGGCAGCTCCGGCAGATCGCGGAACAGGCGTTCGCTGCTCAGAGCCAGCTGTGCAGGAGGACAACAACAAAGCATGAGTCAGCATTTGAGATAGTTTTCAAAATGAAACAAGTGGAAACTTACGCGCACTTTTTGCGCCCGCAACGCTTCGTCCTCGTTGCTGGGCTCGAAGCACATGCGATAGCGCTCGCCGGGCAGGACGCCCTCCAGCTTGAAGTAGGTGGGCGCGTAGATGTCACCCACATTTTCCACCTGGCGACGCTGACGCTGCAGCTTGACGCGTATCTCGCTGGCGGCGCAGGGCAGCAGCAGGAAGCGCATGAAGCGTGGCGGGGGCGTGGTCGCGGGCACCTTAAAGCTGTACACCTTAACGCCCAGCAGGCCGCTAATCTTGAGCAGCGAGAGCGCCTGCTCACGCAGCCGCGTCGGATGCGTCCGATTGAAGTGCACCTGACTGCTGGCCAGCGGCAGCGTCAGATTCTGCATCCGCTGATGCACCCCAAAGATCTGCAGTCGATAGCTGCTGTTCGGCTGCAGGCCGCGCAGCAGCTGCTGCGTCCGCGCCCCGGTGCACACGATGTGCAGACTGTGCCGCGGATTGAGATGCGGCGCCCGCTTCGGAGCACGCGACCACACAAGATCCAAGGCATTGCCGGCGCCCGAGCAGGGACGCGAGTGCGCCTGCTGCTGCCGCGTGTACGCGTAGACAGCCTCACAGAAGCTGGCGAAGTCGCCGTTGTCGGAACTGGACGGCGAGGGAGAGGGGCTGGTGCGTTGGATCACCAGGCAATAGTGCATCGCATAGTAATCGAATTTGCTGGTTGGTTAGTGGTAGGTGAAAATATGGAAATGTAAACAAACATATATTATTTTGGAAGTATATATTTAAATAAATTACATTTTACGCTTAAGTACATTAAAAAGAATTTAAAACTATTTTACACAACAATTTAAGCATAACATATAGTTTTACCATATATTTTTATAGACTCAAATGCTTGGGTCTGAAATTATTATCAATCGATTTAAGGAAAACAAATTTATACGTATAATAAAGCCTGCGCACGGTTTACATGAGTCTACACTACATAGAAAAAACGAAGAGTTTTTTGCTTAAATCAAGTATGAATGTAGTGAAATCCGAAAATGTCAAAAATGTTTTGAATTGTCCAAAAATGTCTAAATATTATACCTCAATACAGTACTCTAATTAAACACACTCTACTTTCATTCAAAATGTTTTAGGCTTATTTCAAATACAAATAAATTTTGTAATTATCATTTTGCACTTAGTTCAAGAATATTTGTCTATTCTGATATCAAGAATAATGCATACAATATTTAAGAAAATTTCAAAACGATATATTTTGGTAATTTTAAGAACTATTGTCTTATTAGTAATTGGCTTAAAAACTTAGTTTTTCCTGTGCGTACATTCCAAACTGTTTTGATACAGACGGACATGGGGCATGATTTGACTGTTGATGCTGATCAGAAATATATATATATATAAATATATATACTTAGCTATGTCTCTTTTGAAGCATTGTACAATTCGTGACTATAAACTCTCCGCAACCCTACAAAAACTCTTTACAAGCTGTAGTATTATTTTAGTATTAAGTATTTTAGTATTTGTACTCACTTTATTTTCTAAATAAAGAAAATGTTCCACATATAATCGACTCACCTGCGCTCCCATTTGACAATCAGCTGACGTTTGCCGACGCGATTCTGGGTTTTGATCGAGATGCGGTGTGTGTGATTGAGCAGGGACCACGTCTGGTGCGGATGCTTGGCCTGTGCCTCCAGCTTGAGCAGTCCGCCCTGGCGCGCTTGGACGAAGAGATCGTATTGGCCGCGCAGGGCGCAGGGCAGCACCAATCGGCCCTTGGCCGGCGCGGCCAGACGCAGCACGTTCGCTGTGGAGGCGCAAATGAAGACATTGAGCAACTGTTGCGGCAACTGCCACGGAGGTGGCAACATGGGGGCTGGCACTTACCTGTCTGATTGTAGTAAAGCTGACGTGCCACGGGCATTGAGAACAGAATCGTCAGCGGCGTTGAGTTGTTTAATTTCAGCACAAATCTGCAAAAAGGAGACACAACGAATGAGTAAAGCAGAGTGAAGAGGCGAGGCATAGTGGAGTGAAGGGGCACAAAGTGGAGGTCAGCGTTGGGGCGGAGTAAGTGAGCTGTTGACGCCCTTTGTCAAAAATCATGACACTAAATTATCACACGCAATTTGTTTCGCCAGTGTCCAAGTGGTGGGGAAGGGGCGAAGGGGCAGGGGGCAGCGTGAGTGAGTCAGCGCCTTTGGCAGCTGGCGCTGCAACAATGTTGCAGTCAAAGATTGAGTTCAAGTGCAGGACTGGTTTTATGTGCTTCTTCTTAGTTGTTTTTGTTTTCTTGGCCTGCCAAGCGACGTTCGAAAAAGTTTTGTTTTGTAATTAAATGCGAAATTTATGAGCAATTTTTTTAATGACAAAAAAGCCAAGACAAATGTGCCGCAGTTAACACACGCCCACACACACAAGCTCACACAAGTACACATATGGCAACAGGAAGCGCCAGCAGCGCCATTGCAGCAAAGTGACTCATTGACTTGGCTTATGGCCGGTCATCTCAAGTTTTATGACCGGCTACTTCCGGCCAACGCCATTTGCCAATACATACCACCTCCTACCCCTCCGGTCAGCCTCTGAATGCAGCACCCCCGCAAATATATATTTATGTATGTGTATTTGGCCGCCACGCCAGAAGGCTCCCAGCTGTTTGATGGAGTGTTTTAATGCACTCCATTGTCGGCGGCCATTTTCGGATGGCGCCGCAGCGACTGCGCAAATATTTGCTTTAATTTAAGCCTCGCATGTTGCAGCTACAGTTGCAGGCATTTGTGTTGTTGCTGTTACAATTATTGCCGTTGTTTGTTGTTGCCTGCCGATGACAGCAGTCAATTATATAAGGCAAACATCATGTGCGAAATATGAGCCCTGTAATCAATGGTCGAACTTGAATGCGCTACTCTAACTGCATTCTGTAAAATAGATTAAAAATTATTTAAAAAAAAAAACTATTTCAAACAATAATTTAAAATAAATTTAGAAATATTTATTTTACATACATTTTTTCTACTAGAACAGCTGACAAGTTGTTTAAATTAAAACGAAACTCACAATTGTATGTTTTTACAAAAAATAAATGAAATTGTAAATTTGGTCATAAGAAATTATATTTTTCTTATTACCTTTCTCATTTTTAATTCTTGTTTAAAACTACTTCAATATATTAGAGTAAACTTAAAAAAAAAATTTTTTTGCAAAATGTATTCAAGGTCTATGAAAAAATTTCAAATGTTTACCCCACTTTTTGTATAATTAAAAAAAATAGTATATAAATATTAAATCTACGTTCGAAAACCAGGCTAGTTAATTTGTACTGTTTGGCTTAGCTGAAGGCCATTGCAAGCAGTGATATTTTAAAATAGTTACGCTGATAATTTATAACTATAGCCTATACTTTTAATAAAAATAATAATAATAATAATTATAATAATAATAATAATAATAATAATAATAATAATAATAATAATAATAATAATAATAATAATAATAATAATAATAATAATAATAATATTAATAATAACAATAATATTAATAATATTAATATTAATAATAATAATAATAATAAAAATAATAATAATAATAATAATAATAGATAATAATAATAATAATAATAATAATAATAATAATAATAATAATAATAATAATAAAAATGTTTTAAACTTTCTATATTTCTTTTACTTAGTTCTTAACTTTATCTTTAAAATTAGTAACAACCAATTACTTTTCAAACTTATATATTTTTGATTTGAAGTAAAAAAAAGTAAAAATGAAATTAGTAATTTTTTTTAATATATATTTAGTTTTTTTAAATAATTTAAATAATATGATTTATGGTTCAAACTAATGTTTCGCCTCTACGTTCGGTTCATGATGCACAAGAGATTGAACACTGGTTCCTTAAATTCTTTCCAATTACAATTAAAATATTCGGGTTATTTTCAATTAAATTCTGTGGTCAGACAATATGCACTGGTTGCCAACGCATTCAAGCTGGCGATATGCCTTCGCATTGTAGGGCACAAGAATGCGCAAACAGCCGCTGCCTGGCCGTTTGGCCGTTTGGCTGTCAGCCCGCAACAAACAAACCGCCATGCGAGGAGTTGGCTCAGTTGCTCGACCATCGTTCAGCCAAACGTGCACGAAATGTGGCCAAATTTACTGAAAGAGGAGAGGAGGCGTCTGCCATTGCGGCTGCTGCTGCTGCTGCTGTGGCTGCCAATTGGCGGTCTGGGCATAGTCAATCCCTCGAATGAGTCAGCCAATATGGTGATCTATATGCTGCCCGCCAAGGATGTGGGTCCGCTCGCATGGCAGGTGGGCGTCGACTGTCTGGACAGCTTTGCGCAGATCTTCTTCTATCGCAATCCGGTCGAGCGCTACACGCGCTCCTACAACCTGATGCTGACCAATGTGTTCAACATGTCGCTGCCCGCGGCGCTGATCCAGCAGGGCTTCAGCAAGCGCATCAATGAGGTCATCAGCGATCCGGAGGCGACGCCGGGCCGCGAGCTCTTCCAGCTGCGCGTCATCTCGGATCAGAAGAACAGCTCGAAGGTATTTGGGGAGCTGCTGCTGGCGGACAACTATGTGATTGTCGTGGACAGCGTGCAGCGTCTGCACCGGCTGATGAGCCGTTATGTCAGCCAGAGCCGATCCTGGAATCCGGGCGCCCGTTTTCTGGTGCTCTTCCACAATGCCGAGTTGCACGACAAGCCCTGGTCGATCGCCTCGCAGATCTTCAACGATCTCATGAGCAACTTCTACGTTCATCGCGTGGCGCTCATCTTCGCCGACTCCTCGACGGACTACAATCTCCTGGTGAACGACTACTACAGCAACGTCGACTGTCGCGTGCTCAGCGTGCAGAGCGTGGGCCAGTGCCACGGCGGCCAGCTCGTTCCCACGCCACATGCCGTGCACCTGGCCATGTCCGATTACATAAGCGGCTTCAGTCCGCGCAACTGTACTTTCTACGTCTGCGCCTCCATTGCGGCGCCCTTCGTGGAGGAGGACTGCGTCGTGGGCATCGAGATGCGCATACTGGGATTCATGCGGAATCGCTTGCAGTTCACGGTGCGTATCGAATTAATTGAAATACTAAATATTTTATACACCATTTTGTTCACTTAAAGACCGAATGATTCAATTTAGTTTTCACTTGTGAATATTATAATCTTGTAAAGTTAATATCACGGTTAAACTTTTAAGCCACATAAAACTTGCTTAAAAGAAGTTAAGAAAAACAAATTTATTGAAATTTCTTTTATATGGTTTTTGGGCGGCGCAAATCAAAAGTGTTCACTTATTTCCCATGAAAATGGATAAATGAATGAATCTTTAAAATCCGTTAAAATTTCATATTAGCTATTAAAATAATTTAATTTATTACAAAAAAGGAAAAGCGCTTTCCCATAAAAAATATTTTAGAAAGTATGTCTTTTCAAAATTGCTTTTTAAGTCTTTTTTAAGTTCATAAATTAACAATTTAGAGAACTATTCGAGCAGCAAAGAATGGCCAAAATGGCTGAATCTTGCATCACTATCGGCTAATGTATATTAAGAACTGTACACAATAGCCACAATAAATTTGTTTTTTTTTTTTTTTGCCTGCGCTAGATAAAGTGTTTACATTTTTAATGATAGATAAAATATAAAAAAAAAATTGGACATAGCTTATTTGATATTTATGTTTCGCACTTAGCACTTTGCTTGTGGTTTGATTTTGCAGTATAAATATATTCTTTTTTGGTAAAAAGAAAAATCCTGTACCCCCTTATCATTTACAAAAAAAATTGCTTAAGTTCGAATTGCACTTGTTAACCATTGCGTATAATTCTTGTTGGATAACCTAAGCTGAAATTCATCATACCAGAAATTCATTGGTAGGCAGCGCAGCTGTCTAACACGCACTGTAAATATGCAATGGGTGCTGGGCCCGAAACCGCCCACATGCAACATTTTGGTTCGATTCTATTCTTTTTATGTGTACAAATAATGCTGGGGTACATGTTTTGGTAGTGATTGCACTGCGAACGAGTATTGTGCTGTTGGTTACACCCGACTGCGACGTTCTTACTTGTTTTACCTTTGAACACTATTTTCAGACAAATCAAACCTGCAGCCGGGACACGAGAGGCGAACTGGACGACGATGGCAATTGGAATGGCTTGCTGGGCAAGCTGGCCGATGGCGAGTGCGACTTTATCATGGGCGGCTTCTATCCGGACAACGAGGTGACGGGCATCTTTTGGGGCTCCGACTGCTACCTGCAGGACGCGCACACGTGGTTCACCAAGCTGGCGGATCGTCGACCCGCCTGGCGCGCCATGGTGGGCATATTCGAGCCGCAGACCTGGATCTGCTTCGTGCTGGTGCTCGTGGTCAGCTGGCTGTTCTGGTACGCGCTGGTCACACTGCTGCCGGAGCCGAGATACTACCAGCAGCTCAGCCTGACCGGCATCAATGCGCTGGCCGTCTCCATCTGCATCGCCGTGCAGGAGCGGCCCATTTGCGAGGCGACCCGGGTGTTCTTCATGATGCTGACGCTGTACGGCATCAATGTGGTGGCCATATACACGTCCAAGATGATCGCCACGTTCCAGGATCCGGGCTACCTGCATCAGCTGGACGAGCTGCAAGAGGTGGTCGCCGCGGGCATACCCTTCGGCGGCGAGGAGGAGAGTCGCGATTGGTTCGAGAACGAGGATGACATGTGGATCTTCAAGGCGTACAACTCCTCGCCTGCGTACCGGCCGCGCACGAAAAATCTGAGGGACGTGGAGCAGGGTCTGCGCTGCATACTGAGCAGTCGCATGTTCATTTTACAGAATCGCCATGCGGACGACATATTTGCCTTTCCGCAGAACGTCTTCACCAGCCCCATGCAGCTGATCATGAAGGCGGGCTTCCCCTTCATCTACGAGATGAACACGATCATACGCTCGATGCGCGACGTGGGCATCATCCAGAAGATCGACTCGGACTTTCGCTACAACAACACCTATTTGAATCGCATCGCCAAGATGCGGCCAAATTTCGCGGACACGGTCATTGTGCTGACCACGGAGCACCTGAAGGGGCCATTTGGCATACTAATTGTGGGCATTTGCAGCGCCTCGTTGACATTTCTGGGCGAGCTGCTGTGGGCCAGCAGGCAGGGGCGGGAACGGGGGCGGGGGCGGGAACGACGCCGGCGGCGACAGCGGCAGTGGCACAAAGAGCGGCAGCAAGTGCGCAACGCGGTGGCTCCGGTGGTGCGTTTTACGCCCGTTAAGCGACGCAAAGTCCTGTAAACGGAGCAGACCAGACCAGACAAACAAACCAACTAGCTAAGCCATAAAAATTGACTCAATTCACATAAATTTGCAATTGAGGGAAGGCAGCGAAGACGACGAAGACTTCAATGTGGATCTGGATGTGGTTGTGGTTGTGGATGTGGATGTGGCTGTGTCTGTGCCTCTTGGGGTCGTCGTTGTCGTCTTAGTTGTTGTTGTTGTTGTTGCCTTCCTCGTTTGCTGTCTGGCCGCGTCTGGTAGTTGTAGTTTTCACGCGAAATACTTAAAATCAGCGACAAAATTCTATTTTTGCAACTATCAAAAGCGACGGCATGAAAAACAAGCAGACAGTCAGGCAGGCAGTCAGTTGGTCTGTTGGTCTCCGGTCTGCAACCCCCTTCACCTACTCCTTCTCCTTTGGCTTGCGCAAATTGACAATCAGCTTTGAATGAACTGTTTTTCCTGCACATCTACGGAGTTCTGGCAGAGCAAATATCGTCAGCGTCAACTGTCGCTGATAATATTGTTATAAGTAGCATATTTACCGACTCTTAGCGCTGCAAAACTAAGTATCTAAATAAAGTTTCGAAATTATTGCCAAAAATATATATATCTATATATATGTATATAAAGTGCAAAACTTTCCGCTTAAAACTTTGGTACTTTAATTTTTTCGTTCAAATTTAACGATTTAAATATCGAACTCAAAGAAATTAGAAGTTGCAGACATGGATAAAAAAACAAAAACAAAAAAATGAAAAGAAAAAAATGTAATCGGTTTTATCCAACAACAATAACTAATCAGCAAAAGTTTTAATACTAAGCGCGAAATCCTTTTTTGGCAATTGTCTATCCTAATGCTTAAAAACAAATATTTCTCAATTTAAATTGGATAAGTTTCATATTTCTTAATATTAATTATTAATTAAGCAAAAAACTTAAGCAACATTTACTCTAGCTTTAGCCACTATAACTATTAGCCAAAGATACATTCTGAAATCTTGCCTCTCTGTATGCAAGCCTCTTTTATTTAATTTCTTAAGTCCTGTTAATATACTTTTTTAACCAGTTTCAATAGAAACATTAATAATATTTTTGTCAAATCTATTTATATATGTATGTATCTATTTACATATTCCGTTTATAATAATAATAAAGAAATTCTATAGACATTTTTATTAATAAATCCATGTGATAATAAAATTCACAAAAATTTTTTTTAAAAAATCAGTTAGATATGTGAAATTATAATAAATGAAATACTAGCCAATTTTACCGTAAAACGTTACTAAACAGTTTTCCTTCTATCCGAGAGTAGGAGTGGAGTTTCCTAAAAACTTTTGTTTATTTGGTGAAACACTTATTCATTATTATTTTTATATTTACACCACAGTTACCCAAATTTGACCACCACGCAAAATTAATTGTTCGAAGGCAAAAGAATTTAGATTTACCAAAAGAAAAGTTTATTTTCACATTACTTCAACTGGGTTAACTTGTTCAGAATCCCGTTTGAGTGTTAACTGAGGTTTTAAATGCAAAATAAGCCTTATGTATTTATTAATCAATAATTATATTTTGTTTCTATTTTTCTTATTTATATATATTTATAAATGTGACTTTATATTTTAATATAAGTATCAAAGATTTCTCTCTCTTTCTCATCTCTTACTAATTTTAGTATTTTAATTTAGAATGCGCATTCGATTTTCGCAAAATAAAAATTATTAAAATATCTGAATCTACAATATTAATGCTTCCTAGCAGCAACAGTTGCCCACGCTCGGCAGCCTTTGTGAATGATTCAAACTGCGCATTGCGTCCGAACTTTGTAACAAACATTCGCATTCACATTCACATTTACTCGATTACTCACAGTGCACTCACAAAATGGGCACAGCGCGCACTTAGTGAATGTGTGTGTGCGATTGAGTGTGTGTGTATGTGTGATTATTTTCTTTTTGGTGAAATTTTAGACTATTGAACTATGGCGTTTGAGCAGCGTCTGATGGGCTGACTAAGCGACTGGGTAGCTCTGTCTCGCCGGCCGCGACGCCCAAGTGTCTGTTCGTGACGCAGATGCAGATGCAGTTGCAGTTGCAGATACAGATGCAGTTGCAGATACTTATGCTGCAGCTACAGATACATTTGCAGTGGCAAGTCTTGGTCTAAAAATACTCAACTGTAAGTTTATTTGAGGCAATGCAACAAAAAAATGTCGTCAACGCTGCCGCTGAAGGTCTGCGCAGTTGCGGGCAAAAAAAATAAAATAATATTAATAATAGTTATCGGCGGACTGTCGAAGTTTTAATACTCTGCAGCAGATACGTGCTAGATATCCATAGTTTTATGGATTCTCACACAAAATTCAATTACTATACATTACTTCGATATTTATATTATTTTATTTGCTTACAATTGTCAAGTTTGATTATGATATCTGTGAAAAAAAAAGTTAGCAAGATGCAAAGCTTAAAGCTGAGATTAGTTAGAATACAAACAAACAGAGGGACTAACTCGCCTTTATGGTTACACGTTTCCTGACAAAATTAAAAGACCCTCTGCAAGGGTACACAAAAATTATGCATCGCATTTTAATGGCCAAAACCATATTTTTTTTTTATGTTGTTGCTGTTTTATTGTAGCTGCTTTGATACGCTTACAAATAAATAGCTGCACGCCATAAAGCAGCGCATTGGCAGCGTGTGACGGGGGTTTGGGGGTTGCTGCTGCTGCAGCAGCTGCGGCCGGGGGTGTTGGCCATAAAAGTTGTTTACAACGCTTGAGCCTGCGGCGCACATAAAAATGCAACAACAACAGCAAGAGCAACAACAGCAACAGCAACAACAACCACCACACATTAACAACAATTTGTAGTTTTGCAGTTTGTTTTGATTTTCGGGCCATTGGCAAAATGCGTATGTGCTACAGGTGGCCGCTGGTGCGCAGCGTATTCGCATTCGCATGGCCCAGTCCCACTTCCAGTTCGCTGTGGAAAGGGGTTAGGGGGAGGGGAAGCTGTACATATTGCGCCGTCGAATTAAGTCGTTAAATTAATATTTACGATTTGTTTGTGCAAAAATATTAACAGCCAACTGGAGTTGGGCTTTGATTGCGCCTGCGCAGGAGCCGCATCCTGTTCTATCACATCCCGTCCTGGCCTTATAGAGAGCGCAAGTCAGATCGCTTCATTTTGACAGCGCAAAAAAAAAAAAAAAAATATTGCTTAATGACTGCACGCTCCATATATTGTGCACACAATTCGCTCCTTTTCACACGCTCCGCGCAGTTGGGGCAGCGGTGGCAGTGGCAGCAACGCGAGACGTGCAGCACGTACAGCGCGGTGGCGACACTGGATACCAACACTTGCAGTCAGCAATTGGAGCACTTAGCCGCTGGCCAGTGGCCACTGGGCGCGCGACAATAAAACCAAAAGCCGCATACACATAGAAACAACGACCACAACATTAATTTGAATGTTTGACATTCTATGCCAGAGATGATCAAAGTTATATGAGAGTAGCCACACGAGCCCCGAGCCGAGAACCATTCCAACAAAATAAAAAAAAATAAAAAAACCAACTTAAACAAATGCCAAAAAAAAAAATAGCTTAAAAGGTTCGCACGTTCTTTGCCGAAATAAAAGACAGAAATGTTTCAAAAAAATAAAAGTAATTTAAAGAGAGAAATTCAAGCCACGCATATCGAATTTAATATGCCCTAGCTCGGGTTGCCTGCGGTTTTATAATATCAAAAGAACTCACAAATATTAAATTTAAACAAACTTATTTAATTATGCAAAGTAATTCATTTTGAACTTGGAATCTTTTAGCAACCGGAGTTCATTGAAGTTTTCACAATTCATTCACATTAGTGAAGTGAAATAGATAAACCTCTCTGGACACAAAGAATTATTTTTATAAAAAAAACTTTAAAAAATGGCACGTTTTCCATTAATCGGACTTCAAAGCTTTGTGAACACAAAAAACAAACAGAGAGAATTAGCAACAATGTTTGGGCACTTAGGGCTTAACAGAAAAGAAAAAGAAGGGAAAGTCAAAAATCACTTAGGCAAGAATTTAGAGCAAAAACAAACAAAGAAATTCCTAATTCCATAAAAAAAAACAAGCCAGCCCACCTTCTTTCTTATCGAGAAGAATGAAGCATCTCATAAAACAAAAAAGGTTACAATAATATTCAAAAAAAAAAAAAAAAAACAGAAGAAAGTAATAAAGTAATGGAATATCAAACCTATGAAGGGCTTTTTTAAGGTATAAAGATGTTTAAAACATACCTTCTAAAAATATCGTTATAATAGCATTTAAACTATATAATAAAGTTTCTCACATTTGCACATAGCATTTCAACTTTATAAAATAATATAGGTACGCAACGCTCTTCTATGAATCTTTTTAATAATAGATAGTCACAATAAAAAGAAATATATATATAATATATATATATAATATTTATATATATATCTGTTATAAAACTTTACAATATATATGTATAACAATTATTCATAGCAATAAATAAAAATCTGTAAGTATAAAATACTTTTGAATAATTGTTCCATCAAAAGAAGGTTTAAAATAAATCTTTGCATTCGTCAATAAAAAGAAGAATAATCAATAAATAAATTATGAATAATTTTTAGAGGCAGAAAACTTTAAAAACCAAATTAATACAAGTATGTATGGTAACTTTTTTTTACAGTTACTAAAAACTACTTAAACTATAATAGATATTAAAATATTATATTAAGATTAAGATTACACTTTAATTTTCATTAAGTATAACGAAAAAAAAAAGTTTTAACATTTCACTTAAAAGCCTAGCATTTTCACACAAATAAAATTGTTTTGCCTTTTTAAATCATCTGCTCTGTGCCCATGATATTCGCCAGTCGCACGACATTGTTAAAACGCCCAACTGTACGCAAGAGTATATAAATCGAGAAGACAGAATGCCTGCCAGGCGCGCGCTAAGCGAAAACGTGACAGCTTTTCTTGACCCAGGCCCAAACGAGCGCAAAAACAACAGAAAAAGAAAACATGAAAAAAGTTGCTCATACGCCACGTGCAACGCGGCCGCAGCTGTGGGCCTAGCAAAAACACAACCACTAACAAAATACACACACACACAAACAAACGCACGCTGCTTAGACAAACAAGCATAAGAAGAACAAGAATAAGATGAAGAAGCACTGCACACACACAAACGCACATACACACACTGCTAATATTTATGGCAACTGTAAAAATCTGGCGCGGGTTTTTGTTTGGCCAGCCACACGTCGTGGTTATAAATTATATTTGTTGGTTTTTTTTCTTGCTCCCGTCCCACGCCCAGCCCTCTGCTTGTCCATTTGTGGACGGCGCCTGTGGCATCTTCCACTTCTTCGTCCTGCCGTTGGCGCATTTTGTTATTGTTTGGTCATAATTTGATTTGTGTGACAGGCGGCGTCGCCAGCGCACTTAGGCACATTACTCAAATTACGCGACTATTCGAGTTTGGAAATCGGGATTTGTTTGACCATTTCAGAGAGATTCGTCCACTTACCGTTTCTTCTGGCGCTGCTCGAGCGCCATGTGCACGGGCACATCCACATACAGATCGTCCACATCATCGATGCTGCTCAGCATTTTCTCGTAGGCCAATCGCTGCGGACAGCTGTTAGGCGGGACATGAGGCGACTCCTGCAACTCCAGCGGAGTCAGGCTGATGCGATTTCTGGACAGCGACGTGTGCGCAATCTCTGCCTGCGAATGGGCGAAGCACTGCAGCAGTAGAGTCAGGAGCAGCGGCAGGAGTTCTGGCTGCTTGGCCAGACGTTGCCGTCGCATTTTGTGTTTTACTTTTTTTACTTTGCTTGTTTTTTGATTACTTAGCTTTCAAGTTTATTGGCTGTTAACGGTTCACAATTGCCTTGAATTACATTTGTACGAGAAATTTAAGAGATTTTGAAGTGAGTTTTGGCTTGAGCTCAAGTGAGGTCAGCATAGAGTTTTTTTTTTGTGTGTGTGTGTTTATTCTTTGACGTCGGCACGGTATTTTCCAAGCATAATAAATTAAAAAATAAATAAAAGCAAAATATGCTAATAAAAATGTGAGTAAATAAAAAAATATTTCTAAATAAATTAAAATATCTAACAAAAACTAAATTTACTTTTAAAACATGGCGAAATCCAAAATTATATTATATTTTTTAGTTTTTTTCTATATTTTTTTGATATATGTTTTATGTTGATATGTTTTTTAATAAATATTGCATTTGTTTTGATATATTTTTGATTTTATATTAATTATTTAATAGGGAATTAATTAGTTTTCAATGATTTGACCCAGATACCTTAAGGTTTGTGAAACTATCTTGAATTTATTATTAAAAATTATAAAATGAAAAGAGCTTTGGCATTTATCTACATATGTATCTCTCAGTATGTATTTCAGTATTTGGATGATAGCTACAGACAAACATCTAACTTTTTGACAAGTGATAACAGCTGCAACTTCAAATTATGCAATTGTTTATGTTTGTACTTGCGAAACACCTGTTTCTCACCTGCATCAGATTACGAGCGCGACAGCAGACTGAAGATTTAATTACATTTGAAATAGAAATGGATTTAATAATATGTAAACCTAATAACTTTAAATGCCGTTATGGCAAACTAAAATATAAGCAGAATTATGTAATATAAAAAAATTTAGATAATAGTAATGCAGCCTATTTAAAAGAGCTCTCACTAAAGATGTAAAGGACTATTCCTATGAAACTTGAAAACTGAGTTTCTGTTAAATATTAACGAGCATATAAATGAAACATCTTAAAAGTGTTATATAAATTTAAATAAGTTTTTTTTTTAAATATATATACTTATTTTCATCTGAAATTTATATTTTCTCTTGCTTTAAATAAATTTCTTAACCCAGGATAATACAAAAAATCGCAATTTCTTGAAAATTCTTTTATATAAGATTTTAAATAATAATAAAATAAACACATTTAAATTGAACCAATTTTCCTATTGCAAGTCATAAGTACATATAATCTTTCTACTGAGAAGCTTACCAAAAATTTATGTTTTAACTAAATTTTGGGAACAAAAAAAAATTTAAACACATTTTTTAAAGTAATTTTTATCATTTAGCTGCCTTGCTTAATGAAATTAACAACATCTATTTGGCCTTAACACATGCCCCAAATCTAGCAATTGCCAAAAGTTAACTTCATTCGCATCTCTATAAATCATTTCCCCTAACTCAGCTTATCCCTCGGCAATTGTTTTTCATCCAGCTGCTTTAACCCTTCTGCTTGGCCACTTCAGCAGCAGCTTTGCGACCCCACATCAGAGCTTGTCGCCCCCACACGGCACAGCCCCCAATCCCAACCCCCTCCTGCTGCTTCTTTGCACAATTAAGGCCTGTCAAACCTTTGACACACGTTGCCACCGCCGTCGCCGCCGTCGCTGCCTTCGCCTGTGACAACTTCTTTAGCCGGGCGAATATCGGCAAAAAGAAATTATTTTTGGCAGCGCAGTGCGGCGGCTTTTTAAGTGTTTGGGTTGCTTTTCTTCTCTGCTCTCTTCGCCTCTGGTTTGTTTGAGGGCGGCCAATTAATTTTGGCTGCAGTGAATCGATTCTTGGAACAGTTAGATTTGCTAATTGCGGGCCACACGCCCCCTACACAAGCTCTTTCATTTCTGTTTTCTTTTTCCTTATTTCTCTTTTCTTTTTGGTTTTGTTTTTTTTTTTGCGGGCAATTAAAGTTCTTCGAATTTGCGTGCGGCGCAGCAATTGGGCAACGCCACAAAATGAAAGGGGGCTGCCACAGCAGGCGGGGGTTGCCACCTGTTGTCGCCGTGCTGAGCAATTAACGGCACACGCCTGCCATAAACACACACACACACGTACACTCACTCACTTTGCTACACTTTAGTGTTGGTATTTTTTTTAGCGCGCATCGTTTGTCTTGCACGGTGTTTTGTTTGTACCGTTAGCTAGCGGTATTTTGTATTTGCACACGGTATTGGTAAGCTTTGCTTTTGCTACACACACAAGCACACACACACACACACGAAAGCACAGGCACGCGCGTAGTTCGGAAGCTGAAGCTGCTGCTTCCGTCTGCCTTGACGAGCAAACACAAAATGAGAGTCGTGCGCAAAGCAAACGAAAACCCGAGCACAACCGGCGCCGGCAGCGCTGTCAGCGGCGCGCAGCGACTGCGAGCAGCGTTGACGAAGATGCCGCCCAAAAGCACGAAGACGTTAGCCGAAGTCGCAGCTGCGCTGCCAGCAAGCACACATGCAGGCACGTATGCATGTGTGTGTGTGTGTGTGTTTATATGTTTATATATAGCTTCTTATGCTTTTTTCTTTGCCTTAATTAATGTGCCTGCTTCGGGGGCTGCCCATTGATGAGGCTGCCAGCTTCGACTCATTCTTTGCCTTTTCCCCTCTGTGCCGGCTGCCTGCTGCTTGCTGCCTTGGCCCTTCTTCCTCTGCTGCTGACTGCTTTGTCGCGCCGATTTTTGGATTTCATTTTCGTTGAAAGCAGCAACAACAAGTGAAACATAAAATGCGTTTGTTTTATGCACGGCACGTGACTTTCAATGCAAAAAACCGAGCGCCACTCGGCCGCAACAAGCCCGCTGCGCTGTAATCCGAGAGGCACCCAGAAAACACGGAAGATAAACATTTGATTCAGGCGCTCAGCCGCTGCCGCGTCCACGCCTGTTGCTAGACACGGCTTCTGGATGCGGTCACGATGCACTCACAGATCGCGTCGCTGTCGCAGTCGCCGTCGCAGTTGCCGTCACTGTCGCTGCTGCCGCAACTGCTGCTGCCGTCCGTGTCCAAGTCCCAATCTCGGTTTCAGTACGTCTGCCCCGCGCACCCGCCCCGCATTTCAAAACCAAAACATTGTGAAATTCTCACAGCGCCTTCGCCTCGTATATTTTGCTGATGGCAACGATTTAAGTACATGTGTTTTTTTATTTCAATTCTTTTACATATGTATGTATTCGAAGCCAAATCCAATTTCAATTACAATGTTGTATGAATGTTTCAATCACTTCAAGCTCCCAGGGTAGATATGCATAATTATCTATACCACTTTAAGATTGCTTCTTTGTAATATTTCTAGCTAAAATAGAGCAAATAAAAAAACAAAACTTTATTATAACTACTTTGAAAATATTTTTTAGCAACTCTTTTAAGAGAAATAATCAGAAACTTATTAAATAAAATATTTTAAAAAGGCAATCAATAAAAATATATAATATTTAAAAATAAAATATTTTAAAATAATATTAGTTCAGATCAATTGTGAATATAGTTTTCATAAAACTTCCTAATAAATGTAAAAAAAAACTTCACAATATTTGTTACTCTTGAATAAAGCCAAACTTTCTTATAATTAAATTATAAAATATATAAATCTTCTCTTAGGCGGAAAATTCGGAGCCTTAAAATCTTTTTCCCATGTTAATTTCTAATTCCAAAAAATATATTTGAAAACAGATTTTAAAAAAAATGGAGTTTTAATTTATAATTTTGCAAAATTGTATTTACATGTACATACTTACCTAAGAATGAATAAATTGAGATAGACTTTAGACATCATACAAATCAAGTAATGCTGTATTGTGCTTAAATAAATAATTTCTTTGAAGAGTATTTATGTATTTTACTTTGACTTGAAAATAAATGCCCTCAGCTATTTAAGTGCGCATATTCTTAAGTCGTATAATTCCATGCATTATTATAATAAATATTTTATTATTGTTTGCATTAAGTATTATGGTCTTATTTACGTGCTTACAGAATGCTGACGCTGACTTCAGTTCATCCGTCTGTCTGCCTCTCCATGTTGACTGGCTGGCTAAGCTACCTGTGCAATTGAGTTTTGCCTGTGGCCGCTGTGGGGTTTTCCCGGAATTCTGACAGCGCCAAAAAGCTGTTGTGCATGCGCTGCGACGGGCAGGAAATGAATTTTTTGGGGCCCGGCTGCAGCTTGTAGCAACAAATTAACAGCAAATTAGTTAGAAAAGCAGCGAAAAATGTAAGTGACTTAATCAGCGGCACTGGCAACCAGACAAGGGACCGACGGCCCAACAACAACAGCAGTAACAACAACACCAATAACAACAGTTGACGACAGGGCCAAGATAGGACGGACAGGAGGCAACCTTGAAGGCGCCCCTAAAGCGCATAACTCAAGGGCCACGCAGGATGGGCAGAACTGGCCAACTGGCCGGGTCCAGCGCTAGGGTCCCCGCCAGGCCAGGCCAGGCCGGGCTCATGCATAATGCAAGGCGCTGTTCGGCCTGTCAGCCCCGACTTTGGCTCTGGTGGTGGCCCAAGCGGCGTTGCGTTGCATTTTTCAACAAATTAATTATTGACAAAAAGGTGGAACGAGCGCCTGACTGACTGACTGAATGAGTGAGTGAGTGTGTGTGAGTGTGTGTGCGAGTTTTTTTTTTGCGGCTGCTGAGTTAAACGATGGGAACAATGTTCAAATTGATGGCTATTCGATTGGGTGGCACTCAATGCGTGTGGGATTAAGTGGGGCATACAAATATGAATACTTGTTGTGAGTAAAAGTTACATAACATATTTTGTATTTGTGAATATATCTTTCTGGCAATTATATTTATATATAAATTATACTATTTGACCTAATCTACAAATTGAGCTACCTTGGATTTAATCCACTGATCCTGCTTCTAGTTCAGTTCCATCCTTAGCTCTTGCCACCTCTCCTCCAGCTACTCCTGTTTCTAAGTCAGCTCTATCTTCAGCTCCTGCTCCTACTCCACCTACTGCTCCCATTTCTTCGTCAGCTCCTCCCGCTCCCACTTGAAGCTCCATCTTCAGCTCCTTCTCCCACTCCTCCGGCTGCTGCTCCTTTTTCACTTTTTGGTTGCATCCAAGTTATTGGTACAACATTTTTGCCTCACACTCGCACTTCATCAACGCGAAATGATTGGCATGCCAACGTCAGCGACTGGAGCAGCATCAGCAGCAGCAGCAGCAGTTGTGGCAGCAGCATCAGCATCAGCAGCAGTGGCTGCAGCGGCGACAGCCTCCGACATGTGTAAAAGAATCGTTTAAAATAAATGACAGCCGCGCCCCTCGACGCGCTGCTCTCTCGCCCTCACTTGCTCACTCTCTTTCTCTCTTCCTCTCTCTCGCTTCCTCTCTCCATCCAGCTGGCCTGCATAATTACCCACAGAACCGAAGCACACGGCAGATCACAATAATCAATACGGCGATGTGGAGGATGCCAACAACAGCCAGGCCGAGTTTTTTTTTATTTTTATTTTTATTTTTTGTTTTTGCCTTTTTTACTCTATATACCCTGTAGGAAAAAAATCACAAAGAAGTTAACATTTTTAATGCTTTCGATTGGGCTATGATCATCGAAGCATTCGTAGAAATTGAGAGACTGGAAAAGGTTCTTGTTTAAAACGATAGTCAAATGCAATTTATAATTGATTTATTTCCTACAAAAATAATAAATAAAATAATCAACTAATTATTATATGTAACGTTAAATTTATTAAAAAAATACATAAATATTGTATATATATTTAATATATTGTGGAAGCGTACAAATATCACATGCATGAATCCAAAAATTTTATATATATCTGTTGAAAATCATAATATAAATATTGAAAAAAAATATATTAATATATGTTTATACAAAAATATTAACATTCAAATATATATGAATATATAAATAATACATACAATTATTAAACTAAAACTACATATAATCTTTAACATAATATATTTATAAATATATACAAATTAGTGAAAAATATGAATATGAAACACAAACATATTTAAAAATAAATATGAAAATATAATAAATTATATATTATATAAAATACGTATATCAAAAAAAGTCACATGGTGCCAGACAAGCAAAGAGATAAACCTCAAAATATCATAGTATTAAACACACACTGGTATGTAAATATATCATCTAACAGTTCCAATAATTCCACAACTATTAATATTTTAGATACAAATATTAAGAGACATACATACATATAATTGTTGCATATTGAATGAACAAAAAAGTTCAGATTCAAAACATTTTTATTAAATTGAAAGCCGTTTTGATACATATCTGTACATGATTTTTTTTATCTAGCATAAATAAAGACAGCTATGATTCCAAAATCACAAATCCACAAACGTTCAATATTAAACTTAAATATATTTGTGTATAGTACAAGGTATCTGAGAGTTGAAAACAATTGTCAAAAGTGCCGCCACTTGCTTTGCTTTTTTTCTGATGAGCTCAACTTCTATACCAACGTATACGAAATAAGCACAGGGTACCTTCAGGTCTATCACGGTCAATCTAAGCCCTCCGACTTGTTTCGTTTTTGCCACTCGGTGCGTGTGTGTGGTCCAGTGCCTCACATGTTTTCGGTGGCTTCGTTTGAACTGAGCCCTGGCACCAGCTCTCCAGCTTCCCAGCTAGCATTAGTACCTTTGAGCAGCTTCCATGTCCCTGCGCCCATCTCCCAGGCGAACCTAGATTATTTGCTTACACGCATCCATCGGGCGATGCAAATCCATCATTCATCATTCGAATGCACGGCGCATAGACCAAAGGCAGCGGGGGGGCAAGGCTGAGGAGCTGCAGCTCGAGATTTTAGCACATTACAACACCTTCTTGGCCAAAAGAGCGCCGCGGGCCACAAATAAATGTTGCACACACGCCAAGGCTGTGTGGACAGCTGCCTCCGACACCAGGTGCTGCTCGGGCCTAGAAGGCAACTGTTGCTGCCTGGCCGGGCCTGGCTGACAGCTGGGCGTGGCACGGGGCGGGGGCCAAGAAATGGGCAAACTCGAATTGAGGGAAAAACTTTTGCTTAGTCCTGCTGGGCGCCTTTATATCCTTGGCCCCATGGCATGCCAGGGGAGCGGGGTCAGCGGGGTTAAATTGTCAACTTGGCACGCATTTTATTAAATGAAAGAATGTTTTTAGCTGACGCAACTGGGGGGGACGCCAAGTGAAGAGGGCTCAACTGCTGTCAAACTTATGCCAAGCAAATCGAAAGAGCCCAACGCACACACACACAAACACACACACACAGGGCACACAAAGTCGACAAAGTGAAAATTTTTTAATTGCATTTTTGCCAACTGTCACTGCGGATTATTGGCAATGGCAATGCAAGCGATTCATTCCTCTGGAAATTGCAGCGGAAAATCTTGTGCGCTTTTCGCAACACAAAAGTTGCATTAGGCAGCGGCATATTGAGAGGGACGCGCAGGAACAGGAGGCGGACGCAGAAACAATGGCAACGGCAACGGCAACTTGTATTCTAAATGCGCAATGAGACATTGTGAAAGCAAAAAGGATATTGGATAAGGATACTTATGCTAATGAGCAACTGCTCCGGAGCAGCAGCAGCAAAGGCAAGAGCACCAGTAACAGCAGAAGATGAAGAAGATGCTAAGGAGCAGCCCTAATTGTAGGTAGCTTGCGAAAATATTAGAGCCAAATGCAATATTATTTGCTATTGAAGGACATAAACAGTCAAGGAATTTGAAATGTTTCTTCTCCTCGCTTTCTATAACTTTTGAAGAAGTTTAGTGAAATTGAAAACTTTTATACTAATTAGTTGTTGTAGGAATTTCTAAATTAAACAAAGAAGTGATTTGATTTTATCTTTTTAGAAACTTCGTTTGAAAGCAAGCGGAGTAATTGATAATTTAATTTCGCATTTTCCCTTTAAGCACGTCTTCTTAAAGCAGGCTCACTGGCCTTGGATAAAAAAAATTTAATTTAAAATTGTTATTTATCTAAATTTAAGTTTACAGAATTTGGTACAACAAATCTGAAACCTTTAAGTCCTGCTTTACACAGAGATTTATCTCTATTATAGTTTAATTAGGACTCATGGAAAATTTATATGATATAATACCTCATAATATTGATAAAAAAAATACAATAATAATAAAAAATGAAAAAGGTAGCTTCTTTATTTACAACAACATTCAAATAAAATTCATTGCAGATTCAAGGCTAAGCTAAACAAATATTTATATTACATATATATATATATATATATATATGTATACCCCACTTGAATGTATTTATATACATATTATGAACACATTACCATAAACTTAATATAAGATTAATTTAAAATCGATTGAACATATTTTGCACACTTTTCATGCCTTTAAGCTCTTAGCTTAACTTTCCCTTGAATGTATGTTTTGCAACATAGTTGACTAAGTAAACAATATTCTGATTAGTGTTTTGAACCAAAATTAATCATGTAAATGTGGTTGTTGTTCTTGTTGTTGCACAAACATATTTTAATATTTAATTTTTGCCGTGGCCCAAACAGCAACAATAACAGTAGCCGCAACAACTTACATGCATAAATAAATACCACACACACACATGCATAGTATATATACTGATACCTACAACAATTTTAGCTGTATTATTTTTTTGGCAATTCATTTTTGTTTTTGTTGACGCCGCCGACGCCGTTGCCATCGCTTGTTGGCTGTTTTTTTTTCCATTCCTTTTTTTTGTTTTGTTTAAACGTTTCGGCCGCTTGTTATGCGATGAAAGAGCTTTTGTATCTGTATCTGTAAGTGTGGTGTGTGAGTGTGCGTGTGTGTGTGTGTGTGTGTGTGTGTGTGTGTATGTTGTGAGCTGTTACGCGTCGCCACCCAGAAGCTCAAGTTTATAAGAGCCTACATATTCCATCATCATCATCATTATCATTATCATCATCCTTGTCCTCATCATGCTCAGCCTCAATGTTGTTGTTGTCGTTGCCGGCGAACAGCTTTGTGTGTGTTTTCGATAAGTTGTTGCTGCCACGCAACCAACAACAACAACAAAAACAACTGAAAAGGAACAGCGATCATGAGCAACTCATGATGATGTTGCTGCCGCTGACGATGATGATGATCGATGCCGAATGGCAATAGTCAACGCCAACATCAGCAGCAACAATACCAACAACAGCAACAACGATGGCAGCGTTTGATTTGCTTCGCCTGCTACGCAGCCCATTAAAAGTACAATGACCAGAAAATAACGTTATTAAGCGAGCGCCTTGGTCAGGCACAAAAACCCAAAAACCTCGGAATCAAAACAAAGTAAGCAAGAATTGCCCAAAACACGCACACACACACACACAAGCAGACATGCCTGGCGCGGACACACAGCATCCAGGTTCCGGTAAACGCGATTCGAGCTCCAGTTCTTGCTCCAAGGCACGATCGAAAGCGAAAACGTTGGAGGTCCGCTGCATAAACAAACCAGAAACAACAACAACAATGCAAAACACAAACAGCACCATCAACAGGCATAAAGAAGCTGTAACGCATGCAGCATGTGATCTAAAGATACCCTGTAAAATGGTCTATGCCATCAAAATAATCCACTGGGTAAAAATATATTGGATATTTGAGATATATTAATTATAAAAGAGTATGTAGCTTGAAATGAAACAGATAAACAGTATCAGAAAATAACAATCGTTACTATTTGTGTACTTTTTATATTATTGCATTATTTATTATTATTATTGTTACCTATAATACTATTTATTTTATTTATTATTACGAAAGTCTAGTATATTTACAAATTCCTTTAAAAACTTTTTAGTTTTTGTATTTTTTCATTATAAAATCTGAAAATGATATTCCTAGGATAAAACCTTTGCTGTCAGTGCTTATAAGGCTTTAAAAATGAAGTTTAAGGAAGAAATTTATAGCTGAAAATAAATAAATATATATGCTAAGTGTTCCTTAAAAGATATGTAAAATTTTATACAAATAAAATTAATGAAAAGTGTAAAATAGTATTAAATAAATTAATATATATTATACATACTATAATACCTAAAACAAATTATTCATGATCATCATATAAAAGTTAATTTACAAATATGTGAGAAAACTGTTCGAACTAAATAAAATAGGGTTAACACTTTAGCTATGTTCTTGTACTTACTGAATACGACTACAACTAATTATTAACTTTAAGAATATTTTGTATTAAAAATAAATAAAACCACTGAACTACAGATTTTTAGGTATTTTTAGATATACATTTTGAATATACCCATTTTGGGAGACTCTTGGCTTAGGGTACAACTCTAAAAACAGGCCGTAACAATTTCCAATTTCATTCTTTTTGAATGCTGGCCTAACTGTTTATCACATGAGCCCGGCTAATTGGTTAACTCTTTTGAGTTGGGTTAGTTTTGATTAGAAGGCAGCAGCAACAACAGCAACAACATCAGCAGCAGCAACATCATCGGGGCAGTGGCATTGGCATTTGCTGCTGTCCGGCAAACAAGTCAAATTGCACAGCTGAACAATGGGGGTAGGGAGACACCCACAACGGGGACGACGCCTCAGGGCAAATTCCCATTGCTGCAATGCAGCCACTCGAATCGGTGGCCCAAATTGCAGGCCAAAAGGCGCCCAACTGCAAAATGGCTCTCTGTGACTGTGGCTTAAAATTGATTGAAATTATCAGCTTTGGGTTTTGGCATGTCAGCTGTGATTGTGTGCGTGTGTGTGTGAGAGACATTTAATGGGTTAAACGAGCCAATGTGTCGTCGATGTCGCTTGCCAAGTGGCTTACGCTTGTTACTTAATTGGATTTGGGTTAAGCTACAAAATTGCGGCCAACATAGCGCACAATAACAATAAACTTGTAGTTAAAATCCAAGTGCGTACATACGTGTGCGTGTGTCTAATTGTGTCGCATTTAATGAAATAATTGCTAAAATGTCCTTATCACAGAGAGCATGAGAGAAAGGAAGCGTGAGAGAGCCACGCAGGACTGCTGCCCAGGCGAGCTTGTCAAAAGTCTGACTGAGGTCATATGGCATGTAATTAGCAATGGCAGCAGCTCCACAATCGTAATGTCAAATGAAATGCTTGCCAAAAAATAAACCAGCAACAACAGCAGCCACAGCAACAACAGCAGATGCAGCATCAGCAATTGTCAACAATCAAATGGCGAGAAAGCGCCTTTTTGACATGACGCAAAAATGCGACAGAAAACCCGAAAACAACTGATTGTGCACAGCAAGTTTAAGCGGACTTGAAATACCCTAGGTTGAAATCAGAAACTAATTAAAGTTTGCTTTGAATATCTTACAAAGTATTTAAACTTCGACTTTTTTAACACATTATAATAATAGACTAAGGCTACAATTTTAAAATCAATATTTAAAAGAAGCAAACGAATTTAATATTAATTTATGTATTAAAATAAATTTTTAAACAAAAAGCGTTTCAGTTTCCTACACTTCAAAAATTTTGAAAAATTTTCACTTAAAAAAATTTTATTTGAGGACAAATTTTTTTTTAAATCCAAAAGATTTTTAATATAAATCGTAAATCTAGTACTAGTACAAATTTTTCAAAGGCTTAGTCAAATAAGCAGCAACTGTACTTAGTGAGTAGCCGGTAGAGAGTGATATTTAAGAGTAAAACTATTTTAAATTCTTTAAAATCAAACATAAGTTTTTAAAATAAATACCAACTTGTAGCCAAGTTCAGTGGCAGATGCCGGCGATAGGCAATAATATATGCAATTACTGGGACACACGTTTTGCCGCAGATTTGTATATTATAAGTATATGTATTATAAACAATAAACACTTAGTACTAATTCATGTGAAAATAGCAGGCTCAGTGCCAAGAAAAATTATTTCTCTAATAATTTATATTAATTGATGCGTTTGTTCTGGATTTTTCAATATGAAGTGGGTTTTACTCGCACAGTTATTTCCGGATCACACAGTTATTTCTGTATTTGTATAAACAAATGCGGATTATTGTTGTGCCTGCACAAAACTAAAATTAAATGAAAAATAAAAATAAAAATAGAAATAGAAACAAACAAATAGATGCTTGTCAAAAATGTGAATAAACAAAAGAGAAAGCAATAGAAAGCTACAAGACTTAAGAAATTTGTGCAGAAATGATAAATTCATGTTGTTAGTTGTTAGAAATTGCAGAACAAGCGTGTAAGATATTTTGTTTATATATTTATCATAGAGTAATCAGAGAGTACGAGATCAAAGATCTGTTGGATTCACGCCTGAAGAGCTGAATTTTTTATTTAGATCTGAAGAACACTTTGTCTAAACCAATTCTTAATTAAAAGAGAAAGAAAAGACAAATATATTTAATATTGAAAATATATTTGAAGATACAGATAGAAAAAAAAAATTTTTTTTCAAATATTTCTGTTTAATATTAAATTATAATTAACATTTTATTCTTTAATAAATTTATATTATAAATATATAGTGAACATATTCATGGGAGATCTACCAAAAAAAATTTGTCATTCAAAAAATTGATATAGATTAGATGATCAACTGGTATAAAACAATATATTATTACAATCCGACCCAAACAAAAATGTAATACTTTTATGTATTAAAACTTTTTTTTTTAAAAGAATGATGATAAAGATCTTAAGCTCACTTTTAGGCCCCCTTTAAGTAAATGTGCCAAATCTTTTGACATCGCCAAAATGCTTTACTTTTTTGGTATTCGGCATTCAAAACGCAACTAACGCTTCCAGCAGCTTGAAAGTTTGACATGCTTTTTACATTTCTAACATGACTCGCCTCAACTGGGGTCGCAACTGAAGTTTCAACTGCATTTGTAATGTTGTTGCTATTGTTGTTGCTGTGGTTGTTATTATTGTTGCTGTTGCTTGTGCCTGGCAACATGTTGGCATTGCCGTCGCCATCGTTGACGTCGCTGCCTGTCTATCTGTCATATTTTCTTGTACAACAACTGTTATTTCATATACATATTTATACACGCACACTGACACACACACATGTCGAGGTCTGTTTTGCGCTGTTATTTGTTTACTGCTTGAGAGGTTTGATAACACATTTGACTCATTCTTATACACATTTCAGATTGAAGTCTATTAAATAAAGATACTGATATTAAATCGTAAGCAAGCTTGGAAGCATCTTTAAATTTTTGTGAATTCAAATTTGCACCAAGTTTGAAAGCAAAATTATGAATATTAAGCTGATTTATAAACTCTTTTTAAATCTGTCGTCTGAATTTGCTAAAAAAAAATATATTCTATTTAAAAAATAGGTAACAATTGATATGTAAAAAGTGTTCAAGTTTATTTCAAACAAATGTATTTCCAATTCTTTATTAAACACACCCAGAAGTGAATTTGTTAAGTAGGTAAGCCTCTTTCGACCCGGTATATAAGATAATATTTATGATGTACTTCTTACTGATTTTTGATTAATAAGTTTTACTCTATCATGTAAAGATTTGGTCAGTTATATATTATATAAACAAAATTAGGAAATACATTTCAGTTTTTTCCTCCTGATAAAGGGAAATATCAATATAAATAATAATGTGAATATTTTATCAAAAAAATCATTTTTATTGTACACAAATTTATTATATAATACCATATTTCTTTGTCTTATGTTTATGTAATGTACATCATAATAAATAAGCAAAATTATTTAGTATATTAACAATAATATCTACTTAGTTGTTTAATTGATTAACATGTATTAAAAATGTTATGTTTACAATAAAAAGAAATTTTAATTGAAAAAAAACCTTTTGTATATATATATTCATTTTTTTGGATAAGATAAATTAAACCATAACATTTCTTTTCCCAATTAACAAGCAGAAGTTATTGTATTAAAGGTAAGCGAACCAGCTCACAGAAAAAAGACTTTAGCATAATTTCGATGGCTTTGGCTAAAGGGCATAAGGGTTTCGATATGCTCCATGCTTTTGTTTTATTTTTTATTTTTTGTTGTTGTGTTTTTCCCGTCTTTCTATTTTCCGTTTTTGCTGTGGCAACATATTTTACTGCATAATTTCTCGTAACGCATGCAAAAGACAACAGCAACAAGAACAACAACACCCACAATGGAGCAGCAAGCTAAAAACTTGACATGGGGACAGCCGCAGCCGTCTAACTGACAGTTGTCGTTGTCTTGTGACGTGTTTTTGCTAGTTGTTATTGCTGTTGTTGTTATTGTTGTTGTTGTTGTTCAGGGCACTGGCTTGTTATCATTTTTTAATAACATTGTTGCGCAGAGCAACGAATTTGCATAAAACACAAACCGGGCGACGTCAAAGTCAGCGACAACAACAAAAGCAAAGCGCAAGGCAAGTGCCGGCCAACACGTGGTATGAGTAATTTCTGCTTAAGCACAAGACAATGACACGCGCGTGCAATAAGTGAGTGTGCGTGGGCGAATGTGTGTATGTGTGTGTGTGTGTACACGTGTGTGAGAGATTGTTTGCGTGCAGTATGAAATAAAACAATTTTCATACAAATTCCGTGCATTTGCATAAATTTCATGCGATGTCGTCAGAGCCAGTGCAACGCCATGCTGATCCTGTCAGGGCGCGACACAACTGACGGCATCAGCAGCACCAGCACCAGCACCAGCAACTAACGAAGGCATCAAAGCGCGACATTTGGCCAAGTGCATGAGGCGTGCTTGGTAAAAACTTTTGTGGGCAACTTTTTTGTCCGTTTCGGCAATAATCATAAAATTTCACTGCATATGAAACAAGAAAAAAATAGAACTGCAAAAAATACCAAAAAAAAAATATATATAAATATATATTTATCAAATATGGGTGCTCCAGTTCGAGTAACCGTTTTAGGAAATACCCTCTACCAAGCTTAACGCTGTCGTAACACATATTTATTCCTTATATACAAGCATAAATACACATATGACGAAAACATGCGTTTACATGCAGCGGAAATAACACTCACTCTTCCCTTAATAAAAAATAATAATAATAATTTATACGTGCTACGTTATTGAACCGGTTTATATGGAAAATGCAATCCGAAAATTCGATTTCTTTTAATTTTGGGAATTTTGGATAGGGCTAATAAAAATATTATTTATTTGTATATACTCGTTGAGATCCTACAAATTAAGTTTGATGTCTCCAACTCTTGAAATCTTACGGATATGGTCAAAAAATCGTATTTATCGGATAACCGATATCTAATAAAAAATATTTATCTAATTACCGACATTTTTGTAATAGTCAATATTAATCTGATAATGAATATTTCTCTAATAGTCCATAGATTTATCTGAAAATCAATATTAGCTGATAGTCGATATTAATCTGATAATCGAAATTTATGTGACAATCGATTTTAACTTATAATATATTTAATGCTTATGAAATAAGTTGGGTCTACAGAATGTACGGCATAAGTGCAATATACCCTATTTAATCCAATTTCAAATGTGTATACGGTATAAAAATACTGAAGAAAAAACATAGAGATGGCAGCACGTGATTGCAACATAAAAGCGTCATTTACATGACGTTGTCGTTGTTGTTGCCGTTGTCGTCGTTGTCGTTTCTATTGCTGTTGGCAATAGTTGGTACTGGGCCAGTCTCCTGCGGGAGCTGCGCATGCGCCGCAAACTTTTCCGTTTGCCATTTGCCGCCTCAATAGTTTGTAACGACCTCCAGTCACACCCCTCGCCTCCGCTCACACGCTCGCCCGCTCACCCGGGCAATGCCCATCGGCTTTATTGAGGTTTTGTTTAAGCTTTTAGCGTACTTTTCTTTTTCGGAGTGCTTGGGCTACGGAAAAGTTGTGCTCTGTGTGTGTTTGCCCGGCAGCATTTTTGCAATTAGGCAGCAGTTTCGGTTTTTTATTTTTTATTTTTTGTTTTTTTTGTTTTGTTTTTTTTTTTTTGGTAAATGCAATGGAACTTTTCAGTTTCGGCTACAGTTGCACAGTTTTCATTGCTAACAGCGTTCGACACATACAAAAATGCTGCGTAATTGAGACTGATTGTGGACGTGCGGAGTGGCAAGGGGGACGCGGGCAGTGGAGCGAGGAGCCTGGACCATGGAGCATGGAGAGACAGCTGCAGCTGCTTCATGAAAAAGTTGAGCCGTGTGTGGCATTTGAAGCGAATTTGGTATTTGTATCAACACACACATATCTATAAAGAATTTTCGAGTATGCTTTAGTGTGTGTTGGAAAGCCTGCAGTCCTGTAAATTTCATACAGAAAAGTTACTTAGCAAATTACGTATTTGGACAGGATTACGTTTACTAAAGCAAAAAGAAGCTTTAGGAGTATTATATTCTTTTATAATCAAAACTACATAGAAAAAAAAACCAATTTATTTTCGAATCTCAAAATATTATATATATATACATATATGATCAAATAACATTTTAATAAAATAATAGTTAATATTTATAAAGGCATAAAAAACTTTTTAGAAAAGTATTTACAGAAATAAAGCAAAAATAATAGATTAATACACATTGCCAAAAAATATGCTTACAACACAAACACCAGATTAATCCAAAAAGTGTCGTTAGGTTCTAATAAAATTCCAAACTATACTGAATTGTCTCGAATGCAATTGCGAAAGGAATTCAGAATTAAATAAACCTAAAAAAAATAGAAAACTATTTTTTAAATTGAGTAAAGTTCCAAATCAAATTTAAAAAGTTCGGAAATTTTAATTTCTTTTTGATTAAGTACTAGAATAGTTTTACGAATAATATTTTATAACGTCAGACAAACAAATATACAAACAAACAACTCATCTTCAAATTAATTTTTTATGATGAACGACAAATAATAAATTATTCTATGCAACACATACATTTTGATAGCAAACAAATATTTTTACCACATATTAATATTAAACCGAAATTTGCTGATAAATTTTAATCCACACATTCCCAAAGGCTTAGTCACTGAAATGTACCAGAAACAATTTCTGGTACAAATATTTATGCATGTATGGCATTGCATAGCTATGCTCCGCCCCCTCTTCTCCTGAATTGCAATTATCTGAAATGTTCTGCACTTCACACCAAGAGCTGTTGCTGTAGGAGAAGCAGCTGATGCGATGGTGGGGGAGGGGAAGGTCAGAGGAAAAGGCCATCAATATAAAGTGCGTGCCACATTATCAAACGTATTTATTTGCCAAACAGCTACAAGAATAAGAAGGAGAAGGAAAACAACAACAACTACAGCAACAAACAACTAATGCAAAGCCTAGACATAAAGATAAACTAAGACGCACTTATCGCTGCCTTTGCTGCGGGACACGAGATGAAAGCAAGAGAAATGGCCAAAATATTTCGGACCAAAGCAATCGACAGGCGAACAAAAACGTGCGTGAAGAAAAAAAACACAAAATAGCACCCAAAAGAAAATATAAAGGACTCTGCCTGGCTGGACACACGAATAAGATACAAAAATGTTGGCCACGTTGACAGCTTAACGTACAAAATTAATGTGACAATCTAACTAAATGCGTGGGTGTGTGTGTGTGTGTGAGTGTGTGGGCTGAGCATAAATATTCTAGTATATAACATACATATGTATTTGCGCATTGAGGCAGATAAACATGTTGCCAAAATGACCAAACGAACCACACACAAACACAAGTTGGCTAGTTGGGGTCCGAGGGCGTTAGCGAAAGGACAAACAGCTGCCAATGCTGCCAAACGGTTGGACATTAATTACGCACAAAAATGCCAGCGGGAACGGGAACTAAGCAACTAAGCAGCAACAAACGCCAAAAACTCCAACTCATTAAATGGACGAGGCCCAGGACTAGGCACAACAGTGCGTATGCGTGTTGCGATCTAATGCGATATGATATGCCAGAAAACAAACATTAAAAGTTTTTATTGGCGCTGCTCTGTGCTCTATGCACTCGCACCCGGCGACTATCTTGTCGGGCAGAGAACAAAAAGCATTAAATTACTTTATAATCCGTTTATAGCTTCAGCCGGAAGTGGCCGAGACACACACGCACACCCACAGCAAACACACTAACATACACACACGCACACATCGAGCGAGAAAAGGACATCTCGGCACGTTTTGTGCACACTTAGGAGGCAGCTCAACAACATAATCAAATCAAAGATTACGTTGAAACATTGAAATTACGTACAGAGCAGACAGACAACACTCGCATACAAACACACACCCAGATAGATATATACACTCTACTGATGAAATGTGTGCCTTCTCATCACTTTAGTTGGT
Organism: Drosophila colorata; assembly: GCA_035041545.1. Taxonomy (NCBI): domain Eukaryota; kingdom Metazoa; phylum Arthropoda; class Insecta; order Diptera; family Drosophilidae; genus Drosophila; species Drosophila colorata. Next base: position 4,216,246 of record JAWNLD010000233.1, read on the forward strand.
AATCTGCCACCAGAGCACTGCAACAACAGTAGAAGTTTGAAGAAAGTTTAGGAAAAATACGACTACAAAATACCCTAAATAGTGCAATAATAATCAAAATATTAAAAAAAAATATTTCCGGCAATCGTGTTATAAATATTTAAATACCAAAACTCTTCAAAAATATCTAGAAATTATTTTTAACGTGAATACTCAGGATATTATAAATTAATACAAAAAATATTAAAACCCACAGCAAATTGATAAACCAATCGTTTTTCCTTATCGCAAACACACATTCTTTGCTTTTGTGCTTGTCTAATATAAACGTAACCAATAAATTTTACTTTGTTTAATCATCAATTAAAACGTATAAAAATTATATCTTAATAAAATTAATTCTTAAAATATAAATATTAAAATTTTCACACTGAAAAACCAGTCTACAATGAATCTAAAATATACAATGTTTTTGCATAACAATGGACTATACAAGCAACCCAAGTTAATTGTAAAGAAATATGCATAACATGTATTCTAACAAATTTTCAATAGAGTTAATAATAACTTTAAAATAAAAGAAATATTAATATAAATTGTTATGTTAAGAAATTTCACCGAATTTATATAATATTAAATTTATTGCAACCAATTTTTTTGCATAAAAATTCTATTTCAAATTTGTTAATATATATCCTTTTTAACCTTCCTAATAAATTTAAAAAAAATAACCAATACCTTTATAGACCAGAACTCAGTCCATTTATTGAAAAATAATTAAATCAGGAATAATATATTTAAGAAATAATCAATTATGAAAACTATGAAATACACACTTGGACAAAATCACAATTTTCTCGCTGTTTTTCCTCTAACCTAATTTGATGTAAACTACCCTTTGCCTAATTTTCGTTTGTAGGGTATTAAAAAACTGCTGCATAGCATGAGGCGCCGCTCGACTGCCGCCAAACAATTACACACATAAAGCAAAATGCGCTACAACTTTGAACTGCTGCCCGTTCATCGTAAAAAGCCACCCCCAAACATGCCCCCAGCCTCACCAGAAACAGCAGCAGCGGCAGCAGCATCAAGTAACGTAAACAGGCAAAAATTTTTGCTTCATTCACAAGCAGCCTCCAAAGGCGCACGCTGCATGCTTTTCATCGCCCACTGTGCGCCAGGCATGCGCAGTACAGGGCGCCGCTCTCGGCACAGTCTGGCAACGCTGTGACGCTCCAGCAGCGCCAGCACAGACGAACACTGCTATCAGTTGGCTCGCTGCCTTCGGCTCGAAAGCGTCGCGGCTGCTCTGTGCTCTCTGCTCTGCTTTGTGTATGCGTGTGTGCGAGTGTGCGAGTGCGACGTAAGCGTACGCGTGTGTGTGTGCGTGTGTTTTTGTGCGTAAGGGCGCCAAGTTGTTGTGTCTTTAACAACCAGCAGCAACAACAAACACAGCGACATTGAACCACCTGCCACAGCGCGTTGCTATTTTCAGTGGCAGTCAAAAAAAAAAAAGAAAAAAGTAAAAAGAAATAAATACACACAAAAAAATAAATGCTGAAACTTCCGGCTGACAATTTGCATATAAAAAACAGCCAGAGAAAGTTAAAAGCGAGCGGAACTGTTGGAAGTTGTGTTTAAACAGCAGCATAAAACAACAGCAGCAACAACAACAATAACAATAAACAAGCAAGTGAAAAAATTGCACAAATCAACACCGCGCGCATAAAAGTAGGCAACAGTTTTTTGTTGCGCACCATGGAAATGGATGTCAATCGCCAGACACGCCACAATGCCAACCTAATGACCATATCCGCCCGCTGTTGTGCCAACAACAATGCAACAACAACAAGAGAAACATGCGAAGCAACCACAGCTACGGCAACAGCAACATCATCACCTTCGCCCGCAGCGAGCGGCTGTTGCGGCATCTTGAGTCGCCTATTCTGCGTAAGTCGTCACAAGGCGACACAGTCGGTGGCTGGCACCGAGTGCAGCCACAGCGAGCCGCTATTCTTGCAACGTAAAACACTGACAATGCAGCCGGCAGCGCAGCGGCGTCGACGCACGCCACAGGAAATCTATTTCGAGAGTCGTGGCAAATCCTGCAAGAAGCTATTGAAATTCAATGGTAATTCCAATAAGGTGAGTGCTACAAAATGTAACTGTAACTGTCACTGTGTATGTGTGGAAGATTTACTTAGTGACAAGCAAAATGTTGACAAAGTTAAAACACCTTTTTACACAAGGCTAAAGCCAAGCTCGACGGTAGATTTGGTTTGTTAACAAAAATAAAAAGATTTAAAGCTTTGGATATAAACATATATCAATTCTATTGATAAGACCCTTTGTTCATGCGAGAATACCTTGTAATAAATTTGAATACGCAATTTAATTCTTATCTGTAATATATTACCATAATAAATTGTAAGTGTACATTATTACCGTCTGAACATTGGGGCTTTCGTAAGCTCATTGTAAAATTTAAAAATATTTATGTAGTAAAAAAATGCCTAAGGTAACATATCGAAAAAAGTAAACGGATTTAACGGTTAAGCTTAAAAGCAAATCGAATACGTAAAATATTCTTTTGGCTAAAAGCAGATATCCTATATACATTGGACTATCAAATATTGATCTTCATAGAAAAACAGATCACCTGTTACCAGTTAACAATTATGTTATTTTATAAAATTAATATGCATAAATCTGTTTATTATACCCAAAAGCAGCAGACATATGCAAAATAATCTTTTAGATATACAAAGGGAACTTTCTTTAATCGCCATTACCAACTAAGTAATTAATTATTTATAATAATTACAATAAAATAAATTATTAATTATTAACAATATTGATACGTTTTTTTTTTAGAAAATTATCACATATTACATTTTATTTAATAAATGTATAAGCTTCATATCCTCTCAGTTATACTCTCATATACTCTAGTGAGAACAGATTAATATAAAAAAAATATGGAGCTGTTAACTGTTTTAATATTAATTACTTTATACTTAACATTCTTTATGATTATATCTTGCAATAATTTAACTTAAATGTTCGTTTTATATAAACCATATGGCCATAATAAAATGTTGGAATGCATTCGTTGTCTCTGACACTTCATGAGACTTTTAATAGAATTTGAGTTATTTATCTATACATAAATAAGCCTTAAAAGTTTCAATGCTTTTCAAATTGATTTAGATAATTCCAGATAAGGAAACATTTTTTTTATATATTTATAAAAATAAAATATTACAATTTGTAGGGGAAACTGTTTGAGACTTGGTGTGAACCAACAATATAATATATTAACACATATGTTTTATATATCATCAACATAGATCGGTTTTTGTGAGCTTAATCCAATATCATGAGGATTGTTAAAAAATTGAAATAATAGTCAATGAACTTTAAAATTTTTCTCAGTTTTCAATCAATTTCCTGAACTACGTGCTGTGACTTAACTATTAAAAACATTTCCTGCTTTTTAAAAAATGCAAAAATGTACATTTTCAATTTGAAGAACTTTTAGGAGCAGTTTAAAGGCTGAACCACAGTTACCTAACACCGCATACAGCCAAACCAATACACAAGTGAATTCACTTCACAAATTTGCGTGTGTGTTAGTGTGGAGTGTGTGTGTACGCCATTGTTAGAAAATTTGTTGCTATGGCTGTAACGAGTCGTGTGGAATTGAGTCGATTGTTGGCCTTTTGTTTGTGGCGCCTGGCAAGGTGCACACACACACACACATCCACACACACACACACACTCGAAAACTCATAGTAATACTCATATTCAAGCTCATAGTACTTTGCATATAAATCATTTGGCATTGTGGCTGGGTCGCAATGCGCTTATGAAATATTTCGTTTTGTTTAATGCGCCAGCAACTTAAAGCAACATTGCCACATGCTGCACGCCCCATTCCACATGCCACACTCCGCACACTTCACCATCCGCAATCTACATTCTATGGTGCCGTGCACTAATTAAAAACGTGCAAAAAGCAAGCCAATCAAACAGGTCGATGCACAACAATGGCCTGCCCAAAATCGCATATGTGCATTTGCACATATGTAAATCTATATACGAATATGTATGTGTATGTGTGAGCATGTATGTGCACAATAGCAGCGCCTCTTACTGCTCGAGGATACAGTGCAATGTGCTGGCTGTCCAGCAGGCACTATGTACGCACTGAAGCGCAAGCAACAGGATGAATTTGTTAAACAACATGAACGTGGAGCTTGGTGGAGCCGGTGGCTCTCCAAGAGCCTGGCTCTTAGCCTCGTCCAGCACGACCATGTGAAAAGTGAAAAATGAAAAACTCATTCGCCCTATCAAGTGACATCATCAATTTCAGTCTATTTTGCACTGACCAAGCGAATGCAGAAGCTGCACAAGTGGCAACAAAAAAAAAAACAAAGAAAAGAACAACGAAGCAAACTGGACGCCAGAGAACATTAACTGTTGAGGCAAACGTAGTCGCACTTTGCATGTGCTACGTGAACTGGCTATGAGATGGGGTATTAGCAAACGGGATTTTGTGGCCGAAAAATAAAAACAAAAACGCAGAAAAAGAGAACCCCTGCTATGCCTTGTTTCAAGTTGAGCTCTTGCTTACAATTGTCAGTCAGTTAGATCAAAAGCGATAAAGCGACTGAAATTTTGAGCTAGCTAAGAATTTAAGCTAAGCTATTACAAATATCTTAAAGGCTGTTGCTGGCGCATGCAACCATCAACTATCGCAGGTGATGAGTAAAAGAGGTAGTTAGTTAAGCAGCAAACTTTGAGTAAAGTTTTGATTATTCACTTAATACAATTAATAAAGCTGAAAGCTTTAAGGTGCTGCTTTCGCTTAGTTTGTGGATAATGATTCTCAACAAGTTAAATATTTTAGGTAAATTAAGAACAATTCTATTCACTCAGTATAATAAAGCAGACTTTAAGCTTTTACTTCTTTCTTAAGTCATTTTTTTTAAAGTTAAATTAAACTTTAATGTTATATTCAAAGTAAAACAATTTATGCACATTACTTAAAATAAAGCTTCCTTAAAAGGTTTAATTTTATTTTAAAATTACATTCTTCAATTTTAATATCAATAAATAAGGCTTAGAGTCAAATTTCTTATTGTATTCCGTAAAAAAAACTTCTCATCCTCCTTCGGTTTTAAAACTCTTCTCCTTAATTTAAACCAAGAGAGCTTTGGAACACTTTAATAATATATAGTGTACCTTTTTTTAAATAAATTTTTTGATCTTAATATAATTCCTATCTGAGCATTAAGCTTTAAGTAAAACAAAACCAAATTAAATTATTTTCACTAGGTTTCTAGCCAGATTTCTCAGATTCAACCACTTTATTAATTTAACAGAAACTTAATTATGTCCAATTACAAACTGAGCTTTCAGCTCTTATTCAAACTAATTTAATTCACACAATTGAATTAAGCTGAAACAAAACTTTCATGTGCTTTGAAAGAAACATTCTCTGCTCTAAATGATTAATAACTTGCATTAGTCCCCAGCTAGTAACTCAAGTTTTAATAAGTTCTCGCATAAATTAGTTCAAGTTCTGTTTGTGCTTAATTAAATTTTAAAACATATAAACCCAACAGTTTCTAAATTGTCCCTCGTTTATAGCAATAGGACAACCCTGAGCTTTAGTAGCTACACACGGGTGTATCAGGGTTTTTTAACCCCACAGTCGGGGCTTAATTCACACCTCTACCCACTCATCGATTTTATAATGAAGCTATAGAGCAGACTCAAGCAAAATGTTTGTTTTACCACAACGGGGTAGAGGGCAGGCAAACGTTTGCAACCACCGAGAAAACCAACCCCCTGACAAGCGCTGGGATTATATTGCATTACGGAAATTGGGGGCGGTTGTGTTACCTTCAAAAGCGCTCTAATGTCATTACTTTTATGTCATCAACTGAGCTCATTGGAAGGCAGCCTTGAAGTGCATTTGCTCCCAAAGATGGAAAGCCAAGCAGACGGCAGATAGCTAGAACGGGAAGGCAAGTGTGCGCCTGCACAGACTTGATTACAAAAACAAAACAAAAACAAAAAATTGAATTTGTTAAGGAACAAGACTTCTTGAATCAAACAAAAGAAACAATTTCAGCTAATCTCCTTTAAATATGTTTATGCAAATTACAGGGTAAATTAAATGAATATTTGTGTGTTTAACTTTTTCATTGCAATTGTAAAAATAAATGAATGTTTGGCGAGACAGATATGAAATGAATGAATAAATATTTTATAGAATTAAATAATATTTTAAAGCTTCTACATTTTTAAAAGACCATAGTTGAAGTAAGAATCAAGAAAATTGTAGCCAAACACAATTGTCTGCAGAATGCTCTCCTCACATTGTATTATACGCTTGACTTGCAAACTCAAAAAATGGGGTATATGATTGGGCCTAAAGAAAAAATATTATGACCCAGGAATAAGAACACTTACATTGCGAATAGAATATATAAATACAGCTTTTATATTTTATAATTTTATAAATATATTTTTAATTTATTCTATTTTTAACTAGATTTTATTAATATGTTTAATTTTTTACTAATATGTATGTATATGTACTTTTATGATGTTATCTCCGAATTGTTTAACCTTTTTACGCTTTTCCATTCTTTTTATTTTTATATTTCAAATCTTCTCTTGCAACTCATATACCGAAAACGGTTCTCAGTCAATAGATACTTGGAATTGATTGAATTTTATTTATAGCACATATTTGCTGTTGCTCAATTTGCTATCAGCCGCTTTAAAGAATTTTCATGGTAGCAAGGAAAGCTGCTCTTACATTACATAGACTACAAAAAATATGCTCTATCGATTTCAGACCTTAAAAAATTGGTGCAACAATAACAAACACTTAACTGATAAGAGACTTTTGGCATGCCCCTTCAAAAGTAGAGTGAACTAACATTTTGTATATATGCCCTATAAAGCACTTGCGTTTAATTGTTTGCACTTTGTGCACAAAAGTGCCTATTACAAAGTAAACAAGCCAAAACTATTGTAAACTTTGTGGAAAGCAGCTTAAAGGCTTCATTTCTTTTCAGGAGTTTATCAGTGTCTGCGGCACTTCCTCTTCTCTGATTGCTAAACAGTCTTTGCCAAGTTTGCGCTTGAAAGAAATCATCATGTGCCAACATTAGTGACCCAGCGCATGCATAACAGACTAGTTGGCCAAAGCCCTTCGTCCTTTCATCGCCCATAATTATGCTGTCGCTGGTTGCCGGCTGCTGGTTACTGGTTACTGGTTGCCAGTGCCCAAGCACAAGGCTCAAATGCAAATGCAAATCAAGCAACTGCCCCGGCAACAAAAGCCGTGAGAGCTCAAACAAAAAAGGGTATTATAAAATGGACAGCCCTCGCCTGCAAGCGGAAGTGACTGGCCCATCTGTCCGTCTTCCTGTCCGACTCTCTGACTGTCGCCTCTGTCAGCTGCAGTATGTGTGTGTTTGCGTGTGTATGTGCGTGTATATGTATAAGAGTGTATATGTATGTGTCTCTTTGAGCGCTATGCTGTGTACGAGCATTGTTATACCCGTTCCAGCCGTAGGCAATAGGTTGTGCCTTGCTTAAAGTGAGTCAATGTGTTTTAATAATAACAGAGTGCGCTCAAATTAATATAAAACAAACAATTTGTTAATCATTTAAAAAAAAAAAAAGCTCAAATGGAAAACAAGTTTTTTTATATCTGTAATAAGTACTATGAGAAAAACTGAAACAAATTAAAAACTTTCAGAAAATTTTTAAGGTTTATGTTATGCTATTTTTCGTATATATAAAATATACTATGTTGCAAAATTTTTATAATATTTTGCATAGGCTGTATCCACTCGACTGTTTAAACTGATCCTAATACAGGCTAGAATGAATCAAGATATTTGCAAATCTATTTTTTAATAAATAATAAAAAACAACAAAAAAACACATATTATGGTAAGAATTTACCTGTCAGCCCATCAGACAGTCCATCAGTCAAACAATCAGACGGTCTATGAGTCAGTCAGTCAGTCTTATCTAATTGTTTAATATATATATATATATATATATATATATATATATATATTAATTTAGCTGATGTATAGGTTGATTTAAGGCATACATATTTTAATTTTTAAGAATTCAATAAAAAATATAAAATATTTTAAAAATATAAAATTCTCTTTAAGCCCGAAATAAAGCAAGTCAAATAAAATTTTAAAAAAAAAATGTTTTGATAAAATCTAATATTTTCTTTAGGTAAATAATTTGTAATTAAATTATTGCTTTGACTGTAGTAAAAGTGTAAATTCTTTGAAATTAAAATTAATCAAGTAATTAATGTATTTTAAAAGCGTTTAAAGGTGCAGGTATCTGATAGTCAATCATTCCACAGAACAGTTCATTTCTGTCACATATTCTTATGCAAAAAAAAAAGAAATAAATAAAGTAAAAAATAGGGAAAAAATGCCATCAACATTGCAACGTTGTAATTGCCAACAGGCAATGAAGAGCCAGCGAACACAGGCGAAAAAGTGTGGAGCAGCTGGAGAAGAGAGAGTGGAAGTAACAAACTGTTGGCTGCCACATGTCCTGCAGCTCGCTTCAAATCCCTCAGCGTAGTCTCAATGCATATAAGTATGTGTGTGTGTTTGGGTGTGTATGTGTGTGTGCTGCCATTGCACGCTGCGTGAGCTCTGCAACATTTGGAGAACACGGCTAATGTGTTTTGGCCGCCGCTGCTTAGACAACCGCAATGCTGGCAGGCAACAAACGGGTCAAAAACGGCTAGGACCCATGTCTCCCTGTTCCCGTATTACCGTATTTCCCTACGCCCCCTACGTTCCCAACGTGCCGCTTACGGTCTGATGAGCTGCTTTCTTGATGATTGGCCCAACTGTTCGCATTCATTACAATCAGGCCTGATTATGTCTGGCAAAAGTTAAACAGGCGCCAGCGACAAAAGCGCAATTCAAGCCAGAATTTATTCGAATGCCATCGCATGCCCCCACTCGCTGTGCGGCAACAAAAGGAGTCAAAACGTTGCATATACAAATAACAAAAAAAAAACCGAAAAAAAATAAAATAAAAAGTCATAAAAATGAACGGTTAATCCAAGTAGTTGAAGCAATGGACTCGAAGCCCTTTTGCCCAACCAGATGAAGCGTTTGCCTTTTTTCGGGACAGCCCAAGGCCCGTCCCGCCGCTGCCATGCGTTGACGATGACAAGGGTGCTTTGCCGCCTCACTGACTAAATAAAATTGGAATTTATTATCATGATTTGTAGCAAGAAGAAGAAGAAGCAAAAGCGGCAGCAGCAGCGGCAACAACAAACAGCGACAGCAGATAAAAGAGATAGAAGCAGTCAAAATGGCAGCATCGTTCGGCCCAGCGACTTTTGGCCCGTTTACCAACACTGACTCATTGGCAGTCTGCAGTCCAGGCCAAAAGCCAGGGGACGCCGATAAGTAGCAGCACTTTTAGATTTATACCCGACGCCACTGATTTAAATGCCAGACAAAGTTTAAGTCACGCCTACGCCTTGTCAGGGCTGGTGGGCGTGGCCGAGCGCCATGGTCGCCAGCCAAAAGGCTTAACTATGCATTTCAGCTAGTTTATTAGGGCTTAAAACCCACCAGCAGCAATGGCAGCAACTAAGGCGATTTACTTCGCCCAACAGCACGCTACGAGGCGTATGCGTAATTTTAGTTGTGGCGTTGGCAAAATCTTAAATAGATAGCGATTACTGAACTGCTGAGTGGCAACTTTTATGATTATGGGGCCCGATAAGACCGCAGCAGCAGCCCAGCAATAGACTGCAGGCAGCAACTTAATAATTCAAAAGAAAATGCACAAACAAAATGGGAAATTGCAAGCGCAAAAAAATTGAGGCTTTAAATATGCAACTAGCTACGAAATTCGCTTAAATTCTCTGTTACAAAAATGCAAAGCAAACATTAAGTTAGAAAGTCAAAAAATCAAAAAAATCATGATAACAAAAATCGAAAATAATTATATTTATTATTTATTCTATATATAGTTCTCTAACTTTTAAATTATATTATTAAAACTTATAAAATAAAAAAATAAAATAATTTTGGTGTATTTTATTTTATAGTATTTTTTACAAAAATTATTTCCACTAACACTTTGTTGTGTACAATTAAATAAAACAAATATTTACATTACTATATATAAAATTCTTCGATAAAACACGTTTAAACATATAATAAATATTGTGTTAGTAGCTGCAGATTATGCAAAATGTGTTATGATCATAATTTGAATAAAACAAAGCTGCTAACATAACCAAAACTTATCATATGTCCAGAATAAATTTGAGGTCTTACAAAAGACACAATAAGCACAAAATAGCAAGCACACATCAAATATATATAATAAAGCCATTTTAACTGACGTTCATTTTGATGAATGTGAAAAAATCAGTTTTTCAATATAAGAATATTTCTTTAGCTTGAATCGTAGCCCAAGTACAGATTTTGAAGTAGAACATATATTGTTCTTATAGTTTTTCAGTTTTAATCAAGTGTCTAAAATAAAAATAAATGCATGGTTTTGTTTTCGAGACTCAAGTATTATGAAAGAGTTCAATTAATTCATAAAATAAAATAAACCTAAGAAATGATTTGGAGTTCTGTTTTCAAAGCACTTCAATTATTGCTTAAACGGCAATTTCTCAGTTAGTCAATTCTGAATCAGAAACTGAAACGTTTTGCCAGCCGCACATTATTCATCATCATATGAGAACTCTGTGGCTTAGTGCAGTAGCAAAGGGGGGGAGGGGGAGTTAGAAGCATTTCTCTGACCAACGAGGCTTGATGCAAGTACTTTTCCATCAGTGCTCGTGATGCTTTGCTACCAAAGGGATTACCAGGGGCGGGTCTGGGCCCCAAACACACCTTTCACTAACACCTGCACTTGCAGTTAATAGGACACAACACACACCCACACACACACACACACACACACCTAGTTAGAGCCAAAAAACTCTTACAGCTGAGTTTAGTGCAAAGTGCAGGTGCCGTAAAGCTAGCACCAACCCCACCCCATCCCGCCACAAACACATCCCTCTCCCTCCCATTTATGCGTTTTGTGCCTTGTTTAAGACAAACATTTTTTTTTTTTTTGGCATTTTGTGTAGAAAAAACTTTCAGTTGAAAGGCAAAACTAAAAATTTGTAGCTGTCAATGCTGTTGAATTTTTCTCACTTTCATGCCGTTTGCATTTGAAATGAATGTTGTGCTTGAGTAGGGTGTGTTAGCTATGTGTGTGTGTGTGTGTGTGTGGGTGTGTGGGTGCACACAATTCCATTTCACCTGTCGGCTCAATGTGCCATTGTTGCTGTTGTTTTTAGACAATGTACGAAGGATATACATAAATAAAGCATGCCTCCTTTTTTCGGGGAGCTTGTGGGAGTCGCCTCAGCTCAGCTGTGTGTGGGACGACGCCTCCTGTGCTTGGCTGATGTGACAAATTGCGTTAAGGCCAAGTTAAGCTGCAGGCAAAAGGACATTTGCAAGGACTCAGCTGCCTGCTGGTGCTGCTGCTGCTGCTGCTGTCGCTGGCTTAATGCAGTTAATTATTGCAGCATCTATTTAGCATTTGGCCAGATCGCAAGCCAAATTGTTACCGACTGAGCGTGCTAGAGTGCTAGCGAATTCTCCTTGTTTCTCTGCACCGCCGTGGCATAGACTACATTTTGATGGGGCACACAGCTGCCGCTTGATTAGCTCTCGGTATGTGTGTGTGTGTGTTCAATTTCGATGGCACATGTGCTGTCAACAACATTGTTGGCTCCGGCTGCGATTTTTGCCTGGCACCGGAGTTTTGATGGCAAACCAGATTCGTCTGGACCCAGCCAGCTGTGCTCTGTGATCTAATTTTTGTCTTGCCAAAAAACTAAAAATGCTTAGAGAAAAATAAGAGAAAAAAATTAAAAAGAGATTTGTGCCAAAATTAAAAGCAATTTCCTTTGCAGTTGCAAAAAGCAAGGAAAGCTGCTCAATTTCCTAGCGCATCAATTTAATTCAATTTATTTTATGTCCATGTATGTGTGTGTTGTTGTTGTTGTTGTTGTTATGTGTGCTGAGCTAATTCAATGAACTAGACAACAAAATAACTTAAATTTTATGCAGCAGATAAAGCCCTGTATATCGGCAATGGCATCATAAAACAGCCCGCCTTTAAAATATCTTGATACACTCGAGCCAAACTCCCACAAGGCCATGTTGGCCACGTTGGTAAACGGGGCTGGCAATGGCGGGCCTTGCAAATTTGACGGCTTGACAGAAGGCAGCCGGAGTCAGGCGACCCGCATATACAAACACCCAGGCACGCGAGCAACTTGTGATATTTGATGGATGGTATCGCAGATATGTTAACGTGCTGGCAGCCAACGGATTCGCGGAATGGCGACGTTCCACAGCAACTTGGCAGCATGCCTTTGATATAGGAGACACAATGGGCCAGAGCTGAACAGAATTGAAAATCAGTCAGGGAAAATGAAACGTGTAGGCATATGCTCTCAGGAGGGTGCTTTAAAAAACAGCATAAAAAAGGAAATTTAAATTCCTTTAAAAAAAAAATTATATGCACAAAGAGCTAAGAATCTGTATATCAGCAAATTATCAGCCAGGCACAATTTTAAAACTAAAAACTAACCAAAAACATACAACAAAAAATTAAGAAATATACATTTTTTTTTTTTATATATACATAATTTGCTATCTTTACAATTATAAGTTTTTCATTGGCCTCACTTCTAGGCCATTTAGCTTATGATGTATATACTTTAACAGTCTCAGTCTTATAGATCTTAGGTGACATATAAAATAAGTCTATCCGGCAAATCGAGCCTACAAATAGAATTTGGACTTAATCTAAATAAGATGGCTGGCTATTAAATTTAAAATTTTAAATTTATAAAACAGATTTCTATTCCTAAAATTTAAAAATTGTACAAAAAAATTATCTACTTATAAATATTTTTAGATTAAAAAAATAATTTCATTTCGCTTATATGAAAATTTGTGAGGTAGTTAAAAAATTTCCATTTTTTTTAACACTTTTACTGCACCGTTTTTAAATGTTTTTCCAACTTTGTATTCTTTTATACATCTATAGATTAGATAACCAGCTACAAAAATAAACATATCATCTACTTTTCCATATCTAGCTATCATATTCAGAATATAAATAAAAGAAAATTCAATTAAATTGTCATTGTCAGTCGCCAGCACTCACAATTTTCCAGAGTTTCCTCCACAGTGCAATGGGTTGTGCTGCGTTTTATATTAAACAATCTGCTGCTGCCTTTAAAGCAGCCTCAAATAAAATGATTTTATGTTAGGCACTGTTGGCAATGAAATACGAGTGCGAGAGACGTACAGGGGTAGAGGCTGGGGTGGAGGGGGCTTTTATGTGGCGCCATATAAATTCGGGGAGCCCGTACTTCAGGCGCCGCATTACGTTTATGGCTGGCTAAATTAAACACAAGAAGGCAGCGCCGCCAAAGTGGCAAGGCAGTCGGTTGAAAGGAAGTGGAAGGGGGCGGGGGGGGGAGGCAGCGGGTTGGCTGGAGGGAAATTGCTACAAGTTGCTTTATTTTATGCGCATATTTGCGCATATTACTCATACGCCCGGCTGGCATACATCTTCATTTAAGCAAACGTCTTCGACTTTGCCTCAGCTCTTACACCCGATTTCCCCCGTTTTTCCCCATGGCCCCCTGAGCATCTTCGCGCTTGGTATGCTGGCGCGCAAGGAGTCGTATATTTTTATTTTATTAAATTTTCATTTCATTTGGGCTGCCTAACATGTTGCATGTCGCTCGACATAGCCACATTTGCCGCTTTAAATGGAAAACTCAACAGCAGGGTGGAGCTGCCTGTCATTAACAATAATTGAAACAAGGAGCATTGGAAAAATTTTCCGCTGATTCGTTGATTGGTTGCGAACCATTTTTGAGCAGACGCTTTGGCATTTCATTTGCGCGCCTGATTTATGCGAGCTGCTTGAATTCCCAACGCTATTAAAGTATGAATACGCTCTGAATAAATGTGAATACGGCCAGGACGGAGGTAGCTATCCTTTTGACATCCTTATTCGCATTCGCAAACGTCGTTTGTGTGCAGTGAACAGTCGCGCGGCGCATTTGCTCAGCTATCTAACTCCGTCCGGTTCGGAGGGGAGGTAGGAGGAGCACCGCTCCCAGCGGAGGTCTGCCCGGCTCTGGCGCGCCCCGTCATGACCCCCGTGCTTAGCCTTTTCATGAGCCTAGCGTATCGGCAAATGGGTTATTGATGAGCTATTTTGCAATACGCTGGGGGAACTTGGCATTGACTTGGCATAAGTTACAAAGCGCGCGACCGGCAACTTTTAAGCTGCTGCGGGGGGAGGGAGGGAGGGGGGGGAGGCAGATTTAGTCTCTGGCTGAATGTGTGAATCGAAGCGTGACTGGGACTTGGCAAGGAATACAAAACACAGCAACAACTTGTGGCTGCTTAATGAGAATTTCAACTTCGCACAAAAGCAGCTCTGAGCTTAAATATTTCAACGCTAACCTCACTTTTGTCATTCTCTATACAGAAACTATTTAACAAGTTTTTCTCTTAAATATCTTTTCTGCATATATACTGGATCTATTTAAAGCGTTCACAAGCAGCGCTTTATTAAGTCAGCACCAAGTTTTCGTTTTTCAACTCTAAAAACTGACTTTTGTTATTCTCTATTCTGAAGCGACCTTCCCTTAAATACCTGAAATTAAATTTTACTCAAAACATTTAAGGCATTCAAAGGCAGTTCTTAAACTCTAACCTCACTTTTGACAGTATCTACTCGGCAACTATAATTTAATCCTGCCTTGTTTCATCTCAACTTAAGTATAATATTTGCTTTTAAATTCTATGGATATTAAATAAAAATTCTCTTTCAAAAAGCCGTAAGTTTCACATAATCAACTCTAACCTAACTTTTCTCAGTCTCTCTATTAAAACTGTTTCAAGCCTGGGTTAATTATTGTCTTCATTTCGGTATAGTTAGTAGAAATATTATGAAATTTTAATTAAATAGTATAAAGCGCTCTTAGTTAAGCTTACGTTCCAGTTCTTCAACTTTAGCCCCACTTTTTTCCAACGTTTTAAGTCGCGCGTAATACAAGACGATACGTTTTAATTCTAAAAAGGAAATTGAATTTCAACGCATTTCAAACCAATTTAAAAACCCATTTCATATATTCTAACCTCACTTTTGCTTATTTGCCATTGCGCAAGTTTACCAACTTCAAGCTTGATTAACTCTGACTAATGTCTCAATTTAAGAATGATACAAAACATTGGCCCTTACACCGAAGTTTACAGTACTCAACTCTTACTTTTTAACATTTGAACGAGTACTGCTTACAGAAACTATAACTCTCAACTTGTCTAAACAGCTATCTGCTGAGCCAGGGATCTGCTCTATAAAGTTTACTCGCTCCTAGCTTATTCTGTCAGGCGTTTTAGTGCCGCTTTAATGCCAACACGGAATAGCGCGCGCTCCTTAGACACTGCTCATCCTCATACTCATCCGCATAACTTTAGACTGCTTCTTCTTTGCTCCACATATATATATATATATATATAGATTGTGTATGTGTGCGTGTGTGTTGCCTGCAGCTCAAATTTCATTAACGCTACTTTAAAATTGTGGCACATGCGTGGCATATCGTCTACGTCCGCGACTCCAGCTCTGTCACATAAATGTGCTTAATCTCTTACACGGCAACCCAACGAGAAGGATACTTGTTCAAGTATATGTACATACAAATATCTGTGTGTGCGTGTGTGTCTGTGTGTGCACGGTGGATAAGCGCTGTTTGGAATACGATATGAAACAACAGTGGATATGTGTTGATACGAGATAAGCGATCATATCAGTCATTTATTTAGAGAAAGGAAGTAAGAAGCACTTCTAGATAAATAAGTTGCCTATTTGACCCAGTAATTGAGGCAAGTCAGCAACGAGGTTCCGGACTCGAGCCCTAGGCGAGAATAAGGATGTTGTAAAATGCTACTTGGAAGTTAGTTAAATTGCTTGTAACTTTCAAATTTTAAATAATATCTATATTAATAATAATAACAATAAAAATAAAATGATAATAAAATAAAGGATAGTAATGAAAAAAAATAAAAATAACACTATGATAATTATTTTTATATATTGTATATGTCAAAAATAGAGTATACTACAAAAATGTATGCAAATATTTTAATTATTTATTTTGCTGCCATGCTTTACTTTACTATATATTACATATAAAACTCAATAATTAAAATAAACTATTTATAGATATAATTTTTTATTTAAAATATCGTTTGAATACGTAATTACAAAATACGAACTCAATTAAAATTGCTTTAAACTTTTATACTTTAACCGAAAGTACAATCACTTAAAATGTTGTTTGCATGTCATTCGAATGTTGGCCACTGTGCAGCCGCTGTCGCCGCGTCACTTGTCTAACATATCAAATTTGTAGCTACGCATATCCGGCGCCTCAGCATGTCAACTGCGAGTAGTGCGAAAACTTTTGGCGGCGCTTGTACTTTGGCAAAGAACTTTAATTTCTGCATTACTAGCGTTGCCGCAGCGGGAGTCGGGGGACACACAGGGGAGCTACATCCGAGACACATGAAAACTTTGCCATATAAAGTTACGCTTAACAACATGCCCAAGTTGCGGGCTGATGCCTATGCCTCGTCCGTGAGAGGGGCGTGGCTGTGTGAGGAAATAGTTACGCCGCTTAAAGTTTGCCCGTAATACAACTCATTAAATTTAGAAAATACTCGCGGCAAAACTTTGAGGCCGAGGCATCTTTTGCCGGGCGTTTGCCTAACATCCGTTGACATCTACATTTACAGCACGCCGTAAACTTGGCCTGCCGCCTGTCGGAATGCGGCCCATCTGGTGCTGGGCTGAAAGGATACGATGCGGCTTGAGGCTCGGGGCGCATATCCTGCACTCTCTAAGACACGAAATTTCAGTTGCGTCGAGTTTAATTGCAACGGATGTTGGGCGTGTAAATTATTTTGTTTCGGCTGCCTCATTTTCTCTGCTAATGAGCAACTTATTAAAACTTTTGGCCCCGGCAGCTGCAGGCCAATTTGAATGCCGGACCCGTGGCTGGCTCGAATTCAGGGCGTGGTGCAGCGCGTGAGGCGCATAAATAAATACGAATGGCAATGCCAATTGAAAACAAAGCCAAATATAAGTTTACAGCCAGCTGAAACTCATTTACAGTTTGCGAGCGAGCACCAAAAGCAAAAAAAAAAAAAAAAAAAAAAAAAGTGGAGCAATAATAGGGAATAAGAAAGCGGAAGAAAACTTCAATTTCTTCCGCAATTCAATGGAGGCACTCGAAACACGTAAGAAAGGGGAAAACTCAAAGTTAAGCGTCGAAAGGCTCCAATGAAATAAAAAATCCCCAACAAAAGCCAGTGAAAATCAGTTGGTAACGGTCGACAATAATATACGCTGTAAGGATTTCGTTTTATTGATACTTTTTTTTATTTAGAGGTAAACCAAATTAAATAAAAAATAGTTTTGGGCACTATTATTTTTTTTATTAACAATTTTTTTTAATAAGATAAGATATAAGATATAAGATAAGACATACGATTTTTTATTACTACTATTTCGTTTATGGAATGCCTCTAGTGTATTTGATTTATTTTATATAAAACATTTTTTATATTATAAAATAAATATATTTTAAACATACAAAATTAAGATCAAAACCTTATTCTTATTACATAGAAATTTGTATTGAATACTATTACAAAAAAATAATTTTGTATGTGTATAAAATAGTTTATAAAAATTAGACTAATATGAGGTTTTTTGGTCCTTTATAAAAGATTTCTCAACATTTCTTACTTGTTATTAATCATGCATAGCCTGTTGAAATATTCGATTACAGGGTATGCTAAGCCAAATGGCTGGAATGATTTGTAGTGGATGAGACAGAGGTTGGCGTAGGGCTAATAGTACTGCGGATGCGGGCTGTCTGTTGGCAAGTGTTTTTGTATGCGACAGCCTGTGCCTCGAGTGCTTAGACAATCGTGTCGAAGGTTTGATTTTCGAGCTTACTACGGATTTGGATTGTGTAGCTGAAGCGTACCTATGAGGGCGGGTAATTAACTTCAAGTGCCCAAAACATATACACACACACACACACACAGAATTACGCATACATATAGAGTGGGAAATTTTGACTAAGTAATAGACGAACTGACAAACGGAGTAACTGTTAAAGTGTCGAAATGTCTGCGGCAGCACTTAATTAATTAATGTCAGCGGCCGTCGAACGAAATGAGAAAAGTTTTGCTGCTTCTGCTGCTGGAAAACTTGGCAGTTACTTAAGTATTTGTTAAGTCAGAGCAACGCGTTCAATATTTGTCAATGAACTCATTAAGCAAATTAATAGACAAAGTTGCCAGCTGAGCAATGACGATGCAAGTGGGTGTAATGGGTCAGGTGGGGGTCTGTGCGGTAGATTCTGTGCAAAATTTATTTACTCGCTGGCAATAAAATGCCACGCAATAAAAACCAAAGTCAACAAACAATTGCGTGGCGCGCGCAGAAATCGATTATGGACGCCTCAAGACAGCAGCAGCTACTTTTGGGGGCATGCAACCACAGCACAACCAACCAGTGCCACAGTCACAGACGCAGTCGTAGTCACAGCCACAAACCACGTTTTCGATTTTGCCATTGCCAGGCGACTTGGCCACCTGATGCCCCGGCGTTGAAATTGCCAACGCTGCAGTTTGCAGCCCAAAGCGGAAGTGATTTTCTCCGGCATGCACGTGTCTGTGTGAATATTGTGGCATGTGTGAAAGTGTGTGTGTGTGGGTGTGTGGGTGTAGGGATTTTATGACCCTTGATAGTGGCAAGCGATTTGTTGCGTTGCATTTTCAATTTCGCAGCATGCACTTTGGCAACTTTGAATAATGCAATCGCAGGGCACCAACTGCAGCGCGTACATGACCCAAATGGAACCCTCTTCGAACCCACCGTAACAATCCCTTGCCCCTATGTCTTTAACCAGCTTTGACTGCACATTTTGGCAGCTTATTAAGGCGCTGCGCTGCCCTGCCAGCTAGTTTTTATTTTACGTTTTTTTTTTTATAATTTTCAGACACGAGCGCACAATTTGAGCGCAGCGACAGCCTTTGCCATGTGGGGCAAGTTGACATATATGCAGCACGTGCGCTGCTTTACGCTACCCACCGTGTGCGTGTGTGTGTGTGTGTGCCTCAATCTGCTGGCGATTGATGTCCCGAACATGCACATACACACACACATGCATTCACAAGCAGCTCGTGATTGGCCTGCGATTGCGGTTATGCTTTGGGCTTTAATACAACAGGCGAACCAACAACTACAACAACAATGCCAACATATTGTGGTAACCAATTAGTTGGCAGTTAATTGTGCAGCTTAGTTAAGGTCTATAAACAATGTTGAATTTAAACGTGCAGCACAAATCTTTTATATAAAATCATTTTCAATAGAACAAAGTAACCATTATTAATTTTGTTCAAACCTATTCAATGAAAAGTAAACTTCAAACTGAAACAGAATAAATACCATATCTATATTATACAGTTCCAGTCCATTATTTAGAAATAATTTTGTAATTATTTTGAGAACAAAAACAGGTTTAAATGCATTTTACTAACATTTAAAGAGTTTCCGAAAATACCTTGATCTGAAATAGTATTTGAACCAGGTTTAAATAAAGAGTGTTTAAATATACAACTTATTCAACCAATATTTGGAGTCATTTAAATGAATAATAATAGTCAAATAAAAACTATATACAAAAAATAGTTTATTAAATATTTACTTTTATTCCTAACACGCAAAGCCTTTATTATTTGCAATCCCACTTAAGGATTTTAAAAATATTTCCAAAACACTTTTTAACATTAATAGGTTTTGAGTTAATTCAGATATTATTTCAAAATTTTGGTCACGAAACTCTTTGATTTTAATATATTATTTAAAATAGGTGCGCACCATAATTAACCAAAATTTTAAAAGCCTTTAAATGGGATCAATAGGATCAATAAGCGATCCTGTGGTTAGTTTCAACTATTTACAAAAATGATTATATATTAATGAGTATTTGCATCCGCCTCATTTGCATTCGCAGCATCTGCGAATAATTTTTATACCCTGAACCCATTTTAAATGGGTAAAAAGGGTATTCTGGTTTTGTGCAAATGTATGTAACAGGCAGAAAGAAGCATCTCCGATCCCATAATGTACATATATGACGAACTGAGTTGAATTAATCATGTCCGTCTGTCCGTCTGTATGAACGCAGCGATCTCGGAAACTACAAAAGTTAGAAACCTAAACTAACTATAGATTCTCCTAATCCATTCACAGCACAAGTTTATCATTTTTTTCGATATCATGCTCCGTGTCATTATTATCAATACAAATCGATTTTAAGACTTGGTTTTCTTGGCATATCTCGGAGACTATAAGATATTTTCCATAGTGGGGCCAGGCGCAGACGATGTGTAAAGTGCGCAGCTTGCTGCGTGCGTTTGTGTGTGTGTGTGTGTGACTTTGTGAATGTGTGTATGAATGGAAAGAAGTTTAAATGTATTTAAAAGCTCGCCGCTGGGTTCAGGGTATCTCCTAGTCGGGAACTCCCGACTAGAGCCATCTTACTTGTTTTTATTATTATTCTCTTAACTGCGGCCACTCGAAAATCGTTTAATTTTTATTAATAGTCAAGTGGGTTTTCATTTGGGATTAATGTGCCATGGTCGCGGCAACTGAATTCGCATTGTTTTCGCGCCGTCTGCTAGTTAAATGCGTTAAGAGCAAATAAAAAAAAATTATGCATGCATTTTTAAGCGTTGTCTGCGGCGCATTAATTTTAAACAATTTACCTGCACGGTTGCCTTTTGTGCACCACTGAAATTACAAAAAGAGAAAAAAAAATGGAATAAAATAAAAAACCACATAAGCATTTTATTTTAAAGTCAGAAACTTAACGCATGGCAGTTTCCAGACGCCTGGAGCCAGACCAACGGTAGCCGTCAGCCTGCAGCTGCAGCCACTTCAATTTCAAAAGCAGCTGCTGCTGCGGTGGCCATTGCCACTGGCCACTGACCGTTGCCCGTTGGGGGTAGCAGCATCCACTGAAGCTTTGGCAGCCGCCTGCAGCTCAAGTTTTCATTTCTCTTTTACGCTTTGCTGCTTTATTTCAATTCCGTTAAAAAAAAAAAAGTGGAAATGGGAAAAGAAAATTCTTTTGAATTCCAGAGATTTTTATCCCTCTTCCCTGTTTACTCTTAAAAAGCTGACTGTCGCTCCATTGTGCGTTTAATTCAGTGTTTGATTAGCGATGTCTATGCAGCTGCAGCTGCAACGGCTTATTAAGCATACGCCCGGTTGCCTGCGCAGTCAACACACAATAATAATAAACATACATGAATTAATAATAAAATTTTTGCAGCGGCCGCAACAACCGCACGCAAAATCGCTGCCAGTTCATGATAAACTAACTAACACATTTTATTTATGAGCTGCCGTTGATAAAGCCGCCATGTGCGGCATATGGCAGCTGCCACATGCCTGCAACCACAGCAGCAATAACAAGAACATTTGCGGTCGCTGCAGTGTTAAAAATAATGTTAAAATACAAAAAAAAAACACAATTCACAATGAACAGTGGAATCGATTAAATTTCATTCAAATTAGCACCGGGTAGCTTCAGAAACAGTTAGTCTGTAGAACAAAATAGATAACATTAACTATAGATAACAAATTTTCAGAAAATAAAGCTATATCCTTATGGAATGTGGCACATTTCATTTAAAATTAAAATTGTGTGTATTTTGGAATAAAGAATCCAGAAAATCAATTATTTTGGTTAAATCTGAGCAAATAAAAAACCCCTAAATACATTAAATTGGCTGTTTTTAATTTTCGAGTTTAGAAAAACTGTCAATTATTAAATAAAAACTTCAACTTTTAAAAAAACCTTCATGGAGCCAAAAAAAAAATTAAAAAGGGGTGTGGTATAATAATATACGTTTTTATATCTGAGTTAACTTAAGCTTTTAATCAATCTCCTGAGGTCAAATATAATATAAAAATAACTTTCAGAAAATAAGATGGAAAAAATAATGTAATTATTTTTTAATAATAATAAATAATTTAATTATAGTTATTTCCATACCTTATTGAAGTAACAGCAGGATCACCACCATTAAAAAACATTCCTTAGTAATAAAATTTAAAGTGGATATTAAATTTTGCTCATTACTTATTTCTTATAAGCTTACAATTATTTTTTTAATCTGTGTGAGAATCAAAAATAAAAATAAAAATGTTCGTTCCAACTACTCAGTAGATAAAGCTCAAAAGTTAGCTATCACGTTTATCGGATAACTACTATACTTCCATTCGCAAGGCAATAAAAGTGCCACAAACATTATTGTATTTTTCAACAATTAATTAATTAGCAACACTTGAAAAATGCTACCGATACAAGTGTATTTATATACATGTATATATATATTTGTCCATAGCAATTTACTAATGAGTAGCACTTAAGAGAGCATATAAATTTCGTTTAGTTGGGGCTTAAACAATGACTAACTAGTCGCAGTGCATGCAAATGCGGAGCAGTTTGCACATTTTAATTACGATTTTCAATTAAAAGTGCGACAGCAGCGACACACAAAACCAATTTGCAATTGGCGCTGGCTAAATTCTCAACCGATTTCTCTTTGCTTTGCATTCACAACAGATATTGCTGTATCCGGAGGAGGGATGGGCGCGCACCGCCTCATCCAGTTACTGGACCATCACGCCCTGCTGGTGGCAGCCGAATCGTTGTCGCATTGTCGAATGCGCTGGCACGCAACGGCAGGCGACCAAGGCCAGAATGTTGCCCATGGAGCAGCAGGGCTCGCTGCTGATTGCCGGACACTTTCGCAGGCCGTCAATAACAGCGACAGGCGGCGCTGCAACAGCGGCAACAGCAGCAACAACAGCAACAACAGCAGCAGCAACAACGGGGGGAGGAACAGCAGCAACCGGTGGAGGAGGAGGAGTGGCAGCTACTGGTGCAAATAGCAGAGCGCAGTCAAAGTCCAAATCACAGCTGGCATACAATGACGAGTTTAAACTGTATCTGACATCGAACATCTCGATGGAGGACTACAATATGGGCTACTGCCTAACTGGCTTCGTCGAGCGTCGCTGCCAGCTGACAAACACCTTTCAAATGACCCACTTCGCTGTCATCAAGCGGCAATGGCCGCCGCCGTCCAATCTCAGCAGCAGCAGCGGCAACAACTCGTAGGCAGCACGCCCTGCCACGCCAACTTAGTACGTACTACCGATTGTCAGCTGAGTAATTTTGTAATATCTAAGCCTAGCCTTTAAGTAGTGCAATTTGCAATGCTGTGGCCCACGTGATAGCAGCAAAAAAAAACCAAAAAGTAACAACAAAAAATTAAAAAGCAAAAAGTTTAGCATACTTTTCAGCGCCCCCTTGAAAAAATATTATGAAAATTGTTGAATCTGCAAACGCTGGGCAATTTTTGCCACCATTTTTTATTTTTGTTATAACAATTTCTATGTGTGTATTAGTGTGTAATTTGTAATTTTAACTAAATGCTCTAAACGTGCTTAATTCGTGTGCTTTCGATGTTGTATAAACAACGAAACAGAAAAACAAAAGTTTAAAAAAATATGCAGTGAGAAAAATTAAATCAAAATATTAAAGTACAGCCAGCTTCGAAGTATCGAAGATTTTATACTCTTGCGGATATGTGGAAAGAAAGCGGTGGCAAATTTATTATACATTTCCTCCTTTCTATATACTTTTAAAAGCTATGCTGAACGTAAGGCAAATAAATAAAATATGTAATTTTGTTTTTTAATACATTTATTTCAATGTTTATTTGAACCAATATTGTATTTCAAATTTATCCAAATTTTATTGACCAAAATTAAGCTTGAATTGAGTTTTAATAAAATATGTTCAGAAGCAAAACGTTTTAGAAGACACTTGAATTTTCTTGAAATCTTTGCTAGAATTGTCTTGTTTATGTTACATGTATTATATGTTAAATCTGTATTCACTTACACATGAAGATGTAAAATAAAAATAAAAAAGTAACATTCCCGTGCATAATTATTGTATCCGAATTATTGTATTCCTCCAATAAATTTTTTAAAATTCATTCGTACGCTAAATAACTTTAAAATAAGCAAGATAAACCTAGTCGAATCGGATTGCTATAACTTTTGAAATATATATATATATATATTTGGACCTTTAAAGGGTCAATATGTTTCGTAATTCGCAAAGTAGCCCCAATACTCTCTGCAATGGTATAAAAATCCGAAAACAAATAACTGCAAAATACAAAAACTAGGAGCTGTTAAAAGCTAAAATGCTACTAAACCGCTTTGCTGGCCAACGCACACGTCCAAACAACAAACACCCATTTACAAACACGTATACACATACCTACCCACACACAAACACACACACATATTGCATTTAAGTCCGGGCGCTTGGGCAGCTACTTAATGCTTAAAAAGTGCAACAAATTGAAACTTGTGCTTGTCGAAGCATGTGATTGTGTGCCAAGTAGCGTGTGTGTGTGTGTGATTTCTGTGTATGTGTGTGTGTAAGTTTGTGTGTGGGTGTATGGTGTGCGTGTTTGGCTGTTCTTCAACTACTTAAACGGCCATGTTTGCAAACCTATTGCCTTTAAGCTTAAATTATGCGCAGCTCAACAAACAAATTTTGCTGTTGTTTTCATTAACTGGAATCAAGGCACATCAGCATCAATTATACTGGCATCACATGGCATTAAGGCCAAATAGTGGTAGCAGCATAGTTTTTACAGTTTTTAAACAAAATGATTTTATGATAAAAGGTTGTAAATAAATATTTTTTTAAAAATTCACGTTATAAATTTTCAGTACATTTTATGACATTGAGGATTACCCAATTAAAATATTCATTTTGAGTTTAACTTTTTGTCAAATTTTTTATAATATTTATTAAGTTGTCGTATGATGTAATTTCGAAAAGTTTTAAGAATATGTAATTTAAAAAAAATATTTTTATTACGAAATTTAAATTGAATGTTTTGAATATTACGATGTATTTTGTTTTTAAATTAAATTTAATGTTGTAAAGAATAATTTTTTAAAATTATCAAATGCCAATTTAAGGAAAAACTTGTAAGCTGCTGCTCTACTCAACGCTTCGCTCTAATCTACAACTAGACAAATCTCTCAAATTTTCTCCATACTCTCACACACACCTACTCACATACTTTCTATCTCTCTCTCACTTTTTGAGCATAAACCGCAACGTATATCAACAATTCGTCCAATAATTGGAGTCTTTCGGCGTAACAAATGGCCTCCACGCCAAACAAGGCCGAAGCTCCAATTGCCAAAACCCTAAGTGTTAAAAAAAAGGTAAGAAGGAAAATCTTAAACCAAAGCTACTTAAGACAACAAAAAAAAACTACAGTTAGGCTAAGTGCTAGACGTTAATAAGCAAATCAAAGTAAAACGTAAAAAAAACCAAATCAATATTTACAAGCTAGTATTATAATAAAACTATAAAGCTAAAAAATATAATATACTATTTATGTGTGTGTAGGCTTGAAGTGAACTCAAAGTTTATGCCATACTTGTATCGGTGTATTTATAAATATATATACAACATACATGCATATACTATATTCAACTATGTATACAAAACTAAGAAATCAATCACTAACATTTTTTGCAGTAGTGCATAGCTCGCTTTTAGGCGCTTTTACACGCAAGCGAAAACCAAACATAGTAAAAACCAAAGAAAAACAAAAACTAAACAAACAAATAATAAACATATTTATACATATATTTTACAAGGCCTATTAAAACGTAAACTTGATTTGCTCTCACCCACAGCCTGTTCCCAGTAATTGATATTTAAGTATCAGGTACCTGCCAAAATAAAAGTAAAAAACAAAAACTAAATAAATAATATTAATAACTGCAACACAAAATGTCACAAAACCAATACAAAAACAAACATTTGAGCAGTTCCAAAAGTCCAAATTGTAAGTCCAATGGCATTTTTTATTAGGCAACAGACATGAAACTAATTATTTTTTTAAATAAACAATTTAAAAGTTTTCTATGTATACAAATCCCACGATACACCAAACAAACACATACATGCGTATTGATGTTGTTGTTGTTGTTTTTCTATGTGTTTAGATAAATGTGTCTATGTGTGTAGCATGTTTATCAGCGCTTAGCCTAGGGGTAAACTTCAAGTTTAAACGAAAAAAAAAACAAAAAAAATAAATAAAAACTAAAATAAAAATAAAGAAACAATAGAAAAACATGCAAACCAAACACGCAATGAGCTTTTTTGTAGCAAACGGTAAATGGTAAACAGTAATTATAAAATAAATTACTAATTAAATTTATAAGCAGCTACGCAAAAACAAACAACACAAACCAACACACAAAACACAGCAATTATGCCAGCTATGTGAGCCGGGCAAAGGGCTTAAAATTAAAATTAATTCATTAAATTAAGCTTGTATTTAAATAATTACGTATATGAAAAAGTTTACACAATTAAGAAGAATTGCGTCACGCAATTTGGCTGAAATCAAAAATTGAAGCAAACGTAAATTAAAATTCGATTCAACTCTGTCGATGGCTGAATTGAAACCATAAATCAAATTTAATTACAATAAAAAAATTAAAAACAAATGCAAACAAATATTTAATAATACAAAATTGTCTGAAATCAGATCAAGTAGTTGTGGCCCGATGCATAAGTAGAAAACGCGAGAAATGTATGAAACGTAAAAAAGCGAAAGAGATTCAAAAACATAGAAAATAAAGCAAAGGAAAAAACTAAAAAAAAATTTTGTTTTATTTTGAGGGCTAATATTGTGAACATTTTTCTAGGTCGGCAGCTATACAGCTATACAGAAAATGTGAAAACATTTTTGGAACTTTCAAAATTTAAATAATATTTTAAAATGTTGCAAAAGCTTATGGGATGATATATACTTTTATGTTATTTCTGCTATATCTTCCTTTTTGTATAATTTTTTTTTAACTTTTTAATACATATTTTATTAATTTAAAGAAAACTCTTGATGATTGCATAACAATTTTTTATTGAAATATACAACATTCATTTTTGCGCAATGCCATTAAGTTACTACAACACTTTTTAACATTTTCATTCCATTTCAAAGCACTTACTATTATCTCGTATAAAATTCAGATTCATTTTTTTATACATTTAAATTTTTATTTGTAATTAAATGAAACCTGCAAAATTGTTTTGTTTGTTAATTCTTTCATTCTACAATCGCTTTCTTTTCAAGCACATACACAAAGCGCAAGCCAAACCGAACCCAGCTACAAACCGTTCGAATTTCAATTTGCAATTTTTATGGAAGCAGCGTTTTTCCATAATTATATCTCCAATCACGAAAATTCGCAATTGCAATTGCCGTCGCTGTCGTGCAGCTTCTTCTTTTTTTGTATCTTTTTTTATAGTTGTTGTAGTTGTGTTAAATTTTTTTGTTTGATTTATTTGTTTCAGTTTTTTGCGCAATTAAATTTATATTTACATGCGATATACGCACACGATATGTCCGACTAGATATATGGCACAATTTGGATTTCGCGTATTTTTTATTAAATTGTTTTTTTTACATATTTTTTTTTTGCCACTCCACACTGAAAGCGTTCGCCTTTTACACACTGCAAATTAAAGGATGGCGCCCGGGGACAATGCAATTTCAATCTATCCGGTATCATTTGAAAAACTATATTCGAGTTTTATTTTTATTCATTTTATGTGATGAGCTTTGAAAACGATTGGCGCGTCAATTTTTTATAGAACATCATGCAAATGCATAAAACATAAAAGATTTTCACATTGATTTGATTTTGCCCCATGCAGCGGAATAAAGCAATAATAGCTGGCCTTCTATACAACACACACATATAAAAAATAGTAATAATACATATTTAAATCATGTTATTTATTTATGTTCTGTGAAATGGAAGGATGTGTCGGCACAATTAATGCATTAAGCTATCGCTCATTATAAATGCTCATAAAATAGATTTTTAAATTACTGATTGAATAATTGAGTTTAAAGTGCATGCTATAATATTAGGAAAGAAATAGGAAGACTTTTATTAATTGTGTATTTGTTATTACATTATAAATAGAATATCTATTATTGCTTAAAAAATAACTTTTTTATTACTGAATAAATACTTGGGCGTAAGTTGTCGAAACTATATTTAAAAGACATCTTTATAGAAAACTTAAACTTGCGGACAGTAAATAAAATAGAGAGAATATAAAATAGACTATTTTTTTTTAAAGTATGATCACTACGAAAAGACCTTCTTTTAACTTCCCCTCCTTCCTTTAAAAAACAGGCATATGATTCAACGAATTTCTTTGAAGTGATAATCATCAATAAAGAATACTTCATATTAACCTATTAACCCAACAAAGACCCACTCAATGAAGCCTTACCTTATGCAATTGCTCCAAAAAATCGACCCCATTCGGCCCATCGCAGTCACGTAGCCCAAAACGTGAACAGCATAATAATTATTTATAATTATTGTTAATTTTCAAAGCTACAAACCGAGCAAAAACAACAGCCAACCAAAAAAGAAAAAATAGCTCTGGGAAAAAATGAAAACCATTAAAAAAAAAAACCACAAAGAGACCTCAATTAAAATTCAAATTAGAGCGCTTGGGAAATTTGCGCCCGGCGCTGGCGGCCAAAGTGCGAAAACTTAAAACCGCAGAAACGGCGCAACGCCGCCTCGCAACAGCAGCTCCCAAACTAACCTACCGAAATGAAATATGAAGCCTCTAACCCTCGTGCAGTGGCAGGGGCAGGGGCAGGGACGCGGGTACAGGCAGCGTCAGAAGGCGAACAGCCGTCCCGTTCACGTTCCGGACAACTAATAAGAAATTTGTGAACTTTGCAAATTTGCCATCATTAATTCTGGGTTGGTCTGGTCTGGTCTGGCTTGGCCCGAGTCCTGCCACAAAGCGCATATAAATTGTCGAATTCGCATTCGGGCTCCAAGCACCAACAATGATGACGTCGCGATGTAGTCCTCGTCATTGTATAATAATTGTCAAGCAATTTAAATCGAAGCTGGGAGCATAATAAATTGTCATATGAAGGCGCGCGCCACACGCATACTCTCACGCCCCTCACTCCCAAAGGACAGTTCAGAAGATGGCAAAAAGAAAAACACATCAGAGTAATGCAATTCCGAGTGATTGACTGCTGAATACCCTGTAGGTTGCTTGAGCACATGGGCCATATAAACTGCAGCTCTCGCTTACAGTGCTATTTTAATAAAATAAATATTTTTAATTACACAACCATTTTTTATGTTAAATATTAGTTCAAATAAAATAAACCTCGACACAAAAATACTGATTGTTAGGTATTTCTTCACTACCCCTGACTGCACATTAAAATTAAAAATTTTAAAAAATCATTTAGCCCAACCTTATTTTTTTGGAAAAATTTTTTTTTAGTATAAAGAGCAAGTTTAAAAGTAATTAAGAAAATTGACAAAAATTTAGACTTTTTAATTCGTATTTCAAAACACTTTTTTACTATGGATAATATCGAAATCTATGCTGTTAAAAAACCCTTTGATATATTACAAAGATATACAAAGTTGCAACCATCAAATACATCGATAATACATAATACATCGTTAATATTGTCGATAGTATCATCGATAGCTTTACAACACTATAATACTAGCTAAGAACCCAATGAACCGTCACAAAGCTGTGCACAACTTGGGGACATACACTATTTGTGGCCATTCTTCAAGGGTATAAAAAGGTAATGAGGAAACGGAAATTGCTGCCGGAAGTGTATGCGAAGGCGGAAGCTCATTTTGCAATATTCACAGTTGACTGATTTCTAGCGACTTTTTGCTTTGGCGCTGGGCGCCAGGCGACTGGCAACGAACGCCATGAATTGTAAATTGATTGTAGCCAAAGCTCGTCGCCCATTGCCGATTTTAATCATTAATAACGAAAGGGGGGCGGCGCAGCGGGGCGCCGCCTTTATTGGACGGCAGCCAAGATGACCGGATGCAGAGACACAGAGGTAAACATAAAGCCGGGCAGAGACAACAGCAGACGCTGACGGAGCACTTGGACTGCGCCTAAGGTAAGGCTACGACTTTTCAAGAGCTTTTCAAGCGCGCTGGCAACAAAATGGCTGCGCGCACTTCCCAGCTAAACGGTAACGGTTACCGTTAGCTGCTACCGCTGATGTGCCCGTGTTGCCAAGTTGTTCTTTGTGAAGAGCTGCTCAAATAGAAGCAACGAGCACTGCAACAACAACAACAACAACTGAGTGGCGCAGCAGCAGCCGTTAGTTTCATTGTTGACATTGCAACGAAAAGGTAAAAAAAAAAAGGTTGCAAGGCAACAGAAAGCAATTAACTTGGCTTACATCTTTGTTGAAAGTTGAAACTCATGGCGCGATTTATGCCGCCGGTGTTGCCTCTACCGCTGCTGCTGCTGCTGTTGTTGTTGTTGTTGTTGTTGTTGCCCTGACTTTGGCTCTCGGCCGCGGATTCGGATGCGGGTGCAGCCAGGTTGCGCTGGTGGTGGCAATCGTTGAGCTGTCAGCAGCCAGCTGGTTGCGTGTCTTTGCTGTGCAAACGAATGTAGCTGCAGCGCGTATCTCGCACCAAGATAAAACTTAATGGCTTGCCCCACTTGAAAGGTTAGATCTTACTCTGATTTTGTGGCAAATTGTGTAAGCACCTGTCTTCGCCTTCGGCCATTGCACAAGCATTGCCAGCTTAGTTCAAGCTTTAGAAGCAATCACTAGCGAAGAAAAAATTACAGGTGAAATTAAATGTTTAGAAGCAAAATGAACAATTTTCTGTTGTAATCGTTGGATATTTTGGCAAACGAATTTAAATCATCAAATACCTGTGAGAAGTGTTAATAAACAATTGAAGATTTCATGCTTTCGCAAATTAATAACTCTTGCATATTGTATATTATGTTATTTCTTTAAAACCTAAGCGTAATTTTTATTTAAAGATTTTTAACTGTATAAGAATATGCCTATGACAATTCTGAAACAATACAAATTTAGAGATACAAAATTGTTCATTTGTTGTATTTGTTGTATTTCTTAATTATTTACCCACTTATGAGTGGGTCAGATCCATTCTATTATTATTTTATTTTATATTATTCCACTACTCTAGTCAATTCTTTTGTCATAATCTTATTTCTACATATGTTTTATCTCTTTTCTGTTGGTCTCTTTTGTGATCGGTGCAATAATATTATATTTGATCTAGTTAAAAGACTATGCAACTATATATTTTACTTTTTCAAATTGAATTATCATCTTTTAATTTTTTTTAATATTCACTTTTATTTTCTTTAATATTCTTCAGTATTATATTCAACTGTTTTCTTATATAATCAGCTCAATATTAGTATCCAATAGTATAATAATCAATAGCTAATAATCTTCACTATCTCGTTCTATTAAATTTAAAATATCATTTT
The DNA here is from genome assembly GCA_035041545.1 of Drosophila colorata. Taxonomy (NCBI): domain Eukaryota; kingdom Metazoa; phylum Arthropoda; class Insecta; order Diptera; family Drosophilidae; genus Drosophila; species Drosophila colorata. The sequence goes on from JAWNLD010000233.1 coordinate 4,247,951, forward strand.
TTTTAAGCCCTGGGTCCTTAAACCGTGTTTTTAATTCCAGGCCATTTTTCTTGGCAATGATTTCACTAAATTCCAACTTGCTTTTTCCCATTTTATTCTACATTGTTTTATCTTATTATTATATGAACAACTGTGTTATATTATATTATATTCTGGTATTCAAACATTATCTTATTTTACTTAATTATTTTCAAGATTTGAATACTTCCGTTAGCTTTCTCTACAACTGACAAAAAAAAAACATATTGCAATTATAACTTTCGAGCTTACACCCTAGACAACAGTAAAAAGTTGTAATCCTTTTTTCAATTCATACTTAAAAAGTTGACCGCTTCTCTGAGCCCACAACTGAATGGCAGCCACTTGGCCAGACCAAAGAAATTTGTTATATTAGATGTGCTACAAAAATTTGGTTAACTCAACTCGAGGGTTTGTGATGCTTTTATGTTAAGACTAGTGAAAATTCATTTTTCCCAGCTGGAAATCAAAAATCTTGCGTAAATTGCGAATGCAAAAACAAACTCGGCCCTGAGTCTCAGTCGGAGCCGGAGAAGAGCTGGGATTCTGAGCGCCGGGCCTGGCTCCGACGGATGGCAGGCCCTTGAGCCAAAGTTAAGTAAATATGACTCAAGGACACTTGGCACATGGAATCCTTTGGCCACTTACTTTTGTGCAAGCAACGGCAGTGGAGCGGGTAGTGGGTGGTCTTGCGGTGCGGTGGTGCGGCGAGGCGTTGGCGGTAACACTCTGTCTCATTCAGTTCCATTTGAGAAACGATTTTAATACTTTCTCCGACACAAAAGCTACTTAAAGTTTTGCTTGCTGGCTTAATTCGTTTTTTGTCAAACAACAACAAACAACAAACAGCAAACAGACAATAAGGCAAAAACAAGAGAAAAACAAAAAAGACCGAAAACTTTTTTAAATTGAGTTAGCTAATTTTTTTTTTTCTCTTTCTCTATCTTTTACGTTCTTTATTTTTGGGCCAAGTTGGAAGGCAAGACGGGCGCACTTTGGATTGCCTAATAAATGTGCGTGCCAACAAAAGGCTAGATAAACAGCTGGCCAGTAAGAGACAAAGAGAGAGAGAAATAAGTAGAGAAAAAGAGAGCACGACCGACTGACAGTTGTAGCGACAGCCAAAGGATAAAGGATAATGACAGCCATTAGTATTAAGTGCGCGTTGGCTACTTTGGACGCTCGGCAGTTTTTTGCCCGCCGCTCATTAAAGTTGTTAAGTACTTGGCGTAAACGCTGCCAGCACTGAGAAAGAGACACAACTAGAGCGACTGCCGAGTGGGTGTGACTAATGGTCGGGGCAGAACCGCTGCCCACGATTAAAGTCAATTTAAATGCGCCTCAAGCGGGCTAACTTAATTCGTTAACAACAAAAGAAAAATAAAAAAGTAAAAAACTTGACCGTTATGGGGAAAACTTTATGCACAGCATTCCTTGAATTATGTCAACAAAAAGAAAGTCACTGAACTGAACCACAGATTGCACCACAGCACCACAGAAAGGTGTGGAAGCTCTTCTGATTGTGCCTATTTGGCATTTGTGACAACAATACAACGAATAATTAAAATAAATTTACCTAACCTGGCCACCACACTTGGGGGCAAAACTTAAGAATTTAAAGCTCTCCTGTAACTCTTTATGGTATTAAAAAATAGTTTAAGTTCAAGTTTAAGTAGTTTTTTTAGTGTATAAATTACTTAAGGGCTATAGACTTCAACAATTTCTTAATTCACCCGCACCTGGATATAGTTAGGTTAAGGTACACAGTAAAATTGAGGCGAATATCTTGTGATTTGTAAAATATTAGAGCTTAGACCGTGGCATAAAATCATCCACTTAAAGGCCACAAAAAATATATTCCCATTTATTTCTTATTCGATTTCCATTTCTAAACTTCTATCGCGATTAATTTACGCATCGTTATCTTTTTTATCTACATAAGTAGCTTTGTTATTAATATATATAAATATAAAAATTAATATAAATATGAATATAACTCAAGAAAACACATATGTACATATATTTAAAAAAAAGATAAAAATAAATACACACATAATATTTCTAATTTTATTTATTATTTATTTATTATATTAAGAATAAGTATACAAAATAATTTAAAAATTTACTTACGTACATATTTGTATATTAGCTCGGTCTTACCCTTATTATATACAGAACTTTGTGAATAGAAACTGTATTATATTAAAGATAAATACAAAAATTGTATATTAATAATGATAAAAATACAAATATTCGAAGCATTAAAACACTAAAACGTCAACAATGTGAGATCAGATAAATCAAACAGCGATCAGAGTATTTAAGTTTTCTTATTTTAAACATAGAACTACTGTTATATTTCTTATTGTTGTAGATGGTTTACAACATTTCTCTAAGAAGAAAGAGAGCGCAGATCCGATTGCACACGCTATTGTTTTTGTTGTTTTTGGCAAATAACAAAAGCATTTTGAACAAAAAATAGGGCAGATAGGTGGAGGCAAGGAACAGTTCTGCACTGCCGTGGAAAATGAATGTCTGAAAAAAAAAGTCGTCAAGAAATTCGGTTGCAGTGTTTTTTCTTATTTCTTATGCTTCATTCTTCTGCTCTTTGTTTTTGATGTTGCACCCTTCCTCTTTTTATGGTGTGCGACAAAACGCCACATTTGCGTTCAATGAGCATGAGATAATGTCATCATCAACGTCGTCATCAACGGAACCCCCGTCCCTTCACCCCTTAACCCAGCAACACCTCAACTCTCCACAGAAGCATGTGCATCATCCTGTCGACCGTGTCTTTGTCCGTGTCTGGGGCAGGTGCAACGTTTTCGTTGTCTGGCATTTTGCTTGAGGAATTGCATTCAATTTAATGAGCACTAGCTTTTTAATTAAGTCGTTCTGTATGCAAAGGCTACGTGAATGGATGAGAATAGATTAATGGATGCATTGAAATATCTGTGTGTATACAGATAAGCAGCATAATAAATGCCCAGATAATTATGACTATAGCTCAACAATGAGCCACATAACAAAAGGAATCAGGTAATTAAAACCATTTGTTAAAATAATCCAAATACATCGTATTAAAATTATATTATATTTAACGAACAATGAACTTGTAAAATAATCTACTTTAATTTCAAAATATTTAATATCTAATTTGAAATAATAATACGATCATTACAGAAGTCGTACATAAAATTTATTGTTTCTATATTCTATTGAATTTAATCAGTTTTACGTTAAAGTAGATAATATGAGACCAAATTTGAACATAATTGAACTTTTATATAATTTATGGATACCAAACTACGAAATTATATGTAAATAAACAATTTTTTGCTAAAAATAAAGTTCTAAAAATTCTCAAGAATTTTGAATTCTGTATAGTTTATAAAACCTACGTAAAAACTTTACAAAGTCCAAGATCATTTATTCGTAATTTCTTTATATTGACTTTCTAAGAGGAGAACAAAGTTATCAAAATCTGATTAAAAGAAAAAATTTGGAATTTGGCATTTTAGATGAAAACCTATATACCAAAATTAATAACTCATGCTTTTATATTTTCTAAGTGCATTCAACATAATTTAATTTCTTCCTGTTGATTCTTTGAACTTCAAAATTAAAAAAAACAAATACTTTTCTGTTTGTTCTATACAAATATTATTTAGAAAAGAAAAAAGTGAACTGAAATTAAAAAAAAAGTTGTTTTTCATATAACAAACTTATAACTAAATTATCTATGAGAATTCATAAAAAATAAATGTGTTTCCATAGTATATTTTCTTTTATAAAATCGAGAATTGAAAACCAATTTGAAATCTGTATATCAGATAGGAGCATCCGCTCTGTACATCTAGACAGGTGGTCTTCAAAATTTATAAGCACAATTAAAAGGCTTTTTTCAATTCTCATTAAAATCTCATAAATCTCGATCAATTTGATGGCGCCAAACAAATTAGTTGCATAGTCAGCGCCAAAACAACGACCAACCTCAACTCGTCGCTGACGTCAATGCAGAGAACAAACTCATTTGGTAATGCGCCTCTACAAACTGAATTGATGCATAGCCAAACGAAATAGCCAGCTGGCCAACCGCACCCCGCACGCCCTGCGCCACTCTCGCTGGCAGGCAGCTCGTCGTCATTTCAGCTCTATGTAATAATTTCACACGCCCTATCGCGGTCATTTTAATTAGCACGATTGCATTTTCAACACGTAGACGCAATTCAAATTGTAAATCACATAGGCCGTTAACATGTGCAGTCTCATCTACAATAACAGCACTAGGAGCGTTGTGTATATGTGTATATGCATGTGAGCACATAATGCCAGTCGAAGTACTAAATGTGACATTTATAATGCAGCTGCTGCTCGAGCTGCCCTGGCTGGAGTCCGCTTCAGTTTGAGCCACAAATTTTGCAGTAAATTAATATCGCTAATTAGGGCGACAAGGCCGCATCACCGATGCCGCTTGGCCACTCGTTTGAGGCGAGATATTTATGTTAGACCGTTCGTTTTGGCTCAGCAATTAACACGTCGGCAATGTTTGGCATAAATCTAACAAGTTGGGCATGACAAAAGTAAGATAAACACACTAGAATTATTGATTTTTTCCCAGCTAGTGGGCAAATAGCAGATGCCCTTACTGGCAAACGCAGGCACAAGATTAGGGTTCAGATATATATTGGCAAATGAATTATTTTATGTGAATAAAGTAAATAATTTTAAATTCAGTATATAAAAAGAGTCATTATACACATGATAAAATACATATTATATTATATTAAAAATATTTGTTAACGACATTGATGTCTCTCCAATGTTTTTAAGTTTCTTTTAAGAAAAAATGGCAATTATTGCTTTGCATTTAATATAACATTCTTATAAAAACTACCAATTTAAGCTCTATGTAAGCTTTAAAATTTTTTTTTAAGTTGGTAAAGGGTACTGCCTGCATATAAAAATATAAGATATATTTTGATCTAACAAGTAGAAACACAGACATAAAAAAATAAAGTGTTGGTATTTTTTTTTTATCAGTGTATTGAGATCTTATTAAATAATTTGCGTTTTTATAGCAAAGTCCTTTTAATGTTAAAAAAAGATTTTCCAAGATATTATTGTTTTGCCTGAAATAATTATTTTGTTTTTGATAATTGTTAGGATACAATAGTATTTAATTTAAATAAAACTATTATCATAAATATTTTAGTTGCAGGAAATAATCAGTTTCTTTATTGCACATTGCGTTTGTGCTACCCATGCCCATATTGAATATACCCTTACGAGCTGTAACACCTTTTCTAGGCCTATGCAATCGATCATTTGCAGTCGCAACAATTGTCGGCTCGCAAGCCGCAAACAAAGCTCGTTGTCTATTTATTTATGGTAGCATTAGCTGTGGCCCTGCTTATAAGTCGCTCTCTCTCTTCCTCTTGCTCTCCCTCTCTCTGTCTTTATCTCTCTATTGCTAAGCTGTTTACATTGCGTATACGCCGCATTGAACGCACACAAAACCAGTGAACAGCCACCGACTGAGCCGCAGTCACCGCTCGGACGTCGCATTAAACATGTCTTGACTTACACTGTCCAACAAAAAAAAATGCGTGCGTGTCTAGTGTATTTATTGCTGGGCAGTGCTGTCCGCAATGCGCTCGGCCGCGACGCCATTTGCCAGACGGTGCAGCGCAATCGGGCGGCGTGTGAGGTGCATCGTGTGCAGACCGCCGACGGCTATCAGCTGACCGTGCAGCGTATTCCGCCGCAGCGCAACCAGAGCTGCCCCGCGCTGCTGCCGTTCGTGTTGATGCACGGCCTAATCGGTTCGGCGGCCGATTTTGTGGCCGCGGGTCGCGCAAGCGCATTGGCGTTCCGGTTGCACGAGCGCTGCTTCGACGTGTGGTTGCCGAATGCGCGGGGCACCACCGCCTCGCGGCGGCATCGCAGCTTGTCGGCCAGCCAGGCGGCCTTTTGGGACTTTAGCTGGCATGAGATTGGCGTATACGATTTGCCGGCCATTGTCGAGCATGTGGTGGGCGTGACGGGCGCGCAGCGGCTGCACTATGTGGGCCACTCGCAGGGCACCACGGTGCTGCTCGTGCTGCTCGCGCAGCGGCCCGCGTACAAAGCGAGATTTGCGAGCGTTACGCTCCTGGCGCCGATTGCGTATTTGCAGCATTTGAGCAGTCCGCCGTTGCGTTTGCTGGCCAGCGATCCGGTCGGCGTCACGGTGCGTATGCTTAATGTTGCGTATACCACATGTTGTGCATGGCTAATGCCTTGTTATTGTTGTTTGTTGCAGCTGCTGCTGAATCAGCTGGACCTGCACGAGCTGCTGCCCGCGACTTCGCTGACTCAGGTGGGCGGGCAGCTGCTCTGCAGCCCCGCGCTGCCTACCTATGCGCTCTGCTCGCTGCTCACATCGCTCTATGTGGGCTTCAGCGAGTATCCGCTGGATCGTGTGAGTACGATTATATATGCAGCCATAATTTAGCCAACAAAGCGGGCCCCAAAGTTTCGTTGTATGCAAAAGTTTTTATTGCACTCAGGAGTGCGCCACCCACACTCACACTTACACACACAACAAACAGACACACCCACACACTCTGCATTCAAGAGCCGGCTTTAGTTTTGGTAATAAAAGTTATTTGAATTTAAATGCGTAAACGAGCTGCCTGCCCAGCTTCCTGCCAGTTGTGCCAACTATTGTGGCACGTTTATTTTTACAGTCGTCGTTGAAAGTTCGTCAGCTATATCGAGTGCCTTGTGACAGCTATTCAATACTATTGTTACTATTTATACAGCCTAGAGATAGCTTGGGTTTTCAATTTCGGGTTATTTTACCACAATTCACGGGCATCCTATAGCCAAGATCTCAACTTCAACGTAACTTTCTTATAAAAATGTGTCCTTATCATTCATTTTGAATTGTATTTGTATCCAAATATTAACATTACATTTTTTCTTAAAAGTGCCTAACTTAAAACTTAAAAAAAAAGTTAAATAAATAAGACTGCAATTATGATAAATTAATTATAGATTAAAGTTTTATTATTTTAATTCGTTTATTATTATTTTTGCGAGCAAAATTAATATAAACCTTGAAATATGCTACTTTTATGATAAAAAAAAAACTTGCTAAAATAACAAAAATTTAAATAATATATATATATATATATATATATATATATAAATATATTATAATATAATATATATAATAATAATCGAACATTTAAGAATTAGCTCTGTATATCTGTATAATAAGGGTATTTTCAATTCGATTGCATTTGAATTTCCATGTAACTCTGGATTTTTTGCTGTAATGTGCACCAAAAGGTGCGCTAAACTTTTGCCTCTGCCTGCCGTTAGGGGCTTGGCAACTGCCTGGCCACGACCCCCAACTGCTAACTATACAACACACATTACGTATACGCCACGTTGCCTTAAACACTTTTTGTTCTCGCACACGGCACATTTAAATTTTGTTTTACCATGAAATATGGCAAATAAATCGCGCTCGTGTTATTTTTGCCAAACTTTATGGCTTATCTGAGCGGCGTTTGGGGCGCGTGCTCGAAAGGCTTCGCCCTGCTGTGGAGTGGGAGAGCTGAACTGAGCGGCCCAAAGAGATTGGCGCCAAGTGCTTGTTAGTTATTAGGCTAAGGGCCCCGGCAATTGGCTTTACTAGGGTCGACTACTATACAAAGAAATAACAAAAATACCACAAAATAGAAAACTGTAAGCTTGGCAGATTACTTGTATGCGTGTGTGTGTGTAACTGTTCTATAGTTGCCCCAAAAAATGTGCAAAAGTTTGACAGGCAATAGATAGTTACCGAATCTCTTTTGTAGTGCAGCTAAAACTTTGGCTTATACTTCATTTCGTGCTGATAAAATTGAAGCATATTCAACAAAGGCAGCTGAGTAATATAAATTGTTTTATTTCCGAAGTTTATTCCTTAAGATTTTCAAAAATATTAAATGCACCTCAAGTTTTTTGAAGTATTTTAAATAAATTTAATATATTAATATAATATTTGAATTCCTTTTAAATTATTTGTATATACAATTTTTTTTATAACTAAATACAATATTACAATGGACTGACGTTTTTTAAATAAGTTTTATATTTATTAATTTATTTGAAAATATAATAAATTGGTTTTTTACAATTTTATAGAATATTTCGAGTTCTTCTTTAAATGGCGCTTATCAATTGAGTTCCCAAATCTGATAATTGTGTTTCCTTACCCGTAAAAATAGTTACCTAATTTTTCTGATATATTTGAATTTCTTTTAAATGATTTTTATAAACATATCTCTTAAGATAGAAGTTCAAAATATTTTGAACTTAATACGGCAATAAACCTTCAAATATCTCACAATACGAATTTAAAGTCAAATCAACAAAGCTCATGCCACAAGCAGCAAGAGCTAAGTGCAACCGCGTGCCGTATCTCTGAAATCGTCATTGCTCCTATAAAAAAAAAAGTGTCAACAAACAAGCGGGCAAATAGTCGACGAGCATAGAGCTGAGTCGCAGACGCCGTACAGGCAACAAAATTGCTAAGCAAATAGCGCAAGGCGATGACTTCCCTCCGTTGACGAGGGGTAGGGCAAAAGGGGGGCGATACACTGTGACAACTGCCAAACATGCGGCACAATACTCAGCTCATCACTCCCCTGCTCGCTATACTATACTCATTCCCACTCATACCCCCCTTGTAGCCTACTCGTTTTACTCGCTGCCCGCGCAAATAAATATTTGTGCATATTTAGCTGAGAGCCCTCCTTCCCCCACCGCTCCCGTTCACACCACATAAAGTTCAACACACTTTGCAACAGCAATGCGTGAAGCATGATTTGATGCAACAACAAAAAACAAAAAAGAAAATAAACTAAAGACCGAAGAACTCTGGAAACACAAACAAGCTGCCGGCTGTGCAGCGACATACAAAACTATTTGCCACAAGTTGCAGCAAACGCCAGCAATTGAAAAGAAGCTGGCAGGGAAAGTATAAGAAAAATGCAGCGGGCAGCCGGAAAATCAAATAAGCATCAAAACAAAACAAAATATGTCGCCGCAGGACGTGAGACACAACCGACTAAAAAACAACTGTCGAGACAAATTAAAAAGTATATAAAAAAAAGGTACTGTGATTTGCAGAGGGTATAAAAAATGTGCATGTGTTTTAAATAAATATACACGCATATATTCATATATATACATACATATATATAAATATATATTTATATTATATTATTTTATTATTATATATTATTTTTTGTAAATATTGGGTATATAGTTACATATATATAGTTCGAATAGAAGCAATCAGTCAAAGATTTATTGTGCTTACAATTTCTTAGCTCCTTAATACGCAGAATAGTAATAATATTAACAGTGAATTTACAATTTTTTTTATATCAAAAAAGCAATTAATCGCTAATGTTTTTAAAAATCAATACACAATAATTCTTCCAATTCCACATTTGATTGCCCCAAATTTTACAGAACTATATATATTGCTATTATTATTATTATATATATAAGCTTCCTGAAGATATCTTCTTTGATTTTAGATTTCTCATATTTGTGTTTGTGAAAAATTTATTTATTGGGTATTCCACCTTCTCTGCCTCGCAAAATATTTATTCAAGAGAGTCTAATAATTTAAAAATCCAAAAGAAAAATATAGCCAAAGAGTCGTTAAGTCAATTCAGGCCAAGAAGCGGGTCTGAAACAAGACCTCCAACCTATGTGTCAGCTCTTGTGTGTGTGTGTCTGTGTGTAGCTGCATGCACTTCCGTGTGCTTTGTGTCACAATAAAACGGAAATAGCAGCTTGCAGAGACGCACACATACACACACACAGCCATAACGAAGAACTGACATTCAAGTGGCAGTGGGGCAGGTCGTACATTTCAATGTTTTTGACTTTTGGCTTTTGGTGCTTCATCAATTGAAAATTTCGCATTTCGCATTTCGCAGAGTATATTCCCACGCATTCTGGAGACGACACCGGCGGGCATCTCACGTGGTCAACTGCTGCACTTTGGCCAGCTCATCAACAGCGGTAAGACAATGCACACCTGCACCTGCTAACGCCAGCTACAGCTTCGCTCTGTCCATGCAGGTAAATTCCAACAATTCGACTATCGATCGGAACGGCTCAACTTGCAGCGCTATGGCCAGGTCACGCCCCCCGCCTATCAGCTGCAAAATGTGCGCCTCAATCTATTGGTGTTCTATGGCAACCGGGATGCGCTCTCCAGCCGCCGGGATGTGCAGCATTTGGTGCGAGAGCTGGCCAACAGTCGCATAAAGCTCTACCAGGTGCGGGGCTATAATCACATCGATTTCCTCTATGCGACCACAGCGCCAGAGATGATCTACGAACGAATAATAGAACAAGCCAGGGAATTAAATGGAATATAGATATATTTATGTATAGAAATTAAAGTTGATAAAGTTATATAATTTTTATTAGTATTTAGATTATTGTAGAAAATTTTTATTTGTTTATTAAGATATGTATAGTTTAAAATGTTATCCTATATGACTTAAGCATTTTTGAAAAGTTTAATTTATGCAGTTTAAACACTATTTTAAATAATAATAAAGCAACCCGATACAATTAAAACTTTTAGAGGCTATTTATGAGATCAATAAAAGATAAGAATTTTACTAATTCGAATGGTCAAAAACGATTTACAATATTTTAATTAAGAATATAGATATTTTACTCAAGAAAATAAATTTTAAAAAATCAGAAATGCAGAAAAAAAATTGAATCAAGCGATATACCAAGTTTAAAATAATTGACTTAGAGATACCCTATATAAATATCTAAAGTACCTAAGCATCTTAAATAGCGATAACAAAGATAACATTTAAAAGCTGAGACCGTACTTGCTAAAATTTTAAAATAAAAATTGTACTTTAACAATTATTTCCGAATTAAATAATTTTGCGCAAAGAATAATGTGTATTTGCTTTTTTATGTTCTAAAAAACTAACAAAATTAAAAATTGTATTTAATGGTCATAAAACAAGTCCAAGTTTATTAATAAATAATACTTACAGAATTCTAAATTATACGCATATACAGAACGGCATGGCTATATCATCTCACCTGTTGATGCTAAGAAGTTACTAAGATATTACATAGTTTAAAAATTCGGCAAATAAATGAAAACATTAAACCATTTGATACACAGAGGATTTTATAGTACAGAGGTGTATACCTTCTACTACAAATATGCTAAAACACAAATAAATATAAATATATTACAAATTAACATTAACACTAAAGCTATTATGTGATCGCTACAATCATCAATTCTAGCTGTCTTAGAAATCACCAATCCAATATTCGACTCTGGCTCTAAATTTTATTTGTCTCGTATTCTTAGCAAAATTTGGCGTCTTTAAAGACGCAACGAAAATACTTATGTATGTTTGTCAGTGGAATTTTGTGCTTAATATAAATAGAATATAAAAATATTTTTATATATAATACAATAATATATATCCGCAGCAAATGCTACTAGGGTTATTCCATTCGATTATTTATTTGCTTAAGCTACCTGGCATGCCCGGCTGGACAGTTATCCAGCAGCGTATTAATGTATCTGCGGACTGCTATCGCAACTGGACGGAATATAAGGTAGGCTTTGGAGATTTGCGCGAAGAGTCTTTTATTAGAAAGGAGAAACTGCATCGTCTGACAAACTCAGAGCCCCATGAGCTTTATACATGTGAAAGATACTCAAACCACTGAGAGATATGCTCTATTTAGCAATTTTGGGGTTGACTACGAAAAAGCTCATACAAATTAATTTCTGTTTGCTCATTCAAAGGCAATGTAAATGATCAACTTGAATATAATCTTAACTTAAAGTTCTCAACATATGATAGAGATAATGATATAAATATTGTCATTCTGTCTGGTGGTTTGACAGTTGTACATTGAAGTAAGTATTTAAGTTAAGTTATTATATTAATTATTAAATTAAATTAATTATATATTTTATATATATTTACAACAACTTAAGTGGAGAATATTTTCTAAAAACAGACAAGGGCATTTGTCCGCATAATAGTGATTTATCACATCATGTTTTATGTAACACACTTAAGTCAATTCAAGTGCTTATAAAACCAAAGAAGTTTTATTTCATTTTAAATCAAATATATTTAAATATAAATATATAATAAATTGTTTACTAGAATTATAAACATAAAAAACTAGAGGTGAGTTTATTACATTTTGTATTTTTTACCATTTATTTCATAACCAAACAATAGTTGTTTTTATTATATTAAACACATTTGACGCAGTTTAGCCGTACATTTTTGTAATTTATAAAATCGTAAATTATTTCAGTTGAATCAAATCTATCTTCCATTTTTTTATATTTATCTAAAACAAAACTTTTTTTGATTTATTGTTTGCTATTTTCTTGCTTTTGTTATCCAATAAAAGGAAGCAAAATATTTTGTAATCAAATATGAATTCAACTAGAAATCGTCGTTAAATCAAGTCAAGGAATGGACTGGAGCAAGACCTGCACCTCTGAGTGCTTGTGCTGCAGCTCTTGTGTGCATCTGCGTGCACTTCCGCCTGCTTTGTGACACAATGAAACGGAAATAGCAGCTTGTACACACACACACACACACTCAAAGATACGCACACACAGATAGCCCAATGAATGGCCTGGCCAGTTCGGCCAACTCGGAAAGTTTAAAGAGTATTGCTTTTAGGCCTCGCCAATTCGTTGTCTTCCATTTTGCCGTTAATTGTTCCGCATGAAAATATCAAAAAAACAGATTGTATATTTTCGTTTTTTTTTTACATATATATTGTGTAATACGAAAAAAACACAAATCAACTAAAAGAAAACTTGAAAAACAGACCTCATTAGCTTCATACTTTACATAAGACAATTAATTACGTTAATCATAATTACATATCTAACTGAACTGGAATAGTTGCTCGGCCAGCCTTAGATTCCTGCTGCTGGATGGGCGTCCTGTGGCGGTAAAAGTGTGGGGGTACATTGCATTCGATATGTGTGTAATGTGTTGGGCCAAGACCCAGCTTAGCTAAGTTCGAATCCCACACCGGACTGTATGGCATAGAGCAACTTTTCGCGCATCTGTTCAACGGTATTGAAGGGCGGCAGCTTCAGCAGATTCGTGCAGGTGCTGGCCGTGGGCAGACGCTCCATATCCCCTGCGTTCTGTATAAAGAAGGGCGGATCCAAGTCCTAAAATGGCAAGCAATGTTAAAAGACAAGTTTTGTTTACGTTAATTGTATCTGTAGCTAACCTTAAAGCCGAGCAGTGGTGGCCGCGAGCAGCTCGTGACAAACTTGAGCAGCTGCCGCCGCTGCAGATCATCGAAGCCCTCCACTGCCGCCCAGAAGGCCACAATTGAGGGATGCTCGGGCGTGTATTCGCCGCCATATTTGCAGTGCTTTTTCAGATCCTCCAAATCGATGGGTATTTCAGCGCCCGATATGAGTATTTGCAGCTCCTTGTTGCTGAACATATAAAGCCATTCGATGGGCAGCACATTGGACAGGCCCTTGCGGAAGGCTTTGCAGTGACGCTTGATCTGCACATTCAGCTTATAGTTGGCTATCAGCTGCAGATACTCGATCCGATTCGAGTTAGTTACCGGCGTGCTCTGACCCTGAGGCTTCAGCTCCACAATCTGCGTCTGTCCCAGCGAGCTGCTGGCCACTGTGAAATCCAAATTCAATTCGCTAACGTCACCCGGATAATCTTTGAGGTAAAGAAGATTGCGATATAATTCGGGATCCAGTGAGGCCAACTGGTGTATATCCACGTCTGAATATTTGCCAGCCAATTTGGTTAGGAAGAACTCGGCCAGCGGTAACTCCACCAACAGATTCTCATAGATTGCTTTGCCCAGAATGCGGCCAATGAAATAATAGTGCTTCTCAAAGTCGCTAAAGAGATCTGAGACATTGGGATTAGGATACAATTTGTTGTCCGTCGTTACCCTGTAAAGGAAACATTGATTAATATGGAATTGGAATTGGACATTGCACTATTGCTTACATAAAGAAACCACGATTTGGATCAAAAGCAGTTTTAATAAGCTCCGACAGAAATTCGCGAAAAACGCCGCCGCCATCGATGCCCGCCTCATCAAGTCCCAGCGAGGATACAAACTGTATGCGAAACTTCAAGCGCAAATCGGGTTCTAAAAAAGAAATCAATTCATAAATAATAAACAGCATTTAAGAGTTAACAGTTAAATTGCCAACCGTTCTCTGGCCGCAGCTTGTCGTAGGCATCCTCGTAGAGATGCGAGCGGCGCACAGTTACCATTATGGAGGGACCCTGCAGAAAGGCCTGCAGATGGCCCTGCACACGCATCTTATTGGCCGCCACCAGACCCTGTAATATGCTCACACGCTTGTTGAATGCCACCACAAAGGGTATTTCGCGCAATATCGTGATGGAGCGCTTCTGTTTGGTCGACATGGGCGGCCCGTTCTCAAAGTCCTCGCGTGTAAAGTCGCGTATGGGCTGGAACGGACGGATGCCACGCATGCGACTGCTGTGTGTCAATGGCAGATCCGTGGGCCTGTCCAGCGGCAAGTCCAGGCGCGAAACAGTCCAATGCGCCTCCGGGCAAAAGCCCAAACGCAAATCGCGCGTATGTATCTGATTGAGCACAAATACGACCACATTCAGCAAATTGGCCCAGATTTGCTTCTGGTGACGCAGCTGTTTGTCATCCGTGTCGGTGTGGCCCAGCACGCTGCGAAAGGCGAGCTCGACCAGGCCCAGACTAATATCCTTCAGCGTCTTGGACATTTGCACTATCTCCGCAATGGAGAAGGGCATCAGGCGCACATGTTGCACCGTCGGCGTTTCCAGCAACTTCTTTTCCACAAATTCCACATCGTGCAACGTGGGCAGCAGGCGGCCAAAGAGCATGCAAAAGGTGGCCAGCAACGGTATAGTTCGATCAACGCCCTGTTGCTTGGCTGCCAAAAGAAATTGGGAATGCGGGTGAGTTTTAATAATAAACATAAAGATAAATATAAATATAAATATAAAAAAAGATATATACATAAATAAAAATATAAAAAAATTTTTGGTTTAGCTGGCCCGAGGTCAGGCGTCTTCATCTGATTAAAACAATATTTTAATTTTTTTTTTTTTAGCCAATATATTTTGACTACTCTCCGGTAGCCTTCTTCAAGGCTCAAATTATTTACACGTCTGCTCTGTACGACGTCGAGTTCTTAACTGAGAAGACTACCGGAGTAGCATTGCTCTAAATTTAAGAAAAAAAAGACTATTTTATGGGAAAAATATATTGTGGCGTTAAGTGGCATAAAATAAAATATAAAGATGTCATTTAAAATTGAAATATCTGCGAATAGCTCTTAGGTTTGGTTAATCTTAAGTACATACAATCTAAAATTATTAAATAATTATAATTACAGATTGGTCTTGCTCAAAAAATAATTGTTATTTCTTGAGTTTTATTAAGAAATTATTTTTTAAAGGTTTAAGTTACTAGGCTTCCCGTAAGTAGAGTGCGAGTATGGGTATAAAGTGGAATATGCCAAGTCCGAAAGGATTAAATAACTCTTTTTGAGACTTCAAGTTTTTCGCAGAAAATATAAGTGTTATTTTGTGAATTTTTAAATTGAAATACAAATTATTCGTTATACTTTGAGCATTAAAAATATATATATAATTGAAAAGTAATTTATAATATATAATACATCATATTATATATACAGCGAAATGAAGAGTAACAAATATTATTGGATGATTAATATATTATTTTAAAGTAATAAGGTAATTTTAAATTTTAAAAATTGAAAATAAATAAATTAAAGAGAGCATTTTTTTCGTCATTTAAATTAGCTGTTTAAACTACAAAATAAAAATCATTTGTTTAATGTTTTCTTAAATGAACAATAAACAACAAATGATTATGAATGATTTTATTTGAATACTCACGCACAACACCCTTGGAAATTAGTGTGAGTGGCGCTGAGAAGCCCAGCTGCGTGGACTCGGCGGCCAGCTTAAACCAAACGGCGCGTATGAACTTAGGCGTGAAGGCCAAAGTATAGAGCAGTCTGTAAAATCGAATCAAAATTAGATGTAAAGCTAAAGGAAGGCGTGGATCTGAGCGTACTTATACTCGTAGACCGCATGCTTATTGTATATCATGAGGTTGTGACAGATCTCGCAGAGCGCATAGATCACCTGGCTGTGCTCGATGTGCGGCTCAATTTGTTGGACGATGAAGTCCACGCGCTGCGTTTCGTTCAATATGGCTATCGATTCTAGCAGGCTGTTGCGCTCCTTGCCGCTCAGTTCGCCGGTGGCGCGGCAGGCCTGCTCCATGTCATAGTCGAGCGTGCGAGACGCCGGCTGATCATCCTCCTCCTCCTCGTCCGACTCATCCGTATCGTCCTCCTCGTCGGAGTCTGTGTGACGATGAGGCGCCGCATGCGAACGCAGCGTCGACTTGGGCAGCTGCAAAATGTTGGGCATCATTTGGGCCACGACGCGCACATAGACAATCAGCAGACTGCTCTGCTCCAAAGTGGCTATAGTGATAAATATACAAAAATGAAAGATATGCTTATGGAAGAATTTCATATGCTCACCCAGCTGCCTGCGATCGAGGACCAGCAGTGAATTTAGCAGAAAAGAGCTAAACAATACGTCACGCGGCTGTGGCTTGGTCTGTTTGATCTCGCCGGATTGCAGGACACCGTAGAACAGGGTATTGCGCTTGCCATCATCGCCAGCAGAGGGCTCCGAGACGGGTGGCATGGCCAGGCTCATCTCCAGCAGCGCGTGCAGCGAGTGCATGAGCAGCGCGAAGGGAAACTCTGGACACTCGGCCAGGCAGGGCAGCACAAAATAGCGTAACGGTTCCGTGTGCGGCATGGCCAAAATATCGCAAATGAACTTGCGGGCGAAGAGCTGAGCTGACTCGCTGCCCGGCTGCCGCCTGGCCACGCTCAGCGGTCGCAGCAGCAGCTGCAGCAACGCCTCGCAGAACGGACTCGGTGCCTGCAACGTTTCGCCGTCGAGCGGCGGGCACTTCTCGTCCAGCAGCTGGCGCAGGCGCACAAAATAGTTGCGCGCCACGAGGAAGCCATAGATGCACTCCAGATACTTGTACAGCCGCGTCTCATCCGTCACATAGCGCTCGACGGCCGACACCGTAGTGAAGGTCTCCAGCATGCGCAGCGGTATGGCCTGGGCGCTGTGCGGCAGCGCCAGCTGCACCAGGCAGGCGTCCAGCAATTTGCAGACGCGCAGCAGCCACACCGCATCCTGGGCCGCCTGCTGCAGCAGTCGCGACGGATGGCGCAAGATATGCTGGCAGATCTCGATCTGGAAAAGCAAAGCAATTAGAATAATTAAGATAAGGGCATGACCCCTTTCCCATTGCTTACCAGTCGCTCGCTGTCCTTGGTCACGCGACTGCTGTAGAAGAAGCAGAGGCGCCGCAGCAGAAAGCACAGGCTCTCGTCCTCCGTCAGGCGATCCCGGTGCGCGTGCAGAAACCCATCGAAGGACGCGCGCTCGGCGCGCTTGCGCCGCTGCCGATGGATGAAGGAGCGGGCGTAGGACTGCAGCACGACGGCGCCGTTCACCCGCTGGCGCAGATCGTTGCGCTTCTGGCGCTCTAGCGCCGCCTTCCGTATGGCCGTGTCCCGGTCGCAGGTCTGCGAGGCACCGCCAAGACTTTGCACCGGACGGCGACGATACTCGCCATCGAAACCGAACATGACGCTGCAATTGTTGTTGCTGCCGCTGCTGCTGCCGCTGTTGCTGCTGCTGCTCTTGTTGTTGTTGTATTTCGCCCCAGCTGATCAATCGCACATAATTTTTGTTGTTTCTCTGTGGAAAACTGCGTCGCTGCTGCGCTGCAATGCCCAAACGTGCCACAGGCGGCAGCTGTACCTCAAGTTGCAAACTTAATTAAAAAAACACTTTTCACTTCGTCTACGTTGAATTTTCTGTGGCTGCGTAAAAACAAAAAAAAACCTGCTACAACGAATGATTTGTATATTTTCTCTGTGCTGCACAAAAGCGCTAATTAATGACAAAAGTGCCAGCTGTGTTCGTCGCTGTCCAGCACTAAACTGTTGTGCAGTGTTAACAAACATGAAAGTAACTGCTGAATACCATTGCGCACGTTATATTTGCCTATAAATTACATCATTTTTGTATTTTTTGTAATGCTTGCTGCAAATGTTTATTCTATTTTTATTTACTTTTGTACTATGAAAGCAAACTCAAAATATGTGTATTTTTTAAGTAAAACTTAAATTGCATTTTAATACTCTAAGAATTTAACAATATTAAAAATATATAATAACTTATAAAATTAAAATAGGGCTTTAAGAATTTTTTATGTTTCATATGTAAGTTAAAAATATATTTAAAAATTGTTTTATTTTTTAAGTAAGTATATTTGAAGTTAATTTTAATATACAAACGTAGTTTTAGATATTTGTTTGTTTTCATTTTCGCTTGTTCATCCAAACATTGGTCAGACGCCAAGTTTATTATTGTATACGTGCATTGCATAAATATATCGCAAAACAAGCGTCACATTCTTCCGTCTATTTTTACACTAAAAACATATTTTTTACGACTCTTTGCCTGCTGCGCACCACTGTATTGAATTTGTATCTGCATTTGAGTGTTTACTCAGTTGGGAGCCGCCAGATCAGCTGATAGAAACCGTACGTAGAACAGCTGAAAAGTGCCACTGATAAGCACAATGGCAGCTGAATTTGCGACAAATACAAAAATCACCACGATTGAACAATTTCATTGAGTAATATGAACAAAGAGGTGGACATTAGCTCCAAAAAACTCTGAAAAACATTAGTTCACCCAAAGGTTTGTCTTCTTCTTCTGAGTCTGCGAAGTTTTTTTTTGTTATTTTAATAAATAAATTACATTATGAACGAAATTAGCAGTTGCTGGAGGATATTCTATCTTTGAATTAAAAATTAATAAAAATAAAAATGTTCATATAAAAAATATACATATATTTTTCTGTGCAATTTAATATGTGAGGAGCCAAGGTTTGCACCAAAACCTACCAAAACGAACACAAAGACAAGGAACTGTTTCGAACCGTAAACCGAACCACTGACAATTTTTATTTTTATAAAATTATTGTATAATTTAGTTTATTTATTCCTGATTATACATAAAGCCTTTTATTGTAATTTAAACAATATTATTTATACTGACAAATTCTTACACGAATTTTAATTGCCATTAAGTTTAGCCCGATTATGCAAAGCAATGATCCAAAGTAAATCTAATTGTTAACGTTGAACTTTTCTAACCGAATGTCGTTTTATTATGGTATACAAAGTGTACATAAATAACGTGAAACATGAGTGAGGTTTTAAATCTAAACCATCTAATTAGTAGCTTCTGTTTTCGTTTTCATTATGGCCAGTTAACACCTGTCAAAAGGCACGCCAATTTAAAGTGCAGCGCTGAGCTGCGCGGGCGAGGGGGCCACGTTGGCGGTGTGGGGATGGCGCAGCTGGTGACGCTGCTCGATGAGGGCGAGCAGCGCTCGTGGAACGTCCATTGTCTGGTCATCGACGAGCACAATGTCGAATGTGCTCATATACTTGGCCATGTTCGCCTCCACGTGCTCGAAGAGGAAGCCGATTTTCATGATGTGCGAGGAGGCGGGCACACCGGCCGCCATCTCCGCATCGCCGAGAGAATCGCCCATGACAATGATGTGATCACGAGTGTGGACCAACTCGTAGTATTCGCTGCCATTGAGCACCGTTTCGTTCTTGTTGAACGTGTGTATCATCGGCTCCTGGAAGCCGGCCAGCAGTCCGTCACGATATTGCAAAAAGTTCGAGACGACCTTGACATTTGGATACATGATGTTCGCCTGGCGCAGCAGCGACACCACCGAATTGCCCAATCCGGCGGAGAAGACCAGCACGGGAATCTGCAGCCGCAAGAGCTGCTCGAACAGCTCGTGCGTTCGGTCACGTAGCGCATGCTTGAACTGGCCGGCCATCTGATCGATTTCGGACTGGTCGAAGGGGAAGCCGCTGGTCAGCTGGCCCGACTTGGTCCACCACTCGATCATGTACTGCACCTTTTCCGAGATGGGCATGTGCGGATCGATCTCGATGGGTCGGTATTTGTGGAACAGTTTGTCCGTCTCCTCCTTGAAGTTCGCCGGCAGGGACTTGCACGCATTAAAGATGCCAAAGCTCGACGGCACCGCGATCCCATCGTCCGTGCGCTGCTTGGTGATCGTATAGTCAAAGTCGGAGACCAACTGCATGCGCTCCGGCCCGCCGCGAACGAACTCGTTGATGATGCGCTCGACGCGCTCCGGATCGCGTATTCGACAGTGCTCCTGATTCAGCGCCGGAATATCCTGGACGCGCACATAGCCCACGCGATCGTTCGAATCAGCGCCAACCATTTTTTGTTATTTTTTTATGACTCGTTTTGGGGAGGTTTTTTCTTAGCCGTACGCTCGACGTGGGTTTCTCTGGCTGACTGAAATGAGAATTGAGAGAATTGTTTTTACTGCATAGCCCGTTACGCTTTTCTTTGTCAACATTTCACACACTTTTTCATAGCTTTTATTCAATGTTGCGCAAATACAGAAAATATATACAGACGTTTACACTGCCTGTCAAAATAGTTAGTACCCGCTAGCATATATCTGCAATTTTATTGAAAATAACAATAATAATTCGTATATATACACATTGTGTTGATCTTCACGATACTTAAAGGTACAATTTTCAATCAAATTAGGGATATGCGAAATCGGAAGCAAGGGCATGGTTATGTTCTTATTATTTTGAACATGAGTGTACGAACTATGTATAGATGGAGATGAGCGATATTGGCGAATTTTACTAAATAGTTGAAAGCCAACAACTGTAAGTGCTTTTTTTTATCGCTAACTAGATTAAAAACTTTAACACTAGTTATGAACAAATAAAAACTTTGAAATCGGGTGTAACCGACTGAGCAATATTCTGTTTACAGTTTATTAACAACTGAGCCGAATCTAAGTACACGAGCATATATATCCGGAGTTTTAAGACTCTAGCTTAAATATCCAAAAATTTGCATTTATACGATGTCAAGCGGACAGTACAAAAAATAATCTAATATACTCTATTCACTTTGTGAACAAGTATAAAAAACATAAATTCCGTTGTAAGCAATTAGTTTATTCCATTTAAAAAAAAAGGATTTTCTGTACTTGTTTTATTGTTCTTATTTAGCTACGTTGATTATTCCACTTATGTGTCAACTTTTAGCACATCCATGTAAGCTAGAAAAACACGTATTTAAATTCAAAGCAGGTTCAACAACTTAACGTAAAATTAATTCATTTATGTATATTATAATATAAAAATTAATTCATGAACGATTGCGATTCCCGGATTACCTGCTTTTAATACAGCTGAGCACATTTAATAAAATTCCATTTGTACTTCACAAAACTACTGGCATTTAACAACAGTCACACTCAGAAAGATGAACCAATTAACACGAAATTAAATCAATATATCTAACAATAAACAATTAACATGATTTGGCAAATACAAGTTTATTGTGACTACACAAAATCACTGGCTCATCTCTAGCATGAATTCCTACATGCATACATATGCATGTGTGTTTGTATGTGTTAGTCTTTAGTTGGATGCGCGTATTCTCGACTATGTTCAGCGACTGACCTTGGTTCTTGGTCCGTTGTTGCCAATTTTGCCGATTCTTAAAGCGTTTGTGCTATAATTTGTTGATGGCTTATCAGGCTTTTATCGAAGCTTTTTCTTTTTTGATTTCGTACTTATATTTATTAACAACTAGCGGCATGCGCTTATTAACTGTTTACTTTGCAGTTACTTCCTATCTTCGGCGGGACGCGCTATCGAACACGCAATACCAAAAGAGACCGCTGCTGTCAGCTGTTCTCGCTGCGCTGAAATGAAATGGCAGCGAAACACACGCGAACGAACCAATAAAGCGCAACAAACGGGAATTGATTTTGATTGTTTTGTTTGTTGTGCTGTCTCTTGCTCTTTCTCTCCGCAGCTCATTTATTTGTGCTGAAAGCTTATCAGGATTGTATTGTATCTTTTCTTTTTTGATTACGTACATGTGTTTATTCAAGCCACAGCCTGTCTTATTTATTTTTTTTGTTTTTATTTTTACTTTGCAGTCCCTTCCAAACAGCTGTTTTGTTTGTTCTGAAATGAAATGGCAATGAAACACACGCGCTCGCGAGCGCAACAAATGGCAATTGAGTTTTGTTGTTTTGTTTATTTTTGTGCTTTCTCTCTTTCCGTCTCTTTTCAACTAGCTTGTTTGTATTGAAACAAGTAATAATAATAATTACTTCAATTTATAATTAAAGATATTTTTAAAAAATGCTTGATAATTACTTAAATTAAACAACTTAATTGCCTACATATTTTATATGTTTGTTATTTCTATTTTAGCTGTTGCGCGGGTGTTTTGTTGTTTTTGTTTATGATAATGTTTTTCTTCTTTTTTGAGATTTTTTTCCACTTATATTAATTTAATCTTCGATTACAATGGGCGGCGCAAGTGGATGCGTTAGGTCTTGTTTCCCCTTCAGATTGACATTCTCGACTGGCAAAAATTTCCAATCGCCGGGCAAAAACGCCGTGAATTTCTCCTGACGTGTCAAATAGCTGAAATGAGAGAATTGTGCGTTAGCTAAAAGATTTAAAAGCTCCGATAAGAAGATTTAAGAGAGTGTGACGTCACAATATCGGTTTGTGTTTTGTTTACATGCGATTTTTAGCTTGTATAGAATCTATATAAACCTATAGATGATCTTAAGTTTTTGGACAACACTGGAACCTTGATAAATTTGTATTTTTAATAAAAACATCAGCGCACTTTACTTAGCGGCTGCACCGGGCCTTCACTATGACAAACTAATACTTGATTCTAAACTAACTCTTTATGAGATTTTCAGTAGTTCTGTAGTACTTGAACTCAATTTTTATTATATTTGGGGCGAGTGGGCGGAGTATCCCAAAAATCTGCGTAAGCTTTGCGAGAACACAAAACAAATTGATTGGGTGGTTCTAGCTCTTATAGTTTCCGAGATATGGTAAAAACACCAAGGTTTAAAATCGATTTTTATCGATATTAATAAAAGAGGGCAAGATATCGAAAAACAAGATGATTATACAGTCGAAAAGTTTAGATATCTAGCTTTTGTAGATTCCGAGGCAGCGACGGACATGGCTAAATCGAATCGGCTATTGATCCTGATTAAGAATATATGTACTTTATGGGGTCGGAGATGCCTCCTTCTGCCTGTTACATATATTTACACAAAAGCATTAAACCCTTTTTCCCACTTTCAATGGGGTTCAGGGTATAAAAACAAAGCTATATGATATAGTGCTCCGATCGGAACAAATTTTGACGAATGTGCACTAATATTACGGATCTGTGTCAAGTTTCATTAAGATAGCTGGCCTATTTTAGTCGCTATATTCCGACGTTGTGACGTCACAATTTGAAGAGCTCAGAATCCTTGGCATAAGCTGCGGCTCCCGCAATCTCTCTCTAGCACTCACCGATTTAGATAGGCGATGGCGGCGTCATGGCTCTTGAAGGAGTAGATGTTCTCGCCGGGCACCTTCAGCATGAACTTGCCGTCCATCAACTTGACCCGGTAACGGGGCAAATTCTTGGCCACCAGGAAGCCATATGTGGTCTTGCCCGCTGCGGCCCTGCCCTGGGATTTGCACGGCTCCGGATTGTCTGCGGTCACAGGTGTTCCCAGGGCCAGGGGCAGCTTGGCGGGCAGCGATTGTCGCGGCTCCACAACGCCGGCCGGCTTGGCGGGCAGCGATTTGCGCGCAACTGTGGGCAGCTGCACCTTGGTGGGCACCGGGCGAGGATTGCCTGTTGATGCCTGGCTTGGCGCCGCCGGCAGCTCAGGCGCCTTGCGCTTGGCGCCAATTTTGATGGGCTCCACGGCGGCCTCGTTGCTGCGCATCTTGGTGATGGTGACGCCGGTGTTGGCCGTGCCAATCTTAATGTTGCCATTGCTGCCGCTCAGCAGCTGCTGCAGCGTGTTGCCGATCTTGTTCGGCGGCGACGGCTCCTTGCTCGCGCTGGCGCCACCCGTGGTGCTTGCTGCTGGCGTCGCGCAGCGCTGCACGGAAATGCGACTGATTTTGGCCGGCGGCGGCTGCGTCTGTGGACCGGCCTCTCCGCTGGCCAGGAGCGCAGCCGGCGGCGGCGCTGCGGTCTGGGTGAGCTGCACCTGGGGCGTGAGGAATTGCGTGGCGGGCGCATTCGCTATGAAGGGCACAAAACCGCCGGGCAGCGAGCTGGTGTTCAGCTCCTTGACGCCGGCGGCGTTGGGCGCAGCGGCCGTTATGTGCAGGCCGCCAGAGCTGCCCGCGCCGGCGCTGGCCGCCGTTTGTATGGTAAAGTTGATGCGCTGTGTGGCCGCCTGGGGCTGCTTGGACTGTTCGACCAGAGCCGTTTCGGCGTCGCCAAGATCGTCATCCACCTCATCCTCATCATCGTGGATGATGATGACGCAGTCGTCGTCGTCGTCGTCGTTGTCCGCCGCCTCACCCGCGTCAGCTGCCTGCTGATCCTGGTCGTGGTTCGCAATATGCGCGTGCAGATCCAGCAGCTTGTTCTCCTGCAGCAGCCAGAAGGCCATGGTGCGTTTGTCGCGCTGCACGAGAATGCTGTGATCCCGCTGGTAGACCTCGCGCAGCATCATCTTGCCATCGACGCTTTGTAGCAGGACCAGCACCGGCGGCTCCATGTCCAGGGGCAGCGGGCCAAAGTAGATTTTGCGACGGGACGAGGGCGTCACGAAGGCATCGTAGGGCGCATCCCGGAAGAACTGCAGTTTGACCACCTTTTTGGTGTCGTGGGCGACGCGCACCACGTTGTGTATGCGATCCAGGGAGATCATGTCCCGGAACGCCGGCACAAAGATGTGCGAGAAATCATCGTAGAGATTGAGCACCAGCCAGCGATGATCGAACATGTGCGCCTCCGGTATTTGCAGCTCGGCCACGTCCGTTTGCAGCACCTTGCGGAACTCAATGTTGCTGCAGATGTTCAGCGACGATTCCTTGACTTGGTTGCTGGCTGGCTTGGGCGTTGGAGCAGCAACTGTTGCTGTTGGCTTCAGCGGAGCTAATACTGAGCTGGTTGCGGGCGCTGCTGGAGCAACTGCAGCGGGAGTGGGCGATGCTGTGGCAGCTGCTGCAACAGTTGCTGCTGTTGCAACAGTTGACGCTGTTGCAACAGTTGACGCTGCTGCAACAGTTGACGCTGTTGCAACAGTTGCTGCTGCTGCAACAGTTGATGCTGCTGCAACAGTTGATGCTGCTGCAACAGTAGCTGCTGCTGCTGGTGGTTTGGCTGCAGTTGCTGCTGCTGCAGTCACCGCTGCTGCTGCTGCAGTTGCCGCCGCTGCCCGCTGATGGCGCTGCTGCTCCCGGATGCGCTGCTTGACCATCAGCGTGCACAGGACATTAATTTTCTTGGTCAATATGGGATGTGTTTGGGGCGTCGGCTTCGTGCACGCATTGCCCTCCATGTAGCGCAAGAAGCCCTTGACCAGCCAGTACTGTTGCCGGCCCTGCATGACCACCGCCAGGCAGTTGGTGTTCTCGTTGCGCTTCCCGTCCAGCAGCATGCGCGCCATCAGCGGCAAAGCGCTGCGCACGGGCGCAAAATGGGTGTTGACGACGGCGATGGCGCCGCAAACGGCGGGCATCATGTTCGTTATGGTGGCGGCCAACAGGCGCTGGTTCTTCATTTGCACATCCCAGATGAACACATAGTTCGACTCGAAGGCGGCCAAGAAGTTCGTCCACTTAATGATGCACAAAATCTCCTCGTTGGGCGCCGGGATTATTTTACTTTCGCGCTGCAGCGCCAGATCGATGTCCTGCATTTTCTTGCTCACGTGCGTGTTCATCTTCTTGATGACGTCGTTGTAGGAGGCGCGAAAGAACACCGAGTCCACGCTGGGACTATCCTCGCTGCTGCTGTTGTTGTTGTTGTTGAGGGTGTTACTGCTGTTGTTGTTGTTGTTGTTGTTGGGTGACTCTATGCCGGCGGTGGTGTTCAGCGAATAGCAGGCCGAGATTTTGGGCATTTGTATATCCAATTGTGCTGGCTGCACCAACAACTGTTGCTGTTGTGGCTGCTGCTTTTGTTGCTGTGGTTGCTGCTGCTGTTGTTGCTGCTGCTGCTTGGCTGGCTTCGTTTCCAGCTGTAGTTTCTTGCGCTTGGGCTGCTCCTCCGGATTGAGATTGACTTCTGCGCTGCGCTTGCTTGCCACAGTTTTGCTGGCCACCGCTTTGTTTGCCGCCTCGCTCTCGTCGGAATCATCGCGCACCTCAATCACCGGCGGCGCCGCGGGCGTCGCCTGCTGCTCGAGGCGCCGCTGCTGGTCCAGCTCGGACCGATAGTAGCGCACGGCGCTCGTGATGCGCCGCTCGAGCAGCTGCTGCGCTTGCGGCGTCTCCGCGCGCGCCGCTTCCGCGCGAAAGCGCTGCGCGCGTCGTCGGTTCAGGCGCAGGTAACAGTTGCGCGGCACGGAAATGGCGCGCCGGCACAGCGAGGGACGGGAGCGATAGTAGCTGAAGATGATGTCCAGTTCGGCGGGTCGTTGAAGCGGTGCCTCCGATGCGCAGATCTTGGTCGGGGCAGGGGTGGGCGCAGTTGCAACTAAAGTTGCAGTTGCAGTTGCAGTTGCAGTAGCTGCTGCTGGCTTTGGTTTGATCAGCAGCTTGAGCGGCGCCACCGTTTTGGGCAGCTGCAGTGGCGTCGGCTGCTTGGGCAGCGCTAGCGGCTGCTTCTGAACTTGCAGCTGCGGTTTCTCCTTGCGCCGCTTTTTCTGCTGCTGCTGCTGCTGCGGCGGCGGCGGTGGCGGCGGCGGCTCCTCCTGCGGCCGCTCGAAACTGTAATGCGCGCGCGTCGCCAGCTCCGGCACGTAGTGCGGAATGGGCGGCTCCGCCTGCTCCTTGTCGATGACCACCGGGCGGCCGTCGACGGCGAGGCCGCCGCAGAAGCACTTGTAAAGCTGGTGGGTCATGCAGAAGGTGGCCAAGTTGGCGACGTCGGGCAGGCGACGCAGCGACACCTGGCAGTGTTTAAGCTGCGCCATGTCCGTGTCCTTGACGCAGCAGGGCGCGCTGAGCGGCAGGTGAACTGGCTCGATGCTGCGCTTGAGGCTCTGTTCGCGCTTGGCGGCGGCCGACGCCTTGCTGGGGCGCGACAGCTCCTCGTCGTCCTCGATGGAGTCGTCAAAGTCCTCGTAGCGCTTGGGCGCCTTGGTGCAGCGCCTCTTCTTGTCGCACTGCGTCTCGTTGATCAGCAGCGTCTCGTTGTCGGTCAGCACCAGCGTCGAGGTGAAGTCCTTCTCCATTTTGGCCAGACGGGCGGTCGCCTTGCGCCGCAAATTGAAGGCATCCTCGTTGGACAGACCGCGACCCTGCGGAGGTGAAATAGGCAATTTAATATAAATATAATTATACATATATATTTATATATATATATGAATATACATATATATTAGCTGGATATTCCAGATTCTCAGCTGTACTCACGTCCGTTTCGACTCGCATCACACGCGTCAGTTCGGCGCCCGTGCAGCGGCATTCCAGCACGCAGTCCGCGCGTCCGCAGTGCTCGCGGTCGGGCAGCTCGCCGGCGAGACTCTCGCACAGGCAGCCCAGCTGGCAGTGGTCCTTGACGCAGGGTTTGTTAGCTGTCAACAGAGGATATACAGGTTATATGCATATGCAATACAAGTACTTGATAGACTGTCATATATAAATCTGAATACATGCATATATGTGTGTATATATAAATTAAATTTCTAGAATAATCTTAGGGTAATAGATCTTAGGGTTATAGATTATTATCTTTAAGAAATAAAGTTCTGAATTATTTAAGTGCCTATTTGAAAAGTGCTGCTATTTTTTTCCGTCTCGATTTTTTTTTAATTTTTATAAACTTCACTAAATACATTGAAAGCGCTAAATAAAATTATGTACTTTTTAAAATTGTTTAGTCTTTGTCTAAAAACGTTTTCATAAGTTCCGTAAAGTTCCGTAATTAAGACGCCTCTGAAAACATTGCAGTCGACTGCGCAATACTTGCTCACGGTATAACAACTTAAAGCAGTCGAAACGATCTTAACTATTATTGTAATTTTAGAAAAATATAGATTTTTGTCATTTTTTGGCTCTCTCTTCTCAGCAGGAGATCATCAGAAAACTGTCTGTTAAATTGGGTGACTAGATCTAAAATTGTGGCAGATATGGACTTTCGCTCTTTGCCCGCCCCTAAGATATATATGTTATCGTTTTGCCACGCCCCCAGTTGGGGTATCCAAAAAATTGTTTGTGCGATCTATAGAGGTCATCAGTAATCTGTCATCATCATTCATTTTATGTATCTAGCTTTAAAACTGAGGAAGATATATCGATTTTATTAAATTGCCACGCCAGCAATGGGCGTACCCAAAAAATCTTTCCACCTTATCTGACACGGGTGTACACGAGTATTCCAAGCTACAAATCTCTAGCTTCAATAGCTTCAAGTTGCTTAGGTCTGGAACCAATCTTTTTTTCCATTTAACCAATATGTTTTTTGGAAACGCGTCTTTCGTGTAATAATTAAATTAAAATTAAATGCAAATAACTCACCATCCTTGGCAATGGCGGCCGCATCGATGATGGTGGCATTGAGACGCCGCAACTCCTTGGCCAAGCGCTGCTGTTTGTTGGGGCGACGCTGCGGCTGCTTGTTGGCCAATTTACCGCCCGACTTGGCTTCGATTTCGGCCAGTTCAGACTTGCCCGGCTCCTCTTTGATGGGACTGATCTCGGGCGTGGCGCGGCTCGCGGCATCGGGGTCGACGCTGATGAACGAGTTCTCGCTGCAGCTGATGGCCACCGTGTTGATCATGTCGTTGATCATGTTCGCGCAGGCCGTGGCAATCGAGTCCGGCGACGCGGGCAGCTCCCTGTGGAACTCAAATTCGTGCAGCTTCTCCGGCGGCTGGGCGGCAGTGAAGCTATCGTCCAGCTGCTCGGAGCGATCGACCACGCGTCGGACCAGAATGTGATTGCGATCGTTCAGATAGGGCACCACGAACGTGAAGCTCTTGCGCCGACCCGTATTCGTGGCCTGCTGGGCGGCGGCGGCCTGAGCCTGCGCCTCGCGCATGCTGTTGGGCGACTCCTGCAGCGTGGACACGCTGAACTCGGCCCACTCGCGCGTGATGTCGTGATGCGGCAGTATGTACTGCAGATACCGCTTGGCGATCTCATTCAGCGGCCGGCCCAGCTGCGGCTTCACGTCCAGCTGGACGGTGGGCATGCTGACCACGGCCATGCTGCCGCCGGCGAGCAACAAGGCGGCCGTATCATCGTCGAGCGGTTTTTGGTACGGCTTTTGGGAGAGCGGACACGGCCGAAATATGGCTGGCAATGGATACTGGCTGAGTTTCTGTAATTTGGTCTTCACCGGAGAGACGCGCGTCGCGAGCACCTTCAGCTCGTTGCGCAACGCGGAGTCCACGCAGCCGCTGAAACAGTGGAGCGTGGCCAGCTCCTGGGCGGACAGCTGGCTGCGATGCGGCTGCTTCTCGCGATGGACATTGTTGCCCCGGCTGCCCGGCAGACGCACCATCTCGCCATCGATGCGTATGACCTGGTAGTAATACTTGTCCGTCTCCGTGGCCACATAGCTGGCCGCCTGCCAGCCCTGCCGTGTGAAGGGCATTTGGCTGCCGTTCGATTGGAGCTGCTGCATTGCGGCGATTTTCACCTTGCGCTGGCGATGCTTGCGCTGCAGCTCGCGGTAGACGTTCGCCTCGTTGTTGATGATGGCCATTTTCTGGTTCTTCGAGCGTTGCAAATAGTGGCGGCGATCGGCGACGGTGCGCAAACGTTGCAGTGAATCCGGCACCGCCGGCATGTCCATGTGCGGCGGCATGCTGTGCGCCGTGACGCGTCCATCCTGGTACATCGGCTCGAGCAGCGGCTCGCGGTCGGACGGATTCGGTTCCCGCAGCTTGTTCTTCTTCATGTAGGCCTCGAGGGTGGCGCTGTAAAAGGCCGCGTTGCCGTCGACCGTTTTGCAGCTCTGCGGCACCAGCGGCGTCAGCAGCATGCCCGGCTGATGGGCGCTCTCATCGAAGCCGACGAAATCCTCGCCGATGTCATCGTTCAGGCCATAATCGCCGCTCAGCTCAGTTGTTGTTGTTACTGCTGTTGTTGCGGGCTTGTCGCTGCTGCTGGCCAACACCGCTGCTGGCTGTTGGAAATTCGATTCTTTGGCAAAGATCTTGACACGCACTTTGTTCATAAGCATGTCCAGAAATTTGCTGCCACCTGCTTTCTCCGGTGACTTTTCAGTCGCCTTTTCAGCTACGCAGCTGGGCTGCGGGAGAGCTTTTGCTGGCACGTCTATTAGCTGCTCTAGAGCAGCTGGTTCTGCGGCCGCTTCTTCTTTGACTGGTTGCAGCTGCTCCTCCTCCTCCTCCGCAGCCGCCGCTTCCTCCTTCTTCTTCTCCTCCTCTTCGTCCTGGTGCGACTCTAGTTCCGGCTCCTCTGGCTTGGTCAGACGCAGCTCCACATTTCTGTTGGAATCTTCGATCAGGGAGAGGCCACGCTTGCCGCTCTTCAGCAGCTCCAGCTGCTGTTTCATCTGCTTGGACAGCTCCTCGCCGTACAGTTCCGTCTCCTCGTATTCCGTTATCTGGCCCATTTTCTTGTAGTAGCGCACGACGCTCGACGACCACTGCTTAACGTTCGCCTTGCGCCGCTTGATCATCCGCTTCAGGCGCGGATCGAACAGCAGCAGACGCGCCCGCCGCAGCAGCAGCACGCGATGGTTGCGCTTACGCCACGCGTAGATGCGCAGCACGCAGCGCGGATTCAGCGCGTAGATGATGAAGCGCTTCGCATTCGCCCAGTTGCGGTGGAGAAACTCGTGCGAGACGGGATATTTGCGCTTCAGGTGGAGGAATTTGGTCAGCTCTTTGCCCTTAAGCACGATGGGCGGCAGTTCTTGGGACATTCTAGAAGAAAGTTACAAAATAAACAAGGATTTAAAAAACTGATTGCCCAAAAGTATATGTATTATCTATGCATCGGTTAGCGGCCGTTCATTTTGCGGCCATTTTGCTATAACGGCGAAGAAGTTTTCAGTCCAAAATTCGTATTACATATTACGGCCCAAAAAATTTACGCTTCGTATGTATGGAAATTTGGTTTTCGTTTTACGGCATTTCGATTTACGGCTTTCTTTTCGGGTCCCTATCTAGACCGCTAACTGGTGCAAATGTCAGATTAGTTTTAAAATTACCAATATTAATTCGCAAAAATAAACGATAAATTTTAAGTTCGTTGTTATCGATTTGAGAAAGCGCGTAAAAAAGATAGTTTCAGACTATGGAATATGGCTAGTAAGCCATAGATTCTACATTAAGGTACTCTGAAATCGGTTAAATATCCAAAATTAATTATCATGCATGCAAATGAACGATTGTTTTTAAGCTCGTTGATATCGATTTGAGAAGATACGGGGAACAAACTAGTTTTACACTTTGGAACAACTACGAAATACATGTGTACCTAATTTACTAGCTACAGACTCTATATTTAATTAATTTTCGTCTGTGAGATAAAAAATATGTGTGTTTACCTAATTTACTAGTTATAGAATGCATATTAAAAGCTAGGAAATCGATTTAATATCTACATCAAATAAAGTTGGTTGCTATCGATTTGCGAATGTACGAATAAAATAGTTTTAGTTTATGGGAGAAAAAAACCAACACTCTTTTTACTAGACATATATTAAAGAATCTGAAATCGATTACACATCCAATATTTATCATGCATAATAACAAAAAGCGATAATATATCGATTCGGGAAGATGCGAAAAAAATAGTTTAACATAAGGCATACACAAATTTACTCGTACATCTCATGCTATATAATATATACATGTATATATATATATATATATATATATATATATATATATATATATATATATATGTATATATATATAGATATAGGCGCTAGAGATATGCCTCATTTTTAAGGCACGGGACGGCTCAAGTCCGTAATTCACGATCCTAATTTGCTAAGCCCGGGCTCAGTCCGGACCGACCCGATCCAACACAAATTGTATACAAATAAAATTATGTTTTATTCATTATTAGTTCATATTTTTATTTAAACACAAATTGCGAATGTTGTATGATAAAATACTAAAATTGCGCACGTCTTATGCAAACTCTAAAGAGTATAAGATTCATTTGTGATTTCATTTCGTTAACTTTGTGGACTTTTGTGTATTTCGTGCTTTTGTGCCCTAAAGTTAGGCACCAACCCGGACCGGCTCGGTGAATTGAGATTTTTAGGCACGAGCCCGATAATTTTGCATAAAGGCACATGGGACACGAAGCCCGGCACAACACGTGGCCACCTCTAGTACGTATTCTCAATATATGGTCACACTGTCAACAACAGCTCGAGAATAATTTTTGTGTTTTCTAGAATATTTATTGCACAACAAAAACTTCATAATTCTAATTCTTCTGTTTCTTTCAACACATTTTTTTGTGACTCAGAACGAAAAACGACACGCACTAAATTAGTATTTAATAATTAGAAATGTTAAATGAATCTATAAAAGTGCTGCCCAGCAAGCCACGTCAAAGTTCTTAACTGAAATGGGTAGCACTGGCGCACTAATAGATACACACACAAAGCAAACACATGCACAGCTGACGGCTGAAAATGGTACTATGAAAAGCAATAAAAATAAGCGTCATACACACACACACACACACATTTGCACTTAAAACTATTCTTTTCTATTTTTATATATTATATTATATATGCTAAGGACCTGACAAACTAGCAGACAGTTATCGAGCAGTTATCGAAATCTGCCAGCGACCTGTGTCAAAATGTTTGACAGGCTCCAAATTACATACAAACGAGAAAAACTTTGTGCATACATACAAACAGAAATACGCACTTTTAAAGCACACACAAAACGGTAAACAGCAAAGAGAACGTGTCCATCAATTTGTTGCTTTTGCCGCTGTTGTTATTTAAGCGCCTTTGAATAGTCACACAGCAGCACACACACACACAGACACAACACACAGAAAGAGCAGCAGCAACAACTAAAACATTTTTCCACGCTGTGTTTATTTTCACTGCTGCACTGCAAGTTGCCAGCTTTAACTAATGCCAACAATCACATGTTTGCAGACAATGTTTTTAATTGTTTTTTAGTGCACTATTTTAACTTTGTCTTCAATTTGAAGAGGAGCGCGTGCGATTGGTTTTTTGCGATCACAAAATCAGCTCTGTGCGGGCCCTGCGACTGTGTGCGTGTGTGTTTGTGAGTAACTGTGTCTCGAGTCCACTGTCAGCCCATTTTCAAGCGTTCCAGCGCAATGCACTGGCAATGGCACAACAGTTGTTGAATCGCTTATGCAACGTGCATATGTGGGAGTGTGTGCGTGCGCACGTGGGTAACGATATTAACTGATTTATGATGTCAACGACAAAGAGTGCGAGCGAGAGAAATGGCCAAGGGACCTTACTCTGTGCAATTAATTGGAATGCGCTGAGCTAATTTATTTTTTTGAGTTTAATTCAATGATTTTCAGTAAAACTTTTCACAAGAGGTCAGGCTTGCAAATGGCGATCTTAATTAGTTTTTTATGCACCAAATTAATTATTAAAAATTAACCAAACACTTACGTAATTAAACTTGCAGAAATACCAAATGCAGCTGTCTTTTAATTACTTAATTGCATCAAAATTGCGAAGCACGCGGTAAGCAACAGAATCTATAACCTCAAAAGTAAAACCAAGATGGCGGCGCGGAAACAGATACATACACACGCTGCCCGTCGATCGCCTGCGTCACTTTGCAAAAGCGCCGCAATGCGCTCGCCCCTAGCACTAATGCACGGCCGAAAGCGGTTTAGAAAAATTTCGTCCTGTCACGGAAGAAACGAAATTTAATTTATTGAGCTTACCCGCACAAATATTTGCACCCCACGAGCTGTCTCTGCCCTTTCTAATAACCAAATTCACAGGAATATACTGATATTTGCACTTTTCTTTCGCTCAAATGCGCAATTAGCTGCAGCTCTCGCAATGGGGTCGAGAAAAGCGTAGCACACGAGAACGAGTACATACCCAAAATTGACACACACACACACACAAACTCATCGGCGACTGCTCGATAAATTCAATATGGAGACCGATAACTTTTAACCATGCGAAAGCGTGGAATGGAACACAGGGTTGTAGAGCGCGAAAAAAAAGATGGTGAAGCCTAGTTATACTCAAAATTACCAAAAAGAGCGGGAAAAGCTTGTTTTGTTCGCTAAAAGCGACTAACAAAAGACAATATTTCGCAAACGGTTTCCATTAAGCGCGCTCAGCGTGCCCTTGACACTAAAAAACTGTTGTTCATATTTAATTTAAGCGCCGACAAACTCGTATGCGAAAGCACGTGTCCTTAGAATCAATGTATCCTTGACAGTTTTTGTGACATTCTTACATAATTTATTACAATATCGTTTAACATGGTGGCTGACAACCCTGGTCACTGTTTCCCACCAAAAAAAAATTTGGCGCTGCACAACCCTACATTTTTGAGGTTAGGCACATGGTAAAAACGCGTGTTCGTTAAAGTCCACTTTATTTCCTGTTTGTATGAAAAGGAAATAAGTAATACATATAGCAATTTATCCGTTTATAAGAAAACGGCACATTTTGAGGTTAGGCAGGTGTATAAGTGCCACACATTTAAAACAAAACGTGCGTTTTTGTGTTTCGCTTTATTTATTGTTTGCGTAAGTTTGTATAAAAAGTAAGCTAAAAACAACAATATATACACATATGTATATATTTTTTATTTCTGTTTAAGGAAACGGAGACGTCACGCCTCAATTGGAATGTACTGTACCTGCAATTGCAAAGAAAAGATAAAATAAAGTTAATTAACAGTTAAAATACATTGGAATATGGATTTTAGTATTTAATATTCAGTAACTATTTTAGATTGTGTTGTTGCGTATTAGATCATGACACATAATCAGCTTTCTTCTCATCATTTAAAAATATATATTTTGAATGTTGAATCAAATAGTACCCACCTTTTGATTTTATTATGTATTTTGTTGACTGCCAGACACTGTTGAAAGCTGCAAGGAAACAAAATATTTCATCATTTTTACCTGTTTTTTGATTGAAAATAATATATTTTGGTATTTGATTTCAGTAGGACCTATTTTTGAGGATTGTGTTGTTGCGGTATTTGTGGATCATGACACATAATCAGCTTTCCTTTCTCATCATTTAAAAATATATATTTTGAATGTTGAATCAAATAGTACCCACCTTTTGATTTTATTATGTATTTTGTTGACTGCCAGACACTGTTGAAAGCTGCAAGGAAACAAAATATTTCATCATTTTTACCTGTTTTTTGATTGAAAATAATATATTTTGGTATTTGATTTCAGTAGGACCTATTTTTGAGGATTGTGTTGTTGCGGTATTTGTGGATCATGACACATAATCAGCTTTCCTTTCTCATCATTTAAAAATATATATTTTGAATGTTGAATCAAATAGTACCCACCTTTTGATTTTATTATGTATTTTGTTGACTGCCAGACACTGTTGAAAGCTGCAAGGAAACAAAATATTTCATCATTTTTACCTGTTTTTTGATTGAAAATAATATATTTTGGTATTTGATTTCAGTAGGACCTATTTTTGAGGATTGTGTTGTTGCGGTATTTGTGGATCATGGCACATAAATCAGCTTTCCTTTCTCATCAGTTTAAATTATTTATATTGCTTAACATAAGCATTCGAAGCATGCTTACCTTTCAAAATATTCCTTAAAAAACAGTGCAATGTG
This sequence comes from Drosophila colorata, assembly GCA_035041545.1. Classification (NCBI taxonomy): domain Eukaryota; kingdom Metazoa; phylum Arthropoda; class Insecta; order Diptera; family Drosophilidae; genus Drosophila; species Drosophila colorata. Next base: position 4,284,056 of record JAWNLD010000233.1, read on the forward strand.
TAGAAAGCTGTAAGAATAAAAAATAGGAGTAAAATATTTTAATTAAGGTTTAGAAATGAACCATTATTTAATGTAAATGTAATATTTTTCAGTAAGACCAATCTCGCATTCAACATGAGAAGTTTCACTTAGTTTTCAGCTAGGGGCGAAAGTTTATTGCTCATCACATAAAACATTTTAAGGGGTATTTTTGTGACTAGAAATAACACTTACCTTTTTATTTAAAATAATAACAGGAACTGTCTACGCCGAAAGAATACCCCCATAGAAACTGAAAAACAAAATAAAATTGGTTAGCTAAGTGCAAAGAAATCTTAATGTAAATCAAGTTTATATAAAGAATATTTCAGTAAGACCAATCTCGCATTCAACATGAGAAGTTTCTCTTAATTTTCAGATAGGGGCGAAAGTTAATGCTCATCATGTTAAAACCGCAGCTTAATTTAAGGCTTACGAATATTATGCTTACCTTAAATACCGAAACAATTTCCAAAGAAAGCATCTAAAGGTATATCTGAAAATAAATATAATCTTAGATAGATGTATATAAAAATATATTAAATCAAGTTTGAATAAGTTTGGTATCAGTAAGACCAATCTCGCATTCAACATGAGAAGTTTCTCTTAATTTTCAGATAGGGGCGAAAGTTAATGCTCATCACAAAGTAGGGATGAATTATATAGTGTAAATTACAAGGATACCAACCTTTATATTGTTGGATAATGTGCTCAACTGGCCTTTGGAGTCGATTAACTATTTTATTTAAACTGTAAGAAAAGAAAAATAATTTGCTATTAAAAAATAATTCTACGAATTTAAAACGTCGATTTTGGTGCTTTTATTAATTCAGTAAGACCAATCTCGCATTCAACATGAGAAGTTTCTCTTAATTTTCAGATAGGGGCGAAAGTTAATGCTCATCACAAAGTAGGGAAGAATTATATAGTGTAAATTACAAGGATACCAACCTTTATTTTGTTGGATAATGTGCTCAACTGGCCTTTGGAGTCCATTAACTATTTTATTTAAACTGTAAGAAAAGAAAAACAATTTGCTATTAAAAAATAATTCTACGAATTTAAAACGTCGATTTTGGTGCTTTTATTAATTCAGTAAGACCAATCTCGCATTCAACATGAGAAGTTTCTCTTAATTTTCAGATAGGGGCGAAAGTTTAATGCTCATCACAATTGAAAACAAATTCTTAAGATACTTAAAGTAAGGCTTACCTTATAGTTTGTCGATATCCTTTGGACCATCTGCGAAGCGACGAGATATTTCTGCCAACTGTAAGGCATAAAAGGTACGTTAGTAAAAAGTTAAAAATATAATCGGGGTTAAAATCTTTAAATGTCACTTTATAAAAACAACTTTCAAATGTTTTTGCTGTCTTTTCAGTAAGACCAATCTCGCATTCAACATGAGAAGTTTCTCTTAATTTTCAGATAGGGGCGAAAGTTAATGCTCATCAGAGAACAGCGCAATTTGAAAATTGTACATTATAAAATTTGAATTGCAACAGAAACTTACCTAAAAATGCAGAGTTGAGGCTAAAGCTATTATCTAAAGCTAAATGTTAAAGGAAACCTAATTAAACAATCATCAAAAATTGACAATAAAATTATACAATTTATTGCATTGCGAATGTCACTTATAAATGCATTGAAAAACTTGCATTTTTACAGCTCACACAATCAAGTTGCCGTCTAAAATTTTAAACTTAACAGCTAAGAAAATGCTCTCAAAGTAGTGGAGGACATAAAACCTAATGCCTAGATGTTGTAGAAAATATTCTATTCCTGAGCCTCATCTCTATCTCTGTCTTTGTCCTTCTTCTTCTTTTTCTTCTTCTCTTTCTCTACGGGTGCATCAGCTGTTTCTGTGTCCTCAATAGCTGGCGCCTCCTCTTCGCCCTTGTGCTTCTTCTTCTTTTTCTTCTTCTCTGTTGTGGCGGGCTGAGTGACATCAACAGCCGATTCCTCTACGCTGGAGATGCTGTGCTTGCGCTGCAATTAAGAAATGATTGATACAGTTAAATGTTACATATTTTTTTATATATAAAAATATATTTTTATTTTTCATACCTTGCTGGGCTCGTTTGCGCCATTTGAGGGCGTCACAGCTTGTGGCGCCACTGCTGCCGCTGGCTTTTTGGCATTATAGTCCACGAAACCTGTTAGCCATTCTTTGGGCGTATTCTCGTTGGGCCTGCCAAATTTGTCCAGCTTGCCGGTGGCAATAAGCGCCTTCTTTGCGGAAGCTTTCGGACCCAATCCCCATTTGCGCGGATATGTATCGCGCTCCATAATCACACGCTTGATTTTGGCCACAACGCCATGATCGCACGACGACATGGTGGCTGTGGTCATGAGGGCGATGGCTAAGCAAACGGCCTCACCCTTTGTAGTGCAGATGACAATCTCCTGTTCGATCTCAATGCCATCCTCATAGCGCAACACGCCGGGCAACATGATTTTGGCACCATAGCAAACGGCATTAACCTGAATAGTTAATTGAAATTGTTATTTGCTGATAAGCTCAAGTGAATATTTATAAAAATGCATATTTTTTGAGTTGAGGATTTGTAGTCTGAATAAAACTTTGTCGGACACGCAAGCTAGGCGCAACTCCAACATACACACATCAGCGGCTTTACTGTTCCCAGTCATAGTCACAAACGCCGCTGGTTAAAATACATGCGTCTGCCGGCTTAATATCTTGGGGTAGATGATGGTAGAAAACCCAATCTCTTGTCAACTTACCGAACTGTCCTTCATGATGATGCGCTTGTGATTAATGAGCAAACCCTCCAAGGGTTTGATGACACGTCGCAGCATGGACTCATCCTTGTGATTCTCATACAGCCACATGGCATCGAGGACATCGTGCATGGTGACCATGCCATCGCGTTCGGACTGTATGCCGGAGCGCACACGGCGCAGCTCCAACATTTGACCGCCGACGCCGAGGACTAAGCCCAGATGGACGCACATGGTACGTATATAGGAACCGGCCTCGCAGCTAACCCAAAAAACACCTAAGCACGTGAATATCGAGAGGGAGAGTGTTACCAATAAAACTGTGCATTTGCCTCAGGGCAAATACTAATATTTTGATGTATTTGGTTAGATCTGGCAGCCCTGCACGTCTCTGCCTTAAGCCGGACAGCGACGCACTAGCTCCAGTTGGGTACTCGTTCTTAAGAGGTGTATCGAATCGTTCTGAATACGCTCTTATCGTTCGTTTCTCACGTGCTTCTTTATTTATATCATATTTAAAATTTATTTATTTTTAAATACAAAATATGGACTTAAAAAAAAAAAACTTTTCAAGAACGATGGTACTTTTTAATGCATTAATTGATAAAAAAAAAAATTAAGTTAAATCTGTAAGTTAACAGTATTGAAAGATATTGGAACTAAGAAGCACATAGCGAACGATAAGGGGACTTCAGGAACGCACGATTCACTTACGATTCGCTCGTTCAATAAAAAAATTAACGACGGATATTTTTGAATTAACTCTGGCGACTTACCCATGTTGCGACTCTCATCGTAGTCCAGCAATTTGCTGTCGTAGACCGTGCGCACACGTAGCTGACGCTTTACGGCCGAAATGAGGGGTGGGCGCTGGAAGAGCGCACCACGCAGTTTCTCCAGGCCCTGACGCACTTTGGCCACCGATTCAACGGGACCATGCAGTTTAAAAATAGCCACATACTCCTTGCCGGCGCTCTGTTGCGACTTGACGAGACGCGTGGCGCGGTCGATGCAGACAATCAGGCAGCCTGTGTTGGAAAATGTGCGTGCGCACGTGCGTTAGTGAAAAGTGTTTGAGGTTATGTCGGAGACACGCGCGCGCATTAGAGATGAGCAAAAAATTATTGTGCCGGTAAACTATCGAATATTGTGAGTGGCACTGATATAAAAGTTTATGCTGCTTTGTTTTTCTAAGCATATTTTAAAAATACAATATGGCACATCTCTAACACACACACACATTCAACAAATGGTTTCAGCTTACCCGTAACCTTCGGATCTAGCGTGCCCGAATGTCCGGTTTTCTCCACCTTCAATATCTTCTTGATCCATGCGACCACTTCATGGGAACTGGGATTCGAAGGCTTGTCGAGATTGATGAACCCGGTCTTGATATACTCCTTGATATCGCGATTCAGAGGCGAGGAGCCGTGAGCCAGCGGCGTATAGTGATTGGAGCGTATGTTCAGCTTGTCAAAGTTTTTCAGCAGTAGCGGCCATTGGGACGTCTCCAGCTCGGCTATTTTCGACGACGGTTTTATTTGGAACTCATTCTGCTTTTGCAGCGTGCCCAGATCTTCGGCATCGCGCGGCTCCTCCTTGATTTTCTTCTTTTTCTTTCGAGAATCTGCAACGTTGCGGGATGTCTTGCCATTGGCGCACTTTGTTTACGTTATTGTGTGTGGTTACTTACCAACGTCAGTCATTTTAATGAATTTTATTTAACACTTAACGCACGCAATGCTCAAAGACGTTTGCACGCGGTGCCAGGTTATGGAAAATGGCCGAGGAACACACGTGTTGCAAGAGTTGTGCAGTTCAGCGCGGAACTAGTTCTGAGAACAAAGTGTCGATAATATGTATCGATAGTTCAAGCTTAGGCCAAGAATGCAAATCGAAATTGATCACACAATAACATTTTGTTACATTTCTTCCAAAAATTAATCAATAATACAAAATTTAATATTTGTGCACATGTTTCGTATTTCCTTAAACGAAATAAGAAGTAATCCGCAAAGACGATTTAAATCAATATTATATGAGGCGTTTGCAACTGTGATATTCATCAGGATCTATATAGCTAACTTATTTTTACTTTTAGTAGCATTGTTATTAAGCTTGCAGATTTGTGAATAATAAATAAAAAAAAAACTAACTGTTAATGGTATAAGTGAGAATTATAATAAAAATCATTGTAACAATAAAACTTAAAATTAAAAATGACAATGTGGACAATTGAATAAAGCAAAATAATCATTGGCATATAATTTGTAGAACTTATAATGATTACAGTGTGTATTTATATCATAAATTAAATTTGTTGACTGCTCAACGTTGAGTAGTGTATAAAATGGCTTGTCTTGTGCATGATTAGCATACTAAGCTCCATTTCAATAAACTAAAGCCTTACCGATAGTTGTGATCGACTAACGTAAGTTGTTTACGATGGAATTCTACCTTAGCAGTAGCACATCTCTAGTTGTGTTTTGGTCAACAAATGGAGCAGGCGGAAGCAAGTGGAATTGCTCGAACTGTTGAGGCCACAGTTGGTTTAAAGGATGCTCAGGTACTGAAACCCTCGCGCAACACGGCAATCAAATGCTTGAAGTGCGACAAGGTATATATTTTCCCCGGTGACAGGGACGACTGCCTGGCGCACCTGTACCTCGAGCATCGCCTGGTCATCGCGGATGTGGAGGACATAGCCCTGCTGGAGGACTATCTGCAGTACTGGGAAAAGGAGTTTCAGAGTAATGGAGTTTTTGTTTAGCTAAATAAAGTTGAGTTTTATTCATCGATTCTTGTTCAGCCCATGAATTCGAGCAGTACTGCACGACCATGTTTCTGGACCAACTGCCGGATGGCAGCTACGCCCGGAACGAGAAATATTACCTTCTCTGTGATATATTGCCGCAGGACTACGAGCTGCGCCAGCGGCTGCAGGAGCAGCGCCTGACCGCCGCCCTGGCGCGGCATCAGTTCGAGCTGACGGATCGCAACTTCAGCAAGGAATGCCTCTTCTGCCGCACGGTGATCAAGGGTCTGCGCGCGGACTACCTGGACCATCTGTTCGACAGGCACTTTCTGCTGGTGGGCAAGCCAGAGAAGCTGGTCTACGTGGATGAGCTGCTCGACCAGCTGGAGGAGAATCTGAACAAGTTGTTGTGTCTGTACTGCGAGAAGATCTTTAAGGTAAGGTCATCAGAAATTTGGTGACTAGCTCGAAAATTGTGAGAGATATGCATTTTCGCGGCTTACCCGCCCAAGATATAAGGACTTTTTAAATTCGTATATAATATTTTTGTGCCTATCTAAAGGATCGGCCCACGTTGAAGGAGCACATGCGCAAGAAGGGACACAAGCGCATCAATCCTAATCGTCGCGAGTACGACAAATTCTTCCTGGTCAACTACAATCGCAAGACGCCTGCGCCTCCGCAACGCAAACATCAGCGCCAGATGCGTAAATCCGAAAATGCCAGCGTTGACTTTGACAAGCATTTTGCGCGACAGGACTCGGAGGAGGAGCACGATTCGGACTGGTCAGATTGGGCGGGCGATGGCGAGCCCCATCTCATCAGGTGCCTCTACTGCGCCCAGGAGGAGACGCAGTTCACCGCGCTGAAGCAGCACATGCTGGAGGCGCATCGGGTGAACTTTGACGGCGTTACCAGCGCGTTGAATTTCTATCAGAAGATCAAGGTGGTCAACTATGTGCGCCGGCAGCTCTGCCTGCTGCGCTGCATGTGCTGTGATCTGCAGTTCGACGAGTTCGCGCTGCTCGCAGAGCACATGATGCAGGAGTCGCACTGTGGCATCGGAGAGCGCGCCAACTGGGACAAACCCGAGTTCTTCTTTCCCTACATGGACAACGATGGCCTTTTGTGCGTGCTGGACGACAGTGCGGGCGACGATCTGGATGCGGATGTGGTGCGCATCATTTCGGAAGATAGCCTGGCAGAAATCAATAAAGATGCCGAGCGCTTATCGTTGGAAAATTTTAAATTGTGAATCTTGCTGCAAATAAAACGTAATATCTAAACCAAATTTAAATAGCGATATCCATACATAATTTCATACTACAAGTGATAAACTATCGTACTATTAATGTGACGTTTATTATTTAAGGGATTTTTATTGAGTTTATTTTGATATTTCTCGTTGTCATGTAATTAATGCGGTTTTGAGAGAATAAAATTCCCAAAATTATGACAGCGCGAAATGTGGACATAAGCCTATATAAGAGTTTATTTAATTCGTAATATATATTTGAGATAATTGTAATACTGAACTCATTAAGTTCAATAATTCAAAAATTTCAACATAATTTCTGTTGTTTGTACGAATGTAAGATTTATTAACCAAAATTTTGTTTCCAAATTTAAATCTAAAAGTTAATAATATATATAAATTTGTTTAAAAAGTATGTTTTGAAACTTTCTTTTGCGATGCTAGAGATCGATATTTATTTCAAACGCGCATCACTACTTTAAATGACAAGTGTTGCACAATGCCACACTGAAAGTGCAACGCGTTTTTGGTATTTTTGTGTGTTTTTGTTTTGCTGACTGCACTGACATCATTCCGCTTTCTTTGAGAAATTCGCCAACAAAAATGGAAGCTTTGGACATATTGGAGAAGAGAATAGATGCGCTGACCCGCGTGCTTGGTCCATTGCCGGAAGCACACGTTGGAGACGATGGTAGCAGCGGTGCAAAGACTGCCAACATCGTGGACTCGCTCTGCTCCGCCAACGCCTTGTTGAGCGAGGCGACGACGGGACGCGCCCAGCTGCAGCAGTGCGTGGGACGGGCGGCGGAGCTGGAGAAGTATCTGGATCCCAACTACCTGGAGGAGCAGCAACAGGTGCGCACCAAGGAGGTGTACATAAATGCGGTGGCGCCCGAGCTGTACGCCCAGAGCGAGCAGCTGGAGCGGATCAAGCAGCTGGAGCCGGCGCTGGGCGCTGAATACTTTCGCAGCATACCCGGCGAGTGCCTGGACAAGCTCAAGCAGATCACCGACAATAACGGCGAGTACGCACAGCAAAGCGAACTGATCGAGGAGAGCCTGATATTGGCCATGAAGCGCTATGGCGAGATTCAGGCGGGTTTGCTCACCTCGCTGGATGCGATGAGCGAGCGCCTCGACCAGGTCGAGCAGCGCATGGACCAACAGAAACGCACCGACCTCACCAAGGATGTGCCCCCAAAGGACTGAGTGCTGCTGTTGATTTGCTAAAAGTATTTAAACTTAGAAACCTTGTTCCACTGTTCGCCTGTAAGACTTTTATTTAATATGCTAGCACAATACACGAATCTATTAACTACAACCTAAGCTTAACTAGCTGTAATGCGAGCTAATTAACTTGCTAAAGAGTTCCCTAGTGTAAGGAAAGTCCGTAAGATTGCCTTTTCCATATACATGCAGCTCTTCTCACAATCTTTTTATACACTTGCAGCGGTTATTAGAATTTTGATACGAATTGTATAAGGCATAGGAGAATCTATTGTCATGCAACCTTTCATTGCAGTCAGTACATATGTAAAAGTCGGCTAGAGCGGATCCTATCATAAAGATTTTATAGAAGTGAGGATGAGGAAAATGAGTTTTGCATGAAAACCTTTTTTGTTTTTCAAGATATCCGAACCAATCTTGGCAATCGAAACTCTGACTATGCTTCTAACATATCTGTAAAATATTATCAATGTCAAATAACTATAGCATACAGCTTTCATAGGAACAATCGTTTGAAAATCGGTTTTTGTATGGAAACCTTTGATTTTTAAGATATTCGAACCAACTGAAAACATGTTCTTAACATGCATCTTAAATCTTATTAAAATTGGACAACTATATCGTATAGTTTCCATAGTTTGATACTTTTTTCTTCTAAAATGATTAGGGAGTAATTATACATGATTTTTTACCGAAAATTTCTAAAAATATTTAAAGTGTAAAATATGGGAGCTGTGGATACGAGAGCTCTACATGTCAAAATTGTTGTCAATTTTGGTATGATTTTCGACAAACAATTTGACTTCAGAATCTCGTTTAATGTTGTTTTTTTTTTTTTATATAATAATTGTGACAACAATTGATAAAAGTATAAATTTGCGATTGTAAATTTTGAAAATGTTTTTTTTTTATTCGAAAAGACTTACAAAAAAAATTATTTTTACTGCAATCAGTTTTGAAAAATGTATGTTAGTTTGAAAGATGAAAGCTATGGGTCCAAGAACTTAACATGTAAAAAATTCGGACATTGCTTAAACCCAATATACTATTTTCACATAGTGAACCAGTATAAAAATTGAGTTTTAATAGGAAAATCTTTTTTGGTTTTTCATGAAATATCTTTATCAAACCTTCACTTTCACTTTCACTTGCTTCTAATATTTGAGCAAAAAACTTATTAATTTGACAATGTTAATATCAGAATACCAGAACAATGATCGACAAATAAAATAGAGATAAAAACGTATTTGTTTCTTACCAAAAAGATTGTTTTTTTGCTTTAAACATAAGCACAAATTTTAGCATTATCAGATCAGTATATCAAATAGGTCGCTTAGAAACAATCAGCTGAAAATTGAGTATGATAAAATCACCTTTGTTTGTTTAGGAAGAGATATTTATTGTACACGTGAGACTTAACGGCAAGGGTATTTAAACTACGGCACACCGAAGAAACCTGTTCGCTTTCTTTGCTTTAGTCTTATATTGGGGCTTAAAGCTAAAACTAGGTCTATCCGCGCCTCTAGAATCGCAGCTCGTTGCGCTGAATTTGCTCGTAGATGGACTGCGTCAGCGGTGCAAAGCTGCCGTTGGGCTGGGCATAGAAGAGCTCATCCTCGATGGCGGCGGGATTGAAGGCCTGCTGCTGCAGCTCCACCTTGCGCAGCTTGAACGTGCCCGTTAGATCGATGCGCCGCAGGAAGCGCAGGAAAACCGGACGCGCATAGTTGGGCAGGGCGACGGCCAGTTGTTTGCCCAGCTGGGTGACATCCACCTCACGCGTGGGATCGTAGATGGCCGCCATGCCGGCCCGGCCCTCCGTCTGGGGTATGCACACACCGTACACGATGGTGTCCTTGTAGCTGACCAGATTGCTCAGTTGCGCCTCCACCTCGCTGGTGGAGACGTTCTCGCCCTTCCAGCGAAACGTGTCGCCGGTGCGATCCTTAAAGTACAAATAGCCGCGCTCATCGGCCACCAGCAGATCACCCGATATGAAAGCCATGTCGCCCTTGGCGAACACATCGTGCACGACCTTCTTGGACGAGGCCTTGGCGTCCACATAGCCGAGGAACTCCCGGCACGGATTGCCCTTGACAATCTTGCCAATGAAGACGCCCGGCTCGTGGGGGGCGCACAGCTCGCAGAGACCCTTCGCGTTGCGAATGGGCTCGCCGGTGTGGGGATCGGCGCGGATGATCGAAATGGGATATACCTGGGGCAGGATGCGCGACACGAAGCCGATGGCGCCCACAGTGCTGTCGTTGTTCATGATATTCGCATTGCCCTCCGTGGCGCCATAGAACTCGCCCACCTTGGCCAGCTTGAAGCGCTCCACGAATTGCGTCCAAATCTGGGGACGCAGCCCGTTGCCAAAGACCAGCCGCACCTGGTGCTGGCGATCGTGCGCCGCCGCTGGCGTGGCCAGTATATAGCGCGCCATCTCGCCAATATACTGGGCAATCTGGCGAGGAATTGCGAATTGAATTAGGCTCGAATTGGATTGGAATTGGTTCTGGCTGTTTGCTCACCGTGCAGTTGAAGCGGGCGCAGTCGGCAAAGTAGCCCGAGGCGCTGAACTTCTTGCGTATGACCACCGTGGAGCCAAAGAGCAGCGCCTGGCCCATGCTCATGATGCCGCCAGCTGTGTGGTAGAGCGGCAGCGGCGTGTAGAACACATCGTCGTCCCGGAAGCCCAGTGTGTAGTGTATGCCAGCGGCTATAAAGAAATAGCTGCAAGAAGAAATATTTAGTTGAAGAGTTATCAAAACCGAACTGAACAACATTTACAATGATGCGGAAAACCACATCCAGGAACTAAATTTAAAAGTGGGGCAAGGGTTATCTGTCTTTATGGTAAAAATATAATATGGCACTTCGGGTTGGTTGGTTTATTTATTATTTCTAGTTTGTCAGAGCTATAGATAGACAGTTAATTTGTCATGAATATTCTCATATATTATATATTAATAATATCTAGACTTCTAGAATAGATCATTAGATTTTTTTTTTTGGAAACCATTCCATACTCACCCATAATAGAAAAAAAACTTCACCATAATTTAAAAAATTACACTAATTTTAAGTGGTTGTGTGTGTGCATCTGGAAGAATTTTGTACTTAAATCAAGTATGAAGTTAGATTTAGTTTTAAAAAGTTTTAAAGTTTTAGCTAAAAATTTGACATTAAATATTTCATATGGTTCATAGTTGGGCAGTCGTCACATAGCGAAAACTTATATTTAAGTACAAAGAAGCTGAAGCTGAATGGCCAACTACTTTCATAATTTCAAAATGCTCATACATTAAATTTAATATATAATAATAAAATTGATTATATGAATTCGTCACGAAATTTGATATCAGAAATTTTGGGGCTGGAAAATGCTTTCGACACTAGATTGTTACCTCGTGTAGAGGTTTTTTTTTAATTTGATTTATGAATAATGCAATAATTAAATTTGTTAATATCAGGAAATCACATTTTAGGAACATAATGGAACGATTTCTATGCAGCCCGTATTCGAATTTAGCTTCAGCCTGATTAGAGGGCAACTCCTAGTCGGGCATTCTCGCCCAGTGCACTCTCATTTATTGCTTTATCCAACTTACCGTGCGTGAGTGATGACAGCTGCCTTGGGCAGTCCAGTGGTGCCCGACGTGTAAATGTAGACGAGCTTATCCTGGTGATCGGCTCGTGTGGCGCCCGCGGCGACCTTATCCCTGGGCGCCGCCTCCAGCAACGCGTTGAGCTGTTGCGCCAAGCCCTGCGTGAGTCCGTCCGTGCTGTCCGCTGCGCTCGAGTCATCATTGAACTGATAGAGCGCCACATGGGCGGGCAGATCCTTGGCTATGTCCATGACCGCCGATCTGTAGCTGATGCCGTAGATGAGCGCCGTGCAGTTGCCCACCTTGATGCTGTGCTGCAGCGAGGCGCCGCGCAGATTCGTGTTGATCAGCGGCGTGATGACGCCTATCTTGGACAGGCCCAGCCAGGTGGCCACGAACTCGGCGCGATTCTCGAGCAGCAGCCCCACCACGTCGCCCTTCTTGTAGCCGTGACTGTGGAAGACGTTGGCCACGCGATTCGCGTGCTCGTTCAGCTGCCGGAACGTCCACTTCTGCGACTCGCTGACTATGGCCAGCTTATCCGGATGTAGCGCCACCTGCGTCTCGAAGATGTCGCCCACATTCAGATTTTTGCGCTCCTGTCGCTTTATGAACAACAGCACGCGGATGTAGGCGATCAGAGCGCTGTGAGAGGAATGGGAATAGGTCAGTAACAAGTGCAAAATGAAAAGGGTCATAATTATTATTTTTATTTTCGAAAAATAGAATTATATTATAATTATTATTTTTATTTTGGGAACAAAAAATATAAATTTTTGTATTTTGTGGGGGCGGAAGTGGGAGTGGCCGAAACTCGATCTTTAGAGCAGCTCATCAGAAAACTGCCTGCCAAATTTGATGCCTATAGCTCTAAAATTGTGGGAAATATGGATATTCGCGGCTTAGCCGCCCCCAATATATATGTATGGATTTTTATCGATTTGCAGTATCCAAAAAATATTTTGTGCGATCTGTATAGGAGGTAATGAGTAATCTTTCTGAAAAAATTGTATGTATCTAGCTTTAAAACTGAGGGAGATATGTCGATTTAATCGAATTGCCAGGCCCCCGTTGGGCGTAGGCAAAAAATCATAGCATTTTATCTGACGCAGATATACAAGAATATATATTCTAAAATTCAAGTATCTAGCTTCAATAGCGGCGAAAAGAATTGAGTTCATACAGAGAGACGGACGGACAGCCAGACGGACATAACACAAACGTATTTTATTCTTTTCACTTCTTGAACGAGTATAATTAACTTAAGCATGTGGGCTTACATGGTGTCCCGAGGACCCGTCACGGCTGCTATGTAGAACCAGCGCCAGCCCGGCTTCACCAGCAGCAGCAGCACCAAGCTGCCGTAGAGCGCAGCCAATCCGTACCAGGTGCCCTCGTAATACCAGAGCAGGGCGGTGCCTGCGCTCAGAACAGGAACTAAGAGCCCCAGCAGCAGCCAGCTGCAACAGTTGCTTTCTTTATTGGCATTAGCCTTGCCATTTCCTATGCTGATTTGGACATCTTTTGGTGCAAGCTGAAATAAATATAAAATAATTTTATTTTATTTGCAAATATAATTAATATATTAGCTCTGCTGTTCTTCCAACTGCCCCTTCGATCTCTACTACTGATCTTGGTTATGATCTTGATATCTGGTTAATTATAGGTTATTAAATCGTTTAAAAAGCAAAGCTGTTGCATGTACTTATTTAAATATGTAATCTCTAACCTCTCTTCAAACTTAAATAAACATGTTTCTTAGCACACTATTTAAGATAACAAAATTCTTGTGTGGCGACGATGAAGGAAAGTTAATGTAAATCAAAAAATATTTATTAATATTTATTTTTTAAACAGTGTTTTTAATAGAAAAACTAATTTCAAAACGATTTTTCCTATAAAAGCTATATGATATAGTGGCCTGATTCGGCCGATTTTGTTACATGAAATACTCTAAAATACTCTATGAAAGGGCATATTAAATATTAATATAGTTTTAATTATTTTTATAAACAGCATATCTCAGGTTTACTATTATTTACTTAGAAATATATATCTAAACTCATTTAAAATTTAACCAAAATCGTTTAAAATAATAAAGGGCTACATCACAATTTTTGGCAAAATTGCTTCAATGTTAAAATCAGCAATTTTTTTTTTCAAAATCGAACTTGATTTAACCGATTTACGGTCATTTAAAGTTTAGAAAAAAAATAAACAAGAGCTCGTTGTTTTCCATAGGATAATTGGATGTTATTGTGAATTTATAATGAGTAATGTTGTCGCCTTAGCCCATTAAAATTTGTGATCTTTAAACCATTTAAGGTCAAGGAAATCAGGTTTTACATTCACTCGATTGAGATTACAATATTTGCAAACAACTTTTGTGTTACTCAGCTTGATGATTAAGTGAAGTCAAAAAAAACGTTTCTTTAGTTTGGGGCTAAGACTGAAATCTATTTTAATAATCAAATAGCTTATAGTTTTTTGCACACATTAACTTAAATTAACATTTGTGTTTTAAGCAAACTTCAAGCCATATTTTAAAGCATTTCGAGTTAACATCAAACCCGTGATTTACCTTTTTCTTTTTGCATTATCTGCTAATTACCAGTTGTTTAATTTGCACATTGAGTCTTTAACTCATTTGCGGTATTATTCAATCACTTGACGCTTTATTTGCACAAATAGTTATAATAAGCAAATGTTAATATTTGTATATTTGGGGCTAATTATCAAATCTGTGACCGATGCGGTTCGAAATTTCTTTGAAGTGCATCATCGCCTTGTGCTGGGCATCGGCTGCCAGTTTATTGGACAAACGGATCAGCGCGCAAATGGTTAAGGCCGCGGTCAGACCCAACAAATAGAACAGTACCTGAATTTTAGGTCAGTTCCATAAGCTGGCTACAGGTGCGTAAATTGTTGGCTATAATTTACCTTGTGCCAGATATTGAGGCGTATGTCGTTAGACGACTGCCCTCCTTCCTCGACTAATGGCACATTGTCTGTGCTTTTCATCATGGTTCCCAAATATTTGCCTGGCCTTTTTGATTCAGTCAGATTCTTCTAGCTTTACAATCTATGTTTCGAATTCGAAATTGCCTGATGCTTAAGTCTAGGCTGATGAGAATATTGGGTATGCTGTTCACATTGAATTTTAATATAAAAATAAAATTTTGACAAAGGAGGTTTAAAATAAGTTCAGACTATTTTACAAAAATTAAACAATAAGAAACTGAAAAAGCGCATAAAAATTGTTTTTTAATTATAATAATAAATTAATTACAAGTATATTGAATAATTATATAATATTTATTTTTTAAGGATTCTATTCTAAAATTATCTTATAATATAAAAATACAAATCATATGTGTAATTATTATAATTATATTATTTCATTTATATTTGTTTCTATGGTTTCCGTTCTATATTTCATATTAAATAAACAGATTTACACTATAAATATATTATAAATCAAAGTGTGAGCGGAATAGGATTCGTACGATTTTTCTTCTAAACTTTCCAAAGTTCTTTTCATTCTTGAATATTTAATTAATTAATTCTTGATGTCATAACGAATTTCATAATGTGGCTTAAATCACAAAAAAACTGGAAGTTTTCGTGCTTGAAGTAAGCCTAAAATTTTTATAATAAAACCATTCAGTTAAGACATTTTGGAATTATACAATTTTTTTGAAATACCAATGTTGTTGCTGGTTATGAAACTTCCACCTTTGTCGGATTTTGACAACTCATCGACTTTATCTTAGTACAAAATTCTTTATTTTAATTTCCGTGTGTATTAACATAATTTAAACTTTATATGTATGTACACAAGTGATTATGCGAATGTGAGTTAAAAGAGAGGTAAAGTCGACTATTTGTTCCTTATTAGATCATCTTTTACTTAAGTGCTCATTATGTATTCCCCTTATATTTAGCGTTAAGTCGACAACAATTACTTCCTTATAAGTGATATACCAAAAATATGTTATCTTCTAATGCCATGTTTATCTTGAACACGCTTAACAAACACCTGCTATATAAAAAGTCTATTGTTTGGCTATAAAAAGCTGCACTGTTTGGTAAATAAACTGAATGCAAATGGATACTCTAAAGATTTCAAGATAGCTCTTAAATTTCCACAATCCGAACAACACTCCAAAATCTTTCAACCGAAGCCAACGTAAAATGTGCGTTATAAAAGTAAAAATAAAATAAATAATATATATCCATTCTGTCAACAAGTTTAGTGTTGACCTACGCCATGGACTTGACTTTCAAACCCAATCAACCTTTAAAAATACGACATACAAATTTAGATGCGGCTGAATCGCTTAGCGAACTACATGAAACTTGTTTCAGAAACTCAAATCTCGGGCGGTGTACTATGATCGATGTTTATACTTTATACATATGTATCTATGTTATACATACATATAAGGCGACTGCGTGTATAAATTCTGCAGCATAAAAAGGCACCGAAATCAAAACAATTAAGAGCGTGCGAGAGATGAGTGGGTTAGACTTTGAGACACCCTATAATGGGATTTCAATTAACATCGAGCTTTTCTTATATACAAAGTATGCTTTGTATTTACTGTCCTATCAAATTTGGTTTTTATTTTTAAAAGAAAAACAAAATTTGCAGAAATATTCTGTTTCATCTTGTTTATTTTTAATTAAGAGGGAGACAATTATTTAGTTAACACTCATTTATGCAGTATCTGCGGTCAGGCAATATAAGTTTTTGGGGTAAATATTTTCTGTTCTACTGAAATTTAAAATTATGAAATTTATTTGTGCTATTATTTTATTTTATTTTGTTTTTTTTTTATAATATGAATAAATAATTATGAATAAAGTGGGTCCTGACAGTCACCTACTGCCTGTTACATACAACAGCTAAATTTAGAAAAGCCCGTTTACCTATTTCTTCGACATACAGGGTATATAAAGCATCCGAAAGAAAACTGGTTTAGTAGATAGGTTTTTTTTTATTTTGTTGTCTTTTGTAGCACAAAGTCAGGTTGGCGGGTTCCAGATCGAGCACAAAAGCCAAAAATGTTAATAATAAGTATACGACCATCAATAGTTTACCTGCGTGGAGTTCAAGGCTGTCGCACCGTGGCCAGGGGCAACAGCATCGTTCATTTTGTGATTTGTGCGATTTGAGCCAGACGGTGACAATTACAGTCGGTTAACAGAGCAGTTAACAGTGTTGATTAACAGCAGCTATCTGTGGGTAATTAAATGGCAGTTGTTACTTTTTTTCCTTTTTCTGTTTTGCTTTTGTTATGTTTATTTGTTACTTTCAAAATGAAATTGCGGGTAATTAGGCGCGAGTGAGATGTGAATTGCAATTGTGGCAAACTGACACAAAGAAAAATTGCCTTTTTTCAACGTTGTGGTTTTTGGCGTTGACTGAAACTGGAGGCTGGGGCCTTTTATATATATCTTTTTTCGTGTGTGGCTCAAGGTGAGTTTTATTTTTGGGATCTGGGCTTGGCGTTCGTCAGTTGTAGTTGACTTTTGCCGTGTGGTTTATACGTGTCGGTAATTGTTAAAAGCTGATATTTTGCATAAACGGATGCAATTTTTGGCGGCTCATTAAATGGTTTATGCCGGCAACAAGTTTACGATATTGTGGCATCACAGCTCGACTTTAAACTGTTTTAATATTTTTTTTATGTTTTCAAACACCTAGAGACCTCTCAGTTAAAGTAGACGTGCGATTATGCGAGCAAAATAATATAAAAATATTAAGCAAAATTAGCTTTTAAAGGCTATCAGCTCCACACCTTAAAGTCGCTTGAAAAAATTTAAATTCTTTTGAATTGTTTTGGTATAATATTACATAATATATTTAATATTTAAGTATACATAAGAAGCAATTACGTTCAAGACAAAAGCTAAGTTCTTCTTAATAATCTTCCTAACTACGAATTCTAATTTATTTTTTTATTTAATAAACAATTTTTGCTTAGTTTTAAGTTACTTTTTACTTAAGGACTAATAGCCACAACGCAATTTACGAAGTTGTAAAGCAGTGAAAGCTACTCATAAGTTATAACAAAATAAAATTATCCTTGTAAATTTATAGATATTTTTTTAGGTCACATAAAATGTACTATTAGAGAAATTTTTATTATTTTTATGTAAATAACTCTTTCTATAATTGCCTACACATAATATAATCATATAAAACAGACTCTTTTTCAAAGTGTAACTAGGCAATTTGTTTGCGTTTTTTGTTTTATTAGTTGTTTTTGATGCACTGTTTAAACCACATGACTATATAAAAACACATATTTTCTAAGTAAGTAAACTTTTACTTTGAATCATGTCAACTGCTCATAAATATCGTTTTGATTTCTTTTCTTTTTAATTGTAATTTAACGTGTATTTTTTATATAGCATATATGTACATATATAAAAAAAAAAATTACAAAATAAATTACAAATTAACTAACTATTCTACAATTTTTCCTTCGCTATTTTATTAAATAGTTTTATTTTTAGGTGAAATATTGAGCTGCATAAACTACATATGTCTCGATACTGTTGCGCATAAACGTCAACTGCCACCTTTTGCCTGTTGTTGACTTAAAAGATTTTTGAATTATGCGGCTCTTTTTGTTATATTTGCACATGCCAACATTCATATGTTGTTATTGTTTCCTTGTTGCAGTTGCCATCGTAATTATGAGGCCCACATCCCACTCGCAGCATCATTAACAACTGCCGCAATTGCCACAACAATCGCTGCAATGATGTTGATAATGATGATGAGGCATCTTCACTTTCACTGCGTTTTTTGTATCTTTCTGTTATTTTTGTCTTGTTTCACTCTTGACGTTTTTTGCACTTTAACTGTGGCACAGCCCAACAAAGTTGGCCAGGTTTGAAAAATGAATTCATGAGCTATAAACAAAAACTGTTCAAAGCTTGAAATTGGCAAAAAAATTTTTTTTGTCTAAGGTTTTGTTGCACGCACTGAGAACTTTTGTTGCACATTCGATTTCCGTTGGGTTTTTTTTTATGTTGCCGCCCAATTCAATGTTGCATCTTTTGTATTCGTTTGCCGGTCGCGTCTTTAGGCCAGCAGCTCAGCTCGTCAACTGCGCCAAAAACAGAAAGCCAAAGCTGAAGCTGATGGCTTGAAAAGGCAAGCGCCTGTTGTTGTTTTTGCTGCTACTGCTAGCGTCGACGTCGACGTCAGCATTGCCAACAGGTTGATACGATGTTAACTCGGCCGCACAGCTGCACCTGTGTGTGTGCGCACGTGTGTGTGTATGTGTGGATGTCTGTGCGTTTGCATTGTTGTAACAAGTATCTCAGATACAATTTGATTGCTGGATTTGATTGAAGTTTTTGCTCTTTGCTTGCATATTTTCATATTGTTGCACGCACGTGTAAATTGCTGACTGCACCTATACCCTGTAATCAGCGGGTAATTCAAGCTTGCGGTTAGTTATATAATGCATGTGCTTGATGCGCTGGTAGAATCCCGTTTCTGCCTTATTTTATTTTTAGCATTAAACAAATTCTCTTCTAGTGGAAGAAACCGTAAACCGAAAAGAAACCTGTTTGTTATTCTAATTATGTACATTAGAATCATGCGGAATTAAAATTTAACGTCTGCTCCAAATTTTGAAATTTTTTTTGCTTTGTAAAAACAGAGTGGTTATTTTATTAAAATATATATATATATGATATTTAAATACATATATTTTTTTTCATTTAAGAATTACATTTATCGGAAGAAACTGAAATTCCATAACGAATTTTTTGTATTATGTTTTGCAAATATAGTTACTCAGAAATTTTTATTTCTCTTCAGTTTTTACATATTTCTGACAGGTGATGCGTTTAATTAGAAATTGCAATTTAAACTGAAAATCATAATAAAATCGCATGCAAAAAAGGATTGATAATTTTTTTTATAAATTTGCTTATTGATTTCACTAAGATTCTTGTTGGCTTAAGTCTCTTAAACAAAATGGAAGTCTAATAAAAAGAAAAAAATGTTGCTATTTAAGAGTACCTGAAATATGAAAGTGACTTTCTCAGAGTATTTCTTAGTTGCGTATGCCTAGTTTTCGCATTCTGGCAGATCGTTTTTTTTTATATGTTTGATGGGCAATTGCCGTTAACATTTCAGCAAGGGGCGTAAGAACGCACGTCGACAGTGTCGCAAGAGAGAAAGAGAAAGAGAGAGACTTTAAGAAATTTCTATTAGAAATTCTGCACACAGCGTGCTAAGGGTAGGGTGAGAGTAGGGCGGGGCAGGGGCAAGACCATTGCATTTAATTCGAAACACGTGTTTTGCTCTGCACTCTTTGGCATATTTTGTTGTTGTTCTTTTGATTCTCTCTCTTATATGAGCAATTCATGCGTTGCTTTGTCGCTGCTCCCCTCTGTTCGGAGGGGCAGCCCCCCTTGTCTCACTGCTCATGCGTTTGCGTGCAGACAAGTGCAACAGCTTGCAGCAAAGCTTGGCATTTACATACATAATAAATTATGTACATATGTACACTGAGTTACATAAATATATAGACATGCATGTAAATGTATATGTATCTACAGACTTGCATGACTTGGCTAAATTGTCTCAAGAGCAGAGCACAAACTGAACTGTAAGCACTTATGGAGATTTTGGAACGGGGTTAATTGTTATTGCAAAACTGTTTTCGAAATTTTGGGGTGAATGGTATTTAAAGGTTATATATACGATATTTAAGCTAAATATGTACATATGTATGTATATAACAAATAAATAAACTTTCGAGTTAATTGTTTTTTAAATTTCTAAAAAGCGAAATGTGATATGAAAAGACAACATTCTGCTCTTTCCTTCATTAAATGCTCAGGTAAATTTATTTTTAAATAAAGAAAAGTTCATGTGATTTTAGAAAGGATATAAAAGTATCAAGAATATATATGTTAATTAATTTGTGTATTATTCGTATTAACTGAATTATAAGGCACAAAACATGCTTAGAAAAATTATTGCATATGGGAGCTTATATTTTTAAATTTGACACCAATGAATCAGAGGGAAAAGTCTGTTGGACATGATAATAAATATAACAAATATTTTGTTCTTCAGTCTGATAAAGATTAGACTATATATAGTATAGTAAGTTCAGTTTCTAATTGCAATTGGCATTTCCCATAACAGCTACCCACACATTTGTACAACTGCATTTAACATGTGCTTATTATAAACAGCTTACAAAACATTTAAAATAATCTGTCTGTTATACGTCACAGTGCAAGTGATTAAAAGCGACTCTGAATCATTTTAACGGGTTTTCAATTCTATTGTGTTTCATCGCGTTATTTTTCAAGCAGTTTCTATACTTTAATTAACTGTTAACAACAGTTGTGTTGTAAAGCTCACAAGTAGGGAGTTCTCTTATAAACACGTATTTGTAATTTTTTGCAACTAAAATACTCCTATTGATTTAAGATAATGTAAAGATAGAATAATATGAGTAGATGAGACAATTACTTAATAGGTTTGCTCAATACTCACGGGTAACAGGCTATCAATTTACTTACTTGGATTTTTCTGTTTGCATTTACAGGTCCTATCAAACGGTTATGCGTTTAAGGGCATTATATGGAAATTATGTGAAACTAATTAAGACTTGTGTCAACAAATTGTATTTAGTTAAATGTCGTATATATAGATTCCTTTCAGTTCAAAATAAAGAAATAGATTTCTTCACAATATATGTTTGAATGACATGATTACAGAATTTTAATAAGAAATATATTCCTATATATTCCTACAGTTCGAATATACATAAATATAAAATCAAATTGGTTAAATATACATTAGGAACTCAAGAACTTGAGTTCTAGGGATTTAAATAAAAAAAAGTTTTTAATAATATTTAAATATAAATATACAAATACAATATAAGTTAAAGATTCTCATTTATTATAAAAAAATAAAAAAAATTAAATAAAAACTTCAATAGCTAGAAACCATTAAAAAGTTAAAAAAGTATTTAAAAAGTTTTAAAAATGTTCAAAACTGATTTAAATATTTGAATTTCTTTGCTCACCTCTTAGTTGTTTCAATCGGATATCCCATTTGGAAATATACTTGTACCTACCTCACATTGGCGTCATCTTTCAGCAACAACTTTCAATGGCAACTCATGCATGGGCACTAAGAATTTTTATAGCTATGCCAATCAACAGTACCCCGACCATATAGACACTATAGCTGCATGTAAACACGCACACAAACGAATATAACAAGGCAGCAAAGAAATGCCCGACATTCAACGGACTTTTTCACACATTGCCGGGACATAAATGTGTCTGTCCGTGCAAAAAAAAAAAGGAAAAAAAACAAAAATAAAATAAAATGCAGGAATATACTTATACTTATATATGCATATGAGTGTTTATATAGGGTTGTATATAAATATATATATATATATATATATATATACCCTTCAGAGTCGAACTGCGCCCTTGCGCTTTCCCCCCTTTTTGCCTGATTTGTGTGAAACACTTGAGCGTATCTGATGTTGTTGTTGTATTTGTTGTTGTTGCTGCTGCTGCTGCATTTTGTCAAGTGGATTCTTTGGTCTGAGATCATTAAAATAACATCGTTAGTGCGCTTATAATGAAGTACTAAACAGCAAATCCCAAAAACTGAATATTGTCAAGTGGCTGCTGCCCTGGGCCGATGTTTAATGTCTCCGCGCTTGGCACATGATTAGTTTTAGAGACCCATTGACGCCGCAAAAGGCGCTGGCGGCATACAGCTCGGTTCCAGTCCAGCGCCAAAAAAATAACAAAGAAACAAAAAATGTAATACGAATTCATTTCTATTTCTAAGTCTTATATTACGACAGCCGGCAGCACGAATTGATGGATGCGACCGTGAAAAGCGTGGCGTGGAAAACGCGCATCAGCGTCCATCAGCAGCTCTAGATGAAACTATATATTATATATGTACATATATCTATGTGCGTTTGTGTGTGAGCATAATTTGCCTTTGGGGCCGATCCCGCGCTGTCAGAAATTAATCTTTTCGGGCAGCCGCCAGATGTTGCCTGCTTGCGGTTTGACTTGGCGCAAAGTGTCAAGCGTTTACATCAAATGATGCAGCGGACACTGTTCCCAGAACCCCCAACAGAAAGAAAGAGAGAGAGAGAGAGAGAGAGAGAGAAGAACAAGAGGTGGCGGCGAGCTACCAAGCAGCAACCATTTTGCCAACGTAGCTCTGTAAACGGCTTTTGTGATTTTTTTCTTTTCTTTTTCTCTTTTTTTTTGGGAGTTCAAACAACCATTTTACTTAGTTACTTCCTGGCAGCCTTCCCGAGTCACTAAAATCGTTTTGTGTAAATAAACAAAAAGTACGGCAATTGGCTTTGTTGTTGTTGTTTTTGTTGTTAGTGTTGTTGCTGTTGTCTTTTCATTGGCGACCGCCAACGCTGACGTGACGTCGCTGCCAGCGTCGCTGTGCTTTTTTATGGACGCTTTTTTGTTTATAGACAACAACTACATGGAGGTTTATGTGCTGCGCATCTTCGGCTGAAAAAATATAAAAGCAAAATATTTATGCGCCCGAGACCCGCTACCAGCTACCAAACGGACGGACAAATTTACAGACGCACGGACGGACAAGCGGGCGGGCGGTCGGCTCTTTTTCTGTTTGCCCCTTTCGCGCCTCTGTGCGATTACCCGATTTTTATACACTATGCGTGCGTATATGTAAAATGATTGATACTCGAACGGGTATATTTATTAGTGGGGTGACTTTGTGGAGTAGGCAAAAAATATCTGTTGAGATAGTTCTTAAAATGAGAAAAGTAATAAGCATATATAATATTAAATGAATAATAATGAAAAGAAAAATATGAAGGCAGTATTATTTATATTTGTATTATTAACTTAAATTTTAAAGCGTGAACTATTGATTTGAAAATTCTAATATTTAATTTTATTACATTACTACAATTATAAATAATTTTGATCAATATTAATGTCTTTCTCCAAACACTTTTACATTTTGTATTGCATACTCTTGGGAGTTGGCAGAATATGATTTATAGTAGCCAGATTAGATATTTGCAATGGCGAATTATTTTTGCTAATTTAAAACTAACAAAATAATTTGTAAGCCTTAAAATGCCCCATAAATATGTATTACACACCAATAATTTTGTTTTGAAAACAACAATACATAATGTAAAACTGTAAAACATAAACTTATATAAGCTAGACAAAATTTTAAGAAAATAACTAAAACCAGTCCAAATAAACAAAAAAAATAAATATATATGAATACTGTACTATTATTATAATATTTTTTAGAACTAATTCTAGGTTGCAAAAGTTTAGCCAGAGCAATAAAGGCCTTATTCTATACACTATATTAAAAAGTATAGATAAAAATAATTTTTTAAGCACCCTCCGATTGCTGTGAAATTTTCATTCTTTGCCAAGCTGTAGGAAAAAACCAAAAATACTGCAATTTAAAAAATACTCTCGTCTTATTGTATTTGTCTAAGTTTGCTTAACAAATTTTAGATTTATAGGATAATGCATAGTCGATCAATACGCTGCAACTGCATCAACATTTTTACATGCCTTTTTTTATAGTATGTATTTTTACGTTCATACGAATACACCGAGTTACATATTGATGAAAGTGTGCGTGTGTATGTATGTGTACACATTAGTTCGTCTAGTACATTAGCGTAACTTGTTGTTGTTGCTGCCGCTGTTGACGGGCGATGCCAACTCGGACGGTTGCCATTAGTCAGCTGGGTCAACTTATGAACTTTGATCGTTGATTGATCGCCAAATGCACTCGTAATGCAGGCGCAGCAAAAACAACAACAACATTAATAACAGCACCAAGAAGAAGAAGCAGCAGCAGGCATATTGCATTTGCCGTTGATTGGGTGTCGGTCCGGTTCGACAAATGTCTGAACACCTCGAAACGAGAATATTGATTTTAATTACTCAGTCTGTGCATATTTTGTCGCTTTCAGCGTTGCGTGAAGCAGATGTTCTACTTAGTGAGGGATTTCGCGGTGGGGCCGGGGCCAGAGACAAAGAACAAGAGAGGGGGAGAGGGGCAGCTTCTCACTAAAAATCAATCAGCAGGCCACAAATGAGTCCGGTTTGCCTTCTGGGTCACAATGCAGTCTCCGCCTTCGTCTCCATTCCCATACCCAATCTCATCCCCTTTCCCCTTGCCCGGCATCGTCTTCGTTTCGGGCTTCCGTTCTTCTTAGAGTAGCTGCGCGCACTTTGAAATCCGAAACGCCTCGTATATTTTTTGGACACACCGTGTTGCCCGCAACATGGGGGCATGTGTCTGGCCCGTAGCTGCCTGCAATTGTTTTAGATTTTGTTTTAATGGTTTTGCCAATAAATAAAATCATTCATAGAAATCATAAATAATTGCCATTAATATTCTACATGGCCGTAAAAATGTGTATATATAACTCTTGTGTATTGCACTGCTCAGTTATTGCCAATATAATACTCGTATGATTTTTTACTCATTTCTAGTTTTGAATGCACTTAGAATGAGTTTAGGCTTGTAGTACTTATTTACTCATCAAAGACATGTCAAGAAAACAGAGGAAATATATTTTTTATTTGTGCTTTTTATTGTGTTGTTTTATTTTGTTAGACTTTGAAAATTATATTTTAGAGCTGACAACAAATTAGACTATTAAAGTTGACAAATTAAATTGTTTTTAAGTTAACATCCTAAATTTGGTATATTTATCTTTTTAAATTTCCGTGAAACATAAAAATGGGCTTTAAATCTGCTTAAACTTCATATGGTAAATGGGAACTTATATTCAAGTCCTTGATCGTTTCTTCTCCGAGACCGACAGTTTAAATATACAAAGGAACAGACAGCATTAAGATAAAATGAGTTATTTATAATAATGTACATAATAACAAAACTTATGAAAATGTTTATAACGATACAAAAACTAAACCTGTAAAATCGAAAAAACAATTTTTAATTTTAAGTCTTAAACATAAAATGGATCAAATGGATCATAAAGCAAGCGTGCCCTTTTAAGGCCTTTAAATAAACTAATCAAAAGAAATATAAAATTAAAATGCCTGTAAGTTTATTTTTTCATATCATAGTAAAAGCAACAGGTAAATAAATATTATTAATTGGGTTTTTCTTTTAAATTTTTGTATTAGTTATTATGTCTCTTAAGTATATTTCAATGTACTGAAGAAAATACTTTTGGGAATTCCGTATACCTATAGTTAATTTATAAAAATGCACTGCTTATTCATTAGACTCATTTCCAGTGAAAACTGCATCTAATTAAAAGTAGAACTTGGCAGGCCAACAAAAAAATAACAATCATGATTTATATGCCTATTGACTAGCTAAACGCCCATTTGCTGGAATTTGAAAAGGCTCTGTAAATCGAAATAAAAAAAAAATGGAGAACAAGAAATTCTCAACACATACTTGGTTCAGGGGTCAAAGTCAGGGAAGCATTTAGACGCTGCCAGGCGGCGCCTACTTCAAGTCAGATGAAAGGACACAAACACAACACGCATCCTTCGCTTACTCCCACACGCATTGTTTTCATTTCATTTATGAGTCGAGCTGAGCCGAGCCGAGCTGCTGTCACATATGTTGGGAAAACTTGATGGTAAACGGCATGAGGTCCTTGGTCCTAGGTCCTTGCTGTGATTCGCAGTCCTGCCGTGGCGGCGCATAGCACATGCCATTGATTACCATGTGCGCACATCTAATAACAATCGTCCTTAACAGCCATGTGAATTTGGTATGCAAAAAAACAAAAAGGGAAAAAAGGAAAATATAATGGAATAATAGAAAACAGAAAATGGCTTGTCCTTGCTGTGAGGATCGTATATATGTGTGAGTGTGTGTGTGAGAGCTGCGCCTGCCCATTTCTAAATTTAGTTACACAATTTATGTGCGCGTTATTTGAGATGATCTTCAAATGCTTTTTAGGCGCTCAAAACCAAACATGGAAATACATCAGCTATGGGGGCGTTGACAGTTTGGAGCTGGGGTAGTCTATGCCTCACATCAAGGTGGTTTTAGGTATAGATTCTGAAATGCTTCTGAGCCAGAACCACATTACGACTGCGCTTCAAGGAAACTCTAGCTCTCCATTGCATTGAGTGGAACTAAAAATGTTTTCTTGTCTTAAAAAAAAAAACAGAAGGGTTTTTAGTATCCAATAACATCAAAAATATTGTATATTTTCTTTATTTTATTTACATAGGACAGACCTGAATCTGTAATGGATTCGCTTGGAGTTATTTGAAAAATCTTTTATTAAATTAAAAAAATATCATAATGACATTAATTTGATATATAAAATGTATAATCGATAGTATTAAAAAACAACAAATACTTTTGATTAAAATTAATTAGGTACTTAATATTTAAATTAAATTCGTAATGAGTTGTAAGTATCGAATAAAATATAGTTTTTATTATAATTTGAATTAAAAAATAAACTTTGAATGGCTATAGACTTCAATTATTATTATACACAGGATTTGAAGAATTTATGATATTTTTATTCTCTGTTTACAAAGTGAGAAAGTGGTTTTGTGAAAAAATTTTTAATAGATAGAAACTAAAAACCGCGTCAGACAAAGTGAACTAATTTGTATCCATGCCCATTATTATCCACTCAGTATTATAGCTAGAGCTGCCAAATGTGAAAGAAAATGATGCCGATGAGCTCTTCTTAGGATCTGGGATGTTTTGGTCATGCCAAACCCACGCAAAAATCAAAAAAATCACAATGCAAAAATTTTTTTTTTATCAATAATCATAATTTGCAATTCAGTTGATTGGGCTTACAGTCTTGGAGTCACCAGTCCAATAAATTTAATCCAATAAACTTTTTTTTCGCTTGCACTTGACTGCAATGTTTTTATTAACTTAAGTAAACACTTGCTTATAAACAGTCTTTCTATATCCAGTACCATTCTCTGTTAGTTAGCTAAAGTTGAGAAGCATCAACTACTTTATCAAACTCTCAGATTCTTATAGACACAAACCCTCTTTAGCTCACACCTCAAGAGATAGAAAAGAGAAAGAGGGAAAGACGAGACCCGCACGTCTTCAAACATTCATAAGTATCTGTGAATGCAAATGAATAACTTTAGCCTGTACGCGTTCTTGATCTAGCCCACTTACGAGTGTGCTCGAGTTGAGTGTGCGTGTGTGTGTGTCTGTGTGGGCATGTGTATATCTGCAACAACCTGTCAACGAAGCTGGCTGGATATTTATCTCTCTATATATGGCAAAAAGAATCGTACTTTGTATATAACTCAAAATACTCATGCCAGCTGTCATTTAAAAAGCAATTAAGCGCAGCAACTAAAAATGATATTTGGTGCGCCTTTGATGCGCATTCGGGAGACTAAATCAACTGACTGAGCTAATTATGAGCATTTTAAATAGGCATTTTTGGCGACATAAATACTTTTGTGTATACATTGTAAACAGTTTTTATGTGCCAGAGAAAACTCCAAAGCAAAAAAAAACCAGAAAAGAGAATTAAACAAATGCACATAAATCACCGGATGTGGATGGTGTTCCCATCTCCAAGCCCTGTTGCTCCGTCTCCGGTTGCCATTTTCTTCTTCATTTTTCTCTGCGCTCGTTTCCCATGAACAAGCGAGAGGGCAACAGATACATTTGTATCTTAAAGATACATAAATGCTGCCTGTCTGCGGCATGACGTTACGCTCTAAGTATGTCGTCGTCGTAGTTGTTGTTGTCGATAGCATATATCTGAATTTATGTTCTTATATTGCATATAAAGTCGGACCCCCCCAATGGCGACAACGACAACATTTTCGCGCCTAATTTAATGGGGGAAAAAAGAAGAGGAAAAAGAGAAATAAAAACAACAACCGCAAGTTGCAAAACAAAATGGCGATTCTTTTGTGTGTGTGGTTTTTTGTTTTCTTTATATTTTCGTTTAATTTATACAATTTAATTTAGTTAGCGCTAGACATAAAATAATACCTAAACAATAGTTGGTTTTTTTTTTTGCTTTAAATAATGTTTTAGCTTAGTCATCTATAAGATATGGAAAGATCTGCGAGTGCTCGCTGGCACTCGCATTGGAATTATTCACGCTGTGTGATATTATTGTTCAGTAACTGGAAGCCCCAATGGCAATCGACACTCGTCACCCTCTCTTCCTCCTGCTGCGCACAACTCCCCCGCCACTCCACTTCCTATGCCTTCTGATGCTGCGCATCGCCCTCCATGCGCCAGACACCAAATAAATAGCTGAGCTTCTCGGGCGGTATTATCGGTGCTCCATTCGCCTTTCGCAAACACTTGAGATCAGCCTCGGCGCCATTGGCGGCACTAAGCAGCGTACTGGCATTGCCGTAGCCCGGCGATACTGGCGACGATTGCGCCTCCAGCGCTTTCAGCAGCGATATATCGCTGGAGCTCAACATGCGGCAGAGAAAGTCAATATATCTATAAAGAAAAAAGGTGAGAGAATGTTGATTAGTCATTACGAATAACAAAATAAATATTTTAAATATATATTACGTAATAAAACAAGTAATGGAGGTCCTTTTTAAAATTATTAAAATGTTAAAAAGATCCTGCAGTGGTTTCAAGAGGTATTCTTATACTTTTAATAACAAAATATTAAAAATTGTTATTGAAATATTTTTTGAAATATTTATAATTTCTATTGTAGGTAATGCAAAATCTATAAAAAAAATTATTTTATACAGTGTCCTGGTGTAAAATTATTAAATTAACATTCACTTTTGTATTTTTTTCTGTTGTGCATAAAAAAGAATTTATATGAAAAACTGCTGTTGAAATGTTTAGGATTCCTATTGTAAGTAATGCAAAATACTTTGCAAATTTCTATACCACTCTTATGGAAAAATCATAATTCACGCCTTTAATTATGAATTTAAATGTTAACTTATATATCTCTTTTTTTATATATATGTTTAAAATCACTTTGAGTATTTTAAGGAAGCTCTGAATTATGTTATTTAATTGATTGAGCTTATTCCTTTAAAATTGAAAGTGTTTTCAAAAACTCTGTAGGTGTTTTTTGAAATTAAAGCCATTTTTAAATATTAAATATACCAACAGAAAAGTTATGAATAAACTTCTTGAAATCATATGCATATTGCCTATTCAACAAATATTTAAGAACAAAATAATTAAATCAGGAACGTCTAGTATAAATTGTTAAATTATCTTATTTTCTTGCAAAGTTTAAAATATTTTCAAGTTCTTTATAAATTTCCCAAGTCTTTTGGAGTTAAAAATTTAGATATATGTAGAACAATTTTTTTTTCATTAGAAAAAAATGTTAAAAGTCTTTCAATAAAATAAATATATTTGTTCACGTTTCCACCTACGACTAGACCCAGCTAACAATCACAGACCTCAAACCAGGCCGGAAATACCTTGGCAAAATCGTGGACTTACCTTGTGGCTAGCTTGAGCGTTTGTATTTTGCTCAGCTTGTCGCTCGGCAGTGTGGGTATTATTTGCTGCAGCGCCTTGAAAGCATCGTTGAGGCTCTGGGTGCGCTGTCGCTCCCGCACATTGGCCATGACCCGCTGATTGCTGAACTCGTCCGTTTCCTCCGTTTTGCTGGGCTTGCGTTTCAGGCGGCGTCGCGGCTTCCGAAATGCTTTCCCGGCAGCGTCGCCGGCATCCAGCAGGCTGCTGTCATCGCCCAGGCAGGTGGGCGACATGCCATCCAGTTCATCCTCCTTGGCATAGCCGCCCACCGAGCTGAGCGCCGTTTGGCGGGCATATTCCATATCATCGCGATCGGAACTGGAGTAGGTGCTGCCATTCAGGCTATTGGACGGCTCATAGGCGTCATAGTTTTGACTGCAAATGGGTATTGTCAAGTTAAATTCGGAATTTAATATTTGAATATGCTAAATTTAGATAATATTTCAAATAAATAATTGAGTGAGGAAACTTTATTTGAATCTATTAGTTTTCTATATTATTTTGTATCTTCAAAATAATTTGAGATTGTAAAATTGCTCCTTAAAGCTTCATATTGAATCTCAAATGTAAGGCTTACGTAATACATTTAATTACAAGTTTAGGGAATTAAATATATTATTTGTACTTAAAAATTTGTATTATTAACTGGAGATGTTGTTGTGTAGATGTGAATTTAAAGTTTATCCAAGTGCTTTTGATGAAAATTTAAACTTTTGGATTAAATTTGGAAAATATATAATAAATAACTGTCTGGCTTAAAAAATATGTGTAAATAATTGCAAAACGAGCACCGAAATGTGGAAAATAAAAATATTATAATTGTGAAGTAGGTTATATTAAACGTCTTTTCTCATGAGTACCTGACGAGTCTTTAGGCCATAATGGGTCTTCTTTTTTTATAAACTCTTATGATGATTTTCTTTGCTTCAATATATGTGTTAATTGGAAAATTTAAGTAAATTTAAGTTGTAAATATTGCAGTTTATATTATAGAAGATAAAAATGGGATATGGAAATGTTATTTTTTATCTACAAAATTTTCCTAAATTGTAGCACTTTTTGTCCAGTCTGTAATTACACTTCTAGATAACAGATATGGGTATATCGATGTCTCTAATTTTTCGTAATCATAATTTAAATCTTTTTAAATCTATCTGAGCTAAACTTGGTGCAGATGATGTTATAGAGAACGGGTTTATTGGATCTTTAGCTGATATAGAAACAATTGAGCGTGAGAAGTAAGTTTTTGTGTAGATATCTTTGAAGTAAATGCAATTATTTTTGTAATATTTAAATGAAGATTCAAATTTGGCTCCTAATCAATGATCAAATCTTATTTTAATTCCTTGATATATAATTGTTATAAACTTACCCTGGCCTATAACTGCTTTGAAAATGATGCAGCTGCTGTTGCTGCTGCTGTTGCTGCTGCTGTTGTTGTTGCTGCTGCTGGGCAATTGTCTGCGGATAGACGCCGTATTTGAATATGTGCGGCTTGTGATCCTGCAGCTCCTCGTCGGCGGCAAAATCGAAATGCGAGTGGGAGTGCGGCGAGGCGCAGGCACTCTGCAGTGTGGGTGCCTGCGCCTGCGTCTGCGCTGCGGCCACCTCATCCACGGTGGTGGGCAAATAGTCCACATAGAGTTGTTGTTGCTGATGTTGCTGCTGCTGCTGCTGCTGTTGCTGCAACAGTTTCTTGTGCTCCGGCTGCAGGGACAACACATCCGTTTGACAGTCGTAGTCGCTGCTGCTGCGCGAACGCTTGCCGTGCTCGTTGAGGATGTAGCCATGTGGCGTTTGTGGAGCAGCTGCCACGCCCCCGGCAACGGGCGTCGTCTGCTGCTGCTGCTCAAAGTTATTCTGATTGTTGTTCAGCTCCAGGCTGCTTTGAGCGCTGTGATTGCTGCTGGTGCTGAGCACCTCGTTGCTGGGTATATTATAATCTGTATCCTCGAGCTCCGTAATGCCATAGGCCGCATAATCCGCAGCATTGGGCGCCAGCGAGGGCAGCGGTGCATATTGTTGTTGTTGCTGCTGCTGTTGTTGGTGTTGCTGCTGCTGCTGGTGTTGCTGTTGCTGCTGCTGTTGCTGGTGTGGGTGTTGCTGTTGCTGCTGCATGTAGTGTGCCGTTGGCTGCTCCAGCAGCTGCATGTAGGCATGCTGCTCCACCTGAATCAGCTTGATGACATTGTGCTGCAGCTCCATAATGTTCGGCAGCGTTGGCTTGTAGCTAATGTCCAGCAGCACCTTAGGCGACACCGAGCGTGCGCTCATCGTTTGATTGGTAATTTGGTTCGAACTGCTTGCCCCGACTTTGCACAGTTGCATCAAATATATTTATATTTAATATAACAATTTATATAAATCACTTTATTTAATTTTGTTTCTTTCAAGTTGACTGTTTCACGCCCGTTTTTCGATTCTGTTTTGCTTTGTGCCGTGTGTTGTGCGCGCAGCGGCAATGACGAAACGCAACTGACGCACGATCCTGCCGGCCATTGCTCAGATCGATGTTTTGCGCTGTGCTCGTTCGCCATTCGCTGCGCGCGCCACACACTAGTTGTCTCGCTCGCGCGCATGCGACGGCCGCTTAGCAGCCGAGTCGGCCTATGGCGGCCGCAGCGCAGCGCAGCGCAGGTATGACGTCAAGCTGCTGAGCTCAATTCGCTTTCGCCTGCAAATCGCTCTTGGATTTTCTCGTGTTGCGGCGGCTGCAACTTCGTGTGCCGGGGTTTTTGTCACCAAGCCGGCGAGAGAGTGTGAGTGCGAGTTGGACAGAGGTCGTGGGAGAGCGAGAGGGAGGGAGCGTACGACTTGCTGGATTTTTGAGGATTTGGGTATTTTTTTTTTTTGGCAATTCCACGTAAACATACGGCAACTGGGAAAGCATAAGAAGTTGGTCGAAGGCAGAGCAATAAGCAAGCTGGCCAAAGGAATATAAGCATGAGGAATGTTCGAGTGTGACGTTCGTTTGTAAAGCTACAATTTAAAGTTATTTCTTAACTTGGGTAAACCGAAACCATAATTTTTTGGAATAAATGCGTGCTTTAGATCAGTAAAAGCAGTTTTAGTGTAAGATAAATAAATTGGTTATGTATCTTAAAAGTACATAGGTAAGTAAGTAAATATTAGTGTATTTTATAAACATACAATCTTTTTAATTAATTCAATAATTTTATTAACATTATTGAAGAGAAAAATCCTTTTTTTTTAAATAGTTCTAAATATAGACTTTACAAACTTCCTGTTTGAATTATTATTAAAGTATGCATAATCACATTATCTAGAAAAATATTTGGTTTTCAAAAAATTTAATTTTAATATTATAAAATATGGACTAAGTAAACTAAAATAGTAAGTAAAGAATTATTAATTTTGGAGTGTTTTTTATTTTTTATTTATTTAACATTGTTGTTTTTATTTTTAATTATAGGTTACAATTTAAAATATTATTTATTTAAAATTTTTATTTTTTGAATATGCGATAAAATTCTAAATTATATATTTTCTAAAAATGATGTGCTCTGACAATGAATGCATTATCAAAATATAGAGTATTTAAGAAGAAACACCCAAAATGTTTAAAATTGCAAATTTTTAGAGAAAATAACAATATTTTTTAATCGTTTGCATTTCAAGCCAATATTATCTAATTGTTTATTTACATTTATAAATCATAGTCGTGTAATATAAATCCTCAACCCTACATTAAAAATCCAAATAAGGAAACTCCAAAAAAAGGTTTCATTATGCGTAATTAGTAAATTCCCACACATACACATACGCATACTCACACATACACAGAGAGAAGAGCAAGCGGCCCATAAATCTCATCTAGAAAAACACAAATATCCAAAAATACGAGCGAAAAGTCAAATTTCCGGATATAATTATCAGCCTGCCTGCTAGCAAAAATACCCGATTAATGCGGCGCGCGAACTTCCGCTGGAAAACACCGCGAAAAGGACGCCGGATTCACGTCCAGTTCGACTTACCTAACCGGAGCCGAAGAGGGCCGAGTAGAAAACCCACGACGGGGTTTTTTCTCATCTTCCTTTGGCTCACTTTTACCTGATCGATAATTGCAGAAAAAGAAAAAACAATAACTAAAAAAAGGAGTTGAATATGAAAATGCTTTAGTGATAATAAATTGGTAAATTTAATAAATTTTGTATTTCATTTAAATAAAAATAAAATGCAAAAATGATATAAATATATACATCATCATTGCATACTTTTAAGCGCTTTCGGTTTAAATGTTGAAAAGCTTACATCTGGTTGCTGTCTTGGCTAGTCAGCGATCGTAGTTGAGCGAAAGAGATAGCAGCGGGAATATTTTACTATAATCAAATAGGCCAATAGCAGCCAGTGAAATTTTATGGTAGATTAATGGAGTGCAGTTCTAGTTTTTATGAACGCACTCAAAAGTATGCAGCACACTGAATTAATTGAATTTATAGCACATCATTTGTTTCGTGTTGTTTTTGCTATTATTGTCTTCTGTTTTTCTGTTGTGTGTATATTTTTTTGCTTTGACCGATTTGCTGTTTTTTACGCATTGGCCACGCTTAAGTCACGTAGTATATTGATTTCAATTGCGTTTATGCTGATTTGGATGCGCGGGCAAAAAAAAAAAACCAAAAAAAAAAGTAACGTCAAAGGCAAGATATATTTCTTATAAGAAATGGCAGTTAGATATTTATTTTGCGTGCAAAACAGCGGCAGCCGCTTTCCATTTTGACAATTCCAATCCTAATCCTGTCATCTAAGAGCGCACATGTGTGTGTGAGTGTGTGTGTGTGTGTGTGTGTGTGTGTGTGTTTGAGCGTGAGAAGAAACTTTTGGTGCACGTAAATCTCGCTCGACAATCAATTAAAATTAAAATATTTTTTTGTGTGTCTCGCTCGCATTGCGGCATGTCAGGCGAAAAGCTAAAAACAAAAAAACAAAAAAAAAACAAAAAACAAAAGCAAATCGCAACAACAAAAAGCAACGTTGTCTACATATTTGAATTGACTTTTGATGATGTATCACGATTTATTGTTACCAAAAATGGTTGTCAAAGCGCGTGGAAAAGTGGATCAGTCGCGTCTAACGGTTCCAGCGCCGCTGCGCCAGCAGAGAGCGAAAGAGAAAAAGACTCCCACCGCTTGCCTTGCCGAAATGCCTTTTTGCCTCATGTTCGGCTCATGTGCTTTAGGCCTGTGCGCCTGTTTCGCCTCTTCGCCAGTTCGCCTCGTTTGCGTTTTGCGTTTTGCGTGGCGCAGATGCAGTTGGCGATTAAGCGAAAAGCCGAAAAAAAACAACAAAACATAACAAGGCTGATGGACGTGCAACCATCTAAAAAGCTGTCACAAACACAGACACACACACACACACACGCACGCAGACGAGCTTTATGCGCTGTTGTATTAATTGCCTTTGGGCGAGCGCCGACAGCCAATGAGAAACGCTGGCGCCAACACCTACGCCAAACATGTCACGCGCCTGTGTGTGGCAATGCATGTTAATTAACAATACACAGACACTAACCAACACACGGGCGCACACACACACTGGCGGACAATGTAAACAGTTGGCCACCCAATAATATGCGCGCCAACTTGTCATTTAGCCTAGCTCCACCTTAACAAAACAAACAAACTGGCGCACACACACACAGACACACACAGATACACACAGACAGCGAGACAGGCACAGGTATGCTGCGCTGCTCCAACGCAACATGTTCGCCGTCGCTAGTTTCATTCCAGCAGCGAACGTGGCGCTAGTCGGTCGTGTGTCGCGCTTCGTTTTCGTTAAGCTCTCATTTCGTGCCGTTCAACGGTACAATACGAGCAGCAGCTCCTTCAGCGCGGCTCTGGCCTGTGTTTCAGTTTCGTTCGTTTCGCGTTTTTTCGTTTACGTTTGTTTACGCTTTACGTGCAGCCGGCATTTGTTGTTCTTCTTGTTGTTGTTGTTGTTGTTGCGTGCTGCGTTCTGCGCGTGCGTGCGTGCGTGCGTTTGATTTAAATGGCGTTTTAAGTGAAATTAAAATGACGGATGTGCTGTAATTTGCACACACTCACTCACACACTTGCACACTGTCACACACACATGTAAATACACGTACAGACGAGTGTCAATAAATAACAAAAAAAAACAACAAAAAAATAATAGAAAAAAAGGAAAACACGCGGCAGCCCGTGGGGCGTAGCATGTGCCTAGCCTCTTTGATTACAACTACACAGCGCGTGATTACAACGCCCCAGCAGCAGCAGCAGCAACAGCCGTTGATCGAATTAAGTGTGCATCGTCCCGACTGTGTGTGTGTGTGTGTGTGCGTGTGGGTCTCTCTCCCTCTGTGTGTGTTTTTGTGTGTGTGTGCTGATTGCTGTTTGTTGCGCCCGCGGCCGCGTGTCCGGCAATTGAGCGGATATGCAAGAAAATGTGTAACACCCCCGCCCAGGAAGCTGGCTGCAATAAGTGCTAATAAGTGTACCCGACCGGATGTATTTATGAATTTGTGCGTTTGACGCCCAAGCGCTCAATTGTGCGTTGGAACAGTGGACAAGTGGAACACATTGAACCCAAACCACACTCACACACACTCTCGCACACAAAATACGGTCATGCGCTGCCGCCTCAATAAATATTTGCCTATGGCCAACTAAGCCGCTCTCACCCACCTCCCCCTCTCTTGCTGTCTCCCTCTCGCCAGCGCCAGCGACCGCGCCCGCGCGCTGCGTGTGTTTGTGTGTGTGCAGCGCGTCACGCACCGCGAAGCTTTTCGCTTCGTCTGCAAGTTTTTTTTTGCAACAATGCGCTGCCGCTGCCGCCGCCGCGTTGGCTGCGCCGCCGTCGCTAAAGCGTCGCCTGCCAAAGCCCGCTAGAGGAACCAATTTCAACAAAAAAAAAAAATAATAATAATAAAAATTGCAACTACCGTCCGCTTGGTGCGTTGCACTCAGCGAGTGCCTTTGTGTGTGTGTTCGTGTTGTTGTGCTTGTTGTTGTCATTGATTTGGCGGGTAGCATGCAGCAGAAGCAAACGGTAACAGCTGCTGCGACAATAGAGACTAACTACAATAGTTGCAGCGATTATTTCAAGCACCATCGTCGTCGCCGTCGCCGCCGTTCGCTGCTGCCGCCCCAGTCCCAGCTCCAGTCGCAGTTCCGTAACGTGGCCAGAACGTTGCCGGGCAATTATTATTTTGTAAGACGTTTTACAATTTAATGGTTTTCATGGTAAGCACCACTCGACTCACTAAGCCAAAACGCCAACGCCAACGCCATATGCCATGTGCCCCCGTTCTCAGTGCCATTTCTTTATTGCCAGCCAAGTTGGCTTTAATCTGCTTCCTCTTCCTTATCCACTAGTTTGTTTGCTTTGCCCTTTATGGACAGCAGACGCCGTTGAGTGCATCTGGAGACACACTGAGACCGGGCTGACACCTTCTTGGCAAAAGCTGTTGCATAATTAGGCTACATACATATTTCTTACATTCTTTTCCCTTTTTCATTTTGTTTGCAGAATGGACTGGGATCCGACCCTCTGTCAGCAAAGGAGGTGAGTTGCTATGAAATATAATTAAGAATTAAAACATTAAGTTGAGCCTTGAATCAGGAAGAATTATTTTAAAATTATTTCAAACGTTGATAAAACAAAAATAAATTGTTACTGATTTACTTTTCTTTTTATATAATTATTTTGTTTGGGTGCTTCAAAAGTCCTTAAAGTTTTTCTTATACTCTACTTCGAATCATAATGCTGGCAAATGATACCCTGGCAATTATGGATACCCTGAGGTTCTATCTCTTACGTTTTTTTTTGTTTATATCAGAATAACTATTAATGTCAGTTAAAGCGTAAGGTAATTTAACCTTAAGGGCTACTTTTTTTAAATTCTGACTACGAAAATTATACACCAACCTATAATATATATATATAAAGAATAAGAAGAAATATATAATCCAGAAAACTTTGCTTAAAGTCAAATTGCAATCCCACCTCAATACACTTCTTTTGTACTTGTTTGTATTTATTATATGTGTATATTATATATTTCAAGTGCTCAAAAAACTGTACAATCAATAAATAATAATATAAACAAAATATTTTATACTTAAATCAAGTACAAGAGCTCTCAAAATCAGGGCAAGATAATAATTTGTATTCTAATTGAGGACAAAAATCCACTTTTAAGAACGTTTTTGGCAATTCTTGTATTGAGTATTTTAAACTATATTGCAGAATTTAAAAACATTCGAACAAGAATATTGTTTTAAAATGTTTGTAAATTAAAGGTACAAATTCTGAGTCAGTATATTCGCGAATATTCCAAATAATTATTACTGAATGTGGAGTTAGGGAGTATTCAAAAAGAAAAAGATATATTATATTTTATATATTATTAACTGCGATTAGTCTCCAAAAAAAATTATAAAGTAATATTTTATTATAGAATAGATATTTATGAATTACTTACTTAATTACAAGTTCTTTCCAATATACAAGTTTTAATATATTGTGTTGATATTATCTTAAGCTCTGTGCTCAGATAAAGGTTTCCTTAGTTAAATTATATAAGATTAACCGGGAACTTAATTAAAGTGCACCCAAATCTTAATTTCTTTCCTAACATCTTAAATATAGTTCGAAAAACAATTTTAATAAATAAATTTATAGAGTTCAAAGTAACAATCCAAATGATTTTTATAAATAAGTTCTTAGATGTAAGTAAATAATATCTTAGGGTTAAAAAAATACCTTTTAAGATTCAGTTTGTGATTCACATAGAATATCATTCGAATTCAGTTTTCACGCCGACTCACATCACACTTTAATAGCCCAATTAATTCATAGCCCAATAATTCAAATCAATTAATATGTAATTTACACTAGGTGTATTACGCTCATAGAGACTTTGCGGTAAATGATATAGTTCGTTCTGTGGTTGCATTAATGACATCTGGCAAACAATTCCCAGCTCTGCAATTGGTCGCCTTATAAAACTCATCAATCGCCTCAAAGTAAAAGCCGCACATCAACAGCGATTCTTTTTTGCCCGAAAAATTCCTGCTGCAAATATCATTTGCCAGCTCACATACCAGCCGGAAAACAATCCATAAAACTGGCCATCAAGTCAGCATAAGCAGACCAAGGGGAGGAGGGGGCGTGTCATCAGAGCCAGACAGCCAGCTAATGGTCAGCTCCTCGCGATCGGCGCCTATGAGAAATTTCAGCACGTCTCACACAAATTAGCGCAGCGATTGCAACGCCAATAACAATATCATAAAGAAGGGCGAGCAGTCGATACTAAAAGGTGGGCGAAGGGGGGGGGAGTGGCAGGGGCTGCACTTTGTCGATCGAGATCGCTGACAATAAATCAGCACAGTTAAGCGAGGCAATTAGATAAAATGGCTGAACAGTTGCTGGACCCGCATATCAATTGCAATGCATCTCGATCCGAATCGGACCCAGCCGACTCTCGATGTGTCCGATGAAGTTGTTGTCAATGCAATCCATAAGATAAACAGCCCCAAAAGTCAACGATTGCATGCATTGGCCCCGGCTTGGCCCCACGTTAACCCAGCAGCTCCTCCGGCTCTGCGCGCCGGACACAATCGAAGACAAACTATCTAATCTAATGTTGTTTTCAAAGGCAATGAGCATTTGTTTGTATAAATAAATGCAGCGGCAGCAGCCGCAACAGACCAATAACAACAAACATTGCCCGAGGGGGGCTCGACTAGAGCAATACCTTGTAATTAGTTTCGTTACCATACTCAAAGTGAGCGACTTTTAATTAACTGCTGATAAATAACGAGCACAGCAGTTAAAACAATATTATTGCAAAATTACAAGCAGCCAGTTATTGTAGATATTACTTAGAACACTGTGCCATATTATCATTAATTTCAAGAAATAAATCAAAACCATTTCTGTTCTGCGCCCTTTTACTCAACTGGTTAACAGACAATTGCAACTACTGGAAGTTGAACAGTTTTTGAAAAGTTATTAACTTTTACTTTCTCTGTTTACTGAAGTTTAAAATCACAAAACATTAAAATTAATTATTTTGCTATATTCATAGCAGGGAGTTGTTGTAGGTAATATTAACATAAATGTCAATTAATAAAACGAAACCATTTTCATTCGTTGCCCTGGAATTTAACTGGTTAGTAAAGCGTGTAATTGGTCTAATTGTGAACACTGGAAGTGGAACATTATTAAAACTTCGTTTAAAATTTAGAAAACCCAAATATTTTCCATTTAAGTAGAATTGCAGGAAAAATTTTGTGTGTTCTTAAGTTATAAAAAATTATAAAAAGTTATTAAAACGATAAAATTTCGACTTTAAAGATTGGTATTCGAAAAAAAAGTTAAGAAAGTTTTCGTTTATATATTTAAATACTTATATTCTTAAAAAGTTTCCGTTTTTAGAAACATTTTTTATATTTTGTTAAGAAATTTAAAAATATAATTTTATTATAATTTATATGATGGTATGAAACTAAGTGCAGTTTCTCGAAGAAAAATCTAAAATTTAGCCTTAAATTTAAAATGTTCTTAAATGGAAATATCTCTTGGATAATTTGTTTTATAATATGAGATAATTAGATAATTGTAGATGATGGAAGAATAGTGAGTGGAATTTGTCTAAGAATTATCTTGAGTTTAAACTTTTATGTATATATTTACAAAGTTAAAAAAGATTTCGTTCAAGAAGTATTTTTCAAAAGTCTTGTGAAATTTGAATATAATACAAATATAATAATTGATACATGAAACACAAATTAGAAATTACTTGAAATTCGTTTTTTAAGACACCGTAAGACAGTCTTTGAAAAATTAAAGTATTTTTGAAACGGTTTTCTTCTGTATAAATTTTTGTCTTTTGCAAAATGTATATTTAAAAATTTAAGGTATATATAATTAAATTAGGTTCAAAGCTGAAGCATGAATTAACCATGGTTGACATCAATTTGAATCACTTCAAATTTATCATTTAATTTTGTATGCCATCACACCCAATAGGCGCTTGCATAATTGCAGGGTATGCCACATCGCGTGGCTGTTCCAAGTGTAAAAATCTCAGCATCTAGAAGTTGGCCAGCTTGTAAATCGCCCACTCGACGCTGACATTTTTTCATAATTTGCGCTACAAGCTTGACAATTGTCGTTTGTTGCCCACTGGGCAATGCAGCGCGTTGATGTTGTTGTAGTTGTTGTTGCTGATGCCGATGCTGCTGCTGCTGTTCTCGTTGTTGTTGGCAGCTTGTTGTTGTATGTAACAACAGCGCGCGCTGCATCCGTTTGGCCAAAAGCTCGTGAGTGGCTCGCAACGCGAAGTGTTGGCGCTTTCGCACCTACGGTAACAGCTACAGCTACAGCTACAGCTTCAGCGCCGACTTCGACTTCATATATTATGCCCAATGCATATGCAGTGCTAAATTAAAATTTATCCGTTTTATGGCGCTGCGGGCAGCCAATAACTGTTTAAGCCAAGTTTTTTTTATTTGGTTTCTTTTAGTTTTATTATATATATATATATATCTTTTTTTTTAATTTTTTTCGCTTCGTTTTATAGCCTTAGTTTATTGGTGGAGATTTCGTAAGCGCATAATGCGCAACCATTGCGGTTTCTCATATGGGGCAGTGGCAGAAGCGTTCGTCCCGGCCAACGGACGGAAGTCATTTGCGGTTCCACGCAGTTGAATTCAATAAGCCAAACAGCTACCAAGCACGCAGCGCTATAGATATAGATAGAGATAAGCACACACATACACACGCACACACAGTTACTCCCCCCCGGGGGCATAAATCTCGGCAGCATTTTGTCAAACTTGATTAGCCATAGCCGTTGCTTATGGCCTTATTGTTTACCTGCATAGCTAATAGGCTACACTGTTTATGATAATTATGTTGTTCTTAATGATCATCTGACTCACACACACTCTCTCTCTCTCTCTTTGTTCTTCTTTTGCAGGCAGAGGGCCCTCCGGTTCAAGTTGAACCAGTTGATTTGAGTTTGCGTTCGCCGCGCGGTAAGTTGCTAATTATATACAAGCCTCGTCTTTAAGCCCTGCTGTGGAGTTATGTTCTTCTTCTTCTTTCTGTTACCAACACTTACCGTTTTCTTGGCCAGCCGAGAGAGTGCATTAACATATATGGTTCCGAGTAATTAATCAATGGACCAGCCATCAACTTTGTAAAGTTGACTTTTTAAAGCGGGTCAAAAAAAAAAAGAAAACAAAAATACGTATAAAAATAAAAGCCAATTTGCATGTCCAGTGAAAACCAAATGGAGGCGGGTTTTTTAATTATAACAGTTGGCAGCTTGCATAGAGCTAAAAAATAAACCCCTTTTCGTTTTTGTTTTGTGGGTGGCTTGTGAAAAATTCGTAATTGATAAGCAGAACATTTTTATAGCCAAGCGTTTAAATGTGGCTTATATGATTTCGTTTATATTAAAGAAACTTTAATGAAAGTTGAAAGTTTTTTTTTTTGGAAATTTGTGGCAGCTTTTAAGTGTTGGGCTTGTGTAAGCTCGAGAAAAATTAATTGATTTGTTGATAGCGATGAAGATAAAAATGTTTACTGAATTGCTTATAAATGCTCATAATGATGATAAAACCAGAAGCTGTCATTTGTAATCAATAACAGTAGCATTTTGTCCATTTAGTTTATTTGATGCCCTGATATGTACATCTATTTGGCATGCAGTTATAATTATTATTTTAATTATTATCAGCAAACGTGTTGCCCAAAATCCGGCTAAGTTAGAAATTTCTTAACATTAGAATAAAATTCTTCTCATAAGAACGTTTTTTATAAAATCAAAATTCCTATATAGTATATGAATTAAATACAAACCTTAATCTAAGAACGTCCATTGGGAAAATTTTACATTGATTTAAAGTTCGCAAAGTATGTACTTTGGACTTGATTTAATGCTAATTAATATAGCGTAATTGGTTTACAGAAAATCATTAATTTTTGATATAGGTACTTTGGACTTAATTCTAGAATTTAATTTTAATTAATATAACTTAATTGGTTTAAAAAAATCATTAGTATGGTCTTCGGCTTACATAATATGTATTTTACATACTAGCCTTAGATTCGAACCCGGATCCCACTTTACCTGAATAACTGGGTCACTTGGACAACTTCTAAATACTGCTGACATTTATGTTAAATATAAAATAAATTTAATAAAGTTTTGTGGCAGCGCTGCTTAATAGTTTCTGGCTTATTTGTGATCTTAACTTTGACAGGCAGATTAACTAACATGCAAAAAATATCAACGAGCTTGACAACATGTTATACCGATTGTAAATTTTCAGTGACTCTGCACATCGATAGTCTGAGATAAAGTCAAAAATATTAGGCTAACAAAATAAACAAATTATCTAAGATAGTGTCATAGTTTAATGGGAGATAGTCGGACTAACTAAACCGTATATTATATGAAAATATGTAGATAACAAATATTCTGTATGTACAGAATGTTACCTAAGCATCTTTATATGCGCCTCAGATTTTATGCAGGCTCTATATCATTTTGTTTTTAGCACATTTTGATGGATTACCAATAGTCTAGTTTTCTTAATAGAGTTTAAATGTTATAATCAGCATATTTAATCAATTTATGCAAATCTCGATTTCAAATTAATTACATACAAAAATCTTTTATCGCTTTATTTATTATTTATTTCTTGTTGTCCTCGACTGAACGTAACAAAAACTCATCCAGAAGCAGCCAGTTACGGTTTCGCTTTCATGGATTCGGGTTTTGAGTGCGACTGTTCCGGGTGAACCGGGTGTGAATACTTGAGTGTCAAAGTTCATTTGTTAGCTATTTTTCAGGTATAAAAAAAATGAAAAATAAATAGGGGTAGAAGTTACAAGGATTTCTGTTTTGTTTTTGGCGAAAGTGTAATTTGGAACGCGCCTGCAGTGTTTAATGTTTGGGCATTTACACGCAGCTCATTTGGTAAATGAGAGGCAAGCGCGTAATTATTCCACTTACCAGTTTCATTTACATTCAATGCGAGCTCTTCAAGCGGCATGCAACTTGTTGCAAGCAAAGCATGCGGTCGTAATCTTCAAAGAAATCACTTGTAGGCCCATAAAAACCGATTCACGCTGATTCTCTTTAAACGCAGCTCCATTTCTAACGCAACGACAATGGGCCACAGCTGTTGGCTACCCACTGAGCCAGAACCCAAACTGAACCAATGATAGCGAGGGGGATGTGCACGGGTCAGCAGAGGGGGTTGGGGTTGGGGGGCATACAATCTAGCGCAACTAACAAGCCCATAGAGAGCGTGTGTCGTTGTTGTTGTTGGTGTTGTTGTTGTTGTTGTTTGGTTCTTGTTGGTTTTACCACTTGACCGACCACCAGCTGTTGACCATTTGACCTTTTTGGCAGCCTTTCTCTTTGACTTGGCGCAGTGAGTGTGTGTGTGTGTGTGTGTGTGTGTGTGTGTGAAGTTAACAGCAACGCCCCAAACTGTTGCCCACTGCGTGGTACTTACCCGTTCCGGGTCTCAACTCATCAGCAGCGACATCATCAGCCCATGTGGCCAGTGACTATCTTAAGAGATGGATGGTTGCTTTGGTTAGATAGATAGAT
This sequence comes from Drosophila colorata, assembly GCA_035041545.1. Lineage (NCBI taxonomy): Eukaryota > Metazoa > Arthropoda > Insecta > Diptera > Drosophilidae > Drosophila > Drosophila colorata. Next base: position 4,328,831 of record JAWNLD010000233.1, read on the forward strand.
AGTTATATGGTTATATGGCTGCTGACGCTGCCGCTGCCGCTGGCCGTAGGGTGCCCAGCGGTACACATAATTTAATTAAGAAGCAGAGCTTGGGTTCAGTTTTGTGGCTGCCTTAAATTGCTATACAGTAAGATTAACAGCTAAGAGCCAAAACGCGTTGCGTTCATTAGACATCGGCTAAGAGAGCTTTTTGTTTTTTTCTTTTTCTCGAAATAAAAAATAATAATACAAAATACAAAATAAAGACTGAGACCCAGTCGGCAGTTGCGCATATTAATCAATTAGGCATGATATTAGTGAGGGCATCATTAATTTTGTCAATACGGAATGCTTTTGAGAAGCGCAGAGAGAGGCGCGCATGTTAATGGTCTCGGTTTTTATGGCGTGCTACCACAGAGCGTGCGAGTTGTCTGCGGATCTGTGCAAACGTGTTAAATAGCGTTAAAATTTGTAAAACAAACGGCACATAATGGGAGACCCCGGCTTAATTTTCAAGTTTAACGGTCATTCAGTATTGCCTTATATATCTATAATATATATATAAATAAATATATATATGTATAAACACTTGACTATTTGGCTACATAAATTATAGCTTTTAAATAATTATGCAATTAGGCAGCGGCCACGATAGCCGATAGCTGATAGCCCCAAACGGCGAATGAACTGAATGAAGCCAAGGAAAAGACGAAAAACATATATTTTCAAAAGAGTGAGAGACTGCAAAATACCCTGCATTAAATTAAATAATAAAAATCGTTTGATTCAAGGAATAACTCTTATATTAACCAGAAATGCCTTCGACTAAAGGAATACCCCTAATGTTATTGATAGTAAGAAAGGCTTAAAGTTAACTGCGCTACTTTTGACAAATCATTGAAAAGAAGTAAATAAAAATAAAATAGAAATTATTTAAATATAATAAGGAATCCTGAAGAAATAATTTTTAAGGAAATTTAGCGATATTTTCTTCATAATTTAATCTAATCAAAATCTACATGTTTTATGATGTCCCTTATGTATCTTTTCTCTTTTTAAAATATCCCAACATTTCTCGCATAACTTCTACATTTCCTATTCGATTAAAATGAATTTAAGAATGAAGTATAAGAAGATAACAGCTTTATATTTATGCATACCAAATTTTAAGATCATATCTTAATATTTACCCAATTTGTTTTTCTTTGATTTCAAAGTGTAGAAATAATTAATGATCTAGATAACAAAAGAATGCCTTCAAAAATGTAAATTTTGATTGACAATAAAAATCGAAAACTAAACAAATAAAGAAGGAATAAACAAAGATGGGTAGAAAGAGAGACAATATAAATTTCTATCATAATAAACTGAGAACCCAAAAAGATATATATAAAAGCAGTTCAAATGCTATTTAAAGAAAGAGCTGCAATCTGCAAGCTTTACCAATAAACTTCTTAACAAACTTTACAAACTTACAGGGTATATCCAAAATCTGCCAAAGTTTAAGACAAAAACCAAAAAAAATTTGCCAGCGAAAAAAAGCGGTCCGTAGAATCCCCACAAGCTGAGTGCGAATTCCCACCAAGTCTAATTGCAGGCTGGGAAGCGTTGCAGCTAAAGCGAAACAACTACAACTTGATTTATTTAAGCTACCCAAACAGCCCATAAATAAAGCTGTTGAACTAGCCGCAGAGCGAAATAGATAGAGTGAGAGGGCGGGGCGAGGCCTATGCGGAGAGGTGCAGCAGAAGCTGGTGCAGCAGGCGTTGGTGGTGATGGTGACGGTGGTGCCTTACCCACAGTCTAAGGCCTCAGTCTCGAGTCTGTTCGACTCGAAGCCTGGTCTGTAGTCCTCTTCTGGCTCGGCTCGGCACTTGGGGGCATAGGCTTTCAGGTTAAGTAGATGCGGCGACACGCGGGTCGTTGCCAAAGCGAACGACCTTAAGACGAGGCAGCCAGGCAACGGGCAACATGGGGCAACACTCCAGCCGAAGCATCCATTGAATGATATGCAAGATTTGTGTTTTTTTTTTCCTATATTTTTCTCTCTCTTTATTTTGTTGCCTAGTGTTACCGTTGCTGCACTTCATCGATGCTGCGGCTGCTGATTTTTGGCATCTCGAGCGATAGAGTGCAACATCGCCGTTTGCCATCTCATAACTGCAGGCAGCGCCATTCCGGCCGCTCCTCGACTCGAATCCAGCTCGAAATTTCATATCTGGGCCCGCACAATGCGAGTGCCAGGGCGATTGTTTTTTAATTATGCCCGAGCTGTGGCTGACACCCGGGCAAACAGGCACCAGCTCGACCAGGTCGGCCACAGGTCCAAGTTCCCTCCGCTGTTCGAGGGGGTGTGCAGGGGGGTTGCTGTTTAACATGGCGCGTATGTAGCGCGCTTGTCGCTGGCTCCTTCGCGTTGACTTGGACTCGAGTTGACTGAGTGACTGCCTTTTTGAGGTTATGTGAAAGGTCAAGTTCGTGATCGCATTCAAACATTTTTGCCAACCACTCATCTTGCTGCGCAGATCGGCGCACCGACTGCCGTCCCGCCCGCTAACCGCCTCACCCCAATTCCTTGGCCAACTGCGGGCCAACAGTCTAGTCGTGGATTCGGGGGGCGACACGAGTGTGAGCCCGACCCAGGCCAAGAGACGTCGTAGAAAAATTGAAGATGAGCGTGCCACCACCACGCCACGATTCTGCCATTGCCACACTGCCTTCCCCACCCTCTCTCCCTGCCGCTCTCCCCTCTCTGTTGCTCCTTGCCTGCCTTGTCGCACCAAATTGAGTGAATGTAAACTGTGGTTTACTTGTTTCCAGCGTTGTCATAGTAATTTTTCTGCACTATAACAACGGGCAGCGTCGCCTCCAACTTCAATTCCAGCCGTAGCCACAGCTCTCAGACCCAGACTCAGCTCCAACCCCGAGCCCAACGACGGTGGCAGCAGTCACCCGAAAAAACACAGAAAACAGACAAAAAATGGAGATGCTGATGACACTGGAGACACGTTGTCTCTCTGGCAATCGTGCAACTGACACACCGGCAACAACAACTGCAACAGCAACAACAACGAAATGTTATAGCAGCATATGCCACACGAACCAAAAATTACACTGGACAACACAGGGTGCGGCTGGTATGCGCCGGGCGGGGAGTGTGCAACAATGTTATTTTTTGTTTCTTCTTTTTTCTTTTTTTTTTTTTTGGGTGGGGAATCAGTTTCCTCTTCTACGTTTGCTTCTTGGCTGTGAGGATGATTTGAATGTCGGCTGCTGCTCATGTGATTTCTCAGGCACTTTGATTGCGGATTAGCTGCCTACCATAGTACATCAATTCAGCGATTTTTTCTACCATTGTACATCAATTTAGCGGTTGTTGTTTGGCTAAAAATGTTATAAATTTTTGTGCTTGCGATTTATATTTTGGAATTTAGTAGCGGGTTGGGCTATAGAAAATTGATTAAATGTTATGGGACTAGATTTTAGACGAAATATTTTTCAAGAAGGAATTAAATTGAATTACACTATAATACAAAGTGATGTATCGATCGGCTTCCGTTCAGATTTTTTTTTAATTTCAATTAAGCTTACCAACCTGTTAAAATAAATTATGAGAAATTATAAGTTAAATTAATAATTATATGTATTAATGGTGCCATAAATTAGCATAATGGCAGATAAAAGGGTTTTCTGCACATTGTTTATTGTTACGATATTCAGAGATAAAGGTCGTTTTAAATTCAAGATCGATGAAAATATATTTCTTCAAATGCAAGCTTTGTTTTGAAATACTTTAATTAATAATGAATAAGTCCTGACAAGAAGTCAGAAAATTCTTAAATTAAGTGCAAACAAATAAATTAAGAATTATTTTATGAAGATAAGAAGCAATCACTTTTGGATGATTCTTACAGAAATTTTTATTTTTTGTCTAAGTGCGTTACTTCAGATGTTAGTTATTATTTGTATAAAAGTTATTATAATTATTACTTTGATTGATATTTTAAAATATGCTGAAATCTTCTATATCTTGATAAGGGTTGGAATAAAAATAAACAATTATATTGGAAACGATAAGAATAATGAATAAGTGTTTTCTATAATTTAAAAAATATGTCGATGAATCAAGGATTTAAAGGAAACCGTTATTACTTTTAATACTATTATTATTATTATTATTAGTATATATATATATTATATTTATATTAATATTATTCCTTTTTTTTTTAATATAATTATAACCATTTTGTTATCATTTTTTATGTAATTTTTTCTAATAATAATTTTAATTTTATTGTTCTATCAACGTATCATCAATTATATTTTCAACTATCTCCATTAATATATTGCCTGGTTTATTTATGTTATAAATAATTTATTATGCAAATAAGGTATACAAGCCATAGTCTTAACTTAACTTGGTGCCACTCGGCCATATTCGCTGCTGTTCCTTAATTTATTCCGTAACCCGAGACTGATCACAGACATGCGTAGCTTTTGGCGTCAGTTAACGCCTAACAAGTGCCTCAGTGTCCGGCTACCTCCCTCCGGCCACGGCACTTGGCCGTGTGGGGCCATAAATCAACGCCCATGTGGCAACTCTGGGCAACCAAAAAACCTGCTGCACAGTGTTTTGGCTCAATGTGTGCGCATCTTCCCAGCCCCAGACACAGGCGCAACCAAAAAGGAGCATGCGAATAAATACTAACAAAAAACCAACAAATATATATAAATAAATACAAAAACAAAAAAAAATGTAAAGAAACCAACGGCGTGGCTGTTGTTGTCTGCAGGCAGATCCATCCCAGGGCCTGGGCATAGAGCAGAAGTAAGTAGATCCACGCTTTCGTGAGCAAACAATTCGAAAGCTGACAAAAGTGCTGTGCAATAACATGTTAACGACGATCTCTGCTGACGATCGATACGAGTGCGACTCAAATGGTGTACAAGAGAGACGGAGAGGTGGGGAAGGGCAGACAGGGAGAGAGAGAGAGAGGGGCAGACAGACTACAGCCCACACGACAACGAATCATAAGCCACGACGACGGGCTGCTCCTCAAAAAAAAAAACAACAAATATATTTTTACTTTGATTTTTTGTTGTTTTTTTTTTGCTAACCAAGTTATCGAGCTGATATAAATCGATCGCATCTGCATCGAAAGCTCTTTTTTTACGTTTCGTGTAGCTCATTAGTTGGCAGCTAATTTCGCAAGCGTTGTCAGACAATGCCACAGGCTGCATGCAACACAAAACTGTAGCTGCATATTTATTGGTCATAAGTGCGCCGACAAAAAACAGCCACAAAAAAATTGTTTGAAAATTTGTCTCCAACTACAAAAAACAAATAATAATAAAAAAAAAGGCCAAAACCGCCGCTGAAACCCAAAATGCTTGCATATTAGCAATTTGCATTGTTTGGGCGCAACATGTGTGCAGCACACGGACGGACAGAGGGACAGGCAGGGGGACGGACAGAGGGACAGACAGAGGGACTGGCTGGTGTCTGCACTGGTTTCTGGCCTTTCCAACTGCAAAACTGCTGGCCTTATATAAAGCCCAACAATAGCCAGGCAGCCTGCAGCCTGCAGCCTGCAACTCAGCTTGTACGTAGCTGTGAAAGAATTCTTTAGCCAAATGCTGCTGCTGCGGCTGCTGCATCCGCCTCCAATTCGTGCCCAGACAGCAGCGGTGGCAGCGGCGGCGGCAGCGGCACCCGCGCACATGCTCCTAAATGGAGCCTTCGTGTAAACAGAAAAATTTGACTCATGACTTTGTTGTGCAGAGCCCCGCAACAACAACAACAACAGCAGCACACATTCACATCCTTTTTTGGCGGGGGCATGCAACACAGTGCTACACTTTTAGTTTTGCTCAAATTAGTCAGCGGGATTTTTGCGGCTGTGTTTCTACAAATTAACGCCAATTTCGTATCACGTTATTAATAGTAACCATTAAATTGCCCGCTCCACGCTCTGATCATTATCTGGCGGCTAACAAGACAACAACAAAAGCCGCTAGCCGCTGCCGCTGTTGCTGCCACTGCTGCTGGTGGTTGCTGTGGATGCTGCCTGGCTAGTGGGTGAGCTGAACCACTGTGATTCCTTGCGGGCCCCGAAATTGGCAGCCGCAGCTGGCTGGCAACGTCTTGCCTTAATTATCTGCATGGCCAAAAAGAAAACAGCCAGAGCAGAAAAAAAAAAATAAAATAAAATAAAATAAAACTAGACTAAATTGTTTATGTGTATTGTAGGTATAAAAAAAAACAGCTGCAGTCGCGTCACCTTTGTTTGCCGTATAGAGAGCGATAAGCTTGTTAACTGTTAACCAAATCTGTAGCAGGCCAAAAACTCTCTGTGCATATATGTGTGTGTGTACGCCCACGTTGGCCATTTGTGCAACGCGCCGCACGGTGCACTCGTTTTTTGTTGTTGTTGTTTTTTTTGGCAGCTAATCAATGACCCAGTGGCTAATTAACATTCGTCTTAGAGATGACAACGTGAGCGTGGGCAGAATCAGAATATTATATCTGATAAAGATGTAAGATATCTTTTGATATTTATTTGAAAAGCGTTGGTTAATTATCAAACATAATCCTCATATATGCTGATTAAACCGAGATACCTAAAATTTTAAATTTAAGATATCTTCGCAATTTACACAGTTGATATCATACTATATTCGTTACATTTTATGTTCTAACATATTAGAAAAAGAAGATTCCTTGAGCTATTATACAATTAAAAAAGATATATATATATATATATATATGTTTGTCGGAGATATAAAGAATAAAACAAACATTTATCAAAATACTAAATATTTATATAGTTACCAAATATGCTTAAAATAATAATTTGGTTTAAAATATTTACATTCTAAAAAAAAATATATAAAAAAAAAATGTTAACTAATTATTAAAATTTGAATACCAAGTTTAACTCTTTGGTATATTTCGAAAAATCCCTAATAAAATATCTTTTAGTTTTAATAACTTTAAAATAAATTAATAAAAAGTGTGCCAGTTGTTTAATATTCAAGTATTATAAATTCCTATGAGCTATAAAATAATATCAATTAAAAGTACATTAAACTGTATTCTTATTAACATTTTTTAGATTCTGTGATACCTTTTTAGTCAAAAATTGAATGTAATAAAATACTTATATATTTTGTACATGCCATTTTTAGTCCATTTAGATTTATTTCACACCTTTTAAAAAATTTAATTTTAAATACTTTTATTGATTGGACAATGAAATATTGTCAAAAAATAGTTGTTTTTTATGTAATCATTTATTATTTGTATAATTTTATCAACATAATGAGAATTTTAAAATAGCAAATAGTTACATACTATTAAAATTAATAGTAAATAAATTTATGTGAAAATTCATCAGAGCATCGAAATTACTACTAGTAGGAATAAAATGGCAACTAAACTTATTTTTTATTTACAATAATTTATTTATTCTAAAGATATCATAAGGATTGCGTAAAACGATGACAAGAGTTTAATTTTCTAGTTTTCATGATTTTAATTGAAGGCATATCAAAGCAAAAACTTTTGACTTTTTACTTGTTTTCAATTTATGTCTATATTAATTGAACTAATGGGATTTACGATTGCTTTGTGCGCTGCACATGTCCATCTCTGAGCTGTAGATACTTGGCTTAGATTTGCAACTACTTAGAGCTAGCTGGCCCCAGCGATGCCAGATAGATAAACAAATGCGAATCGGATAATGTCATGTAGCCATGTCATATGTTAGCAGCAAAAAAAAAGGAAAAAAATAGGAAAAAAAGAAAAACTGGAGCAGTAAGTCAAAAGCAAAGCTGAAAAACATTCTTATCGATTACACCTGAGACCTCAATCAATAAATTGATTGTTAGCGATCAGTTTAAGGCAGGCAGGCAGCCTGGTTGGCTGGCTGGCCGGCAGGCTGGCAATGCCAAGTGGTGCAGCGGTGGTGCAGCAGCCACCATGTGCCTCGCATACAAAAGAGTTTAGCTGTGGTTGTTGCTGCTGTTGGTCGGCTCTTAAGATAAGCCGCCGTGGCTGCTGCGACGGCTGCTGCTCTGCCAGCTCTGCCTGGCCTGGTCTGGCCTGGCCTGGCTTGGGTCCAAGTCCAAGCACTTTGATCGCTGCCATGCGATAGGCGGCGAGCGGCGTTGTTAGGAAGTCGTCGCTTGGCCGTTTGTTTGTTTGTTTTGTTGTTGTTTGCCTGTTGTTGTGGCCTGCTGTTGTTGTTGTTTCATTTCGTTGAGGCATAAAGCAAGATTTGTGTAAATGTCAGGTGGTAATAGTGACACTGTGCGCCACTTGATTGGTTTTACTTCTGACCAGCACAGCAAAACAACAACAACAACAACAGCAGTGACGACGACCGAGTGTGCCAATTTTATTTGATTTTATTTTTTCTCTTTTTTTTGGGGTTTTTTTTAGCCTAGCTGCCGAATTGGTCGCAAGGTTGTTATGGTTCTTGTTGCTGTTTGCATTTCTTTAATTGGCTCATTTTCGCGGCACATGTTGGCCAAAAGCGTAAGAAAAATAGAAATAATAAAGAATTGGTAACCAAATATTTATTGCAGCTTAATGAAAATGCATAACAGAGCGCTCAGAGAACACGACTATCGCATCTAAGCCATCAATAAAACATGTAAATCAATTGCAGCGCATACATGGCGTATGAGTTATGTTGATTTCCACAACCAGTGGCAGTTGTCAACTGGCAAGAACTTTAAGTATGTTGTGACAGTTGAAATGGAATTGTATTTCGGCATATCAATACGATTGGTGGTTGGAGTTGGCTTACCATGATTTGAAATTAGTTGGATTTTCTCAACTGAATTCAAATGGTAAAGTTAATAAAATATTAAATAGTAATTTATTTTCTATCTTAAGTATAGTCTAAACCTTTATAAAAAAACTTATTATTATTAATTATTGGCAGTTCAAATAGGCAGTTAATTAACACTAAAACCTAGTTTAAACCTTTATTAATAATTGTTTATATTCTTGAACTCGCTTAACTTGATAATTTTTGGTCTACATTTTATTTTAATTAATTTTAGCTTTAATTTAGCTACATTTTGCACATCAGGGAACTTTTTTTTTTTATAATAAAATGCAAAAATGCTCCACTCAATTTTTAATAATTTTTTTCGATTTTATTGAAAAAAATTTGTTAGTGTAGATCAAATTCGTTTTAAATGCTGTTAGCAATTCAATTTATTTTAAGAAGATTTAGTCAATTTTAGTTATTTTTTTGCAGTTTATATCACTGTGTTTTGTTACACCCAAGCTCATCAAATCGCAACTGGCTGCCATTGACGATCTCAAATGCGCAAATTAAAAAAAAAAATATATATATATATATATATATATATATAAAAAAACTTCAGGCAGCTTTAGCAACGCCCACCAAAAAGTCAACGGAGCAGCGGCGACACCCAATCCCAAAACTAAGCGGCAGTTGTGGTAGTTGCAGTTGCATTTGTGTTGCCTTTGGTCGTAAATTGAAAGCACACGCTGCGTCATCAAAGTCATTAAACTGTCGACTGCTTACGGAAGTTTCACTGTAGCTTTGTGTGTTTTGTTTTTTGGTTTTTGGGGTGTGGATCTGCGTTTTTGTAAGCGATATGTGCGGCAAGAACGTCTCGAACATGTGTGTGATTGTGTGGGTGCAAACAATGTGGAGGTGTAGAATGTGGCAAGCTAGCCAAACAGTCAGTCAGTCAGTCAGGCAGTCAGTCAGTTGGTCGTTGTGCCAGAAGCTGCCTCGCAAGTGATTTAAAAGAAATAATAATAAAAGCGCTAAAGCTGTGCCTCCTCCAGGCAGCTCGGCAACTCCGTCGGGTGTGTCAAACACTGGCGACAATTTCGCAACGCTGCCAAATGATGGAAGTTGCGAGCTGAAAGGTGTGTTCTACCGCAACGCCAGCGTCTCTTGCTTGCCACACGCCGTCGACTGCAGTCGGTGCATATCAAACGCGCTTTAATGATACGCATGTGGCAAGGCAGCTTGCAACTAGCGTAATCACACATAACAAAAAACTATTTTTTGTCACCTTTTGAGCCAAACCGACAAATTTAAATATCCAAAACTTCAATCGTAATGATTCTGAGTCCGTTGTATGTATATGTAACAGCTTAAATCAGAAAAAAGCAAACAAGCAAATAAAATAAATAAAAATTAAAAATAAAAATCAAGTAGTGGGAAATACAACTAAAAGCGACGCCTCCTCCGATTTCGATTGTGACTCCTCCGTTAATCGTGACTTTCACAATCAACCTTCAAAAGGTTTTTCGCTGCCACAAACGAGTAGCGTGTACCAGGCGCAAAATGGGCTGCAAACAACAAAAGCAACAACAGCAACAACAACTGAAAATCAAGAAGAAGCAGCAGCAGCATCACCACTACAAAACAAAAAAAAACTAACAACATTTGAAGCGTTTACTTTGGCGCTTCATCGAATATTATTTCTCACGTTCTATTTTTTGTTGCTGCTGTCGCCGTGCTTGCCCCTTTTGTTGTTGTTGTTGCTGTTATGGGTGATTTTTGTTGTTGTTTTGTTTTTGTTTATCATCGGAACTGAGACTGAGCCGAATGCAGCATCATCAGCAACAGACAGTTCTCATTGCCTTAGTTATTATGCGCCTATTTTTTACTGGAGCAGTTTTTTTACGTTTAGAAGTTTTGTTTTGATTATCCGTAACAATTCTCTGTGAAGTCAGCGACGCTGAATTAAATTAAACACACACTGATTCTCAGTTTAATTATTACCAAATTAGGAGTATTTTTAGGTGGAACAAATGGAATGAAACGCGGTTCCCAAAAGCTTCAACTACTCATTGCTCTTGTTTGATTTCATATCTGTGATGAGAATATGAAGTACTTACAGTTTGTCAAACAATTGGTTGCAAAATGAAAAACACATAATTGCAACTTGAATGTCATATTTTGTATTTACATTAATATTCAATTGCTTTGAGCTGATTTGAGGGTTTTGTTCACAGTTTTATGTATTGTTGACTCATCTTTTCTGCTTAGCTTAGCCGATCTGCCTCCAAAATGCTTTAACTCTAACAGATATTCACTTGAGATAATATAGACTGTCCTTAATCTGATGGAAAACAGTTTGGTCAACTATTTGGCAGATTCACCTTTATAATAGTTGAAATAAACCCAAAGTAACACATGGTCGTTGACTCGCCTTCCAGGCGTACTTTAAATGGTAGTTTATGCTAAAAAACACAGCTTAAGCGCTAAATCTCGACTCGTATCAACTCATAAGTCAATGAGCAAATGCACAGCATAACATATTTCAAGAATTTATTTCCGTTGCTATCCCTTTTGACGATTTGTTTTCATTTTGCACAACAATTACTTGACATCAAAAATAATGTAAGTTTGGTTTTCTTGATTTTTTCCGCAGTTAAAATTAAATTTAAACTATTAGTTTTGTGCGTTGTTATAAACCGTACTTGTGTAAATAATATAATAAAAAAAAGTTATGAAAAGTATATTTGTTCATACAAAATATGACATTAAAGTTGAAATTATGTGTGTTTTTTCATTTTGCAAACAATTGTTTAACAAACTGTATATTATATTAAATTAATGTAGAACCAACATTTTTTAATGTTATTTTATTTTAAATATGGCATATGATACTTACATATTTGGTAAATAAATAATAACGGAATTGGAATTCTTGTAATGTCTTTTCTTTCGCAATTAAAGTTGAAGTGCATGAAAAAACTGGATATATATATTGATAAACTCTTCTGTTCTCAAGTTTAATCCATGATTTTTCATTCAATTTCCCTCAGTTGATAATTAATCGCCTGAGAATTGCCATTCAAATCTCTTTCAGTTGTTTAGATTGGCGTAGAATACTAAATTAGGCATGTGAATTAAACATTTTTTAAAAATCGGAAGGATTTTAATCAATATCAATAATCAAACAAAATTGCACTTCTCATTAGGGAATAAAAAATGAACTTAGCAAGAAAAGCGTTGAAACTGTAATTTGTCTCTAAATGGGAAATTTAATAGGCACGATAACATGTTTCTTTTTGTAGACTATAAGAATGTAGACAAGTATTTTTTGCTTTACACATATTTTTTTTTACATTTTAAATTATATTAGTTTACTTTGTTTTAATTTAAATTCAGTAAGAAAGCACTTTTAAAAGTATTCTATAATCCTTAATAATAGTCACAAGTAATCAGAAATCGGCAGAAATTAATGTGATATACTATTGTATAAGATCTCAGGGCGTTGATTAAAAAAATTAAATAAAATTATAATAAAAATATGTTTTACAAATAATTATAAATCAATTAGCATAAATATAAAATGAACGCGTGAAGTGTGTTCAATCATGGTAACACCAGAGCTGCAATCATTTAGACACGGTCATAAAAAAGTAATATAAAAATTACAAATAAGACTAAAAACTATTATTAAAAACAATTTAGTATAAAACGTGTGGCATGCAGCATAACCATGGTGCATGTTGCCTTGCCTTTGATTTGTATGTGTGTGTGTGTGTATGTGTTGAAGTCAAACAATTTCCATTTCCATTTACAATTAAATACTTCCTGTGGCAGCTATTTCAATCGATTCATTAGTTGGTCATTTCAATTAAGCTATAAAAGCCAAACATAACCAAAGACCAATTTTCAGCGCAATGAAGAAATGCTCCAAGACTAAAGACTGTAGACTGCAGACTGCAGAGTGCAGACTGAAGACTGAAGACTGTAGCCTGGAGCCTTTTGCCAGTTTGCATGTTAAAAATCATAAAAATGTTAAATGACAAGCGGGCGCATGTACGTTTGACTGTCTGTCCGACCGTCTGTCTGTCTGCTGTTGTTGTTGTTCGCATTGTCAAATTGCGATCAAAAACGCAACAAACGAAACATGCCACACGGTGCCAACTCGGGAGACGTAGTTGCCAACCAGCAGCATCATGAATCAAAGCCAACAGCTAACAGCCAACAGCAGCAACAATAACAACACCAGCAACAGCAACAGGTAGACAGTCTGTTAGCCAGGCTAACTCACTGGCTGGCTGACTAGCTGGGCAGTCAGGCTGAATCCGTTTTAACGGCTACTTGTCTTTGGCTATTTATTGAAAGGATTTTCAACACTCACACTCACCGCGCCAGTCAGCAGTCATTCATGCATGCATTCAATCATTCGCAAACGAATACGAATGCGAATACGAATACGAACACAATTCCAACAAGTCGCACATTTGCGCCTGCCACATGTCCACCAAGCGGCGTTGGTGATGCCACAGCAGCAGCAGCAGCAGCAACATTTGATTATGAAAAGCCGCCTGCGTCTCTGTGGCTTCAACAAAATCGATAAAAATAATTGGTTGACTGCGTCTGCAACTGCAACTGCAACTGCAACTGCAACAACACGGCGACGGCGCTCGAATTCTGTTGAATTTGCAGCTTGACATGAATTGCAGCTGATCTGCTTGCCAAAAAGGGGGATTGGGGGGCATGTGGGGCAAACAAGGCAACATGTCGACCAGAGGGGATCAGGAGACTGCAACTGCGGCCGAGTCTGGGGAGCATTACAACATGAACACTACGACTGCAGACAGTTGAGCTTTTCCCACGTTCGTGAAAATATTTGTGCGCAAATTATTGGAAAATAAAACACATAAAAGTGCAAAAAAAAAAAAATAAATACAAAAATAAAAAATTGAGCGCATTTTGGCTAACGATTTGAATGTGATGTGCTTGTAAAGCATATTTGGCGAAAATTTTCTTTGTTTGGCAACTGATCCAACCAAAAACTATGCAATGCAATTGTATTTCCCATATTGAGTTATATGGTATTCGAAATATTTTACTATTAGTTTATGAGCTGTTTTTATTTTAAAAGAGAATTTTTAGTATGTGCTCCAAAAATGCTTGAAATGACGTTTTTTTTTAGCAAGCAACAGACTGAAATCGATCTATTAATATCTATATTTGAGTTGTTCAATTTAAAGTGAGTAATGGGTATTTTATTAAGGTTTCTTGACTTACTTTTATTTTATATTCTAACCGGTGGAAAAAGTTATAGATAGCAAAAATATATGTATTGAAAAATGAGAAAATTTTGGATTTAATAATAAGCACAGAGAAAACTTCTACTTTTAGGCCGTATACTAAAAAATTGCGTGAAAATATTGAATGAAAAGAGTTTTTACAATAAAAAGAATACAAATGAAATTAAACGTATAAAGGAACAGATAAACGGACGAAACCAAAAAAATCTTATTCACTTTGTGAACATATCATTCATCTTGCAAGGTATATTTATAATTTTCGTTTTATAATTATAGTAAAGTTATATTTAATTTTAATAATTTTATTATGTATACAATAATATTGTATAAATATAATCAATGCTAAAGGATTAAGTTTATTGTATTAGAGTAGTTATAAATATATCCAGGCTTTCTAGACAAGTCGTAACGTTTTCTCTGTTTGCCGATCCATCGTTTTCTAGAATTATACGAGAGGTAAAGCTACTTCGTTATGTGTGGGCTCGTAAACGAAAGCCATAACAATTTTGTTGCCCATCTTAAATAGTTTCCAGCCCGCAGCTGCAAAGAGTGATAAAAACAAGTCTAGAGATTGTAGGGTATCTGCATGTCACTTGGTTAATTAGTGTTTCAGGCAGCATCAGTTTTCGTTTAACGGCCTTTACTCGCTGTTTAATTAAAGTCTGCGCAGTCGTTAATTATTACGCAAAGCGTCTAAACAAATGTTAGCAAATTTGATAAACTTGCGAGCAACTCGAATGTTTGCCGTTTGTAGCAAGTAGTTGCTGACAGTTGTCACATGGCTGCAGTTGCAGTTGCAGTTGTACTGCTGCAGTGGTGCAGCAGAGTTGCCAAAGCGGCGACAACACTTTAAAAATTAATTGCTGAGATTTATGAGCCCAGTCGGGCTCAGTTCGGGCCTGAGAGTCGGAGAGTGCGTGCTCAGTCCGTTAGTTGGGGCTGGTCGCCATATAAGGCTGTTTTTATGCATAAGCTGAACCACATTTCAGCCACTTCACACTTTTATCAGTTTAAAATATGAAGCGGCAAACTATGGGAAAATCTTTTTAAAAAAAAAAATAAAAAAAAATTATTTTTTCTTTATAGCAGCTTGCTGCAAGCCGCAGTCAATTGTGTGGAGTCGCCGCTGGCGAAGATCAGCTGGCCGTGATAAGGCGCCTCTTGTGCAGCAGTTGGATGCACTCGTGAGCGTGGCAGAGTAACGCTCGCAGCATGGGTGCCCCAACCAGGAGATGCTCGCGGCGCGATTTGCTTACTGCTTCTAACCAGTTGCTGTTGTTGTCGTTGTTGGCCAACCTGGCATGCTATAATTAGACAATAAACAAAGCCGCAAACAAAGCGCAACTTATTGGGGCGTTGCCACACTCTGCAAAAAAACCAAAAACAACTCAAAGACTCAATGTGGCACTGCTGGCCAATCGGCCAATCCGAACGGCTGTGGCAATCAAATTGTGCCGCGACAAATTGTGCATTTTGTGCTCACAAATTGAGTTAACGCTGCCAAATTAGCGGCATAAATTTATCGCTCCAAACGAATGGCAAAGTCGAGCCGGGACTGGGAGACTGCCCCGGCGCTGCTCGAGATTGGGGCTTAATTAAGTCTTTACGAGGCAGCGGCAACAATTTCAAATGGGTGCACAACTTGAGCGCTTAAATAAATAAATCTGGTTGTTGTTGCTGCTGCTGCTGCTGCTGCTGTTGTGGCCAACAATTGGCGCTTGGCCGTTTGCCGCTGTTTGTGGCCAATAAAAGATCGCAGCGCGCTGATTTGACAGGTGAACAATTTTGGGTTGGGCTGCGGTCCGAGTGCTCCAACTTGCCAGCCAGCCAGACAGCCAACCAGCCAACAACAACAACAGCAGCAGCAACAACAACAACAACAACTGTTGGGCATGTGTCGCTGCTGGTTGCTGTTTGTTGCCACCACCCACCTGGACAGCTTTGTAGATCGTTGTTGGCCCCCAGGCCGGGGCCACACATTTGTTTTGCCCAACAGCCGGCAAAGATTATTTCAACAAACGACTGGTGACAACAAATTAATTTAAGCGATTGCCCGATATCTGCTTAGGACTTGCATTTATTTCTCGATATTTGCCTAGCTTGTATTGTTCGCTTGTAAAAACTGTGGCACTTGTCTCGCGTCCTGTGTGTGTGGCAGCAGTTTGTGTTTTATCGAAGTCACTTGTTCTCCTGGCATATCTTGTTCAGTAACATATATCACAGATAGGCTATATCTGAGACGACAGGACGACATCGGTTTAAGTGCTGTAAAAGTCAGCGAGTCGATAGGATAACTGCACAACACGGTTCGGGCTTCGAATCCCCGGCTATTGACTGGTTGACTATTGTCGGCAATGCTATTTTGCAGCTGGACTGTAAGCTGGTGACCTAAATATATTCAAAGTTCAAGATTTTATTAAACTTACAAGTCTCATCTTTAATTTTTCAATTCCTAATTAATTAAATAACTAAGTTAGTGCTTATCAACTCAGCTTGAGAAATTTGACAGCAATTTAAATTTAAAACGATTTGTTTACTGTCAAATATCAGGTTGTCTATTTTAAAAATTTAAATTTCAAGACAAATTATTGGTAGTGTAAAAATTTCAAAGTGGTTGCCAAAAACAAATTTTTAAAAAAATCGTTTACAATAAACATAAAAATGTAAGCCATTTTTTAATATTTTTAAAACCGCTTAACTTTTGCCAAAAAGAAATTGTATTGAACTATTATTATTTGTTTGTTTCTTTTTTTATTATTATTATTTTTATATTAACTATAAGATTACATACATAACCTTTCTTCTCCTTTTTTAAAATGGCACTGGCTATTAGGACCTTGGTATGACAATAGTTAATTCATAGGCAAACCTAGAATTTAGGCCCAGATCCTAGTTGTTTAATTACCCAAAATGTTCTCTTAGGTAACTAACAACTGATCTCTAACATTTTTTTTGGTTGCTTTTTTGCTTGTATTAGTATTATAATTCCTCTTAATATTATTTGTAACATATTTGTTTGTCTAACTTATTTGTTAATTATTGTAAAGTATTTTTAATGAGTCTGCCAATACCACAATACATCAAGGTTAACAAATTGAAGGCATTTCTGCAATTTTTAATAGCACAAATGAGTCTTTAATCAAGAATTGTGTAAACTAGACTACGTAGTAGGCATCATAAAAAAAAAACAATTTTAAAGGCTTCATTTAATTGGAAAAATGTGTAGCTATAGGAATAATAAAAGCTAAATAGTTCTCAAAATACTCAGAAATCGATTGACCGAGAATAGAAAGGCAGTTCGGTTTGGACTTAAACGAGATATGATTGAATCAATTCAATGCTAAGCTACCGCTTTGAATACCCTGCATAACGTCCATCCTTCAGCCTTACCAAATTGTATACATTTCACTCCATCAGTGTTCGTCTCACTTGATTACTTCATTTATAGCTGTCTGCCTGTTTTTCTGGCTATGTTTTCTTTTCTTATTTATATTTTTTTTTTAGGGGTTTATGCAAATCTTGGCTGGTTTAAAATTGATTGCACACTTCAGTGGGGAAGGCGCATGACTGATGCGATCGCATCGACCGTCAAGACGGCCACAAATAAATATCACAATGCGCGCAGCCATAAATAAAAAATAAAAATATATAAAAAATTGTTGCCGAAAAAAATAGCGGCGAACGTTGAACGACGATTTTGCAAGGTCAAACGGAGCGTATGAGCAATGCGGCCCATTGGAGCTGGCCGGGTTGCCAGAGTGGCTACGGTCTGGCCTGGCCTGGGTCTGACTGGGCCCTTAGACTTTTCAAAAGTCAACAGCAGTTTAAACTCGTTTGCAAAACACTAACGGCCTGTCCCCCCCCCCCAGACCCCCCTGGCTGCACTCGCTTCCACTCAATTTGTTTGCCCAGCGGCATTGAGAATTGGAGTGTCAAACTTTCAGCTTTCAATGCACGCCAGGATGCCGCAGTCGATGGCGATGTCGATGCCGATGTTGATGCTGCCACAGCCACAGCTAGCGGCAGCAGCAGCAGCCGCAGCCGCAGCCGCAGCAAAGATGTTGCTGCAGTCGCAGCTCTCTTGCTGTTTTTGTATTGACATTAAATGAAATAATCTGCGATGATTGTGCATTAGTTGCAGTCAGCAGGAGGAGGCTGCTCATGGTCAGAGATAGAGAGAGAGAGAGAGAGTGAGCGAGAGGGAAGCACTGGGTAATAGTTCTAGACTGCTGTATTTGGGAGAAGCGACGTCGTGGTTCCCATGGCATGATTTTGCATGAAATAATGTGGCGCACGAGTGGGCGGGCAAATGCTGGAACTGTAGCTGGAGCGCCGTGCGGGGGGCCACTTGTCGTGGCAATCGTTGCCAAGCTGACTGCCTGCCTGCCTGGTTGGTTGGCTGGCTGGCTGGCTGCCTGCTTCGGTTCGTATCGGGCTTGGATGCTTCATTCAGCTTGTCTTTCGGTTTCTGTTTCTGTATTTTTGTTTTTAGTTACTTTTTTTTGTGTCCGCTGCCTTAGCCAAATTTGCGACGAAACAGGAACCGTTAACTGCGGCAATTTGTGCTGCCAACGTCCCTCAGTTTGTTTCCCACGTTATAATTCGTTAGATTTTCAATGCCCTCACTTCAGTTTTTTGGGCCTTGTCTCGACTTGATACAGTTTTTTTTTCGCTGTTGTTTTTTTTTTTTTTGTTTTCTGCTGAACTTCTAATGACACTCGCTTAAAATGGTAGTTAGGCATTTGAGTGCACACATAGCAGTAGCATTCAGTGTTGTGTAGCGGTGCAAATATGCTTGCAAGAAATTTGTCAACACATGAGCGAACAAAGAGATGGTCAAGAGAAACGGCTTTAAGGCCATAAAACAGATTATGAAGTAGATATATTTTATATTGAAAAAAATTAGCATAGTATGATTTAAAATTGACAACTGGATTATCTTATTAATTATTTAATTTTTTTTCTTTTGTGTCCAGCCTATTATTGGCTCTACAGATTTTACAAGACAATAGCTTCAAACTGGTCTTAGATATTTGCAAGTGTTAAATACATTTTCATAACTGTTTAATAATATGTGAAGCTATAACTTTGCTGTTGTCGACACTTAAATAAAGAAATAGCTGTTAACTGTGCTGGATAATAATTATTACTCCTTTTAACAGCACTTCAGCTTACTTCAAAAGCACAAAAGGCCTTAAGGCGAGCTTTAACATGAAAATAAAATATTTAATTTTGACGATTTGTATGTTGTAAAAATTCTAGTTTCCTATAATTTGACACTGCGCAAACAGTGACAGAATTCAGTGCTGTGTAGCGGCAAACATATGGCTTAATTATATTTTTCAACACTCAAAGCGTATAATAAAGCTGTTATTAATTTTGAGAGCTAATCAATTAAATAAGTGTTATGTAGCAGTCAACCTATGGCATAAGGACATTTAGCAACACTATAAAATTTAATTTATTTCCTTTTTAGCTGAATGTTTAAAAACTATGCTGCTTATTTGACTGGAGAAAACTTCTATTAGTCAGTATTGTGTAGGAATAAATGTATGACTACAGTTAATTTTTCAACACCTACATTTCCCATTTACAGTCGCTGCTCAGTTTTTAGCTGCTATTATCAGCTGCATATGAGTACAATACACAGCAGCTTTAAAAGCAGATGAAAGCCTTAGGAGCGTTCTTTTTGTAGAGACTTGAACCATTAAAGCTGGTTAATAGTTTTTTTGACTAGTTCTTTACAATTTGAACACTCGCCTTAACTCCTTTGGCTTTTTGCATTGAATAACAAGAATATTCAATGGGGTTTCGTGTAAGCTCTTAATTTGCTCAGCTTTACTGCTTCTGCTTTTGTGTGTTTTTTTTTTAAAGCTCTGCTGTTGAGTTGGGCTGAGCTTTGGGTTTGGGGCTTCCCCTCTGGCTGAGCTGCTGGGTTGACACTTGGACTCGTGCGGGCATTGCGTGAGGCCGTAGCCTTTCTCTTTTTTCTGTGTCTTCTCCTTCTGCTGCTTTTTCGTCTTCTACTTTTTGTTCATTTGCTAAGTGCGCATCACGTGCAAGCAATTATTTTATCAATCATTTAGGCGCTGTTGTTGCACTTGTATTTGTTGTTGTAGTTGCTGTTGTTGCTGGCTCCTCGCCTGGCTGCCTGTCTCTTGGCTCTTTTCTATGGCTCTGTCCCGACTTCGGGGCTGGTGCTCAAACAGCGAAAACGCATTTAATGTCTGCTTAGTGTGATTACGACGCATTAATGCCCGTTCGCCAAGCACACCCCCTCCCCTCCCCATGCGCCCCTTACCCCTGCTGCATGTTGCATCTCTGCGTTGTATTTTGTTTTTACTGTTTTACAGTCACCGGCGGCGCGTCGCGACTTGTTGTTGTTGTAGTTGTTATATGTGTGTTAACTTTCAAATAAATTAAACATGAAGCTGGGATCATTTATTTCACTCGCTCCACCTAACTTGCTAGCTCGTTTGGGCCTGGCCTAGCCTGGCCTGGCCCGGCCTGGCACCTGGTACGAAAATATACCCACTCCATCCATGGCCATCCCAGGCAGCGGTCTGGCCGCCTTGCAGCGTCCAAACTATGCGCAATGTTTCTTCATTTTCACATTAAATGCGCAATTCCCGACATTTGTTTGAATTAACACGCAGCAATTACCGCTCACCAGCTCCAGACTTTAATTCATGGATACTATCGCATATTAGAGACGCACGTTTTTCTTTTTCGGAGGTGTTTTATGGCCAAAGGATGTGTGCGATATGGCGGGAAATTAGTAGCTGAAAACTCTGTTTTCGGAGTCTGCTTAAAAAAGAGGAATTTTTAATTACGTTTTAGATAATATTTAAATGCATTAATGCACCCAAAGGAATCCTATTAGAAAGTGTTTTTAGCATGTGCTATCGAACACTGCCTTTTCGGTTGAAACATTTAACCAAAACTTTTTTTTTTTTAGTCGGGGATGATAAAGTCAAGATTACTGTATCCTATTAAAATCTAGATAATATAATAAAATTTGTAATGTAAGAAAACATCTTATAGTATTATTAACTTTTGCTATCTATCTATTCAAAATTTATAAAATCTATATATTAATTAATTGTTTATTTAGGTATACATTTTTCAATAAAATATACATCGATAAGCGACAAATATCAGTTAGAAAAGAAATTCCTAATTTAACACACCGTATTTTGTCTGGATTTCTCTAATCGATAATTTGGGCTGTACTTTATAGGGATTTTAAGTAAGCTTAAAGAAAGCACTTATTTTCAATTAACTCCATGAAGCCTATTAAGCCGTATAGACAATTTATCGATAACCGCATGGCAAATCGTCCCTGCTGCAGCAAGTTCTCTAACATCTAATCAATAACAAATACGATCAATTAATCATCACACTAAGCACTAAACGCCTTTCAGGCTAAAAAGGCCAGCGAACGTGTATTCCACTTAGTACAACACACACGCACACTCTCACACACACACACGCACACACGTGTGGAAACCACTTTAAGTGACCGTCGCATCGTTTATCTGCTGCAGACAAAGAAATGCATAAATTATTTCTCAGAGGCATTTTAAAACGCCTGTTGGGCAACTTTCCGCTGCTCAGGCTGAAGCTGTAGCTGATGCTGATGCTGATGCTGTAGCTGATGCTGACTAACTGCTCTGCTCCGGCTCTGACTGTGGCTGGATGCTGCCTACTTACGAGTGCTGACCATTTGGAAAGCCTTCTGCTTCGTGTCCACGCTTTTGTCCATATTTGTACACAATTAGCAATGACACAAAAAAAAATAAAAATAAAAACCAGATACAAATACAAAACGAAAAGCAACAGAAACAAACTTCACACACCATAAATCGATTATCATTGCGAAAATACACGCACACACACACACACACATTCACAGAAATTCACACACACCTGGGCATTAAATCAAATAGCACATTTTACGCCTCTTTGGCTGTGCATAAATTTATTTATCGACTTGTCCATCGACGGCTGGCCGTCGCCTTATCGCGGCACGCATCGTCAACGCGGCTATCGTCAATCGACATTGCGTATACGCCATGTCTGCGCCGTCAGTTGCCTACTGTGTGCCAGTCTGTATCTGTGTATGTGTGTGCATGCATAAAATGTATAACAAAATTGTCATTAGCGTAAAGCATTTGTTAAGCGCTCCAGATCGCGCGATAAGCCAGCAAGGTGTCCGATCTGGGGCCGAGCTGGGGCCAGCCTGCCGGCAACTGGCCAGTGGCACATCCATCAACGCCGCCGCTTGGCTGCCAGTGCATCAATCGGTGGGCAGCGCTGCAACACGCGCTGACAATCAATGTGCGACAAGCCACGAAAAACGGGTCCAGTTCCAGTTGCAGTTGCAACGCCAGCAACGCCTGCAACGCCAGCAACAGTTGCTGCAGTCTTCGCCTGCCTCGCATTGCTTTTCACACCTTCGCGGCTGCCGTTTGTGGCTTCACTTCTTTCAATTTTTTTCTATTTTGTGTGTTTTGGCCTGGCCTAGACCGGGTGTAAAATGGCTGCATGATTGGCATTGCGTTTGTATCTCATCGCCAGCGTCTGCGCCTCAGTCTGCACCTTGGCAGCTGCTGCTGCTTATTGACAATGCGTCTGGCGTTTCGCTAGCTTTGGCTTTAACAGTGGCTTTGGCGGTGGTCGTCGCAGTTGCTTTGATGGCACCACCAGGCCACCAGGCAGGCCATGGAGGCTAACTAAAAACAAGTTGCGTTGACATACCAATTAACTTGACAAATACATAATTGGTAGCAAACAATTAAATGTTTTTCTTTTTATACTCAATGTTTTTTTTTTTTTTTGCTTTGCGGAGAATGCGCCCTGGCCAACAGGCAGTTAACTAACGTGGCTAACTGCGCTGCCAGCCCATTTTGCTGTCAGCTTATGAGCGCAGAAATTCATTTAAATTTATCTAGTTGTCAGTTTTGCTAAGCTTTAAGATATTTGCACAATTTGCTCGTAAAAAACAAATCGAGCAATGGCAAAAAAGGGGGAAAAAAATAAAAGGAGAAAAAATAAATATCCACATACAAATAGAAATACAAACAGAAATAAAACGGCAGCCGCTAACGAAGCGCCAACAACATAGAAGTCCAAGTCGTAGTCGTAGTCGTAGTCGAGGAGGATGACGACGATGCTGTGGGCAGCGCCAGTTTGTACCCTTTCAGAAAGGTATACTCGATCAGATGGTCAGCCTGTAGAACTTTGCATAATTTATATTTTGCAAGGAACGTATTTAATTCTAGCTCTGTTTATTTGAAACAATATTTCAAATTTAACTACAAAAATCTTAATAATTAATAATTCTATTCTGGGATTAATAAATTTTATTTATATTTCTTTACTAAGGTTATATTTAGGCTCTAATATTTATTTAATTTTTTTAATTAATTTAAGTAATTTTTTTAAAAATACAGCAGTTTACATTTTAAGCGCTTTGAACTAAAAAGTGAAAAGGATTAAAAAATGCTAAGAGTAATATTTTATAAATAATTTGATGAAGAAACAATAATGATATATTACATAAGCCTCCAGCAAATATTATTATTATTATTTGATATATACATATTTTTTTTAAATTTGTATCGTTGTTATTTAATTTAGGTTAAGTTTAAAACTAATTCAAAAAACCATAAATTTTTGTAGGAACATTTTTTTTTGGGATTTTAAAAATAATACACAAATTTTTAGAAAAATTGTTTTTTAGTTTCAAATAGGTAAGCGATAAATTTTGCTTGAGAAAATGCTTAAATAAAAACTTATTCTAGGGTACATACACTGTACTTTATTAACAAACAATTTGAATACAAAAAATGTGTTTAGTAAATAAAATGAACTTTGCTCCTATACAGTGCATCTAGTGGGTGAATGGGCGATTTAAGTCTTTACACGCATAGTTAATAAATTGCTGACAAACTGAAATTGGTGATGAACAAATTAAAGTTTAAAAACTTTTACGACGAAATTGTAAGCATACATTATATGTATTGCTTATTTTTTTTTTTTACCTAAGGTTTATTCCCAAATGTTCTTTATATTCTATTATTCGATTTTTTATAGTCAAGTGCGTATAGAAATAAGACAAATGTAAAGTTTCACTAGATATAAAAACGATGAAAATGTAAGGTTTCTCTTTGTCCAAAAGCCGAAATAATTAGTAGAGCATGCAAAATTCGTTGCACCAAGTCTTAAATGTTCTGCTCAAATGACTGTTGTTGTTGTTGTTGTTGCTGTTGTTGTTGGCTGTTTGTTTGCCCGTTTGGCAGGTGCAGTTTGCATTCGCCAGTGTTTGTAGCTGTTGCTGCTGCTGTTGTTGTTGTTGTTGCTGCTCATTAGTTTTTTGCTGCCACAAAGTCTACGTCTGTTACCATTTTGGGCTGGCTGGGAATCAGGCGCTGGATTAGCCAGCGAGCCAGTCAGAGTCAGAGTCAGCGTTAACGTTGGCGTTAGCAGCTAAGAGTTAAGTTAGGAGTTAGGAGTTAGGAGTCAGCGTTCGGCGTTCGGCGTTCAGTTTGGCTAAGATAGATAGCGAAGCCAAAAGGAAAATCGAAACATTTGCCCAGCTCTATCGCAAGTGTGGGAAACTTTTATTTCAAGGTTCAAAAGACGCCCGCAGAGTGTGAAAAATGGCTAAAGAAAAAAAAACTAGCTAAATATGTGCATGTGTGTGTATAAAAACCTGGCGGCGGGTTTTAGGTTAGCTGCCCCCACGGCGTATGCGCAATGCCATAAATTCAGATGTGCTAACGCCGAAAGTGTTGTGTTGTGTGTGTGTGTGTGTGTGTTTGTGAGTGCAAGTGTGTGTTGGGCATTGCTCATACGCCATGTTGTTTCATAATTATAACTTAAATACGACAGTTTTATATAAAAATCCACTAGTAAATCAATGTGCGCGCGCCTGGCAATTAACTGCCAAGAAACGTAACAGACATAACGACGAGTCGGTTGGTGGTGCTGCTGCTGTAGCTGCTGTAGCTGCTGTTGCTGCTGTTGCTGTGGTGGTGCAGCGAAGCACGTCGCCAGGCAGACAAACGGACGGACAGACCAGCCAGCCAAGCGAACTGTCAATTATAACCAATCGCACACCAAGTGCACATTAAACCCTATCAACTGTTTTTGTAATTTATTGTTTGGTTTTGCCAACAAGTCGCATTTGGTGCGAGATCCGCATTGCAGGCACCACACCGCACCACACCGCACCACACACTGCGCTGCACTGCACCGCTGGGCGCTGGCAACCCGGGCTGCAAGTCTTTGGCTTTGGTCGTCAGCCTCATCATAATTATCGCTGGCTGCTCGGGCGGCACGTTCAACGCAATCGCTGCGAGCAGCGAGCAGCTCCCAGCTCTCGCAGCTCGCAGCCAAAGTCAAATGAGCAGTTTATGGCCAAGACGACCATTTTGAAGACGCGCCAAAGGAGCTGCCACATGGCTGCTAACCTGACTCTCTGCTTGCCGCTTTGGTCGATGTGTCTCTATGTGTGTGTGTGTGTGTGTGTGTTTGTGCCACTCGGGGCAACATTCACTTTTTTTATTGCACCACTTTGGCAATAGGCACAAGTGTGATTTCAAATCTCTGGGTCGCCTCAACGCGCAGCCCCGTCCCCAACCCCGTCACCGTCCCCGGCCACCGCCACTAAATTGGCAGAAATATGAAGTCAGCGTGTGCATTTCGGTAAAAGCGGTGATTATATGCGCACTGAGTGCCAGGAGAATGGACATTTTTGGACACAAAATATATGACAGTCAGTCGCCCGCTGTTGCCGCTGCTGTTGGCCACATAATGCGCATTAGCATATGCATCGAGGAGCTGCTCTCGCACTCGCATCGAACTAGCTAAAGCCAAATGAATGGTCCCTTCTAAGCGGCGCAATTGCAAATGGGGCAACACACCGCAAAATGGCTAAATGGCAAGAAACGGCTAGAAACGGCACTGTGGGCTGACGTTGATGGCCAGTTCAATTAAATGCCATCAATTTTAATAACACGAGAGACGGGGCACACACACACAATACACACAACACACACACACATTGGCAGTCTGGGCTGCTGCTACCTTGGGCGCTGTGTAGCCAAATGCTGGCATGGAAATTACAAATGCATCAGTAACAGCCCCAACGGACAGAGACTCAGAGCTGAGAGTTACCGGGTCTGGGCGCATGTGTAGACAGACTTGGCTCTAACGCACTTGAAGCACTTGAGGCTAAAACAAGCGACCGGCCAACCCGGGCGACCGGGCGACCATTTCACAGGCCCGCGTTGACGGTCAGTTGCGACTGCGGCTGCGTCAGCGTCGGAGCGACTGGGTCTGTGGCCCTCGGTCATGTTGTTGCAGGGGGCCTCAGATAAAGCACTTAAGCATGGGTCACTTGTACACTTTGGCAGCAAGCAACAGCAATAGCAACTACAGCACCAGCAGCAGCATCAACAGCAACAATAACACTAACGGCGACAGGCAGCCAAAACGAGAAGAGCTTTAACAAGTGAAAATTGAAAGCAGTAGCCGCAGAGAAGGGAGCAAAAAAACAAATTATTAGATACAAAAAAATATATATATATTTATATATATATAAAATATTATAATTTTGAGTACGTATACAAAAACAAAACACTACAACAATTTTTTTGATATTTCAATTTGAAGATTTTTTTTTGGTATTTAAATGGCAAATATTGCGTTTTTTTTTGTTAACATTCTATTTTTCTTTTTTAATTTTTTGTATAATTAAATTGTTATTTATTAACAAAATTTTGCTAGTGCTACCTTTCAAAAATTCTCCAACATCTCTTTTAATTTAAAAATACAAATCGTTTTTTTTTTTTTTTTTTTTGTAGGTTGTTATTTAACTTCTTACTTTTTTAACGAAATTTAACTTGTTTTGCTAAATTTATTTATCATAAAACCTTATGTTCTACAACGTAACGTTACAATACGTTTTCATTTTTTTAATTATTATTTTATATCAATGTTATATCACGTTATATCTATCAATAAAAATTAAATGTTGGCAATAATTTGTTTTCTTAAAATTATTTTAATTTAATATCGTGTAATATTAATAAATATTAAATTTTGAATGTTAAGCTTAAAGAATTTTTTTTTATAGATAGTATGAAATATTTATAAATTTAATTAATTCTTTTAACAAATCAAATTTTCATTATTTAATGCAGGGGCTTATATTTTTAATAAGGTTTATATTAGTTTATTATTAATAAATATTGTTTTAATAATTTTATAGGCATGAACATTTTAGAGTTATGTGTCATAGGTGTTATTAAAATATCCCTGCAAAATTATTTAAAAACAAATCAAAATACACAATAAATTACCATAAAATAGCAAAGACTTAAGGCGAACCAAAACCAGAACAATTAAGCAAATTTGTATATAAATACAAACTATATTCAAATGATTATTGTAGGAACATAGAGTTATAACAATGTAAATGGGCCATAAATATGCACATACTTGCGTTCAGACGATCGGCTATCTTGCGATACCATAAAATTCCGAAACATTTTGTATAAATTCGTAATATTTAGTCAATTTTGCATTCATTAATATGTATAGGACAAGGCTAAAAAAGGAATATTTGTCATTCATTGAAATTTGGCAATGATGGGAAGAAATGGGAGGAAGAAAGAAAAATGAAAATATAGATATGAAGAAATGGAAGGTGGTAAGAAGTAGCAAAAAGACAATTAATGATTTTCTGATAGACAGAAATTAGTAAATAATTGAATAGCTCAAAATATAATAAATTGCGGCATATAAGGCATAAAATAAAAGTAAGAACATAATAAATAATTCCAAGTTGTTTTTCCTTTATGAGAAATTTAAAAAAAAAGCAATACGATACTTAATACAAAAATTCGTTTTATTTATATATTACTTTAAGTAAAACTTGTTTAAGTAAAAGTGGTTCTGCTTAGTTGAAACCTAGATTCTTATGGACTTATATCAAATTACCTAATTTAAATATATAATAAGCCGCGCGCATTTCAAATTTTGGTTTTTAATGATTTAAGATATCAAAGTAGGCTGTTTTCAAAATTTCAAAATTTTTTTTTTAAATAAACACTTGAAGACATCTGTTTGCTAAGCGGGGCCGTTGGTACTTCACAGATATCAAGATGTTAAAGCAAATTGAATATATGATTCTATTAAAAATGTAAAAAAATATATAATCAATGATTCTATTAAGAAACCTACTTTAACCCAAGCTGCCTGATCAATATTCATTATTCAATCGGAACTAAGAAATATGCAGCGCACAATTCCACAATTCCACTCTTGATCATTTTCTGTTTTTTTTTAAAACCAGTCAAGTCAAGTGCTTCGTGGCGCAGAGCAAACTTTCATTTGGAGCACGACAAACCCTTCGCAAGAAGCGGCTTCAAAGGAGCGAAAGCGTTAGTTGAAGTTAAAGGGAATGGGCAAGGGGGGGGGGGGTGAGATGTAGCTAGAGGAAATTGGCAGCCGTCAGGCAGGCAGGCAGGCATCGTGGCAAGCAACTGCAGTCAGTGGTTGCCGTTGTGGCAGCTGCTGTTGCCGTTGCTGCTGCTGTTGGCAATTGATGTCGCGGGCGCCAAAATCGACACACTTGTCCCTCTGCTGGGACCGTGTGTGTGTGTATGTGTGTGGAGCTGGCAATCGGCGCCGCTCAAGTACAGGTTAAATGGATCACGACTGCACGGATTTGATGTCCGTCTGTCGCCAGTGTCTGTCCGCCTGTCTGCGGGCCCCATAAAATACGCGACATGCAAACGTTTTTGATGCAATGACTCGGTTGGCCCGGTCCCGGTGACGGCTCTGCCCGGCCGGGCCAGGCAAAATTAGGAAATTGTCTACAACTGTTAACTGACAAGGCAAAGTGTTCCAGACAGTTGCAGTTGACTTGATGGCGACTGCCGTGTCCCGTCCCGTCCCGTCTCGTCTGTTGTCGCTCCTTGGCTAAAGCTAAGCTGATTTTTATGCCAATACCCCGGCACATTTAACGAGTCTCATTAAGCTTTTGCGGCCATAAAAACTCAACAGTTGGCCATTTTGTTTAACTGACTTTCAATTGCCTTTACAATTGCAGCGAGCACCTCGCACGCCACCAACAGCAGCTACAGCAGCAACAGCAAATCCGCCACCAAAGCAGCCGCCAGCAGCAAGACCTACAGCAGCAGCAGCAGCACCAGCAGCAATAACAACGGCAACTACAGCAATGGCAAGCAGGCGGGCTGCTCATCCTCTGCCGCCGGCTATGCAACTGGTGCTGGTCCCACGTTGGGCGCCTTTGGGCGGCAGCAGCAGCAGCAGCAACAGCAGCAGCAGCAGTTGTACGCTTCCGGCGTCTCCAAGTTGCCATTCTCGCCATTCTTTGCCGCATCGCCATTCTTCTTCACCTATCGACGCATCAGCAAGCAGGAGGACAACAACAACAGCTGCAGCTACAACAACGGCAGCAGCAGCAGCACCAGCAACAGCGCCACCAACAGCGCCAGCAGCAGCGCCCTCATGCAGGACTATGATCGGAAATTCAGCTTGCTGAGCCTCTTCAAGAATCCCTACAAATTCACCGATGCCCAAACGGCCCGCAAATGCTCCACGACGAGCAGCAGCGGCGGCGGCGGCGGCAAAGTCGCCGGCGTAGCGGCAACAGCTGGTGGTGTGTGCTCGCCCAGCTGGAAGAGCTATGCGGGCGCGGGCTCACCGCACGCGGCACTGAATCCGGCCTTTGGGGGCATGGCACTGGGCGGCGGCGGCGGCGGCGGCAGCGCGCGCAAGGACAGCAGCAGCTTTAGTGGCATCAACTTTGGCGGCGGCGGCAGCGGTGCGGGCAGCGGCGCCTCGTTCAGTCGCGATGCCGCGTCCAATGGCGGCGGCGGCGGCTACAATGATCTCTCCAAGAACCGCAAGGTACACAAGTGCGATACCGAGGGCTGCGACAAGGTCTACACCAAGAGTTCGCATCTCAAGGCGCACAAACGCACGCACACAGGTGAGTGTTGGGAAATAAAAAGGGGCGGGATTCATGACTTTATTGAAAAGAAGGAAAACTTCTTTAAGATTTCGAATATATTTTGTTATATGTTGATATTTGAAGTTCTGAAATGTTACAATCCTGGAATGGATTGGATTGTTGTCTGTTTACTTGTCCATTTCACAGTTCCATTTTCATTTTTCTGAATCAATTTTTAATGTTTCCTGAATACATTTTCCAGTCCCATTTAATTAAACCACTTTCATTATCGTTATTATAGTTGTCCATATAGCAATTAAATTTCTATTGTGCTGTACTTACCATTTAATTTTCAGTATCATTCATTAGCATTTATCCCCATTCTATATTCTATCTTAAAATTTCGCTTTTCATCTCTACTTTTCAGTACTCTATATATTTTCTATATTTCTTCTTTCTTTTCGAAATTTAAAATCCATAACTAGAACTGTTCGATTTTCATTGTTTTATTTTCACAATTTTAATATGATGGCTGCAATTTATCTGTTTTTGGTCTCGCTGTACCTTATTTACAATCCGTTTATCACTGCTTTATTTTTGATGCTTAAATTTCACTGTTCCATTATCAGAAGCTTATTTGTCCGGTTACATTTTGACTGTTCTATTTTCACAAATTTTCACAGTTCAATTTTCTAATAGCCAAGTTTACCCTTCCATTTTATGGTTTTCATTTCAATCTTTCACTGTTCCACTTTTACTGTTTCCTTTGCAGTGTTCCAATTTCAATGTTTCAATTGAACTGTTCCATTTCCACTGTACCATTCAAACTGTTCTATTTCACTGTAACTTGTTACAGTTTTATTTACACTGTTCAATTGTCACAGTACCTATTTAACTGTTCCATTTTCACTGTTCCACTTGCAGGTGAGAAACCGTACGTGTGCACCTGGGAGGGCTGCATCTGGCGCTTTGCCCGCTCCGACGAGCTGACCCGCCACTACAGGAAACACACGGGTGTCAAGCCCTTTCGCTGTCAGCTCTGCACCCGAAGTTTCAGCCGTTCCGATCATCTATCGCTGCACATGCGACGCCACTGAGCCACAGGCCATATGGAAATACTCACTATAGCCACGCCCACGCCACGCCACGCCACGCCCACTTCGACATCATTTATAGGAAAATGCCCCAATGAGGCCGTTTTGTTTTGACTTTTTCTCCTTATTATTTATATAAAAAAACACTGTTTCATTCATCATTTCGTTCAGTTTTTATGTCGTAACGCTTAAGTAGCTCAATTTAGATCCATAAGCGGGCTCAAAGCCCAGTCTAGCTGTAAGATTATAGCCTGTAGCTAAAACAAAAAAAATTTGTAAAATTTTTTATAGCATCTAAGCAGACGTTGCCTTCAAGAAGCCAAGTTAACAAGCGGTACTACGAGTATAATGACAATTTACTACTACACTACCTAAAAAGAGAACAATAATAATACAACATATATATATTTATATATGGATATTTGATATTGGTACGGTTAGTATGCCTATATAAGTATATATTTGTATTGGTGCTAGCAACTTGTGTGTACATATACTAAACGAGATACGTTTTACATATCCCTACATTATACATTAGCCAGTAATAAGGTTTAACTAATTTTAGCACAAATTTTTATATTGGATGTTAAGTAGAAAATTTTATACAAAAACAAAATAACCGAAAATAGAAAAGGAAAAATAGACAGACACAAGAGGCAGCAATATTTATAAAAGACAATCATATGATAATAATTCTCATATAGTTACTTATAAACTTATATACATTTGTACCATACGATATGGCAGTTGCGCAGCAGTCGATTGGTCAGTTTAGATAGAAACTTAATTTTGTGTTTAACATGAGAAAATATTGCTCAAAGTATGCAGCATCCTATAATTCAATCGATCGTTTTATTATTTTCAACTTAAAAATACTTTTTTATTAGTATTGATTACTCTATTAAAATAAAGCAAAGCAACAATTTTCTTCATGTTCAGTTATATAACTATTTATTTGAATTTAAGATATGTCATTAAATATAGCAAAATATCAAAAAATTCACATAATGTTTAATAACATGCTAAATATACATTTGTAGCGCGTCCCTTTTTGCTTGTCATACTAATTCCATCTGAACTTGTAACTTATATTTATTATTTTGAATATTTTCGATTTAACTTATTTATAAAAGTTCAATATTTTAAATCAAAATATTATTTAGATGTCATATGTCTATTCAAAAGCGCGGCGAAATTAGCTTCTACCTTGTTAGCTCTTAATTAAACTTGCTTTTGACTTGAAAGCTATAAACACAGATCGGAGTCGATAAATTCTTAAGACCAAACAGTATGCCGCATACTCGTGCAACGACTGCAGCAACTGAAGACCTGCAACTGCCACATAGATTTAACAAAAAAAACAACACAGCAAAAAATTCAACTGCAAGCATAAAAAAGAACAAAGTGTATTATTTTTGTACGCCAATACCTTATACATATCTACAATACATATTTTTTTCGCTGAAATAAAAATAAAAATAAAAACTTTTTTGTACCATAATCACATACACACGCACACACACACAACCAACCAACAGATTTGCTCGTGGCTGCTGCTGAAGCTGAACAATAACAAGAAACGGGCAGCTCATTAAGCCACACAACAGGCCGGGGCCGAATCCGCTGTGGATTTTCATTTAAATGAAAAATCAATTGAGCGCACAATGGCTACCAAGTGGCTGTCCCTGTCCACTCCACTAACCACTGGTCACTAACCACAGTCCCGAGCTTAGCCAAAGATGTGTGGCAAGTTGTCAACAGGCAAACGGCAGCAACCGGAGCCGCGGCCTTTGTGTGCGCCTCTGGCCTGGCTCGGACACAGCCCGGCCACGGCCCCATGGATTGGGGTCCAGCACTGGCACTGTCGCTGGCACGCACCCGCCAATTGTCCAGGGGAGCATTGTCGTCGTTTGTCGTCGGCTGCGGTGCGCACGTTGTTTGCAATAATAAAGATGACAAATTTCTCGTCATTTGTAATTTCAATGCGGGCCTTGGATTGGCTTTTTGCTAATACGCGCAACTGGTTAGAGCAGCTGCCAACACGGCACTCTAACACATGTTCTCTCCCTCTCTCTCTCTCGCTCTTGCTCTCTGCGATGACACCTGCAGCGGAAATCAGTGCATGAATAACGTTTCGGTCATTAAGCTAAAATTGTGAAATATTACGTATACGCAGAGGCAATTTATTGGTAAATTAATAATAAACCCAGCCGACAGACAGTAGCTACCGCTGTTGCTGCCACGGCCGGTGCCGCTGCCGCTGCTAGCGCTGCCTCCGCCTCGATGAGGCCGCGTTTAGCATAAAGGTTAGATATATATAACATACCGGTTTTTTCGGGTTAATTAATATACTCCTCTGTCTGATTGTCTGTCTAACGAATATGCCTTTTGGTCAGGTCATCTTGGCGAGGCTGACGCCAGGTTTAATGACCCGCAGCATGCAAATGAGTAAAAGTAAACAATCGAGCATCAAACAACACTGAGTGCAATAATTATGTACGCTCTTCTTTATTTCTGCAATATTCAGGGTACCAGTAAATAAATATTTTGCTAGCTGGACAAACATTTTGATGGCTGGTGTTATAACAAGGTAAGCAGTCTATTTAAGATAAATTCAAAATTGTTGAGGTAAAAAGTAAGCTCTTATGTGTTGCTGAATATTCAATTCGTGTAGTTGCCAAGCGCTTATCTTCATGTTAAATGTTTAAAATGAATAAAATATTTAATATATTTAAATGAATAGTTTTAGTGTTAAGGTCTATTAATTTTACTACTCATGAAGAAGCACTAAATAAAAAATTGGAATATAAATTTAACAGTTTATTCCATCGTCCTGCCAACTCGAATGTATTTATTTATTTGTAGTAGGTAGAAAATGAGAAACTGTTATAAGGTGTTAAATATATATTTAGTAAACGGTTTTTATTAAAATAATTTTGTTAACAATGTATATTATTTTTTTATTTTTGGTCAATTTTTTTTTTTTAAATACCACAGATTTTTCATAAGACCAAATGGATTTTAAAGCATATAATGAAAAGAAATTTATTTAATTCATCTTATATGATTTTAACAAATATTATTATTTTACCAAGACTGATTTATTCGATTGCTCTCTGTTTGAATTCCCGTGGGTTTGTTTAAATTACCTTAAATTAATTTAAATTGTGCTTGTTGCGCAACCAAAATTAAGAATCTTTAAGAAAAAAGTGTGCTATAAAACTTGCGCAACTCCTATAAAAAATGTTATGCGCCAATTAATGGACATTAAAATACAAATAATAAAAATAAAAACAAAAAAAAAACTATTGTTAGACTGCTCTAAATGAAATATTTAAGAGCTTGTTGCATGCACTGAATGTACCCTTGACATGAATCTGACAACGGACACACACACACACACACACACACACACATACACGGCGAGCTCATTAAAAGCCAATAAAGTTGCAGCTATGCATCAGCAAACGTGTCCATCAAATGCTGCCTGCCACATGGAGTTGCAGCAGCCGGAGCTGCAGCAACAGCGATCAGCAATTGAATGCGGATTCGGGATCGATGCTGTCCATCAGCCAAAAACGCTC
This sequence comes from Drosophila colorata, assembly GCA_035041545.1. Lineage (NCBI taxonomy): Eukaryota > Metazoa > Arthropoda > Insecta > Diptera > Drosophilidae > Drosophila > Drosophila colorata. Next base: position 4,363,556 of record JAWNLD010000233.1, read on the forward strand.
CAATAACCAAATCGCACGGCAGGTGGGCAGCCGGGCAGCGAGGGGCGAGGGTCGAGGAGTACGGCCGCGGTAGGAGCTTGTATGAGCCTAGGCCAGCCAGTTGGCCATTTTTAATTTATTGTTATGCCTTTTTGCTGCCGCTGCTGCTGGTCGGCAGGTCATGTGCAATTTATGAAACTGTGCGGCTTTAGCGGCCTGATTTTTGAGACACATTTGGACGACTGTCGCAACGGCGGCAACAGCGTGTGCCCCCCTCTGCCCCTTCCCCCCCTCGCTATGTCGCTCTCTCTCTCTCTCTCTCTATCTCTGTGTGTTGTTGCTGCTTCTGTCCGTTTGATTTGTGATCGATTGTGTGTCGTTACTTTGCGACATGGGGCATGAAATCTTTGACACCTAACGGTAACTGCCAGCCAGATCGCAGTCACACAATCGCCCCCGTCGCAGTTTGCCTTTTAGCTTCTGCATTAAATTGGAACAGCCTCAGTCGCTGCCGTTGCCGTTGCCGTTGCCTCTGCCTCTGCCTCTGCCCCGCTGCAGCCTCTGCCATTGGCCCCCAGCTTTGTGTGTCGCCGCGTGAGCCTCAGAGTTGTCAGCGCGTTGCCAAAGTGTTGGCAGTTTTGCCATTTATTTTACAGGTGAGTGAGCATAATGGACAGTTGGCCGTCTGTTGGCTTTTGTGTGTGTGTGTGTGTGTGTGTGTGTGTGTGCGCCTTTGCAACATGCTGTGCGCATTGCCTCAATTAAAAATGGTCTGGGCCACGTTAACGTTAGCTGCCTCATTTGACAATTGGCAATTGCCTAATAGAGGCAAATGGCCAATGGCCAACGGCCAATGGTCAACTATCTGCGGCCAGAGACCGTTTTGTTTCTTTAACTTCGGCCGCTGCTGCCTTTTCTTTTAATTTTGTTAGCAAAAATGCTTAAATTAAAATTCCCATCACACCATAAAACCCATAAATCATCTTTTATCTAAGCGAGTCTATCGGCGCATGCGCGCGCGCGCCAACATTCAACTTGGAGCGAGGCAGCAGCAGGAAAAACTCTCCAATGAATGTGTGTGTGTGCGTGTGTGTGTGTGTGTGTGTGGAAAATGATGCTGTCTGCTTTGCCAGACTGGGCACTGGGAACTGGCAGCTGAACCTGCTTCGTTGCCTTAATGAGAATTTAATATTTTTCAATAAAAATTTGTAAAAGGCGCGTTTGCCTGTTGCTCCACCGGCTATTTCCGTGGCCTCCACACAGAAAGATGTGGCCAACTTCGCTGCCACTCTAATATGTGCATGTGTGCATTTGTGTGTGTGTGTGTGTGTGTGTGTGTGTGTGTGTGCCTTGTGGCTATTAACGCACTTATGTTTCGGGCTATAGTTAGGCGTCTGTTTGGGTCGTGGTCGTGTCTCTTGTTTTGGTTTTGCCAGTGGCGGCAGTCGCAGGATTAATTGATATTGGTCAAGGCGGAATTGAGCTTCAAAAAAGATCGGCAAGACAACTTTATAGCCATAACTCAAAGCATTTACAGATATTAGAGTGCTTAAGCTGATTTTAAAGCTTTTTCTATTCAATAAGAAAATGAAATACAAAATATAATTAAGCCCATTATATCTGTTCCATTTAATATTTATGATACTGATATTGTTTTCTATTTTATGGCGCATTTCATGTGTGCAAACTTTAGCATGTTACATAAAGATAGACCCTTTAAACACTTAACTATAGCTTAAGTAATTTTTAAAAACTTTTTCATATTTTCTTTCATTTAAAAATGGAACTTAATGCTGATTTGACAATTTTCACATTATTTTAAAGAATAATCCGAAAATCTAATTAAAATAAATGTATTTATATAAATCAAAAAATAATATATATATACATATGTTTTTATAAATTTTTCAATTCCATTTAAAATATAAATAACATAAATTTACGAATATGTATTTTGATTCTCTAACTCTCCAATTCTCTAATTTTGTTTTTGTTTAAAATATTTAGTTTAATGGCAGCATCAAATTGCTTTCTAAAATACTCATGGCTTTTAAATAAGAAATTTTTGTATTTCGTTAAAAGAATAAATTCTAACATTGCCAAATTATTTTCTTTTCACAGATTTTGTTTCAAGAAATTTGTGTTAATTGTTTTACTTTATTGATATTGTATTAAAAATGTATAATAATATTCAATAATATTTAATCAAAAAGATAATCAATTATATAAAAGTACATTTATTACAATCTTATATTTTAATTATATTTAAGTCAGTTAAAGCTGACCTGATGAAAAAAGATGACGTAAATAAAGTTGTATTCATTTATTATTGCAAATCACAAGTTATTTCGAAGAATTTTAATCATAATCTGGAACTGGAAAGGCAGTTGTTAAAATGCACATGATTTGAAGGCGAGCTCGATAAGAAGCTGAAATAAGCTATAAAAACTATATATATGAATGTCCGTATGCAGCGCCGTTAATTAAATGCTAATTAGATTAAAAGCTTTATTTAGCTATAAATTCGAAGTTATATTAGAGTTATGGTTAAGGAACTGCAGTTAGTTAGTGGCTACATCTGGTTATGACTTTATAGCTGTGCTCTGCGAATGATTCAGAATTATGAATGAAAAAATTAAATAAACAAAGCTTGGAACTGCCTTTAGCCATGTTTTGGTAGAGCAGATTCAAATGCTAGGAAGTGAGAGTATATTGCTCATATATAAATGCAAAGGCTTATCTATTCAATAGGCGCCCCCTTTAATAATTGTTCATTATCTGACAATGTCACTGCGTGTGCGGACTACTCGAAAAGTTGTTGTTGCTGTTGTTGTTGCTGCTATTGCTTTAGCTTGTTGCGTGTTGTTTGTTAGCTGGCCCTGCCCCTGACAAAACAAAAGCCAACGCTTGCATACAAAATTGGCAGAAGTTCAAGCACAGGCAGCAGACCAGTTGAGCGAAAAAGAAAAACCGGAGAGTTCAAGACTTGGACATGCGTTTCTGGAGCTGGAGCTGGAGCCAAGTGTCGCCAAGTGTCGAGTCGAGTCGAGGCGAGTCGAAGTTCTTTTGGTCTTTGGGCTCGTCCGCGTCGCTGGCGGCGCGTGCAGACAGCTGAGCCTGTTTTAATATGCCAACAATGACAATCAAATGTCACCTCTGGTGCGCCATGTCTAGACGCAGACGACAGCAACAGCAACAGCAAGAGCAATAGCAACAACAACAGCTGCAACAGTTGCAGTTGCAGTTGCTGCTAAAAGAAATTGCATGCAAGCGAGTGCTGATTGCAGCAACAACATGAGGCACAACAGCAACATATAAATATGTCATTTGGCTCATTATAAAGATAGCAAACAGCGCTGACCAGAACTGGGAGATTGCTGCTGCTGCTGATGCTGCGCCCCCAGAGCGGCAGCAGCAGCGGCGTCACATTTAAACGTTTAATGATAATTTATGAATGTTGTTGTTTTTTATTGCAACAACAATGCCGTAAACCAATAAATCTTAAGGATCACATAAATCTTGACGCTAACTGCGCGGTCAACGTCGCCGTCGACGATGCAAGATCTTAGCAAAACGTTGCAACGTTGCAACGTGCCACAATAATTCGGCATTTGGTTCTGTTGGCAACTCTGGGGCACACTTGATCAAACGGCGGGAGTTGCTCCATTGACAGCTGCAAAACCTTGATGCGAATGATGGTTTTGTGTGGTGCGTGGTGGTGGTGCTGGTGGTGCAGCTCCTGTGGTGCCACCGAGTGAATGTGTTAATAGGCCAGCCTGATGCCTGATGCTTGGCCAATTGGCTTTTTAGAAAGGCTGCGCATAGGCTAATTTTTTGTTGCTGCTGCTGTTGTTGTTGCTGTTGCTGTTGTTAATTTAATTTTTGCTTTTCATGGTTCGTTAACATATTTTGCTTATAAGGATTTCCCGCTGCAGAGCAAAAAGAAATCACAAGCTGATCAGTGGAAACATGCCGCCGCCGCCGCCAGGTAGCACACAGGTTGCCGCATGGGTTGCAGCGGCGGCTTCATTGTTGCAGGTGCATGTTGCCGCAACAATGCCATAAATTGTGACATTGGCTGCTTTTTTTTTCTCCTTTTTTTTCTCCCCCCTTTTGCAACTGCTGGTGCACTACAAAAAAAGAATTAGCCAAGGCAACAGCGGCAGCAGCAAAAAATAAAAGAGCAGAAAAAACTTAGAACGAGTTTTGGCATTTACGACTCACTCACTGTGCGGGTTCTGTGGCTGCTGATCTCTTGATGCAGTGCAGCCAGCAGCTAAGAGCCAACAGTCAACGGTAGCCAGCGGCCAGGCCAGCGCTGCTTTATATATACATATATATCTATATATATAAATAAATATATTTTGTTTAACTTGCCGCATTATGTTGCTGCTTAATTGGTTATAAATTAATTAAACGTCGATTAATAATCCGGCTTCTTGTCAGTTAAACGCCGCCGACGCCGTTGCTGCCAGTTCTTAGGCACTGGGAACAAGAACAGCAGCAGCCGCAACAACAACAACAACAGCAATAGCAGCAACAACAACAGCAGCGAGTGGCCAAGAGGCAGCCGGGTCTGGGTCTGGGCCTGGGCTTTGGTTTCAGCCACGTGATGAGTTGGCAATAATGAACTTGTTGTTGTCGCTGTGCTTGTTGCTGCTGGCTTGAACTTTTCCCTAGAAGCTGGACCAGCAGCAACAACAACAACAACAACAACAGCTACAACTCATTAATGGGCCAGGCCAAAGCAGAGTCGAAGCCAGCTATTATGGGCTGCCACGGCGTATCAATGACCATTTGGGCGTTTAGGGTTAGCAGCGGCTGTCAGCTGCTTGTCAACGTAATTGTTGTTGTTGTTATTGTTATTGTTGTTATTGTTCTCCTTTCTGTATGCCCAAAAGCTGATGGGAACTAAATTAAACGCATTCGCGTTATTAGGGAACAGTAAAATCATATTTAAATCGCAATACAAAGTAAGATACTGTAAAAGGTCAACAGCAGAGGCATTTTAATCTTAACTAGATTATTTATTCAAAGGGATAAAGTTCATGTTTTGAAATTAAGATAAATTATGGCAAATTCATTTTACCACGAGTTTTTTAATTTCAATATTTTCTCTTTCAAACCAGTCAATAAAATCTTTTGAGAATCTAAGTGAAATGTGATTGTGACAATAGTTAATTAATGACAATATAAATTTATTAATAAAATTTATCAAAACTTCTTAATTTCGTAGCTAGTTAAATTTCCGATCGATTAGCTTATAAATCAATTTGAAGCTCAACATCGTAAATTAACGAGTACATATTTGACTGATTTTGGGAAATTCACACCACAGTCAAAAAGTGGGAAAAAACCTTTTTTTAATTCAGCAAAAAGAATTCGCGTGCCCAACAAAGCCGGTTATCATTTGTTGTTATATATGTATTTGATATTTACTGTCAAAATAAAGTGGGAACGTCAACTTAAATTATTAGTATTGAATATTGCAATAGTAGCATAGCAAATGAATTGTAGTAGTAAATTTAGCGGTAGAATAGTAGTAGAATTTAATTACTGCGAGTACTAGTTTAGAAAGATTAAAGTTGCAGTATACAAAAAGAAGTTATTGAATCAGTAATATAGTACTAGTATACTAGTAGCATAATAGTAAAAACAAACTAGTTCTATAGTATAATTATAGTAGTAAAAAAGTAGTATTATACTGGTAGTAAAGAAGTGATATAATAGCAGAATAGTAGTAGTACAATATTGACTTAAAAGTATATAGTATTAGTATAATAATAGCATAGGAATAGTAGAGTAATACCGTCGTAGTTAAAAAGTAGTACATTAACCGAATAGTAGTAACAAAGCCGTAGAATAGTAATATAGTAGTACAGTAGTAGTATTGTAATATAATATCAGTAGTATGGAACAAGTTTTGTTTCAATATAGCTAGGTATTGGTTAGACAAGATATATAGAAATTGTTTGACAAGTCTACGTCATGGGAATTTGGAAACGATATATTCTCAATTCGAATAATTTCAATGCGTATTAGCTTTGTGTTTCATATTTGTCAGCTCGCATGAATTATTCATTAATCTTACAATGATTCATTCTCGATTAGGTATTAGCTTGCGGTTGGCAATATATTTTATGAGGTTCTCATGTAATCTTTGCGGCAGTATTTAAGCACGCTTATTTCAAGACCTGCCTTCAGTTCGATTTAGTTTTTAAGACGAAACACTTGCCTTATACTACTTAAGCTACGATTACGAAAACCTATGGCGAATTATTTATTAAGTATATTTATTCTCTTAGTAACCCTTACAATTATTTGTCAAGGCTCAACGACACGACTCAACAAGGATAACACAGTAAGTGCACGCAAGGATCTTAGTCCTGAAAAATAAAAAAAATTGTTAACCCAAAGCTACAGGATAGCTCAGAAGAAAATGAAGGACAGTCGCAAATCTGTCCTGAGAAGGATGCGCAGTTGGCAGCGCTGCAGGACAAGTTAGCGCAATTGCAGAAACAAATGGAAGTGGAACAGGCAACCGATACTCGTAGGCGTAAAGCTAAAATGCAGATCGGTAAACGTGGGAAGGACGCAACACGCTCCACTCGCGATCAGCTGGAGACTTGCCAATCCGAAGGCCACTCGAAGACGGCGGCTATAAGGGAGCAGGCTCAGATGATCTCCGAGCTTCAGACAAGAAGCGAAGATGCCGAAAGCAGACTGGAGGAGATGACGGAAAGGCTGAGAAGGTGCAAAGCAGCAAAGAGAAGTCCGACAATTACGGAGGATAGTTGCATGCCCTTTGAGGACTCGCGCCTCCATATGGTGAGGGTGCCCGGCACAAGGCCCTTTCAGGTGGCCTGCGATAGTCGCATCGCCGGAGCCGGCTGGATGGTTATACAACGTCGCCTCAATGGAGCCGTGGACTTTTATCGCAACTGGAGCGAGTATCGCTTGGGCTTTGGCGACTTGCGCAGAGAGTTCTTCATTGGGCTGGAGAAACTACATCAGCTGACAACGCTGCAGCGCCACGAGCTATATATTCAGATGCAGGACATGAATAATCTGACGACATATGCGCGTTACGACAACTTCAAGATTGGCGGTCAGAGCACCGAATACAAGCTGCTATCCCTGGGCGAGTATGAGGGCAATGCCGGCGATGCGATGCGCATCGATGAGGCCATGAAATTCACAACCTACGATCGGGACAATGACAGGATGTTGGATAGAAACTGCGCTCAGTTCGCCCACAGTGCCTGGTGGTACAAAAGCTGCTCCTGGAGGTAACGAAAACAAACAAATTATTCAATTCATAATTTAATTAAACTAATATATATCTATTACAGCAATTTAAACGGCGGTTATTTCAATCAGAAAGCTGAGGAAACCATTTGGTGGCAAGTGAGCTACACGCCCAGCACATTTCCAAGGCTGAAGACAGTGATAATGCTCATCAGACCCAAACAATTACTGGACTTCGATGTAGACATTGAAAGTTGAGAACTAAAGTAAATGAATGAACGAATTTATAGGAAAAATATTTAATATTTATTACATAAGTATAATTGTATATATATATAAGTATAATAATAATTCTATAACGAAATACTTTTCAAGTGTTGAAATATAATTTTGTATTCAATTTTAGCAGTAGAACAAAATATATTTCTAACCGAATACATTTTCTTTTGAGAGAGAGAGTGGGCGCAGCCTATGCAAAAATGTTGTGTATCTAGCTGTAAAACTGACGGAGACGAATATCTATGTATATAAATTCCAAGTTTCAAATCTCTTTAATAGTAGCAAATAAATATAATTTTTTAAACGAAATTTAAAAGACTCAAATTTTGAAGATCTTTAGTTCTTTGGCAGTTCATGTTGTTTTAGAAGAATTCATGTGAATTCATGTGTTAAAAATCAGGAAAACCGCTGACGTAATAGAACCTTTCGCCCAATGCGGTCACAGCTCGTTTAGCGGAATCAAAATAATTGAAATGGACTTTTAGTACCACGGGTAACAAGCCGTGGTAAAAGTGCTTGATAATTCCCTAAGATGATACGCACATTAGTTGAGGAAGTAGCCGGCAGTCAAGATTGGAGTTTCGAGTTTCGAGTTTTGAGATGCTTTTTCTCCATTTGCCAGAGGAACAGCTGATGCTGATGCTGCTGCTGCTGCTGCTGGGGCGAGTGCTCTTTAATCTGACAGTTATTTGATTTGATTGTTGTTGCTGCTGCGGAAAGTGCGAGCGGGACGGCTATAGTATGTGCGTGAGTGAGCGAGATGCAGCTAGCTGAGGTGTTGTTGCTGTTGCTGTAGTTTATTTCAACACTTTGCGCCGCATATCCACTCGAGGCGACAACCAAGTGATGCCTTTTGTTGATCGAGTGCTTGCTACGCACTCCACGCACTTCACCAGCAGCACAGCAACAACAGCAGCAACAACAGCAGCAACAACAGCAGCAACAACAGCAGCAACAACAACTACAATGAACTGCTACATATTCCACGCTACTTTAGAGCGCACGAATCGAACGCAGAAAAAAGCAGATTCGAGTGCTCATAATAAGTTTTTGGGCAGTGGCGATTAAATCACGGCCCGACCCGGCCCCGTTGTACACTCAAAAACAAGGCCAAAACCGAAAGAGAAGCGAGACAGCAGCTGCTAGCCAACTTTGCTGTGTAGGCAGCCGGTGTCGAGTGGCGCGTTCAAGTGATTGTTAACCCATAGACGGGTCGCATAATGAACCTAGAAAAATCGCGACGAGGCGCACTTTCTCACGTTGCGCCTGCGCCTAGGCAACATGGCCAAGACAAGTGCCAAACGCCAACTACCAAATACTCGCACACACACGCACACACACGTAAATTAAAGTAAAGGCTGTAAAACGTCAAAATATACGAGCGCACAGCGATTTAAACTGTCAACGCGGCCGTAAACATCGCCCGTCGAGCCCGACTCGGAGCCAAAACTGGAACTGGAACTCCAACTTGACCACAGTGCCGACTGCCGACTGCCAGTTGCTCAGTTGCCCATTTCCCAGTTGCCTGTTGCCTGCTACTTGCCGCAAAAATTTGCTTATGAGCAGCGCAAACTGTTGCTGCTGCTGCTGCTGCAGCTGCCGTTGCTGCTAATGCGGCTCGTAAATCCTGGCTAGCGACCGCTTGAGGAGCTTCGTGTTTGTGTTTGCTTTTTTTTGTTTCTCTCTTGTTTTTTTTTTTGGTGTTGTCTGGTGTTTTAGCCTTTTGGCCGGCGCCTGATGAATGTTGTGATGTGGAGCGGCGGCGGTTTGTTAGATTTACGCGCCACAATTAACGTTCTAATCATCGCAATTTGTAAGCCACACTGCAGATAATCAGGCTACAAGTCTATTTAAATGCAAATGCAGTAGCTGTTGATTCGCTCAATGGGCCCAATGAATTTCGCCAATCACAGCTGGAACTAAGCAGACCGAGCTTTCATTGTGTTTTACATATTTATCAGAGAAGAAATTTGTATTTATATCAATATAATTAAGTAATGTACATGTTTCAAATCGCATTAATTAAATCCACATTTTGTAAAATAAACTTAGAAACTTAGCACTGGGCGCAAAAATATTCAAATATGAGATTGCCAACATAGCGGCGCATTGTTTTGATGGTATGCATAATTAAAATAGTGTCATCAATAAATTAATTAAACTTCTAAAAACTTGTCGCCGAATTTTTTAAAAATTACATTGTTTCTTTTTTCATATAAATTGTTTAATATACATTATTAATATTTTATATTTATATTTAATATATCATAAATAAAATAATTAACTAATATAAATGTTAGCGAGTATATATAACCACACTGTTCTTTAATAAATATATTTATTTGTTATGGTTTACAAGGTCACTGCGCCTAATATACCAGATAACCCCTACGCATTTTATTTAATTTTGTACTTTGTTTTCCACTATAAATAATTTGTACACTTCCTTAGAATATCGAAAAAAGCGACAAACTTCAATGTAAAGTTTGCAATAGTAAAAGTTCAAGATACAAATTATTATAAATGTTTAAAAAACTAATTAACTAGAATTTTTAGTAAAACTAAGTATACATTAATTTTGCTTATTTTTTTTAAGCCTGCACTTTGAAAGATTTTGCTACCGAATGAAAGTTAAAACATATTTGCTATAATTTAGCTCTTTTAAAATATTTGTATATTATATATTTATTCATTAAAATTTTAATATTGAACTCATAAAAAATCCAAATCATGTTCCCCGCCAGCCAATCTAAAAACACGCATATTCCTTCACCATAAAAGCTTAGCATGGACAACAACCTGAAATTGTGTAGCCATAAAAAAGCTTTGCTGCAATTACTTTGCCAAAATAGTTGCTCACTCGCATAGCAGCCTTTTGGGCGCGCTCTGCACTTGTCCCCCGTCGCTGCCTTCCTTGACAAACCATTCGCACACACCCACACACACACACACACACACAAAAGTTGGCGTTGTCATTAATTTTTAAACTTTTCTCTTTTTTCTTTCGCATTGTTGCTTAACTAATAAAACTAAACTAAGCGTAAATACTTGGAAGTAAATGTCATCTCTAGGACAATGGTCCTCACAGCTTAGCTTAGACTTTAACATGTGTATGGGTTGAGGTGTGTGTGTGCATGTGGGGGTGTGTGCGTGTGTGCTAAACTTTAAATTGTCCAATGTTACGTGCTTCGCATGCGGAGTTCATAAATCCAAGCGCTAAATGTAAACATCAACAGTTGAGAGAACTTGCGACTCGCCGGCCAGTTAGCCAGCAACAACAACAACAGCAAAAGCAACAGACAACAACAACAACAACAACAACAGCACCAACAATAACTTGCAAAGTTCAAACGCAAACTAATGCAGCAGCAGAACAAAAGGGAGCCAAAGCTAACGCAGTTCTGCCTCACTCTCACACCCTCACTCACTCTATCTCTCTCTCTCTCGCTCGCTCGCTCGCTCACGTCAGTCTGTGCGGCCGGCTCGCAACTTGCCAGCCACTTTCACCGTTATGCTGAAGCTTTTGTTGTTTGCCCTTTGTTTGCTGCTTGTTGTAGTTGTTGTTTTTATTGCGCTTAATGCGCGACTTTGCGTGTGTGTGTTTGTGTGTGCATGTGTGGGTGTTGTAGTTGTTGTTGTTGTTGTATGGCAGCAAACGCAAATAAAATAAACTTCATTTTGTTTTCAATGGCCATATAAGCAACGGCTTTAAGCTTTTGCCTGCCGTTCTTACGCATGTGTCCGAGTGGTAATGACCCTCCCCCCAACACACACACACACACACACACACACACACGCACGCATGCACACACACAGACACCTACCCACACCCATTCACAAGGCCTGACCTTCTGGCTGCAGAAAACGCTTGTTGCACCAGTTTTAGCCCTGGCTTTATAGAACGCAGGACTAAGTTTCCTGCCAGGTGATAACGACGTCAAAGTGGAGCACAACATATACAGTGTATATATATATATATATAAATATGTACACGCACATCTGCAATATATCAACCATTTTAGCGTAAATATAATAATTAAACATAAATAAATGTAATAAGGACATTAAACATTTATTTAAAATATATTCAAATTGGATTTAACTTTGAAATAATATCTTTCAGATTAGAAAAGTAAATAACAATAAGTTAAATAAATAATGAATATATTTTAAATGAAGAATCAATCTAAAAAGCAAATCATGATCAAAATACTATCAAACTTGTCATTTTTGTTTTGTTTTTACAAAGCTTTGAAATATAATATATAATAATTTATATCTGACAGATAAACTTTAATATACCAAGGTATCTTATATCTCACAATTAGTTCAACTTAGTTTGAAATTTAATTCAAGCAAACATTGATAGAAATCTTGTTTGAATATAAATACAAAATACCACTGTTGTTGTTTGTCATATACCTAACAATCAGTTAAATTAATATTTTATAGTTTGATAGTTTAAATTAAGTCTCAGTGCTTAAATCACCTCTCTAATTACATAAATTCATTTAATTCAAGTACTTGCATACAATTTGAGCCATAATCAAATAATTATAACTATAATTATCACTTAGAATAGTAATCAGAATATTCCTACTTCAGATTTATCTAATCGCTCTAAAGTATTCTGGATGACAATTATCTTTTGTCTATCTGTAGACTATCTTTCAAGTTTAACTATTGAAGTAGAAAATTAGAAATATTGATTGACAATTTATATTGGAACTTAAATTTATATTTAGTATAAGAAGTACATTTAGAGACAAATAATTTTTTGGGTTTTTAAAAATTTTGATAATTTAAATAAGCTAAAAATATTCTAATTCACGTCATTTTATAAGCTGAACGATAAGCTAAAATAAAAAACAAAACAGCCGGACGTCATTTTTGAAGATACTATTTCGATCAATTTAAGTCAGATATGGACTTGGAATACTGATTTCTAAAACGGGACTATTAAAAAGCTCTACAATTTTGCCTGAAAAAAAATATATACATATATAAAATATGTTAATTTAATAATTAGCTAAAAGCTTTTCAACATGTTAACCTCCTTGCTAATTTTATAATTGACTTTAGCTTTGAAATGCAATATCAAATTGGCCGCCTCTGATTTGTTATTGTGACATTAAGATAATTATTAATAGTTACACAAATTCCTTGCGTACTTTACAATTACATTAAATATACCACACACACACAAATGTATATATTTTGTTCCAATTGTTCTTGGCATAAATATTGTCATAAGGAATTTATTAAATGTTCATCAAGCGGAAATATGTAATCAAATATTTTGAGATAGTTATCAACAATAAACAATAAGCAAATGACAAATGTAAGTCACAATTTTATGCATTACGGTTTTGCGGTCTCTTTCAGGGAATTGTCGGTAAATAAAACGGCACAGATACGATTATTTATGAATCTAGATTTAACGTGAATAAGTCACTTTAGCCTGCCCTGACATTCATTTATTGGCCCTGAACCTTCCCAGCCTGCCTATGTGGCATGCAGAAGAATAAAAAAAGAAATCGCTGACTAATTTAGTTATTATTTACAACAAATACACAAACATTGCGACAAATTGGCACATAGCAAACAAAGCTCAACTCAACGGAATGTTGCATATTAACTAAATACAAACAATGGCAGAAGCAAACAACAAAACGATGCTCGACTAGCAAATACCTGTACTGGGATGGCGCTACAAATCACGAAATTGGTTTTTTGCTGATATCGTAATTTTGTTGTATAAAAGTTCGATTAAATAAGCCTTGACTTTAATTGCAGTATAGATTTATTTTAAAATACATTTTGAAATCCCTATACATAAAATGGTTGAAAACATGTATTTTTATTTTGTTAAATTTTGTTAAGCAACTAGCATTACAAAAGTAGCATATTTAAAAATGTATAATTATGTAAATATAAGAATAAACAAAATATATATTTGTAACATTTTATTCACTTACGATATACGTATTTACATATAACATTCTGCACGTAAAATATGTCTACAACTAAAAATATTCATAACGTTTTATTTTCTAGAGAAAAATTAAAAATGAATATATTTTTAATCTTCAAAAATATTTAAAGAAGAAAGAACCAATATGATATTTATTTATGTGAACAATATTTTTTAAAGAGAACGTTAGTTAAAATAGATTTACAATTGAGTATTTTTTAGCTATTCCTAATGCCAATTTAATATAATGTTTTGTATATTTTTTTTCAGTATCTAATCTGAGTCGAGATAATAATAATTCGTAAAATATTCATAAAATATTATCTGATAAGGGGATACATATTTTATATTCTATTGGTGAGCTTGTCTTTATTCAAGCAGTGAAACTACCCCTCTGGGTGCGGGTGTTATATAAACAAAAACCGGCGGCCACTTCACAGGCACTTGACTAGTGCAGGCATGAGCGAGACAGCACGAGCGTGACAAGGAAAACAAAAGGACACACGTGTAAATTTCGACACTTGAATTGGAGTGACGCCGTTGTCTGCTGCTGCTCCCGTTGTCATTGTTGTTGCTTTTGTTGTTGTTTGTGTTGCGCAAATATAAACAACAAATATTTTATAAACCAAAATGAAATTATTATTGGCAACAAATGTCTAAGGCTTATTGGCTTATTGACGAGGCCATCAGCTGGCCAGATAGCTGTGGGTAAATCTTATCGCCCCGACAGGAAATTCAATGGCTTTGGCTTATTCAATTAATTAAATAAAGGTGCCTAGCCAATTATCAATTTTTATAATAAATCAAGTGCATGCAGCTAATAAAGCTAAAAACAGATAAAACAAAAGAAAAAATGCTTGAAATGGGTTAGACCGGTGTCGCATTAGCTGAGCCAATTGCCATATTAAATGCAGCTGTCAACAGCAACAGCAGCAACATGGTTGCCGGCAACATGTAAATACCTGTTGTGTTAGTGTTGACTACAGCGGCTGGCAACATTTTGATATGTTGCCAGCAACATGCACGACAAGTGTCACACGAATGTTTGGCGCTCGCCATTCGTGCGCCAACGAAGCTGCTGGCAGTACAGCGTGTGGGCTGAGGTGCCGCCCGCTGCTGCCGCTGTCGCTGCTGCTGCACTGTCTGCTGCTATTATAGCTGCTGCTTCTTCAGTACGTTTTTGTTACTCGCACGTTGAACAACGCGGCGCGCTTGCGTCTCGATAGCAGCTGTTCAGAATTTGGGAAAGTGCTATTGAAATTTCGTGACCGATCGTCGCGCAGGTGTGAACGCTCTCTAGTTGTCTATGCAATAATAGTAACCATTAACAGCTACTTTATTTGACTTCAATAAGAAAAAAACTAAACTGAAAATACGAATATAAAAAAAAGCAAAAACCTGATTTCTTTGCCGGCCGAACGCAGATCGCATCGCATCACATTGGCGGGCGAGAGGCTCGTCCGACTGCATTCTTTCTGTATCTTTGCACTCTTTGCATCACGTGCTGCCCGCCCAGCCGTGCGCCCCCCGCCACCGTACACTTTCAAGGCAACAGGCAAATGCAATCGGCAATCAGTCTATAAGAAAAAAAAATTGCGCTCAATTTCATTTTATTTTATTTTGTTTTCTTTTATATTAATTTTACGTTGGCATCAAAAATTGGCGCGTACGAGGTCTGTTCTTTTGCTTGCGATATCTTTAAGTGTTTTGTTTTCTTCTTCCATTTGTCAATTGAAGCAACAGCTGATCATTGAAAATTCAATTGGGACTCGCAAAAGTTCATTACATTTACGTAGCTCAATTTATTTTACATGTTGTTGATTTTCGTTGTTTTCCCTCTTTTCTTTTCTTTTCTTTTCTTTTATTTTAAATTTGTTTCTTATTTGTTGTTGCTGCAAGAAAATTGCATTGGCACGATTTGCATTAGTTAGCGGCGAGCCATATGATAATTTCTTTGACGTTCAATGTCATAAGCCACCATAAGGGAAACTTATGATTAAGTCACATAGCTTTTGCCCTCTGATTGGAGTCTATTAAAAAGTGGAGCCGTAGCAAAAACGTTAACTGACCTCGGTCAACAACAATATTTCTCGCTCGCTCTCGTGTTTGTAAACAATTAATTGAAAACAAACAAAACTCGTCAAGAACTATTTAAAGATATGGCAAATGTGCCAATTTGCGTGCATTTGCTTATTTATGAACACTAAAAGTGCTTAAAAACAGATAACATAAATAAATATTCAACTACACACACACACACAATTGTTGCCCGATGCATCAAAGCAATAACGCGAAATCACAAAAAAAATAGAAATAAAAAATAATAATTTGGCACAAAAACCAACTGCAGAGCAAAATCTTTTTTTTCTTGAGTTTTTCTTTTCGTTTTATGATGTTTCTTTTGCATATTCTCACGCCTACGCAATTTCAAACAGCGAACGATGATAAGCTGCAGCCAAGAGCACTTTTAGTGGGGTATATCGATCATAAAAGTCAGTTCGACAAAATTTTTTTATAGTATTATTTCTAATTTTAATATTGCTATCTATGTTTAAATAAAATTCTACTCTCCTACTAAAACCAGTTTCAAAAGTTGATTGTGTTCCTAATGACTTTCCTAATGATCTTTCATCACGCTAGATCAAAAGTTATTTGAAAAACTGATTATTAAAATGTGCACATCACATGTACTACTTAATTTCCATATTTAATGGTTCCTTACATTATTATTATAATACAAATGGCTATACAAATAGTTATTGATCAGGGCGTGCGAATTTTACAATGTTAATGATATTTCAAACCGCTTTTTGATTAGGCCTGACATTACATGAGTCTCTGATAACATGTTTACACAAATGTCGATTAATTTTATTTATTTAAATTTATTAAATAATAATATCTACTATTTACATTTATACTATAAAATAAAACAAATTATTTTTTGTATTATTTAACCCTATCTTTAATTATATTTATAATGTTAATGTATGTTATGTTATGTTATTTTAATATAAACAGTAATTTTGATTCAATATTCAAAGTAAGAGATGTTCAATTAATTTTATACTTTAATCAGTGATTTTTTAATTATTCGATTATCTTAGTTGAAACTTTATTTTAAAATTTTAAAGTTATTAATGAAATATTTGTATAATGTAAAATATATATTACTATTTATTCATATTATTTTTGTAAAATTTAATTGTTATTTTTTTTTATGTTGTAGCTGAATTTGTCATATTTTTGGATTACCTTTAATTTTCATTCAATTATTTTAGTAGCATTTTGTTCATTAAATTCTAAACTCAATTAATCAATTATTTTCTAAATGTGCCCACCATTTCCGTGCAATCAATTTTGACTATCTAACTGTTTAGTGTGGGCCGGTAAAATGATTTGAATAATCAATATATATTTAAAACATGCTTTATGGAGAGCAGTGTACTTTGCACCCATATATTCTCTGACAAGAACAGATCAAATATTTAAATGCTCTCACCTACAAAAGTAGCCAAAAGATCAAAAACAATAACAACAAACAAATTGAAGAACCCAAACCCAAACAAATAACATTGACGCTTTTGGCTTTCGCTTTTCTTTGGTATATTTTTTGTTTTTTATTTTTTTTCTTTTGTATATTAATAGAATTTGTTGCTTTTATTTAAGAATTTTGGTTTAATTGCGTCTAAAAATTTGAATTTACAGCGAAATAATTAATATAGCTTATAAAATGTCAAAATTAACGCATAATAAATTGCGAAATTTCAAATTGAATAATGATATAACAGAATGGAAACCGTACTTAAAATGCTCTTACTTCAGCTTATTCAACAAAATATGTGTTAAAATATTAAAAATAAAAAATAAACTATTTAAACGTCAAACCTCATAAATATTAAATGTAAATATTATAAAATATAATATTTTGTGATTATATATATAAAATATATAAATATTTATATAACTTATAATAGATAATGACAAAGCAATAAAAATATATATGATATAAAATTTAATTTGAAAAACATTTTTAAGTTGTATGAAATATCGAAGTTTAAATCGAATTACATTACCTAATTTAAAATAAATTAATAAATACAGAATTAAACAAATTAATTAAGCAGATGTTAGTAAAGAACACAGGAAATCTGAAATATGCCTTAAAAGCTTCTGCAGTATTGATTTTGTTCACCCGTCGCGCACGTCATGAAAATTCTAAAGTACTCCTGGGTAGAGTAAAACCAAAATGACATGCACTCGATATTTTTGCATTTGAGGCGTACTTGTACCAATTAGTAGCTTTCCGAAGTTATGGTTTTTTTGTGTTCTTTTCGTGATTTATCAGTAGATGTATATTTTATTTTGTTTTTTTGCTGTCTTTCGTTTCAAGCAGTTGTTTGACATCACACGGGCGAGGGAAGTGCAAATGACGAGAGCAATTACAAGGTAAAAAGAGTGCAAAGTGTGAACTGGAACTAAAACTGAAGCACACAAATAAAAAAAAGGAAAAGAAATAGCTGAAGCTGAAAGAAAACAAAAGCAAATTGCAAAAGGCAAACAAAATGCATCGTTGCTGTTGTAGTTGGACGACGACGACGCTGCTGGTGGCGGGTAAGTGGAAAATATGGCCTGACTCTGCGAACATAACTGCGACCGAATCAGAAACTGAATCTAAGTCTGAGTCTGGGACTGGGACTGGGTCCGATTCCGAGTCCGAGTCTGGGTTTGAGTCTGGGCACTGTCAGTCGCTTATCGCAGCGATCAGGTGAGGGTTGTCAGTCAATTTAATTGGCAGCTTCGCAGCGTTGCCAATAGATGCTCTAGGGGGAGGCGGAGAGATGAGAGAGAGCGAGCGAGTGGGGTTAGTATATACCAAAAACCGAAAAGTTTAAATTTATGAAATGCCAATTTCACTTACGCCCAACTTTATTACCCCTGACGCACATTTGCAACTTTGTGTTGCAGCTGGCAGAGAGCTGTACGAACGAGCGAGTGAGAGAGCGTAAGATTGTGTGAGTGAGATAGCTAGAGATGCAGCAGTGTGTGTGTGTGTTGTGTGTGTGAGAGACTCAGCGGCGCCAAGTCTCAGATTGCCTTTTAGCTTTCAACTTGAGCACTATCCCACTGTTTGTTTGCCAGTTTGTTTATTTGTCTCCTACCCTCACCCCCATACCCCTTTGTAACATTTTTGTACTCGAATTTCGCAACTGAAAATGTGCATTGTGCCAAACAGCGTTGCTGATGGCGGTCGTAAGGTCAGAGGAATGCGGCCAGGAGGAGTTCACCAAGTGCGCCGAACCACTTGAAATGCTGCATTTAACGTCGGAATTTTCGATTGGCGCTGCCAAGAAGGACGAATTGGATAAACTTTGTCAGTAAGTTGTTGTAGACTGAATTGAAACAATAGCATTAACGCCATCATGTCTGTTATCCATGTCTAATGTCCCAACTCCCACCCCTCCCCCAAACACAAAACAGTGAACTGCGAAAAGGCGTGCGCTGCATTCAGAGCTATACGCGTCGATGCATGGATCTGCAGCAGCGGAACCAGTTCAATAAGCTCTACCATGGCACCAATCAGTTTATCCGGGATCTCTGCAACAAGGGCGAATTTCAGGAGGGTGAGTTCCCAACACACCTGATCTCTTTATGCAACAACTTTAAGTCTTGTGGCTTCGCAGAGTATCTGAAGCATGCGCCCTGCTCGGAAATGGCCAAGAAGGATTTCGAGGTGTGCGCCAATCGCTACAAGGAGACCATGGTCTTTCTCAAGCCCAACAAGAACCAGGAGAATCCTGAGAATGGCACGTTAAATGAGAACATTAAAACCATTTGCTGGTGAGTGAATCCTGTGATTCGTCCAAATCTATTTGTTTCTATAATGCTCAACTCATTTGGCATTCAAATTTTTTGTTTATCAGCTTTACATGACCTCGTTGATCTCGTTGATGATCCCCCTGAAAGAAACTCGCTTGTCAGTAGCTCAAATTCGGCTTAGTTCAACATCTTAAAAATTTAAATTAAAATGTTTACTCTCTAAAAATTGTTTCGTTAAACTTGTTTGCAGCGGATAGTTAATAGCTATAATTTTGATTGAGTTCAACAAATCTGAAAGCGACGTGATAAATAATTACCTACCAAACTAGTTCACCTTGAATCGGTATAAGTAATATCTGGCAGCTTACTGAGCTTATTCTTACAATTAATACACATACATATATGTATATGGCCTACACTTATTTTATGTGATATGTAAAAGAGTACATTTTTAATTAATTTGTATGGTATTTAAACAAAGAGAACGAAGAACTACAACTGCTGCTCTCTTTTTTTCTTTTTATTTATTTAATTTTTATTTCTTCATCTTGTGCCTAACCCCTTAGCTACCTTTTTTTAATTACACTTTTTTTTATTAGAATGTATGAAACAGATTTATGACTAGATAAACCATTTTTAAAACTTAATAGCACTCGATTTTAAAAATATAATATAATAATATATATATATATATATATATATATATAATATATAATTGTTTATTTAAAAATTAAAAATATTTTCAATCTTATATTTTTTTTTTATTATAAAAAATGTGCTTTGTTTTATATTCTACAGTTCTATAAATGAGCTGGTGGACTGCTCCGAAAATGCAGCACGCAAGATTTGTGGCAATGAGGCAGCCAAGTTTACACGAGAGCTGGTTGATAAATACGCCAATAGTTTGACCAAGGTAAGTTGGTATTAAAACATAAAAATAAAAACATCCAGATTAATAGTCTCTAAGGTACTAACTGATTTTAATTTTTAACTAATCTAAAGAAATGTTTCTTTGCTCTAAATTGAAGATCTATTGCGAGGACTTCACGCGACATCCGCATATATGTCGTGATGGCGAGGGCGATGGGGCCGGCGCCCTTAAGCGAAATAGTTTGGGAGTTCTCATATCAGTGTTACTGCTGCTGCTGGTCAGATAGATGGACAGCGTTGCCACCAAAAACAGTTAAGTTTATTTTTGAAGTACGTATATTGCAAGCTAGCAAAAAGCCAACAAAATACACACACCCACACACCCACACACACACATACACAGCTACACACATAAAGAAAAGTATACAATAGTTAAGGTTTCTAGAACACAAAGGTACAGCGGGCAAAAGGTACCAGGTCCCCTTTCCCTTTAAAAAAAAAACCAAAAAAAAAAAGAAATAAAAAAAACTAGTATTTCGGCAATTTCTTAGGCATGTTATTTGTTGCATAAATTTGCGGGCTTTGTTTAGAGTTGCCAGCAACATAAATGAGTGTTTGGGCAGGGTTGAAAGAGTGTAGCCTACTTATAAAGTACATATTAAAGTTAAGCGTATAGTCAGTGTGTATACATACCTTATATAAATAAACATATATATGTATATACGAATATATATATGTGTAACTGTACAGTTGCAGCAGGTTAAGTAAGTCGAAAGTCTTCATAGGTTTAGGTTAGTGTCTACGAGTATATTGAATGTTTCTTCTAGAGCATAGCTAATATTGTTGGCAGTTGGCACTATTTAACGCAATGAGTGCAATAATATGTTAATTGAGTTGTCACAGGTTCTAAAAAGGGCGAATTGCCTATATATACATATATACTTATATTATATATGTTTACTTAAAATTGTTTTGGCCTAAGTGCGTTGCCTTTGTATGGGCAGTTGTGAGTTCGATTCTAATCAAATATTTTAGCTAAAATTTCAGCAGCTGAATTATTATACAAACACGCACAATATATGAGCAATAAATCCCCCCAGTCAAATATGAAAACAACCAACCATATCACCAAAAAAAAAAAAAAAAAATTAACCCACACACATATCGGCAATGAATTAAAGTGCATTTCTTAATGAATTTTATAATTATTTCTAAAAGGGAATACTTAATTTAGCAAATACGTACATTATGTATAACTATTTATTCAAACTTTATAATAAAGTTGAGCACTTATTTAAAGTCACCAAAATGTAAATACGCTAAAAATGTATTAAAGTTTACAACAAAAAAAAACAAAAAAAAAACACATAAAAATCAATAAATGATAATGGCATACAAATATTACAAGCATTACAATACAAAATAAAAACATTAGTTTAACTTAAAAACTGTGAATATATTATAATTAAAGAGAAACATTTATTTTAAGGAAAAACTATACACAAACCCACACAGACACACACACACCAAAAAAAAAAAAAATACCAACACACAAAAAGTAAAAACAATAAAATGAAAATAAATTAACGAAACCAAGAAAAAATGAGCACAAAAGCCGTGCCAAAAAGCTTTTTACTGCAGCGCGTTCCGCAAAAAGGGTTTGGGCAAAGGGACTAAGCAGGACGCAGGGGGCGGCGAGGCAAGCGGAACGGAGCCCTAACCAAAGCATGTGCAGCCAAAAAGTATGCAACGCTCCTGCTGATGCACAGCTATTCGCGCTTGGCGCCCAGAACTATGCTGCGCAAATATGCGAACATAAGCCGAGAGACCCCAGCCGGACCACGCCCATAATTTATGTTTTGTGTGCTCCCTTCATTAGAGCCAGCGGCGTCGACAGCAGCGCCGCTTCAGTTGTCGCCAAGTAGCTAATTTATAGGGTTGCCAGATGGCTCAAGGACATCTATGCATTTATAAAATAATCGACAATCATAATTATCTAGCGAGCGAAACGCTCAAGAAAACGAAATTTAATAGCTGCAGGCCATTTTAGGCCTTTGTGGATTATTATAACCCAATTGCTGAAGGCCGCGGCTTATTATGTAATAATAATGTCTTTACAAATGATTTTATGCCTTATGTGTTCGCATTATAATAAAGCAGAATCTTTGTATTTAAAGTAAAAAGTTATTTAGGAAACAAAAATACTATAATTGGAAAAAATGCTTACAGCTTATATTAATATTATTTCAAACATACAAAAATATGAAAAAATACTTGTTATACAACCAAAGACATCTGGATTTGTTAAAAAAAATATATAAACACTTACAATTTAAGAGAAATCATAAGCATAAGCTCTTAAAACAATATAAGCTCCAAGTCATCATCAAAATAGTATTCCAAATCGGATAGGTTTAGTACTTTTCAATAGGCTTACAAGAGTTTAGGAAGCGCTCAATTCAGGGAAAATCGAAGGCTCTAATGTGATGATGTATTGCGCTTTTTGCACCAGGTAGCTGATTGACTGTCGGAGAATTCTTATATTTTGTGGTATTCTAAACTTATACAGTCAAACCTAAACGAGCACCACTTTTGTATCATCATAAAAGGTATTTTGATTAAAATACAAGAAGAGCAACCGTTGATTAATTGCAGCCTCAATTGGAGTCGGACTCCCCCAAAGACAGAATACCATATGATTCGAATGCATTCAAATGCGAAATGCAGGAAAATACAAGCAGCACCTTTTTTAGCTCGGCAACGGCAAAGGGGTACAAGGGCAGCTGAAAATCCACTTCAAGAAAAGTATCTGTGAAGTTGAAGCTGTGTGCAATTTCGACTAAAATTGTGCAAATCAATATGAAACGGTGAGGAGCTGTGACTATTACCTGGCAGGTGAGACGCAGCAACTGTCCACCAACTGCCTGCCAATGCAGCTCAAATATTTACGTTCCATTTAAAGTGGCCGAAACAGCAACAGCAACAACAACTTTGTGCTGCTTGACCCACACAGAGAGAAAGAGAGAGAAAGAGAGAGAGAGAGAGAGAGAGAGAGAGAGAGAGAGAGAGAGAGAGAGAGAGAGAGAGAGAGAGGCACATGCAACACATACTAGTACTTGGGGCCAAGCCATTTTCAACTTCATTTGTTGTGCAAATAGGCGAAACGCATTGCTGAATGTTGCTTCGACTGACGACCTGTGTGTGTGCGCGCGTATGTGTGTATTAATTTAAAGTCATATTTTCGTCTGGTTGAGTTGTTGGCAAATTGAGCTATGCGAGCGCTCATAATGTTGAGCAATTGGTTGCCCAAAGCTATTTCTGCTTTGAACATGCTTGAGGCAGAGCTTCTAAGCTGCTCGTTCTTGCTTTCGTTGTTGTTGTTGCAGCCACAGCAAACGTTTACTATTTTCTCTACTTCATTTTTTCTTGTGCTGCATTTTAATTGATTGAAATATCTTTGTGGCAATGCCAAAAGGTAAGTGCCACAGCCAAAGGCCAGCA
Source organism: Drosophila colorata (assembly GCA_035041545.1). Classification (NCBI taxonomy): domain Eukaryota; kingdom Metazoa; phylum Arthropoda; class Insecta; order Diptera; family Drosophilidae; genus Drosophila; species Drosophila colorata. The sequence goes on from JAWNLD010000233.1 coordinate 4,387,227, forward strand.
TCATGAATACTCAAACACTCGAATTGCAGCAACAGCACCCTGGATTCAATACGCAAGTGTCGAGGCATATACACTTACCGCTGCACCGCGGCACCGCTTGCACCCGCCTGCAGCTGCAGCTGTCTGTTTATATACAGTTTGCCTGTCTGGCAGCTTAATCCACGCTTTTTTAATCCCTTTTAAGCGGCAGCAGAACGATTACAATTTGTTTTGCTAGCGCTTCGGTTTTGTTTTTCACATTTCCGCTGCGACTAATCTGCAATTATGTTTTACATAAAAATCGTATCACATGCCGCGCCAAACAACAGCAGCAACAACAAGAACAACAAAACTTTTTCGGAAAGTTTTGTCGAGTTTGTTAGACTGTTGGACTCTCAGCTCGCTGCTTGATTGTTTGCTTGTTGTGATAGTCATGAAAAAGCAAAAAAAAATATATATATATATGAAAACTACCAAAGCCAGCTGCAACAACAGCAGCAACAGCGTCAACTGTCAGTTGCACAGTTGGCCAACGGGGCGTATGTGTGCTTTTTGGTAAGCGGAACTGTTGCTTTTGTTTTAATAGTTGTTGTTCCTTTACATCGTGTACAAATCAAAGTTAATTAGAGAATAGCACACGATTACAGACGGTTCCCTCCCTGCCAGCAGCAAGTTTTGTCACACAGCCAAAGTTCTACAGCAATTTCCATTGTTTTTCGACAATTGTTGAGCATTTAATATTGCTTAAACACTCGTTTAACTAACACCATAACTATCTCTTATTGATGGCATTGTCATTTTCATTGCAATAACTGCAGTTTTTAGATTAGTAGAAAACTAGTTTTAGCGTCCAAGCAGGGACATTTTCAATTTGGTCTTTATTTAGTTATAATTACAATAATATAAATACAAAAATAATGATATATAATACTTTTTAAAATAAAAAAATATAAAAATTACATCGAAATACTATATTTATATATAAATATATAAAAGATTTAGCAAAATGTTTATTGGCGTGATTGTTAAATTGATTTAAATATTTTTAAAGATAGTTCATTTTGGCAGATTTTTTAATTCAAGAAACTCTGTGCTAAGAATTTGACTGATTATCGTTCTCATCATAAAATATAAAAAAAAAGCAAGGAAGATGGCTCTGGTCGGGTGTCCCCGACTCGGAGATACCCCGAACCCAGCGGCGAGCTGTCGTTACATACATTTAAAGCTCTTTGTATTTATACACACATTCACAAAGTCACACATACACACAAACGCAAACTCACGCAGCAAGGTGCGCACTTTACACAACGGCTGCGCTTGGCCCCACTATGGAAAATGAATTCTGAAATAAATTCTAAACTAAGAGTATGATCGTTATGAAATTTTTAGTGCTTAATAAGAGCATCCAAATCTATGTATAAGGTATCCAAAATCCGAAGTATTCATAATCTGCGTATTACTTACGAGCACATATAGAACCAAATTTTATAACTCTAGCTTTTATAGTCTCCGAGATATGACAAGAAAATCAAGACAAGAAAAATAGTCGTTTAGTTTAGGTCTGAAGCTTTTGTAGTTTTCGAAATCGCTGCGTTCATACAGACGGACAAACGGACGGACGGACATGACTAAATCGACTAGGCTCGTCGTCCTGATCAAGAATATATATACTTTAAGGGGTCGGAGATGCTTCCTTCTGCCTGTTACATTCATTTGCACAAACCATTATACCCTTTTTAACCATTTTCAATGGGTTCAGGGTACAAAAAACATCATAATTAGAGCAGACAAATTTAATATTTATTCAAGCCAAGCTAAAATAGTATTTTTTTGAATTCCATAATATTTATTTTTATTTGGTAACGTATTTGTTTAACTTCAAACTGCTTACCTAACCAATTCTTAATTGATATTGCCCCGAAATAATTAGAGCAGAAAGTGTGGCAAGTAAGTCTGGCGCCCGAACAGGCACAAATTCGTTATTTTATATTTGAGAGAGCTTTGACTTCAATATTCCAGTTGTTCATTTTGTTTTCGCCAAAAAAACAAACAATAAAAAGCAACCACTCATGCAAAAATCGTAAATCTTTGCAATTTTTGTCGCGTCAATCCAACAAAATATTTTCCATTCAATGCGGTTTTTATGACAATCCATTCGACTGGTATTTTTGCTCTTGTATCGAATTCAATTGAAATAGATCTTTGGCGGCAGTCACATGACTGCTCCCCGCTGTCAAACTCCATTCCCCACCCCGCGCTAACAAACTGTCGCGAAATGTTGCCAACGATCAAAGCGAACGGCGGACACTTGAAAACATTTGCAGCAGTGGCAAAGCTGAAACTGCCTTCAGTTATGGCACAGAGCCGCAATCAAAGCCACGGCCAGGAAGAGCTGGCGGGAGGTGTCGCAGCTTTGGCACCGCCGCTTGACACCTCGCCGGGCGACTCGGCAAGTAGCCCGCGGGGCCAGCGAGGCAGCCAACAAGTGTTTAGCATTTGTTTTCAGTGCAATTAAAACGCGCAGCTGGGCTGGCAGTGCTCGAGTGTTGCCGCTGTCGTTGCCGACAAACGAACAAGCAAACAAACAACAAACAACCACAAAAGACGCACACAAAGCCAACAGATCCAACAACAACAACAACGGCCTCTCAAAGTGCCGCGTTCAACAGTCGAGCGCTGTGCCACCCGCACCTAAAAAGCTGCCAAGGGGTATATATTTTCATAAGAATTAAGCTAAAAGCAGGCTCGGCCTATTTTAGTAGTTTATTAGCCAAGTCGGGTTAGCTTCATTTCTGTTGAAGTATTTAAACTTTTAATGCTTACTTTGAATTTAAATGTGCATGAATTTAGTTTGAAATTAATCATGGAACTAAAACTATTTCGACCTTTTATAAGAGATTATGTATTAAATTCGTGAACCGGTTTAAAAATAACAGAGATATACTAAATAAAGTTATACGGCATAAAAATTGGCTGTGAAAAAATGTAAATGGATTTGTTGACAACTAAGTAAATCGAACTAAGACTTGGTCTAAATCTGTTCAGGCACTTTTATTTATGATTCATATCTTAAAGTAGTTAAGGCAAGTATGTTTTAGGTGAACCTGTATAATTTTGTATTTTAATATTAGATATAAAAGTTTATGTTATTCCAGTGAAAGTACTGATATTAAAATTATGTTATTAAATATGTAACATTATGGGTAATTATATAAATCAAATATGAGACAGAACAAAATATAAGTGCCATTATTTTAAAACTGCTAAAAATATATTTCCTGTTGAGTAATAAGCAGCCGAACAATGTAGTATATAAAATTGCTTAAACTCTGACGGGTATTTGAGAGTCAGTTGAACTAGAACAAAATGTCTGCTTACTAGTATTTAGCTGGCAGCATGACATTTTTTGCATGCTGCTGAATCAAAAGGCGGCGACAATGATGTTCTAAGTGCGCCGGGGGATATGCAGCAAAAATGGCATTTTAAGCACAGTATACGTATACGTAATTTATGAGCGGGCTGTTGAACTTGCGAGCCGCCCAGCCAGCCATTGGCATATGCTAATGCAACACGCTTAATATGCAATAATTGCAGTTTTTGCAACAATCAGCAAAAAATAAAAGATAATATGGGAAAAGAGAAAGAGACAAGTTAAGCAAAGGCACAGAGAGAACATTTTTTAATTGCAATTTGGCAGGCAAAGAAATGCCTTTTTAGGCTTAAGTATGGAATATAACCAAAATAATTTAATAACATTGTGCAGAGCAGGAAAAATAATGTATGTATGTATTTATATTTATATCTGGCAAAGCTCGAAAGGAGGCCTAAATACGCTTCAATTATTCAAAGCATGTAACTGATGAAGCAGAAATGCAGCAGACGAGACTCGGCCTCATGGAAAGTCGGAGTCAGTTTTAGTATTTTTGAGTGCACGTGTTATAGATATGCATACACTTACCGCAAGAGCGTCAGATGTGCATGCGTGTGTATGTGTGTGTGTGTGTACGGACATTGCCTATTATGCTACCAAATGAAAGTGGTAATAAATTGGACAAGATGTTGCAATAAACCACACCACGACATGCCTTAGCAGACCCAAATGCAAATGCAACGCATGCAACAAAGGCAACAACAGCAGCAGCAAACAGGCGCATAACCAAACGTGATTATCATGTACGCAATGCATATGGCCAACAGCTGACGTGGCCGCTTGCACTTCAACTTGGCAGTTTCGATGCCCTTCCATCCAAAACCAAAAAGCCCCCAGCCCCTTTATCCGCAGCCCGCAACCCACTCACAGGCCCATTTGTCGAGCCACGTCCACGCAACCACAAGCAACAGAGGCAGCAGCAACAGCAGCAGCAGGTTGGCCATTTAATCTGCCCAAGTGACTTGAAATTGAAAAGAAAATATCAAAGTGAATATGATGACAGCATGACAGCCCTGAAAATGCCTCTAAGCCCATCCGAACTGCAGCTCGAAAAGGTTTTTAGCCAAAATAGGCAATACTCGTACACTCTCAGCCAGATACACAAAGACAATCATATTTGCGGCTTTAATAGCTAAATATCCCAAACCGTTAGCTTGTGTGCGTAATTATTGGTTGCATAATATTGAATGTACTATTTAGTCAACATTTTGGCCAACAGCAGGCGGTTAACCGCTCACTGGCTCACTGGTAACAGCGTATCCTTAATGAAACTATTTTCTGTTGTTAAAGCTTTAACTAGTTCTGAATTATAAGGAAAATAAGAAAATAAATTCATTATAATTTAATTTAATTGGACATTTTTCTACTTTCTATTTCTATCTATTATTTCTATTCTATTATAACTTTAATATTTATAGGCATTATTCATTATGACAAAAATGGACTGTAAGCATAAATATAAATTAAACATTTATGAGCTAAATCTAAAATACCTAAATTAAGTTCAAAAAGTTTATGATAACTAAGTCGAGAGAAAAAATATGTAAGAACGTTGCACGTTACACCCGACAACCGACAGCGCAGTACTCATCGAAAAGACAAGCTGTTTCCGGAATATCATCTAACTTGCAATTCGGTTCAGTTTTGCCACATTAATTGGGATTCGAAAAATCGGAGCTATGGAACCGAGAGCTTTACATGTCAACATTTTTGTAAATTTTACTCTGTCTACAAAGATTAGATAGCTTAAAGTATCTAACTTCAACAGTGGCAAAAAAAAATGCGATCGTACTGACAGACGGACGGACATTGCACAAGCCCAATTTTCTCTTTTCACTTCGTGAACGAGCTTAAAACGACAAAAACAAAATAAGAAAAGTGAGTTAATCTATTTACTTACTAATAGCGAAGTAAAGAGGGAGAAAAAGAGTGGTAGAGTGAAAAACGAAAATAGCACTGCGCAAAAGAGTGAAAGAAAGAAGAAATTAAGAAAAGAGAAAAGATAGAGAAAGAATGGAAAAAGTTCATGCAAACCAAAAGTAATTAAAAAATAATAAAAAAAGATATATAAATAAATATTAAATGAAACTTAAATAAATAATTTTATACATTTTATTTTAAATACTATTCATAAATCCAATAAGTAATATCAATCAGCTAACTAATCTATCCTTTACATAAATACAGCACTGATTTTTATCGCCTTCTTCAAACCCATCTTAACCTATCATAAGTCCCCGTCTCAGGGGTTCAAGCCACGCAGACCGTTGTTAAATTGCTTTCATGATTCACTCAACTGCCCTTCTTTTTATATTTGCTGCTCGCTCTTTGGCTTTCTCGATATCAGGAGACCTTTACCTGCTCTGTTTCTTTTGTTAATTAAATTATCTGTGGACTTTTATAAACTACAAATATTACCACTATAAATTCACTTAGTTCAAACTTTACAAAATATTCCGCAACTTTGTGCATTTTGTTTAGTTAGAAATCTTAGCCAGAAAGTTGTCAAGTTTACTTGGGACTATTTAATCTTTAGTTTTTGAGCACTTTAATCGGCCAAATATTGTTATAAGCAATCTGCAGACTTAACTTGATTATAACTGTGAAATAAAGCTGAAATTTAAATATTTATGAAACAATTGTTAGAAGCTTCATTAGCTGGATATGTATAATTAAACGACACACAAACACACACATTTGCACACACACACACACACAGCCACAATTTATCAATGGTGTCGAGCGAAATGTTGGACTCTCTGGCGACATTTGAAAGTTCGAAAATAATATAATTTTCAACGCTATGGCAAACTAACAAGTTCGACTTTGACGCTGAGACGCGCTCAACTTTTGCCCAAGACCGAAAACTTTTTGGCTGCACTGTTGCAGCAGCGGTGGACTTGGATACCCGCACACACACACACACATCCACACACTCATTGTAAAATATAAAGAAACTTTTCTTAGCCTGGCTTGAAAATGCTGCGTTTTGGCAAGAGGCAGCAGCAGCAGCCGCATCGACGTTGTCTTTGGGGAAATTAAACATTTTCTATTTGAAAACTTTGTGTGTGTGTGTGTGTGTACGCTTAACTGTGACCGAAAGCAACAGTTGCCTGGCACTGAACTTGTGTGTGCGTCGCTTTATATTAGTTCCTGATCCGCATCCTTTGTTCGCCGGCAATTGCGGAAGTCATAATTTTTTCTAATTTTGTGCGACTTTTACTTGACAAATTCCGCTGCAAATTGCTGACAGATTTTTGGGGCACAAAGGTGTGCGGCACAAAGTTTTGCAGTTAACTTTTCTCTGCTGATCTTATCCTGGTCAGGGTCGCCACCTTGTGCTCAACCAGCTGCGCCCTGTTTTATGCAACACTTTTCAGTTGTGTGTCTCTCAGCGCACTGGAGGGCACGATACCAAATGTCAAGCGGGCGCCTGTCATAGGTGTTGCATATTGAATGCCACTGCCACTGATGCTGCCTCTGTTGCACTGCCAAGTGCACCCCAAAGTGCATGCAAATATTTTTGTCAACGATTGTTTGCCTGTCACCTAAAATGGTGGCCTGCGACCCATCGCCACTTGCAACTCGTAACTGTAAACAGCGCCCAGGGTCGTCCTTGCCGTTGAGTAATTGCTGCGCTAGTGAAAATTGGCAACATTTGCACCAGTCCATAGCACAGCGAATGGCACATCTATTGGCATAGATTGCATATACAATGAGAGCGAGCAGGGCAGGGGCAAATGGGGATTACTTAGTCGATGTGATTTTTTAATTCACAAACATAAGATCTCTTATCAGCATTTCTTTTAAGAACCCAATAAGTATATTCATTAAATGCAATTGTTAAAAGATTTTAAAAGAAAATGTATACATCTAAATATATATAATTTATAAATATATATTATTTAAAAATTAATTTAACAATAATTGCGAATTCCCCTCATAATAATAGCTTCGTTTTTTTTAACTGAACAATTTTAATTTTTATCACAGCTGCGCTTTAAAAAGAAAATATCAAAAGAAAATTCTTAATATCAGACCTAATACAAATTTTTAAAGCCTTTTGGATTAAAATAAAATTGTATATAGATATCAAAGAATAATTTTGAATGGCTTTAACAGAAAAAATAATACATTTTTGTTTTGAATCTGAGGTTTTGTACGAGCACATTGCGGATTTGGGAACCTGTAATGGTTGATTCGTTTAAAAGCTGATGTTCAATTTTGTATGCAGTGCAATATACTGAGCAACGTGCTAAAATGGAACAACCCGATAACTTAGGCCAGAATACGTTCCTTAAAACTGATCGAGTGACTTAAATTAGCATCACTTATTTACTTACTATAATACTTATTCAATTATCAAATTTGTCTGAATACAGGGTATATAAACGTACACTGAACGAAATCAAATCAACGCAATCATGTGTTATTGTCAATGCTATTGGTGTCACGGCTATTACACACGATACTTTTGAGAGCCAAAAAGAAAAATACGAAAACCATAAAAAACCAAAATACCTTGCAAATATATAACGGCAAATAACAGATTCGTACTGAAAGCATCGAGATATGCCAAAAGTAAATGAAAAATAATTTCCAACATTGATGAAATGCAATGCGATGCCATGCGACACTTTTCTGCTTGTTTTTTTCGCTTCTCTGCAGGTCCATGGGCATTATCAAATAATTCAGATGTAATCCGTTTTAATCTGTCGTGTTGTTTGTGTATGTAGCTGTGGAAAATCATTGGGAAAATGTTGCCACAAGTTGACTACACGTATTGCCCAATGTGAACCAGTGCAAACCAATCCGCTATGAATTCATTTATTTCGCCATTTTACTAAACAGCATACAGAATTAAATCCGCGACACACATACACACCCACACGCACACATGGACACACACATACATATAGGTTAGTCGCATTGATAGAGCTGTCAAAAAATATTTGCTTTACACAAATTTTTTCTGTGTGAATTCACTGCAAGAGGAGAAATATGCAGCTGATTAAATGCACTCAAAGCGGCTTAGTGTAATGGACAAATCTAAGCGAAAAAACACAACAAAATCTGTGTGCGGTCGCTTATATTATAAAGTATAATTTGGGCATGAATTAAACAAGCACACTGACTATAAAAACGTAATCAAATTTAAGCCACTGCTTAGTATTTCAATATAGTTGCACAAACACGCGTTTTTTCTTTTTTCTTTCTGTTTTTAATTGCCAAGCGATGGCATGGTCTTTTACAATTTGCAACAGAGGATAAAGAACTCTAAAAGAATTTTTGTTATAAACAAATTAATCCCATGGTTGGCTATATTTAAATTATATCTAAACTTAGTGGCTGTGCTCGTGGTATACATATATACACTCAGAGAAAAACTATTTTTAATTCCTATAACCGAAATAAAAATCACATAATTCTGAAATATTGTTGATATCTGAACTAAATGGCTTTGTTAAAAATTAAACAAAAAACATATATTTAATGCAAAAGGCAACAAGAATATATATATAGTATATAGTATTTTTTTTTTTAGTTTTAAGTCCTTAAATGGGGAATTAATAACTATATAAATAATATGAACTGTTTATGATCTTTATCGCTATAAAGATAGTTTGGCAAGAAGAGCTTTCGCTTTTTCTCTATATATTGTGCAAAAAAAAAAGTATAATATTATAATGAATAAAATCAATTTGTAACTTATTAAGTACTATCGCATTCTTAGCTTCCAGCCGATATTCTACATCTAACTGCAAGTTATATAATGCAAGCCAATTTTTCAATAACAATAAATGAAATGATGAATGCAATTGTTTTTTATATCAAGGAATAAAAATATATGAATTTATTAATATTTGTTTAAAATTCCATGGTTTTTTAAGTTTTTATTGATTATAAGAGCATGCCAATCTCCCATGTAAAATATATTTAATATTTTAAATCTTTCCATATTTGAAAACTGTTATCTTCGCTTTTTGGCACTCGTGTACATATCATTATCGCATGGAACAAATGTGTTGGCTTTTGTTACTGACCCTCAGGCTGTGCACTCAATGCGGTCAGCTGGGCAGCATTGCTTAGCTAACTCGCCCCTCGCTCCTCGGCCACCCTTGCGATGCTGCAAGTGCTATGCAAATGTGGACAGTTTCAGTGTCCTTTGCATTATTCATCTTGCGGCGCCAACAAAAAAAAAACTCAAAAAAAATACCACTCGTTCAGGCGTTCGCACTTTGGCAGCTGGTTCGATACGAGCAACCGGCCTGCGGGCTAGGACAACTTGACACTTAAGTTAATTAAAGTTTGTTTTTCTTGTAGGAAAGTGGCACTAAAATGTCAGCCAAAAGCCAAAGACAAATCGCTGCAGCTAGCGCCTGGCTAATATACAGCGCGGTTCTTGGCCATCATTTATAAACCCAGAGCTGCATTCATTTGTGTGCAACCGGGCGGCAGGTAATGAAGTTGCAGCAACAAGACAGCTTGCCACATATGAATCTGTTAACGCTAACCAGCGACTGCCAACTGCCAACTGACAACTGGCTACAAGGATTCTGCTTAGCTTTTAGTGCAAATTGAAAAGTTTTTTTTCTTATTTTTGGTTTTTCTTATTATTTTTTGTATATAATTCTTTTTTTTACTAAGTTTTTGCTGGTCATTTCTTGGCCGAACGTATATGGACAGTAAGCGTCTGTCGCAGCTGGCACAGAGACATCGGCACAAAGCCGTTTTGACCATTTATCAGTTCTATGTTATTGGCCCAAAAAAAAAAAAAAAGATGAACAGCAAAGAGAAGGCTGATAGCCAGCAATGAGAACAAATGCAATAAAATGCAATGTTTCTATTACAACGATTTACGTTCCACACACGCACACCAACTACGGCTATCTGTGTGTGTGTGTTGTCGTCATGCTTGCAGCTAGCAACTACACCAACAAACCCTCTGACCCCTCACCTATTCGCGTGCTGCAACATTTTTATTGCTTTGAACAAATTTTGGGCGGCCAACCAAATGTTAGCAAAGTTTCACGGGTTGCTGTACTGGCTATGATTTCTTCTCATTCTTGCTGTTGTTGTTGTGTTTGTTAACTAGCGCAACTTAAGATAAGCAGCGTTGTTGTTGTTGTTATTGTTGTTGTTGTTGTTGCTACTGGCCACTCGCATTTATTTTCTTTTGGCAATTTTAATTGCTGTTGAACTTGGTATTGGCTGCAACTACAACAACATTAATGACAGCAATTACAACAAATGCAACAACAACAACAACGTGGAAACTCCAGCGCGGCGTGTGTGCCATATATTTGATTTAACTTGTTGGCGCTAAAAGTTTACACAATATTTTGTTGCAGCGCACAAATAAATTTGTTTTGCCCTTTAAAAACTATTGTGGGAATTTAGAGATTTGTGGCGCACATTGTTGCAACAATGCACATGCACGTACACACACACACACACACACACACACACACACACACACACACACACACACATACACTTGCAATAAGCTTAAATTTATGGCATTGTACAAATAATATACGATTTTTTATATTTCACAACAACTTGAAAATCGAACTATTTAACAGCTTAATAGTATTTTGAGAGTATTTCTCGAAAATATACATAAATATAATGAAAAAAAATAATAAAAAAAACAGCTACCGTCAGAATGCCGAAGATTTAATATCCTTGATTTAGTTATTTTAATAGCCTGTATTTACTATGTTCAAATGTATAAGCAGGCGGAATGGGGCATCTCCGACCCCATAAAATATCTTCATAAAGCTAACAACTTAGCGGATTATTCGAAATTTGAAGTCCTCTCACATATCTGTAAAGGTAATAAATTGATGACACCCCCAAAAAATCTTCATATATTTTTTATTTTAATTGCTGAGGAATACATGCATTTATATTAATAAGTTCATGTTTTTTATTAAAATGCTTAAAATCGATCAATTAATTCATTCGACTTGCTTGAGCTCATCAATTGCTTCTAGCAACCAGTCGTGGAAATATGCAACATCAGCGTAAACTCCTGGGAATCCTCGTTGGCCACATCCGCTGCCAAAGGAAACAACGCCAACAAGTTGACCATTAGACTCTAAAGGTCCACCAGAATCACCCTCGCATGCATCTTCGGTCTGACCTCCAGCACAGATCATGTCCTTAGTGATTTGCCAACCCAAGGAGGCTAACTTGGACAATCCGCAAGTTGTGTAGTCGATTATTTGAAGTGGTACCCCGTGCAATTTAGTCGGATATGAAGATGTGAAAGATGAGATTGAGCCCCAGCCTGACACAAAGGCCTTAACTCCAGTTTTAGGAGTCTCTGTTGCCAGGGGAATCGTCTGAACCAAGCGCCCCAGTTTAAGTGGTTTAGCCAGTCGTAAAACACCGATATCGTAGTGAGGAACCCCCCTATCGTCTATATAGTAATTTTCATGGTTCTTCATATTAGCAACTCGAACCAGTTGGCCACCAGAGTTCCACTTTGAGGATCCAGCGCGCACTGTTAACTGTTCTTTCAACATATTCTTCAGGCAATGGGCGGCCGTTATGATGATATCCTCGCTGTAAATTGAGCCACCACAGTGACCTGCGCTCGAATACAACACAGCCACCTGCCAGGGTACTTCCTTAATTTTGATGGGTGCCCCATTTACAATACGAGGATTCCATTTGTTCCAGGATATTTCGCGAGATTCCAGTAGAGCTGCCGTGGAGAGCAGCAGAACAAGTTGAGCCAAGTAGATCGACATCTTATGGTAGAAATACTTCTGATGAAATTAAGTCCAAAACGGGGTGCTTTTATAGGTCCGTCTGCTGATCTGGGGCATGACAGGCCGTCACACCGTGGGCACATTGTACGACCTTATCTTAATTTACTTCTTAGTATTATTGTTACTAATTAGAATTATCTGATTTTTAATTTCGAAGTTTGTTAATAGTTCAGCACAAGGAAAATTTCATCACCACAAAACAAGATTATTTGAATATTAATTTTTGCTGACTTACAAAATTTAGCTTATCGGCACGTGTAAATATACCTTAGGTAGTAGGCTTTAACTTAAGTGGTAGGATTCATTTGGCACGCCGACTTTCGAAAATCGATTTCTTGCTAAACTGAAATTTCTCGATTGCAATAACTAAGACCGTTTTCGACTGATTTAAATTGTTTTTATACGTGAACTTGTATTGCGCAGTCGGTTACACCCGACTGCAACGCTTTTAATTGTTTATTTTATAGATCATCCATTCAAATTTACCGAAGGGGAGGTAATCAACATTGGCATAAAGTCACATATCTACCTGCTGGCACAGATCACGTCATCTGTGATATCCAAAGCAGAGTACTTTGATAATATCAAGGTTTTTTGATCGATTCTAGACAGATACAAATGTCTAAGACTATTTCATCCCAGCCCAGAGCCCGTGCCTTATCCAAACTTAAGCAATTGCTTGCATATTTAGAAATTTATTGTATTATACTTTTATTTGCTAAGTAAAGAATTGTAGCATTTATATATATAATTTTTTTTGCAAAAATAAAATTAAGGATTTATTTCCTGATTGTTTTGTTTGTCTTTTTGTAGCTGATAAATTGCATTCTTCAGCCAGTTTTTGAAATACGCGACATTGGCGTAAACTCCTGGAAATCCGGGCTTGGCACATCCCTCACCCCAAGAAACAATGCCAACAAGCTGATTATTGGACACCAGAGGTCCACCGGAATCGGTGCCGCATGCGTCCTTGCCCTGATCGCTGGCGCAGATCATATCCTTGGTGATTTCCCAGCCAATCAACGAGTACATGGACAGTGCGCAGGTCTTGCGATCAATGATTTTCAGGGCCACCCCATGCAGTTCGTGTGGCCGTGCACACTCTTCTTCAGTTTTGAGAGCACCCCAGCCGGAAACAAAGGCGTCGGCGTTATTTTCAGGACAATCGTCGGCCAAGGCTATCTCATTAGCCAGGTCCCCAAGCCTAAGCGGTCGAACCAGTCGCAAGACGGCAATGTCATTTTCGTGGGTCTCGTGTCCGAAGTGTTCATGGATCTTAAAGTCGGCCACCTTCACGAGCTGACCACCCGAATGCCAGTTCACGGATCCGGCCCGCACCGTCAGCTGTGCAACGTTGAAGTTCGCCAAGCACTGCGCTGCTGTAATGACGATATCATCGCTGTAGATGGCGCCACCACAGAAGTGTTCGCTCTTATTTAGCAAAGCTACCTGCCAGGGTGCAACCGTTATGTCGATTGGCCTGCCATTCACAATGCGTTCATTCCACGCTCCCCAAGGGAGTTGGCTGGCGTCCAGGACGGCTGCCATCGAGAGCAGCAGCACCAGCTGCGGCGAAGAGATCCACATCGTGTAGTTGAAATTCTGTCGAAACACAGTCAAGCCTTTGCGCTTTTATAGTCCGTTCTGGAAATTAGTCACCGGACAGGTCTTTATTTATTGGCACTACGCTAGGCCCTTATCGAAATTGATTTGCCGACTTTGTTGGAATTTTCCAATTAAGATATTTTTATTTTTTCTATGCAGCTAAATAGTTTTTAGATTACAAATGACTAGCACGTGCCTGGTATTGCAGTGCATAAATACTGTCTTTACATTTCAAATTTGCAGTTTTGTTTATTTAATACACACCAAAATATAATCATTTTCTATCTTTATCTTAAGCTTTTTACCGTTATCGGAAACGCCAGAATGGCGCAAGAACAAACATTTAATTTTCAATACCTTCAGTCTTGTTTTGGAATTTTTTCCAATTATATATTTCATCAAAATCGAACCCCTATCTAGTTAATACAACTGTCTGCCGGGCATAATACGTTTGAGCCACTATCAAAAATAATATCTAGCTAGCCAGTTTTCCAATCTTACTTTTTACCTATTGTGACGGATTTCCAAAACCGATGTAGCATGTATTTTCATAAAGCTTTAAGAAATAAAAAAAGCTTTAAAAAAAATTAAATTATATACAAATTTAAAAAATTGTTCTATCTTTTGGGTATAGTATTGAACAAAATAAATGCAAATTCAATTGTATCATTAACTGATACTCTTACACCAAAACAAAAGAAAAGACTAACAAGCAAATTGTTAGACATCAAAGGATTACCAAAATCGTCTTTGCTTGTTTTTTCTGATTAAATTGCATTGCAAACTCGTGGTTTTTAATGCGCTTTTCGCGAATCAATATTATTAGCATATTAAAGTAATTATTGCAAATAACTTGCTACCATTATTGCAGTTTTCTAATTAACATTTTATTTTACTGTGACAAGTAACTGGGCTTGTAAATCACTCGCGCATGTCTAACTTGCCATTTATGATATTTATATTATTTTTACAAAATTAGCATTTTCCAATTATGTTGAATATGATTTTAATATAGGGACTAGATATATAATTGAATTTGTTCTGCAAAAACGTTGTACACTTTTCTTTATTATTATGGCATTCGTTTGAATATTTTGCTAATTTTTGCACAACAATTAAATTGTTGGCTCATTTTGAACGTCGCGAACTGTCGCACGCGGCGTATGTGTAATGTGAGGAAAACATTTAAATTAGGATTAGTTGACTATGAGGATGTGCGTGCGCATTAAATATCGAAACATATGCAAAATGTTAATGCAGAGCACATGGCCAATTCGGCATCCGGGGTAAATGTATACCAACTATTTTGGCCAGTTGGTAAATGTTCTTCCATACGCTGCGGGCATATTGATTTCGGACGGGGCCACATAAATTAATGCTCATTGCGTCTAGCGACAGTTGTAACCAAGCAGTGGCAACGGCAGCCGGTGACCATTGACCATTGACCATCGACCGGTTTGCCAAGAGTTGGAGCTGCAATAATCCACCCCAACCCCCACCCTCGCCATCGCCACATTACATCCCCGGCTTACAGGCACGTCAACGGCTAGCGCACATTTTAAAATTATATTATTTTGAATGGCTTTTTAGAAATTAATAATTACATATGACAGCAATGCGTGTGCGTGTG
This sequence comes from Drosophila colorata, assembly GCA_035041545.1. NCBI lineage: Eukaryota > Metazoa > Arthropoda > Insecta > Diptera > Drosophilidae > Drosophila > Drosophila colorata. The sequence goes on from JAWNLD010000233.1 coordinate 4,402,654, forward strand.
TGTTTGCGTGTGTGTGCGTGCGCTTATGCCCTTGTGTGTAGGCGTGACTGCGTACGTGGCATTTAATTTTTTATTTGATGCAACTGTCTGCGTGCGTGTCGCAAAAGCTTTAATGGCCATTTAAATTGCGAAAACTGCCACATGGCAAATGGAAATTAAAGTTTCTAAATGCGATCAATGGAAAGGAATGCGTCGAAAATTGGAGGAAAATAGGCATGGAAATTCAAATATTTGGCAAGGCCATATTTATTTTATACTACAAATATTCATGTATAATAACACCATAATATAGAAATTGATCTATGTAATTTTTAGTCGAAAATAGTGTGACCAAACGTTTTTGCAAGCTTGAATTGATTGAAGAGAGAACTCCAATAATATTAAGAATAGAAATTATTGGTAGAAATAAAAAATACAAATATTAATAAGATTTAATAGCAATAATTTATTTAAAATAAATTAAATTAAAAATAATTTTTGTTTTAATGAAAATTCTATTAAGAATTCTACTCTTCGATCATTTTTCAGTTTGAATCAAAAATATAGCCCGAAAACTAAACAAGAAATCTTGTCCATTATATTTCCAGTATTTTAAAACTCTAACTTTTTAAATTTAAATTTCAATAATTTACCCGTTAAAAGAAAAATATCATAAATGTATTTTATTCCTGCAGTTCTTTATTAACTCCAGAGTTTTTCACTTCGCTTGTGACAATTTCTGTTGGCAATTTCAACCATTGTACTTGGTCAACAACGGTTAGACAGGCTGCAGCTGTGGTCTTTTCGGCCATCTTTTGTATGTGTGCCCATATCACATTTACAGATTTTTTTCTTTTTTTTTTTTGTTTGTATTTTTCCTTTTGCTCAGGTCCCCATACGCAAGCCGCCAAATGTCTGGCCGTTGCTTTATTCCCACTACTTTTGGCCATTATTAATTGCTAACGTGCGCTGATTTCTTTGGCTACACTTTTTACGGCTTTTTCTCGCTGTTGTTTCTGTTGCTGTTGTTGCTATTATTTGTTGCTGTCCGCCTTTGCCTTTTACCAATGTTCCCTGTTGTCTGTTCGCTATTCGTTGTTCGCAATTCGCAGTACGTTGTAGGTTGTCTTGTCCGTTTGGCTCAGCAGTGACATTCATGCACCGGCGAGCAACTGGAGCAGGAGAGAACACAGAAGCGTTGGGGAGGGCAGGGTGGGAGGAGGTTCCCCAATACGGCAATAAATCAATGCGAAGTTGTAGTCAATATCCTAGCGGCGGCGGCTTTTAAAGTCAGTCGTTGGCAATTTAATGCAGTCGCCTAATGGGTATGCAACCCCTTTCTGAATACCTGCACTGACCGGTGACAAAGGGTATATGTAATTTAAGGAAAACTGAAAAAAAAACTATGAATTATTGACTTTTTTAAGAAGCCATTGTTTTAGTTTTTTTTTAACGAGTTTCTAATATATATGGGAATAATGTTGCTTGATTTTAAGGATTTTCACGTCTGGGTAATTGCCTGGGAGATACAAGTACCAGAGTAGAAAATTTGTGATACATGTTTATTTTACCCTTATTTACTGTTTTTTAACACTGTGCTAAGGTAACCTACCGAATCTTCCTTACGATAAAAAGTCATTTTCAAGAAATATGTGCATGTTACGAAGTATATTTTGAATACCAGGTTATAAATTATAATTATAAAATTAAGTGCAGGTGCTTAAAAGTCATGTAAAATCACATGCAATACACCAAATCATTTTTTTAGTTAAAGTAATAAATGTAATAATACGGTTAATAAAAAATGATAATCGCAATAATATTTTTAGGCACATCTATATTGGTGAAATTTTCCAAGTGTACATTGTTTTAAAATGACTTTGACAGCGACTTCGACCGTGGCAGCCACATAAAGCAGCACTTTGTGCTTTAAATGGCTTTAAATGGTATTGAAGGATATTGTTCGCAAATTGCTGCTCAAATTTTTCTCGTTGCAATTAAAATGTATTAAACAAGAGCTTAATTTCCACTGCCGCACTTGCCTCTATTTGCATATAATAGTTTTGTAAATATTACGTTAATTACGAGTTTTGAATTTAGCATTTAGGGCATTTATTTAAGCTGCAATTATGAAAACAAAACAAAAATTGAGTGAAAAAAGCCAAACTTATTTAATAACATACGTACAAATAAATTAAATAAATTTTAAAATATTATATTATTAACTCAGCTAATGCTGTAAAGACTATAAATAAGCACAACATTTATGTAACATAACTTTTAATAAATTTCATCAAATAACAAATTTTAAATATGTACAGAAAATATAATTATTCTTTTTAATAATAAAGAATAATAATTGAGAATATAAATACTGACAGGAGATAGTTTATCAACACCCTGAAATTGGATTCTCAAACATTATTACAGATATTTTTGAGTCGAGTTCCTGATCATAGCGAAACTTACATGTTCTCTATCACCTCGAATATTTCAACTTTACTTGCTATATGTCAGCAATGCCCTCATGAAATTAAAATAACCTCTGAAGGGTAAATTTCAACAAATGAATAAAAAAATAAATAAATAAATTTAAATAAAAATTATGCAGTTGATTTTTTAAAGTTGAACTCAACGCTATCATATATTTATAGGGCAATTTAAACATCTGCGCTGTGAATATTCGAATCCGAGTTCGAATCCAACTGCACAATTTATTAATTATTCTCTCTTAATTTAATTTGTGTACTGAATCGGATATCAAAGTAGAAAACGCAAATCTGAATATTCAACAGATATTTAATGCGATAAGAAACTTTATCACTTTATACAGGATAACGGGGGGGGGGCAAACAAAAATAAAACCGAATGCAACAAGCTGTGTAAATTGTTATTGAGCGCAGGCCGACGGCCAGCAGCAGCCCACAAAGAACAACTGCAACAGCAACTGCAACTGCCACTGCGACGGCAACAACAAATACAACAACAGCACGAACAGCAAACACAACTGCAACTTAGTTACAGTGGTTTTAACGTGGACAAAAGAAAAAGCATTCGAGCTAAGGCCAACAATGGCCAATCTCCAAATATATCGAGAAAAAAAAGGCAAATGCTTTAATGGTGGCTGAGCGATAAGGAGATACCCTGTACTTATGAAAAATTTATATACGAACACCTTCTGTAATTATAATCCGATGATTAAAATCATTCACAGAGATTTAAATTGACCTTAACATACCAAAAAGTATATACCACACAGTATGACTCTTTTTATTCTTTTTAATTTATGTTTTCACTACACGAATAAAAAAAAAATAAAAATAAGCTTCGCAATATGCTCCAATAACTGATGCTTAATATCGATATTTATCGATTTCAAAGAAATATTGTAAGTTATACAATATGAAATGATTTCGTGGGTTTGGAGATGTGTGCTTCTGTTTGTTTAAGCCAGTTTTAAGTGCAGTACAGAACAGGGTATTCATATAGCAGTAGGGTAAACACTCACAGACACACACACACACAGAGACGTCAACTGTTTTTCCTGCAATAAATCTGGCTAGAGTAAATGCAGTCAGTGCTAAGTGGGCGGCGTTGTTCGGGGCGAGGCTGCTTACAAGTTGCCATGACATTGTCATGCATATGAAGTGCCCTGCTGTACACCGACACACACTCACACACACTCTGACAGCGTGAGGCTTGGGGCTTTTAATTGCTGTTGGCTGTTGGCCCCTTTGCCTTGTTTACAAGCTGCGCCAATTTCGCGCTGCTATTAAATTGTATTTAATATTTGCAATAAGCCGGCGCGTTGCACAGGCCGAAATTCCCAAAATTGGTTGCACAATTTAAGCGTCAATTGTTGTTGTTGGCACTCATTTCAGTTTAATTTCTATTTAAATTCATGTTGTCTATGCGCGCGCCAAAAACTTTGCCCAGTTACTGTATCTACATTTTACGACAGTGGCAACGGCAACACTCAGCGCTTAATTACCCCAAACTTATCAAAACATCTACGAGGCGATGACGCTGATGACTGCCGCAACGTTGTGGCGGTAGGGCGGTAGGGCGCAGGGTGCGGGGTGCGGGGGCTGGAAGTGTAGTAAAGGGCCCTCGCCAAGTTTTCTTAATGAATTATTTAATCTGCGCTGCATCTTCGCTCGGCAAACGAATTTTGCGCTGTTAACCAACATTTTTTGCGCTCGACTTGTCAACCCTATCACAAAGTAATGAATGTTGAAACAGCACAACGACTTTCAGATACACTAGCAGGTGTTTTTTTTTAATAATTTGTGATACAAATATGAAGATTTTTAACCATAACTGCGGGTATTTTTTAAGAGTAAGATTTATAGCTAGAGTAATAGATACAAAGAGCATGTAATGTTAACTTGATAGAAATAGAATCTACACTGTGAGTGAAAGAATGTGTAGTGATAAATGTTATATATTTGTGTGCAAAATTTATTTACTCTTCTTTCTTGACTTTCGCACAATCCTATTTTAATCTGCGATATATAAAAGCTATTGCCAATTTAAGTGTAAATTTGTAGGTTTTTCTTGATTTCTTGATTTTTTGCTTTTCTCTCTATTCTTTCTTTCTTCTTTTTAAATAGATATATTAAACTTTTAACACAATTCTTGATTTCCTCTTAATTCTTACAAAAATCAATTTAAGCTAACCTAAATAATTATGAATATTAAAATTTTAATTAAATTTTCTGATTATTTTATTGATTATAACTTGCTGGTTCACTTCATTCACTTTTGTTCATTTTAAAAAAAAAAACTAAAAACTTAAACGAAGTCTCAAATCAAGCACAAGCGTTGACAAAATCCAGTCCTTCCAAAAGTCTTGATTCCAGATTGTTTTTATAATCCAAAATTCTTAAGGATAAGAATTTAAAAAAGTAGCTAGAAACTATGATAAATATAACATATGATATTATGGCCAACAAGTACCACTGCGTTACGCACACCTTTGGCGTAGGGTATTTAAAAGCGGCGAAAATGTTGAGGCTAATGCAAATAGGCCACAGAGCTGGCCAGGCTAATAAGTTAAACGACACCGTGACACAGTTATGGGAGGTGGGCAAATATTAATGCTAAGGCGGCGTGCTGCCCGACAGACGCAGACTCCGCCGTAAAGTCAACCCCCAAGCCGAAAGTCTGAGACGGACTCGGAGTGGGCGTAGAAGTCGGAGTTTGGACCGCAGTGAGCACACGGCTGGTTGAGCGTATTTGTTCACCTATTTACCACGCAAATGAAGTTGAAAATAACTGTGAAATGAAGATGAAGTGCTTTAGTCAACAGCAGCAGTAGCGGGAGCAGCGGAAGCGGCAAGCGGGAGCGGGAGCAGGCGCTGAACCGGCCCAGACAGCTATGGCGCCTAAATGGAATGTAAATATTTGAGCAGCGCCAAGGAGCGCGTTACGGTTACGGCCACGTCGAAAGACAACGCCAGAGCCGACTTCTTGCCAACTGTTGTGTGTGGACGTGTGAGTGTGAATGTGTGTGTATGAGTGTAACTGTGTTTAAGTTGGCAGCGTGTGTCTATGTCTATATGGCAGCCGTATGTTGACTTAAGCACATTCGCCTGACAGCCAGCCAGCCAGTCAGCCAGCTAGCCGAGAAGGCCTTAAGCGGCAAAATAATAGCCAAGTCAAGTCATCTTCAGTTGGCTACGTGCTGTGGCCGCTGGTGTTGAAAATTAAAGGCAATTAAAAGGGCTAAAATGTGTGCAAAACTGAGGCTTATTAGCAGCAACAGCAGCAGCAGCAGCTCTGGCCAGAAAGTCTGGCAACACACATTCAGGCATAAATCAAAAGCGAACGAGCGAACAGCTTAAAGTGCTTCCGACTTGGCTTAAATCCATATGAATGTATGCATGTGTGTGAATTTGCAGTGAGTGGGTGGATGTGTGAGTGTGTGTGTGTGTGTGTAGCTGTGTGTAATTATAGTGACAGGCGCCGATTGGAGGGCTAAGCAGCTTTCTTGCTGCTCAGAAATTAAAACAACAACAACGAGAAAACAAAACCATAGTAAAAAGATTATCGATATTGTTTGACCTTAAGTTAAATTTAAAGTCAAGATTTCAATAGAATATGTATTTATTAAATCTTGATATTTACGAGCTATTAGCGTTAGTGAATGAATGTTTATCCATTCCTTATCAATTTAACGAAAATTTAATTATGTTAAATATATATTTATATTGCTAAAAATGGAGAAAAAGACAGGGGTATGTAACTTAGTCAGTATGGCCTCAAGAAATAGACTGGCTGAATTACAGATAAGAGCTGAAAAACACTTTTGGAAATGAAAATGGATCAAAAAAATTTTCAACCATAACTTTATCAACATTTAACTTAAATAATTTATTAAGAAAGTATTTTTATTTCATAATTCACCTTTTAAAATAATCCTGAATTTAAATCTAGGTATATCATTAAAATGATATGCATTTTTCAAACTTTAATTTATTATTTTATATATTTATTTTTTATTTAATCTACCAAAACTTTGTCAAAATGGGCACAAGATTTGATAAAAAAAAAAACTTTAAATACCTGTAATTACATCTGGCAAATTAATTTTTGGTAAAATATTCTGTTGAAACTATGGCTTTAATAATTCCATATAGGAAAAAAAAAACCATGGACAAATATTTTAAGCTACCAATACTTTGAAAACAGAACTGATTTAAAAAAAAGGAATAGCCTTTTGTGCATTGCTTGCTGTAATCCTGCACTTAAATTTTGTAACATAAATTCTGGTCAAAATTTATTTTAAATTTGTGCCTTAAGTAATTCCATTTAAATTTCCCAATGCACTTTAACATTTCCACTGCCCTCAGGCTAACAAATACTTTACTGTTAAGTTCAAGCTTAAACTCAAATCAAATACGAATATCACAATGAACATAAATACTTAAAGATAAGCCGCTCATCTCGGACTCTTGCATAATAAATATTTACAGCATAAAGTCAAAGGCTGAGCTGCCCTAAATCAGCCTAAAAGCATGCAACAGTTTTTTTCTGAACTCAAGACAAAAGCTGCCTAAAATCTGTTTGGAGTGCAATTTGCAACGTGCAGCCGGCATCGTGCACCCAGCAACTTGCAACCTGCTGCACGTGCATTTAACAACACTTAACGGCAATTGTTTTATGACTGGAAAAACAATAGAAAAACAGCAGCAACTAGCTAAATCACAGAGGAGAAGCCAAAACAAAAGGCATAGAAAAGCGCAGCATAGAGAAAAAATGATTTATTCAGCGCAAATAGGAAAAGGAGAGACAAGCTAAAAAAAAATAAGCAAAAGCGAAAAACTTTTCAGCACAAACGAAAATTTGCTAAAGTTGCGTTTTCTTTGCGGCAACTAGAACTCAAGTCCGCCCCCCTCTCCTGCTGCGGAGTTTATCTTGTGGCAGGCTGCACCTAACTGCGGCTGCTGCCTTGACTTCAGCTGCAACTGCCGCTGTTGCCGCCACACTGCTGCGGCAACTGTGGTCACGCTTTTCTAAGCGTTTTCCTTATCAACTGTGCAAAAGGCGACGTGACCGCGCGCTGGCGCGAGCCGCTTTTCAGATTGCACTAAAAGATTTGCTGGCCGTCGGTTTTGGCCACTTTGGCTTTTGTTATTGAGGCTGCAATTTCTATTCATTTAATTCCTTTTATTTTCATTTATTATTTCTTTCACTTTTTGCTAAGCCTTGTGTTGGCGCTACGACTGAGGTCGACTAATGGTCGGCTGTGGCCTAGCCGCACCTTTAAAACTAGAAATCCTTGAGCCGCCGCTGCCTGCACTTGCAATTAATAACCCTCAGTGCATTTGCATAATTAAAAGGCCAACTGGCGGCGCGTCTTAAAGATTTAAGTTGCAACACGTGCGGCAAGGTAGCCTCAGCACTCTCCCACATAGCTGCTCGTAAAAGCGGGTTTAATTTCATGCAACTCGAAAGTGGCAATAAACGTGGCTAAGGCATGCCCAGAGATGCCAGCACGAGGCCGCATAGCTGCAGGTGCAGGATGGCGCTGCGACTACAGTCCTGTCCAGGATAATAAAGCAACTCGCATTCGCACTCGCAATCGCAATCGCAATCGCATTGACAATCGCCTGCGTGCTGGCATGCCAGCAACAGTTTGCTAAATTCCCTTTAAACAACAGCGCAAATCTTTCAATTTGCCTCGCCAAGCTAAAAGGACAAAACGAGAGCAAAAGCAAACAGAGTGCCAAGTGGCAGCGCATAGCAAAAATAAATACTCGGCTAAAATCAAGCACTGGCATCGCAAAAGGATACAGCTAGCCAGGCCGTTAGCCAAACTCCGCTCCCCGCTTGGCCAACTGTCGAGTCAGTTGCGTTGAGGCAGCTCAATTGCAGGACAATCAGCACAATTGATTTCCCCAAAGTGCCTGCAAGTTGTCTGCGCTCCTCCCGCGCGGCTGGCACCCAGCATTAAAAGGATTTAATGCCATTTAAGCCAAACAATGTGAAGACAGCGCTCAGAGCAACCGTCAAAGAGTCGTCGCTCGCCACAATGCCAACCCATTCACCGCTTCATCCCCCCTTCACCCATCAACTGCACCCGCCCGGGCACCCACCTGCTTTGACCCGCGAGCCACTCCACGAAAAAGTTTATCAATAAAATAACTTGTCGACGACGACAAGGACAAGGATGAGTGCGAGCACGAGTACGAGTTCCACTCCTTGCCAGTCAAGTCGAAAATTGCAGCAAGTTTTTGCTCAGTCAACGAGTCCTTCTCGACGGCGCAGACTGCAGACGCACAGGATACACAGCGCAGCACAGCGCAAAGGACATCGAGTGGCGCAATCTTGAAGCTATGCCAAGGAACTTCAATTGCACTTATAGTTCGACGGCTGCGCGGCACAAAGAGTTATAACATGCATCTACGACATATGACGTATACGCAACGTGTGCTCGCCCCGAAACTAAACCAAAATACGTGTACGTTGACTAACGGCAACTTCTCAGCTATCAATTAGTGCGCTTGTTACAAGGTGGCAGAAATTCAACCGACAGGAAGGCAGCGAGAGGGAGAGGAAGTGAAAGGGAAAGAGAAAGGCAATTGATTATTACAAAATTAGTTTAAGTTGATTTAAATTGACTAAAAACTGAAGTTAACTAATGAACAATCGAATTGCATTTTTCGATAAACTAAACATAATGTACTATAATTAACTTAATTATTTTTTTATCTTTCCCAAAGTGTTTTTCTCGTTTGCAACATTTACTTTATTTATTTAAAATAATATATATTTTATTTTTATAATTACAAATTTATTTTGAATAAAACTGTTATAATTCCAGAACATAGCACAATTTTTCACAACCATTTACAGTTACCAACTGTATTTTGATTGCTATTATCCACTTATATTTCACAATGGCCAAACATTGAACAACATTTGTCATGAATTTCTTGTAATTATTTCGATGCCAACTCTTGAATCAACTTTTAAGTTTACAATTTGCTGCTAGCATTATTCTCTGCCGTCTCGCTCTCTCTCTCTCTCTCTGGCTCTCATTCTCTCTTTCTCTCAGTAGCACTCCTTCCACACAATTGGCTCACACAAAATGTGTGTTGCATATGCAGAGGCGTCAACCCAAAATTTTCACTTAAGGCATACATCAATTGCTATTGTTGGCATTGTTGTTGCTGCAGTGGCTGTTGCTGTTGCTGTTGCTGCTGCTGGCACCCTAAGCCAAATGCCAAAGTGGTAAACAATGTCCAATGCTTCGGACTGTGTGCGAAATTAAAACAATAGACTTCAAACGGCAATCGCAGCATACTACATGGCGCCAAGGCAGCCAAAAACTTTTGAATACCTTAATACGCAAGCAAGCACACAGGAGTAGAGCAATGTCTGCATGTGCGTTGCATGCAACATGAGGCAACAGCAACAACAGCAACAGCAGCAGCCGGTCAACTGGCATTTTACCTTTTAAGCAGCTCTCATGCATGAAATTGGAAGAGTAGCAATTGATTGAAAATTTGCCGAGAGCTGCCATCAAAATTCAACAACAGCAGACGGGAAAATAAAGATGGAAATTGCGGAACACATGATATTTTTTGACGTAATTTGAATTTGCAAACCGAATTTCGCTAAGGCAGCGCCAGGCGCCGCCCCAATGTAAATTGATAACGCAGCATTATTACGCATACGCCTGTTAGGCCGCACTCGCAACACATATACATATATACACATATGTATGTAGATTTCAAACGACTATCGTCCAGCCCACTTAAGTGGGCATGTGGGCTGGGGGCTTGGCTAATGCCTTCAAATCCGGCAGCCAAACATTAGAGTAAAGCGCAATTCCAGCGCACGGAGCAGCGCATTTTGGCGCATTTCACTTTTCACAGGATTATTTAGAATTTATGCATAAACAAGCAAAAGGACGTTACCCGAAGTCATTTGTTTAAGTCAGCGTGTGCTCACATGCCGGCGCAACCGCCCCGCCAACCCTTGCCACGCCCCCAGCCACGAGTGTAGCATAAGCAAGAAGCAGAAAGCCATTTATAGCCTTCACAATGCTACAACCACTCTGACAGTCAGTCAGTCAGTCAGCCAGTCAGTCAGTCTGTGTGTCCTTCAACTGCTAAGTCGCGCAGCTTGTCTGCCATTTTATTGCCACTAGTAAAACAATTTCACAGCGCCACTTGCGAATCCTGCAAATTGGCGTCACATCGCAAAAGTGGCATCCACATGCAGTTCACAGCACATTTTTTCTTTGGCGTCCCCAAATTAGGCGAAAGCCTACGAAATGCAACGGCCGGGCAAATCAAGGCAGACAATGTCAAGTCTAACAGCCAGCTACAGCAACAACAACGGCCACAGCAGCCACTTGGCCAGCAATGTCAAGGGACCTGTGCCGGCCGCCAGGTAAACCCATTAGCGAACGCCCCGCGGCGCACTTGAGTCATGGAAAAATGTGAAAGGAAATTGAAAATTGCTAACTGTGTGCTTACTAATGGGTGCTACTGTTTCGGCTTAACCTCTTTGACCACTTTTATCGACTTAATTCTTTTCTGCCCAAAAATAATCAAAAACTTATACAAAAAAAAAATAGTGATCAACAATGCCTTGGAAAATTTGAAATATTTTTTTAAAGATATTAATCTTTCTTTTGAATATTAAGACTGTATTTTAACTAAAAAAAAAACCCAAAACATTCAATGATGGCCGCTCAAGAGCACCTTATAGATAATATTGATATATCAAGAACGAAAATGTAGAAAATAAATCAAAATTTTTAGAAATTGGATTTTGTTTAAAATACAAGGATAGATACATAAATAAAATTAGTTTTATTGTAATAAATAAATAAGTCAATCAAAGTTTTATTGAAACATATATTCATACTTACATACATATGAATAATCGAATTGAAGAGTCAATTTTTTTCTAGTAACATTCCTATATTGATAGCCATTTATTAAACAGAAAATATTTATTTTAAAGTATAACGCATACAAACAACAGAAACAAATTATTCGAAATTTATTTTCTTCCTTAACATTATTCAATAGTGAAGGACAAAACGTTGAGAGTTAAAATTATTAAATGCCTCTCGCAACATGCTGCCAAGGCATAGCAACATTTTGTAGCGCAACATTTCGCTTAGCAGCAACAGCAACAGCAGCAGCCACAACCACAAATTTCAATGTTGTGACAGTTAATTTTGACAAATTTGTCACTTATTGATGGCAATGGCTGCGCTGTCGACGCCGCAGCCACAGCCTCAGTCGCAGTCGCAGTCGCCGTTGGTAATCTGCACTATTTATGGCCTGCCAATCGAATTTCGGCGCATAACTAATTATGAGGTTGCCAACTAATTCTGTTTCGGCGCAGTTGCGTTAATACTAAATGGCAGCGCCGCAACACATTTTATGGCTTTTGCAATATACCCTGTTTGGCAAATAAATGGGTAAAAGAAAGTATCATAAGATGATGGGAAAACGGCGTAAAAGTATCTATAATATATATTTTTAACAACACTCCCAAATACACTTTTGATCTCAATTAATAAAGTGGATATAAATGGATCCGCCTTTATACCCTTAATGCAAGAGATATCAACATTTTGACATGTTAACTTGTTAACTCAATTCAAAGCTAGGACATCTCCTGGTCGAGCATTCGTGACTATTACATTCTTGCATGACGTTTTTTTGTTGCTTTTATTGAAAATCGCTGAGGTTATTTTGGCTGTGTGTGGTTGTTGTAGTAATTGTGTTGCAGTTACGGTTGCAGCTTTGCAACGCCAACTCTATTTGGTTTACTATTTTTGAGGTTTTTTGCCAGGGTTGCCGTAAAGCCTGATTTTATTGTGTTTGCTCTGTTGCATGTTGTTCTGTTAGTCTGTGGTTGTGTGCGTAGCCAGAAGAAAAGGAAAAAAGTAAGAGTGCTCTAGTCGCCGGGCACCGACTGAAAAATACGCTGTAGTCAGCTAAAAACTGTCTGCTGTTAGAATTTATTTGCATTCTAGGATCTGATCTGGAGACTTAGAAAATGATACCTAATTAGTTGGGAGGAAATGTTGATAACACTTCTAATTAGAAAGTAATAATGATTAGTAGAAGTATATTTAGATAATGCACTATAATGTGCATATTTTTACGGCATATTGCAAAAAACAATTGATGAGCTCAAGCAAGTCGAATGTAATAATTAATCAAACAAAAATTCAATCTGAATGAAATTGTATATTTCTCAGCAAAAAACATAAAAGAAAATAAGAATATAAAGTAATTTCTCCGAGAAGTCAAAAATATAAAACGCTTCCGCATATGTGAAAGAACTTCGAACTTCAAAATGTAAAAAAACATACTTTATTAAGAGATGGTTTTTTACTCCTGTACAAATTAAATATGTAATTTGCACGCAATCATTTATACTCTTTCAGGGTACAGGGTATAAAACTACATGGGGAAAAAACAAAACACGGCAGATTAAAAACTTTTCCCATTACGTAAAAATTAACAACTTTTTGTTGCTGCTGTTGCTGCTGAACGGACTAGAGAAATAGTTGTGCTGAGTGCACAGCCAAAGGCAGTCGGATCTAAATTCTCTAAAAATTTAGCAGCCCTCCGTCGGAGGCTTTGTTGTAATGTGTATGTGCCACAAGGCACATGGCCAGCGGGTTGCAGGCATTGGGTGCAAGTGCAACAATAATGCCAGACAAGGTCCATTTAACAAGCAGTCAGGTTTGAGCTTCGCCTTAAAGCGCGTCACACATAGCATTAAATTACAGCTTAAAGTCGACCAGTCTATGCGAAATAAACTACTAAACAAATTAAGGAAAATATTACACCTATAACGCACGTTTACCCTATAAAGTTATATAGGCAAAAATTTCTATTATTAAAATTATAATTTGAAAATAATTAAGTTTAATTAAAAAATTAATTTTAAATTCAAAATTTAATTGTTTATTGTGTAGTATTTTGCGTTTTAATTTGATATTCGATTTTAATATTATATCTCATTGTAAATTATATCATATATTAGATTCTGCTCGGCATTGCATTAAAAAGAACAATATTTTAGAAAAAATAAAAAAATGTGCTGTCTTATTATTATTTTTTAATTTTTATATATTTATATGTTATATATTAAAATTTTTATTTTATATTTACAAATGTATATTATCAAATAATGATAATGAAACATTTAAAGGTTATTTAGTAATCAACAGCTTTTAGTAGCCAACAATTAAACATTTAACTATTTACATAACAATTATGTATGTTTTATAGTGAATTCAGCAGTCGACCTGCATAGTTCACACAATTAGTTAATTGCATAATATTCAATATAAAAAAAATTGCATATCATATTCGGTAATTACAGTTATTATAGCTCTGCTGACATGATAAGCTGCCAATCATGGCCAAAAGCCTTTTTAAAACTTCGCCGTCTGCAACATGCTGCTGCAACATGCACACACATACACACACCAACACACACACGTGCGCAGCGAACAGTCGCATAACTAATCAGCACGCGCAGTTTTGGTTATTCCTTTTTGGTGTGTGTTTGGTTGTGGGCGTGTGTCCGTGTGTGCTTGTTGTGTGTTTGTTGGTGTGCCTTTAAAACTTCCCCCGGCGCATAAATTTCAATCCCACGAGGAGACGCAGCGAGTTTCAGCTGCAAAGTTTTGACTGCCCGAGTCCGACGACACTTTATGTCGCATGAAATTAGGCAGCAACAGATACACACACACACACACACCCACACTCACAGCCAGTGGCAACTTGAGTTGGCTGTTGACTGCTAGCTGGCACTGTTGATGCCACTTGTTACCGCTGTTGCCCCGGGATTGGCAAAAGGCTTCAGCATGGACAGCTCTAGCCAGCGGCTGTGCGAACTCAGCACACAAAGTATTAAAAGTGTCCAAATGATGATTGTTTTGGTTATGGCACAACGAGCGCTCGACGCGCTTAGCCAGAGCGTGCAGGGAATTGCGTCCGGAGTCGCCAGTCTCCTGACTGCGGCGTCCTCCTGTGCTGACAGCATCAGCTACAGCCACAACAGCGGCCAAGACAAATGTGTTCTGTCTGCAGCGAGATCTTGGCCAACAACTTTTCCAGCTTTTCCAGGATTTATTTCAATTTACACGCTGTGTTTAGTCAACCCAAAAATGCCAAAGTTTTCATGTTTAAAGCAACAACTTAATACTTTTGGCTGGCACTGTAATTATGCGCTTATTGATTTTCAAGCCAGTAGTCAAAGTTAATCTCCCTTAACAGGGCTATCCCTGATAAGCATACGCCGCCATCCAATGCATCAGCAGCAACAACAACAACAATATTAACAACTATTAAAAGCCTTAAAAGTTAATCAACCATAAGATACTCTGCTTCTGGTATGCTAAAATTTGTTATTCCTTTCAGTATAAAATTGTGCATCGGATTCTCAATTTTTTTGAAATACATGTAGAGAATAAGCTGGCTTACTGACTGTATTTTTAACATCAAATTTGGTGGCATTAAACAACAAAACTACAAACTGTAAAGCTATATTTAGCTGTAAATTTTAAAACTCATAAGTTGCTCATATTTAATCTACTAATAAGCTATCTATATATAAATGTAGTTGAGTTATCTAAGAAAATTAATTCTGAGCTTTACAAAAAATTGCTTTTAATATGCTTTGAAAAGCGTGCCTTGCGGAAAAGTCATGAATTTATTATTAAATAATTAAGAAGCGATGCGAATAAGCTTTCAAGAAACAGTTGAGAAAAGGAAAATAATAATGCAGCTGCATGAGTCTGATAAAACCACTGCGCTGTACAGAGTTAAGTGAATCACTTACAATTGGACAGGTTCTCTCTTTTAGAGCCGTAGAAATCATCCAAAACAGACCACTCAAGCGAACAGTTGGGCTAACAGATTTATTACTAAAAATTATCATTACACAATTTTTATTAAGAAATTTAAAAAAAGGATTTTACATAATAATAGACGGTTACTGAAGGAAGAAGAGCTCAAATTAGTATTGAAAAATCTATAATTTCATAGATTGTTCTTACATATTTTTTTCTGATTTATGTTATTTATTTTAAAGAAGTAAACAAACGTACTTTGGAATCATTTTAAACACTATTAAATATTTGGTAGCTTAAGAAAAAATATAAAGGAAAATAAAAGGCATTATACTGACTTATTTTCTTTAAATTAAATCACATAAAATGTTAAATTAATTATGACCAAGCCTTAGTATTATAGGAGCATACAGATTCAGTCAAAGATATTGCTCAATGCTTGTCGAAAACTAGCACAAAAAAAAAAAACAATTAATAATAATAATATACCCCTTGCACCTATGATGAAAGTTAAAAAGGCGTTAATACAAATATGTATACACAGATATATTTTTAACTGTAAGCGGTGGGCAGAAGAGTTCACGAGAAATGTGGCAAAAAAAAGAGCCCACAAAAAGCAATTATGCTTAAATTAAAACTCATTCATTTGTGCGGAAAATGTTAAAATTCATATGAGACGTTGGCTTCATACGCGTGCTGTTTGTTATATGTTATATATTCAGATGTATGTCAGTATGTGGTTGATGAATACGAGTAGCAACATACTCTTTATAAATATATATGAAGACCTATATATGTATGTACTTGTGTATGTAAGTCGCACAACAATGCGGACTCTATGAAATGAAATGAAAATTCAATGCCAGTCCAAATAAGTGAAAAATTTATGGTTAATTTATTTTTTTTTATTCTGGGGTGGGATCTGGTGGGGCGCTACTGTGTTATTGTTTCAGGGGTTTTTTGTGGAGTTGCTTTCATTTTCGAAATGCTTTGCATGCCTGGCGTACTGTTTATTTTAGCTGACGATCCAAGCAATCCAAACAAAATCAGCAGCAACAGGAGCAGGGGCAATGCAAAGTCGTTTACATGGCGTATGCTTGATTTGTCATACATTACGCATACGCCCTGACTTTGCTCATTGCAGCCAATTAGCGGGCGCACGGGCAGCTTAAATTTCGACTGCCTTAAAGTTTGACAATAGCTGCCCTTTCTCCTAACACCCCTACCCCCCTTCCCCCGGAATCCACGCACTTCCGTGTATCACAAGCAGAATTTTGATTTGCCGAATGCAGCTTGAGCAACGGGGAGGGGAACATTTCTTTTGTGTTTGTGCTGCTTGCCGCCTTTGGTCTGCCTTTCATTTCGATTTTTTTATTTAATTTATTTTATTTTTTTTTTTTTGGTTTGGCTCTCATTCGTTCGTTCTTTATTATGCAGTAAAGTTTCGCAGCAAAAGTTTTCTTCAAAAATAATTTGTGAAAAAAAGTTTGCCGGCCATATCTAGGAGTACGTGCCTGGTACCTTACTCTAAATTCAATTTCATTGTTGTATTCGGATGCGGCGAGTGTGTGTGGAGTGGGAAATGGAGAAGAAAGAGAGGGAGGAAGAGTTGCACTGTTGCCTAGTTGCGTGAGCTTGATAAGTCAGATTCTGGCCTATGAGTTGGGTCTATTTTCAACGCACACATAATCTACTTAAGGTAAGTACAATTGATTTAGTCCAAGAAATGCAGTCTTTTGATTGTTAGAAAGTGTCTTTTCATATATTTATCTAAAAGTATTTTTAAATTTTTTAAATAAAAAAATCAGTATATTTGACATGCTGTAACAATGTAAATTAGCCAAACAAAAGCTTATTTAAAACTCATAATTTTCAATTTCAAACATTTCTCAGTCCATTTTCTCTTTGCAAATCTTTTCGTCTCTATCTATTTATACAATTTTAGTATTTTTTAGCTTTAGATGATTGCTTCATTTCCCAAAATTGCAAACTTTTTAGCTTTTTTTTTTTTTTTAAATAAGAATTATTTATTGTTTTTCAAGGTCACAATGCCTTATGAACAATAGGTTATTGATTCGCCAGGTTTCACACAGGATTGAGGAAACTATGTTATTATGTATCGATTATTATGGGGGAAGTAGATGGTTGAAAGACCTTTTCTTTAAACGCCTGATTGGTCGAGCCGTTTGGAGCGCTCTGGCGAGCCTGTTGGCGTGAGACGTTAGGCGCCGATTATAATTGACGCTGTGGACTTTTTAGCTGCTCTCATTTCATGAATTTGGTTTACATTTGTAGCTTGGTTTGCATCTTGTTCCTGTCACTTTGCTGTCAAAGAAATTTTGTAGCTAATTGTAAATTTATTATTTCTGGTATTTACTTTAATAAAAGCATTTTTAAATTGATTTTTCTATTGACAAATAAATCACTGCCCAAATCAATAACGCAAAATATTTACATTATATTGGAAACAATTCGGTTTGTACGATAAAGATATCAAACTTTAAAGAAGCTCGACTACAAAGTTAAATAAATACATTAAAGAAATAAGCTTAATTTTTTAGGCGTGTGGTCTAAATTTCAGATTGTGGCTTCGATTAATTTCTATAAATTCTTTTGTGTAACTAGATAATTGTTCCTTGCAAAGTTTTTTTTTTTAATTTAAACAAATTTACAGCTAGTCTTTTCTCCTTGGTTGGTTATTAGCCAGTAGCCTTATATATTGTACTTTTTTAATTTATAAGCCTCCAGTTCTTCTACTTTTAAATATGCGTCCAATTTAATCAAATTTGGATATTTTATTATACAATTTTAATTTAATATTTTTTTATAATAAATGTTGAATCTTATGGCCTTTAATAAATTTGCTTTATTTTTAATTTTTGTTAAATTTATTAATGTTGAATAAACAAAATTTGAGTTTACTGGAACTTCAATAATTCTTTAATGTACTTTTCAGCATTAATCGATTTGTTTGTTCTTAAAAGACAGATAGCACATTTAAATAAAAATTTAAAAAAGAGAAAATAATACAAATATAAAAATATAGTAAATAGCAAACGCACTTTCTGTTCTCCAGTCAAATCCCAATCTGTGCCTGCCCACTCAACTGTCTACTCATTATCATAAAAAAAAATGTCCACGCTCACTTTAATAGCAGTTAGCTGGTTTTCACTTGGCTTTTTATATTACTCGGCTTTCTACAACCACACTATGCATAGTTTATACGTACATATATTTAAAACTTTGCTACTTCGGGCTGGCTTACAAACTTGCCGCGCGCCCATTTCAATCATATTTTAAACTGAACTTGTGACACTTGGCACTTTCTTAGCGGTCACATCATGACCGTCTTGACACAACATAACTCAGTCAAGTTGCCCATTAACCCATCACCCAACACCCCGCACCTCAACCCCGCCTACCCCTCGACAGGCCCTCTGTCACTGGCCGCGTGCATTTTCAACATTTTTATGGTGCTTTTGCTATGCTCAGCTGCCAGCCCCAGTTCCAGTTCCAGTTCCCGTTCCTGCTCCAGTTCCAGTGCCAGCTCGAGAGTTGTTTGTAGCTGCTGCTCAACTATTTAATAATGTTGGCTACCATGTTATGTACTTCACGGCGGCGCCGCGAGCATCATTTATATGCCGCCCCTGGCTGCCGCAAGGTGCAAGCGTAACTCTGCCTGGTGCCTCTGTTCATTTGCAAGTGTCCTTGTCTGGGCGCATTTATTTATTTTCTATTTTCTTTTTTTTCCACAGCTAGGAGCAGGCGCTCTGCCTCTCCTGGCTGCAATCCACTTTTGCACTTAGCAGGGATAACGTGCGGCTTTTTGTCAAAGCGGAAGACAGAGACGACAGCACGATAGGAAGTGGCGGTGTCAGCGGGAAGGGAATTTGGTAGTTGGTTGCCAGCAACCACAGGTTGTCGCAAATATCACACCAACTTGTCATGTCCAACAGTTTATGGCCATGTCAAGCTGCTGCCTGGCCAACTGTCTGGCCATTGTCTGCCAAATAATGTGGCACATCAAGCAGTTGCCTCAATGTCCGCAAAAGATGCTAAGTAAATTTCAATGGGTTCCTTGATAGCTCATATCACATTGGCCTTTCGCCTTTGGCGTTTGGCCTTTGGCCATTTGCCAGCCGTGGGGGACACTAACAAGCGCTACTAATTGCACACACACACACTCGCACACACACTCGCACACACACTCGCACACACACACGCACAGTCAGGGCCATAATGAGCCGTGGCCACAAAGCAAAGCCAGCACTAGAAATAGTAACAGCAGCAGGAGTTGATGCAGAAGCCGCTGCTGCTGAAATAGAAACTGTAACTGGGGAGCTGCTGCTAATGGCTCTTCGCTTCCGCCGCATCAGTGCAATGCGCAGCACAAAAATTTTGCAGCTTCTTTTGGCGTTGGCAAAAATTTAATTTAGAGCCAAAAACGTAACGCAACGTGCCGCTATCCGTTGCACATTGCAGTAGCAGGCAGCAGCAGCAGCAGCAGTGGCAGCAACAGTATGGGATATGGGGCAACTACCCTGGCAACCAGCACCCAAAGATCTCTGGCGGCCGCCTCGGACTTTGGACTCGCTTTGCCGACAACGTTATTTATGGCATTCCAGAACGGCCTTTGGACACTGTAACCGCATTTCTTGCTACCGCTGCTGCTGTTGGTGCAGCTACCGTTTGCCACTTGGACCGTTGCCCTGTTTAGAGCTGGAGCTGGAGCTGGAGCTGGAGTTGAAACACACAGCAGCCAAAAGGGTTGGCCAAAATGCATTGCCGTCTACGATGTTGTAAAATTAAAAAAATGTGCTGGCAAAAAATTAACGAAAATGGAGCTAAAGGTTCGCTTTCCTCATTCCCAAATTTTTTTTCCTTTTTTTTTGCTTTAGCTATGGCAAAATTTGTGGCTATGTAAGAGTTTATCATCAGCTTAGTGCAAATGAAAATTGCTCATAAATGCACATTGATATTAAAGGTGTAAGCGATACGGCTCAACAAATATTCGTTGGTAATTTCAACTAATGAACAACTATTTAATGACATTAAGGAGAATACGGAAGAGATTAAAAATTAAATTGACTATGTTTCTAAGCGAAAAATAAATACAATTTATAATAGAGTTATAATTTATTATTAGACGTAGGCAAAATGCCTAAACTAAACTAAACTTTTTGAGTTCCAAGAGTTAAATAATTGGAGATCCAAAGAATTAGGTTATTTGGAAATCCCAAAAGATGAAGCTTATGCAGTAAAAGTGAATGATTAACGGAGTCAAAAGCCGTCAGTGCAAATAACATATGTTTGCATTTTATTTGGAAATCCCTTGATAACAAAAGACGTGAATTCCAATAGGTTAGTGGTAGTAGATCTAAATTTCACAAGCCCATGCTGGCAGGGTGAAATTATGCCAATATGCTTTTAAGCTATCAGCACAACTTTTTTTATAGCTTTCGGCATAGACAATATCCTGAGATGCTGTTTTTGAAGAAAGTTAAAAGCCAAAGCATTATAATTTTTTTAAAGGTGCCTAGTTAGAGTTGTCAATTTTCAAATCAATCTGAAGATCGATATATGCGCAACATTTTATTACTTATAAAAATGTACAGTCATGACAAACTTAGTGAAGCTCAAAATCTATAAATATTAAAACTAACTTACAATCAAAATATCAGCAACAACTGAATACATCCTATAGCTATTATAAGAAAATTCTGAAAATTCTGATCGCCTTTATTAAAACTCCATAAATGTTGCTTAGTTTATAAATACTATTATGCTGATTTTAAATTAATCTGCTAGAAAATGTTTCCTAATCAAGTAACTAACTTGAGTAACTGTAAACTAAAAGAATAAGCTTTCTATAACATTCTCTTAAGCAATTGTTAATCTGCTGTTAGTTGCTAAACTTAATAAAAACTTAACTCTCTAAAAGCAACCAAAGCTTTCAAAATCGGCCAAAACAATAAAAAAAATATATAAAAAAAATTGAATAATAATTCTGAAATAAATGTCGTGGACAGCCTTTTAATTGGCCAATCATTAAATGAAACCAATTAAAAGTCCAGCACACTTTTATTAGTATTATTTATTAGCTTAAAATTTGCATAGATATAACAAAAGTTAATTAACAATAAATTAAATGGATCACAAGTTGCAACCACATTCGTAATGAGAATTTGCCACATCAGTTTCACAATTTGCTTGTTTAGATTTCAAAGAGCACCACAATGGCAAACTGTGGGTCAACCCGCAGCACTTGGTACCTCAAGCTCATAATTATGTGCAAACCCGTTGGCACCAAATATCAAACGAGACTTTCATAACTATGCACAGTCCGACAAATGGGTGGGCAATGGGCGTTCCAACCAGACAAATGGCCGCCGCACACTTTTCCAATTCGCTGCTTTTGTGCCAGCCTCGCCCCATTTGAAACCTTCTACTCCCTCCAAAGCTCTGACCATGGCATACAAAAGAAAAACTTTAAATGTTATTTGCTGTTTTGTTTAGTTGTATTTTTATTACATTTGTTGTGCATTTGAGTGTGCAAAATAATTTGTTATATGGGTGGATCGAAAAGTTATTTATAAATTTCTGGAGTAGGCAGTTCTGAACGTTTTTGAGATGTTTATTACTATTTCATCAGTTAATTCGGATTATGTACTCTCTATAAATTTTGAAAACTGGTTTTTCTCATTTCAGATTAAAAAAATTTGTTTAAATGTTTCATCAAAATGTTTTAAATGCTCATCAAAAATATTTGTGTAAGTGTAAGTGTTTAGTTATATGACCACGCATATTCTAGAAAAATACATTCTCAGCTTAATCTAAAATTGTAATATCTTTTGAACACTCACAAACTTGTGAAGCATCCTTCGCAACACTTTTTACCGTTGTTTAGCTTGCCCCTAACGTACGCAACAGTTGAATTTTTTATTCTAAAGTTTTTTAATCCTCTATATTTGTGTTTCATGTGAAACAAAACTAATGTTGAAGTCAATTAAAAATGTAGTTGGTCTGCGTTTAGCAGATGAATCAAAAGGGGCAAGCAGATGCCTTGGATCAACCGCAGGCCCGACAGGACAGGTATGTAGCTAGCTGAGGAATTGCCAGGGAATTGCCATAAATGCAGCCGTATACAGGTTATGGTATCTGTGTCCTTGTGTATTTGTGTCTGGGATATATATTATTATTTATGTGCAAGTGCTCATCTTATTTCCTGCGCTTATTGTCGATTTCTTACTTATTTTTGCGCACTTTCCGCAATATTTGCCAGCGCATTTTTTGCGATTTATGATCCGTGCGCGCTCCCTGCCGGCAATTGCAACGGATATAAACATTTTTGAACTCATTTCAACTTCACATATCTGGAGCTAGCTATCTGGCATCCGGCGGTTGAAAGTGGGGGGCTTGTATCTGCTCAGCGTTTATGCTGCTGCCACATGAAATGGCACGTGTCGTTGCTGCGAATACCTATATAGAAACGAGTATATAAGTATATCATATTTTTCTTTTTTGTTGTTAGCTGGGCAAAGTCGCTGCAATCCAGTGTGCTTATGTTTCACTTTTCACAACATAAATCCCCCAAGCAGTCGTAGCCGCAGACGCAGCTCAGCCCAAGCTGCAGGTAGTCAACTAACTGCTCGTAGATACAGATACGCAGATACAAAGCTAGAAAACAGCTAGAGCTGCTTACTTAGCAGCAACTTAGACGAACTTCACTGAGCCGTTGAGTAAAATGTAAAACGCTGAGCTATTTATTTAGATACCCGCGCGGCTTTGTGCGACTTTTGTCGAATAAAACTGTAAAGGAATCTGTGCCATGCATTATGCTCACTTATTATTATTTGCTGCCAGGTCTGACAGGTAAAGGCTTAAGCCGAGCTGCTACTCTCAGCTCCAGCTCCTGCTCCCGCTGTGAGCTCACATATAAATCTGAAGAAGTTGCCACAGCGCCCCGAGACAGAGTCAAAGTTCGCTTTGCCAAACGACAAAATCATTTCCAGCTTCAAGTTTTTTTTTTCATTTCTTTTTTGCTGATGCTCGGCAAAGTATTATTTAATTTTTAGTCTACTGTCGGCCTTTCAATTTTCCATATTATTGCGTTCTTTATTTAGCGCAAAGTAATGGCCACGCGGCTATATTAAAAATACAGCGTATACATATTTAAGTGCATCACAGACGACCATTGCAAAAGTGCAACAGCGTGCCAGGGGGCGGGGGCCGGGGGGTAAGAGTCGTGGGCGTAGCATGTTTTGTAGATAGTGGAAGCAACGTCAGAACTTTGGAAATTATTACTTTGCTTTGTTTTCGTTGCATTTAACAAACGCGCGGCTGTTGATGCTGCTGCTGCTGCTGCTGCTGCTGATGATGATGATGATGATGTTGCTGCTTCCAGGCCGGCGGCCTGTTCCAGAACTACAAGAACTACAAACGCATAAATGCAACTCAGGAACTTACTTCAAAGTAGAACTCTTAATGGATAATTTTTCTTAATTTCAATCAATCTTTTTGTATATTGGCAATACTTGAAAGATTATAATTTAATTTTTATAATAAAATTAAATTAAATATTGATTTTTATTCCATTTTTTTTTATTTTTAATTCTTTTGTTCAGTTTTTTTTTCTCGAATTTTAAAGCTTAACTTAGAAAATGTATTATTTTTATTTCTTCTTTAATTTGGTTTGCCGTTTTTTGTTTGCCGTAATTGCGCATGAAGATGATTTAAAGTATTTATTATAAAAATTATATTCTCTGTAATGAATTATTTTGAGAATTTCATTAAAAAAAAGTGAATATTAAATATTTTTAATTACGAATGTTATTAACTCATTATTTAATATTTCATGAGAACTTTTGTTGACGATATTCTTCAACTTATTTTCACACTTTATTGTAAAAAAAAGAGGAATAAATTTAAGCAAAGCCTGAAAAAGCTACCATTTAAATATATTATTAATTATGCCTGGTCCGGTAGCCCATGCTCTTGCCTGAGTGCGCTACAAGTTCCTCTAGTTATCTTGCTACCTATCTATGTATTAAACTGCCTCTCAGTCAGTACTTAACTGCTGGTCCGTTTCTGTCTCATCTCACGCGGCTGTTGCCGTCTCTGTTCAGCTGTCTGTGGCATGCATTTCTACTTTTGCTCATTAATAACGTAAACCAAGAGGAATACAACACAAGTTGCAACAGCATCAAAATAATAACAACAACAGCAACAAGGAGAACTTACAGCGTTCACTGCCCACAAAACTTCTACGAAAAACCAAGTCAAAATTGAATTATGAATATTTAAAATGAAATTTAAGCATTGCAGCTGACGCAGACGCAGACGCTCACGCAGACGCTGTTCTTAAGCGTTATGAAAATCCAATATAGATACTACAAAAATTAAAATATATATGCTATATAGCATATATCAAACGTGGCGCTGGCGTCGAAACAATTTGCGACACTGAAGCAATTAATAAATAGTAAATGCGCCCAAAAGCATGCACTAAAAAATATGCAACAGTAAATTGCGTTGCACGGGCGACAGCGTTGCCTAAGTAAATGTCAAGCCGGGCATAAATAATTCACCAGCAACACAGCTTCAACGGCTATGGCAACATTATCAACATACACAAACACACAGCACACACACATACACACACACACACACACCGCTCAAGCCCGCACACACTTTTGCATTGTCCTTGCAGTGCAGCGGCAACATCATGCCTCATAAATTTCAACAAATGCAGCCATGTCAGTCACTCAGTCACCCAGTCAGTCAGTCAGTCAGTCACGAGTCCCAGCAGTCCCTGCTGGCCTGTGCCACATCCGTGTTATGCTGTCCAGCCGTCCGTCTCAGGTAAAATCGCTCGAGGTGAAAATCTTTGCACTAATGGCGCTGTTTTACATAATTGCCGTGACATTGTACAAATTTATTCAACTGCATGTGGGCATGTGAGCAGAGGGTGACCTCGAAATATGAAAAAACAAGAATACCTTATAAAATAAAAAACATAAGAAATAGTGTAACAACAAAAACAACCTGGACTTATGCACTCATGCCGCCAAAGGGCTTGGCAAACAAGTAACTATATCAAAAATGAATAGCTTACTGTGCCTGCACGAGCAGTTACCCCCTCCAGCGCCCACTCCCTTCATACCCTGTCCCTGTCTCATTGTCTAACAATGAAAAGACTGCCACAGAACGCTTTGTGCCGCATGCGACTGCCTCAGCAATATAATAAGGCAACAGCAACAAGGGCAAACAAACAAGCAGCACACACACTCATACATGCACGCACATGCACACACACGCACACACACACAAGTCAAAGACTAGACCGTTCTACCTCTGGCTGAATGACTGACTGACTGACTGACGGCTTGCTGCATCCTTTTTGCTCAACATGCTCATCCTTAACTTCGTCGTCGTCGTCGTCATCGTCGTCGTCGTCGTCGTCGTCGTCGTCGTCGTCGCCGTCGTCGTCTTCATCATTGTCACCTTGAGCTTTGGGTTATTGGGTTTTTGCACACTCGTCCAAGCGTGTGCCTTGCACTTCACCCGATCGGTGTGAAAAACAGCAGCAGCAGCAACAAACATGCAGCAGCAGCAGCTGCTGCTTGCAGTTTGGCCACAAGGAATTCCAAATATTCTACACAAAGCACAGCATTGATATCAACCGGGTTGAAAACAATTTCTGTGGCCATTGGAATTTTCAATTTGGGAATTTTGTCAAACATTGCTAAATTTTTTAAATTCGTTTAAACAAGCTTTTCATTTTACTTACATGTTTTTTAACTCATTTAACAAGTTTGGCATTTTACTTAAATGTTTATTTACGTCCAACAAGTTTAACATTTAAAAATACATTCAACGAGTTCAACATTATATTGAAATGATTTGTAATTAATGTAAATAAATAGTTTAATTAAATAGTTACACATTACATTTAAGATCTAAGTTAAACATACAAAAATAAAATTGTTTGTATATTTCAATTTAATTTTTTATATATTATATAATATTTAAACTTCAAAATAAATTAAAAATAAGTTTTTTTCCTTGATTTTTATTTATGTAAATATTTCTGAAAGTACATTACATTATCTAAACAAGTTTAAGTTCAAAACAAATTTATAATAAAATGAAATTTGTTTTCGTTTATTCTCTAAGATTATCCGAGTTAAGGTAACAAATGCTAACAAATTCCAACAACAGCAAAAATTCATAAGAAGACAAATTTGGCATTTATCAACAACTTAAGCAAATCGATATGCCCGCATATTTGTGAGTGAGCGCAGCACAAAAAAGGCTGCAAACAAGCAAACAAACAACTTTGACTTTGACTTTCTAACTCTGCCTTCACCCTGCACTCTAGGCGCCCCTAATCCCGCTCCACCCCTGGCTAACAACCCAAGCCACTCTGTGCAGCTCTGTGTGTGTGTGTATGTGTGTGGATGCGTGTGTCTCTCTTAAGCGCATGCAAAGGCCAAAGAGCATCGAGTTGATAAATATTTGCTTTTGTCAAAATATTTGTGCATACTTTCGGGCGCAACACTTTCACGCCTCAGTTGGTTCGGTTTATTCGGTTTATTTTGGGTTTTTTGTTTAGTTTTAATTGTGCCAATGTAACTCAAGCCATTGGACTTTAACTCTATAGCTAACTGAAAAGGGTTTTTGGCCAGAACCACACTTGAGGCAAAAGCCCAAACGCAAACCGAAACCCAAACCTAAACAAGCCAACTCATGTTTGTTATTTATGTGTGCGTGTGTGTTTGTGTGCATTCGCAATTTTAAACAGCGCCAACTACTTGACCATGCTATTTGACAGTGCTCCGCGCCCCCTCCCTTAGGTCACGCCCCCTTGCCTGGCGCCATTGCGTATTTATTGTGCACGGCACATGCAGAGCTCATGTAACATTTTATGTTCCTTGCCCCTCCCCTCCACTCCACTCTCTCTCTCTCAATCTCTCTCTCTCTCCGAAACCCCTTAACCACCTACCATGGGGGCTATTTATGCCCCTGGTGTGTGTAGCTCTGTTTAGTTTTGGGCCACGTGCTCGGCATAATAAGCGCTGCCAGATGCCGGCGGCGTCTCCCGAGCATTGCGAAGCTGCAGGTTAAAAGCGCATTACGGCTGCAACTTCATAAATTGCGGGCGCCAAGCCAAGCCAACCCAAACCAAGGCGAGCCAAGCCAAGCAGGCAAAAGCCGCAAAAGCAGCGGCTACAATGTTTACATGCCAAGCAGTTGGTTAAGCATACCCATACAGATTCCTATTACATTTCAAATCCCATTCACATTCACAGACCCCTTTCGATTGCAATTGCGATTTAAAACTGTGGCATTGCACTAAATGCAAATTTTGACTTACAAACGGCAAAGGGGCTCGGGCCACAAGTCAAAAGGCCTAAAACCAGAACTTGACTGTGCCACAAAGCCAAAAAGGCACAAAGCTCATTAGAGATGGATATAATGCCATTTGGAATGCACTAGGATTTGCCAGACAAAGCGCATTTATGAAATAGATTACAAACAGACTCTTTAATCTTAACTGACTTCTTAGAGAGCACAAAACTTAATAAAAACGGGCGACAATAAATATAGATAAATTTTGATATTACGTCTTATGAAATGTTTCTGGATTTTGAATGTACGAAATATAATGCATAAAATGTATATAAAAATAAATATAAACATAAATAATATGCATTTATAAAATAATTTACAACTTGTGAAGACTTCTGATTTGCTTAGTCATAGAGTCTTGGGCAATGTGCTTTGAGTTTGTTTTGACGAACGAAGTACAATGTAAACTATATTTGAAATTTAGACAGATTTTTGATTTGCTAAGTCATATGAGCTAACTCAAAAACCTTAAAAATTTCCTTTTTTTGTATATGCACAATATATTTTTAAAATTACTTAAGATTTTCCACACCTTCTGATATGGATATTTACTTCTCTGTGGTTCAAGAATAGATAACGAACCAAATAAGATGAAGTCATTTAGATTGAACTTTGATTTATATTAAAAAAATATGTAAAGCGGTTTTATTTTGGACAAAACTAATTGATGTATTTGGTTATTCATGAATAATGCAATAACTCTACTCTTAAAGTTAATTTCTTAAAAAATAAAAATATTAATATAAAAAATTTAAAAAGGTTTTGGGCTTGTGAAATTAACAAGGATTGTATACATATGTACATATATATTTAAACTCCTAATTTCATTTTACTTTTGATATTTTTTATTATTATTCAAAATACTTTTTTGACGATTTAATAAAAATAAAAAAAAAACTTTTACCATCGTTGTACGAAAAACAATAATTTTAATTCACAAAAATGCTTGATTGAGAGTAAAAAACAAATATCCCACAAGTTTTCTTCTTTTCTAATTTTAACTTTAACTCCTCTAGAGAATAGAGCTAGATAAAGTCAATTGAAGTAAGTTTTTGAGTTTGTTGGAAAGTGTGTGTATGTCACAAAAAAAAAACTATTCTTACTAATGGCTGATTGTGTGTGTGGATTTCAACAGTTAAACAATGGCTTCGTTTCTCGAATCTCAAGCTAAACTTGTGCAATTGAAGAACTCTTGGCAACTCTCAACTGGGCCAAAATTGTATGCAATTGCCGTCTTTGTGCGCTTTGACAGCTAAAAAGCAGTCGCAGTCAATTGGACTAGCAGTCGTCTGACTCAGTCAATCGACATCGGCGAACATATCCGGCACACATGTCTGACGGGAGCCGGAGAAGAATTGCCAAACGCACTCGCATAATTGACAACAGTTCCGCGCCAGCTTTTGTTGTTGCTTGGCCATTGAAATCATTTTAGCTGAAACTGAAATTGAGACTCGCAGTTGCCGCTGCCAGTTGCAGTTGCCAGTCGCATTCCCATTGACAGCAGTTGCGACACAGATACAGTCTCGGGCAGGGATGCGAATACACGGATACGGATACGGATGCGGGCGAGGCCATGGTATCAAGTGGGTGTCATTATAGCTTGCGGTGCTCTGATTGCCGGCAGCTGCATTTTAGCCATCCTTTTATCCTGCCATCGTGCCAACCAGGCATCCTGCCAGCCGGCTTACCTCATCAATGTTTAGAACAATGCCATCAATTTTCGTATTGAATTTTAATCAAGTTGACGTTAGGGGAATATGATAATTAAAACGGCGAGCACAGTTCCAGATGTTGCTAAATGAAACAAAATGACGTTCAACAACAAGCGCACTATAATTACACTTAAATGATATCCTACAACTACAAAATCCAACTGAGTCAATGCTGCTACTACACAAATGTGCAATAAATTGCGTAAATTGTTCAACTATTATTTGCACTTCATGTTAACACATTACGCGTTTTTATGATAAATAAATTGGTAAACTTTAAATAAAAATAAAAAACATGACGTATTTTAGAAAAATAATTGAAATTAACTAAATTTTCAATGGCAACAAGCTCTTGTTTTACGTTTTAATTCGAACTTATATAAATGTTAAAGAAAAAAAATTTTAACGTATACAAATATGATAAGCCAAGTATTGGATTAAAACAAACACTAATATGCTCTTTAAACGTTAAAAAATTAATTTATTTCGATATAAAGATAAAGTGCATTTAAAACTGAAATAAACTCGGTTCACAACCTTCATTTCAGGGTATTTAGCGTACCAACAAGTTAAGATAAGTGCACTTTATTTGCGCAATTTGTTTGAGTTTGTCGGCCCGCAAAAAATTCCGTTAAAGCTCATGCCAACAACGGTTAAAAGTGAAAATGCTTTAAATAGTGCAGCATTTTGGTAGTTGCGTTGAATTTGAGGCTTCGAACCGCATAATTTGAATTGCAGGCGGGGCAGCGATGCGCTAATTTGAAATTGCCGCAAAGGTATCGGCAACGTCTGGCCATTGATTGCAATTATTTTCAATTTCAGATGAAGGTAACAGACCAACAGACCCAGCTGGAATAGGGAGCTTTAATCTGGGATAGCAGTCAGTGATAGGCAGCGGATATTACCAAGCCAGGGCTACATCACATACGACGTACAGTTAGTGAAGAGGCGTTAATTAATTGAAATCGAAAGGAATTTAATTATGCAATTCAATTAGTTAAAATTCCGTTTGATTATTTGTAGTACATGTCAAGTCCAATAAAAAAATGTACACTGTACGTGAATGACCAAGACATTCGTGTAAGGTATAGATAAGAAAATATCTATTATCATAATAATAATAATATTAAAAGTAACAATTTTAATAATAAAGTTAGCAATAAAAAAAATTTATTAATTAAAATAAATATTACTATTTAAAACAAATAAATAATACATATAATCGTTAACACATTTGCTAATTCCTATGTTAAAGCCATGGCACTTTATGTTAAATCGTTAACAGCATATACAGCATTAATGTAATACTAATCAAGTATTTTGTGCTTTTACGAATAATAAATAAAAACTTTTGGTATTTTATGCATTTGTTATATGTTAAAAATTAATTATTATTGTCGTATACTATACTAACTTACACTTAAGTGAGCTTACATTATGTTAAACATCTATGTTACTAACAGCTTTTAAATATTCAACAGCAAAAAGTATTCGTAAATATTAAAAAATATATTTTAATATGGTGCTGTGTTACTTAATGTTGTTTTTTTAAACTTCATGTTATGTATCTGTTCAAAAATATTTTATAATTCATCATTAATCTTAATATACCGATTCTAAGATTTACTGGATAAGAAGACTTGTTTCTATTTATTTACACTTTAACATTTAGAATATTTATATATACATATATTTCGAAAAACCTATTTTATCCAGTGATTACGGGCTATAAATAAACTCTTAATCAATACAAAGTCAATACAAATGTAGAATTTGAATTAACTAAGTCCTACGCCATTTTGGCCTGTCAGCTGAGCCGGCCACAGCCTGGATTTTGGACACTGTCCAGCCCTATTTATAGGCAACGCACAGCCACACGTCAGTCAACTGCTGCTGCTACTGCTGCTTTAACTGCCACTGGTGTTACCTGGTATTACCAGTTCTCTGGCAATCGTGGGGAAAAAAGCCAATTGCAACCTCAAAAACCCAAACCAAAAACGCACTCTTTCACATACAATCGACTGGATGTGGGGGGAGGGGCTGGGTTAGTGTGGTAGTCGGCAATTGCACCGTTAATTTGGTGTTATACACGCATATATACTAGCACACACACATACACAGGTCCATCGCCGAGTTTTGGTCGCTGGCAGCGTCACCAAATGAATTCAATTAATTAAATTAGTTCAACTCGCAGCTGCAGCCACTATCCACTGGAATCGGGCAAAGAGATCAGCTCCGGGATAAGGGCTTCGGGGGGTTGGGAACTGGCGGCCGGGGACAGTTGTCGACGCGGCCATTACGTAGCTGAATAAAAATTGCGCGCTGCGGTCAGCGCTGTGCGGCGCAGTCGGCGCCGCCGTCGACTCAATTATCGCTTTTATGAATGGGCAGCAAATTTTGCAAAGCGCCAACGACGCGACGTCTGCCTTGACTGAACTTTTTCGAACTTCCCTTCGTTTCAGTATTATGATTTTCATAGCAAATTGGTAACATTTTAAGGAAGGCATTAAATAAGTTGGAAAACCTTGAATAAATAAGTAAATATACAATTTTAGGTTTTACTTCGGGTAAAATATAAAAGTTATTAAAAATCACAATGTTGGTAGGGACAAATAAAGTTGGAACACTTGGTGAGATTGTAAATTCTGTTTCACAATACATGTTTCACTCCAATGTTTCAATTTAGTAATTTATGAATGTGAACATCTAAATGTATAGAATGTTTCCTATCAATAATTTATGGAACAAATATGATCTTTAAATCATTTCCATATTAGTTATAAACCAAATGCTAATAAGAAGCAAATGCCAGGTATTTGTAGGAATTTGTAGCATGGTTAAAGCATTTTAATGAGGTACACTCCTCCATATGTTCAAACTATTTGTAGGGACGAATGGAATTAAATCTCTTTTTATTAAAATCCCATTTTCCACTTGCATATTGCATATAATGTTTGCACACATTTCAAATTTATGTACCATACCAGCGTTTCAGTTAAGGAAAAAAATAACGATATTATTCAAATCTTAAAGCCAACTCCCATTTTTTATTACAAATATTTATTTTAAAAAATATTAACTGCAAAATCGAGCATATGTAAATAACGTGTTTCATTTCAGCATTCCAATATTTAAATACTTTTAAATGGAATTGAAAGTCGTACTTTGAAATTAAAATTGTGAAAAACTAAAAGCGAAATTTGCAGTACTAAGTTAAAGTTAGGGTATTCCTGCGATGCCGCTTGGATATTCGTAATTTCCTTCTTGTTTCTGACTGTGTTTGGCATTTGCGCAATTTGTGCTTCGATTTTTCGCTTCGTATAATTACGTTAAGCGCATAATTAAGTTGGTCGACTGCAGGTAATAAATTATGAGCAGCAGAACCCTTTGCCAATATTTCTGTAACAATTTTCGGTATATTCTTTTTAAATTTTTTTTATTGGTCAGGTGCGGCTCTTTTGATAAAATTGAATTTGATGCGCCAGCGAAATGAAATTAGCAACTTTTTAAATATGTTTTATTTAATTTGCTGCAGCGCATAAAAAACGTCACGAATATAAAAAAAAACCCATTTTAAATGCTAACATATGCTCTATGCCCTCCTTGTCACAAGTAAAATGTCAGCAAAAAAAAATTAGAAATAACCATCAACAAAATATGGCAAAAAAAAAAGGGGTTTTAACAGTTGGCGTTCATCATGCCATGAATTACGGGGCGTCAAACTGTCAAGCACGCTCCCAGTCCGGCGCTTGACAGATGAACTAACGGCCTGGGCACACTAACTGCCTATATCACTGGCAAAGGGAGGGTGGCGGGGTGTGCGATGGGGTTAGGCTGGCAACTTGCCTCCGACTCCATTTGTGACTATTGCTATTCATAAAAATTGCTCAATTCCGCACGCGTTTGCTATTTTTGTTGCAAGCAACGCGACCGTTGCTTTGTTACCCTTTATCATCATGCCACTGCGACAACATGAATGACACCAAACAGATGTGGGCGCCACTCACCAACCGCCCATCCACAGGCTGAGATTTTCATGCAAACAAGTGATATTTTTGTTGACAACTAAAACCCCAACAGAGCCTGCAAACAAATAAGTCAAAGCTTTAGCAATTCATTTACTAGACAACCAGATACCCTATGAAAAGAAGCAGCGTTATATATTTATAAATCAGTGCAATTATGGTTTAAAGAAAATTTTAAAAATACAGATTATGAAAAAGCTATTATAACATTTTCCAGCATATTAAAAGTATATTTTTGGGGATCTGATATATGAAAAAGTGAAAACTGAAAAGTTTCAAGGGACTGAAAGTGCACATATCTTGAACTTTCTTCACCTTTTTTAATTAGCTCTGAAATCTTAACCGTTAATGTTGTATATAAATATATCAGCTTCGAGTTTATCTTGAGAATGAAATTCACATTCACAGGAACACCTTTTGTATTTCCAAAATACTAAATTGTAAAATCTTTACTAAATTCTATTTACTAAAAGAAATTCTATACTTCCGTTAAGAACGCTTAACGCTAAATATAAATTCCAAAATTCTTGTAATGATTATTTCGTTCTTAATTCAAAAAATAATTAATTTTAGTGTATTGCGAATATTGAAAAATTTAATGTTTTAAAATTGATGAGAAACTTAACTGTGCAAATTATAATTTGCTGGTAAGTGGGTTTTTTTCTAAATGTAGACAATATATTTTGAAATTTTCATTTAATAAAAATAGGTTCCCAATTTAACATATATTTTTTTCTTATTCTGTATTTAACCAGTAAGTAAACCTCCTTCCAGATTCGGGTTCTAACCAACACACAAGTCGTGTATACCTCTCTTATATAATGTCCAGGATACAAACATTTACGCTCAACATGCGCTGAAAAAAACGCATGCGATGCGAAGACAACAAAAACAAAATGTGCCTGAGAGCGGGTTAAGTGGCAGCCATGCCCCAACCCGCCCACTGACACCATCGGGCTGTCTAAGCCCTCACCTAATCCTCCGCCCAACATCTCCCCTTCCTCCCACATTCGCACTTTACAGGGCAGGCAGGCTTAAAACACCGCCAGTTGGTTTTTCAAATTATTCCTCGAAATTATGCAGTTCCATGTGTGCAACTTTGCCTAACAAAAAACTCGTTTTGCGACGCTTGCAAAAATGCACGGCCATAAATAATATTTAATTCAATTTTTAGCGGTGCGAAAAAACAACAACAAATCTGTGTAGTTTAAGCAATACATTAAAAATAGTTGCGTTTGCTGAAAATTTCATGCAACATGTGCAATTTTTACGCTACATACTAAATATAAAAGAAGGTACATGAATAAAATGTAAATAAACTCTTAAATCTAAAACCAATATTTTTTAAGTAAATATATATTGCATAATATTATTTACTTGAACAAGCACTATGAATAATATTATTTACTTGAACAAGCACTATGAATAGCAAAAAAATCGAAAAGCTTTGGAATTTTTTTCATGTTCTAATTCAATGAAATGATAAAGTCAAAAAGTTATAAGATTTTTTTTATTTAACATATTTAAATGCTTAATAATTTGCTATACTTCAAAAACTGTTCACTGAAGCAAATTTTAAATAAGCTGTATATTTAATTATATTAAAACAGTTTATTAAAAATTTTAAATTCAACTATACAAATTTGTATAACAGAACAGTATAAAAAAATTAAATTAACAGCTAATCAGCAGTCGCCATATCCATCTATTTGTTCACATAAATTTCAAGCGCAGGTTGAATTAACAAACCTTCGAACCTCAGCAAGCAGTATACAATTTTTTATCCGCCCGTGTCGAAAATAAAATCTAATTTAAAATATTATTTATCAATATAATTAGATTAAGCTTAACGAAACTAACTTCTGCTCGAATTCTAATATAATTTAAACATACATTGTCAAAGTTATCTAAGTGCTCAGGCTTTTAGTGTTCGTCTTTTACCGAAGACCAAATCAGCTATTTAAAATATGTAAAATAATAGTTTCATAACTACAACCTGTACCTGTAAATAATAACAATAAAAAAAAATTTTAGAAATAGTTCTATAACTTTACTTGTTCGATTTCAGCCAAGTCTTGAATGTCTTAAATTTGTTCTATACACGTAACGCCATATTTTACCCTTACCATAGCTAATAAGCTGAAACTGCGGCAGATCTGCGGCAGACACTTTCAATTTAAGAAACTGAACTGAATAGAATTCCAATTAAATGGTCGCCAATACCTGACACACTAGAAAGTGTTAAATTAGATGTAAGGTCTATAAGAAAATAAAAGAGCAAACACTTCGATCACAAGCGATGTCGTTGATCTTCTGTCTTTTCCATCTCCTGCTCCTGCCGTTCTCCACGGACGCACACACAGTGCCGGAGAGTTACCATCGGATTGTGAATGGAAATGCAATTGCTATTGAGGTTACACCATGGCAGGTGTCTATACAATTTCAAGAGAAACACTTTTGTGGCGGCTCTATTTTGAACTCTGAGTATATATTAACAGCGGCACATTGTTTAAAAAATTATCCGATCAAGCAGATAAAAGTGCGAGTTGGATCGAAGTACCGGCATAAAGGTGGTCAGCTAATTAAAGTGGCCAGTGCCCAAAGCCATCCAAACTTCAATGGCAGGTCAATGATCAATGACATTGCTATTATGAAATTGGACCAGAGACTTCAGTATAACACCACCACAAGCAAGATTAAACTGGCGAAAACATCTCCCGAAAATGGAGCCGTCGCCTCTACATCAGGCTGGGGTGCTGTCGTCGCGGGCGCACTTAGGTTTCCAAAGCAGTTGCGCATGGCAAAGGTCAAAATAATCGATCGCAAAACCTGCCAAGTCAAATCCAAATATGCTAAATACGATAAGAAAATAACCAAAGGCATGATCTGTGCTGCGGTCGATGGCGTGGATGCGTGTCAGGGCGATTCTGGCGGACCGTTAGTTGTGAATGATCGACTTGTTGGTATTGTCTCTTGGGGCCATGGGTGTGCCTCTCCGGGATTTCCAGGAGTTTATACCGATGTTGCTTATTTTCGGAAATGGATACTAGGGCAAGTCGGAAATAATCAGATAATTAAATAAAATAAGATACAAAAAAGAAACAAACCCTTTAATCTCTCTTTTTGTAACATATTTTATTTATTTGCGACATATTTAATTCACATATTTGTTTAAAAATTTATACATGGTGTAAAAATATAACTACAGCTTTATTTGAGAAAAACACCGGACAACCAAAACTTTCTCTTGTTTTTAAGTTGAAATTAAAATAAAATTAAAAATTAATCAAATTAATCGGTATCAATATACAAACAAATTGTTAGCGCCATCTTTTTAATAAAAGCTGTACAAAAGTCGAAATCGACCTGATCGTAGCACCTTCTCGCTCTTATGTGAACCAATCATTTGTCAATAGTTAAGTTCTTGTACATCATTTTTTATCCAGCACCCATTGAAAATGGATGAACACGGGTATAATGGTTTTGTCCAAATAAAACAGTCAGAAGGAAATATATATATATATATATATAGATATATCATTTCCTATCCCATAAATTAGCAATTTGTGAAAAATATAAATTTTGTAAATATTGTTTAAAGCTAAACAACGCCAAGCTTATTTACTATTTTGAAAATTCCTCAGCAAAGAATTATAATTAAAAAATTGCAACAATTTTAAGAAGATAGCAACAATGTTGCCAATGATCGACGACCTGAAGGGCCTATAAAAACAAAAGTTTTTGGACTCAAGTTGAACACAAGAAGTTCTGCCACAAGATGTCAACTAACTGTCTTCTGCAACTGGTCCTGCTACTCTCAACGGCGGCTCTCCTGGATGCACGTGAATTGTCCTGGAACAAATGGAATCCGCGGATTGTAAACGGTGCACGTATTGATATCAAAAAGGCACCATGGCAAATTTCGTTGCTTAAGAAGGGTCGTCACCATTGTGGTGGCGTGATATATAGCGAGGATATCATTATTACTGCCGCTCATTGTTTATTTGAATGTACTCTCAAAACTTTATCAGTACGAGCTGGATCCTCAAAGTGGAAATCCGGTGGCCAACAAGTGCCGGTGAAGCAGATAAGAAAACATGAAAATTTTAGGGTATATTCAAATGACATTGCCATTTTGAAATTGGCTCGACCGCTCACTCTTGGCGTTTCGGTTCAAACGATACCCCTGGCAAGTAAAAGTCCCGAAAATGGAGCGGATGCCTTTGTGTCAGGCTGGGGTAAGCTAAGGGAAAACTATAAAAAAATTCAATCATTCTTGCGTGGAGTGAGACTTCAAATTGTCGATCGGGAACACTGCACAGATCAGTCGGAATATTTACCCACACAAATCACAGAGGACGTGATCTGTGCTGGAGGTCACGAAAAGGACGCGTGCAAACAGGATTCTGGTGGACCTTTAGTGTCTAATAATCAACTTGTTGGCATTGTTTCTTGGGGTGAGGGATGTGGCAGGCCAGGATATCCAGGAATTTATGCCAATGTTGCTTATTTCCATGAATGGTTACTAAATAATATTAAAGAAATGATGGAAGCGAAATAAATACTTTTTAAATGCATTAAAATCTGAATTGTTAAATCAATGTTTGTATGTTTGTAAACCAAAAGTAAAAAATAAATGAAAAGGGGCTTTCTAGAAAAATATGTTTAAGGACAATTATACACATATTTTATTGAAGAACATTTAAGCTACCATAACTTTGCCATATATATTTATAGCTTTAATAACGGCGATTTACAGACGTGTAACTAGAAGGACGTTGTACAAGCCTTATATATTATGTTCACTTCGTAAACAATTATACAAAAACATATAAAAAATGAATTCAAATTAAGGAGTAAATATTTGGTTGATATAATCGAAAACAAAAGTTTATCATATTATTGCAGTCAAGCTTACGAATTTTTCATACATGACAAGTAAAATATCTTAAGATAATTTTTAAATAAACCAATAAGTAAATCAAAACAATGAGACTATAACATGTATATAAATATCCCAAATCTAGCTGTAGCCCCTGTCATTTATTAAAGGCTGTAATATACTCACCAATTTCTTCCTCTCTCGCTCACGCTGTCTATCTCAATTCACATTTGAATTCACGCCCTTTTTAATATTTGATTTTTTTGTGCAAAAACAACAGCAAATATAAAACACGATTTTTACAGACTTCAATTCAGCTACACAAACGGATAAA
The DNA here is from genome assembly GCA_035041545.1 of Drosophila colorata. Lineage (NCBI taxonomy): Eukaryota > Metazoa > Arthropoda > Insecta > Diptera > Drosophilidae > Drosophila > Drosophila colorata. Next base: position 4,441,346 of record JAWNLD010000233.1, read on the forward strand.
TCGAAGTTAAATAAATACACACGCCACGCAGTAATCGCCCTTTATATACACACGCCATGCAGTATATACACATGCGCACGCGAAGGACACGTCCGATCAACAGCGCAGACGCACAGAGACTAAATCATCTCATTACTGTCGCACCTACGCCAAGCCGGCATTCGCACTAATACAATCGCAGCTAAGAGCAGCACGCAATTAACATAGCTCCCCTTGCTCACACCACCCACAATGGCCGCTCTTAGCAGTAGCGCTCACTGCTGGATGCATGCCTAAGAATTGCGTCTCCCGCTCACACTATCATTAGCAGTGGGCGCTCTCTCTGGAAGTTGCAGCCTGCAGTGCACGCACACACATAAGAGGATCAAAATTAATTGTCTTCCATTGAGTATGAGGAGAATTCATCTCTTTGTTCTTATTACTCAATGGCTGTAACCGTTCATAGTGTTCACTTTCGCTCTCTCTCTCTCTCTCTCTCTCTGTCAGAATTTTGATTTCTGCCATTGCATTTCATGCAGCCAAAACACACACAACTTCATATATATTTTCACTCTATTATTTTCTATCAAAAAGAAAACTTTGTGTTTATTCTTTTTACACCCTGAACCCATTGAAAATTGGTAAAAAGGGAATAATGGTTTTGTGCAAGTGTTTGTGACAGACAGAAGACAGCAGCCCGACCCCATCAATTATATATATTCTTGATAAGGGCGACGAGCTGAAACGATTTAGTTATGTCTGTCAGTCCGTCTCTATAAACGCAGCGATCTCGGAAAGTACAAAAGCTAGAAACCTAAACTTTTCTACTATACATACTGCTAAACCATACGCACTACAAGCTTATTATTTTTTTTTTTTTCGACATCTCGCTTCGTTTCATTATTATCGATAAAAATTGATTTTAATTTAGTTTATTATATTCTCGTAAAGCAGACGCAGATTGTGAATATATTTTGGATACCTGCGCCCATTCGCCCCGATATCATATCGTAGAAGGCCTTTTCAGTTTTCTAAAGTTATTTTTCAAAGAAATGTTTATTTTCAGTACTAAATATATTCACACAGTAAAAGCAGTCGAATCATTTAAATAAACTTCGATTTAAGAAAATACAAAAATTATAAATATTTTGCAACAATCAATATCTCGCGTTAAGCCCCAACAAAGATGCGTATTAGGCTGCCGTGCCAGCTGGATACGCTGGATCCGAAGATACGCAATCTGCTGGTGGATCGCTACATCTTTGGCACCTGGATGTGTTTCCTCACCGAGTATCAGCTGTTGGCCATTTGTTTGCTCTATCTGCGCTTTGAGTTTGGCCATCCAATTGATTCTATTACGGAAATTATGAACTGGATTTTATTTTCGTTGTACACCATGACGCGAATGCAGCTGCTGGGCATCCATGTGGCCATCTATGGCCTACTGCTGTGGCACATGCACGAGCGTCCGCCTACGTGCAACAACTCGCGCCAGGAACGCATGCAGCAGGAGCTGCCACACAAGCTGTGTCTACTCACCGTGCTCATTAGCTTCGGCTACTGCAGCAGCTGGCTGTACCTGTGCTTCGTGGACAAACTGAGCATCGATGTGGATTTGAGCTATACCGGGGATTATCTACGCATCTATGGCGGCCTGTGTGGCTTCAGCTATTTCCTGATCGAACATCTGTGCTTCAGTGGCGAGGTGTGGCCGCTGCCCGTCGCACGTTTGGAGCATGCCACAGCGCAATGGCTACGCTGGCGCCTCTTTGACTTCACCCAGCCGCGTTGCATCTGCCTCACTTCCTTCTTGGCCGCATTCTACTGGCCCAACATGGCTGGCGACTATTACGCCAGCTGGCAGCTGATCTGCCTCTCCGGCTGCCTCACCGCGCTGATCACCGCCAAGCTGTATGCCATCAAACGGATCTACGGCCTGGTGATGCACCACGAGCTGCCGCTGACCGTGCACCTGGATCGGGGGGGACTGCCGATGGCCTTGGCGCTCAGCGCCGACTGTCAACTATATGGCTTTCAAAAGCAGGCGGCCAGGGATTTCTATGAAGCCGTAGCCGTCTCTTGTGGGAAGGTGTGCCCACTCTTCCAGCTGCAGGGCAACGTGCGCAAGCGGCCCAAAAACTGGGAGGCGCTGCGCGATGTCCTGCTGTACAGGATTCGAGAGTTCGCCCAGAAACTGAAGAGCTGCCTGGATCAACCAAAATGCCGGGCAAAGTCCAGGCAATCGCCTAAACATTCCTATGCCGGCTTGCGTCCACTCGTGCCGCCATCGAAGGCACCAAGATTCTGGAGTATGCACTGTCGCGATCTCCAGCCGCCCTGTCGATTGCTGCACAAATGCCAGCTGCTGCAGCAGCTGCTGAACTGGATAAGCCGCACGCTGCAAGACATCGCCTGTAGCTGTCGAAAGCAGCTCGAAATCCGTTGGTACTCGAAGCCGGATCAGCTGGAGTACGAGCTGTGCTGTGGTCGGCCGCTTATCTGGCTGGTACAGGGACTCGTCTGCATTTGTGTGCGCTCGCTGGAGGAGGATAAATATGGCTCGGTGCAGCAGGATCTGGAGCCGATCTTTCAGTGCCTCGTCGACTTGGACAAACTGATCTGTTCTGCACTCCAACTGCAGCTCAAGCAGCATCGGCAGCCATGCGAGACCCTCGAGCTCCTCTCGCTGGCAGTTCAGCGCGCTCTGAACAAGATGATTCACCACTTTCACGGCTATCTGGATTACGTGGTGCAGAATCGGGAGCTACTACAGATATTACGAGACGCGCATTGGAGGATCTGACAGCTACGAAATTATGTTTAAACATTGCTCTTTCATTGGTTTATTTGAATTTATCATTATTCAAAATAAATTTGCATGTTCTAATTGCGTTTATTAATGAAAATCACTTTAAATTAAAATCAAAGCAGAATAATTCAAATAATTTTTAAATAATTATGTATTTTTATATTAATTTACGATATTAAATTGTGATTATGAAAAGCTTGAAATTTTCTGTCATCGTTAATTTCGAAATTAAATGAGTATAAAAAGTAAAGTAAGTAAAAAGTAAAAAGTATATTTATATCCACATTTTATTATATGTATGTATAGGTAAATATATATATAATAATATACTTTTATTACAATCAATTAATTTGTTAATCAATCAAAATACTTGTAGTAATTTTATATAACTGAACTATTCTCCCATTTTACTTCCCAAACGACTAATAAAAGGAGACCTATACGGTCCTATAAGGTATATATATTCACGATCGGTATCAACAGTCGAGTCAATAAAACCATGTCCGTCCGTCTGTCAGCTTTGTTACTATAAATCTTAAGATTGCCTAAAAAATAATCTTTCAATTATTTCTTGCGGCCGAATTCTAACCCAATTAAACTTCCAAAAATCCTTAAATATCTTGAGAAATTGCTTTCTTCACAGATCTAGATCTCCATTACGTAACATTCAATTTTCGAAATATATAGACAACTGAAATAGCTAAATACCTCAGTTAGTTCAAAGCTGAAACACCAGTCAGATCATATAATACAACAAAAATTTCTGCTAAAAAAATTTAAATTTAAATAATTTAAAATAAAATGGATTCACCGATCTACATGAAGCTCAGAAATCGAGTTGTGCCACTGAGTCCAATTACAAAGAAGACTCCCAAACGCAGAAGCGGTCTACCCACTCAAACTAATACTCTACCAATCAAAAAAGTTAAATTTAGTGAGAACCACTCTGAAACTGGATCCTCTGAAATGATGCGTTTATCGGATGGTGAACAGGATGATGCTGTGATTTTTGTATCCAATTCACGCGATCCTCAAGAATTTATAGACTTGACTAATGGTCAACAACGCTTGGAGCTAAGCTAAATTGGGTAGTATTACGACCTTATATTTCATGAACTGACATTTTAATTCACATTCCTAAGGGTTACGGTTTTATTTTTGGATTTAATTGTGTTGCTATAAATTTTGCATTGTTGATTGAAGTTATTATATATTTTTATTTTGCCGTTAATTAATTGAGAATTAAGAGGTGCTAGCAGTACAAATATTGGAAAGTCTTTATTGAGAATTTGTTATGAAGAAAAGAATGGACGCTGCAAGAGACGGAAAGCATTCAAAATTTCACATTTCATATACATATTTAATGTGCGGCTTTTTTCTCAAGTAAATCAAGGTATTTGCCTTGAGGCACGCAAGTAAATAGGATTTACCGTTATGGTAGTTAATGTGGCTAAATGGAAATGAAGCGCTATAGCAGAAAACCACCAGGAAGTTTATCTCTTCTCAAGCATGCTGAACGATGATCAATACGCTGTTCATTAAAATTAACCCTCTTAAATTTCGAAATAAAGTTAAAATTTGGTCACACCAATATAAGCTTGTTTGCTCTTCACGCTAAGTAACTTATAGAAATATAACTGAAAACTGGGCTTTAGTGAAACCAATTGAGACCGGAAATACAAGAAATTTTCATTATTTATTTATTATTTATTTTCTGTAGGCCATTTTGGTAAAGAACTTTTCAGTAGCCATATTAAATTGGTATAAAGCAATCAAATAATGAAATATAGTATATGTTTACTGAGTCGAGCTAGTTCGAATCAGGAATTCCAATTTCTTTTTTTTTTATTATGATCCAATCCTTGTTAAACCAGAAAACAGAATGTATTGAAAAGTTTAGTGGCAATTCGGAAAAATCTATACATCCCTCAATTCTAAGTAAGTAGACCAACTTTGTGCAGACATTAAAACTAATAAAAAAATGTTTGACATATAATGCTCTTGTATCCGTGGCTCTCATATTTCAAACTCGCAGAACTTGGTCGAAACTGAACCGATTTTTAAGTTTGATCGCATATTGATCATTGTCTTCTAAATTGTACCTGCATTTTAAGTATGTGCATTAATTGCTTTTTGTTAAGTTTTTAGCAACAAAAAAATTATGTACACATGTACATTATTAAAAGTAAAAATTCTGTATTGTGTACGAATAATGTTTTGGTTGTTATTACACTGCGAACGAGTATTAAGCTGTCGATTACAGCCGACTGAAAATACTCGCAACCCTTGATCTCTTGCTGGCGCCACCTAGCGACGAGTAAGTAACTTTTAGGCAGTCGCTTAGTCCGCTTAGTCAGGTGCCTACCTTCGCCGTGCTGCGTCGCCTCTGCGTGTGCAACAAGTTTATGCAGCTGCACGCAAGTTGACGTTTGGCTTGGTCCCATAAATTTCAGTTGGCAGCTCCTAAAACTCCACCCCCATCTCGCCCTCTCCACGCTGTGCCACAGATAAAATGTGCAAAAACACAAAACGCTGCCGCAAGCCGCAAACATGCTGTGGAAAAAAAATGGGCAGCCGTGTGGTGGGCTGGACCACTGGACATTGGTGCGTTGCGGCTGGCGGTTGGGCGGTGGGGGTGCCGGGGGGCGGTGGCGTTGCAAGTTCTAAGCACGTGTCAAGTGTGGGCCAAACTTTTAATTTGCACAACGTCCCCAACCGGGCAGCCGGCCCAGAGCCTGACTGACGCTGAGTGACTGTCAGGCTTGTTAGTCCTTTTATAGCCCGGGCTGCGCCTTGCTGTCTGACAATGTCATCAGTTGCAGCTGACGCAGCAGCACCAGCAGCAGTGAAGCCAATGCCACTGGCAATACCCAGTAGCAGTAGCTGAAGCAGTAGCTGTAGCAGTAGCAGTAACTGGAGGAGTAGCAGTTGCAGCTGCAGTTGCTCGTGTCCTTTTTTTTTTATATTTTTTTTTGCTTGTGCGTTTCGAATGTGTTATCCCTGCAGGGTATACTGGGGTATGCATAATACAGCATTCCGTGTGATTCAAGACAAATACTCGGAGCTAAAAGCGAAAAAATTTTGTATATACTTAAATCAGACATAAGCGTTGTCTAGTTGGAAAGTTATTAGATTAAAAGCGAAATTCTTACTTCAGGCACGTTTATAATAATTCCAAAAGGCAAATGATTGGATCAGTAATTTATCTAATAAACATGTTATTTCCATTAAAAACATTTTCGCTTTTTAATTGAAATTCTTGTTATTAGTATATTGTATTTGTATTTATATTACGAAATCATGAATTATTAATACTTGTTTTTAAAATATTCAAAAGAGAAATACACTTAACATTTCATAATACAGCATTTAATACATTTTCAATGTATTATAAGCCTTGATAGTTATTTTTTTCTTTCTCACTTTCTTCTCTCTTTCTTTTTTACTTATTTGAAGACACTATTGAGTAAAATATTATGAATAAACAAATTTGACTTTCCAAATCTTTAAATATAAAATATATTATATTGTATTCATTTATTTTATATTACTTAATGAGTTTGTCAAGTGAAATTTTTTCTTCGAATCGAAGTGTTTTTACTTACGAGCGAACACTGTTTGAGCCTTAAGAAAATTATAGAAATTTGGCATTAATATAGACTCAATATAGACTTAAACTATAAAGCAATCAAAACAATAAAATTTACATGAACTTTTCTCTTTTCTAAAAAACTAACAAGAAAACACGACAATTCTTGTAAAACACAAAGAAACTACATTTTTATATTAATTCAATTAGTAAAGGTCCTTACTAAAATTTAAGAATATAAAAGAACAACATTTTTAAATATATGTATTCATATAAGTGGTTAACTTTCGAATAATCTTCGTTCCGCCCGACACCGGCGTTTGCAATAAATAGTAGCACTTATGCAGGATTTCATTTAAAAAGTTTTCGGTTCGAACCCAAGCCACCAATTTTGAACCTGAACCCCCGTAGCTCGAACCTCGAATGTTATTTTAGTGTAAACTAAAGTCGACTGAGAAACTTAATTCGGTGCAGAGCAGAGCAGCGGGTGTCCATGACAAGTGGTGTGTGGGTGTGCGAGTGTATGTTTGTGGGTGTATGTGGCTCACAAGCAGATAAAGCGACGCTCAGCGCTCACTTGGACGCTGTCAGTTAGCCAGGCCTGGTCAGTCAGTCAGTCAGTCAACCAGTCAGTCAGTTAGCCAGTGGGGGATGCGCGGGTGGGTGCGTTCATTTACAGTTGCCTTTGCACCACCCACAATTCCGCAGCCTACTCATGCGTCATTTGCGCCGCTTGGTGTTAAATCCGTTTGGATTTTTGTTTTGTTGATTGCCGCACGCCCCAATGACATTTCATTTATTAAGTGGCGCTGCCTCCATTTCTTGTTATTTATTTTATTTATTTTTATTTTTTCATTTTGTTCGTTTTTTTTTTTTTGTCATTTCTGCAACTCAGCGGGGCTAGCAATTAACTATGCAATCCGCTGACGTCACCAGCTACAGTTACAGCCGGCTTCGACTCCAACTCTGCCTTGTCGAAAATGCCGCATCATGTCGCCGCTGAATGAGGCCTTTGATTTGTTTTGCAAGTGTGCTGTTGGTGATGTTGTTATATCCGCTACAAAGGAATTTGCATTTCAAATGAATCACAATGCCCCGAAAGGAAAATCAAACCCAAAAAAAAAAAAACAACAAAAAGAAAGGAGAGAAAAACAATGTTGTGTACAGAACCTGCGCCTGCTGAAATATAAATGTTAATCCAGGCGGCGTCAATTGCAAAACGTTCAACGCTGTTGACAGCATTCGCCCAGGACAACACCCAGGACACAATCCGATCAGCGACCCATTGGCCAGGGTCTGAGCCAGGGCCAGGACCAGGACCAGGGCCTGGGCGTGGGCGTGGGCCTGGACAGTGTGTCAACGGCTTTTTAATTGATTTTCATGGGCTGCAGTTTTTGATTGTGCTGATTGACGCATCAAATGAAGTGACTTCAGACTGGGTGCTCAATCTGCGCCTGGTCCAGAGCCAGGTCCAAGGTCTGGTCCTGTTGCCATATCAGTAACGGCGCAAACAACAGCCCCTACCCATACCCACACACACACACACACACGCATACACGCAGATACGAAGCCAGCAGTAATTAAATTTGTCAGTCAGACAAAACGTTGCAGCCGGCACCCAAAGAAGTGGCAAGCTGGCAAAGTGCACAACGCGTCGTATGCGTGATGCGATTTCATGCGATGCCATGCGCGTGTGCGTGTGTGTGTAGTTGTGTGGTGTGTGGTGTGTGCGTGGCAAACAATTGGATGCCAAACAGAGCTGGATAAGTAAGCTGGTTATAAGTGTAAGTTAAAAGCATGTCGGACTACGATATGTTCGCACTTATTGCATACTTTTAGGAGTAGTGTGAATAATTCTGTTGCTCTGATAACTCACCATAATCAAGGGGTTGCTGACGTTTAGCTAACAATCATAATTTTGTCGGTAAATATTAAAAAAAAAATCATATTTCTTAAATTTTAATTTCAGTTAATCAGCTTCTGCTAACCATTTCCCATTTTTTTAATTTCAATTTTTAATTTTTGTCACCGTTTTTCCTCATATTTATTTTAGATGTATAATTTTTTGGTGTATAATGTGTATTTATTTTAATTAATATAATTCGGTTGAAATCTTGAAGTTTGCTTGAAGGTGTCTTTCCATGTAAGTGATTTGATATACAAAAATTGTTGAAACTAAATCTCAAGTGTGTATTATTTAATTTCTAGAATAAAACTAGTAAACTACTAATGATCAGACAATTTATAAATCTTTGCCTTAAAGACATTGTTAACCAACCAACAAACTAAAATACATTTTAGGATGGACCAACTATTTTATTTTATAAAATCACGCTAAGATATAAAAAAAATTTTTTTTAAGATTCAAAGCAATAATAATAAAAACACATTTTTTTCAGAAAAGTTAGGCTTAAGTTCAGTACAGCGGGTATTTACCAAAATATTTATATTGGCTGACCTTAGACTCAGCATTAATTAGACGGACCAAAATCGGTGTTCATGAATGTTAAATAATCAGGTTCATTAATCGAATCTGAAGTCAAGGTGTGATCTGTAAGCCTAACCACTTACATTAATTTTTTGTAATTGTAAATATAAATATAATATACAATAATATTCACGAACTAAAACTTAACTTAAATAAAACAATTTCCAAAGTTGAAACGATTTGAGGAGAATTATCTTATTTTTATTTTATTTTTTATTATATTTAATTATATTTAGGTTTTACACATAATCATTGCATTTAAATTTTTAAAATGCATCATTTATTATTCAATGAAAATGCATATACCCTATTAGCTAAGTTGGCACAGGTATGCAGAGTAAGCATAGCAGGCAGTAAGAACTGAGCGCAGGCTAACAGACTGTTATAGTTGTTGTTGCCGCCTATTAAGCCCGTTGCGTGTGGTTGCTGTTGTTGTTATTGCATTTTAATTATTGCATTCGATATTGTCTTTCGTTTCTGCTGTTATTGTATCAACAGTAAATTAATATGTATACAGCCGAACATCCAAAAGCACAAACACAGACAGACCAACACAAAAACATGACTCGCTAATGAGCTGCTTTTTAACTTTGACGTCCACATGGCTCAAATTCGGTTTATCTTCGCGAGACAACCTCAAATCAGAAGGCGCCAGCGAGGATATAGCAAACGAGGCCACACGACCAAATATTTCGCACAATGCTTAAAAACCGAAAATTTGAAATCTGAGAAGCAATTTAAAAATCATTAGAAAAACACATTAAGCGTAAAAAATTAATGAGCAGGTTGCGTCAACAGCGTGTAGGCAGCCAGGACGCCAGGATACCAGGACATGCTACCGAATAAAACCTTCATTTGGGTATTTCCTGTGTGTGTGTATCCCAGCTGCAATGCGGCCGAGCTGCAACGAAGCTTGTAAGATGGCAAATTCCCGTGTCCTGGCTGAGGTAAATAGACAAAAAAAAAATCGCGGTAAAAAAGGAAATTTCTAATAAACGGCAGCTAAGCAGCAGCACCAATGGCAGGATGACGACTTCAATGGAGCCGGCATCGTGTTTCACGCTAATAGGCTCCGCAAGGATGGGTCCAAGTGGCAGGCAGGGGCGTCTCTACAAAAACCAAAATATGATGGGATGAATTTGGGTGAATGCAAATTATTTTGGTTACATCGGAAAATAACAATATTAAAGTAAGTATAAAATATAAGCAAAAAAACTGTATAAAAGAAAATGTACCATTGTTTAAGAGTATAGAGAAAGCGACAGAAATTATACTTTAAAAATATTTATTAACACTTAAAATACTTAAAAAAAAAAAAAATAAATTAAATTTTTTTTTTTTAATTTTATCGTAAGTTTTTAATATTAAATTATTTTATAATACAAAATAAACATATGGTTTTTTTTTTAAAGCCGAAACTTAAAATGTTTTTTAAGTTTTCCCGCTGTTTAAAATTAAAATCAAATCGAGGCTCAAGATTATGCTTACTTTAATACCAAAATGCAACAAAATTTAAAACTTCTAGCTCTTAACCCAACCATTGTTGGGTAATTCCTAAATAGCAGAAATAGTTTTCGAAAGTTTAACCAACACTTAGCCAAAGCCTCTGCCCACACCCCTGCTTAACTACGCCACTGGCCGCAGATTGCGGGCCTGTCGGTCGCTTGCCAATGTCTACAATGTCGTTTACTTTGCCTAACAATATTTAGTTAGCCAACAAAAGCCAGGCACACACACCAGCTAACACACACTCACACACACACACACACCTACAGCAGCAAGGGCGGCACGCAACAGTCTGCCGATGAGCCTCCGCCAGCGTCTTGCCTTGGGGAAACTTCTCTGGAGAGTCGTCTGTAGTTTTTGGTCTAACAACTCATTTGGCACTCATGAGTAGGTCAGGCCGTTAAGGCCGGGCTCACACATTTACGGCGACATATCCTGGAGCTGCGAGCCTTTTAAATTCGCCTGCAACTGGCCGCTGATTCGCAATGCTTGTCACGTTTTGTCGAGCGTTGAAAAGTCAAACCAGCACGATCCGCGGGGGGCAGTCAGAGGTAGGAAGAGAGGTCAGGGAGGGGTTGGGGGTAGCTACAAGTTTTTGTGCTTTTGTGCGTGCCTGGCCGGATGTGCCTAGGATGTGCGTCTTTGTCGTAATTACCTTCAAGTTCATGCACTTAAAGAAAAGTCCACGTTCTAAAATCCAGTATGAGATGGTTACACTTCGAAATTATTTTTCCTGATTAATTTAAAAAAAAAATGTGTTAAATAAATGTGTTGACAGAAAGTAAAACAAAAAATAATGAGGGACTTGAATTAAGAAAAACTGACTTTAATTCGACTTTAACAAAAGACCAAAAATTAAATTCTAAACAACTGTTGTCCGAGACTGTTTTTTAAAAAATTCGAGTTTTAAAAAAAATTAGTTTTTATTGAAAGAATATAAATTTGGCTTAAAAAATGTAGACGTTTTGTAATATATTTAATTTATTAGCGCATAATAAATAAATATAGGCCACCCTACGCTGTGATAAAAAGTTTAAATATATAAATTGTAAGCTATGAAAATAAAGTTTAAATAAATAAATTGTGAACTATGAACTTTTGTAAATAAATATATATGAGGAACCACACAAATAATTTTAGGCTCTACGGCGTGCAACACAACTAATAAGAAATAAGTTAAAATAAATAAATGAAACAAAAGTTGATCTAAGCACAAAATACATTTGTTTTTACTTCATTTCAGTGCAAATTTATAATTTCAGTACTTTTTTGTCTCAAGATATTTAATTTTGTTTAATGTCGACACTGTACTTATACAATAATACAAAATTTTAATATTCAATACATTTTCTTAACGTCAGCCAGCTTAAATTAAGTCCCAAAAAATATAGGTAAATTAAAAGTGAGTAACAAATTCTTAATTTTGTTTAAACTCAACATAGCACGAGATTTGTATACACAATTCTAATAAATAAATAAAAATACATAAATAAAAGTGGAAAACATCAAAAACGTTTGAATTTGATTTGTGTCAAAAATAGAAATAAATAAAGACAACTCAAATACATAATTGGTTATTTTCTGGCATTTTCTCTAAGTGCACTCTTGACTCTGCTGCCCCATTTGATGCCGCTCGCTGGCGCGCAAATCCCAGACGTTGACAACTCCCCCGCACCACGTCCTCTGGCTGTGATTGCGGCCAGCTACAGGTGTGTTAGTGCGTGTGTGTGTGAGAGTGTGTGTGCGAGTGTGTGTCTCAACTACAGCTTCTAATTGCCGCTAAGTGCCAACGAAAGCCTTGGCATTGCCATTTTGATACTAGCATTTTGTCATAAATAATAAAGCCGAGGCGACAATTTAAAGGGCTAACTGAGCGCAGCGGCCATGGGCACACCGCATGGTCAAAGTGCTTTTGGTCAGCTAACCACTTAAGCACAATGCTTTCGCATTGTGCCCGGCACGCCCATTTCGGTTTATTTTGGCGGCCCGCTGCACGTTTCCCACCTGCACCACGTGCAACATGCTGCTGTGTGTGTGTGTGTCAGTGTGTGTGTACATCAGCGGGCTCTGACTGAAGTCCATTGCCATGTGGACCATGTGGACTAGCTGAAATGCAGCTAACGAACCGCAATTGCGGTCACATTTCATGAGAGCGCGCACGTCGCCCTCTGGGCACACACACACACACACTGAAGCACACGCACACACACAAACCGACTGATTCAATTTGCAGGCTGCGACAGGCTTTTAGTGCAGCTCAGCATACAGAGACACCCACACAGCAGCAGCACCACCAGCACCACCCCGCATGGACCCAAACCCAACGAATATGTGCTCGACTGTGGATATCATCAAAATTAGCTCGTTTGGCGGCTGGCGGAAAGGTTTGCCCTACAGTCAAAAGCTCCTGCACACACACCTGTGTGTGTGTGTGTGTGTAGACCACACATACGGGCTTGTCCCATCGAAAATGACCAACAACCAACAACAGCTACGATACAGCAGCAGCAAAAAAAACTTCATATAGCAACAGGTTTATGACAGGCCAATTAACTAGACTCGATATTTACATATATACACATATATATATAGCACGTCCAGCTGCTGCCAGTTGTTTGGACAGTAGGCAACAACAATTTATGGCACTTGGAAAACAAAAATTATTTAAAACGCCTCTAGACAAAATTGCTTATTAGTTTTTTTTTTTGTTGTTTTTTTCCAACGTCAATCAACTTTACAACATTTTTTATTTAAATTAACTGGCGGCTACATTTTTATTTTATTTCATTTTTTTTTTTTTTTTTTGCAACAACTGTCAGAAGCAATAATTTAATAATTTGTTTACATAAACCACGATTTTTTTTAAATAAGATATAAACACTCGCAATACAGATCACAGAATTGGATTAGGAAAATACAACTTTTTGTGTGTAAAGTTTTCCGCTGCTCTGAATGCAAATAAGAAATTTAAAAACAAAAATGCACACTTTGGCTACAAATTATTTTTTACGATTAACAGAACCGAACAAGTTGCTCAAAAATCAGCCGAGCTTGAAACTAATCATATTTTTCCAAGGCTGCAAACAAGTTTGAACCAAAAATGTTAAATTTGATTGCATTGAACCGAACCTTGTTGAACCGAGTATTAAAACCTATTTTTTTAATCTTATATATAGACATATATATTTATTTTATTATATTTATTAAAAATAAAAAATATTTACTTTGAAACAAACTTAGTTCCGAATCAGCAGCAGCCGAAACTTAAGCTGAACATTAAAAGATTTGGGAGCAAAAAATGTTTCACTAATAACATTTTTAGCTATATTTTCTCAGATCCCAATAGAACGAACACTCTCGACTAAAAAATTAATATTGCTTCACTCAAACAGCTGCATATATAAACAAATTTCTAAAAGATACTCTGCTACTTAATTAAAAATGAACCAAAAAAAAACGATGTTTTATTTGGAATGTGTGAAATTTACCTAAATTCGATAAATCAAATTATACACATATAATAAACTGCATTTTTTCATAGATAATTTAATAAAAAATTAATTACAAAAAAATGTGACAAGCCAAGAGTTAAACCAAAACCTAGGTCCTGGATGTAGAAATTTAGACTCACGAACCGAATCAAAAGAACATACTATATACTTCTGTAGTGCAAGTAGATTATAGACTATATATATACTAAAATTAGAAAATATATACTTATCTTTATTATTTCAATAATCTTATTATATGATAATGTCTTAATAAAACCATATATTTATGTAGAAAGGTTTTGAAAAATGTTTGTAAAATAAAGTAATTTTATTTAATTATTAAGATGCCCAATTATAAGGTAGTTTAACCAAAAACGCATCGTGGCAACTATTTAAGCCCCCCAACTCTTGTTTGACAGTGTAAACAGTGTGTTTGTGTGGCTGCTTGTTTACAAACTCGTTACACAAAATGTTATGACCTATTTAGCCCAGATAAAAAAAAGAAGGAAAGCAAATAGCAATAAGATGCCCGAAAACTAGTTGCTATATTAAACATTAATGTCAACGAAGCTAACAATAATTATGCAAATTTTCGATATATGTATGGGTAGGAGCGTAGCTAAGACACGAACCACGACAGCAGTGACACTTTACAGCCAGGCAATTTGCAGGCTGCGTCTGCTACGTGCAAAAGGAAGTCGCTTCTTGCATACGAACCGAACCGCCCACCCAACCACTCACTGAACCACCTTCTTCTATCAAACCCGCCCACACAAACGTAAGCGCATTTTAATGATCTCATTTATGCTAATCTGCAAACGGTTAAATCTGTGCACGCCACAGCCACAAGGTGGGCCCCAGACAGCAGCAGCTACAACAACAACAACAACAATAGCAGCAGCAGCAGCTACAACAACACCAACCATGTGCCACCGGCTGCTAATGCTAATGAAGTCTAATTGAATTTCGGACACTTGACACGTCGCACAATCTGATCTTTTTAACAGGCAGCAATGTGCACATGGGCGTGGCACAAACTTTAAAACCTTTAAGAAACACCTGAATATATGCCACAAGGCTAGGCAACAACACAAGCACACATCTATTTAAACCTACCCGTATGTTTCCATTAAACAGAACTATTCCAGCTATTGACAAGAATTGACAAAAATTTAAATTTGTTGAACAGTTCCCGTTTAGAATTTCGAAACAAAATCGTTGTCACTTTATCACCGAAATGCTGAAATGAAACAGATATTGTTACCTAAGAGACTTTAATTGCATACAATTTATTAAATACATGTAAAACCTAAACAAAAATAAATAAAAATACTTAAACTAAAAAATAAAAGGAGGAACGATGGAATGAAACATGCATATTAAATTAGCAAGTAAGAATGTTATGAATCAGAAGTTACATATATTTGGCAATAAGCTCGATACAAAAAATTTTACCCCGATTTATAAATTTAATGTTCAACACCATTCCGCGGAAGCTATATTTAAAAAAAAAGTCTATTCCATCAATATTAAAATATTTATATATGTATATATATATGTAAAAAAATATATATATATTTAGTTGTTTAAACAAAAAGTTGTCTTTCAACCTGTAATGTTTAAAAGTGACTTGCGGAATGCTGGAACGAAACACTCGCTTTAAATTGTATTGTATTTGTATTTTAATTGTGTCTTTAAAGTTTTTATGCGAACAGCGGAATGAAACGCACGCTTAAAATTTGTCAAATCTATTAACTGCGAGCCTTAAACGTTTCATGCGGAGCACTGGAATGAAATACTCGCTTAAAATTTGTCAAGCCCGGAACAACTCTATACTTTCATGTTCAGTTCCCGACGAGTGACGAGTCAACATTTGCGTTTTTGCGGTTGCGGCTAGACCAGGCCACGCCTCCCTCCCTCCGGTCCCCTGTGCCCCAACCCACACATCGGGTTTGGGAGGGCATAAAATTTGCTATGCATTTAACCGCATTGAAATTTTCTCGTAATATTTGATTTGATTTTTAAACAAAAAGCTGCACGTTGAACATTGACGGCTCTCTCTGCTATGGTTCGAGATATGCGTCAAGTGATGGCCACCGGACAGTTTGGTCTGTCAAGTTTAGCCGGGCATAGAGGGTCGTATGCGGGGGCGGGTGCGGGGGCGGTGCTGTGTTATGGTTTAGGGGGGTTGCATGGGCAGCTCTGCTTTTATTAGTCTGCCAACGAACCAACAACAAATCAGCATTATTTGACAACGCAGCTAATTTACATGAGTGACCAGAGTTCAGAGGCAATGACAGCATTGACCAGCACATCGCCTGCAGCCACTGCCGCCCCCGCCCATGTCCCTGTTCCGTCCTGTGCCTTTGCCAGCTGCTTCAAATGCCTGATGGTTGCGGGTGGAAATTGCCAGGGCACAAAAACGTCAACGTCAACGACAACTGCGGCTGCCTATCATGCAAATTGACGTTAAGCAACGCATTCAAGTCAAAAAAAAAAAAGGTTTAAACAACTTGCGACTTGTCTTTAATTTAATTTAATTAGTTGTTAACAATAAATTTCGATACTTTATTGCCTTGCGTGTCCGAGCATTGCACTCAACCGCAGCGCCAACAGCACTGTGACAGGAGGGAGCGATTATTACAAGCACACAGCAGCAGCAGCAACAACAACAACAACAACAACAGCAACACAACAGCAGCAGCAGCGAGCGCCACCGATCGTCTGAAGGGCGTCGCAAAACGATTCTCAGCTAAATGGGGAAACGAGAAAAACAATTTTGAGTGTCACTTTGCAAATTGTTGTTGTTTTTTATTTTTTCTTTATATATTTTGCACGCCTAGCTGTTATTGTTATGCGCATTTCATTTAAGATAGCAGCAGAGAAAGACTCAGATTCGGGTTTGAGTCGATGCGGCTATAACAACATAGCGAGGCGCTACACTTGATTCTTTTAGTGCACATATATTTTCAATGAAATTAATATTATCGTTGTTTTATAAAGAATTTAATTTTTTTTTAGATTTTTGAAAATTTTTTTATTTATATCATTACTGGATATAAATTGTTTGAGTATTCAGATTTCATTTTTAGTGAGTGTGTTTTGGTTGTAAAAACTCTTAGACTTATTGTCCGTGTTAGAATTTATAATTTTAAAAACTTGTTATTGCGCTTGTAAAAAACTAAGTTTTTAAAACATATCAAATACCCTGTTGTCATTTGTATAATATTGAAAAAGTTTGAAAATGCTAAAAAAAAATTGCTAAACTATATGTAATATGTATTTAAAAAACTATGTGATATTATATTAAAACAAATAAGAAAAATAATACATAAAATTATCGATTGTTTGATTTTTAATTTTTTTTTTTTTTTTAATTTTTTAACTTTAAAATGGTTTTCAGTTTTTTACTCAAAATTTAGATTTATTTCAATGAAACCGATTTATTTTATTAGGTTTGGCATTTTGAAATTCTTTATTTTAGAGGACACAAATTCAAAGAACTTTAATTTATCATTTATCATATTCAATAGCAATAGTTGCCGATCAAAAAAAATGCTCTTTTAACTGAACGAAAAATGATAGGGGTTCGAATCCTGGGCTAGTGCATATGTGTTCAAATTAGTCTAAGTCCATTATTAATCATTTTATTACTGGCAAAAGGCAGTTCTATTCATAAGTTATGTTCGTATATTTAGTTATATATTATCCTGTACTATATATAATACAATTTAATATTTTATTTGAATTATTATAATTATTATTATTATAAATAAATTCAATTCTTATCGATTCTTGTTGAGTTTTCATATAGTTTAATTTTTATAGATGGTTCATACAGCCGCCCTCTTCTAATGTAGCGCAACGCGCAATGCTGATCCTCTGGGTTATCAGAGAACTGCATATACATACATATGCATGTATGTATGTATATACCTCCTACGATGTCTGAGGCTGCTGAGAGCGGCTGCTGTCCGGCAGTTGGTGACATTACAATACTCGCTAAACAGCAGCCATATAGATAACATAAACAAATTCCGTGTTGATTCACAAATCAAGAACAATAAAGCGGCGTCAACGGATCGCTCGAACGTAACAAAGAAAAACATAAAATAAGAAATCATAAAAGCTCACCCAAACATTTCTATATACACGCGCACACATGTCCGCATGTATGTGTATTTGCATATGTACACAAGTCGGAGCGTTTAATTTGGATAGATAGCGGTCGCGATAACAAGCTGATTCCTATCTAAACTGTAACAGGTGCACAGCAGTGCTGAGAACGCGTCGCGTTCTGTTACCGAGATATATTTCATTGATAAGGCGCCCTCCGAGAGCGAGCGCACGGTGAGCGCGCAGTGAGCAAAGCTCGAAGAGAGCTTAAAACGTGACAGGAAAGCTTCGGGTTCGGTTCGGCTGTGTCGCTCGCACTCGGCTCGCCATTGGCGCGGCTCGAGTTTCAATTTATTCAATTTACCGTTATAGTTGCAATTGATGAAAGCGACGGCGACAGCGACAGCGACGACGACGGAGGCGACTACAACAACAGAAGCAGCCGCAGCCCAGCTCAGTGAGTCGCCATCGCTGCTACGATGCAGCCGCGCCACATCCGCCGCCTCATCCTGGCTGCACGAGCTCGCCGTAAGTTTTCGCCCACTCGCTCGCGCTCGCGCTCTTGCCATCGACATCGCCATCGCCAGACGAACGTTCAGTTGTTGCTGTGCCGGCGTTTGCGGCGATCGTCTTCCATTCGCTCCATTTCCAGTCATTGTCACTGTCAGCAACAACAACAACAACGTTGAGCCGTTATGTTTGTGTGCTTGCGCCTATGTTGTTATTGTTCTCCTCGTTGCTGTTGTCGCTGCATGTAAACTTCTTTGTCTACGGCCGTCATGTATCGTAATAATGCGGATAGTTCTTTTTGCTTTATCAATCGCTTGAACGGCGGCCTCCACGATGAACTGCAGCAGCCGGGCGAGCACGAGCCGACCTCGGCGCTCCTCAACTACTGCAAGCGCAAGGTACGTACTGCGGATATAGTCTAAAAATCGAGATAACAAAGAAACTAGCTCCCCATAAAAACAGTGCATATACAGTGTCCAGTCGATATAGTGAACGTAGTACACATATTTATACTTGCACAGAGATAAGGCTGTCTGGTGAATATTAAAAGTTTATTCAATGTTCGCTGGGATTTATGCGGCTTTACTGGAAGACTACACAGAAAAAACAATAATGTAAAATATGTAAAAATTTAATGTAAATGAAATGTAAAAAAAAAAATGATAAATCGCCTTATTCCGATATTTTTTTGCATTAAATTATTAATACCAGCTTTTTACATCATTATTCTTATTATTTATTATAATTTACCAATGCCATCAAGGTAACTCTCCACAGTCTTGTAAACTCGCTATGTTTACTATTTGTTCACATTTCACTTGCATGACACCATATCATATATAGGTTTTAGACACATTTCCTGAATGGTGACATTTTTAAAAACTATAGTTAAAAATTTTATTTTATGGAATAAAGTAATTATTTTAAAAATCAAAACAAAAATGTGAGGACTAGAACATATTTAAAAAAAAAATGTTAGGCAAAAGAAAAAGTTTCTAAAAAAAAACCGCAATAAAAAATATTCATAAACTTTTAATATTCAAATTAATACAATTAAAATGTATATAAAAACTCCTCAAAGTACTTAAAAATCTTGTCTCCAAATTAATAAAACTGTGCGCAAATTTAAAAATATATCTAGGCAAAATAAAGCCAATTTCGCTAATATTATATATCGATTGTTAAATTATTAATATTAGTTGGTAGCCACATTTATTTTAAAATAAGTTTCTTTTATTATTATTCGCAAACATTTAGGTTTAAATTTTAATGCTCTGAAACTTATACGTACTATATGTATATTAGAAAATATGTATATATTTAACAACATATTAAAAATCCACATAAAGTTTCTACGTTTGAAATCTCCATCTCAAATGTAAAACTCGGCGAATATTTAGAAAATACAGTACAGTACAGAAAACAACGAAAACTCCTTCACGAAGTTAAAGGAGTATATTGGGTTTGCGCAATGTCTGTCTGTCTGTATAAAGTCCATACAGTATGGTAACTATACTCTATTATACTATGAACTCAATTATTATATCCGTTATTGAAGTTAGATACTTGAAACTTAATTTATATATTTCCCTCAGTTTTAAAGCTAGATTCTGATACTTGCAGATAAATTACTGATAGCCTCCTCTAAAGATTGCACAACAAATTTTAAGCAAATCAATATAAAAAAAAGTATATAAATATGTCCCACAATTTCAAAGCTAAGCTAACCACATTTTTCATACAGTTTTCTAACGATCTCCTCTATGGACCCTACCTCTCGCGCAAATTACAAAATTCAATATTTTTCCAAAAAACAATAGTTTTTAAGACCAATTCGGACTGTTTTACGCTGTTTACACTGAGAAGAGTCTTAATAAAAACAATTTGCAGTTCCTGCGCCCATATGTGGCCATACTGACGCTGGTTGGCCTCAATCCCATCTCCACGGACATGAGCAATGTGCGCGCCTGCTGCAGCTACGTCCAGGCGCTGATGGTGCTCTGTGTGCTGCTCCTGGGCTACCTGTTGCGCTATCTCTGCGGCTATCGGTGAGATAATAAATGATATATATTAAAATAAAATATCTTACGGACATTTCCACATTTTCCAGTGGCGATCGTGGCTTTAGCAGCTATCGGGATATTCGACCCGGCTTCCATGGCAATGGCAGCGATGTTTGCGGCGCCTCATCCGCCGCCGCCACGCCCAATACGATTGGGGAGCTGCTGTTCGGCTATGTGGTGCCCAGCGTGCTCAACCTGCTCAGCTTTGTGTCCGCGGTGCTCGTCTGCAAGGTGATCGAGCACGAGCAGCTCCAGAACCTGATCGAGCGCGTGTTCCTGCTCTCCGCCAAACCGAAGCGCCTGTGCCGCATGCTCTGGCTGTATCTGGGCGTGGCCCTGGCGCTGCTCCTGCTGCTCTTTGGCTACGCCTGCTGTGTGGTGATCATGCAGCCGGCGGCGCAGATGATCAAAGTCGCCTGGCTGGCAGAGGCGCTGCGCGACTGGGAGCTGTGGCTGCGCATCGGGCTGCTGTGCACCATACTGCTGCAGGATCTGGTCGAGATCATCGTGCTGAGCAGCTACTACATTGAATGCTACTTACTGCGCGTCCACCTCGAGACGCTGTCGCACAAGCTGCTGATGCACTCGATCGACTCCCTAGACTGGATGCGTGAGATTCTCGAGTTCCGCAAGCTGCTGGAACGGGTCAATCAGCATGTCTCGATACCCGTCTGCTTCCTGATCGTCATGAATCTGGCCTACGCATTTGCGGGCCTCGTTTATCTGTTCAAGGACTTCGACTTCCACTACTGCGCCCTCAAGCTGGTCCTGCTGAACATCGCCAATGTCATGTTGTGGCTGTTTCTGGGTCTGCTGCCCTTTTTCGTCGCCGGCTCCGTGACACGCGTCTGCCAGAACGCCCAGGCGAACGGGCATCAGATACGCGTGCGTCCGTTCGTTTATCACAACACCTCCGCCGAGGATCTCAATTCGACGCTGCTGTTCGCCTCCTCGCTGGACATGTCCGCCAAGCTCTTTCGCATGCCCATCCAGTCCAATTATTTGTGCTTTGCCATACTCGTCGTGACCATCGTGGTGATCACGCTGGGTATGTGCCTCAATCTGAGCGCCCTGGGCAAGTTCTAGCTACAGTGAACACTCACACAAAAGTACTTAGATTTAATAAAGATTTATGCATAATATATTGTTTATAGCTTAAACCTTAACCAACTGTCTTTTGCTTGGCAAATTTATTTACAAATTACGCTTGGTTTAAACTTTCTCTTTTTGTTTCTTTAGGGAATTGCTTTTGTTTACAATTTAACTACTTAAATTCAGTTCAGTTTTACTTTTACTTTTCTGTTTTGTCAAGTATAAATAACAAGGCTGCAAACTTACGGAAACTATCCAAAAACTGTAGAAAACTTCGCTTGACTTAAATATACGAAAATACATCATTTTTAGGTTTCTATAAAATTTGTAAAATACATGGTAAACGATCTAATTACATTAAAGTATCAATTTAAATTAAGCATGTTTGACTGTATTTTGTCCTTTTTTTATGGTGCTTAGTTTTGTAAGCCGGTTCAGTTAAAAATTCAGAAATTCGAACTTTAGATAGAAAAAATTATAATTTTGTGATCAACATTGCATTACGGGCTTGTAAAATAAAAAAAAAACAAATACATGATAGAGGATCTTATCTCATTAAAGTCATAATTATTTTTGTGATCAAAGTGGACAACAATTGCGAGTTTGAAAAATAAAAATACATAATAAAGAATCTAGTCAAATTCAATCACAACATAATTTTAAATGAAATATTTCTGGCTGTATTTTGTTTTATGGGTTTTACAATGAATCCGGCTCAGTTTGGTAAACCAGTTCAGCAAAAAATTCAAATGTTCGAACTTAAGTTCTTTACCTTTTGAGAAATATTCAAAAAGTTAAAAAAATCCGTACGGCTGGTACGTATTTTTGTGATTTTTTTCATATTCAACAAAAGCTGCTACAAAAGTAAAAAGTTTCGCAAAATACAAATTTATATATAAACTGAAAAAAGTAACTCTTGACATGTTCTAAATTGTTTCTAAAAATATATAACAAAAAAAAGATGTTTGAAAATAGATGTTTTGTTTCAAGTAAATTTACAGTTACAACGAATTTTAAATTCTTAGTAATATATAGGATAGTAAACCAAAAATGTATGTTAATTAAATATAAAGAAATCCTGCACTAGATCAATTTTAAAGCCTTGCTAAGAATACTTTACAAAAATGACTAAACTAAATGTTCGAACTGTTTAACAGGAAAATAAATTCAATTGGTTTGCAGCCTCGAAGAATATCATATAAAAAGAAAAACATAATATGGAACTACGCTCTTGAGAGCTCCAGTAATGCGCGCGCTGACTAAGTATGCACTTTGGTTTCAGATTTCGGACCAAAAAGGTCACCTCTTTCTGCTCACCAGCCCAGCCAGGGCGGATGATTGATTTTCGCTGGCGGGGTAAAGGTCAGGTTGACAGGTATATTAATGAGGGCATGCACGCGCTTCAGCCGCTGCAGCGTGTTGCGTATGATCATGCCGTTCTTGCCCAGCAGAAAGCCGGCCGGTATTTGTGCATCACGGTTCGTCTTGTCGTGTATCATCTCGATGTAATGCTCGAATTCCGGAGATTTGGAGTTGTATTCGGTGATGATGGCGCCAACGGCGCCGGCGGCCTCCGCGTGCAGCGTTTTGGTAAGAAACGAGCACTCGCTATCAATAGATAATGCAGATAAGTATAAATTTAAGAATTCTGATTACGCGAGCCCCCTTTCCGCAGCTTACCCCCTGTCCATGAGCGCAATGCTGCCGTGCAGCTCCCGCGCATTGCGTAGTTTCTGGCAGGCTTCGGGGGGATCGGCCAGCACCATGGGGACGCCCTCCAATTTTTGGGAGAAGGCGGCACCGAAGTCCTTGGCCGGACGCAGTCTGTAGGTGTATTCCAGATCTTGGGGCGAGATGATTTCGAAGAACACGTCACCTGCAATGATGTCCTGGGTGGTCACGGGCATGTGTATTGTGGTCGTGGCGTGGCATTGGCTCAGTGTGGCAATTGCTACCAGGACAATTAACATTTTGCGCACATCACTAGCGGGAAATTTGTAATTGGCAGAAACACAAATAAAAATACATTTGCAAAATATTGCCAGAAGTTTGAGGGGCTGCCAACGCGTGTTGAGTGACCGCGTGTGGCAACGCTACCCGGCGACAAGTCTGGCAGCCCACTGAACACTGCGAACAGTGGTGCGAGCGTGCCAAGAAAAAAACGAAACCCAATTCTATTTATAGATCGCTCGGCCGCACGACTTTCGGCAATTGGCAGCCGAACAGTGGTCGCTGATATCGCTTTGACGTGCGCGCAAGAGAGTCAAGTTGCGTTCAGTACGACCTGGGTTATCAACGAAGCACACAGAAATCCAACCAATGCCTATTATCTATGACAACTGGTCGATATTAAACGGCAATGAATATGCATAAACATAATTGTTTATCTGTAAATACCAAATCAAAGTTATTGTTTGGTTTTGAGTCGACTCGAGGCAGTGTTTTCACATAAATTTGAACAAATTGAAATTTGGCAACGTTTTGCCAGTGTTTTGTACCAATGTACACCGCGTGGAATTGCAGTGTTGCAATTGTGTAATCAAAACATCCCTGCGTGTGTGCGCGCGTTGTTCTGTGACTGCTCAGCGGCGTTTTCTTCCCATACTCGATACCGAATTTCTGTCGATACCATTGTACTAGTTTTGTGCGGTAGCCATTTTAATTTTTGGCGTCGAAAAAACTACGGCGAGCGAAATTCGCATATCCTGTAGTTTTGTTCTAATTGCATTTAACGCAAGTCAGTTAGCTCGTGCAGGCAGCAGCAGCTCAGAGCAGCCCGTGTTTGTGCGTTCGAGAAGCGACCGAGAAACGTGTGCTTAACCGTTGTACGCCAGATTCTCTCAATTAACTCCCCAAGTACAGTACAATGTCGATGTCTGCCACGTGCTACAAGTGCAACCGGCCGGGCCACATTGCCCGTGACTGCAGTCTCGGAGGTGGGCCAGGTGGACTTGGTGGCGGTGGCGGCGGCGGCGGCGGCGGCATGCGTGATGGTGGAGGTGGCGGCGGCGGTGGCGGTGGTATGCGCCGCAATCGTGAAAAGTGCTACAAATGCAATCAATTTGGGCACTTTGCACGCGCGTGCCCTGAGGAGGCGGAGCGCTGTTATCGCTGCAACGGCGTCGGCCACATCTCCAAGGACTGCACCCAGGCCGACAATCCGACGTGCTACAGGTGCAACAAGCCCGGCCACTGGGTGCGCAACTGCCCCGATGCGGTCAACGAGCGCGGCACCGGTCCCGCAAACGTCTCATGCTACAAGTGCAACCGCACCGGACACATCTCCAAGAACTGCCCGGAGACGTCAAAGACTTGCTATGGCTGCGGCAAGAGCGGACATCTGAGACGTGAGTGCGACGAGAAGGGCGGACGGAACTAGAAGGGAGAGCGGCACGAGCGCTCTCTCTCACTCTCTCTCACTGAGAAATCAACGAAAATGTTTTGTCAAATAAAAGAAAAATGAAATGAAAAGAAAAAAAAATTATGAAAAAATCAATTGCCAGCCAACAACAACAACAGCAAAAAGCAAACAAGAAAAGAAGAAGAAGCGACCAATCAGTAAAACCAAGTCAAGATCAACAGACACACACACACACACAAAAACAACCCCAAACACACACACACACACACGTATACATGCATACACCCACACAGACTCATACCCAAATACATATATCTAACCATCATCTAAGCAGCACATCTCTAATTCCAAAGCTCTGAGCCTGCGGTCAAAGAAGACAACAACATGAAGAAGAACAAGTAGTAGAAAGCACGTTGAACAGCAGTCCGGGAGCAGAGAGAAGACAACGATGCAGTAGACAAAGAAGAAGAGATACAGACGTCGTATTTTAGTAGCTACTACCACAATAGCAACAACAACAAGAACTATATTATTATGCTGCAAACGTGTTTGAATTTACTAAACAATTATAACGAATGGAAAAGAAAAAAAAACTATATAAGAATATATAATTTACCTTAAAAAAAAACTAAAAAAAAAAACAAAAAAAATATATAAATATGTATGTACTACAAAGTATCCTATTAGGCGAGTTCCAACACGCAGAAGATAAATAACAACAAATTAATGTGGAAGCAAAGAAGCGAGCGAACGAGAGAGGGATAGACACGTTACTCCATAAAGCTGCGGCCGGCGAGCTTTTGCACTTCACCTATCATCCAACAAGCAAGATCTCTAGCGGGTTAGCTATGCTAGCTGGCAGCAACACCAACAGCGAAAACAAGAACAACTCAACAATGGCACATTAAAAAAGAAGAAGAAGAAAAGCAAAGCTGCATGAGGATGAGGATGAGCAAACAAGACAAACTCAGTTGTAATAACCTTTTTCACTTGAACGAGACAAAAAACAAGGCGAACTACGAAGATGATGGAAAATTCAAATATCACTGTGATTGTTTTTTAATTGTAAATTAAAATGCTGGAGCTGCTGATTTGAGACAAGAAATAATAATAATAACCCCACAATAAAAAAAGTGTTTTATTTAATTTTCATTTCTTCTTTTTTGCAGATCGATCTCTTTTTTTGCGCATGTCCCTGCTAAACCAGTTTTAGCTACCAGTTCTTGTTCTCTAAGCCGGCAAATGCAGCGGCAGCAGCAGCTGCCCCCCTACCCCCACCCCTGGTTTTTACGCGAACACATGGCGCGGCAGCTGATGGCCCGGCTGGCTCTCTCCCTCTCGCTCGCTCACTCTTTTTGCCGTCATCGTCACTGAGTCAGCCTGGTGGAGGTGCCGCCACATAAAGCAAAAATGCTGCCATTGTTTCTAGCGTATTTGCCGTATGCGTGTATATGTATTCGCATTTGTACGCCGCTTTCTTTGCTTTGCTTTGCTTCCTTGTGCACCGATACCTACAAGTATATCGGTACACAGACATATACACGTGGGCATGAAGCATATACTGCGTGTATGTGTTTATGTGCTGCTTCTTTAAGCAAAGTACAGTCGTCGCCATGCGCTGCTAATGGTGAAAACTTGCAAGCGACACACACACACACATACATGCATGTGTAAGTATGTGTGTGCATGGACGTTGAGCTGGCGACGCTTGCGGATTGTGGGGGGTGGAGGGGGCAAAACTTCAACTTGACTGCGTCGTCTTCGCTGCTGCACTTGGCAACAAGTTTCGCCCGCCTGGTGCATCGCGTTCAACCGTTGTCTGCGCTCTCTGCGCTGCGCTGCTGATTGAGGGTCAAGGTCAGCGAGCATTCGCATCAGCTGCTGCGCATGTGCGACTCAGTCGCGAAGTTTCGTGAAGTTGAGCAAAAGCTGCTACTGCTTAGGCTGCAGTCGGTCTTGCTTATGCACTGTACCCATGAGTAGCGTTTGTGTGTGTGCAGTAGGTAACAGACGTGAATGCTAATAAACTGAACTCACGATTGGAAAAGACTGAAACTGGAAGTGCATTTTTTTCCAGTCAAATTAAAGCATATAACAGCTGTATTTATTTCCTGTTTTCATATTTGATGTACTAATAACTATAGTTCAATAACATTTTGGCGAAATATACTTTTTTTAGTGCATTTTAAAATATGGTATAGCATAAAGTACTTGAAATTTAAAAAGAATTATAAGAATTAAACGTAAAATAGTTTGTTGATCATCTATAAATTTACTTTCATGGCCTTTATATTAATATATTATAATTATATCATATTTATTATTAGTATTCACTATTATCTTAAGCTTCTCCATTTTAAAATATACTTGTGTGCTGTTTATAGGGCATCTGGAAATCGATCACTTGCGCTGTTTATCATTGCCACACGTTTTTAAAAAGCCGGGCATGGTTGTGTGTGCTACTGATAAGTAAATACATATATACATGTATACATAAGTGTCGGTGCAAATAAATGTGCTCTTAACAGTGTTGAGCAACACTCATATATAAAGTGATCAGATTTTAGGCACTCACGATGTTCATCCTCGCAACACGTTTTACAATATATGTATGTATGTATGTACACATAGATACATATGTACATACATACATTGAATAAAGGTCAAATTTTCAGCTCAAGTTGCTTTTAAGCATTATTTTGAAGTCGTTACATAAACCACAGAAGTGGACTTTTAATCATGTTAACAGTCCTAAACATTGTTTCTAGACAACAATTTGACTTTCACTGCCTAAGTCCGGTTTTCCGACTTTAAATATATACATGTGTATTTGGAAATTCCTAAGAGTAAGTTAAAGCAATGAATAATGTAGAAATCCATTTTTCGGAAGTATTTTCTGTTTTGGCATTTTGTCCAAAAAACTAAGCAATACTCAAACTAGCAAAAAAGCTAATTATTTTGTTTAACCACTTCCATTTTACTTTGCAATTTTGACCGAAAATCAATGTTTCCTTATAATTTTTACCATGAAATTTTGACTTTTAAACTAAGTATTAACACAATGAAAATAAAAAATGCATTAGTTAATGAAAATACAAAAAATAAATAAACTCATATTTCATAAGTTAAAACAGAAGACTAACAACAGCATTTATATAACACAAAAATATTTGTCAATTTAGTTATTATTGCTCATTAATGTTTTTGTTATGATGAAATAGGCTGTGAGCGACTGTATATATTTCAAAGAGTCGGAGATTTCGTGACAAAATTATAAAACTAATAAATTATAAACATATGTATGTACATATGTGTATTCGCATAAATTTGAAAATTTTCCATAATGACCTTTTTGGGCGTATATCTTAGTAGACAACACCCGAAAAAAAACGATCTTTAATAATTTACATACGTTTATTTAAGTTTTATTGAATTATCAATTATAATGCATTGAATTTAAGCTACAAATTCAGATAGATCATTCAGTTTTGTTTTTGTTTTTGGTTAGTTCTTTAGTTGTAGAACCTGGTTGTAGCATAGGACAATCACTTAACGCTAAACGCGGCTACGAAATGAATAATTATAGTAGGATCAATATCAATATCAACTAGGCAAATTTCGAGGGAAACTCGACGTTACAGAATCACAAACAAAATTCAAGATACACAATTCGATTATCATAATTATTATTATTATGATAATGCTGGATCACTATAATATCAGTAATTACAATTTAAACTAAAACATGAGGTTTACATTTGTTTATACTTCTTTATCAATGCTGTCCACACGATTAACACATTGGCCAAATTTGAGCACCGAGCAACTAATTTAAAAAACACATTCTCAATAGGAATAGATATAATATACGTATATATACGCATATATACGGTATACACGTTAATTTGGTTGATTTTGAATAGAGCACGCTTTACTTGTCCGACTTGTTGCGCGCTTTGGCCAGGCCGGAAGCAGTCGTTGCCTGAGTTTTGTCCGCCTTGCGGCTGCTGCTGCTGCGCGGCAAAGTTGTGCAGCTAGCAGACATGGATTTGTCCTGCAACGAAATAATGAAACAGAGATTAAATTTAATTAAAGGCTTCAACTTCAGATGCATATAAAACAAGTAAGAACGTTGCAGTCGAGTGTAACCGACTGCGCAATGCCCGTTCACAGCATAAGCATAGCAAATTCGAAAACGGTCTTAAATATGATTGTTATTGCCGAAATGTACCGATTCTTTTAATTTGTAGGAAATCAGTAATTTGTTGACTTTACCTCTAAAAATGTGGGATATGGATTTTTGCGTTTTACTCGCCCCAAGATACATAGTAAATTTTGTTTTATCGATTTTCCACGCCACCGGTGGACGGATCCAAAAATGTTTTGTGCGATCTTTAGGAGGAGTTCATCAGTAATCTGCTTGATACATTTTTATGTATATAGTTTTAAAACTAAGGTAGATATAGGCATTTTTTCTATTTGCTATACACCTAGTGGGTATGGCCAAAAATGCTTAACACTTTATCTAACGTGGTAATACACGAGTACATATTCCAAGTTTCAAGTCTCTAGCTTCAATAGCGGCGAAAAAAACTGCATTCATACGAACAGACAGACGGACAGCAAGAATGATTTTCCACAAATCCAATAAGCGCTTTTCACATCGTGAACGAGTATTAAAAAACATGCTGAAAATGCAAAACGTTTGTTAGTAGGCAACACAAGGCTCTGTACAGTGCGTAACGAGCGGGGTGTGGAAGGATAGTTAAGACGAGCGATGCGACAAACACTTGGATGAGCTGAACGGGTTTGTTTTTGTAGCTTCTGGCTGCTGGAGCTTACATCAAATTGCCGTTTCTTTGGCGGCTCCTGGCCCGCTGAGCTGCTCATCCGTTTGCTGATTAGCTTTGCGCAGCACATTATCTTTGATACTTTTGAATAGATGGCCGATACCTGATTTGCTGCGCTCCGTGATTGATTGGGCGGACGTGTTCGATGCGAGGCTGACGTTGTCCGCCGCACGGGATTCCTTGCGCGGCGGCAACGGCGGCGCCGGTGCACGTCCCTTGCCATGCTGCGCCCTGGGACGCTGGTTGGCGTTTGCTTCCGGCTCGAGCTGCGCACGGAAACTGTGCTTGATCTCCTCAAGCGTGGCCAGCAATTCGCGTGGCGACACGGACTGCGCTCGGCTAGCTGCTTCTGCCACGCTAGCCTGCTCCATTTCCAGACTTGATTCGGTCATCACCAATAAAAAGGGATCCACGAGTGTCTTGAAGTCTTCTATTTTGTCAGCTGTTTCGGTGGACTTGCCTTGAAAGGCGCCCAAATTGATTTCAGCTTCAACTGGTGCTGCACTGGAGGCTTCTTGGAAGCATTCCTCGTTTTCACTGCCTTCCTCGGTGTCCATTTTCCTGACAGTTTCTTTAGCTGCAGCTGTTTCAGACGCTTCTTTTTGCAGTTCTTCGTCAGCAGGCTGTGAAGCTACGGTTTCCATTAGTGGCATTGCCTCATAGAAACTATCCCCATCCTCCTCCTCCTCCTCCTGCGCCTGCTCCTGCTCCTCCTCAATGTTATTCTTGTCATTCTCTTCTTCGCTCTCATCGATCTTTAACTGTTGCGCTCTGCTTATTTGAAAGTAACGCTCATTTTCCAAATATACCTCAGCGCGCATATCTTCCAGCATTTGCTAATTGAATCATTATCAACAATATCAAATGGGGGTACTCTATGGGATAACTATTGGACAGCTAAAGAGTTAGTCCGAGGTGTTTCTAAATACCTTAATTAATCTATAAACAACAAGAATGCTGTTCCAAAGATCTCTCTTCCATATAGAAATGTTTATATATAATCTTTAAAACATATATTATAAAACTTTTCTTGAAATTTAATCATGTCAATGGAAGCTTGATAAGAAAATATATAATATGATATAATGTATATTTGATATCATATTTAGAGTCTTTATAATTTTTTTTAACTGAGTACAAATAATTTGTACAGTTATATAAACCGTGTCGTTCAGGCAACTGAACTTTAAAAAGACGGATTCGAATCCCAGCTAAACTTTGAGGATGCGGGTTCGAATCCCAGGCTAACGTACGAATATAGTGGTTATGTTAGCCGAAGTAGTAGTCAGTGCTATATAAAAGTTGGGTTGAAAGTCTGTAACTGTATCCTATACTAAATATATAATATACAAATTTTTAGGAATAGCAAGATCTCATAATTAAAGTTTCATCATAGAAATGTTTTGCTAAAATTCTGGTTGCATATAAACATTAATTAATGACCTGATTTGTATGTATTTCAATTAAAAATAATATTTTTAAGAATTAAGTTTATTTAGTCAGAAATTGAATAATTAAAAAATAAAACACAAAGTTGTTTTTTATATTAAAAACATATTTGCATTGAGGCAATGAAAAGGTGATCTTTAAAAAGAAGGTTGATAGTTTATGACTATATATGATATACTACACAAACATCAATATGTACTAACAATACTTTGAACAATAGAAGTTTCAAGTCATTATAGAACTGTCACAAATCTTTGAACTAAATACAAATTTATTCAGTTAAAAACAATCATAAAAGTCCCAAAAATAGCCTGGCCAAGTTTTTCTTAAGTAAGCAAACACCTCGGAGATCTTTAAAAATTATGATGATAGTTTAAGATAGTTTATATTACATTAATAATGATAAGAATACTTTTTAACAGTAAAAATTTCAAGTCATTGTAGAAATGTCACAAATCTTTGAAGTACGTCCAAATTTATACTAAATAGAAATTTTAAATCAATATGAAGCTAAATCCAAATTTATTCAATTAAAAAAACTCGAAAATCCCAAATACCCTGGTTAAGGAAACACCTCGGCTACGCTACAAGCCCAAAGCTTACCTCGTTCCGTTTGGACTTCACGCGCGCCTTGGAAGCATTTGTCATGGATGAGGTGCGACTCAGGCCGCTGGCGAGGGGCGCGCTGACCGGCTCCGCGCTGGAATAGCCCGAGCTGATGTCATCCGTGCTGCGTATGTTGTAGCTGTGTGTGTGTGTGTGTGTGTGTGTGTGTTTATTTAATTGCTGGAGCAGAACCAAATGTGATCACCATGCGAACTCACTTGAAATCGCCGGCAGGTTTGCCCGTGGCTCCGGACCCAGTGGCGGTGACATCCACCTCGGTGAAGTACATGCCGGTTGAGTGGCGTGTGCCGCTGGCGGAACGTCCGACGGGTGTTTGATGACGCTGGCGCAGGAGGCGCGTCGGTTGGGCGCGCATCATGACCGACGACGACGAGGCCAGCATCACCTCGTCCAGTTCGTCCTGGGTGCGATGCATATCGGGCTCGCTGAGATCGCTGAGGCTGTAGCTGCGCTTGATGGTCTGCACCAAATTGCCGCCGCCCTTAAACGTGGAGTGAAAGCGAGAGACTTTTCGTATTCTGTTTGCGTTTTATATGAAGTGCAAAAATATAACTAAACGACTAAGTATATACGTGTTTATATTAAAAATAGCATTTGTAAGAACTAAGTGTAGTTAGTGGCTGTCGATGGTGACGAAGGCGTCGCCAGCCTTGCTGCGAGTGCATAAAATAAAATTGGCTTAAATTTGTGCTTGCTTTTTGCTGAGTATCATGCGATTCTGTTGGGTCTGCAGCTCCCAGATACTAATCTCCCTCGACGTCCACGTCGGGCGTGGCCTCGCGCAGCCGTCGGCGCGCTCGAATGCCGACCTCGCCGTGCTGCAAGTCCGTCTGTTTGCTCTTGGAGGCGCCGCGTGTGGCACGCTTGGGCAACGCTGTGGCAGCTATTGAAGCTGCTGATCGGGTCGTTCTGGTCTTGCGCACGGGCAGGTCGCGCAGACGCGCTGCGCCCGCATCGTTGTCATTGAGCTCATCGATGGCCAGCTGCTCGTCCAGCTCGGTGATGACCATGCGCCGGTCCGCATAGCTCTCAATGAGATTCAGCGAGCTGGAGCGTGTCAGCAGCAGATCGCTGGCGTCCAGCATATCGTGATCCCGCGACAGCTCGACGGCCGATTGGGAGCTTTGCAGGCTGCGCGTCTCTGCCGCCGCCGGCGACGACGCCATCTGTATGGTCTGGGCGTGGTGCAAGGAGCGGGTGTTAGTATTGGCAGGCGGTGCAGGTGTTGGTTTCGTTTTGTTTATATTTGCGATTTTTGTTTTTTTGTAAGTCAAATGCAAAGAAACGTAAGTGAGAAAATTAAAAAGGAAAAAAATCGGTTAATTAAAATAGGCAACGTAAAAGTTGTTTAAGTTGAAAATGAAATATATATGGATGGAAAATAAAGTGCAATTAAAAAGAGGGCAGCAGATACACACGCACGCACACACACATACACACACACACACTCTGGGATTGGCTAACGAGTTGTCGCCGCCTCATTTAGTCGGGCGCAACTATTTTTATGCCCTACCCTAGAGGCAAAAATAACAGCATTGCGAGTGCTCGATTTCCACATACAGCCTATATAAATATATAAATGCAATGTATGCGAGTCTGATATCAGCCACAAATCAAACTAATATGTTGTTGCCGAGTATTTATCACGAGTTGAGATTGAAATGGAATACCTAATTGTTTCATTTGAGTGGGTTTTACATTTTTATAAAGCTTGCATTTATTGATGATTGTTCGAAGATTAATTATGATATCATTATTGTAATATGTAACTAGTTGCATACTGTAGTTAGTTTTGTCACGTGGTGTGGCCGCTATAGTTAAACTAAAAAGTAAACGATTTTTTAAATGTTGCCAGAAAATATGTAACACGTTGAAAACACATCTACGATCCAATAAATATTTATTTATACGAATTATCCTGATTAGAACTTCGAGTTGTGCTAAAATATAGACATAAAGTCTCCTTCTTTGTTCCCTTCAATGCAAAACATTTCTCAGTTTAATAACTATCTTAATGCACCTTCACATATCCAAACCAAACTCAGCAATTATGATTTCATTATGTTTTCAAGATATCATTAAAATTTAAATAACATTAGACATCTGATTCATATATCTCCTATAGGTACACTTGGTCGAAAGCAAATTGTTATATTAAATTGAAGGTTATTACAAACACACAGCCAAACATCAAATTAATGCGATTATCAATTAGATGAGAAGTTGTAAATACATAAAATAGAAATGCTGCTTTAGATAAGCCCAAATTCAAAATGGGTGTAGTTACGCAAAGTTATCATATAAGTTCAAAAAAAGATTAATAGAAATTCCTAGCACCATCTAAATTAAAGTATGACACATGAAAATAGATGAGTTGTAAGATAAGTGTGCGCCGATAAAGACGAGAAATATAACTTGAAATTACATAACTTGAACTTAAATAGAAAGAGAGACTAAGAAGCGTAAATTTATATAAAATATATAGTTAAAGTTCGAATTTTGCGTCTTAGTCCAGCAACAAATTAGACTATATCTAAGGAAATACGTGCTATTCATTGCTACTTGACCCAACAGAACACGCAATACGCTTTTTAACAAAGAAATTTTCTGTCATGAATAGACATTGGCTATATATATGCATACAAATATATAACATATGTGTGTATATATGTATATAAAAGTGCTTTGTGTGTGACCACAGAGACTTGCACAAAGGGTCAACGATGATGATTAATGCGTTCTTGGATGTGACTTGTGAACAGCACAGACTGATTTAATTGCTTTATAAAAAAAGAAGCAAAACCCACTAGTATTTATAAACATAGACGAGCAACGAAACGTCTAAACAAAATTTATTGCAAGCTGAAATGTTTACATACTTGAGATTGGAGCTAACGCAACAATTTGTTTGTTTTGATATAGTGGCCCAATTTCTGTTGTAAAGTCTGAGCTGCATTTGAATTATCTACTCTTACGTGGATATAGGGTGGATATATATGCTTTTTATTACAATTCGTATAACTACATGGCTCTTTAATCTAGCTAACTGTTAACGTATTTCTATAAAGCGCTGAACACACAGAGAAAAAGAGTGAAAAATTTAAATTGTAAAAAATCAAACTACAAACTAAAACGAAACAAACACACGGCACAGTGAGCATACAATATAGAATATTTTCCTTTTGTTTGTTTAAACGATATTTAAAGTTAATGAAAACAATGAAAGAGACGATGACGACGTCGTCGCGCGTCTGGCACGCGGCAGCTGACCAAGCGATGCTGTTGATGAAGATCTGTTGTTGTTAATAATGATGAGAGATGAGCATCAACACGAAGGGGCACCAGGCACTGAGCGAAAAGAAAAGCATTGCGCAAACATTTTCTATATAGAAATTGAGGCGGCTGCTGCTGCTGAAACTGTTGCTGCTGAGGCGGCTGTAGTTGTTGTTTGTTGCTCATTTTATTTTATGCAACGGCGCTGGTGGCAAATTGTTGTAGAAGCAATTGAAAAATGTGCCAGATGAATTTGGTTGTGCGAGTGTGAGTGTGTGTTATGTGTGTGCTGTTGTTGTTGTTGTTGTTCATGTAGCTGCTTTGGTTTGAGTTACCTTTATGGCCGTCTGCATGATGACATTTGTGGCATAGTTGACACCCTTGGAACCCAGCTGCAGCACCGCCGAGTAGCCGCGTTCGCGAGCCTGATTCAGATACTCATCGATTTCCTATCCAGGAGAAAAAACAAAAAGAAAGAGAGAGAGAGAGATGCTTAATATAGAGCGTATATATATCGCGTATATATGAACGATCACACCTGTTCACGTCGTGTCAGCATGGGGTGCACGAACTTGCGATACAATGTGGAACTGCCCTTTGTGGCTGGCGACAGCAGCCACAAGACAATTACCACTTTGACCTCATAGTAAAACGGGAACCACGCCAGGAATATGTCCGTAAATGTCTCAATGCATGTAAAAAATGCAAAGACAATCCAGTACATCATCCATTTGACCTGTTAAATATAAAATTTGTAAAATTATAGATTTTTATGTAAAGAAGGATTATGCCAGGATATATAATTAAATTTTTTTTTAAAGCCAATACGACATTTGGCCATTTTTAAAAATGTATTAACTTGTTGATCATTGTTGTAAGTTTAGAAATTTTTTATTATTTCAGTTACAGAACTGATAAATTTAATCAAACTATGCAGAATTTAAATAGTTGGTTTCGATTATTATTTTTTTTTGGAAATATACAAGTTGTATTACAATTTAATATATATATCGCATGTGCATATGTCTGTTATATATAGGAGAACAAATAATTGAAAATTAAAAATAATATTTGGATTAGCGCAAGCAATTTTATTTGAAATCAAAAGAAATCTTGGAGTAATTAAGAGTTTTAGTTATCAGGAAAATAATTTTCCAAAATTCTTCTGGCAATTATTTTCAACTTTCATTCAACTTTGAACGGTTTGAACACAATTGTTACTATTAGTACTTATAATTGTTTTATTTATTAATGCTTTTTTATTTTTAATGTTATTTTAGTTAGTATTTTTATTTAGAAATTTATTTTTAAATAAAACGTTTGGGTCATAGTTTGGAGATATAAAGCTAAAATTTAGCATTTTTAAAAATTATGTTTTTATTAGGTGATTTTCATTTGTATTACTACTTATAATAAATTGATTTATTAATTAGCAGATTTTATTTAATATTGATTGCTTCTTGAGTGGGTTCATTATATGTTCATAAATATACAAATAAATATATATCTATTTTTTGAAAGATTTACTGTGAAATAATATATAACATATGTTTTTGTTTTTAGCCCACATATGAAAAGTATATTTGTTTTTTTTTTTGCCAAACTTGTTTCAATAAGAAATATATTGGGTTTAGGTGTTATTTTTGTCATACTCACATATTCCTTGACGTTCTTTGTGCGCACCGCCTTGTAGGAGGCATAGGCCGGATATAGAGTACCGAAGAACAATCTGAAAGCGGGAAACAATAAACTCTGTACACAAGTGCGCGGCGCTATAAATATAATGATGAGCGAGCAAATGCAGGCCGTATTGAAGGATAGGCGGGGCAGTGGCCAACGTTGCAGCAGCTCCAAAAAGCGGCCCAGGGCATTCAGATTCTGCACCACATTGGAGGCAGCTGGTGGTGCTACCGGTGGCTGTTCCACAATGAAGGGACCCTCATAATCGTAGTCTGTGAACTCGCTGCTCAGCGAGTTGAGCGAATCGTGCAGGCCGAGCTGTTGCTGCAGCTCCAACTGCAGCTGCTGCTGCTGCTGCGTCGGATATATAAACTTGGAGTAGACGGGCACAAAATTGCCAGCAGCTGCCGCTGCCGCTGCCTGCTCTTCCAGCGAGTAGCTGCGTCCGTAGACGGGCAACGCCTGGTGACGTAGGCGTTTAATATTAGCTGGACGCTGTTGCTGCTGCTGCTGATAGAGCAGCTGCTCCTGCAGATAGCTAGACCGGCTCATGGCGACGCATTGCCCAGGCCAAGCGATGATTGCCTCGTTCCTACGACGCGCCAAGACTATTCTGGCAGCGGCTGCTCGCGAGCGTCTAATGCTCCTAGCACACAATTCCTATCTATTAATAGCCCCAAGAGACGCTGCTGCTCTCTATTACAGCGTTTGGCCCACAAAAAAAGTGAGCGCGAAAAACAGAAATTGGACAAGCACTCTTACTTGCTGATCTAGGCGGGGAGTGCCCGACTGGGAGATATCTTGTTCCCAGCCGAATAGTCTTCGACACGGATTAGCTGCGCACTTTACTTATCTTCTTCTTCCTCACTCTGCTCTAAACTTTGCACAGTGCAAACCTGAATACGCTTAATTTTTATTGTCTGATTTAAAAAATTTTGAACTTAACTTCACGTTAACTTACATATATCATATGAATGTTATCATGTCAAATGTTGTGGCTCTAGTTTGTTTAGTGTCTAAGATATGCTCCAATAAACGGATAAAAAACGATTTTTATCGATTTTAGAAAAACGGTGCTGCTAGTCGACAATTTGAAATAATATTTACCTGAAACATAAAAACCAAATTACAAGTCTCCAACTCTTAGTCTCTGAGATCGACGCGTTTATGCGGACAGACGGACAGAGAGATAGACGAACATGTCGAAATAGACTTAGCTACTGATGCTGCATTTATGCAATAATTTCATATAATCAATATGTTCCGTACTTTATGGACTCAAACCAATATACTCTTTTCACCCAATTTTGCATGGTTTTAGGGTATAATAATGCTCGAACTATTAGCTGATCGGCAGCAGCAGCAGCTTGGCGCTTGCCCCTTGAAGACGCTATAAATATGAGCGAACAAAAACCAACCAGAATTTGCATGGAGTTCGCCTCGCGAACTCGCTTTTTTGTTTTTAAATTGTGGCAAGTGTGTTTACATGGAACATTAGACTGGCCTCCATTGAGGTGTCTCTGTGTGCCATATATATATCTGGTGTCGGCAAGGCGAGTGCGTCAACCTCGCACACACGCTCAGATGGCCATATAAGGTGCCCGCTCAACTGGCGTTGACGCTGCACGCCTAACGGTAACTTCTGGGGCTGATTAATAAACAAACAATTGACTGGCTGGCAACCGCAAAAAATAAAATAA
The DNA here is from genome assembly GCA_035041545.1 of Drosophila colorata. Classification (NCBI taxonomy): domain Eukaryota; kingdom Metazoa; phylum Arthropoda; class Insecta; order Diptera; family Drosophilidae; genus Drosophila; species Drosophila colorata. The sequence goes on from JAWNLD010000233.1 coordinate 4,479,929, forward strand.
AAAGTAACGCTCGAGAAATCACAGCGTAACGCCCACACAATTAGGAAGCAGAATCAACAAAATTAACCAAACTACGAGGCAAGGCCAAAACAACTTGAATTAAAAAGAGTTTGCTCGCTCACAAATTAACTTTTTTTTGGGGGTCAGCAACAAAAACAACAACAAGAACAACAGTGACATCGCATTCATGCGTGTGTGTGTTGGTGTAGTTGCTGGCCTCTTAAATATACACTTGCAGGTGGCATGGTGATTTAGTCATGATATATGTAACGATTTTAAAAGCTATTCCTTATGCGGTTAAAATGAATTCCTGGTTTTGTATATGTAATTGATTTTTTTATAAAGTCGCATAGTCTTAAAATACAATGGGTAATATTCAATTTTTTTAAAATGAATATAATATATTACTTGTATTTCCCTTATTGACTTTAAGAATTTTTCAAGAAGATGACCTATAAGTAATTGGACTATACAAATCATTAAATTTATAATATAATATAAAAATAGCTCGATTAATAAGCGCATATAAAATTAAAAAATGTAAATACTGTTGTGTACTTATAAAAACGTTTACAAATTTCGTGATTTTAATGGACTTTTATTATATCATGAAAAACTGCCTAAAATTGGAAGCAAAAAAAATTTATATAAAGTATCATTGAAATGGTCCCTAAATATTTATTTAAAAAAAAAATTGATAAAAATGGTAAAAAAAAAAAAAAATGCATGTACTTTTAAATATACTATTTAAAATATCAAAATCATTACTTCAAATTTTAATGCACATTACTTTACGAAGCATTTCACTTTTTGATTGAACACTGCATTAAGTTTTGCTCTATAAATCAATTTACTTATAAATTGCATTTACTTATTAAATGGTTTCATTTGCTTTTTAACTGAATCATCAAGAAGTCTGCAAGGGTATTTAATCTTCGGCATGCCAAAGTGAATGATAATAGAACTTGGTTCTTTCTTCTCTTTTTACTCACATTATAAGCCGTGAAAACAAGCTGCTGATCATATTGAAAGCTTTGCACGTCCTTTGCGACGCCTCTCTGCTTCCCTCTTTTGCCGCGGCCGCTGCTGCTGTTGGCGCTGTCGCATTGTACAAAATGAAAATTCAATTACAGCTGAAGTAATTAGCAGCGTTCTCGTAACTGGAACTTACCTTGTTGCTGAAAGTGGCTTGCACAATAGTTCACTCAATTCGCAAACGTTCTGGTTAAGCTGGTTGTTATTGTTTCTCTGTGTACTTGTTTGAAGAACAAACTAATTTGACGCTTTAATCTTTTTTTGATTTGTTTCTTTTTTTTATTGGTTGCTGTGATTCTCTGTTTGCTAATGAGAACAACAACGAGAACAGCGTAGCACCGTGTTGCGCAGCACTCCAACAAATAATTGCCCAATTGTTTAAACTACATGTTTTTTTCGATTTCGTTGCGACAATTTAATGCACTTTTTTGTTGCTGCATTGCGCGCGCGAACAATGCTTTTGTTAAACAAAAACGCAGACAGAGACAGACAAACAACAACACAGCTGGAGATGTGTATATGTGACAAAAAGTGTAGCTATTATCGATTTCGATTTTGATATGCATGCAGCAACAGCTGTTGTGCGGCACTGCCAGCATCAAATAATTTGGAAATAAACATAAAAGCTTTGATTTAATTGTCACTTAAAATATGCAAATAATAAACAAGTAAAAGATTAAAAAATTAAAATTTGTATAATGCACTTGAGCTCCAATAAAAGAAAAGTAAGTAAATAATTTCGAATTAATATCGATAGTTGCTGAAAGCTATCGAAAGTGAACAAGAGCGATAAGAAACCGCAAGTGCCATCAATTGTTTTGCGTTTCAGCAGCAACGCAAAGTTTGCAAATTAATTTAGTTGGTAATTTTGTTATCTTTTATATGTGAAAGACATTGGCACTTTTTGTTGTTTAGTTTGAGTAAATAAAAGTTGTTCTATTTATTGGCAGCTATTTGCAGCGTGCCCACAAAAGCCGCGCAGCACGTGTCAAGGCAACAACGTCGCACTCGAAAAAATGGCGCAAAATGCACCCAATTGCAAAGATACGCAAGTAAGGGCGAAGACAACGTTAAATGTCAACTTTTACCTAATCTCCTTGTGTGCTGCTTGCAGGAGATACAGTTTAAGCTGCACGACAAGTTTGTGGCCTTTGGGAAATGCGGCGAACCACGCAGCAATGTGCATTTGTTGGCCGTTTCCAGCAGTCGCGGCCTGCTCTTTGCCGGCAATCCGAGTGCGCCGGAATTGAAAGGTAGGCGTGACCACGATTGAGAGGTCTCCGTTTTTCGGCGCTGAAACAAATGAGCGAGTGACGTTACAAGATCGGTAAAGCTATAGTCGATTTAAAGATGATTTAAAGTTTCTGTACAACATTGGGACATCGAAATGCCGTAAAACGAATTCCACATTTCCACATACATATGAATGAAAAAGAAAAAAAATGATTGGTCCCAAGCCCAAAGTAAATGCATATACATAGATTGAATTTTTGATCTTGGCCAAAAAAAATATATTCAATTTATATACTTATTTATTCAATATTTAGTTATAACAAGTTATAAATAACTACGTTTGAATTGAAAAGATGTTTTTTTTTTAACAATGTAGTCAATAGTTGTAGTTTACTTAAAAAACTTGTCCAAAGTGGGTTAACAACCCTTTGTTTGAAGATCCTATAAACTTTCACTATTTACATTTAGTCCAATACGTGAACTAAGTTCAGATAGGGCATCAACAATTTCTATATCAGTCAGAGCCATTTTTATATTTTTCAAAGTTTTTTTTAAGATTGTCATCAACTTTTAATTATGTGTACTCTAAGAGCGAAATTGTCCCAATTTTTATAGAAACGCGCCGCGCGCACTCAAAATTCCGATATTGTAACGTCACAATTTAAAGAGCTTTAAATTCTGTGCATAATCTGTTGCCCTCTCAATCATGGAGCGTTCACACAACAGTCAATTAACTGAGTTTACACCCGAGCTAATGCCCATGTATGTAATCTCGATAAATTCTTCTAATGTTCTCCTATTTCCCCCAGTTATAATCCTGAAGGATGTGGCCACTGCCAAGACGAGCGGCAAGCCGCCGTTGGCGCGTCTGGTGCCGCTGCCCAATGTGCCCAACTATATGACCTGCAGCGCCGATGGCAACCTGTTGGCCATTAACTACACGCAGCCAAACGGGAACAGCCTCTTGCTCATCTACGCGGTGCAGGCGTTTATGGGCCGCGAGCTGCAGGCCCTGTACAACATACGGCTAGCGCCGGAGGATCACGTGCACGCCGTGCAGCTGCTGTGGAATCCCGTGCTGCCCAACAGCCTGGCCGTGGTGCTCAGCAACGGCGGCCTGGGCATGTACGCGCTGAAGGAAGCCGGCAACTTCGAGCTGCACTCGCTGGACAAGAGCCAGCAGGTGAAGTGCGGCTGTTGGTCGCCCAAGGGCAAACAGATCGTGCTGGGCTTTCCCAGCGGCCGGCTGCAGCAGTTTAAGCCGGATCTGACGCCGGCCAAGACGCTGCCCTGTCCACCCAACGTGCACGACGCACCCTTCGATACGATCGCCGTCCACTGGCTGTCCACGTTCCAGTTTGCCGTCGTCTTTCTGCAGCACGGCGAGGACTGCAGTCCGGCTCTGTACATTGTGAGTGCGCCCAAGGCGGGCACGCCCACCTACACGAACTACTTTGACATTTGCTACAGCCTGAACGGACCACGCAATCATCAGTTCCACTTCACGCACGTGCCGCAGTGGAATCTGCTGTTGGTCAGCTCCGCCAACGGCGTGGAGGTGGGCGTGCTGGCCACCACAGAGGCGGGCGACACGCCCACCTGGCAACAGTTGACGCTGCTCGACGAGGCGCGCATCGAACTGCCGTTGAGCGAGGCCACGCAGGACGAAACCTTCCCGCTGGGCTTTGCCCTGGACACCTCCAGCACACATCAGCTGAGCATCAACGAGCAGCAGCTGCCCACCATGCCCATGGTACATGTCCTGGGCACCGATGGCACCTGGCTGGCCTTCAATTTTCTCAATCTGCAGGCTGGCGCCGCCTCCGTGTGCTCGCCGCCGCCGCCGCTGGCGGATACTTCCGGGCAGTTCTGTGCGCTGGGTGCTGAACAGCAGCAGCAACAACAACAAAAACAGCAGCAGCAACAACACCAACACCAACAACAACAACAACAACAGCAACAGCAGCCACCAGCAGTTGCAGCAACTTCAGTGGAAGCCACAACTCCTGCAATTTCGGACATTTCCTTTGCCTTTTCGGCCAACACGGTAACTTCGACGCCGGCGCCCGGCAAGGACAAGCCGCGACAGCTATTCGCCGGCTTCGGCAGTGCGCCCACCAATGCACCGTTACCTTTTGGCAATCCAGCTGCGCCGCTCAACTTTGGCGCTGCTGCGCCCAGCGGCTTTGGCGGCTTTGGTGCGGGCCACGCGGCGCCACCGGCAGCTGGCTCCATTTTCAGCCTGCCCGCTGCGAACAATGCGCCCGGGTTTGGCAACCTGACGTTGGACAAACCAGCGCCAGTGCCGGCGCCGGCTGCGGCTGCACAGCAACCAGCTACACAACAACGACTTCAACAGCGGCTGCAGCTGCTCCCAGCAAGCCCAGCAACAACCAACCGCTTTACACAGTGCCGCCCACCTTTACGCCCGCTGTGTCCGCTCCAGTTGGTGCGCCTGCTCCGTTTGCTGCCGCCAAGCCGAACACTGGGGAAGTGGACGACCTCATTGCGGAGATCATGAATGTGCAGATCAGCGCATTCAGCGAACAAATCGAACAGCAAAAACAACAGACCCAAACGCTGCTCTCACAGGTGAGTCTATTTCATGGCTGTCGGGTGTAACCGACTGCGCAATACTTTTTTATTGTATAATAACAGCTTAAAACAGCCTAAAACGGTGTTAGATATTATTTTTATTTTGGAAAAATATAGAATTTTGGACCGACGTTGTTCGGTCGATCTTTGGATGAGGTCCTCAGACTGCCTAATTTGGTGACTCAAGCTATAAAATTGGGGGAGATATCGAGATTCGCGGATTACCCGCCCGCAAGTGGAGCTCATTTTTAGAGGAGCTCATTAGAAATCTGTCTAAAAAAAATTGGGTATATCTAACTTTAAAACTGGCATATAGTTATTAAATCGATTTGCCACGCCCTTAAATGGCGTAGCCAAAAAATCTTGACTCTTTATCTGAGGCGGGTATACACGAGTATATATTCCAAGTTTCAAGTCTCTAGCTTCAATAACGGCGAAAAGAATTTCGTTTATACGAACACCACGAATAATATTTCACAACCCCAATGAACTCTTCACTTCGTGAACGAGTATAAATATTGCCTTTGGTTCAGTTCATGGTTCAAACCAATGTTCAGTTCAAAACTGGTTTGTAGCCTTGGTTTTTATCAGCTATTCTAAATATAGTTTTAATTTTGTTTTCACCTGCAGATCGAGTCGCCCGCATCGATTAAGTTCTATGCCAAACGCCTGGAGGATCTTCAGGAGCTCAACGATCAGGCCAACGATGTGGACTTTGAGCTGGACGTGCAGGGCCTGCGTCACGCCCTGAGCGAAGCCTATGCCATGATGGCCGAGTGCCGTGCCAAGCTGGAGGTCTACAGAAAGCCAGAGTAAGTGATTGGCTAATTAGGAAGTGGGCTGGGCCGCTTAGTACCACTCTTTAATTAAGGATATTTGAAATAATACCCTGAGCTTCTGGCTTACCCAAGAAGTTAAATGGATCGATGGGCAGTCTTAGCCTTGGTTGAAGTAGCTAAAAGTGTCTCTTAAAGATAATTGCAGTCAGAGGAATTTAAAAGTGCTCAACTGAATCAGGCAAACCCAAAGGAGAAATGCTTTAACCATGAATCAAATTCAGATTTAAGCTATGCAGCTCTTTTTTCGGTTTTACTTAATAGTATTACATTCCTTACAATATACCTTTTATCTCTATGTTAATAGAGCATACATAGCTTAGATCAAGATATAATATTCCCACTGACTGTTTTGTGGTTTCTCTAGTTGCTCAAGTGGTAAAAATTTTGGCTTTTGAGTTTTATCTATCGTCGCAGCTTATTTCTAAAACTTCAAGCAGCTATAATTACAAATTATATAAATGCAGGTTGTTAGTCTAATGTTTTATCTCATCAAATATGACGTAATTTATTTCTTAAAATTAAAAATATATATTTTACCACAATTTAAAACGAAAAAACAACACAAAAAAAAAAAACAACAGCCAATATACCTTTTATCTCTATGTTAATAGAGCATACATAGCTTAGATCAAGACATAATATTCTCACCGACTGTTTTGTGGTTTCTCTAGTTGCTCAAGTGGTCAAAATTTTGGCTTTTGAGTTTTATCTAACTCTAAGGAATTAATTTAAACTGTAAATGTTGCCAGTTTGAGACTTATACTACGCAGAGTATCCATCAGCTTAAAGTAATGTAATATTCACATTTTTCTTTTATTATTTTCCTTGCAGCATTACCCGCCTGATGACCTCCACAAATTTCGATGCCGCTGGTCGCCGTCTGCTGGCGCGCCTGCAGAGCTATGTGGCCGCCAACGAGGCGCAGCTGCAGCTGGTGCATCAGCAGATTGATGCACAGTGGGAGCAGTATCAGGACGTGCTGCGCCGCAACTCCAAGTCCAAGATGCATATGCCCTGCCTGGAGGGCATCTATCAGCGCTTGACGCGCCTGCAAAATCTCACCTCCGACCAGCGCATCGCGCAGAACAACATCAAGGTGAAGCTCAAGGAACGCGGCCTGCTACAGTCCGCGCTGCTTAACCAGGAGTCCAGTCGCAGTCGCAACAATGAGGCGTAAGTACATATACATATACAGCTAATTATCAATATACACGATAGATACGTTACCAAAAATATTGTGTAATAAATATATATGCAATATATATATAATAATATATATATTAAATTGGAAAATAATAGATTGGTTCCAGCCTAAAAAAAACAACTTAATCAGTACAATATTTTACGTGCGTTCACATTTGAAATATATTATTAAACATTTAATTTGATTTGGAAAAAAGAAAATAACATCAGAAATCAATTTATATTAAAAAGTAAAGCTAATACAAAGATAGCATTTTTTTATTGTTACTTTCTAATAAGAGTGCAATATCAATACTATCACAAGAACTATTTTGAAGAACTATTCAATACTATCACTTGAACTATTTTGTTCATCATTTTGGGAAATTATTTCTATATTATTATCTCTACTATCCATTGCTGCTTATTCAGTAGTATTTAGAATGAGTTCAGTTATTAAACATTGTGCTTGATTTCGTGATTTCGTTAAAAAGTCCAGTTCACGTTGAAATTGTGCAGCTCGATTCTTATTATGCTCATGTTGTTCAAAATGATTACCTAAATTCCATGCAAGATCAAGACTTTCTTTAATTAGAATTGCATTTGAAACAGGAATATCGCTATATTCTCTGTCATGATGAGGTCTATAACTTGTGAGTGAGTTCTAAAATTTCATTTCACTCAAGCTTAAAATAAAAATAATGCCTAGTTAAAATTTATAATTTCTGCGGAGTGAAAATAAAAGATATTCATAGAATATCAAAAAAAAAATAAAACATAAATAGAATTCTTAGAATTCATAGAATATTTAAAAACGTGTTAAAAAATCAATTTCTGTCAAAAGAAAAAACATTTAATTTTTAACGCGTGTTATTTCAAAACCATGTTAAAGAGAATTAGCTGTATATATATATATATATATATATATATATATGTATATATATTTATATGGAAATGGTTTTTCTAAACCTCTGTTTTTTCGCCCCGCAGCGTGGACACCTTGGCGGACTCCATACTCTCGATGACCCTCAACCAAATGGTGGACACGAATCGCGCCAAGCTGTCGCAGCAGAAATTGCAGAGCATTCGCCAGCTGTTGCAGCAGCACAACGTGCACACAATCAGTCCACAGCGACCAGATCGGGTGGGCCTCAACTCCGAGGTCATCATGAAGATCAGGCAGAAGGCGGCGCTCAAGCAGAAGACATCGGCAGCCGAGGCAGCAGCAGCAGCAACCGCAGCTGCAACAGCAGCTGCTGCGGCCACAGCAACTGCTGCAGCTGCCAGAGCCAAGCCAGCTGTGGCCCACAAAGCCACCCAATCAGCCGCTGCGCCTGCACCGCTGGCCAAGCCCACCGCTTCCAAGCCCGCCGCAACTGTGGCCGTTGCGGAGAAGACGCCCAGTTTGCCGGTCGCCTCAACGGCATCCCATCCCGCCCCGGCGCCGGCGCCCTTTAGCTTCAGCCAGAGCAGTCCCTTTGTGAAGACCACCGCAGCCACGGTGACCACGACGACTCTGAGCGCTGGCGAGGCCAAGCCCACGACCTCGCTGTTCAGCTTTGGCGGCACAAAGCCCACGATGCCCAAGCCGCAGATGGGTGCAACGGCGCCGCCCAATCTCTTTGCCGGCTTCGGCAATGCAGCTGCAGCTGCAGACGCTGCTGCCAAGCCCAAAGCAGCGCCAGAGCCGCCCAGCGTCGTCGTCAAGCCAGTGGAGCTTAAGAAGGATGCGCCTGCAGCCGTGGATCTGACAGCAGCTGCCGCAGAGCCCGCCAGGACGGCAGCAGCAAGCAACAAAGTGGAGCCAGCTGCCAAGAGCTTCAGCTTTGCCAGCTTTGGCAGCAATGCGGGCAGCGCCATCGGCAGCGGCAGCTCCACCTTCAGCTTTGCCGGCTTCGGTTCCTCGCTGGGCAACACGGCAGCCACAGCATCGCCCTTTGCGGTGCCAACAGCTGCCACGACAACAGCTGCTCCTGCGCCAGCTCCAGCTCCTGCACCTGCACCTGCTCCCGCTGCTGCCACAGTTGCAACAGTTGCTGGCAGCGCGGAGACCATCGTCAGCAGCAGCACGCCAGCTGCTGCGCCCAGCTTGCAGCCATCAGGTGACACGGCCAGCATCAGCAGCTCCAGCAGCGTGGCCAGCACCATGAGCACCACCTCCTCCGCCGTCTCCGTGACCAGCAGCAGTGCGCCCCCCGTCGACAGTCTCTTCGGCTCCGTCAACATTTGCAAGCCGCAGACCAAGGACAGCGCAGGTCAGCAACTGATGCACTGCATCCGCTTGTGGCTTTCATTTAACTTCAAACATTATAATTGGGTTTGTGCAGTGTCCGTTTTGCCGTCCTTCCGCCTAGAGACTTGAAATTTGGAATATATACTCGTGTATACCCACGTCATATAATGTGTGAACATTTTTTGGCTTCACCCAACGGGGGCGTGGCAAATCGATAAAAGCTATATATCTCACCCAGCTAAAAAAATAAACTACGCCTACTGTGGGCGTGGCAAATTGAATAAATCTATTCAACTCCCTCAGTTTTAAAATTAGACACATTAAATTTTTTCAGGCAGATTATTGAAGACAAAAATTTTTAGTTACGCCTACTGTGGGCGTGGCAAATTACATAAATCTGTATAACTCCCTCAGTTTTAAAGCGAGACACTCACATCACAAGATCGCACACAAGATTTTTTGGCTACGCCCACTAGAGGCGTGGCAAATCGATAAAATCTGTATAACTTGGGGCGGGTTAACCGCGAAAATTCCTATTTCCTACAATTTTAGAGCCACCAAATTAGGCAGACAGATTTCTGAATTCCTCTATCGAGCTAAAAAATTTGTCCAAAATTTTCCAAACTAATAATATTAATTAAGACCACTTTTGACTGTTTCCGATTGCCATGTTTTTCACAGCTGCCGCACCGGCCAACATCTTTGGCGGCTTTGGCCAAAGCGCCGCCAGCACTTTTCCAGCTTTGGCTGCAGGCAGCGATGCTGCCAAGAGTTTGTTTGGCAACAGCAGCAGCATCAGCAGCACAACAACAACAGTAACAGCAGCAGCAACAGAAGCAGTAACAGCAACATCAGCAGCAGTAACAGCAGCAGCAACATCAGCAGTAAAAGCTGCAACAGCAACAGCAGCTACAACAGCAACACCAGCAGCAACAACAACACCAGCAACAGCAACAATTGCTCCCGCCGAAGCAGCCACAGCCGCCTTGGCGGCCCCCACAAGCGTTGCTGCCGCGCCTGGCAGCGGCTTCTCCTTCACGCATGCGTTTAGCACCCTGAGCACGCCGGGCGCCACGCCCACCGGCACGCTGACAGCCACCAGCTCCGCCCCGGCCATGACGGGCAATGCTTCCGGTTCCATTTTCGGCTCGAGCAATGCATTTGCGCCCGCCGCCGCGGTTAGCAGTCCGTTTGCGGCCTCGCCCACGTCCACTGGCAACATATTCGGCAATGTGCCCAAGCCGGAGGCGAGCGTTTTTGGCACTCCCACGGCGGCTGCACCACCTAGTGGACTTTTTGCCGCCGGAGCAGCTGCCACCAGCGGCAGCCCCTCACCCTTTGGCAGCCCGGCTGCCGCGCCCGCTTTGGCTGCAGCTGGCAGCTCCGGCGGCAGCATCTTTGGCCAGACAGCAACTATAAAACCCAGCGGCTTTGGTTCACCTGCCGCCGCCGGTGGCTCCATTTTCGGTGGTGCTGCCGCTGGCGCCTCTGCGTCGCCCTTCGGCGGTGGCGGCGGCGGCTCTATTTTCGGTGGCAGCAACAGCGCACAGAGTTTGCCGGCCGCTGCGTCCGCGGGCTCCATTTTCGGCCAGAGCGTCTTTGGCCAGGCCGCAGCTAGTGGTGGCAGTTTGTTTGGCAACACCAGCGCTGCGCAGCCGCAGACGTCGGCCTTTGGTGGTGGTGGCTCCATTTTTGGTGCCGCTGCAAATTCTCCCTCGACAGCTGCTTCGGGCGGCTCAATCTTTGGTGGCGGCGGCGCCTTTGGTCAATCTGCGGCCGCACCGGGCGGTTTTGGCAGTGGCTTTGCCCAGAGTGGCGGCGTTTCAGTGGCTCAGAGTGGCTTCGGTTCGCCGCAGCAGCAACAGCAGCAGGCACAGTCGCCCCCGGGTGCTTTTGGTGCCAAGCCCGTCTTCGGTGGCAGTCCCGCTTTTGGCGCCAGTCCCACATTTGGTGGCGCACCCACATTCGGCAGTCCCAAGGGCTTTAACTCGTTTGGCGGCAGCCCCGGAGTCGTTGCACCGCCAGCCTTTGGTGCACCCGCCAAACCGCCAGAGGGCAACATCTTTGAGACGCTCGGCGGCACCGACACGGGCCTCTCCTTCGGCAACTTGGCCCAGACTGGCAACAGCAATGCCCAGAAGTCCAGCTACGGCGGGTGAGTTAACTCTCCTCATCTAAATTGTGTTCTTTTATGGTTTTTCTTCCTTTTTATCTGCAGATCCTCCTTTATGAACTATCGCTAAGCATGTTTGTTTGTCTTCGTTAAATGAATAAATGTAAATTAAGTTGAATAAATTCGATTATTAAATTAAATGATTAAATGATTTTTGAGGTTTTTACTGGTAAGGGGCTCAATATGGACACGCTCACTGATATTTGAGTGTAGGTAAATGCATTTAATAGTGAATAACAAGTTCAAGTGATCCAATCCGGAGAGCTTGACTTAAATTTTCCATTACAGTGAAATGAAATTTGTTGTGAAAAGCTGTATTAAATCAGACATTCAGATGTCAAAAATAGCGACAAAAAATATAAAGATTTTGATTCCTTTTAAATAAATTCTGTACATACTTTAAACTTTCACAACGTTTCAAAAACTAAACGGATTTTTCGGGACTTGCCATTCAAGTCATAGTTTGGCCTTAAAATTTATTTGATTCTATTGTATTATATTTAAATTTACGGTTTACTTATTTATAATAAAAGAAACAAGAGAAACATCTTTGAACATATTTATCATTTTTATTATCAAATAAATATTACACACAGAGAAATCAAAGCATTGCCTTTAATTTAATGCTAGAAATGTTCGATTTTGTTTAATTTTTTTTTTATATTAGCCGTTAGCAATTTTCGTTTCTTGACTCTTGGCTAAATCAGGAAAACAATAATAATGATAGTAATAATAAAAACTGATCGTTAACGTTTAGCAACAGCTATTACACATTATATTTTCAATTGGTTATACATATACAATAATATGCATATAATTAGTGCGCATAGTTATACATTAATAAAAATATATATAATATATATTTATATATGGTATGTATATATAAAAGACACAACTAAATAAAAATGCAGACGAAAAAAAGGCGTACGTGTACGGTTTACATATAAAGTATATATCGCATATAGTATATACTATATATAGCATATAAATAGTGAAAAATAGTCAAAAACATTTTACATATACATATAGAGTTATACATACATACAGCATACATATATATATATAGATTAGTATAAATAATTTTTTATATATATATTTATAGGTTTAGGTTTTTAAATGCAATTCGTTTTTTTTCTTTTGTTTTTTTTATAATATTTAATTAGGTCTAACTTAGGTTGGTAATTGTTAATTGTTAGAGATTTACATGCGACTACCCAGCTTAGATGTTTGTTATCCGATTTATGTTTAGGATTTATTTAGTTTGTTTGCTTTTCGTTTTTGAATGTTAGTTACGTTTAGCACACATTTAGTTTAGTTACCGTTATTATTTACTTTATTATTATGTTTTTTTAATTTATTTATATTATTTGTAAACTAATGCTAGAAAAACACTTTGCAACAATTGTTGAAAATTCGTTAAGCTTTTTGTTCTTTTGTTTTTGCTTGCTTATTGTAGTTGTTGTTGTTCTTTGTTCTTAATTTTGTTTTTGTTGTTGAGCAACTTTTTAAACTTAAACAGAATTTCGTTAAGCACGCTTATTATTATTATCGTTTTTACTCGTTTCTTTGAGTGTACGGCGCGTTTAAAACGACCGTTACAAGTTGTGGAGTGCAGCTGTTTATTTTCTTTCGTTTTATCGTGTTATCGTTAATCGTTATCGTTTTTTAAATCTTTAAACAACTGTATTCTATCTACAAAAGGAAACTGTTACTACATTCAATTCTCTTTGACGGGGCGCAGACAGGGGGAATGTTCTCTTATATATCCTCATATTCGTTCTTTCTTCGTTTTGTTTTCTTTCTGTTCGGGAGGGTCAGAAATGTTTGTGGGCGTGCGTTGGCGGTGTGGGCGTGGCACATGCAATGACTTGCTTAAAGCTTATACACTTAACTGTGTGTGTTGTGTATGTGTGTGTTGTGTATGAATGTGTTTGAAATGTATACAAAAAGTGGAAAAAAGGATTTGAAAAATTTAAAAACGAGTTGGCAAAGGGTAAAAAAGGCAGGAGAATTTTTGTAATATTTTTTTTTCTTTTTTGGCAGGGGCTACAGTTGCGTTCATATACATATAGTCGTATAGTTCAGTTATAGTGTGCTTTTATATGTACATCGCCTGGGTAGCTTGCTAGTAAGTATATATATATATATATGTAGAATATATATTTTATATAAAGAAGCGGAAATATACGAGAAAGTTGGGGAATAGCTAAAGCAGGGCCGCTCCTTCTTACATAAAATAGAGTTCGTATAAATATTAGTTGTAGATATATGCGTGTGTTTATATATGTGTATGTGTATATAGAGAGTAGAGCTGGAAACATTAGTTACATTTTTTAGGAATTTATAAACTTTTGAGCAAATTTTAAAGCTCAACAGGTCTGTAATACTGAACACAACTGTTAATGTGTCGTTAACAGTGTGATATTAACAGAGTGTTTGCAATTTAAGGCTCGACTGTTAAAGAGACATATAAAACACAACTGTTAATGTGACATTTACGGGTTTGCGCTAATAGATTGTTGATAATACTTGAGTCAGCTGCTAAATTAACGCAAACAGAATGTGGGCAGTGGTAACAGCAACTATATTTGTGACGTTAACACAATTTATAATAATACTTTAGTCAGTTGTTACAGTGCTTCTGTTAACGTAAATTTAACCAAACAGTTATTATGACAAATGACCTTAACAGAGTGTGTTTTATACTTAAAGCATCACATTTTATGATTTTAACAGCGAGTTATACTTGATGCATCACATTTTATGACTTTAACAATGTGACGTTAACAGTATGCATAACAACAGCCGTTAAAGTGACGTTAACAGAAAGTAGATTATGCTTAATTCAGCTGTTGACTGAGAGAATAAAAACAATTTGCGGACACAGTAAAAGGAAAATTGAAACTTTTTGCCAAAACGGACGACGGTTTTCCAGCTCTACTTAATAGCGAGTAGATATATGTGTATATATAAATATGGCATATGGTATATGAGTATATATATATATATATATGTATGTATGTGGAGGCCATATAATGAGCAGTAGTAGTAGTAGTAAGTGGGTGTGAAAAGTGTGTTGCCTCCTGTTTGCTAGTAGTAGTTTTTCGAGTTCGCGAAGTAGATTATAATGACTATGACAACATAATGATGACGATGATGCTGATGTCGATGGGGTTGCAGACGAGGCACGTTTGACTCGAGGATGTGTTGGGCTTGGGTTTGGGATTGGGAAGGTATTCGAGTTGAGTTTCGAATACCCATTGTTGTACTACCAGTGCATCAGACGCAGCTGATCCAAAATGCGCTGCTTGAAGAAGGTGCCCAGCATGCCGAAGACTGTGGATACGGCCGCAATGCCCATCATGACCTGCATGACGCAATGTATGCCGGACAGCTCCTCCTCGGTTTGCTTGTGGCGATGCCGCGTCCGATGGTGACGCCGACTGCCCAGCCCGCCGTTCTCGTGCAGGCGCTGCAACCGTTCCATATCCTCATCGAATTGCGGTATGATGGCCAAGTTGATGACCTCCGTCTTGGACAGCAGCTGCTCGTTGGCAATCGTGTGCGCCTCGGTGTCGCCGCCCTTGCCGGTGGCCTCGTTGTGCTCCCGCTCGCGCTCCCGCTGCTGCTCCAGCTCACGCACACGCGACCTCTCGTCGAGCATGGTGTTGTCGCGACTGAAGTCGAAGTCGCGTCCGCCGGGCAGCTGGGCCGGCTGCAGCTGCTGCTTGGTTGTGGGATACTCGGCCAGATTGACCTTGGTCAGGAAGTGCAGACCGCCGCCGCTCGGCTTCTGCTCGGCCTGGGCGAGCAGCGAACGCGGCGTTGCCTCTGTGGCGCCCAACGTGGGCAGCTGATCGCGCACGCGCGTCTCCTGGAACTGATTCTTCTTGATGCCCAGCACCTCGGACAGCGGCCGATTGATCATCGGCAGCAGCGAATCGGAGGTGGGTCGTATTATGAAGCTGCCACCGTTGGCCGCATTCTCGGGCGGTTCCAGTATCTCCGGCTGCAGTGGCTTGGGCGTTGCCGCCGGCGCCGCAGCCGGCGCGGGCTTATCGCCGGCACTCTCATCCTCGCTGTCCGTATAGGCCGAATCGTCCGAGGAGTCGTCCGAGCTGTCGTCATTGTTGTTGTGCACCTTGGACAGCTCCGGCGATTTGGCGGCGAACTTGTGCGTCAGATTGCGTATGGGCTCGTACTTGGAGCTCTCCGAATCACCGCGATAAAGCAGCGCCACCTTGCCATCGGGTGTTAGAACGGGCGTTATTTTCGGATGTGGCGATGGAAAACGATGACTGCTCTCCGGATCCGGTGACAAGGCATCGAAATCAGTGAACTGTGTCGCTGGCTTCTGTTGTGCCTGCTGCTCCAGCTGCTGTTTCGGATTGTGCTGCGGATGCTGCGGCTGCTGATCGCCATCGGCATCGGTGGGCGTCTGCTGATAGACAATGCCCACCTTGCCCAGTGGCGTCGATATAATCTTGATGGCATCATTGCTATTCTTGCGGAAATAATGATTGCTATTGGAGGCGCTCTTCGAGCGCTGTGCACTAAAGAAGCCAGTTGCATCGGCATTGTCAGCGTATTCATCATCGACACCGTCATCGTTATCCTCGCCATCCTCATCATCGTTAGCAAAATGGCCGCTGCTCTCGCGCAGATCAATCGCAGTGCTCGGCACGGCCACCGCGACCGCCGGCTCCTGGGGCTGGCTCTCCGTTAGGAGCTTCTTGCGTATGTTCTCCAGCTGCAGCTGCCTGTAGCTGTTGTTGGGCTTGAAGCGTGCCTTGTAGCCGACGGCGCCGCCGGCGCCGCTGCCCTCCTCATTCACAAAATGCTCTTCGTCGGCGCGCAGACGCGTTGTCCTCGGTCGCTCCAGAGCCAAACGTTCATCGTCCTCGTCGTAGCCCATGTCCTCCTCCTCATCTTCGCCTGCCTGCGGCTGTTGTTGTGCGGCGGCTGAGATGAGACTCTTGGGATCGGGCAGCTGTTCGGGCTCCTCGTCATCGTCTGCTTCGTCGTCATCTTCTTGATCTGCAAATAAGCTCGTCTCCTCGTCTAAACCATCATCATCATCATCATCTTCATCGTCATCGTCATCGTCATAAAGATCCGCTTGCATGCGCTCTGTATCTGTTTCTATGTCCTCTATTGCATAGTCATCATTATCATCCACAGCTGCATCTGCATCTGCATCTGCATTTGCATCTGCCACCTGCCCCTTGTCAACAGCAGCAGCCACGCCCAGCAGCTGCTGCCCCGTGCTATTAAATCTACTGCTATGCGGCTTAAGACTAAAGTTAATGCTACTGCTACTGCTACTATTACTACTACTACTATTATTATTATTATTATTATTATAATTATTATTATTGTTGTTGTTATTGTTATTACTGTTGATATTATAAGTTAAGTTTAATTGTGTTCCTAAACTAACATCTAAGCTGCTATTGCTTCTTATAAGCAATGGGGTAGTCGCATCTTTCAGTCAGTAGCATTTCTTGGTGCAGCCACATTTGCGCACAATATCCAAATTCTTGATGTATTTGCGATTATTGCTGCACACCATTCGCACCTGTGAAAAGGAGAGAGAGAGAAAGATAAAGGAGAATGTCAGTAATAGAGCATTAAAACATATAATTAAAGCTTTTTATATTCAAGCTAAACTAAACATAGAGATAGTTATTCCAGTTTTCTTTGCAAGCTCCTGTTAAAGTTATGTTAATTATTGTCATATTAATTATTATTATTAAGTATAATATTATATAATAGCATGAGAAAACGAGATAAAGCGAATTTCGTTTCAAATTATCTCATATTTAAAAACAGTTATAAATGGTATAAAAAAAATTAAATTAAATTAAAATTTATTTAATATTATTAATTTAACAAATTCGTAGCACTTCATCAAGTGTGCAGGACGGTTAAAAAAAATTTTAAATTTCTTCTTCTCTTTGCTGACAAGCTCTTTGTGCATAGCGATAACTCAATGTTCATGTCAAATATTTAAAAGGCAGTTAAAGTACCTAATAAGTATTGTTAGGCAAGTCAGTTAACAGGGACATGATCAACTTTAATCACGTTTGACATCGCAACAAAGGGAAATTAGGTAAACGAACCTGAGAAATTCTTTTGAGTAAGTACACATGCAAAAATCACTGCTCAGCCATAACTTTTTCATGCATACACTTTTCACAAGGTTTTAATACTGTAAAACTATAAATACACACTCAATACTTAAGATTTGTAACACCTTTTTTGGGTGCTTTTAAAAAATAACTTGTATAGTCAGAGGTTTATTATTTTAGGTTTTCTTTATACTTTTTGCTTCTGGGTAGTTATTTATTTATTTATTTAAAAATCACTTCTCAATTATGATTTTTTCATGCATATTCTTTTCAGCAGGTATCAAAATTTAGATTTCTTTGAAAACTAAATAGGCATTTGTCTTTACAAAGACTTTTGAGAACTTTAAACTCCTAGATCAATCATGAGTCAACAATCCGTGCAAAATTATTAGTCAGGCATGACTTTTTCATTCACATTTTTTTTAGCAGATTCTAAAAATTGAATATTTATGAAAACAAACTTAATAAAATATGAGTTTTTCTTTAAATAAACATTTGAGTATTTTCTCTAATTGAGGAGTGAACTCATAAGTCGAAACCCCTGCGAAAGTCAATTCTTAGGCATGATTTTTTCAGGCATGATCTTTGTAGTTGATTAAGGAATTAGAAATAGTTGATTTAAGAAAATAAGAATAGAAGAAATATGCTATTTACTACAACCAGATCCTGTATCTTAATTTGATAGCATTATAAATCTTATCTTGTACTTGAAAGCACTGCAGTTCGGGGTCATTCTATAATCACTACTTGGGGAATGCCTTTATTCAGGCATGCCACACTTGCACACACTTCTGTCGCGTTCTCTTATAAATAATGAACTCATTTTTGACACTTACCTTGCGCCTCCGCACGATTTTGGCCGCACAGCATTGATTGCCGCAGCCGCCGACGCATTTGGCGTACTTCAGCGGCTGCCTGGAGCGGCAGTCGTTCTCCGTGTAATACTCACGCACCTGCTCCTTGCGACACGTCGCTGCGGCTGCATTAAAAAACACGATGGAACAGAACGTAGAAATGCAATTAGTGAACCACCTTTGACAAGGCGGCGGTGACGGCCGGCTAATGAGATTACACACACACACACACACGCACACGCACATCCAGCAACCCACCCCCCATTCTAAATGTGTGAAATGAAATGTGTGTAATGTGTGTTTGATGTAGGTGTTGTGTGTGCGTGAGAAAGCAAATGAAGTTATGCAGCCTAGCCTAGCGGATGCGCAGGAAAGGAAAAAGGGGTGTCCCCATTAGGTTCAGGTGGCAGAAAGTTGCCAGTTGCCAGTTGCCAGTTTGAAAGCTTGTATGTAAATTGTCTAAAGGCAGTACAGCCTCCATCCAAACTTTGCACTAGCATAACTTTATACAGAACTTTATAATACACATTTATACTTTACACTCGATTTACTATTTGTAGGTTGAAATGATGTAGCTCCCAGGTGAGAGAAGTGGCTTCAGGCTGCTCTATTACAAGTCAATTTTACTAAGCTGCTATAATACTAGTTGCTGCCTCAGTTGGTTGTAGTTCCCAAAATGTTTAAGCAAACAATTTTTTAAGTAGCTGAGCTGGAATTAAACTTTATTTCGTGACTCCTCTGAGCAGACACAATTGTCGATTACTTTCTTTCAGCTTACTCTTAACTAATTTTAAGATGTAGAAAATACCTCGCAAATGCAGGACTTATTACCAAATACTTTCTTGAACATTGCACTGCACTGCACTTGAAAAACTTTAAGTCAACGACAACGATTGACTTCTAGCTAAGCTATTAAAGTAAATTGGTGTAAGGCTTATAATTCGCAAGTGGTAAAAGCACTAACTTGATGAAGTAGTTGAACCTCTCCTGGAAAACAAGCTCGTCGCCAATGAGAATTACTTCTGATAAACTTTACTATTAACAAACTCTTGAAAACTAAAACTAGTTAGGTTTATAATTCCCAAACAGTTAAAGGAACAAAGTAGGTTATGTTTAGTTTGTAATCATTGCCTGATCATAGGTTATAGTCATTTACGAAAAAACCTAACAATGAAAAGGACTTTATACAAGTTTTACGATTCGAGTAGAGATAAACTCTTTGATTCCTACACAGTTAAAGCACTTTCTTGATAAATATTCAACTAAAACTGGCCCTACTAAGATTTTCATTTGATTTTCCATAAGTTTCCAAACGCGATCCGCTTTGGCATATTGTAATGAAATGTTAGAGTGTGAGAGATCGCAATATGTACCCGTGATTGTTGGGGGCTCTGTGCTGCCCTCACCTTGATCGCAGTAGCGTCCACGCTGGCCGTGCTTGCATTTGCACTGATAGCCATCCCGCGAATTGGCATTGGGCACACAGCGACTGCCGCGGCGGCACTTGTGCTCCGCGCAGGGATCCACGGGCTCCTGTACAGATTTAAACAGATTTAGTAAGGGGTAAAAGGTTTCATCAAACATGTGTCCAAACGTACCTCCTTGATGTGCGGAGTCTCGTCCATGAAATCCTGCTCATCATCCTCCTCACCCTCGGCGGGCTCGCCCTCGAGCAGGGCACAGCCTGGCGTGATTTTCTGCTGCCGCTGCGCGTTGCCAAAGTCAACCAGCTTGTGATTGATCCAGACCTCCTTCATGCAGCCCTTGAAGCTGGTCAAATTGCGTATTTGCCAGTTCTTGTAGGCCTGCTGGGCCGGCTCAACGGGCAGCCCGCCCAGAAACATGGGCGTGCTAAGCTTCAGATAATCATTGGAGCCCTCGTTGATGATGGACCTGGCCAGGCCGCGATCCACGCGCAGCGTAAAGTTCTTCTTGATGGCCAGCAGCTCGACAGCATGATATTTGCCATCGGCGACCATCTCAAAGCTGTACATCGTGGACACCGGATAATTGCCCACATCGTAGCTGACACGTATACGGCCGTTGAACAATTCCACGGCCAAATGTGCGTCCTGGCCATCGTACATGAGTATGCCATTCTGCTCGGCGCTGCTAAAGACAATGGTCACATTCGCCTCGGGCCGGGTGCGCAACGGTTCCAGTTCCACAAATGAATTATTGTGGACAAAGCTAATGCTGGTCAAATACTCGCACCATTTGCCCGTATAGCCGGGATGGCATTTGCACAGATAATCGGAGCCGGCCGCATTTGGCTGAAAGCAGACGCCGTGCTTGCACTCGTGATTCTGGCAGGGCGATGTCTGTGGATACATCATCGAGATCATGTTGTGGCCCTCGCAGTACTTGCCCGTAAAATCATCCGGGCACTTGCAGACGTAATCGTTGATGCCATCGACGCAGGTGCCGCCATTCTGGCACATATGATTCTGGCAATCATCGATGTTGTCCGTACAGTTGATGCCATGGAAGCCCGCCATGCACTCGCAGCTGTAGTGCGTAAAATGATCCAAGCACTTGGCGCCGTTCGCACACGGATTGAACTCCTGACTGCAGAACTGTATCTTCGTGTCGCACCACTCGCCGGCGAAGCCCGGCTGGCACTCGCAGCGATACGACTGGACGCCATCGATGCAGGTGGCATTGTTCTGGCAGCGTATCTCCTCGCCCAGGCAATCATCGATGTTCGTCTCGCAGCGGGCGCCCGTATACCCCGGCGCGCACTGGCAACTGAAGCGTCCCTCCTCCAGCACCGTGCAGGTGGCATTGTTGCGGCACGGATTGCCGTAGCACGCATCGATCATGAACTCACAGTGGCGGCCATGATAGCCCGGCTGGCAGAGGCACTGATAGTCGCGCTGCGGCAGCGCCAGGCACTGGGCCTTGTTCTGGCAGGGCTGCTCGTAGCAGGCATTGCACTTGGCCAGGATCTCGTTGCGCATTTTGCCGCGGCAGGCGAAGTTCGAGGAGGGCGTCGACAGGATGAGCTTATCCTTCATGTGCTCCGGTTCCGCGCAGCGCGCAATGCCCGGCTCCACGTAGTCCAGCTTGATCCAGTCCGAGAACCATTTCAGCGAACAATCGCAATACAAGGGATTGCTGCCCAGGGCACTGGGGGGATTTACAAAAAGTGGGTGAAGGGTTCAATAAACGTTAACAAGGCTAACGAGAATTGCAATTGCAAAATTTCAATTGCTACTCACATGTGTGTCAACGTCTTGAGATCCTCGAAGGAGCCCTCCGGCAGCATGGATATCCGATTGCCGTGCAGCGAAAGCACGCGCAGATTATTTAGACCAGACAACGCATGACGCTGCAGACACTGCAGCTTATTGTACGAGATGATGCTGAATTGAAAAAAGGCCAAAAACGTATGAGCAGCGGCAGAAGAAGAAGCAGCAGTTGGGCAAAATGAAACGTTTACCAAATTGCAGACACATGCGGCGTACACATCGATGATGATGAAGAAATGAAAGTAATTGCAAAACGTTTTTAACCAGCCACAGCAAATTGAAAAGAAATGCACTGAGCGTGCGAAAGTCAGCAATGCTGGACTTTGGAGATACCCTGTAGGGCATCAAATGGAATTGCTAACAGCTAAATTAGAAATTGTTTTTGGTAGAAACCCCTTTTTTTCAACATTTTTAATCAGTTTGAGTTTGCGATTTTTTAAGAATTTTGCTAAGGAAAATTATCTTAACAGTTTCTGAGTGAATTCAATATCAAACAATATTTTTTAATTATGATAACTATTTGATAATTTAGTATACTAGATAACTGTAGTAATGAAGTTTTGGGTTCAAAAAATGCTATTTCTGAAGTTCTGGGTTTGAAAACTACATTTTCTTATTGAAATGAAAGTTGTAGATTGTAATAATAAATAACATTAATGAAAAAAACCTATTATAAGGATTTCCCTCAAAATTTTTTAATATCTCTGGTTAAAACTTTATCTCTAGACTAGCTTGAAATTTACTTAGATAACTCATCTATGAAGTACTGCTGTTGAAGGTAATTTATAATGAAATACTATATATAATTCGCATATCCCTTGTACGTTTAATACATGTCTATTCAAATATAATTGAAGCTGTTCCAAAACTTTATAATAGTTTTATATTCCTTTTTTTTTTTTTAATATATAAAAAACTTTCAGAATTTTAAGTTAAAAAAATTGTTGGGACAATTTTAGAAACTCCTAGCTAAAGATTATATAAAATCTACTCTTTACTTTAGGTATCAGTACGGCCTTTCATTGGCTTAACGCGTATGGGGTATATAAAACGGCAAAGCTCTGATTGCGGATAGCGCACACAAGCGGCATCAAGCGGCAGGCGGCTGAAGTTCGACGGACTGGCGGAAAGGGTAAGGCGGACGACGACAACTAATGCTTAAGCACGAGTCACGACTTAACGTCTCGAATGAATTTCGTGGCCGGTTGCGACGAGCCCAGGCCAAGGGTGGCGGCCACAGCTACAGCCACCGTCAGAGCCACAATAAACCGCAAAATGCAATTGCCGCAAAAAAAGCGGAAAAAAAAATTGTGTCAAGCCCTCTTGAGGTTGAAACGTTTCGATTCGTGTTGCCTTTATGCCTACCACGAGGCGCATTGTGGCAATTAAAAAGTCATTAGAAATGGCCCATACTTACAGCGTGGATAGTTTGGTCAGATTGGCAAAGGTGTAATTGGATAGTATGGTGATTTGATTGTTGCTAAGATCGCTGCAAATGGAACGGTAAGAAAAAAACAATTTGTGTTACTCTTGCGGTGGCAGTTGCAACATTGTGTGGCAGGCATGCACTTACAGTCGTGTGAGGGCACGCAAATGCCTGATGCGCTCATAATGTATCTGCTCGATCTCATTGGACTCGAGATACAGCTCGGACGTCTCCGCTGGAATGCCGCGCGGTATTTCCCTCAATTGATTGCGTGAGCAGCGCACCACGGTGCCGGTGCACGTGCAGGCCGGCGGACAATAGCCATCGCCGAGACAGCCCTCGTTGTTCTCGCTGCTGCATTTGAATTCGTTGTGCGGCAGCTCCTTAATTTGCACATCACGTACTTTTGCTGGGGCAGCGCAACGTGCCGCACCACCGTTCAATGATTTTTTACGCAACCACTCGGCGAACCAGGCCAAATGACAATTACAATTGAATGGATTCGATGCTAGATTCCTGCAAAATTGATAGATAAATTGCACAGGTTTTATTTCAATTAGTCACAAGTACGCGGTGCGATTCTAAAATGGATTTTTTTTTAGTTTTTAATGAGAGCTAAGTGCCTTAGGTAGTGATTGCTTAGAGCTTTGAAAGCACTTGAAAGCCTTAAGTTGGATTACATCTATTGAGGGAATGAATTTGTCAGGATGTAACCGAAATGCTTATTCGAGTACCTCAGAGAAAGAAGTGTATGTGCATAAATATTTTAATTTAAAAAAAATTTTTTAAAAATGACGAATGAAACAGACTTTTCATTTTCTTTATACAAAAAAAAAATTTTTCAGTTTGTTTTAACTTTTGAAAATCAAAACTGAAATAAAAATAGTTCTTAGGAAAAACTATATGTGCAAACAGAAAAGCACGTTTGACGGTCAGCGTTAGTAAAAATTTGGTTATTTTAATTAAATAAGCTTATAGCATAAATAAATTGTTTAACATCCTTTTTTAATTGAAACATCGATGGACATATACTACTTCATTTCCTGAGGTAGCTACAATATAAAAGTGAATATGCAAACAGCTTCTAAAGCAAGTGGAATTAAGAAAATTGTTTGAAATAAGCTCAAACAAAGTTAGAAAGCCAACCATTTTATAAAATTAAAATTTTTTAATTTATTAATTGAAAATGGAAGAATTTAATTGAAGCTCACATTTTTAAGTTTTATCTCCAACCAAACAAATCTAATTTATAATTAAAAGCTTAAGCTTACAGTTAAAAAAGTACATGAAAGACTTATTTGTTTATTTATTGTATTTATCCAAAAAGCCTAATTACCTAGGTAATAACAAAATGTCTACATCTCTAATTTGTTGTTGGGCATATACATAAATATATATGTAAATGCTTAAGCGGAATAAAATGTTTCAAAAAATTCAATTATGCACAAGTAGCCCCGTAGTAGCTTTATAAAATTTGCAAATTTCAGATCGATACTTTAAGTTGAAAAGTTCGAAAGCACTTGAAAGCTTCAAGTAGAATTCAATGAATGCCATGAATGCAATTAAGCGCACTTAAAGCTTAAAGCTCTCTTAAGCAGCTAACATTACAAATTATTCAGATTTTTGCCTGCACATTTGAATATTTCTTTAAGCTTGCGCTGTTATTTAATTGTGTTATGTTGTTGTCAATATGCATTGAATATTTTTGATTGACACTAGCTGTAATTGCATTATGTCTTCACTGATATTTAATATCTGCTTGGCTACACACACACAACTTTTGAATGGTTTCATTAATTATTTCCAATTTTGCACTTTTCGCATGCAAATTGTTTCGGAGCATATGTTTCACTTACACCCACTTGGGCCCCGATACATAAGTGCTGTAAGGCCTTTAATTATGCACCCTGGCTGAAAGCAGGCAAAACAATGGCTCACAAATTACATTGGCAATTCCAAACGTTACACACCAAGTCCAGACTAATTTAATAAGCAATGCTGCTTTGTCATGCTATCAACGTTAGCAGCTGAGTCTGTATATGTGTGTGTGTGTGTGTGTGTGTGTGTGTGTTGGGTGTACGAGCGGCCGCAGGCAACTAACTAACACTTTGGCTGCCACCTTGTGGCCTCCTGCCATCCACCTGAATGATTGAGTATGTGGGTGTCGTGTGGTGCACAGCACTTAATGACTTTCATTGATGCTATTTATTAGCTAGTTAAATGAATTTTACAATAATTTCTGATGAGGCAAACGAACCACAACACCTCACAGCAACCCACCACACACAAAGTACAGTATAACCTTATTGGGTTCAACTTTTAATAAGTGCTAACCTCAATTTTCTAAAGTGAGCTCCAAAAACTTTAATCAATCTGGGAATACTGTACACAATTCAAATAAACATTTAAATTTGATATTTTATATGCAGTTCTTAAAAGAATTATATTATAAATAAATGAACAACATTATTTGTTAGTTAGTTAGTTAATAAGTAATTCTTCAGTGTTTTTTTCTAACTTGCTAACTAACAGGGAAAGTTATTTAATCTCAATCAAAATTTCTTTTATATTACTTTAATTTCTTTATCGATAAAAACATAAACATTTCTGATTTAAATGCTTGCGTAATTTGAAATAGTTTTAAAAATATTATTATTATATATATTATTAAAAAAAATATATATTACGTGCATAAAAACTTAAAAATTTAATAAAATAATTTTAAAAAATAATTTTTAACGAATATATATTTTAATATACATATATATATCTATTTAAAAAAAAAAACGTTGTCTACTAGAATTTTACTTTATGCTCTTCAACATTTTTTAGATAAATTTGTAATTTATACTGTTCTCCTTAAATATTTAATAAATATCGATTTCATCCAAATTCTTTACAGAGTAGTTCGACTGCAGTGCTTTATATTAGAATGTTTTCTAGTAAGATTATTTTCGGTCTTTATAGAGAAGTTGCACTATATTATACAAATATTTATCAATTAGTTTTTCAATACTTTAACTAATTATCATTTATCAATCTTCTTCGAATTCTTTGTAAACTCAGCTATATTAAAAAAAAGGTTTTTTAATTAATATTAAATTTGTTTTCTATTTATTCTATTTTTAAAAAGCAATGTCAATAAATCTCAATTTGTAAATTTAAATACGCAAAAGCAGGGCAAATCATTAAAAAAGTATTTCAGATGGGCTCTGAGCAACTTATTGAGGCTGTACTGTATATGTTTCTGCGCCCTTTATTGAACTCAATTTTAATTAATTAAATCATCGAAGGCAGTGCACACTCGCTAGTGTGTGTGTGTGTGTGTATTGTGAGGGTTGAGTTGCTTCAGGCGTGCACAACAATATGGAGCAACAAACACACACACACACACACACATTTCAGTCGGGATACACGAAGACAGCGGGTGAGCCATGAGCTGTATGAGATGTGTGTGTAGCTCTCTTATCGTAGGCAGCCCTGCTATAAATTGAAGTTCAATTGAATTATATACAATAGTTGGTGGCATGCAACGAAGAAAAACTGATTTCAGCAGCAGCAAGTAGCATCAACATTAGCAGCAGCAGCAGCAGTAGCTTCTGTTTTGATGTGAAACGCTGGCAATCAGATGAAGTTCAACTAGAGAACAATCAAAACCATTAACCTCATTTTATGTGCCTGTGCACTGTGATAGAGCATTAAGGGAGCATTGTGGAAAGGGGGCTCATGTACACGAAGAACGGGGCAATTAATGGCAAAGCTAAATCATTTATCTATTGAAGTGCATACCGCACCGCTAGGCCACTTGGCACAGTTTTAATTGCTATGCATGGCCAGCAGACGCATCGGATGCCAAAGACAGCTAGTGGGGTTAGAAGGGGTTAGTTGGGGGTAAGTTCTATTAGTGGCACTTACAAAGACGTCAGCGAGTTGAGATGCTCGAATGAACCAGGCATAACGCATGAAATTTGATTGTCGTAAAGATTGCTGCAATGGTAAAACGGAAAAACCAAAGTTTTAATTATATCAAATTTAAAGTAATGAAAAGTTTTTATTTTTTTAACCGGGCTCTACTTACAGCGTTTTCAGCTGATGCAATCCGAGAAACATTTTATTCGAGATTTCCTTAATCTTATTCTCGCCCAACTGCAAATCCTGAATACGCGATGCGCCCTCAAAGGCATTCGGCTCAATGCCAGTGAGCTGATTGCGCTTCAGCTCCAGTTTAACCAGATGCGGCAATCGGCCAAAGAGACCATCCGAATTAATGCGACCCAATTCGTTGTCGTTGAGTAAACTACAAGGAAAATGTATATAAACAAGTTGATGTTCAGTAAAAGCAACGTATTTACAAATAAAAAGTAAGATGAAAGTTCATATTATACGATGTAGGTAAAGTATGATCCTAATTGATTTTGTTATGTATTAAATAAAATATAAATGGATCAATGAAATTTTTAATTTTTATTTTAAAATATATAATAATTTCATATTAATATAATTTGTAATAATTAGAAAGGCTAAAATTCGTTTTAATTTTTATATTTATATGGCATTTTTGATTACAATGGCCTCGTTTTATAACTAAACTACCTAACTTCCTCTTATCTATCTATCTATTTTAACTTTTGTTAACTTTATGTAATTGTCAATTTTAGCTATTTATAGTTCCGAGTCAGGGTTCACCTTTACTTACAACATTAAGTTAAACAGCTACACAGAACGTTAATACTATATTTGTTGTCTAATTTAAAAAAAGTTGTTTATTTTTAATAAAATTAATTCAAAACATTTCCTAAAAAAAAGTACTAAACATAATTTAAAGTATATTGGAATTTCATTGATGATAAATTTTAAAGAATAATTGAAGTTCTTTTTCAGAAGAGCATTTAAGTGGGATAACACTTATAATAATTTATGGTAATAAGAATTCTTAGAGTTCACTAGTGTTGGTAACTTACAGCTCTGTGGTATGCAGTGGAATGTCGCGTGGTATTTCCTTCAGACCGCGTCCCGCACAGTCAACGGTGGTGCCCTCGCACTGGCACATGGCCGGGCAGTCCGAGTCCATGCGACACTCGCCGGATAGCTTCATGCGCAATTCATCCCAGGAACCTGCACAATCGTCAAGTGTGGGCGGTCCACCAAAGTTAAGACATATTCTTTAGCTTGTCTCGCTTTTGCCCGTCGGGCGCACTTACATTTGAATTTCTCCTCGCGCAACGATTCAATGCGCCGGCGATGCATCCGCTTCGGTGACTCACAGCGTGCTCCACTTGTCTCTATGGGATTTTTGTGCAAATAGTCGGCCAGCCAGCGCAGATTGCAGTCACAAATGAAAGGATTCTTGGCCAAATGTCTGTACATACAAACACATGTACACAGACATATATATATAAATATGTATATATATATATATAGAGAAGTATATTTCGTTGTGTTGTAAATGGAAAGAAAGCAAGAAAGTAGCATTGAGCATTTGTACTGAATGGAGCAAAGGGAATTGGGAGAGAGAGACAGAGAGGGAGCGGAAATGGGGGAGCTTAAAGAAAAGCAAAACTGTTGGCTTGTGGATGGAGGCTTGAGACGTCTTAAAAGTGCACGAGCCCTGCGGCTGCAACGTTTCCGTTGTTTGTTGTTGTTGTTGTCAACGTTTTGAAAACTATTTTCAAAGGCAACCCTTGCCGAAGAGTTGTCCTTGTTAATGCCGTGTGACAGAGTGTCCATAAAATAGCTGCCAACTAAAGTCATCTTAAATCATCTCTCTAATTAAAATAGCAGGTTTACCAACTAAAAGAATATATTGGCTAATAAAACTCACTAACTAGCAAAACATTCTCAATAATTCTGTTAGAGTTTTTCTAACTAATGTATTGACATATAGTCGGGAATTATACTTAAAATGCTATTAAAAACTGGTATACTAAATTAACAGATTTGTTATCATTCATAAATTTAGATTTCTTTTTGCTGTTCACTTAACAAAATTGATTATTATCAACAATGGTTATATAAGACATGTATATTATAAATTAAATATTTTTAGTATGTTTCCTTTTGAACATGTTTCTATAAATTCCCTATTATATGTCAACATATTCGCAGAAGTTCAGCTAATTTTTTAGATGTTTTTGTGCATCTAAGTTCTAATGAAACAACTTATACTTAATCTTCTTTTAAGGATTTCTTATTATTTTTCGAGCCTTACAGGGGGAAATATATGTTCCATTTCAGCTACTATTGAATTTTTTTTTTTTTTATTAGTTGTTTACTTTTAAGTTGACAACCCTGACAAATACTTAGCCCACTCAAGCGCGTCGTATACCATCTTAAGAATCGCAGAGCACTTAAAGTCAGCGCATCGATGCTGAAATGCGCCTTCTACTTGTGGCCTAAAGAAACCGCCCCATCCTTTGTTCGTAGAACATCTTTACGGTTCACAGCCGATATTACTGGATGGGCGAACCCATCCATAGAAAAGGCGGCCGGCGGGGCGGGTGGCTTTGTGGCTGCTGTTGTTTGGCTGCTAAACAAATGTCAACGCGCGCGCCGTTGCTGCCAAGTCAAAGCAACTACTAAATGCACTTCAGAGGTTTAACACCAAAGTGCCTGGGTGCTCCTCCATTCAAGCTGGAGGCTGTTCCAAAAAGGGGCGTCGCCTCGCCGTACGACATGCACTCGCTAAGCAAGCCAAAGTCTCAATGGAAAGCTGTGGGGCTGCGAGGACTGTGGGGCGTGGTACTTACACCGTTTTGATGCTCTTCATGGCGTCGAATGTGCCATTAGCCAGCGACTGTATGTTGTTGTCGTAGAGCGAGAGCAAGCTGAGGCTATGCAGGTCGCGGAAGGCATCCTTGCGTATGCAGGAGATCTCGTTGGCATTCAGCAGTAGCAGCTGCAGGGAGCCAAGTCCTTTGAATACGCCCGAGGGCAAATCCTTTATTTTATTGCCATACAACACGCTGTAAGCAAATAAAAAGAAGAGTTGAAAAAAACAACAACAAAGAAAATGAAAAAAACAGAAATAGAAATACTGAACAAGTAGGAGAGCTTGAGTTGCGAATGAACGGGTTGAAAATATCCTGTATTTACGTCTTTCATACACAAAAATACACACACGCAAACATGAAAGTTTTCCTCTTAAATAACTTTTGTGTTTATTGCCCGTTTTGAGTTAAAGTACTAAATTTCATAAATGGTAAAAAGTTTGTTTTTATTTTCCGAAATTCTTTTAAGATTTGAATTGTTAACTTTTAGATGTAGGGCGTGGCAATCGTGTAAAATAATAAGATGTCCGCACGAATCTGCGTGTCAGTAAAAAATATATTTTATTGTTATTTGAATATTGCTTTAAGATAACCTAAATACAAGTTTTTAGCTCCAGAATTTACTTACAAACCCATGACCAAAAAATCCATATTTTTAGATTTTGGGGTAATTATTATTGTTATTAAAAATAGTCATAAAAATAAGAAAAAAATTAAAAGCAAAATTGCCTATTCAAAATGGTAAGTTTTAAGCTCCGATAGCTTCTGAATCAACCTAACTTATCACCCTGTTTAAGAATATATATATACACTTTAAGTGATTGCAGGGGCGCCCTTCTGCCTCCCATATACCATATACACACTTTCAATGAGTACAGGGTATACAAAAAAAGCACAGGCAGGGCCTTTGCTGCCGCTTCTTGTTGTGGTGGCTTCATGTTGTTGTCATTGCGGGCGGCAACTGGTTTGGCAAACACACACGCACACACGCACACACATGCACAGATATAAGGGGGCCGCATATTGCGGCCAACACAGGTAATCTGATGCCTTGTGGTGTTGCCAACGCTTAGCATAGGCCGATTAGCCCCTCAAGCCTGGGCTCAGACCCTTAGGCCCAGTGGCTGTCAGGAGTGTGTGACGGACTGACACCACTCCACACATACATACACACACACACACACGTATACTTGCACACACACACACACATTCTTACTCAACACTCAACGAAGCGACTGCACATTTTGTTGGCAGGCTACTTGTTGCTAATGTGCGTCTACTTACAGCGTGGTTAGCTGCTTTAGGCCACTTAGCGCATCGTGTGCTATGCGCGAGATGTTGTTGTTGGACAGATCGATGCGTCGCAGTCGACGAAAGCTCGAGAACGATTTTGCTGGCAGCTCCGTAATGAAATTCTGCTCCAGGCGACTGCAACCGAAAATAATATAAAAAAAAACAACAGTTAACAAATGTGGCAATCAGCTAATTTTATTTTGATCCATGTGGTTAAACTTACAGTTCGGTGGTATCATCCGGCAGCGTAACGGGCACACTCGTCAGACTCTTCTCACGGCAATCGACAATGCCATCGGCACAGCGACACGGATGGGGGCAGCTGTTCTCCACGCCGCATTCCATCGGCGCATGCTCGGTTAGACCTGAAAGAGTGGCAAGTGGCAAGCTTGTAGTTGCAAGTGTAAAGCAAACTGCATATTTAGCTTGTTTCAGCGATTCATTCAGCGAACCAGAGCCAGAGCCACTTGGCTTTGATTTGATTTGATCCACAACAGCAGCAACCACATAATTATGAATGCTACTGCAGCGCGGCTGCAGATGCGGCTACAACAACTGAAGCACAACTCGAGCCACAGCTGCCGCTGGTCATAAATGTTTACCCACATAATTCCATACCATTTCGTACACAAAACGAAAGTCAAACATAAGCTGAAGAACTTAAAGCTGACCTAATATAACGAATTTAAGATACTCTATTATGTAAATATATCTTTAGCCGTTCTTTAATATACCTATTTTTACTTTATTGAGTACAATTTGATGAAAAATTATATTTAAAGTTTTTACAAAAATTCTAAGATCTTGTTTAGAAAATTAAAATTATATTCTATTATAATTGTTATATTAAAATATTCTTTTTTCATCTAAATAAAAACGAATCTCTTGAATAAATTGTTAAATTATATGCTTCAAAGATAAATAAAAATATATTTGTGTGAAACGCTTCGTTTTTGCTCTTTTTGATAATTAATCGAAGTATTTTTTAAATAATATAAACGAAAATTTTAAAATATATGTAACTTGGCGGAAATATATATGTATGTATATAATTAAGATCTCAATAACAAAAAAAAAATAAATAAAATCTAAATATACATATACAAAATTCATCTTCTTGGAACTTCTTTCAATTCGTAAGATTTTTTTTCCCATCCTTCCATCCTTGAAAGCTGGCAAATTTCACTAAATGTTTATCTATGAAAGGAACATTAAACCCAAATACCAACTAAATTCAATCAAAAGTGAAATATGCCATTAAGCAGGGAAAACACATCAAATCAAATCAAATCAAATTAACGGCCCATTTAACATGCCTATTGCCTGCTAAGTAGCTAGGCTGGCCAAGTGCCTGATAGAAGTGGGCAACTCTTTAATGCCGTAGAGCATAACAAGTACAATATAACGATGAGGAGGAAAAACTTGTTTCATGGCATCGTTCGGCGCACATTTTCCGCTTCATTGAGCGCCCAGAGTTTGGAGCTGTTGTTGTTCGCATTGCTTTGGAGCCGATCCATTTGGGAGGCTTTCCAAATGCTGCTTTGGCCCGCAGCGTTGAGCATCTGCATCCCAATCAAGCAAGCGATGACGGCGTTAAACGTTTTGGCAAACACACGATGATGATGCCCCCCCTTGTACTTCCCCTTCAATATCCGCTTGTACCCCTTGCTGTTGCTGCTGTTGTTATTGGTTTGGGTGGGCGGCACAGCGGGGGCGTGCCCATATGACTGCTTATGATTTACAATGCTTTGTTTTGTGTGCCCCGAGACTGGCATATAAAACTAATTAATTTGGCATAGCGTTCGAGGCCCCACGACATTTGTCCATTTTTGGAGGGCTGCCGCTCGAAGCGAGCGAACAAAAAAAACTGTCATATTGTGGTCTTAGCCATACCTGAGCATTTGAACTCCTGATCGTGCAGGTCCGCCACGTTTTGGCCCTTCAGCTGCGACGGCGACTGGCAGCGCGTGTAGGGGGCGAGGCGCGGCGCGCTGCGTAGGTAGCGCGACAGCCAGGACAAATGGCAATCGCAGGCGAACGGGTTATCCGAGAGGCGCAGCGCCCGCAATTTTCCCAATCCCCCAAAGGCATTGTGCGGCAGAGCGGTCAAGTTATTGTTATTCAGTGTGCTGTGTGAGAAGAAAAAAAAAAATGAATATAAGAGCGAGCGAAAAAGAGTAAGAGGGAGGGAGAGGTTGAGAGTTGGGTTGGGAAAATAAGTTGCATTATTGCATTATCAAGTGAATGCATCTTTGGCTTTTTGGTTGGCTTAGGGATGGGCAAAAGCACTCGAGCAGCATTCAGAATCATTAAGTGTGTTCGATTATAGATTTCTTCTTTTACTGTTAGAGCAAATTATTCATTCAGTTATTCATTATTCAGTGATTTGCAATTTATTTTACAATGTTCACATTTGTCATAGCCTCTGTAACATCAAAGCACTGCGAATATCATGTTTTTAAATTACAATTTTCAAACATATTCAGCCTGACAGCTACTTTTTTGATTCATTTATTAAATTATAAACTTATATTAATTTTTTATATATTGCTAAACATTGTAATGATTCAAATACTGTTAATTCACGTTTATCTTAAAGCAAAGTGAATTTTTTGCTTTGTATTAATCTTGACTCAACGATTTGTTATCGGATTGTCATTTCATATTTCAAACTCCCATAAATTTCCTCTGCATTTCGATTCTGCATTTTAAATATATGCCTTATTGAGAAAAATCCCGTGCTCTTCCTCCATTAAAAACAATTTTTTTTCGATTTTGCCTGGCGCAATTAGTATAAAAACTACATTTAAACCGATTATGAGGGACTACAATTTTTTGTGAAAAATCATTCAATTGACAACAATTTTGACATGTAAAGCTCTCGGATCTCGGACATTTCAAATATATGCATTATTAAAATACATTTTTTTTATTTTATTGCTCGTTTGTAGTAATAAATTTTAGATATTCCAACACTTTTCTTATCTCAGGCTATTCTTCCCTTCAATTAAGGGCTAAGTTTTACATCGATTTTTTGTTTATTTCCCATAACTGATTACATTTCATATCATATTTTAAACTTTTTTAAATAAATTATTTGTAAGTAAAGTTAGACACTTTATACAAATTTTATTTATATTATTCTTATTTCATCTCATTGCTAAAATTTCTTCTTTTCAGTAAAGTATAATTAAAGGAAACCAAGTTAGCCTGCACAGATATTGAATTACACTCCTTAAATAATCAGAGTGCTTCCAGTTTTGCCCATCCCTAATTGCATAGCTCAATACTTACAGTATTTCCAGCTCCAGCAATCCCTTGAAGGCATGCTCATCCATACATGTGATTTGATTGTTGTCCAGCTGTAGGCTCCGCAGCGACTGGGCGCCCTTAAAGACCCTACGGCCGACCGTTGTGATGACATTGTGCGAGATGTC
This sequence comes from Drosophila colorata, assembly GCA_035041545.1. NCBI lineage: Eukaryota > Metazoa > Arthropoda > Insecta > Diptera > Drosophilidae > Drosophila > Drosophila colorata. Next base: position 4,514,378 of record JAWNLD010000233.1, read on the forward strand.
CCTGTAGGTTCAGGTGAGATTGCAGGCGGGCAAACAGGTGGGGCAGGCAGGCAGGAAGAGGAAGGATTTGAGAGTAAGTAAGTGTTTGTAATCTATTGGGGCTACATACTACATACTATATGTAGGTAGGTAGATATATTTGTATATATATATGTATATAAAGGCGCTAAATGGCTACATTGATTACTTACAATCGCAAAAGACTCGCTGAACTTGTCACAAAGTTTTCAGGTATTGCCTTAAGTCGATTGTTGTTTAGGCGTCTGTTTTATATAGAGTGAAGTGTTTTGGTATTTTGATTTGGTGTTTTTGATTTTGGTATTTTTGGTGTACGAGCATATTAGATACGCAAAACGAAACGCAACGAAAGTAGAGAGATATGCATAAAACGAAACAAGAAAAAAGATACAAAAAGTTAAACTCAAAACTCAAGTTTCGCAACAACTAAATCGATTTTTGTAGTATATTATTAATTTTGCTTTTAATTTTTTTGTTTTTTTTTTTTGTATAGCTACGAGCTATGTGAATCTATTTCTATAAAGAGCAGCAAATTTGGTTAGTTCAAAAGTGAATTAGTTGTAAAAATCTCATGCACTAGCATCAAATTAGCAAGTCATTCGATTGGTTTGCTTTTCCAATATAGAATCAATTGGATCTCTACTTACAGTCGCTCCAGTGAAACCAAATCTTGCAATGCATTCTTCTCAATGGTGTGTATTTGGTTGTCCGTTAATTGACTTTAAAAATGAAATAGATAATATGGTGATTTAGAATTAAATAAGTTATTTAGTTAGCTTATGTGATATGTAAGATCTGATTTATACCACTAGCTATTAACTTGATTATGATAATAAATATGAAATAATGATTTGATTAAATTTTCTTAGCTTTATTTCTAGGCTTCAGTTTTATTAATAATAATAATAATAATAATTTACTAAAATTCTAGATCGCAGTTTCAATAACCTTACTTCCGTCACTCGTGAGAACAGCAATATAAATTTAAACTAATATCTGAAAAACTACACAAACCCATAAATGTGAGTTAAATATATTTTCACAGATTCTTACAAATATAAAATCATACATAATACTTTATTCAACAGCCATTTAACATTTTCGTTAATCTCACGTAAGATTAACCAAATGCATATTGCAAAATACAAATAAATTTGTTTGGCTATCAGCATACAGTAAATACATATGTAGTGAGACCAGTTTTACTCGCACTTTCAATTTCAATTTATCGTTTTAATTTATGGTTAAGTTATCATGGCATTTGGTGTCAATTTGCACGCAATACTTTGTATTTCGTAATGATTGGACAGGAGTTGAAAATTTAACTAGACTTTAATTCAAAACTGTAAAATATGGGCTATAAACTAACAAAATTTAATTAAGCAGTCATATAATTATACGGGTATTATCTTAACCTACAAGCCGGCTTATTTTATAATACTGGTAAACTAGAATCAATTATAGATAAATAAATAATTGTTGTGGAAGTATTTCATAATTGTAATTGTTCTCTTTAATTATTATAATCTAGTCCGGTAAGTAAATTAAGATAATAGCCGGATTTGCAGGCATTGATCGGCTTAAATATAATAATAATAAACAAAAAAAAAAAAAAAATTATAAACCTACTTTGAAAATATTTACCAAAATAAAATAAAAGATATGATAAATCAGAATAAAAATGCAAAAAAAAAATGTTAAACATATTTAAACCTAATCGCTTAATACTTACAGCATTCGTAGCTTGGTTAAGCGCTGAAAATCCGTCTCATATATCACGGTCAAGTTGTTGCCCTGCAAATCGCTGCAAAGAGAAAGAGAAAACACAATTAAGAGATTTTAACTTTCGATTAGGCTTTGTCTTTAATTATGTTGCAACCCAAGTAGCTCGCTAATCGGAATCAGCTGTTGCGGCGATAATAATTTTTAATTGCTTGTAAGACAAGGCGCATGAACAACAACAACAGCACCAACAATCTGAGATATGTATGCAAGCAGCTGTAGAAGATGCAGATGCAGATGCAGAGAAAGAGCGTCAGCGAACGAGAAAGAGAAAGAAAGGGCAATGCTGTGGCTGAGGCTGTTGAAAACGCAGCCTTTTGTCTGATAACAAAAATATGATATTTAATCATTTAACATGCGCATGAGGCTGCGCCTGGCAGGAAGAAAACTTGTTTTATTTTCATGGTGGCGCAGACAGACAGACAGAGATACAGAAAATTTGTTACCTGTAGATGTCATAACAATGAAATGCAACCTAAGAGATACAAAATACCTGAAAAGAGCCACAGACCGCGTGCACATGCGCAGCCAGCTACAGCAAAAGCAACAACAACTCGTTGTGCCTGGTGCCCTGGTCAGACGCTCAGCATCAGCTTCAGCTCAGCTGCTTTTTGAGTAAGGTTGGCAGCCAAGAGCCAAGCGGCCAGAGCTAAACAACAACAGGTAGTAAGACCTTCAGTCTGGGCCCAGAGCCACAGCCACAAACGAGAAATATTTTTCAGCTTAAGCCTTAATGAAACTAGCATCAAGTTGCCGATGTGACTATACACTGAGAGAAATAACTCATTGAAAGGCAAAAATAGGAAAACATTTTTTATTTGAAAAAATTATTGTTCTAAAATAAATATTTTTATTTATCAAAAAAACCAGTCCTAAGATGAAAATAATTTTTTTTTATGTATATACACATAGATGGAAGTCAAGGAAAAATATTTATATATAAGGAATTAAGTTTGAGGGAGACTTCTCTGCTCCTGGAGTATGACCTTGATTCTATTGCAAATCTGTTCAGTAATTAGACTATCGATAGTATGCTTTCTGACATATCGAAAGTTAAGTTTGGGTACCAAACTTGCCAATATTTCAAATTATATTTGAAAGATATGAAGGTATGTACGGTAGAAGGCTTTTAATTTGAATTAATTTGTCCTTATAAATTTCATGTTTTAAAACAAAAAAAACCGATATTTTTAAAAGGATTATCAATAGTTTTGTAGGCATGGTAATAAAAAACAACAAAAAATTCTTTACGGTTAAAAATTGAGCTTAAAAATATAAAAAATATGATGTTCTTTGAAAAAAAAAACTTCATTTTGCAACTTGTTATCTGTTATCTCAGTGTAAATTTGTGCCCAGGCCCAAGCTGCTTTATACAACGTACACACACAGCCCAACAGACATACACACACAAGCAGAGTTTTTAATGAGCTTAATATCTTGGTAAGATGTGGGCATCTCTTGCTCAGATCCAACTGATTACACGAACCCACAGCCATAGAAGATACGACATTAACTAAAAACAAAAGGCGAAAAAAAAAACAAAAGTCGTTTCTAATTGCTAGACATTTTTCAAAAGATTTTCAAAAATAATTATAATAATCGTAGGTTTTTTGTTTTTGTTTTGTAAGTTTGCAGGTCTTCTGCCGTTTTCGAACACTGCGTTATAATTAAACATTTAACATATAACATTTAACATTTAAGTTCATTAAATCTTTCAAAGCATTCACAAATTGGCAAAAAAAAAAAAAAAGCTTTGTAGGTTTTTAGGGTCCAATTAGATTTCAGCTCGAGTTGTTCGTTTCATTTTGTTTTTTTTTTTATATATTTTTTTTCAGCTTGCCTTTGAAGATTTTGGCAGCTATAAATTAGGCTCACCTTTTTGTGTGTTCGTTTTTTTCGTTTTTTGTTTTTATTCTTGAGGTGTGAAAGGGCTTTCGGGCACAAATTGGGGTTAAGTTCGCTTGGGTTATATGAAGTTCGTTTTGCCCGGGCCAAAATTATATGCAAAACTGTTGTCGTGTCAATTGTGGGAAACGTGTGGGTGGCTGCCCGACTGACTGACGACCATTCTAATCCTACCTAACAACACCTCTCACTTCCTCTCTCCTTCTTTCTATATCTATCTCTTTTTCTCCATCTGCCTGTCAGTATGCCCTGGCTGTGCTGTGTAATTAAATGGCAAGTCGGCTTGGCTCTTGCCTGGTCTGGTCGGGTCTATTCTAGGCTGGGGCTGGGGCTGGGCCGCATTTGCCCTGGCCCCAGTTTTGCATTGGGCATTGTTTTTGCTATTCTAGTGCTTGCCTGCCAATAGTTGTGGGCATGTTCAATATTTGATGTGCACACACAGCTCCAGCTACACACACACACACACACACACACACACACACACACACACACACACATATGTGTGTGAGTTTGTGCTCTGCTAGTTCCAAATAGAACCTATGTTGGCATTAGGGTGACTCAACTCAACTGCTGATTATCATGGCTAATATAAACAGTTATTTTTATGTATTTATGCAGCAATTAACGTAACATCAATTAAAATGTTAGAAAGAATCCTTTAATTAAACCTAGTGAATAGTTAGGCAAAGGCTTTCGCCTGCTTTTAATGGGTTTTAAATAAAGGGTTACTGTATTGGCGAAATTTGTGTGTATTTTAAGTAGCTGTGTAATGCTATAATTAAGTTTAAGCAACATAAATTAACATAAATAACTGTACCATAAAATATAATATATACTGTATCATAAATATATAAAAATACTTGACAGACTAAAGAACATTTAAAATGTCGGTTTAAAGCTTAGCAAGATTTTTTAAGTTAAATTTTCAATAATTTAATTTCAATAATAAAGATTTGTTTAAGCAATTACTCAAAGCTTAATCAAGCTTAGCTTAGGTTTTTTATGTTTGTAAAAAATAATCTCATATCAATCAATTCCCATAAGGTTACCAACATAAATAAACAAAATTTAATTGTTAACCTAAAACAAAATTAATATGCAGCCACCCTGTTAAAAACCGATTTAATTCATTTTTTTTCAATTACTCAAACAAAATAAAAACTCCACCTTTTTCGTTACCCAAGAGCTATAAATATTCATTAAAATACTTAAGCCGCATAGATGCTGAATATTTCTATTTATGGATTTTAAATAACACTGTCAATCATTTTTTGTCTAAGTATCTCCCCTCTCGCGTTATTGTAAGTAGCTCATGTTTCATCTTCCAATTAATTTCCTTATAAATAGTACTCGGATTTCAACCACTTTTGTTGCATTCTTAAGATTTGTTTCCTTTTACTTGTATTCATTTTTGTAATATTTTTTTAAGCTCCCTTGACATGTTGCTTTAAACCACATTTCCGCGCTTTTCATAGTTTTCCCAATTTACTTCTTTTTCGAGTTTTGTGTATGTTGCAACTCATTTCCCTATTTTCTGTACTTTTGACACACATTTTTATTTTTTTGCGTCTTCAATCTAAAATCTGTCACTCAGTCAGGTTTTTGCCATAACAACTTTTCCGCACGCGCGGCATGAAACACCCTGTGCCGGACAGGCGCTTGGTATTTTAAAATGCAAATATGCCGTGCATGTTGATATGTTTTCTGTTTCTGTTTTTGCTTTTTCATTTTTCATTTTCTTTTTTTTTTGCCGTATAATTTTTCTTTTTTTTGTCGTTTTTGCTTTTTGCATAAAACAAATGTGTCCCTGAGCGCTATTTGACTGTTCGGGGCGCCTGCCTGCTTATAACTGGGCTATGTTGTTGTTGTTATTGTTGCTGCTCGACGTTGATATCTGTTATTAATTTATGTAGAGAAAAAGCAACAACAACAGCAACAGCGGCGGCTGCAACTGCAACAGCTTTTGAGGTCGCTGCGCAGAGCGGTCTACAGGTCTACTGGGGCTTGCACGACTGAGGGGGTGGGCAGGCGGGCGGTCGGGTCGTTGCATTGGGGCGCTGCTCTGTGGCATTTTGCATACACTTGCTAATTGCCGGCGCGTTAATTTATGTGGCGTCCGCGAACGCAGACGTCGGCTTAATGCATTTGCCCGTTTGCAAGTTGCATGCAACAATTGCCAAAGTGGCCGCCGTCGCTGTCTGATGCGCTTATGTTGCCTCCTTCGGCGACAATTAATAAACTTAATGGCGATTTAATGTACGACTCCGGAGACACACAGCACAAGACGTCGGATTTCGCGCTGCGAGTGTCCCTCCGGCCCTCCGAGCATTTGTCCATTTGCCCATTTGTTTCATCGTTATCGACACGACATGGCCACGGCTTTATTTGCCTTTAGCTGCTGCCCGTTGTTGTTGTTGTTTGTCTATGCTGATTTTATTATTTTTTTTTTTTCTTGTTGTTTTAAGTAAATACCAGAAGTGGTCAGCTGTACGCGCCTGGCGTTATGTATGTTATGAGAAACGCTTATATAACATGGCATATAGATCACTGTCAAGGCTAAAAACTAGTTCATGCAGTTCGCAATGCAAATAGATACACAGATAAGGGCATTTTCATATGGTGTGTGTGTGTGTGTGTGCATTGGGGATTATCATATCAGGGCAAACCCATCTGTAAAACAGTGTGAGCTAAGTACCTAAACAGCTGCTTGTCTGCATATTGCCTATTATAAATGGGAAAAAACAAACTTTTTGCATCATCTTAAAATTTAAAAACTAGAGGTATTTGTACAAAAAATATGCATATTTTATTTATTTAACTATCTATTGTTGTATGAAAAATAAACAGTATCAAGTTCATAATATTCAGATTTGTTTACTAACTGTTTTTACCTTGAATTTTTATGATGTTCAATATAAGCTTCTAAAGCCAAATATTTATTCATTTATTGAGTGGCTCACCATTTGATTTTTGTTTTATTTACCGTAGCTTTATGTATTTTTAAATTTAGCTATCAATAAAATTTAACATTCTTTTGCATTTTTAATTACTGTAATGCATTTAAAAAGTGCATTGAAATCAAACATTTCATGGAACAATTTTCATATACCTTTCGCATTTTTAAACGCTGTAATGCATTTAGAAAAGTTTTTTTAAACAAGATTTTACTATACTGCTTAATATTGTATAATAATTGTGGGGTTTAATCCCTTACTTTAAACATGTTATTCAACTTACAATTCCTGTTTAAAAACATTCACCTTGATTATAATTATATAATTTATACTTGCAACTGTTGGTTGAACTAGTTGGGTAATTTGCTGGCTAAGTTTCTAGCAGATTTTTATATCTGTCTACCAGACAAACTGAAGAAAAACTGATCATAAATATAGCTATTGGTGGGACATGAAAATATTGCTAGATCTTATGTTTCATTGCATTGTAGAGTTTATGATAATTTGGTTTAAATAATAATACTGATGTGATTCCAGATTTATATATGTATATAAAAATTGTTTCAAATTTGCATTTTATCTATCGGTTTGACAACTGCATTGAGAACTAACCAATAAAACCAAATGAATTGCACGCATAAATATTAAAATATTCAAAACACACCCGTTGATAGCAAACCACAAAAGTATGTATGTGTATGTACTTGCACGTCATATAGGCCATGGCTTATATAAACTGGAAAAGTGCGCTAAGAGAAAAACACAAGAGTTTAAACATAATTGATGGTAATGTTTTTACTTGAAAATAAATTTTATTTATAGGTTGTTTTCTATAATTTCAAATACAATTATTAACATAAGAAAATATGTACTTTCATCAAGAACGTTTTTAAATTAATATATTGTAAAAAAGGCTTTCAAAGCAAAATGATTAATACTTCTGAGAGTAAACTGTATAAAATTATATAACAATTTACAGTAAATGAGTTGTCTCAGTTCATGTTTAGAGAGCTGAACAACAAGGAGATTGGTTCGAGTACCAGCCTAGTGTTTGACTGAAGTGTTTGTTTTAGCCGAAGTAGCCATAGTAAGTAAGTATGTTCATAACTATATGCTATGGAAGTACATTATAATAAGTTTATGAGTGTAGTTTTAGTATTGTATTATTCTATGCTTGTTGTTGCTGTTGATTTGATTGTTTTTGAATGGTTCCCACAGGACATATATATATACATATATGTATATATGAATATATGCGTATGAATATGTTTGTACTTACAGTCGTTCGACGTCTGCTGATATTTTGCGCGGCACCTGGGTTAATCCGCGATGCGAACAGTCGACGGTTAAGCCGCTGCAGGAGCAAACCCGCGGGCAGCGTGCCTCCGTGATGACGCCCACACCGCCGCCGGGTATGTGAATGCCAACGGAGCCCAAGCCGCCGCTGGCAATGGCTGAGCTGCCAAAGCCGCCGGAATACGGTTCGGCATGGACCGTAACGCCGAGCAACAGCAGCAGCAGCGGGGGCAGGATTAGAGCCTTAGCCGTGACCGTGGCTGCGGCTTTACAACGCGTCGGTGGTTGCAGCGTTGACGGTGTCGTCGTCCTGGACGGCGGCGCCATTGTGGCACATTTATAAGCAACGTGCCTAATTGAAAGTATCGAGTGCGTGTGCGGACGCCACTTTGTCAACAGCAATCACGTTTCCACAAATATTTGCACAAGGCAAAAGGATTGTTGGCGACCGTTTGCCCGATTTTCCTCCTTTTCCGTATTTTTCCCGCACTTTTGTATTTATATAAATTGATTGTACACGGCGAGCGGCTTTTGTTAGCTTTCGTTGTTCGATATTCGTCGTTGTTGTTATTGTTATTGTCGTTGTACCGCGCACTCCTGGCGCTAACTTTATTTTATTTATTTGCAGCCCGTCGCGACCGCGCGCCACGGCAGAACTGATAGCAGCTGGCCAGTTGCAGTGGCAGCAACAAAAAAATAGAGAGGGAGAGACGGAGAGAGAGAACAGCAGCGAGTGCTGGCGACGAGCAGCGAGTGTTGAGCGACGAGTGACGAGCAGCGTGTGCGTAGGTAGTCCACTTTGTTAGGTAGGTGCGTCCAGCCGGAAATGCGCTTCTACTTTTGCCTTTTTCGCTTCGTGTATCTTTGAGATACGCACGCACTGGTGCTGGCACTTGGCTGTCAGCAGTTCAGAGACGCTTCGCCAGCAACTTCATCGTGACGAGGTCCGTTCGGCTGTGACCTGCTGGGCGCATCTGCAACAGGGAAATAGAGAGAGAGGGAGAAAGAATGAAACAATGAATGAATGTCAAGAAAAATCATGAAAAATTATCTATAAATTCGGCAAGCGTGTCTATGTCAGTGCAATGGCAGGAAATTGTTACTGACTGCGATATAAATATATAGACACACACAAATATACACATACACACACACACACACGTGCATTTAGACAAATATAAATCTATATATGTGCGCATACATGCCACACTTTATATCACTTAAATAAAAAATAAAATACAACTGAATGAAAAGTGACAGTTGATGTTTGATGGGTTGTATTTAAAGTTTTTTGATATTGCTTTTGTGGCAAGACTAATAACTGGCATGGAAAGTGAGAGAACTGTAAGAATAGAGGATAGAGCGTTTAAATCATTTAATTTATTTAGAAATAATATCTCTTTAGAGCAAATTTTAGGTAAAATATACAATATCAACTGTTTTCTTTAAATCTAATAATATGTACGGGTAAATTTGTAGTAGTAAGTGTTAAATTCTTATTTTTCTTAATAGATTTTTTATATCCCTATTTTAGTTTTGGCAATTCTATCTCTACAGATGCAATTTGTAATCAATTGGTGAATTCTGATTCATATTTTAAAAATAATTAAATTAGTCTTAATAAGTTAACCAAACATTAAGTCAAGGACTATCATATTTATGATTAGACATTGATATTATTATTTATATCTAATTTTTTTTTGTAAAAAAAAAATTCCGATTAGTTGATTTGGGTCTTCTATCCACTCTGCGAAAAATTTAAAATTTGTGTAACCTTCTTTAAGAATTTAACTTCAAAACTCCAACGGACCAAAGGAAACTCGCATTCTTTAATCGTAAGCAGGAACTGTAAAGGTATTCCTACACATATCCCGCAGAACCTCTTTAGTCCGCCGACAATTCTCGAGGGCTCGTTTTTTTTGAAACCACCTGTCAGTAGCAGTAGCTGACAGCTCCAACGGCAGGAAGACTAATCACCCTAGTCGAAGAGCTATTATTATGGAAACTTGCATTGGGAACATGTGTTTCCTTAAGTAAAAGTTGGTGGGAGATAATAAATAGGAACCTGCAGTTACAAAGAACCCAGAGTCAAGAGCTAATGACTCAACTTATTAGTTGTTTATGGTCTGCACAATAAAAAGAAAAAAAAGAGCATGTGTTTTGGTAACTATTTTCAACTTTTCCCAAGACAAAACTACTCAGAATAATAATGTATGCTGATTAGGCAATGCCATTACATTCATTTAAAAAACCTACGCATTTTCTAGACAAACCTGTGATGCTCTCTGGTTAAACTATTTGATGCCCAATTTAAAACTAGCTGAACAACAACAAACAATTAGATTTAAGAGCTTAAGTGAGCACTTTGGCTCAATTAAATGTTGTCTAGAAATTGTGTGTCATCCGTTACTGCTGTTGATGCTTCTTCTTCTGTTAAGTACTGGTCCTCAATCATATAGTTCTTCAATTCCACTCGAAATCAGTCACAAACTCTATACACTACCGCTGCCCAAATCAGATCTATATTTAGTGCACTTGTGCACTGTGTGGTCTTTTCTCCACCTCCTTTTTCATTTCCATCTCCCAGTCTCTTTAGTTCATTCTTCTGGTTGTGGCACACTTCCCGCTGTCTCCTGTCCGTCTGTCATGTTGTGTATTTAATTTGCAAATTGACATGTTAAAGATACATTGCTTCTGTCTCACTCGCACACTCGATGCCATATATATATTGAAATTAATTGTTTAAATTAACATTTGGATAGCTGACAGCAGCGATTGACTTGGAATTTAATTGAGAATATGAATGATAACGAGCCATGGCTCTAACTAGAGTAATCAGGGAGAGTAAAAGGGGTGGGGGTGGCGCCTGTCAAATATTCTTAACTGGCAATCAACGAAAACTCAATGAACATTGCCAAGCAAATGTAATTTAACAAGCATGCGAACGTATTTATATACCCTGTTAAATCTGCAGACTAGCAAGGGCTTTGACTAAGCTTAAGAGGCAGCTTAATTTTTAAAGGGTATTTGAATATTTCATTTCTATGTAAAGCACTCTCAATTGACAGAAACTGTTTTTACACAGATATTGTAAATATCATACATAATGTAATAAATGTTTAGCTTATAGCATTGCAGTTATTGCGAATATATGATCTAGCAACAATTTACAATTGTTTCAAATAAGTGAAACAAATTATTTTTTTGAATATATGTATATACTTATTTATATTATCTTATTAAGATAAGCCTGAATATTTACCTTTTATAAAACTCTTATATTTGTTTCTTTTGGATATCTTGGTCTGCAAATTTTCTGGCTGAGGGCTTTATTAACAATAGCTGTAGAACAAACTTTTTTAAAATATTAAAGTTTGTAACAAACTGCTAATAAGATTTACATGTATGTAAAATTGTTTCCTATAAGAGATTTTATAATATGTGGAAACGGTATAAACCTTTAACACAAGTTACCAATTGTTTATCTAAATACAACTCCTAATATTTGCAAGCGTTTAAAATTTTTAAAATATGTTAATGTTACTTAAAAAGTGGTAATACTTTTAAAATTGTGATAACGTAAAAACAAAAAAAAACCCAATTAAAGTTAGTGAACTACTGTTACGCAAACTCTTAACATTAACATTGTCATTATCAATTACATTTACATTGATATTAATATTATCATTATTTACAATAACATTTTTAACAGTTAACGTTAAGTATAAGAGGCTGCTAATTTGCTAATTCATTTTTACTGAGCTCTTGCTCAGGTAGATTTGCCTAACTGCTATCTATAAAGAAACTCTGAATACTTTATTGTTAACATTTACTTAAGCTGACATTTTATTTCTCTATTTAATAAAAATGAACACACATTTTTAACCTTTTTTCAGGCATAAGACCAAAGGGTATCTATGAGTTAAGCAACCATAAAAGCAAAAGCACCAACTGCTTGTGTTTCGAGTGTGTGTGTGTGTGTGTGTGTTCGTTTGGAGCTGCCTATCAAAGGCATGCCGAGCACAGGCAGTGAGCCACCCATCCATACGACGGGCCTTTAATCAAAAATTTATCATTTCTCTAGCACAAAAATATTTTTGCTGCAAAGGCATGCCTTTCTTCACATGATGATGATGTCGATGATGAAGACGACAAAACGGAAGTGTGGGGGTAAAATGCTCAAAAGATGTAATCACTGCATTGTCACCAGCCGGAGACGGGCCTCAGTCTCAATCTGAGATTCAGTTACAGCCTTTAGTAGGGGATGGTGATGGGGATGGGGAAAGAAGAAGTTTGGGACATCACTCTCTTGAGTTTTGCCATATGAAACATAAATCAGTGAAATTCTATACATGCCAATGATTGTCTACTCTTTGGCTTTAGCTCCGGGTCGGCACATAGCACACAAAAATTCCAAGAGCAAAATTCAATGCATGCCAATAACTCGTTACTCGTACCATAAACCAACTGGCAGAAAGCAGATGCCACTGCTGCCCTGGGACTTGTATACAAGTCTAATGAAATGAAGAACAGCAGCAGCAGCAGCGCCAACAACTCAACCACAATCAGCACCACAAACACAACCACAACCACACCCACACCCACTCCCACTTACTTAGCCTGAGTTTATTGAGATAACGCGTGAAAAAGCGAGTGACATTTGGGCAAACAGTGAAGCGCACTATTCAAATAGAGAGACATAGATAGAATGCCAGGAGACGGGTTGGAAATGGAGCTCTGTGGCTGGTCTTCAGATTAATGAGCCAGCACTAGGAATTGCCATGAAACAATAGATTTATGTAAACCCCCACTGGCGCTTGCTTATGCACTAGTTTGGTGTCCACAATCTGTTGGCTAAATGGCTGCCCCCGCGTGCCCAGGGGCTCTTGTGGATTTTCCAATAAATTACGCCTAAGTATGCACTTAATTCAAATAATGCCAAGTCTCGCGCGCCTTCTTCTAGGGAGGAGAGGGGGCTAAGTAAGGGACTGTTTTGTCCCGTGCTGGTCGCCTCAAGTGATTTGTTTTTTTGTGGCTTATGAAAGTTGGGACCGTCTATATAAAAGAATATTGCCTGTGTGTGTGTTTGCCATTGCTTATGACATGTGTCAAAATTCGTGTTGTGCTCCTCTCAACTTGTCTGGCTCAGCTGTCCAGATAAGCCGTGCCAGGGTGCTGGGTTATATGTGTTGATATTTTTTTTTATATATAAACACCCGCCAAAAGGGATTAAGCTGAAGTCAGCAAAGTGAAGAAAACTGCACAAATCGTAGGCTTCATGGCATGGGTATTACAAAAAGAGCTGCTGTCAGCAGGCCCAAGGCGGGACTAAAAGACCCAACTGATATCTTTATATGCCATAAGAATATCAATCAAAACTAGATTTATTAGTACTAAACTCCACAATAAAACAAATATGTAAGAAAAACGGGAGGAAAACATTAGTTAAATATTGACAAATACAAAAGATAAAGCAAAGTTAGGCGCAGCCTACGGGTAGCTATCTTCACATATTATATACACAAAGAGTTTTATAACTACAAAAAATATTGGAAGCAAAAACTTGAGTTAAAAAGCACTTTATCAGCATGATAGAAAACAGGAGCTTGTTTTGGATTTTTTCAAGTGCATTTATATAATTATAATGGATCTTTCTTTCAAAACTGCAGCTGCAATTGAGCAGAAACAAAATTCCCTCAATGAGCTGTCAGTTGAGCAGAGGAGGGCGAAGGACAAGCTTTCAAATATCAAATAAACTGAAAAACTAACAATATTTTGAGTAGAATGAACTGCTACATATATGTAAATATATATATTCAATTATCGGTAGATGAACAACTGAAAGACGAGTATATGGCTTTAAATGGGCTTGTTCTGTTTCGATGCAGTATCGTCTTTACCACAGGCCATATATATAAATAAATACATAAAGATAATTAAAAGTTAGGGAGATATATTTGTAGCTTTATCATATATTCATAAAATTATATAGTTAACAATACTTTATAAACTCAAGATATTAAAAAGATTTTTAAGAAATTACAAACAATTAAATTTGATTCAAGTCCCATACTTTTTAGAACGAGTTCGAGGAATTAATGAATTTTATTTTATTTATAATTTGTCCTTAAGGTAATGGTTTTGGTATTATTATTCAAAAAACTCTTTAATTTTTTTTTCTGCCAGTCAAATTTTGTATTGTAAACGTCTAAGACTCATACTAAATGCTGTTGCTAGACTACTCTAGTTCACATACTTTTATTAAAACTCAAGAGATTGCTACGCAGAAAATAATTTTTATTATCTAGCTGATGCTCAATAAAACGCTCAGAATTCACTTCAAACTCTACTTCATTGAGGCTAATTCGTAAAATTCGAATTACATAGATTGATATTACAGTCCGGTAATGGCATTCAGCTGACATAGCTGCCAAGTATGTCAAGACTTAAGACTAATTAAAAGCCTTCCTCTAGCGTGTAACAAAATATCTACTCATCTGGTCCACGTACCATGTCCAGCTGCATTTTTACACTCGTGCTCTGGCATTTCCGCAGCCTCAGCATTGTGACAGAGAGTGTGTGTGTGTGTGTGTGTGTGTGAGCTCCCCCGCAACTCCTGCAGCATCAACTCAGCCAGTTAACATTACAAATGCTGCATAAAAGGAAAGGCAAAAATAACCCCTTTTGTTTACTGCATTGTAGAGCAAAATGGAAGCGTGGTCAACGCTCAATGAATTGTATTAAGGCAATGTCAGAGATGGAGCTGGAGCAGGAGCTGAATGAATGACTGACTGTGACTGAAAGACTGAAAGTCTCAGGGTTCTGTAAGCCCATCTTCAGCACAGAGCCGGAAGTGTCGCATACTTTTACGGATACACCGGCTTAATTATGTGCATAACATACTACAACACATATATGCTTATATATATATATACATATTGTACAATACCCAGACACTGTGCGTGGCATGAAATGACAAAACACGTACATTAATTGCTCCACATTCACACAGTCAGACTCGGAGTCGGCGTCGGAGTTGGAGTTGTTGGGTTAGAGAGCTGGCCGTGTCCCTCAGGAGACACCGGGTGAAAAGAAAGAAAGCGCAAAGGTCTTGACAAAGCCAACCAGGCTTATAATTTATTAATCTATGCATAGCATACACACACTCACACACTCGCACAACACCGAGTGCTGCACAGCAACAAATAATTCCATTTCATGCCGCTCAACTTTCTACGGCTCTGGCAACTCTGGGTCCAGGTTCAGATCCAGGTCCAGCTCCAGACACTTCATGTCACTTTAATCTCTTAGAAGTGTCACTTTTGCAGCTCTTCAAGTGTTTGTGTGTTGTCTCTTTGCTGCTGTTGTTGTTGATGTTGCCTTAGGTGGGGGCGTTGTAAACAATGTGCTGCCGCTAGTTGAATTTGAATTTTCAGTTTGATAAGCAACAAAAAGCATAATAACACATCAAATTGCATGCAAGGGTGCCGGGGAGCGTTGTGGAATTGAGGATATGAGTGCTTTACATTCTATATACATGTATATATATATATATATATATATATATACATATATGCCCCAAGGTCTGCCCTTCGGATGCAAACCTTATGGTAATGAAGTGTAGCAGCTGTTTTTCGAGAACCAAATTTGAATACAGGGCAGCGCACAGTGTGGCAAGGTGTGTGTAAGAAATTGAAGAGAAATTAAATGAATTGAAGATTATCGCAGCTCTTGAATTCTTTTCAAATTTCAAATATTAAATTATCACGTTAAAATGAATATGTTTAAGAAGCAATACTTAACTGTTTTATGATGATAGCTGACATAACATTTCAAGCAAAAAGTTAGTTCTTTAAAAAGTATTCTTAAATACACAGAGTGTCCAATAGACGATTTTTTTTTTGTATTGAATAAAATACAGGATTTTAAAAAATTAACAAAATTCAAGTTATTTTTAAATTGTGTCAATTATCTACTGTCAAACCAGTTCCGAAGTAGCAAACAAAGAATTTTAAAATTTGCAACTAAGTTTGTTGACAAATAATAAATGCGAACATGCGAAATATTTATACTAGCTCGTATATTCCTTAAAATAAACTAGTTTATATGTTAGAATATATATATATATTTTGGGATAAAACACGATAATCAATATATTATATCAATTGAACAACTCCTAAAAACAAATACATCGTTACACTGTGCATCTCGTTACGATTTACATTAGATACAGAGGCAGCGATACAGCATCAGACAGTGAGCGAGACAAGTTGACTGACTACTTGAACAATCAAATTCAATTTATGCCAGCAGCCACACATTCATTTTCATTTTCATTTATATTTTCATATTCAGTTTTCGTTTCTTGATCAACACAAGTGACGCTGACGATGGGCGATCAAGTGCCGCTCGCACCTCAAAATTAGTGGCAGCTGGGCTACCACGGAGGGGGGTCAACGGAGGGTGCGTTGGAGTATTATGGCAGATTATGCTGCTCTATTTGATTTGGACTTGATTTGGATTTATTATTACAATGGCGCCTCAAGTGCCGTTGGCTGTGCTTATCTTTTTTTTTCTATTTTGTGTGGGTTCACAAAAAAAAAAAAAAAAAAGCTAAACACTGTTTAAGTTTTTTGTTGTTGTTGTTTGTTTTTGGGGTTATAGCATCAGCTGGGGCTCACAACTTGTTTCGAGGTTGAAAAAATAAACCATACATAAACCCGAATTTCCATGTTGGGTTATAAAATGTTTCGTGCTATTTCACAAATGCATAAAAAAGAAAGAAAGACGAAGAAAAACAACAACAACTAAGCCTAGGCCTCATGCCAGTCTCAAGCCCATAGCCCAAACCCAAACGCAAGTCCAATCCCATCCGTGGCGCAGCACCAGGTGCAATGCATTGCAGTTGAGGGCCGCTTTGTTTTCGGCCGGGGTTTACGGGGTCAGGTAGTTTCGCCTGAATGCCCGAGCATTGTTTTCTATCCCACTACAGGGAACTCAGCTAAAGCAGCAACAACAACAGCAGCAGCAACAACAACAGATACAAGCTACATACGCTTGCCAGGCAGTCTCAGCGCAACTCTCTGCTGCCGCATGCGTCACAGGGATTAGTGCAGGCAGGTAGTACATTTTCCTACCGCGAGAGTCGCAACAAAAGTCAAAAAAGTCCGCGGAAAATGAGCATCGGCAAATGGTACAAGATATCATAAATAGAGGCAACGAGCATACTTTTAGATAAGTAATGTCAAAATTTAAACAAAATTAAATTTCTAAACTTTCGAGCAAAAAGATACGTGGAAATTTATAAGAAAATAATAAGAAGATAGTGAAAATGGTTAGAAAGAAGAAGTTGAGAGAGAGAAATAGAGAGAGAGAGAGGGAAAGAAAGAGAAAGTTCAGATGGATATAGAGAAGGAGCAAAAGATAAAGTCTAAAAGAGAGCGAGAGTTAAAAAGTATGAGAGATAGAGAAAGACCGAAAGAAAAACTGAGCAAAATAGAGAGAGAGAGAAACTTAACAAATGAGAGTGAGAGAAACTGAGCAAGAGAGAGAGAGAGAGAGAGAGAGAGAGAGAGAGAGGGCAAGAGGAAGACAGTAAGATAGAAAGAGAGAGAGAAACTGAACATGAGAATAGCAAAAAAATAGCCTCAACTTAATTTGCAAGCAATGCTTTTTCGTATAAAGCAAGTTTCAGAAATAAAAAATTACAAATTATAGCATCTTAAAGCACACAAAATACCGTTTGTTAGCAGAAACAAAAACTCAAAACAAATCAGCAGAAAATAATTTGAAGAAGTTTGAGTTATTAACTTTGACTTTTCGTTTGATGTCTCATTAAAACGCAAGTTTGAGTATGCCTATTATTTCTATTCTATTAAAACAAACACTTCCCCCTTGTCCCCACCTAGTTTATTATTTTGTATTGCGAAAAACATGCTTGGTAAGTGCCAAAGTTTGTGTGTGGCCTACTCAAAGGCTAATATATCTGGGCTATTAAATGTTGTGGTCTAATAATAAAAATACATTTAGCCATTTGCCATGTTCGAAAACAAATAATAAAAATGTCGCCCCCTATTAATTTTATGACATCTCCATAACTTTGTGTCTCCACCACCACCTCCCTCCTATAAAAACCCATGAAACCACCCTCGCTACAAGTGCAACGCTTTGCAAAATTTATGTATCGATCGATGTCGCAGCACTAAGCAACACATTAGCCAAAAACATCTTTAATATTTCAACAATATGATGAAAGTTGAAAAATTCATGAATACTTTTAGACCTCACATAAGGGACACTATGAAAAAAAAAATAACACACGGGCCATAAATGCGTACTTAAAGTATTGAAAATTTTAAATTGGTTGGGATGCGACTGTCCTATCGGACTGCTGATGTCGGTGTGTTTTGTATACCCTGTGGCCTTTAAAAATGATTTTAAAGGGTGTATTAGGGCTGTGCAAATTTATGCAACAGGCAAAGGGAGACATTTTCATTTTCTTTAGGATCTGATTTTTTTAAATATCTATATCCAATAATATTTATTTTTATATTTTTTCAAGCCCTTTTTTATTTAATATATAATATTGAAAAGAGCTTATGCCAACAAATGCAGTTGTTAGACCAAGGTATATAATTTTGTTATTTAAACATTTCGATAACATCGATAATTGATATTGAAAAATATAAAAACTGGACACACAATTTGGATGGCAGTTCCTCGCATACCAGAGGCTGTTTGAAAATATTATAATTTTCGATAGCTCTCCACGCTCGATAAAAATCGAATTTAAACCCCGATTTCTTAAGTGAATTTAGTGAAAGCTAACTGCTGTGAAAACACGAATCTGATATGCATACAGAAATACTATTGCACTTAAGTTTATTATGATAATTCTCATTTAAAAAAAACCTATTATATTTTTTGGCACTTCAACAAGGTACAGGGCATATTCTAGTCAAGCACTCTTGACTAGAGCACTTAAACTTGTCTCTGTTATAGCTGTTGTTGTTGTCAATGCTGTTGGATGGTCCTCCACGCATTGGTATCAAATTTCATGGCTTTCACAATGGGCCCACAGTCGAGTGCGTGTTGATGACAGATTTTCTGTCCGCCGGGGCGTCGATTTTCGTTTCGTTGAAAGTCATTTTTACTCATTTAT
Organism: Drosophila colorata; assembly: GCA_035041545.1. Lineage (NCBI taxonomy): Eukaryota > Metazoa > Arthropoda > Insecta > Diptera > Drosophilidae > Drosophila > Drosophila colorata. The sequence goes on from JAWNLD010000233.1 coordinate 4,533,494, forward strand.
TGTCACCGTTAGTGGACGCACAAGTGTGCGGCTGTGTGTGTGTGTGTGTATCAGTGTGTGTATCCTTACAAGTACATACACAACAGGCAGCCAGAGCCAGAGCCTGGGTATTGATTCCACTTCCAGTGTCGCAGCGGGACGCCCAGTCAGTCAGTCAGTCAGCCCAAAGCCCAATTGACATGACTCAACAGCAGTCATTCTCGATATATATAAATGTATATATATTTATATACATATATATATATATATGTACCTTTCTCCCCCTCTATCTCTTTCAATTCGCTTCTCCTTTGGGCTCTGTTTGTGTACTTATTAAATATTTAAAAGCTTGGCCTTTGTTTCAGACAGCGCACCACGGCAAATACTTAATAATAATTTTTAACAACTGCCGCAAACTCTGCAGGTTGCTGCCTTCATGCCGTCATGTAATTCATTTCCATTGCCTCCCGATCCCAGACATCGCTCCTTTGATAAACTGCACGCACAGTAAAAGAAGAAAAGGAGAGCTTCGAACTCGGCTACACATTCAAGAGTTTGAGTTGCCAGCGCATTTTAAATTATGGTTTGTTGCGTTTAAAATACAAATTACACGATACCTATGAGTGTATTCTGACTCATATTCATGCGTATGAGCATACTCATACTCATACAGCAAGTGGGTCACACAGGTAAGACACAATGAGTGCTTATTAAACGGTTCCCACTGCTTATTGTCCAAGTATTTCTAAAGAAAGGCTCTTTGATTCTTTGGTTTACAACACACACGCAACCATCACAAAAAGACACTTTAGAGCTGGGTTCCTGTATACAGTTAATTATGGTTTGTAAACGATTTGGGAGTTACAATGGGATACAAAGCGTAGGAAATACCCGATAATTATTTGTAACAGACATCAGCAGAAAAAGGAGTTGACAAGTATTTCCGGCTTAAATTCAATATTTAACTTGCAGGTTTGTTAAATTATGTAAATATTTTGAGAAGAGCTTAAGTTTTAAAAGTAAAAGTATATAAAAAATATGTTAATGTATATTATTGAGCTCTTTTTATGAAAAGGGATAAAGCAATATTATTTAAAAATTGTATATAATTTTATTCTGACATTTTTGAGCATACTATACATAAATGTATATATTTTTTTTTACTTCTGAGGCCAAAAATAATAAGAAAAGTGTTTTTATTGACCCAATTTAACTCAAATGATTTCCAATTTAAAATAATAAAGTCAATTACTTAAAAAAAAAAAATCAATTACTTTAAAATTTGTAAGCAGCAAAAAATTACCACTATATCATTAAATACATTCAAAATATATATAAAATAAATTTACGCGAACTTAACAGCTGTTTCTACGTAAAGTTTTCTTTTCTAATGCGTTATGCATTAGGATAAATGCCATGTTCAACCCTGTCAACCTACACATTAGCTGACCTTAACATTTTGGTAGACAACTAACCTTTGAAAAAAGAACGTACAACTATTTTTATTAACTAAGCTATATTTGTAGGTAAGCGAGCTTAGCATTGATGAATTTCGTTAAATCAGAGCTATGAAAAGAGCGTCAGAAATAGATAAAACGTGATTCCTCGCTTGGATGATATTTTTTTTTCATATTAAAGTGTGCCTAAAAAATCTATGTTTTATATTGACAGAAACTGCACTAAATTAATTTTTAAAACAAAAATAATGAAACACAAACTTCTAGACACACAATAGACTTCTTTTTACTCAACTTTTATTCTGCAACACATTTCAGATTCCAATTTCAGTTTTCCCACAAAACATGTTAACATGATGAATTTAATATTAATTAAAGCTCAAGTCTCTACCTTACATAACATAGCCTAACTTCAGTTTACAACCAAATTACGGTTTTTTAAATTCTCTTAGCTTACATGGAAGTTATAGTACGGTGTAGAATTTTTTCTCAGTTTAAGAAATGTTCACCTTGGCCGCATTTAGACAACGCTTGTACTTCATTTAAGGTATATAATTCTTGAGTTTTTCCCCCGAGTGCAGGAACTAGAAGTCAGTTATACAGCTTTTATTTTCACATTTCAGTTTCGAATTTCTTCACACAAACTCCTCTCCATTTCTTTACTTTTTTATGTTAACCACCTGCTAAATACTTGGGTAAAAAAATATTTAAAAAATCTGAAAAGAGTTGATTGTGCCGCTGTTACCCCCGTTTTAATATTCATGCTCAGTTGAGCTGAAACCTTTTCCACTCGTTTCGCAGCTGAGTTAACGCTGGCTCTATCTCTCTCTCCCTCGCTCTTGTTTCTTGCACATAACTGGCATAGTATTTGCTAGTCCTACGCTTAAGTTTGTTAAACGTACACCTAGGACTAAAGCTTTACTTTAATTCACTCTCGAGATCTTTTTGGCTTGTTGAGGCTTCCTTCGTTTGCCGCTCAAGTGTTAAATCTATTTGCAGTTGCTGTGCGAGAGTGTGCGCGAGTGTGTGTGTGTGTGTGTGTGTGTGTGTGCGTAACTCTAACCCCTTAGCACCCGTTAGCGCTTAGCTCACTTCTGGACTCTTCACTGTAGCACATTCAACTAACACTCATTTTAGCCGCAGCCGCAGTTGGGTGCGCCAAAAACTTCGCTATGCGGGGTAGTCCGAAAAACAAACTCAACTGACAAGGCCAGGCATGCCAACCCCCCTAAACCTCCCCCTTACGCCCAAACCAGCTCTTCTTCTTCTTCTAGCTGCACATGCAACTGCCGCTGCTGCTGCTGCTGCTGCTGTTGCTGCTGCATTTGTCGTCGTCTGATTTCAGCAAATATTTGCAAATTTACGTTGACTGTGTGTAACCCCAGCATGGCCCGTGACGACGACCCCGGGGCAGGCGCAGGCTCAGGGGCGGGGGCAGGGGCAGACATGCCAGCGGCATTAGCGACAACTGTCGTAGAGTGGCACTTAATGAGCAACGGCTGCTGTTGCTGCTGCTGCTGCTGTTGCTGCAGTGGCCCGCATGCCAAAGTGTGCGAGCGAGAGAGCAACAAATAAAGTTGAAGTTATGCACGATGGCCATGCAATTGCCCGCTGCCGCTGCCTGCAGCAAAATGTATCTTACGGATGCGCACAAACGTTCATTGTGGCTGGCACAAGAGTCGCCAGTTGCCCGTTGCCAGTTGCTAGTTGCCAGTTGGCTGACTGCTACAGATTCTTCTTTAGCATTGCAGTAATTTGACTTGATTTGTTTAAGCTGCCACACACACATGTGCACACACACAGCTGCACAGGCAGCCGAATGGACCCCTACTAAATGACAAATGTGCCGCTGCCATGTAATCGCATTAAAGTCCAGTCGCTGCTGTTGTTGCTGCTGCTGTGCTGCTGCTGCTGTTGCTGCTGCTGTTGTTGCATATGTTACGCTCATTAAATTTGTATTTATAATAGTCGCCTAGCTAAATCGCCTTACGTTTGGTTACGCCCGTGCTTAGTGGCAATAATGGTAATCATCATAATTTTTCGATACCAGATAGAAATTGTCGCGGGCTGTCGCTGCTGCTGCTGTTGCTGCTGCTGCTGTTGCTGTTGCTGCTGCTGCTCCTGCTGCTGTTGCTTGACTAGGCAAATTGCAAAATTAATTAAATTTTTAGCACAACTTTCGAACGGTATAACAACAGATTCCTTGTTGTTGCTATTGCTGATTTTGTTGGATAACTCTGCGCGTTGATTGGCGCGCTGTGGTTGGCGGTCGACGGTCGCTCGGTTTGCCCACAGTTCGGCCAGCGGTTTGCCTGGCATTAAGTGAAAAAGAAATCAAGTAAGAGCGTTGCAGTCGAGTGTAACTGACTGCGCGATACTTGTTCAAAGTATAATAACAGCTTAAAACAATCTTAACTATGATTGTTATTTTGGAAAAGTGTAGATTTTTGTCATTTAGATAGAGGTAATCTTTCAAACTTTCTGACAAATTTACTGACTCTAGCACTAAAATTATGGGTGATATGGATTTTCGCGGATACCCAGTGCCCAGTGGGCTCAAACAAACAATTTTTGTGGCATCTTTAGAGGAAGTTTTCAGTTATTTGCCTAAGAAAAATTGTATGTATCTAGCTTTAAAACTGAGGGAGATACATTGACTTTATCTATTTACCACGCCCACAGTGGGCGTTGTCCAAAAATTTTAACGCTTTATTTGCCGCGGGTATACACGAGTATATATTCCAATTTGCAAATCTCTAACGTCAATGGCTGCAAACAAAATTGCATTCATATGGACAAACGGACGGAAAGCAAGAAGGATATTTCACAAACCCAATATACTCTTTTCACTCGAGAACGAGTATAAAAAATACGAAAATAACGATGGCAAGCGGCAGTAGTCCGTTGGTAACTCGAACCCGCTCCACGTTTTAACATTTCTCGTACATGCAAGTGACAAGGCAATATCCGTCACGCAAACAACAGCAGCAGCAGCAGCAACAGCAGCAACTACAGCAGCAGCAACACCCTGCCAACAACAGCAACAACGTTAACAACAGTAGTCAAGCACAATGGTCGGAAATCAATGGGTAATTTGACCAAAGCAGTGCGGGAACCTATTTAAATACAAATAAATATTTATGAATTAAAAAAAAATATTTAATTATTTTAATTTCTATACTGATTGTAAAAACATGCCAAAATTAATACTGTAAGCAAACTAAACTTAAATCTAAGGCAATGTTTAGATTTTTTTGAAATTGAAATAACTTTTCATCTATTTATCGAATATATACAGCTTTTAATTATTCTGATTTTAATGCTGTTTAAATATTCCAAATTGATATTTCAAGAAATCCGAAGCTGCTTGAATTGCCATTTTTAGATCCATATTTTTGATTGTTCAAGTTATATTTATATATACTTTTTAAATTTATTAATTACTTTAAAAACACATTAAGAAACTATTTCTCTTGATCATTAAGCAGCATTTATCAACACAAAACGACTCAACTTCCTTGTAACATTTCGAATTTAATATTTAGACAAAGCAAAATTTAAAGTGAAAGTATTAAACTGACGGTAATTCAATTTGTAAATTATTCTCGATTTATCTAATATATTATGTTATTAAAAAATGTTGTGCAATCGATTTTAAAATATAAAAATATATAGTTTAGTGATAACAATATATATTTTAAATGGTGATTCAGTAGAAACTTTACCAATACGATATCAGAACAAGTAAGATGGCTCTAGTCCGGTGTCCCCGATTAGGAGATACCCTGAACCCAGCGCCGAGCTGTTACATACATTTAAGCCTCTTTGCATTCATACACACATTCACAAAGTCACACATACACACTCACACAAAAGCATGCAGCAAACTGTGCACTTTACACATCAGCTGCGCTTAGACCCACTTGGACCAAATCTTAAAATCGATTTTTATCGATAATAATGAAATGGAGCATGATATCGAAAAAAATGATTAACTTGTACTGCGTATGGATTAGGAGAATCTATAGTCGTATAGTATAGGTTTCCAGCTTTTGTAGTTTCCGAGATCGCTACGTTCATATGGACGGACAGACGGACATGGCTAAATCGACTCAGCTCGTCGCCCTGATCAAGAATATATATATTTTATGGGGTCGGAGATGCTTCCTTCTGCCTGTTAAATACATTTGCACATTTTTATAAAATATGTACTAATTTGTATAATATTAAATGCACTTAATGAAAACAGATAATTGTTTGTCAATTTTGATAAACTTACAATATATAAATGCAATATCAGCTGTACTTGTAGCGTTAGCAGTATCTGTAAATATACACAAAAAATATTTCAAATTAATAAAATGTAAAATCTTATGCATTAAATTTAATAGTTGCCTACAAATTTCTTTCTATCTACATACATAACTAGAAATTTAAACTAAATCTTATGTTGAAATATTTTCTCAAATATTTTCCTCATACTTAGATTTATAATTGCATTCCTAGGAATTTTTGGCAAGTTGTTTGTAACTACTTAAATTGCCGCTATGCGTAGCACAGGGCGGAATTTTTATAGATTTAGAATTTTTTTAGAGTTCTGTTGCTTAACGGTTGAATTCTTTTGCCAAGTTCTGAGTATAGATCAAAGAGCAGCCGCATTTGCTACCTGTGCAAATACATGGAGTGTATCCATGTAATACCCTAAATCAGGTATCTATTTATTAAACCTACATAGAACATTTGTCTTATTATTATTATATACATTTTTATATGTTTCCACTGTTCAGTTCATAACTTAGCTGCCATGTATATAGATTATCGATAAGATGAAAATTGTCATAAATTGCTGTGTAACAATAAATTGGTATTGTATATGCTGTTGATAATCTTGGGGCGACATCAACATGGGCCCGAATGTGGCAATTACTTGACGCAATCTGAACCAGATTATGAAAGCACTATATATACCACATTCAACATATGGCATATATGCGTATAATATGCAAATTGAATTGGCTAACGAACTGTTTTGGCCATTTAACTGCCATTATTGTCCACTGTGCGGACTGTGGTGCCTTTGCTGCTTTTGGTGCTGCGGTCGCTGGTCCTGGTGAAATTATTATTCATCGCTTGTACGACGACCACACGACGACGCTGCAGCTGGCGCTGGCAGTGACAGCGCTGCCGCAGTTGGCGCACGAGTTAATTACGGTCCATTAGACTGCACAAGGGGTGTTTATTACCACATCAGTGGCGCCGCCAATGCCGCCGCCGCCACCGCCACCAGGACACACACGCCATCGAAGGCGGCCGGCCGCATGATTGAAACTAGAAATTTTGCTTGGCTCGCTCTCTGTGTGGACATGAAATCAGTTAGAAAATCAGCTTTGACATGGAAATTGCGCCGAGCTTTGCAGCAAACATCAAGTGGAAAAAATCATTGAAAGTGCGCATTTTGTTTGTTTCATAATTCCCGTGACGAGATCCCAATGTTGGCGTCACGCAGGTTCGACGCACTTTTTTTCCTAATTGCGACGCAGGCGCCGTTGAATCACCGATAGAATCCTGCCAATTGGACAAAGGCTAACGGTATGCACTGTCTCTTTCTCTCTCTATTGTTGTTTGCACCCACGACTGGCGACTAAAATTTATTAAAATATTACGCAAGGTTGGGCAGCCAGCTTGACGGGCGGTCCAACCAAGGAACGGAGGTGCCACGGAGCTTAGGAGGCGAACTTGTGTTGTGTTTGCATAAAACTTTTTGCCAAACAAAACTTAGCTTTCCCCTTGTCAAACCGACCAACCGACAGCGCATTGCTCCTTTTTTACTCTGTTTCCGTAAGAACAAAAGTGTATTTGTATCTGAATATATTTGTCCATAAGGAAATCTTTTTAGAATCTTTTAGAGTAGCGACCTCAAAACTTCTTTGTGTGTATTTACGTGGCACAACTCCTCGCTGAACTCGCAGTTATATATTCTACAGCTTAAGGTCACAGCTAACTTCGAGTGTCAAAATTACAGTTTTAAGTCACTAAGTTTTTTTTTTTTTTTTGTATTACTAATAGTTTCTTTAGAGACCAAGCAAATATATTTTTGACTTAGCTATCTTATCTTAGTTAAACTGTATATTTTTACCACAGTTTTTAAGTCACATTTAAGACATCAAAATTTAACTTTACTCGGCAAGTGATGACTTCCTTGTAAATGTAGCCAAAAATATTGTTCTCTACCCCACCTCTAGAGGAGATTGTTAATGTAACAGTTTAAAAATAACCAATTATTTTTTTAGGATGTTTTTTTTTGACACCTCAAAGAAAAATTGTTGAATTGTTGATCGATAATTTGTACAGTTCTATAAAAAGTTTTAGATTCATCTAATTAACTTTTGATCTTCCCGTAACATGAAAGTAATTTATGTTGTTGCCACGCCCGCTAACGCACGCACAACCCAAAAGTCTCATCTTACACGTTTTTTTTACCTCTAATCGCACTTTGAACAGGGTATCGCACAGCGTAAGCATGCGCCTGCCAAGTTCCTATAGGACTTTTTTTGTGCGTTCGCCTCGCAAATTTTCAACAAATTTAGAAGAGCGGAAATTGCAAAGCATTCAGCGAGTTGAGTTGAGTTATTTGTACGACTGCGTGCAAGGGGCAAGGAGGGAGGGGGATAAGATGGAAGCAAGCGTGGGCGAGGAAAAAAAGGAAAACTTTTTGCTACCCCGAAGAGTTGGGCATACGGATTTGGAACTGTAGAAGCGTAGATGGGTGGTTGGAGAGGGGCAACAAAGGCGTTGCAGCGTCGACAAAATAAAAAGTTTTCGCGTTGTTTACATAACAAAAGAAGATTCGTGTGGGGCGGGGGAGGATTGCAAGCGGGTAGCAGGGGCTGGTGCGGGTGGGTGGCCTGTCAATTTGTGCATTGGAATTTAACAACATTCAGTGCTCGTGCCGCCTGCTGCATGCACATAAATTGAAGTTTTATTGTTGCTGCCGCTACTGGCCATAAACAAAGTAATTAAACGCAAAAGCCAAGCAGTCAACAACAACATCAGCAACATCAGCAGCAGCAGCAACAACAAGTAGGACCCAAACGCAATTAAAGAGTTCAGAAAATGATTTTTTGTTTGGCTAACCGAATCGGATCCATCTCTGCTTTATATCACATCACATGTGCGCCGAACGCGGCAAAAGGCGCAAAAGCGTTAAACAAAAAGACAGGAGAGAGGCGATCTCTTCTTGGTTTACCGAAGATTTAACACCCTTGCAGACATATGTATCATAGATTTATCTGATCTTAGCCTAACAACTTTGTTTTTTAGGCAATCAATTTTGTTTTAATGTTTTTAGTATAGCTGCAAGCCCCTTTAACTGTTTCGGGTTCCAACCAATGTCTCACTTTAAGCTAAGTTTTGTGAACCTTTTTATATCTATAAACACAGTTTTTAATTTTAACGATGTTTTCAATTGAAAATAGAAATATTCAATTTATAGAAGACCATATATTTTATAAAGAATATAAAAAAATGCTTCGGTTGGTGTTCAGTCTTGCCTGTTTTTGGGCATCTGTCCTGGATCAAGCTTTACTTTATTATAAAAGCTAATTATAAAACTCAGGGTTTATTTCCAATAATGGCTCAAATTTTTCCTCTTCCGATATTGATAAAAAAAAGTTATAAAAAAATTTATCAAATCATGGAATTGGTAAGTTTTAATATATTTTAAGAAACAAAACAGTTTTTTTAAGGTATTTTACAAAAAGTCAATTTTTATGGTAGCTTTTTGATATAGTGTTTGAATAAGTCAGACTCAAACATACAGCAAAAAGATAAAGCAGGGGCAAGTTTTAACAGGATATTTTCAAAATACACAGAACAGTTGACAAAATCCAGTTGATCTAAGCTATACACACCTTACTAATCCACGAATTTACCTACTTTCACAAGTTACGTATTAAATGACATAATCAGAATACCGTCAGCGAGTGTATTATAAAAAGGAAAATCTGCAATTGCTGCTGCATGCAAATAAACAGACTTCAGCAACGCGGCGCTAATTGACGCGACTGCAAAAAATAACGACGCTGACAGCGACGCCAACAGCGACGGCAGCTGCGACGGCGGCGATAGAGATGAAGATGGAGACCAACAATTGGAGCTGCGGCTGTTGACCGTTGTTGTTGTTTGGCTGACTGACTGAGTGACTGACAGAGGCTGCCTGATATATGCCTCTGCGTGTGTGTGTAGAGATGAGCGCGTGACAATCTTAAATGTCAGAGCTTTATAGCGTAGCGAAATAATGTGCGTACAAGATTTTCTATTTTATAGCATAGAATTATGAGTTTTTATTAGGTTGTGTTTTTTTTTTTGAATACCTGTTTTTAATTTTGCTGCTTTTTCAAAGCTTTCTTTTCTTTGACGAGTGAAGCACGAAAAATAATAGTGACACTTATTCTATTCTATTCTTGGAATTCTAATCTACGCTTGTGTTTGTTAATCATATTTAGCAAGGTAGATATAATAGACATTTTAGAGGCTTAATTAGAAAACTGCCTCTAACGAAAGTATGTAAATATTATAGCATTTTAAGAACAGGTAATAATAATAATAAATCGAATAAATTCACACAAATTCAACCATGACAAATCTAACACAATGGTTAGGAACAAAGGTCGCTTGCTAATTAGAACGCTTCACTGTCAGATCCAATTCTAATTTAAATATTTTTCAGAAATAAAAAACTTATTAATAGAAAATACTTACTATAGCCTTTTAAGAGTTATGATTTTTGGAGATCAGTTAAAGGGGGCTTATAGAAAGGTGTCATAAAACAAAAGAACTAAAAATTAATTCCTTAGAATAATTTATTTCTTCATATTCAAGACCTTTGTCCATATATAATGTCGATTTTAATTTTGTAGCAGTATCCATTTCCAAATAATAATTTCTTAAAATATTTTTATATTTTAAGCAATTTTTTCACTTTATACGAAACTACCGATTTTTTAAAGCTAAGCTCATATGCTTTTTCTGAAGCGGATTTCACGCGACAATGTCTAGCTTTAGTTAGTAGCATACGCAAAGTGTATTCATGTCTCTTTTCGATTTTACTGCCAATTAACTACTTAAATTTAAGTATTTTATTGTATTTTTATAGCTTTGCGCGACGCAGCGGAAATTGTTATAAAATTTGCGCTGTGGCTTTTCCAAATTTTATGTTGTGAATTACTTAAATTAATGGCCACTTTTATGATTAACCGACTGTACTAAAACTTTATCGATTTCCTTTATATATTTCGATTTTTGATCGTGTCACGGGTGCATCTCGAATTTGTGTGACGATCTTCAATGTCTGCTTAGGGCAACTGCCTCAAAGTTGTTGTTGCTGTTGTTGTATTTTGCTGAAGCGTCTTAATTGGCAACAAGTGACAAGATTTTTATTTTTGTGCAATTTATTTACATGCAAGACAAATATTTGTTAAAGTCGCGGTCAGGTGTGAGTCGACACGAAAACTCCGGGCAGAGCGAAAATTGTTGTTTAACTGACCAAAGCTAATGGAAATGGCGTCTAATTGCGAACTCAGCAACTATGTGACTAAAATTCATTGTTGTTGTTGTTGTTTTTCTGCGTGGGTGTTGTCCAAAATGCCCAAGAGAAATTAACATTTACAACACACAACATAATCATCATCATTATCATCATAATTATAAGAGCCACAACATCCATTTAGGCAAGTGCTGAACAAACAAAACTTTCCAACATTTAGTGTGTGCCGCAATTATTTATAAGTATTCCAGGAAAATAAAATAAATGCTCTTAGGTATAAGGTACATAAATAAAATTTTTACTTTATTTTTAACAGCTTATGCTGAATTTCGAAATTAGCACATTTTTGGTTCTGGGAATATATTTATAGGATTATGCTTCCCAAATTTAAAGTACTCGAAAAACAAAGTTTTCCTATTTAGCGAGATTTGCAGTATAATTGGTACAGTGTAGAAGTATGTGATTACCGCGGCACTAATCAGAAAGTGGAATAAAAGTTGGGTTTTATATGTATTGGGCGCCTTGCATCTAAAAATCTTATTTTTGGGACAGTTTTTTAAGTTTTTCGATTACATAAGATGAATAAAAATATACTAATTTTTTTAATTTTAAATTGAGTTATCTCAGGAATCGAAGTGTTCGAACTTGCAATTGAACACTGCATTAACTGATTATTTTATTCAGATATATATTTTAATGAAATTGAGCCATTTTCATGTATTATACAGACAGTCATATAAACAGGCATTCATTCGAGTTCTTAAAATATAGTTTGAAACTCATAAAGTTTGTAAAACAGAGAGCATATAGAACGACTTTATAGACTAACTTCAATGCCTATAACATGGTGTACAAATGTTTTAAGACATCTTCAACATGTGTTGAGCGCTTTGTAAATAGACTTCTCGACATGATTTTTTAGTATGTGCCCAAACACAATTACTAACAGAGGCACTCCCAACAATTTTTTGTACAAGCTTAACAGATTCTGAAAAAACTGAAAAATGTGTCATAAACTTGTCTACTCACAGACACAGAGGTAACCACTGCCACAGGCACTTGTTTTTTTTTTAGTTAAAAACTAACTGAAACTAAATTAAACCGAAAATGCAGTTAGGCGAGCCGCTCACTTCATTTGCTGCCACATTATGTGGCACTTTCAGTAATGCACCTCATGTGTGCAAAAAAAAAAAAAAAACTAAGAAGGAAAAACTAGTTGCTTAGCGTTTTCAATTTTGTTAGAGTAGAGCCCGCCCGCCTGCCCGCCTCTTCGAGCCAGCCCAAAAGCTCGTAATGGCTTCTGCCGCTGCATCAGGTAAAATGGCAGCAGATAAATATAACGAAGCAGCGCGACGACTTCCCGGAATGATTTAAATGCAAAGTGTACATTTTAACACGCGGCTGGCTGCCAATGACAAACCCCACACGCTCCCCTGCCCCTCGCCCTAGCGCTAAGCCTAACCCCCATTCGAGCCCGCAAGCAACACGGCCAAGATATTGCCGCAAATGAAGCAATTGCAGCACAGCAACCAGGCGCGGCGGCAACAACAACAACTACTATAAAAATGAAGTAATATGCGTGGCAAAAAAAGAAAGAAAAACAAGAAAATAATAATCATAAAGTTGCCGAAGATTGAATACTCTTTGTATATGCACTTTTATATCTAACACCTAGCCATAATATAATTCTATTTTTGCTATATGTTTAAATGTTAAAAATATATCAATATATTGGATTTTTCTAGTTTGATACAAAAAATCATCTTTGGCCAGCGCTGATTACCGATAACTCCTTTTTTTTTGCCAGAAATTATTTTTTGCTGATTATTTCTATACTAAATTTATGAATTAGTTTTGGAGTAACTATTTTTAAAATCTGTACTTTAAAATAAAAAAAATGTTTCTACATATCTTGCCTATATATCAGGCGGATTTAAAAACTGCTCATACGCTAGATGCATTCTAAAGCTTATAATTGATAAATTAAATAATAATACATTTAAAAAAATGTAAAACAAAAAATTAAATGTTTTTTATGCTGTAACTTATTTTTTCTCCATACTTCCCATCGGAGCTATATGATATATTAGCCCGATGTTAATCATTTTATACGATTTTATACGTTAAGAGCACAATAAATTTTATAATACATATTTTTAGTTAGTACATTTTTAAAATCAAAAAATTGTTTTTTACAAAATATGTACATAGTTTTTGACCCATCGTTTCAAGATTAACTAAATTGTAGTTCAATTCAGCTGACTTTGAATCTGAATCAAGTTTCATTAAGGCAGTTCAAAACCTAATAGACTAATTTTAACAGAAGTATAAAGGAAAGACATGAAAATACATATGCTATATGGGATAAGATTTATCTCCCCCAAGACGTAACACATTTGATAACAAAATTTTAATACTCTTTCCCAAAGAGAGTGAGAGAGAGGGTGCGCAATAAACTACTTCATTGCTCTGGGTGAATGTGCATGGTCGGTGGCATGATGAAGGAAGGGCGGCGAGTTGTGTGCGGCATGTGGCTGTGGCGTCAGCGCAGGGCGACGCCACAACAAAACATAAATTCCAATGAAATAAGTTGATTTATGCTGCTGCGCGCGCCGTGAGCTGACAGCCAGCAACCAGCAGAACAGAAATGAGCCAAAAGCAAAAGTAAAGTCAGAGACGGAGGCAGAGACAGGGGCAGAGGCAGAGACCCAGACCTGAAGAAGAAGCCATCCATCCATCTGGCCAGGCCACTGCGGGCCGCTGCGCTCTGCTGCCAGTGCTGCGGCAGCTCATATGCCATATTTCTCACATATATAGTGTATAGTGTATATATACATACTATATATGATATATACTCACTACTCGTACTCGCACTTGAGCAACGATGAACGTTGACGTGCCGCATGCAAAGTCAAAAATAGCTAAAAACAAGAAGAAAAAACTTTAAAAAAAACAAGTAAGAACATTGCAGTTAGGTGTAACCGACTGCAGAATGCTCTTTCACAGCATAATAACAGCTTAAGATAGTCGAAAACGGTCTAAATTATTATTATTATTCTGGATAAATATCGATTTTTAATTCTGTTTGCTAAATTTAGTGGCCTTAGCTCTAAACTTGTGAGAGATACGCCTGGAATATATTCTAAATTTTAAGTCTCTAGCTTCAGCAGCGCCGAAAAAAATTGTATTTATACGGACAAACAGACGAACATTGCACAAACCCAATATACACTTTTCACTTCGTGAACGAGTATAAAAATGTGAAATGAATTTTTTTACTATGCGCGTTTGGCTGGCTACTTTAGTTGCTGGGCGCTGGAGGGCGTGGCACTTGGCGTTGATTGAATTATATTTTGTGCAGCGGATAGCATAAAAATCAAATGTGTGCGCCCTCCCCCATTCCTTCCTTCCGTTCCTCTTTCTGTTTCATTTTTCTTTTTATGTTGCCTTTGCACAATCAAAAAGCTCATGGCTTAGCGATGGGCACGTGACAAATTAATCATGCCACGTTCATCACGAAGATGACGGCGCAAAAGATTGCAGCAGCAAAAACAAGAAAGAAAATATAAGGAAAAAGCAAAAAAAAAGTTCCCTTTGCATGTCCGCTTAATTAAACAACTTTGTGCAGATTCCTAAACTAAGGGCATTCAATACTTATTTAAGTTGAGTTTAGCTAAGTTAAATGGAAATTCTGATTATTAATGAATCAAAATATTAATCTAAAAGTTGTTACTAGGATATCGACACTAAAAAATTATTTTGAAAACTTTTAAGGAAATAAAAAATCATTGCTAAATTTATTTAACATGCAACATCCTTTTTTTTAATTTTTTTTAAAAACATTTACTTAAAATGACAAAAATAAAATGTAGTCTCAAACCTAAATATATAAAAAAAAATAAAAATAAACAACACTATGAAAAACCAGCCTTAAATCTGAACTTATAAACCCGATCTATAAGCCCCTGGGATAAATAAGAAGTATAAAGCCCAAGCTGATATAGAAACTTCGAAGGAAATAAAAATAAATTATGAAACAGAATAACAGATTAGGGAAATATTAAAAAACAGTATTATCTTTGAAAATAATGGTGAGTGTAAATGTTTAAAAATTTAAAATTTAAAGTGAACGAAATTTAAACTAAATGCAAAGTTTCAAGATTTAATCTGTATTCAAGCAACAAAATTCTTAATTTTAAAATAATTTATCGTATTTATTGTTTCAATTTATGTGGCATAGTTTTAACCATTAAATTAAAAGTTGTTTTTAATGTGTTCTATTATTTTTAAAAGTTAAATTTTATGTTTTTTATTTTTGTTTGACTTCAGCTCTGCAGCTACTAAAGCTACATATTTCTTTTAAATTTCAAAATTTCTACATTTACACTTGTATTCCAATTTTAAACAACATTTTCGCTCATCAATCGCTTCACACGCGCATCTTCAAAATCCATATTTATATACCTCAAAAATCATCAGTTGGCCCACGCGTCGTATACGCAATGTGTTTAGGGCCAACAGCAGCAGGCGCTTTTTTTTTAAGAGCCAAGTGTAAATCATGAAATTATAAGCCATTTAATTAGCTGCCTTTGGCCTGACTGACTGACTGGTCTGGGCCATCAAAAGCACATTTCAACTGATGTCGAAATATGCTGATTTATATTTTTGTATATATACAAATATATATTCTACTTTCGACTTGCTGAAAGCCATTTCCCACAGGGGTCGCGCTTCGGGTCGTGGGGCCAACATGTGTTGGACTAATTTAAAAAACAGTCCAGAGAGCCCAGGGGTCAAGAATGCATATTGCTCATTAGACTGGGCGCGCTTTGATGTTTTTGCTGTGGGGCCCACGGATTGATTATGCCAGTTTCATTTTCAATTCAAGTGATTTGCATACGCCCCCCAGCTCCCCCAAGGTGTTGTAAACACAGAAAACAGGCTAGTTATGTGTGTGTGTATGTATGTGTGTATGTCCGTCTGCTTGTGTCGGTGTCATAAATTCTTGAACTGGCTCGCAATCAACTTGCCAGCCATGTCGCTGCGCAGTCGCAGACATTTTCAGTCTGAGTTTCAGTTTAAGTTTGAGTTTGAGTTTGAAAGGCGGCTTCATTGGCTTCCACACGCTTCAGTTGGCTGTCAACTGAGGTTTTTCACTCTCGTCCACAAAGTGAAAAGAGTATATAGGATTAATGCAATGCTCGCCCTGTCTGTCGTCTGTCCATTTGAACCCAATTTTTTATCGCCGCTAGGTAAATCAAATTTTTTTAGACAGATTTCTGACATCTTCTAAAGATCGCACTAAAACTTTTTGCATACCCCCACTGGGAGCCTGGTAAATAAAAACAAATCCATTTATCTTGAGGGCAAGTAAACTGTCACTGTAAACTGTGTAAATGGTAAGAGTCTGAGTCACCAAATTTGTAAACTGTATTGCGCTGTCGGTTACACCCGAGTGCAACGTTCTTACTTTTTATTTTATTTTATTTTTTTTGTGTTCCGTATGCGGCATGCACCTGCGCGATAAGATAAGATGTGCCACAAGGTGGCAGGGTGAGACGGGGGCAGCGTTGTTGTCATCGTTGTCGTCGGCTTTTGGCTTTTGGGTGTCTCCAATCTGCGGTGGCATGCGGCTTGTAAGTAGCTTGCCTTTGTCTGTGCCCCATGTTGTTGTTACTGTTAATGTTAATGTTGTTATTGTGTCCATTGAGGGGGAATTGCACAGGCCGAGAGTTGGAGGGGGTTGGATGCGGCTGCTGCTGCTGCTGCTTCTTGGAAAATGTTTGCCCAGGGAATTGTAAAAAGAATTATGGAATTGAGTTGACTTGGCGACTAGGCAGACTTTTTGAAGTTAAAGGAACATGGCAAATGCTGTACGAATTACAAAGAGTTGCCGAGGCTATTTGGGGGTAGTAAAGGCTGCAGTGTAAACACAATGAAAGAAGGAGCAAGAATGTTTAATGAATAGTTAAGAGGTGGGGGTGCTACCTTAAAGGTTAAGAAGAAAGAACGAATTTTGAATGAATAGTGAATAAGAGAGAAGTTACTTTAAGATTAAGAATGGAATAGAAAATAGTAGAATAGAATAATAAATATTAGATAGATATAGATATAGATATCGATATTGTTATTGATAGATATCGATATCAATATAGATAAAAATGTTATGTACGAATCACCGCATATGGCTGACTAAGACTGTCAAATAAGTCTCAACTTCTTGGCAACTGTTCTATAAATAATACAGTTAATTATTCCTCAGGTATAAACAATAAAGTATGAATTATTACAATATTTTGTTTTTGGCACTTTGGCCAATATATTGGGCATGATAATTATATTTATTCCGAATTATTACCAATATAAATGCTGGAAGCTAAATTAACGTGTATGTTGAACTTTACCAATATATTTAGAAAATAAATTAACATTTTAACATTTATATTAATTTTTCGCCAATAACACTATTCTTAAATTTAATAATTTAATGTATTCCAAATGAATTTTATGAATAATTTGCATATTTATTTCAAATTTACGCCAATTTCAAGCAAACACTCTTCGAAAGAATAAAATACATATACAAAAAAACACCACACACTTTGCGGTATAATAAACACTTTAAAACAACAGTAGTTCAACTCGATAAAGTTATTAAAAATTATTATAAAGCTTAATACATTTTAATTAAGCCCAGTATATAGTATATTGCCACTTTGCTAATTACTAGTTGCTGATATACATATATGGAGCTCAAATCACAATTAACATTATCTGATTCAAAACCCAAATGAACTTTCACCAAAAATTTAACGCCCACTCAGCGTTGTTGCATGTCGCATTCATAACTGTAATTAGTAGGGCTGAACTTGGAGGCCCACTTCAATTGCCTAAAAGCAGAATAGAGCACACAGAACATGGAACCCTTTGGCCCGCAAAGAGGTAAACCATGTAATTATGTATGCATTTTGGGCCTCGAATCGGAATCAGCTCCACACACACAACATTTCTAACTAAGTGCAAGGTGTAGCATGCGGCTCGAGCACTTTTCATATTACTCAGCGCTTTTCCGGCAAGTAGAGGGGTGGGGGTGCCGTGTGCTGTAGACCCATCGCATTTCCAATCAGAGTCCTTGTTGATGGGTGACTGTCGCGTCGTGCTTAATGTTTTAATTTCGAGCCATTAACAGCTGCATATTTAGCAGGCTGGGCTGACATATGCCACAAGCCAAAGGAAGGGATCGGGGTGCGGGGGCGCTGGAATGGGTGTTGGCTCATGTACATCATTTCGACATTTGCCAGCATGCATTAAGCAGCAGCAGCAGCAGCAGCGACTCTCGGAAACAATGCCATTAGATATATCGCGCCGAGCAACGCCCAATTTTTGCACATTTTTTGGTTGCCTTGATGTATTCAAAGGCTCAATGCACACCCCAGTCCGTCACACACACACACACACAGGAACACACGTTTACACGTACAGCATTTCAACCCCTAACGCATCTTAGCCCAACCCCGCTTCGGCGGCGCAGCAAAAATTAAAAGCATTAAAAATGCCCAAGGCACAATAGGTAAAGTTGGGCAAGTGTGGACGATGGAATCGAAACTGACGCAGAGCTAAGAGGGAAGCAGGCAGCGGGAAGAGGAATAACGGAGTTAAGGTGTTGCCACTGCAATAACCTGGTCCGAAAAAAATATAAACCGAAAAACATACATAAATGTTGCGACGTTTAAAAGGGTGATCAACGGTGAAATACCTGGTAAAGAAGTATTTACTAAGATTAAGATACCTGAAGTAAATCGTCATTTTTTAAAAGCCTTTACATACACTAAAGAAAATGTATGCCCAAAATATAGAAATCATTGCGACAAATTCAAAAATAAGCTAAATAGGTTGTTTTTGGATCAAATAAATATATTGGGCAACAAGTGTGCATAATAGGAAAATTTAACGAGACAATTCTAGGGGAAAAAAGCAGAAGGAAAATGTTATCTACAAATTAGGCAAATGCCTATTTGGGTGATTAAGTGATTACAACAAAATGAATTAAACTTTAGGCTTCATATATCGTTATACAGCAGCAATTGTCTGTTATAATATATATCTATAAATTGATTTTTATTTGGGCAGCAATAGACCTTTTTTTTGACAAATATGACATAAGACTACGATGCACCCAAAATCTAGTCCAATTTGATTTGTAAGTAAATTGAGTCAAGATTAAATATATTTATTATATTTTTGGCTGAAAAAAAAATATTAAATTAAGAAAAAATACCTATATAGTATTAAAGATTAAGTACTATATATTCATTCCTTTTCCGGGTCTTCTTTTGTTTTATATAATTCAATATTTTAGCTTTCTTTACAAAGTAATACTTTTGGAGCTAATCTATTTTTATTTGCAGCAGATCTTAAAAGCTCTATAGGTAAACGAACGAAGAATAAAAAGATTTTTATTTTGTTACTTTTTGTAACGCACGCTTCTTATTTTATATCATGCCAACTTCCTCTCCAAGAAAACTTAACGCACCCGCATCAACACTCATTGGACATACCCCTTCGATTGGCAGCATGCTTAGGGTATGAAATGAAACCCAAAAGACTATCCCAGTTATACCACCACATAACGGTTCTCTCCCATACCCTGTCACACACACACGCACACTCACACACACCGTAGCGACAACAAATCGTTGTGGATTTTTATGAGTTTCCTCAACCCCACCTCGCCTCCTTCGCATTCCTTGCGCCCTTTCCCTTGGCCGTGTTTGTCTTCTGACAGGCAGCAAACAGATTGTGTTTGCCCCGTAACACGGCCGGGGTTGTTGCATCCGATCAGCTCAAATACACACATGTATGCTCGAGTCCAGGTTTCACATGGTGGTGGTGGTGGCAACACTGAAACGGAGGCTGCCAGGGTAGCGGGGGCCGGGCTGCAGTGTGTGCGGCCGCAATAATTGCGCTGAATTCATTTGGGCGTAGCGCGACGGCTGTAATTTAATTTAAACGACACTTCACTTGCAATTTTCAGTTAAGAATTCAAAACAACAAAAAAAGTACCCTAAAATGCTGTGGCAACTCTGCGACAACCCCGCCTCCCCAGCCGCCGTGGAAAACTCTAATGAGATGCGATTTAACGTTGCATTTGCGGATACTTTGCGAGGCGCATCCGTCGTTTTTAATAACTATTGCAAAGTGAACCGGAAACTTCAGCAGGGTCATGCATTCACACACACTATAAATATCTAAGTTGTGCCTCGACCTATTTGCTTTTGGCTTTTATTGCACCGGGCAACGGGCAGCGGGCAATGAAATGAAACGTAGAACCCTAGACCCAAATATATATATATTTATATATATATATAGTGTATATAAACAACCACCGCGTGACACTGAGATCCGGTGTTGGAGGGCAATGTGCCCTTTCAGTTCAACTGTTGAGCTGCTCCTACATCATTGTTATACCCTGTAAACATTTAAAATGCGTAAAACGAGTGGGTGAAAGTTGGTAAAATAATTGTAACCGATCAATGAATATATTTGAACGACATAAGGTATTTATATGCTTGAGCAGAGAACGTTTTTGTACGCAGAAGCTCTAATACAAATTAAAATAACTGGCTGAAAAATGCTTTTGATTGGCATAAAACATATATGTAGTACATATAAATTATAATAAAATACAAAAACACGTCAAAAAAGTATTTAGTTATCTGAACAAAACATATGAATAACCTTTTGAATAAATTGAATACATTTCAACAGTATTCGAACCACCGATCTGCCCTTGTATATAATATTTCGAGTATATAAGTATAGTATGTTTTCAAGTTGATCACGTACTGTTTAGAACCTTTTTTTAGGTGGAGTTCAAAATTAATTTAAAATATTTAAAGAACTGGAGCCTCCGGGTTTGCCATGTAAATTCGCATCTAGAGTATGAATTTCAAGTTGAACAGTCAGGTTTTTAATAATTGCCAGCATAGCTCAAAAATCGATAACTATCGATTTATAATCATAATTTATTAATATTTTAAGTTTATTAAAAAATTGAATTTCAACTTGAACTCTCCCATATTTTATAATGCTACCATTACTCAAAAATTGATAACAATCGATTTCTAACTATTATCTCTTAAGGTTAAAGATAATTGGGATTAATGCTAAAGACATAGAAATTTGCTAATTCGTTCTTTTTATCAAATGAAAGCTCTGGACCAAAAACTTAGAAAATCAAAATTTTTGTTTCATTCATTTTTACTGCGCACAGGATATTTGGTAGTCGCGCATGCTTAACTGGAACACTATTACTTGTTTTAAGGTTGATTTGTTCAAGTTGCTGCGTTTTTTTCGGTGTGAGTTTGCGACCTTATCAGAGACCCCAAAAGACCGTGTTAAAGATAAGCTGCAAGCTTTCGTTGTTTGTTCTACTAACGCTTACACACACACACACACACAACCAGACACACACATACATAAATTATTATTATTGATTTCGATAAAGTGCATAGAAATGATTCCCCATAGAGAACTATTTCACGTTGTTTCCGGTTATTTTTTTTTTTTTATTTTGGGAGCATTTTCTATACTCTTCGAGCTCTGTCGACATTTGCCTGGGAAAAGTTGTATTTTTTTGTGATAAGCTTGCAGCTATGATTAGACATGCCCAGCAGGGTAAATAGTAAATGTGTATATTTATAAGTTAGTACTTGATTGAGTACTGGGAAATGTGCAGAGCTGGGCAAACAAGTTGGATATGAATAATGTAATTGGATAAATGCTAAATATGCGAGGAAAAATGCTTGAAATGGGAATATTATAAAAAAGGTTCCAATTATAGAGCTCATGTGAATGTGGAACGCGTAAGCAAGGTGAAGACAAAACCATGGAGAATCGGTGACCATAAAAAAGATGTAATGAAAATTTAAGATGATAAAGAGACGAATATAAAGAGCTTATGTGAACATGGAGGACCAGTGCAATTCTCACGTGAAATTGATTCAATTTCAAGATGAAATTAATTTAAAACTATAACAGATATTTTTATTGGCTTAAATAAGTAAAAACTAAATTAAATCTTAAGAGTGAATTCATTATTAATTATTTAAAACTTTTGGATAAGTTATATGTAAAAATAAAAAAATATAGGATATAATGTAATGTGAACATGGAGAAAATTTAAGTTTGCAGTTGTCACGAAGGAATGTATATAAAACTATAGTAAGTAATGGAGGAACAAACTCATGAAATGTAAAAAATGAGCATAAGGACTAAAGTAACGAGAGAGGTAAAGTAAGATTTAAAGGGAAGCATAAAATGAACACAGATAACTAAGAGGACAATGAAGAAGATATTCGTTTCAAAGAACAGAAAAGGAACTTGAACGACTAAAGTAACCGAGGAAAAAACTTGAAAAAATATTCAACTAAATGTTAAACAAAAACATAGAGTTAGCTGCAAAGACCTACGCTTTTTAAAATAGTAAAAAATGTAATTAATATAAGCGATAAAGTTAAAAGCTTAGCCTTAAAATAAACAAAAGAAGTATATAAAGAACTTAACTAACCGTGAAGAAAAAGCTAAAGTTTGCAGTTAAGCTAGTTCATCTCATATAACCCAAATCTTTTCAAAGTGTGTGTTAAACTTGTGATTAAAAATGAATTCATAATCTGAAAGCAAAGACAATAAAATAATCAAAGATAATAAAAAGCAAGAAAAACACTTGTTACCACCACAGCAACATGGACATCAAAATGGAAAATCAATTTCTAATTTCGAATTATTTACGACATTTGAGGCCATAGCATGGAAAATGACACTTAAACCGAATGCCAAGTCTTGAGCTTACAAGCGATTGTCTTCGATCTGGACAGCTTAGGGCTCATTAAGTTATTGCATTCATAAAGTTCTAACAACTTTCCGCATAAAGAACTTTCACTGCACAGAAAACGGGCTAAAGAAAACGTTTTTTCTTTAAATATATTTTTCATTTAGTTTAAAAAATTTGAGTGCCATTGAATTGGGCTTTGGCTTAACAATTTATGTGCGCTTTCAATTTTGAATTGTGTAAATAAACAACTATTAGCGGCCCCAAAATGCGACATAATTGTGCTGTAATCCTAACTAATGAACCGATATAAAATACCAAAAAAAAAAAATTGTTCATTCCAAATGCAAATGTAAAGCAGCTCGAAGTGTTTGGAGACCACCAGGTGTCGAGTGTCTCACGGTTCTCCCGTTTGCTCTCTCTCTCTCTTCATCAACTTTAGAGTCGCCTCCGCCTCCTCCTACTCCCCCACCCACTCCCCGTTGGAATCAACAAATAAATAGAAACATTTTGTGTGCCAGTGTATTTAAAATGCAAATCAAACAAGGCCGTAAAATTGAAAATATTTAATTAAAACGCGACATTTATTTGAAAATGAGGCGCAAGTTCTCAAAAATCTTGTCGGACTTTCCACGCTTTCATTTGGGGCACCACAGAGACGTGGGCCGTTGATTTTGTTGTCATTTGCTTTTGTTGTTGTTGCTCCATTTGTTGTGTTGCTTTTTTTTTGTGTAACTAACTGCTTACAGCCCAAAATATATACAAAGCTGCGCTCTCATCAAGAAATGTATTCAACTAGCAGCGTATTTTTCAATACTCTACACGTGGGAGTTAATTAAATTTTGAAATATGATTAATAAAATAGTATTTGTTACATATTAGCCTTCTTTTCATGTTAACTTGTTTTATTTAAAATCTGTTTAATCTAATTTATGAGTTTTATCGAGCGGTAAAGCGGTAAAAATAAAAAAATTTATAGTTTCAGCTATGCATTTTCGCCTATTTATTAGCAAGTAAGTAGTAAGGGTATTTAAGCTGCATTGTTTTGTCATGTGCTTTTATTCTGATTGGAGTTTTTGTGTAGGCACCCAATGATGAGGCAGCCGGAGACAACAACAACAACGGCAGCTCAAACGGCGACAATGTGACAAACAACAACAATGACAGCGGCAACAACAACAATAACATCGGCTGAGAAAATAGTCAGGCGTTTTATTGCAGCATCACGTCTACCGGATGCCTGCAATATATCAAAACGAGAGAGTAGATTCCGAGACAGAGACTCAAAACCGAAACTGGAGCTGAAGCCGGGAGATAGAGTGAGGATTGGGAATTGGGTTTGAGCTCGCAGTCTAGTTTTAATAATTCCGCCAATGCCCAAAGCACAGACAACACAACAAATGACAACAATAACAATAGGGCTTTCCCCTCTCCCTCGCTTCGACTCTTGAGGCAATTGCAATCGCCGGACACTTTGTCTGGTCAGCGTCTCCGGCTCCGTCCCTGTCTCCACGTCTGCCGCTGCCACTCAGAGTTTGTGTCATTTGTGTGCAGCGAGGCATAGAAATTTACGTACTCTCATACTCCCCCCCTACACCTAGGCACATTCTATAGTTCCATCCACCATTCATTCAGAAGCGAACGTCCGAGCGTCCAACGTCGCCGTTAATTATGGGAAGATTTGAACGTACAAATGAGTTGAGGAACTTTTTGTCAGCCTAATGATGGGCAGCGCCTCAATGGTCTCTGCAATGCTTGGTTAGCTACCAAATTTATAGAGCAGCTTTCAAAGGAGGGGGCTGGGAGGGGGAGCGGAAGAATGCAAATGGTGGAGGCAGAATAAATACACGACAACAACAAAAGGAAGAAAGAAACGTAAATTGGTTTATTACATTTTTTCATTAGGCTGAAAAGCTTGAGAAAATAAGTTTATGTGCTCGATTGGAGAGTAGCCGACTGGCAAATACTCTGCACTCAATGACTGATGCTAAATCCTATGGAAATATGTTATTAATAACAACTTCTGCGCTTTCTGTGCAATCGGGCTTAAGTACAAACAAAAATAATAGAACTACTCTTTTAAAATTTTTTGGCAAGCAGGGTAAGAAATAAAAATTGAGAGAAAAAACCTGATCTATATATATACACACTATATTTATATTTTATCTATAAACCCATCTCTAATTTTATCTATAAACATATATTAAGACCTGTTTGGCCTTCCTACGTATTATTGCATTCTTAGAAATCATTTAAACAACATAATTGTTGATTGTAACACAATAAGCAATTTTATAGGCATACGTTACGCGATAAACTACATCCGAAATTGTATGCCTCCTGGTTTTATCAGCCTGAGAATTACTTTAAAAAATAAGATTTGAAATTGATATACATATTGATAAATACATCGATTTGTGGAGTGCGAAAAAAATGTGATCATAATATTTTACATAATACACCAAATTTGGTGTCTCTAGTTCTATTAATTCACTTTCCGAACTCTATTCAAAATAAAATAAGTTGGCTAACGATTTCTGTTCGATAAAAGAAAAACTCGAAATATATTAAGAAATATGGAAAATTTGATGAACATTCAACAGTTCAAATATATAGTTAAAATTCAAATTATAGATCTTAGAAACATGGTTATATGGTCTCAGCTAATTTTTTTGATCAAGAATATATATAGGTTACCTGTTACACAAACACACACACACAACAATACAATACTCTCTTTCTTCCCAAATTTTGATGGCTACAGGGTATAATGAGGCATGTTAGGGAGAAACGGCGTTTTCAAGAGTGGGCGCGGGTGCGGACGAGCGTGACGCTGTCGTCGCCAGCGCGCAAATCAACGACAATCAAATAAAGTTTAAATACATATTTTTATTTCATTACACACTTGAGCTACAGACCCGAGACTGGGCCCATTGTTGCCAACTGTCTTGAGATATTTTCAACAGGCCATGATGTGGATGATGACGGTGGTGATGATGATGATAATGATGAGGAGCATGATGCGACTGCGACAGCGACTGGCACTGAAGCTCACTCTCAAGTCTCGAGTCAGCGGCCGTGCCAAGTGCTAACGATTTGGCAATGGCCACGAAGATGTCCGCTGCAAACACACCACAAATCCAAAAAAAAAAGAAAATAAAAAAACAGAAAAAAGTCCCTAGCCCAACGAAGCGTCGAAGCAACGCTAAATATGTTTTTTTTATTTTTATTTTTATTTAGTTGCAACAGTTGCACTAATTGGGGATGGGCTTGTGATCGTGTTCGGGATCGTGAGAGGTTTTTATCAGAGACAATTGAAGCGTGAACAAGTTGTGTGAGAAGTGTTCAATTGTTTGCTAAGATGTCACAATTTACTTACTTTAAAATGAGGCCTTTTTACCAAATAATAAAACATTGATAAGTATTTATAAAAACTCTATATAAAATACTGGTAAGAAAAATATAAAATAAAATGAAATAAAGCAGTTTTAAAAAATATAGTTCATGTATCTACTAAATTAAACAACAAATCAAGCAAACAAATATTACATATTTTATTCATTTGATAATTTTAAAAAGGCTCCAAATTCGCATGCTTCCATAAAGTACTTCTAAAATCTATGTTTTATATTTTGTTATTCCCAAAAAGTTTTCATAAAACAATAGAAATATATTCAGCTAAAAAATAAATAAAACACAAGTGTTGAAATACTTATAAGCTTAACTTTGTGCTGCATTCAAGTTAAGCTAAGAGAAATTTCAGCCTTACATTATAGCCATAACTGTATATATATGAATCTATATATACTTGGATATATATGCATTATAAATAACAATTTAGTTTAAGCACACACACAATAAATATGTAATCATAAATATCAATTATTTTCGACGAGATTTTCGTGCGGACAAGCCCGAAGCTGGCCAAGATTAGTGCGTCACGTGGCCATCTCTAGTCGGGCATTGTGGCTACAGGTTTTGGCTGCTCTCTGCTCTTCTCTTTTTCACTTCTTTTTGGCTTTAACTTTGGCTGTGGCGACTGACCAAAGCGATGGATTCGACGGGAGTCTCGGGACTAGCCTCTGACACCGACACCACGAGACGTTGCGGAATGGAGCGAAACAACAACAACAACTACAACTACAACAACAACAATGTAACTTGCTGTAACAACAACAATAACAACGCTATGCTGTTAGTATAAATTCTCGCCTTTCATTTTGGCGAGTAGTCACGATTTATGCGAAATCATTATAGGCGAGTTTTTAGTATTTACGACGCGACTTTTATCTGCAGCAGGAAGAAGACACTACACCAACAACAACAACAATATTATATATATATATATATATGTGCATGTATATATATATATAAATATATGTGTGTGTATATATATATGTTGTGTACACTATAATTGCAGTTGAGTCAATTAAATACATAGATTGCGGCATGTCGATAAGGCATTAACCTTCCCCACGGCTGGCTTTTTGGCTCTGGCTGATTATATTTTTATTTTTTTTCTCTCTCCTACAAAATGGCAGGTCATTTCACTTAGTCAAAAAGTGAGTGCCCCGTGGCCGAGCCGGGAAAGAAAGGCCAAGCCAAGAGGCATGCCCCAATCGGAGTCGTCGCCGTCGCTGTTTAAGTAGCGCAACAATTTATGAAGACATGAAATGACTTTGATGTTTAGCTGCTGCACTAGGGATAGCAAAGTCTTTATAGAGAACCTCTCACTCTGTAGCACTCCCCCTCCTAACGCCCGCCCTCGTCACTTCATGACTTGCAAAAGCCACGTTAAGTTAACTTAAAAAAAGATATAAGAAATTTAGCAATTTGTAATTGACAAACTGCTTTTTGGGGTCGTGTCTCGGCCAAAAGGTAAGCAGAATGAAGCGACAAGGAAATGATTGAATTGTAGATAACTTTATAATTCTCTCTCAAGTTAAGTTTCCAGTCAGGCAACGTCAGGTAGAACAAACTCTTGTCTGCAGATGACGCAGAACTTTAAGAAGATTCAATCTCTTCAGAATCTTACAAAAAAAAAAATAACTTCGCTTAAGTCTTGCACATAACTGTAACACAGTGGTCACTCGCAAATGAGAGCCCTGAGCTTACGGAGGTCATTTAAACCTGCAAAAATTGTCATTTCTGTTTAATTTATTTCTTATTTTTCACTATTCCAGCAGCAACTGCACTAAATAAAGATTTGCATTTCCTTTATTTATTTATAAATTTGTTTTAGTTACTCAATGCTAGCTTAAAATTGAAGTCTTAATACTAACTGTTGTGTAGTCAAGCTATAGCTGCCAAGGCCTTAAGCTCGTTTATTTTTAAATATTGAGTATTTATTGTATTGTAACAAAAAATTATTTATTTATTTAACAATTTGTTTTATACTCTCAATTTAAATACTATCAACTTCCCCGGGAATTTAATTTTTCAATACACCAATTTTTTTTTGTTTTTGTTTCTCATTTTCAGGTTTTACCAAAGTCTTAACTCAACTGGCTGCAAAGTTGTTTTTCTTGAATTGACGTCGTTTTCACGGGTTCATTAGGCAATAATTAAGCAACAGCTACGAAAATTAGGAGAAACATTAAGAGTACCGTTTGACCTAAAGAAGAATTGGGGTATTTACAAGGCAGAGCTATGTTTGAAGATATATAGAAATTGTTACAACACAATATAGTTAAGGTATTAGTTTGCGTTTTGGCTAAGGGGAACACAAACATTATGAATTCACTTGCTTGATTCAAAATAAACCAATTGTATATTTAAATTAATAAATTTAAAAAAATTATTGAAATAATAATAATTGTAATATATAAATTATTCCAACTAAAACACTAAAAATCACTTTTTTTTTAATTTAAGAAAATAATCTAATTTAAATGAATAAGTCTTAGCAATATCGTCGTTTTTTTGACTTTGACTTTTGACTTTCTTTTAAATTATTTAACATGTCTGCTAACCAGCAAATTTTTAAGAAAGGTAAACTGATCAAAGGATTTATACAAAAATAAATCCAATTTCAATAAGTGAAAAAAAATTGGAATTTCTTGAATGTTAAAACAGAGCACACTTTTTGTTGCTTTATACCGCAAAAGTCCTGTCTTTATTTAAATACAACAGTTTGTCTTTATAATATACATGTATAGTTTTTTAAAACAGTTACCTGCAAATGGCATTAGAGAAAAACGGCCAAGCAAAAAGCACAAGAGGCTTTTCTTCTACGTGCGCTTGCCCAAGGGCTCTGTGTGTGGTTTTTTCATTTGCTGACCAAGTTATCCCAACCAAGACTTTCACTACAGCAACTACATGGACTATATACCATATATATATAGATATATAGTGTCTATATATATGTGTGTGTATTTGTGTATATAAAGAGGAGGCTAACCTTAATACCCCCAAAGAAAAACACTTCACACTCAGTCAGTCAGTCAGTCGGAGACCCAACACTCGTCCAATATTAACATTAACAACAACAGCAACACCATCATGAATGTGTGTAATCAACACTTTTATGTGATCCAAATCCAATTCACAACTAATTACAAGCATCGAAGCGCTCGCA
Source organism: Drosophila colorata (assembly GCA_035041545.1). Classification (NCBI taxonomy): domain Eukaryota; kingdom Metazoa; phylum Arthropoda; class Insecta; order Diptera; family Drosophilidae; genus Drosophila; species Drosophila colorata. The sequence continues at coordinate 4,562,881 of JAWNLD010000233.1, forward strand.
ATTAACGGCGGCATTAAAAGGCGCGTTGAAAAAGCAAATGAGTCGATTGCGATGCGATTTCGATTGTTTATTTAGCTACTATCAACCTATGGCACAGAGAGAGGGAATGGAGAGGGAGGGAACAGGTAGATGCACTACAAGTCTAAAGAATCGTTGAGCTTTTTCTTCTTTTACTTTGTTTTCCCTTTGACTAAACAAAATCGAACAAAATCGAAACTAAATCGATTGCCCTGCATTCCAAATAGAGACGTAAATCAATGGATAGGCATGATTCAAACCAAAAAAAAAGAACAGTTAACTTTGGGTTGCCGAAAATTGAATACCCTTGCAGACATATTTTTATATGTGCGTTGTACTTACAATGTTTCAGAAATAAATTTGATAACAACTAGTCAAAACCTTTATTGCCAATTAATTGTCAACAGGTGTTATAATTGTTCCGGATAGCTTGAATAAAAATGTTTGTCAAACAAAAACACATTTTTCGACCGATTGTTGGTTTGGCAGCTATATTTTATAGTTGTCGGACGTAGATAATATTTCGAACATATGTGAAAACCATAATAATACATTTATTTACTAATTTTGGTTAGGATATCTTGAAAACCAAAAAAGAATTTCACACAAAAAATCGTATTTGCGAAAATCTCAGAGTTTCACAAAGTTTCATGACCAGGATTATATGCGTTACACATTTCTCAACAAAATGTTGATACCCTCTGGCAGTGTACAATGAGCTTATGCTGGGCATATGTATGTACAGGCGCTGACCAGGTTCAGGCTCAGGTTCAGGCTCCGGTCCGGATCTAGCAAAGTGGTTTTTCCGGCAGACGTGTTGGAATTGAAAGCAACGCCGCCGGACAACGCAGCAGCAGCAACCACGACAGCATTAGGCTTTAGAGATGAGCGATAGTTGCAAGTGAATGCGAGCTAGAATATGCGAACTTAAATCAGCATTTGCGATGGATAAAATATTAAATAATACGCCCTCCAAAAATAAATACATATTTCGAAGTTTGTAAAAACAAAGCGATAATTTTCCAAATACTCTTGCCATAATACGCATATTAACAACCGAAGTGGCCATTCAGTTTTTAAATGATGTTCATGTATTATATATTTTTATATTGTCAGAAATTATTATTCTCTGTTCTGTTCTGTGCCAACATTTTAGCTACTGACAATTTGAATTTATACATTTAATTTTTTTATTTTTAAGAACTACTTTCTATTTTCTTTGCTAAGCTGGTTGGAATAGTAGTTTATAAATAGTCGACTTGGACTATATTTTTCTATCATTCAAATTATAGTAATGGGCACCCCAGTTCTTTGTAATTTAGAAGCATTATCCTTTTTCTAATTTCAAACCCAGCGCAATGCAGCGATTATTTTAACTTCTTTAATTAAATTAGAATCGACGTTCTTTCGTTTTAAAAAAAACATATTATTTTTGTTTAGAAATTTTGTGTTATTATTTTTTGTACTTAACATTTTTCATAAATCAGTTTTTTATATTTTGTAATAATATATTGCCAATTAGAATTTGGGTCATTCCTGTAACAGTCCCAATCAGACAGATCGCATTAAATCAATAAATTATAACAACTAAATGCTTTCAGCATTTACAGTTACAGCTACAACAGTTAGTTATAGTGCTGCCAAGTCGCTTGTTGAGCTGAGCTGCAGCTCAAAACAAAAAAAAACAAAATTCTCATCCCTAACAAGTACACATAGATTATGTTTTTCTATGTGTGTGCGTAAGTTGTTTTGTTTATTTACACTTGCGTCCGTCTTGACTGCCTACGTTTTTTGAGTGTATTTTGTTTTAAGTGAGCGATTAGTGCTGCTCATCGTTAAGATGGGGGGCGGGGTGGGAGTTGGAGAGACAATAAAAATTTGTCAGTTGACAAAAACAAAACGATTTCCATTTGGACGACAAATGAGACATACGCGGCAAACATAAGTGGACAGGCCCCGCTGTCAATGTATTGGAAGTAACAGCCAAATCACACACACACACATACACTTATACACTTGGGCAGATACTCAATGATTGTTATTAGTACATTTTGCCTGGCAGTATGTACATCTAATTTACCATTGATGTGTGCATTAAGTTTCTGCATTGGTGTTGGTGGGCTTGCCAATTGTCGTAAAACATTAGTGTCCCCCGAGATTAGAAATAGAGGCAGCGAGGGGGGTTGGTGGGAGGGAAAAAGGCTGGCTCATCGCCCTTTTATTTGACATAGGCAATATTTATTGCGAATTCATTTAAATGTAGAAGAAGAAAACTAAACGCACACACACACATGCACACATACACACAGGCTCTCTGACAAAGCGAAATGCCGAAATACGCCATCAAAATAAATAAAAACAAGTAAGATTGCTCTAGTCGGGAGTACCTGACTAGGAGATACCCTGAACCCATACATACATACATAACTGCGCACTTTACTCAGCGGCTGCGCTTGGCCCCCACTATGCAAACTAAATTAAAATCAAATCTTAAGATCGATATCGATATCAATAAAACGGAGCAAATATAAAAAATAATTATAAACTTGTTCTGCGTAGGGTTTAGGAGAATCTATAGTCGAAAATTTCACAGACGGACGGACATGGCTGATTAAGAATATATATATATACTGTATGAGGTCGGAGATACTTCCTTCTGCCTGTTACATACATGTGCACAACACATTATACCCTTTTTACCCATTTTCAATGCTTTCAGGGTATAAACAACGCACACACGCACAGTTACACGCATAGGCAGCGACGCAAAAGCTGCGAATTTCAGTAGCACAGCATTCGGCGCTCAGCGTGCGGGATAGACAGAGAGAGAGAGTAACAGCATAGACAGAGCAGCAGCAGTGACGGCGGCAGCGACAGCAGCAGAGGGTAAGTTTAGCGTCCCACCCAAAACGAAATCCTTTGTGTATTGTCTGTGAGTGTGTGTGTGTGTGTATGTGCGTTTGTTTGTCAACTAGCCAAACGGCGACATAAAAATGCTAATACAAAAAAAAAAGAAGAAACTACAACAAATTGTTCTTGTTGTTCGTTCTTATTCTTCCTCTATCTCATTCTCTGCTTAACACCTACAAATTGAGTCTGGCAACAAAAATGGCCACACTTACCGTTAGAGTCGGGCACTGGGGCTATGTAAATAAATGCGACGCTAATCCGAAAGTTTTGCCAAAATGCACAAAATTAAAAAGCACGCACACAGACACACACACACATGTATATAAATACTTATATGCAGAAGACGCCGCTATAAACACATTTAAATGCTGCCAATTTGTATTGCGCTTTTTATATTTCGATTTAGCTTCTTTTATTTATTTTATTTACTTTTTTTGTGCTGCGCGTCGCGCACGAAATTCAGGAATTTCAAGTGGAAATCTTGTTTGAGCACTTTTTTTGACGGCGGCGACGGCGACTGCGACGGCGGCGTCGGCGTTGTTGTTAGCGGCAAAGCTGAGAAAAACACTACTTTATTTTTTGCACTTTAGTTAGGAATTTGCTTTAGTTTAATTTGCTTTAAAAACGCGCGCGTCTCAATTCATCAATAAAAAAACAAGTTCCCATTCGGCAAGTTCTCGTTCTCTTTGGCTTCTAATGCTTGGCGCGTTCAAGCAGAGTTTTAATTTCTTCGTTTTTCAATTTCTTCTTTTACTGCACCAATAAAAACCTCGTATGTGGTTTTAAAATCTCACGCACGAGCGTCCCATCGTCCGTACGCTTCAACGACAAATTTCACAATAACAAGAAGTTAACAGCGGCTATTAGCATTTCGTTTGGCGTTTTACAGACTCTGTTAAGCAACGAGAGAGCGGAAAAACGCTAGCAAAACGCTTGCGTTGTATAAAAGTCGCCACGTTTTTATGCATAGCAACATGCTCTCACCCTGTATGCACGCTGGCAACATGTAACAAGCGCAGGGCTAACAGCGGCTGCTAATGTTGTTGTGCTGTTAACTTATAGCAACTGTTAATTGCTCAAATGTGTTCACAATAAGCCATGGCGCTGCCAGAAAGTTCAACGGGGTGTAAATAAAGTAAAAATAAGTTATATTATAAGTTCTATTACAGCCAAGTGAAACAAATTTAAATTGTATTTATGTGGAAAGATATTTATAAATTTTTATAGAACATTTAGTTGGTTATTTAAGCCATGGCAAGTTGGTTGTTAATAGTTTTGCATAAGCTGGCAACACCCATTGACTGGCTTAAGGCGCGCGCGTGCCAATTTAAAAATAACGCGGATTAGCAGTCTGCGCTAGACTAGAAAAAAGAAACTGCAATGTGCAAGTCAAAAACAACAAAATATGGGTAAATCGAGCCTGCAAAATTGTTTCTCTAGAACTTTAGTGAAGCAGCGCGCCATTTCCTGTGCATCTTTGTTATTGTAGCTCAACTCGGGCGCTTCCGTTTCATTTTTCCTTTTTTTTGACTGGTCACGTTTATTAATCGGCTTAAATTTTACGTTTGGGCTGCGCAAATGCGCCGCACTCAACTCCCGGGCACGTAGCCTGCACCTATTGTTGTCAGACTTTGCCCAGATCACTCTATAATCATGAATTATGGCATTTTAGAGAGGGTAGTTTGTAAATCCAATTAGCCAACAATTCCAATTGGATATTGTTGTTGTCGTCAAATACTAATTAGTTCTTTATTATTACATATTATCGATCGATATAGCTACAAAATAATATTTCGTATATAACTAGCGCTAATCAAGTCTAAGAAAGCAAGCAGATATGTGATCCTCAAGTGATGTATATATATATATATAGTTTTTATATATACGCTACGATACGTTATTAGTCAATTAAATCACAGATGTATTATTATTATTATTATTTTGCTGCTCTGCGTCGCCCACGCCCGCGCCCACACCGGGCGTCAGATCCGGCGGCTCCGCATTGAGCACCAGATTCTCAATGGACCGAAACGAGGCATCCTCGAGGTGCGTGGACATGGCGGGCGGTCGCGGCAGCGTCGCGGCAATGCCGCCGACACTCTGTCGCGGCGGCGGTCGATGGCGCACCGAGGAGCGCAATATGGTCACCACATCCTCGGCCGTATACGGACGCTGCAGCTGCGGCTGCTGTTCCAGTGTGCCCGTCGCTGATGTGGAGACGGTTCGCTGCAGCTGGCGGCCCAGCGAGTGGGAGCGCTGCGCATAGCCGACGTTGGGTCGTTGGCCAATCTCAATGGACTCCGGACTGCAGCTGCTGCTGGTGCCGCTGCTGGCAACGGAGGAGGAGGCGGCATTCGCGCCCGAGCCCGACGGATTCGTCAATATAGTCAGATAGTCAGGCGGAGCGACGGGCGAAGGAGACTCAGCGTCCAATGAGAGTATGGGGCGTGTGCGACTAGATGAATCGCCGAGAACTCTACAGTTGTATTCAAAAAATAAATAAACAGTTAATTAGTTTACAAATATGTTGAGTGGTAGATAATTAAATGAATAAACATAGTTCTACTATTTTCAATTAAGTCTACAGTTAGTTATTAGTTATTAAAAATGGTATTACAATATACAGTTGACCCTAGATTATCCGGAATTAAACGGGAACATTTGGTCCATTTAAACCTCTATTAAACGGGATTTACCTCTATTATCCGTTAAAAGTTTTATTAGCTCATTTTTTAAATAAATGTATTTTATGAAACAGAAGATTTTTTTGTTTATATGTGCAGACTTACACGTTTTTGTTAAAAATAAATACAGAATAATTAAGAAACTTTTAATCGAGATTTTCGATTATCCGCTCATTGCGGGTTTAAATTTTATTTTATAAAATATTGATATTTTTGTTAGGTAGATATCATTTACCATCATTATCATATTATTAAATATCTTGTTCATTGTTTGGTGAGCTTTCTATTGAGCATATATAATTTAAACAATATGGGATTTATTTGTCTTTAAAATATTTAAATTCATGATTTTATAATCATATGAAGAAATTGGAAAAAATTAACTTTTTGATTGTAATCATTGTAATGATAATTACCATTCATAAAATTGAGAAATACATTTTCAAAAATGAATTGTCGACTACTGAATTCATATATAATATAAAATAATAATGATATAGAATAAAATCGGATAAAAATAAATTGTTTTTATCGAGATGATAACCAGGTTCACGAATTGGTTTGAACCGTGAACCAAACCATCGACAATTTGTATACCCGTTCACGAAGTGAATAGAGTATATTGGGATTTTGCAATGTTCGTGTTGCTGTTCGTCGGCCCTTCCGGGTGATAGCAGTTTTTTTTTGCCGCTATCGAAGCTCTCGCCTTGAAATATATACTATTGTATACCCGTGGCATTGAGATTTAATCTACATATCTCCCTCCGTTTTAAAGCTAGATAGATCACATCTTTGCAGACATATTACTGATTTCTTCTCTAAACATTGCACAACAAATATTTTGGTTGCGCCCACTGATTACACTGTGAACGAGTATTGCGCAGTCTGTTACACCCGACTGCATCGTTCTTATATGTTTTTAGTTTTCAGTCAGGGTTTATGCAAATATTTATACTACTCTTTTTAAGTTAATAAACGTATAAATATATGATAAGGCTTCTGTAGATCTAAAGACCCAATTCTAGCAACTAGTTTCCCGGAGTTCGTCTAGTTCGCTCACCTGCGCACGCTGCGTCTAATGCTCTGGCGCAACAGCTTGGCCAGGCGAGCTCCAGTGGCCGTTGTATAGGACGGCGGCGGTGTGTACTTAGGCGGTGCATCATTTTGCACATCGTGCTGGCCATTCTCTTGCTGCTGCGCGGCAGCGTTGCGTCGCTCCTGGGCGGATCTGAGGCGCGCGGACGGACGATGCGGTGCATCGCCCTCCTCCGGCGGACGGTACAAAAGCTGAATGCGCTGCAAGTGCGCGAAAAATCACAATTACTATATAAAACTATGTTGGTTTAAGTTAGATTTAGCGCACCTCGAGTATGTCGGGTGGTCCGTTGGTCAGATAGCGATAGATCTGCACGATGGCCGTGACGGGTATGATGAGCACGATGCCAATCTGGATGAGGCTGCCCATTTTGCGGGTCCAGTAGCTGAAGTACGATTTGCCGCGCCAATAGTAAAACTGATTGGACAGCGAGGCTTTGTAATCGATCACCGAGAGCGTGATCAATCCGATCGGCAACAGTACATTCCACGAGAGCGCCAAAAAGGTGGTCATCGAGCCGCACATCCGCAGATCGTTGACCAGATCGTCACCATTGTAGGGCCTTCCGCGTATGAGGAACACCCCAAAGATTTGTGCCGCCCAAATGATGGGTATAAACCAGGAGCCGCCGAGCAAAAAGTCCACATAATACAGAATGGAGATGCCCATTTCGGTGGCAAACGGAATGCTCAACAGCAGCCCGGTGACGCAGCTGAGCAGCACGGAGCTGGTCGAGTTGCCCAACGCACTCGAAATCGGCTTCCACATGACGCACAGCTGGGCGAGACCAAAGAGCGCGAACATCCCAAAGGCCACGGCGGCCCAGATCCACGAGATGACATCGCTGGCCAGCGAGAGAACAGCGGGCAATAGTTCCGTTATAAAACGCAACGCTTGAAAGCCGCTCTCAATGTGCAGGATGGTCTTGTTGCGACGGTAGGTCTCGCCCAGAAACGAGGAGTAGTGCGGCACCAACGCACGCGGATAGGACAACAGCTGCGGATTCGTGTGCGCCTGCAGCGAATACACGGACGTATAACAGTCTGGCGTCTCTGCAAGCATAACAATTAGTTCAAGCTCAATTTAGGACTCCACTTAAAGACCCACCAAACGAGCCCGGCACATAGATGTAGCCGTGTTGGCGCAGTATCTGCGCACAGCAGAGCGCCAGTATCGCCACCAGGCACAGGCCCAGCATCGTCAGCAGCACCAGGAATATCGCATCGCGTCGCAGCGTCGCCTTGGTGGCCGTCGCATGCGTGCGACTCGTGATGGCGACCACCGAGGCACCCAGCAGGCCCCACGTCAGAAACGTCTCCTGTGTAGCCGCGGTCCACGTGTTCGAGTTCACCAGAAAATCGTCAAAATCGCTGGCAGCAAAAACGTTCTGAATGGGCGGAAAATTGGAGGATAATTATTAAAACTTTTTAATTAAATTAAATAAATTGAATAAATTCGAAAAGATTAATCAATAGGCACAAGTTTGACCAATCTTAAAATTCTAAAAAAATAAAATAAAATTAATTTTCATCTGTTTGAATATTGAAGAATTACTTTTTTGTTTGTAGTTTGCCAAGGAAATGCATTTTCGGTTTAGAAACTCCAAAATATTGCATAAATAAGCTCGTCAACAACAAAAGGTCTAAATTTATAAAACAAAAATATATATATATATATCGATACAACGTGTTTCTATTGATTTTTTCCCTAATTATCCACTCCTTTAGGTGATATTCTATAAAACTCCTTCGGCTGTCTTTTATTAAGAGAATTTTAAGCTACTTTTTCTAGATCATTGTGAACGAATATAAAGCCAATAGGCCAAAACCTATTTCTTTTCCATTTATTTCAGTAAAACATGTTTTCCATGAATTTTCCATTCTTTTAGGTGAAATAGTATAAATAATAAATATAAATAAAAAATCGATAACAAATACTTTTTACAGAAATTTCCACTAAGAGGGCGGACATTTTTGGAGTTTTGTAAAATAGTATAAATCTAAAGGAATTCTTCAATAGTTTAGTACGCTTCTAGGTGAAAGTCTATAAATGCTCACTTTATGGAAATTTCTATTAAAAGTATCTAAAAATATATTTTTTCTAATGCTTGGTAACAACATTCAAAGCCAATTAGCAAAAAAAAAAAAATTCTTATCCATTCAGTGTTTTATACCAAGTTTTTAAATATATTAAAATAAAATAAATACATAAAATTAATAATAAAATACATTTTTCACTAATGTTCCACTTTTTCCACTTTTTTTTAAATTAAAATTAATTTATAGAGAGAATTTCTGAGAAAAGTTTAACTTCTGAACTGAACTTTTACTGTAGTTTGTAAATTAAACCCCGACACAGTTAGACACTGCTAGATATATTTATTCCTAGGATTAATAGCTCTTCGATAGACTCACCTGTAAGCTGGCTGGATCCACAACGCTGGCAAACTTGCCCGTGACCGCAATCAGAGCCAACAAAGGCAGCGTGTTGATGAGATAGGACAACTTTCCCAAGGATCGCAAGCCCTTGCAGAGGATCAAGAAGACAGCCGCCCAGATCAGAGCCAAGTAGAACGCCAGCTGCTGAAGAGAACAGACATTAGCTGATTATAGGAAACAAAAGCTAAACACCAAGCTCGCTTAACCTACCCGATCATTGACATGGAAACGCATGCCGCTGGCATCCGGATGCCTGGCCAGATGGAGGCGCTGCAGCACCACAATATTAAAGTATTCGGCAACGGTGTGGGTCAGATTGCCCGTATCGTTGGCCGCCTCGTAGCGATAGGGAAAGGCCAGCTCCTGCCAGCGATAGGCGCTGCGCGCGGGCGTGGGAAACACGTCACGCAAATAGACGAGAATCCAGGCAACCGAGACCGTTGAATAGATGGCCAGAAAGCATTGGACCATGACCAGAGCAATGCCCACGCCTGAGCAAATGGGACTGATTTTCCACATCGAAACCGGACCCGCTTTGATCTTGGCGCCCAAGCACATCTGCAGCCAGAACAATGGTATGCCAAAGATAATCGAGAGCAGCAGGAATTGCAGCAGGAAATTGCCACCATAGTTGATGGTGAGCACCGCAAAACGGCACAGATTGAAGACGCCCAGTGTGCAGCCCAACAGCGCCAAGGTGCGACTGGCGGCATGCGGCCATTGGCTATTGAAGCCGCACTTCTCGCGCAACAGCTGCGGCTCCAGCGGCGTCGAGCTGGAGCTGCTGGCGCTGCAGATGGTCGTCTGGGTTTGTGCGAGCTCCAGCTGATCGTGATCCGGATCGGCGGTGGTGCTGACCGTGGAACTGACGCTGCTGCTGCTGCTGTTGTTGCTGCTGGCCAGCGAGACGGGACTGGGTATGCGCGAGGAGCGCGCCGAGCTCAGCTCCGAGCACAGCGGAGACAACATGGCATGTGTGGGCGTCTCCAACTGGGTCTGCATCTGTGTCAGCGTCTGCGCCTGCGCTGGCGCACTCTGCGGCCGGCTGTGCGGCGAGACGAGCCCAATGCCGCGCACGGGACTCATGGACGGATGTCCTTCGAGACGGCGGCCGTATTGACGCGGCCGCTGCTCAAGCTGCTCGCTTTGGGCTCGCGCCGTGCGCTGTTCGTTCTGCAGCAGATTGTCAAAGATGTGCGCCTCGGTCAGCATTTGCAGTGCACGGCCCCGCTCCGGCTGGCAATTGTCCTGCAGCGGTGCCTCCTCCGTCGTGGCTTTGGTTTCGTCGTCCGTCGTCGACATCGCGCGTCGCAGCGACTGGCGTCGCCAAACGTCCACCTGTGCAGCAGCCACGGCGCCGGCGTCTAGTGATGTATTCGAGACAGCTGGGAAAACAGAATTCAACAGGTTACTCGAATGAGTCACGGCTTCAGAATAACGAGTGCTAATTGCTTTTTGTTTTGTGATGTTATCTGACTTTCACTAATGTGCGAGATTTGCTATTTTTTTGCCTCTCAAAATTCTCGAGTCTGCCTCAGTCTGATAATTGGCTCAGAAGCAAAAATAAAAAAAAGTAGTTCATAAAAACGTGTTTAGCCACTTTTTATAACTATTCAAAAATTAATAGCTTTATTCAGCGATCTGTTTAATTATACGGCCTTATCATAGCCCCAGCATATGGAATTAAAATTTATTCATGCGATTTGTAACACATTCTCTTAAGTAGATATACTATATTTTTTCGATAACTTGTGTCTTTTTTTCCAATTGAAATCTTGCCTTGATTTTAATGCTATTTTAATGAAACTTGACATAGATCTTTGTTTTTAGGGCAGTCAGCACATGAGTATGTAGGCATTGGCCGAATCGGATTACTATATTATATATCTGTCACATAATACAATGTCTTTGATCTAAAAAATTGTATCACTAGAAAAAATATGTATAAAATTGGGCTGTATGAAAAACTATTCTGTTTGTGACAAAATCATGTCAAATAACAAAACCAAATAAGGAAATATGCACTAGCAGGGAATGGCCGATTAAATGATACCCTGTGTTCAACTGCGAGCTGCCTAAACAGTCACTCGAACTATGGAAAATGCATTCTTGGATAAAATCAAAGTTTATTGTTAGTAAAAAAAAATCACGCAAATCGTAGTATGTATTAATTCAAAGCGCAAGGCTATGCCTCTTAAACTTTGTAAATTTTTCAGCGATTAGGGAGAAGAATCCAAAAGAATTAATATTCAATTTTGAAAGTTCTAGCTCTAATCTCCGAGATATGCTAAAAAAAAAATTATGTCTTCATCTATATTTAAGATATCGAAAAAAAAACAATTAAAAACTTGTTCTGGGAAATCTAAAGTATAGTTTCTGAAATCGCTGCGATTATAGCTAAGTAAACTCAGCTAATCGTTCTGATCAAGAATATATAAACTTTATGATGTTAAATATACATTTAGTATAAAGTAATTTTTATTTTTAAATATAGGTCAATGTTTGAAATGCTAAAAATGCTATGTATTGTATTTGGCTGAAAACTAGAGACAAACTCTTTTTTTTCTGTTAAAAGTTCATTGAGACTTCAAGCTTATTATTATTAATATTTGAAGTATAGGATATAGATATAAACTATCAACCTAGCTTTTTTAAATAAAGCAAATACTACAACAATACATCTATCTGGGATTCAAACCCAGATCCTTGTTTTCAGATGCCTTAATGCCTAAGTTGGAAACATAAATCGATCAATTTTCATAAAGAAAACATGGCAAGGAAAAGTTAAAGTCAAAATCCAGAACTGTTTAAACAAGTTTACAGACAACTACTATCTTTTATCTGAACGTACTTTTTTGCAGTCCAAAAATATGTGGGAAAGTTAATAATCAAAATTCCCCCCTGTTTATAAAAACATTACTCACATATTTTAAATCGTAATCAAGTTTTTAAGTCTGTTTCTGATTCACTAATAAAATTTCTAAGCACTTGCGTAACAGCTGAGATCACCGCCAGTTTTGGACAGTTACCTTTGGTGCTTGTTGGCGTCAGGCCGCAGCTGAAGGTTTTCCTCATCTGATGTCCGCGCTGGAACTCGGAGTCCACCGATGCGGGCGCCTCCTCCGACGACTGTTTGTGCTGCCGGCGCTTGCGACTCAGGGGCAAGGTGCGGGTGCGCGGCTCTCGCGTCAAGCTGGCCGGAGCAGCTGCCATGGCCAGCGGCTCCTCTTTGTCCATTTCCTCCAGATAGTTGTCCAGATCCATGAGATAATCCTCGACCTTGTCATCATCATCAGAGGAGGCGGAGGAGGAGCAGGATGAGGCGGAGTTGCAATTGCCATTGAGCTGGGATGCGCCGCCGTGCACATCCAGTATGGCATCCAGCTCGTTGAGCACACTGAGCGCCTCATCCGGCACGCCCTCGGCCTGCTTGATGGGCGTGCTAAGGGGCGGCTCTTGGCTTACGTCACAGAAGGCGTCACGTTCATCGTTCATGTTGAGCTGCAGCTGCCTCAGCTGCTTCTGTTGTTGCTGTTGTTGCTGCTGTTGATAGAAGCTCTGCGGCGTCCGTTGTATCTCAATCAGATCCTCATCGCTGGGCTCGTCGTCGTAATAGTCGCAGGCCTCTTTCATCGATTCGCTGGACAAACTGTGCGAGAGTCCATAACGTTCGGGTTCTCGTAACGTCTCTTGCTGTTCTTGTTGTTGTTTACGTTTCTCTTTCGTTGTTGTTGTTGTTGCTGGCAAACTTGCGTAGGCGTTTGAATTGCGCTTGAATTCCCGGCCCGCTGCTTGTTCTTTACCGTTCATGTTGCTCGCATTGCCGTTCAGCTGTTCTCATTTGGGTGGGTTCAGTGCTGTAAAGCGACAATTGGTTAGTCCTGTGTACGAAAACAAACAGAGGCAGTGTTGGTAAGTTACATATTGCGGCAGGTCAGGTTTAGCAAGTCTATTAGAGATGAGCGTGTGTGGTTTGAGAGAGAAAGAGAGAGAGAGACACAGTGACCGTTACAGCTGTAAAGAAAATACCAAAAATGAATGGTAATTTTTGCCATTTTTACACAAATACTAAGGAATAAAATGCAAACGTTGCCAAGGACATAAACGGTTTCTTTACAGCTTTAACAAATACACCACAAGTTATGACTAGAATGGATTTAAACTGCATAATTTTAATGCAAAAAATAAATTTAAAAAAATACCCGTTTAGTAGCCGCAAATATCAAGTGATTGGCCTAATTACAAAATTGGCAAAAGCTGCCTATGCATAATTAAAATTGTATGTAAAAAAATATATGCATGCATATATTAAATAAACATATTTGGACTTTTACAGCTGTAACAATACCAAAAGTTATTGGCATAATTAATAAATTTGCCTTAGCAAAGACTAAATATTTTAATGCATAAACGGCCTATAAAGAAACAAAATTAAAATGTTTTTGTTTTTCATATATATCGCAGCCTTGAATGGCAATCATTTAGCAACTTGCGACTGTGACTCGTGATAAGTCACAGACGCAGCGCAAACAACGTTTAACACTTGAGCGCCGCTTTGGCGGTTTTTAATTTTTCACATTTTTTCTTAGCCAAATGCAATCAAATGCAAACAAGCGCGTGCTTCCCGCTTTATATATGTTTACACGTGAGTGGACCCTAAGCGACAGGTAGCAAGCAAAACAAACAGCTGTCAACAATTTGAGACTGCCATAAATAGCAAAAGTAAAAAGTATATATAAAAAAAGTATAGAGAAAAATAAAAAGTAGAAGTAAAAATAAAGCAGCGCAGCGCGTGTTCATTCAACTGATCAGGTGAATGTACTTCCGTTAATAACTTTTTATGCACGGTATGTGTGGGTAAATACGTAAATATATATATATATATATATACATATAATAAAATAATCAACATTTTGATGCTGATTATTGCTGAAAGAGGGAGTGGCAACTCTGCGTGTGTGCCAAAATCTATGGAGTATGTTCCAGCAGATATATACAGTAATGGAACAAATAATGGAAACGGCATGTTTTTTTCGTAACCTTCCAATTTTCCAATGATATTAATATTGGTTCAAATGTTATAAATTTTAATTTAATATTCATTGATTTACATTTCAAAAACCAAAAGTTTTGGCTGTAAAAAATTCATACAAAATAGAAACAAAAGGCTTAACATGATGAGACAAAAATATTTTTCTTCAAAGACTTTAATTGAAATGTTTATTTTGATATTTGGTTCTGCTAACATGATTTTTAGAAACTTTGGCAAGCCTAGAAAAATATAGTTTAAGGTCTTGTTGTTGTGATTGGCATTCCATCAGTTACTTTGTTTGCCCATAACCATTTTATTGGAGTCATTATTTGACATAACCTCCCACTTTAACGGCAAAATAAAATAAAGTACTGTTATCAACGAAGTATTATAGTCGGTTTCATGCATAAAATTTGCTAACACTATTAATAATATGGTTCGAAGTGTTAAAGTGCTTGTCGCTTCTATTATTTTTTCCATCACTGTATATCTATGTATGTAGTATACATATATACGCATATATGTAGTTGTGTCTGTATAGAGCAGCGAGATCGCGATCGTTGGCACGTTACCTCGATTAAAGCAAATGTCTTTTCTCGCAGCAGCCGCAGCAGCTACAAGAGTTTCGAGTCTGGTTTTCTTGTTGTTTCAGTTTATGTTTTGTATGCACATAACCGTGACCTTCTCGAGAGTTTTTGTCGCTGCCAGTGTGGCCATAAAACTTTGAACACACAATCAAAGCAGGCCTGCAAACAGAGCTCAGATCATAGCTTTCAACATGCAGGGGGGACCTTTTGTGTGAACCCACCCTATTTAAGCTAATAGAATGAAGCAGCAGCTGTATATTAATTGTTGACTCAAGAGGTCAAATTATTTAGCGAACAGCTGCCATTGATCGCAAATTCACACAAACACACACACACAGAGTTGCAAGTCGCCTACCAACACTGAACCCAATGCAACAACACCCCACCCCGGCAAAATAACTACCTACCGTTAAATTTCGCTCGCGTTTTGTACGCGAATATGCGAATACCAAAAATGTCGAGTAAAAGTAAACAAAAAATAAGCAATTAGTGCTGCCACACGAAAAATGGGAGGGGAAGCCGGGGAGCAGCCTGACCTTCATGCGAAAATGGTAAACACCCCAAAGCAGCAGCTGCAACTTGTTTTTTTTGTATTTGTATTTGTTGCAATTTTTACACTGAAATTGACATTCAGCAAAATCAAATAAAACTAGTTAATCGTCGAGAGTTGAGACGCAGCGATTAATACACAGACACAGACATTCACACACTAACGCACGCACCGCAGAGAAGCTGAAAGAGAGAGAGAGAGAGAGCGCACACACGTTAATTTGATCATGATGCTGTTGCTAAAGTTGCACATCTTAGTTCATTTTAAACAGTAAGTTCCATTTAACTTTTTAGTTCAAAACCGTTCAATTAGATCATTGTTCGGTATATTAATTTTTTGTTCCTTCCTTTTCGAACGTTAAATACGTTTAAATTACAGATGTTACATAATTTATTTATAAAGATATGCAACAAATAGAATCATCGTATCTGATGTATTCAATATCATATTGACACAATTTTTTATTTTATAGATTTATAAAGTTAAGTAGCAGAAAAATAAATAAAAATTGTATACATAAAGATCGATGATAAATTAATAAAATAAAACTAACGATGAACTATAATCTGGGACGCAGTTCGTTCGTTCAGTTAAATCAGAAGTTCAAGCGAACTTGTTCGGAGCGATTCGATACAACTCTAGCTACTGCAACAACAACAACAATAGCGAGAGTTTTGTTCAACTGTTAAACACTGCACTTATGTGTTTGTTGGCACTAACAGCAAAACGAGAGCCTATTATTGTTATGTTAAAAAAATGCAACAAAAGTTGCATGCTTCGCACGTTGTTTCTTTTTTATGTGCAATTTCCTTTTCTTTTTTTTGTTTTGAGTAATAACTACAACAATTACAAAATTTTCTATAGCAATTGCAATTAAGATCAATATTTAAGTAAATACAATTGCTAAACAATCGAAAAACAGAAAGAATGCACAAACACACACGCACGCACACATTTACAAAGTGAGAACGCGGAATTTATTATTTATTTACATACATACATATGTATGCCGATGTTATAACGGGAAACGGTGCCCTGCTACTGCGTTGTTGAAATACTTTTTACAAAACAAACACTAATACACACGCACATGCGCACACACACACATACACATATAGATAAACATAATGCACGGGCTCTGAACGCGTCCCAGTTGTACGAAATATAACTGTTCTTATGGCAACCGAAAAGCACAACAAAAAATTTTTGCTGAGCTGCTGATATTTTTTTTTGTTAATTGCTGGGCACATTTTGTTGGGGGAATACCTAGAGGATTGGTCATAGCGAGGTGCTGGCGCCACCTGACGTTTGACACCAAAAGCCAATTTGAAAAAAAGTGTAACCAGACGAGCGCTGGGATCCTCAATTGAGCAAGAGTTGACCACACACACATATGCTGATAGCGAGCAGAAGTATGTGTGTGCTTATTTCGAAACGAAAAACACAATTTGAAGATTTTTTTTTTTTTAATTTTTCGTGGCGTCAACTTACGAAACGTATCGAGAGTAACAGGCACCACCATCAGCAATCGCACAAATACATATGCAATGGAAAGGGGAGCGCGTTGGCGTTGCTTCTGTTGCTTCTTCTTCTTCTTGCCACACAATCACAATGTTGCACTCTAACTCTCACTCACTATCTCGCTCGCGCTCGCAGACTTAGTAGCACAGCGGCGGCAGTTAGCATAATGCACACACGCACACAACTGTATACATGTTATACTCACACACACACACGAGCGCGCGTATTTGGTATCTTGTTTTCTTCTAAATTTATCTGTTCTGTATGCCACAATTCGTTGCGTTGTTGTTGTTTACACCGCTAAACTTCAGCTTTTAGTGTAACTAAACAAAAATAATTATTGTGCGCTTGTTTTTCAAATTCATCTCAAGATCGAAACGCGCGAGACACGTTCGCTTCGTGTAGAAACGGCCAACTGACGATTTCAGCAAGCAGGCGTATAACAAACAATATAACAGCTAATATAACACCAGAAGCGCTAGCAGTGCGACTAAAACTGTGAGCAATTATGTTAAAAACAGCGCAATATTGCTTAAGCTGTTGTTGCTTATGCCAATTGCCTGTCGATAATACATGTCATTGTTATTAACTACACGAATTATTAAACTGCGAGTGTGTTTGAATTATAAAATGTAACATTATTTTTATAAATAATTGCTGACTTAAATATTTAAAATACAACAGTTTTTAAAAATTTCGTGCACTTAAACGATCGATGTCCGATAAGAAAAACGTCGACTTAGAAACGATAACATCGGTCGCTGTTAATAACAGTTAATCAGACTGTTAAGCTGCTGCCGCTGTTAACAATCAGCTGATTTATGCGCCACAATTAATCGAACATAAATTGAAGCAATGGAATTGGAGGGCTCTGAATTGGGCACCAAGGAATACTGGGAAACCAGCTATACGCGCGAAATCAAAAACTACAAAAGCCACGGTGACGTGGGTGAAATCTGGTTCGATGAGGACTCGCAACAACGCATTGTCGACTGGCTGCTGAAGCAGGAAACCCTCGACAAGGAAACTGCACGTGTCCTCGACTTGGGCTGCGGCAATGGCATGTTCCTGATTGCGGTGGCCAACGAGGGCTTCACACAGCTGATGGGCGTCGATTACTCGCCCAAGGCCATTGAGCTGGCCCAGGGCATAGCCAAGGATCAGGCGCTGAGCATCGACTACGCCGTAGCGGATTTGACCCAGAGCGCTCCCCAAACGCAGCTGGGCACCTACGACATTGTCCACGACAAGGGCACCTACGATGCGATCAGCCTGTGCCCCAACAATCCGAAGGAGAAGCGCACCAGCTACCTGAACACAGTTGCCCGGCTGCTGCACGACGAGACCAGCCTGTTCATCATCACCTCCTGCAACTGGACGGAGGACGAACTCCTGCAGAGCTTCGACCAGCTCTTTGTCAAGCACTGCACAATACCCACGCCCACATTCAAGTTCGGGGGCAAGGTGGGCAACGTGGTCACCTCGGTAGTCTTCAAGAAATGTAAAAACTGAAAAATACACTTCCTTTGGAATATAAAATGTACGAATTTTAATATGTTTTATAGTAACTGTAAATATACGACTGTTTGAGCTGTCTGATCAGAAGTCATCAGAGCACATGCCAGTCCATATTACCTGGGAAAATGAGCTCCTTAAGCTCCAAGAGGGGTTTTTTGAAAAGTCCATCCGTAAATGAAAATCAGATTTTCTAATCCTTTTTTTTTCGTAGTTTATCTCAGATATTAATAATTAATTAAGTATTTAATTTCACATATATAATGCTCAGATCAAGAACATTCACTTTTTGTGTACCTTTCTCTGTTCTTCCTGGGTACAGGGTATGCCCTGGTAGGCACTTCCAGATAGAGTTTTTTTTTTTAAATTGAGAGGTATCTTTTGGAAAAATCTTTAATATTCAGCTTGTAAGGCCCAGCAAAATAAATATTTGGGTTTGAAATTTTCGTTTTACAAAAACTAAGCCAAACAAATTCTTTTCACAAATATGGTTCTGTTCAGCTGTTATTTTCGGCCACTGATTCGGTTCAAGCTTCGGTATATGATTTTAAAATATTATTTATTATTTTTTTAATTTTATTTTATATTAACGGGTTGAGCATTATTTATTAGAGAGCCCCCTAAGTAAAATAATACAATTGTCAAAATTGTTTTTAGGCAATCAAGATTAAATATATTTTTAATATCTTATCAAAGCCAAATCACGAGTCGTAGCCACAAACAGATAGTTATCTCCTCTATAACGTTTTACACTTAATAATATATGTTATCTATTTCAATAAGAATTAATATGAAAAGCAGTTTTTTAGCTACTCTGCCAGCATTTTCATTCTTTCAACAACTTACGTGACGTCTTATCTGTAACTTTTTACACATTGATAAAGCGGGCACATCTTTAACATTTACATATATGCATATATTTCTTTTTTATTTCGATTTTTGTGTACTGCATTAAATCAGCGGCCTAATAACACAATCACTAACAAGAAATAAACACATTCAATAACAAGAAATATAGAACTATCTATGTGTCTTCGGTGCAGCCGAATTCTATAAATACCCCGCAGATGCGGCCACAGAAAAGTGTTTTCTCTTTTTGTTTGCTATTTAACAGCATGTTAAATACAATTTAACTAGCTGGTAATGATATGGATATACAAATTGGGCGGTAACAAGCAATGTCTACGAATAACAAGCAATTCTTTAAGGTAAAACAAAATTTGGCTGTTAAAAACACTTAAAAATAGTTTAAAAATTTTAAAGATCAGATCGGTTATATATGCAGACATATCTTGCAAATAGACATTTCTGATTGCCCTGCGGGGATATTTTCAAATAGTAATCAGTGGATAAGCCATTAAAATATATAAACCCACACAAAACCCTTACTCATTCGAAACACAGAAATTAGTAACATTTCAATTCGCATTATCTACCAGTTAGTCAACAATTAAACAGCTGATAGAGAGACGCCCGTAACCGTCACCAGTCGCTTAGGCGGTACAAGTACATAGTAGACAATAATTATGGTATGGTCTTTTAAGGATCTGCTAAGGATATGCTTCAAGAGAGAAAAGTGCGCACGAATCCCTTTATCTCCGCACGGCACATGGGACAATTGGCGACGTTGGGCGCGCACTGATTACAGGTGGCTGAAAGGGGAAGATTCAGTTAATATCTCTGGGCAAATACCATCATATGTTATGCCTACCTAAATGGCCGCAGGGCAGAAATACAACTCCAACCTCTTCGTCCAAGCAGACCTTGCAAAGACGCGCATCCTTTAGCAGGCGATTTTCCTCCTCCAGCGACAGATTGCCATTGGGATTCGCGTAGCTGACCAATTCGGGCAGCGCTACAGCTGCAGCAGCAGCGTTAGCAGGAGCAGCTCCCGCCGTTGGCCTCGGCGGCTCTGAGGCAGCAGCTTTGCTCGTGGTCGCCGAGCAATCAATGGACGCTGTTGGCACTGTTTTTGTCTGATCTTGCGGCTCGGTTACCTCCAGTGCGGCACCGGAGCCGCCGGCATCATCGAAGATTGCGTGCAGCAGCTCGTCCAGCGTGTCGTAGGCAAAGCCCGAACTGGAGAGCCTGCGAGCAATCGTGTTGCGCACGACGCCCACATCGATGCCCAGCGCGAGAGCCTCGCAGGCTGGCGCCGCGGACATGGCGCTGCTAATGCTGGTGACCAGCGGGGGCGCCTTGGCGGCCGTGGGTGATGCCGCCGCGGTTTCGCGCACCTGGCGCACATACTGCGGCCCCTTGGCGAGCAGCACAAACTGGCATTTGGGCGACCATTTGGCGTGCTCGTGCCAGGGTTCGTCCTCCTTCTGCCAGGAGCGCAGGCCGATATTGCAGTGGAAACAGCGCACCTGATCATCGATCTTTTGGTAATAGAGACCCGCCTGGGCCAGCAGCTCGGCAGGCTGAATTTTCGCGATGGGCCAGTCGCAGAACGTGTTCAGCCGCGTCTCCATGCAGGCGTATTTGGGTCGATGCGGTAGCGTTGTTGGCTGTATGCCCAGCTCGTCCAGATCCTTGCCGCCGAACTCGATCAGCGGGCCCATCTGGACGCGCGGACAGTTGGGAAAGAAACGTCGATGCTCGTCGAAGGCATTGTCGTTCTTCTCCCACTTGGCAATTATACCCTTGCACCATACGCAGCGAACATGATCCGACTGGTGCAGATAGTAAAAACCCGCCTTGGCCAGCGCCTGCGGCGTGATGTGCGGATTCTGTAAGATTGAGAAAGAAATTAACTCCATGGTTGGTAAACAATGGCAAAAAAACAAACGGGCCAATCCTTGAACGTTTCCAGGCGATTCGCTTCGATCAGCAGATCCGGGCAACCGAGTGAACCCTCACACTGCTCTCCGTTTCCCGTGCCGCCGTCGATGACGCTGTTGCCCTCGCAGTCGCTGCTCGGAGCAGTGGCCGCAATCTCCGTGGGCACGTTGCCGCAGTGGTTGGGCGCCAGGACCATGGAGCAGATGGGCGAGGCGCGACTGTGGCGCTCGGCAACCTGGTCGCCATACTGCCAGTGATCGATGCGAATGTGACACCAGTTGCACTCGGCCTCCAGCCAGTTGCCCGTGGCGAAGAAACCGTTCTTCACCAGATCGTCAACATGGACGGGCGCATTTGTTGGCCACTCGATGAACGTCGCGTATCGCTCGCTCTCCAGTTCCAGGCGACGAAGGGACATTGTTTGGTCGCTGCGTTCCAACTATGCAATGATGTAATTTGCTCACCCGCAATTCGAGAAAATCACCGAGAAAAACCAAGCACGCAGCAGCAAAAATTAAGTTTATTGATTGCACGCCCAGTGTGGCCGTCTGCTGCCTGACTAACATAACTTTATAGACATTTAACATAGCTATCAACTGTTAAGTGTCATTATTGGAGATATTAGTATTAAAATGCGACCGACAACATGGTCACATTACAAGCAAAACATATGTTTGGCGCTTATTTTCGAAATACCCTTCCGTCTTTAAACTCACGCTGCTTCGTCAAAAAGCAACCGATTTTCAGGTTTAACAAAATGTTGCTTATGCTTTGCCCTCTAGATTGATTCTGCGTCCATCCATCCGTACCTATTTGCACCATCTTTTCTTTATTGCTGGAGCAAAACATATGTTTAACGCACAAATTAGCCTATTTCCCCCCATTATTCATTATTTATCTCATTGAAAAACACATTGGAGCTTGTACTCTTCAACGTACTCATTTTTATTGAAAGAATCACTTAGAAAGACTTGCTCCTTAAAAACGCGAAAGCCAATAGCAAAACGCCAGCTGATTTTTTGTCGGTTCGCCTCCTTACTGGAAGTAGGTCCTTGGCTTTCTGTACGAGAACAGCTTCCTGTTGCCCTTGTGGTGGACACGTTGCACCAATGGGAACTTGATCTTGGAATCGTGGAACTGCTTGACGTGCACACGACGCGTCTTCGAGGCCGGGATCGACTCAACCTTGATGATCTGGATCGAATGGGCGCGGGCACGATGACGGGCACCCATGTCGCGGTAGCACTGTGTGACGGCACCGCCCACGGTCAGGTCACGGTACTCGCGGTACATGTTGTGTGTGCCCGAGCGCGAATCGTAGCGCAGCCAGATGCCAAAGTTCTTGATCTTGATGGGCGACGTCTCGTAGACCTGCTTCAGGGAGACAATTTCGCCGGTGGTCTTCTTGAACTTTTTCAGTTGGCGCAGAAAGTACCAGAAACGGGATTTGGCGACAATGTTGTCGGGAGCAAAGATGCGCATCTTGTACAGAGGCGTCTGTGGCTCCTTCTCGCTTGGCAGCTTGCGGCCAACGACCTCGTATTCCTTCAACTGCAAAAGCGAAATACGTTAATATAAATAAATTCCTGTTTTTAGGTAAACAAATGCGGCAAGCAGGCAGCAAGGCACAGGCACACAGGCACATTCACACATAACACAGGCGCGTGGACAATGTTGTTGTTTTTTTTTATAGGTTAGGTATGGCAGCCTTCTAAATATATAAAAGTCTCATTAAACCCATGCTTAGTCCTAATAACTATTCACAGTTTAAGCAAATTTAAATGAAAACTTCAATTGCAGCAGCCCCCGCTCCCTGGCCAACCGACGGCCGCATTGTTCAGCTGTCCGACTGTATTTTGTCATTTTTCACACAGTAGTTTCCCATTTTTTCACATTCTATCAGTTGCACTTGTTGGCCACTATGTTTGACTGCCTGTTGCACACATTTTTAGCACAATTTGCACTAGTTTTTGTTTATTTTTTTTAATACTAACCAATCCCTTGGCTCTCATGATGACGGCTCACGCGAAAAAGGAAACGGAAAGAGCTGTCAGATTGGAATTTAACACTGAACTTTAAATTTGGTGCGCAGCGTTGCTTTGGGATTGCTGCCGAGTAGCGTTGCTTTCTGACAGTCACCATAGCGTGCCATTTTCGTGTTATCGACGCATTGCGCATCGCTAGGCTTCTGCGCGTGTTCAATGGCTGCGAACGTCGATAAAATTGCTAAAAATTTGCTTTTCACGCGTTCTTTAAGCAACAATAACAGTAAATACACACACCGTATGCAATACTGAAAGTGCGTGCAGCATTTTGCCAATGGAGCAAGCCCTCGAATCAAGCAAAAAGTGAGCCCAAAACAAGCGAAAAAATGCAAAGCGCAATGTGAGACGTGCAAAAAAAAAAACGAAAAATTTCCCATATTCACAATTTAAGCAACGCAACGAAAATTTTGTGTGTGCTGCAAGCAAATACGTAAATTGTGAAATTCAAGCGCGCTCTATTACGCAGCCAAATGCGCAAAAAATAATATAAAATAAAACAACAAAAATTGTATAAGCGTCTGGCCCATCCATCCATCCACACACACACACTCACACACCAGAAGGTGGAAGAGCAGAGCGGAGTGCAGGAACACAAGAGGGGTGTTGTTCTTGTTCAGAAAAAAAAGAAAAAAACGCGCGGCCGCCGCTCCGCTGGGCGCTCCATTGCCGTGTCGACGCTCAGTTGTGCAGCGAGCGTCCGTGCCGTCGGTTGTGGTGACTCCTCTCTCTCGCTCTCTGTGTGTAGTTTCTGTTTTGCGCGCGTAAATATTGCTGAGTGTCCGCCCCGGCAGCTGCCACTGCGAGCAGGTAGGTGCAAAAGAGAAAAAAAAAATCCTTCCGTTGTGATTGTATGAGTTTTTGTTTTTTATTTTTTTCTTTTGCGCATAATTAAAGTAAAATATGTAATTTATTTTTAGCCAAACATTTTGGTTTTCTTATTTCTGCTCTACCCGCTATCTCCGTAGCACATTTTGCGCAATTTATTTTGGTATTTTTAATTATTCGCGTCTGCTTTGTGTGCGCAGTTTGTGCGGCGCCAGGGCTGGCAAAATATATATGTAGTCGAAATGTGAAAAGAATTTTATTCTCGTTTTTTTTGTTTGTTTTGCTGTTGCCATTTCCTGCTTTTCTGTTTTTATCATCAAAGCGGAATGACCAACTAAAATAATATAAGCAATAAAATGCAAACGTTTATTTTCCACTTTTCCACTTCTTTTTCGTCTGTTCTTTGAAGCAGCAGCTGCAAGAGGAAGCACATCTTAATAAATACGGTAAACACAACGTCGCTGTACGGCATGCAAAGGTAATACAATTGATCGATTAGCTTTTATCGATAGCATTCACTATTTTCTTTGTTATTGTTATCGCCATGGCAGCGCATAAATGCAAAAAGATGATGGAAACATTGGAACAGAAACAAACAAAGAGTACGCCTAACATTGAGCCCCATGCGGGCGACACGGAAACGACGCCGGCAGCCAGCGAAGAGGATGACATTGAAGAGCACACAAATGCGGCGTTCCAGCTGGAAAACCAGGAGAAAATCAACAGCAAGGACAGTCCGCAGCGAGAACTAAAGCGAAGCAAAGAAGATGAGCTGGATGGGCAGCAAAATCACGTGGAGAATGGACAAGCAAGAGACGAGCACGAGGAAACCGAATCTCCAACTGCAAGCAGCTTGGAACAGCCAGATGAGAGTGCTGTGAAAGTGGAGTGCATGGAGGAGAACAGGGAATCGGCTGAGGAACCTCTTGCTGAAGAGAAGTCGTCCACATCGCACGGTGTTGGTCCCAAATTTCCAGTCGATATCAAAGTTGAAGAGAAAAGTCCGCTACCTGCGTTTAATCTTAGCGATGACGATGATGATGAATCCTGCTCACCTGCCCATGCGGACGAGGACAAGAACGGAGAGGCGGCAACAGGTTCGCCTACAGTGAAAACTCTTTCCTATGATGAGGAAATCTCTTCAAACGAAGATCGAATTAAAGTTGAAGATAAAAGTCCTCTGCGCTCTTTTAGATCAGCTAAAGAAGAAGAAGAAGAAGCTACCTCCTCGCCTGTGATTAAAATTCTTGAAGACCACTCTCCTCTGTACGAACAAAAAAACATTGATGAAACCTCTTCGCCTGTCTTCAGAGTCGTGGGCGAGAGCTTCTCGCAGGATGAGGAAAATGTTTCACCAACGATAAAAGTGTTTGGAAAAACATCTTCGCCTGCCATCAGCACGCAAGAGCCAGAAGGATCATCAACAGCATCATCATCAGCATCATCGACGGCGCTCAAGATCTCGGATGACATCAAAATTGAAGATGAACGCGATTTTTTAGAGGACGATGAGGAGGATGAGGCGGCGCCTTTGTTCAAAATCGATGAAAATGAAAATGCTTCGACTGCAAGCGCAACAAAAGAAAGCGAAAGAACATCGCCAACAGCTGGAACAGCAGCTGATGCGTCGCCTGTCTATAAAATCAACGATCTATCACCTGCCAGCATACCAGATGATGAGGAGTCCTCACAAGACTTTAATGCTGAAATTAAAATCGAGGAGTCCAGTCCAAAGTTGCCAAAAGTTGAGCGCAAATCCCCCATGGAAATCATTAAAATCGAGTCTGATTCTGAGCAGGAAGAAGTCGATGTCGAGCTGGAAACGGACACAGCGGAGTATGAGGTTGATCAAACAGCCGCAGCAGATTTGCCAATGAAGCCAATGGAGATAAGGGAAAAGGATATAATGGAGATGCCGGTAAAAATGAAAATAAATGGCGCTCATGCAGCGTTGGTGGAGCAAGGGGAAGAGCAGGAGGAAATGGATGTGGAAGAGGCAAATCAGGAGCAGGAGCAGGAGACATTGCAACGGTCTGTGATAGCAAACAACAACAAGGAGGAGCAAGTGGAGCAACACAACAGAACAAGCAGCCGCAGCAGCAGCAACAGCTCCGGCAGCTCCACCTCACAGCAGCTGATCATTGATCAGCCCGAGAGCGAGCAGCAGAGCAACAGGCTGCAGCTGCAGCTGCAACTTGAGAAGGCAAAGGATCAGCAATTGTTGCTTGCATTAAAGCGCAGGCGCAGCGGCAGCAACAGCAGCAGCGACAGCGGCGCAAAACCAGCAGCCAAGCAGCTGTGCGTGCAGCAGGAAGAGGAGCAGCAGCAGCAGCAGGAGGAGCAGCAGCAGCAACAGGAGGAACAGCAGCAGCAGCAGCAGCAATCATTGCTAATGCAGCGTTTGCAGGCGCCCGCTTCAAATAACAGCGAATTGGGTCAACTTCTCAGCTGTTACAAATGCAATGCGAACAGCTTTGACAACTTGCAGCAACTAAATGCGCATTACGCGCACTGCACGCCAGCAGTAGAAGAAGCAACAGCAGCCGAAGCACCAGCAGCAGTTGCAGCAACAGCTGAACCAACAGAAACAGTTGCAGCAGCAGCCTCCATACCAGTTCCGCTTGCCACGCCCACTCCGCCCACGCCCACCATCAAGAAGGAGCGCTTCTTTCGCTGCGCCCGCTGCAGCACCGTGCATCAGTGCTGGAACTTTTTCCTGCACATGCGCGAAGTGCATCAGCGCTACATTTGCCTCTACTGCTCGCACGTGTTCGCCAGCGTGGAGAAGCTCTCGCTGCATCTGGAGAACAAGCACGACATGGATCAGCGGCATTTTAACGATGTGGCCGCCTGGCAGGCGCTCCAAACGCAGGAGGATCGCGCACGCTATCTCGTCTGCTGCAATTGCCAGGCGAGCTTTGAGCGCGGCAGTCAATTCGACGATCACGACTGCGCCGAGCTTATGCAGCCATGTGCGCTGTGCGGCCAGAAGGGAGGACACACCAACGGCTGTCGCAACGGCAGCAGCAGCAGCAACGCCGGCGCCGGCAATCGCAAGAAGACGGCGGCGCGACGCAAGCGCAAAACTGCGAAGAGCAAGCAGCCCACGCAGACGCAATCGCAGGAGCCGGCCAAGCCAAGCAAACAGCCGGAGGAGGAACAACAGCCGCAGCAGGAGCTGCCGAACTGGTTGGGAACGGTGGATGCTCCGCAGCCAACGCCATTGCTTGAAAACAACAGTAAGTAGAGATCTTATATATATGAATTGTTTATATCAAAAATGCTAAAGGAGCGTACAGAACAACCCTTTAAACATCGGCGCCAGTTTTTTTTTGTTTTTTGTTTTTTTTTTTGTTTTTTTTTACATATTTATATTACATATTTTATATTATTTGTTTGAGTTTTCTCTGACGTTTTTATGCAGACCTACTCAGGCTTTAAAGCGTCATCTATACTTTTTATACAAATTGATTGACATTTAACAAACTATTCAAATCGTAAAAATTTTATTAATTTCACACACAGACGTGGAATATAAGTGGAAGTGCTATTTCGAAAATTTTTAGATATAGCAGCGTTTAATTTATAATTAGAACTCTGTGTGTGTGTAAAAATTTATTATTTTTCATGCTCAACATAAAAATCGACACGTATTAATCAATTTAAGACATTGATTTAGTTTTGTGAAAAAAGTTTAAAAAGCTTACTTATTTAGTTTAGGATTTTAATTTTTCATGTTTAATTTGTTTCAGAAAAAAAAAACTTTTTAAAAATTAATTTGGGATGGGTTTTGATCGACTTTTGCCAAATTCGCCCACATGCGTGGAAAATAGGTGGAAATTGTTATGTAGCAAGGCTGCAAACCGGTTTAGAACTGACACGAACCCAGCCTAATACAATTTATAAAAGCATTGAAATTATTAAATAAATTATTTTTCATTAAAATTAAAATTATGGGTTCACTGATGTGGAAAACCAGGTTCAATAATCGAACTTAAAGGGGATGCATTGTTTCAAATATATACATCTTGTGCGCTCCTGAATGCATAAAGCAGCTCCTTAGCATAAACACAACTAATCATTTATATCAGTTCCAGCGCCTATCGAAGATGCGCCACAAGAAGAAGCGCTGCCCAAGCTGGTGGTGCCCAAGATGATGCTGCGCGTGCCCAAAGAGTTTCAGAAATCTGTGGATGCGGCGCTCAGCAGCACCGACACCGAGGAGGAGGAAAACGATGACTTGCCAACGTTAGGAGCTGAAGCAGCATCGGCAGCCGAAGGCAGTTCAGTACTCACAGTGGATGCAGTGCAGCAACAGCAACTGGAGCTGCAGCCCATGTCGTCGCTATCGGAGGATACGGAAACGGCCACAGAGACGGCATCCACGTTCCAGGAGACACTGCCCATACCCGCCAATGTGTCCATGGACGATCTGGAGGATGATGATTCGCCAGCGCTAAAATTGCCGCTGGTTCTGGCCGAATTTGAGCGCACCAAAATGGACATAAAACGCACCATGGCGCTGATGGTGGCCAAAAGAGAGCTGCAGCAACAACAGCAGCAGCAACAGTTGCAGCAGCAGCAACAGTTGCAGCAGCAGCAACAGTTGCAGCTGCTGCAGCAACAACAGCAACAGCAGCAACAGGTGCAGCTGCTGCAGCAGCAACAACAACAGCAGGAGCCAACAACAGCTGAGCCCAAGCAGCAGCGACGACGCTGGTCTCTAACGCCGCCCGCATCGCCACACAATAATCACATCAACGAGCAGACACACGTGCCAAAGGAGCAGGAGGAGCAGCAGCAGCAGCAGCAGCAACAGCAGCAGGAATTGCAGGATGAACTGCAACCAGCGCCCGAATCCTTGCCAGCTTCTATGCCGTCGCGTCGCGACACGCTCGGCAGCGAGTGCATGGAGCTCGACGACAGCTTGAATGAGGAGCAACACGAGCAGCAAATGGAGCCGCTGTCACAGCAATTGACAGCCGATCCCTTGCCTGAGCCGGCAACGCTAGCGACGCCATCGCCACCGCCGCCGCCCGCCGATGGCATTGAGGTGGCCAGCGTGGATACGCACACGGATGAACTGCAACTGGATCGGCCGCTGGACAAATTCGAGATGGTGGACTTCGTGCGGTTGTGCCTCAAGGCCGTCTATTCGTATTGTCTGTACTGTAATCATGCGCGCCGCATTGCCGTCAATGGCGAGCAGCTGGTGCTGCATTTGATTGGCCAGCATCGCTTCACGGCCACCGTGGACAGCATTACGGCCGAGGAGCTGCACGCGGAGACAATTGTGTCACGGCTGAAGAGCTATTTGCCCATTCTGGCGGCGGGCAATCATTACCTGAACTCGCTGAGCTGCTGCAGCGTGGAGCAGGGACGCTACGCGCAGCCGTTCAACGAAAGGATCTACGAGTGCTTCCAGTGCCGCTATGTGACCGCCACGCATAAGGAGCTCTACACGCACAACCGCCGGCTGCACATCAAGACGAACATCGCGTGCTGCATGTGCCGCCTGAATTTCTTCAGCTACAGCGAGCTCTTGTGCCACATCTGTCCGGGCAGCGCCACCGCCAGCAATGTGTTCGATGTGCAATTCAGGTGCTGCCTGTGCGAAACGGCGCCGTTGCCGTCCGCGTTCCGGCTGATGGTGCATCTGCGGAAGCAGCATCAGGCGTGCGACATCTGTCTGGAGGATTGCCACACTCAGGCCAAGCTCTCGGCGCACGTGTGGAAGCACAAGCTGTTGCATCTCTGCTATCGGTGCGGCATCGCCTATCGCAACAAGCAGGACATCTCCAAGCATCTGTTCTGGAAGCACGGCACGGAGAGCGCCAGCTGCAAGCGCTGCCTGCAGAAGCGCTGGCGTCACGTCTATCACTTCTGCGTGCCCGCCGCGCAGTTCACCTGCGAGCACTGCCAGTACACGTTCAGCAAGGCCATCTACCTGGAGGTGCACAAGCGACAGCATGTCGGCGACTTCCGCTACGCCTGCAACGAGGAGCTGTGCGAGGCCAAGTTCGTTTCGCGCAAGCTGCTGCTCAAGCATGCCGCAGAGCACGCGGTCAAGGAGCTCAACGAGGAGCAGCCTACGACCAAGGAGTGCGCAGAGCAGGAGCAGCAGCAACAGGGTCCATCGAGCGTTGCGTCAGCGCAGACGGAGAGCGAGGATCAGCAGCTAAAGAATGAGACCAGCGAGCAAATGTCATCGCCCAAGTCGGAGCAGGTGGAGGCAGCCAACCCGACAGCAGTTGGCGATAAAGCGCCACCGACAGCCACGTCGCAGGGGGAACAGCAGCAGCAGCAGCAGGAGCAGACGCCGCGCAAGCGACGCAAAAAGGCTAAGCGCAACAAGGCTTCGCTGGAGGATCTGAATCTGATTGCGCCCAATCTGTCCGAGTCGGATAGCAGCGATGACAGCGACTCGGATGCGGGTCGCAGCACGGGCACACAACAGGAGTCCGGCACGCTGCCGATGCGCGCCTCCGTGGATGATCTGGACATGCCGCGGGTGATGCTCTCACCAGCATCCGAGAGCGACAACGAGGAGCAGTCGGAGCAGGACAAGAATAAAGCACTGATCAAGCGGGAAACGGAGCCTAAGCAGGAGCTGGCGCTAGACGCACCCAAGCAGCCCAAAGAGGAAAGCGACGAGCACAAGCCCAAGCTGGAGACAGCTGCGGAGCCGCAGGAAGTGCCCGATATATGGAAGAATCTGCTGCAGCATCAGCCGGGCAAAACGGAATCAACGGAGCCCACCATGGACACCCCGGAGCCCACGGAGGAACAGCTGCGTCCCAGCAAGCTGCACGTGGCCTACTCCGATCATGACTATTGCAAAATGAAGCGCACGCCGCCGCCAACGCCCGCCGTCTCGCCCAAGCGGACGTCGCAGGTAGCTGCCAACAAGGTGAAGCGCGGTAATGCGTCCAGCGAGAGCGATAGCTCCAGCAGCTCCAGCTCCAATTCGGATTCGGACAGCTCCAGCTGCTCGTGCGGCTCCAATTGCAGCTGCAGCTCAAGCGGCAGCAGCTCCAGCGACGACGACTCCGACAATGAGTCGCGCAGCTCGCTTAAGAGCGCCAAGAAAACCCAAAAGGAGTCCAGCAACAACAACAACAACAGCAACAACAATGGCGAGGAGTACGTGAACGTGACGAGCAACAACGAGGAGGAGGCGCGTCCAGTGACACCGGTGGCGCCCAAAGCGCCGCTCTACAACGAATCCGACTTCGATACGGCCGTCTCCGACACGGACGAGGAGTTCTACGATGCGCATCCCCAGAAAATGGCCAACGAGCTGCTGGCCCAGAAGCGTCTGGCGCTGCTCTCCGCACACGCCAAGGAGGAGCAACCGCCGGATGTCACTGGCAACTACGATATTGTGGAGAATAGTCGCCCCTCGACCCCCTCGTTGCCCGAGGAGGCGGCCGCCTATGCGGACAAGCGCGAGCGTGTGGTCAAAAACAAGAAGAAGAAGCGCGAACGCAAATCCACATGCAAATCCACCAGCCAGACCAAGTTGCCGCCCATGTTGCATCAGCAACAGCAGCAGCAACAGCTGCAGCATCAACAGTTGCTGCCACAATTGCCGCCCGCTTTGGCTGCAGCGGCTGCAGCAGAAGCCATTGCAGCAGCAGCCGCTGTGGCAACGCCGCTGCAGCAGCAGCAACAGCATCTACAACTGCTGCAGCAGCAACATCAGCAGATACAGCAACACCTGCAACAGCAACAGCAGCAGCAGCTGCAACAACAACTTCAGCAACTGCTGCCCGAGTCGCCGTTGACGCCGCTGACGCACCGCCCCAGCTGGCAGCCGCGGATGAGCGAGGGCAGCAGCTGCTCGGATGCCGACGGCCAGCTGAAGCGCTCGAAGCGCACGCGTCGCCCGAACAAGTTCTATGGGTACACCAGCGACGATGAGAACATGAGCAGCGTGCTGGCGCCGCCTCTGCAGGTGGGCATGCAGCTGATCAAGCCGCAGCCGCCGCCGCAGCTCACCTGGGCCAAGGAGGATCTGCCCACGCCGCCCAAGCAGCAGCGCAACCATCACCATCATCACCAACAGAACTCGAATTCGAACTCGCATTCGAGCGCACATTCGCATCTGCACAGCAATGGGAGCACGCGCAAGCGCAGCAGACGCTTGCCGCTGAGCGGAGCCGGCTCCGGCAGTGCCAGGCGTGCGGCCAAGCGGGTCAAGCAGCAGCAGACGCCGCCAACGGCGGCGGAGCCACTGCAGCCACAATTGCCACCACAATTGCCGCCCATACCCACGCTGAAGATACGGCCGGCGCTGCTGGCCGCTAGCGCAGCGGCCAGCGACAGCAGCGAGAGCAGCTCCGACGATGATGAGAATGCCGAGATTAATGTGACCAGTTTGTTGCCGGTGCAGGCGTCGCCTGTGCTGCAGCCGGCACCACTGCCAGCACCGTTGCCGCCACCGTTGCCGCCGCCACCGCCGCCGCCGCCCGCAACGACCGCCTTCAATCAGCCCATACCGCCCGCGCTGCTGCCCAATCCGGATTTCGCGACGCTGCAGTACTTCAAGGCGAACAATATACGGTATCCGATACGACCGCCGGCCGGCGCTCGCCTGGCCAGGGAGGGTGAATCCGTGTACTGCTATTGCCGCTGTCCCTACGATGAGGTCTCCGAGATGATCGCCTGCGATGGCGACAACTGCCTCATCGAGTGGTTTCACTTCGAGTGCGTGGGCATCATGGTGGCGCCGCAGGGCAAATGGTTTTGCGCCGAGTGCCGGCCCAAATACTCGGAGGGTCTCTATCCGGGCGTGAAGGCCAAATAAAGCTGTGTACATAGTTCTAGGAGATCCTAGCGTAAGCTGCATAAACGACTTTATCCTAATTAACCAACTATTAAAACCCCAAACAGCAACAACAAAATTAACAACAACAAAAACAACACCCACTACAGAATGGATTACGCTTATTAAATGTTAAAAATATTCGTTGTCTTCGGGACAACAACAAAAATCGAAAGAAAAGAAAAGGAAAGGAAAACACAAAAATAATTACATTTAAACTAAACGCTAAGAAAAAACCACATAATGTTATGGAATATATTGATATATATATATATAAATATATAATGAGAGAGAAACCAAGTCCAGGCTCAAAGGCTCCAACGACTTGGTGGCAGCATAGGCTAAGCTAATCTTAAATAAATATAATACACATACATATGCATATTTGTGTACTCGTATATATGTAATTTAATGAAATACAAATATATATATATATATATATATTATATTTTTTTGTAAATATGTGAGAGTTGCATATACGGCTCGTATATATATCTAAATGTATATGCAATTGTACAATACTTGGCTCATGCAAGATCTATATAAACGTTTAGACTTAACTCTACCCCAGCATCAGTAGTTATAAATATGATTATAATAAACTCTAATGACTATCGTTAGCTATCTACATAAACAAAGAAAAACGCAAAACAAATCTAAAGCAAAACAACAACAACAAAAAAACAATAACAAAATGCAAAATCTAATTGCAATCGAGATGCGAGAAATAAACATTCAGTAAGTGAACCATAAAATAGTTGGATTGTTCTTAATGGGGTGTGGGAATGTTCGCCTATTTAATTTCATATATATATATATGAAGTATACTATATATATTCTACACTAATGCTTAGCCGTTGACTTCAGTGCAGAATGCGCAGTTTTTTAAGCAAATTTGAGCATTTAATTTATCAGCAGGATAAAGCAGGTTATAAAATAAAAACGAGCCTCCACTAATATAAATATTAAATTTTGGTTTATGCAAACGTATTCACTTTGTAGTAAGCAAAGTTTTCAAGTATATTTTGGTTTTTTACTTGCTAAACACACAGAACAATCACATATTTTGTGTCTAGCATCGACTTCCTGTCGCCTTAGATTTTATATATAAAACAAAGGTTTACAATCTCAAAGGCAATTTAAAGTACAAAAAAATAGGTAGAATAGTAAATGTTTCATGCATTTAACCCTGCTCGGGCGCTAAACTTTTAATATAATGGTAACCTACATTTACCTTAAAAGCTTAATGGACAATGCATTATTTATTCAAATTAGTATATTAAAATCAGTATCCCTGCTCGAGCTCCCTAGTTTTTATTTAATAAAAAATGTACAAACTCATCAGGTAGAAGTAAAGTAAAGTTTTAACTAGAGAAAAACAAATACAAATATAATTTTCACGTGCTAGAGCCAAAAAATAGTTAACTTTTCAGGCTTATGCACTTTGTCCCTACTCGGGCGCCAAAGTTGTATACAAATTAAATTGAAAACACTTCCTAAAACTATAGAAAAACAAATATAACACAAAATTTATTATTATTATCATTTTTTTTAGATTTATTTAAACGTGTACTTTTGTTTAAATATATACAAGCATGCAAGCAACTGTCAATAATTCACTAGGGTTTAATATCCTATCAAAAAATTAACAAATTTTTGACATGCTCTTATGTAAATGCATATAGTATATTTTTTTCACATTTTCTATGATTATGTTGGAAGCAAATGCAAATAATGCACGACAATATTATTAATGTTGTTGTAGCCGATGGACACGAACGTGTGCCAGGGTCAGTGTGGGGTCATCAAGCAACAGCAGCCACCAAAGCGGACACCACCAACCACCAACTGGCGTGGGTTTGTTTACCAAACAGCGCGTTGATTTAATTGCCAGCCGAAGTAGCGAGTGGCGAGTAGCGAAGCAACAACCACAACAAAATTACGGCCCGGGCTAACGGCTAACGGTAAAGCTAATGCCGACAATGACTGGTCAGTCACCACGACGCGACATGGTGTGCGTGAGCACAAATTACCATAAATCTGAGTGTGCCCCTCGCTGCATATATGTATATATAAAAAGTCGCCCTGGTGAACTTGAAGCGTTCAGTTCGTGTTGAGTTGACGAGGCGCGCGGTCGAATCCCTACGCTCGCCTTTTGAAATTTCGCTAGCGTGGCAAGTGCCCCTTTAAGTGTGCGTGTGTGTGTGTGTGTGTCTTGTGCGGGCCATGTGGCAGCAGCGGTCTAAGCCAGCTCCCGTGCATATAGTTCAAGTATTCACAACTTTAATCGGCCACAGTCGCCGCTTGCTGCAGCCATGGTGCGCCGCGCCTCGAGCGTGCCGCATCTGAACAATAGCGGTGGCAGCAGCGCCGATAGCCTGACCACGCGCGGACGTGCACCAGCTGCAGCTGCAGGTGCAGCCGCGGTGGGGCGGAGCAGACGCGGTGCAGCCGGCAAGGCGACAACGCCGACGCAACAGCGCCAGAGCTCGGGCAGCAGCAGCGGCTCCCGTGTGCCCCGCTCCCGCAGCCTGACCAACGGCATGCGGCGTCTGAGTCCGCAAAAGGGCGGTACTGGAGGCAGCTCGCGCAATACGCCGTACTTTCTGCGTTCCCGTGAAAATGAGTAAGTGTGCGGGCGTGGGCGCGTGTGGAAGGCAAGGGAGGAGCCCTGCGATGCTTCCCACCGTAATCAATAGCTCGACAACATGTCGCACCTTGGCACGGTGGAGATTGACTAAGTGCGATGCGAAATGGGAGCTTGCAGGGCTGAAAAAATATGGAAAAGCTCAAGAAAAATGTACAGAAAGTTCATTTGAGTGTTCGTAGCGGGAGTTACGGAAAAACCCATGACCAAATTTAAACGAACCCCCTTTAAAACCCCATCTTGGAGTTCTTAAATTGAAAATGAAATAAAATCTATTCTACTTTAGTTAGTCCCTAAATTGCTAAAGCTGATTTTTTCAATATATCAAAAATATAAAAAAAATGTAATAAAAAAATATATAATAATTTAACAATCCTAAAACTTAATCTTGTCAAAAAAAGTTTAATTGTTTTTTTTTATTATAGTTTTCGTACTTAAATTATATTTACATAAAAATTACTTGTAAAAAATTTGTTGAGCCGTTTTGAAACTTATACGCTGAAATGTTTAATGTTGCAAATAATAATAATAATTTTATTCCTTTATTATCTATTCCTCATTTATCTATTTATATTTAATTTATTAATTTATTTAAATTTTTTTGAGATATTATCAAAATGTTCTTATTTATTTCATTTTCCTGACCTCTTCTCAAAAAAAGGGTTATAACATACAAAATGATAACTATATGTTTTATAATTCATTAAAAATAAATAATATAGCAGTACGTATAAAGGTCAATATTACTTTCTCTACTATTCAATTTGTTAAACCATATTATTTTTAGACATTTAATAGGCCAGTCCTGAGAAAAAACATTGGGCTAAAAACTTTGTGAACTGCAGAAATTATTCCCTTTGAAATATTTATGAGGCTGTAAGTTATTAGCTAGCCAAGTTATATATTTGCATCCATTCATTTGGCGGACTTGGAGTAATAAAACTACTTAATAACCTGACCAGGGGCTAGCAACCCTTGATGAGGCGCCATTAAAAAAAATAAATAAAAGTAGAGTAGGGGTGGGGGTAGACATAGGCACATGCACGAGGCGTAATGACCACGCACAATAAACGGAGAGACGGCAATCAAATGGACAGACAGACAGTTCGTACATCCAGTTCCATTCAATTGGTCGGGTTTCGTTTTTATTTTTTTTTAAACAATTAGCGGCGATATCCACGGTTTGAGGCTGGGGTTGAGCGACCACGACATAAATCGATTTTGTAATTACAATCGAGCCGAGTCCTGCAAGTCCTGGCTGACCCGCTTAGAGAGCGAAAGTGACATATTTATGTTTTGGTATTGGCGCTGTTTGGACAGGCGGGTCGGGACGTTGGGCTACTGTTAGTGACAGCAAACTTCCACTTTATATACTAGTTTAGACAGTCGCACTTAAGGTTAAGGACCTGCCAGTTCCTTGGGTTAAGTTGGTGGTTAAGCTCATGGCTAACGCTCGGCCAACGGGCAGCACTTGTGCCAAAAGGTAATTTAATTGATTAGTGGATAGTTGATAGATTGGGGTTATAACAATTATTATTTCTAGTTTTCCCTACGACTAAAGTACGATCAATACTTTGTTAAGCGTTAATGTTGTAACCTACATTTGAAATACATTTATAACTAACTATTCAGATTTTGATAACTCGCTCTGACGCATTGGTACAATGAACTTATAAAAATTGATTAAAAATAAAAAATTTTGGAAATAAAAATTGAAAAAAATTTAAAATTTTTAAAACATTATTTTTCAAAAATTAATATTTCATATTTTACCAGGAAAATGCGAAAAAATTAAATTTTATATATATTTTAAATACAGATTCGATCGAGGAGCTAATTCCTGATGGAGTTATGTTAGTTTCAAATATGGGAGCTATGGCTACAAAACCTTTAAATGCAAAATTTTTTTTGTTAATTTTAGCACGAGTGTTAATTTGAGCAACAAATTGTTGTTGTTGTTTTTTTAAACGAATTTTTACAACCACAACCGATTCAAAATATAAATTTGCAAATCTCAATTTAAAACAAATTCTGAAATTTCTTAGATAATCATTTGTTTGATAAAAAAGAAAATAGTTCAATTTTATTCCTATAATCATCTGTCATATTTCTTTGTCCAAGAGTGTTTACAGATATAATACTACAAGTTGTGACAAAACTCAACTCAAGTTATATGACAAGTCTAGCATCTAAGCGCCATCGCCAACGGTCACTGACCACTTAATTTCGCATGTGACAAACTGATTGAACAGTTATCCAACACTATTCTAATGAAATCAAATAATAAGCACCAAAGTATGCAATAGATGTCGCTAGCAATGTTGCACTGGCATCATTGATGTTGTGCACACATCGAGTTTTGGACATTGTGGGCGCGGTAGTGGTCGTAGCCAAAAAAGTTTGGATGCAATCTTTAGAGGAGGTCATCAGCAATCTGTCGGTATTTATTTTATGTATCTTGCATTAAAAGTGAGGGAGATATATTGATTTAATCGAGTTGCCACGCCCACCGTGGGCGTAACCCGAAACCCTTAACACTTTATCTGACGAGGGTATACAATAGCTTCAATAGTGGCGAAAAAAATTGCGTTCATATGGATAGACGGACGGACTGACGGACAGACGGACGGACAGTATGACGGACATTGCACAAACTCAATATACTAGATTCACTTCGTGAACGAGTAAACTCTTTTTAGAGAATTGAAAAGCTATAATATTTTTGAATACATGCATAAATCGTGCGGCTATGATACCCAAATTCTATTAAGGCTGAGCTCTATTCAATTGCCCAATTGTCACACATGTGCTTTCATTTCATTGCTTTCTTTTTTCATTTTCAGCCCATAGAACTGAATTGAATAGTAAATTATTCATGGGACATTGACTTAGACTCTGTCATTCTTAGCTATTGAATTTGTATTGTGATTCAATTGTTTGTTCAATAGAGATTTAGTACTATATAAATATTATATGGCCATTTACTGCTTATATACCTTTAAAATGGAATTTTTTCCACTGTTTTTTTTAATGTTTGCACAACAAATGAATCTAACGACCACCAATAGAGCCAACAAGCCAGAACAAAAATAAAAAAGAAATGCACAACAACAAAAAGCTGCAACTCTCACTTTTATTTGCGGGAGTTTTCATATATATATACAACACTAAATCGTCTAGGTATATGCCTCCTAATAACCATCTCGTGCAATGCACAAGTTTAGGCAATGGAAAAATGTCAACTTTGATTATCTGCGGCAGTGTCCGTGTCCCCGTTGTCCCACGTATAATTATGACCTAACTCCAGTGTTGTGCATACCAACAAAATAAAAAAAAAATCCATATTAGCTGCATAGCATATATGAATATATATAGATGGATTTTTTAAAATACAAACTGCGCAGGATAATCTACATTGAGGGCGACGTTAGCTCGTGGCAAAATAATGGGCTTAGATGGGCAATAGGGGAATACATATGTATATCAATCAAGTAACTATCAACACAGACATTAATCAAAGTGTATTAACATGCGTGTGCTCAAATAATTATGACGCCTATTATAATTCTCTAGAGTTGGGGTTAAACAACAACAAACAAAATTAAAAGAGACCGAACAATATATATATTATATATAATACATGTAGATATAAAAGATTATTGAAAGATTATTCAACAATCTTTCTATAAAATATAAATAATATATTTTATACACTTTGTTCGTACCTAATAAATATAATATAAATTATAATATAGTGGACCGGTCATATCGGTTATTGCAGAAATAAAAGCAAAAATTCCTGAATCAAGTACAAAATACTCATCAAAACAAAAAACTCAAAAATGTTAATTATTTTTTCTAAGAATTTAAGTCTTCTATTCAGGAATTTTTTATTAAATAATTTATTAAATATTTGTTACTTTTAATAAGAATTTTATGACCAACTTAGTGTAAAACTTTCTTAATGGAAATTTAACATGTCTTTAATTTTTATCATTGATTTACATACAAATTTCTTGGCTTTTTCTCTAAGTGTATATGTTAATTCATATGCATATATCTGATCCATTAAATTAACAAACATTACTGTAGTCAATTGGGCTTTGGGTTTGTATGTTTCCCAAGAAATATGGTATTATATATATTTTTTTTTGGAGCACCCTAATGAATGGTTTGTATGACGGACGCCAAGTTCTCATTCCCATCACCTGTCACATAGACAATGCTCATCAAGTTGAGCCTTGGGGTGTGCCTAAACGAAAGTCAAATTGAACGTATTGCTGATCTAGTAAGTAGTCTAATTATATGTACTTTTTCATTGTCAGATCTAAAAAGCTAAAAACACACATTGTATATTATCTAGTAATGATATGGTATAGCCATATAATAAAAATAAGTGCTAAAACCAATCGGCTGATAAAATATGTATTTACTGAGTACATCTATTTATACGACTCTTTGATAGATATCAGGTATTATAGCTCAATGCTCTTTTATTTATTATTCAATTTTATATATATATATATATTAAAAATTGTTTTCCGATTTTAATATTTGCTAGTATTAAAATTAAATATAAATGCAAAAAAAAGAGCTTTAAAATATCTAAAACTTTTTATATTCCCAACATTTTTAAATATAAAAAGACAATAAATACTTAATTTTATAAACTTACTCAAGAAATTTTAGGGTGGAAAATTCCCAAAAATTTGTATTTTGTATTTAATTTAAAAATGTTTTTAATATTACGCAATCTTAACGATTTGTTATGAAATGATTAGTATGATTAATACTTAATTTACAAATATTCAGGATACATTTTATTTTAAGATTTTTAGAACAAAACGGTAGAACGACGTTTTTTTCTGACTATTAGAATTCTTTTAAATTTTCTTGATTCAAAACGGGAATTTTTGCAATATAAAACTCAATAAAAAATATATTAAGGAAAACAATAACTTGCCCCCCAAAACAGTTCCATACTTATAAATAAATATATGGCTTTCATTCGTGCTAAGGAACTCAGCCATTCGGCTTCCATTAGACCAAATGGCGATTCTTCAAATGTTTTGTAGCTTATTAAGTATTTAGCTGCTTCAAGTGGACAAAAGTTGATTGAACTTTCGCTTCGTGTTGTCTGCAAGCCGGGCCCAAACGACTTGAGGCATATAGGTAAAGCACCTTTATTCGTGCTCAAATATTAACCAAGTGCACACAAACCAAGGCGTAGATTTAGCTGATTAATATATTTACACACATGCTTGCTACTTCTATTCTTCTCTGTATGGTGAGAGAATCAAGCTTTGTCGTTAGTGCATTAATATTTAACAAGTCATTTGCGTGAAAATGCCAAATGTCAACGGTAAGTTTTACTGCGAGTCCATTTCCATATTACACATACGCCGTGTTGTCAGTTCAATAAACTTGTTTTTTGTCTGAAAACGTTTGGTGATTTGTTTGTAAATTTAATTACGATATTTACCATTAAAAGCAATCAACTACTTCCAATCTAAATAAGTTTCAAAGAAATTATGGAAATCCGTCCATATTTGCAGAAAGATCGGAATTTTCTTTGAAAATGTATTTCTTAATCATATTAGGGCACGCAATGGTATTTCTCACCATACCAACAACTAATTAGGCTGAAAACTGTGACGTTGAACCGAAAAGAAAAACCCAAAAATCGAAAACTTAGGCCGCGTCCACCCTTAACCTTGGCTATTAATAGACCCCCAATCAGAGCAGCGTCATCAAGTTCAAGGGAATTGGAACAAGCGATTTTCCATTGACCACAACAAACCATAAATTCATAACAATACCGAAATTTGCTGAGCTTTTACGCGGAGATTCCATTTACTTAAAACAATCAAATTAACGATTGCAATATACCACGCACTAGCTGACCTTGAGTGGGAAGTTGTCCAATAAAACGGGCTATTAAAGCAACTCAACAAAGGGTTTATGAGTTCAAATCCCTTGTTAGCCCATTGGTAGTGATATATTGGTTATTTTAGTTTTATACGAATTTTTCATTAATTTATTTGATAATAATGAGAAGTTAATGTAATAATAAAACCATAAAAACACAATGCGCACATATTTAGTTTGATCAAACAATTTTAAAAAATTATAATAATACCAATAAACAATTATAATGAGTGTTATATTAATATTTAATTAATTAATTTATTAATAACAATAATTTAAAAATAAGAATAAAAAGGATTATAATATTACTAATAATGATAATGATAAAAATTATAAAAACAATAATACATCAATAATTAATATAACAAATATGTTAGTTTTAAAACTTTATTTAACACTAGACAAAGGTAAT
The DNA here is from genome assembly GCA_035041545.1 of Drosophila colorata. Classification (NCBI taxonomy): domain Eukaryota; kingdom Metazoa; phylum Arthropoda; class Insecta; order Diptera; family Drosophilidae; genus Drosophila; species Drosophila colorata. Next base: position 4,604,700 of record JAWNLD010000233.1, read on the forward strand.
ACCCACAGCACTTCTAAAATAAAGGGTATGTTAGGTATCTGAGCATATGGAAATTCCCAAATTTTTCTGTGTATGAAATTTGGTAGCCTTATTAGCTCGGACGAATTATACAGATTTCTTTGTTTATTACTTGTGCATTGCTTTAAAATTTTGGATAAACAATTGAAAGTTTCAAAATGAGCTATCCTAATTTAAATAAAATAAAAAAAAACTCTTTAGTATTATTTTAAAATCTTTTTTACTCAAATCGTAAAATTCAAAACTGGCCTTATAATAACAAAAACAAAGTTAAAACAAATAGTAAATACTTATTCAGAAATATTTATTTTCAAATTAAAAGGAGAATACATTTTTTTAATAGTTTTTAACTATATTTTATACTTTAAATAATAATAATAATAATAATGACCCTCCAGGATACCTTTAATACCCTCAAAACGTTTCGCTAAATTTCCACTTTATATTTAAATAATTGAGTAATTTTTGCCCACTCAGAATTGGCAGCGCGGACACTCTGGAAGTTGTTGCCTCCAAGTCGACGGGCACGGGCAGCGAGGAGCCCTCCACGCCCGAGGACAACATCAATGTGGTGGTGCGTGTGCGTCCACTCAACGAGAAGGAGAAACGGGACCGGCACGGGCCAACGCTGCAGTTTCCGGGCAATGGACAAGTCATTGTAGGTCCAAAACTAGCTAGACTCCAACTCAAACTAATCCAACACTTCCTTGAGCAGATCGAGGGCAATGATATGGGCGTCAAGCGCTCTCACAATCGGGACAGCGTGCGGGTCTTCACGTACAATGTGGTCTTTGAGCCGGGCGCCACGCAGGAGGATATACTGGACTACTCGGGCATCAAGCGCATCATTGAGATGGGCATTGAGGGCTTCAGCTGCACGGCTTTTTGCTACGGACAAACGGGCTCGGGCAAGACGCACACCCTGACCGGCCCACCAGATTTGGTAAGATAAACAGAAATGACTTCTTTCTTACCTCTGTTCGTACTATATGAATTTATTCACTTGCAGTTTGTGGGCAAGCCCAATCTGAAGGATCCGCGTCACGGCCTCATCTTCCGCTCGTTTTTGTATCTCTTCCAGTTGATTAAGAATCGCAAGGATGTTAACTATGTGCTCAAGGCTTCATTTATGGAGATTTACAATGAGCGGGTAAGAAAAACAAAGAGTTTTAATATGAAATGTATGAAGCGATGTGACCAAAAAAATTAAATGGACTATAGAATTTATTAAAGCTTAATTTGAGTCTTTAGATTTGAAAATGTTATATATTTAAAAGGGAACCAGAATGCGTTTTATAAATATATATAAAATATTTTTATTAAAATTGCAGTTATGTTTAAATCTAGAACCCTAAAAGTATATAGCATTGACCAAGAAAATCGTTTAAGTGTAGTTAAATACATATTATTATTGGTGTCTTAAAAAACTTTTATATTTCTTATTTCATATTGAAATTAAATATTAATTTTGAGCCCAACAAAGTTTTACCGCAATTGTAAAAGCCTTTTTAAAAAAATCAAGGCATTCCTTAGGCATTCGCAAATTTTAAACTATAAAAAAATTTTATAATATTTTGGTTCACGTTTTAAAGAAATACCTCGTCTTTATGTTCCGATTTTGAAACAGTTCCCTTATTTCAAACGTATGTTCATCAAATTCAACAAAATTTGTTTTTAAATAAACCAAATTTTTAGAAAAATGTATATTTTGGATCAGTTTAAGGATTTCCTATTTTGGGAAACTATTTCAAATCCAGGTTCGCATTATTGTTAAAAATAAAAATATTGACCGTTCAGTTCGAGCCGGTCAAGTTTTCAGTAAACAAAAAAAAAAAAATAATAAAACATGCCTATCCATTTGGCATGTATATATATATATATATATATATGTATATATTCTCTATTTCTTTTGTAAAGGAAAAACATTTTTCTTCCTTTTGGCTATTTATTTTTCATTAAGGAGGGAGAATATCTTCAAGTGAATTCTCATATAAACCCCAGAGGCCAAGCAAAATAAATTTTTGGGATTACAATTTTCCGTTGCACTCAAATTAAATCAAATAGTTTTAAAAATCCCTTTAGACCGCTTTATTCGACTCCTTTCGTTTACCCAATTGATGGAAACTGTCCATTAAAAATAAAGGTTCAAATGACCTATATACCACCTCGTATAACCCTTGTATCATCTGTGATCTACGTAATGCAGTTCCATTAAATCGAATATGCAATTGAAATTGTATTGCAATAATACTGATTGGTTTTGCACTGTGACATTTTGCAAATAGCATTACGATTAGTTTGGCCTGGATTGCATTGACCTCTATTTAATGGAGGCCAACGTTGCTTCTTTCCCCCCTACCCCCTCCATTTGTCCATTTGTTAAATTGTCGCCATGCGTGAAATTCGTTTGCATTTTGTGTGGCATTTTAGATGATTTGTTTGGTCAGTGGAATAACCACCCCGCGTTTAATTCCATGTTGGTATTGTAAATTGAAATGCATTTTTTATAAACAGGTAATCGATTTGCTCAATCCGGGAAGCGCCCGGAAGCCCCTGGCCGTGCGCTGGTCCAAGAAATCGGGCGGTTTCTTTGTGGAGAATCTATTCACGGTGGACTGCGAGGAGCTCGACGATTTGCTGGCCGTGCTCGAGGAGGGTAAGTCGGATGGGGAAACTATTATATGGAGAGATAACAAGTCACAAATGTGATTAAGAAATAAGTGCAGATGGAGGAGATTATGCGTTGAAGAGATAATGCTTAGGATAGTGTGGTGTTCTCTGAGATGAACTAAGTAATTATAATGCAGGACAATATTTTGATATTAATTTCCTAATATTCTCTCGGTATTTAAGTCGGTATTTAAGTCAAGCGTTGAAGCGTTGTCTAAATACGCAGCTGTTGGAAATATGTAAACTTTACCACAAAATTCTGGTCTTAAGAATATTTTGTTCGTCAATTTCAACAACTTATTTTAAAATTGCTATAATTGCTAAAGAATACATTTCTGCATATGCTTTCAATCCAAAATTCCTAAATATGCGACTCAAATATAGAACCTAAGCCTTAGTTGTATTTCCATTAAAAACGTATTATTTTATTATTATCTTAAAAACGAAGAAGTATTTTTTACATAATTAAAAAATGTTTTTCCCAATTCTGCAACATGAACGGTAGACTATGAATAAAATAAATATTTAATTATTAATTAGGAATACATAAGAATAAAATGTTTTTTCCAATTTTATATATACCACTCGATTTTTGGATTTAGAACGGGTTAAAATGTAAAAAAAGTTAAAATATTCTAATATACTTCGTATTCGAGTTCCAACGGATTTGTAGCCCGTTAAAAGCTGTGTAAAAATGTTTGAAGTGAATTAGAGCATATCTCAAAATATAGCAGAAAACTTTTGAAATGCATTTTTTTCTTCCTAATATACAAAGTTTATTTTAACTTCGGACCGAAAACTAGTTGGAAAAAAAAATGAAAAGGTTACCATTTCAAACAGCTATTAATATAAATATTGAATTTAATATTTAAGAATTTTTAACAAAATAAAATATATAAAAAAATTATAAATAATATAAAATTGTATATAATACTAACATGCCAACGCTCTCCTGCTCCGCAGGCATGCGAAATCGCGCCGTGGGTTCGCATGCGATGAATGATCATTCATCGCGTTCACACACGATTCTAACGGTGCACATACTATCGGATCAGCAAACGGACGGCGGCGTATTTCTCTCCAAGCACGGGAAAATCAATTTTGTGGACCTGGCCGGCAGCGAGCTGACCAAGAAGACGATGAGCGAGGGCAAGACCCTGGAGGAGGCGAACAATATCAACAAGAGCCTGATGGTGCTGGGCTACTGCATCTCCTCGCTGAGCGACACCAAGAAGCGCACCGGGCACATACCGTACCGGGACAGCCAGCTGACCAAGCTGCTGGCGGACAGTCTGGCCGGCAACGGCGTCACGCTGATGATCGCCTGCGTCTCGCCGGCACACTACAATCACGCCGAGACGCTGAACACGCTGCGCTACGCGTCGCGAGCGAAGCGCATTCGGACCAAGCCCGTGATCATGATGGATCCGCGCGAGGCGCTCATACTCAGCCTGAAGCGGGACATCCATGCGCTGCAGATGGAGAACGAGCACCTGAAGGCGGCCCTGAATCTGCATCATCAGGCGGCCACGACGGGCGAGTCCGCCGCCGGCAATCTGCTCGAGCTGCAGCTGGAGCGCGTCAACAGCGGCGATGGCAACAGTGCTGGCATGCCAGTGCCCAAGGTGGACCTGGAGCGTCTGCCCGAGCTGGACGGCAGCGAGCTGGCCGAGCTGGTCAAGCTGTACATGGCCGAGAATGAATCGCTGCGCCAGGAGAACAACCACCTGTTCACCGTGCGCGAGACCATACTGCGGGATCAGGAGATCGTGTGCCGGGAGAACGAACGTTTGCTCAAGAAACTGGAGGAGGTGAACAAGTGAGTAACCAGCTGCAGTAGCAGCCAACGCGGCCGCGACACTCCGGCTCATTGTTGTCCTATTTCTTGACTCGTTATAGATCGCAACCGAGCGAGGACAATGAGCCGAGTGTCGCCGGCCCGCGGCCGCTGCCCAGCACCGTGTCCGGGGCGGGCGTGGGCGCGTAACCAAAAAAAAAAAATATAAAAATAAATATCAATATAAGAACTACAATTTTCTATAGACAAATCATGTTTTTTGACAACGAATTTAGAGTGTGACTAGCGAATTAAGCAAATAAATAAGAAAACCTTGTTTCTGTTCCACAATTAGTGTCTGTGTGCGTTCGCCTTTGATACCGGCACGACCGGCCTTCTCGCCCACCACGGGCAAGGAGACGCCCGGCACCGAGATCTGGACGAATCCGGAGCCAGCCGTGCCCGCGGCCATCCTCCCCCTCGCGCAGCGCATGTCCGAGAACGCCGAGAAGCGCACGCATACGGCCCAAAAGCGCATCGACCAACAACGCATCGCCAGGAATATTCTGCTAATGGCGAACGCCTTCACGAAACCCAACGCGCAGCTGGATCAGGCGGCCAATTATAATAACAAAGAACAGGCGCAGCCTGATTATTTACCGGAGTAAGTGATAATACATATATATATACACTCGTGGTCAAAATAAAGTGTACGCATCTATAACATAGCTTCCACAGCAAATATCTGAAACCTGATTAAAAATAATACTATTAATAATATTTAATATCTAATAATATCATATATGAAATATACCTATACCAAATTTTCTTTTTACACTCATTTTTCTAACACGGTTTAAAATTATTGTCAGAAAGTGACAATGAATAAAATTTCTTAGTTTTACTTTTTTATTATTAATAAAAAATTTTGGAATTTTTTTTCCATATCATAATTTATTTTAATATTTTTAATAATTTTATATTTAATGAATTCAAATGTGTAAGCAAGCTTTTTTTTATTATTGTTGTACCTTCAGTTGCTTTTTAAGGTCTAAAACTATCTACTATTTTTTCATTTAGCCAATATCTTTTTTACACGAATCTATTGTGAAAAGTATATGTATTGTTATTATTTTCAATTAAATTTAAATTATTTGAAACGAGGAAAGTTAAGTTATAAACGTGTGCTTATTATTTGGACCACGAGTGCATGTAAATAAACCATGAACGCCAACTTTAATAAGTTAATTTATTCTATTCCCCAAGCATGCTTACGTAATAAATATTTAAATGTACCAATACATATGCTCATAATTAAAAATACATATATATATTTTTTTGAACAATTCAAACAAATGTTAAATAGCTAATTGCAATAAAACTGTTAAAACTCAAAATATGGCCTTTTAGTTTTGCGCCAAGTTGGCAGCGCTACAACAGCTGCTGCACTTTTGTTATCGATAGTTTCTGTGCACATTCAACAGCGATGATAAGAATTGGACAAATGAAACGCTATTGATTTTTCGGCCATTCCGGAGCTCGAGCCCCCACATAGAAAAGCTTTTCAAGGTAAATTCCAAGCATATTCACTTAAGATAGGAAGTGTATTCATTTTGTTTCAAATGCATTGCAGCTAAACGTTACTCGCAGGCAACAAACTTCGCTGACTTTCACCATAGGTCTTGCCGAGACTGCCGTTTTGGATATCATGGCTGCGAATTTGCAACAGCAGCGCACCATCAACGAGCAGCTGCGCCGTGAGGCGGGCATGCCGCGCATCCAGGTCTCCGAGGCGTGCAATGCTATGATGAAGTACATGATCGATCACGAGTCGGACGATTGCCTGCTGAGCGGCTTCACCAGCCAAAAGGTGAATCCGTTCCGCGAGAAGAACTCGTGCAGCATTTTATAAGCTCAATTTTTGGAATAGGTACACAAGTTCCTAGCTGCATTCGTAATAAGTAGACGTAAATATTCTGTTCACACGCGTTCTCTTGGCGAACTCTAATATAAACTAGAACACTACCAACAAAAAATCAAGTAAAAATTTTTTAGTCGGACATAACCGACTGCGCAATACTCGTTCACAGTGTAACAACAGCTCAAAACTGTCGAAAACGGTCTTACTCATTATTGTAACCTCAAAAAAGTCACCTTCAAACTGTAATTTTTGGAAAAATATTAATTTGTAATCTGAGGCTGAAAATTTTTGCTCGATCAAGGAGTTCATTAAAAAACTGCAAAATTTGGTGCTTAGCTCTTGAACCGAGGGATATAAATTTTTTTTGCCACGCCTCCAGTGGGCATATCCAAAAAACTTTTACACTTTATTTGACGCATGTATACTCGAGTACTCTAGATTCTTCGAGAGGGCCCTTTCACAATCAGAATATACTCTATTTCACTTCGTGAACGAGTATAATAATGAAGGAAAATCTATAAATGCATGCATGTGTGTCTAACCTTTGATGTTTCTTGTAAATGTATGCTGACCTCAATTATGTCTATAAACTGAACATATACATAAATATTCTAGAGAAATATTTATTAATGTGTGAAAAAACAAAAACCAAAAAAAAAAAACTTAAACCGTCTTTAACATACATATGTATACATACCATGTATTTTGCTAATCCTATACCTCTTTTTTGGAGAACGGCATATTCGCATATATATATATATATACCTATATATATACATATATTTATATATACTAGCAACTTTCAATAAATGTATGACCCTACTAAAAATATGTTTCCTATTGAGATATTAATAAATAATACAAATTAATAAATGTACGCAAAGATGTGTTTATCTGTCTGTGAGATCGTTAAAGAATACGAAATTTATGTTATGTTTTGGCATCGAATATTTCGGTGCTTTTGCTGGAATATAAGATATACAAAAGTGTGTACATATATGTACAATTCCAATTTTCTAATATTGTACCATTTTCCAAAAGTTCTGTACATTTTCGACAGCTACAGCTACAGCTACAGTATAAAAAAGTAAAATTTTCTATAAAGAAGTTCCATGTTTTACGTTTCACTTTAAATGTAAAAACGCAATTTAGCTCCGGGTTTATAATCAATAACAAAAATTAAAAATATGTAGCTTTTAATAATTACAATAATATATAAAATATAAATAAACTTAATATCATAAACTCGAAGAGATTTAGCATTTTACATTTGAATAGATAAACTATACTATAAACGACAAAATATACCACAAATTTGGAATATTTTGTGCCAAATGCAAAAGGATAAAATTGAAACATGCATTTAAATTTATTTTAAAAAAAGCATTGATACCATTTTGCATTTTTAAAGTACCATTTTTGGTACATTTGTACCACCTGTGGCACCCGTGAACTCAAAAGCAGCATACGCATGCTTAATAAGTGTTTGCAAACTTTTATTATCATACTTAAGGTCACTTTGCAAACGCAAATTCAAAAACAAGAAAATTAATCACAGCATGCAACAACAATACTCTGAGAATCCATATTCTTATTACTCAATGGTCTTTTGCATTGAGTAATAAAGTACAAGAGGCGGTATTTGACTCCGAGCTTTTTACACATATTGGATTGGCGAGTCGGAGTTAAGGGTGGTCTACAAAACGCAAATTCAAACATAGGCAAATTTACTTGATTACTCAATAAGGTTTAAGCTCCTGAGCGAATTTGCGTCTCTATGTTCTAAATGTTCATTGGATGCAACGCTCAAAGACATTAATTGAGAAGAATGCATTTTGTGATTGCAACTTTATTGGTGAGAATAAGGTATTTTGCGTAAAAGCTCGTTACACAAAATTCTTTTCTTTCTTCTTATTACTCAACGGCTCAAAGAATAGAGACTGCATGGGGTTGTATGTGAGCGCTGTGACAGAGAGCGGCGATTGTTTCTTTGTGAATAGTGGGCAATAGTGAGTAATAGCGGGTAATAGTGGTATCAGCCTATGTGAATTGTATATGCAATTATTCCAGACACGCAGGTGCTCGTGGAGCTTGGGCGGGTCTCGGGCAGAACCCCTAACAGGTTAAGCTATAAATATAGCTCTACAACGTAAGGTTGCATTCACTTACAGCTCGCAAGCTGCACAATAAATATATAGGATTATTAAATAAAGGAAAAATATTAAAGTGACCATGGAACGCTGGTTGAATCGTGTTGCCGTTGTCACCGGTGCCAGTTCCGGCATTGGGGCGGCCTGCTGCAAGGATTTGGTGGCCAAGGGCCTGATCGTTGTGGGCCTGGCGCGTCGCGAGCAACGGCTCAACGAGCTCAAGTCACAACTGCCGCCGGATCAGGCGCAGCGCTTCCATGTCCGGCCGTGCGATGTGAGCGTTGAGCAACAGGTGATTGAGGCCTTCGCGTGGATAGACCGGGAGCACGGCGGTGCCGATGTGCTGATCAACAATGCGGGCATCTTGCGCCAGACCTGCATTACCAATGCGGGCAACAGCGGCGATTTGCGCGCCATCCTGGACACCAATGTGCTGGGCGTAGCCTGGTGCACACGCGAGGCCTTCCTGTCGCTGGAGCGACGCCAAGTCAACGATGGCCATGTGATCATCATCAACAGCGTGGCCGGGCACTGTGTGCCCGTGCTGCCACAGATGAGTCTGAATATGTATGCGCCCTCCAAGCATGCGATCACCGCCATGACCGAGGTGCTGCGCCAGGAGTTCCTCAACAAGGAGACCAAAACAAAGATCACGGTAAGCTAACTTTTAATATGCACTAAAAGGTAGATTCACTGTGCATCCTTTGATTTCTACCACAGAGCATTAGTCCGGGCTTCGTTGACACCGAAATCATTGACGAGACCATTCACGCCAATTTTGGAGGAGTTCCCATGCTGCGCTCCGAGGATGTGGCCGATGCAGTCAGCTACTGCATTCAGACACCGCCAACTGTGCAGATTCACGAGCTGATCATTAAGCCAGTTGGCGAGAAGTTCTAAGGGCATTTTCTAAAATGTAAGCCCAGAGAGCTAGCTGCTTTTAAAATATACTATATACATACATTTGCAATTTTATATTTCTTCTTACACTTCAATTTATTAATTAAAATTATATTAACAGAATTTAATATTGTCATATAAGCTTGCACCTCTCATAAGCTTGATAAAGTTTTCCATAATAATAAAATGATTAATAAATAAAGTATAATAAACACTTTTGTTTATAGCCTTAAGACAAACATTTATAAATATTTGTTTACGTTTGGAATATAATATGGATAGATTGAAACGAGAATATTTTATTGTTTACCTAGATAAAGTTTTGTTATTATTATTTTAATTTATTTCAGTGGCAAGAAATAACGGCGAAGTTGCAGGTAAGAACAATTTTGTTATATTTCTAATTTATTTAGACAGAAATCTGGTTACAGTATACCCTTTTATTTGACCGTATGTTTAAAAATTAAAACTTTAATACATGATCATATTAATTTAACGTGTTATAAACAAAGCTTATACTCTTTACAAAATGTATTCTAATAATAAAAAAAATCTGAAATCCTTGCCAAAAGTCTAATTAGCTTTGTATGTTCCATCATAAACTTAATTTGATTTAAACATAGTCAAAGTCCTCTAAACTTTTCCAGACAAATACATATAAATTTTAGCCGTTTTACGTTTTGAAATTTATAGTAGTTACTTCCTCTAAGATCCAAGTCTTTAACAATGAACGAGACGACCAAATACTTGCCAGTCAATCCGTATTTCATATTTCTCGCCAAATTTCGTGAGAATCTAAACATACGTGGCGTGACGAATGTTAAAGCCACGACTGTGGCTCAAATGGCTGGCAAGAAGTGGCGTCAAATGAGTTACGCTCAAAAGGCCATCTACAGTGAAATTGCGCAACGAAATCGTGAAAAACGCGCGTGCAGCGACTTTGAATAAGCCGTGATCGATATTGTAAATTTAAATTTCAACTTTGGCGCCAAGTCTTCGAGACATGTAATCGATTTTAGCTATCGATGACCCAAACCATATTTATCAACACTACCCAGAAGCGACAACACATTTTGTGAAGAAAACAGAAAAAACTCTGCTGCAAATTAAAATGAGTTCCGGATTTGTCACTGAATCCGAGGCAGCCGAAGCGCGCCAGCGTCGCCAAGAAGAATGGGAGCGGGTGCGCCAGCCCGAGGATCCCATGGAAAGGCCCGAAGAGCCCTACGACGGACGCTCGCTGTACGACCGCTTGAAAGAGCAGAAGACCAAAAAGGACATGGAATACGAGGAAGCACACAAGCTGAGTAAGTTCGTGAGCAGTTATCAAGTGGATTCACCAGTTAATGAAAATGTGTTACAGAGAACCTAATACGCGGCTTGGACGACGACGAGGTGCAGTTCCTGGAGCTGGTCGATGCCCACAAAATGAACGCCGAGCGCCAACAGATGCGCGACGAAGAGCTGGAGCTGAAGGACTTTCGTACTCGCGTCGAAAAACTGCAGGAGGAGAGCGTGGATAAGGTATTGCAAATGCGACCGTTGGCATAGCTACCAATAATCTAAGCATTTATTTTTATTAAAATTAGAAACTGCAAGCGGAGCTGAAGACCACGGCCAAATCTGTGGGTGCTCCGGCGTCCGCGCGCAATACACAAAAGTCGCTGCTGGGACAGGGCATCAAGCGCAAGAACGGTGAAGTACCCACAAGCAGCAAAGTGCGCAAATCGGAGCAGCCAGTGGCCGAAGAGAAAACAACAACAACTGGAGCAGCTGCATCAGCATCATCATCAACTGTTTCCCTAAACACAACCAAACATGATGTGGGCGGTCTGAAGTGTATTGCCATACTGCCGGGCATTGGTTCCTACACCGAGTCGAGCGACTCGGAGGCGAGCACCGACATCGATGAGCACGACCACGACAAGTGCAGTCTGGTGGATTTGTGTGGCCGCAAGATCCTCAAAAAGAAACAGTGCGCGGAGTAGATTCGCTGTCCGCATATTTTTCGGGGGGCAAACAGTTTTATTGGATTCTTAATTATAAATGTATAGCGTTTTCTGCAGCGAATTATATAACCTAGAGATAACGAGGTGTCCTACGTGTCCTTTTTCTTGTTGCGATTGCGATTCTTCACATTGGTCGTCTCATAGAAATTGCTGCCGATTTTCTTGCGCTTCTGGCTACGCTCCAGCGCTCGCTTCTGTTTGGCATTGAGGCGCGGCGCCTTGGCACTGCCAGGACCCTCGTCATCGCTATCGTCCAGCTCATCGGAGTCGCCCGGCTGCACCTTGGCTATGCGGAATTTACCAGACGACGTGATGGCCAGCTGTTGTGCCTTTTTGGCCTTGGCCTTCTTGTGCACCACACGCTGCAGATCCTCATTGTACTCGTCCTCAGAGTAGAAATCGCTGGCGCCATCACTGGAATCGGCCTCCTGCTCAGGATTGACCAGACGCGCCTTTTTGCGGGCCGCACGCTCGGCCTTCTGCTTCTCCAGCAGCTCCAGATCAATGTGATCCAGATCGCGCACATCCTGCTGCTCGTACTCGAGGCCCACGCGAATCTTGCGGAAGTCCTGAATTTGCTTGAATTCGCGCGCTCGCTTCACAGACTCGCTGACAAAGGTGGGCGCAACCGAAGCGACCTCCGCATCTGCATCATCAGCGGCCTCCTCGGCAACCGTTGTTTCCTCCACAGTAGCTTTGCCCTCCTGCGATTTGGGCGTGGCAAAGCCCTCGGGCGGCACGTAGAACGGCAGCTTGCCGCGCTGCCAATCGTTAAGCACCATGCGCGCTGTGACCGTTATGTCCGGCTCGCCGCCCTTCAGCAGTTTGCCGGACTTCTTGGCCAGCTGCTCGAGGAAGTGTGTGGATGTTGTCCAGTTCTCGATTTTATAGTTCTTGGCAATGTACTCCGTGCGCACACGCTGCAGTACAGTCTCCACATAGTCCTCCGGATTGGTGACCAGCTCCACGCGCACCACGCCCTTCAGCACCTTCTCGGTGTCCGTTTCGGCGGAGGGATAGACCACGCCGGGACAATCGATCAGGAAAATGCGCTTCATTAGCGTAATGTACTGCCAGACTTTGGTCTCGCCCGCAATGGGCGCCACGTTGCACACCTTCTTGGAGCGCAGCGCATTGATGACCGAGGATTTGCCCACATTGGGATACCCAATGAAGCCAACGCTGATCTGCTTCTTGTCCATGTGCAGTTTGCCCAGCTGACGGAACAGATTGATCAAGGCACCTAACAAATATATGTAATACATGAAATATATGCAACAACAACTCCATACCCACTACTTACCCTTGCCGAAGGGATGCTGCAACGAGGCGTGAAATGCTATTGTGGGATACTCGGCACTGAGGATCGCCACCCAGCGCTGGGTCACCCACACTGGCACCAAGTCCACTTTGTTCAGTATGAAGAACAAGTGTTTGTGTGGCTTCTCCTTGCGCAGAAACTCCTCAATGTATTTGGAGCGTGTGCCCATGGGATCGCGTGCGTCGAGCACCTGCAGCAGCACATCGGACGCGTCCACAACCTTGTGCAATTCGTTCCAAATACGCTTGCTTTGGCCCGCACCAAACACCCAGTCGCGCACTGCCTTCTTCTCGCCCGTGTCCTCGCGTATGAGATCCACATCTTTGGTGCAATCATACTGCTCGGCCTGCTCGTCGGCCGCCCGGCTCAAATCCTCCAGATCGCGCACCTTGAGGCTGACACGCTTGCGCTGCTTCTTCGGTCCAAAGACGCTGTCAAAGCTCTCCGTCTCCAGCAGATGCACACGCTGATACTTCGAGGCCTCGTTAAGGAGCGTGACGGGCAGCTGGGATGGCTTCATGATCACTTGGTACGGATCCTTGACAGCCTTGCCGATCTCATCCTGAAATTTTTGCAGCGCCGTTTGCGATATGACACGCGAATTGCTGAACCACTTCGGTGTAGGCTCCACTCTAGCCATCGTTCCGGCGGGCAGACGACCCTAAAACAAAACCAGAAGCAATGCAACAGTTGGTTACCTTGGACATTCTCCAAGTTCAGCTCGCTCAGCTTACCTGGAACGGCGCCGGGGTGATAATTTTGCCAGTGCGATCACGCTTGGCCTTGAAGTTGCGGTACATCTGCAGGCGCTTGATGGTGCCCTTGGTGCGCGGGTGGGCAACACCTTTGAGGCCGCTAGTGGGTCGCTCCGGATTCATGGAGTGGTTGGAATGGTTGAAGCCCTGCGTCCGGGGCTTGCCCGGTGTGCTGCGCACCTTCGGCATTGTTGTTTCGTTTTATTTACGTGCGGTTTAGTAGAATTTCAATGCTGTGGCCACAGCATGCACGTATCAAAACAAACACGTTCCGTTCGTAAAAGAGAGGTTACGTTGAAGGATTGTTTTCATTTGAACAAAGTATCGATATTTGCTAAAAATAAACTATCGATATAATTTGAGAGTTTATTAAAGCTCACATAAGCAATGATTAATGATAATTAACCTGTAGGTGGAGCAAGGCAGTTTTAAATTTTAAAAATGTAAAGTTTATAGTTCTATATTCACTTCTTTTTCTTTATTAATTTCGCAATGCAACCGACGTGATCATTCAATCCAAAAAGTGTCCAAGAATCGAAGTTGGTTGTATTGATATTGTTATTCCATTCGATATCGACGTAACCATTTCCATTTTTATTTCGATACATACACCGCCTATAATTATTTACAGTGTTGCTTGTTCTATTAATTAAGTATATATTTCGATCTCTACAAAAAAAATGTTTTAAAATAATATAATTTAATTTTTAAACTTTAGTATATTCAACTGCTGCCAGAACAAGGCACAGACAGTCAACAAAAAACGGTCTGGGCACACTGTTTATTTTACGGTGCAGTGCATAGTAATAGATACTATCTTCAATATTAACGATATCAACAATGTTTGCTTAAGATATTATGTTTATATATACAAATATACTCCGATCATTCATGGTAGACTTCCAATGCATGCTTGAACTTGCTTACAAACACTACTAAAAGCGATATAAGTGTGCGCTTATTTTCAGTTGTTATTATTTTTGCGCCCTGTTGTGTAGCTCAGAAGTAAGCTGGTTTATATCCGTGTGTGGCTGTATGCTTATTTGTAGTCGTACATTTCAATGATGGCCACGAGCTGCACGTTGGCTGCACTTTATAAAGTCCAACTTAAAATAACTGCGCTTTTTGTTAATTAAAAAAGCAAAACAGTTAAAATTTAGTTATAAAAATTATCATTAAATAAAGTGTAGAAAAAAATCCCCAAACAATTCAACCAAACGCGTTTGTATGTATGCTCGCCTCTTGGCTGTGTATGTGTGTACGTGTGAATGTGCGTGTGCTTTTTGGAATGTTGCTTTGCACGAAATTCAAATTGTGACCATCCTTGAGATTTTTGGTGCCGCAAGAGCGACAGAGAGAGAGAGACAACTATGCAAATGATATATTGAAATCAATTAGACAAAATGGACGAGCACACATTGAACGACCTGTTGGAGTGTTCGGTGTGCCTGGAACGCCTGGACACCAGCTCCAAAGTGTTGCCATGCCAGCACACTTTCTGTCGCAAGTGCCTGCTGGTGAGTACTGTTGGTGTATTGTTGTTGTCTTCTTAAAATTTACTTTTTGCCTGTAGGATATTGTGGCCAGCCAGCACAAGCTGCGCTGTCCGGAATGCCGAGTTTTGGTCAGCTGTCGCATCGACGAACTTCCGCCAAATGTTTTGTTAATGCGAATTTTAGAAGGTAAGTTCTAAGTGTGCCCAGCCACGTAGCTGTTAAATGCAATTAAATAATAAAAAACTTTACTCCAACAGGCATGAAGCAAACGGCTACTAAAACCGAAGAGTTGCCAAATGTAAACAGAACGCAACTGCAGCAGGAGTTGCCAGCCACGCACAGCTCCCACCAGCAACAGGAGCTGCCACCCACGCAAATATCCCAGCAGCAGCTAATTACCAAGCAGCAACAGTCGCAGCCAGCACAACAGTCCCAGCCAGAACAACAGCAATTGCAACGCCAAAAGCCGCGACGGTTTCTGCTGCCACACGCCTACGCGCTCTTCGATTTCGCCAGCAGCGAGGCCGGCGATCTAAAGTTCAAGAAGGGCGATCTAATCTTGTTGAGGCAGCGTATCGACAACAATTGGTTCGTGGGCCAGGCCAATGGCCAGGAGGGCACCTTTCCTATCAACCACGTGAAAGTGGCCGTCGCGCTGCCCATGCCACAGTGCATTGCCATGTTCGATTTTAAGATGGGGCCCAGCGATGAGGAGGGCTGCCTGGAGTTCAAGAAGAGCACGGTTATCCACGTGCTGCGCCGTGTCGATCACAATTGGGCCGAGGGTCGCATTGGCCAAACCATTGGCATCTTTCCCATTGCGTTCGTGGAGCTAAATGCGGCGGCCAAGAAGCTGCTGGTGGAGAGCGGCGTCAACAATGCACCGCCACAGGCGCCGGCCCAGCTGATGCAACAGCGTGCGCTGCCGCCGGTGCCACTGATCGATCCCACCCACAACACCAACGACTCCAGCACGGGCTCCTCCAACAGCAACTCCTCGCATAACAGCAGCAGCGGCGGCAGCAACTCTAGCTCCACCTGCAGCTCGAACAACTGCAGTCCCAATCATCAAGCTGCAGCGGCGACGATTGTCGCCGGCACCGGATCGGTCCGCTATCGGGACAAAGGCGCCAAGGAGAAGCGGCACTCGCTGAACGCCCTGCTGCAGTCGGCGCCGCTCAGTTTGCTGCAAACGAACCGTCATTCCGCCGAGATACTCAGCCTGCCCCACGAGCTGAGTCGCGTGGAGCTCAGCACACCGACGAATGCGGCCGCAGCGGCCATCACGCAGTCGCGCGTGCTGAAGACGCATCCGCAGCAGCTGCCGCCCACGCTGCCCTGGGGTTACCTGGCGCTATTCCCCTACAAGCCACGACAGTCCGACGAGCTGGAGCTGAAGAAGGGCTGCGTCTACATTGTCACCGAACGCTGTGTGGACGGCTGGTTCAAGGGCAAGAATTGGCTGGACGTGACGGGCGTCTTTCCGGGCAACTATCTGACGCCGCTGCGCACCCGCGACCAGCAGCAGCTGATGCACCAGTGGAAATTTGTGCCGCCCTCAACGGATGCGCATGCCACGCCGACGCAGTCGCTCGACGTGCGCCTCAGCAATATGCTGCCCACACAGCCACCAGACTTGCCTCCGCGACAGCAGCAACAGCAACAGCATCAACATCTGCAACAACAACAACAGCAGACGCAGCAGTCAACCACCAGCTGCTCCGTTTGGACAAAGCCCGTGGAGGCGTTGTTCAGTCGCAAGTCCAGCGGCAATGCGGATGCCAAAACAGACAACGCTGGCAGCAGCTCCGGCGCCGTAGGCCTCATGCGACGTTTGACGCACATGAAAACACGCTCCAAATCGCCAGGTGCACCACTCCAGCAGCAACAACAGCAGCAGGAGGCAACCAGCACAGCAGCCGAAGGCAGCATCAAAGCGGCGCCCTTGCATCCAGTGCACGTGAGGTGGGTATATAACGAGAACTAAGGACTGAGCTAGAGACTGCCTGTTTTATGATAGTGTTTATTTCAAATTGTGCATTACCCAACCCGTTTTCCTAAAAGCGGTAAAAATCGACATCAATCAGTGATTTATTAAGGCTATCTCTTAGATAAAGATAGTTAGAGACTTGAAATTTGCTTTTTTTTAGGTTCGCGTTTACACATTTTGCTAAAATCGATTAAATCGACATAAACATTAAGCTTTTTAAGATTATCTGATAAATAACAAGAGCTAAAGACTCGAAGCATGTCTTTTTAGGTTCGATATATTAAATCGATAAAAATGGCAACGTTTTCGTAAAACCTATCCAAAAAGCGTTATTTCCTTTAAATTGGCATATTAGTCGAAGAGTTATTGCCATTTTGCTTTTTCAAACTGTTGAGCATATTCAGTGGAGTTAACATCTATGAACATAATACATATAATGGAAGTGAACATACATATAATTCCACGCATTATCCCAACACACAGATCCGGCAGCTGTCCCAGTCAGTTGCAGCAGAGTCAGCCGAACAAAGAAACATCCGCGCCGCCTTCGCAAGCGGCTCAACAGCTGCAGCTCAACAACGCCAGCAACATCAGCTACGGTTCGCAGCGCATCAGCAAGAGCAACAAGGAGCGACCGCAGTTGCTTTGGTTAGTAGCCCCAATTTGCAATATTGAATCCCAAATTAACCAAAACTTCCTTTCCAACTGCAGCGCACGGCAATCCCTGGATGCGGCCACCTTTCGCAGCATGTACAATCCCGTGTCGCCGCCGCCCACAAGCCATAGCCAAGCCAATGCGCAAACACAGCTGCATGCGAACATGATTATGGCACCCAATCATCGCAAGACGCAGAGCCTGGACGCGGGCCACGTGCTCTGCGCGAGCAACAGCAGCAGCAACATCAGCGCCAACAGCAACATCATAACCGAGGCGGCCATAAAGGCGAGCGCCACCACAAAGTCGATGTACTGCACGCGAGAGAGGTACGTGTGCTGGTCAAGAGTATACACATAATTCTGATATCCTGGTAGACGATAACAAGCAGGATATGAAGTACACAGAAGGAGCGACTTTGCAGTTTTTTCGTTGTTCGACTCGTTAGAATTCCTAACAAGTACAAGCTTCGAAGGAGTGGCAAAGCGACCTCGCAAGCCAAGCTCGATTCCAAAATCTGCCGATAAGAGCACAGGAAGGATCTTGAAATAGTTATACAGACAATCTGCTCCCTTTTTGGTGCTTTATACATTCTTGTTGTTGGCTCAATAAACCAACGATTGATAAAGCTTTGTATAGGAACAATTGGTTAAAAATCAAGTTTTTGTGTGTAAACACAGTTGACTCTAAATATTTAGCGCACATCTTCCATTTGTTTGCAAGGGTATTAAATCTACGGCAATCCGAAGATATCTGTTCTCTCTCGCTTTATGTTAATCATACATTTTCCTTCTTTTACAGTCGCTTCCGTTGCATTGTGCCGTATCCGCCGAACAGCGAGATCGAGCTGGAACTGCGTCCAGGCGATATAATCTATGTGCAGCGCAAGCAGAAGAATGGATGGTATAAGGGCACGCATGCGCGCACGCATAAAACTGGTTTATTTCCAGCTTCCTTTGTGGAACCGGATATTTAGCTTAGTACATTCCTTAATGCATTTGTGCTGAAATTTCAAATTCCACACACACACACACACGCACACATAAACTTGTCAAAATTCCTTTTTGAATCGCCGGTCGATTTGTGCTTCCACAAATGTTTTCCAATCTCTTCCTCTTTTCGAAAAAGAACCGTTTGTACTTTTCTACAACGAATTCTCGATTATGTAGTTTTTATACGATTTTTAATCAAAACTAGGCTAGCTAATACGATAAGCGAAAAAGTAACATTGTACTTAAGCAACTAAACGTTTAATTAGATAGTGAAATCGAAATACGAACCAACGAATCGAACTATTCCAAGCGTAAAATTCCTTTGTACTTTACATAGAAATTCGAAACTAACCACTGTTATGCATAGTACTTGTACTTACATACAAATATATAATTATTAATAAAACATATTGTGCATATACATGGCAAATAATAACAAATTCGAATTGAACCTATTTTATTCACAATCATGTAAACATATTTTAACTAGTTCAAACATCCGCAGCGCCTATTCGCTCTTATCGAACTTGGAGCCATAGATGGGCATGTATTGCAGCACCAACTTCCAGTCGGTGTAGTAGAGCAGGGCCAGGCCAGCAGCACCTCCGAATCCTGCGCCGGATCGAACGCTAAAATGAAATAATATTAAGTTGGCACCTTCTGGTTATGCAATGCGAATGTGAGTGGCTGCTCTCATGCAAAAACAGTAGCTGTTCCTTAAATGAACGCCATTTCGATGTTACTTACAAGGAAGTCGCGATTTCAGCATGCTTCTTGCCAAAAGGTATACGGAAAGCCATTTTTATTCGGGTTTTAAATTACTTTCGCAGATAAATATTCAGTGGCTGCTCGCTGTATGCCCGTATAGCAATACACTAAAATATGACAAATGCTGCACATGCCAGCTGTCATTGTTTTAATGTAGCCCTGAAAACTCAAAATATTCTGAATTTAAAATTAATACTAATATTGCCTAAAATAAATTAAACATCTGCCGTTTTGGTTAATAAATTGCTTATATAAGCTGCCTTTGCATGTGGTTGGCTTTTACCAGAAAGCTGACAGAACCCACAGGAAAAGGGCCAAATCGTTGCGACTGTTGGCAACCCTGCAGGTGGCCTACGTGAATAACAACAATTCGTCATCGTTTGTATTTGCGTTAAAGCTCATTTTGTTTGCATTTATATTAAATTAATCCAAAATGAATGTAGCTATTTTTGGCGAGCTAAGCTCGTTTGAGCTGCTTGTTCTCAGCAGCTTAATGCCCGCCGTTTTTGTTTATTTATGGACATTGATAACCGGCGACATTAAGGTAAGGAAGTTTCTGTTATCAGCAGGAATCCAACCTATCGATGTATGTAAATATTTGTGCTTGCAGAATTTTGAAGGCAGCAAGAAAGCTTATTCGGTGTATACGGCAAAGGATCCTATCAATTGTTACCAAAACTATACAGAAGAGAAAAAGGATTCATAGAAATTACCATACGATAAGAAATTTGTTAAGCCAAAAACTGTATTAACCATAATATAAAGAGAAAATATATGTTTGTGTACTAAATTTCTGAGCAGCTGCTTAATTTGTAAACAAACAAAATTTAATAGGTTTGGAGTGCCATTTGCTCCATAAAAAAATATTTTGCTTTAAAATGAACGGATGAACAAAAAAAAAGAACTAACAAGTTCGGCTCAAGTGCAGTTCACATTGGTTCATGAATCATGATTCATGTTCATATGTATTTGCTTACTTGGAGCAGATGAACAACAACACTTTCTAGTTAAAAACAATACAATAAGTTTTATAGGTCCTATTAGGTTCCAATTTCTGACCGTTTAAAAGGATATCAGAGCACTTTCGGCCTAAAAAGTCACGCAGTCGAAGAGGATTAGGCAACAAAGCAACAACAAAGAGAGGACAACAACGACGCAAAAACAAATAACATGTCTGAAACATACGGTTTGTCACACTTTCTGCTCTTTACTGGAATTAATTAGTAATTGCATTTGTGTGTTTTTATTTGACTTTTAGATTACCTGTTCAAGTTTCTCATCATTGGCAGCGCGGGCAGCGGCAAAAGCTGCCTCTTGCATCATTTCATCGAGAGCAAATGTAAGTTTAATCAAAAAACTTCGCAGACAGTATAATAATTATATTTAAGTGTGTCTTCGATTCCAAGTATATTCATATATGATATATTTGATTGTGCTGAGAAATCTTGAGTGTGTATATCTGTGCCGATTCGTTAGACTTTCATGTTTTTGAGGGGCATGCTGATAACACTATATATAGGCTTCCCTATTAAAACTTGAGAGTTATACACTTTTCCACTTGACAAATAGATAATACTGAACTTTGAATATAGGTTGACATGTAGTATATACCAATATATATATATGTATTCAGATCAAGAAAATTTAACTTTTTTATATACCGCTCCTCGTCTCCATACAATTGTTCGGCTCGGAACTGGGTACAGGGTAGCCTCTAGTCGGTCACTTTCGAACAGAGCACTCTGACTTGTTTTATCTTACTTATGTTTATTTATTTGTACCCTTTTTTCCAGTCAAAGACGACAGCTCACACACCATTGGCGTTGAGTTCGGCTCGCGAATTGTGAATGTGGGCGGGAAGTCGGTGAAGCTGCAAATATGGGACACGGCTGGCCAGGAGAGATTCCGTTCGGTGACACGTTCCTATTATCGTGGCGCTGCCGGCGCTTTGCTGGTTTATGACACCACGTCGCGGGATTCGTTCAACGCTTTGACCAACTGGCTGAACGATGCACGTACTCTGGCCAGTCCAAATATTGTTATACTGCTGGTGGGCAACAAAAAGGATCTGGAGGAAGCGCGTGATGTGACATTCCTGGAGGCGAGCACCTTTGCACAGGAAAATGGTGAGCATATACTCAATATGAATTATTACGTTTCTAATGTTCAATGTTTTGTAGAGCTTATCTTCTTGGAGACGAGCGCCAAGACGGGCGAGAACGTCGAGGAGGCCTTTCTCAAGTGCTCGAAGACCATACTGGCCAAGATAGAGACGGGCGAGCTCGACCCGGAGCGCATTGGCAGCGGCATTCAGTACGGCGGCGCTGCTCTGCGTAATCTACAGACGCGACAGCGCAGCATCAACAAACCGGAATGCACCTGTCGCGTTTAGACGGAGCGGAGACGGAGAGGTCAACCCGAGTCGCATTGCATGCACGCGAACAATATCTGTGTGTTAGTTCTAGGCGAGCAAATTAATCTCATTTAATCTAAACAAAACAACTACTTAATACGAATCCGCATTAGCCTTAGTTAAATGTACGTGTGTGTGTGTATTGTCTGTCTGCCTGTGTGTGGCCCACTGTGCAGCGTTTCTCTGTCTATTTTCCTAGAATTGGTCAACCGAATCTGCAGTGCAATTTGCGGCATTCCAAGTTAGCTCATTTAATTCGTTTTTGATTTAATGACTTTTTACTTCTATTGCTGAATTAATTGTACAAATTATATAATTTTTTGTTTTACGTCCCCACATTGCTTTTATGTAAATTGTAAGCACTTTTAATTATTGTAAACCTGTGGCCGGCCCAACAATAACAACGATTACCGGCTAGAACCTTCGAGGGTCTGGCCGGGTGCCTGAATCGAAACCAGTTGATCAATAATTATCATTAATGCGCCCAGCATTTTGTAAATAAGCGACGTCAACAGCGTTTGACAAAGCAAATTGTAAAGAAATTTAAATGAATTATGCACGCGGTTAATAAAAACGCAAACTAATACATTAAAAATTCCAATTTTCAATTATTTTATAATATTGAATTATTATTATTTAAACCAAAAAATTAAGGTAGGAAAGTATAAGGATTTCTTTATATTTATTTTTCGCAACATTTTGATTTTATATCATTATGTTTATTTAAATAAAACATAAACAAAACATTTACAAAATTGAAAAAAAACAAGCACTAGAATTAGAATTAAAATAAACAAATTATAAGCAAGCATTAGAATTTCTTTACTTATAGTTGCCCCCTATTAAAATAAATTAGACCCAAAAACTTTAATGCGCAATGTTAAACTGAAACGTAAACCTTAGACAAATAACTTGAGTAAAGACAATAAAATGAAGTTTCCACGAATACTAGCTAGGGTGGGTACTGGAGCGAGAAATACCTTCGGTGTGTAATCGCTGTGCTGGAAACAGGTCATACAAGTTGTGTAGGGTATACTTAAAATGAAATCTGTAGTGTAATTAAAAACAGGAGATTGCATTGAAAGTAGGCAAAATCAAAGTTTATTTAAATTTAAAATTTGCAGTTTTTTTATTGACAGATAAACATCAATTAACAACGAGGATAATCTTTTTTTAATATTTCAGATTTAAAACACACTAAGTGATCAAAAATGTGAAATGAATATTTTCATGTGGTATACACATATAAGCAATGTTTTATTTGTTCTTAACTACATGACGTCTCACGCCAAATTGACTACCCCAAAGCTGGGTATAGGGTATTTATTATCCGGGTTCTCGCAAATAGTGTCCACTTACCTCATTTCAATAAATAAAAATGCTGTTAAAATTGATAACAGGCTATTATACCAATAATATTGTATAAAAAGTTTATTGTATAACTAAACAATATTTTGTATACCTCATTGTTTGCAATAATGCAAAGAAAGCACAAATATTAGATCACATTGAAATTTCCTCAAGGAAAATACACAAATTCGAGTTCAAGCTTATAAAAAACTCATAAACTGGAAACTATGGTAAATACTTAGAGAAAATACGTAAAAAAACAAAATCAGACGAACTTATTTATGCCTCGCATTTGGCCAACTTCTGGAGGGCATGCTTGGCCGCCGAGAGCTTGGCCTGCTTGCCATTGTTGCCAAAGCCGTAGACCTTGATCGTCTTCTCCATGCAGATGAACTGGCAGGTGACCATCACTTGGTTCTTGTCCATGACGGGCGGACCAAAGCTGGGCTTCGCCAGCTTGTGTTCGAACAGCTGGCGAATCGGATTCAATGGCACATTGCGCGAGAACTCGAGGAGTTCGGGCTCGAACAGTTTGTAGACGATTTGCCAAGTGGTCTGCAAATTACGGCAGTCTAGGTAGACGGCGGCTATGAGGGCTTCGAGGACATCGCCCAACGCCTTGGGCACATCCACGTTGTGCGATATATTGAAGTCGCCAATCTGCGGCGTATCCGCTGCGGCAATTGCCGGGGTTGCCAGCTTGGCCGCGTCAGCCTCAGCCATCTCCAGTTCGTCATCGGAGTCGAGCGGATCGGCCTGGACATCGCTCTCCTCCATTAGGATGCGCACATGATTGGTGACACGATGATTCTGCGACTCCTGGAACTGCACAAAGCTCTGGATGGACTCCGAGAGCAGCGCATTCTCGGCCAGGATGAAGAAGTGGAAGCGATGGCGCACACAAATGCAGGCCAGCGTCGTATTGTTGACCAGCGCCGAGCGCAGATCCGTCAACTGGCCCGGCGTCATGAGTGTCTTGTGCTCGAATATATATGCCGAGATGAGAAAGTCCAGGATGGCATCGCCAATGAACTCCAGCTCCTGGTAGCAGCCGGTTAGACGGTTCGTGGGGTTCGACGGATGCGTCAGCGCCTGCAACAAATACGCGCGATCGCGGAACGTATAGCCCAGATTCCGCTCCAAGTGCTGATGGTTAATCAGAAATCCGTCCACCTCGCGCTGCGAGATATTCGTGCGCATCCGTGCGCTGCCCAGCTGCAGGTCCAGCAGCTGCGTCAGCGGCTTGCCGATGTCCGGCTTGCAGATGCCAAAGTATTCGAGCATGCGGAAGCCGTGCTGCAGTCCATAGTTCTTGACGATCACGCCCAGCAGCGCCTCGAGCGTATCGGCGATCAGTTTGTCCGGCATCTCCACGCGTCCCACACAGAAGTTGATCTCGCCGCTAAAGTCCATGCCCGCGTGATGCGTGTGCTGATTCGCCTGGCAGCTATCCACAAAGCTGCGATAAGCACTGGCGCCGCATTTGCCGTCACCGAACAGCTCCTCCTCACTAATCGATAGATTGTGCAGATTGTGCGGCCCCACCAGCGCAGCCAGGCCAGGATTCTCCTGCCACAACGCCATCACATTCTGCGGCAGAGCCACGCTAGGCGGCAGCCACGTGTACTTCGGCGTGAACAGCGTGCTGCAGATGCGCGTCGGAATGTCCGTGTCACTGAGGCTGTACAACAGATTTCGGTTCGAGACCAGCGTGGACTTGACCTGGGTCAAACATAAAATGAAATAACAAAAGTTATAAAAATGATTACTTGTAATAAGCAAAAAAAAAATCTAATTTTACATAGATTAAATATAACATAGAAGACCTTTTCAACAAGCGTTTAATTGATATCATAAATTATATTATATATTTAATATTCATATTTAATATTTGCTTTAATTTTGAGCTAATCTAATACATATCATATGTATTTATTAAGCAAAGTTAAGGAATTTTTAATGTTCCTGAAGGTGCTTTAGTTTGATTTAGAAATTAATCTTTCTGAATTAAATTAAATGAGTTTTAGAGGAATTTTTTAACATCTGTTCTGTCATTAGAAAGAGTTCTCTAAGTATATGCTACAGATTTCTGACATTCAACACATTCAATTAAATTCCATTTAACATAAAATAGCTGATATGAAATAAGTTTAATAAAAAGATTTCTTAAACAAATTATATATTCACGTCTATATATTAGAAACCATCACTGTTATAAATTTTAAATTAAAAAATATACTTTAACTATAAGAATAATAACCAAAGAATAATCATTTTCAACATATATTTAATATTTAAAAAAAAAACACTTTAAAAATTTTTTAAGATCATGAAATATAATCGTGTTAATTTTCAAAACATAAAAGTTATTTTAAACTTTTTTAATAAAAGTTGGAATTAAGTGGACTTGATCTAATATACATATATACATTTAAAATCCAAAAGACCGTTAGTTTAAATGGAGAATTCAGAACAGATAGTTAATGATATCAATTTATGGTATAAAATTCCAGACTTTTGAATAAAATAAATAATTTTTAGCTTAATAATTTGTAATTGTAAATTTTAAAAATGTTTGTGTTAAATTAAAATCATGTTAAATCACTAAAATCCACCTGGAAGTTGCATTAAATATGTTCTGTTTTTTATGATTTAAAAAACCTATAACCAACAAGTCAGATGGCTCTAGTCTAATATAAAATAATAGAGAACAAAATTTATAGGATATGTTGTGTGCGTTTTGGCTGCATGAAATGCAATGGCAGAGAGAGAGAGAGAGACCGAAAGTGAACACAGTGGACGATGTCAGCCACTGAGTAATAAGAACAAAGAGATGATTTCCTAATACTCAATGGAAGACAATTAATATTGATCCTCTTATGTGTGAGCGTGCACTGTAGGCTGCAAATTCCAGAGAGAGAGCGCCCACTGTTAATGATAGTGTGAGCGGGAGGCGCAATTCTTAGGCATGCATCCAGCCGTGAGCATTAATGCTAAGAGCGGCCATTGTGGGTGGTGTGAGCAAGGAGAGCCATGTTAATTGCGTGCTGCTCTTAGCTGCGATTGTATTAGTGCGAATGCCGGCTTGGCATATGTGCGACAGAAATGACCCGATTTAGTCTCTGTGCGTCTGCGCTGTTGATCGGACGTCTTCTTCGCGTGCGCGTGTGTAAATAAAAGCGATTATTACTTGGCGTGTTTATTTAACTTCGATTTGTCCGTGTTAAGTCGGGTTTGCGTTAGCGCAGCTGAACTGGAGTCGGTAAAAATTGTGTTTAATATTTGGTGTTGTTTTGGAACAAAAAATCAAATAAAAGTAAGTAGCCATAAAACAGACTCTAGTGATGTTTGCCTGTGCGACCAAAGTTTTCATCGATCGTTTGAAATAAACTAAAATAAATAAATAAATATAAATAACAAACTATAAAATATGAACCTAAAAAGTCCAAGTTCAGTTCTCTAGCCCTTGTAATCTCTGAAATCATACAGACGGACGGACTTAATCGACTCGGCTAGTGACGCTGATCAAGAATATATATACTTTAACTTTATATACTAACGCTGCTATAATAATTATATTAATGAGGAAATACTTAACAACTTAGTAAATCTATCGCCAAGTAGTGTAAGCTCTTACATATGAGTACAAAAAGTCTGTCAGTTATATAAACATAATGATATATTCGTACTAACCTGCGTTAATATGCCCTCATTCCAGTCCGGATACTTATTGGCCAAGTAGAGTGTGGCGCTGAGCTTGAGGAAGCAATCGCCGAGCAGCTCGAAGCGTTCCATGTCGAAGACATCGACGCTGCCCGCATACGTGATGGCGGCCAGGAACTCGCCCTGCTCCGCCGGGGTGATGTGCTCGTTGGAAATGCTGTGCTGCAGCACGGACAGCTGCACCTGTTCGACGCGGGTGCCGTTGCCGCCGTCGATGGGCGGCAGGGCGGGCAGATTGCCGGGGCTTTGGCTTTGGCAGTTGTAGATGTTGCCTTCGCGCATTTTGAACTGGGATTGCGTCCAGAGCTCCTTGTCCTCATCCTCGAGCTTGTCCAGATTGAGCAGCTGGCCGCTGGTAAAGTTATAGAAATAGGATAGCTCCACGGGATAGGTGGACATGATGTTGCGCTCGATGTCGAGCGGCTCCATGTACTGCTGCCAGGGCAGCTCCAGATCGGTGATCTCCAGCTTCTCCATGGCCATTTCGATGCTCTTGGTGGGCAGCGGCTCCAGCAGCGGACGCGGCTCCTCGTTGTCATCGGCGTGGATGGCATTGCCCTGATGATCGACATTCCGCCGCAGCGACCAGTCAATCTCCAGCGGTCGTGGCCTATAGTCGACACCATTCGAAGGAAGTTTGTCCAGTCCCAGATACTTGTTGATCCGTACGCGCAGCGTCTCCGCGTGCAGCATGTAGTTGAGGCGTCGCAAAATGCTGGGCAGGAAGAGCAGCTTCACCCAGAGATCGCCGGGAAAGCCGAAATTGAAGCACAGCTCCGGTATGAGCATCACCTTGGCGCGCGCCTTGCTCTGCGCCGAGGACTTGACCCGCTGCTGCACATAGAAATTCAGCTGATCGGTCAGTTCGCGCACCTCGACCAGGAAGTGCTGCTTGTGGACGATGTCGCCAATGTAGTTGCTGTACTTGGCCATGGTGAAGTTGTAGTAGCTCTTGTCCTGCTGCTTCTCCTCCATCATGCTCAGGGGCGTGAGGTCCGTGTGCACCTTGGTCACCAGCATGCGCTTCTCATCGTAGTTGGCATACCACTGCGTCACCACCTTGCCCACAAAGTCGTCCGGGTTCGGCGGCGGCATCTGCCTGCGCTGCTCGAGTGTTGAGCCGTGCGCCTTGGGCAGCCGCGGGAATTGCTGGACGAGCGGCCAATCAATGCCAACGCCGGGCGTGGCCGACAGCGGCACCACCAGAAAGGAGTTGTCCGCATTGCGACGATCGAACACAAAGAACTTCTGCCAAATGCGCAACAGGTCCCGGAAGAGCATCACATGGAAACGTTCCAGCTGATCGAGCTGCTCCCGGCTGCCGATGATCAGCTCCAGCGGCTGCTCGGCCACATGCACATGCATCTTGCCCTGGTGGCTGAACAGCGGCATCTCCGCCAGCCGCGGCAGTCGCTTCCGCAGCAGCAGCGCAAAGTTGCGGCGCGTCTGCAGCGCATCGAACATGTGCTGCGTGTAGTCGTTGCGATCGTAGTGCGCCTCCAATCTAATCTCGTAGGCATAGCAGGTCTCGCCCACGCGCGGCATGGCATCGTACAGCTCCGTGGGACACTTGCTGGCGTACGTCCTCAAGTTGTTGTTGGTCTGCGCGCGATCCTTGCGCTTAATGGTCACTGCGGGGCGGGCGGAAATGTACTTAAATGTGTGTAAACACACAGTGGGTCTCATAAGAAATATATATAAGTGCATATATTATTGTCCAAGTGTTCTGGCACTTAGGCAACTGAACAACGAGGAGCCAATAAATTTGTGTGTGTTTAGAGAAGGTCAGCAATAAGCTGTCAGTCAAATTTTATGTATGTAGCTTAAAAGCTGAGAAACACATCAATTATATTGGCCACATCCGCCGTGGGCGTATCTAACAATTTTGTGTGCGGTCTTGGAGGTCATCAGTAATCTGTCTGCAAAAATGTAGTGTATCTAGCTTTAAAGCTAAGGGAGGTATATAGGTTGAGCCGAAATGCCACGCCCCCTATGGGCATATTCAAAAACTCTGAACACTTTATCTGACGGGGATATATACGAGAATAGCTTCATTATCGACAAAAAATGTAGTTCATATGGACATTCGTATAAGTTTAGTTAGGATATTTTGATAAAACAAAACAAAAACGAAATTTTTATTACTGACTCTGCCTATGTCAGCTATATGTTATAGTTATTCGATGTTGATAAGATTTTGCTGATATATTAAGAGCATATTGAAGTTCTTAAACGACGAGTTTGATTGGGATATTTTCAAAAACCAAAAAGTTTTTCATACAAAAACTACAAAACTAGTTCGGTCCAAATATTTTAAAAATCCAAAAAGTTTTTCATATTAATTCATTTTTCAACCGATTGTTCCTATGACAGCTATATGATAAAGTGGTCCGACATACATAGCTTCAAAGCTGAGACACTTGTGTGCATACAAACAGTGAGGCAAATATATATTCTATATATTTTTCAACCCAATTTAAAATTTAATATATACTAATATAATTAATAATTAATATATACTACCCCTAAAGGGATCGGAGTGTCTTCGTCGATGCACATTTAAAGGGTATACAAAATTCGGATGCCTTCAATACTATTCTATGCAATACTCCAAAAAGTATGCTATATAAATATATGTGAAATCGTTTCGTATGTGGAACAAGGGTGAATACACACACACACACACACACACATATATACATATATACATATATACATATATATATATATATATATATATATATATATATATATATATATATATATATATATATATATATATATATATATATATATATATATATATATATATAAATCGTAGCGTAAGCCAAGGAATTATATCAAAAAGCAAGACAGAGCCGATGTAAAATTAAAATCGAGCACACATTCAAGTCAGTTTTTGGACAGTGCATTTCTTGAGTTCCCAGAATTGATTAGTTAATATTGCAATACGCACCGTCGTCGCCGTATTTCTTCCAGTGCTCAAAGTGCACGTTGGCGATCTCGGCCACGCGCTCGTTTACCGTCGTGGGCAGAAAGCGCTCGTTGAGCTCACCCATTGCGTGCAGTTTGATGCAGGTCTTAAAGGCCGCCGAGATCTTGGCCCAGCGGACACAGCTCATCGGATCGCTCTGGAAACAGAGGTTGGCATTAGGCCAGCTGCTGTGGCTTGAGGTGGTTCAATTTGTGGCTTACGTAGATGGTTTCGCGCAACGTCGAATTCAACGGCAATGTGACGGACACAATGCGCTTGCCCTCTGGGATTCGGTTATTGCATTCGTTTGGCTCCAGCGCCTTGAACCAGGGCAGCACGATGCCGAACGCATCCGAGGGCATCTGCTGGCAGTAGCGATGCAGCAGGCTCAATGCTTGGCTGGCCAGCAGCGTGGCGCCATTCGCGTTGACGTACGGCTGTATTTGGTCCTGGAAATGATCGTTGATTTCGTCCATGTCCGGTTCGCTGCGCTCGAGCACACGGGTTTTCAGATACTCGCTAATCTCGGCGTGCGCCTGCCGATATTGACGTATCTGGTCCGATATCTTTTGCTTCTCCAACTCCGACGCGAACAGTATGAACGACGCATTCTTGGAGCGTGCCCGTCCCTTCGTCTGCACGTACATATTGAAGGTCTTGATCGGGTCCAGTATGATCACATAGTTGCACGCCTGCACATCGATGCCCTCCTCCAGCACACTGGAGCAGATCATCACGTTGGCCTCGCCATCGCGAAACTGCTGAATGGCCTGCAGAATATAAGAGCAGACAAGAAATCGGTTAAGTGCGGCTTATTTTCAATGAGATGATTTAATTTTTAATAAAACAAATATATAAATATGTAATAAATATATAAATAAACTATATTGGTTTTTTTTTCAATGAGTAATCATTTCTTTTTTAATTTTTCGTTTAGTTTTCCATAAATGTAAATAGAACAAAATGTAATAAATATATAAATGGGTTATGTCTGTTTCATTTTCAATGAGTAATTGAATCTTATTTTAATTTATGTAATGTCAAAAATTGGGATCTTTATGTTTGATCTCTATTTATGATATTTTTCTTTTGAGCTACTTTGGTGGTTTCCATTTCAAATCAAAACTGCAAGCCCAAAAGAAATTGGCGGCATTTCGGCTCTGAGTAATGGGTTAAGCTCTTCAACCTGGTTTATCACATCAATAATCCAAGTTCGAATCTTGGTTTTTAAATTCTTTTAAACTTAAAAGCAAAATTTAAAAATAAACAAAATAATAGATTTTTTTTTAGTGTAATAACAACCAAAAAAAAAACCGAAAAAAACCAAATAAAATTTATAGTTTAAAGTGCATAAATTTTAGATGCAGAATCAATATAGAGGACAAATCGGGACCAAAATGCCATCGTTGACATTGCACAAACCCAAAATACTCTTTTCACTTCGTGAACGAGTATAAAAATAGCGTCTTAAGGACACAAATTTACGGTTGTTTTGAATATGGAGTTCAACAATATATTAATTTTTAAATTTCAAGTCTCTAGCGTGTGTTTCAGGCAAAAATGGCTATATAAACTTACCGTGTCATCTTAATGTAGAAGGTATACACTTTATGGGCACGGAAATGCTTTCTTTTGCCTTTTACATTGTTGTACAGTTGTACGCTTTTAACGGACACAGGGTATAAGAGAAGGTTTTGCCAGGTCGACTTACCGACTTTTGCCAGCGGCGCTCGAGCACGCTCTCGAAGTCGGGAAAAATGCTGTTGCGTCCAACCATAAACTGCGGCACGAGCACATTGCGCAACTCCGGCGTGGCCGCAATGAAGTTGAGCAGCAGTCCGTAGATGCACTTGCAGGTGTAGCGACGTTCCACGAAGATCAGGCAGCAAATGTCCTTGGGCTGTTTGTTGGCAAAGGTGGCCTTCAAATACTGCAGCAGCATTTGCATCTTGGGCGTCGAGAAGTTCATGATGACCTCATCGGAATTGAGCTCGTCGTCGGACATCTCCTCATCGTCCAGCATGTCGCGCAGCTTGGCGACGAGCATGTGGCGCAGGCTCTCGCAGAGCGTGATCACCGATCGGTACATGTTGCGCAAGGAGAGCGTCTCGGCCTGGCGGCGCTTAATCTCGAACTCGACCAGCACCGAAACGATGGCAATGGAGCCGGCATAGATGCCATAGTTGTCCACTTGGAAGAGGAAATCGTTGAGTATCGACCTGATGGCATTCTTCTTGTTCGGCTCGCGCTGCATGCGCAATGCCTTGGACATGCGCACCGGCTGATGGCCAATGTCGATGAGGTCCAGCGTGCGCAAGAATTTCTCGATGTGACAGCGTATGGCATCGATAACCGGGAATGTCTGTGGCACCGATGTGTAGGTAATCAGGCATTCGCGTGGCTTTGTCGAGTAACTGCGTGCACACAGGAAACAGAATTCAAGTTTTTTTTTGTGTGTGTGCGTGTATGGGCGTGTGGGTATGTGTGTGAAATTTTGCTTACAGCATTATATTCTCGCATTCCTTTCTGTCCGAGACGGTGACAATGTTGCCACGAAACGTGGTTTCCAGTTCCTTCAATTTCTTGGCCACATTCTTGATTTCGTTGCCCTTGATTAGAACGCCCGTCAAACCCACGACTCGGGGCAGTGCATTTTGGGACGGTTGTGTGTGAAACAGTCGCATTAACTCATGATACGGATGCCGGCCGGTTCCATGATGGCACTCATCAATAATCGCAATGCTCACGGATTTCGGTTTCATGTGATTTTGCGAAAACAAATCAAGTATAACCTGAGCCGTGCCCACCAGCACCTGTTGACAGGATTTCATAATTAAAAATATATAATATAATAATATAAAATATATGAAAATAAAACTAGACAAAATTCTTCTGATTACCTTAATATACATTTATTATATACATTCAGCTTAGTATAACTTATAGAGAAATTCTCTTTATATATTGAATTTATTTCGTACGGTCCGGCTATGTGTATATTCTAAACCACTTATAAAAAGTTATGCTTACTTGGGTGTATACAAAAAAAATTCAGGTTTAAACGCTATGTTGTAGTTATGCAACAATGCAATATGAAGGGCTAATTTTATTTATTTGCTTTTACAGAAAAACTTAAAAGAAAAGGGGTTCTTTGGTCGTTTCTTAAAAAAATTGTGGCCAACATTTTCTATTATTTTATAAATATGGATGTAGAATTAACATTTACTTTAACATTTACATAAACAAACACAACAAAATGGAAAGAGATTAACGCAATGTTTTAAAGTTTTTAAATAATTTTACTACTTCTATAAAAAAGAATATAAAAAATATATCGTCTAGATTATAAATGAAAGTAGCTTTATTACTGAATATATTCGAATATATATATTTACTACCAAAAAGAGTGAATAAATAAACCCATTGAAAATACATAATTGGAAACTTTCTTATTTTTTGTATATATTAAAGACGCTTGTAAATATATAATTTTTTATTGTTATAATTTTATATAGATAGAGGACTAAAGGTGTAAAAAGAAAAAATTTAAAAAATATATCTATTACATAAACTATATTTGAATCTATATTGTGTATATCTATTACATAAACTATATTTGAATCTATATTGTGTATATTAAGAGGTGACAAACAAAAAGTTATCTTGAAAAATAAAATAAATATATATATATATATATATATATATATAAAAGATCAACCCCTGAACAGACAAAAGGCGGGCCCTCTATATGTTGTTATAGATAAGAATAATGTGCAATGACTCAAGATACGACTTAATTTCCTCAAAAAAAAAAAAAAAAAAAAAAAAAAAAATTAAATGAATAAAGCTGATAAGAAACTGCAATAAATGATATTAACGAAGTGATAAAGAATGATCGCTCTTGCAAGCTGCATAATAAATTATGCTATAACATTTTTTCAAGATATGTATTCGAAAAAGATGTTTTTGTAATAAAAGTTAAATAGTGCATTGAAATTTGTTAAGTTAGTTGTTAAAATGTTATCGCTATTTATAATAGGTTTCTAAGTTACAAGTTATAAGACCAGCTATTTATAGGGTAATCAAAAGCTACGTCATGACCAATAAAATTTTTTCTGGGTACAAGGGTACGCAAATCAAATGAATAAACAAAAGTTTCTTGGACAAAAGTTAAACATGATATATGTGCATATGTGTGTATATAAATCCCATGTTCGTAACTCACCTGATTGTCGCGTATCTCCTCCGACCATTTGGCACGATTCCAATTATCGGTGCCCTGCTCGCCAACATAGAAACCAACCTTAAAGTTAGTAAACTTTCGCACACAGACGGCTTGCTGACGGGCCAGCTCAACTGTGTTGCAAATGAACAAAGCGCGCTGGCCGCCCTCCTCGATCGATCTGGAAAATGTAAACAAACGCAAGCGCTGTATATAGTATAGCCAACGTTCATATGTATACATACATTATATAGACGACTGCAAGTTTTTGTTGATTGAAATACGAAGCCAGTTCCAAGCGGAAGCTGGTTTCTGCTAATCACTTGACTAATTTCGCCTTTCAAGACAAATATTAAATATATAAAAATATAGATTAAAAATGTGTAAAATGGGGATTCTATGTATTATTTGTATTCCTGATAAGTATCAATATCAGTCAAGCACGTAAGTCTGCATGAAGAAGGTGAATTCATAGATTATAAGATCTACAGGCAGGAAATTCGTAATGTAGATTCTCGTAATACCCTATTTTAAGTTATCGATAACTACCTCTGTTTAACTAATTCCGATAAATATTTATTATCTGCATGGGTTTTGTTAGCATTTATCGCAGATTGTAAGATTTAAAGAGTCAAAGTCTAACCATATACCAACAAGTTTATCGATAACGAGCACCGATAAAGATCGATGACAAGTCTGGGTTTTCATAACATTTTTTGCAGATTGTAAGATTGAATGTAACAAAATTCAATATTTTGACTCTGATATAAGCACATGCAGAACGAGATCATTTTAAATGATTGATAAATACCCAAATTTTTTTAAAATCGATATTCAGTATGGTTTTTTTTAAACATATCTCCCAGATTGTAAAATCTAATGACAAAGTTTAATAAATATTAAAATTTTGGAAATCTAATCCACTCCACATTAACACTCCAAAATAAAAAAAAACAAGTAAGATGGCTCTAGTCGGGTGTGACCGACTAGGAGATACCCTGAACCAAGCGGCGAGCTATAACATACATTTAAACCTCTTTGCATTCATACACACATTCACAAAGTCACACACACAAACGCATGGCCCCGCTATGGAAAATGAATTCTTCAATAACTTCTAAAGGGTTTTTTTGTTATGGGGGGCGAATGGGGGTAGGTATCCCAAATTTGAAATATTTGTAATCTGCGTATTCTTAACGAGCACATATTAAACCAGCTCTAGCTCTAGCTCTTATACTTTCTGAGATATGCTCAATAAACCGGATCAAAAAACCGATAAATATCGATAATATGAAACCGGTGCGTGTTATCGATAATTTTAAATAGCGTTAATCTGCCTATGGTATACACGAACTTAAAAAACTAAACTTTAATCCCTAGCTCTTGTTTCTGTGTTTCTTAACCGATTTTGATGAATCTTAATGCAATAGATTCTTCTTCTGCTATAGTATATATATTTATTCATTCGAACCAAATGTCTCTAGGTTTCATAATCTACGAAATAAGCTTAAAAAATTAGAGGTTGTTGAATATTTTTATCGATTTTAGGAAAACGGTGTGGGTTATCGATCATTTGAAATAAACTTGATCTGCGCGTGCCATAGAAGTTGAAGTCTCTAGCTCTTATAGTTTCCGAGATTGACGCGTTCATACAGACGGATGAAGAATATATATATACTTTATGCGGTCGGAGATGCCTCCTTTTGCCTGTTACATTTGCACAAAACCATTATACCCTTTTTACCCATATTCAATGGGTTCAGGGTATAAAAAAACAAACAAAAACAAATTAGTGTGCTTTAGTCGAAGAAACTCGACACCCTATTATTAAGGGTGCATACAAAAAATTTCCTAAAATTTGGCATTGAAAAAACTACTAGCTCATTTCTGTGGGACAAGACTTAAACAGACCTATTAAAACTTTAAGAAAAACTAAAAAAATAGAACAATGCAAGTATGTAATACTGTAATAATAATGTAATAAAACGTTTATACAATTTATTATAATGGATTTATAAAAAAATTAAAATAATTATTTTGTATAATAAAATGTAAGAAACGTGATAACCAAATTTGGTGTACTTAGCTCTTAAAAACTATGTTATAAGGTGAAAAATAGATTATTTTGTTATTTATTATAAATAGTCGACATTACAAATGAAATGCTACAAAAAACCGTAAAGAAATTACAAATTGGTGTAAATTTGTACCGATGTTAGGAAAACAGATGGGCATCGATCGATTAGCAACAAACTTGATATGAATACGGTAATCAGGAACTCAAAAAGTTCTTAGCTCTTAAAGTCTCTGAGATTGCGATTGCTGGTATGGTATGGTATATACTCCAGAAGAGAAGAAGGCACCTCCCTGTTACATACATTATGTGACCCATTTTCAGGGTACACGCAAAATTGTATAAACACACTCTTGAGAATTCCATCTTGGTGTTCTTATAAATTCATAACACTCGGATAAGAAAATATTTATATAGCCGCCTAAAGTGCCTCGCTGGCAGTATATATGCGTCATTTTGTGTATATGTATGTGTATAATAAATATGTAACAGTTTGGAGCTGACACCAGAGTATCCCCGAGTCAGACACGTTCGACTAGAACACTAGGTTTTATTAATTTATCTTTTTAAATCGAATTTATATATTTGTGAATACCAGCTTCACTGGATTTTTCAGCCAAAGTAACCAGCCAGATAGATAACAGATCCAAAAAATATCGTCCACGCCCACTTTTGATACTCACAAATTACAAAAAAAAATCTATATTTTTCAAAATTACAGATAACAATAATCATTAAGAACGTTCTCGACTATTTTAAATTTGCGCAGTCGGTTACGGTTGATTCCAAGGTTTTTACTTGTTTTAATTAGTTTCTGCACTAACCTGTCCATGTTCTGAGAAAAGCGCTTTAGCGCCAGGATGGCCACGTAAGTCTTGCCCGAACCGGTGGGCAAATAAATAATGCCATTCCGATTCGCAATATAGTCGACAAGACGCAGTTGATAGGCGCGCGGCTGCAGACGAAATATAAATATCATAATATAAATATATTTATAGTAATAAAAATAATATAAATGTATTAGTTATCCGCACCTCCATTTTAACATTTTCCATACTTTCGGGCATTTTTGCTGCTGCTGCACGCTTCCGCTGCAAGTCGCAAACTGATTTCTTTGGCGTAGGGCACGCACACAAACGCAACTAAAATGCTTGCAAAAGTTCTGCACTCGTATATTGTTTCCTTTTCGTTTTTGAGCTGACGTGGCACGAACTGGTTGCTGTTGTTGTTGTCGATGTGGTCTTCCAATTGGCGCTGGGCACTTTTTATTTTTTGGGGATGTACCGTTTTGTAGTGCACAGCAACACCTGTTAAATTTACAAGTGTTGACATACACAACACTGACCGGCTTAGTTGTAGCTGCTTATCAGTATACAAGTGCGTTAGTTTAACGCATGTATAATATTTCCTCAATGTGGGGACATAAATGTGTTACACGTTAAAATCCATTGGCACAATTCAAACAAAAAATAAAGGAAAAACAAAATGATTCGAGGCACATCAACTGCACAGTAAAAAACATCCGAGCTGGTGTGACTGTTTCAGGCAAAGCAAAAAATACTTCTATATTCCACAGCAATACAGCTGTCGTGGGAAATATCGCTAAACTAAACACTATCGTCCGTTTTTCGACTTCCAAACGATATTTA
This sequence comes from Drosophila colorata, assembly GCA_035041545.1. Lineage (NCBI taxonomy): Eukaryota > Metazoa > Arthropoda > Insecta > Diptera > Drosophilidae > Drosophila > Drosophila colorata. Next base: position 4,642,527 of record JAWNLD010000233.1, read on the forward strand.
CGTGTGGGTGTTTGCAGCCCTGGCCGCATACAACACTGTCTTGTGCACTGAATCACACCACAACACAAATATTAAAGAATTTGTCATTTCATTGCAGAAAATCTGAAGCCCAAATTAATTTGTAACTGTGTTTTTTGAACAATGTCAATGTGAATTTGGCGGCAACAGTGTAAAACTAAAGTATACAAATAACAGACGCACGCAGAGCGCTTGTTGTGTGTGTACACAAAAGAGAAGTAAACAACAACAACAATAACAATGGTTGGCATTATTGATGAGGCGCAGCTGTTTTATCCGCTGGGCACACGCATCAAAATAGGCAACAATTATGGCACCGTTAAATACGTGGGCGAGGTAAACAACACAAATATCCTAAATAAATCAAATTTACAAAAATTTAATTACGCTGCAGGTCTGCGGCCACACGGGCACCTGGCTGGGCATTGAGTGGGACGACGGGCTGCGGGGCAAGCACAATGGGCAGGTCGATGGCAAGCGTTATTTCCAGACGCAACTGCCCACGGCTGGCAGCTTTATACGGCCAGGCAAGCTGGGACCCTGCGACTCGCTGGAGGATGCGGCTCGGGAGCGCTATCTGAACTACGATGCCAAGAATGTGGACACTTCGTTGGTGCGCGAGGCTCAGGCCTCGATGCAGGCGTCGCTGTTCGAGGTCGTGGGCATGGACAAAATCGCGCGCAAGCAGAGCAAGTTCGAGCAGCTGGCGGAGGTGAGCGTGGACAGAACGCCGGTGAATACGGCCGGCTATCTGAAGGATCTAACGCAGCTGACGACGCTGAATGTCAGCCACACACTCCTCTGGAACTGGGAAATTGTGGCCAGCATCACGCAGCAGCTGCCCACGCTGCACAATCTGAATTTGAGGTGAGCTGTTGTACTATTAACATAATATAATTCGCCCAAATTTCTTTTGGGTTTGTGCAATGTCTATTCAAAATAACAACAATAATTAAGATCGTTTTCGACGGTTTTCAGCTGTTATACTGTGAACGAGTATTGCGCAGTCGGCTACACCCGACTGCAAAGTTCTCACTTGTTTTTAAACCATTTTGAAATAACGCAAACGAATTCGTATAATTGTCAGAGAAATACACTAATTGCAATTTTATGTTTTTATTAGTTTCAGTTTTTTTAATGCAAATGTATTACTGATATTACGCGTGAACGTATTTATAGTGTAAAAAGAGAAATTTAATTATTATTTTATAATATGTTGCAATGGTTTTCTTTTCTTCGATAGCTGCAATCGCTTAGTGCTGCCCACGGACAAACAAATCGGTGAGCTTGCTCCGGCATTTCGTCAAGTGAAGCACATCAATTTGGGCAACTGCGGCTTTACCGACTGGCGGGATGTGATGCAAACGGCGCTGTTGTGGCCGGAAATCCAATCGCTGAGTCTGCAGGAGAACGGCTTAAGCCAACTGGCCGAGGTGGACTGCGAGCGCATCTTCAGGCAGCTGGAGGAGCTCGACCTGCATCGCACAAAACTGATGGATTTCGATCAAGTGTGCAAGCTGGGCAACATAAGCACCTTGCGGTTGCTCAATCTCATGGAGAACGGCATCGAGCAGCTGCAGTTGCCGGACTGCGAGCCACAGGGCAAGCTGAACATGTTTGTGTCGCTGGAGCAGCTTAGCTTGTTGCACAATCCCATCTGGAATGAGGTAAGCCACTCAAAGATTTGTTTATTCAGATTTATTAGTCAGATCTAAAACTTGTTTCAATGCAGTCTGAGGCTTTCAACGAGTTGGATAAGTTGCCGCAGCTGAAGAGCCTAAATAAGACGCCGCACTTGAAGTCCAGTTTTGAGGAAATGTTCTCCAAGGCTGTGGCCAGCATAGCTGGCTTACAGTTTGTCAACAAGGCCCAGGTGACGTCGGAGGGACGACGTGGTGCCGAATACGATATATGGAAAAAGTATGCTCTGGACTGGCTGCAGGCGACCAAACTAGGCGCAGATGCTCTGCGTGACTTCTACAAAAAACATCGCACCTATTTACTAATTGTCAACAGTAAGTTTGCCCAGTAATCTCCAATAAAAGATACAATTTAAAGGACCCCTCCCTCCTCACAGAATGTGGATCGCCCGCGGATTTTGTGCCGCGCATCCAAGTCAAGCAATCGAATCTCATTAAAGTGCGCATTCAGCAACGGGCGACGGGCGAGGTTTGGGAGAAAAAGGTTCCGCGCATGATAACCGTGCAGACATTACAAGGACTGATCATGAAGCGCTTTCGCCTGACCGGAGAGACACCACGGCTCTGCTATTTCGATGCCAAACATCCGGAGCTCGTTGTAAACCTGGAGAATAATGCGAAAACACTTGATTTCTACTCGGTGCAGGAGCACGACACGGTCTTGGTTGATTAGAGCAGCAAATGTTTTCCGCTTCCCTTCCTTAATTTGGTATTTAATTGTGGTATTTTAGCTATAAAACGAGCACAACAAATTCAAAACAAGTTAATAATTGATGTATTTGCTGTCAGATCCTCTGAAAACGTGTGCAATGCAAAATTAATAATGTTAATGTTTAGGTACTTAAGTTCAAATTTCCACTTTCCAATTATATTTATATTAATTTTTTGTTTTGTTTTACAAACTAAAAATTAACGTTTATTAACCAAAGCAAAACATATTTTATTATATATAACGTTCAAAATGGTCCGCATTTGAGTTGTATCGAACCGTTCTGAAATAGTTCGAATGAGCTACTAAAATAAGCGAACGAACTAGGTAGCACATTATTATTATTATTAAATGCGTTTTAATTACATCATATAGCATATTTTACATATTAATTTATGCAATACAAGGAATCATCGCTCTGCATGTAAATCATTTTTTTGATTTTTTTCTTTAATTTGGTAATGCCATATTCAAACCTGGAGCCATATATAGGACAACAGCGTGTTGTCCAACAGTTAGTTAATAATAAATAAATGTAAGCCGCAAAATGTTGATATATATTAAGCACGATGATCCTATTTATTGCATCAATTGATAAATAGAGTACGATTTGTTCGCTTAAAACAAATTCCACAAATGAACTTGCACTTAAAATTGAACTATGATGTACAATTCTAGTCCGCACTGTTTCAAAATGTACCGATAAGCAAAGCATATATCGATATGTGTCGATTTATTTCTAGAACAAACCCAGGCTCCGTACGCTGCTCTAGTCATCGATGGCCATTGCGGATAATATGTAAGATCTATCGATAAATTGCCAGTCACACAACCGCGATGCGCTTCTATTGGCTAACAAGCTCTTTAAAGTTGCTTAATTGCAACAAAAACACTTTGCTGCCCGTAATTGTGCGTAGTTTGTCTGCTACAACGCAGACAAATGGCGAAAATGCGCCGCTGACTCCACCGCCGCCGGCCACAGAGACGTTGGAAAGCGATAACAACAACAACAACGGGCAGCAGCAGCGAGCGCTTCACATAGCCGTAATCGGTGTTCCGAATGTGGGCAAGAGCACCTTCATCAACAACATAATCAATCACAAAGTGAGACGTAACAACAAGTAAAGGGATCCATTTAACAAATCCCCCCATCTCTAGGTATGTCCCACCTCCGCCAAGGTGCACACGACGCGCAAAGCGAACACCGCAATTTTGACCACGGGCCAGACGCAGCTCGTCTTCTACGATACGCCGGGCTTGGTGACGCAGCGTGAGATGCGCAAACATCATTTGGAGCAGAGCTTCAAGAGCTCATATCGCCATGCCATCCAGCACGCGGACGTCATCGCCGTTATGCAGGATGCCTCCAACAGCTGGACGCGCAAGGAGCTGCATCCCACCGTGCTGGACACGCTGAAGGCGTATGCGCACCTGCCCAGCTTTCTGGTGTTCAACAAAATCGATGCGCTGAAATCGAAGCGCGTGCTCTTGGATCTGATCAAGACCCTGACCAACGATACGCTGCGCAGCAGGCGCCCGGGCAAAAAGGCGGCGATGCCAAACGTAGTCGAAGTGGAGCGGGAGCCAACGGCGCCAGCAGCGGGCATGCCACTGAGTCAGCGCGAGACCAGCTGGAGTCACTTCAACGATGTCTTCCTGGTGTCCTCAATAACGGGCAGTGGACTGCAGGAGCTGCACGACTATTTGGCTGGGGCCGCCAAGCCGAGACGCTGGCGCTACCCCGCCGATGTGTACACGGATGAGAAGCCCGAGACGCTAATCGTGGAGAGCGTGCGCGCACGCCTGTTGGACTACCTGCCACAAGAGATACCCTACAACCTGAAGTGCGAGCTGGAGTACTACAATGTGGAGAAGCGTATGTAAAGCACATAATTGAAAAGTGCTTATTAATAGCTGTCATATTATTATTTTTTGGTTGAGTCTAGGGCAGTGCGACCTCCTGGTTCTTTTGTGCCTCTTCAGTCCGCTCGTTTGTAAGAAAGATTTGTTGTGGCTTAAGAGTTCTCATACCAAATGGAAAGCCATCAGGAACCCAGTAGGTCACTATATTAGTTTTGCCTAACTTCTTCAGAGAATCTAGGCAATGCCTAGACCTCATAGATGCTTAATGCTAGCAAAAATTACTGCATTCTGACTGGATAAAGAGCTATAGTTACTAGTGAGAGGTACATAGGAGGTCGCAGTGCACGTGACTCTAACCAAATAATTATAATAATAAACTAATAGCATTTTGTTTTAATTGCAGACGTTGTTTACACCTCGGTGCTGGTGCAGTGTCCGACGCCGCGCATTGAGCGCCTAATCTGCGGCGAATCGAATGGAAAATTGCGTCAGATAACCGAGCGCGTCACTTCGGATTTGGTGGAAATGTTCGGCCAGGCAGTGTCCCTAACCATATCGACTATGGCCGGCGGCAAGAAAAAAACTTGAGTATTCCAACTCGGGTGTTTGTTGTGTTTATATATTATATACTTAAAAAGAGAAATGAAAGTGATTTAAATGCTATTTACAAGAGTTTCAAGTGGGCAACCAGCTTGTCCAGTTCGGTAGCTGTTGCCGGTCCCAAGCCCAGCACTGTGGCCGTGCCGGCCTCCAGTTGCGTGCGTCCCGCGTCCCTGACCAAGGCGGCCACCAGCTGTGCCTCCTGTGCCCGCACCTGCAGCTCGGTCAGCTGCTCGCCGCTGTCCACGCGCAGCACAATCTTGGGCTGCCCCATGCGGCACCAGCGTTCCAGCAGCGCACTTTGCGCCTCGCTGCCCCGTGCCGCGTTTTGGTAGCACATGACGGCAGCATGGGCGCATTGGGCAGCGGTCTTACCTTTGCTCATTTTGAGGTCGCCGCGCACGATGAGCGCCAGCTTGGTGGAACTGGTACTTAGGACTTTTTGGACGATCTTATTTAACATTTTCGTATTTCTTGGTCTGCTGATCCACGTACTTCTGCATGCAGCTCTTGAACTCCTTAACTTTGTCCTGGCACATGCGCCAGTCGCCCGTTTCGGCGATGCACTCCTGTACTTTGTAGTGTAGCTCAATGCAACCCGTTTTCTTCAGCATCAATTCGACGGGATCCTGTTCCACAGCAGACATATTTAGCTTCTTTTGAATGTTATGAAAGCAGCTCCAGATTGCAGGCGGCAGCATTCACAGCACATGATTGGTATCGATATTAATATTACCAGGCGATACTTTTGGTATTTTATTTATTTACTTGCCTATCGAAAAGCTTCTTCTACTTACAATTTTAAGCGCTAAATTTAAAAATGCATTATTTAAAAGTAGAAAAATAATTTGAATGAACTGAAAACGCAATTTACAGATATATATGAATAAATAATAATTTATTAAAAATGCACTTACACGCATATACTTATACAGTAGTAGTATCACACAGCGGTTTTATACTGACTCAATAAATACATAAATATATGATTACATGTGGAAGGTTCGTGAATTATAGTGTGAATATAAATAAAATAAGAAAGTCATGGTTAAACTTAAGGTGTTAAGAAGTTCCATCTCTCTACAATTTATCCAAATACTGTGAAAGCTCGGGTAGTCCTGGGTTGAGTGCTTTGCGTAAACGCGTATTCTGCACAATTTGGTAGGGTTTGCTGCCTGCGTCCCAAGGATCACCCGGCATCATCTGCCAGTGATCGAACACACATTGTGGGAACGCCTGTCCCCGTGTATTGGTGCGCAGCTCGGCCGTAAAACCAAAGGACTCGCTGACCGGCAAATAGCACTTGACCACAAACATTGGTGTGCCCGGCACCTGAGCCTCATCAATGACATTGCCACGTCTCCGGCTCAGCACTCTGTGTATGCCCCCAACGGCCAGATTATGGCATTGGATCTCGCACAGATACACGGGCTCCAAGAGGCGCGGACTGGCCGTGATGGCAGCGGCGTAGAGGCAGCGCCGTGTGGTGGGAATGATCTGGCCACCGCTGCGATGCGCTGCATCGGCATGGGCAACCACATCGTGTATATCGAAGCGCACACCACGCATATTCTCCTCGGCCAGGACGCCCTCCTTGGCGACCCACTGGAAACCGGCCACAACCGAGTCCTTGATCTCGTTCAGATACTGCACCGATTTGGTGCAGTCCACGATGATGTTGGGCCCGTTGCATTCGGGCCCAAAGCTCCAGATCTTGCGCGCCTCGCTCACGTCATAGTCGTACTTCTCGTTTAAATATCGAGCACGCTTCTTGAATTCTTCCCGGGCGGTCACAATGCCATTATCGATGTCCTCGGCGAGGCCATCGGGCATGGGCCGGGCCTTCGTGGTCAGGCGATTGTGCTTGTTGCGCGACTTGGACAGGCACAGCTGGTTCGATTCCTCCAAGACGGTTTCGCGGTAAGATACCAGAGGTTCTGATATTTTCAGTGGAATGCCGGCATGCTCCTCCTCCAGATCCTTGATGCATATTTCCAAATGCAGCTCACCGGCGCCCGCAATAACATGCTCACCCGTCTCCTCGATGATGTACTGCACCATGGGATCGGATTTGGCCAGACGCTTCAGGCCAATCACCAGCCTGGGCAAATTAGCCGGATTCTTGGGCTCAACGGCAACACGCACAACTGGCGACACGGAGAACTTCATGACCTGCGGTGGGCAAAAGAAAATGCCTTAGAAATGAATCCTCAGTTGGATAAGGTGGCTAGCACTTGCCTTCATGTTGTGCGCTTCCTTGAAGGTTGTGATTGTGCCCGTCTTGACCAGGAATTGATCGACGCCAACCAGACCGCAAATATTGCCAGCCGGCACATCCTCTATGACCTCCACGGAGCGACCCATCATGAGGACCGTTCGCTGAATCGCCTTCTCGTACAGATCCTCCTTCTTGCCGGGCACATAGTTGGGGCCCATGATGCGGCATTTCTGTCCGGTGGCCACCTTGCCGGCAAACACCCGACCAAACGCGTAGAAACGACCCACATCGGAGGTGGGCACCATTTTCGAAATATACATCATCAGAGGACCCTCGGAATCACAGCTCCTGATGGCCACCGCCGCCTCGTCGCTGTGCGGACCCTCGTACAGCAGCTCCATGCGATACTTTTGGGCTACCACCGGCGAGGGCAAGTGGATGGCGATCATTTGCAGAAGGGTCTCACCCGCTGGCAGCCAGCTGCGCATCACTGTCTTCAGCAGATCCTTGCCCTGCTGGTCCTGCTCCTCCGGCTGTAGCCTCACGCCGAGCTTCTGTAGCAGGTCCGATATCGCGTCCGACTTAAAGTTCATGATGGCATCGAATACCTTGTAAATGGGCTCCAAAATGTACAGGCAAAATGAGCGCTTACTATCCGAATCCTGGTGCTTTTGCCATTTTCTCGTCCGGGTGTTGAAGAAGTTGTTGCCCCAGAGACTGTCGAGGAAAATGTATGGTAAGGTCAAAGGTGAGTGAGGGTCAAAAATAATTTTAAAAAATAATAAACTTAAATTTAACAAATTTTAAAATATTAAAAATAATCTCAAATAATAATACATATTAACCAAAGAATACAATACAAAAAAATAAAAGAAAAATATAAACACACAATTATCATACTTTCATAAAAATCATAAAAAATATAAAAGTTTTAAAAAATCGTAATTGATTTAAAGCCGAACTTGACTTTTGGGATTATAGTTTAATAAAGAAAACACAAAATGTATGCACATTTATCTACGTTTAAAAAATAATTTTTTAAAATCGGGAATTAAGAAAAATCCGTTCAAATGCACGAAATATTTTTCGTTTCGCGCTCAAACACAAATCTATATGAAAGCTTTAGCTGCGATTTTGGATCGATAACATAGACGTTAAAAGCTCACCGTTTCATCAACTTGCTGACATCGATCTTAAATTTATCGGCGTACATTTCGGCGAACTGTTTCAGCGTGAAGGCCCAGCCGTGCAGACCGGAGCCGAAGCCAACGGAACCATTCGACGGATCCACAGACACATGACCCATGGGTCCGCTATCATCGATGTAGGTGGCAATAATCAGATTCACGTTCTCCACAATGCGATGGAACGTTTGGTACAGCTCCTCCGTGTCCAGCTTTAGCCCGAGCAGCGCACGATCCATTTTGTTGAGGAACAGAATGGGTCTGATGCGTTCCGCAATCGCCTGCCGGAGGACCGTTTCCGTCTGCACACAGACGCCGGAAACGCAGTCGACAACGACCAGGGCGCCGTCGGTGACACGCAGAGCCGCCGTCACCTCCGAGGAGAAGTCTACGTGACCGGGCGAATCGATTAGATTGATGAGAAAGCCTTTGGTGTCCTTTTCGCGCTGATCCGTTTGCGTGATGAAACTCAGATCCTTGTCCTGAAGCTCAAAGTACATCGTGATGGCACTAAGTGGAAGAAGGATCATGGTAAGAATCGGGAAGCTTTTTTATACTCGTTCACGAAGTAAACAGAGTATATTGATTTTGTGCATTGTGGCGTGCCGAATCGATAAAATCTATATATTTTGGGGCGGGTAAATCCCTATCTCCCACAATTTTAGAGCTGGAGGCACCACAAATTCCAAAAATATATATTTTTACAATATAACAATAATAATTCAGACTGTTTTTAACTGTTTTAAGCTGTTATTATACTGAGAACGAGTATTGCGCAGTCGGTTACACCCGACTTCTTACGTGTTTTTTTTTATCAGCTTACGTTGACTTGATTGTTATGCAACGCTCCTGTTCGTCTCTGCGGGTATCGGTGAAGCGCATGGTGCCCGCCCTAGCGCCCGCTATGATGCCCGCCTTGGTGACCAGTGAATCCGTCAGCGTGGACTTGCCATGATCCACATGGGCTATAACCGATATGTTGCGTATATTACGCTGCTGCTCCATTAGGCCACGTACTTCGTCAAGCGAGAACTTCACCATTTTTGCAATTTATTATTTTAACTTTAAGCTCGAATTATTTAAATTTGCGCCCACATTGGCGCGCTTTGAACGATTTGAAACACATTCTGGAATATTCCATGTTGCCGGCGTTTATAAACACTTTCGATGTATCGATTTCATAATAACCGAAATCAAAGATAATCGCTTTCATTGAAAAGCTATTTTATCGCAACGAAAGTTTAACATTCCTGCGCAGAGCTTTTAAAGCTGAACGCTTGCTGAATATATGAAATTGCACATCAGGCAGTGGCTTAGACCGAGGGGGTTTTTTGGAGCTCAGATTATTATTTTTGTTTTTATTGTTTAGATAAATTTCGTGTCATTAAATATATTAATAAACATAATTTATTTAATTTTATTTAATTTAAAATATATACAATCTATTAAGTCTTAATGTACTATATTTATGTATTTTAATATTTATTAAAATTAAGTTGGCTGTATAGTAAATTATTCTATATTCGATTATGTAATATTGTATTATATAATTTCATATTCAAATTAAAATGCAATATTATTTATGATCATTTATTTTGTATTTTACTTTAAAGAATCCTAGTTTAAAGTTTGTAATATATTTTTATGTTATTACTTATATTTTATTTATTTTTTTCAGTAACCCCCTCAAACTAAGCTAGCCTCCGCACCTGACCTTAGTCATCAATTAATTTATCAATTCTAGCCGTAATAAAATGAAATAGCAAAAGCTTTTTTTCTTTAGTTAAAAAGTCATTTATTTAACCCTAACTGCCAGCTGGTATTTAATTCAGTTAAATTTGGGTAAACTTTATATTTCTTTAATTGGTCCCAGCCGGCAATATAAGATTTTCTTTTGGTATGCCGCTCACGTATTTAAAGTGAGAATTCTTGGGGTAAATGTTGGTCGTTTACTTTCACACAGTTAATTGGAGGAATGCATGAATGGGTTTGGTGTTTTGTTTGATTAGTTGTACTCTGTTTCCAAGGGGTGAAAAGTGTATATTGCTCTTGCAATCTCTTAAGGAATAGTATGCAAAACTTGCCTTAAAAATTAAGTATCAAAACTAAATTAGAAATAATTTGATCGTATTCAACATATTCCTTTACTTGGTATAGAGTATCCAGCAGTTAGGTGCCTTTGATTGCCATGTTTTGATGTGCCGTTTCTTGGTAGCTGACGTCAACTGCCAAAGATAATTATAAACAAACGCTAAATTTAACCAAAAATTATTTTGTGTAATTTGTATAATTTAAGAAAATGTTGTCTTTAGCTAATTGTTGTAGTTTTTTTTTATTATGATTAAAGTTCCCTCCCCACAATCATAACAGAATGACATCGTTTTGGTTTATTTTTTGCATAGTGCTTGCTGGATAATTATAACTACTGCGCTCCTAAGGTTTTTTAAATTATCAAAACGTGCTTAAAATATATATGTATATATTTTTAATTTTTAAAGATTTATTTTTTAAACTGTAATAAAATATGTTAACTTAAATTTTAAAAATTCAAAACTTTTTACCAATAAAAATGAAAGCAGAAAATTTGTGATAACTTTTTATCATGCAAAATTTATAAAAATCAAAATGTATCTTATTGGAAAAAATACTTTTGTCATAAATGGGCTCCAGTGTTGAAAGATAGGTTAGATCCTTACCTTATGTTATGAAATAGTGTTACGAGAGGGCTGTAAAAAACCATTGGTCACTGTACCACTTTCTAAGAATTTTGTTTTCTGTTATAAGAAATCTTCTCTTGCATTTTATAAAGCTCTACTTTGTTTAAACCTTAACATTAAGATTTTTAAATAGATGCTCACTTTTGTTCGCTCTACGCAAATTTAGAAACCAATTTCTTAAGACATTTTTATAGCTACCATTATTTAGGGCATTATCTTTACAAAAAATTTGATTTTTATTGCAGGAAGTTTTTTTCAAGCAACTCAGCAATTGTGTCAACGGCCAATTGCCATTTGGAGAAGACAATGTCTGTACTTGCTGGAACTACATTTGTTTTTCTTCTCTTTGCTTTTTATTTCATTATATATTTCCTTTTTTGAGTTTTTAGAAATCATGTGTCATAAAATCATCCATAAGGCATGCTTCGTTGAGTTTTATGGTTCGAATTTAAACTTTCTTTTTGTTGCAATTTATTTGGAAATGGTCTAAGTGAGATAAATCTTTTGTTGTCTGAGCTCTTGTAAAACGATTCGCATTTGCACATTTGAGTGAATGGGGTAGCGCGTGTGCGAATGGATGGGTGGCTTGGAACCCTTATCAAAAGCCGGGACATTTGCATAATTTGGCTGCAGCAACTGTCGCCAGGCATTAACATTATTTGGCTTTAATTGTTCGCCAGAAGCTCGCGTGTAATGCAGCCGCCCAACAAAGTAGCGACGCCCACAAAATGGATGCTTGTTTATGGTCGGATGTCTGCCTGACTCTGGCTTACGCTCCGGTTGCATTATTCATGAGTGTCTGCGGCGCGTGTCCACACAAAAAAAAAAGAGGAAAAGATGTACAAGTATATATGCGCACATGTGTGGAGTGGGCAGCAGGGGGTGTGGGTACTCTAAACTGTGTTGCTTCGTTTGCTACATTTACATGACGCAGTTGTCAACTAACCACAACAACAAAGCCCACGCATCGTCTACTAGTGTAATGTTTATCAAGTTGAATCTTTATTTACATTTTAAGCAGTATGCAAATTGCTGGCTAAAAATGAAATACTTCGCCTACTGCCTCAACTCCTACTCCAAAATCGCACAGATTCCTTTCTACCTGCGCAGCTGTCGCTATGCGCACTTCCGTTTCCGCCTGCGTACCAAATTGCCATGGAATATTGTTTACGCTTGGCAAACTTGCGAATTGTGGACAAAAACTTGTTAATTGCCAGTTGGCTACCAGCCCCAAAAAGTTTACCTTGTAAGCGATACTTGACAGCATATTTGCTGGCATATTTAAACATTTCACTACTCACTTCCCACAGTGCTCCCCAAGCGTCTGCCTTTTACTTGGTCGTCTTTGCCCGAGAGAGATTTGTGGGCATTGGTAATAAGTTTTCTCCTAGCTTTTGAACATATTCACATATTCAAAAACATTTTTGTAGCTCAGATCAAGTGCAAATCGGCTTATAGTTTTTTGAAGGTCAACTGAACTATAAAAAAAGTTTTTACATTTTATCTGAAAATATTTAACATTTTTTTTCTTTGTTTGTTTGCATGTATCTCATCGTGCCTTGTATAAAAAATTGTGAATCTTACAAATATATTTGTATCCCATGGATACTTTTGTATTTCACTGGTGCTTTTGTATTTCCATAGAGACTTTGTGTTCAGCAGATACTTTTTTATTTCCATAAATAATTTTGTTTTCACAATTTTGGTTTATGTTACACATAAGTTTTTATTAGATACTTTTTGTATTTCACAGATACATTTATATCCAATAGATACCATTGCAACTGACTGAGAGTTGCGGATAAATACCTTAATATTTTAGTGATACTTTTTTATTTCACAAATACTTTTTTATTTCACAAATACTTTTAAAGTGGTGTATTAGGAAATGTATTTTTCTGGCAGATAGTTTTTGTCAATCATTCTTAATTTGTGTCTTTTAATTAAGTAGTTATCTAATATTTAACACAATATCATTGAATCGTTCGCTGACAAGGCTACCCAAAAAATATGCTATTATTATTATTATGGACTTTAATTGAGGGCGCATCGTTTGCAACAAATTTGCTTTGTGCTGATTGCGCATTCTTAAATAAATAATTAGCAACAAGAATAAATGCCAAGCTGGCTGGCTAATTTCTGTAAAGCCTCACTGAATTCATTTTTAGCCGAGCAGCTGTGGAGCCCTTTAGCCGCCTTAAGCATTGACATAGCAGTTGCCATTGCCATTGCCATTGCCGTTGCCGTTGCTTTGTTTGATATTTGGCGCCACGCCTCACTAAGCTGCTGTCAATAGGGCGTGCCACCAAATTGCCTGCCGCGGCTACATATTGATTAAAAGCAACAACTGCAAAAAGTTAGTAACCTTGTCATCGGCTTACGCTCATTATGCTTGCTTGGATGTTGTTTCAATTTGTTTTTCCTACTAATTGGTTTTTTTTTTGGTTTATTAAAAAAGAAACCATATTTTAGTCTAAATCAATAGTTTTAAATGTTCTTGAATTGAATATTGTCTTAAATGAAATTAAGAGCACTAAAAATAACTTTGTTGTCTGTTTAATTTTTATTTGAAGCCAAAAGTAACTAGATGTGAGTGAGATACATATATACATATCTGAAAATTATAAAAGTATCTGTTAGCTCAAAAGTAATTTAAACCAACAAATGAGTATGTGAGATACATTTGTATTTGCAAAATACAAAATTATCTGTAAAATAAAAACACTACAAAAGTATCTTTAAATCAAAAAATTATTTGTATGATACCAAAGAATATGCAAACTATTTAATTATGACGTAATAGTTTCTAGCAATAAAAGTAAAGCTTTGAAAGCACATTAAAGCTTGAAGCTAATTTTGCAGGACAAAAAACTCATTAAAAGCAGATATCTTTTATGTAATGCTAAAGTTTTATTAGCTAACAGCTTTTTGACGAAATGTCGCTCTCTTCAGCTCGTTCAGCTAATGTCATTGTAGCGTAACCACAGCATCAACGCATGCATTTAATTCCCTTGGCATAATTCAATTTTGGCCAACGCGCTTATCTCAAATGGAATATCAAATTTTGGCCAATTGACATTGGTGGAAATTTGTAAAACGATTAGTTACAGACACATACAAACATACACACACACACACACACGCACACACACGCACACACAAGCACTCGTAACCAATTACGAAATCGTCGTATGAAAATTGAATTTATTTAAAATGAATGTCGAAAATTTGCCAAGTGCAGTAAACAAAATTTACGTAAATTATCAACGCACTTCTGTGCATAATTGGCTTTTGTTTTACACAAAATTGATTTAGTATGTCGGCTGTTCCCCATTTGGATTATCTGCTGTTCCACTGTCAAACTGGGTTGGGTCAATATTTAGTCCATGTTTATGCAGGTCAAAGCCAGCGTCAAGTCACCTGTCTGCCTGTTTGCATCTGTGCAAATATTATTAGCTCAAAAGGTGGCTATAAAAAGCCGCTGACCACTGGAAGTAGCAGCATTACGCACTCCGAAGTTTACGCATTTGATCATAAATTTAATCTAGTTTTCTATATTTAACATGAATTCCTCGACGCTGCTGCTGTATTTGCTGCTGGTGTCCATGTTGCTGCTCCTCGGGTCTCCAGCTGCCGAGTCTTCGATCATTTTCTTTGCCTGTGTCTACAATCTCAGCATTTGTCCATTCCGCACAACGACTGGAACAACGACATCTTAACTGATTAATAATAACTAACAAATGACAAATGACATTGTAAATGCAATAACCCAATTATAAATATGTATGATTTTAGTCTGAAACGACTTTTTAATTTGGAATACTAAAACAGCTTAGAATTAAATCGTTTTTATTTTCCTAGCATAAAGCATGGATATTTAAAAATTTTTTTTTTGTTATCTTAATTTTTACATGGACTATAATTTATTTAGTCTATATTTTAACATTCATCATTTATTGTCATTGAGGTATTTCTAATCGATTAATTGAATGAGTGAAAACCTTTTGAGCTACCCTCCTTGTAAATTATGACTACATTACAAGCAAACACATAGCTTTTATTAAATCAATATTAAATATTATTCGCAGCTGCTGTAGTTGATATTAGTTATAGTAACATATCTCTGAGTTTATATAAAACGTGCTCCATCATGCCTTTGAAGTTTAGTTCTTAACAGTTGAATTGTCGTATATTAAGATGTTCCTTCCAAAGTTTTTCGTTTATCTCTTATTGACTTCGGTGCTAATGTTGGCCAATGCGTTCGCTCCAACAGGTCCAAGTGACTGGTTAATTCGGCCACCGTGTTCCTTTAGAAATCCGATTTGTGTGTGTTTCATACCAAGACCAACTACCGGACCACCAAACTGATATTTCTTATGGGAATTAATTTTATGTTATAAACATAAAATAAGAATTACAATATATTTTATTTTAATTATATTTTGAAAATTTGCAAAGAACAGAAGAAATATATTTGTTTATTTAACGTTGTAAGCTAATTTATTGTTGGGGACTTACTTGGATTATGTTTAGGGACAAAATCTTCGAGTAAAGAATTATAATTCTCACAGTTTATTGCTTAAAATTATATAATATTTATTTAGAGGGGTTGCTGGGAAATCTCCGTTAAATACCGCTGTATAACTTATTTTTATTATTTTTTTTAAATTCAAAAACATTTTATTCTTATATATTCTTAATATTCCCTTCGAATTTTGGATTCTTTGTATAAACAAACGGACCGACTGCAAAGCAAACATTGTACAAAACTAAAATACTCTATTTAACTCTCTTCATAGTGTATACAAATGTCACATTTCTTCAATGTAAATATTACTGTCTAATGGGCAGCTGGATCTTAACGAATGTTAACAATGCAAATATAAAATTATACTTTACTTATATCAAAGGGCATATAAATAGGGCCCCATCGTGCAGCAAGTTCAGTTCTAAACAGCTACAATTGTCACTCACGATGAAGTTTTCTAAGTTCTTTGTTTGTCTCTCATTGACCGTGCTGTTGATTTTGACCAGTTCACCAATGGTAAAAAGCGCGGAGATCAAGCGATCGATCTTTGATCTATGTAATAATCGATTCAGTAATTTAGTTTGCTGTTGGGCACCTACAACGAAAATGCCACCAATCTTAATGTGAATTTAGATTATAAATAAAGAAAAGAATATTGTTATATGAGCATTAATCACAATCGTTTTGATGCTGTTTTGCTTTTTCTATATACATGTGGGGTTTTTATTTATTATAAAGTTTAATATATAATATTTAAGAAAGGTTAGTTCACAATAAGTTTTAATTTCTCAACTCGGCGACGTAACAATAGAAGACAAAGCTCGTTGCTCTCACAACCACACTAGGCCGAACGTCAAGCTGCCTTCCTTCTCGAGTGATCACGACTTAATGCCGTCACCGTCGGCATTCTGCATCGTCGTTTTTGGAACTCGCCGCCTTGCGAATTCGCCGTCCTCATCTTTGCATCATTGTTGCTCGTCGTTGTCTAGGGATCATCGTTGCTCGTCGTTGTCTAACCATTATGCTGTAGCTTATGCATTTGGATTTGTGTACACAGCTATACACCAACCCACATTCGGCCATTCTGACTAAGCATTCGACCCGAATGCTTCGTTGTCACCGTCGTCGTTGCTGCCAATGGACCAAGGCTTCATGTATTCTGCGCAAGTTGTAGTATTCTTTGGGCCATCGCAGTTTCCAGCTTTCTGAACATCATAGGCATTGTTATGCTTGACTTTGACAACTTGGTAGGGTCCCAAAAACTTTGCTTTTAATTTTAAGCCACTACCAAATTGTGTGCGTTTAATGGCCACCAAGTCGCCAACATCGTATCGTCTTGCCGGTTTGCGTCGTAGATTGTACGTCTTTTTATTTTCGCTCTGCAGTTTCACAATTTGAGCCTTTGCCTTTGCTCTCAAGTCACTGCGTTCGTCGTTAAATATCGTGACATCTTCTTTATTGATCATATCGCGTATCTCGAGGTCTTCTTTTGTCCGCATCTTAACTCCAAATAGCATTTCAAAGCGTGTTGTATCAATGCTCCTAGTAAATGTTGAATTTACAGCTTGCTGAACTCTACTGACATGCTTGTACCACTTCGTGGGATCGTCGATACTTAGTTTTGAGAGCACAGAAATTATGATAGCATTCAGTCTCTCAACTTGTCCGTTTACCCTCGGTAGTCCTGTCGTCGTCTTTACCAACTTAATTCCTTCGTCGTCACAGTATTTTACAAAGTCTTGGGAGGTGAAAGCGGAGCCCCTATCCGAGATTATAATTGCTGGATTGCCAAATACAATGCTTTGATTGCTAAGCTTCGCAATGACCTCATTTGCAGTAGTCGACTTCGTCGGATACAGCCAACAATACTTCGTAACTGCCAAAATATGCTTGTTGTCCTTGTGTGTCGATTCAAGTGGTCCCAAGAAGTCGATATGGTATGTATATAATGGTACTTCCTCTTTTTGGAGTGGATTTAGTAGCCCTTCCTGCTTGCCTCGCTTACGGTTCATCAAAATACAGGGAATACAACATTCAATATATTTCTTTATCTTTTCGTCAGCATTTGGTATGTAGTATTCTCTGCAAATCAACTCCTTCGTCTTCTTGGCTGCAAAATGACCTTTGTCATGTGCACTAATAATTTGCTTCTGCATGTCATTGGGTACTACAAAAAGTTCTTCGTCCTGTACAAGTTTGTATAGTATACCCGATTTCAAGAAATAATCGTCATATGTCGTCTGTCCGTTGTTGATTATTTGTTTGATAGCTTTAATCTTTTCGTCTTTTGCCTGAGCGTCTTTTAAAGCAATAGTAATGCTGTCTTCTGCTATCAACATGATTGGGTACCGGCTGAGAGCATCGACATGCTTCATTCTTGTTCCTGAACGGTGCTCTACAGCATAATCGTACTCCTGCAGGAACAAAATCCAGCGTGCCACTCTAGTGCACAGACTTTGCTTATCCAAAGTCTTTGTAAAAGCATTGCAATCGGTTATTAGTTTAAAATGAACGCCTAGAAGATACACCCTAAACTTTGTTAACGCTTCTATGACTGCCAAGATCTCTAGCTCATAACTGCTGTATTTCCGCTGTGCATCCGTAGTCTTTTTGGACATATAATAAACTGGGTGTAGCTGTCCGTCGTCTGGAGATTTCTGTAAAAGAACTGCTCCAAAGCCATCAATTGATGCATCTGTATGCATTTCTGTATCATATGTCTGATTATAAATACTCAATACTGGATTCTCCGTCAGCAGATTTTTTAAGATATTAACGGCATTCTCTTCAGCTGCATCAAATCTAAATTTCGTTTTATTTTTTGTCAATTCCGTTAAAGGTCTAGCTATGCCTGCATAATTAGGGATAAACTTTCTAAAATACCCTGTCAGCCCCAAAAAACTCTCTAACTGTTTATGCGTTTGTGGCATCTTAAATTTTGACACGGCCTCTATTTTCTCTGGCGAAGGATAAATCTTGCTATTTTCAATTATGTGGCCCAGGAATTGAATGCGGGTCTGCAGAAAGTTACATTTTTTCATATTCAATTCTAAACCAAACTCTTTGCATGTTTCGATAACTTCCTTCAGATTCTGTATAGCTTCTTGTTCAGTCTTCGTTGGTATAATCACGTCGTCGACATAGGGCAAAGCAATGCCTCTGCTGGACAGACGTCGAAATATCGCGTTGACGTGCCGCTGAAAAACGCCTGGTGAGTTCGAAAATCCAAACGGGACCTTCAAGAACTGATATTGGCCTCGCTGCGTTACAAACGACGTGTATTTTCTACTCGATTCAGCCACTGGCACGTGAAAAAATCCGTTTTTCAGATCAATTGTGCTGAATATCTTGGCCTCTTGCAATCTGTCCAATTGATCTTCTATAAGCGGCAAGGGAAAATGATCTTTGACAATTACCTTATTTATTCTTCGAAAATCCACACATAATCTTGCCGAACCGTCTCTTTTTTTAACAAGTACAATTGGGCTTGTAAACTCCGATGTAGACTCTTCAATAATACCCTTTGCGAGCCACTCTTCAATTTGTTCGTCAACGATACGCGTTTCCGTAAATGCCATTCTACGCGGACGCGAGAATATAGGTGACTCGTCTTTTAAAACTATGCGCATCTCTACATTCGTTCCTTTTGTCTTATTTGGCACATAATTGTTTATTAGTTCGCGTACTTCTCGTTTGGCAGATTCACTTGCTGCTGCATTAATGTTAAACACGTCATTGTCCACATCCGCGCTAATTTGCATTATATTTATTTCTTCACTGCTCGACATTTTGCGCACCTGCAGACCGTTTCTGTTAAAAACAATTTCCGCTAGTAAACACAGCTCTTCTCCTATTATCAACTTCACGTCTACGAATTTAGCTGAAACTACGTAAAAATCCAATAGGAATTCTTCTTCGTCAATCAAAACTGCATGTTTGAAATGTCCAACTGGTCGTATCTTATTAGCGTTGCTGGCGCTACCGAATCCAACTAGAACAATACTGCTGCTTTCCAGCTTAGGTTTGCCAATGTCGCAATACAAATCTTCTCGTATAACACTGAATTTGCTGCCAGTATCAAAAAGAGCGATACACTTTTTATTTCCGAACGCGACTTCTTTGTGTGTTATATCGGCTTTTGATTGCAAGCTACGCGTAATTGCTATCTTAACACCCGTTTTGGCAACTTGCTCGCAATCTCTGGAAATATGCCCGAACTGGTTGCATTTGTAACACTTTCGACCTTTATCTTTATTCTGACAATTGTTCGACACGTGTCCTTTTTCACCGCAATTGTAACACTTTACCTCTTTCTTAGCATTTTTGTTTACACTTTCACATTTTTTGTCTTTTTCTTTCACATTGTTTTCATTGCTTAGACTTTTCTTTTTCCACCTGATTATCTTTTTCCATCATTATTTTATAACACTTTAGTTTATCTTTAAGCTGATCTATATTTTTTGCACCATATAAAATAGTTTTATTCACGCCTTTTTCATCTATGCCATCAATCAAATATTGACTAAAAGCATCATCTGCAATTTTTCCTCGTGACGCTATGTCTTTCATTCTGTAAAAATACTCAAATACGCACTCATTGCTACCTCTCTTTGTTTGCGCGAGTTGCTCATGAATTTGCTTGCTGGTCACACTCGATTTAAATTCGGATAATAATGCCTGCTTGAGTGAATTCCATGAGTTCAGTCCTCTTTCACTCAACACGAATAACTTTGCAATCCCTTTAATGCCTTTTTGCCAAACAAAAATTTTGGGAAATCGTTCCATTGCATAAGGGTTGCTTGTTCCTCATATTCGCTTATCCACACTTCGACTGGAATAGCATTTGTGCCGTCAAAACTTCGAATACTCTCTTCTACATCGCGAAAGCTGATCGCAAATCGTGGCGTCATCTTCGTCTCCCTCTCCTCTGTTTCGTTGCTTTGTGCAGCGTTGCGTCTAATAACTGTGCTTTCCACATTTTCGTCGCGTTTTGCAGCGTTTTCTATGCTGCTGTGCTCCGCCGTCTGGAACGAGACGTTGCCTTCTTCATTGTGTTCTTCATTTTCCTCTTCATCGTCAGTTTCGTCGTCGCTTGTTTCATCGTGTGCTAACATACTGTTCGAACGCAAATTACGAAATATATGCAAGTGTAGGTCCACACTTGTGTAGCTGATTCCTAAAACATTGCAAATCGCCACCAGATCACTTCTTCAAATTGTACTCCTCGCTATTTTCGTCATAGACAAAGCCAGAAAATTCTCGTAACCGTTTTCGGTTGCTTCTGTCTCCCTCAGCCTCAAACACGAATTTATGCAGTGCTGCTATGGACTCTTTCTTGCTCGAGCGTAGACTTGCACTAATAAAATCATTTAAGCACGGCATTGTGAAAAAAAAATATTTTTTCACTTCGACTCCAATATTACTTTCTTGTTAATAAACTCGAATTAACAACCAAGTTCGACTTTACACCTTTAGTTCGACTTTACACCTTTAGATCGACTTTACACCTTTAGATCGACCTTACACCTTTGTATCGACTTTACACCTTTAGATCGACCTTACACCTTTAGCTCGACTTTACACACATTTTCTTTAATCGCACCCACTAAAGCTCATATCCCGATTTTGCTTCAATTCCCGGACGAGCCCCCAAAATGTGGGGTTTTTATTTATTATAAAGTTTAATATATAATATTTAAGAAAGGTTAGTTCACAATAAGTTTTCATTTCTCAACTCGGCGACGTAACAATAGAAGACAAAGCTCGTTGCTCTCACAACCACACTAGGCCGAACGTCAAGCTGCCTTCCTTCTCGAGTGATCACGACTTAATGCCGTCACCGTCGGCATTCTGCATCGTCGTTTTTGGAACTCGCCGCCTTGCGAATTCGCCGTCCTCATCTTTGCATCATTGTTGCTCGTCGTTGTCTAGGGATCATCGTTGCTCGTCGTTGTCTAACCATTATGCTGTAGCTTATGCATTTGGATTTGTGTACACAGCTATACACCAACCCACATACATATATAAATGGATGTGCATATAAAAGATAGAAATTTAAAACATTTTACTATAGAACCTTATCTATAATCAATCCGTGAAAGAATTTTAAATTCTCAATTTTTCAATACATCAAAACAATTATCAAAAGGTATATTCCCCAAAAAAAATTAAATAAGAATCCAATATACATACATGTATATATACTTGTTCGAAAAAAATAGATATCGAAATATATGTAAAAATATAGACAAAACACATTTCAGAGAAAATTACCCTGAAATTTTAAAATGTATTCTTTAAAGTAAGGCAATTTGCCTTTAACACTTTTTAATAATTATTTTCTAACTTGTTCAATTCCCAATTTAATTCAACTAAACAAAGAATACCCCTTAACCTTTAAGATAATTGAAAGTTTTAAACTAGATTTGCTCGAGTAGTTGATAAAAAGTGCCAATAATTAAACTATCGAATTTTATGAACAACTTACGACTAGTGAAATTCCCAGAATTACCCAAACAGGTTCAAACCTTGAGTGTAATTAAAAGCTGTGTGCTCTATAAATACGCATCCTTTTATCATTTGCCGAGCACTCTTAATTGTCATCGAGGTGACAACAAGTGGCCACATTTAATTGCACAATGGATGCTGGCTGCTGCTCGAATATTTGAAACCCACGTGGAGTCAACTCAAGTCAAATAGAAGCCCTTCCGCTTCGTTGGGCGCTCAAGTTCATTGGAGACGAGTGCACAGTGAAGGAAGTCGGGTGCAAAGTTTTATCATTAGTTATTTGCACTAATTAAGTGCAAAGCGCATTAAAGCCAAGTCAACGGGAAAGCTTTTACTTTCATCGCCAACGCTGGCTGTGTGCGACTACGTGCCACGGTTATGTAATTTCAGTAACCGACCAAACCAACACACAAACCAAACTCAACTCCCAAACCAGCACCCAAACCCGAACCCGAACCCGAACTCGAGCCTGTTCCAATGAGCAATGGCCACATTAATGGATGCTTATACTAAACTCTTGTTGTTATTGTGCTTGTTGTTGTAGTTGATGTTCAGGCAAAAGGCAAATGACATTGTCGTCTTGAGTTGCTCATTACTCAACTCAGCCCGGTCCCAGCGCCCGTAGCTTAACAGAACTTAGCTCAACTGGGGCTCGAGCCCGCTCGACAACACCAAAAGTTCGCTTTGTTTTTGCTCGAAATTTAATAGCAGCACAAATATTTTAAAACGACCTTTTCGGGCAAAAAACTTTCTCGATAATTATGATTATTAGGCTCAGTGAAGAGTTCAATAACTGGGAATATTTTCTTATAAGCTCAATTTGCGTCGACAAAATATCCTTTTTCAATGAGATTTGTTTTGGGTTCATTTAAATTTTTTAGTCCAAGCTTAAACCGTATGAAAAATATATGTGGAAACATGTTTAAAATTTAGTAGAGCATAAAAGCATGCAAATATTACAGGTTTCTTCCCTTACTGTTGATTTAAAGTCCAAAAAATTTGAGATTTTATTTTATGTTATATTAGTTTTAAGCAAATTGCATTGAACCTTGAAATAAAATTGCTCTAGGTCAATATTAAAAGTAAATTTATGCACTCTATTTAGAATCGCACTTGAGATTTGGTTCGCCAAGGACTTAAATTTATGTAGCCCATGCAATTTGGCATCCCTCTAGGTTTCTTTCAGCACAGAAATATTGCTTTATTTTTGTTGTATAACATTTGAATATATTTCACATATGCCGAGGGCGCATTTTGGTGAACCATCAGACAGCAGAGGCCTAGATTCGAGTAGTGAGTGCCAAGACGACCCCAATCAGTAAAATTAAATTTGCTAGATACACCACACAGACACACTCACACACACACACACACATCTATGCAAATAAAGCTATTTACAGTTGTACTCAAAAATTAACATTTCGTCAGCAGAAGCCAAAAATTCTTCTTCGTCTTCAATTTCCAGCACGTTGGCAAATGAATCAAAGCGCCGTGGGGTGTTGAAAAAGGAAACGAAAATGGAAGAACCATTTCTTGTCCTGCTTGTTGTCTTAATGTTGTGTGTGCTGTTGTAAGTATAAGAAAAAAAAAACAAAAATTGTATATATAAATAAAGTAACCTAGCCTACACGAAGTGTAGGATATTAAATCTGATGTTTTCTTATAATTTCACATGTGGCTTGGCTTGTACTATTTATTTCATGTTATTTTACAACAAAATATAAAATATATGAAATTATGAAAAAATTTAATATTTAATTTATTAACATATATATATATACAATATATATACAAAACTGTTCTGTACAACTTTTTCTGGGTAACCTCGCAAGACTGAATAACCACTTTAAAAATTTGTTTAATGTCTTTTCAAGGCCTGTGAAAATTGTTTGGTCTGTGTTTTGGCTAAAATGAAAATCAATAAATTATTTTTCCGACGTTTAAATGCTGACAAAGTCCAAAGAAATTGGCTATTAAATGCTTGTAAGCTGTTGACAAATGTTACAAAATTAGAAACCAATAAAAGTACAAAAACACACAGAACACACTTACGCACACACACAAATGCAATGCATACAAATCAATTGCCATTTAATTAGCTGCATGGAAAGCCAAACAAAAAAAGTTTGTTGCCTGTAAATAACAGCAACAAGAACAATGAAAGGACGACGACAGGCAGAGAGGTCTGATTGCAAAAACAAGCAGCCTGACCTTGCAGCGGTCGCAGTGGAGTAGGATTGGGGTATTTGTAGGATTGGTATTTGGGGTAGGTTAGCTGCCAGTTGAAGCTTAGTTAAGCTAAAAATAGTATTTTGTTGTCTGCCTTGGGGCGCAGCAGTTGATAAAATATCAATTTTAAATGCTAAAGCTTACAGATAAAAGCTTCAAAACTGAATATACTGAAAAAAAGTCTTAAGTAAATACTTTAAATATAATTTCTTCATACTTGGGCTTTTTAAGAGTTATTATCAGTTAAAGATATGGCTATAAACTATCAATAAATTAAATATTACTTTGTTCTTCAGCTAAGACAACTAGCTTGGGATTAACTTCATTATTAATACAACTTTCATTATTTTTATTTTTATTTTGTTATTGGCAGGTTAAGGTTTAAACATTTTTAATTGCAGAGTTTTTGTCAATTTTTGTAATAATGTTTTTTAATAAATAATAAAAACTGTAAGTTAAATTTTTGTTTTTAAATTGACCTACTTCTCCGCACAGTCTTAGTGAAAGAGTCCAAACCTCACTGGGCCAATTTACGTGTGGAAACGGCGGGGCACGTGCCCGATTCGACAATTTTTAATGACAATCAAAGCTCGCAAGCAAATCCATTTCGATGTTCAACAAATTGTTAGTGTCTAAAAGGTGTAAAAAATCCAATTTATATTTACGCGCACACGGCCAGTTTTGAATGGCACTGCGACTGGATTCGTAGGGATGGTCCCTAGTATGTTCACAGGGCGACATAAAGTTTCTTTTCGAGCAGCTGTCAAAGTTTTTCTTGCAGACTTTAAAATGTTTTTCTTTTCGGTTGAGTGGGTTGGGGAGCGGGTAGATGGCGTCGTCAATCCCCCTTGCGCAAACAACTCGTTCTAGCAGCTGTTGACAGATGAAGCCCCTGCCCCATTCACTTCAAGAAGTCTGTCTGGAATGCTAGCACACACATATTGCAAATAGACGGCAAATTAATTAAATATCACTCATACGTCAGGTGTGCCATAACATTGCGTGCCTGCTTATGACCGTGATTTGCAGACCAGGAAATGACTTGAGCTTTATTATGCTGCAGCTGGACGAGGCAAGCGACCTGATCTGTCCATTTATTATCCCATGCGGCACGTGCAACATGTGGGCGCTGCTGTGATTACCAACGTAATGTGCTTATTGCATGCAGCGTGGGCAGCAGCAGCTGCAAATAGTCGCCAACGCATATAAATATGCGTGGGCCAATCAATTTTAGCCAAACGTAATTTTATGCACATTTACCAGAGTGAATAACGGAAATGTAAAATAGATTTTACTCAAGCTCGGTCTGCCCACGGCCTTGGCTTAGTTCTTGACTGAGCTACAAATAAGCTAGACTGACAGTTAAGCAGACACATTAAGCACCTTAAGCACATTAAGCACATCACCTGGATTTCACTTCGGCCAAGTTAAGCACAAACAAATTCATTATTAGAGGCGGAATTTTAATTTTAGACAGCTGCCTGTGCGAAGTGAAGAAATGAGATGTAAGTACTAAGTAGGTAATTCACTTAAGTATATGTTAGATTTACTAATTGGGTAATATGTAAGCCCATTTATTATATGCTGTAATTTAAATTAGGTACTTGTATATGTATATGTTATGATATGTTTTTTTTAAATTTGTGTACCTTTTTATATTAATATTTGTTTACATTTATTTTTGTTAGTTTGTATTTGTTTTGTGTTTATTTTGCAGACAGATTAAAATTGTTAAAAATGTGTGGCTAACAACATAAAATATTTTAACCCTGCTAATATTTATTCTATAACCCAATTATTTTATTAAGAAGGTCAAAAGCTCCTAATAATAGTAATTGTGTCTTCCTGAGTATAAAGCTAACAAATGATTTGAATGGTTTTCTAATCTGAATATAAAACAGGGACGGCCATGAAACTTGTTCCCTTTTGCGTTTTAACTATATAAAGTTTTATTCATGTAGCATACTTCTTCGCATATAAACGAAGCCAATTTTAAGGTTTTTAAAATTGAAAGATATTAATTATTTATACATTTTTATAATGCAGCATTGAATATTTAATAAAGTATCTTTCAAAACAAAATACAATTTAACAGTGGCCTGCCGATCGTTTTTGCTCGGTGCAATCACCGTTGCCATCGCCGCTGTTCCATGGAGCGGGAGCGGGAGGCGTGTTGGAGTTACATAATTGTGGCCTTAACCAACACATCCAAGCTACGGTGCCCTCTGCTTCAGGTGCGCTGAGTACCATTAAAATGGCCATCCATGGTAGATATATTAAAAACTTTGACGACATCGTTGTGTTTGGCACTTGAATTTGCCGGTTTGTGACTGAACTGTAGTCTGATAAAGCCCTTTATATACATGAACCTTATTTGTGATATGCATAGCCCAACAGCTGTTAATTAACTTATGGCATCAAGAAGACAACAGTCTTCTATTTAAAGTTAAACACTTGATGCATCGCAAATATTTGTTTTTAGAAGTTGAAAACTTGATCGTATTTTATATAAAAGTTAAAATACTTAGCAGGATCAGAGTGGCTGTCTTTTGTCTGTTCCAATAATTTGCAATATTTTCTCGATTCATTTGATTTTTTATAAATATGAATTTCTATTTTATTTTTAAAGAATAGTCTTGTATAGTTTTTTTTTATTTTTTATTTATTTTTTTTAACAAAATTGTTAAATTTAATGTCAAAACGACCGTTGCTTTTTGGGACGGAATATCAAATAAAAAATATACATCATATTAATGCAATGCTATTATTTATATATATTTCGGACTTCAACACAAATACAATTCAAAAGAATACATTGTCAGGGGAACATATATCGCATATCCAGCACATCCTGGATTTGCAGATAAATTTCCCAGCTCCGATTGGACTGCAACTTATGCGCATTCGCGAGTCACAGGACTGTAGGTGCTACCGGTGCCGCAGCGGGGTGTCGTGGTGCTGAACGGACAGAGAGGGGATCGCGTCAAGCACGCAAATAGCAGAAATGTTCCCTCGGCTGCTGGTGCGCAGAAGAGCATCAACATGGCCACCACCGACACGTAGAGTAAGAACTTGGGCGACATCGTAGTAGCTATTTCTGACCTCTTGCTGCTTTGAAGTGACTTTCCCAGTGGCAGAGCACCCTATTTATATGGTTGGCCTGAGAGTGCAGTTAGATAAGACGGAAGCATTAGTGCATTGTTATACATATATTTATTGTTTGCACAAATGGCACGAAATAACTACTACTTAGTTTGTGTGTGATCAATTGTGCAAGTTTGTTGCTTATTTAATTTATCTTGAAGCGTGGCAATAAGTAAATAATATTATATTAGATTACTCTCATTAGAAATATGTGTATACAATTTTAGAGGAGAATGTTATCTTTTGTCATGCTAATTATTCACTTTCCTAGTCAGGAAATATTTTTTGAGTTAACTGATGATTCACCATCGCAATCAAAAAATGGGTGGGATAGCCTTAAGTAAAATTTATTTAGTTTTTAAAATAACTAAAATATATCATTGATAACTCGATTTTTTTAAAGCTCTACATTACAATTTAATCTATTCATATTTCACTGATATTATTCCGATTAATAAATATTATGTTAAATTATTATTAAAAGTCATTATTCGGAAATTTGTGATAAAGAAATACTCATTTAAGATACATGTGAAACATATTGTAGTTATGCAAAGAGGACGAAAAATTAAAACGATTGTCATACGGAATTATTAAATTAAATATTGACTTGGTCGCGACTTGTGTGCTTTCAATTACACAATTAACTCGTGTTGCTATTTTAACCCAAACAAAGTAAAGTTAGCCCGTGCCGTCAGTGTAAATAATCCATTACGAAAATAGCAATTATTTAACAAATAAAAAAATGCGCTTGCCGGAAGCCATATAAATAGAGCCCAATGTTACTGCCAAAAGCCACTTCAAAGCAGCAGCAGCTCTGAAATAGCTACAACGATGTCGCCCAAGTTCCTACTCTACCTGACGTTCGCGGCCATCTTATTGGTCCTTAGCGCACCTGCGGCTGAAGGCACCTTTTTTGTTACACTGTGCCTGCTGAGATCGCCTTTGTGTCCGTTCTTCACTACGACACCACTGTGCCTGACGGGCAAAACATGGAATCCGGCGACACAGCTTTGTGGATAAATTGTTTATTTGGGCATCACATTCTCCATGTGATATGCGAAGAATATAACAATTAAAAGTTATTTTTGGCATTGAGTTGTATTCGAGTTGAAGTCCGAAATAAATATATAACATTGCATTGCATTCGAATGGTTTGACAATCTATTGTAATTAATCTTCTTCCTTAACTTTTACAGTACAGTGCTTTTTTTTTAATTATTGTGAGGATTTTTAAATTACTTAGATCAGACTTAAATGTCGTTCGGGCTCTTGCCCACCCGTCGTAAACTTTAAACTTGAACATTTTCTCTTCTTTATACACAATTTTAATTTATTTTAGCTAGATATGAGAAAAATACCTGAAACACAACAAATCTCAAAAAGTGACTAAAAATATACTTTAATGAATTTGAATTTAAATCGATGGAGTCGCATTTTTGCTTTTTCCGAAGAAGCCCCTTCTTAACCATAAGCCACAATCTTGACAAACTTCGAGTACTTTGTTGTGGTTGCCCAAACCGCTGTCTTCGTTCGATGCTTTGAAGTGGAAATCGCAGACAAAAGGCTAAAAAACATTTTGTTTATGCTTGACTTGCGCATTGATCGGAAATAAATGCAATAGGGAAAAGCGTCTAAAAATAGTTGGATGGCAAAACTATTTTCACAATTGTTGAAATTGATGCGCAAAAATTTGCGTGAAGCGCAAAAATTATGAATGAAAATTCGCTCGATTCACGGAAAAGCAACAGTTGTGCCCAGCAGTGTGAACACAGTCCACAACTGGTACAGTGGCGTCCACGCCAAGTGGGAATGCCGGCAATTGGCAGCGACTGCGCTCTGTGGAAGACCGCACGTGGTGGCATCTATGTGTGGATGGCATGTTTGGCGCGCTTTTTGCGTGAGTGCCTCTTGTGGATGTCATCGGGGCTATGCGCACTCGGCCGCCGGCTGCCTGAGTTAGTCCTGCAAACGGATTCGCCCAAACCGGTCGCTGGTCGTCCGTCAAGCGCCAAGTAAAATAGACAAATTTGAAAAGGTTCTTGAGAATTTGAAAAAAAAAAAAAATTTAAGAAAATTCAATTTGAAACGTTTGCGCGTGCCAAACAAAAATAAATATTTGGGTCGCCTTTCGATTTGTGCCAAGTTTTGTTTACGTCTGCCCAAGTGGTCAAGTGTTTAAAATAGAAAAGAAAAATAACTAAAAGAACTACAATATTGACCACTGCTGGATCGGCTGTCTTTATTTATTTTCGCATCATTTGCAGGCAGCTGTTCGGAAAATATCGTAAGTTGAAAAGCGTTTCTGCCAGCGGGCACATAAATCAACAGCCCCCATCAATAGGGGGCAACTTTATCGAAATGGTAGCGCAAATATTTGCGTATTTGCTTAGGCGGGCTTAAATCATTTTCTAGCCACACGCAGCTAGTGTTAGTGCTCCAGTGTTAGCTGTGAAAGAGTTTTAACAGCCAAAAAATAAAGTTTGCTTGTTATTCTTTTTGCACTTCGCGCAAAGTTTCTTCTTGCAGCTGCTTGCATAGTGAAAACATCAAATACAAGACTCCAACTATGTGTGAAAGTTGCTTTTAAAAACATTTTATGACATGTTCGACATTTGCTAAACATGTGAATGCTGCTGCCGTTTTTAGTTTAAGTGCAGGCATAAAAAAAAGTTGGCTTTATTGTATTAACCTAGCTCGACACTGACTTAGATGGTTCTATATGTGACTCTATTAAATGTATTTCGCATGCATGTGAAAAGTTAAAAGCTTTGGTTTCACATAGAAAAACCAACGTGAAATTAATTAGTGATTTTTAAACTAATTTAAGTTAGTGAAAGGTGCAAAGTTTCAACATATTTTTTTATATTAATTTAGGATTTTTCTCGTTATATTTGATGTCATTTTTATTTTTATCTATAAACATTTTCTTATCTATAACGTATCCCTTTGTCATTGCAATGCTCAATTATAATTATAATTTCTCATGTAAGCACTTTTAATTCTCGTTATATTTAATTTTTTTTTTGAAACAACAAAAGTGAAAACAACAAAGTGTAATTGGATTTTTATTTGGATGAATGCGATACGAAGAACACATTGGAGTCACAACATTTTCTTGCAATAGATAATTTCTGTAAACGAAAATAAAATGAAAATGTTTCTATACTAAAAAGTGTTTGATTTTAATAAAAACATGCACATTGTGTACGTAAATTTCTAAGTAAAGATAAATTGTGTTTTTTTTTAAATTTAAAATAAATGTTTTTTTTAGAGCGCTCTTAAAAACATTTTCATCTGAAATAAATTGTATGCCTCTGCAAATGATATTCTAACTTAGTTACGTATAATTACTTGTGTAATTTATCTTAATCCTTAATATATCTTAATCCAAACCGGTTGTTTTCAAGTTTTTATATGAAATCCTTATATGAATTGTTCTCTTAATTTTCCAAAACTTATAACATTTTCATTGTAAGAAGATAAATAACACATGGTTGTGAAATGGTTATCGTATCAAATTTAGTTCTTTATAATACATTTTAATTTATTCTCAGTTATTAGGTTAAACAGCCCATATATATATTTTTAGCTCGATAAAAATCAATTGAATTATTCATTGAATTGTATTTTTATTTGTACAAAATTTAGCTCTTTGAGCTCATTGACTTCCCCTTTAAAACACAATTCTTTTTATTTCAAATATAGCCTAAGTACACTCTTTACCCAGCAGTTACCCTTCTGAAACCGAACACCACCAGGCCCTTGAATCCAATTAGTGAATGTTCGGCATCAGCTCAAAGTAAAATATCTCATAAATATTGTGCGCCCCTTTGCATTATCTGCTAAATTTAAAGGTCAAATCGCATTTCGTACATGACATGAAATAAATGAAATGCTTCGCATCTTTTTGCGAGATGAGATAAACCCAAATAAAAACCTTAGATAAGTTTTGGTTGAGACCAAAGACATTCGCAACTTTACAGTTACGAACGAAATGTTGTAATTAAACTGAATAAATGCTGCAAATTGAAATTATCAGAGCCAAGCGAAAAGCAGCAAATAAAGTTGGTTTCATTGGCCAAGCCCACTTCAAAGCAGCAGCCTGTTGGCAGATCAATTGGGCCAAATCCAATTCGTGTCAAATGACAGGCCATTTGGCGCACTACTCGAAATTAGCATAAGTCAATCAGTGAGTGAAATGGTCGCCAGTTTGTCACTCAGTCCCTCTATCAGTTTGTCAATCGGTGTGTCAGCCCTTTCAGCTGGCGCCGCATTCACATGCACGTGGTTAAAGCCAAGAGCATTTGTAGCTAATTAGCCTATACGCAATCACTGCCAAACGCTGCAGCGCCTCAACCTCAACCTGAACCTTAACTTCAGCCATTTACCAGCCCCTTTTGTGGCCTCAAATTTGCTTAATTAATGTTTCCCCTTATCTTCGTCTGCTCTTTGGTTTTTCTTGTTGTTCTGTACCTTTTTGTTTTATAATTGTTGTGTGCTGCGCACTGGAAATTATCACGCATACGCCGCGTTGCAGCATTCGCTCAATTTGACGACAAAAGTTGGCAGCCTTTACTTTATTATACCCTTGAGGTGGGCATTAAATTTATATCGCGGAATTTGGAACGCATTCGGGAAAATTTCTGTGAACCCATAAAGTATAAATATTTGTGATCAAGGTGAAGAGAGAGATAGCTTGGCTAGACTGTACTAGAATAAACTATTTGTCTGAGTAATTTTCGCTTAGTCTTGGAAACTTTTTATACATAACTGTGAGCAAGAGAATCCTTTTGCTGCAGGAATTATACATATATGTAAGCCTGTTGTTGAAAATTGGTTGCAAATAAAATCTCAAATAGGATCTTAACGAGTAGTTGAGAAATAATTTATAAATATTTTAGATAGTTAAGCTCAAAAAATGTTTATGATGTTAAATCTATCTTAAATTATCTCTTACCTAACTGTGCATTTCTTTGTTTATAGAGATATTTTATTTATGTAGTAAAATTTTAATTTAATTTCTGTGCTTTCCACTTAATACAAATGATATAGTTAGCTATGTATCTATTTTTTGCAAGGACTATTTCATTTTGATTTTGTCAAAAATGAAAAGGATTGTTCTCTATCTTTACTTAAAAACATATTTATTAAAAGATAGACACTTCCCCACCATTACCTTAAATATAAAATATAATTTTAATACTTGAAGTCTGATCGATAAGCTATTGATAAGACTAGGTAAAAAATTTGGTTCTTTTATAAAAATTATGAAATTAGCTAAAATGTTATGCATTTTATATTTATTTAACATATATGTATATTTAATATTCTATTAACATCTTTCGCACAATGGCCAAAGTATGTTAATAGAGTATTTAAACTTCTGCGAGCTCCCAATTGAACCGTTAAATATCTTCCACATGATTACCCTAGACAAATATGCATATTGAAGACCTGGCTGATTGTCTGGTGGCAGCCGCGCAAAAGTTTTTGCGGTTAATAAAATGGTGCGGCGCACGTGGCGTATGTGTAACAACGTAATATGGCCATAGGGGCAAATATATATTTTGTGTGCGCTTGACAATCATTTGATTATTTTTGTAGGTGGGGAAAGGGGGGGGGGGAGGGGGGGGGTATTAAACACGCGCACACGTATGCCTATCTTTATATTCATATTAGGCTAAATGTATTCCTTGTGGTCATATATGCGCTAAACGAAAAATTCGAAATAATTCGCAACCCTTTTGAATTTAACTGTAACTTTAACTTTAACTTTTAAAAGCGAACTCTTTTGTTGTTGTCTTTATATTTGTTCGCAGTTTATGCAAATGGTTTTTCATTTGCATCCCGCTGTTTTGATGGATGTGACGACCTGTCCTTCTGCTGCTGAAGCAACGGTTAAAGCTCATACAGCTTGGACACGATTCAAGTTGATGAACTGCTCGTGCCTTTTTTGCATTGTTTTTTGTTTTTTTTTGGGTAAATATATAAGGTGGTTGGATGAAGACTTTTTGGGATTTGCATATGATATAATATGTGCATGCAAAGGTGAATTAAAATTTCATCCTTTCATGGATTTTTTTTGGGTTTTGTTTTATATCTTATCCGTATCTCTTGCAAGCGCAGTTGTATTAGAGAATGTGCATAATATACGTTGACAAAAATATCAAATTTAAAGACTTTAGGTCTTATAGTCTCCGCGTTATGATAAAAATAATTCCACTCAGGACTTTACTTTAATATTCTTAAATATCTTAAGGGCTCTTCTTTATCTATTAGTTTATATTATTTATCGGTGTATGCTATTCGGGTAATTTAGGTTATCTAGGTCGTCTAGTTTCCGATTTAAATGCGTTCGTACAAACGATCAATCGGACAGATGGACATGGGTAAATCAACTCAGCTCATCGTCCAAATCAAGTTTATGTTTTCTTTATGGGATCGGGGATATCTTCTTCTAACTGTTAGATTTGCATAAGACCATTATACCCTTTTTACCCAATTTCAATGGGATCAGTGTATAAAAAGAAGCTGTGTCCAAACATTATTTCGACACGTTCCACGTCAAAGCATCTAATTGTAAGATGTCAACTTATAAAAAGCTCCATTTAGAAAAATGACAATATCCACTGAACCCCAACTACAGGGATTTGAAATTTGCAACTAAGACAAGCCCACTTCGTAAGGGAGAAAACTAAGTTCTTTGGTTCCATACGTAAGTAAAGGTGAATAAATCTAAAATCTTGTCTTTAAAATGCTCGTATAAAAAATGTAGACGTATGTTTCGCATATTGGGGCTCGTACCCGAAAGCTAATTGCCCATAGCTTTATTGACTGATTTACTAAGGTAACTGATATGCCCATTTTGGCTATTTTTAATAGCTACCCACATTAAATAGCTTTATCTAGACATACAAAAAACACCTCTGGGTTTTTTATTACCATAGTTGTAATTGCTTTGTCCAGCTTATCCCACATTCACACACACACACACACACACCCCAGAACTCAGACACACATTGAAGAGCATTAAAAGTCGCTTGTAAGTTCAAACTAAAATTGTTTGCTTTCAAACTTGGCCACACGTCGAGTCCTCGACTGAGTTCACTCTTCCGTAGGCTGGTCATTTAAAGGCCATATATCCAAGTCAAAACATTTCCATGGCAACTTTTGTGACAGCCAACATGAGGGGAGCAGAACATTTATTTCTCTTGCCGAGGCTTCAATTGAATTAGTAATAGCTCGCCATCCTGGAAAAGTTTTGCTTAGATGTTTGTTGATATAATTTTCGTGCTGGTATTTTTATGGCCAGGAAAAAAAGGAGCAGCTATTAGTGGAAATTCTGTTTTAATTGTAGTTCGTGCCACTGCCGACAGGCCGGCGTCACTTTAATCTATGGTTGCCATCGTTTATGTTTATATGTTACATTTATAAGGTGTTTTTATCATATATCTTTAGCCATATTTTTCGCCACATACCTGACGTGCAATAATATATTGCATTTAATTTGCGAAACTGGCGACTTGTCAATAGGTTGGGTAAATTGATATTTATGTGCTTGCCGACTTGGCCTCAAATTGTTTTGCCGGTTTCGGACACCCTGTACGCGTAATATAATTGAAATGGGGTATATAAAAGGTATATAATTGATTTTTGTATGGAAGAGCTGCATTTCTCTCGATGATATCAAATCGTTATTTTCTCTCGTATACTCATAATCGATTATTTGTGTTTTTTAAATTATTTAACTATATTTCAAAATTCGAAAATTCAAATTCAATTAATATACAAGAACATATGGTAAATATTAATACCGATTTAAACTACCGTGATGCTTTTTATTTTATTTAAATGAAAATACTATAAAATATTATAAATATAAAAATATTGAAAAATAAATGAAGTAAATAAAAATAAAATGTATATGAAATTAAATAATATGAATTTAATAAGAATATATTTTGAACCCCAAAAAGATTTTATTTTGACACACAGAAGGCCCACTTTATTCATCACTATAGAGTATCTAGTCGCACAATCGCAAACAATCATTTTTGGACCGTTAAGGCCGTTAACTTAAAGGTTCTCCTGATTTATGTGTAACTAGGCCTTCTAATGCCGGTACGCTCAATCTTCTTATTGTAAGTCCCTTTGTGACAGTTATTTTCTTTTGGCTGCTTTAAGGATTTGTGCTGTGATTTGGCACTAAAAGTCGAATATCTTAGGCACTTATGATGCCTTCACACGAGCTTTAAAGTTTGACATTATTGTTATTATCGTATTATCTTTTATTTTCGTTCCTTTTCTTTTCTTGAATTTCGTTTCAGTTTCCGTTTGCAGTTTGCATGCATTCAATATTAATTTTCCATTAAAATTTGCGCTTTATTCAATTTTTGTAACGCTCTTTTGCCTCATTTTTCCGTTGTCCGCAGCATTTTTATTTTCATTTTATGTGATTAATGCGACAATAACTGAACAACGCGTGTTTACATCTTTAAGCGTTTCCCATCATTTAAATGGCATTTAATCTGGAGTTTTCATAAAATAACATTTCATAAAATAACACGGCTCTTTAAAGCACTCAAATTAATTTGTCATATTAAGCTGATTAATGTTAACGCCAGTTATTAATGGCCTTTCATAAAAGGCACTGGCTCAGGCTCAGGCGTTGGTTAAATTACTCATTTATCCTGTTGGCTCTTAAAGAACTCTCGCATTTCCCAGTCGATGGACAGCCCACAATCAACTGATTGCATAATTTGGCCAAATATGAATAAAACAATATGAATATGCAATAGATTCACTTTCTTCACAAGCAAGACGTGACTCATTTATCTTAATTTTCCAAAACCATGGTGAATTATCTTTAGTTCCCTAAAGGAAAACATTTTATTGATGGGCTATTTTCTGAAATGATTTACAATTTAAATGTATTTCTTATTGAAAATAAATATATTTTGTTTTTTAGAGCTTTTGAGTTTTATCTTTGGGGATCAATGTTCTTTTTAAGAGGGGAAACTGTTGAAGAAGAACTAAATATTTTTATTTAATTTTGTCACATAAGTGTTTTTCTATTTTTGGATTTTTAGAATTTTGCCATGAAAACCTTTTAAGTGTGGAGTGATAGAGCGATAACGTTTTGAAGTTTTATTTAAAGGGGTCCCTGAAATATTTTAAAAATGTGTAAATGGTTATTAGATTGTTTTGGTACTATAGTGCTATGTATTCTTGATTAAATTTTGCTTAAGATTTCAAAGCTACATTTTTTTTTATTAATTTTTTATTAATTAATCTATTGTGATCTGTTGAAAATAGTTTTACTTTTAATCTTTAATTTGTGTTTGTCAGAAAGAGCTTAAACATTTTTAATGGTATATGGTTTTGGGTAGTAATTGTTGTTTGGACTGATTTGACATTATAGATTCATGTATTTTATAATTGCATTTTGCCTAACGTTTTAATGTTATATTTAAAGAAAACCCTGAAACTTTTAAAAACATTTTTTTTCATTCATAATTTTATATTTTTATTTCCATTGGAAAAAACAAATGTATGAATGATTTTTAAATTAGAAGCTTAAATTCAAGTCATTTTAACTTTATTCATTTTTTCTCTATTATTTTTTTTGAATGTTTATTCTATCGTTAGACTCGAACAAACAAATATTTAATGTGGACATTGACAGGTCAACAGCTGACTTTCAAATGCTAACAAACAAAGGTGAAAGGATATCAGCTAGCAATATCTAATAAATATAGAATGTGTATTAATTGAATTGTGGCTGTTTACAAATACGTTGAAATGCTGTTGAATTGGATGACAAAAAATCGATGTGTCTTGCTTTTTTTGTTTCGTTAGTCACAGTTGAATATTCGCTAGCATATCTGTTTAATTCGCTTGAGCAATCATCGAGATTCGATTACAGGTCCCATTTGCATACAGCCAAGTACGGACAGCTTCATTCAGAGACTGTTCCTCGTTTCGATATTGATTTGGCATACATAGGAAATTAAATAAATGCAAAGAGATAAACGTGTGCTGGCAGTCGCAGTCACAGAGTCACCGACAGGTCTGAAGATCCCAGGAAAGGACTCGTGCGGTCCGTTACCCAAGCCAAAAAATCAAAGTCAATCTTTGAGCATGTGTATAAACATGAATACATTTGAATGAGTATGAATATGAGACTGAACGCTGACAGCCTGTCAATCGATGACATGCAACATGGCAAATGGAGCCACATGGCAGCCAAGCTATGGTGACTCAATCTGCTCGTGTGGGTAGATAATGTGCCGGCTACGTGCGTAATTTTAGACCCTATTTTAAATCAACAAGGTTGGCTTCAATACTCCTGTGCGTGTTTACCTTGACAATACGTTAAATAGAAATCACTGTTCGATAAGCTGAGGCATGAGTTGCTGTTGAGTCTTTGGTTAATGTCCTGTCATAGTAGCAGCAACTTACCATAAAGTTAGCTATACCCTGTACACATTTGAAATGGGTAAAAAGTGATTTTAATAGTTTTTTTTTTTTTTTTTGCAATTTTGTGTCAGTGCCAAAAGGCACCGTAAAATGGGCTGATATTAGTCAGATCCGTCTGTCCATTAGGAATGAGGCGTCTATTTCAGACTGGGGGCCATAAGGACGAGATGCAACAAAGATATCTTTAGAGATTTTACGCACGGTTAGTTTACAAATTTCTTGAAAAAAGCATTTGCAATTCTAGGACATCTATCGGTGGTGGTGCTGCCTTTGTAGGGTATGTGGCTCACGGTTCGAACCAACTCTTTGCCCGTAGATTCGGTTAGCGATCATGATCGGTTTTCCACGTCGGTTTTCTTCGTCACATTCTTTTAAATAAATAATAGTTTTCTATTATTATTTATGAGAAAACATATAGTTTTCTGATGTTGATTGTTTGGCGAACTTTGGTTTGGTTTGGGTTTAGGTTTAATTATTTAAGAAAATGCTTTGATTTAAGGTTGACTTTTTAATAAAATTTATAAAAATTTCGCGTTCGAGCCGGTTTGGCTTAAAATCGGCCTACAACCTCGGTCAGAATTAACAAATAATATTATTGCTCCAGTTTCTAACAATATAATCTAAATAAAATTGATTTGCTTGAACGAGTTTTCATTGTTAACCCCATAAAAAAATATTCTTAGGCCCTTGTATAATACGCCAACAAAATAAAGCTCTTGTTTTCACTTTTTGAAAATCATTTAAAATCAATTTTCATTTTTAGAGTTTAAAACATGTCTCAAAGATTATAAATACACAATTATAAGAGATACAATCTTTATTTCTGTTATATACAGATACATATCTTTATACCCTAAAATTACAAATCTACGAATAATGAATAAATAAGTTGTTGAACAATACAATTTTACTTATGTGGAAGACTAAGTTCAAATATATTTTCCGTGAACTCAGAGCTGGCTACAGTGTATCTCCCAGTAGGGCATCTTCTTGTTTTCCTGATCATTTGTTTAGGCTGTGATAAATGAATTGGCCTGCTTGTTGGTCATTGCTATCAATTGGTTGCTTTTGTCAATTGTGAAGTTGTCCGAAATTTATTGTAGAGTTAATTTTGAAAGTGTGTGTCGAGGTTAAAGTTTGCCAAAACATTAA
Source organism: Drosophila colorata (assembly GCA_035041545.1). Classification (NCBI taxonomy): domain Eukaryota; kingdom Metazoa; phylum Arthropoda; class Insecta; order Diptera; family Drosophilidae; genus Drosophila; species Drosophila colorata. The sequence goes on from JAWNLD010000233.1 coordinate 4,681,578, forward strand.
TCTTTCCAGCACAATATCCATCAATTACAGTAACTTTCCTCCCACACCATCCCAAATGAAACTTCAGTTACTTTAACCTTTACAACATCATTGGCTATGCATTGACGTCAGGACCTTCTGGATGACTGTTTTCTCTTATAAAAAGTTGAGCATCGCTTTTGCCACCTGCATTACCAAAGCAACTTTTTCATACTGTCCAGCACAATTTTCTTTACATACCTCTTACCCTTTGCTCTGCCTGCCTTCTGTTGCTTGCTTTCAATGCGCATTGCCCCCAACGAGTTGATGATTAACTTGGCTCGTTTATCATAAAATTGTTGGCCCAGAACAAGCGGACGTTGGGCGGGCCGAGCACCGCCCACTCGCTGACCACAAATGCTATAAATAATGCACTGAAATTGCAAAAGATACGAAAATAAGAAGCGAAAAAAAAACACAAAACCAAATAAATATATGCACAGAAAAAGATGTTGTATCTGTATCTTCGTATCTTTTATTCTTTTTGTATGCGGTTTCACAACTTGAGGTCGTGGTATGCTTTTTGTTCTTGGTTGCTGCCTGATTTCATTTAGTGAGCTACATTTATCTTTTAGCTTTCAAACAAAACACAAAAAAGCTTTTAATTTCCATAAGAACTCTGATTAAAGGGGGGCTATAGTTGAAATCAAAATACCATTTTCTTTGTGTCCTTACAAAAATAATATTTTTTAAACTATTTTTTAGAGGTTTTCCAGCAAAAACTTTTTTCAATTTGGGTAGTAAATTGTATAAATAAAAAATTACAGCCTTCGCGGTTGACTACACTCGGAAAAAAATCAAGCATTTTTACTTAAATCATGTTGAAACTTTGTTGTAATTCGGCCAAGATCAAATAATCATATCTTGTAAACGAAAATTTGTATCTCAAGAATTCTTATTGATCTTGGCAATTCTTTATAAAAGATTTAAATACAATACTCATTTCAAGAAATACTATTCTTCTATTAAGAGCGAATGATCGAAGCTTAAAATTTAACTATATAACAAGTAACTGTTAACAAATTTTGAAGCTCTGTTAAAACAAATCAATTTAAACAGTTCTCACGGGTGAAAATCTAATAAAATATTACCAGAAATTTAACACATGAAACACTAGCTAATTGAATATTGTCTTTTCTTTTATTTACTTATTGCTCATAAGAAATAAAAAATATACAAAAATAAATAATTTGAATTTTATTAGCCTATTTTTAGTACATTCAGAACGAATCTCAGTAAAGGCTTTGCCTGGTTTTCTCATCTTCTTTTCTTTCTCCTTAAATACTTGTTATTATCTGCCTTTTGATGAGCTAATATTCCATTGACATTGACCGCCAAGTGGATAAGGAAATTGTCGGCAAATTGTTTGGCCCAGGCAGCAGCCCCACAGAGTCATAGAAACAGTTGTCTCCACATCGAGGCCAGCTCAGCGCAGCTCAGCTCATCTCGTTTCATTCAGTGCGCACGTGGTGGATAATTTACTTAGAGCTGTCGAAAATTGTTTGTCCTTACGCTGTAGCCTGCTGCGTCGGTGTTTGGCACAAATTGAATTTGGCCTGAATTATGTTGACAATAAATTTCAAGCTGCTTGTGGCTGCTCGTATATTAGCCATGACCCGCCCCCTTCCCGCTTCACCCCAAGGGCACTCATCATCATGGCGTGATTTTCCCAATTAGCCAGCATGGACTAAAAATGCTGAACAGCCTGCATTCTGACATTCTTCGGTCCTCGGCCAGGACCCCAGAACACACAAATCCCTTATCAAATTTTTGTGCCGCACAGCTGGGCAACAGCCAAAGGCTGGGGAGGGGGTAAAGTCAAAGCATGGCGCCACAAACAATGCAACAGCAAATCCACATCAGTTCTAAAATCACGCATTTGCTTGTTTTTTCCTTTTTGTCCTTTCTTTTTATTTTTTTTGTAAAGTGCCAGCGCCGGGGGAAAAGCCAAAGCGACGACACCAAAAAAATGTATCGCGAAATTTCAAATTGAAATTCGCTGCATTTTTCAAACAGCCTCCAACTCTGACAGATTGCCTGAATAAAAAAAGTAGAAGTAGCAAGAAGAGGAGTAGAGCCGCAGGCGCTGCTGAAATACTCTTGTAAAACAAACTGTAAATAATGGCTCCTACGGGAACAATGTGTCACAGTTAACCAATCTGCAATAAATTTGAGATTAAGGTAAAACATCGATATAGCATGTAAATGGAACGAATTTTAAAATAGCATCGGATTAGCATGAGGATGTGGCAACATGATGAAAGGGGATTAGGAATGTGTAATGTTTTATTATTGATGACTTATCTACGGGTAAAGTATCTTTATTTTGTATCGGTGGGTATTTCTAGAAAGGAATAATAATATAAATAATAAAATGAAAATAGTATTAATAATAATAAGTAAAATAAAAAACACAGTTTTTATTTACACATTTTTTTTGTCTTATGCAATTATTTTTCAAAAAAACACATACAATTTATTGTAAACAATTTTTTTTTAAATCATACAAAATTTAGTAAAACCTAAAAATTTTTTAAAATTTTCCCTAATAATATTAAAAAAAAATATGAAAAAATAATCTGATATTCGTAATACATGTTTAAATTAAACATGTAAATAATTATTAATTTAATCAGGCATTATTATAACAATAATTGTATACTACCAATTGTATAATGTTTGTTTTTGATATTGGCTTGGAAATAATAGTAATCAATTGTATTGTACACTTTATTTGGTGTTATTTTCTAACCATACAATATTCTTATACGGAAATCGAATTCTGTTTAATCTTAAATAATGTAAAATAACAAGTTTGTAGTTAACAAATCTGATGTTCAGATCTTTGGCACACTTAATTTAAAAGTCAATTTAAATATTTTCCACTTCACTTGGAATTTTCACATTATTTTCGTGTTGTTGGTTTTGTCTGAGTTTTCCACTTGGTTGCATTGTTAACAGTGTTGCATTTATACCCTAAGCATACTCTTTTCTGGTGGGGAAGAGCATTTTTTATACTTTGTACTCGCGCGTGCCTATTAAACCTGGTTTTGTTTGAGGGTTTTTCTCTTTTTTTTTTGGGTCACCAGGCTGACGAGAATGTAAATTATGCGGCATGAACTTGATTCATGTTATTCGCTTTTATTTTATATATATATATGTATATATATATATTTTTATATATATATTTAGTGGAAGTTTTTAAGCAGCTTTGCAGTTGGCTCATAACGAATGCAAACAAATGGGTTGTAAGTCGAAGTTTGTCTGCAATGTGACTAAAAGGTTCAATGGGGTCTATGAACCAGATTGTCTCAAGTGCTCAAAAGGTTGCAATATTTCGAATTAAAAGTGGGAAAATGTAAATTTAAATTTAACGCACTATTGCAGCTGCCCGGACGTTGCGTGAGTCGATTACGCTATAAACATTTTCGGGTATAAACAATTCCGGGTGGTTGAGGCCGGCTGCCAATAAAAGCGAAATATTTACACAAAGTTGCGTAGCGCAAAGGCGAAACAACCACATGAAATCAATTAAAATATTTGCAAACAGCACGCAGCACATAAAACTTGGTCTAGAAATTGTAGATCTTGAGCGTTAAAAGTAATTGGATGTGACTATAAAAATAGCGTATACGACGCGCGGGCCAAATGGGGAAGAAAAAAGAAATTTGTGCGAATGTGCGGGTAGAGAGAGACTTGGGAATATGCTGTAATTGCTGTTACTCACTTTCCTGTGCTTCTTTATTTAGCTTTAAAATATTCGGTGATTTTGTATGTTAAATATTGCAAAAGAAGGGCTACGAATAATAAATTTTCTTAGTGGGATCTCTCATTGCAGTTTATATCGCTTTTTTATTGCTTTCTTATACTCCAGCATAAAGAATTTTCTCACGGTAGATAAGCTTTTCGACTGGTGGTTGTTTGTGATAGTAAATAAAATTTGACAGCTACTTAAAAATTACAAAATAATGCTTCATTTCTGTGGTTTTTTGTGTAATATGAATACAAATGGTTTTATCCCCGATGTCACACCAAGGTGGTTTCAAATGCGTTAGCTATGATTTTTTTACCTCTGTCAATAGATAGATAGATAGATCAATTTTCAACTGTTTTAAAAATATCACAAAGCTATATACCTAGCGAGGCTAAATGGGATAAAATGGTTTTTACGATACTTTTGTCAAACTCTTTTTGAGAGTATCGCTAAGTTATCTTCCAGGTAATGAAAATCACCAATTCCACATGTAATCAACCAAAACAAACTACCCACCTAAAACGTGAATAGGATAATAGAAAATGATCAAAATAATTGAAATGAAGTACGTATACTAAGTGGCGCTTGTTTATCTTGAAAGTACTGGGAAAACAAACAAATGCCAATTGAAAATATGCCACTGTTCATCATTCGGCCAATGGCATCCATCAAACGTTGAGAATAAAAGTGGAAAATTAATTAAATATATACGTTCACTAGCAATGTATTTGCGTGAATTCCGCAGATTTTCATTTCGTTCAAATTACGCTGCCCACTCTCAGATGCTCTCGAGCTACTGAAATGGAAACCACTCGGGGCATTTCAAATATTTGCCAAATAATTAATCACGCCACGTCATGGCTCGAATGGAGACGCCTACGTCAGCACCAATGCCAGCTCCCTCCCCTCCCCCTCTCCCCACTCTCTATCTCTATCAAGGCATTTGCCAATGCCTGTTGGGCCACTGATAAAATGAGATGCGACAACTCGCACTTTGGGGGCACGTCCGCCAAAAATATTTTGCAGATTATGATAAATTTTTAAATAAAGCCGACAGCTGAAGTTGTCTACACATGACTTCTTGTCTGCCCCTCACACGCCCGTTCCTTTGCCCATCTCTCTCTTTGTCTCCTCCTTGAGAGAGCTTTGTTTTTGACTGACGGCACTCGACCCAAGCAGCTTCCACATTTGAGTGGCACTCAAAACTTATTTATTCTGATTTCTTAGACTTCAACTAAAATACAAGTAAAACGTAAGTTGTGAAGATTTAAATTATGACATTTGTACGATTTCAAAAGTTGAACTTGCATTAAAATGTGGCATTAAAGCTCTGCAATTTTCGTTTGTTACAGCAATGTGAGTTCTTTAGTCTAAATTGATCCCTCACTATTTTGAGTTGCACATTTATATTTGTTGCCGATTGTGGTTGTCACAATAAAAATGTAAAAAACAACATTAGAACAGCTTCTGTGGGGTCAAATTTTTTATCAAAAATCATATACAAATTTACAAAAATGTGGAGTTGTACTAAAATGTTGTCAAAACTGAACCAATTTTCATGTTTGATGTCCAATTTTGTACATTTAAATTATATGCACTTATTGAACATTTTTGTTATTTATGTTTATTATAAGTTAAGGATATATGTATTTACCAGCTATTAACCTTTGGCTCAGACATTTCAACATCCATAGCCTGGGACTCGAACCTGAAACATTTATTATTTACTTTATTTATTGTATCTTAGTATTCGTTCCAGGTTACAAAAGTTTAGCCAGAGCAAAGACTTTCAGGCTGATATAGATCATATATTATGAAACGAATTTAATATTACGCTTGAAATTTTAGTTAACGGCTCAAATTGCAGCCAGTACATTAAATTTAAATTGGATCAAAATGGTTTTTCTTAAAGCTTTGGACATGCGTTGAATTTGTCCGCGAAGCAGTCGCATGTGCACTCGCCTTTGCAGGCGCAGACGGGGATGTAGAGGAACTCGCTGTCCTTCCAGAAGTCCACCAGCGTTTGGCACGAGTTCCTCTTGTACTCCTCCTTGACCTTCTCCATCTCCGTTTTCGTGCCGCACTGACAGAAGTAGTCGGCGTCGAGGATTCTCTTGAGTCCCCCGCAGCACACATCGCGGACCAGCCTGTCAATGGGATTTGGTCGCGAGACGAGGCCCTTTTTGGGCACCGCCTTCATGCGAATCTTGTGCGTGCGCTTCATGTCCACGTCGAGGACTACGGTGCTCGTCAGCTGGGCATCGAAGACGCGCTTGCGCTGCACGGTGTCCACGTAGATCTCGTAGTGGGTCACGTTTGTGTCGTCGTGCAGATACCAGTCGATGGACATGCAGTTGGGGCTGATGGGCGCCACATGCGTGATGCTTATGGGGAAGCTCTTGTTCGCCGAGGGCGGGTACTCCCTGTCGCCGTGCAGCCGGTTCTCTATGCGCTGGCGTGTGAATGTTATCGCGTTGATGTCCATGAGCAGGTTCTTCAGATGCATCTTCAATTCCAGGCGATCCTTGCCCTCGGGCGTCTTCAGGAACGAGGCCTGCCGCAGGGCGCGTCGCACCGCGATGCAGTGGCAGCAACAACAATCCTTCTTGTAGCGCTCACAGCCATCCGAGAATAGATCCGTCATGGACAGCTTCACCAGTGCGCTGTCGCTCGATTCAGCCGGGGTTTTTGGCTCCTGCTCTGGTGCCGGCGTCGGCTCCGCCTTGGGCTTGGATGCACCCGCCGTTGTCGAACTACTTCGAGGGCTGCTGGACCCCATCGTCAACGATGGGCGCGGCGATGATGCGCGCCGGGGCGAGGCCGACTCCCTTGTAGGGGGTTCACCAGGCAATATAATGCTCACCCGCTTAGACATGTTGGAATTTTCAAAATTCAAAATTACGAATTTTGCGCTTGAAATAAGCAAACGAATTGTTGAAATTTATTATGGAAATTGTTGTTGGAAAGACAAATAATTCAAAATTATTTGAGATGGTTAACTAGAATTTAATAAGCATGCAAAATGAATTTTTTCATTCTAATATAAATTTTCTTGAAACAATGCCAGAGTTAATATGGGGTTAAAAATAATCGTATATATTTTTGATATAATATAAATATATTCAAGTATTTTTAATATTTATAATATTATAATATCAAGAATTTTGAAGCCCATATTAATTCTCCGTTAAGGAAAATACATTCGGGTTTAGTAGGAAAATGATAATGGATATTTTAAGTCTCATTAAATAAAATCAAATCTTTAGCTAATGAATTTATATATTTGTTGTCATATAAAATATGATAAAGGGTGTCGAAGTATAAATATCCTTGCAGACATATTGAAAATTCCGATTGTTCCTATGAAAGGCACATATAAATAGTAGTTCGATCTTAATAAGATTTTGCTGGTACGTTACGAAACATGAGAACACTCTCCATTGCCAAATTCGACTCAGATATCTCTGCAAACAAAAAACTATTTCATACAAAAACCAATTTTCGATGGCTTTAAGAGGAGCCCTCGGCTAAAATCATTATTCAAACATGATTACATAGCTTATTAAACATTAAGATAAATATAGTTGAATATGGCTTTATAGTATAAACTGAAACATGTGAATATTCGTAACTAAAATTAAGAATTTTTCTATACGTGCTTGAATAGATTTAAAATAGCTACTACAGCAGTTTTGCTATTGATTAGTTATTTATTTCATGATTTCATTATTTCTCAAGCTTAAAAACCTGCAACTGTCAAACTTAAATAATGAAAAATGTGGCAACGCAATGGTTGACAATGAAAAGGTCATTTAAAAATCAAAATTCTTAGTTCAAGGTCAACATAATTCTTATAATCGTAATTTAATGTAATGCACAAGCGTTGACAGATGTTTTTACATAAGCAGTTAGTCTGGTTATACGTGATAATTTCATGAAATTGCGAAAAGTTCAAATTTGAACACATAAATAACTATTCACGCGTGGATTTTCGACTCGGCTGCCTGCATGCTGTGTGTACTTTAGATATATCTGACTTCTTCGTGTCTTAATGAAAGACAAACACAACGCGGCCTCTCTTCTCCAATCGATATGCGTACGCGCAGCGTCGTTCGCAATCATTTGCAATCATCTTCAATCATCTTCAATCATAACGAATGGCAACGGCCCGGCTGCTCCCCATCTGATGTCCGTCCATTGATTCGGCTCGGCCCCCGGGGGCAGTGAAGGCGCGTAACTTTGTCAATATTTTTGTTCACAGCTCGGAGCTGCAGAGACGCAAATGGAACGTCATGGAAATTTGCATAATGCTTCGGGCCGAGGCCGTTTTTTTCTTTATAAATGGCAAATATTTTTTTTCGGGCTCTAATTAAAATAGCTTAGAACGCGGCTGCATAATGAGCGGCCCATTAGTCGCCGTTTGACATAGCCACCCTCGCAGTTTGGGTCTGTTTATGTTCCTTAGGAGTTAAAGGAAAAAACACAAACATTTTCAAATGCTTACAACTCTTGCGCTTTTCTTCTTGGGGCTGATTATTCGGCTTGGCTGCGTATACGTGGCGTATGATTAACAAGCTCGCCACATTACACATACGACCGGATGCCGTGACCGTCTGTCGCTTGCTGTTGCCAAGCAGCTTACAAGCAAAAACCTGACATGCAGCAAGTGTGTGTGGGTGAGTGTGTGTATTAAATTATGTTTGGTTTATGATTTATCTAACACATACTCATAAGAATGTTGAGCATGTACTGAACGCCATTCCGACAATATGTTTTCTCCTTATCCTCCTTTGTCTGCTTAGCTCTGTGTTGGATGAGCCAAGGGGGGCCGGTGTTGTTGGCATAGGCGCCACGGGGCGCTCTGACGACGGGGTGCCAGTCAGCCAGTCAGCCCGGCATTTTAATAGACTTTCCCTCTGACAAATGTAATTGCGTTCAAAAAGCAGCCGCTGGTTGCTATCTGAGCGCAGCACAGGCTGCAAAGTCGACCCAGCCAGATAAAACAGGCTTAAAACATAAATAAATACGCGTGAATAAAATAATGGAATAAAAAAATGACACGTGAATCACACGAACGCCATTTACAATGAAGACCTTCTTGGAGAAGAGAGTCGGAAGTTCGTTTGCATACGCCATAAATGCTTGAAAAAAGTTTAAAATAATTTTATTTTATTTCTTTACCGAATTTACTTCTATATTGTTTTGTTTACAACTGTTTCTTAAGACCTTAAAGCTTCATTTTTGTGTTTTGCTTGGTAAAAAAGTATTTTATGAAAATAAATCTTAAAATTGGTTTATAATTGTTACCTTAAAATCGCTTAAGAGTTTAAGCTAACATTATTTTTGAATAGAATTGAATAAGAATATTTTTTATTATTATAGAACAAGAAATAAAAATATAAAATTGTATATATATATATATATAATATTATATATATATGATATTCCTTAGGTGCATAACAACAATAAACTTTTGAAAATATAGTTTATATTTCTTAGCCTTAGCCTTTCCTTAGAAAATTCGAAAATTTTCAAAGTTGAAGCTAAACTTTAATAAGTTTTCTTCTAAAAAAAAATAAAGCTGTCATAATTATTATATCACTTAGATGAATCCAAACAGAAATAGTAATAAAATAAATTATAGTTTATACGCAAAACCTTAGTTTTTGCTGACGAAAATAAAACGTTTTTCTTATTCTCTCTGTCAATTTCCGATTTACAAAGGTTCCGCAATGACTCAGATATTGCTTTCATATTTTTTCCTTATATTGAAGTCCAACTCTATGTATTTCTTTAATAATTCTTCCCTCTTTATAGTGCGTTTGGCCGCGTTTGAAAAACTTTTAAAAAGCAATAATCTGGTCGCCTAGCAGGTCTTCTTCCCCCCGGGGACAACTTGCCTGAAATTGTGTAAAAAATTCAATTAAATTGATTGGGGTCAGAGTGCGCTGAGTACTTAAGCCCAGGGGCATGTTCCATAAGTTAAATTATTTTTTCCTTAGTATTTAGTATTTTTCTTCTTTTGTAGCTTTATGTATGAATTATGTTTAATAAAATAGAGTGAGAACCATTTGAGCTTTTGTGTGATATTTGATGTTTGTTGCTTTCCCCGGAAAATTGATGTGTTCTTTGTGTTTTCTTCAAACTTGTTTTAAAGTGCACATTTCGTCGCCTCGTCTGACGCTTACTGTGTCGCATTTTGAGTTTTTGGCTCCAGACAGGCATTTAACTTTTGTGCCACCGCGGCTACTTCCGCAGCGGTTGGCGCTTCCGCTTGTCCATGGAGGGCGGCCGCGGCGTGAGAGGTCCAGCAGTGGGAGCATTGGAAGTGCGGACAACTAATTCAAAACTTTGTGCCGTCGAGAGCAAAGTTGAAGGCAATGCGTTAAAAATCGTCTGACATATTTCACGATGGCGTTTTACGCTGACAACTTTTTAAGGGCCTTGTATAATTGCCTGCAGCCCGAAGCGGCCAATAAAACTTGGTTGCCATTGGTGGCCAGCGCAGTAGAGTGAGCAGGTCAAAACTTTCCGGTGCCCCGCTGTCTAAATACGAAAAATAATTAATATTGTGAAGCTTTCATTATATTCAGCTCACTTTCGCCGGAAGCCACATTTCGAATTTTCCAGTAAAGCACACAGCCACACAAAACACGCACTAGTGTTGGCTGTCGACACTTTGGCCAGTTTATATATGTTGCCTAAAGGTCTGTCGTTAAACATGAAGTCCCGTTGGCAATTCAAGGGTCACCAGCTTGAAGCGTCTCCAGCTACTGGCCCAAACGCGCAAAGTCATGGCTAATTGCACTTAAATTTCTGTGTGCTTGACTCTTTTATGAAGAGGCCACAAATTTTATAAATGTGGGTCGTTAAAGAGCCGTGTCAATTGAGTGAAAACTCAATCGGTGGCATTGTTGCCCACATGGCGCCCAACGTTGCCCACATAAAATACCAATACGTTTTTATGACTTTCAGCTTAAATAAGCAAACAAATGCTGTTTAAGTTTATAAATCTTTCACAAATTTAGTAGACGCCACAAAAAGGGGGTTGCATAAAATAGTTAAGACAGTGCTTGGGTTTTAACAGTTCAAAATATTAGTGAAATAAAATATAAGCAATTGACAACGGTTGCACTGGTGCACATGGCGCCCAACGTGTGCTGACGTTAGCTACCAAATCTCTTGTTTGCCTTTAAATTTGTTATTTCCTTCTCTTAGATGGATTATTTTCATTTTAACGGTAATTGGTGAGCTCGAAAATAATTATTTATAGCACGCTGGCGTTGAATCTTAACCAAAAAACAAAAATCTTATACAGCTTCCAATTACTTTAATTTATCGATTTACTGGAGGCGATACCTAAACTTCTTAAACGTAAATCTGTCGAAAAATCTTTTTTATTGTAAAACTTTTAAGCAGAAGCCCTTCGGCCGTTTGTTCTCTCACTTTGCCTCTGTTCGATTTGTCGGTCCCTCTGCTTTTTTCCATCTTTCAATCTTTCAATTACTTGCGGAACGTATTGTTTGAAATCAGACGTTCCCTGTGCATGCACAGCTCAATAATTTCACGAAGCTGTCCAATAAATACTTGATTTTATGGCAAACAAATGCAACTGGTTGAGCACCTGACCTGAGCACATTTCTCCAGCCAGAAGGCCTCCTGAGTGTATCTGAGCACTGCAAGTACGCGTACTTTAAAGTGAAGGCTGCTTATAGACAGCCCAGATGACTATAAATAGTCCGGCTGAATGGCCGCAAAAAGATTTTGTTCGATTTGCCAGCAATTTGGAACAAATTTCGCACGACCCTCTTAGCCAATGAATAAATAACACGCATACGCGGCGTGGACCGCAGGGGATGGCCACAGATAGCTCGGAATCAATAGCGGCAAAAACAAGTGACGCCTTCTAAACAATCTAATATCAAATTGAAATTGAAACGACATAAGGCAAACAAACACCCACACACACCAACACACACACACACACACACAATCCCAAACTGAAGTGAAGCCAAGAAATAAACCCACATCAGATGCGCCGAAGCTGCGATTGCTGTCGGGATAAAGGCGACTGATTGCGATTTGAAAGTCTTTGTATCTGCCCGACTGAATTCGTATTAGTTCTCAATGCGTTTAGCTGGGAATCCCTCTCCCTATTCTCAACACCTCCTCGCAGTTCCTTACTTGTGTGTGTGGCCGTCCGTCGGTTGCCCGGAAATATCAGCTCAAATCGCACAAAACCCTGAAAGATTATAACAAAAGAATGCCAATACATAGAGGACAAAGAATACAAAGAATACGTGAATCCTTTGCACCAACAATAGCCACGCTTCTAACTGAATCAGATGACGCTTCAATTGCACAGAATAGAAAAAATTTAGTACTCGCTCTAATCTTAAGCTGCATTTTAAAATTTACAGACGAGCCTCTGTCTATCAAGTTATGTAGAGCAGACCGCTTAAAATGCGAATTAAATGTTGATAATATTAAAATTAATTGAATTAAGTATAAACTATCAATATAACTGTCTGCTTTCATTGGTAACGACGGCTTCCGCCTGCACTATATCGGCTTATTAAATATGTATAGATACACAAAAGTAGTCTAACGTCAGGATTTATATTCAAAATCAGTTGATACATTTTTCTAGTCATAATATTTGATCTTTAACACAAGAAGTAAATGCCAAAGTTAAAAAAAAAAAATCACTTCTGCTTCATAAATAGTTTTAGCTTAAAAGGACTTGTTGAAAAGGGTTTTTTTATGTTTAAGTCCTAAGCTCCGATTTAGCTTTTTCTATACTTAAGAGCTTTCGCTAAAGCCTTATTCAAATTCAACAATATCGGTACGATTGTTCTATTAAGGACAGAGCCCAGTTTGAAAGCATTAAGTGCTGATATCATAAATAATTCCACTAGCATATATATGATACAAATTTTTATCAATAATGTTAAGAATATTTTTTAAACATTTAAACACAAAAGAACACAAATGATTTATTCAGAGCTCTTTCTCAATTGATTTTATACCCTGTACCATCTCTTTTATTATTTATAAATTTGGTTCGGTTTTTTATTTAAATTTATTATCTTTATCAATTTTGTGTAAAAAAGGGTCCTTCGAGTGCGCAACGTGCCCCAAAGCTGTTGCTGTTCCTTTCTTTCGAAAGGACAGCTTTAAATAAATAATAAAGTGTAGCATGCAATACAATGGGTATATAAAAAACCGCAACACGTCGCATAATTAAGCTTTGTAGTAGTATTAAATATAAAATATTACGCATACCCCGTGTTGTCTATTTAATTGAAAGCTTCTTAAATCATTGACTACATCGCCCTTAACACGTATTTACTCTCCGCTTTTCCATCTCTTTCTCCGCATGCAGCATGGCAGCAACTGGCGCCACAGAGCAGCAACAACAACAAAGACAGCAAATGTGGTCACAGCTAAAACAAAATGTGGAAAATAAAACACGCAACTGTGGAAGCAACAAGGGAAGCAACAACAACAACAACAACCACAACAGCAAGGCGCAGCAGCCACTCTGCTAAAAACCCAAATGCCATAAACTGAATACCCCTTAGCAAAAAGTGCACAACTTGAACGAGAAAGCGGGCCAAAAAGGAAACGGAAGTGACCATAAAACGACACGCACACGGCGACAACGACAGCAACAAGGACAACAAAACCGGAAGACAAGGCAGTCTGTCAATCGGGGAGGGCTTACTGATACCCTAAAAACATGAAAGCGACTCTAATGGACATGGGCCAGACGCTGGCGGCGAGCCTGGCCTATGCACCGCTGGACGCGAGCACTGCCGCCGCTGGCCTCAATCTTAGCCAGCTCAGCAATTCCAGTCAGCTGGACGGACTGCTGGCGACGGCGGGCATGCACAATGCCAGCGGCGAGGAGTATCCGCAGTACGTGAAGGTGCTGGATCGCCCGGAGACCTATATTGTCACCGTGCTCTACACGCTCATCTTCATCGTGGGCGTGCTGGGCAATGGCACTTTGGTCATCATATTCTTTCGGCATCGCTCCATGCGCAACATACCCAACACGTAAGTCAAGCGATTATGGCCACCCGCGGCGCCCTTCCTCTCGCCCCCAATACATATCTATTTCCCCAACATATGCGTATAATCGTGGCGTATGCTTAATATAAATATTTCGGCTCTTGGCCCAAATGAGCGCCGCGTGCCGCCAGAAATAGCCAAGAGAATTGCCACTCAACATTCATGGCGCTGAGTTATGAGCCGCATCTCTGATTTTATTGCCACTCGCCTTATGCAGCCCCGTCAGATCTCAACTTGTTGTTCTTGTTGCCGCTGCGGTCAAAACAGCTGTCAGCATTTTTGGCCAAATTAAAAGTTCTAAAGAGATGTTCATAAGTTTGTAGCCGCACAGCAGGCGGCATCCTCTGGTCAGGAATACAAAACAGCATTTTCGAATTAAAAACGAAACGGGGAAAGTCTTATAGGTCGCATTGGTTAAAAGACATTAAAAATAAAATTTTATGGTATCGATTACAAAATTTGAATTGCTTAAAAACAATACAATTAAAATAACTGCTCAAAATAATGAAGAGAAACTCGTTTCATTAAGGGATACAAATTTTCATAAATTAAACAGGAGGCCAAATCATGAGTAGTGAAAATGTCTTGAAGCTTAGAAGTGATAAGATTAGGAGAAGTATTTTTGAACAGATACAGGAACATTTTTGTGCATGATTTGTCCTCTTAATTGTTGCCTGTTGAATTATTAAATGCTGTGAAGTAAATTCTTTTTTAAATAAATATTCTTTTAAGTCTTAAGGGGTGAGTTAACTTTACATATTAGAAACTGTATTTAAATTGTGTTGCTTTTGTTTTTTAATTGAGAAAACTTTTATAGATGAATTTTTATAATTATTAACAGCTTAAAAAATTTGCGAAAATTACAAAAATAAAACAGTCATCCAATCAAAAAAATATCATACTTTATTAGTTTTAATTTATTACTGTTTCTATGCTTTGGGAAACATCATTATAAACATTTTTGAATGCAAATTTTTTTATTATAAATGCAAATTTTTAATAATGCAAAATTTAAATTTAATTTGTTTCCATAGAAAGTTTGCCAGAAAACGAATCAAAAGTTGAATTATGTAGGTACTTAATATTCCTACGAGTAATTTTATCATTAAATATAGCTTCATTCATCAGTAGCATTTATTGCTTAATCCCTCTTTATGTTAATATAAATGAGACAAAAAAGGTTCATGTCTGTTAATGCCTTATGTCAATTTGAATTTCAATATATTTAAGTCTGGTCAATTACAATGACAGCCCCAACTCAACTTTAACTCTTGCCCGAGCCATAATTAAATAAAAAACAAAAACTTTATCAACTGAGCGCCACATGGCGTATACGTAATGCGTGTCAGACAGATCCGAATGTGTTTATTTATGTGCACTGAATAGCCAGCGGATGGCACTTGGATATTGACTGCTTTTTTTAGCTGGCTTAACTGCTGCTAAGCCGTAGCCTGTAGCCTAAGTATCCCCATTTCGAGTTGGAAAACATGACAGAGCCGAACAGATGTCGTCGCTTTTTGAATGGGGCATATGCAAATCTTTATTAAGTTGGCAACTTGTAGGGAAAACTCACAGCTTTAACAACTATGTAGAATGCTGTGGCTTGTTGTTACTGGTGTCTAGTAGAACAATCTAAATAAATTGAAATGGAAATTCAATCAAAAGTTTTCGAGCTACCGCAGCCGGTGACACTACAGGCATTGGGGATTCTAGGGAGGCGGGTGAAAACTGTGTAACACTTGCATAACAAGCATATTATAACAATTGTCTTCACGGCTCCACTGTCAATAAATGTGTCTGCTCTGCAATTTCCATTGAATACACGTTACAGATGAATATTTGCGTCCGAGCGAAAATGTGCGCAAATTGACAGAGAAAGGAAAATAAATATTATAGAAAATATAGTGAAAAAAATGAAAGAAATATACATTCCCTTCCAGGTGTTCAGACCCAATTGAACTATTGTCAACTACAATGGGAGTCGTGACACTCTGCAATTTGGGCCAATCAGTGGAGCAAAAGTTTTTTTTGCCTGACTTGCTCCCCTTTTGTCTGAGTCTGTAGGTGTTTGTGTGTGTGTGCGTGGGTTACGCTGTCTAGACAAGCATCAATTGACATTAATAAGAACTACCAATTTTCGGATCATCATAATGCGCGTTAAGGCCGAATGTCTTTAGTCTGGCACCTCAACGGGGTTCAAGCATGTCAATGTCAAAGCAATTTGTTGAAAAAAAGGCCACATTTGCCTTTCAGCTGCGCACAGACACATTCGCATTTGGAATTAAACTCGCCTCCATTTGCCAATAGGTAGACAACACTTATATATATCTATATACATATAAAGAATTGCGAGATTCAGACTTTCTGGATTGTGCGTGTGTACCCAAATCAAGGAGTTCACTTGAAAATGTCCGAAAAACACAAAAGAAAAATGTTTCGCAGCAAAGTGCGCTTCAAATCGAGTGCTTTCCAAACGAATGCACAGGAAAATCACAAGGCGAACGATGACCGCCCCCGTTTCTCGTTCCCTTTTCCCTTGCCCGTTGCCGTTCCCGTTCCCGTTCCCGTTCTGATAGCGATAACAATACCCAATGCCAATTCTAATTCCAATTTCAATCCCAGTGCAACCATGCAGCAAATTTGACACGTTTAACTGTGTGTGAGCTCAACAAATTTGACTTCTTTCTGTTTTTCTTTCACACAACTTCAAGGGCTCTCCAATCGATACAATGGCATGTCATAAGTGTGTGCCTTCAGTGTTCCAGATAACTCAATATTTTTGATTTAAGTGTGGAGGGGGCAATGTTGAAGTTGGCTTTCTAAAGGTCACTCGATTTATAATCTTATAATCTCTAAATATGCCTAAGAAGCAGAGGTTGAATTTGATATATTAAATCATAATATTTTATTTCGCAATTTATTATTGTAGAGTTCTTAAAAGCAGTTTATTTGGCGATTGATTCTTTATATCTCGAAAGAAGCATATATTTCTGAGATCGAACTTCGTATTTAAAGTGTTTTTTTTTAACTCATACGGATCGGATTTAGTGATTAGTATTTAAAAATTCCTATTCCATAATTTGACCAATTTCGACAAAAATAACAAATTCTTGGCCCAATTGTATACCTTGAAAGTTGCAGTATATAAATTATTTTTTAATTTTTTAAAATTTATTTATTAAGTTTTACTTTATATCCTTATTTTTGTTAAAAACTTAGGCATTATATTTATTGTTTATTTTTATTTATTACAAACTTTTTGTAATATTTTATATTTAGTTAACAATTATTTTATATATTATTCCTATACCCTATTATCTAGATATACTCAAAATTCGTACCGAGAAGTACTGAAACTCAGCTCGCGACCTAGCATATAAAATTTAACATATTTAGTAATTGTTTTCATGTATTTTTTTTTAAATAAATGCTTACTTATTAAAGTTTTGCAATCAGAAAACAAATAAAATAAGGAGTGTTTAGTTCGGAAAAAGTTTATATTTCAATAATTTATAATTTATATGTAAAATTCGAATTATATAATTGTTTATCTCCTCTTTCCTTACAGTTATATACTCTCGCTGGCGCTGGCCGATTTGCTGGTAATTTTGGTCTGTGTGCCGGTGGCTACAATAGTCTATACGCAGGAGAGTTGGCCCTTTGAGCGCAACATGTGCCGCATAACCGAGTTCTTCAAGGACATCTCCATTGGCGTCTCCGTCTTCACATTGACCGCACTCTCCGGCGAACGCTACTGCGCGATTGTCAATCCGCTGCGCAAGCTGCAGGTGAGCCGAAGTCGAGAATGCTCTGGGTCACTTGGGTAATTTGTATTTATGCATTCGTTTTTGGCTCGCCCACAGACGAAGCCGCTGACTGTGTTTACGGCCGTGATTATCTGGGTGTTTGCCATAATGCTGGGCATGCCGTCGTTCGTTGTCTCCGATATCCAGGGCTATACGCTGCCCACGCCCAATGGCAACATAACCATTGAAGTGTGCTCTCCATTTCGCTCCAAGATTTATGCAAAGTGAGTAGCCGCCGGCCAAATGGCCAATCAGATCGATATTCTATCGCATTTATTTGCCTCATTCGTTTTTATTTAGTTTTAAGTGGGTGTGCACGCAGAATCCCCTTGCCCCCCTCTAAAAACAAAAGAGTTCAATCAAGCAGAAGTACTTCTAGAAATTGGCAATCCTAGCTTGCGTAGCCGTTAAAAACAGCATCAACCTTGAGCCCACATTATATACAACTGTCTTCAATCATATCATATCAATACACTTAATCTCTTCGGTACTTTAAAATACATACTTGGCACTTGTTTTCTCATTTACTTTTCATTGAATTTTAAGCCTTGGTAAGCTTCCAAAATTTCGTTTGTTTATTTGTGCTTTTTGTCTGCATTATTTATATGTTTATTCAATCATATTTAAGTAATCAATTTTTTCCTCGTATTCGTGACAGGTAAGGGTGAAATGTAACAAGAAAAATGATTTCCATATTTGTGTACATATATTTCTATATGTATGTGCTAGCCAATATGATGGGGCAATGTTGAAAACAGATTCCAAATAATTTGGTCCCCAATTATTGTTAAAGTATTCATATATTTCCTGGTATTTCACGAAAATGCAAATAATAAACATGAGGCTTAACTAGAAAAATGTTGTTTTGTCAACAATTGTAATTACATAAACATATACGCATATCTGGGTTTGCGGCTTAGTCAAATTTATTTTGCAAACAATTTACTTTTATACCCTGAACCCTTTGAAAGTGTGTAAAAAGGGTATAGTGGTTTTATGCAAATGTATGTAACAGGCAGAAGGAGGCATCTCCGACCCCTAAAGTGTATATATTCTTGATCAGCATCACTAGCCGAGTCGATTAAGCCCTGCCTGTCCGTCCGTCCGTCCGTCCGTCCGTCTGACGGGCAGAGCACAGATTTAAATCCTCTTGTTACGTACTGCAAATTTCATAACGATCCTATTCTCAGTTTAGAAGTTATCTAGGAATTACCTTTCCAAATTGGGGGCCAAGCGCAGCTGCTTGAGCATATCTCAGCAACTATAAGAGCCGGAGCCACCAACTTTGGTTCAGGCTGCTATGTAAATGTACTATAGAAGAATAATGCATTAAAACTAATTTCATCCAAATCGGTTAAGAAACACAGAAGTAATTGAAGAAAATCTATTTGTATATTGGCAAACCATTTTCTGCATGCGAGTGCACCCATCCATACATACATATGTATATGCACATTCTTTTTCGAAATCTCAAGCGATGTGTGTGTCTAATCTCAGATTTTAACGGAATCAATTAAAATGCAACTGTGGCTCGGTGGTAAAGAGGTTGCAGGGTTCCAAGTATAACTAAATGCTGGGACATCGGCGATTTGATATATTCTGGAGCAACAAAATGGTGAAAAATTAGTATTTGGCATGTACACTCTCATAAAGCTTTCGCAGATCAACTGCAACCAACATTGGAAAGATATACTTGTAGTTTCCTAATTTGTTAAAAATTTTGCGAGAAATTTCACAACTACGGCATACTAAAACGTGCCTGCAAATATTAAAAGCGACGCGAAGTCCCGCATTACTTTTTATTATTAATTTTTTTATTTTATTTTACTAAGTGCGGCTGTGGTGTCGAGTGTATGAATGCAGAGGGGTTTAATTAAATGCATGTAACGACAGCTCGCCGCTGGGTTCAAGGGTATCTCCTATCTCATCTTACTTGTTAGTTCTGTGATTGTTTGGAATAATTTAACATTTGGAATGTACTTCACAAGATGCATTAATGCTATGAGCTACAATCAGAGAAATTTGCCATTCTAAGGCCAAGTACGAGCGGGAGCGAGATATATTGATTTGTTCCTCAATCTAAAGAATATTTCGGTTTTCAATATTTTCTAAGTTTGATTTTATAATTGACAACAGAATTCTTAAAATACTGAGTTTTTTAGGTCGTAGAATTAGAAATTTTGGATTTATATAAAATGTTGTGCAAATAATAAATTTATTTCAATTTCGATGAGGCTTCTTCTTAATTTAAGTGAAAAACAGTTGCGAATTCTTTTACTCATATTTTCGTATCAACCTACCTCCTGGAAATACATCTTCCCAGTTATTTACTCATCAATTAAATCCAATTTTCATTCTGTCATTGTCGTGGCATCTTTAAGATGCTTAAAATCATTAAAGTACCACCTGACCTCCCCCGCAACCCCACTTGGATACTCTTCTCTACAGTTCGTCAAGCTGTTGCTTGGCTCAAATGACATCGACCTGGCTCATTCTGTCCTTACTTTGACCATATGCTGCTCTTCGCATTCCTCTGAAAAGCAACTTAAATTTAATTCCGCATTTCCTCTTAATGCACCTCCTGCTAGCTACTTCTCCCCCCCCCATTTTCTGCGGCTGTGTCTGCTCGCCTGTTGCCATAAGTTGGAAATCCTTTAATGCTGGACAGCGGCAGCTGTTGTCACATAATCTGTTTGTGTGTGTGTGTGTGTCCCTTCGCCTTAATTTACACAGCTTCACCCAACTGGTTTGCTAATTTTTGTATCCCAAGCATAAAAGCTTTTTTATAACTTCAGCAGCATGTTTTTTCCGAATATTAAAAAAAAAACAAGCCCTCATAAAAATTATGATTGTAAAATAAAGTAAAATGTATTTTCGTTGACTTTATTTTTGATGTTTATAAATTATTCTGTCGTAAGCCATCAAAATGGGCGACACTAAATAATTTATTGAATTTCTTCGTCCCGCAGTCATTTTAATAGTCTGACAAATTGTTAAATATGGCTTAGACTTCCAGCTATTCTGGCCCAAATCCGTTTCTCGAATTTATTTCTATTGATAATTAAATGTCCCTGGCAATGGTCGTGTTTTCAAGCCAGAGCTCAGTGTGTAAATTAAATTTGTGTGCATCATTAAAAAGCTCTGCAAAGAGGATAAACTTTAAAGATTCTTTAAATTAATTTATCGCTCATGAGTTTTATTAAACTGTGAAAATTCATAATTTGGCTGCCCTATGTTTTTATAAATAAAATAATTATGGCAAAAAAAAAAATAAAATTAAATTATGATAAGAAATTATAAAAAAAATTAAGGGAAATTCCAAAAATGGCTTCAATTAATATAAAATCATTTTTTTAATATATAGAAATTGAATAAATACTTAATTTAAATTTAATGCCATCTACAATAAATTGGAGTATCTTTAATCACTTCATCTAATTAAATTTCCATTTAATGAAGTTGTCAGGTATTGTAATAATAATATAACAATTTAAAGCCTGTCACTCTTAAAGTCCATGCCCTTTGCACTACACTGTCAATGTATTAATTACTGCAACAGACCATCGGGAATTGTTGCATTGATGATGTTGACATATACGAGTATTTACGAGCTGAAAAAATAAATATTATGGTTTTACGAATGGATTGTGTTACAAAGGCTAGGCACAGGCTGTAATTATTTCAATAAAAAAATTCCGAACGCAGTCGGATAATGTTTTAATACCCGTACGCAACAGTAAAAAAGGATATATTCCTTTTTTGCATGAGTTGTCTTTTATTTGTACGTATTTTTTATGCTACATAAAACATTTTATAACAAAAACTACTTTTAGCTTGAAATGTCGTGGTACACGTAATATTAGAATTTTCAGATAAGCGGATTTACTCATGATATTTGCGTTTCATTTTAGGGATTAGAAAACATTTCAGCGGTAAAGGAGAAATACATATTATTTAAATAGAGATTTGCAATTTTTTTTTTCAGGTTAAATATGTTTTTTATATTTATTAATAGATTTGATCTTCCAGGACTCTTTACCTTATGAACAATTGGTTTTATTAACTTAATTTCACAAGTTGTTAACTAAGTTCGGTCACTATATTGATTCTGCTTCTAAATTAATGTATTTTTATAATATCAATATTATTGTGGAAATAAATAACTACTATATCAGGAAGCGTATTTAAGCTTCGTTCTCTATTTGAACGCACTTAATCTCTTCATCACTGTTTATTCTGATTGGAAATGTTGTTTTGAGCGTGCCCTCAAAACAAACAAATAGATAAAACGAGAGATTAAAATAAATTCGAAATAATTATAATTGAAGATATTTCAAGTTGAGAACGAGTTTTTCATAATCGTTCAAGTCGAGAGAAGTCGAATTAAATGAAATTGTTTGTAGTAGGATCAGAAACAGGGCTTTTTCAATGTGATTGACAGACTGTTGACAAATCTCCAATGGGCTGTGATTAATTAACCTGCTCTGCCAGTTGCTCGATGGGCGCCATTTTTCACAATTAATCCCTCCACCCGTCTCACCCTTTGCTCGGCTCTTTAAGTGACTGTAATTACTGAGTAACCAAGATACTCGCACAAACTAAGTGGCAAAGCAGTCGCATGGGGCTTACAATTTGCGGGCACTGTGCTGAAACTCTAAAGTAGAAATGAGCGCAAGTCGGAATATAAGAAAGACGAGAAACACGAAACACGCTTGTTGCGTGCGTGTTTCCCCAGTTATTTTCATGTAATTATCTGAAATATGACAATGCATAACTTGCCTTCAATATAAAATAAAAATATAAATATATATGTATGTAATACATAATATTGATATTTTTTTTTCCATTTTCCATTATTACAAATAACCTTTCATAAAGTGTTTTTATAGTGTTTGATAAAGTTAGTAAGTAATAATGATTTTTCATTTTGATTTTTACCAAAATTATAAAATATTCTTTACTTCTGTATTAATATTTAACTTTAATATTAACAGAATTTTTATGTAATTTAACTTATATTAGCTGGATTTTTAGCCTGAACGAAATGTGAATGTTCGTATCGTGCGTGTTTTGTTATCATTTATAATTACAATATAACCATTAATCATACATTATTTAAATAATTGCAGTTTAATAATAATCGTATATTTCTGTTCCTCGCAGACAAGCACGAAAGTCACAAAATTTAAATATATTCGCGTCCATTTTTAGTTTTTAGTCTGTTTTAATCCAAATTTTCGCTCCTTTACTATTTTACAGATATATGGTCGTCGCCAAAGCGTCGATATACTATTTGGTGCCACTGTCCATTATTGGCGTGCTGTACATCATGATGGCCAAGCGGCTGCACATCAGCGCCCGCGACATGCCCGGCGAGCAGCTGAGCATCCAGAGCCGCAGTCAGGCGCGCGCCCGTCGCCACGTGGCTCGCATGGTGGTCGCCTTTGTGGTCGGTAAGTTCTACGCGGAGCAGAGCGCTGCGGTTTAATCAATGGCATACTAATTGACCCGGCAGTGTTCTTTATTTGCTTCTTTCCTTATCATGTCTTCGAGCTGTGGTACCATTTCTATCCCACGGCCGAGGAGGACTTCGATGACTTCTGGCACGTGGTGCGCATCGTCGGTTTTTGCACAAGGTAAGCGGATCAGCTGCGACGGCGGTTTCAGCATTTTCTGTTCGAAATCCTTGCTGTCGCATGCAGTCATTTCATTTCATTTCAACGCCTGGGAGAAGGGGAAGGGACAAAATGGGGCAGCATATGCGAAAATTCCTGGTCTTTAAACTTGTTTCTGCACTCGTTTTCGCTGCATTGCCCCAGGCGCTGTCTTCTGGCACAATTTTTAATTGAAAGAGATAATCCCAGTAAGAACTTTACCCCATGCCACAACGCAACTACCCCTTGCCAGCTAGCCCCCAAACTCAAACTGTAGTAAATTTATTTGCGTTGACAGCTCGCCCCTCCCTTCCCTCGCCAGTGGGGGCGTCACTTTGCGCAGTAAAGTGCAAAAAATAATGTGTCAGCATTTCGGCAACTTAATTTGTGACGTCGGCTCCACTGAGATAATTTGCATTTGAATGCCAAAAGGGTTGCCCAAAACAACCAAAGAAAAAAACTACTTATAAAAATATTCAAGAAAACATTGAAACAAATCGACAACAAAACGCGGCGAATTATCAACTTTGCTTTTAGGTGTTAGGCGTGTAGGCAAAAGGGTCGCAAGGACTTGAAAGTAAGCCAAAGTGTTCATAGAACTCTTCATGTTTATTTAAATTTATTTGACTTTAAAGTCATGAATTTGTTAACAAAAGAGCTTTAAAGGTAATAGAGTTGTCTAAGCTTCAAATTCTGAAAGAGCAAGAAAAAAGTCGGCATTCTTATGTTAAGGTACAAACGAACATGCACATAAATAATTGGACTGGATTTCGGGACTTTAGTTTTTATTTTATTGAATTAAAAATTACTTCAAATATTTTTTTTTTTTTGGAAGCAAATTATTGACCTGATTCTAGACATTCTATATTAATTTTTTAATTTAAAATCAAAATGTTAAAATACAAAGAATAAATCTGTAGTTTAAAGAGGTTTCGCGACTAGGGCTTAAACTAACCATACATTTAAATAAATAAATGTGTTATATATTTTTCTGGGGCTTTACGCTTTCTTTTCTTATGATTGGACTTTTCTAGAAAAGTTATAGATAGTTATATATCGATATATATATATATATATATATATAGTTTTGCGATAAACGATAAAATTGTAAATTAGTATTGTCAAGATGACAGCTTAGTGAGGCTATAAAGAGACTTTGGCGATTTACAATAGCAGAATTTACGAGTAACGCTCATAAGATAACGTAGCGATATATTAGGTAAGAGTTGGATGATACTTGAGGAAATATATAAGTAAAATATTTTGTTTATTTATTTATACCTTTATCGATTCAAGTACTAAATACTTAAATACTTAAATTAATATTATTATCTAAATATAAATGTTAAAAAAAAAACACAGCACCCAACATTTTTATAGTTTTTTTTTTAATTCCACTTTTGTAAAAATAACATAAAAATATAACTCCACACATTTTTGTGATATTGGCTCTTAAATTGAATTCAAACCATTGTTGCATGTAAAATACAAATTGGAAGTTGATGGTACTTTTAGCACGCATCATTATCGCATACTTTGTTCAGATGGGTCTGCCCATTGAGCTGTCATTGGAGCCCAACTAGCCCGTAGACAGCACAGAAATCCCGCATCACTTTTACACCCCGCTCGAGCCGAACTCACTTAACAAATTACCGCCGGCTGTGGACTAACTTTTCGCTTTGGCCTTTTCAATTTGCAGCTTCCTCAATTCGTGCGTTAATCCGGTGGCGCTTTATTGTGTGTCCGGCGTGTTTCGGCAGCATTTCAACCGTTATCTGTGCTGCATTTGCGTCAAGCGGCAGCCGCACCTCCGGCAACACTCGACCGCAACGGGCGTCATGGACACCAGCGTCACCTCGATGCGTCGCTCCACCTATGTGGGTGGGGGTGGCGGTGGCGGTGGTGGTGGCTGCGGCAGCCTGGCCGCCCATCGTGTCTCGCTGCACATGAACAATAACCACGGCGTAGGGGTTGGCGGGCGAGGCGGCAGCTTTCATCGCCAGGACACGATGCCGCTGCAGCACGCGGGCAGCGGCAACGGCCATGCCCACAATGTGGGCGGCCCGGGTGCTGGCACCGTTGGTCGCGCCTCCATCATCAATGAGAAAAGGTGAGGCACGCTGATTGTGGAGCTGCTGGAGGAGGGTTCGACGTCCCAACAGGCCGACGAGCAGCTCTAAACATGTTCGCCACTGATCTCACTCTCTCTGTGTGTGTGCGCGTGTGTGTGTGTATGTGCCGCACTTGCACCTTAATTCACACACACACTGGCTATGCTAATTGGCAGTAATTGTTGTGCTTATCCCCCCCTCTACACCAACACCAACACCAACATCCTCCATCATCATCAACAGCATCCCAGGCGGCGCTTAACAGTTGGGCACGCACTTGTTGGTTTGGTGCCCGTAACTGGAATTGGCAGTGGCTATGTAAATTAGCCTGGGCTTTAAGCCTGCATTGGGCCGTGTACATAAATAGCTTTTATACTCGTTCACGAAATGAAAAGTGTATATTGCTGTCCGTCCGTCCGTCTGCCCGTATGAATATAATTTTTTAACCGCTTTTGAAACTAGAGACTTGAAATTTTGAATATAAACTCGTGTATACCCGCGTCAGATAAAGTGTAAGAATATTTTTAGCTGTGTGCATTTTCATTTCGATAAAATCAAAGAAATCTCCCTTAGTTTTAAAGCTAGATGCACAATGTATTTTCGATCGATATCTTGTGGGCGAGTAAACCGCGAAAATCCATATCTCCCACAATTTTAGAGCTTGGGTCACCTAAACTACAACTACGGATGACCTCCTTTAAATATCGGACAGGCCCACAAATTACAAAAATCTAGAATTAAAAAAAAAACATTAATAATTAAGACCGTTTTAGATTGTTTTAAACAGTTATTATTTTATTGTGAACGAGTATTGCACAGTCGGTTAAGCCCGACTGCAACGTTCTTACTTATTTTAGCCAAGTTCATGCATACCTTGCAAACCTTGTGTAATTGCAAACCGGCGGTAATTGATTGACAAAGGATCACAGCCAGAACAGACTTGTAGGCACTTGCATTTGCACTTTCCATAGAGAGCTATCTAAAAGCTTTAAACTACCGATTCCTTAAAACTAGCAAATATTTGACTTAAGTAAATGTAAGTCCAATTCGGATATTTGAATTTTGACAGCCAACAAAGCTCATGAAACTATTTACCTATTAGTTGTGTGCAAATCTCATAGCAAATGTTTAGTCTCAATTTGTTGTAAATACATAATTATGTAATCGATAAACTATTGCGTACTCTATGTGATGTGGTAAGTTAAGTCTTAGCTTTAAGCGACATTCAATATAAATCGTAATTAACTGTACTTTGCATAGGTTATATTAAATATGTATTTATGTTTGTGCATTTAAAACACACACACAAATATGCAATTCCATTTATTCTTAATTCCTGCTAACTGTAAACCTTTGTAGTTGCAAAATATCAATAGCTATAATTATAAAATAAGTTCAGCCGTTGAGCGCTTTTAAATGTACATATAAATTAATTAATTCGTGCTTAGGCGTTGTTGCTTTCGAGTGTGAAAATAAACTAAAAGTTTATTAAGTTAATTAACAAATATTAGACAATTGTGTTGTAGAAATTTGAGTTAAACGGAAAGTAAAAAAAGGCAAATTCAAATCAAGCTGCAGATAATCTACAATTGAATATCTAATAAAAATTTAATTTTTAAGCAAACAATTCTTTCAAACAGCTAAACAGAATATTATTATTATATTGAAAATTAAATAAACGTAAATTAAAGTCTTAAATCAATTTGTTGGTCCTCTAAACAGGTAAGAAAGCGCTTTTGTTTATTTAATCTTTTTATTAAATATATTATTTTATATTATACACTCACAATTATAGCTGTTCACTAATGTATTCACAATGTTATTTATTTCTCTGCAGCACTCAAGTAAAGCTAAATAAAACTCCATTTTTGGAAGGTTTCTTATATTAATTTCTTGTTGAAATAACCTTTTTATATGTCTACGCTTACAGTTTTATTAAACGCTACGATGAG
Source organism: Drosophila colorata (assembly GCA_035041545.1). Classification (NCBI taxonomy): domain Eukaryota; kingdom Metazoa; phylum Arthropoda; class Insecta; order Diptera; family Drosophilidae; genus Drosophila; species Drosophila colorata. Next base: position 4,708,950 of record JAWNLD010000233.1, read on the forward strand.
CATACACGCTACTAAATTGGCAACATTTTTTGATACCCAACAATTGGAGCAACTTACAAAGAAGTTTTTGGCCTCATCTAAGACATGGGATCATCCTATAACTAATATAAGGCACCATTTTTGTAAGAAATAAGATTTTTAAATGTTTACAAATTCAAAATTAAAATGTCTCGTTAACAATGTAACTAAAAACAATAATTATTTAAATGTAAAAATGTGTGTCAAATATGCATAAAAATAAAGTGCAAATAAAATTTAGAAAAAATGTTACAAAATGTTTTTTTAAACTATTTATAATTTACATTTATTTTTAATTTGGAAATGAAATACGATTACATTTTTTTTTCTTTTGGCAAATAATATAAAATTAAGGGAACAAATAAATCTTTTACATTCACCCTTATACCACTTGTTTATTTAGTTTTCTTGCAATAATGGATTGTTCGCCATTTAATATTAACTCAAAAAATAATAAAAGTTTCTGTTTTCGGTATCCGTAACTTTTTTTTTTTTTTTTGTTATTCTTAAATTTGTATATGAATCGAAAAATAATGAGCAAATTTTTCTTTTAGTGTAGTGTAGAGAGAAACATCTTTTTTAACATATTAAGTTTCCGTTCAACCCAGGTCCAATTAAAATTGTTGATTGATTTTGTCAGTTTTAATTGAGTTATTTATCGATAAAGGGATGCAAATAAGTTAGTGCCAATAAAGCTCACAAGTGTTGCCAATTACACAAAATTTAAACACAAGACGTTAACTTTGCATTTCCAAACAGGGAAACTAGAAAATCGAGAATTTTATCCACACACAACAGAAAGTCAAAAACACAAAAATTCATTACAAGCTGACACTCGCTAAAGGTGGCTTTCAGTTGTTATACCCAGCAATCATAGACAATGGCTAAAGGGGTATATGGGTTTTAAGACAAAGAACATTTTAAAATGTAAAACAAGGTAATACCAAAGACAAAATAAATACTTTTTTATTGTCTTTGGCAATACTGAGCACAAAAGTTGTATATTCATGTAGTTGATCAATCTTAGAGACAAAATTTAAATTAAAGTTCTCATAGTATATCATGAGCTGAAAAAGCTGATCTTTCTTTTTTTGGTAAGCAATATACTAAATTTGAAGTGCATTTTCTCGTGCGGTATTATTATATTATATATATATTATTGTATTGTACATTATCGGACAATAAAGAAGAAGAAGAAGTAGGCGATAGGTATAGGGTATATCTTAGTCGAGCATTTTCGAATAAAGCAGTCTTATTTGCTGTTGTTATTTTGACTAACAGGTACATGTATGTAAATTGGCTAAACATTGCAGCTATCCAAGGCATTGGCAATAATCAAAACCTACACACACACACACACACACACACACACATACACCCGCACACCCACACGTGGGGCCGAAATGCCAACGCACCTTTTTGCCTAGACAAAAGTTATTGGCATACAATAAAGATTGGACTCAAAGTGGCTAATCTCAAACTCCAACGCACCTGCCCTGGAGGGGGGGAGGCCCTCCCCCAGATTCCTCGCCCCATTCTGACATGTCCATTGAATGGTCTGGCAGCCCGGCTGACCTATTGGACCTGCACTAAATCAGTTGAAAGCTGGTAACTGGCAGCTGGCACATGTTCCATAGATAAGGACCGAACAATGAACAAATTTTGTCATGTTTTGGCCCAAAAGTAGAAGTCATATAACATTTTCTAATGTTATATGACTAACATTTGCTAATGTTAATCGTAATTTGTGTTGCCTGCAGCATGCCACAAACTGGGTCAAAGCGCACCAGATTTATGTACACAGTCAACATGTAAATATGTGCCCATTTATGGGTACATATAAGGTCTGCGGTCGAAACCAATTTACCACACTCCCTGTCCCTATTCTTTTGTGTTCATGCGAAAAACCGCTCTGGCCACAAATTCTGTTGGTGCTGATTGGCAACACTCAGTTCGCCCCCTCCCTTTTTGTGGCCCTTCCGTTTGTCAGGCCCTTTGTCGGAAGTTTGCAGAAAATGTCTATTGCACAATTAGCTAATTTGTTGGCCATGGCTTGTGGTTGGTTTCCAGCCAGCCAGTTTGCTGTGTAGTTTATAGAACTGAGATTTGTGCGTTGAAATATAATTATCATAAATACACATATTGTATGGTTATTTGGAGAGATGCTCCAAGACTTTATGAACAGAGCATTTCCTGTTGGCAGCTTATGTCTTAAATAAAGCTGGAGAAGCTTAACTTCTACACAATGGAATATTTATAGACTATTATTAATGTATAACAGAAACTATCCCTATATTTTGATCGTTTTCTTTGGTATAAACAAGAACATTTTTTATTAAAATTATCTTGTATGTTTTTTATTTATCATATTTAATTTGTTGCTTATCAAATTTTTTCATAAGCGTGGAAAATTTTGTGGAAAAATATTTATTCTTCTTCAGCAAAGTTTCTTAACCAGTTTTAAACCAGTTTTTTTTTTTACAATTTGTAGATGAAATGTTGCTCCACCAAGAGCTATATTCCTTAACTAAGTTTCTCTACTTAATAATAGATAAAATTTGTACAAATTTATTTGAACTTATACAAATTGAAACAAATTATATAACATGCTTTCAACCAATATAAAGCGTTACAAAAACCAAAGAGCTTCACTTTTATAAGCTAATGATTTGTTCTTAATGGAAAATATTTCGCAAACGCAGGAGCTTCGGAGTTTAGAAATTCTTATCTACTTCTTTGTAGTTTTTTTTTGTTTATCGTTGGACCCAAAATTAGTTTTTTGTTTAGTAATACCTTCTCTATATTAATTATTATTAGTTAAAAGCTGGTTGAAAAAGTTTTCGTACCTTTAGGCTTTGGTTTAAGAACTGTTTGGGCGGCGAAACTTGACAAACAATGGACACAAAGCCTGCAACAGTTGATACTGTGTATTTTGTGGACACCAAATTTGTTGACCAAACCCAAATCGAGTGTTAATTTTGCCCTGCATATACAAACAGACGCTCAACACGTGCCCCATGCCACTCACCCCCTTGTCGTCATTTCCCAGAGCAGCAAAGGACAAAATGTAATGGAAACTTTACATATGCAAATGAGTCCTGCAAAGCAGCACTTGAGCGAGACAGAGATACTAAAGAGAGAGAGAGAGAGATACTAAAGAGAGAGAGAGAGAGACAGAGGTGTGAAGAGAGATAGATTCAAATTGAAGCAACAAGAGAGTCCTCTCGTCAAGCATAAGCATGTGTGAAGGCTCCAGGGTTCTGCATTAGCTATACATATACTACTTGGCATTACACTGAGAGAAATCAGGTATGAGATTTGTCAAAATTTGGCAAGATGAACATTTCTGAACTGGAAAACAAATAATATTATTTCAATAATTTTTTACTAATTCAAAAAGTTTCTAGATGTAAGATTGAAAAAAAAAAGAAATCTCAGAAAAGTTGTTCTTCAATTAGGAACATTTGGAGCTTATATCAAATATGAAAATTCTTCGCATAAGTATTTTGTACTTAATTCAAGATTATTGGTTTTGTATATGCATTATTGAAGAGTGGTTTAGGAATATTTAAGAATTAAAGGTTTCTAATTAAGTAATTTATTTATTATAATCAGTCCACAAAGCGACTGTCAACGAAAGTAAATTACACATATAAACCTGTTAGCGGCTGTATTTAATCAGTGCCTAAATCAGGGCACCTATCATTTAATATGAAAGCGTTCTTCTTTCAAACATTTGTAATTAAATTGTTTGGCAATAACACTTTGCCTGATGATCCATTGGATTTCATTATTGATATTTTTCCGGTTTTAATATTTTTATAAGGTGAATAAAATAGACAGAAAATTTAACACGCTCGCACTTGCGCTTATATCGGTAATTTTTGCTGAGTGCATATACGTGGTAATCAGATTATCAAGTGCTGAACGCAGCTGGTAATGGCGGCAAATTGGAGCCAGCCCAGGGAGAATTTTGCTGTTGTGCAGCGCTCAAGCGCTCAAGTGGCCCAAAGTGATTTATCTGGCTGCACGGCTGCTGTGCAGAGATGGCAGGAATCATCTCGGCTGCTGTTTAACGGCATCGGGAACAGAACAACGAACATAACCAACAATTAGTGGGCCAAAAATGCCAATCTCTGGCCAATAAACGGGGCTGGTAACGCTGAAGGACAACTCTGTCTTATCCTTAACGGTCTGCTGCATTCATAATTCCTCATTATGTGTCCATGTCGAATGCTTTTGCGCTCGCACGCAAAATGAGTTTCCGTCGGACGGACTGATTTTTATCCTGTTGCCGTTTTATATGTTTGCCTAACACGCAAGCCAAGGAATCGCCCATTTGCGTCTTGTTTTCTTTTTCGTTTGGGCCAAGGCTTATCCCCTTAGCCGCGCCCCCTCGCAGCTTATGGGCACTTGATGCGTCCATCCTTAACGCCTGTCCCGTTTTTGGCCACTTTGATTATGTTTTCGCTCTGCTTTTCGGCTGCTTTGTTAATTGGCGCAACTTGTAAGCCGAGACCCATTGACAGGGCACAGGCAACGGTAGAAGGCAGCAATAGGGCGTGGCATGTGGCATTGGGCAAGGGGCAAGCGGCGTGTGCCGTTCTGGGACGCTGCACGCATGTCTCATAATACGCTCAAGTAACAAAAATATCATTTTGGCCTGCTTATGTCAATGGGCCAGCGAATTGTTTCCGGCTTTATTCCGGATTTGGTTGTTGATGATTTAAATTGTTTTTGTTTTTGTTTCTTATTTTTATTTACTTTTTTTGTATGGTGTTGGACTTTTATGGCCTTAATATTTATGACAGCAACGTGGTCTAGATAGGTCTCATATATGTTTGTTGATGGGCTGATTTGTGGCTTTGGCGTATAAATTATTTATATTGATTCGTAAATTTAATTGAAATGCGCTAGGATTTGATTAAACATAAAATCATATAAATAGTTTTATTTTGGCATATTTGTAAATATAACATGTATAAACAAAATATTAATTGGGTTAATAAAAAATGATTAAGCCCCAATGGAATTTGTCTCAGTGGAACAATTAATTGTTGAATGAAAATTAAACAACTTAATAAATTTATGAAAATCTAGTTTACGCTTTTAGTTGTAGGTAGTGAAATAGCTGATGACTGGTAGTCAATGAAGTAAGTAGTGACAGTGTACTCTTATGTTGACAATAGCCAGCAAAACTAAAATAAAATAGTTTTTATTTATCTATACATAATTCTGATTCTTAATAAAACAACTAGGAGATACCCTGAACCCAGCGGCGAGCTGTCGTTACATACGTTTAAAGCTCTTTGCATTCAGTAGTTTCCGAGATCACTGCGTTCATACAGACGGACAGACGGACGGACGGACAGAGGAACAGACGGACGGACGGAGGACCCTTTTTACCCATTTTCAATGGGTTCAGGGTATTAAAACTGACAAGGAACCTGGGAAATTGTAACTAGTGAAGTAGTTAGTAAAAGAGTATGTGGAAAGTTTTTATTATTTTTTTTTTAATAGGGCTTTCAACAGTAAACCCTTATTAAAGTGGGGAATGTGAAAATCTTCGGTGCACTTTTGGTGGGTCAACAAATATGTTTGCTAAATTCACATGTCCTTTAACAGTTAGCTGTACTAAAAATCTTTTACATTTTTCTTAAAAAACTTCTTTTTATTAAAACAAAAAATGCACCCACATCACACACACCTAGACATTTAATATTTATGAAAAAAGAAAACAATTTAAAACAATCTTCTTATGTTTTGCGGCTAATGGAATTTTAAATCTATCCCAAAACTAGAAAAGCACCTAATTTGTTAGGTTGGTGTTCAATTGAAGCATTGTTTAGTTCAATCAGGCGTATGTAAAACCTTCTTTTATCCTACAATTTCAGCTTAAAAACGTTTTTTTGCTCTTTTTGCTGCTCGTCTTTCATGGGCTTGGGTGCGTTAACATCAAACATGATAGAAATTAAATTTCTATAAAAAATGAAAAATACTTGTGGTATTTTTCGTTACCTTGAAATCGAATATTAGCCATTTTAGATTCGTTTCGTTGCCGATTAAATTTGGATATCAATTTAGTATCCGTAAAATAAAATTCTATGGAAAAAGGGTCAACAATGAATTTTATTTGGCCAAAAGTGGGCAAGCGTAGAAAGGAATTGCTGCTAAATCACTTTAAAGTTTAATATGCATAAAAGTAGATTTATGTATAACTTGATAAAAGTAAATTTAAGTTGTGTAGAACTTTACTTTAAAAACTTAAACGTTGAGATAGGACTTTTTAATTCCAGCAAAGGACCCAGCAATCCATCAACATCCCTTCTAAGCAATTATAAAAGCAGATTCATCACTTTAAGCGACAATTTGTTTGGCCGAGGCCAAAGGCCTTCAGCAGCTGCGTTTTTAGACAAATTGGCACCTCTGCGCTTGTCTTTGCCCTCTTTAACTTTTCTTTCATTCACCTGGCAAGGTGCACACTTAATAGGCTTAGAAGCAACCTCTAAGCCGGCTTAAATGCAAAGTGCGTTAATTTCATGACATTTACAATAACAACGCCAGAAGGAGGCATCCAAGCAGCAAGTGCCACAGCCTGAGACTGCAAGCAGCTTTCCGCACTTTTAACCATACAGTGCCGCACAACAGTTTGTTGACCTACTTGAAAACGCCGTCTGAAACCCGCAAGCAGCAAAGCAGGAAGAAGCCATGCATACAATCAATTTAAATCTCTTGACAACAGCTTTACCCTTTTTGCTATTGTTCACATATTACAAATTTCAAGCATTCTTTAATGAAAAGATTTAAGAATGGTTTGCGAATTCAAGAATTTATTTCTTTGATGTAAGTTCGGGTTATAAATAAACTTTGATATTGAAACATTTGCTGCTCATGGCCGGTAAACATTATTTACAACAAAAATATAAACTAGGTAAAGAATTCATTATATAAAAAAAATTAGTGTTCTTAACAGATTACAAATGTTGTATAATGTTAAAGGTAAATTATTTATTTAAAAAAAACTAAAACTGTTTGATATTTTTTTTTCTTATTGTTTTTGTTTATTAGGTGCATTAATTTACTTCACTAACTATGAAAGTTCATTAAGATGTTGTCATTAAACTTTACCCTCATCGAAAGGAAAAAAGAAGAAATAAAATAAACGCAATTAGGTAACGGCATTTGCCACCATTGTCCTTATCGGCTTATTGGGCATTAATGAGATTTCTGTCGAAATGCCAATCCGCATAAATTCGATGACCGAGCGGGCAAATTAAAAAGGTATTAAAGGCGTTGTGCCCACGCCGAAAGGTAAATGCCGAGCGTTGTAGTGGACCCAATGGCATTTGTAGGTTATTTTTATTTCCATATGCACACTGGCTCAAAAGCAATTTGAATATTTTCGCAACCCTTTCGAAGAGTTTGGGGCAGGGCACTTGAAGTTCCATTTGTTATTCCAGTAGAGCATAAAGCCATTAAAAATCAATTGGCCCCAAAAATGTAAAGTGCCCCGTATGTGAGGCCAGCGTATGTAAAACTTTTTCCATAGATGGAGCAAAAAAAAAAAAGAGCAAACAAAAAGAAAAATATTCAAGGCCCGCCTACGACAAATAAACAAAAGTATTTTGTCTTCAGCTTTGCATTCCGCTAAATTGACTCTCAACTTTACGCAAATGGCCCAAAAGCCACGTTCCCCTACCTCCCTCGGCTGTCCGCATAACCCACATAGCACGCAAGGGTTGCCAATTTTATATACGTACAGATAACTACATATGGATATACCCTTTCGAAGGCTTAAAGGAACTTTAATCCCCGCTTCGTTGTGACCAAAACCCAAGTTCCATAAACACTTAAGATGGTCTTTTAAATTTTAAAATTATTTAGATACAAATTTTCCAAGAAAAAATTTAAGGGTTCAAAAAAAGCATTTCTAATAAAATGCATTAACTATATTATTTAAAGAATTTTATGAAATATAGTTCTTACAAAATATATCATATTAATTAAAAGCTTAGAAAAATAGTTTAAAAATCAGGAATTACGAGAAAACGAAAAAAGAATTAAGAATTTTGTTTTTAAAAAATGTTTAGCATACCTTTTGGAGCACAATTTCGCCGATCTTTTTAGACAACTATAGTTTTCTAGTGGATTTTCTTTCTTAATTTTTATGTTTATATTAAAGGTAGAAAAATTATAAATATTTTCCAAAGATAATGTTGAATAGGTAAGCATTCATCAAAACATTTTGAATCATTGAATTATACGAAAAGAAGCACAAATAAAAAAAATAACAGAAATAAACAAAAATTATATTCAAACTATTAGATTTTGAAAGAGTTTAAATTATTTATGCAAAGCATAGTATATATTTTACAAATATATAATATATAAATATTTTAAAAATATTATTTTTGCAACTATTTAAATCTTTTATCTCTTCTGATGTATGCAATTCTTTAGTTGTCTTTAAAACATTTTGTATTCACAGCAATCGATTTGAGTATTAAAGTTTCGGGTTCAAAGTTTTTGCAAGTCCTTTTCCCCATATGCATGTGTGCATGTATGTGGGTTATCCCTTGCCAACTATTTTTGCTGACTCGGCGCAAGCCACAAATCCTGCCGTTGCCCTTGCCACTTGGAAAATCTCTGGTGCGGCTGTCACCATTCTTGCCTCCGTTTCCATGCATCCTTAATGCCATCGAATGTTCGTCCGTCTCACGAGCTTCGCTTGCAGCGCGCACAGTTTCCGTGGCGTCTGCAATGAGCCATGTTCTTAGCCTCTTGAGGTTTTTATTCCCACTTGGGCCCCTGCCCAGTTATCCGGCGATTTCCAAGCGATACCCGGCGATGCTTAATCGTAAAGTGCCGCCTGCAATTGGTTCGTGAGTGTCCGGGTGGAATATACGAGAACAGTGAATTATTTGTTTTTATTATTTTACGATTATGGCAGCGTCTTTGGGCCATAATAAAGCCTCTGTGGCTTTCAGATTTCAATGTGTATGCAAATATTCGATTGGCAATCCGGCTTTTTATGTGCGGACAGCTGATGTTGATGGCGCCGATGGCGTTGTAAGACATTTCCAAGTGCTGTCCAAACACAATAACCGCCAAATAGCCGCCGGCCATGTTTGCTGATTTATAAGCACAGCCATTCCACTTGGCCAACTTGATTGATATGCCCGATTGCCAGCTGGCATTTGTTGGCTTATCATTACGGGCAATAATCAAAGAAGCAAAATTCACTCAAGTGCCAGCAAAACATCAAATCTAATATTTATTAGACAAGGCACTTGACAAAATTCCACTAGCCAGGACTGAAATTTGTGTTAAATATTACCATATACTTGTTATTTTTAAACTTAAAATATATATTATATATATAGTCCAACAATCTTTAGTCGGTGTTTTTGGGGCAATTTGGGCTTGCATAATTCGTATTTAATTTGAATAAATGCAAATTTTAATTGAACTTAGCCAACAAAAATTTGAAATAGCTGTTAACGCAGGAATAATTTACCTAACAGTTAAATTTGGGTAGTTTCTTAACAAGTTTCTGCACGTCACGCTTTTAAACCCATATTTAGATTGAACATGTGCGCATTTATTTTTTTGTAAAATCAAAATCAATTTCTCAATCTAGAATCGACTTTATTTAAACGAGCATTATTTTTTGATAATCCTCACACAAAATCCAACTCACGTGTAAAATTTTGTACCATCCCACAAAGGTGGCAAATAAAAACCAACTAATTGCAAAAATGTTGTTGTAATCAAAGTAAAAACTGCATCCTAAAATGACAAATTCCACGCTCTGCACTCGCATTTCTGTCAACCGGCAACTAAAACTTTGCAAATGCCAAAGCTTTGCTGCAACCACCTGGTGGCAACACAGTCAGTTTCTCTCCCCCATCCACATCCGACTACCCTCAGAATCAACCAAACCAACTAACAAACCAGTTACGCTCAACTTTTGAAGCCCGAATTATTTTTTAATACAAATAAAAGTTTTCTGGGGCGCTGGTAAGACTAAAAAACACTTTGACAAACAGACGAACTAACATCATGACAAACAAAGTTAATACAGCAAGTGGCTTACAACTTTAAAATCGTGAGTACTCAACTATTAGATACCTAGGTGAGGTATTATATTTAGTAACAGCTTTGTTTGTGCATTTTTTAGAGATCTACAGAAAGTAAAAAAAGGTTTTAAATATGAGGATGGCATAGTCTGTCAGAATATGTAATTATGGGTAGTAGACTTACGCAAAACGGAGCTGGGACAAGTTTAGAGTACTTTTGAACCAATAACAAATTTCCGGTGGTTCAGTTCAGGATTTGAGTCTATGCCTCGTTCAGTTCGTGTACCTTGTTTGGCATGCCAATTAACTCAACTTATTATTTTCAATCGTAACATTTTTTACTCATTTTTTTGTTTATAGACGTTTTTAATTATACATATTTAGGATACTTCAAATAATGATAACTAATGATACTTACAACTTTGAAAAGTTGCAATATTTTTAAGTATTTAAAACTTTTGAGTGAATACCAAATGTACGTCCATGTCATAGGATCCACACTTAATAAACCTCATTCACTCAAAAACTCATTTATTTTAATTTTTCCTGAATTTATCATAGCCCTTTTACCCATCTGTCTTGAATACAGGGTATAAAAAGTTAAACTAACGAAATTTTAATTTTCGCCAAGTTCTGTAAGTATTTGGGACTAAAAGCTACCTGTAGGCGCTCACCAGTCTGATGAGCCTTGGGTCATTTGCAAGAAATATTAAGCTAAGGCTGCGCTGATGAGAAATGCGTTTTCCGACGGAAAATGCGGTGCCCCAAAGGTTGCTCGGCGCACATTTCAATCAGCCAAGTTTAAAACCCAGCTCGACGCGACTCTGTGTTTATCGGACTTACAAATTTTACAAAATTGCTCAGCAGTTAGGCAGATTATAGTGTATGTGTGTGAGTGTGTGTGTGTGTGTGTGTGTCGTATCAGAGTTTTATGTGTGGCGCAACACGCGCGTGTTTTCCTGATAAAAAGACGCAGCGAAAAAGTTGAAGGCATTTTCTTAGCTGCCAGAAGCTTAAAATTTGCACCCCCCTTCTGCTCCCTCGCTTCCTTAGGTTGGCCAGAAATTAAAAGTTCCTGCTACGTAATTTAAAGTTCCCGCTTGAATGGTGGGGGGCGGTGAGCGTGTCTTAACATGTTTTCGCTGTAGCTCATTTGTGCACCATGATTTTTAATTGCGTTGATTAGCATAAAAATAATTCAACTATGCGCATAAGTTGCGACCGAGGGAAGCGAAGCTGGCTAAGAAACTTAATTAAATTCCAATCTCAGCTGCTTAAAACGTGACAACTAAGCATTCAATAAAATCAACAACGAATACCCTTTAAATGCTCGTAAACTGCGTGCGAACTTCACGAACTGCAACTTTTTGTCGCATCGAGTAAATTGTTTTTATTTTCTAGCTGAGACAGTACTGAAGTTTGCCCATTGTCCTGCCCCCGCTGATTGCCTGCAGGATGTTGTTGTCCGCACAAGTTTTGATTTTTATTGCCATTGCTTAAGAGCTGAAGATTTGTACACGAAAACTTGTGGACCCAACAGCTGCAAATGTACAGCGCAAGGAGTTCAGTTCGACAGTTGTCCACACACACAGCGAAAGTCGGGGAAAGTTGTAGTTGGACACACACACACACACTCGCACACGCTTAGACAGTCAGTCCGTTAAAGAAGTGCACTTTAAAACTAGTTGCTCAAGTGGAATTATTGTGTTAAACTCGACTGTACGATTGGAAATGTTCGAAATTCGCAGACCATTTAAGTGAATGCACAAACACGTCTGGAACTTCGCTCTAAGTCGCTCTGAACTTTTTTTTGTTAGCTTTCACTTTGAGGTAAATAAATCTTGTAAAGGTAAAATGTCGTGGAAGCAAGATTATAAGTGCAAATATAAGTGCCTTACCTCAGCAGCTTAGTAAAATATATATTTATAAAGTTTTTCATTTTTTTTCGTATTATAATTATCTAAAGGTAGATATTGAAATATTTTTTAAATTTAATTTTTTAGTTTGCTTTTGTCCCGAATTTCGCTTTTAAAACAACAAACTGTGGAATTCTCAGAATCACTATAAAAAGGACATATTAAGTTGAAAACTAATAGTTAAAATTAAATATTTATTAAATGTGTAAAATCAGAAACTTTTAGTCACCTTCCCAAAAGTTGATAAGATTAATAATTAAAAACAGTTCCAATTGTTGGTTTTTTTTTAAGATTCTTATGTCTTTTTTGGACACAATTTGCTTTACGATTATTTTATATACACAATGCTTATCATTAAAATTTCTTAATATATTTTTGCTTTTTTATAGTTTTTTTAAATTTTTTTAACTATTCTGTTGTTATCCTTTCCTGTTAATTATATTTCCTCTTTTAAGTTTAAGGATAAGGATAAATTTCTATCCAATACACAAAATAATACTTTTTTTTATTATTTTTATTTATTATTGTTTTATAACGAGCCACTCTTTTATCACTTTATTTCTTGCCCCAGGAGTTGGGTAACGCGTAAAGTTTTCTAGTACTTATAATATAAAACATTTTTATGCTTTTTCTGTGTCATCTGTCATTCAAAATATATAAAACTGAATTTAAAACCTTTGGTCAAAATTCTTGCAATCGTCAGGTAAAATAATATAACTAAGAGTTATACTTTCCATTTTTAACCTCAGTGGTGAGCCTTCTCCCGTCAGACTTACAATTTACCTATTCAACATTACTTTTGTCTACTTCTAAATCCCTATTTACACGGTTTCCTTAAAGATTTTATAATAAAAGCAGTAAATTAATTTAGTTTGAATGCTTCACCGGTTCCTTTCAACTTCCTGGCCGCCTCGCCCATATCTATAGAGTTCTGCGAACCATATCATTATAACTAATGTGCTACAAGTGACAAACTCGACCGACCGAACAAATTAAGACGACAATTAACCCATAATTAGCACTTAAACTTGGCAGCCATTAGGCCCGGTTCTGTGCGGGCCTATAAAAGTGTGCGCCATGCGGACTCAACTGCTTCAGAGCACGCAAAATGGCCAATATTGTTAGGTGGTCGCCTAGGAGCGGCAGGCAGCGGCTGCTCCAAGGCTGGAGATGCCATCCGCTGCGGCTGGCCATGTCCAACACCTTCTGGGAGTACACCGAGCGCACCAAGCTAAGCGGCATGTGGCTGCTGCGACGCAATCGGACGCACGGCTTGTCCAGGTGGGTGAGGCGGAATGTGGACAGCTGGAAGCTGGGTATTGACACGGATTTGCAGATTCATCTGGGCCTCGGTGCTGGCGCAGCTGCTGCTGCTGAGCATCTATCTGACGCTGTTGCTCTGGCTGAAGTTCTACTCGTATCCCATACTGAACACCATCTCGAACGATCTGTCCATCACGGACGTGGCTTTTCCGGGCGTCACCATCTGCAGTCCCAAGGCGGTCAACACGGAGCGCGTGCAGCGCTACATCCAAACGCTGTGAGTGTGAATCCTGCGAGATAATCTGGCCAACATCTGATTGACCCTTGCAGCCAGATACCGAAGGAGTTCAATGTTGCCGATGTGGCAGCCGGATTCGAGTTCCTCAACGCCTTCACGGATCAGAGCTTTGAGCTGCCATCGCATGAGAGCTACAAGATCACCGATGCCGTGCTCCGCCTGAACAACGTGTCGATTTGGGAGGCCGCCATGGCCGTCAGTCCGGGCTGCGAGGATTTTGTGAAGCGATGCTTCTGGGGCTACTCGGAGTTCCCGTGCAATCAGAGCCACGAGTATCTGTCATTTATACCCACAACGGCGTTCCTCGGTCCCTGCTGCTCCTTCAACTACAATCCGCGCAACGCCAGCTTTCTGCCCTTCTCCGCGAACATCTTTGGCATGGATGGCGGTCTAACTTTCATCGGGGCCGAGGGATCCGAGCGCAATCTAAGCACCGGTCTCATTGTGCTCGTCCATCACCCCATGGATTACGTAACCGAGACGGCCGCATCGGTAACCATAACTGCCAGATCCGAGAGCTTCGTCGAAGTCTCGCCCACCGTGCAGACCTCCTCGACGGATGTGCTCGAGCTGTCCGAGAGCAAACGCGACTGCCTCATCTCGGACGACGTGCAGCTGCGCAACTATCGCCAGGCCTCCTGCCTGCTGGCCTGCCAGACGGACGCCATCTTCAAGCGCTGCGGCTGTCATCCCTACCTGCTGCCCATTGTCGGCGCGCAGTCCAAGGAGTGCAATCTGAACGACACCTTCTGCTACTCGGACAACTATGGTGAGTAGTTGGGTAACTAGAGATAACCCGTGGTTATCCAAGCGAAAAAAGTTACTTTGTATACTCGTTCGCAAAGTGAAGAGGGTATATTGGGTTTGTGCAATTGAAGCTGGAGTCTTGCAACTTGGAATATACTCGTGTGTACCCAGTTAGTTAAAGTGCCACCGTGGGCGTGGCAATTCGATTTAATCTATATATCTTCCTCAGTTTTAAGGCTCGATACATAAACATTGTTTACACAGATTACTGATGACCTCCTCTAAAGATAGCACAAAACGTTTTTTGTCCACCCTCACTGGGGGCGTGGCAAATGTTTAAAATCCATATTTCTTGGGGCCGAAAATGCATCTCCCACAATAAGAGCTAGGTTCACCAAATTTGGCAGACAGTGATAACCTCCTCTATATATCGAATCGAAAAATTTCGGACAGGCCCTCTCCCGCCGCCACAAATTAAAAAAAATCTATATATTTCCAAAAAATAATCAATCATAATTATGACCGCTATCGAATGTTATCATACAGTAAGTGAGTATTGTGCCGTCGGTTACACCCGACTGCTACGTTCTTACCTGGTTTATGTTCCTGCAGTTCTTTCACTACTACTTTCCACATCTCAGCCATTCACTTTCCTTCTGTTCACCTGAGCTATAGAAATTGTTGAGTTACTCGCCTCCTTCAAAGTCATTGTCATGGCCGCGTCCTTCGCTCTGTCAATTACATATTTCACACTCCTGCGGTTGCGCTTTGTGGTGCATTGTGGTCGGAATGTCGCAGCTCCGTTTGCTCCAGTTACATCATTTGTAATTCATATTAAATATTCAATATGCGTGTCTGAGCGCAGAAGTGTTCCTTCACGGAAATGCTTGGAAATCGCTCGGAAACTCGACTTGCGCTCCAATGCTGACCCTTAAAGCGCTTTGGCATGCAAAACACTTTACCACACTTATATGCTTGAGGCTTAAGAAATATGTTTTGGTTATTTGCTAAATTGAGCTTCTTACATTTACCACAAATATGAGTAGATATTTACAATGGGTTTTTGGCCAACTATTTATCATATTGTAGTGTTGAGAGGTTTTAGGACCTGTATGCCAGGCATGTGCAGAATATGTAAAGGATGGGGAGAAACTGAAGCTTAAGTTGAACTTGGTAAAATGATGTGCAACAATTAAAATACCATTTAGATATTTCTCATATTATATTTTAAACTACATATCTTTTACTAAAGCTACTGCCTTCCGCTCCTCTTTAAAGAAATCAATCTTAATCCCAATCTTTTTGTATTGTTTGAAATTTAAATTTAAAATAATTAATTTAAATTGGAGAATTTTAAAGGAGATATGGATATGTCGAAATATCATGTCTAAATTTTTGGGTTTAAAATTATTAAATTTAAGGATTACATTTAGATTAAGGTTCAGATGATTAAAGGGCAACCGCTTCGGTTTCATAAAACCAAATTCTAATATATATGGATTCCGGAAAAATGATTCGGAAATACAATTTTGCTCTTGCAGCTTTTCTTTATATTGATTATGGCATTCTCAAGAGAACTATACTTTTTAAAATAAGATTACAATGAAAATTATGAATGCAGATAGCTTCCAGTTGCAACATTTTTAATAATAGCTATAAATTATTATGCAAATATTTTGTCACTTATTAAAATTGTTATCCTTGTCTGAATTTACACACTTGTATTAAAGGCTCATTCCATGTTTTCCCAGACAATTTTAAGAGCGTCCACTGTGAGCAATGCCTGCCAAATTGCTATGATGTCACCTATTCAACGCTGTCTTATAAAACCGATCTGAACCTGCATCAGTTCTCCGTGAGCACTTTCTAGTGAGTACCCAGTTACATTTATATTGAATGATGGTATTCATTGAGAACTGAATATTTTCTAAAGCACACCCGAGCTGCTCAACAACGACAGTTTCGTGCTGCGCATTTACTTGGCCAAGCAGGTGGTGCCAGTGATTAGGAAAGTGACTGTGATGTCCTGGATTGGACTGCTGTGTAAGTGCTAGCTCTTCCTAGCTTTCAGTTAATAGTTTTTATGTTTAATTGCAGCTGATTTGGGCGGCATTTTCAACTTGTGTCTGGGTCTCAGCATGATATCCATTGTGGAGTTCTTCTACTACTGCACTTATCGCCTGTACAAAAACTATCAGCTGCAAAAGGCGTCGCCCACAAAAGAGGCTTGGAAATAGTCGACTTACTTTAATGTAAAACTTAACTTTAAAAAGGTTTTTCATATTTCAACGGGCGCGTTTTATTGTTTCTTCTTTTTTGCTTTCTGCGTTTGTTTGGGCGCTTTTCGCTTTTTGACCGCTGGCGTTTCATCATCATCGTCAACATTACCATCATCGTCACTATTTTTAATGAGCGGGTAATTAAAATACCATGTGAATATATGTTTTCTTTAAAAAGCTTACCCCACGGTGGCCATCTGATCAAACATATCCTCGTATTCTGTATCCAGCGGCGTTGCTTTGGGCTCTCGCTTGTTTTTGTTGCCTGTGTGTGTTTGCGCTGGTTTTTCCGATTCGGTTTCATCATCGCTGGGCTCTTGCTGCTGCTCTGGCAGCTGCCTGAGGAGCACTTTGGTTGCCTTAGACTTGACGTAGCACTGATACAACAGCACCGTCGAATCGGCATCGTGCACACGCACATAGCGATCCAGGCAAGCAGAGCTGAGATATTTGCCCGTCTCATCCAGGTGCAGATCGCTGATGCCGCCCGTGAAGCCTTTGTAGGTGTGCACATGGGTTTTCATGCGGCGCGTATCAAAGGCCTGAATGGAATATTCACGAAATAGAGTGGATCCAGACGACCTAGCAGAGAGCTTACCTTCAGGGCGCCCATTGTGGTGCCGGTGTATATGTAGTTGCCACGTGCCACAAGCGTCGCAAAGCTCATGCCGTGCTCCTCGCTGGCAAAGTGCGTGACTGGACGGCGCTGCTTGCGCGTGTCGTAGAGCCGCACGTAGCCCTGGCGCGAACAGGTGGCCAATACGCTGGGCCCGTCGACGAAGCCGATGTCACTGTCCCACACGGGCACCTCCAGCTGCAGATAATCGTTGGGCAAGTTCTTGGAGCTGAAGATTTGCTTGCCATCGGCGCTCAGATCGTAGACCTTCAGGTTGTTCTGTCGCGCCTTGCCGCCCGTGGCCACAATGTTTGTGGCTGTCGCGCACTGACGCAGATGATCCATTTGGTCGCCCGTGCTGATGACAACGGGCGCCGACTCTTCCTCCTCCTCCTCCTCCGCCGCATCCAGTGACACGCTCTGTATCTGTCCGTTGCCAATGCCAGCAATTAAGTTGTTGTTGTATCGCGCCAGGCCCACAATCGGTGCGCCCGTGAAGTGGATGCAACGAGTGGAGACGCCTCCGCTAGCGCCGAGTGAGTGCAGCTCGGCAACATTCTTGGCCCGGCCGAGCAGAATTTCCGTTTGTGCCTCATTGCCGTAAGCCAGCGCAGTCACACGCGACTCCTTGTCCAAGCCACTCAAATCGCTGAGATTCGACTGCGAATGCGGATTCTGTTCCGCAGCGGGCAGCAATTCTGCAAAGTGTGGAGCAATTAGCAACAGCAGCCGAGCGACCGGTTTGACTTACGCTTGAAGGAGCCCGTGTGTGTGCCCACAAACAGCTCATGCCTGGCTTTGTAGCTGGGACATTTTAGATTCGCTGTGGTCCACTTCATGCTGTTAAATCGCCGTTTAAGTTGGTTTTTTTACAATAAAACAACTCGAGCAGGCAAAAACAAATCCAACACGTGCAGCGCCAAATGCGTGTAAGCGAGAAAACTCTTTGGACTGCCTATCGCAAAACGATAAATTGCGATAATTACCAACACTGATAACTTATCGTAGCGATTGTCGATAGTTCTGACCCACCGGCTGAATTTCAAAACAAAAACACGCGAAACTCTGCATTTTTATATAATTCCCATTTCTTTAAATAATTATGGCACTCACAAAGGTCTACGATGCGGCCACTGTGTTTAAGCACCTGAATGGCATCATAAATGTATACAAGCCCGCTGGCATGAAGGTCAATCACGTGCGCAACGCGATTCTGAGCAACATTTGCAAAGGTGCGTAAGAGATTTTAATGCTAACTGATAAACGGACAAGAGCTTGAATTTCACAGGACTCAATGAGCTGGAGCAGCGAGAGCCGCGTAAATTGCCCAAGGACAGACCGCTGCTGGGCACTGGCACCGCCGCGGACACTGTCCTACACAAGATGGCCTCCGACACGGATCTGTCGGATCACATTCTGGCCGCTGGACCGCGTTTTATGCCGCGAGATGTACGTTGCGCAGCCGTTGCCACGCTGGGTGAGCACACAAGCGGCGTTTTGTGTAAGTATCAGAGAATAGTACACGAGTGTTCGACTAATCTGTCCGTATCTCTCAGTGTTTGGTCTGAACAGGGGCCTGAAACAGTCGAGCCTCATCCAGCGCAACCGGCTGGTGCGCGTCTACCACGTTACCGCACGCATGGGCACCGCCACGGAGAGCCACCTGCCCGACTCGCGCGTCACGGTGCGCGCCAACCATCGCCATGTCACGGCGGAGCGTATTAGTGGCTTGGCTTCCTCCATGCAGGCCTCGCACCAGCGCAAAATGTACGAGCTCTGCGGCGTAGATCTGCAGACGCAGGCCGCCTACGAGCTGGCCTGCAAGGGCCTGCTGCGGCCCGCGGACAACAGCCAGCCCGTGGTGTACGGCATCAAGCTGATCCACTTTGACCGACCGCACTTCACGCTCGAGCTGCACGCGGTCAACGAGAGAGAGGAGTACCTGGCGGCCCTGGTGCACGACATGGCCATAGAGCTGCGCACGGTGGCGCACTGTGCACAGCTGCGCTGCATTCGACACGGCCACTTCGATGTGACGGACAGCCTGCTGCGGCACGGCTGGCACCTGGCGGGCATCGTGAAGAACCTGCGGCAGCAGCGAGATGTGCTCAAGGCGCATCCGCAGCTCCTGGAGCAACAGAGCGTGGAGCTGCATGCGGCCTCTCAAATTTAGATTTACGAAACTAATTGTAAATATATTAGTTAATATAATTTTTTAATAGTTTATCAAATTATCTTTGTTAGTTTAAGCTGCGGTCTGGCTGTGGCTGTGGGCCAGCACCAGTTTGTCGTGCTCGAAGAGATCCTGCTGCAGCTTGTCGTGCAGCTTCTTGCCGGCCACGGAGTCCTGCACCTTCTCCAGCACGTCCTGCGCCTCGAGCAGGCGTGTCCGAGCCCGCTCGAGCTGCGCTGTGGCCTCTGCGGGGAACCGGCGTGCCTGCTCCTCCAGCGTGTGGGCCATCTCGATCAGAATAACGGCGACATAGATGGCCAGCTTGATGCTGTGCGGATCGAGACGTTGGCACACATCGTACAGCTCCTCGCAGAGACGCTGCTTGCGGCCCAGCTGCACATCACTGAGCGTGGCCAGCTCCAGGCCCGGCTCGTGGCCGTAGAGCTGAACGAGCGTGTGCTTCAGATTGAACATGTGAAAGTGGTTGGAGTGCAGCAGCTGCGACAGCCGGGCCAGCAGCAGCTCCACCTGGCTGGCCGTGGGTCGGCCGGCCAGCAGCCGGTCCACCTCCGCGGTCATGTGGGTCTGCACCTCCGTCACGTAGGCGGCGTCCACCAGCATGGGGCACGTGTCGCACTTCCACTGGGCCTGCTCGTCGAGCGGCTCCACTGGCAGCTGCACGCCCACGCACGACTTGGACACGTCGCCCAGGCAGCGCATGGCGCTCACGTAGCTGCCGTACTCGGTGGGATCCTCGCAGCGCGCACAGCGGCAGCTGAAGTGCTTGGTCAGGCGCAGATGGTGCTGCCGCATCTGCGTGCCCCACAGGATGTTCGTGTAGGTGATCTTCAGGTGGTCGCCCTTCTGGATGTCGCAGCCGGCGCGCACCGCAATGCGCTGCGTGGCGGAGTCAAACTGAAAGTAGCAGTTGGGCTGGCAGGCGTGTTCCATCATGCAGGCCTGCCGGAAGAGTCCGCTCAGCTCCACGCCCGTCGCCAGCTCGATGACCATGTAGTTGGTCTCGATGATGCCGCACAGGCGATGCAGCAGCTCCGGTTCGTGATCGCTGAGCGGGCACTCCGCCTCCTTCCCGCCCCGCTTGGGGCACTGCAGGAAGCGCTGCTCCAGATAGCCCACAATGCGCTGCTCCGCCTCCTGCTCCAGCTCCGTGCCCAGGCGTTCCGCCTCATGCGACTGCATCTCCAGCAGCGCCTTCCAGCGCTCCGGCTGTCGCTGCTGCAGCAGCAGGCACTTTAGCACCAGCAGCGCATCGTGGCGAAAATAGTCGGAAAGAGCACGTGCATCCGCTTTGGCTGGGGGCCCGTTGCCTCGGCTGAGCACGCTGCACTCTAATTTCTCGTGCTTGCAGCCGGCGCTGCAGACGGGCCAACGGCAGCTGTTGGCAAGCAACAAAATTACACTGTACTACAAGAAAAACATATGAAACACCTATATGTTTGGAAAGAAATCCAAATTGTAAAACAACTCTCTTTTTGCAAGCAAAAATCAAATCTAATTACACTGTCCTAAAAAATATATATAAACTTATATGGTTGTGAAGTTTTCCAATTTTCAAAATAACTCTTGTTGCTGGCCAAATTTTAATAATTACAATTTAAAACAAGTAAGAACGTTGCAGCCGGGTGTAACCGACAGCAGAATACTCGTTCACGGTATAATAACAACGAAAACATGCAACCTAGCATTATTGGTGCACAAAAAAAAATAATAATAAAATAATGCGGGCATACCGCAGAATTAACACGCAGACCCCGCGTTAGACACCAACGCCACCAACCATTCAACTCAAAGTATCAAAGTATGCAATAGATGGCGCATGATATGTTGCACTGGCTTAATTGATGTTGTGCACATATCGAGGTTTGGACATTGTGGGCGCGGTAGTGGGCGTAGCCAAAAAAAATTGGATGCGATATTTAGGGAAGTCATCAGCAATGTATAGGTGTACATTTTCTGCATCTAAATTTAAAAGTGAGGGAGATATATTAATTTAATCGAATTGCCACGCCCACCGTGGGCGCAACCCGAAACCCTTAACACTTAATCTGACGAGGGCATAAGCGAGTATATATTTTAAATTTCAAGTCTCTAGCTTCCCTTTTTTAAAAATAACTCTTTTTGCAGGGAAAACTTAAAAATTTTAAATTTAAAAAAATTTAAATATTTTGAAAATACACCAATACAATAATGCTAAAAACATATGAAATTATTTATATATTTGGAAGTGTTGCAATTTTCAATTGTGTAGCACAGTGTTGCGCACTGTGCACTCACCTGCGGCACAGATGCTTGCCCAGCCGACAGGGCGTGTAGCAGCCCACGCAGGGCACAATGCTGGCCGTTTTCTCATCGTCGGTGAGATACCACTTGGGCCCAACGACGAGCGGCTCCTCCACGAATATGATTTGCTTGGGCTTGATGTCCTGCGTGGCCACCAGGTAGCGTCCCAGCTCGGCGTCCTGCTGCTCCCGATACGGCTTGCAGCAGCTCTTATGCTTGGCCCAATGCTGCCGCTGGTGGTCGCCGTTGCAGTAGCGCACTATCTTGCAGCGGGTGCACGCGAGTGTTGCAGCGACGCCGCAGACGGCACAGTTCGCACTCAGGTTTGTCATTCCGATGATGATTGCTTGAAGGCCTCTCAACTCGCACTGTTACGTGTGCATCTTCATTTGATCGAGTTCGCGATTTTTATTTTATTTTTAGCGCGTTTCTCCAAACATTTTCCCTCAGCTCACTCGGCGCCCATCGAGTGCACTCTTCCGCTCTTTCCCAAACGATGCGAAAAACTCTCTGTTTTGATGTTGTGCGACCAATATAAATATACGGCTAGCAGCTACACTGCTGGTCACTTCAATGGGGGGACGGTATCGTAATTTATAAGATAAGTACGAAAGAGCTCTCTTCTTGGGTGGGCTGAAAATTACTTACCTTTGCACACATAAAGTGGATTTCTTTTAAATGTTTACATATATACGTGGACACACATCGAGGTTGTCAAACTAATAAATTTATATTATTACTTTTTATGAAAGCTGTATGATATAGTAGTCCAATGTTGAACGGATTTTGTTTATAGTAATTTAAGACCTTTATTTCTCCAATTTGGTCAACATTTCGTAAATGCGTTGCATACAAAAAATTTGTGTCGGACCCATCGAATTTGTATTTCCGCTTTATGCTATAGTGACTCGATCTACCCAACTCCGACATATATACGTACCTACTGAAGCGAAAGGGGGCATTCAGGCCAAGTTGCATTAAAATAAAACAGAGAGTTAGCATTGCGTTTCTATGGACAAATCGACACAGTTCATCATCATATATATGTGCATATACTTTAAGGCTTTGAAGCTATCTACTTCAATGAGTACATTTAGTGACAAAATAAAAATAGCCTCAGCAAAGGTATAAAAAGAAAGCTAATACATGCATACAGCTCTTATAAATATTTTGATCAGTTTCTTAAGAAAAATGTTATCCTTATTTTATAAAATTGATTTAGCAATGGTAGTATAAATAAGAAATATATGAGAAATATGCAGAAAAATGTTATCCTTATTTTATAAAATTGATTTAGCAATGTATAAATAAGAAATATATGAGAAATATGCAAAAAAGGGAAACAAAGGCAAATAATTTAAGAAGAAATAAATTCCTTAATTTTTGACACGATTTTTGATCAAAACTTTATGCACTTGAATTATTTTGAATCTTTAAAAATTTGCTGACTAAGCTCAATTAGATTATCAAGCCGCAAGAATAATCCGGAAGTTATCCAGATGGGCACTTGTGCCCAGCTTTACAAAGGTATTAATTCAGTCTGGTTGCACCCGAGTTGACACAGTTTATCAATTCAAACAAACATGAAGTAAAGCCTAACATTTGCTAGACACGACCTACGCTGGTTCAATAATATGCATGAATTCATGTCTCAAAGTCTAGTAATGCATTTACGTTTGGCCTCTAAGTATAAAAGGTTCTGCAATTTTGAAAGCTTCCCATTTCAACGGCGACTCTTCAAGCCGATAACGGAGCCAGTTGCGCTTCTAATTCGAAAAGACTCTTTGTGTTCTTACTTTTGTGTTTCTTGTTCCAAAAACTGCAAATTGCTTGCATTTTAAATTGAAATGGAATCCGAAATAAAGAAATTCTATGCAAATAAAACAATTTTTTTAACCGGTGCCAGTGGATTTTTGGGCAGAGGTATGAAAAAAACTTTAAAATATATATAATAAATTGTGTGGTATATAAAAGTTAACTATAGTACACATAATTCTCCTTTTACACGATTTTGACTCAACGCGCTTAAAGAAGTACAACTTTTTTTTTTAATCTAATCTCTATACATTATACTGATTTATAAACAATGGCATGTAGATATAATAATAAAGAAATAATTTCCCCAAATGACGAGCAAAATAATTCTAGTGATAGCAGTGATATTGCAGTCTTACGCCAAAAAGTAAAATTGAATACAAGTTTGTTATGTTTATAATAGTTCTACTCTGTTTATATTAAAGAATTTCTGATATCATTTTATTTCTTCAAAATCACAATTTTTGTATACCCTGAACCCATTGAAAATGGGTAAAAAGGGTATAATGGTTTTGTGCAAATGTATGTAACAGGCAGGAGGCAGCATCTCCGACCCATGCCCGTCTGTCCGTCCGTCCGACTGTCCGTCTGTATGAACGCACCGATCTCGGAAACTACCAAAGCTAGATACCTAAACTAAACGACTATAGATTCTCCCAATCCATACGCAGAACAAGTTTATCATTTTTTTGATAGGACTTGGTTTTCTTGGCATATTTCGGAGACTATAAGAGCTAGAGCCATTTAATTTAGTTTATTTTGTGCTTGTAAGGATACGCAGATTATAAATATTTCGGATTTAATACTACAGACTTGCGCTTTGGTTTGTACATAGATTTGGATGCTCTTATTAAACACTGAAAGTTTCATTCATCATACTCTTAGTTTAGAAGTTATTCAAGAATTTATTTTCCATAGTGGGGCCAAGCGCAGCCGATGTGTAAAGAGCGCAGATTAGTTCGTGCGTTTGTGTGTGTGTGTGTGTGTATGTATGACTTTGTGAATGTGTGTATGAATGCAGAAGTATAAACGTATGTAACGACAGCTCGCCGCTGGGTTCAGGGTATCTCCTAGTCGGGGACGCCCGACTAGAACCATCTCACTTGTTTATAATATATTGAGCGAAATCTACTATTTTTCCATTAAGCCAATATGTTTTTTGTACCTATCGAGTATTACACAAAATTATTTAAATTAAATGTGGCTTTTAAAACTTTATTCGTTTTTTGAAAAAAAAAATTCTGGAATTTCTTTCAGTGCTAATTGAAAAGCTGCTGCGAGCAACAGATGTGAAGTGTATCTATGTGTTGATTAGACCCAAGCGCGGCAAGGACATGCATGATCGCATTGCCGACTGGAAAGCAAATCCCGTGAGCATCTATAGCACAAGCCAGGCCATTTTATTTGATATACTTCAACTACACACTTACCCCTTAGCTCTTCGAGTTGCTGCTCAAGTCAAAGCCCAATGCCTTTGAGCGCATTGTGACCATAGCGGGTGATTGCAAGGAACCCGAACTGGGCATCAGTCCGGCGGATCGCGAACTGCTGGTGCAGCAGGTGGAGCTGGTGGTGCACAGCGCGGCCACGGTGAACTTTGCCGAGCCGCTGCACATCGCAATGGACATCAACACGCGCGCCACACGCCTCATGCTGCAGCTGGCCAAGCAGATGCCGCGTCTGGTGTCCTTCGTGCACGTGTCCACGGCCTTTTCCAACTGCGTGATCCATTACATTACGGAGCGATTCTACCCGGAGCATCTCAGCTGCAGTGCGGATAAGATGTTGGCCCTGCGAGATATCCTGGACTCGAATCTACTGGATCGGATGGCTCCGACGCTGCTCGACAACTTCCCCAATACGTACACCTTCACGAAGGCCTTGGCGGAGCAGCTGGTGCAGACGGAGGCAGGCGATTTGCCGGTGTGCATCTTTCGGCCAGGTCCTAGTAGGTGGCGCCAGTTGATCTCATCGCTTGCTTCTAATTGATTCTTTGCCTCGATTTGTCAGTTGTGGCGACCAGCAAGGAGCCCATTGCCGGCTGGATAGACAACATGTACGGCCCCATTGCCGTACTCTACGGCGTCACATTTGGTGTACTACGCATCGCCCCCATGAATCTCAATAGTGAATGCAACATTGTGCCCGTGGACGGTTGTGTCAATCTCATTCTGGCCAGCGCCTGGCGTACGGCCATGGAAGCTGCGCAGCGTGCCCAAAAGGCTGTGGCGCCCCCCGCGACCATCTACAACTACGTGCCCAGCGGGGACAATTTGATAAAACATATGTCGTTCAAGACGGCCGTGGAAAGCAAACGCGACGTTTTTCCCATGACGCAGACCATCTGGTACCCGTTCCTGCACACCACCACCATATACTGGCTCTTCAAGCTGGCGACCGTGTTCTACCATCTGGTGCCCGGCTACATCGTTGATGTGGTGCTGCGCCTGCGCGGCCAAAAGCCACGCATGATTGCAATCTACAGGAAGATACACAAGAATCTCGACGTTCTGCACGGCTTTTTGATCGCCAGCTGGAGCTTTGAGACGCCCAACACGCATCGGTTGTGGGACGCCATGTCTGCGGCGGATCAGCAGCTCTTCGACTTCGATCTGAGGTCGCTGGACTGGGACAGTTACTTTGATCGCGCCTTGTTCGGCATGCGCACCTATCTGGGCAAGGAGGATCCAAGTGAAGAGTCCATCCAGCGCGGTCGCAAGTTAGGAAAGCGGTACGTCGGTTACTAAATACAACTATTTTTGTTCCGTCTCTAAGAGGTCTATTTTTACTTTCAGTTTATGTATACTACATCGGATCTTGCAGTTCAGCCTTTGCTCCATTGGCATTGCCATTCTGCGGTGGCTGCTATATCTTTTCTTATAATCATGGCGTCTACAAAAACATTTTAAATACAGAATTTATTGGCGGCAATTTTGTTTATGCAACCCATTCTTTGATTAAAATAAAATATTCCATGTTGACAACCAACTTTTATTTAGTTTTCTTTTGTTCTTCAAGCAATACAAAACAATTAGCATACATCAGATCCATGCAAACGATGTTCGTTAAAAATGGTTTTAATTAAAATTTTTTTGTGTCTTTTAACTTTTTTTCGTTAAATAATTTAAGATAGTTCAGAAATGTCTTGAGAAATGTCTGCTTGATCATGGTTATTATTTGTTCAATGCGTAGGTTTTAATTATTATAACTAATACGGTGTTTATGGTCTATTGTGTGGGGTATATATTCTTAGTACGGCTCTTGCGGCGCGTCCAAGTCCCGGTAGTGTGATCTGGCGCGATAATCAAAACCACCGGGTCTGTAAGCAACGAGAATGAATGTTGTTTAGAGTGAGGAATTATTTACACAAATCTTATAGTAAAACAAACATTTATTGAAATTCATCGCAAGTTTGCTGGATATAAGTGCATGATTGAAAGCATCAGAACCGAAATTTTATTAATTGAAAAAATGAAAATCTTTAATTCGTTCTTTTGGGGTAATTTTTCTTTTTTTCTCTTTGAAATACAATCGGCATATTGTACATAGATAAAAACAAATTGATGTAGTCATAATTTAAGTAATGTTTGTATACATAATTTTTGTAGTCCCCATATTAGCTAGGCATTGTTTAAATTGCTTTTTAGAACTGAGCTCGAAAATTCTTTCATATAGCGTTATCTGTGTGGTTTCTGCTTTTTGTGCTAATCAATTAATTAGTCAAACATATCGGAATTAACGGGCGCATCCAAATCATGGTAACCGATAAGCCGGCGTTGGTGTTCCACAGGCAATTCTCTGCAAAAAATTTGCGACACAAGAAAGTTGTGACAAATTTCGATTTAAGACCAACAACAAAAATTGAAAGCAAAATATAGAAAGTATATAGAAATTGGGACAAATACACTAGGCTTCCTACGGAGATAATGCGATGGGCGTGAGGGGAATGTTGATTGAAAAAACCCTATATTTTTTCCGGTTCAAAGAGAGGCAAGTATCAGTATCTAGTATGAAATACTAGACTGTAATGATTGAATACTATAACTATAACTTGCTTTTTATTATATTAAAATCGGCCTATCTTAGAGCACTCTGATGGTCTCTATATTATTTTAATAGTAAAGAGATACTATAAAATAATAAAAATACAACAGAAGTTGATATTTCGGGCAACAAAATGTCGATGGTTTCTGCTTAAAAATTTTAGTTAAAGCCAAGGCAAAATATTCAAATTATTTCAAGTAGAGCCTGGAGCCTTTGCAATTGGTTAAAGGTTACCAAGAAAACAAGACTAATAGATATTTACCTAATAATGATAAGGCTAACCAATAGAATAAAAAAAAAATTAATAAAATAAAATAAAATATAGTTTCTTTTAAACTTAACATGGATGTGAATTAAACGCACTGTACTGCATTTTCCCAAATTAATTAGAAAACTTTTTTATTAAAAAAAAAATCAAATCAGGGAAAGGATGCAAAAAGCAAGAACCATAAACCGATGCATATACCGGTTTTTTGTAGACAGACATAGACAAAGGTTATAAACAACAAATTCTACGCTAATCGAGAGCTAAGCAACTGTTTGCAAACTATCAAGTTTAGCTCCCACCTGGCAAAACCCTGACGCACTTAAGCCTATACATAAAAATGTAAATAATTTTCGCTACTGACCTGCGCACTGGCGGAAAATTGCGTCCGCCGCGTCCACCGCCGCCCATCATGGGCGGTGCAAATCCATAGGGCAGACCTGAGAAGGGCGGATACATCGGCGCCCGATAGCTGTGGAAGCAACCAGTATTAATACAATGTGACGCTTGGCTACTTTTTTTTTATCCCCACTCACCCGCTGGCTCCGCGTCCAGACTCGGATTCGGTGCGCTTGGAGCTGCCCGGATGCTCCGGTAGCTGTGGCCGCTTGGGATCACGCAAATAATTGTTGAAATATTGCACCTCCTTGCGCACCTCGTCAACCTTCTCCTCGTGCTTGTTGAAGATGTGCTTGCGTATGAACTCGGGACCCTTGAACTTCTTGCCCGACAGCGGACACAGCCATTTGTCCTTGGCCAGTTCCTGGGTGTTGGCCTGGACGAATTTCTCCACCTCGGTCTCGGCATTCTTGGCGCCCAGCTCCTTTATATCCTCCTCGTTCAGTTGCACGGTCTTGGCCAGAAACTGCTGCAGCTTACCCTCGTACGCCTTGATGTACTCCTGGACATCGTTGCTGTTGACGCGCATCGGCGCCGGACCGCGTGCGTGAATGATACCACAGCGATTGGGCATCTCATCCTCGTACGGGTACTCGCAATGATTGTAGTAGTCCACCGAGTGCACGATGCGCAGGTACAGCACCAAACGGTCCAGCACCAGGATTAGCGGCTCATCGCGTTCGATGGGCTCACCGTCGCCATCCTTGTTGTCGCCGGCCAGGCCCAGCAGCTCCTCCTCCTCGGCGGAGGCTTCTTCGATGAGGTAATCGGTTATGTTCTGCAGCACCGGATTCTTCGAGTTGAATCCATAGGTGGTTGCATTGCCGCCGCTGCCATTAGTCGCCTCCGCGTTCGGTTCCGTTTGCTCCGTTGCGTTGACCTCGCTCCACAGCTTGAAACGCTCATCTAGATTCATGGCAATCTTAGCGCACAGCTTGATGTCGGCGCGCACGATCTGCTTGTGCGCCGTGATGCCGTTGGCGGGTCGGACGCGTCGACTCAGATCCCTATTGACGATGGCGCCCATTTCGCAGTCACGTAGCCGCTGATTGTTCAGGCTCCAGCAGATCTCCTTGATGTTCACGTCGCGCGTGAAGGTTATCCAGCCGCGGCGATACCAGCGACGCTCCACCAGCGGATCAGCGATGGCCACGCGCAGATAGCCGCTGAAGCGCGTGCAAATAGCCTCGATCTCCGCCTTGGTGATTGAGGGCGCCAAGTTGCGCAGAAATATGGACGAGGTGCGATGCAAGGCACGTGGCTGGGGTCCCTCCCTCACCTTGTCCAGGTCGATTGTCTCGGTCACATCTTCCGCTGCTGACGTCGCTGTCGCTGACGCCGTCGCAGTCTCCGCTTCGTTCTTGCCTGTTTGCTCGCCCTCTTCGCCATTCTTGTCGGCTGACGCGTCTGCCGCCTGTTGCTCCGCTTGCTCAGCGGGCTGCTCAGCTTTCTCGGACTGCTCTTCGCTGGCCTCGGTTTTGATAGTTACCGCTTCAGGCTCGCCCTCTGGCTTGGGACTGTCGGGTGGAAGCTGCTTGGCCTTGGCTGCCTCCTCTTTGTCTTTTTGTGCCTCGGCCTTTTGTTCGGCGCGCAGGCCATCTTCCACATCGTATTTCTCTTTCAGCTTCTCGTCGTCCGATTCGGAGTCCGAGTCGAAACTGGAGGAGGAGGAGCTCTCATCGTCGCTACTGTTGCGTTTGCGTTTCTTCACTTTTTTCTTGAGCTTCTTGTCGCTGCCACTTTTTGTTGAGTCCTCATCGTCCTGCTCCTTGGGCGGCTTCTCTGTCGCCGGTTCCTTTTGCTGCTCATTTTTAGAGGCCGCCTCTTCGTCCCAGTTCTCCTCATCGGAGTTGACGGGCCGCAAACTGATGCGTTGTGGCGACACAACCTCTGGCAAATCCTCTTCGTCCTTTTCAGCTTTTGTCTGCTTGGGACTTTCCGGCTCTCGCTTGGCCACCACCGTTGGTTCCGGGGCTTCCGACTTGCGCTCGTACACGACGTTCGTCTCTCGGGGTTTCTCGTCTAGTATCTTTAGATCTTCATCGGTGCCGCCTTCCAGTTTGATCACACATGTGTCCAGGACACGCACCAAGGCATCAGCCTGCGAAGAGTCCACCTTGACGTTGCCAATGGTGCCGTTCTCGAGCAGCTCCAGGAATACATCCGTGCGCCTCTGTAAGGTATCGGACAAATATATAAATATGGGGATCTTTGAGTATTTTATGAAATTAGTTAGTTTACTTTCAGAAAGCCGCGCTGTTCCTCGCTGCGTCGCACGCTGTCCTCGGGATGATATTTGTTTTTGAACCTGCGAAAAACAAAATGCAGCTTAATAATAAAAACGTTTCTTGGCAAGATGCGTATTTTATGGTAAAGTATGATTAAAGATTCAAGTTGATTCGGCCATATTTGGTATATAGCATGTACAGAGGATATAGATCCCGGTGAATCCTCTGGCTAATGGACATCAAGTATTTAATTAGTGGCACATATAGAGTTTGATTTTGATTTTGGTTTAGCTGTTGCATATGTACATATTACCCAAGGTCTTACCTTCGCAGGCGCATTCATAAATGTGTATACATATGTGTATGCATTCTATGCACACGTTTATATATTTTGGCAATTTGCTCGCAACGAATTTAAATAGATCGCGGTTTCAAAAATATAAACACACCCACGGCATTGCTCGCCGGGTAATTTAAATTTTAAGTTATTTCTGTTTATGCATTTTGTATTGAGACAGAGGCAGAGAGGCAAAGGCTGAGGCTGAATCAGTGTCTCGTCTCTGACTCTCAGTTCGCAACGCAACGCAACGCCATAAAACCCACATAAAGCTGCAGAGAAAAACTTAATAATAAGTATACAAGAGGGTTATGAATTTTGTGATTGCAGTCGCGCTGAGAGATAATTGCAATTAAATTAAAAGTTCAATTCAAATTTGAAATTTAAGAAAACAAAATAATGTAATGAGTAAATAGGCGGCTGCTGCAGAGCCTGCCACGGCTGTGTTGTTGTGGTTGCACCTTGCTCGTCGTAGCTGTTGTTGTTCTGTACGCTACTCACCATTCCTCGTCCTTGTGCGCCACAAAGAACTCGTTTAGCTGCTGTCGCTTGAAATCCGTCTTGTACTCGGTGTATTTGCGCATCACCTCCGAGTCGGATATATTCTCGTCCTGCGTGTCCAGGAACTGTTTTAGCGTCAGCATCGCCGGCTGCGTTTGGGTGTCGCTGTTGCCGCCGCTAGGCGCCGGCTCGCGGGCAGCGGGCGCATGGCCCGCATGCGAGTAGGCCGAATGCAGCGACTGATAGTGATCGTTCCAGGCCTGCACCAGGTACGGATCGTAGCCTGCAACGCACAATAATATATTATATAAATATATTCTTATATTACTTCTTCTGTCTTACCAAAACGCGGATTGCCGCGCATTTCGCTGTCACCCCAGTCGGGCCGCATGCGTTTCGCCGGCGGCATCTCACGTCCCGGTGATCCGTAGCGCGGCCGTGGCCCCGAGCCGCGGTAGTCACTGTAATCCGGACGATGTCGTGCACCGCCGCCCCCGGCCCCACCAGCCCCGCCGGCTGCCGAGCTGCCACGAAATGGATTGCTAACGAGCAGAGCTTATTAGGGATGCACTCAGGCAGGCCACGCTTCACTTACCGCTCGGACCATTCGTCGCGGGCGTTGGCGCCACCGCCGCCGCCCATGGGACGCCGCTCGTCGCGGCGCTCAGGCCTGTAGCTGTCACGTTCGCCGCGAAACTTGTCGCGTCGCTTGCGGTCGTATTCATCATCCGAATCAGCCATTGGTGGTTGTCTGCATTAAAAACAATAATTATTATCCATCAATTATCTAGTGAAAGTTGCACTTCGACTGGGTTGACTTGTTTGACATAACCTCAAAGCAATTTTGGCATTAACTATAATTAGCTATTTTTGTATGTACAGCTGGCTTATAAAACTCTCGATTCACGCCAACAGTTCAAAATATAGCAACAATAGCAAAGTCTGCAGTCTTTCCTGGTTTTTTTACACTGAACACTGAATGCCGCCATCTTGCCGCCTTCGCTAGCCGTACGAAAAACGCTTACGTGTTGTTTATGAAACAGTGTTAAGGAAAATCCCGAATAACCGCAGACTGGCGCGCTACAATTTCGTTGGTTTAACTTAGGAAGTCTTATTGTTGCACAATTACCTTTTATTTAATGAATTTTCTACTCTACTCTACTTTTTGTGTCTCACAGTGCGGCGTCTGAAATAGGATGTAGATATGAAATAAATATATCGATACTTCGATACTAGCAGTGCTGCCACACAGCTAAAATTCTGTGCAAATGTCCCTAAATGAGTCGATAAACACACTTTGATTTAACGATAAGCTAATAAATTCCTGCCAAATTCAAAAATTCAAATTGTATTAAAACAAGCTAATCTGTTGAACATATTTTAAATATATATATTTTTTTATTTTATTACACGTTTTATATATATCGTATATATATAGACTTTTGTAATTATTATATTTATACGTATATGTACAGCTTAGTTTTAAAACTATTTAAAGTGTATGTGTAGTCTAAGCCTATGTAGATCTTTAATGTATGTAATTAATTTCCAAAAATGTAATTATATGCGCCATAGACTTGCGTATTACTCAGTTTTAGTTAATGCGCTGCCACTCGATCCCCCAAAAGTTACACATAAATAGCAAATTACATTAACTTGTACATATGTATTAATGTATATGTATATTTATATACTTTTTTTTCTGAAACTTAAGTCAAGTTATACTCGTAGTTCTTACGCCTTTGAAGTATAAAAGTTTTTTTATTTTTGTAATTTTTTTCTTGTTATTTTTTTTCTTTTTGTTAGCAATACATATTGTTGATTTGAGTGAAAGTACTTCAAAATTAAATGTCAGTTTGATAGATGCACTTACGAGTAGGCAAGTATAAGTATAATAAGTATGTCTATGTAGATAGATCAATGCACCTTAAGTTCTCAAAAAACAACAAGCTAACCCCTTGTGTTAGTGTACCAAATATATTTTATATGCTCGATAATAATCATAATAATAATAGTAATTAAGTATGCATATTTAATTGTTTGTTCAGTTTAAATGCTAACAATCTCTACATCTCTCTCATATTAATTTAATACGGCTTTCAATTATAAAAAAAAGCATTCGGATTTTTAATAAATATTTGCCAAATGAAAAAGTGTGGATCTTCAAAGCAGGCACACTCCAGGCTCTCTACTCCTCAACTTGTTAACGTATCTCGTATCTATAAGACTTGTCGCCTTCGATTAGAGCTAAGATGTAACTTAAAGTTCTTGGCAGTGTAGCGTTTAAATCAAAAACACTAAATTCGCTTCCAACCATAGAATTTCGAAGCTAAACAAAAAATAATAATGGGAACTTGTTTTTTATCAAATGTTGATATATATATTTTTTTGTTTGGTAAATTTAAAAAATTCTCAAATTCTCATTTCTATTACGTATTTTGTGTTGTTTGTCTGCTTTTCATTTAGAATATGTAATTGAATATATTAATTTTTGTTACTGTCTTATTATTTATTTTTCGTAACACTAAAATGCCATCAATTCAGTTTTAAGTTGTATTTTCCGGGTTTTCATTTTTCATCTCATTCAAAAGTATATTTTACCTGCTAACTGCATTTGAATAATGTGCGTTGTTTTTTGCAAAATCGTATTTTAAATACACGTATTTATACTCGTATCTATGTAGACTTGAACTGTAATTATTTTTGTTTTTTTCTTTTGTTTGTTTTTAGTATTTCTATATATCGTAGATAATTATGTACTCGTAGATTACTGATTGCTACACATTGCAAATGAAATTTGACATATTGACATTTTGTCTTTACGGCTAAGTTTTTATTTTTTAAAAAAATGCCAGCACAAATTGTGTCTAATAATAAAATAAAATTTGTATGATTATATATTTCTTATTTGTTTCGGTTTTCAAATTTGGCAGTGAGAAAAACTACACAACTTAAAACTTAACTTGTTTTAGCGTACATTTTGTGATTGGAGAAGCAATTTGATATATTTTTGTTTCAGATTATTACCGCAGTACAAGATCGGTTCAATAGATAAAGAAACTAGGGCAGACAAAAAACATTTGAAATTTCCCTCAATATATGAACAGATCTTGTAGTATTTATTAATTTTCATTGAAAAATATGCATTGTTTTTAATTTATTATTATTTTTTTTTGTTGACTGGTTTTTTTTTATTTAGATTTATGATTTGCCTGCTAACCATCGAGTGCTGCAAAACAGGTACCTCTAAAAAGGCGTTAGGAGTTTGTTATCATATTTCGAACCGAATATTGGGCTTTGTTTTCATTTTGTGCTTTGGTAAGGAATTTTGAGAAACAAACAGTAATAATGATCATAAATTGTAAGTATTTAAATGTATGTATATTTGTGGTTAGCGCTGCTGCTAAGGTCTCGCTTGTAGTTACGTTTATTATTAATGCTCAAAAACCTTTCAATCGTGTTTCATTTGAATGTTTCGTTTGAGGTAGTTTTCAATTCAGGATCAATATCTACAAGTTGAACACAAAACTCTCGTATAATTTTGCTTTTATCATTTTCGTTTAAGGTTAGGCTTAGCTGTGTGCTCAATATGGGTTGTCTTTTTTTACGGATCGTACATATACATATCGTCTAGGGGTAAGTAGGTATGCAAGTAGTTATGGGCAAAACAAGTTACAAGTTACACGTAACAGAAAACAGTGCATAAAAATTAAATAAAGTTCTTGTTTTTCGTTTCATGAATGTCAAACATCTACATAACGATTTGTTTTTTTGTTTTTTGTGTTTTTATTTGTTTGTATTTCTTTTGTTTTGTTAGTCATATTATATGAATGGATATCTCAACAAGTTGTTACTTTATACCTTATGTTCATCTTTATAATTTTGTCAGGTTGCTTTTTTGTATGTTTCGTATTTGTTGCTTGTCATAATGCTTCATATAGAGCGAGAGTTACGTACATACATATTTACAGTTCGGCTTAGGTATAGGGTTTTTTTTGGGTAATTAATATGCTTTCTACTTTTATAAGTATTTTGGTTTTATCAAAGTTGAAAGAAATGTTTTAGCGAGGGCGCGAGGAGTTTAATTTTTATTTTTTTTTTAATTTTAGTTTATGTTACTTAACTTAAATATATATTTAATTCACACTTGACATGACATCAGCCTGTTAAAGTACCTTTTAATAAATGTATTATATTTTTTATAAATTAGATTTTTAATTAGTTATTTAAAAGGTTTTTAGCAAATCATTTTTTATCATCTAAAGCTATTTTATAGCGCGTCTTATGTTTCAATTATTTTTTAAGGTTCCACTCTTAAGTTTCACCCAATTTAAAATCATTTCTGGTTTTTGCTAGTTTTCCAATTGGCAAAACTAAAACTTGGACTACTACAAAAATAACTAAAGTCAATTTCCATTTGTTAACCCAAGCTGTTTCGCAATACTTTTCTCTTTCACTCCGTAAATTTTTTTTTTATAAAAAAAATGTTTTTTTTCTCATAGTTTCTTAGCTTGCTTTTCCAATATCGTTTTCATTATAATTTCTTTTTTAACCACATTCGGTGAAAAGCCAACTTCACAGCCGTTTGCTTCGCATATGCAAATTTCATTCAAATTCTGCTTGAATTTTATCGATTTATCGATCTGTCGATCCTAATACTAACGAGTCTTTGCTTACATGTCGCCTTCCTCTTGCAGTTCAAACTGTTGTCAATTCTTGAAGAAATTATATATAAAAAGAAACTTTGTAAGGTAAAAAATAAAAACACTTCTGTTTATGTTTGATTTTTTTTTCGTTCAACATATTTTCATTTATATTGTGTATATTTTTGTATATTTTTGTTTTTTGTTGCATGTTCCATTTTCGCATTTACGTAAAATAGTAAAAATTATTTATATTATGATAGACTTTTTGTTTTTTTACATTAAAGTAAAACTACAAAACAAATTATGTATAATAATTAAACGCGCGTTATGCATACTAAAAAACTTAAGCTTAAAATCAAATGTATATATAATAAAGAAACTTAAGACTGAGTTTTATTTTATTTTCGGGTATTTCTTCCACTAATAGGTTGCTGGTATTAATTATATTATAATTAAATTATTCACTGTGTTTTTGTTTTTCATCCATTTTAAAGTGCAGTTTACAAATAATTGAATTTTTTAAAGCAATTTATTTCTAATTATTTAAATTTAATATTTTCGCTTTGCTATTTTCAATGATTTCAATTGTTGTGTAAAAAATTCAATGGTTATAAATAAAATTTTCTTAAATGTTTATGTGTCAGTGTCAGTGTGTTTGTATGGGTGTGTGTACATGTACTGTATGTGAAAATAATATATATTTAATTAGCATAATTATATAATAATAGTAAAAATAAAGAATTGCACATTTCAAAAAATTTCTCTGCCACTTTTTACACAATTAAAATTGATTTGTTTAAACTTTACATATTTTGTTTTTTGTTGTTGTATTTTTTTTTTTGTTTGCTTATTACTTTGTTGTATTTTACAAATCGCTACTAAAATTAGAATAAATTTGATTTAAGTTAAAATAAGGCCAACAATTTGTTTTTGTTTTTCTTTTCTTTTTTCGTTTTTACAATTCAAAAGCAAAAGCAGCAAAAAACGAAAAAATAAAAATTCTACAAAAAAAATATTAAATTGCATAACAACAATTTCAAATAAAAAAGAAAAATAATTGCCAAAAATATATATTTTGCACGTTTGTTTGGTGTTTTTGTTTTAAAACAAAATTTTGATTATGCCAAATGGTTTTTTTTTTAATTTAATGCTATATAATTTACAATTATTTATAAATTTCGAATTAAAATTTAAATTTTTTAAATTAATATTGAAGTCTTTTGGTGTGTGTATGTAGGTGTGTGCGTGTGTGTGCATGTCAAGTGATTGAAACTTTGTTTTGTTTGCCAGCAAAAATGTGCATTGAATTTTTTTTTTTTGTGTGTTGCGTTTTTCAATTAGTTAATACCGTTAATGCCTTTTATTTTTGAGTAAAACTCCAATCACTTTTTTGTCAAACAATTTTTTTTTTTACAATTTCGCCAATTGTTTTGAAAGAAATATTAAAAAAAAATAAAAACATTAAACTGCATGTGTGAATCGTATAAAAAACGACGGCGCTTAAAAAATGTAAATTCTCATTTCATGTTAATAAAAAAATATAAGGAGGGCATAATTAAAAAATATATGTCGTTTTTATCCATTTCGTTTGGTTAAACATTAATCTTCTTATACAGTTGTTGCTTTTGTTATTTTTACTCAGTTTAATATGATTAAAAAAATATTTATATAATCAGTCCAAGTTTTGCGTGTTTTTTTTTGTTTGTTTTTAGATTTAGTTTTAGTTTTGTTTAGAGTTGGTTTTTGTTTTTAGCGAATTATGTAACTTAAATTAGTTGTTATTAGTTATTAATTAATTAGTATCTTGTTTATAGCTCTGGGTGTTTAAATCAGATTTACTCGCTGCTTTTGAATTAGATGTACAGTTAAGTTTAGTTATTATACACTTGCTTGTAGTTTATTTATTTATTATTAAATATAATTTTTTATATTTTTAAAATATAAACAATCTTTATTCTCTTTTGTTTTTCTTCTTCTTGCATTACAGTTTGACAGGCATTGAATTTAGCAGATCTTTACTTTTGCTTTTGTCATAATAATTTGGGGGGTTGGAAATTAACATAAGAAAATTTAATACAATTTTATGATTTAAATATATATATGTACATCTGTGTGTGTATACATATATTTTTAAGGTATTTTTTGTTGTTGTATTTAACTGCTTGAATTCTACGCCCTTTGCTTTGCTCTGACCAACTTTCTTTTTATGTATAGATTTATTTGTTATTTTTTAAGCATTCTCTGTTTAAGTTAAGAATTTGTTTGTATTTCTTTTTTATGTAGATTAGGTTGTGTCTGTGTGTTGGTGTGTGTGTATATAGTATATTAATTTTGTATATATATTTATAATGCCTTACAACTAATATTTGCAGACTTAACACTAAATAACTGCATTTTACGCTTACTCAAAAATGTTTTTCTCTGTTGTTTTTTCTTTCTTAACTCAGATTTGCATGCGCTTTATAAATATATATATATATATATATATATATATATATATATATATGTGTGTGTGTGTATAAAGTGTTATATATATTTATTTGAAGTCTGTTCCGTTACGCACTTGTTTATAAAATCCACACGCCAGATTTTTATATATCTCCAAAACAGCAGACATACACACAAAAAAAAACCAAACTATTTTGAATATGCAAAATTGTACAGTTTTTCAGGCTATATACAAATCGCTTGAATCTATTAGAAAAGAAGTGCCTAACGGGACTGCATGTGTATCTCTGTGTGAGTGTGTGTGTGTATTTGTTGTTAAACAGCTGCCACACCCCGCACCGCCCCGCCCCGCCCCGCCCCGCCCCGCCCCGCCCGAAATTCACTCCATAATGCCGCCCAGCAGTAGACTGCCCTCCAGCAGGGGCTATGCGGTGGTCGTCGAGTGCTCCGATTTGAGGGGCACGCCCATCAGGGCCATCGCCGTCTGTGTGTTGGCATACATGCTGACATTGGCCCCTCCGCCGTTGGCCACCGCGGCCGTTGTCGAGCTCGCCGGCACCGCGGCCGTGATGCTGGTGGAGGAGCTGGCCGCTGCCGTGGTGGGTCCCATTGCACCGCCGCCGCCAATATAATCGCTACTGGTGCTCACCGCCGAAACGGAGCCGGCTGGCAGCGACGGCAGCGCCGTCAACGTGTGCACGGGCAGCTGATGGAGCTGTTGATGCTGTTGCTGCTGATGCTGTTGCTGTTGTTGGGCGGCGGCTGCGAGTGCCGCCTGGGAGGATGTCGACGCCGAGTCGGCGTCGAGGCCGGCGGCGATGGCGCCACGCATACGGGACTCGGCCTTGCGGCGTTCCTGCTCCTCTTGTTGGGCCTGGATGTGGGACTGCACCGACGGGGGTATGGCGTGCACGTCCCAGATCTCCTCGAGAAACTTGGGCAGCTTGCGATTCTTGAGCTTGAGCGAGAAACACATCTCGGCATTCTGGTTGCCCAGCGTGCGCAGCTCGGTGAGTATGGAGAGCAGTTTGGCGTAGAAGACGAGACTCATGGAGTCGCCGCAGTGGCGATTGAGTATATAAATGCGTAGCGTGTCGATGTAGTAGCTCTGTATCGCTTCGACCAGCTGGGCCTTCTCCAGGCCAGGCCGGTCCGAGAAGATCACAATGGCAGTGAGTAGCGCGTATTCCACGTTGTCCACCTTCATCGAGAACATCTGCCGGCAGAAGTGCAGCAGGTCCTCAATGTTGTCCGCCATCCCGGCCATCTTGTACGAGTCGCGCGTGTACGATCGATTGTTCGCAAAGAATATCGAGTCCGAGTTGTGATCGTAGCGTCGGGCCATGCGCAACATCATCACCTCCGATGAGCAGGCCTGCAAAGAGCACAATATCAATGAGTATATGTTATAGTGTATGTATAACTAAATCGAACTTTCTTATTCTAATTCTCTTTTTACACGATTTTGATAAAACAGGCATTAAAAAGCGAAAATGCTTTCTCTTTTTACACGAATTGT
Organism: Drosophila colorata; assembly: GCA_035041545.1. Classification (NCBI taxonomy): domain Eukaryota; kingdom Metazoa; phylum Arthropoda; class Insecta; order Diptera; family Drosophilidae; genus Drosophila; species Drosophila colorata. The sequence continues at coordinate 4,748,842 of JAWNLD010000233.1, forward strand.
TTTGTTTTAACAGGGCTTTAAAAATTCTATGCATTTTTTTTAAATATATAAATAATATATATTTATAAATTTATTTTATATTCATATTCATTCCACACAAATTATATATTTTGGCTTCGCATTATATTTTTGAAATTTAAATTTTTAATGGCACCTTGTAGGCAACTTTATATTGGTTTATCACGAAATCAAACACAATATTTGATTTCGTGCTAAAAACTACTGAATTATCAACAATGGAAAATGGGGATAATAAAAGATAATTAATTTCTCTATTATCGAACATAGTAGTTTTAGGGATAGCAGTGATATTGCAGTTTACGCGAAAGTATGCGTTTATGACAATAAAGTAAAGAAAGTTACAATGAATACAATTTAGTTTTACTTTTTTAATATTAATGAATTTCTGATATTATTTTCTCTTTTCCAAATATTATATATATTTAATGAATTAAACTGTATAACCAAGAAAAATCAAATCGCAAATGAACTCTAACACGAATTTTGGAATATTGTTTAATGTAATTTTAAGGTGATTTTTTAATTTTTTTTTCATTTTTTTTCATCTAGCTGATATATTTATAATAACGTATCACCGTATTAAAAGAGAATTAATCATATAATAAATCTGTTGGGCATACTCACCTTGAGTAACGTGATCTGATCCTCTTGGGGTATCTTTGTAAACGCTGGTAATCCTTTCGCAAACTCCACTATCAACTGCACTGTGAGGATGGTTATCTCGGTGATGTGCCGAAAGCTGACATCCGTTTGACTCTCATTCTCATCCGGTTGACTCTAAACGAGGCGAGGGAAGGGGAAAGAGAGAACAATATTATATTAATAAGTGTGTCAACAAAATGCATGCACGGTTGGTTAGTTATGCATACAAATTGACAGCCATAATCAGTTTTTTCTAAAAATTTCCAAATGCTAATTGTTCTATAATTAATATTTCATTTTCTATATTTTTTTTCATTAGGTTATATTTTGATATAATGACAGAAAAAATATGGCATGTATACTATAGCTTAATTATATTTAATTAAATGGACACTGTCGCATTATGATATATTTAAATTCTTTTCTTATTTTAAACGCCGGGGTAAACAATATGTTAACACTTTAAGAACTTAGAAATCTTTGAATGAGCTCTTGAACTTTATTAAAAACTGTTCAATTTTTACAAATATTAGATGTGTTCCTAAAATTTTCTAAAAAAAAAAACATTTCCTTTTTTATTTTTATTGATAAAATAGAATAGACCCGTTTTTTCTATGGTAAAAATTGTTTCAATATTTATCATTTGCTTTCGAGATCTTTTTAAAACTGCAAAACATCTGCTCCAAGCTTTACTTATATTTTTGGAATAATTTTAAAAAAATTGGAGGCATTCCAGAAAGTTTCCTGATGTTTTCGAATGCCAAAAAATAGATTGCTCGGAAATTCGAATTAAATGAATACGTATATATATGTACGTATATAGAAACCTGACTTTAAAATTCAAGCTAATATTCTAATATATTAATATTCTAATGTTCTATTTATAAAGCTTTTTTGTTATTTAATATTCTCAGGATACAATTTCCAATGTAAATTCGTAAAGTCTCAAACCAAATAGTTGACAGTATAATGAAGCCCTTGTTTTGCATAAATAAACTTTTTTAATTTGTCGTATATTAAGGGAATATCCAAATTATTTACATCTAATCTAATCTAAATAGTTAATAGTAAACAATATAAATTTTGCATTAATCTATTTGAATTGAGGCTTATTATCACTTACCATAATACGCTTGAGATCCTCTTCGGATGGCTGTTCGTAGCCATCCTGATACCAAATTAATTTATAAATAACGGCCAATTGGTTGAACGTTAATGGAGGTATATTGCGCGCTTTACACACGTCCAAAATATCTGTAGGTAGTAGCTGTAAAAACAGACAGTTATCGATTGCCATATAAATGAATACCCTGTATGTGGACCTACCGGAATTGTGGCATGCTGTGGCGCCTCGCACGTCATGAGGTCGAGTATCTCCTTCTTGACGTAGTCATGGGTGCTGTGTTGGCCGGTGGCGGCGCCGCCCGCGCTGTGCTGCGAGCTGGGCGAACTGGAGACCTTGTCCTTCTCCTTTTGGGCCTTCTTCTCGCGCCGCTTCATCGCGCACTGATTTTCGGGCACCACGCACTCCGGCCGCATGCCCACGGCCAGGCACTTCTTCAGCCGGCACTCCTGGCACTTGCGCCGCATATACATGTCCATCTCGCAGGCACGCCCAAACTTGCAGCAGTAGTTGGCGTGCTTGGTCACACTGCGCCGGAAGAAGCCCTTGCAGCCCTCGCAGGTCAGCGCATTGTAATGATAGCCGGACGCCCGGTCGCCGCAGACCAAACACAGCTCCTCCTGGAGCCGCGGCGCCGGACCCTTTTTGCTCTTCTTCGCGTCGCAGCCCTCGTTGGCGGAGTAGCCGTTGAGGCTGCTCGAGGGCGAGAGATCATCGCGACCTGTTGAAAAATCGACAAGAATCAAATACAAAAACTCAATTAGTTTCATTTTATTTCTTTGTTGTTTTTTTTTGTTTTTTTTGTTTTTATTTTTTCTTGCGATTTCCGTGAATTGTTTTAAAATATAAATCGATTTGTTGCTGTTTGTAGATATATATACATTTTGTTCGCTCCTTTTTGTTGTCTTACATAAAACATTAGACCCAAATAAATAAATTTTGATCAGCGGGGGGAATTTAGCGTTTTTTGTTTGTTGTTGTTAAATTTGCATGCGCAAAAAAATTAAAGTGAAAAATTCAGAGACAAATTGCCCCTTTGCCGACTGTCACATGTTCCCCTGTGCGAAGTCTGTCTAGCTGTATATCTACATATGAATACATACATATATCTCTATATAGCTGTATCCATGTATCTGTATCTATGTATCTGTATCTTTGTATCTGCCAACGGGGTTTTTAAGCGCGGGCAACATACAAAATCCGAATAAAATTTAAAATTCAATTAACGTGCGCTCAAAGTCGCACACCAATCATCGAATACAAAGAATCTGGCTAGATATAAACATTAAATCAAAAAAAAATAAAAACCGAGAAACAGAATTCAAAAAATAAAACCTGAACAAATCTGCAAAAAGTCGCAAGAGCTGATGAAAATGGAAAAGTACGAGGTTCTTTAAACTTTAACAGCTAATCAATTTATTTATATTTGAACATTTCAATGCGCGTTTAAAAACAAGTTTAAATAATCTGTATCTGAATCTATTTGATGGTCTAGCATAGTAGTTGCATGTCTATCATATTTAATTTACTTAATATATTATTCAATTTAAATTACATAAATGATGTACAAATCGGGTCAGGGGTAGTTGCTTATTCGAAAGAAAAAATGTTGCCTTTTGTTAAAAATATATTTTATTAAAAGTAAAGTCGACAAAAGGAAAGTTTAAAAGAGTTGTTTTTGAAGGGGTTTAAGTAAAAAGAATTGAAATTTCTTGGCTATAGATTTGCGTTTTTGTAGATTATATGGATAGTATGTGTATTCTGTTTTATTTAACTTAAAGTATATTTTACCTTTCTTAGTCGCGATAAAGACTATGTTGTGTATTGTATCTGGATCATTTAAACATAATTTTTACTTAAATTAAGTGAATCAAAACTCAAAGCAGTCGCATTGAAGGTATGGAAGGAATATGGTTTTAAATGTTTGGATCGTATTTGTATCTAAAATACTTTTCCTATAAACTAATATAGTTAGTTATAAAAATCGTATTTCAAGTATTTATCGATTACATTTTGATTACGACTTGTCATGTCTTGACAGGAAACTGTGGACTGTGGACTCTGAAGGGCTTTGGCTCAGACACATTATACAAATAGTCACGTTCGGGGCACACATTAAGTGAAAGAGCGAGAGAGAGAGAGAGAGAGAGAGAGAGAGAGGGATGGAGAGGAAGAGCAGAGAGGGCATGCGACAAAAAGCATATCAAGTGCAAGTTGTTGTGTGCAAAGACAGTAATAATCGGGCAGCCTGATGGCTGGATGGATGGATGCCTGAATGGATGGATAGGGGGGATAGGGGGAGGGGGCCCGCCCTAAGTAGATAAAAAGATACGAGAAAGAGGCGTTGCAACGTGCAGCAGTCAGTGGCAGGCAGGCAGGCGACCAGCTTAGCAGCACGACACTTGACTAAGAAGCCAAAGCCCAAAGACACCAAAACACTTGGGCACAAGTGCAAAAGCTCCCCAAGCCCCCAAAACCCCCCGCCTCTTCTCCGCCCACTTGGTGAGTGCAACGCGGTGCATTGTCGGCATAACACAGTTTTTTTCTCTGTATTTTTCTGCTGCACCTGCTGCTGCTGCTGCTGCTGCAATGAAATATTGCGCATACGCCCTGTCGTCTTGCTGGCTGCCTGGCTGCCCACCGGCACCCGCCACGCCCACTTTCCCAACGACAACAACTTTGCCGCGTTTCAATTTCACTGCCACACCGCACAACGAAGAGTAGAAAAAAATATAAAAAGCAAAAATAAACTCGCGCTAAATAAAATGAAATAAAGTGCGGCGTCATGCAAACTTCGTCTGCTTCAGCGGCGACGCCAACTTGACTGCAAAATTTTCACTGCAACGTGCAGCGTACAGCGTGCAACGTACAACGTGCAACGTGTGGCATGTTTGTGTGTGTGCCGCTCGCATGGTAAATGAAAAATGCAGTAAATTGCTGTTGCGGCAAAGAAAAAGTGTGTAGCAACAACAACGACGACAGCAGCAACAGCAGCAGCAGCAAAAAAAAAAGTAAAAACCTGACCAACCACACAGCCAACCAATCATTACACACACACACACTCACACACACACACACACTCATACACACCCCGCTGCACTGTGTGTGGCTCCCTAGGCGTTGTTTTATCGCTGACAACGTCATGCAATGTTTGGCATTTTCATGAGTTGCTTGAGAATTGCAACAACAACAAAAGCAACTTATTTTAATCGCCATGACAAGTTAAACTTGGCGCTGATAGCTGATATTTGTATGGAATTTCTATGGGTGGAAATTAAAGGAGTATTGATTACAGCTGGAAGACATAACATTGCAAAACTTAAGATAAGCTTCAGTTAGCCCCAAGATATTTAATTAAGTATTCAAATATTTCATGAGGTATGCTTAAAATATATTTTTATCTGTGAGAACTCAAGAAAATTGTACTATTTTTAGTTAATTAATAACATTTCTTTAAATAGCATATAATAAAATAACAGTAGACAATTTCGATGTAAATAATAAAATGTTTTTATATTGTTAAATAATATATAAAAATACCATTTTGGCTTAAATATCATTTTTTACTTTAAATTTACTGAAAATATAATCTGTAAAATTTCTTTAAACAATATATGCACATACTAAGCTTTTGACTTATATTTTAACTGTAAACTGATTATAGGCATTTTTCAAAAAAGTTAACGAAATTAGTTAGTTTGAATTCCTTTTTAATTTTAATCCGCACTTTATAACAAAAATTAAGTGTGGATCATAATGCTGTAAATTTACATACATGAAAGATAACAAATAAACTACTGGTGAATAAAATCTGAATCAAAATGCTTAAAATGAAAATAAACAAACCTCTGACAGATATTACTTACTTCAAAAGCCCTTAAATTTACAAAAGATATAACAAATAAAATATATGTATGTATGTTTATCAAGTGACGACTTTTTGTGAATGATATGTTGATTGTATTTTCAATTTACAGAAATGGCATTGATTAGTTTTTAGTCCAAACTTCATCTTAAGCCCACAACAACACTTTCGCTTTACCCCAAATTTCAAAAACGAATCCCCACAAACCCAATACAACAAATCAACAGTAACAAAATCTATCAAGTGCAGAATGCAATTTCCTTTTCCAATTCAGAATTTCAGACCAATCGAAAGGCGTTTGATATACATATGTATGTATGTATGTTTATGGTCATGACTGTGCTAAGTACATTTATAATAGAACACACTTAAGTTGGCGCCAGGTGGCGCTAGAGTAACTACGCTGCGTCAGCAGCTAGTGGCCGCCATTTTGCCAGTGTGCAATTAGCTCTGGTTGGAGGTGCTCCAGTGTAGCGCATCAGCCCGATGAGTTATTATATTTCATGTACAAAATACAAAACGCAGGCATTGAAAAGCTACAACGACAACAACAAACACAATCATTTTTCACTATGAAAAGCCATTTTTCCAACTCGCACAACGCCAAAGAACGCCATGCAGTAACAAAACAAAGGCGGGCAATGGGAATAAAACTAAAGGAAAAGAGGAGAAAAAAAGCGAGAAGAAAAAAAACACAGAGATATATAGACGCCAAGCAGTGTAATAGTACAAAAAACAAAACACAAAAGGCAGCAGCGGCCTCCATGCAGCCCTCTCATTCACACTCCACACACCATTGAAAAGCCGAGCCCGGCCTCTGCCCACATTTGGAGTTCATTGTGTTATTGTGCTTGGTCGTCGCTCGGTCTCGGTCTCGGCACAGCGCTGCGCCGCACTACATACCCACATAATCCATGTAAACGTCCGAAAGCTACGCGGCGGCAGAAGAGACGGAGGCGATGACAGTGACAGCGACAGAGGTTGGGGCTGAGGCTGAGGCTGAGGCAGAGGCAGCGCAAGCGACAGAAGCCATAGCTATGGCCACGAGAGCACAACACAAACTGGGCAACTGCAGTCGACGTCGCCGCCGCTAGCCAAACAACTTGGCACAGCAGCCGCTGCTGCGCTGGCGCTCTGGCACCAACACATGCAAAAACAATGAGCACTCAAATGAATGCAGCGTGCGAGCTCGCTCTCTTTGGCGCTCTCTCGCTTGTCTGATGGTTTGTTGAGTACGCTCTCTCTGTGGATGCGCGCCCTTGTTGCAAAGCTGAAAAATGTTGATGTAGGCCTCATATATGCAGTTTGCCTTTGCCTTTGGCATTGCCACTGTCACTGCAAGCAGCGCTGCCAGCGTCCCCCTCTCAACTCTTGGGCTATGCAGCTCCGTTTGTTTGCCTTTGGTTCGCATTTGTGTGTGTGTGAATTGCATGTCGCACACAGTTTGAGCGTGGTATAGGTAAGTTCTCCCTTCTGTTTTTGCTGCTTTCTGCTCGTCCGTTTTGCGTGCTTTTTTGTTCTATGCCAAGAAATGAAACTTTTTTATCTGTTCTTTTTTTTTGTGTTCTACTCTAGTCGTCGTATTCTATGGCAAACGTTTTTGCTTCTTCTTTTTTACTTGCTTCAATGCATATTTTTAAGCGGCTTTTTATATGTGTTTGTGTGTGCGAGAGAGATGCATGTGTGCTGATGGTGGGGGAGGTGGAGGGGTGCTCTGTGCAAATAGCATTTTTAGCTGCAAAATAAATATATAAGTATGTATGCAAGTGGCCAGGCGCTCTTTGTAGTCAACGTACCATCCAGTTCCCATCTTCTCAACATTACCCCGCTCCCCCACCCCTGTCGCTGCTGCTATATTAGCAAGTTGAAATCTAGTCGACTGAAAGTCATGAAAAAGTCAGACGGCGATTGGGCAACAACAACAACTGAAAGTTGTTGGCTTGTTTGTTTGTACGATTTGCAGTTGAGTTGTAGCTACAGTATAAACACAAATGCACACACACACATGCACATACATATATGTGTTTATATTTTATCTATATCTCATCTCGTATCAACCTATGAAAAATCAAATAAAACGTCGCGTCGGAGATTTATTTTTTGCTTTTGGAAATTTCGTGCAAATTGCTTTAATACTAGATGTGTGTGTATGAGTGTGTGTGTGTGGAAGTCTATTTTGTATTTGTAATTGAAATTCGATTGCATTGCAATTTTATGGCGCCATATTCATTGCGAATGTCAGGTCATGAATCATGAATATATATATGAATTTATATACATATTCAATATTTATTTTAATATAATCTTCTAAGAAAACAGCTATTTGTGAATATATTGCTCTGTAGGGCTAAGCTGTGATTTTATGAATGTTCAGTTGAAGTGCAAACAAATATGCAAACGTGGAACGTAGGGGGAATGCATGTGATACAGGAATGGAATGCAATATTGGAACATAAGTGGAATGCACGTGAAAACATGAAATAAATGGAACATAAGTGGAACAAATGTGCAACATAAGTGGAATGCATAGAGAACCTAAGTGGAATGTATGTATATGAAACGAACGTGGAATACAAGTAAAACGTAAATGGCGTGGATGTGTATCCTAATTTAATTAATAATTTTAAAAATTAAGCTAATAGCTCAGACAACTGGTATATGTGGTGCGGAACACATGTGGATCGTAAGTGTATTTTTAGGTAAATTGCGAAACTATAGGAAAAATCTATGGTAAATGTGGAAAAAAGCGTACGCATATATCTATATATGATATATATACATATACAAAGTGAAGCGAATCTGGATTGTATGTGAACATAATGAAGAATTGTACCGGTTATAAAACATATACGAAACTATCTATAGATTTTGCTTAATTTAAGCACAAATCTCCGTTAAATGCCATGTCGGTTGTACTTGCCATTCAAAATAACGTTTAAATTTATGAAACAACCCCAAACAAATTATTACACTTGCATTTGCCGCTGGCACAAGTGTCAAAAAGCAAATCAAAAATCATTCCATTGACACATTTATCCATATCGCTTGTTGACCAATAGTCCTACAAGGGGGGAGAGGTTAAACCACAGGCTATTACATAAATAGGGCTGACGACCCTAACTGAAAACGTAGTGAGGCCAAAACATTGCGAGCCTAGCACCATAGCAACCCCAAAATGCAACCCCCACCTGGCGAACGCTACACAAGCTCTACCTTGGCTTTGGCTTTGGCTTTAAGCCCCAACATTAACTTCTGGTAGGTGGTATAAATATCTAGGTAGTGGTAGTGGTAGGGGTAGGGGCTTGCCTGCATTGGCCGGGCGCCAGTTTGTTAGCTGGAGTTGAAAAACTGTACCAGAAGCAGCGCATGGCAAATGCATGGCCAGTTCACGCTCTCTCTCTCTCTTTCTGTGAGCTCTCTCTGTGTCTTTGGGGGTGGCCGGGGGGTGAGGGCCGGCGGGTTATCTTTCGGAAGGGTTCTAGTGCAAGGCTGCAATATATTTTGCACGAGTTTCTCAGTTGTTAGGCACGTTTCGCTATGAAAAAAATAAAATTGATTTTTTCAGTTCGTTGGCATGTTGCCTAGGCCAAGGGGGCGCAGGCAACCATGCCCCTACCCCTCCCCCACCACCACGCTGCGTGTTGACCACAGGGTGTTGAGCAGGGTTGCATTGCGCTGCAGTACGTCACAGGGCTGAAAATGGTTTTTAACCTACTTAAAGCACAGGTCGACATTTGGCGAGGGTCGTCGCATGACCTTTGGGCTTATACCTTGGCTTTGCTTTGGCAAGAGTGCGCAGAGCGGGGGAGGCGTTTGGGGGCGGTTGCGTGTGTTGTGGTGCAACTGCCTAAACTGAATGCAAGAATGCGCCACTCATTTACATAAAAAAAAACAAAAAGAAAAACAAAAAAAAAAACAAGAAATAACAGAACAAAAATAAAACGACGCCATTTTATGGCGTCTGAAAATTTAAAAAATGGCTGCCAAACAGGCAACGGCAAGAAGGCGAGACAAAAGATGCGGGCAAAAATGGCGGCAACGAAGACACAGCTCGAAGGTAAACGAAAGTATTTGCAATGGTTTCCGTTTCCGTTTGTCGAGTTCAAGGAAAAATGTGCATTTGACATGACATCGACGAGGACGGGGCACCAGGACAGCACTTTAGCCGGGCAGTGTCCTTAAATGGACGGCATTTGAATGGACGCCATTTGTAGTGTAAAGGCTGGTATGCTGATCAGAGTTTAGATTTTTTTTGTAGTGTTTTGGCAAGTATTGGTATCATTTTTATTTAAAGAATTTATTTTTTAAAACTCAAGAGCTGATAAATAAAACATAAAATGATTTAAAGTATTTACTACATAAATTTTGAAAATTTTCTATTCTTCAATTCTAAAAGGATTTATAGATAGTTAAAAAAGTCATATTTTCTCCTTCAATAAACTCAACATTCAAGTAAATTTAACTTAAAGAATTTTATTTCGGTATTTCAAAGATTTATTGTTTACGGTCAATTCAAATTTGCTATCGAAACGTAGTTTTCAGCACATTTTTTTAGGCTGAAGAGCTGCTAAATATTGTTTATCCCAATTACAAATATAATACAGTGAAATTCGTATACATATGTGTTGTTAAAAATGAAATTAGCGAAATTTGCGCAGCGAATTTTCTGAACATATTAGTCAATGCATTGTTTATATCAGATTAAAGAATGTTGTAAAAAGATTTTTAAATAGCTCCGCCAAAATAAGTGTGCAATGCACCTAAAAGATAAGCAGTGCTAAACAAAGCTTTGTTCTGACATACAAATAATTGAATGCTTTGATTGGTCACACTGTGCATTAAGATCATATAACTTTTTTTTTGCTCTCGGGCTGCGTATCAGGCTTTTAGTTTATTGTTTTTTTTATTTAGCTTTTAGTCGCCTGACTTTGATTTGCTTTGAAGAGCGCGCCTTGAACTATGCAGTATAAAATTGCAGGCATCATTCTTTCTCCCTGCTCTCTCTCTCCCTCTCTCTCTCTCTCTCTCTTTCACCCCGTTCCTGTCATGTCTGGGCTGTCATATTCTGTTTTTATGTGCCTTTAATCATGCACATGTTTGCATACACACACAAACACACACACTCTTAACACACAGACGCCTCGCTTTGTTTACAGTGGGCTTTTTATAGTCAACATATGTTCGACATGTTCAGTTGGGTCTTTTATTGCATTTTGCGATGCGTCGCCTGTTTTTATGCGCCATTCGCTTTGCAGCGCGCTTACCAACACTTAACAAAATGTTTAAGCGTTTAGCTGTAGGCAGAGCCGGAGTGGGGGTGTGGCCAGTGTAGGCAGAACACGCTTTTATGCAGCGAAAAAAAGTGTATTCCAGAAGCCAAGTAAAAACAATGGAGCGCTAAAACAAATGGCAACCGAGTGAAGCCATTAACAAACACACACATAACACACACACACACACACACACACACACACACACACACACACACACACGAAAAAAGCTAAAATAGATGAAGAAGTTTGCGTGAAAAAAGCTAAACAAAAGTCGCTACGGCGATTGTTCTACGAACTGTTCTATTACCGAATGCTTGTGACAGTGTGACCATAGCATAACGAGCCGCGAATTCGGCGGAAAACAATGTGTGTGTGTGTGCGTGTGTGTCAGAGGAAGTCTAGTAAAATTGTACATGGCTCTAAAGCGCTAATATATGGGTGCTGGCAACTGAATCAAGTGAAGTTTGGCAACAAAGGAAACAAAGCTTTAAGGCAGAGTGAAGTTTGGCAACAGTTTTCAAGAAAGTGCTGCTATTTTGCATAATGTTTCTATAATAAGTAAAGTTTGCCAACAATGTAATAAAGAAAAACATTGCTTTTAATTCATGGTAAAATTTGACAACAGCGGTAAAAGTTTATACAAAGAGAAGATTGGCTACAATGTCTTCAAAAGTACTGTAGTACTTGTTGTTTCTATATCAATAATAATAAGATAAATCGTTGCTAGTGAGTCAACTCACTATTTTTATATCAAAAACGTTTTGTCAGCAAAAGAAACGTTAACAGAAAGTAAAATTTGACAACAATGTGTTTAAAATAAAATGATGTGATTCAACGGTATCTTGATTGTCAGTTTATATCAAGTGAGCTTCGGCAACAGTGAATTTTCGCAGTGGAATATTCGTTTTAAAATGAAGTTTGACAACAGCGCATACAAATATATATTATATTATATATATTAAAGCACATCACATTAAAATTTTGCTATTTATATGTGTACTTCCAACTTTTCTCTACTCTGAAATTTGACAACACTGCATGGAACATAGATATAGAACAAGCTGCTGCCTTTTGCCTAAATTCAAATAGTTGAAATACACACGACTGCCTCAACAATAGAAAAAAGGTTAAATGCGCTGCTTTGATAATGAAGTTTGGCAACGATGCAGTCAGTTGTACTACGTTGTATCGATTACAGCATCTCATTGTGTTATACCTGATGCGCCGTTGCCGCACTTCAATACACTGCGTTACCTTCTCAACTGATTAATGCAGTCACTCAAGCGTCGCTCGTATGCAACAAAAAAAAAAAGGAAATAAAAAAATCATATATATATGCATCAACTTTGTTCAAGTGCAGTTCTTGTTGGAGTTTTTCCGAGCTGCGAAAGTTTGCAACCGGAAGTTTTTAATTAAATGTTGTGTGAACAAAAAAAAATATATATGAAAAATTGTTGGAAAATTTTATGGTTATTTTGTTTTTATGTATAGAATAGCAGTTTAAAAATTTTGTGGAGAATAGCAGAATTGCTGTTTGAAAAATTTTGCTAACGACCTTGCGGCTTATGGGAAAAGTCAAATATGCACTGCGAGTGAGAATATTGGGATGAGGGGGCTATATCATTGTCTGGTCTGGCTTATGTACGAGTTTTTTTTTTATTGTTATTGTTATTACATTATCAACATGTTGTACAGCTTGTATACAACTTGTTATGCAGCATCCCAGCCGAACGACATCCTATACGAGAGCCATACCACAATTTCCATTCCCATTTCCATTCGCATTCCCATTCAATGCCCACCCTGAACACCCTGCCCGGTTTTATTCTTTGTTGTTTGCTGTCGTTGTCAACGTTGTTGTCGTTGTCGCTGTCGTTGTCGTTGTTGTCGCCTCGGGTACTGCAGACTTATTAAATATCAGCCCCATTGTTGATGGTCAGTGATTTTTATTGAGCGACTCGTCGCGACTCGACTCGACTCGATTTTGCTCTTGTTCTGGTTCTGGTTCTGCGCCAGCTTCTCTTTTTCAATTTTTTCTTTTTTTGTTGTTGCTGTCTTTTATTATTATAACTGTCTGGTGTTTGCAGCGCGGGTTACTGTGCGTCCTTGAAGTAATTTACGTCACTTGACAATGCAGCTGGCTGGGCGTCGGGGCAGGGGGAGGGCTTTGCCATAAGATATGTTATGGCGGGCAACAAAACTGGTCGCATTAACGCACTTTGGGGGCGGCAGCGCAATTTATGATGCCCAGGCAAAAGCCAGAAGGCAGAAGACAGAAGACAGAACGCAGAAAGCAAAAAGCAAAGGCAACGGCAAAGGCTGAAAGCATTGATGCATGTAAGCTGCAGGATAAAGAGCCTAGAGAGGACAGCCTTTCAGCTGTCAGTTGTCCAAGTGGTTTTAACTACGCGCTATAAATAGTCCAGTGAGAGACGCTGCGCAATTCAAAACACAAAGCTAAACGCATCAAGACAACAATTATGCACAAGAAGCGATTGCTAAAGCAAGCTAAATGCCAGAATATGCTAAAATTCCCAAGTACTTCAAGCATAAGATATAGTTAAAATAATATAAATACGCTCAAAAACCAAAAGTTATGCAATGCAGGCGCCTCTATATGTTGACTTCTCCTTAATTCTATTCAATATTTACTTGAACTTCTTTCAATTTTTATTTCATTTCACTTTTTTTTTGTTATTACGTGTTGTCCCACTGGCAAAGGCATTGAACTGCAACTGAATACATATAACGAAATATGCATGTGCTTCAGTTTTTCTCCTGCCCTTTGGCTAAATTGTTGCAATAAATTTCGGGACTGCGTTTCAAGTGCAAAACGTGCCACAGTTGCAGGCAACATTTCTGTTGTTATTGCTTTCTTCTGTTTGGCCGCTGGCGTCGGTGTTCCACGATGCGTATGCGCAATTTTTGGTTCGCCCGACTGTTGACATTGTGGGAAATTCTTTTGTCGAGTGCAGCAGAAAGTGTATTTGCGGTGGTATTACATTACAACCGCCACCACCGCTGCCGCTGCCGCTGCCGCTGGCTGGCTGGCTGTAAGCCGAGCACAAAAGCACGGGGAAGCTATACGAGCATATTACAAAATACATTTCCAGGAATTGTTCATAAGCAAAGCGCCGAAAAAAAGAATAACAAATGAATACAATTTATAAAAATGTGAATTTAATGCGATTATCAATTTGTTTGCTTGCTAATTTTGTATATTTTTGCAGCGCCAGGCAAAATTTATGGTCAAAAGGCTACGCAGCTAAATGCTTTTTGTTAACCCTTATGGAATTATATATTTTACGTAAATGGTATTTTTAAATATTAAATGCGCTTTATGCCCGTGCGTATCTCTATTATATTATAGTATTATAGCGCATTAATCTCGTCGCGACCAATTGGCAAAAGTTTCGTTTCGTTTTAGCCACTTTGGAACACCTGTCCATTTCGCGCGTTTCACTCTGACTCCCCCATCTCTCCTCACACACATAAGGTACACAGTATTATTTCTTTGTATTTTGCGGCAAATAAATCACACGAAAAATAAGCTGACGATTGCCTGACACCAGCAAAAAATAAAAATAAAAAACCAAAAAAAAATATATATATAAAAAATAAAAGGGACAAGCAAGCATTTTGTGCAAACTCTCTGGCAAATTTTTATGTTTATTTTGATTTTTGTTCCGGCTCTAAGTACATCAAATTTATCATATTGATGAGCTACCGAAATAATTATAGAATTATAGATTTATGGGCATTATTGTTTTACTTTTAAGATATTTTAAACAATTCTGAACAAAACGAATTTAAATAAAGCGTTGAAAATGGTTCAGAATAATCAGCATAAAACAATAAAAAAAATATGTAATCAAATAAAATAATAAATAAATATTGGGTGTACTCAATTTAAAGAACGAACCAGTGCAAAGCCGGGAATTATTAACTAATAATTTTCATTTTGTTTTTAATAAATGTTGTATTTATATTTATTGATATATTATTTTTATAGTGTTTAAAGCTTAATCAATTTTGTAATTAAATACATATGATATATATTTTTTTAATATTTATTTATTTATTACCCTTTTATTTTGCAATACTTTTGGTTTATTTGGAGGCCCGAATTGTTTGCCTCATTAAAGGCAACAACATAAGTCAAAATTTCAGTGCCCGCCCCCGCTAGCCGGCTAGTGCCAATTGTTGGCCAAAATGTTAACATATTTTTTTGCAGCAAATTGAGAAAAAAAGTAAAACCAATTTATTATATTTGTTGCTATGACAGAAAAGTGTGTCAAGGGGCAACTTGTCAGTCATATGATTTCTGTGCGCCTGTCAAATTAAATTTTTTCGGCAGTTTTTGTTTTTAGAGGGCTAAAAGAAATTGCGCAAAGGCAGCTGTGTGTTTGGGAGTGTGCATGGGTGTGTAGGCGTATGTTTTATATTGTTGTGTTTTAGTTTCGAAAGACAATTATATATATAATCGTAAAGAAAGCCTATAAGTATTGCGTACGTTAAGACATTTACCTGTGGAAAGGCAAATTTGTGTGAACATTTCGTAAGGCTGTGTGTCATTACCTGCAAATAAAAAAGAGAAGAAAGAGCATAATTAGATAGGCAAAAAGATAAAGTAAAAAATACTTGATATAGTTTATATATTATGTTTAGATATTATATATATATTAAGTTTTGCAGTTCGACCTAGCGCAGCTGGCTCCCATTACATTTCCGCAACAGCAAAGCGCAGAACAACAAGAAACAGATATACTAGATATATATATGCTATATATAAACGTCTAAGTTAGCTTCACAGCTCGTCTAACTTCCGCTAGCAACTTTAATTACAAGTAACAAAAGCAAAAGCCAAACGTCCAAACGACCGACAATTTTCTTCACTCTGCGTAAATGAAACCAAAACTCAAGGTAAAGCTCAAAAGCACCGACAGAACACAGCACACACACACACATGTGTATGCGTGTGTGTGTGTGTGGAAATTGTAGACACTTTGAAATCGACATTTCATATACATATTACTTTAACGTCCCAACTATTTATAAACATGCGATCATCATGCGAAAAGCACAAGAAGAACCCCAAGAAATGTTCAATCCCATCAAACGGGAGCAGGCGGCAGGGGCAAGCAGCAGGGGCAGACAGCAGGGGCAGAAAGCAGCAGCAGTTGGTAGCAAGAAGCGTTAAGAATCTAAAGAACCAGAAGAGATTGCGGCTATTAAAGCTGCCAGGCTACACACGCACACACACCACATACACATATAAACACATATTCACACAGGTGGGCTGTCATTTACTTGTTAAACACCCGGAGGCGTGGCCAAACTGAAAAGAATACACTCAAATACTTAAAGAGCTAACTAAGCCTAATATAAGGGTTAATAAAGGCAGCATGTTGAGCTGGGCACAATTAATGCTGATGGGGCTCTTTCGGAAGCTGACTTTAAAGAAAGCGATAAATTTGATGGATTTGGAAAAAGTTTTTTATCAAACAAATCATACAGAATTATAAAATACATAATGCAATCATGATAAAAATAATGTAAAGATTACAATATATAAGAGAGCCTTTGCAGGAATGCGTAGGAACAATCGAATTTAATTTCAGCTGAATTCAATCGGAATTTGAGTGGAAATTTTAGTCTAATTTTTTATAATTTAAAATTGCAACTACGCGTCTTCTCTTATGAATTATTGTAGAATATAGTTGCATGTAATATATATTGTATATATATTATACTAATTTAAAAATAGTGTATAAGAAGCGCGACATATTATATATTTAAATCACTGAGGCTCGAACCCGTATTTCCATATTAAGATGCGGCAACACATGAAACTAGTTAACAATTTTTTTTGTTTTCTTATTTTTTTAAATGTAGGTATTTTTGCTTTTTCAGAAAGCCGATAAGTTTTTAAGGGCTTTAAATTTCCTGGTTTCATTTACATATTTATTTTTGTCAAGGATTAAGTTAAAATGGGTATGTTTTCAAAATTAATTATAAATAGATTTGCCCAACATGTAAACAATTGCTGCTTTTAAATATTACGATTGTCGCAGCTTCTAATTATTACGTGGTTTCCTCAAAGGCAAACGAAGAAAACAAGATTTGTTTGGCATACTCTATAAAAAAACTTAATGCTTTAACAAAGTTGGCAATTTACTCAGCAGGGTTGCCACTTATAAGTTCTAGATTGCTACAGCCATAAGAGCAGCAATTGTAACCAGATTTTTGCACACTTCAAATGGGTACAATAAAAAAAGATCTGTTCTTTGCGGTGGCCAGCTGCGAGACAACTTAATAGAAAAGCCTCAATTCGAGTTGTTTATGGCTAATTTCAATTACTTGCGGCTTACAACTCGCGTTGGCAATTAAATTAAATGCAATTAAAGCCGATGAATGAATGCGAAAATGAAATAAAAATACCAATACAAATGCGAATGCGAATAGAGGCACACGGCAAGTGTTTAATGATTATTTTGTGAGATATGAAACTAAACTGTTGACTGCACAACAACAATGCAGGCTATGCGAAAAACAATTGCAAATAATTTACCATAAAAAAATATGTGAGATACAAAATAAATAAATAAAATTAAATAAAATGAAAAATAAAAACAAAACAAAACAAAAAGGAAAGTTATGTTCGGTTAGCGACAGATTAAATACCCTTGCAGTTAGATTGTAGATATGTAAAATAAATATGTAAAAATAGTTATACTGATAAGATCGGGCCGATATCGTTTTGCAGTTACAAGTGAATACGAACTAAATGCGTTAATTGTGTTAGAAGATAAAAATAACTCGTCTGTTGATGCTGATCAAGAATATATATCAAGAAAATACTTAAATATAAATTTATGGATTGAAAGTTCTTTCTTTGAACTGCACATTACACATTTCTAGGGAAAATCATAATACCCGCTGCAAGTGTATTAAATATAAGAGCTGGCCACGCCAAACCACTTTCAATGGCGTCCGCAGACCCAGTCAGAGCCGCCAACTAGTTTTTGCCAAAGCGGGCAAGGAGGCAAGTGCAGCGAGTAGTGCACTGGGCAAGCGGAGCAGGCAGCCGTACTTGTAACCGCTTTCTAAACATGCCACAACAAGCTGCAACAGCAGCGCACAGAGAGACAGACAGTGAGAAGCGCGCGCGGGGAGTGAGCTTTCGTTTCAAATGCGCGTTGCTGCCACAATATGGCCTTGAATTTTTAATCAAGTTTCGCAGACAAGCCGCAGGCACAGATCACGGCCCCAAAGACTCGACTCGACTCAACTCGAGGCGACTCAACTCGCCTCGATTCAACTTGTAGCGAGACTCCACTCGCCTCCTCTAAATTGCTTGGACATGTTTTAGGCACACACACACACACGCTCACACATGCATATTCGTATTACTCGTTAACTTCAAACAAGTTCTATTGAACTTGGATACTAAACCTTTGCTTGTTTTTTTTTTTTTTGTTGTGCGCCAAATGATTAATGGAATAAACGCGCGCAATTTTTTGCCAACAGTCTCAACTGCAAACACACATACACACATTTAAAACTTATATTAAAAAATATTATTTTTGCTCAACAATAAAAAACAAAAGGCAAAAAACTGCCCGCTGTGCAGAAAACACATAAAAACACGCAAAGAACTGAGACAAAATACAGCCAAAAAAGATAACGAAAAAAGAACCAAAAGAAAATAATAATACAATATGTGCTTGAAAAAGAAGAGCCTGCATAATTTTGCGAGTGAGAGTTAATAAAAACAAAAAATAAATAAATATAAGTTACCTAAAAAAATAAAAATAAGCAAAATGAAAACGTTGTAGAAAAAACAGGCACATATTAAAAAAAAAAGTTTGGAATCAAATGCGAAAATTATAATAATATGAGGTCAAGTAGGAACTCACGTTTTTTTCTGGGATCTCCCTTTGATATTATGATTTTCAATATGAAAGAAGAAATGATTTTTAATATGATGAATCCTCACATTTTTTATCTACATAATAATGTATAAACCATTTAAAAAAGTAGCGTAATAAAAAATGCAACAAACGCAAGCTGACAACAGTAAAACGTTTAAGAATATGGCACAAAAATAAATGCAAAAAGCACTTACTAAAAATTGCTAAGCTTTTACGAATGTGGCATGAAGAGATGTGCAAAAATAGAATGCGCAAAGGGAAAATGACAGAAACACATGCTGAGAAAACACAAACACATGCTAAAGCTCCATCAAACATTTTTGTTCAAAATGCAATTTAAATAAGTATATGATTTTAGATTAAGAAGAAACTTTAAAATGGTAACTTTAATAAAACAAACTCTGCGTTTAAGGCAAACAAATTTCATTGTTCAATTTAAATTTTAAATTTGTTTAAATTCAAGCACATTTGATTGTTTTTGCCGGCCCTTGCGCTGCCTCTTGATTAACTGCACGCACATTTTTGGGGCGTGACAAGCGGCAAAAGGAATTGTCATAAGCCATGCAACAACTCATGACTAATAAAGAGACGCAGAAACCGAAATGATAAAAAACAAAGCTGGAAAAAAGGCTGAAAAACAGACGCAAACTGCGCCTTCCTAAAATCATAAAATAAATAAAACTGAAGGCAGCTAAAAGCCGACATATGTAAACTCTGACAGGCCAAAGGGGAGGGGTGAGGCAGAAGGAAGCGGAGTTTATGTGTGTGTGTGTTTGACTTTTGATATGGACAGGCAGACAGAGAGAACGAAACGAAGCGATTCCCGCTTGCATTTTAAAAACACACCCAAAATTTTTAACAAGAAAACACAAAATTTTTGTATTTTGCGGTTTATTTTTTGCACTTTTTTTTGCTTGTTTTTTAGCTTTTATTTTTTTGAGGGGGGTTTCAAAATGCATTTCAAGTCAACGACGAAATTGAATCATTTGACAAAAAGCAACGGGGCGACAAGCTTTATCAATTTCGAGGCTTGACGTTCGCCCGAAATGCAAATTATGCGTTTAGGTAGAAATCAAAAGAAGAGAGAGAGCGAGAGAAAGAGTGCCAGAGAGAGAGAGAGAGAGGCAGAATCTTCAACTGCTGAAACGAAACCCAAGCAAAAGTGAAGAAGTTTTCGCGCTTGTTAAAACACCAAAACACATTCGCTTTACGGATTTTTTTTGGACAAATGGACAGCGAGATGGACATCTGAATGGAGATTCTGAAACGGAGGTTAATTTTTTTTTTTGTAAAGCTTATGTTATGTATGCAAAAATATGCAGAGCCTATAAATCAAAAAACCGTGGCTCATTTGAGATTTATATGTGTGTGTGTTGTTGTTGTTGTAGTTGCGTTCCCTGCCTGCCGCCTGGCTCTTCCTTACCCCTTGCAACAATTTTTATATTATGCCTTTCAAGTCCAAAGGGCTGACTGCATCGGGCAAAAATTTGTCGCTTTTTCAATGTGTGTGACAAATTTTTTGTGTTTGTTTTTTTTTTTTTTTTGGGTGCACCACAGTCAATAATTAAGACTCGTATAAATAAGTGCAAATGTGGTATTAATAAGGGGCGACATTTCTTAAAGTAAGAAACGTAAGAGGTAGGGGGAAATTAAGGGTTAGCTTGTAACAGGAAGAGTATAGAAGAGTTTTATGTTTGAATTAATCATTAAACAATGTTAAATATTTAAAGTATCAATATTGATAAATGCAAGAAAAAACCAGAAACTAGGTTATTAGTAAAGAAAATGTGGTATTAGAATTTATTTACTAGTAATGTGGTATATATCATTTTAATATAAAAATCTAAGAAGTGCCTTTGAAAATATAAATTTTTTTTTATGTTGTAAAGGTGCATTGCAAAAAAAGACGAGCATTTTACACCACAAAGTTATGTAGATCATTTGAGAGATATCTAAAAGTGCGTATAAAGACTGATAAATATAAAACTTTTATATTTCCCGCTCTTGTCAGTGCTACAAAGGCGCAAAAAAAGCAAGTTCTTGCAGCGCCCACACATAAGGCCAGACAATGTGAATGTTACCTTCAAACATATATCACAAGTGTCACATTTTGGGCGTGCCTCGATGTCTGTCTATGAATAATGAGTGCGAGTAAAAGCATATTGGGGAGTGTGTGTAGTATTTGGGTCTAGGTCTTGTTGGGCATTAAAAATAAATAATATACACGCCTGTAGTATGTGGGTACAAGTAATACTAAGTGTGTGTCGCATTTCGCATTTCATTTTCAATTTCTCGCACATTTCGCCGACAACTTTCGTTTCATTAATTTTCTTTGCGTCAAGCTCACATGGCGTATGCGTAATATGCATTTAAATATGTGTATTTATGATGATTCTTATTTATGGAATGAGTAATTGAATGAAACAATTATTGCTGGGAAGGCTTTGCGTGTTACATTTGATTGACGAGCTGATTAAATGAAGAAGAAAAAAAGCAACTCCAGAAGCGTTTTTGCATTTTATGCATTGTTTGCCAATTAACGTTTGACGATACGATAAAAATCGCGCAAAACATTTGCCAGCCAAGTAAAACAAAACTAAAACAAAAAGATACACTTTGAGCAGATGCCAAAGAGCAAACGAGGGCCGCAGCAACAGCTGCCCGAAAAAGAAACAAAAAACAAAAAACAGAAGACAAAACAAAACGCCGACCAGGACAGACCAGACAGGGCCAGAACAGATCGGAACTGAACAGAACAGAAAAGAACTGAGGCCAGCACAGAGAGACCAGCAATTGGAATCTAATTTAAAATTAGTGCTTAAAGGATTGAAATAAATTTAGGCAATTTTAAGACACGACACAAAACAGCCGCTGACCGTCTGCCCCTTGGGCCACAGTTTGAAAGCCTCATTGAAAATGCGTAAAGAGCTGCGGTTCCGGTTAGCCCATGGTTAGTCCAGACAAAACCTTATTTTTTTGTTTTTTTCAGCAGGTGACTTGATGCTTTGGCCCCGATAGCGTTAGGGGCCCAAGACATTTAGCTAACCAATTGCAATTGGCCCAAGCTGTTGCGCGCCTTAAACATATTTTGACAAGAGGCCAGAGATAATAAACAAAAGTTAAGGCCAGGCTAGAAACCAAAAGACAGCAGCTGCTGCTCGCATACAAATTAAAGCCAAGAAAGAACAAAAAAACACAGCTCAAAGTTCTAACTTTTAACAGAGCAATTAAAAGTGAAAAAGAAAAATAAACAAACAAAAAAAAAAACTATACTAAAGCAAAGAAAAAGAAAAAAAACCATATAAAAGCTATGGCCAGACATTCAAAATTACAGATAATTACTTTGTGCAGCGACAACAATTTTGGCATGTAAAAAACACACAAAAAAAAATACATTAGATACTAGATCTAAATTATGCGAAGGAAATTAAAGAAAATAACGAGTCAAACAATTCGCAAAACGTGCCAAAAAGAAACAGGCAATAAAACAGATGGAGACAAAGTGTAGAGCGGCTGTGGAGAAAAGAGAGTGTAAAACTCTGTAGAGCGCATCGTGAGACTCTTCTGTCGAGCTCTAGTTTAACTTCTTTTTTTGTTGTTGCAAACTTGCCTTTAGAATCATTATCCACATTATTGTTATTATATTCATAATTATTTCAGGTTTTTTTTGTGTATATTTCTTTATATTCCTATTTTTTTATTTTTATTTTTTTTTATTTTGTTGTTGTGCTTATTCTTGTTAAGTTTAAGCCAAAGAAACGAGTTTTGGTGGCAGCTTCTTTAGTTTCTTTTTATTTTTAAATTTATTTAGTTCTTTTTAAATGTCTTTTACGCATATTTTGAATATAATTTAAATACATAATTTTGCTAGAGGCTGTTTGTATTTTTTTCTTTACGGAAGTCAAATTTAATAATGGGTTGCTAATTTATGATTTTTGATTATTTGATATTATCTGTGATTTGAAAGTCACGAGATATTGGATGTTAGCTAATTTTAATTTTTTTCTGTTAAGTTCTTAAAGAATGTTGTTATTTTTTAATTAATCTTAATAATAATGGTATTAAGTTCGTTAATGCTATTTAAAATAATTAATTAGTTTTTATAGTTCACATGATTTTGTTTTTAACTCAAATATTTTATCTTAATGTAATCTTATTTTTGAATTCGCCTTCAGTAGGCCAAACTTTGCTTTTTCAAGTTTGATTTTATTGTGTCCACCTGCGCAAGAGATCAAGTTTTAATGGCTTTTATAGTTTTATTTTTTAATAGTTCAAGATGCCCATAAAAGTGAACAACTGGCTGATTTTACCGTTAGCTGACGGAGGGCTAAGCTATGGGGGGGATTCAGGGGGATTCAGCCCACACACTCAGCAAGCTCAGCTGATGTCCGAGTACAGATTGCCGACTCGCTAATTGAAATACTCGCCCAGCTGTCAGCTTTATGATACAACAAAAATTGTTTGGAGCAGCGCAAAAAAAAAAAAATTATATTTCGAAAATTTAGAAATTTCAGCAATTAACGCCCAAACAAAACCAATAAATACACAAATATATATATTTATATATACGCGTACAACACTATAATTGTTAACCCAGTTTCGCAGTTAATGAGTGGGTGGTAAAAAAATATATATATAATGTGAATTAAATTGGTCAGATTTTTCTTTTTCTTTTATTTTTAAATCAAAAATTGAACGTGTACATTGGACAAAAGTTTTCTCTCAACTAATAACAAAGCGTTTTTAGTACTACAACTGACGACGATAACTTATTGAGTCAGGATGGCCGAGTGGTCTAAGGCGCTGCGTTCAGGTCGCAGTCTACTCTGTAGGCGTGGGTTCGAATCCCACTTCTGACAAGATTTATCTTTATTTTTTTAATATATTAATAAATATATATACAGATGTGTTCATGAAAAAAGTAGTGCAGAAGTATTTTTAAATATTACGTGGAGAATTTAATTTTTCGTGTTAATTTCTACAAGTTTTAAAATAATATGTTTCCATTTTTTAAAATCATTTTTATTATAATTTTCATTTTAATACAAACATACAAAACATTTTTATTTTAACATTTCATAGATCAATATTTATTTTTATATTTCCATTTACATCTCAATTTTGTCCTCTTTCATTTTGATTTTCTTTTAAAGGTGCAGCCCATATCAAGCATTGCCTAATTAATTTAAGCAATTTTCTAACAGGGTCTTTTTCTCAAGTCACAGTGCAAAACAAAAGACTTAGGCAACGAACTGCTGTCAAAATAAAGTGCGTTAGGTCCGGGCTTAGAAGCTTCACATAAGAAACAGGAAAAGAGATTTGGCACCCACAAAAAAAATAAATAAACACGAAAAAAATTAGAGAGCTGAACAAGAACTTTAGAAAAACGACGCCAGAGAATGGCGTCAGAAAATATTTTAAAAAATTAATAAATCACTTCTGATTGTGAGCATTGTTATTTTAATTAAAAAAATAACAAAAACACACACATAGATAGATAATAATAATAATAATACGCTGTTTTAGACAAAAGGCCCATGGAACAACAAAAGCCGCCAAATTGTAAACGCGGTTTCTGAAATTGAAGCACATGGCTTAAATAAATAAAAAGCAGCGCGTGTAGAAAGGCAGCTAGCAATAAAGAGAGGGGTTCGAGGGGCTTAGAAGGGGGAGCACACACACACAAAGTAAACATAAAATTTAATTTGCTTTGGCCAACGATCATTATAATCAACATAATAATCATGCCGCACAAAATTACAAAATAAGGGGGAACGCAAAAAAAATAATAGAAAAGAAAATCAAAAAAAAAAAAAACCAAAGAACCTGAAGAACAAAAATCGCGTGTGCGCTGACGCAGCAGAAACTCCCCCAACAAAAAAGATATATATATACGTATATACGAGCTGAGGCCCCGTCTTATAGTAAAACTCAAATAGTAAAAATTCTCAAAGTCCAATTCGAATTCTAATGCCGAGTCTGAGGCACGCACATGGCAGTGGCTTCTATTATTCTTTGTGTTTTTTTCGTGCCTCTCTTATGGCAACGTGTTTCTGGCCAAAAAGTGTGAACCAGCATGTTGTTGTGGTAGTTACCATTGTTGTTGCTAGTTGTTGGTTGTAGTTTATTACGCATCAGCATTTAACCTTGAACGTGCGGGTCAATGAACGTTTTGGCCAAAATATTCTAACGATTTTTAGCTGCTACCAACAACAACTACAACAACAAGAGTTAAAACAACAACAATCACAGCATATTATAACAATAACAAAATTGTGCATATTTTATATAGTTACTACTGGATCTGTTGTCGAGTCAGACGCGACGTATGCGTAATATTTAAAGAGTTTATGTTTAATTATGTGTTGCCAGCGGTCATGGGTGAAGCATTACTTTTGACACTAAGTGTAGTACTAAATGGAGCTTTTTTGACTTTGACAATTTTCTATGATATATATCATCAGAAATGAGCATTGTAATTTTAATTCTTATGTTCAATCAACATTTATTTAATCTCCATTATGACATTCTTTATTAATATTCTTTATTAATATAAGAATAATTACAAAATGTACTACGATTTACAAGCCTTTATAAAAGATTTTTATTGAAAGTTCTTATTATATTTAGCTTTTTCTCCATAGTCACATAATTTTTGATAAACAAACTTTCTTCTTCTGGAGTTAACTATTTATAGTATTGTTTATTTAAAATTGTTTCATCAATTACCCTACAAATTCAATAAAATGACTACACTTTTTACCATATAATATAAAGCTAAGTCTACATAAACCAAATATTTGAAAAAGTTATTTTTTTACTGTGGTTTTCAAAATATTTGAATTTATAAATATTTTGACTTTATTTTTTCCTACAGTTCTGCAAATATTGAAATTTGTTCTCTCCATACAGAAGCACTCATAAAGCTTTTAAAAATCACCCTTCACTAACCCCACCCCCTCACGCTCCTGTTCTTTTTTGGCCCATTTATGCAGCCAGAAGCTTTGGCACGTTTTTGCGACTGGTCAATCAATATTTTGACTTTTATAACGCTTTCAATAATATTTATCATTGTTTTTCTTGAATATACAATGTATATATATTTTTTTATTTTTTGGCAATGCCATTTGGCGCTTTGTACTTGAAAACCAGCAAAAAAAAAACGCATTTATAAATATTTCGTTTCTGTGTACTTTTTCCTATTTTTATTATTTACTGTGAATTTCAATTGTTGCTGAATAAATTGTGTTGTGTTGTAGTGAGGAGGAGGCCCCCCTAGAAGAGGGGGCTTCAACAAACGGCCACGGCACGGTCCTACAATTAATTTCGATTCGCATTGACGAAAAAATACGCGACTCGTACTTGAATTATATGCGTATATAAATATATATATATATATATATATAAGTGCGAGTACTGAGTATGTGACTACAGATTCGAGTGATTCGCGTATTTTACGAGTATATAGACTCCAGTAGTATACATAAATATATACGATTTGATTGTATTGTATATTGGTATTGTTATATTTTTTTCTTACCATGACTTTGCCTTCATTATGCACTACTTTTTTGTTTTCTTAGCCGAGCAGAGAAGAGGGTTAGAGAGAGGGGTAAGAGTGGAGTAAAGACGGCAATTGTGTGCGAAAAGTTAGCGCGCTCCAATCAACACGTCCACTTGAGATTGTTGCCTGTAACCAGTATAGACTGTATACCATATATCATATCATATTACACAACACACACAATACGGGTAAAGGTAAAGGTCAAAACCTGAGCCGCAATTTTTTGTGGGTTTTTTTTCGCATAATTTGTCTTGGCAATTTTTTTACGTCAGCTGCGCCCAAAAAATTTTCGCATTGTAAATTTACGTTTAAAATTTTAATTAAACTCTGCACTTGATTGTTCGACATTTGGTTTTGTTTATTAAGGAAAATACATCAATCAAAAGTAGACAGGCAGCGCGACAAGGTCAAATGGTAGCAAATGCGGAAGAATAATAAAGGGCACTAATAAAGAGAGAGAGAGAGAGAGAGAGAGAGAGAGAAAGAGAGTGAGACAAGCAACAAGAAGTTACAAAAATTAAATTAAAATTAATTCAAACTTAGTAAACAAAGCATTTTTATCGCCATTAAATATATTATTAAGTATATTTTTATACACAAGTTTTAAATATATAAAAACTATTTATACTCAAAATTATTCTTGATAAGAATAACAAAGCAAAATCATGAGAAAGAGAAAGAAAAAGATGTTTCAAATAATTTACAAAAGGATTTATAGAATCATTAATACTTTCAAATATATAAATTAATGCAAGCACTCAATAAATTAAATATATAAATATTAAAAACACTCAATTTAACTTTCTTTCTTAATTAAAAAACATATATTATAACATTTTTTAATATTTTTGATTTCATTCAAGAGAGATAAATATTGGAAGCTGAATTTTATTGAAGCTGAATAGTTTACTCATTTAATAAAGAAGCAATTAATAATAATGCAACCTTATTATATAGATAGTAAATATATTTAAAGTCGATTTCCTAGCAATAACAACAAATTAACCTCACACGTCGAACGCCAATCAACAGCCTTGGATATTATATTGAGACCACACCACCCACCCAGCTGCTAAGAGCTGATTCAGAAGTTGCAAGTATTTCACATTTTAAGCGAATTGAGTTTTTTTTTGCAATTAAAAAAGAAAGTAGCTGACTGCCTGTGTGTGGGCGGGGCAATCGTGTGTGTGTGTGGCATGTGTTGCTGTGGTGCAATTACTGAGATTTCTTAATTGTGCGCCACACTTCACTTCAGACTGAACTCAACTGAAGCCGCAGCTGAAGCTCAATTCAATTGAAGTTAATCATCATAATTATATATATAAAAAAAAAAAGAAAACAATAATGAAAACGGAGGCCTAAGACAAAGTAAAAGTATGAAGACAAGAAAAAAAATTAAATGAAACTATGCCATGTTTAACCGCAAGGCATTTGTTTTTTGTATCCATATTTAAAGCTAGAGCCGAAGGCCGCGCCGCATTTCTTTAAGGCGTTTAAAAACGCGCAAAAACAAAAAAATCGCCATAAATTTTGAGCCGTTTTTTTGATGTTGTGGGTGTTGCTTTTGTGCATGTGTTTTTTTTTTGGTACAATATTTTATTTAATTTGCTTTGTGAAGGTTTCTCGCAGTACAAAACAAAAAAGCAAAAAAAAATACTATTAAGCTAAACAAATAGTCACAAAATAAAATAAAATAAATTGTTAAAAAGCACGCACTTGCGTCGCTGTTTGTTTAGAAAACACAAAAAAAAACAAAGACAAAAAATAAAAATTGTTACAAGGTTAAGCCCTGGCTGGCGAATTTATTGTTTAAATTGAACAAATAAAAATTAATACGCAAAAGTAATGAACACAGCCGCGAACAGATTATGCGAATAATTGGCCTAATTGTGCGGATAATACAGTATGAATACTACCTATATGCAATAATTTATAATGAGAAAATATTAAAATATTTAGGACAAATGATATTTGTATATTTTGTTAGCAAAAGTATTTATCGTTAACCTTATTACAATGTTAACCTGTATTAAAGTAACTACCATTTTATATTGGCTTTTATAGATATTTTTTATAATAACTACAATTTTAAGTTTCTATCAATTAAGAGCAACTGTTTGAAGAATCGTACAGTTTACATTCCTTATTCATTTTTTTAAAAATGTATTTTTGTTTCTTTTTATTTCAAAAAGTCTCCACAATTTGTTGACAGTTTAAAATGTCTTAGATGTCATAGATTTAAGTACACAAAGCCTTGCAAATTCTCGTGTCACTAAGAAAGTCCAAAGCTCAAATAAATTTGAATTTGCTAGCAAAAACCTATGACATTTAAAAAAAAAATCATATTTTGTATTGCATTTTTGTGCAAAAAAATTTCGCTTTCATTTGATATTTGTTGTTGGCTAACGAAGACGGAGCCACATTCTTTATAATATAAACGTAAATATATGTATATACATATATATATTAAATACAACAACAGGATCTTATCTTATCAGCAATGCGACGGCATACACGAACAAAAAAGTGCAAATGCTTTGCGGACTGAAAAAAACAAGAATTGTTTATATTGTTGCTTATGTACTCAGCAAAAAAAAAAAGATTTTGTTATAGCAAAATAAATAGCACAAATGTGCATTATCAGCGACACACGAGTCTTGTAGCCAATAGTACCCATGAGTTTGAGTGTGTGTGTGTGTATGTGTGTTTGGCAGTCGCACACACGCGCATTAACCTCAATTTGAACCGTCCGATTGTGGGGCACTGTGTTATCTGTACCGTAACTTGACTGGCACTTTTTTATTTTGGCCGCTTTGATAAGCAAGCACCAAAATGTTCGAGTACTCATACAAACACTCGCATTCACATTCAAAACCGAAAACACGCAAAATACGCATCAAGTTCAATTAGATACAACCCGGAAGCATGCACCTGTTCACCCAATCCAATTGCAATTGTTATGGGTTGTATTGAAAATTTAAGTGAATACCTTAGCTAAAAGTGAGTTTTTATAGATCGGAATTCAAGTGAATATTACAAGTTGAATGAACTTGTATCTTGAAATACTTCCGCACTTAAATGCTCACATTTTAGTACGCCTAATTTTTAGTACAAACCGACCCTGAACTTGAACCAAGCAAAATTAGTTGAAATCATTAAAAACACAACACATACAAAAAGTGAAGTCGCTGTGTTTTCCAGCCAGTTCATGAACTCTTTGGTCAAGTGTGAAGGTTAAATGGGTTTTCAACAAAAGAGAGAAAAATAAATGAAAAAATATAAATATAATGAAAACAAGTTTTAGGAAATGAGCGTTTCATAGGTGCTGCCAAAGTTAGTCGCTTGTCAAGTCGCTTGTTTTCAGCTCATTAACATATTGAGGAATGCCTGAGGAATTGAATTATATTCGTACTTGCCGATGTTTACCATTTGCTGGTCATTAACAGCCGCAGCGATGCGTTGTGCGTTTATTTGTGAGTTACACGTGTTTTAGTACTGTGTACTAAATGACGAGCTGGCTAGCAGGTCAAGTTTGAACTTCATTCAATACTATTTGTTAATTCGCTATTGCTCACGGCTATCTTTGTGTTGAAATTGATTGTTACGCTTTCAGAACTGGCTTTGAACTAAAAGTAGTTTTAGATCATGTGCAGATAATTTTAAAATTGAATTGATAAGCAAAGTTAAAAGAATATTTCGGCTTACAATAGCATTACGATAGTATTACAGCTTGATGATGATGACGAATATAAGGAGACTAAACAGCTTTTTAATTAAAGCTTATTAAAAACTTTAATATTTTGAGTATTTTTAGCACACAATCACGCATTTTAGTGGAATCTTTGTACTTTAGTACTTTAGTCATTGTAATATTTAAGCAAATTTTAACTGCGTTTAGAACATTCCAAAACATCAGGTTACACTCTTGTACAATCCACTAGACTTTAGTTCTAGTGTATGCATTTTATTTGTACTTGTTTTTTACATTTGAGTATAAAAGTCAACAGAAAAGTAACATATTTAGAGCTGTGTACCCATTTTAGCACATTAATGTACATGTGCAAATGCTCACAAAAAAATTAGCTTGTTATAATTATTTTGTATTTTGATTGCGCTATTTTTATACATATATATATTGTATAAATGTTTTTTTAATTTCGTTTGCCGTTTTAGTACACAGTACTAAATACAAATATTTTGAAATGTAGAAATAAACGAAGTCGTACTCTATTTTTAGACTTTAATAAAACTTAACAACATAGTATTACATATTACTTTCTTTTAGACCATGATAATAAGATAATCTTATAGATTTCTCTTTAGTTCATTGTCAGTTGAATGGCTTGAAGTAGCTAATTATTTTTGCTTCCGATTCAGTACGACTTTTAGCACATTTCGGTAACACCTTAAATTAGCAGGCGTTGAAAACTGTCAACAAGCAGTGCAATCCGACAGCAAGTAGAGAATCAAGCAAGTGGAACAAGTTCATATTTTACGTTTCTTTCTATTTGTATTTTGTTTATATTTATTTATCACGATAACAAGGCACAAAAGAGACGCCGCCGAGGGGAATTGTGAAAGTGGCCGCTGAGAGAGGTTTTCTTGTTGTATTTCTGATGGAATGCCATTCACTTGTACAGCTGCGGGCTGCCCTATAAGTAGGCCTACGCAGAAACAAGCAGCAAAATAACGCCCAGGTATATATGCATAGGTACTTTTGAACATTTACGAAAAATAAAAAAAAGAGAAAAATAAAAAAAATAAAGAAAACTATTTACGTGGGGGGCTACCCCAACTCCCAACCACTGAATGATTTTTTTTTTTTTTTTTTTTTGAAACCAAAATACTTATGGCTGCCCCATTAGCATTACGAAAGAGTAGTAAAAGATGACGAGTGCCGACGCCGACTAGGTGTGCGTTTACCGTGCTCTCTCTCTTTTTAAATTTCTGCTGCTGTCTCTCTTTCTCTTTCACTCTGACGCACACACTCAGTAAATTTTGAGCGAGCGCGAGTCGGAAATGCGTGCGTTCGAAATTTGGGTTATTATTTGTGTGTGTTGCCCTACTTTCTGAGATAGACGACACACACACAAACAACTATACACCCCCCCACACACACACACACGCACATTTACGCACACAATTGTGCTGATTAGAATTTTCTGTTCTATTCTTTTCTGTTTTCTATTTTTTTTTTTTGTGCGTTTGCCTCCAGCTCCTTTGTGGCCTGCCACGAGATGCGACCGGCACGATAAGCAATCAGCCACGCCCCGCCCGCTCCACAGCAATAAATGCCGGTACGGCCTGATAAGCCGCCTTACAAAGGTAGTTGTATAGTTTTTTTTCGGGTTGGGGGGCTTGGGGCTGATTTGCTGTCTTTTTTGTCAATTTTCATGTGACGAGTGCACAATTTTGACCGTTGAGCTATTTTCGTTGGTTTTTCTGCTCACTTTTGTTGTTGTACTTTTGTTGCTTCATTTGGGTTAATTGACATATTTGGGTCAATGTTTAGTTTGCATTTTTGGTACCGATAAAATAAATAAATGCTTGGGCGAGTCAGTGAAGTGTACTTTTTGTTATGTCCGCTTTTTTTAGTATATGTACATATGCAAATATATATGTATTTTTATATTCTATATCAGTTGCTGTTATGAGGTTCTAGGATTGCAAAAAGGCAATTAAAGTGAGAAATTTCTTATAATTCATAGCGTGTTTTAGCTTCAATAAAATCTAAGTTGAATTGGCAACTTATATTTAGCTAAAAAAAAAATTAAATATTGCCTAAAAATTGTAATATTTAAAACATAAATAAAACGACAAAGCGTTTCTAGCTTGTAAAAAGTAAGTACATAAAAGAATTTAATGTTCACCTTTAAAAAAATTAATATTAAATAATAACTTGAAACAGGGTAAGAGAAATGTGCATTACAACGATTTTTATTTATTATAATTCACAAATAGTTTTATCTTAAAGAGTTGCTAAAAGCCAGAAGCTATTTAAGTTAGACGAAAGAGCCTTTAAGGTATGTAGAGTGTTAAAAAATATATTGCATAATAAATAATAGGTATGTATATGAGGAATGAGGAATGGATTTAAAACAATGTTTTTTTTTTTTAATGAAATAAATAATATTACATTAATTGATTTACTAAATGGGCAACAAAACGCTGAGTAATCTAATTGCTAAATAAAACTATCAATAATTTTGTTCTCAAAGCTCAATATTTTCCTGGGTTTCTTGAATATTTATGAGCCTTTAACTCTGTCAAATAGTTGAAGTCATTTCTAAAAGATACCTAGCCGTATGTCATAGCTTCCAATTAGATTTGTACACAAAAACTTCACCTTAAATTTACAGTTAATACTGATTCCAAACAAAATGAAAAGTACTCGAAAGAAAATCGGGCCATGTAAGACAACACTTACAATTGAATTCAATATCTTTGCAAACGTAGCGCAGACAATTTGTGTAGCATGGTTTTTCATCAAGTTATTTTTTTTATTTTTTTTTCAGTTCTGTTCGATTTTGGTTGAGTTTGGGGTTTTGGGTTCTACATTTGCTTCACTTTTTTGGGGTCATGTGTTTCGCTTTCTGCTGGGCTAAACAGTTTATTCGCTTTTTTTCTTGTTTCGGGCAAATGCGGCGAATGCATATAAGAATTAGAAATACAATACAATCGAATACAGACAAAGCAAACACAAACATGGGGCAAGAAAGAGGGGGAGGAAGGGGCCTTAATTGACGAAATCAGTCGGATGGGGCAAAAGTATGTATCTTCAAGTACCTACACAATGGAATTTCATTACACCCCATGACGGCCAATGGAGACGATTGCGTTTGATTTGTGCGTGTAATTGAAATAAATTCTCCACCCACCCCCCAGCCGGCAACCAGAACTGAAACTTGGAATTGTTTACGCAACCAATTGGCCAGAGCCAATGGACTGTTGCAAGCAACAAATGAGCCGCAGGAGCAACAAAAAAGTGTTTCGGGTGTTCAGGTGAAGTTACGACTGTATTAGCTATCGATAGATTTATCGGAAATGAGCTATTGACCTACTTTCTGGCATGCTTTATCTCACACATTCTATCGTTGGGTCCCACTCAGTCTTTATTTAATGCTTATTGGGCTTACCCGTTGACAATCATAATAAGTTGAACTTAGATAAGTTTTGATTTGCATAATGTGAAACATACCTGCAAGATAAGAAAATAGGTTATAAATCAATCCAGTTGTTAATGAATGAATGATATAGTATAGTATAAAATATTAGTGTATACTCTTATGATAACATAACTTAGGTTTGAGTAGGAGTATATACTTCTATATATATATGTAAAATAAAAATAAAAAATATAAAAATAATTAAAAAATAATAATAATAATAATAGTAATAATAATAATAATAATAATAAATATTTAAAATTGTTTTACACACACACACACATATATATATATATATATATATATATATATATGTGTGTGTGTGTGTAAAACAATTTTAAATATTTATTATTATTATTATTATTATTATTATTTTTTTTAATTATTTTTATATTTTTTTATTTTGTGTGTAAAACAATTTTAAATATTTATTATTATTATTATTATTTTTTAAAATTATTTTTATAAATATTATTTTTATTATTATTATATGTTTTATTTCTTAAATAATAGATTGGTGCAATAAAATCATTCAAACATTTAAAATGGTCAATAGTTCGGTTCACAATTCGAACTAATGGTTCAGTTTAAGGTCGGTTAATGAACCTGTTTCTTTTTTTTAATATAAACTCAAGTTTTGGATTGAAAACTAGTTTCTCAAGTTCCATTTTTTAATTAAACATTATAAAATATGTTTTTTTTTAAAAATATAATTCGGTTCAGGTTTAAGGTTTGTACTGTTTTGGTGCAAGGTTCGGTTTATAGTAAAAAAAAAAATCAAATTAGGCCAGGTTTGTACTGGTACAGTTATATTTAATTAGATTATAAGTTATTGTTATATATCAACTAACTTTATATATAAATATATATTTATTTAACTACATATATAAGCTTAAAGTTATAAATAAGTTAGTTAAATATATAATCTACAAGAACAGTTCAGTTGACAGCACACACTATTATTTATTATCTATGACTGCAATAGTTAGCACCTTTTTAACTTTTAAATTCTTTAACCAGGTTTTTTTACCTATCCAATTAAGCTTAATTACTTATTTATGTGCACATACCAAAGCTTCCGTTATTTATAGAAACATTTCCTAAGTTTATCATAATTTTTTTATGGGCTAATCCATTAATAGAAAACAATTTTGCAGCATGTCATAAAAGTGCATTCAAGTTTATTAATTCTGAACGTTGTCGCATTTTGCAGCATTTTATTTATATTATTTTTTATGACGCGTTTCTTTTTATAGAGCTCGTAAAATTTGCATCGTAAAGTCGCCCAATGCAATCGTCTGTTTATAACTAAAATCGAAGCAAGTTTTTTTATAGCAGTGCAAATGGGGCGTCAACTCATTTTCACCTAGCAAAAAAGGCGAATTGCGTGTCAGCAACAACGCACTACGGGGTCAAGGGGTTAAGAGTCAGGGTATTAGGTGTTCGTTAGGGTTAAGGCTTAAATTTGTAGTCGGAGGGGAAACTGGGGTGATACACGCGATATGTTTAGCTGTAATTAATTAAAAACCAAATAAAACTCCATATGCGACCATCTACCGCAATTCTCTATTTGTCTCAGAGGCTATTTTTAAAATTAGACACGCGCAAAAAATTATTTTAATGAGCTCATCCGACAACAACAACAAATAAATAAATAAATTTATAAAAAAACAAATAAGATGGGTCTAGTCGGGTGTGCCCGACTAGGAGATACCCTGAACCCAGCGGCGAGCTGTTACATACATTTAAAGCTCTCTGGATTCATACACACATTCACAAAGTTACAGCTACACACACACAAAAACGCACGCAGCAAGATGCGCACTTTACACATCGGCTGCGCTTGGCCCCACCATGGAAAATTAATTCTTGAATAACTTATAAACTAAAAGAATGATCGTTATGAAATTGTCAGTGTTTAATAAGAGCATATAAATCTATGTACAAACTAAAGCGCAAGTCTGTAGTATTTGATTTGGATATGGGGGCGAATGGGGGCAGGTATCCAAAATCCGAAATATTCATAATCTGTGTATTACTTACGAGCATATAATCAACTAAATTTGATGTCTCTAGCTCTTATAGTCCATATAGAAAACCAAGTATTAAAATCGATTTTTATCGATAATAATGAAACGGAGAAAGATATCGAAAAAAGATAAACTTGTACTGTGTATGGATTAGGAGAATCTATAGTCGTTTAGGTTAGGTTTATAGCTTTTGTAGTTTACGAGATCGCTGCGTTCATACAGACGGACGGACAGACAGACGGACGGACAGACAGACAGACGGACGGACAGACGGAATCGACTCAGCTCGTCGTGTTGATCAAGAATATATATACTTTATGGGGTCGGAGATGCTTCCTTCTGCCTGTTACATACATTTGCACAAAACCATATATATGTAAAAAGGGTGTATTTTACCCATTTTCAATGGGTTCAGGGTATAAAAATACCAAAAGAGCGTTTAACCTGCAGTCTTTTCTAGTGTAATTTTAGCAGGTTTTAGTTTAGGGTTTTTTTTGGCAATGATTTATATTTTTTTGGCTCGTATTAATTGCCACAAAGGTTCTCATTGCCAACGATGACGTGCAAAAACAAATATAGATAGAAATTGTTCGAAAAATTATAATTATTGATGTTTTTGCATACATTTTGTGAATATTTAATTGTGGTCAATTTATGTATGCCATAAAATATATGTACATATATATATAGTATTTTTTATAAATGCAAATAATTGTGTGCGCCTATTAATGTCAAGGCGAAATTAAAAGTGAAACTAGGCAGCGTTTAGAAGTAGTTTTTTTTTCAAACCCACTAATGAAGCGGTTAGAAAATTTTTTTTTAATTTCTGGTTAGAACTTAATAATTGTAGGTGCGGCTGAGTTAATTAATAAGTTAATGCTATATCATTTAATATATGGTTAGAGCGTAGAAAACTAATAGAGACATTTTTTAATATTGTTTCAACTTGGCCAACTTAAGATTAAAGAACTATGAAAGGAAAATTATATTAGTGTTTGCTTACAGTTTAAACGATTATATCTATTCCAGAATAATGCCTCTTCTAAAATAATTTCAAATTCAACATATTCAATTCCTTTACAACAAATCAAACATTTGACAAGCTCAATTTTTATAATATATCAACCTATTAATTTGACAATTTTGACAGTTCTATGCAATTCTGACCCAATTTTGTATATTTGCATTATATTTTATTTATATTTTTTTTTGCTGATTTTAACAATTGATCCATCGATTGGGAACGTGATCTGACGATCATGCCGCTTCAATTTCGTATACCGCATGTATAATCAGCCTGTCAGGCATTCACTTTGATGCACTTATCGTAGTCGTTGATCGCGATCATAATCGATAGCAACCTTTCTCTCTCACACGCGCTCTCTCGCTCTTTCGCTCGGTTTTCCACATATATGTATGTATATGCAGTCACGCCATTGATTGTTAACTTCTTGGCACCTTTCGCTTGGGCCAAATTGGCAGCTTGGCAGCTGATTTCAAGTTCAAATTGTCCAATTTTTTCTCATTTCTTAAATTTGAATGCATGGGAAATTTATGCAAAAATCAAAATTGCCAGCAATCAGCGGCCGCATAAATCAAAATACAAAAAACGAGAGAAAAACATTAACAGAAAAAAAAAAAATAAAAAACAATTTTTACCTGCTGCATTGCAGCTGAAAACAAAAGCCAAAGAAAAAGTGGAAAATCACGCTTAGCTGCAACAACAACTTTCACCCGAGACAACAAAAAATAAAACTGATGTTGTTGTTGCAGCGACGCATTTCTAGAAGCCCCAGAAAGAAAGTGAGCAGCAGCGCCATTAAAGCTGCCATAGAAGCTAAACCAGAAGAAAGTAAAGAATGAGTGAGTGAGTTTTCTGTGAGTGTGCGAGTGCTTGAGTGCGAGCGAAACTCGTTTGCCGAGCTGCGCTTATGGGCAGCACGTTAGAAAGTTGTTTCCACTCTCTAGAATGCAGCCGCCGTTAATGGGCGAAACAGTTACGCGAAGACAGACTGAGCTGAGCTTAAATTGTGTGTTAGTCGGCGGGACTCTGTCCGTCAGCACGTTAATTTTGAGGCTGTTTCGCTCAATGCGAAAGCTCTTACGTGCGCTCAAAGAGCGACACTCTCACTCTCTCTTTGTTGTTGCCTAATAAGAAAAAGTGTATTCTTAGCATTTTTTGTTTGTCGTTGTTGTTGTTGTTCGCTTTGCTGTTGCTTTCGAACACAAATTCCTGGCACTTTTATTTCAATATGTTGTTTCTTTCTTTCTTTTTTTTATATTTTTTGGCTAATAAAAAAACTCAAGCATTTGTGTGTGTGTGTTTTTTCTTTTTTTTTGTATATAAATACGTACATATTTATGAAAGCGTGTGCACAACATTTGTGCATACACACTACTGACATAGTTTATGTTTTTTATTTAAAATTGTATATTTATATTTAGCAGCACAGTGGCACAAAAGTAATGCGCCGTATTACAAAAATCTACAAAATTATTATATTTATATGAACATATATATATATGTGTGCATGTGTTTATATTATCAGCAATTCAGCTCGAGCAACAATTTCACTTTTTATTTTATTTCTGGCGCGCTGTTTTTAAAATTTAATTAAATTGTATATAAAATAGTTTCTAGTCGCCGCTGGCGCAGCCGGTTGTGTCATTAACCTATAAAAACGTGTTCGCTAAATGCACTCAAACATACACATATGTATACACATATGCATACATACGTATACAAGCAATCTAAAACTAACACTAGTTGCGTCGACGTCGACGTCGCCGTCAGCGTCTACGGCTAATGCACTTGACGTTGCCGACGCGCCAAAAGCAAAAACAAAATTTAAAATAAAGCTTTGAGCAGCGGCAGCGGCAGCGCTGTCAACGCTGACGATACGCTTTCTTTGCGATTTTCATTTGATTGCAAATTAATGCCAAGTGTACGAAAATAGCCAAAAACAAAAAAGAACACCTAAAGAATGCGCTAACACAAGTACACACAGAACACACATCTACACGCAATATGCATACATGCCATGCACTTGTATTTATTGGGCTGTGCTGGCTAAGAGCTTTCTCAGGCTGACGTCACACACATGTGAGTAACTTTCAAAATGGCCGCCGCTTGCACTTTTTAGCCGCCTAATGTTTTTCTCAATGTTGAAGATGTGAAACAAACCAAATTTGCATGTAATGTTAAGTTGCAGTAATGTTAATGTAAGCACCTGATCATGTTACTGTATGGCAACTGATAAGGCTTTACAAATGCAAATTGCAAATGTTTACATTGATTTTGCTATGACAAATCGCTGGCAAACTAAAATTAAAAAAAAAAAATACGCTACAGAAAAAATGTCGGGTGTAACCGGCTGAGCAATACTCGTTCACCGAATATTGACAGCCTAGACTAACACTGTCTTAATTATTATTGTTCTTTTGGAAAATATAGATTTTTGTCATTTTTGCAGGAAGTGGGCGAGGCAGAAATATTTCGGTCCGATCTTCATCATCAAAAAACTTTCTGCCAAATCGAGTGAGTACCTCTAATTGTGGGAGATATGGATATTCACGGCTTACCCGCCCCCAATATCTAACGCGGATATGCACAAGTATATATTCCAAATTCCGAAAAAATTGCGTTCATACGGACAGACGGACGGACAACAAAATATACTGTCTTCACTTCGCGCGCGAGTGTAAAAACCAAAAGTCAAAGTCAGGCATAACTGTCATGCACTGGCCGGCAGGCAGCGCAGTCGGCAGCAAAGCGCAAAGCTTATCAATGTCAAAGAGTCAGCGAGACGGCATAACAACTGCAGCAGCAACAACAAATATCTCGTTTTCACAAAGTAGACACAATGTAGTTGGGCGGGCAGCATGAATAACATTTTGTGCACGCCATGTAACAAAAGCAACAACAGCAGCAACAACAGCGCTGTTAATCAAATGAGCGCGCGCACGAGTCCATTTCAGTTTGCGGGCGGCCGTGGGAGAGTGCGAGAGCGCAGTGGTTTACTTTGCGCTCATTAGTTAAGCGCTGCTGCTGGGGCTCGTTTCTTGGCGCTTGCACACGAAGTGCGCTTCGGTCGCTCGTTCGTTTGATCGCGACGTCGATAACTGCCGATGGCGGCGCACAAAATCATTGACCTCATTTTTTTTCGTCATGCGAATACACACACTCACGCGCACACATGAGCTGCAACTAAATGTCGTCAACTGACAATGTTGACTGCGACTGCGACTCCGACTGCGATTGTCGCCGTTATCGTTCTGTTTTTATCGCTTTTATTTGCTGTTGCCATATACATACATAAAACGTTTGTTTTATTTATTTTGTTGTGCACATTTTTATTTTTTTTAGTTTTTCGTTGTCCTTGACGCTTAGGATCGGCACGAAATTGTGTCATGGCAAAGCATCAAATAACAACAGCAACCCTAAAAATGGTGCTTGCCACCCCACCAGATGCCTAAAAACCTTTGCCCGAAAGCTAACAAAAGAAATGCAAATAATAAGCTCAAACCGGGCAAAACAATTGTACAAAAAGCACGCACACAGCAGCAGCAGAGCAGCGGCAAAAGCAGAAGCTGATGCTGTCGTTACCGGTAGCTGCTGCAGCGTTGACGTCGGCGTAGCCGTCCCCGTCGCCGTCGCCGTCGCCGTCCCCGTCTGCATCGTATTGCTTTGCATGTCTGCAGGGGTAAGGTCATGTACTTGAGCTTGCAATGCTTGCAATGGCACGTAAAGCTGTGCAGAGAGCGAGAGGTGGAGAGAGAGCCGGAGCGGTTGTAAAATGTGGGCAGTCATATGCACATTCGACAGATTTGTCCTTGTTTGCGGTTTTCAGTCAGCAACGGCATTTTTGGGCCTGCACCAGTGACCCAAATTGCTCAAAATTACGAGTTGAGTTCAAAGCCACTTGAAATGAACGACAACAACAACAGTGCATCCAGCTGTTTGAGCTGCTCTCAACTTGAAGATGAGTGAGAGAGCATGAATGAAGTGTAGGGAGCGTGTTTTAGACTTTAAATATTTAGTTTTTGCATAAATTGTCAAAAGTTGCTTATTTAAACTGTTAAAAAATGAGTTGATTTGTAGTTTGTGTTTAAGATCGCACTTGGATCGAGTTTAACTAATTTAATTTGGTTTATCTGAAGAATATAAATATTATTATTTATATAGAACTTTTTTAATTTTAAGTCAAAATAAAAAAATATTTTCTCATATAAATCTTTATATTATACTCAAATATTTTATTTTTTTAACTTTTAAATTTATCTAAAAACAAATTTACTCTAATTAAGATGAAAAATTAAATGCAAGCTCATTTTAATTCAATATGTAATATTAAACCCATCTTAAAATCTGGGGACAAAGCATAATTAAATAACTTGACCTGACCCTGACATGAATGGCAATGTCTTTGGATTTTCGCTAACCGGAACAGGGACATGGCACATAGGGTAAAACTATGTCAGAGTCGCGACGCGGATGCATCGATTTGCGCCAGGAGCAACAGTTACAGTTACAGCAGCTGCGGCTGCAGAAGCAACAGCAGCCCGGCTGTCCCTGACCTCGGACAATTGGGTCAGCACAGTATAGCACATGCAAATTGGCCTGCATATCGCGCTGACCCGATTTCAGGGAATGCAGGACGAGGTCATCGTGCTCCGGCACGAAGGTCACCCAAGGAAGCTGAACCCACGCTGACGTCATGTGTTAAATGGAGTTTTCACTCTATATATAAAAATACGTATATTCGATCGGAACTCCTGCGATGCAGTTTTTACCAAGGGGAGCACTAAATATAGAACAGCTTGAGGTAGGTTCGAGTTACAGCAAACGCCCTTATGGCTGCACATTGCCCCGTGTGCGTGTGTGTGTGTGTGTGAAAT
Organism: Drosophila colorata; assembly: GCA_035041545.1. NCBI lineage: Eukaryota > Metazoa > Arthropoda > Insecta > Diptera > Drosophilidae > Drosophila > Drosophila colorata. The sequence goes on from JAWNLD010000233.1 coordinate 4,790,358, forward strand.
GCAGCCTTCCATGACGCAGCCTGATAAAGTGCCAAGCAACACACAAACAAAACAACAATAAATGCATCTCTCTCCCCCACACGGGCCTGTTGCCTGGAACTCTTTAAGTGCCGTTGTTTTCCAACCCTCGGTCCCTGCTCGGGCGCCAGTCGGTTGGACTTTACTTTTGTATATAAGCACATGCAAATATACACACATACATATGTATATGTATGTGAATATAAAAACAAAAGCAAAGAACGCGACTCATAAAAAAAGCGCATCATAAAAATATATATGCAATAAAATTTAATTAGTGCAGTGTACAACAACGCAAGATGAATGTGCAGCAGGGATTGCATTTCAGCGTTAATTGGCAACTGAATAAATACATAATTAAATGTTGTTTTCAGTTAAAATGTAAAAAAAAAATATGCTCATCTCTCAAGTCAATATGTGTAACTATCGGAACATAAATTTGACAGGCGCATCTTCAACACTGAAACATGAAATAAAGTCGATAAATTATTGCAAACAAAAGTATAAATCTAGAAATTTATTAAAGCCATTAATTATTACTTAATTCGTTTTTCCTACAGTCAACATAACCTAATATCTAACTCTGGTCAGTTTGTACAACCGGCAAAATTAAAGTTTAGCTGATAAGTTGACGTCGATAACTTATTGACAAAAGAAAATAAACGATATTATTCTAGAAGTTTTTTTTTCAGTTATTAATTGCTTCTCGATTCAATAATTGTTTGGCTTTTCCAACAGTTAAAAAAACCTGATATAAAATTTAAGAAAAAATTATCTATAGTAGTTTAATAAATTTAAAGAGCTCCTCATGCTTTTTCTTAATACAATAATTTTCTGTAAATGTTTAACTTGTTCAAAACATTGAAAACACATTAATTTATTACATTTTTGAACGAAAATGTATACTATTTTTATTAAAGCAGATTGTAAGTGTATATGCAGTTATTCAGGGGCGAAAATATTTCTATTTTCATTTTTAAAGGACTTGACAAGCTTGGTGATTCTAGCTCTAAAACTATAAAAACATGAACGTTTATATTTTTTTAAACTACTAGTGGGCGTGAACACAATATCTTAGCATTTTATACGACAACAGTCCGTAGGAGTATATATTGTAAATAGAGAGCAACTAATTTTGTTATTAGACGGAAAAAAAGATGCCGCACAAAATTAAGTTTCAAATACGCAAATTCATACTTTAATATTTAAGTACAATTCTAATATTCTTGAATCAAGTATTAATTCTGGGAATTGTTAGAATAAGAACAAAATTTCAACTAAAGGTTAAAAAAATTGCATTCTTTCGGGCATATGGACAGATGGATATGGCATTAAACTAATATACTGTATTTTACTCTTTCAACAGTGGATAAAAATTCTAGATGGAGAAAAATATAGACTTTAGGATATATGATACATAATCTTAATTGAGCTAAACATAAGTTAAAGATAATATATCAACAATTATAGTATAATTAAAATATAGTATAGTATAGTATAGTATATAGTATAGAAACTGAAATAAAAATAATATATCAATATAATATATATTTGTAATATAATATAATATAGTTTAATGTAATATAATATAACATATTATAATATAATTTGCTATTATTAGTATATAGTTTATAGTTTATATAGTTTATAGTAGCGCCCTAGCGAAAACTCAACCAACCAACAAAATGTTGCTGCACTTTCTGCCAAATAGCTTATTTTAGGACAGGCCCCCAAAATCTTAAAACTAGATAAATGTGTATATCAACATGTGTATGTTTAGCCCACTAACCTGATGAAATGGAATTCGCTGAATCACTGCGCGGCGTGTGTTGCATGCCACCCATGCCAATGGCTCCGCCCATGCCGGCAACACCGACTCCGACGCCGACTCCTGCCGCGAGTCCGTTCCCATTGCCATTGCTGTGATGAAGATGCGTATTGAGGCTCATGCCGATGGACATGTTGCCAATTGTGGTCGTTGTTGCACCGCCATTTAGGCCATTCTGTTGCATGTGCATGGGCGTTGTGGGCGTGGGCGTGGGAGTTGTGGAGTTGATCAAACTGTGGCCATTCTGCAGCTGCTGCATCCCGTTGACCAGGCTGCCCATGTGGCCATTGGTCAGCGAGCCCAGATTCGTGGCACCCGGCACATAGTCATTGTTGTTGTTATTATTGTTATTATTGTTGTTGTTGTTGTTGTTGATGGGTATTATGGTCGTCTGGGCGGGCAGTGTGCTGGAGCAGCCGTGCATGGCCAGCGTTATGACGCTCTGCTGCTGCTGGCCATTGCCATGGCCGAGAGTGTTGCCATTCGTGTTGCCATAAACGCCGGCATCGTTGCCGCTGCACAGCCAGTCGCCGTAATCGCGCGAGTCCAGCGAGGTGGGCGACATATTGATGCCGGATGATAGCACCAGGCCGTTGCTCGAGGAGGTCACCTCCGAGGAGGATTCCTCCTGGATGCGCAGGAAGCCGCCATTGTTCGACCAGCGTCGTTTCATCATTTGATAGCCGATGGTCGCCGTTGTGCTGCCTTTTTTTCAATGACCGATTCCTTTTTAAAATATCGACGGACAATTTTGCTTTGTCCAATATAAAATCAAACTCTTGCTTCGAGCTAAAAATTTGATTTGTTCACAACTTTTTAGCTTTATTCTTGTTGTTTTGTGGTTTTTGTGTTATATATTTTTTCTAATATTTTTTACGCACTTGCTTGCGTACGAAATACATTTTTATGGCCTTCCGCTGGCGTCTTCAACAATTAAATGCTGCAAAAATTAAAATTTTTTTACCCTTTAGAACACTATGTTTGTTATTTTTTATTTTGCTGGCAAACTCGTTTCAAAAGTGGTTTTTAAAATAAAGCTGATTTTTGTTATATTTCAAGCATTCAAAACACACATTTTGTATTCAATTTTCACATTGTAAAAGTTCAATGTACTTCGTCGTAGAGCTCATGAAATTTTCATTTAATTGCAAATTTTTTTGCCTTGCCTTGAACCGAACAATACGGAAAAAATTAAGTAACCACGTAGCGAAAAAAAAACTCAATTAATTTTAGTCGAAAGAAATTTAAATACGTTTGTCCTATGTCTTTATATTTATATTTTATTCTATTTCTAGTTCTCTTTTTGTGTATTTTCAGCTGTAGTTTCTTCTATCTTTAGCCGGCATCTTTGGCATAAAACAAAGAACTGAACCAGTTCTCTGAATAAGATTGCAAAATTTTGATAAAAAACATGACTAAAACAAAACAACAAATACAATTTATTGTCATATGTTAGACCCATAATTTTATTTGCAATATTTAATTAATCAAAGTCAACAAAATTAATTTTTGTCATAGCTCTCGGTCGGGTTTCTCTAGGAAATGTCAAGCGAGACTTTCCAGTTAAAGTTCTTCAGTAAATCTAGAGAAATGTTAAATGCTTATAGATGCTATCCAAGTGTCAGGCCTTAATTGATGATTATCATAATAATATTAATCCATCATTCAAATCTCATTCTGACACTACATTGGCTTTTTACGCATCATTGAACTAATCAATTTTATTTCCCTGTTTACAATGCACAAATAAAAAAAGAGGAAAAACAAAATTGTTGTTGGCACCCAACTCAAGTGGATATACATAGGAATTTATGTATCTATGCATTGAATTTGTACACTTGTCGCACTTATCTAAATATTTTTACAATCATTTGTTTACACAATCTATTCAGGTTCCTAACTCAAACAAAATGCGACAACAGAACATGAAAACCTTAACAACAATAACAACGAAAACGAGAAATGAGTCGCAAAGTATTGACAAAAATTTACGGATAACATTGGTTATTGGGAAGTTGTCACAGCGGAAAAGGTGAAACATTTCAGTTTTCTATATGGTGTCCAGATAAGCTCCCTCAAGAGCTAATATAAATTACATACATAATACATTTGAAATTTGGAATAGTATGTGTCTTCATAAATATATTCAAAAACAATCAACAAGAAAACTTGTGATAACAGAGAGAAAATTTAAGCATATAACATGCGTATTTCGTTACAAATTTAATACAACATTTGTAAATTAAACCTTTTATATTTAGTCATTAATAGAAGTAAAAAAGCGTTTCTAAATAATGAACCTACAGTCTTTTCTTAATTATCTGCGAAAACTAACTGGTTAGAAATAAAATAATATGAGATTAACATTACCAGAAACAATAACATTATTGTTAACATTTTTATATACAATAATTTATTTAAATTAGTACTTTTTTTATTAAATGTAATATTTATAATAATATTAACTTTAACATTTAATATTATAAATTATTATATTTTTTTGTTATATTGTTTTTTTTTGTTAACATTAACATTAATGTTAACATTAACTTCAACATTGAAGTTAAATTTACCAGTCACATTAAGTATCAGTAAACATTAGCATTAATATTAAAATTAACATTAAATTTTGCATTAATCTTAGCATTTACATGAACGTCAACGTTAACATAAACATGTAATTTCTAAAGTTAATTGACATTCATATATTACTCTTCCGCTCTCTCTATCTTTCACTCTCTCTCTCTCTGTCTCTCTATCTCTACAATTCTTAACTCTTAAAGTTGACAAGTAAATTGATATTAACTGAAACAATTAACTACCACATGCTCATTTATAATATAATTACATGTGTATATACATATATGTATATATATGTATGATCCAATCAACAATCCACTTAAGCATTGTCACAATTTTGCCTTAATGAGATTTCACTGTGCCCAACACACTCTCATAATAACAGTGCGCACAAATTGTAATACGCCTAATTAATAGCATTTAATTAGTGAAAGTTTTAGTTAGAGCGTGTAACTAGAGAGTTAGGCAATCAATGTTTATGGTCAACAAATTGAAGGTAACGCGGTCATGGTCTAGAGTGTAGTGCTGAGACTCTCGTGCTGAACAAATGCAGTTGAATCATGTTTTTTTATGCGACACTCAAATTGAACAACAGGTGATTCATCTGATTCATCATTTGACAGTTGAACTTAAGAGGCGAGTTGAAAATACATTTGCCAAGCCAAACGAATCGCTGCATAAAAAAAAGACCGGCAAGAGCCGAAGCAACAACAACAACAACAGAGACAACAACAGCAGTGTTGTTAATAAGCAAAAGTTGTTGACTGTAAAAACTTTGGAGTTGTCGAAGACTGAATACCCTTATAAATTGTATAAATAAAATAAATTATTTTACAATATTCAGATCTAAGTAATATAGTGTTGTCTATTTCAAAAATTCAATTTATGTAAATTTATGAGCAATTTACCAATATTTGATTAAATTATAGACCCAAAAAATAAAGCGGAAAGGCACAGCAAATTATTGCTAGAAAAATTTGTCTTTATTTAATCTATTTACTAATTTTTTCAAAAGAAAAACACAAAAGGGCAAAACAAATTAGTGTGATCAATTTTTATTTAATTTAATTTGTTCACTAATTTTATCAAACTTGACTATTTATTTAATTTAATTTGTTCACTAATTTTATCAAACTTGACTAAACGAAAACTGAGAAATCAGAACAATATAGCTTAAAAATACAACGTTGTATTTAACAGATGTTCTGTATTTAGAAAAAAAAGGATCTAGTCCAAGTTTTATTAAGTTAACTTCAAAGCCAAAGAAGTATTTAACTTAAATCGAGTCAGTTCTTCAACCAGTTCTTCATAGTAGTATTGTATAATAATTATTGTATACAAAATATAAATGCAACACATTTCGTGAGAAAACTATAATACTCATTATGCAAGTGTACTATTGAAAAAAAGAGTAAATAATCTTGCTTTAAAGCGCCAAAAAAACCGGTTTGGCAGCACAGCGTGTGGGAGCGAGGAGATCAGCATGACGAGAGCGGGCAGCCCAAGCTATTGCCAGCTCGCTTGCGCAGCAGCTTAGAATAAAATCAACAAAAACAGCGGCTAACAACAACAAAACAAAACTAAGCTTTCAAGTTAATGTAGAAAATGAGAGAGAGAGAGAGAGAGAGAGGAAGAACAAGAGTAAGCTGAGAAGGGCTGCCAGGGGAGAGAGAGAGGGTAGTGGAGGGGTGGGCCGAGTCGGGCGTTTTGGCCGTCACATTGCTGAGATTTTGGCCCGCATTAAGAAACGTAAAAAACCTGTCGCCGACGACGTATCTCGTTCAATACTAACAACAACAACAATAACAACAGAAAACAGGTTGTTCTGTTGGCTTGTTGTTGTTGTTGTTGATATAATTGTTGTTGCTTTGTTGTCTACAAAAATCTTGCCAGCAGCAGACGACGCATCCAGTTTACAAACAGCTACAGATACATATATAAATATATATATTTCTGTATGTATGTGATATACAAACGACATTTAAGGCATTTTTATAGCTTTGCGTGTCTTGTGTTTTTTGTTTTTGTTGCTTTTTGCGCATTTTACTTTTAGCTTTATTTTCAAGTTGAAGCTCAAAGCCAAAAGGCAAGTGCAAAAATAAAAAAAAGGTAAAAACGCGCAGCCGCAGACGTCTTTGCCTTTCTCTCTCGCCAACTCACTCGTGCTACCTCTCTCACTGTATCCCTCTCTGTCTCACTCGCCCCGTAATTGCCGTAGCATGTAAAAGTTCTTTTTTTTTATAATTTGTCAGCGCTTCTGTTGCGCCGCATTGTGAAATTTGTTGTTTCTCCCTTTTTTTCGCATTTAACAATTTGTTACGCGAGTAATGCTTTTGAGCTTAAAGCTTATTTTAAGAATGGAAATTGGGCGGACGCTTTATAAATAATCAGCTAAAGTTGCATCGTGAGAATTGCATAGAGAGGCTCTGTCAAAGATTGACAATTAAGTAAGGGCTAATGTTTAAGCAGCAACTGTAACAATTAAACTGATTAAACAATTAAATGCGGTATAGCGGAAATAATGATAATAGTGCAATATATAATAACAATTTAGAATAATTTACAAAGTTAACTAAGGTAAGGTTAGGTTAGGTCGAAAAAGCCGAGTACATTAATACATTTAATACTGCATTTAATTGGAGTCTTTATAAATTACTTTGGCGATTGATACTCCTATTAAATATTGCATACAAAAAATAAATGAGTTCACAGCAAAAAATTTAAATCAATTTAATTATAGGAATTCTCAACAAAAACCGTTATTTCGTAGTTTTTTAATATTTGAAATTTTTTCACATATTGAAGTTTGGAAGTAATCTCTTACATTTAGTCGCAAAAAAAGAAATATATTTCTTATTTGAACATAAACAGCTGAGAATTATAATTGAATATAGGTTTATATTGAAGATAATAGCAAATTATTCACAATAATAAAACACACAGAGAGCATATATGGGTTAATTTTTAGAATATTTATATTTATTCTCATTCAAGAGAATTTTTTTACTTTTGAAGTTTGAAAGATGTGTTTTCATAACAGCAACAGATTGTTTTAAAAAATAATTAAGTTCGTTAAGAATCGCATAGAGCTGCGACTGATTCGTTTGTACATGATTCACGAGTGTTGAAAATGTTGGTATTTTAGAAGGGCGCTATTATGTAAAAACTTTAACTATGATATATACATATATATATATATATCCTAAGATTTTAATACTTTTGCCACGTTAAGTTCTTAATTTCGAGCTTTTATTTATTATTATGTCTTCATCGTGTTGTCAGACAATTTTAATTTGTTGAATTTTTTTAAACTTATGACTTCCTGATGCAAATTTCATTAATATTTCTACCCAAACCAACTGTTATTTAATATATATTATATTAATGGATCAAATCAATATTACATTTCAGGCACCTTAATACCTTTTTAACCGGTACACAAATGCTTGAACACTGTAATAAATACTCGTTCTTCATATTCCATTAAATAATTGATTCAAGTGCACGAGTATTCACACTGTATTCAAACAGTATTCACAAGTATGTCAATGGCTAGCACGCGATTGTCATTTGCCATTTGGCCTGAGAGGTTTCCACAACAGTAACAACCAAATGCAATAAACTTTATTAAATGTACGAGAACAACAACAACAACAATTGAGTACAAGGAGTGGACATGTCTCGAAGTGTTGAGAGAAAGAGAAGGAGAGAGAGAAAGAGCGAGAGAGAAGCAGACAAGAATACAATTAAATATCCGCTTGCTGGCCGAGTTGTCCAGCAAAGCAGAGAGCCTTAATAGGCGTACAATATGCCTAGGCACAATACACACACACACCAACACACACACACACACTCTAAAACATATGCAGCCACGTGAATCCTTTTAATTTCCTGCTGTTATTTTTATGCACATAGCGCAAACGCCGCGTGATTTCCATTTGCTTACATCTTGACAGGGTTTTTGTTGTTGTGCGAGTCTGTGTGTGTGCTGTGCACATGTGGCATATTCCCATAAACAACACAACTGCGCCATGTGTCACATGGATTGCGCCTCAGGCCAAAGTAATCTAATAATAAAGTGCGACGGGCCACCCAAAAACCAGGAGACCATGGCTATAGAAAATAGCTCCTAGCTCAACTCGTACCCCAAGTCCCAGGTTCAAGTTGGAGCTAATGTTTCGGCGTGCAGAACCCGTCGAAGAAAGCAAACCCAAAAAAAAAAAATAAAGAAAAAGCGTTTTATGCTATGCACTAATGACTGTCATTGAGATTGACTTCCTGTTGGGTCTCTGTGTGTGATTGTGTGTGTGTGAAAGCCAAACCACAAGTAAAAACCAAAAACAAAACACATGTAGCACAATACTTAGATGATATACTATAGATTTGACTAGCATTTGTGGGGTATAATAGACTCTTCAGCTTGAAATAATCCAGAGAAAGTTCAGATAGTTGGAGTCTCTACCTTATTCCTATCTATTCAGTCAATGTTGAAAAAACTTCTGAATTTCTGACTTCTTAAACTGTAAGATAATGTAGTGTAATATATTGTAGATACATTAGTATTTTCGACTTTTTCTACCTAATTCTTATCTATAGAAATTTTTGTTAATGTTGAAATACAGTTCCAACTTTTTCACTTCTTAAATTTAGATTTTAAGCTATTAAATTATGTTATGTTAAATATATATAAAAATAAAACAAATGCCCAAAATCAGTACAGTGAAAATTAGAACTTGCAGAAATAAAAATCTATTTTTTTTGTTCAATGCACTGAATACCTGAATAATTATAGCAAATTATCTTTTTTTGTTTTCTATTCAGTTCCACTTTTTGGTTTCCGTTTTTGGTGCTACTTATTTATGCTTAACAAATAATAATAACCTCTGGAATCGAAGGTTCTATTTATATTTACATAAGAAGAAACAAAGGGGTAACTAGGCCTATTAAGTTAAAGATATAAGCGAGCTCGGCTAACAGAGTTATCTTTAAGAAAGCAAATTAATTAATTTAAAAAAAAATTATATATATACATATATAAAAAATACATATATATACAAAAAATATATAAAATATGACAAAAGGCTCCAAATTTTACATAATTGAGTCTTGAGATCGAAACATAGACATACTTGGAGGTTTCTATAAATGAATTATAATAATATTTTCTTTAGTAAGAAGTTGTGTTTTGATTTATTGATGCTTCAAATCCATGACCTA